>OY757907.1:74515703-77066230 GCA_963585895.1 Sepioteuthis lessoniana
TATATATATATAGACATAGACATATACACACACACACATATATAGACATACACACATAATACCCTCACACATACACACATATATATATGTGTGTGTTTGCGTGTGCATACATATACATACGCATATATATATATATGTGTATACATATACAGACACATATATGTGGGGATGTAGAAATTAACAATAAAACTCCCAACCAGATGTTGACTCGTTGGCTGCCACATACATAATGTATAAACACTTTGCTATGCATCAGTTCCACACACCCATCTGGTTAGAAATCAGAAAAATAAGAAAAATTCAAGTAGCGAATGGGAAGCGGTTTTGCCAAAATGAGAAGGATTGTGGAGTGACGAGTTTGGAGCCAGTGGGAAGAGATAAATACTCAGGATTTCTGTGAACCGGGTCAGTGATGACATAAGAGACCCAAGGAAGCACATAGATACAGTGATCGAGTGAGAAGTAACGTCCACCCTTGAGTTCAGAGCTGAAACTACTTTTCTGCTAGTTCCACTACCTGACCATAAAAGAAAGAAAAGAAAAAAGGTGTAAGTACTCTTTAAAAACTTTTTCCTCCTTTTTCCTAATATCTGGCTTTCCACCCATTCGAAATTTTACTATTTGTAAAAGGGAACTTCTGAACATTCAAATCCAAGTTGATGCTTTATTGTTTTATAAAAATTGTTTAAATTTTAGATATTCCTTGTTTGTCCTGTTTTAAAAGAAGTTTTTCTCATTGTATGTTGTAACACTCCCAAACCAACCCAAAAAGGCCATATATACATACACACACACATATATATATATATATACAGACACATATACATACGCACATATATATATATATGTATACATATACACAGATATATATATATACACACACACATAAATACATTTTTTATGGGTATTATGTTTTAATGCTGTAGATTTTCATAAGAAATAATACCTACAATAATAACATCTTTGTATTTTTGATTTAGAAGTAAATTAATTTTTTATGAAAAAAATTGTTAGGTGTGTGTTCATTTATTGGTAATACTCTGTGTGTGTGTGTGTGTGTGTGTGCATACATAAACACTGAGGAGATAAAAGAAGAGACATATTTTGAAAAAGTGATAGAAAAATGCAAAAAGCAGAATATCTTTAAGGCATGTAAGGATGATTCCTCATGGATTCATTACCATTGTAAGTGTTGTTGTTGCCACTAATATTGCTCGTATATTTCTTGGTTGCCTACTGCCCATCCCCTCCACTCACATTCCAGTTTGTTGGGAATGTTCCCTGCCAAGGTTTTGATAGACTCTCAGCAGTACCCTTTCACACATGCCTGACAATACCGTCTGCCTGCAGGGTATGAACACAGAGAAAAGTTTGGGATTCTTTGTTTTCTACAATTAGAATATTTAGAACTACACATTGTTCTCTGTATCTAAGTGCATGCACATGTATTTATATATATTTTGGTATGCCTCCTTCGAACATTCCCTTTGCAAGAATGAACATGCACCAACCCAAGTTATTATCTGCAATGTATTTGTGATTTATGCTATAACATATCCGTTACTTGGTGGACATAAAAGTTTATATGTTCAAGCATTCTTGGCCAGTTAGTAATCAGTCTGACATTCATGATAAGAAAAATGATCAGCAATGTCCGGTCTATGGTAGGAGTTGCTACTCTCTTGTTGATGTATTGATCAGTCAGTTCTTGACACAAAGCAAATGGTTAAAAATGCACATATACATATATGTATGTCTATTCACCCATATTTTCATCCAGTAAATGCCTATGGGAATCTTTCTACTTGTGTGTCAGACCACTTTCAAGTTAACCAATATTCATCAGTTTGTAGTTTTTAAAGAAAAATGTTTAAGAGAAAGATTACTCTTTATATATATATATACTAACTCCTTTGCACAGACAGGATGAGACACAAGGTCAAATTTTAAGCAGTGTTTAACAGTTTTGAATTCTGAGTTTTACTTCTCCTAGACTGGCTGCCTAACCAAGACTTAAGAACCTAGTCTGGCCTACTATTTACCCATAGCTGGAGGTAGAATAATTGGACTCATACCTCTCCCAAGGGTATTAGTGCTGTGAAATGCAATCAGCCTCATCCAGAATTTGAACTCATGTTGCTGTGTCAATATCCTAAGATAATAACCATACACACACACACACACATATATATATGTGTGTGTGTGCACACACAGAATTCTTTTTCCTTAAATCAACATCCTCTGATTTTAGCTACCTTTACTCAAAGTTTGATGTATTTGAAATAAATACAATTCGAAGAAACATGTAAGTTAAATGGACCAAGAAAAGAATAAATACTGAATATTCTTCATCCAATGCAAAAAAATGTCATGTATGTAAATGTAGTGCATTCAGTAAGATTCCAGGCTTTTTTTTTTCTACAAGCATTTAAAATTGTCGTAGACTCTTGAAAATTCACTATGTTATTGATATACATCTTATGAGATGACTAACCAGTTTTTATGATTTCAGGTTCAAATTAACAGCTACAACAGGAATTGGAATACACCCAACTAAAGCCTGATTGTCACAGCTGGTGAATTTTAAAAATGCAATCTGACACTTTAGAAGAATATGCAATAAAATTCTGTTTTAAACTTGCAAAAACTGCCACAGAAATGTATGGAATGCTTCAGACTGCTTTTCGACCATCTTGCATGAATCGAGCATCAGTTATTGAGTGACATAAGAGATTCAAGGAAGGCAGAGAGTCTGTGAGGGATGATGAGAGGTGTGGGAGGAGTAAGGAAGTCAATAAACCAAAGTTGATTGGCAAAAGGGTTAGGGTTTGGGTTACTATGTTGAGGTTTTAAACGAGTTCCGGAAGAGATTCTGTTGGAAGAGGCCAAATTGGGTCAGTGGCATTTCTACCAGGACAATACACCAGTCCACAACTCCATCCTTCTCACAGACTATTTGACCAAGATGGGCATCAACACAGTTCCTCAGCCTCCCTAGAGTCCAGACCTTGCTCCCTGTGACTTTTGGTTATTTCCTAAGCTCAGAGGGTGTCGTTATGAGACAACTGAGGAGATGAAAGAGACTGTAAAGAAGGTCATTGACATGCTCACACAAGACGACTTCTATGGGGCCTTCCAGAAATTGTTGGAATGGTATAACAAGTTCATTGCAGCCAGAGGAGATAACTTCGAAGAGGACTAGAGTTTCATGTGTGTACTATCAATAAAGGTGTCTATACAAAAAAAATCTGGAAACTTATTTAATGATCCTTGTAAGTAAGAAAGAGACTGCCCAACAATGCAGCACTTCTTAAATACTGAATCTATATGCAATGGCTTGCAAGGTAAGTTTGCTAACTACCAGTTTACCGGAGGTGACCATCAATAATTAGGGTGTATCTAAAATATTTTCACTATTTACACACCTTTACCCAAAACCTGATTCCATGGATACATCAAAAGAAGTAGAAATACAAAAAGAAAAAATAAGGATGTAATTTTCTTTTTTTTATAATTTGCAGTCAAAATAATACTTGTAATTTACCTGGAACATCCAGGGCTCACCTAGTGTAAATGGCAGATGGGTGATATTAAAGTTGATTGCTGGTCCCAGCAAGGCCAAGTTTATCATTTGATGCCTGGGAATGGGGAGTGCTGATGGAACCAAGTATTTTTTGTGATGAACATGCATGAAACTTAATTAAAATCAATAAATCAGTTAATCATCTTTCCACTTTTCACCTCAAGGTTAGCCTTGCAGGAGATTTCAAAGACGGACACAACCAAGCAGATGGTATGACACCAGGTGTCAAAATTTGCAACTAGTATAAACTACTGATTATAGCTGATGCGAGGGACACTTAGGTGTGTGCCTGCACTGTTTCTTCAGTGGCCTTTTTGTCATAATTGGACCTTCAACTACCACCAATATGGCTGAGCCTGTTTCATCTGCATGGGCCTCATCAACCACAACTAAGTTTGTAATGGTTATGGGTATCGACCTTTATAGGAGGTATTCGTGGTGTAATGGTTACTGTCATAGGTAATGAACATGACAGCCAGAGTTCAAATTTCAGATGAGACCATTTGCATTTCACATAATGCTAATACCCTTTGGAAAGCTATTAATCCAACTATTCTCCCACCAGCTATGAGTAAATAGTAGAACAGACTGGGCTCTTCAACCTAGGAGAAGGAAAACTGAATTCCACTAAAAAATAGACCTTGTGTCTCATCATACTTGCATAGAGTAGTAGGTAAATATATATGATATTTGCAAAGCAAAGCAAAGACAAAAGTGATGCAGACTAACAAAAACAAATCTCAGCTTATGATTAATCAAGACTAAGGCTTACATATCAAATGCTGATTTTGACAATTCAGCAGCTGAAATCAGCTATTTTGGTACATCAATTAATCAAAAACCTTATGATAAAAAAAATGTTAAATAAAAACATTTAGTTTTCACAACAAATATTCATTGTTTTGACATAATTGCATCAACAGAAGAAGCAATCGACTGATCCTTATACTGTGAAAATTTCAGATCAAAATTCCACTATATATCAGTTTATGAACTTATCAACCAACCCATGTAATGAATTCTCTATTTTATTTTTTTAGAAAATAGTCTTGGAAAACTAAGTTCAAATCATGGATGAGACAGTAATACAAAGTGCAATACAAAATAATCTTGAGAAAAGCATGAATTCTTCAAATTTTTGCTGTGTTATGGTACATATTTAAAAAAAATCTAATCACTCTCCAATAGAATATGTATCTGTTAGTTTGCAGTGCATATATCATGTGACTGAAACAGTTCAAGCTGTGGAGAGCACCCATTGTGATTGGTTGTATTGTGATAGATGGTGTACGGGCAGGTTGTGCATTGCTCCACTCCATGTATGATCTGAAAGATGCACAGATGAATATGCAATGTAATATAACTTGGTAACTTATGCTTTACAAGTTTGAACTGAGCCATAATGTTGCAGTAGGAAAAAATATTTATTGTGGAAAATGTGAAGAAACAGATTACAGTACAGTAACCAAGTGATTCAAAAAGTTTTGCTCTGGTTGCAAAAAGAACTTGACAAACTAAAGTCAGATAAGCCTAAAAATGGATTCTGAGGTCATTCTCCAAGGCAAATTAGAGGCAAACTTGGAGAGTATCTGGCGAGTTTGGCATCTCACAGTCCAGTGAAGTGCATCACCTTCCCAACCACTTTACCAAAATATTGCTAAACTTTTGACTCACCCTAGTATTTTATATATTCAAGGAGGTAGAAGAATAAATGATTTGTATTGAAAGAATGAAATTTTAAAGTCTAAAAGAAACTGCTAAAGGAAGACATTAATAATAAAGAAAATAGAATCTATTGTGTCATTAATTAGATGCCTGTAGACATATTTCTCTTAATATAAAAGAAACTTTATTTATGTACAATTCTTTATTTTACTGAAACACAGTTGCAGTCTTTTTATGATAGCTCTTTTTTTTCTGTCAGTTTCACATAAACAGTTATTGTCTTAGGAAATGGATTTGGTTACCCAAGTTCAAATCCTGGACAAGGACGTTTTCATTTCCCATAGCACTTATACCCTTGGGAAAGGTATGAATCTATTCTTTCCCCAGCTAGGTAAATAGTAGGGAAACTAGGTTACTTAGCTTTGGTAAGACAACCACTATAGGAGAAAGAAAACTGAATTCAAACCAGTTATTCTTGGCTTAAAAAATAGTTCACTTTGCATGGCAACCTTAGTCGAGGGTAACCCGAAAGTTCCCTTTTTGATAGCTACTACACTGAGGTGTAGAGAAGGGCACTACTCTATTCCCTGGATTGCTCCACTTTATCTTTACCTTATAATGCTGAGTGTTAAGCAAGATGGCATCAAGTACCATTTTTTGAGTCTTTGGTATGACTTGACCTGGGATTAAACCCCAGTCTCCCGGACCATTGGCTGAGTAAATCATACATGAATTAAGTTTTAACTAAACCTGAAATTTTTGTCTGATTAACTCTGTCACAAACACTTGAAATGCTTCAGCAAGCATATGGAGATAAAAATACATTTGTTCAACATGATGTTAAGTGGACAAAAAGTTTAAAGAGAAGTCTGAGGTGAAAGCTGAAAATAGGAAAGGGAGGCCTTCAACAGGCAGAACAGGAGTCAATGTTGAGTAGATAAGGTAGGTGATGTGTGATAATCATCAGATTTTTTCCATGTATAACCCTTTTAATGATTTATATAGAATGTAATAGCGTAACTCACGAAATTGTTGCAGTCCAGCACTTAACCACTACACCATGGTGACTCTCTACCAAGAGTCAGTTACTTATCTGAAGTAAAAAGAACATGCTGCTTCATGGGTCTTTCATATAAGCAGCCATTTTTCATGTGATTTTGTGCAAGTCCAAGTCCTTAATATTACTATATCACTAATGAACATGTACATAGGGACTCATCCAAAAGGCGTTAATCAATGACTATTGCAAGAGAACCAGGATGAGAGAGAGGCTTTCATGGAGCATATAAAAATGGAACTTTGTGAGTGACAGGAAACCAAAAGCAAGCTCTGTTTTGGAATTGCTGTTTTTATAACAGCCAAAAAAAACTCAAGAAACAAGTGTCTTGGCATTTCTTGTTATACAAGTTAATGACAAAATTTGATTTATTTGTGATTTAATTTTAATCATAACTGTATTTTTGATGTTCCATTGCACTTATTTGTCTGTAATAATATATATTATATAAATCTTCACACAGTTAAGTAGCCCAGTCAGCTGGGGCTGTAGAATACACCAACTACATCTCCGAGAGAAGTAAGACACCCCCATCAAACAAATAGCCTGGATATGACACTAAACAATCTGATCGTAAGGCTTCTGTAATGCACAAACTTTAGGGAATGCAGAGTACCTCTTCATTGCCATTTCTTTGAGGTTCATTTTGACCTCGAGTGGTAGCACCTGTGGGTCAAATAGAACTATTTGACAATTAAACTGAGTGCAAACAAATGAGTTAAGCTAAATAGAACTATTTGATCATTTAACTCTGTGTATCTACAAAATGTGTTTACAAATCAAATATTTAATATATGTAAAAACAGGATTTGGCATTAAATGACAAACAAATGTTGATAAGCCATAGAACCAAAATAAACACAGTGAAGATATAAAGTCTTCCAATTTAAAATAAATAATTTGTATAGATTTATTTAGTTTTAAGTATTTTTATCTAATACTAATAATTTACACACAATTACATGGTTAGAAGTATCTATTTCTCTTAATAATCAAATTTGCAAACAGGTTTCAAGTATTCCTATCTAACACTAATAATTTGTCATCAATTACATGGTTTTCAGGTACTAATAAAGCTAATCCAGAGTGAACAATTAGATCTTTAAGTAATGTGATATAATTTGCTCAGTTATATAGTATCAAGAATTCCTATTGAATACAAACATTTTTAAACAGATCAATTTGACCCAAAGATAGGACCCTAACAGGTACATTCCAGGTCAGAGTGGGCTTGTGAGTAATGGCAATGAGAGGCTGACTCTATACTCCCCAGAATTGGAGTCTCACTACTGAATGTTGTTTAGTATTGTACCCAGGACACATTCAAACTGAAGTTTGTTGTTGTTTTGTTTTATGGTGTATCAACCCTTTTTGGGTCATTTAATACTGAATTAAATATCAAACAATTCAGTTTAGTATAAGTATAGTTTTTGTTTACAAATAGTTAAATGTCAAAACAGTTCTATTTCAAACAATTCAATTTAGCATAAGTACACTGTTTAGTTCTATTTGACCCATAGATAGGACCCTCCAGGCAAGTCATTGGAGGAGTCTTACTCCTCTGCAGAGAAGCACACTGTGTATTCTACAGTTCCAGCCAACTGGGTAAACAAGAAGTCTAAAGTCTATAACATTAAGGGTTTCCTAAAAACATTCCTGTTCGCAATGGCACACTTGTTTATGCTCAAAATCCAGTTAGTTTCATTTGACATTCAGAGTTCTTACTGCGGCTCTAAGGTTGCAAATTTGCTGAGTATTTTGCTGCGGGCATCCGAACCAACATCTCACTGCAGATGATAGAGTGGGAGGGAAAGATTTTGGGTCATAAGAAAACTTATTACACTGATGTTTTTGCTAATGTCTTTCAGGTTGGATTGTGCCATTGGGAAGGAACAGCAAGACAAAATAATCCAGTTTAAAATGCAAGAAAGAAGCGGTTCCAGCTGTGACTCCTTAATTGGCTGCAAATTATATAAACAAATAAATAGATTTTTAAAAACGTTCATTGACATTGCTTCATGTATATAGGGGAGGCACATCTGTACACATGTATGCAAGTGTGTATCCTTATATGTGTATATTTACATATGGATGCATGGTAACCAATGACTGCCAAAAATGTATGTGTATATCTGCTGTTGATACCTTTTTTTGACTAATGGGCTCCAAGCATTGCAACATCAATCAAAGCAGCCAGTGGATTGCAAGGGAGATTATGTTGAAAAATAAACCTTCATTTCAATACATTCCATGACAGTATTTTGGTTAGTGAGTTAGATATTTACTCAGTACCCCTTACTTCTACCCCCACCTAACAAAAAAAAAAAAACAAAAAAAAAAAAACAAGAAATTTACTTATTTTATTCAGAAAAATTTTCTTCATTGTTGTAACACCAGTTTATAACACGAAGATTTCATATGGTATAATGGTTATTTAAGAGAAGCTAGATCATTAGTTTGGTTCTCACTGGGTGCCCGTACTTCTGTATTCTAATCCTTACATAAAAGTACTTTTTCGTTTTCTTTATAAATTATTTGTATTAATAATAGTTACTTGAAGCTATAATTGTTTACAAAGGATTATTATTAGTTAGTTGAAACCATATAATTGCTTGCAAAAAAATTATTAAGTTCAATATTAAATAATCCAATAAAGATTAATATGCTATAAAGCTGACCAACCATCCTCATTTCATTCTTCAACTTGTAATGATATGAGGCTAAAAAATGATTTTATAGGTTTTTAAAAATTTACTAATATATATATATCATGTCAAGCTGTTAGCACGGATTTCCCTGACTGACTCTTGCCATTAGTCTATCATCCATTGTTTCTGGCAAGTCTTCTTGACTCCATCCTGTTTCCATACAGAGTTGTTGTAGGTAAGTTCTAGTTAGTCAACCAACATTTATTCATGGCAAATAAAAGAGGAAACAGTCAAACATCCCATAATAAAATGAGATATTGTCGAAAAAAATCACAAGCTTACAAAGGATATGGCAATAGCTGCAGATTGTGTGTGAAAGAAAAAATTTTACATCTTAGAACATGCTGAAAATAAAATGCTGAACAAAAGCAAATTTATAACATGTGGAGATATGTTAATAGATTTCTCATGTGTCATTTACCACTTGCCTTATTTCATGTAGAGTTTTTTTATTTTTTTCATCATGCTATATTTTTTTCTGTAAGTGAGTGTCACAGGGACTCCCCATCTTATCACATAATTATACATCAAATTACAATTGCTTAGCTATAGTTCTCATATTTCCATTTGATGTTGGTGTGCACCACATGAAACTTGAAAGAATGGACTTCTAGTGTTTATACTTATAAAGTTTTGAGGATTTATATTTGCTCTGCTATTATAGACAAGAGTGAGTCAAAAGTTTACCAATATTTTGGTATGTGCTTGTTTGCAGAGTGTATGTCATATGACTAAAGCTCTAAGTAGTAACAGTAGTTGGCAGTATCATGAGAGTTGGTGGACTGATGTATTATGCATTGCTTCACTCTGTATGTGATTTGAAAGCCACACAAATGAACATGCAATGTAGTCTAATTTCGGAACTTAGACTTTATGTGTTCCAACAAGAGACATAACACTATAGAAGCAACTAAAAACACTTGTTGTGTGAAAGGTAAAGTCACAGTTGATCATCAAAGAATAAACAGATGGTTCCAGAAATTTTACTCTGGTTGCTAGAACCTTGGTGATCAGGCAAAGTCAGATAGGCCTAAAAATGTGGATTCCTAGGCCGAGCTCCAAGCCATAGAAGCAAATCTGGCAAGCTCAACATATCACACTGTTTTTCATCACCTTTATGATACCAGCAAAGGCATTCAAAGCTGCCAAACTGTGTCCTATAAAAAAGATATAACATATGTATGTATATATGTATATAACCAGCCCATTAGCATAATGGTTAGAGTGTTTGTCAATGGCCTGGGAGACTATGGTTCAATCTCAGGTTGAGTCATACCAAAGACTCAATAAATCATACTTGATGCCTTTTTGTGTAATACTCAGCATTATAAATTACAGATCAAAGGTAAGTGGAACAATTTGAGGAAAGGATTAGTGTCCCCCCCCAAAATCACATTGTAGCTATTGAAAAGGGTGCTTTCGGGTTGCTCCCACCTATGGTCGACCAACTTATATGCATACATATATACACACATACATGTATGTATGAGTTGCTTGTGGTGTAATGGTTACCACAGTTGGAAATGGATATGGATATAAACCTATGGCAACCCAAGTTCAAACCCTGGATGAAGCTATTTACATTTCACAACATGGGAAAGGTATGAATCCAATTATTCTCCCTCCAGCTGTGGATAAATAGTAGGGTAACCTTTGTATGGCAACTTGTCAAGAAGAAGGAAAACTCAATTCAAACCTAGTAAACTCTGCTTAAAAATTGACCTTGTGTAGAGTAGTTGGGTAAATATATGACACAAAATATATCTGAATAAAAGAGTATCATATTACTTATCTCAATTAGGTAAATAACAAACATAAATTATAAAAATAACCAGAAAAAAAAACAAAAAAACTAAACCCAGTAAATGACAACACCAGTTCATAACATTTACATTATGACATTTTATGTTATTTAGATATTTTAAAGTAACATTTTCTTTAAAAAGATTTTTTTCTCAATTTCCAAGAGAATCTAATACTAAAGCTTAAAAGCCAAAGTGTTAAAATTCACTTGGAATATATCCAAGCAAGAGTTTTGGTCTAATTAAGTTTTGGCAATAAATAAATAAAAGAACGTTTGGGATATATTTAAAGAGAACCAGGAAAGTTATTTTCCCCTCTTTTATTATAACAGACATTATCTTGTGGGAAGATCTTGGCTTTCCTCCTTCAGTTACAAAAGACAAAAAAATAGAAAAAAAAAAAAAAATAATCAGAGTTCCACTTTAACATTTTTTTTTAACTTCACAGTCTATTATGTAATAAACTAAATAAAAATAAAGTACAAAAAAAAAGGGAGACCTTTTAGTTTGTTTTAATTAGGCATTTTTGGCAAATAATATACATTAACTTTTATTCTAGAAAATTCTTTTCCCTTTCATTACTTTTAAATAGGTTTATATCCTCAATGTTATTTTTTGTTGTTTCTTAGACATTTACTGTTTAGAAATAATTATTTTGCAGCTGCTTGACTTTTCGTATGCACTTTTAATGATATTTTGCCAGTAATTTACACAAGAAAGAAGCTTATTCTTTCATTTGTTATCATACTATTAAGCTCAGTTGAATCAGTAAGCAATTATCTAGGTTTAGGTATGCCTTTCACACTCTGAATTTACTTGGATGAGTAAATTTTATGTCAATTTGTTTTCTAGAAATACCAGAAATGAAAATGTCAATTAAACTGTTTTTTCCCACAAAATTGGAGGTTAGTTGTTTTGATCCATCAAAATATAAAAAACAACCACACACACTGGCGAGCAGGGGGCTAAAAAGCTTTTATGAGGATGTATCTGCTATTGATGACTTTTTAGACCTCTGTATCATTGATGAAAAAGTCCTCCTTGCAGTCCACACACTATGTTGAAAAATAAACAAAGTTTGGTCATAGTTCATGAGAGTATCTTTGTCAGCCTATGAACTTTGCTTGTGTGTGTGTGTGTATGGTTAAATAGTAGAGCAGATATGTTTTTTTTTAACCTTGGTTAGGCAACCTGTCTAGGAGAAAGAAAACCTTCAATTCAAATCAGTTTTGGTCCACTTAAAAATTTACCTTTTGTCAGTCATATCTTGCATGTGATGGATGGATTGATTTTAATGCTATATCAACTAATCTAGAACTCAGGATTTGCATTCATATTTACATTTTTTGTGTAGTTGCTTCTTAAGAGGGTTTTTTGCTCATGATATCATTGAATATAAATAATTTTTAAACAGATCTATGAGACCTTTTAGATAAAAAAGATTTGAGTATTGATTTCAAAGAAATTATGAAACAAAAAAAGAATTCAAGTTGGCTTGACATATAGCAAGAAAGGAGGATAGGGGGAATAAAAGGTTGGTAGAATTAGGCCCAAGAAATAACAAGCATAGTAGACCAGTCAAAAGTAGAGGAGTTGAATTGTGGAATAACTGGTAAAACATGGCAGACACTAGCACAATAAAATTTATCATGGAAGGAAATGGTTATAGCCTTTATCCAACAATGGCTGATGATAAATTCCTGAATATGATATACATATACAAGGCTCATTAAATAACTTTCCAGACTTTTTTCGTATGTGCACTTTTATTGATAGTACACACATGAAACTCTAGTCCCCTTTGAAGTAATCTCCTTCGGCTGCAATGCACTTGTTGTACCGTTCCAACAACTTCTGGAAGGTCCCATGGAAGTCTTCTTGTGTGAGCGTGTCAATGACCTTCATCACAGCCTCTTTTATCTCCTCTATTGTCTCATAACAACAGCCTCTAAGTTCTTCCTTGAGCTTAGGGAATAACCAAAAGTCACAGGGAGCAAGGTCTGGACTATAGGGAGGGTGAGGAACTGTCTTGATGCCCATCTTGGTCTAATAGTCTGTGACAAGGATGGAGTTGTGGACTGGTGCATTTTCCTGGTGGAAATGCCACTGACCCAATTTGAAGAGTGCTGGCCTCTTCTGAGGGAATCCCTTCCTGAACTCCCTTAAAACCTCAATATAGCATTCCTTGTTGACTGTCTGTCCAGTGGGAACCCAGTGCATGTAGATAATGCCAGTGCTGTCAAAAAAAAGGGATCATCAAAAGTTTGTAGGTGGATTTGCTCTGTCTGGCCTTCTTGGGTCTGGAAGAGCCAGCACGCTTCCACTGGGAACTCTGTCTCTTGGTCTCTGGCTCATAGCAGTAGATCCAGCTTTCATCGCAGGTCACCAGAGCATCAAGAACTGCGGGATCTGAATTGATCAGCTCGACTATCTCCCTGCTGTTATGACAACATCTTTCTGATCTTCTCTGAGCACCCTTGGGACAAACTTCATGCAAATCTTCCGCATCTTCAGTTCCTCGTGAATAATTGTGTGTACAGTTCCCACACTGACATTAAAGTGTGCACTTATTGTCTCTATAGACACACGACAGTCCTTATCGATGAAATTCTTTTTTTGGCCAACTCTGGTGTTCTGACTTCCTTACTCCTCCCACACCTCTCATCATCCCTCACAGACTCTCTGCCTTCCTTGAATCTCTTATGCCACTCAAAAACTGAAGCTCGATTCATGCAAAATGCTCCAAAAGCAGTCTGGAGTATTCCATACGTTTCTGAGGTATTTTTTCCAAGTTTAAAACAGAATTTTATTGCATATTGTTCTTCTAAAGTGTCCTCTCATCCAGATTGCACTTTTTGAAAATCACCAGCTGTGACAATCAGGCTTTAGTAGGGTGTATTCGAATTCCTACTGTAGCTGTTTATTTGAACCTGAAATCATAAAAATTGGTCAGTCATCTCATAAGATGTAGAGCAATAACATACTGAATTTTCAAGAGTCTATGACAATTTTAAATGCCTGTACAAAAAAGTCTGCATCTTGTACATACACTTTTTTGTGTGTGTGTTACTTTTCCATATTACTAGGATATTCAATTACAAAGAGATGTAGTGTGAATTGAGTAAATCTGTTATGGTAACATGAGGCATGCTCTGGCATCATTTAAATTAAACAAATGTGGTCTTACAGTATAAATTTAGTAATTAAAGAACTTTTACATTGAATTTATAGAGACAAAATATTTAGCTTCTTTTTGAAAGAAAACATCATCAAAATTAAACATCTATAAATTTCTTCCTGGGTGATAAGTCACATTATAATAATTTTATATGCAATATTATATAACCCAATAATATAATAAAGATAATACTATATATCATCATCAAGTCACACTGCTAGCACAGATTTCCCTGACTCTCTCTCCATCTGTCCTTATCATTCATCACTCCTGACAGGTCTTCCAAACTACAGCCATGAAGAACTATAGTAGGTAGGTTGTTTCTGGTTGGCCAACACTGGCTCGACCATGTGAAGGGGTCCATAGATGAACATCACTTATGAGTTCATCCTTGCTTTTCCAGCAGTGTCCTGAAAATTATATATATTCACACACACAGACTAATTATTGTTGTGATATTACTGGATCTCATCATATTGAACACAAGTGATATGACAAAGAGAAATATTTTGTTTGTGTCATTTTTAAAAAAAATTCTCAACTAGTTTCAATATTGGGTCATTGTCAGAATAAAAGCTTTTAGTGAAAAGTTTCATTTTCAGGAATTAATATGCTGTAAGAATAGCAAAAAAAAAAGAAGAATAATTAAATAAAATTAAATAAATAAATGAACTGGTGACATGGTATATCCATTAGTTGAATGTAAATTATTTTCTCATTATATAAATTTTCGCAAGACCATGTTTTTTTTCTAAAAATAACTTAAAAAATTCAAACATTCTAACAATATAAATAATATATAACGTCTATGTATGAATCCATTTCAGTTCTTATCCCTTAAAATCACTGAATAGCATAGAAAGAATTCAAATGAAAATGATTTGGGCTTCATTTAGGTCAACCCTTGCACAATAATGATCTCTAACTACAGTTCCACCAATGAGCAATATTCTCTTGTCCAAGACGTTCCCAAACACAATGTTCTAATCATTATTGCAGATGTGCGTTTATATAAGCAACAATGAAAATAAATTGTCTGCACAACTTGCTAAATTCAAAGGGAAAACAAGCTAGCATACCTAAACACTAAACTAAAAAGAAAAAAAAATGGAGGAAAAACCTACCCAAATAATGCTAAAGCACAGCTAGATTATATATTCATAAGCATTAAATGGATAAATAATGCTTTGAACTGTGAGCCATTCTCCTATTTTGAAGAAGTATCTCGTGATCACAGCCAAGATTTGCCTGAGTCTATGTAGAAATAAGAAACAAACAGTTAAAACCACTTGTTATGATGGGTCCTCACTTACCAATAGTTATATAAGCAACTAATTTGATTCTCCCGATAACAAATAGGAAAATGTAGTTACTGCCCATATAGAAGTAGCAGCTGAGTGCATACCAACCAAGCCAAGAGCCAAATGTAGTGTTCCCTGGGAGTCAATATCAGTTAGAAAAAAAAGAAATAATGTTAAAAGAGCATCCTACCTAATAAAAGAAAGTTAACAAATGCCAATGCACAGAAACTTCAAGTCCAGAGAAAACTAACACATATTGAAAAGAATTATGAAAATACATTCAAGATTGAATTTATTAAATCAGAAATTTGGTAGATGATAGACAATCATGATCAACATAGAAGAAAGTAAATGAAGTCAGCAGAAAGAAAAGTACCTTGTTAACAAAACTAAAAGCTGCAAACAAGAGGAAAGTCTACAGAAGTAGAAAGAAATTTTAAGAATATGTCAAAAACCCTCCTGAAGTCACTGATAAATAAAAAAAAACTTAATAGCTAACTGGTCATCAAACAAGGACATCTTGTGGAGAAAGAGCTTGATGCAGTATTGAAATAAATCAAAAACAGAAAAGCTGCAGGTAGGCCTGGAAGAAATACCTCCTGAAGTATGGAAGAAAAAAATTGATGACATACTTCTCCAATTATGCAATGCTGTCTATAAATGAAACAATATAGAACTGAACAAAAAGCTGCATCCTCCTTTTTTCCCTAGAAAGACTGTCAAAGTCTGAGTTATCTAGCCTGATAGTTGTAAATACTTAATTAAGTCCCTTTCATGTTGTAATAAAGATGGCAAATCGGCTTTGCATGAATTCTCTGAGTTAATATTCAGTTGTAAAGAAAATAAAGACAACCTTAGAGTTAATAAAAACTAGAGATACATAACTGCTAAGATTTATAATACTTTGCTTATCAATCATATCCAATCTGAAATCAAGAAAATTCTTCAGAAAAATCAGAATGATTTTCAGAGAAATCGATCAACCACGAAAGATTCTGAAAATCTATTGCATCATTGAAAGAGTATGAACAAAAAGTCTTAAGGCAACACTTATTTGTAGATTTCTCCAAGGCTTTTGATTTCATACAAAGAGGAAAGATGGAGCAAATACTACAAGTAAAAGAACTGTTACTGCTAAAATGATGTTCTACAAAAACAGGAAGGTAATGGTTTGCTCACCTGATGGCAACACTAAATTATTTGACATTATTGCTTGAGTCTTGTGAAGAAATACATTTGTGCAATGTATGTTGATAATCAGCCAAGGCTACATTCATTGCAATTCAATAGATCTAATGAAAGAAAATGGTTTTACACTAAAAAGGTTAATGAGCAGATAATATACAGTAGAAACTATGACAGATAATCTATCACTTTTTACAAATACACCCACCAAAGTCAAATCCCAACAGCACAGCCTTGAGAAAGTAGCAGGAGGCATTGAACTCTATGTGAACACAAATAAAACAGAGTCCATTGTGAATGTAATGGACACAATGTACCTGGACATTTGAAGCGCGCACGGACGTGTCTGGCCTGTAGAGTGGAAGCGAGAAACTAGTATGGTTGCCTCAAGCACCATATGTAGCACTGAGAGATCTCGAACCAGCGAGAGTCAATTTGCACATATGCAAATTCTTGCAAGACCAAAATAACTGAGTAGTGGCACTCAAGTGTTGGGCATATACGTCTGGGAGGAACACGGTAAACTTAGATGGCAACGCAACGGTGAGCGTCCGAAGGTTCCTGACATAATTACGCGTCGTGCTGTCTTTTCTCTGTGTGTGCGACTGGCTTCGTGTTGCAGCCAGGTTTGTGAAACGGAGAGCAAACACCGTGACAACAGATGGGACGATGAAACACAAGACCCCATGTTGCGTCGGATGCTTGAAGAAATTGTGTTGAGATCGTCACAAACTGATCCAGCTCATGGTGATTGGTGTGCGAATGGTCAGGAAGTCACTGTGTGGGTGGATGCAAGCTCCCTGGCCACCAGTGTGGCTATTGAATGTGACGGAGTCATAATTGAAGACGCAAGTTGGCTACAACTGGTACACACAAATAAGCACATCAACATGGCAGAGCTTGATGCAGTGTTACAGGGCATTAATCTGGCACTGCACTGGAAGGCGAGCATGATTCACCTGCGGATGGACTCGGCCTGTGTGCACTGGTGGATTTCTGACACCCTGTCAGAGAAAGCAAGGGCACGGACTAAGGCAGCGTCAGAGATGCTTATAAGACGGCGACTGAGTACACTCCATGAATTTACGGCAGAGTATGGACTGACGATTGACGTGGCACTCGTTAAATCTCATGCAAACCGTGCTGATCCACTCACTAGAGTGCCCCAGCGATGGCTGGACATACTTCGAAAAGAAGCGGAACCCATTGAGCCAGTATGCGCTGCATCTATTGGGGAACTGGATCCCACTCACATTTGGACCATTCACCGATCTTGTGGACATGGTGGCATAAAGCGCACACACTACTTCGTGAAACTGGTGAGTCCCAAGGTCTCCAAGGCAGCTGTGTGGGATGTGGTTAGAGAGTGCGAGGAGTGTCAGTCCATAGATCCAGCCCCAGTGAGTTGGAAGGCAGGCAGACTGGACGTATGCGAGAACTAGAGGAGGGTTGGAATGGATGTGACCCACCTTGAAGGTCGGCATTACTTAACCTTAATTGACTGCGGTCCCAGTCGATTTGCTATTTGGAGGCCGTTATTATGCCAGGATTCTGCCAGCATCGTTCGGCAGTTGGAGACTGTGTTTTACGAGAGGGGGCGCCTGTTGAGCTACTCACAGATAACGCCACAACCTTTAGCGGAGAGATGTTCTCTAAATTCATTGAGCACTGGGGCGTTTGGATGAGATTCCGATGCGCATACGTACCGGCTGGCAATGGGATTGTGGAGAGATCTCACCGTACAATAAAGCGCATTGCCACAAGAACACAGTGCTTGGTAATGGAGGCAGTGTACTGGTACAATGTGACTCCCAAAGATGATGCGTTGGCTTCAACCACACCAGCAAACGTGATCTACTCTTATATGGCTCGTATAAAAAGCATTGATATCATGTCACCACCGGAGGATGCTGGTCCCAGCAGTTATAAGGTAGGGGATAGTGTTTGGGTCAAGATCCTGCATTGGCGATTTACAACCCAGTTTGGAAAGGGGACAATAACGGGTGTGTACAACCCACATTCAGTCCTTGTTGATGGGACACCTCGCCACGCAAAGGATGTTTGACCACTGCGAGGAGTTGTCACCACTAATTGCAGCATCACTTCCTCTGAAGATGAAGCGCCGATGCTGTATTTCACGTGGGAGGATTCCGCAGCATCTGAAAGCGATCACAGCGTCCGTGGTCATCATGGGCCCGGAGACACGTTCGAGGACAATGATATTGTTGAGAGTGTCCCACTCAGACGAAGTAGAAGACTAAAGAGACCTCTGCGCTGTACGTTGTGTGATTCCCAAATCAGGGGGGAGTGTGAATGTAATGGACGCAACGTACCTGGACATTCAAAGCATGCACGGAGGTATCTGGCCTGTAGAGCGGAAGCGAGAAACTGGTATGGCTGCCCAAAGCACCATATGTACCGTTGAGAGATCTCGAACCAGCAGGTGTCAATTTGCATGTATGCAAATTCTTGCGAGACCTCGCGAGCGTAAAAACGCACGGTGATGGCTGGAATGGGTGATTCTTTCTGAGTGAGTCAACTGACGTGCACGCTTGAAAGTGTCATTACAACTTGAAAGACAGATGGATGAATGGAAGGAAGGAAGGAAAAGCAGGATGTGAGCAATAGAAGCACTCGAGTTAATACACCCGAATCTTGGGAAACCGACCAGCAAGATCCATTGCAGCATTCTGACACATCCATGCATTTTAAACAAGGAGGAGCAATCTCCACTTCAAGTTGGTAGGGTGTATATGTGTGTACATGTGCGAACACAGAGCATTATTTAGATAGTTCTTTATTAAATAAAAATATCTTACAAAAATTCCAACATGTTCATTTTGTTATATTCTCATTTGCTGATTCATGCAGAAATATACATATATATGCTGGATACATACCGACGCAATGAATTAATCAGATGCAAGCATGATAATGATAAAGATGCAAGAAGACTTCTTTACAAATATATTTACCTCTCACTTTATTGCAAGGGTTCGAAAGGGTTGTTCAAGGGTTGCATGTGAGAGGGAGCTGGAGATCAAATATAAACTGTAATATCTTGACCCCACTGTTATGACCTTCACGTTGTGTCTTTCTCGTTCTTTAGTGCTGCTCAACCGGAGGCCTAGGGCCCACTCATCAGGGCCCAAAGGCCCCTTCGGCCTGATGTGGCTTTCCCTACCACATTTCATCTATAACTCCGTCCGATCTTCAACTCAACTGCCACTCTGGGCATCAAACTCAACTGCCAACTGCCCCTGCCACTGGCTCGTCGAACTCAACTGAATTATATAATCATTCGACGCCCACTCGATCTTTGAAATCGAATGTTTAATCATCATCAAGCGGAAATAACTGTCATGCAGTTCAGAGGTCACTCTCTTCCGGTGCATCACTCTGTAGTGTACCATGGGAATTACCTTGTCCCATTTCATCAGCCAATTTCCGCCCACGCGATTTCCTTTCCTAACTGCTATTGGAATGTGTCACTTCCTTCCGGTGCATCACCTTGGAATAGCATTTTTGGGGCCGGGTCGAAGGTCAAAACATAACAATTTTTCATATACTCTGTTTTGTTTATAGACAGCATTGCATAATTAGAGAAGTATGTCATCATTTATAAAAATATATAAATTATGTGTAATACAATGATAAAACAGTATAAATGATAATATCTAATATAGATAATAATAAATGATATAAATACTAAGGTGTGTATAAGAGTTAAGCTAAAAACTGACAATACAGTTGAAAATCTTTTTTACTGGAGATTTATGGACACACCTATATATGTGTGTGCATGTGTGAGTCATCCACAGATATACTTTTTCATTGTATCACAACTCTTTGGTGTGGCAAGACAGGAGATGTTTCAAACTGGGATCAAAATCTGGCTATCTTTATGTTAGTCAGATATCTTACCCCTGAACTCTCATTGAAACATTACTTTGTGTGTACACACACATGTGTGAGAGAGAGTGTATACCCCTAGACAAAAATATAAGATCACCTTCAAAAATGAAAAAAAAAAAATGTTTATTTTGAAAGTATGAAAATCAGATATATAAAAGATAAGGCATGTAGACAAATTTGAAATATGAAAAAATTTCAATTCATTTTTATATATATATTAGCATTTGAGCTTAATTTAAAAATTTTGTTCTGACATAAATCTTAGACCAATGAGCAGAACTATAGAATATAAAAGCAAATTTTTTATTTAATATTTTGTAGACCCGCTGTTAGCTTTGATAACCTCAAAAATTTGGCTAGGCATACTATCAACTAATTTCGGAAGTTAAAGTGAAGGTATTTTTTCTCCATAAATCTAAGATTGTATTTTTGAGTTCAGAATTGCTGAGTACTGTCAACCTCCTTCATAAATTTTGCAACAATCAATCCCCACAAATTTTCAATAGGATTGAGGTCTGGAGAGCTCACTGGGTGGTCAAGAAGTCTTACTTTTTGTTCAAGCAAGTACTTCTTTGTTATTGATGCATTGTGGATAGCAGCATTATCTTGCTGAAAAATCCATCCTTCTCCACATAGATGACACCCTTCTTATGTGAGAGAAATCATTTAGCATCTTCACCTCATCTGCTGCTTTTTTTTCTTTCTTCAACCACTGACAAATTGTAGTTTAGGTTTTCCTGAAAATGAGAAGCTCCCCAGCCTTATCTTTCATATATCTGATTTTCATAATTAAACAATCTGAAACAATATTTTTTCTTCATTCTTGATGGTGGTCTTATATTTTTGTCTTGAGGTGTATATCAATAAAATCTCAAAATGACACTGTCGTTAGCTAAATTTTTCACTGACTAGTAAGTTAATATAATTAATATTCACAATTGAATTAAGTGCATTGACATTGAAACTGTAACCAGAAATATGAATATGTAGGAGCCCAATAATAAGTATACATATATATATTATATTTTCAGAATTTTGATTTCTTAGAGTTCGGTAATCTATAATATTTAACTAAAAATAATAACATCTTGGCACAAGGGGCATACAATAAGTTTCCAGACTTTTTTTGTATGGGCATTTAAAATTGTCATAGACTCTTAAAAATTCACTATGTTATTGATATACATCTTATGAGATGACTGACCAGTTTTTATGATTTCAGGTTCAAATGAATAGCTACAGCAGGAATTGGAATACACCCAACTAAAGCCTGATTGTCACAGCTGGTGAATTTCAAAAATGCAATCTGACACTTTAGAAGAACAATATGCAATAAAATTCTGTTTTAAACTTGGAAAAAATACCACAGAAATGTATGGAATGCTTCAGACTGCTTTTTGACCATCTTGCATGAATTGATCATCAGTTTTTGAGTGGCATAAGAGATTCAAGGAAGGCAGAGAGTCTGTGAGGGATGATGAGAGGTGTAGGAGGAGTAAGGAAGTCAGAACACCAGAGTTGATTGGCTAAAGGGTTAGGATTAGGGTTAGGGTTACTATGTTGAGGTTTTAAGGGAGTACAGAAAGAGATTCCATCGGAAGAGGCCAGTACTCTTCAAATTGGATCAGTGGCATTTCCACCAGAACAATACACCAGTCCACAACTCCATCCTTCTCACAGACTGACAGTTCCTCGC
Source organism: Sepioteuthis lessoniana (assembly GCA_963585895.1). Classification (NCBI taxonomy): domain Eukaryota; kingdom Metazoa; phylum Mollusca; class Cephalopoda; order Myopsida; family Loliginidae; genus Sepioteuthis; species Sepioteuthis lessoniana. The sequence goes on from OY757907.1 coordinate 74,537,794, forward strand.
TCTCCCTATTGTCCTGTGACTTTTGGTTATTCCCTAAGCTCAGAGGCTGTCATTATGAGACAATTGAGGAGATGAAAGAGGCTGTGATGAAGGTCATTGACACGCTCACACAAGAGGACTTCCATGGGGCCTTCCAGGAGTTGTTGGAACGGTACAACAAGTGCATTGCAGCCGGAGGAGATTACTTCAAAGGGGACTAGCGTTTCATGTGTGTCCTGTCAATAAAAGTGCCCATACGAAAAAAGTCGTATGCACCTCATATCTTTGGTTTAGAAGAAAATTAACTATTAAGGGTGTACTTATTTTGAGGTGACTGTGATGTCTTAGAATTTAAAACAATATTGCAACTAAATCAATAATATCTGATCCCAGTTAATTCTGGTGTGAAAAACTCAGAGAGAGAATAGTAATAATGAAGAATAGCAAGTGTAGTTCATGAGGTAACATAGATAAAACAGTTAATCACATGTGAATGTAGTTAAATAGCATAAAAAGGAATACAAGATTTGACATAACTGGGTGGGAAAAATGATCCCCTGAGAATTGTGCAAGAGAATAAAATTTCAACATATGAACAAATGATATATGCACAAACTAAATAACGTTTAATAACTTTCAGCATCAATCTCTTATATGAGGATTTTGCAATATTTTGCTAACAATCCAGCAGTTTTGGATGCTTTTGCAAAAGGTTGTGAATGAGATGAACTACTGAACTGTGAGATGCTGAGCTTGCCTGATATTCTCCAAGTACAACTCACTAGATTTGGCTGAATGGTTAGGAGCATGGCCTTAGAATCCATGATTTTAGGCCTACTTCACCATGCCTTATCATGAGGTGTCTTACAACCCCAGCAAAATTTCTTGAAGCATCTGCTTGCTGTACTGTGATCAACTATGCCTTCACCTTTTACACAACAAATGTTTTAGGTTGCTTCTGTGGTATTTTGGCCCAGTTAAACTTTATAAAGCATAAGTTCTTGCATATTTATCTGTGTGGTTTCAAATCACACAAGCAATGTGTCAGTGTACCAACTACCATAATGCTACCAATCCCAGTGGGTACCTTCCATGACAAACTTCTTCAGTCACATGATATATTTGCTACAAACTAACATGTACCAAAATAGTGCAAATGTTTAAGTCATCCTAGTATAATACTCCACTACAAATAAAATCTTGGTATTTTTGGTTTGGAAGAAAATTAACTTATGAAAAATTGGTAGGAGTGTACTTACTGTGGATAAATAGTACATGCCATGAGTTTTATCCATTACACCAACTAAATCAAAAATGTCTGACATCCCCTTGACACAATGGAGATAATGGACAGTAACATTCAGCAATCATATGTAAAAATCAATAAAGAAGTGGATAACTTTTGTCACTTTTAATGATGTATGATTTTGGTGCTATGACCAGTTCTGTCTTTGACATTGTTTGGGTAGATTATTTGTATGACTCATGTTCTCTGCCAGAGGAATAAAAACCATTTGGAGACATCAAAGAAAAAGTTCTGAGGGTTTGGGGTGAAAGAAAAAAAAAAAGAAAAGAAAAAAAATGTTAAACAAACAGGAAGGCTGACTGCAAACTCATTTATTTGTGATTGGCCTTTTCATCTGCATCACACATCATTTGTGAACACAAACACATGACTGCACACAAACATATAGATACACATGCATAGATACAAAGAAAGCTTCATAATTCTCATTAAGTATAGACAAACACATATGAATGTACATATCCAAATATACATACATATAAATATATACATCTGTCTATGTTATGAAGGTGTAAACCTGTATAAATATTTATCCTGTGAAGCATACAATTATAAATACCTCTATAAATCAAATATATGGAAGGTACAGGTACATAAAAGAGAATGAATAAACTCATAGATAAAATTGTAAATATACATACAATTTCATGGAAGAAGATGTATATGAGGAGGTGTTGAAAAGTTGATGGCCTTACCAAGAAGAGAATGATGAGACAAGATATATAGGGAAATTTTTTCTAATTATTCACAGAGATGTATTGCAAATAATTTTGCTATAAAAATGCATGGGAAATTGTTTTATAATAAAAATGCATTGGAAATAGGTTGACTATAGAAATGGATTAGAAGTTATTTTATTTACCCACCTTTAAAAAAAAAAAAAATAGGAAATTATTTTACGATGAAAATGGATTGCAAATAAGTTGGCAAGAACTTTATGAGAAAAATACATTAGAAAAGAAAAAACCCTGGCAGTAATTTTACTATAAATCTGTATTGTAACTTTGATATTTCTACATCAAACTGTTTCATCTTTAAAGAACAGGCAAATAAACTCTTCCCAATAATTTAAATAGATTTCTCCAGTTTTAGTTTAAAAACTTAAACATCTTCTCATGATCAATCTACAAATAATCAAAAAGTTATAGAAAATCCATTATACCTCACGCAAAAAATGGATTTGCAATGAGTGAAGCATTGCATCACGTCTAATGAATTTATTTGACAGATTTTATCTACTCTGGCTCAAGGCAAAATTAATAGAACATTCAATGTAAGACAATGAACTCATTAACAATGTTCCATGACATTAGCATACTTATAATTATTATATGACAGCTGCTTTAGAAACCTTGAAAAAATGGTTATTAAAAAAATGATTAAAATTAGTTGGTGCTTAAAAACACCATCAGAAATTCTATTTCAGTCCCACTTTTTTTTTCTTTTTCTTTTTATAAACCTTTATAGCAGAACTTTACACATCCAAAGACTAGCAATAGATATGGAATAAAAATAATATGATTAATATTGTAATATTATTTATATTATTATTGTTACATATACTGGAGTGTATCACAAGTACTTTTCACTTTTAATGACCTCAACTTCATAATTGTTTCACATGTACAACTAAAAAGTTATTTATGACTCCATGATCGTATTATTCTACTCCTTGCAAGTTTTTCATTCCTGCTCTAACCAGTGTTTTTTCCCGAAATTCGAGTGACAAGTCTTCTCAGATGACCACAACTTTTCCAAGTATCTTAAGCGATTTTAACAGTGCTGTTGTCTGGAGGTTATTGATTCCTACTCTGATCTCCAGTTCACCTACTTTTGTTCCAGTTCATGGGGACCATTCTAAGGGTTCCAATTATGATTATCTTCATGTTTTACAATTTTTTTCAGCTTTCTGGCTAGGTCTTGGAATTTGTTGAATTTTTTTACTTTCAAAAATTTCAACTGCAGTTGGTATAAATGGCCAAATGCACAAGTTCTTTTTTTTTGTTAATTAATGCAAGATTTGGTCTTCTGGCTAAATTTGGATGATCCATTTCTATCAATAAGTTTCTGACAATTTCATGCATTTCATTTTCTAGGACAAATACCATTTCAATGATCAGAAGAAAAGTTAAAGTGAAAATTTCTGAATTAATATGATCTCTGCTGTCATAAACACCTGGCAGAGAGCTCTAATATTTGTTAAGCATGGGTGAGGAGGTTTTTTAACTTGAGTTTTACTCTTTTGACCTGATATTTATCTTAGACATTTGTTTATGTAAGTGCTTATATATTAACCCGTATTGGTCTACCCTATTATTTTGAGGATCGTTTAGTTTGATGTTAAAGTGGTTAGTGTTTGGAGACATTTTAACCATTTATTTTCAAGTTTTTTCTTTTCTAAGATATATATGTGTGTGTGTGTGTGTGTGTGTGTGTTACTCTGTTGTTACTTGTATTTCTGGTGTTATAATAATTGATACAAGAACTGAGATTCATTAAATTTGTGGCATTATTTTGAAATGGACTTCAAAATTGCTGAAGCTGTGTAGTAGTAATGCCACGAACAAGCTTACCTTGAAGAAACAGAAGGTGTGCTCTCTCTGCTACTGGTACGCAGAAACCAGAAGAAGAAAAGGACGCAAGAGGTGTGACTTGTTTTATGGAGGAGAACGTGATAAGCCCACGTGAAGAGGCGAGATTTGATGAACATAAAAGGGACTATGTTTGAAGTGGAAAAGGGCAGCATTTTGCTGATGTCTGATTGGTGAACATCCATCAGTTCATTTTGCAAATTAAGTAAGTTGACTAGCACTCAATAGGTTGATTCCTCTTCAACTGGACTTGCAGAATTAGTTGGTGGATTGTGTTTTATGGCATATCAACTATTGTAGGTTATTTAATGCCAAATCCTGTTTACAAATTTATATATATATATATTTAAACAACTAGATTGTTGGTAACATTATTTTTAAACAAGCCAGAGCTTATTTGTTTGCTCAAAATTGAATGGTTTCAGGTATTACTAACAAGCACTAATAGTTCTGTAATATATGTACTTGGGTAATGTTATTTGAGATAATAAATGAGAAGTACAAATATTAACTTTAAAAGAGGAATTTTATTCTTCGTATACAACGCCACGTGTTGGTTAGAAAATGTCTGGCGGTCAACATGTGTGTTTAGTGTTTGGAATCTCTTCAGCAACTGCTTCCTCTTCTCTTCTTGGGTCGTCTTCGGCAACTGCTACTATCTCCGCTGATTGGCCAGAGGGAGAGGGAGAGTGAGAGAGAAAAGGAGAGAGAAGGGAAGAGAGAAGAGTGAGAGGCGATGGATTCTGGGATAGCATTCCTTGGCAGAGGTGGAAGTAAGGACCAAGATTTCTGTTAAGGTAGTATTGACTGCCCATTTACTGACCTTAGTAAGGGAAGTGATACTACAATACTCCCCTACCAGTAAACAGAGTTTTTGTTTGGTTTTGTTTGTTTGTTTTTTTTTGTTTTTTTTTAAATAATAAATATACTCGTTATCCTTTTTCCATGTAACCGTTCTACCTGAAGTTCTTGTTTTCATTTTATGTTCCTGCACTTTTTCAGGAGGTAAACTTTCAGACTTTTTATTTGTATTGGTAGTTGCATTTTGTGTACATTTTTGTTTGTTTTCAATGTAAGGTTTTAAACGGTCTATTGAAACTTGTGTATGCGTATTTGAGTTAGTTTCTATTAGGAAATATTTTGGTGTTCGTTCGAGTACCATGTAAGGACCTGAATAGGGTGCTTCTAGCAGTTTTCGAACGCGGTCTATCCTAATCCAAACTTTATCACAAGTTTGAAGTTGATCTGGCACGTATGATTTTTTGGTTGATTTTTCTCTGTTTGAAAAATCTGTCAGATCAAATTTTGCCATAGTTTTGTGCAGTTCTCTTGTAAAATTTTGTGTAACTGTTTCTGTATTTTCCGTATTTATCATTAGTTGTGCACCTGTGACCACATAAAAAGGGGAAAAATTGGAGCAGTTGGGCATACTTTGGATTCCCATGAGAACTATTGGTAGGGCTGAAATCCAAGATTCTTTTCGAGCCATAATAGCTGCTTTTAAGGTTCTGTGGGCTCTTTCTATAAGTCCATTGCATTGTGGATGATAGGATGTTGTACGTAGCCTATAGAATCCAATAATCTTTGATAGTTCAAGGAATAGTTCGCTCTCAAACTGTTTGCCTTTGTCTGATATGACATGGAGTGGAACACCAAAGCGCGTAATCCACGTGTTTACAAAAGCTTCTGCTACGGTTTGTGCTGTAATATCTGATATAGGTTGTGCTTCTATCCATCAACCGGTTCGATCTATACATGTTAAAACATACCGACATGGATTGATGTAAGGATTGTTGGAGCATTTCGCTGGTGGTAGTGGTCCAATTATATCAATGTATACAGTATGGAATCTTGATGATGGTATTTCCAACGTTTGTACAGGCGATTTGGTATGTCTGTATATTTTTGCTTGTTGGCAAGATGTGCATGATGCGCATAGTTCTTTGATGGTTTTATCCATATGTGGCCAGTAAAATCTAGCCTTAATCATTTTGATAGATGATTTTATTCCAGGGTGTGATATTGCATGCAAGCTGTCAAAGATAGATTTTCGTAGTGTGCACGGTACAAAAGGTCTGGGGTATGACGTTGATGTATCACATAACACTAATTGATCTTTTCCAGATAATGTGAATTTCTTTAAATCTGGAAAGGACTATTTCGGTGTCTGATTTTTGTGCATCTGCAAGTGCTGGCAGATTGTATATATCTATTTGTACAGCAAATGTTGGGCGAGACAGACAATCTGCAACTACATTTTGGTTACCCTTCACATGGGCTATATCTGAAATTAATTCTGTAATAATTGCTAGCTGTCTTTGTTGTCTATCTGATTTGGCAGGTTTTAGACTGTGGAATGCACCGCATATTGGTTTGTGATCTGTCAGAAGTAATACTTCACGACCTTCTATGAGGTGGCGAAAATGTAACACTGACAAATATGCTGCTAAAAGTTCACGGTCAAAAGTGGAATATCTCGTCTGTGTTGTCGTCAGTTTCTTTGAGAAGAATCCTATTGGTATTGGATTTCCATTTATGACTTGATGTAAGGCAGCACCTACTGCATATTTGCTGCTGTCCGTGACTAGTTGATACTGTGTACAAGTTGGTTGAGGATGAGATAATTCTGTTAGCTCACCAAGTATTTTTATAATGTTAGAAAAGGATTGTTTTTCCAAATTATTCAAGGTAATTAATCCTTTAGGTGTTAATCTCATTCTTTCGGATAATGGTAAGACTAACTTCGCAAATCCTGGTATTAACTTCCTGTAAAATCCTACCATACCAAGAAATCTGCGTAAGCTTTTAGCATCTGTAGGATATGGAAAAGATTCTATTTCTTTTACTTTGTTAGCAGTTGGTGTGATTCCATTTGAATTAATTCTAAAACCTAGGAAATCTAGGATAGTGATATTTTCAGGTTATTTTCTTGTAAAATCCTAAAAACTGTGTCTATATCTTTCTTGTGGGAAGGCTCGTCGTCGCTGAAGATTAAGATGTCATCTAAATATATAAAGACACAGTCTATCTGTCGAAAGATTCTGTCCATGTACCTTTGAAATGTTGCCGATGAATTTTTTTAACCCGAACGGCATAAATTCGTAATGAAAAAGACCCATCGGACAGATAATTGCCGTTTTAGGAATATCATCTGGGTGCATTTTAATTTGATGGTACGCTGAAATCAGATCAATTTTTGTAAATCGCTGTTTATTAGCGAGTTTTGTTGTGAATGAATTTATATTGGGAATGGGGTATCTATCACTTTTAGTGATGCTGTTTAATGCACGGTAATCTCCGCAGCAGTGGTATCCTCCACTTTGCTTAGGTACAAGATGTAGTGGGCTTGACCATTCGCTGTCTGAAGGAGTTATCACGCCTTCATTTATGAGTCTTTTAAACTCTTCTTTAGTCGCTGATAGTTTTTCCACTGATGGCTGTCTGGATTTTGCAAAATCCGGTAAGTGGCTACCTGTATCAATTCTGTGATAAACACCGCAGTAGTTGTTATTTTTGTTTATATGAGGAGAAATGATTTCTGGGTATTTATCCAGACTGGTTTGAATAAATGATGGTAGTTCTACTTTGTTAATGACCACGTTTACTGGAGATATCGTGTTTAGTATTAATTCCTTTTTGGTAGCTGTTAACGGGTCGTAAATTGTTTTATTTTTGCAGTCGATTATGAGACCAAATTCATTTAAAAAATCAAATCCAAGGAGTGGATTGGTGATATCTGCGACCACAAATGTCCAGGAAAATGACCTTTTCAAACTTGGTATCCCAATCTCTAGGTTTGCTTGTCCGTAGCATTTTATTTTCTCTCCATTAGCGGTGGTGAGTGATACCGGTGTTGGATTTAACGTGACGCCGTTTAACCTAGACGCTGGTATTATTGAGATACTTGCACCAGTATCCACCATAAATTTTAATGTAGTTGTCCCTAATCATGTATTGATTTGTAATAGCGGCGAACTCAGGGGGACAGACATAGTTCGCGCCGTTAGTTTTCCGAGTCTGTTGGAGTTGGTGTAGGTGGACGCGAGCTTGGTAGTATTTTTGTGTTTTGCTTCTTCGGCCATCTACACCAAGGTTTGCAAGTTCTTGCTTGCTCGGCAGAGTAGAGGTGTGCTCTACATATTTTGGCTTTTCGTTCCGGGAAGAAAGGTTTAATACCTGTCGGTAAAATAATATTGTCTTTGCTTTTCTCAGTTTTTTGTGTCCTATGCTGAGCGGTGAACACTGTCGCGTTGATATTGTTAAGCAGAGGCATAAGCTCATCCGCTAGCTTTCCAAGTTGAGTTGAACTTAACTCCTTTTGTGAAGCAATGACGGGGGAAATTGTCGCTGGTAGGGCCTGAAGAAATTTGTGTATTACTATTTCTTCTCCGATACCTATCCGTTTTGCTATCGATAGCATTTCTTGCAGGTATGTTGAAGGACAGCCTGTAATAGTTGTTGCTGAAATTAATTTGTCCAGCAATTCCGGCTTTGTCCTTTCGTGGGCCTCAATTAATGACTGTTTTATTTCCTCGTATTTTTTTGATTCTAAAATTGTTATCGGTATTTTAGCTACCACCTCTGCAGGCAGAGATGATATTACCGTGTAGAATTTTGTTGTTGATGCCGTTATATTGTGCAGGTGGAATTGTGCCTCCAGAATGGAAAACCAGCCATTCACTGTCGTTTCCATGAATTCTGGTGTCTTTATGTTAATTTGCTGTAGAGAAGCTTCTTCCATTTTTATTTATTTATTTTTTAATTGTTTTTTTTTTGTGTGTGTGTATATATATATATATATATATATATTTGTTGTTGTTGTAGACGAAGAAAAGAGGAAAAGAATTTTTTTTTTTTATTTACTTATGTCGTAGGTTCTGTCTTGAAACGTTTGCGACGTGAAGTTGAAAAATTGGTTGAATTTATCCTGGAATTTTCAAAAGTTGCGTCTTATATCCTTTTAGTTGGGGTCACCATTGTAATATATGTACTTGGGTAATGTTATTTGGGATAATAAATGAGAAGTACAAATATTAACTTTAAAAGAGGAATTTTATTCTTCGTATACAACGCCACGTGTTGGCTAGAAAATGTCCGGCGGTCAACACGTGTGTTTAGTGTTTGGAATCTCTTCAGCAACTGCTTCCTCTTCTCTTCTTGGGTCGTCTTCGGCAACTGCTACTATCTCCGCTGATTAGGGAGAGGGAGAGTGAGAGAGAAGGGAAGAGAGAAGAGTGAGAGGCGATGGATTCTGGGATAGCATTCCTTGGCCGAGGTGGAAGTAAGGACCAAGATTTCTGTTAAGGTAGTATTGACTGCCCATTTACTGACCTTAGTAAGGGAGGTGATACTACAGTTCTATTTGCACAGTTAAACGGTTCCAAGTATAGTGCTAATAATTCTGTTCAACATTATTCATTCATTTGTACACAGATAAAGGGTTCCAAGTAGAGTAAATAATTAAATAGCTCTATTTGATTAACAGATGAGACCAGAAATGATAATATCACTCCAGGTCAAAGTGGGCCAGAGAATGATGGCAATGAAAGAGTACTCCACATTCCCCAAAGCTCCAGAACTGGAGCCTCACCATCAGATGTAGTTTAGTATCATATGTAAGACACTCATTGGTGTGGGGTGGGGGTCTTACATTTCTTTTGAGATGTAGTTGACAAATTCTAAAGCCCCAGCCAACAGGGCTAGCTTCCAGAATTCAAGAAGTGGAGGGAAATGAAACAATGTCAGACTGTACTGCCCTAAACTAGTTTAAACCCATGATGACTTGCCACTCGAAATAAATGGTCATAATGGTGCTTTAAAATACAAAGAGAATCTGATCACTTGAAAACTAAGGATCAATGAAAAATAATGAGATCTTAAAAAGGTTCTCTATACACTTTTAGGTTGGTTGGTTGGGTTTTATGGAATATCAACCTTTGTAGGTTATTTAATGCCAAATCCATTTTTATGCAAACAGTTCTATTTCAAACAATTCAGTTTAGAATGAGTACACAGTTTAATTTTCAAAAACATTTCTATTTCAAGCTATTCAATTTATTCAAACCATGCTAATTCAGTTTAGCATAAGTACAGATTTTGTTTACATACAGTTAAATGTCAAAACAATTCTATGTTAAACAATTCAGTTTTGCGTAAGTACAGTTTCAATGTCAAAAACAGTTCCATTTCAAACAATTCAGTTTAGCATAAGCACGCAGTTTAAATGTAAGTACAGTTTAATTGTCAAAAACATTTCTATTTCAAGCAATTCAGTTTAGTCTAACAGTTCTAATTCAAACAATTCACTTTAGCATAAGTATGCAGTTAGTTCTATTTAACCCATAAATAGGGCCCTATCAGGTGCTACCATTCCGGGCCAGAGTGGAGCTGGGAGCAATGGCTATGAAGGGGTGCTCCACAATCCCCAAAGCTCCAGCTGGAACCTCACCATTAGATTGTTTAGTGTCATATTCAGGGCTCTCATGGAGGAGGGGGTCTTACTCCTCTGCAGAGGTGCAGTCAGTGCATTCTACAGCCCCAGCTGACTGAGCAATCTCTACACTTTTAGTTAATTGAAAAGTTAGATAATATTTTTGATATACTTTAATTAAAATCAAGCCAATTAGTCTCAACTGAGGTGTCAAGATAAGAGGTTATGCCAGAACATTTCTCTTTAAACATTTTATATCCTTCTCTCTGCTACAAAGCTGTCATAGAGACCTTGAACTTCATGAAAACAGTTGGAAAATCTGGGGAGAATACCATTCTCAGTAATTGCTGATTTATCATTGTTCTATTTATCTTACACAACAGGCACATTAATTGAGAAAATATTAGTCACTGTTGTTATGACTGTTGTTATGACTTTGATCCCCAGGATGCTGTATTTGTGTTACACACACCTATATTTGATAAGAACTTTAAAGTGATTATCTACAACCCTTGAACTCTAAATACCTGGTGCTATTAAAGATAATAAACATAAGAATTAGATTATTGGTATTATGGCATGTCAGCTACGGTTGGGTTATTTAATGCCAAAGTTAATCATTTATTTTTTGTAAACAGCAATATAGTTTCAAGTATTCCTATCTAATAGTAATAATTATATGGTTTCTAGTAATTATTTTCATTCAATAATAGTCATTTGTTTGCACACAATTACAGGATTTCAAATAACAAATAATAGTAGCAAATTAGTAAACAAATATAGCTTCAAATAACTTTTCTTCATACAAGCTATTCACAGTAATATGGCATCAATTTTTCCCATCAAATACAAATAATTTTAAAACATGTCTATTTGACCTATAGATAACTGGTACTTCCACTCCAGGTCAGAGTGGATCTGGCAGTAAGAAAGGGTACTCCAATCTCCAGAAAAGAAACTTATGTGGTTTCATATTCTTGATATAGATCATTTTATTAGTACTAACTCAAAAACTAACTTTGGTAGCCATTAAGCTGAATATAAACTGACATTCTATTTAGAAAATTTTAATTTCAAATAAATAACCTAAGTATCATAATTAGTGTTTAATAGTTTTTCTCTCTGAGATAATTATAATGATCAAGGTGAGCATGAACACAGATCCAACTCTTTACTCATTCGAAAATTGCTTCATTCTTTAAATTAGAACATTTTAATAGGATTGTACGAACAAAAATCTTACTACAATAAGCTGTGATGTTATGGTAATCTCAGACATTAGTGCACCTCACATGGTTTAATGGTTAGCATGTTAGATTATCAGAACATTGCAAGTGAGTTAGATTCTCACAGGGTGCCCTATAGTTATGGCCTTGTACCATAACTAAGCTAAGCAAGAAACTTTTAAGCTATTTTTCTCTCCACAGCAAGAAGTTCGCTTCTTGTACAGCATCCCACACTAAACTAACTTTGAGTCACATTTTGACTGTGTGAGGAATCAAATAAATATACCTACACAAATTATACATAGAAATAGATAAAACAAACATTTTTTAAAAAAAGTACAAACATGGCTGCTGAAATGAAGGCCTTAAGAAATACACAAAACAATCTTACTTATATTTTGTGACCATCATATCGACAATGACTGAGCATTAAATAATTAGAAGAAAAAAATGAGGAAATCCATTTAAGATATTTTGAAATGTTTTTATGTTCAACTCTAGAGTTTCATGTAAAACTATTTTTGTTTCAATGATTTAAAAAAAGTTGTGATGCTTTATAGTCGGGGAGGGGTAAATATTTTTTTTATCATTAGTCAAAGAAAATTTTCCTAAAAAAAAATTTCTTGCACCATTGGGCTTAACATATAATAACTGTATCTTTTGGAGAGAGAAAAGACTCCCCCTAAGCACCCTCAAAAGTGATATTCTGGATATGATACTAAACTGTATCTAATGGTGAGGCTGCAGTTTTGGAAATCTAGAGAATTTCACTGCCAATACTCCCAGCTCCACTTTGGCCGGAGAGTAATACCTGTAAGACCCCCTTCCATAGGTCTAATAAATCAGTTTTAAAATTATTTCTATTTGATATGACTCTGTGAAAAAAAAAGCCTCAAAACTAAACAAAAACAAATATAAACATTCAGTGAACATGATACACTAACATTTAGGAATAAAATAACCTTGACAGATTGACATGCCATTAAAACCTCTATCATAAAAAATCATTCATTTATTTATCTCAAGTTTAAATAAAAGTATTCATTACATATTTCAAATTGAAGTGATATAGTTATTTCATGTCAGACCTTTAGCAAAACATTACTTGATGCATCTCTGTCAGCTTCTTATAATCCACAATTGGCTGCTTGAAACTTTTGGCTTTTACCAGAGCTCAGATCATTCTTGAAAAAAGATTTTTAGACACTTAACCCATCTAGGGTTATTTTAATGACTAGAGGTTAGGGAATCATATTTGTTGTATGTCTATATTTACATTTTTTGTTATGTTGTTTAAGAGTTTTTTTATACACAATTATATGATATCAAATATTCCTATCTAATACAAACAATTTGCACACAGTTATATGGTTTCAAGTAACTACTACTACTACTAATAATAATAATAATAATTTTTAGAAATTAATTGAAGCTTCAAGAAACTAGGCTTAATACAAATAATAGACACACTGTTATATGGTATCAAGTATTCCGATAAAACACAAATAATTTTTAGACTGATATATCTGACCCATAGATGGGACGAACAGATACTATTACTCCAAATCAGAGTGGACCTGGGAGTAATGGCAGTGAAGGGGTACTCCACACTTCCTAAATCTCCAGAATAGGAAGCTCGTCATTAGTGTCATACTCAGGACACCATTATTATTATAACAAGTCGACTGTCTGGTTCGAGGGGGGGTTCCCCCATGGCAATAATTGCTTAAAAGGACTAAGTGTATATGAAGCACCTCAAAAGAGGAATGCAAAAAGGATCAATTTGGTTTGGTTTAGTTTGGTTCGGTTTTATGGCATATCAACCATTGTAGGTCATTTAATGCCAAATCTATTTTTATACATATAAACTTCTATTTCAAACAATTTAGTTTAACATAAGGACAGTGTTTAATCCTACTTAACCTATAGATAGGATCCTATCAGGAGCTACCACTCTGGGTCAGAGTGAACCTGGGAACAATGGTAATAAAGAGGTAATCCACATTCCTCAAAACTCCAGCATTACTAGAGCCTCACCATCAAATTGTTTAGTGTCATGTACAGGACACTCTTTGGTGGGTGTGGGTTTTACCCCTCTGCCGAGAAGTAGTTGGTGTATTCTGCAGCCCTAGCCGACTGGGCTATAAAGGGATGGATCAAGCATTTTTTCTGATGGCCATCATGAGTATAGACTCCACCACCACCATTAAATTAATGTGTCAAATCTGACTTGGTGAGAAGTTGGATAAATCAATTCTCAGGTCACCTTTTTTTTGAGGAGTCTTAGTCGTCTGCTGGGAATATAGTCAGTGTATTCTAAGCTCTATTAACAAAGCTTGAAGATGCATGTGTACAAAAATAAAGGTGGGTATATATATAAAGAAGCAAAATATTGTCCAGTCCTAACTAGGCAAATTTCTTTTGTTGTTATGTTTTTTCTTCATCAGACATGTTTATAACATTAAAAATGCTTTCATTGAATAAATAAGCCTTTTTGTCTAAGAGAAGATATAGAAGTTTTCAGCTTCAGTGTGGGATTGAAGATTCAGGTGCTGAAGTCAAATGGTCAAACTACCTATGTCCATGGCCCTTCTATCCTGAAAATAAGCTGAAAATGCAAACCACTACATCAATTAGCCTTATTCTATAAGCAATTTTGTTGTAGAAACGAGGATTCCTATGCTGTAATCTGTCATAATACCTTTCAATGACCCAAATGATAGTGTTTATCTGGCAAAAACAGACTAAAATTTAACTGGCTCCATACATCCACTTTGGAGACATACATAAAAAAAAAAGTTTATAAATATTCCAATCCATCAGAGACTAAGCTATGTGACTCTTGGCAAGTTGATCTGAGCCTCACATGCAGTATGTAAGAAAGGATGATTTGACCCTGCTGGCAAAAAGGATCCCAACAGCAGAGAGAAAACACATCCAGCAAGTAGCTCAATTATCCATGACAGATGGTATGGTCACTCCACCAGCAGCCTTACCTCACATGTCAATCTCCATCTATTCATATTCATGTAGTCCTTCCCAATGACAATTTTTATATGCAATATTTTTGAACTAACACTCCAAACAATCATAAACAAAAATAAAATCTTGTTTTTTTCTCAACCATGTCTTGTTCCTACTTTCATGTTACTTCTCATTTTTGCCAGTTAGTACAAGCTTTGATACTCAAAAACAACTATATTTGTACAAGGCATATCCTCACTTATCGGTAACATAGTTCCCACTACAGCTCCTTCAGGGTAGTAGCACAAATACTGGCGAGTTAGGTTCAAAAGTCAAGTGTTAAAAACACAGAAGCTGTCCTGCTGATTACCTTTGTATATAGTGCTGTAGTAGTCCTTTACCCATATATTTCATCAAATCTAAAAATTGAAAAAGATCTACTCGTATAATTTTCTAATTTAACTCAGCTATTTTGCTTCCAAAATCTGGTAGAACTAAATATACTAGAACTTACCATGCTGGATAATAGCAGTCAAAGGCAGACATCCATGCCAAACCAAATACATCAGTCCCAAATTTCACCACGTTAACTAAGTTTTATCCTCAAAGGAATTCAAGACTAACCGGCATGTTTTTATATACCAAATATTTAGGAAATAACAATAAAGATGAAAACAATAGTCTGAAAACCCTTAATGATAAAAATCAACAAAGTATAACACCCCCTCCCAAACCAGTTGAATATATCTTTTAATACAACAATATTCTTTTTATTTTCTTACCAACCGTCATACAATAGGATGGCTGTGGATTAGTACTGTCTCTACATGCGCCTGTTGTCAAGCAGTCATCTTGTTTTCTGTCCTTACCCCCACCCGAATAAGTGACCGAATAAGTCATTCGTAAGGGGAGTTAACTCACTTAATACACATAAACAATGAAAAAGAATACTTAAACATTTACATTCACTGTACATGTACAAAAATTAATGCTCACACTAAAACATTTTATAAATTATTGCATTTTGCTAAAAACAATGCATAAAAAGTCAATGTCTGCTTCAACTCAACCATCTGTTATTTGTTTCATTACATGCTTGTTTTATTTTATTTATTTCAGCATTAATCTATTTATCAAAGTACTTGGAAGACTTCTCTGCTACAATTTTAAATTACATTTTGTTACAAACTTGTTCCACATAATTCACAACAACATTCATTCAACCCTTGTAACAATTTCAAATTATAGTTTATTCGCCATCATCACCTATACCTACTAAAATACTTTCATCAATGCAGTCTCTGCACCATTCTCAATACACATGGAACCAACTTCATTATAAACACCAAAGACCACAAAAATCTCTCACCAGTAGGATATTTGGGTGATTCATATTTCAAGGACAGAAGACTGTCCTCAAACAAAACTTTTACTGTTTTAGTTAAACTGTCCACAGGTCAGTGAGACAATTTGAACTTATATGCAACAGTGAAACCAAAGAACTTGTTATCTTATGAGAGAATAAAATTCAAAGCAAAA
This sequence comes from Sepioteuthis lessoniana, assembly GCA_963585895.1. Lineage (NCBI taxonomy): Eukaryota > Metazoa > Mollusca > Cephalopoda > Myopsida > Loliginidae > Sepioteuthis > Sepioteuthis lessoniana. The sequence continues at coordinate 74,553,829 of OY757907.1, forward strand.
AAATGGATAAAGTTTACAATAGCTGAGGAGTTGTGTCTGGTAATGAATAGATTTTTCCAAGATGGTGAGCAGGAAGAAAGGAAATACAGTAGACCAAAGTGGGTGTTTGAAATATCTTGAAATCTCGTTTCATTCAACCCTATCCTTGTAATCCATTCTGAGGGTGTGGTATGATTATAATAACATTTATTGAAGAAATATTTCTAAACTTTAGACTTCCACTAAAAAGTCTCAGTTTCCTTAAATTTTTGTTGAAAAATTAGGTGATAAAAATAAGGAAACACTTAAATTTTGAAGTGATTGTATATTCAACACTTAAGTTAGATTTAAAACCATTTTTGTTTTAATAATTTAAATCAATTTGTGACATTTTGTGGCTGGGAACTATGCTTTTGTCATCAATTTTAAAAAGCATTGGTTCTCAAAAAACTTTAACTATTTCTGTAATGCATAAAAACATTTCTTGATATATTTCAAATTGAAGTGATGTAACCACAAAATATAATCACATCAACAGTAACAATTGATATACTTTTAATGAATACTACATATAGAATATATAAGATATAATATGACACTCATATGCTCACAAATATTTGTGAAATAAGTGATACAATTATTATATGCTTATTACAAATACTACTTATAAATAATATGATGTGCCTGTAAAAGAAATAGATGGTTTCAAAAATCTATTTAAAATAAAACTATTTAAGAAAGAGTATTGTAGGAAAAGAATGTGAAATTTAGTACTGCAACTTATGTTCTTCATCTTCACTTTGTTCCAGAATTTCTGTCAAGAAATCCTGATGATTTTGTCCATGGGGGATAAGGTCTTTTGATAACAACAGTTTGGAAGGAATTATATTCAACCATTTCTGCAACATATTGCAAACAGTTGCCTTAATGTCTCTATATATATATCATATAACCTGATCTCACAATAAATCAATAAAAAAATTCCACTGTTATGGTTATACAAAACATTACTTGACTTATAAAGAATATATGTTATTTGATTTCTTTCTCGAAAAAAGTAATCAGAGAAATTCAAATATATTCATGATTTTTAACAGGTAATAAATAGGTGGACTACATTACTTAATCTCACTGAGTGTCTTTGTATTCTTTCTCTCATTTTTAGTTTCTGTTTTTCTTTCCTTCCAACTTATTCTTTATTCACTTTCTTTTTTCTTTCTTTGATTTGTTTACTTGATTGATTTTGGAAGGATTTCATAAAGCAGATAATTCTGTGTTCTCAAACCATCAATATAACTACAGAGTCGACCTTGTACCAGACATTGGCAATTTTGATGACTGTTAGTGCAACAAGACAGCTGCATATTCTTAATCTTGAATTTTGGGGCAAATTCTTGAAATTTTGTTTCTATTGTGTTTTGAAATTGTAGGGCATACCTAGAAGAGTGATAAAAGATTACAGTTAAAGGGATAAATTAGGATTAATTACTTTACTAGAAAGAAGAATGAGAGGTGTTCTAGTTGAAACTTTCAAAATCATTTATGGAATTTCTAATTATGATGGATGATTTTAAAAATATTTCTCTTCCATCTGGGAATTTACTGTCAAGGTAGACTGTGAAATTGGATTTTTTGCTCATAGAATAATATATTTTTGGAACAAATCACCTTATAAGATCAAAAATAGCAATAGTATGAAAAATTTTAAGATTAAATTTGATCATCTCAGAAATAAGAAAAAGAATTGGAGAGGGAATTCTTGAAAACTATCGGATAAATTACAAAACAGAATCTGTAAATAAATATTGTATAACTAGTGTATATGTTTTGTGCAAATATTCTCTTTTTCTTTAAAAGGTTAATGGAACAAGATAGTAAAAAGTGAAGATGCTCAAGGAAACAAAGCAAATAAACCAATAATAATAAGCAATTATTCTTTTTAAGTTTATGCTACCTGAAATGAAAAGAATGAGAATCTTATTTCACTTTTAAATTTAACTATTTCAAAAGCCTTTTAGAGGATTACAAAGGATATCTGAATATCCAGGCAATTATCTTTTTTTCCCTTTTTATATTTTATGATCATGAAAAGAACTGATGGAAAAAAAAAGTCATTCTATATTTTGAAAAGGAAATGCATTCCCTTTATCAAAAATTCAAAATGGTTTAAGAAAACTGATAAAATGATAAATAAAAAGGAAATTCAATAAACAAATTGAGTGATGGAGAAGTAATTTACTAAGTTTAATTTGGGAAGTGTACATGGCATAATAGTTGTTGTCATAGAAAAATGGAATCAGAGGCCCAAGTTCAAACCGAGATGATGCTGTTTGCATTTCACTTTGAGCTAATGCCCTTGGAAAAAGCATATCATTAAAAAAAGAAAAAAAAATCAATAAAGTAAACAAAAATATTGTGTCAAAATTGCAAAATGTACCAAATATTTAGGTGTGTTATAAAATGTACCCACAAATACCAAAAATAACAATTTTGGCAGTTATCCTCTAGCATGAGTCAAGTAACCAATTGTATTTATTTACTCAATCCCTCCAGTTATCTAAATTTCTGAGACGAAGCTTGATGATTTTTATCATTAAAAGGTTTTTCCAATTCAACACAATTCTATATGAATTAACCATTTCCTTGCACACAGTTAAATGGTTTCAAATATTGCTATGTAACAATAACAATTCAATTGAACATCAGTCATTTGTTTGCACACAGTTAAATGGCTCTATTTTCCCCATTAATGGGACCCCAACAGGTACTACCACTCCAAATAAAAGTGGATCCAGAAGTAACGTCAGTGAAAGGAAACTCCACATTCTCCAAAGCTCCAGGACTGGAGCTTCACCTTCAAATGTAGTTTAGTGTCATATCCAGGACTCTTGGAGAGAGCAGTGGTCTTTTAGCCCTCTACAAAAATGCAGTCAGCAAATTCTACAGCCCCAGTTGATTGGGTTGGGGACACATTGATATAGGTGGAAATCTGGTAATAAACTTCTTGTTTGCTAAGTTCAGGTGTCATTTAAGACATCAAGAAAAAGCTAGAGTGTAAACTATGTTCTGTACACAGTTTGTATGAATATTGACTTCATGTGTTGAAGAGTCACTCATTTACAAACATCAGCAGAGAAGATAAAGAACAAACAACATAAAGATATGAAATAAAAGTTCTACCTGGTTTCAAAATGGGTGAATCAGAATGTCACTATTGGTTAACTTAAAATGCCAATTCACAGTGTTATCATAAATCATGCAGTTCCTACATCTGCGGTTGCTTTGGCATTTTGATGGTGATATATTTATGTGTTAGTATCAATTTCGGACAAATTTCTTTGAGAAAATTCAACCAGGTAGACTAACTTAGACAGCTGGGAAGCATTAAGATTACAGGCCAGGATACAGTTTGTAAGATGATTGTGGATGTGAGCAATTAGAAATTTGACCTACATGGACAGTTTTACTTAATGGCCAGTAAGTACAGTTTTTAGTTTTAATAATGATAATAATAATGTTGATAAGCGGATATTTCCTTTAAATTTGGTCAAAGAAATTCTATCTCCCAGAAATTTTTTTTATTTTCTTCCTGCACTTACATATAGAAAAATAGACACAAAATTCCCATTTTGGCTGATTGTGGACAAATTTGATTTTATAATTAATCAGCTGTCACTTAGCAGAGCCTGGATTTTGATCAGATCATTAAATGTCATAAAAGGTATGGTTCATTTGGGTTGGGTTTTATGGCATATCAAACATTTTAGGTTATTTAATGCAAAATTCTCTTTATATATATATATATATATATATATATATATATATATATATATATGATTTGTAAACACATTTCATTGGTTACATTTTTAAACAAGCCTGAGTTCAATTTTTGAAGCACAAAATTAAATGGTTTCAAGTATTGCTATATAACAGTAACAATGTAATATCAGTCACTTGTTTGCACACATTTAAATTGATATACATATATGATTTGTAAGTGAATAGTTTGTTGGTAATTTCATTTTTAAATGAGTTAGAATTAACTTGTTCGCATACTAGTATTGCTATTGTTTCTACACAGTTAAATGGTTTAAATTATTGCTATCTAATACAAATAAATCTATCCAATATAAACCATTTTTTTGCTGACAGTGAAGTGGTTACAAGTATTGCTGCTCACCATTAATAATTCTATTTATCACTATTCATTCATTTGCACACAATCAAATGGTTTCAAGTATTGCTATGTAAAATTAATTATTCATTTTAGGCACACAGTTAAATAGCAACACTTGGAACTCTTTAACACTAATTAGTCTATCAAACATTACTCATTCGTTTGCACACAGTTAAATGGTTCTAAGTATTATTATGTATCACTAACAATTCAATTAGATTAAACAGTCATTTGTTTATACACAGTTAAATGGTAAAAGAATTCTGTTTCTAACAATTCAATGTAACATAAGACATTATTTGCACAAAGTGTGAAACACTTCTATTTGACCTATCAGGTCCTACCACTCTGGCACTGAGTGGACCAGGAGCAACAGCAATGAAGGGATACTCCATATTCCACAAAGCTCCAGAGCTGGAACCTCACCATCAGATTATTTAGGGTCATATTCAGGATACATATTGGTGGAGGAGGATCTGATACCTCTGTAGAGATGCAGTTGGTGTATTTTTCAGCCCTAGTTGACTGAGCTGTTTTAAATCAGTTTTTCTTGCACTAAATGGAATGTAAGATTCAATTACAAAGTATTAGGACTGAATCTTTAAATTCTAAAATGTCTAAAATGTAAAACTAAGTGAAGATTTGTCCACAACTCAGCAATTTATGGAGAAGTGATCATATCTAGACAAAACCAAACAAGTTATTGTTAATCTATATAAATAAAAATGTAAATGACATTCCAAAGACGGCGGAAGTGCATATTCCATTGCCATGGGCAAGCTGGGCTGACAATATGGGACAGGGTTAAAATCCCACAGTACAAACTGATGCACCGGAAGAGAGTGACCTGTGAACTGCATGACAGTTATTTCCGCTTGATGACGATCAAACATGCCATCCCAAAGATTGAGTGGGCGATGGAACTATTATATAACTCTGTGAAGACAGGAGACCAGTTAGTTTAGAGACCAGACCCGTTGGCGACAAGATGTGGTAGAGAAAGCCAGCACCCAGCGGAGTGGGCCCCCAGGCCTCCTGTTGAGCAGCCCAAAAGAACAGGAAAGACTCATGGTTATGGCCAATAGAGTGAGGGTCAATATGTTGCAGTTCTGTTCGGTCTCCAACTCCCTTTCACATGCAACCTTTCAAATAAAGTGAGAGGTATATTTTCTAAAAGACTGTGTCGCTAGTCTTCATTGCATCCTTATTGTGCATGGATATGATTATGCATACAACATGTATAATTTGGTGCCGATACCAGTTTCATGTCGTTCATGGCATCATTTCGAGCTTTGGTAGACAATCGCATGCACGGCCCAAAAGAAAGAAGGCAGATGCAGAATACAGCCCTTCAAAACGAAGGAGACGTGAAAAGGACAAAGAAAATGCTGGGAGAAAAACTAGAAGAAAAGAAAGAACAAAGGAAAAACAGCAACATGCTGAATGGAAAGAAGAAAAAAGAAGAAACATGGACAAACCAGCAACAAAAAGGGAAAAGAGAAGAAGAAAAAAAGGGACTGTAAGTAAATTGCTCGTTCAAATACTTCCCTCTGTCAATTAATATTTGGGTTCGTGAAAAAAGAACTTAAATTGATTATAATGGTGAAAGCATGAGTTTTAATGGCAAGTGTCTTTCTAGAAGGATAAAATTGGAAATAATTAAAAAAAAAAAAAAAAAAATGTCATCCCTAGAAAAAAATTATGATTACTGCTATGTGTAATATTGTATCGTAGTGAGGGAGAGAAAAAGAAAGGGTAGGAAGGAATTATGCAGGCAGGAAAAGAAGGGAAAGAAAGGTGACTATGGGACAGTTACTGTCCGTTTTTTGAGAGACACTTTATAGTAAACAATATTTTTTATGAATGGGATTTTATAGTAGCTTGTCAATGAAGTCTTAGCGGGTAATGATTGGAAATTAGAATTTTAATCCGAGAGAGGGAATCTCGGGAGCATCGATGGGGTTGTCGAGGAATTTCACACATTGGTGGTTTGTCTGAAGAATGCGCATATACTTTTTCGATATTTGAAGTTGGGAGAATCAATATCTTCAGCGCTGGTAGAATCAGGCCAGTTTTTTGTGTCTGACGAGGCAGACTGGTATTTTGTGAGTTCCCCCTGGAGTGAGGCTTTGAGATTGTTATTCAGGAAGATATTTTGAAATAGGATTTTGGAGATAATTAAGAGATGTGCAGAATTTTGACGGAATCATGTGTAGTGAAAATTCACAGACCCGAATTTGGAATTGTTTTGAATAGGGAAATGTTGCTGGGCAAATTGATAAAAAGGATATTTTGTGCAAAGGAAAAAAAAAAAAAGAGTACTCATAAGCTATTGAGAAAGTTTTATTATAAACCAGGCTTAATTCATAGTACTATGGGTTGAAATTGAATAAACTGGGAAGCGAACCTATAGTTATTGTATTAAGGTAAAGACAGAGAGAGACAGAGATGAGGTTAAAAAAAAAAAAAGGACAGTGAATGAGCAATTTATTATGAAAAAAAAAAGAAAAAAAAAGGTACAGGACAATGGAAAAAGGACAGAGAGGAAAAGAAAGGAAACTCGAACACTGTTGAACACAGCATATAGAAAAAAAAAAGAAAGAAAAGAACGAACATTTTTTTGAGAAATAGACAGTACATAGATTGGGAAAAAAGAAAGGAAAGAAAACTGAACATTTGTGAACTGTGATTGTAATATTGCTTTGACTTGTTGTAAAGTGGAAATTTGTGAGTTTGTTTGAGTTTAAAGGCGACATTAGAAAATTTTTTTTCCTGGTCATATTATGAAATTTGACGAAAACCATTAACAGAGGATTTTATACTAGGTTTACTAATATTTATAATTATATTGATTCTAAATTTTTTTAGAATTTGGGTTTTCGTGGAATAGGAAATAATTTTTTTAGGTTTCTGTTTTTGTGCGAATTGGTGGCTGACGCGAGATTAGGACAGAGATTCATCCAAGTGTGTTACAGATGGTTTTTTGCAGACGGCAAAAGAAGTTATTTTTTTCAGATTGGAGTTCCAAGGATGGAATAAAGATAAGAAAGGCGTGATCTGCTCCAATATTTTGTGGATGATGTCTGAGTCTTTCAGTCACGATGGTGTTTTGGATTCGTGTGTGATTTGGCAAAGTGAAACGAATCTGGGAAAAGCGGGGTGTCTATATATTGGTAGCCATGAGGGTTCCTGATTAAATTGAAAAGCAACCTGGCGAGGATGTAATCAGGTAAAGCATGTTCCTCAAGGGCTTACAAACCAATAGGCATGGTAACAGAAACTTAATAATGAAAAAATAAAATGAGTAACACATTGCTAACAAGTATTTTACGTGGTCTATTGTGGGTGGTTTACTGCATGCGTGTCAGATTGTGATACATTCAGATGTATTGTTCTTTGATAGCATTGTGATGCATTGTTTTGGGCCATGATTTTTGTAGATATATGTAGAATGCTTTGGGCCTTGAAGACATTGTGTTTTAGTTTATGGAATTCTCCGGTTACTCCAGGTAGGAACCTGTTGAGCAAAGAACTAGAGTGTGGTCATAAGGAATCCAGGTGTTGCTGGAATGACCAAGGTCACTGGGTTTGTGACCAGGATCTGGGACCAGAGTATGGTCCTTTTAGGGTTTTGAAATTTTTTCAAGGAATTATAAAGGGTCCGTTGTGTTGGGAGGATAAATGATACATCTGCATTGTACCTTGATGCACGCATGTCAAGATGGCCAACCACGCAAAGATAGTAAAACAAATTTAGATAATAATTAGCCGGGCAAGTGTTACATAGGGAGAAGGTCATCTCCTAAGAAAGATTTTGTTTTGCTGTGGTTCAAGTAATTTCTTTTTGTATTTTCAGTTATTGTTGTCCTGGAGAATTGTTCTGTAAAATGTGCATGTGAGGGTGATGGAGATGGACATGAAGAAAATTCCACATGTGGAATTTTGAAAAATAATTAAGGGATGATTGTTGTATATTGACCTTCGACCCCGCCAAACATGCCATTCCAAAGACGGTGGAAGTGCATATTCCATTGGCATGGGCAAGCTGGACTGACAATATGGGACAGGGTTAAAATCCCACGGTACTAACTGATGCACCAGAAGAGAGTGACCTGTGAACTGCATGACAGTTATTTCCGCTTGATGACAATCAAACATGCCATTCCAAAGTTTGAGTGGGCGATGGAACTATTATATAACTCGGTGAGACAGGAAGTTAGTTAGTTTGGAGACGAGTTAGTTTGGAGACCAGACCCGTTGGTGACAAGATGTGTAAAGCCAGACCCCAGCTGAGTGGGCCCCCAGGCCTCCGGTTGAGCAGCCCAAGAGAACGAGAAAGAAACACAGTTATGGCCAATAGAGTGAGGGTCAATATGTTGCAGTTCTGTTCGGTCTCCAACTCTTTCTCACACACAACCTTTCAAATAAAGTGAGAGGTATATTTTTTTTTTAAATCTTCGCTCGTCTTTATTATTGTGTCGTTGTGTTCTGCATGAGTCTGCATATGAGTATACAACATTTGTTACTAACCGATATTCTCCAGTTTTATTGCACTAACTGGTTTAAAATTTTCAGAGAGTATTTTATTCAAATTCAGGAGTGTTTTTATATACTTATTATCCAAAAATATTACAATAATTAAAAAAAATATTTTTAATAAGTCGGTTTTCTCTGAAAAAAGCCGAATGCGAATTATGAAGGTAAACATTACTTTCATTTTCCAAGAATTTTACACGTGAATTTTTTTCTGCTTTTATCACTTTTCTTTCTTTTTTGGTTAACTTAAACAGAGACACTAAACTTTAAACTATTCTAATGAATTGTTTACAAAATATTTTCTTCTCTTTTTTCAACATTCTTTTTTTTTTTGTTTAACTTCAATGAAAGACATCCATTTAAAAGTTTTCTTTCTTAAACCATATTTCATCGGTTCAGTAGTAACAAATTGTTTACTAAACATTTTATTTTCTTTTTTCAATATTTCTTTTTTTGTTTATCTTCAATGAAAGACATTCCTTGAAAAGTTTTCTTTCGTTAATAAACTTTAAACCATATTTAGTTGGTCCAGAAGTAAGTAAATTTCTTTTTATCCTAAAAACTTATTCTTAAGTTTTTCTTTATTATTGATATCCCATTTATTTTGTTGTTTAATAAATATTCTATGGTGTGCCAATTATCATGTTGCAAAATATTAACCAGCCTAAGCTTTGTAATGGCACACATCTTTCAGGAAAAAAAATTAATGACCAACATCATAGAAGCAAAAATTTTGTCAGGGCCTTTCAAAGGTGAAGATGTCCTCATACCACGAATTCCTATGATTCTAACAGATATGTCATTTCAATTTAAGAGATTGCAATTCTCAATTCGATTGGCAATCACGATCAACAAAGTACAGGGACAATCTTTAGAATTGTGTGGCTTATATTTACACACTGATTGCTTCTCACATGGGCAATTATATGTTGCCTGTTCCAGAGTTGGCAATCCAGACAATCTCTTTATTTACACAGACAATGGAACTACCAAAAATATTGTGTATCCACAAGTATTGGAAAATTAAACATCATAGAAAATTGCATTTTCTTCTTTTTTTTCCCATTTAAACAAACTAAGCCACAGCAACACGTGGCTGGGCACAGCTAGTTCTGAATACTTTTTTTATCAGTAGTTTTTGGTGAAATACCAAATTTACATTACTCACTAGATGTAGCTCTTTTGTTTCCTAAACTGAAAAATCTCAATATTAAGATTTGACATTAGATAAATAAATATCATACTATTTCCTATTAAAACCAAAAATAATGAATAATTCATCTTGATATCTATTTTCTAATAATAGGGTTTAACTGGAAAATTGAAATTTTTAGTGAATAAAGGGAAATTATGATTTCACTACAGTGTCTCATGCTAAAATATTATAGGATTATAAATTTTTTTCTCCAAAAATAGTACCAAAATGTCTAATTCCAATGGATTAATTTTAATGGTATGTCAATGCATATAGTTATTTTATACCTAGAGGTTAGGGAATTGCATTAATTGTACATTTATATTTTGGGATTTTTTTTACACACACTAATGATATTCCTATCTAATACAAATAATTGGCATAGTTATATAGTTTCAAGTATTCTTACTTAATAATTATATGGTTTCAATGAATTATTTCTATTTAATAGTCATTTGTTTTCACTTTTCTAGTTTCAATTAATAATCCTTTGTAAACAAGGATAACTTCAAGTAACTATTCTTAATTCACATAATTTAGTTATATAGCATAAAGTACTTCGATAAAAAAATTTTTTAAGTGGATCTATTTGACCCATAGATGGTACCCTAACAGGTATTAACACTAAGTTAGAGTGGACATAGGAGTAATGGCTGTGAAGGGTTACTCCACACTCTAGAACATTTGGAATTTAGTGTCATATCCAGGACATCCCTTTTTGTTGGGGGTCTTATATTCTGCAGGAGATAAGCCCCACTGACAGGGTGTGTCTGGGTCTGAGCTTGGTGCTACAGAATCTACGGTCTGATTAATTAGACACATGAATATTGACAAACATCTAGACAATTGCAGCAATGAGAAAAATAGATGAAGAATAAATGTAAATATAAAGATGACTAGAAAGATAAACAGCTTAATTAATGGATGCAAAGTAAACATGAAGACAGATGGAACCAAAATTAGCAAAGGGAAATACGAATAACAAATGGATGGATAGTAGCATTAAAAAAACATTAAATAAGAGACTAGCTAAGTTGGTGGTGTTTTACAGTATATCAACCTTTGTGGTTTATTTAATGCCTAATCTTGTGTGTGTGTGTGTGTATATATATATATATATAATTTGCAAGTGAATAGTTTGTAAGTAAGTAAAGTTGGTGACTGTAGTTGAGGGCGACCCGAAGGTTCCCTTTTCAATAGCTACTACACCGAGGTGTAGGGAAGAACACTACTCCTTTACTTGGATTGCTCCACTTTACTCTCAGTACGTACCTTATAATGCTGAATGTTAAGCAAGGAGATATCAAGGACTATTTTTTGAGTCTTCAGTATGACTCGACCTGGGATTGAAAACCAGTCTCCTGGGCCATTGGGAAACATTCCTTTGTTGGCATACAGCTAAGTGTTTTCAAGTATTACCGACCACTAATAATTTGATTTAATATTAATCATTTGTTTGAAAATGTTAAATGGTTTCAAAGATTAGTTTGACTATTTGGTTTAATGGCATATCAACCCTTGTGAATTATTTAATGCCAAAACTTGTTATATATACTATCTATTTGCATGTGTGATTTCTAAGTGAATAGTAGGTAACTTTATTTTTAAACAAGTTAGATCTCATTTATTTACACACAAATGGTTTCAAGTATTCTAATTTAATATAAATAATTTATAAATAATTTATTCACAGCAGTATGATTTCAAATAATAATCATTCGTAGTAAATGACTGAACAGTTTTATTTTACCCAGAGTTGAATCCCTAACAGGTACGACCAATCCAGGTTTGAGTGGACCAGGGAGTAATGGCAATGAAAGTGTACTCAACATTCCTCAAGGTTCCAAAACTTAAGCCTCTTCAAGAGATGCAGTTTAGTGTCATAACTAGGACACTCATTAAGGTGGGGTGCCCTCTCTGTAGAAGGACAGTCAGCATATTCTACAGCTCCAGTCTCCAGTCTGGAAACGATGTTTAGAGTAATGATTATAATAAATTGTTCGGAGATTGTAAAGATCTAAAATTGGCCAAAAGTAGCAAAAAAGATATGAAAAATGAAGTGAAGTTTTCATGGTAAAAAGAAGTAAAAATGAAATCAAAACAACTGTAGTAGTCAATAAAAATGTCTATCCAGTTATTCTTGATATTCATGTTGTTTGCCTGCAAAAAATATTTCTTACACTACACACAGCATATGCAAAATGAGAAATTGACAAGTCGTTTCCTTCAAATTAGCCTTGCTTTTTATCACAACTTTCTAGACGAATGGTTCCTATTTTTTGGGTTTTTTTTTTTTTTTAGTTAGGATACATTTGAGAAGTAGCAAAAATATTTTTGTGTACACATTTTGTTACAAATTGGAAAACAAGAAAAAGGAGGAAAAATTAAATTAAAATGAAAAAGAAAATATTTATACAATTTAGCTTATAAGAATAATTCAAACTACAAAACATAAGTAATTACTTTCTTTTATTCAGTAAATAAAGGGCTTTTCTTTAGGAGAAACATGAGGTTAATGTTTCTTTGTGTTGTTTTCTATATTACAAAGGTGTGTCAAAAGAGGCAATATTTTGGTAAATACCAGTTTGTGGTGCATATATCACATGACTGAAGCAGTTCAAAGCCATGTAAGGTAGCCACTGGGGTTAAGTAGTAGTTGGTGCACTGACACATTATTCATAGCTTCACTCATGTGGGAAGAGAAGCCACATATGTGACTCTGCAATTTAGTCTTATTTGGGAACTTATGCTTTACCAGTTTAAAAAAGTAAAGTTGGCGACCAGAAGGCTCCCTTTTCAATAGCTATTATACTGAGGAGTAGGGGAGGGCACTATTCCTTTCCCTGGATTGCTCCACTTTAACCTTGATACATACTTTATATTGCTGAATGTTAAGCAAGGCGGTATCAAGTACCATTTTTAAAGTCTTTGGTATGACAAAACCTGGGATTGAACCCAGGTCTCCCAGATCATTGGTGAATACTTGCATGGAAGATGAAGTTACAGTTGATCATAGTAGAGCAAATGGATTGTGTAAATAACTTGTGGATCAACCAAGGTCAGGTAGGACTCGAACCATGGGTTCCAAGGATGTGCTTGAACTAGGGATAAAAAAACTTCTGAGTTAACTTTAATTCATGGGCCAACCATAACTCTAAACTGCATATGATGGTGAGGTTCCAGATCTAGAGATCTGGGGGTGCTGATATTACTCTCAGGTCCACTCTGAACCAGAGTGATTGGACCTGTTAGCGTCCCAACTATGGGTCAAATAGATCTATTTGAAAATTATTATTTGCATTTGATAGAATCATGTTAAAAAAAACTCTTAAGAAACCACTACACAAAAAGTAAATATGTATGTAAAATGAATGTGATTCCCTAACCTTTAAGTATAAAACAATCTTAGACATGCTGTTAATCAATCAACTTTAATTCATATCCTAAGACTTCATCTTTCATAGACAACCAATTCAACAGCAAAAAATACTTATTGACATCATGGAACTGAGAGTATGGTCAAGCGGTGCTTGCTGGCATGCTGAAACTAATGAGAAAGCCAGAAGCATGGAGAGATGGCTTCTTATAGGAGAAGAATGCATTGTGGGTAAGTGGATAAAGATGAAATGACACCCACTGGTCATTCAGAGAGAGGCAATGGTAAATGATTAAGGAAGAGAAAGAATAGCAGCTGTAGCAGGAGGAAGCAAAGGGTAAGTAGCTAGAGAAGGCCAGGAGAAAGCAGCAGGAGGAGGTGAAGGGAAAGCAGCAGCAATAGGAGTGAAAAAAAAAAACACTAAGTCAATAGAGGCACAAGTTTTGTCATATTGCTATATCTCTAGAGAAGTGGTACCCAAAATGTGTTGCAACATGTTAGTACACTTTCCAATGCAGCTATGAGCAACAGAATGAAGAAATGAAGCCTATTATTGGAAAAGAAATTCAAATAGAGAAAATAATGATTGGATTTTGAAACCCTTTCATAAAAAGTTCATCTGATAATCATTTTAAATTATATACAATATTTCTATACCGATTTCTCAAAATGAAATATGAATTACTTATTGATATATTTTGGATTTCTGTTAAAGAGAATCCTTTAGTAAAGAAAAAAAAGCTTTAACTATCTTAATCTTGTTTTCCACTTTATATCTATGCAAATTACGATTTTGCCAATGGTCTGGAAGACCTGAGTTCAATCCCAGGTCACGTCATACCAAAGACTTTAAAAATGGTACTTGATACCTCCTTGCTTAACACTCAGCAATATAAGGTATGTATCAAGGGTAAAGTGGAGCAATTCAGGGAAAGGAGTAGCGTCCTCTCCAATACCTCGGTGTAGTAGCTATTGAAAAGGGAGCTTTCTGGTCGCCCTCGACTATGGTTGCCAACTTTACTTTTTACTTACTTGCTGACATTAGATGCACAATAAATTTGGTATTTTGATCCTTTCACTATGAGCAGAACGTGACACTAAGTTGATTTTTAAGCAGAGTACAAATGGTTTAAATTCAAAGTTTTTCTTCTACACTGGTAGCCTAAACAAGATTTAAAGTCCTATCTGCTCTAATATTTACCTTTAGCTGACAGAGAATAGTTGGATTTATTCCTTTCCCAAGAGCATTACTTAAGTGAAACACAAACAACCTTTTCCAAGATTTGAATCTCCCTATTATAAGTCCTTGGAGACTGTCAGTTTACTGAAAAGAACAGGTTTGTGTTCATCACTTATCGAGCCCTCAGAAACCATCAAAGAGGGCAGATGGAAATTAATTCCATGCCAGACTGTTTTGAAGAAGTTTGCTGAAACAGTTGAAAATTATCCCTTATAAACCAGTTATCTACGAATCTAAGTAACCAGGATAAAAGTAAACATTAGGATTTCCATACAGAAATGTAGGAATATTGTGAAGTCTGTTTTAGGGAGGGAGTAATTTTCAACAATGAGTCACCTATAAACTTTTAAAATGAATTTTTAAAACTTGTTGACACCTTGTATTTCTAATTGCTATTTGTGTCTTTTATTCAACAGACTGAGAATAAAATCATGTATCAACTATATTGCAATATTAAAGTTAAAGGTCTCAGTCTGCCCAACTACTTATTCATAGAGAAAGAATTATGCCTTTCTCAAGTGCATTAGCATGAAGTAAAACACAAACAGCCTAGACCAGGATTTGAATTTGGGTCACCAATTCCTGCAACTGTAACAATCATACACTGTATATGAAAATTAAAAAGAAAAAAATTTAGAGGATCAAGTTGTGCTTATATATTTGGCATTTCCTTAATAAAGCCTATGGAGTTTTATCAATCCCAAACAGAGCATGCCACCTAAATAAAACTGTGTGCAGAATGACATTGTTTTAGTAATTGTATAAAATGATTCCCTTTGGCACAGTAATGGGCAAACTCTTTCTAATGTAGATATGGGATAGACAATTGGACAAGAGTTATTGCTGCTTATTTTAGCCTTCTTTAGAATCAGGAGATATTTCTGCAGAAAATAAGTCTAAAAGTGAAGAAAATGTCATATTTACCACAGGAAAAAACTTTAACAAAAAGATGAAAAATATGGCAGAACATGGCAAGCAGCTCTTGTGGAAATCATTATGCCAAACCATAAAAGAAATTCCTTCGTTTTCAGGGGTCAGTGAAAGAATGCACATGTTGTGGCGGGGTGTCAGTACCCCTGACAAAAAGAAAAAACAAAGAAAAAATAAAACGAAAACAATATTATATATCTAGTAATGTTTAGATAAAAATATTTTTTTGTTTGTTGATAGAAATTTTCAAAGATAATTGCAAAAAATAAAGCTAGTTTTTTGGACACCTGTAAATAAAAATTAATTTAAAGAAATCGCTAAAACATTAAAAACATTATCTGACAAGTTTAAGTTTAGATAATTATTTTATTTCATTGTTTTTATTACAAAGCAACCAGATCTCAGCAATAATCCTAATTATTATTTCACATGAATTGTTATTCTTAAAAAAAGGGTGATAGATTTTTCTTCTCATTGGTTTATAAATAACTACAAGGGTCATTCAAAAAGAGCATAGCTGAACATTTATTGTGGCAACATATTACTACTTATAAACCTAGAAAAACTAAGTCAGATTTTTTACTTTTCATAAAAAGTGAGTGTGTTGCCATAAACATTTCTAGATATGTACTTTTGTCTAGGTGAGGCTTTGAACTTTTTGGAACAACCATGTGTGTGTGTGTATATATATATATATATATATATATGAAGGAGTGCATGTAGCATAATGGTTATCATTGGTAAAATCAACTCACAAGCCAAATTCACATTCAGTAACTGTCTGTTAAGGAGTTATTTGCAGTGGGGAAGCATGCTTAGCCTAACTTAGCATTACAGGAAGTGGAATCTGCAATTCAAGTTCAAATCTTTGATACAGCTACTTGCATTTCACTTTATGCTAATGCCATCAGCAAAAGCATAGTTCCTGTTATTTATCACTGGATGATTTATTCTTGGATTAGTACTTATCTGTTAATTCAAAATAGCAGCCTCAAGGAGGCACTTGTGGAGTAATGGTCCTCATCGTAGAACATGATAACTAGAATTCAAATCATGTATGAAGCTATTTGCATTTTACATAGCATTAATTCCTTTGGGAAAGGTAAGCATCTCTTTTCCCTCCAGCTATGGAAAAATAACAGGGCAGATTGATCTCTTTAACCTTGGTATGGCAACTGATCTAGAAAAAGGAAAACTGAATTCATACCCATTACACAAATGTGGCTGGGGACTACCTTTGGACACCAATCCTTGAGAAACTCCACCCACATATACAGAGCCAACTCAACCCAAATTTGTTGAATACCCTCACTAACACACAATCAGTTCAAAGGGGGCTAAATTGGTTGTTTTGTCTATGTTTGAAATGAACATTGCAAATTTGTCACATGGTTAAGGATCAGAATTTCACCATGAATCCATTTATGACCTCTAAATAGCACTTTGTTGAAAATAATCTAATATAGGTTAAATTTTTGGCAAACACACTAAAGTAAAAAAAAAAAATAAAATAAAAAAAAAATTACATCTAAAACCAGATTTTGGAGGAGTATTACTAGCACATGGCAGTATCAAATTAAATGAAATGAATACATCCAGTTTGATTTTTGCAAATGAAAATGGTATTATACATGTGATATACTGAATATTTATACTGGAAGTTAACTTGGGTGACAAAATACTTAAAGTTTAAAGAAAATTATGGTTATAGATGTTTTTCAAACTACTGTGGCAGAACTGAATGAAATCACTTTAAAAAAAGATAGCAAGTAGGTCTTTAAGTAATATGTGTATCTATTCAGGATTTTCTTATTTCCAGATATACAGAAAACATCTCTGTATTTATTAAGCTTTGTTAGTCTTTTATAACCCTTGTGGGTTATTTAACAAATCCTGTTCATATATATGATCGGTAAAAGAATAGTATGTAGGCAACGTCATTTTCCAATGAGTTGTTAGAGTTTATTTGTTTGCACTCAGTCAAATGGTGTCAAGTATTCCTATCAAATACTAACAATTCTATTTGATATTAATCATTTATTTGTACCAAGTTATATGGTTTCAAGTACCGCTATCACTAAAAGTTTTATTTCTACACAGTTAAATGGTTCAAGTATTGCTATCTAACACTAATAATTCTATTTGCCACAGTTGAATGGTTTCTAATTTAGTAATCAGTCTTATTTTACCCATAGTTGGGATCCTAACAGGTCAGAGTAGACCAGAGAGGAATAGCAATGAACAAGTACTCCACATTCCCCAAAACTCCAGGATTGGAGCTTCATTGTAAGATGGTTTAGTGTCATATCCTGGACACTGGCTGGGGGATGTCTTACACCTCTACAGAGATGCAGTCAGCATAGTCTACAGCCCTAGTCAACTGTGTAATATAAATAATTTGCACACAACTGTATGGTTTCAAATAACTAATAATAATAATCTTTAGTAACTGATTTAATAGTTCTATTTATTATAAATACATGTGAATTTTGATTCAAAATTTTTTTTATCCAGATCTTATGAAAAATGAAAAAGTACAAATTTCCATGTTTTTACACAGAAAATAGCTTTATTTCTAAATTTAATTATCCATGGCACAAAAGCAAAGCTTGAAGAGAATAATAGTCATTTTCTATACTTTTACAACATAAGTAATAAAAAAAATAATGCATACTATCCAGGAACAAAATTTGTCTCATATACTAAATCTACCCAATTGTTACAAGACCTTGTATACATATAGACTGAGTTAAAAAATATAATAAAAATAAATATCATCTTACAATAGAAAAATTGAACATTTGTTTTTGTAAAGAGGATCACTTTTGCAGGTAAATATATTTATATATATATTAATTTTAGGAAAGGAATCAAATTATATATATATATATATATATACACACATACAGTAAGTCAAATAATACCTTGTATTGCTCAAACATTTTGGTTAAAATATATCAACTTTTTTGCTTTGTACATTTTGCCCTGAAGCTTCTAAACTCATATTAATGATGAGTTAGGTTTGGTTCTTCAAGGTGTTGCAAGAGCCAAAGCTTCAATTTAACTAAGCCTAGCAGAGTAACCATACTAGCTCAAGATGAAACCTTAACATCTGCAAACAATATAAAAAAAACAAAGGTCAAACAAGCACTGTAATACAAAAAGATATTAAGATTTACTTTCTTGCATACTAAAAACATTGTAAAAAGTTTGATATGTGACTAAGTTTAGATAGAATTTAAATTTCAATCAATATACTTTGAGTTAAAGTTTCATGTACATTCAAGTTGCAGAAAAAAGTGAGAAAGAAAGGCTACCTTACCATATAGAAAAGGAAGCTAAAGTAAATGAAGGTGTTCTTATCTTGCATACTGAAGAAATCATATTCTATTTTTAAGCTGTGTAGCCAATTAGTGTGTAAATGATTGAATAAAACATCAATCCACAAATTAGATAAGTTTTAATTTCTTAAGATTGAGTGAAAAGTTTGTTGAAAAACAGAAGTTACAAACTTTTCTTATAAGAAAAGATAATATTACTTATAGCATAAATATTTTCCAATATTTACATAAATATATTTATAAAAAGAAAAGTTTGTACATTCAATGTATCATCTAAATGTTGATATAATTTGATATATAATTTGTGCATGTAAAAGATATTTGAATGAGTATGTCACTATGTATAAGAGCAAGTATATTTAAGTGCTAATATGTAAGCAGATGCAGTTAAAATATTTTATCAGTAGGAGAAGACTGAAATAGTTGGACAAGCATGAATAAATAAACAATATTTCCATTCAATTTATAATAATAAAGTGATATTCAAATTAAATGAAACCTTGAAGGAACAGAATGTTAGATTTTCACCCAAAAGAAATAAATTAGAAAATTTTTAATACATTGACAAAATTAATCTATAAATATACAGAAGATTTATGTACCTCATTACTTATTTATAAAATTGAGGTCAGTTCAAAATTAGATGAACTTGATTTATCAATGATTCTAATAGGATAAAAATATTTATATCTAAAAGGAAAAAGACATCTTAAATTATCTTGGGTTTTGATCCTTCAAATTTTGCATGGCAAATCAAATATTGTCATCACCAAAATCTCAAAGAAATTTTAAGAAAAGCATGTAAGCACCAATGAGTCAATAAAGGTAAAAATACAGATACAAAAATTACTGATTCTTAAGCTGATTTTTTTTGCATAAAAATTAACACTTTTTTAGTAGGGAAACCACATCATTTTCTATACATCATTCTGACGATATGTTTCATTAGTAACATTAGTCTCGCTCATACATGTTGATGCATCTGAGTGGCTTGTGTGTATTTGCATTTTAAATTGCCATTCTAGGTTGGCCCTAAAATCAATATTTTGTAAATAATTTAAGCAGGAATTAGTTTATTTGGTCGTTAATTTTAATTATATTTCCTATTTTATTTTTGGGTAACCATTGAGCTGATGTACTTATTTTTATCATTTTTTTTCTTGGGCATTGTTATGTTCACATCTGGTTAAGTATTTTTTGTTCCAACAAAAAGGTATAAATGCTATCAAAAAAACATTCTCTTACTAAAAAATGTAAAGAAAACAAATAAATAATTATGTCATGTTACATATATATATATATATATATATATATATATATATATATTGTAAAATCTGCAGTATCTATATCTGTGTGCTTGTGAACTGTGTTTTGCCTTGTGTTAATGCCCTTGGGAAAGGTAACACCCCACCTTTTATTTCTCCTTATTATCTGTAAATAACAGGGTAGACGAGACTTTTTATTTTTGGCATAACAACCAGTCAAAAAACAAAACTCAATTCAAACCAGCAGTAACCAGTTTTAAAACTGATCATGTGTTACGTCTTGACCATAATAGCTGCTTTATTTGTAATGAAGGTGGGCACAAATTTGCATGGGCACTGCCACAATCACGAGACAAAACGAGACCTTTCAATGGCAGCCACAAGCTTTTGAGGAAACTTGACATGCCAAACATCTATTTTGCAGGAGATAATTTATCTCATTCATTCCAAGATGGGTTGGGTAAAAACATTCTTGCAAAATCTACAATGTAGAAGTAATATACACAGGTACTTGATTTAAGTCAGGAACAAGCATATAACATCTTTAGTAAAATTTCCAGTATAGCACTGTATAAATATATAAACACTTAGAACCTGAGTGACAGGTATTTGTGCAGCTACCATGATATACATATACTCTGGAGGTCTAAACTCCGAAAAGAGAATCTCCATTTCTATATTGCTATTGCCCAGCAACAATACAACTAATCAGGGTATTAAATATCAGAATGCATTATTTTACATTTTCAACTATTTTTTCTGTCAGGAATCCAGGTTGAAATGGAGTGGTATACAGGCAGGGGAAGTTCAAAGTTCTCAGGGTTCAAAGTAAAAAATATATTTGTAAAATTATCCCCAGAAAATATTTCATTAATTTTTTTTATGAGCTTCAAGTTGAATCGTTAAATTTCAGTCAGGCATAAAACTGTGAAACAATCTTGAAGTTCTTGCATGAAATATTAGCTGGCATTATTGAAAATCAGAATCATGATTCAGAATGTAACTTAAGATGAAGCCCCAAATTCATAAATATATATGACGACTGTAGTAAAACAGGTGAAGAGAACAAGAGTGAAAAATGCCTTTTCGAAGCAGCTGTTGTATTTTTATGTCTTTAAATTGGACTGAAGACAGTTCTTCTCACTGAAACTGAACAATAAGTACATTCTTCAAAAGTCTGAAATATAGATTTTTTTTTCAAAGGATTGTTGCTATAGTAGTACATTTCTGTCTTATAAAGATGACAATGATTTAAGATTAGCTTTTGGTTAACATATCTCTAGGGCTGGAATTGAAACAACAAAAAATAGAGAAAGGAGGCTATAAAAGATATGCCTATAAAAGACAAAATAAATATATTCTACTTAGAAAGGAACACAAATAAAAGTGAAAAACAGGCAGAAAAAAAATTAGAATATAAAAGAAAGAGAGAGGAAAACAGAGGGAGAAGAAAAAAGATAAAAAAGAGGGAGAAGATTTTTAAAAAAAATGGTAGAACATAAAAGAGATGTGCTTTTATAAGTGAAACTGTTCATTTCCAACATTTATTTGATTCCAGGTAAAATTTATGATCTTAAAGCAAGCCCTGTTTATTTGAAAGATTAACCATGTGGAAGTTTCCCTTTAACTAACTTATCAAATATCTATCAGGGTGTGAGCAACCTTCAACTTTCAGGGTGCTTAAGTCATTAAAACAATCAGGTGTAGCCTTCCATAGCTTTGTTTAAAGACTAATTAAAATTAGAAACGAATATCCCAGTTTGCTAAAAAAAAAAAAAAAAGCAATCTCAAAAAAGTTATTATGATATTAAAATAAAATAAAATAATCAAGAATTAAAAACAACATATTTTCCCTCCATGATGGAAATATGATTAAAAACCCAACAGGGGTTAACTACCCATGTTTATGATCCCACTTGTAGAAAAGAGATAATCACTCTCTTAATATTAATCATTTGTTAGCACACAGTTTAAATGGTTTCAACTATTGCTTTCCCAGTACAGTTGACCCTCTGCCACTGCCTTGCACCTTTAAGATAAAATAGGGTTGGATGCTTGTTTGCTATAACAGTAATTTGAAGAATATGGTTGGGACAATTATATAGGTGCTCAGGCTTAACATGACCAACCAACTGTTCAAATTAGGCCTCTCTAACAGCCGATCTAGCTCAGGAATGGCCAAGTTAGAGTGTTGCAAGTCATGTGACCACTTCACTTGTTGTGTCATCAACTGCTCAGCCACCAGGATCCCGTCCTGAAGCATTTCAGGTTGCCACTCATAGCCAACAGATGGCCTCATTGTTGAGAGGGGGCCCTTACCTCCTCTACAGAGTTGCAGTCAGCATATTCTACAGCCCCAGACAATAGGGGAGGTGAAACAAAGAATCTTTACTAATCACAACCTGACCTATTCCTGGAGTTTCATGTTTGGCTTCTGTTGTCTAGTGTTGTTTGTCAGTGTTATAAGTCTGTGTTTTTCTAAAACTCCAAGTGATGTTCAACCATATGGCACTGGTCTGCTGAAAGATTGATGCTGGAACAAATCACAGTGTGTTGAACTGAATGATGGAAAAACATTGTTAAAACTTTAAAACAAGTTTATTCAGTTGAAGTCTGGAATGAACAAATTATGCACCCTCCTACTCTTATTGGGTAAAGCAGTGATATGCCAATGCTATACTTTATATTAGGGTTGTTAATTCTTTACATTAGCACATTGTGTTGGTTGGTTGGTTTTTATGGCCTATCAACCTTTGTAAGTTATTCAACGCCAAATCCATTTTTATGAAAATAGTTCTATTTCAAACAATTCTGTTTAGGATAAGTACACAGTTTAGATGAGAGTATAGTTGTGAAAAACATTTCTATTTCAAACTATTCAGTTTAGTCAAACAATCCAGTTTAGCATAAGTATGCCATTAGGGCCCTATCTATGGGTTAAATAGAACTATCAGGTGCTACCATGCCGGGCCAGAGTGGACCTGGGAACAATGGCAATGAAGGGGTGCTCCGCATTTCCCAAAGCCCCAGCATTACTGGAACCTCGCCATCAAATTGTTTAGTGTCATAATCAGGACACTCATGGGGGGGGGGTTTACCCCTCTGCAGAGGTGCCGTCAGTGTATTCTACAGCCCAGCCTACTGGGCAAAGCACAGTGTGTGTCTATGTGTGTGTCTATATATGAGGATCATTAAATAAGTTTCCAGACTTTTTTCGTATGGGCACTTTTATTGATAGTATACGCATGAAACTCTTCGAAGTAATCTCCTCCGGCTGCAATGCACTTGTTGTACTGTTCTAACAACTTCTGGAAGGCTCTATGGAAGTCCTCTTGTGTGAGCATGTCAATGACCTTTGTCACAGCCTCTTTCATCTCCTCAATTGTCTCATAACGACAGCCTCTCAGCTTAGGGAATAACCAAAAGTCACAGGGACCAACGTCTGGACTCTAGGGAGGTTGAGGAACTGTGTTGATGCCCATCTTGGTCAAATAGTCTGTGACAAGGATGGAGTTGTGGACTGGTGCATTGTCCTGGTGGAAATACCACTGACCCGATTTGAAGAGTGCTGGCCTCTTCCAATGGAATCTCTTCTTGAACACCCTTAAAACCTCAACATAATAACCCTAACCCTTTGGCCAATCAACTGGTGTATTGACTTCCTTACTCCTCCCACACCTCTCATTATCCCTCACAGACTCCCTGCCTTCTTTGAATCTCTTATACCACTCAAAAACTGATGCTCGATTCATGCAAGATGGTCCAAAAGCAGTTTGAAGCATTCCATATGTTTCTGTGGCATTTTTTCCAAGTTTAAAATAGAATTTTATTGCATATCATTCTTCTTTAGTAAGGTGTATTCCAATTTCTGCTGTAGCTGTTGATTTGAACCTGAAATCATAAAAATTGGTCAGTCATCTCATAAGATGTATAGCAATAACATAGTTAATTTTCAAGAGTCTACAACAAATTTAAATGCCTGTACAAAAAAGTCTGGAAACTTATTGAATGCACCACATATATACACATATGAGCAAGAGTGTATATCACATATATAATTTTATATTTTAATGAATTTATTTTCAAGCTTGAAGTGATCATTTTTCTTGAAAATCTTTGTTTGTCCCAAAATGTTTCTATATTTCTCAATATTTACTAAGATTTGCACACGAGCCAATGGCTGCTTACAGAAGTTGCTGTTACAAAATAGTCATTCATTTAAGCACTGGGCAGGCTCATGATTGCTTAAGTGATCTATTGGGAATAAGTGCTTTCAATATAACTTCATTCTAAGTACATTCTTTATGTTTATTGCTTACAAATAATGACAAGGTTTAATATTTCTAAACAATGTCCAAATTAATATATTATTACCCATTATAATTAGATGTAAATAGTAATTATAACGAATTAATTCTGGTTTTTGTTTGCAAAACAGATTTAGAAATCTATCTTATTCAGTCAAACATTGGAAACTCTTATTCTGACATTCTAAACAAAAAATATACAAATGAAGGTTTTGCTTGAATAACTTATTACAACTTTCAATAAAAACATTTTCATACCTCAAGTATATATGAAGAATTGAGATTTCTATAAATTTCAAGATCCTAGACTAATTACTATTAATTGTATTGGATTGCCAAGCAGAATGTCAACCAAATTAGGCTATTAATGCATAAACCTTTTATATATTAGTAAGGTCCAAGGTGTTTTCAGGAGGTTAGAAAATCTATATGGAGATTTTATATGTTAATGATAATTTAGATTTGGATAATCAAGGGTTTGTAGTAAGGAATGAGACTTTTTTTTTAAGGTAGAGTGTTTTTATTTTATTTTTTAAAGGATTTCATGTGAGAGATAAATGTAATTTTTTTTTTTTAATTGAATGATTTCAAGGAATTTGTACTGGTATTTTGGTTTCCTTAAAAAGTAAACATGTACACACTGGGTTGGTCCTGGACTTTATTTTATTGATGTTTATTTGTAGATGTCATTCAACTGTGAATGTCAGTGGATCAATAAAGTCTTCATAGTTTAGCTTCTTTTATTTCAGTATTGTCAAGTTTTAGTACATTACATAATTTTCAGAGTTGGCGACCTTAATCAAGGGTGACCTGAAGATTCCCTTTTCAATAGCTACTACACAGAAGTGTTGGGCACTACTCCATTCCCTGGTGGCAAAAGTACATCCATTTTATTTTCAAAGAATTTAAACCTGCTTTTTTGGGGGGTGGGGGATGTCATTTGTTTATATTGTTGTTGGTATTCTTTAACATGTTTAATTTGATCTTTAATAGATCATCTACATTAAATGAGCATTCTATTCCAGGACTCCTATTTATAATTTTATCTTAATGTTAGAAAGTTTGTATAGAGATTTTGTATGTTAATGAAAAATTAGGTTTGGGTATTCAAGGGTTTGTAGTAAGGAGGTAGATTTTTTTCAACTTTTTTTTTTTTTTTTGTGGGCAGGTATTATTAAGAGGCAGACATATTAGTGCATGGGGTGTTATTTATTAAGAGGCAGAGATATCAGTGCATGTGTGCTTTTGTTTATTTCATTTTTGTTGGAATGATATTTTTCAAATTTGACATTGTTATTTTAAATAAATTGGGTCAAAGTCATTTACTGTGGCAGGGTCCTCCTTTTTTTAGTATGTCTGAGTATGTGATAGTGGTAAGTCTCATATAGAGTCTGGCCATGATCACCTCATTTCTTGTTCTCTAACTGATACCATTTTCAAACTGTGCTGTTGTGTACTTTGTTGTCTGGACAGAAGTTTTATAATTTCTGCCATTCTTCTATGATATATTTATTAATAGTTAGTCTGATATATATCTAAGAGACTTTGGTAGCTGAAAGGTTTATCTTTAAAATTTCTTTGGTCTTTCATTATGATATGAGGGAATTCAGGCAGTGTTTATTTATCCAAATAAAGTACAGATTTTATCTACCACCTCTTATTAGCAGTACTCTAAACTTTTCAATAGTATTTTGAAGCCAAAGTTTACTTCCCAGTCACTGCCAAGGACCTAATTTTCTGCATGGATATTGATTTTACTCCTGGCTCCAACTAAGACAATATTTAAGATCATCAAATGGCAAACTAGATAACTGGATAAGATAAAGACTCATATGAAGTGCATGTTTTTAAACTTATAAATGACACACACACACACAAATATTTACTATCCTATCGATATAAAGGCACACGAAGTAAGATCCATGTTTTCTTTTTTTTCCCCATGGACTGCTGTATATTAGATATTCAAAAGTAAATAATGAAAGCAGACTATGTAGTTGCAAAAGAAGAAATATTGTGTACAAAGGAGCTCTTAGAAATTAATAAAAAATTTTCTTTATTTAAAACTTTTGTGTTTGGTGTTTAAATCATATTCATATTTCTGTATCCACAGAAATTTGCTGAAATATATATTACAATTATTTAAAAACATTCCATCTCTTATTTCTAAGAATCACCAGATACCTCTGTCACACAATATCTATAAAATCTTTATCCAAGAAAATGCTTTTATTTTTGGGTGGAATTGCTTGATTTTAATGGCATGGCAACTCATCTAAGGTTATCTTATGCCAAGAGGTGATGGAATTGCATGCATCATATGTTCCTATTTACATTTCTTATGTCGTTGTGTAAGGTTTTTTGCACATGGTTCTATTGAATATAAATAATTTTTAAACTGATCGACTTGACTCATTGATATAACCATAACAGATACTACCCCTCTAGTTTATAGTAAGCCTGGGGGTAATAGCAATGACGGGGTACACACTCTCCAGATCTCCAGAACTGGAGCCTCACCATCAGATGCAGTTTAGTGTCATATCCATAACATCCCTTTTTGGGGGACAGTCAGTTGACATATTCTAAGTCTGCCAACAAGGCAAAGAATTAGGTTGGGGTATGATTATTGTGTATGCCCCCCAACACCCATGCACTGCCACATATTGGGTAATGATTATTGTGTACACACACATACACACTGCATTTTACAGCAAATAGAATAAACCATAAATTTAGTAAAGAATATATTTGAAAAACAAAATCAGTGATTATTTTCTCGAGCTTACCAGGGTCACCATTCAGAAAAATTCACAAATCTTAAGGCTAACTTCAAACTTGACCATCACCATGTTGGATTCTGGATGATTTTAACAGTCAGGATTTAAAAAAAAAAAAAAAAATAACAAAGGCACCTGATATGTTTAAGTCACAGTATACATAATTAAAATTTTCTCAAAATGTATAAGAATAAAAAAAAAATCAGAATTATTAATTTTAAAAGAATTTTGTATAGTCAAAGCAATTTTTGGGGGTCCTCAATTTAGTTTTTGCTGCATCAGTTAAAATTGGTCAATTACCAAAGAATAGTTATTAATCTAAATAGGTATCAGTTACAAAAGAATATCTTTAAATGTGCTATTTGAGAAATGGAGAAAAAAAATTAAATATTTTTTAAAGATTACTCAAGAAATGGTTCACTTGTGTTCTATAAACTGTAAATGGGATATGAGAACTTGAAAAAGAAATAGCATTATTCATCTTTTTGCTGGCTGTTATCTGATGGCAAAAAAATGACTGATGCTGTTTTTACTTCTCTGATAATACTTTCATAATCATATATATTATTCACAGACATAAAATGTTGATAGTAATACTAGAAGTATTTAATTCCCATAAAAATTGAAGGAGCAATTCTGTCTGCATTGGAGCCATGATCAGATGGCAGAAGAGATAAAGCTTTGCCCTTGCACCCCAATAAGTTTCAATATAGAGGTTAAATGTTCTTCACTGTTGAAAATGCAAAGCAAAGCAAAATTCTGACTTTTGCATGTAGAAAATTGGTACACAGGTATTCTTACTTTTCAAAAAAGTTTCTTTCAGTTTAGAATTGTCTTCCACAAATCATCCATATGTTACTTCAAAAATTACAGGGCCAAGGATGGTGTGATTAAAAAAAACTTACAAAGGAAAATAGCCCAAATTAACCAATATATATTAGGGTGTACCAGGTATGAGACCCTAACAGATGTTACCACTCCAAGAAGTCAGAGTGGACCTGGGAGTTATAGCAATGAATGTGTACTCCAGATTTCAGGAACAGGAGCCTCACCATCAGATGCAATTTAGTGTCATATCCAGGGCACCCCTTAATAACTTAGGATAATTATTTATAAATAATTATAGATTCAAGTAAAGTTCTTTAATTCAAATATTTTGCAGTCATATGGTCTCAAGTATACCTACCTGATACTAATAATTTATACATATTGTTTTAAGTAATAACTCCTATAATAATAATTTGTGTACAGCTATATGGTTTCAAGTATTTCCAGGTTAGGTTATTTGGTTTAATGGCATATCAACTCTTGATGGTTATTTTACACCAAACCCTGTTTATACGTGAGATTTTTAAGGGAATAGTATGTAGGTAACATTTTTAAAATGAGTCAGGGCTTATTCATGTGCAAACAGATAGATGGTTTCAAGTATTGCCATCTGTGACTTGGCATGCTACAGAGAGGGAAAGGGAGGTCAATTCCCTTACCCTCCTTTTATTTGAATCAACAGACACTAAGAATGATCGTTAAAATAGTAGGGGAAGAAGGTCAAACTACCTGCACTCTGTAACCTGTAATCTATGGAACAGAGTCTAGGTCAATCAAGTTGGCGTGACCTGACTTGGTGGTGGAAGTAGGAAAAGTCGAATGATTGGTTCACAGGTACCTTGCACCAAAATGCCATTACCTGTTAGAGAAATTTGAAGAAAAATCTTCAGTTTGGGATAGAAGTCAGTGTTAAAAAAGACATGCTGATTTTCAGCCAACTCCGGGGAAAGTCACCCGTAAAAAGAGTAGAACAGAGTTTTTGGACAGAAGTCAGTGAGAGAAACACATCGATCTCCGCCGACTCTGGGAGGTCTCTCACCCGTAAAAAGGAGAGAAAGGAATTTGAACATTGAAACTCGTCAAAGATAAGTACAACTTAAACTGTTTTCCTTCTTCAGTTCCTAAATATTGGAAAGTTATGTATTCAAAAAAGAAAGAGAGAAACTGAAAAGATTCTGTTTCACCAATAGTTAAATTAGTGAATGAACTTTGTTACATGCTTCAGTCCGATGACTCAGACAGTTTTACTCAAGTAAGAGAAAAAGAAAGCAAGAAAAAAAGAGAAAGAAGAAAAAAGAACTGTTGAGAGACATTTCCGTTTGATGCTTTCCTGTTGACTTAACATTTTCTTATATTGTAAAAAGAAAAGAGAAAGGAAAAAAAACTGTTTCTGAAATCTCGTCATTATTTGCCTGGTTGTCGCCTATTCAAAGTTTGTTGTATTTTAAATTCACCCTTGTGTTGAAATCTTTTGGTTGTGTTATTTCCTCTATCGATTCATCTTCTTTTGCATGTATCTGTTTCAGCATAGTATCACTTTCATTAAATCTCGCTAAACGTCTTATTGCCACCTTAAAACATTACAATGGAATTTTGATGATTGATTGTTTTTGTTTTAAGGCATATCAACCCTTTTTCAGGTTATTTGATGCCAATTTCTATTGGTTTAGTTGTCTCATGTTTGTATGTAAATAGTTTAAATTCTTTTATATAGACCAACTGCTTTTAGAAATACTAGTATTTGTCTACTTTAACATGTTCAAATAGTTCTTTCATATTGTTTACAGTGTAGAAATTTTGTCTTTTTGGTTTTAGGTCGATGCAATCTATCAATAGGTGTTTAACTGAATATGGAGTGTGGCATCCCACACACCATGGTGGTTGTTCTTATTTGAGTAAATCTGAGTAGGTGATGTCTGTGTGTCCAATATGTAGACGAGATAGGACAATCTCTTCCCTGCGGGATTTTCTGTATCCTTCCTTCCATTCTCCTATTTCAGCTTTTATAGTTTGGAGTTTGTTGTCTAGGGGTTACATGGTTAGAAGATTATCCAGGTTTTGTTTTTTTTAGGGATATAAAGACAGAGAGTCAGAAAAAATGAAGAATTTGGTGGATTTTGTTTGTGTTATAATATTGAGTGCTAGGTCAATGGCTTTAGCTTCTGCACTGTAAATAGAAGTGCTACTAGGAAGTCATTTTGTTATCTTGATATTATGTTGGATGGCAGTACATGATACTTTGTTTCCATTTTTGGAACCGTCTGTATAAATGCAGATGTGGTTAGGGTGGTAATTTTTAAGGTGAAGGAATTCTTCATGGAAGGTAGTAGGGTATGTGTTTTCTTTGTGATATTTTATTAGATTTAGTGATATTTTTGGTTGTTTCAGTAACCAGGATGGGGTTTTTGAGATGGTGGATTTGTGTATTTGTGTTTTATCTATTTGTATTTCAGTGACTAAAAGGTTTGATATGGTTTGTTTTTGTTTCAAAGAAGGTTTTGTTTTGTGGGCAGTAGAGGAAATTGTGTGCAGGGTTTGAAGGACATGAGGCCAATTTGATATAGTATTGTAAGTTTTTGTCTTCTAATTGATAGTGGAGGTTCATTCGCCTCGTTGTACAAGCTTTCGATAGGAGAGGTTCTGTAGGCTCCTACTGCCAATCTCAGTCCTTGATGGTGTATAGTATTTAATTGTTTTAAATAAGATTTTCCAGCTGATCCATAGATGAATGCACCATAGTCAAGTTTGGATCTTATTAATGCTCGGTAGAGTTTTAGTAGTTTTTTTTAATCTGCACCCCAGTCTGTGTGTGCTATTACTCTAAGGAGTTGGATTGCTTTATTGCACTTTGATCTTAAGTGTTTGATGTGGGGTTTAAATGTTAATTTTTTGTCAAAGATAATTCCTAGAAATCTGTGTTCAACAATAGAGATTTCAGCTGAATTCAGTTTAAGGACAGGGTCGTTATGCATTTTGTGGAAGTTGCAGAAATGTATACATTGTGTTTTGTTTTTGGAGAATTTGAAACCATTTTTAATAGTCCAGTTGTTTATTTTATTTAGACATTGTTGGAGCTGCCGTTCTATTGTTCTAATATATTTGGATTTGCAACAGATCAGGAAGTCATCTACATATAGTGAGCCTTCGACTCCCAAGTTCGACTCCATTTCACAATGTTATTTATTTTTATATTGAATAAGGTCACAGATAGGATACTACCTTGTGGCACTCCCATTTCTTGTTCTTGTAGTTCTGAGAGAGTTGTGCTGATCCATATTTGAAATTTTCTATTATTTAAGTAGTTTATAATAAAAATTGGAAGTTTTCCCTTCAGTCCCATATTTTCCAAGTCTTTGGTTATACCATATTTCCATGTGGTGTCATAGGCCTTTTCTATCTCAAAAAATATGGCTATCATATGTTCTTTTTTGGCAAAAGCCTCTCTTATGAGGGTTTCCAAGTGTCTAAGATGATCGATTGTGCTTCTTGCTTTTCTAAAGCCTATCTGAAGGTTTGTGATTAACTTATTTTTCTCAAGAAACCATGTTAGTCTGTCGTTAATCATTCATTCAAGAGTTTTACAGATACAACTAGTTATAGCTATTGGTCGGAAAATTTGTTGGATTTTTAGTATTTTTTGCAGATTTTGGTATTGGTATTATAGTGACTTGTTTCCAGGAATTAGGGATGTTCGCACTGTGCCAAATGTTGTTGAAGATTTGGAGTAAATCTTGAAGTGGAATTTTAGGTAGTTGTTTTAAGAATTCATATGGAATCTCATCTAGTCCAGGAGTAGTAATATGGGATTTTCTTAAAGAGGTTTTTAGTTCTGTCATAGTAAATGGTTGGTTGTAGCTTTCTGTATTATTAGAATGAAAGTTTATTTTTCTTCTTTTAATTTGTTACTTTGGAATTTTTGATTAAGGTTTCTGGATGAAGAGTTTTAGGATAAGGTTTCTGCTAGGAGGTTTGCTATGTCTTTTTTGCTTGTTGCTTTTTGTTGGTCAACTTATATACATAAGCGGCCCAATATTGGTAATGCCTTAAGGGGCTTTTTTACTGGGGTACAATCAGAAAAAGATGGCAGTTATAAAACACGTACGTTGTCACAAATGAGTCTTGGAGTTATTTCTACAAAACATGGTGTCAGAAGGACGAACTTGACGATAATCTGAGTGAGTACTACTTTGTTAAAAACATCAAAAGATGATGTCAATCAACCCACCCTAAAGTTTTGACTGGACAGTAAGAAATTTGCATAAAGCCTTTAACGAGTGGCTAGAAGAAGTGAATCTTTTTTTGAATTTCAGAAATTTGAAGGGGAGGGTAGAGATAGTGCCACTAAAGCTGCAAATGTTGAAAAGAAAAAAAGAAGTTTGTTTATTTACCTTTTAGGAAAAAAGGGTCAACAAATATACAAAACCCTAACAATTAAAAATGCAAAAGGAGAAACGATTGAAAATGATGACGAAAAAAAACTTGAAATGGTTATCGAAGCATTCAAGGACTACTGCAAACCTATGAAAACATTGACTGTAGACAGAGTAGAATTCTTACGGAAAGAACAAAGTAAAGATGAAAGCTTTGAGGACTATTTGTTAAATTTGAAATCGAGTTCTAAAGATTGTGAATGGAGTAACGTCACTGAGAACGATATGATAAAATTACAAATAATAAAAGGAATACACAATAAAAAAATGTGCAAAATTCTCCTGAGGGAACCAGATTTAACCCTGACACAGTGTATTGACCAATGCAGAGCTGCAGAACAAAGTAAAATCCAGTTGCAAAAAATTGAAAAATACGAAAAATTAAATGTTGATGACGACACATATGAGAAAGATATCAATGCGACTGGAAGAAAAAAACAATATGATTGCATTTATTGTCAGAGAAGCCATGTCAAAGGAACAAGAAACTGTCCAGCTTATGGTCAGGAATGTTTTAGATGCAAAAGAAAAAAACATTTTGCCATATCAAGAATTTGCAAAGGTAACCACAGCGAACAAAAAGTTAAATGTTTTCATGTTGTAGGGGAGACAATTCATAAAGTTCATGCGAATTTAAAATTAAACGGGAAGCCCATTAAATTCATGATAGATTCTGGAGTGTAGAGAAGAGGAAAATCTCGTATTTTGTTTTGGCGCGCAATTTAATTCAACACTGAATTTCACCCAATCAGGATGACATATCCTATTCAGCCCGGACCTTCATTTCCGGCTAGCAAAACGGGTGAGCGGCCAAACACACTCTCTTCAGCTTGAGACAGCGATCGGAGCAGTCGTGTCTCTGGTCGTCCCTGCTTAGCGATGCTTTTTAGCTAAACAAGCCACCCAGTGGGACATCTCACTGTGGCTTTAACCCTAGCAGCAGCAACATGGACACTCAATGAGGGAACCATCTAATTTATGGATTCTTTGCGTCTAATATATTTTAGACCAAGGAATCCCAGTTGAATATGAATTAGACACGTTCAGCATGCCTTCCACAAGCACCACAAAAATTTACTATGTCGATCCGAGCGCCACTTCGCTCGACACACTTGCCCCCATTTCACCTCTGGTCCACATTAATGGAGATAACGCCTACTCTCCCCAAATACCAGACACATAAAACTACACGGTGACCTTGAATACTTCCCTCACACGTCCAACAACACGCTGCCATCTCAACATCCCGCTAAACCATTTCGTCTCAAACATCCAACAAGCCTAACCACCACGAGTCTTGCAACACCAAGAACAAACCGCCTCAAAGCTGCAAATAAAAACTTTCGTTGTTGTGTGTTGTATAAAGAATAGTTTCGTAATTCATTTGTGTGCCCAAAAACAATAGTGTAATTCCCTCAAAACCGCTATAGGAGCAACTGTAAATGTAATTCCTGCAACATTCGTTAAGGACAACAAAATGGAGCACTTACTAAAAAAAGGTGAGAAACTTGATATTTCTGTATATGGAGGGAAAAAGGTCAGAACCGAAGGAACAATGAGGGTAGAACTTATCAACCCTGTCAACAGAAGAAAAGTAACAGCCTCAGTCATGGTTGTGAATGAGAAGGTACAACCAATTTTAAGCTGTAGTCTTTGCCAAAAGCTAAATTTAATACGGTTCAACCTAGATCAGTTTGACTCGGCAGTTTCAGCTGTAGAATGCGATGACCTCAAAGAACAAGCCCTGAAAGACATCAGAAAACTAGACATTGATGATTCCATCAAAGGGATTCTACTAGAATTCCCAGATGTTTTTGAAGAGAGAGTTGGTGAATTTGAAGGTGAACTAACACTTCAAACAGAGCCAGGCACAGTTCCTATACAACAACCCATAAGAGGTGTCCCATTTGCACTGGAAAAACAATTTAAACAAGAACTAGAAAAAATGATGAGGGACAATATAATTGAGAAACTAGAAGGACCTAGCTCATGGCTCAACAGCTATGTGATTGAAAGAAAACGCAGCGGAAAACTTCGGATATGTTTAGACCCCAAACCATTAAACAAGGCACTGATCAACAACTACCACTGCCAGGTACCAAGCTTGGAATCCATCACACACAGGTTTGCAAATAAAAACGCAATAAAATTTAGTAAATCAGACGTAAGAAGTGGATACTGGCATTGCAAGTTGAATGACAAGGCAAGAGAACTGCCCGCCTTCGGAACGCATCAGGGCAATTACCAATACAAAAGATTACCCATGGGTATCACACCAGCCAGCAAGGCATTCCAAACAAAAATGATCGAACAATTCCAAGGGATAAACGGGGTTAGCATTATTCAAGATGACTGTCTGGTTGAAGGATTTGGAAACAACTCAGACCAAGCCATCAATAACCACAACCAGAACTTGCGAGCATATTTGCAGAGATGCAGAGAAAGAAACATAAAAATTAACCTCGACAAATGCAAATTCCTCACAGAGGAAGTCACTCACATGGGTCATACACTGACTAACACAGGCTTGAAGCCTGATGAAGAAAAAATACGGGCAATCATAGAGTTCCCAGCACTTCGCGACTTGCATAATCTAAGACGCTTCATAGGAATGGTTAAATACCTCTCAAAATTTGATCACTCACTGACAACAAATGTGGAAGGACAAGATTTTCCAATGGGCGGAGGTACAACAAAGAGCATTCAAAGACATAAAGAAAGCTATAGCAAACACACCTATCTTGGCTTACTATGACTTAGAAAAGCCAGTCACGATACAGACTGACATGTCTGATATAGGTGTGGGAGCTGTCCTCCTACAGAATGGAAAACCAGTATCATATGCATCAAGGGTGTGGAACGACTATGAAAAGAACTACGCACCAATTGAAAAAGAGATGAGAGCTGTTGTGTTTGGACTACACAAGTTTAGTGACTATTGTTACGGAAGACATGTAACAATAGAGTCAGACCACAAACCATTAGAAGCAATCAGCAACAAGCCTCTAAGCGAAGTACCAAAAAGACTGTTAAGAATGGTGCTTTCAATACAAAAGTTTGACTACAAAATAACATACAAAAAGGGCAGTGACATAATCATTGCTGATGCTCTTTCGGGAGCCCCAGTAGAGGAGGACAATTTCCAGTTTAATTTCAGTGAAGTGAATCTATTAGAATTTCTTGCTGTAAGTGAACAGACCAGAGACAGGCTAGTCAGTGCCACCAAAGAAGATAAGGATCTACAGAAGCTCATAAAACTAATTAAACAAGGCTTCCCAATGCAATATAAAGTCCTTGAACCTCAGTTGAAGCACCTGTATAAATTCAGAGACTACCTGTCAACAAAGGATAATCTAATATTTTATAAAGACAGAGTCTTTGTACCTGCCTCAATGAGAAATGACATGAAGAAGAAGACACACACAAACCATTTAGCAGTTGAAAGTAACATGAGACGCGCCCTAGACACAATCTTCTGGCCAGGAATGAGGCATGAACTACAGGAATGTTATATCAACTGTAAACAGTGTAGCAGATATTCTGTAAGAAATAGCAAAGAGGCACTAATTACAAGACCAGTGTCGGAATACCCATTCCAACATATTGGCCTTGATACCATGACACTGGATGGAAGGAAATACCTAGTCTGTGTGGATTATTTCTCCAATTACACCTTGGTTGATCGACTCCATGGAACATCATCATGTTGCACAATCAAGCTGATAAAGAAACACTTCATGAGATATGGCATCCCAGAAGAAATTGTAAGTGATGGGGGCCCTGAATTTGATAACAAAATGATGAGAGAATTGGCCCATAAATATGGATTTAGATGGAATCCCTGCTCACCAGAGATGCCAAACTCCAATGGAATGGCAGAATCAGCTGTAAAACAAATAAAAGGCATCATAAAAAAATGTAATAATGAAAACAGCGATCCTTGTCTGGCCATACTAGAATTCACCAACACACCATCAAAATCCATAGAAATGTTCCCAGCACAGAGATTCTTTGAAAGACAATTGAGAAGTGTACTGCCAACGATGAAGAAATTTCTATCCCCATTTAATGTGGAAGAAACAAAAACTAAAATACAAAAGGCAAAACAACATCAAAAGAAATACTATGACAAAAACGCCCATGACCAGATAGAATTAAGAGAAGGTAACCAGGTGACTGTGCAGCCATATGGCAAGAGCCAATGTTGGAAAAGGGCAGTTGTCATAGAAAAGTTTGAATACCGACGATACATGATCGAACTGGAAAATGGGAAAAGACTAGTGAGAAATAGGAGACACCTAAGACTCACAACTAAACCAAAACACAGCAACATGATGAAAACAAACCACAAACAAGATATCACCAGCAATGACAGTGAACAAAACACCAAACAGCAACAACCAGACATGGCTGAAAGACAACCACGTCTGAAGAGAGTTACCGCAGGCAAGACACCCAACCGATATGGTGAATGGCAACTCGCATAAAATGAACACTTCAGATTTTTGTATGTATGGGGGATGTTGGTCAACTTATATACATAAGCGGCCCAATATTGGTAATGCCTTAAGGGGTACAATCAGAAAAAGATGACAGCAATAAAGCATGTACGTTGTCACACATGAGTCTTGGAGTGATTTCTACTAAACACTTTTATTTGATCTTTTTTTCAGAAGGTGTTTCAAGGGGGAGCCATTATTCTTACCCAATATTTTTTTAATCATATTCCACACTGTTTTGGTCTTTGTGCTGGTGTTTATTTTTGATGTGAAGTTTTTCCATGTTTCTCATTTTGCTTCTTTGATTGTTCTTTGTGCTCTGGCTCGGCAATTTTTAAAGAATTCAAGATTCTCTTTTATTGGGTTTGTCTTGAATTTTCTGAGTGTGGCATGTCGCTCTCTTTCTGCTTTTCTGCACTCATTATTATACCACGGTTTATCGAATTTTGGTCGAGTGGAGGATTTTGGTATGTGATAGTTAGGAGTGTTTTAGTGAAATAGGTATTGTGGTCTTCTTGGTTTATATTGGCTTTTGGATTTTAAAATGTTCCCATTTTGCCTTTTGTAGGTTCTAGCTAGGTATTTTTTCTTCTGGCTCGGGTTCAAGTCTCTCTAGTATGATCGGATTGTGGTCACTTCCACAGTTATCCTCATTGGTTTTCCAATCATAGTCTAGATAAATCGTAGGGTCGCTTAGTGTTAGATCTATTGCTGAGTGTGTACCTGTTGCAGGATGAAGGTAAATGGGGGATTTATTATTTAGAAGCCAGAGATTGTTTTTATTCATAAAGTTTTCTATTTTATGGCCTCTTTCATTTGTATCTCTACTGCCCCATATTTGGTTATGGTTATTGAAATCTCCCATGTGTATGAAAGGTTTGGGGAGTTGCTGTATTAAATTTTCAAGTTCTGGTTCAATTATATTGTTATTGGGGGTATGTATAGTGAGCATATGGTGATTGTTTTGTGTAGAGTTACTGATACTGCCTGTAGGTTTGTGTTTTAAGTTTATTTGACTTTGCGGTAGTGTATTGTTTACAATAATGGATGTACTTCTGATGCTCTTCTTGTGTGTTTGTTTATTTGATTATATATAGTGTGTTGCCTTATATTTAGTTGGTCATTTTCTTTTAAAAAAGTTTCTTGGAGGCATATAACACATGGGTGTAAGTTTTTAATGATGAGTGTTAATTCGTCAAGGTTGGCTTTTATGCCTCTGATGTTCAACTATATGATTTTATTTGTTTTGTAAGTTTGTTTTGGTCCCATTGTAATTCCTTGTAGGGGGTTGTTTTGTGCATCATGTTTGGTTTGTGGGCTGGTTGTGGTTGGTGGGTATAGTGTCTTTGGTCTCCATCCTATCCAAGGGTGTGGGGTACTTTCGTTTAAATTCTTGTAATTTTCAGATTGTTTCATTTTTCCTGGGATGATTTTATTTTGTTTTTAGCTCTGTTTTTGGAGGTAGATCATTGGCTTGATTTGCTCCTTTTTGGTTTTCATTTTCTATAAGGTAGGTTTTATTTAAAGGTTTGGTTATGGTCTTGCTTTCCATTTGGTTTTGTTCTGTTTCAGTAAGGGATGTAGTTCTATTCTGTGTATTTGGACTACTTAAAATAAATTCTTTACTCAGGTTTTTGGGGTTTGGTTAGTTTTTATCAGGGTTTTTGTATGGAGAGATGGTTCTTATTTCTACTTTTGGAGAGGGATTTGTTTCAATATATTTTGCTGTTTTTCCCGGTTTATGTTCAGTCATAGGATTAGGATTTGCACTGTTGGAGGAGAGTTTTAAGAGTATGGGTTTTATTTCTTGTATAAATTTTGGCCAGACTTACGGTCCTAGTTGAAGTAGTTTGGAGATTAGTTCCCGGTAGTTTTCTCCTTTTTTACTCTCCGATTTTGGGTTGTTTTGGGAGATTTGGGAATAGGTTTTGTTTTGTATATAGCCTTCAACTATTTTTCGGGCTTCTGGATAGGGAATGTTTCTTGTGTTTTATAATTAGAATTTTTTTCTTTTTTCCAGATTGGGCATGATCTGGTATAGGATGGATGGTCTTCACTGCAGTTGGCACATCTGTTGTTGAGATTGCAGTCGATGGTGGTATGGTTTGGTTCTCTCTCTCCACATTTACCACATATAGTGTGTCCATTGCATACACTCCCATGATGGGCAAATTTTTGGCATTTAAAACATCGGAGTGGGTTTGGGATATACTGCACAATTTTTTCATTAATGTAGCCAATTTTTATATCTTTGGGAGTTGTAGGTGAGTTGAAGGTTAATATATAGGTGTTTGTATTGTTTGGTTTTCTTTTTTGATGGTAAATTCTTTTTATATCATTTATGCCTTGGTTTTTTAGTTCGGCTAATATTTCTTCCCTTGAACACTGGGAGAGTTCTTTATTTCTTATAACTCCTTTAGAGGAGTTTAGGGTTTTATGTGGGTATGTTTTAATTTTTAAGTTATGGAATATTTTCATATTTAGTTGAAAGTTTGCATGTTTTTTATTTTCAATTTCAATCATTATTGTTCCATTTCTTAAATTTTTAACTGTTTTTGGGCTGATATTTGCAGATATCATTTTCTGTATGAGGAATGGTGATAATTTTGTTAATGGGATATCTTCCAGCAACTCTAATATGATGAATTTTGGGAATGGGGGTTTAGGCTGTATTTTTCCTTGTCAGAGTTGTCTGACTCTATGTAAGGTCGTTTGAGGGTTTTTTTTTGTTTTTGCTTGGGTTGTATTATTGATATCCATAAAGAAGTTTCATGAGTTTCATTGGCTATGCTCCCCACCCACCATGGAGCCCCACATGGGGATATGTCTAGGAGGAAGCCCATTCGCCTAGTAACATCAGGGCTACATAGCCAGTATACTCATACTGATGATAGACAGCTTTAATTTTGTCCCTGGTTTTCATTCCCAATATAATTACTTACCCAGGGACAGAAAGGAGAATAGGTCTTTCCTCAGCATGATTGACCCTACAGCCATCACCCTCTAGTTCAGATTTTTGGAGATCTGAAAGAGGGCTGACATGACCAGCGAATTGATCGGATCAGGCCTCTCCAACCGCCTGTCTAGCCCAGTAAGGGCCAAAGTGGAGTGTTGCAAGTCACATGGCCTCTTTAGCTGTCAGGGCATGCACTGCTCAGCCACCAGGATCCTGTCCTCAAGCATTACGGGCTGCCACCCACGGCCAACAGGTAGCTTCGTTGTTTTCTTTTTACCCCTCCACAGAGGTGCAGGCAACATATTCTACAGCCCCAGCTGACAGGGCAGATGGAATTTTGGAAATTTGACTACAGTTGATATTTTCTAACCTCGAAGTCTGTTTTTCCGGGAAGACAAAGGACTTGGTGGTGTATGTGAAAGTGAATTGGTACCCCCTTACCAGCGTCTGAGATCAGTCTAGCCCCAAATTAACCTCCACATTATTTGCTGGTTTACCATATGTCCAAAATAGGAGTCTTGACTGGGACTTATTTTGCAGAGGGTCAAGTGCCAGACTGCCCTCGACGTCACATGCGCATAAAATGGGCTCTCATCCTGGGATAATTATTTATGCAACGTCACACCATCCAATACTAATAATTCAATTTAATGTTGATCATTTATTAGAAGACAGCTAAATAGTTTCAAGTATTATAAATGATTAAACAGTTCCATTTGGCCCATCAATGAAACCCTTACAGGTACTACCAATCAGAGTCAGAGTGGACCAGGAAGTCATGACAATGAAGGGGTACTCTATATTCTCCAGGGCTGACCATCAGATGTAATTTAGTGTCAGATCTAGAATGTAGTCAGTGTATTCTACAGCCCCAGCTGACCAAGCCAATGTATTCCTAATACAAATAATTTTCACTTACACAGTTTCAAGTAACTAATAATAATGATTATAGCTTCAAAGTGACTTCTCTTAATACAAATAATTTTCACATCATGATATGGTTTTCAAGTATTCCTATCTTATACTAATAATTCTCAAACATTTATTTAACCTATAAATGAGACCCTGATAGGTCAGAATAAATCTAGGAGTAATGCTAAGGAAAGAATGACTGCCTCTCTCAAAGCTTCTGAACTGGAGTCTCACCACTGGATGCATTTTAGTGGGATACCCAGAATACTTATTTTTCTTGTGATGACAAAGTCTTACTCCTTTTGCCAATGGGACAGAGTTTCAATGCTGTAGAGTTTGATAATAAATAACATCTAATAATATAAAGAAGTCACTCCTCTAATGTGCAGACAAAAATAAAACAGGCTATAACTCAATACTAAAACAAGCAACAAGCTAGTGTGTATATATATATATATATATACCCCCCCAATATGTCCATTCCTGAGTCAGCAATCAATCACTGTCTAGGGAATGGAATCAATCACATGCATGCAATGGAATGTCCAAGTGTCCATAAAAATCTCATTCCTCAGAGTTCAGGTTCACTTTGAATGTGACTCGACTTATTACATTACTAAGTGCAGACTTTATATCTATCAAAACTAAACGATTTAACATAATACCTATTGTGATTGTATAATGCTCAACAAGAAATAATAAAATATTGAAATCTTTGGGTTAGAAAAAAATTAACTTAAAAAAATTGTTTGGATTTAACTTATTTATAAGTGATATAGTAGTTACATCTTGCAATGTGCACCAATATGCAAGTGCATGCAGAGTGGGAACCACTGCATCAATGCATAATTATATATTTAAGTATTGCAAATAGTCAAGTCTATATTAACTGATAGACTGTTCCCCACCACACAGGTGTTTAGTTACAAATGAATAAGACCGCTCATTTGCAATTCCTCTATGCACAGCAGCCTGTTACAATTATGTCTGATGCTTTCACACTCCTATTAAATAAGCAGCTTGCAAATATCTGTTGCTTTCATCTCTTCTTACTCTCTTTAACACTATTAATCCTCAAGCACCCACAGAAAGACACAGGAATTGGGCTTCTAGAGATTTTGTAGGTAGTTGAAATTGAATAATCTAAGAGAAGATATTTTGCTTGAACCACATCGACAGTGCCTTTTATGGATATTAGTATATAAACATCTTTTGTCATTCTCTTTGCAAGTATTGTCTCTATATTTTGTTTTTGATACATTTTTAACTTTTTTTATAAATGATTTTGACTAGTATTATTATTCTTAATTCAAGCTACTTTTTATCGCAACTCACTAGAGATATCAACAGTGCTACATTATCCATTAAGCTGAAGCCTAGGAGCCCACCTAAATTGTATCAAAGGAGAGTGTGAAATAGAAAGGGGTATATTGAGAGGTTCAAAGAAGCTCTAAGTCTAGGGGTTTTAATATGGGTTAATCCAGCAATGGCCATCAGTTCTATCACAGCAAGGAACAACACTCACTAAAAACAAGAATAAGCTTTTTATGAGACAAAGACAAACAATTATATATATATATATATATATATATATATATATATATATGTGTGTGTATGTGATAAGATATGAGGGACCCTCCATTCAGTTTCAACATGAGGCCCCAATAGCTTATAAGATTTCAAACTAATCATGAATTTATAGACATC
This sequence comes from Sepioteuthis lessoniana, assembly GCA_963585895.1. NCBI lineage: Eukaryota > Metazoa > Mollusca > Cephalopoda > Myopsida > Loliginidae > Sepioteuthis > Sepioteuthis lessoniana. The sequence goes on from OY757907.1 coordinate 74,596,287, forward strand.
TGCAGATTATGCATGCAAGAGAATTAAATGAAGTAATTGACAGCTTGCGCATTCACCTTCTCCCTCAATACTGGGGGTGGATTTTGTCAAACTTTATAGTGGTTTTGTGAAATTTTTCTCTCCAATTTTTGAAAACTGAAGCAATTTGCTCAAATGTATCATCAGGTATATACTGAAAGTTACAAAGTTGTTTACCAGTTTATTGCAATGGTCTTCTAACATTTGTTTCCATCATGAAACTGGCTATGAATGAGGATATTTAAAATTCTGCTATCTTATTCAGAAGACATATCTTGCCACTCTCAATTGTGATTGCATGAAGACAATTTCTATGCCTCCAATATTCCACTTAGCAAAGAGATCAGAGCTTGAAATTTTGTTTTGTAGAGTGTTTCCATAGATCAAGCAAAGACAACTCTTGCTAAAAGAATGAAGCTAGTTAATTTGGGATCAATAGATGATCCAGCACTCCAATCCATACAATACAGTGATAAGTACCATCGCCTTGTAAAAAATATTTTCAATCATAAAATAGGATAACAATAAAAATGAGATAAAAACTCATCAATGAGTTTCACATTATTAATCCACAGATGAGCTACTATTCAGTATGTCTATAGATGCCTTACACAAGGTTTGCCCTGGAGATGTGTACACGCCTCAAGGAATACCAGACTCACAGCTGCTTCTTGCTCACATATCAATCATTAGAAAACCAACAATGTGAAACTCAGCATTGTGAGTTTTTATCCTGTTTTTATTATTATTATTTTATTTTTTTTTAATATTATTCTTTAAGTTTAGAATATTGTTATATAATTGTGAATGAGACTGTTTGCATTTTACATAGTGCAAGGTAAATTTGTTGATGTGCTGTTGATTTGAAGCCTTACCATCAGAAGCAGTTCAGTGTCATCCTCATGGCACCTTTTTTTGTGGATGGGGTGTCTTATCCCTCTGCAAGGGATGCTGTCAGTGTATTAAAACTCCATGGACAAAACAGGATAGAGAAAAGGTAATAAACAATAAATGATCCATGTGCAAAGAAATTATTGTTGTTAATTGCTGGCTCCCCCGATTAACTACAGCTGATCACCCCCAATGTTTGTTTTCTCCCCTCTCAAAAAAGGGTGCATTAGATGGCTCCCAAGATTAATCAGTGTCCCTTAGATAGCAAAAGGGTTAAATGAAGCTGATATAAGATGGTATTTGGTAATGAGATTTAGCTGCTCTTGATTTGCCATTTTAATAGCATATCTAACAATCCAGGGATATTTCATGTCTGGATGTTAGGGAATCATGTGTATTGTACATTCATATTTACATTTTTTATGTAAATGTTTAAGACATTTCTGCATGTTTTCAGGTATTCCTATCTAATACTAATAATTACAATTTCAAGTTATCATTTCCACCAAATAACTAAAAAAGGGTCAATTTCGTAGACTCCCATGTTAATCATTGACCTCTAGATAGCAAAAAAATTAAATGAAGCTGACATTAAAAGTTTGAGATTTTGAGAAAGCATTATTTGAAATTTAAAATGGCTTGTCACTTTCTTCAATTATTTGTTAAAATATCAGCCATCATGAAAAACTTCTTGTGGAAATCTTATTTTTAGCCTTTTTCCACTTGACATGTTTTTGCAAGCAGATAAAAATCTCATAAATATTGGGAAAATTGTAAAAAGATTAATTCAGCTTATTCATATTATATTATGCCTTAAAAAAAAAAAAAAAAAAAAAACAAGTGACGAATAAGATTCTCTCTTTTTTAACTAAAAGAAATAAAAAGAGAGAGAGTTTTGCCCATAAACTGAAAAACATGTTTGGATTTAATGGAACCCATATGGCATCACAGTGAAAGTTTGGTGATTCCTTACAGTAACAAAATTAAAATGAAAACTTAATAATAAACTTTAACGGTAAATATCTACATAGAATATAGACAAGGCTGTCCGCCATAATGAACCTATATATTTATTTTATAGCTATTTTACTAAAAAAAAATTTCCATTAACTCGTGTGTGTGTGTGTGTGTATATATATATATATATATATATATATATATAAGCATAAACTGAGACCCAAAAGTTCTGGTAAATTGAACAGAGCAGGCAACTTGAATGTTAGACAGATTTTATAAGTATATAAGATGTTGAAAAGTTCTCAACCAAACCAAGTGTTAATGTAAGAGTTTGCGTTTCAACCAGTATAGTTTTTCAGATTGAAATTTGCCTCCCGCACCGGTCACTTCCGGGTGGAAGGTGCAGGAGGAACTGCCGGCCTGAACACTGGCTGGCGCAAATTCGGTCTTTTTCAAATCAACCAGCATGCAAGACTGACGTTTTTCTTTGTGTAAGCATGTGAATTCTCTTGATTAATTGATTCGATTTAAATCATCACTTTCGTGGTATATTTCCTTTTTTGGAACATTCATGAGTGCATTTATTTTGTTTCAGTTTTCACGTTGGAGAATGTATAATTGGAGAATGTGCTTGTTTTATACGCTGAACACATGTGCAAATAAAGATATACAGTACGAGACTCATGTCTTTGATTTTTGATCCCAGTTGCTACTGTTAAACCAAGAAAGAAATTACAAATGGAACATCGGTGCTATTCTACACCTTGAACTTTGATGCACTTGGTACATCATTTCTCAAGTTTCTTTAAAAATTAAATTAAACCAAGTCATTCTTTTTATGGTTAGGCTAATAACTTTTCTGAATTCCCTTATAACTTTCTTTAAGTTACAGCAGTTGACTTCACCAACAACTCCACTGTCTCACTCGTCTTGCTCCAAAATTCTGACTGTGCTCCTTTCATGTAGCTTGCTATTTATTGAGCGACTTGCTCATGCATGCAAATCACTGAAGGTCATAAAAGGGCTTGTTCCACCCATGCAAAGTGATGGAATTGTAAATAGCAGCTGTGACAGAAAAAAAAAATCAAACATCGAGGATGCTTAGCATTAGAAGTTTGGACCCCTTGGTCCCACTTCATTATAATTTCAAGCCCAAGAGGACTATTTTGAAGAAAATAATACAATATTAAAAACCACTAATTATGTTTCATAGAACTTTCTGGCAGTTGTTAAAAGATTGTTTTTTTTTTCAACTCAGCAAATAAGATAGAGGTTGGTATCAAAAGCAGGCATGAAAATAACTTCTTCCTATGCTACCTACCCCAGGATTAATATATATATATATTTGGTGATAACACCTTGCACTTTCAGTGTAGGATGTGTACATTATCATATATATATATATAAGCATAGCTGGCAAAACTACCTTCAGCCTGAAGATAATTGTACAGCATGAAACCTTGAATAGCAATTTTAATAGTTTGTGTTTACAAATATCAGTATAAATGATTTGGGTAAATCATTACTCAAAACATGAAACAGTTTTTATTTATCTACTTTTTTTTTAAGTGTCTGTCTAATTAAGCAGAGCTAATTTAAAATGCCAACTATGAAAATATTCATAATGTTAAGTACAGCCAATACCTCCAAGTTTTCCATACAATGAGCAGCAAAGATTCTAAATACACTCACATCTAGCATCATACATGATGTCATAAAATTTTCAGAAAGTAAAGTTTGACTTGAATTTCTAAGTAGAAAGCATGCCCAAATTCATGTGAATTTTTTATCTTATTGATAAATCCTTTGTGTTATGAATAAAAAATAAGATTGGTAAAAATTACTTATATAAGTTTATTTAAAAAATATGTAAAATCAGAAATAGTGAGAGAATATAATAAAAGAGGGAGGGCATTCTTATATACACTCTAGGGCGTTTGTGTGTGGCCTTTCCTCTCCAGTTGTTGGGTTGCATTCGGTAGGCCGTCTTACCCCAGGGCGGTTCTGCCGGGTGTGCCTCAGCACTGGAGATTTCCTCCGGCCTCAGGGGGCCATCCCCCCAGGCTTATATCCCCTTCGGGGGGGGTTATTGCCTGGTGCCTGAGGCGCCCCAAAAAGGGGAATGCCGACGGGGCCGAAGGTATTTTTGGCCTTGCCAGACGTGTGTGGGTTTCGGCCCTGCGACCGGGCCCACCTTAAAAACGGCCTTGTGCCATATTCGTGCGTTGGTGGGACGCAACGATAAATACAGAGTAGAGTGTTCGCCAATAGTCCAGGAAACCGGAGTTCAATCCCAGGTAGAGTCATACCAAAGACTTTAAAAAATGTTACTTGATGATGCCTTGCTTAATACTCAGCATTATAAGGAAAGGATCAAGGGTAAAGTGGAGCAATCCAGGGGATGGAGTAGCGCCCTCCCCTACACCTCGATGTAGTAGCTATTGAAAAGGGAACCTATGAGTCACCCTCGAGTAAGGTCACCAACTTTACTTATTTAATGGCATATCAACCCTCGATGGATATTTAATGCCAAATCCTGTTTATATATATCTATGTATATATGATTTTTAAGAAAGTAGTTTGTAGATAATTTTATTTTTAAACAATTTAGAGTTTATTTGCTTGCACACAGTTAAATACTTTTGATTCTTGCTAACATGAATAATCCTATTTTAAATTAATCATTTGTTGGTTGGTTGTATTTTATTACATATCAACCCTTGTAGGTTATTTAATGCCAAATCCTGTTTATACATATATCAAATATATATGTTTAAATGAATACTATGTAGGCAATATTTCTAAATGAGCCAAAGCTGATTTGTTTGCACACAGTTAAATAGTTCTAAGATTTGTTATGTAATTTTAATAATTCAATTTAACATTGGTAATTTGTTTGCACACAGTTAAATAGTTGGTTGGTTGGGTTTTATGACATATCAACCCTACTAGGTTATTTCATACCAAATCCTATATATATGAGTGTGTGTATTTGATTTGTAAATGAACAATTCATAGTTATTTTTAGACAAGCCAGTTAAATGGTTTTGAGTAGTGCTATTTAACATTAACACTTTAATTTAACATCAATCATTTGTTTGCACACAGCTAAGTTGTTATACATAGATGATTTGGAAGTGAATAGTTTATAGGTCATATTATTTTCAAATGAATTGTTACAGTAGTTTGTACACAGTTAAATGGTTTCAAGTACTGCAATATAACACTAATAGTTCTATTTAATATCAATATTAATATTGCACATTGAAGTGGTTTCAAGTATTTCACACACTAACAGTTTTATTTGCATACAGTTAAATGTTTCCAAGTATTGCTTTTTAACACTAATAATTCTATTCAACACTTAAATTATTTGCACACAATTAAATGGTTCAAGTATTGCTACATAATACCAACAGTCATTTGTTTGCACATAGTTAAATGGACAAACAGTTTTCTTTGAGCCATAGATGGGACTTATCAGATACTACCACTCTATGTCAGAGTGGACCTGAGAGTAAGAGCAATGAAGGGGGTACTCTATATTCCTCAAAGCTTGAGGACTGGAAGCTCACCATCAGATAGTTTAGTGTCATAAACAGGACACTCATTGGCGGGTGGGTCTTACTCCTCTACAGAAGTGCAGTTAGCTCCAGCTGACAGGACAGGGAAATCATCAAGGAATCACAGTCATGCAGCACATTCAGAGTCATGTGTATTTTTTAACTTTGTGAATATTTTAATAGTTTGGTAGATTGTTTGTTTGGGTTTTATGACATATCAACCTTTGTAGGTTATTTAATGCCAGATCCATTTTTATACAAATAAAGAGTTCTTTTTCAAACAATTCAGTTTGGCATAAGTACACAGTTTAATTGTCAAAAACAGTTCTATTTCAAACAATTCAGTTTAGCATAAGTATACAGTTTAGTTCTATTTGATCCATAGATAGGGCTTTATCAGGTGCTACCACTTTGGGCCAGAGTGGACCTTGGAGTGATGGCAATGTAGGGGTACTCTGCATTCCCAAAGCTCCAGAATTACTGGAACCTCACCATCAGATTGTTTAGTGTCATATCCAGGACAATCATTGGGGGTGTCTTACTCCTCTGCAGAGGATCCTATCAATGAGTCAGATACAACTGTTTGACATTTAAACTTAGTGTAAACAAATGACTTATGCTAAATTGAATTGTTAAAAATAGAATTGTTAGACCATTTAACTGTGGGTAAACAAATGACTGATGTTTAATTCAATAGTTACTAATAAATAATGATACTTGGAACCATTTAACAGTGTCCAAACAAATTATTAAAAAATCATATATGTAGATTGTGACGTGGCCTAAGATATTTATCCCAAGACAGGAGTTTATTCTTCGCACGTGTGAAGACAGGGCAGCCTGGCACTTGATCCCTCATAGAATAAGTTCCAGTTAAGATTCCCTTTTTGGGCGTAGGGAAACTGACAGATTATGTTGGGGTTAATTTGGGACTAGACTGACCACTGCAGGCAAGGGGTTTCCAAATTTCACATTACACACACCCACCAGGCCACTACCTCTTCCTACCCCTAGGATAATGGAAGATATGGGCCTCTAGGTTTAGATATGATATTAATTATAGTAGTCCACAATACCGGTTTCCCGTATAATATTTTTAAAGGAAAGAATAGGACAATTTAGGTGAGAATGACATGAGGTGAACAAAGCTGAAAAGAGAGCATGCAATTGACAACTTGACCGATAGACAATACAATGAATAAATTTCAACACGTGGGGACATTAAAATATAACAAGGTTTTTTTTTTACAACACACGGACACATGTATTTAACATGTTGGCTATATTATTAGCGGATAATACATAAATACAAATGTCTTTCTTCCTTATTCTTTTCTTTCTTTAAATTGAGAGGGAGAGAGAACATATAATTGCAGTACTTAGCTTTTTGACGGGTTCCTTCGGAGAGTATTTTCTCTTTTACAGGCTAGCGGGGTTTTATATATAGCTTTGGCTTGAAGGCATAGGTTCTTCTTGTCCAAGATTCTTTCCGCTTTTCCCCAGTAATTTCAGCGGCAGTTTCAATATATCTTATCACCTCAACTACTGTCCTGAAAATCCCGGTTCTGCTTCTTCACCTGGAGTTTGGCACGAGATTCGCCCCATCTGTTCATGGTGACATCTGTCTTCAAAACTGATTTCCTTATCCCTATTTCCACCGATGAAAAAGGGTGCTACTTCCGCTTTAGGATTCTTGCCAATCATTTAGCCTCTTTCTTCTGTAGGTGATTCGGTCAGACTACTATATTTTTCACCTGGTCACAGTATGCAAACATCTGTTGGCTTTCATTCTGACCTGGATTTGTTACTTCTGCTGCGAGGAATTGACCTACATTCCTTATTCCTCTTTTAACAGTCAGTCTTTGGCGGCCTGCTAATTCAAACATGGAGGGGTAGGGGAAATTCCTTATTTCTCTCCTCTCAGTGGCTGACCACGTGACAATATCCATTTAACTTTGTGCAAACAAATGACTGATGTTAAATTGTTACCGTAACATAGCAATACTTGAAGCCATTTAACTGTGCAAACAAATGATTAATAGTAAATAAAATTATTTGTGTTTGATGGAAATACTTGAAACTATTTTAACTGCGTACTAAAGAACATGCTCAGACTCATTTTAAAAAATTATCAATAAAATGACTTAAATCACATTTAATATATATAATAGGATTTGGCATTAAATAACCAATAATGGTTGATATGCCATAAACCCCAACCAAACTAAATAAATGTTTGGTGTCAGCAAAAACTTGTACAAATTGATAATTTAATATCAATCAGAATCCATCAGAAACTTAAAGACTACACAAAAACAGAATACATTAGGCACAACCCTCTTTAGTCAATTCATTTCAAGTACAAGTTTCAGGAGGAATAAACAGTTAACACAAATACAGGGAGTATGGTGCAAACTGCAAACAACTCAAGAAGGTATCTACCCTCCACACTCACTCACTGGTTAAGTATTTTGATTCATGGGTTTGATTTGGTTTGGTTGGATTTTACAGCATATCAACCATTGTAGGTTATTTAACGTCAAACCTTCTTTATACATATATTAAATATATATATTTTTTGAAGATAACATTCATAAATGAATTTGCACTCTTTTTTTGCACACAGTTAAATAGTTTCGAGTATATAACAGTCACAATTTAACATCAGTCATTTGTTTGCACACAGTTTGTTCTATTTGACCCAAAGCTAAGACCCTATCAAGTGCTACCACACCAGGTCAGAGTGAACCTGGGAGAAATGGCAATGAAGGGGTACTCCACATTCCCCAAATCTCCAAGCCTGGAGCCTTGTCATCAGATGGTTTAATGTCATATCCAGGACACTTGTTTGAGAGGGCGGGGTCTTACCCCTGTACAGAGATGCAGTCAGTGTATTCTACAGCCAACTGGCCCGTTGATTCATGAAGCATGTTACAAAAATCCTCAAGACTGAAACTGTATTTACCAAGTGGAACAATGAATGAAAGATTAATTATTTATTTTCAAAATACTTTGCTTGGCAGTCAACAAATCCCAGGGAGTTTTCCATTGGTTGTAGTACCTTTGAAACCTCTATTTTGATAAAATCACAAGTACACTATGTTCTCAAACTTTATTGCAGCAATAAGATTTAAGTTGAGGAAATAAGGAAAATCATATGAAGCTTGGAGGTCTGGTGATTATAGAGTTTGCTACATTTGAATGCAATTCTGTGTTTTGCCAAAAACATTTTGTTTAAAATATACAGAGACTAGCTGAAAAATTTAATTTTCAAATTGGCAATGACTCATCTAGATTTTACTTTATTATTTCAGTTGCTTAACTGTGTGCACATCTTTTAAGATTTTAAGTTCCAGCCCCAAAACATTTCATTATACTTGTGGCAAACTCTTGTGTATCCTAAAAAAAACTTGTTCGCTTCCACAGCAGAACATGTACTCCAACAATGACCCCCCCCCAAAAAAAAACACCATACTGTCAGGACATTACTCAGGATAAAAAGGTTCAACAAATGTACAACCTCAACCTAGCAACATGGAATATGTTGGACAAACCCAACTCTAACAGACCTAAAAGGAAGAGAACCATAATATCTAAGGAGCTCCAAAAGAATGAGGTCAGATTTGTGGAAAATGGCAGCATCAGAGATGGGCTATACTTTCTACTGGAGTGGGAAAACAGACAGAAGTGAATCTGGTGTGACTTTTGCAGGAATGGTCTTCTGCTAAGTATGTCTGAGCATTCCAAACCACTAAGTGACAGACCTATCATGCTGAAGTTTCTATTAGTTAACTTCAGATATTGTACTCAGATTGCTGCTCATACGCTATGACCCACAAATCAATGGATATTGATGGACAAATGGTGAGAAAAATCAAACAAAATGACAAAGAAAGACTTTGTGGAGTAACAGCATGATTACTGAATAATCAGTCTTTATGCCAATTCAACTTGTCTTGGGTTATTTTATGCCTTGAGGTCTGGAAATTGCATTTATTGCATGTTCATATTACATTTTTTTGTGTAGTTTAAGTTTTTTTCTTACACATGGTCCTGTAAAATTATAAATCTTTAAAAAGATTTATTTGAACCAGAGATGGGATCTGAAAAAGTACTACCTCTCCAAACTTGAATGGACCTGTTATTAATAACATTGAAGGATGGATTTCACACTCACTAGAACTCCAGAACTGGAACCTCACTACCTGATGTAATTAAGAATCATACCCAGAACATCATACATACTGCCTAATCTTTTCATGCTTATCAATTGAAATATATATCAATTCTATCTTTAAGTGCTTTTAAATGATGAGGAGAAGAAAATCAGTGAAGACATCAATGCAAGATAATGGACTACCTTCCTTAATTTCTGGCATAAAATAAAGTTATAATCTATTTAAGTTTCATTACAATCCATTGTATTGCAAAGGGTTTCAAATTTTGTATACAACAGAAGATACATACATCTGTACCTATAACTGAAAGTTGTTTATAGCAGATACAATACAGCTACAGCCTGAGACAAAGTAGTGAGACTACACTGACTCAATAAGAAAATTTGAATACCAAGACTCTCTGGAAAGCAAGATGACTCTTTGGAAAGACAAGGTGACTCTCCAGAAAGTTGGAGTGACATCCTGGAAAGACAGGATTACAACAAACATGAATAAGACAATTAAAGGAAAATGCCCTCAGGGTGTCTGTAGCGGGGAGGGAGAATATATCACCCACCATACTTGCTCTAACGGTAACGAACTGGATATGGACCTGGCTACAACGTGTGATTGCTGGTGCAAACAACGTAATTCTCCTGCAGGAGAATGTAAATCGATTGATGGGCTTATGAATCAGGAATAACCCCACAGTGTTCAAGGGCCCATTGTTAAGCGACAGCGTCCTGGAGACATTCCTCACAAGCCAAGAATTCAGTGGCCCAAGGGTAATCAGACAGCTACTTGGACAAACTTAGACCAGGAGCTTTCTTTTTTGCTCAACACCCATCTTAAGGGCCCCATTGATCATCAATTGTCATCTTTCTGCAGAGTTATATATGACGTTTGTCTGGAATGGTTTGGTGCAGTAACGAATAAAAAGGATAAAACCGAAGGAAAACGACCAAATAGACGACAGATACAGAAAGGAAAACTAAGATCAGAAAAGAGAATGCTGAAGCGCCGATTAAAAGAAGCCCCGATTCATGAGAGGCCGGAACTTCAGAATATCCTAAATGATATTAAAAAAAGGATTTTGGTGATCTCCAGAGCTGAAAATCAGAGAAAACATCAAAAGAAAAAGCGTCAGGCTCAGAGAGCATTCTACTCAAATCCTTACGCGTTCGCAAAAAAGCTTTTCGTGGAATCAAAGAGTGGCAAGCTTGATGTACCGAAGGAGGAACTCGAGAATCATTTGAAGATGACATACTCAGATGATTTAAACGGTATCCCAATACCTCATCTAAGAGATTTACCAAAACCCCAAGATCCAACGGTAATGTTTGATGATAGTGGGATAAAACCAAAAGAAGTTCGAGATTTAGTCCATAAGGCCCGCGCAGGTAGTGCCCCGGGCTTGAATGGGATATCGTACAAGTTATATAAAAACTGCCCACATGTCCTCAGGAAACTCACTATCCTCCTTCAGCAGGCTTGGAAGAAGGCTATTGTACCACAGGAATGGTGTCTGGCCGATGGTATTTGGATACCAAAGGAAATGCAGTCAAAAGGTATCACAAATTTTCGCCCTATATCCCTCCTAAATGTAGAAGGGAAAATATTTTTTGGAGTTCTTGCTCGTCGTTTGACAACCTTTCTGATGAGCAATCATTATATAAATACATCTGTCCAGAAGGCTGGGATACCTGGCTTCCCCGGATGTCTGGAACATTCACAAATGATATGGAACTCAGCTAGAAGGGACAAAACAGAATTACATGTGATCTGGCTTGATCTTGCTAATGCGTACGGTTCAGTTCCACACCACTTAATCCGAATGGCCCTCGAATTTTTCAACTTCCCTAGCAAGGTTGAGGAAATCATAATGAAATACTTCAATTCAGCTTTCATGAAATTTACCGTTAAAAACTATACCACCAAGTGGCAGGCACTTGAGATTGGCATCATGATGGGCTGTGTGATTTCCCCACTTCTTTTCGTTCTAGCCATGGAACTCATTTTACGAGGTGCAGCAAATACGTCGGAAGGAGTAATGAAAAATGATCATCTGACTCTTCCTCCTTCCAGAGCTTTTATGGACGACATCACCATTCTCGTCCCATCCCAAATCTCTGCCGAATGTTTACTACAAAGGTATGACCTTTTCACATGGGCGAGAATGAAGGCTAAGCCAAAGAAAAGTCGAAGCCTATCGTTAGTCGGAGGATCTGTCAGGGAGATCCATTTCAAAATTGGGGGTGATAAGATCCCAACAGTCAGGGAGGAGCCGGTAAAGAGTCTCGGACGTCTTTATTCAATCCCACTGACTGATCGTCATAGGGGTACAGAGGCGCAGAAAATAGCTTTGAAGGGACTAAGATCAATTGATAAAACTTGTTTACCCGGAAGGATGAAGGCTTGGTGTTACCAACATGGTCTGCTACCCCGTCTTTTGTGGCCCTTACAGATGTACGAGATTGCGATATCTCGTGTTGAACGGATCCAACAGTACAGCAACAAATACCTGCGTAAGTGGCTCGGAGTTCCTCTTTGTTTTTCGAAAGTGGGTTTATATACCAATTCTGGAAACCTACAGCTCCCAATATCCTCACTGGTAGAAGAATTCAAAATTGGGAAAGTACGCCTTCACATGATGATGAAGGACTCAGCCGACAAGATCATTCGGAAGGCGTATCCAGAAATAAAATCAGGTACGAAGTGGTCGGCCATTAAAACCGCCCAGGAGGTGGAATGCAGCCTACGAATCAAAGACATCATAGGCGTCACTCAAACCAATCGAGCTGGGTTGGGTAGCACGAGCAAAAAGGTATTCTTCAAAATGGACCCAAAAGGAAAAAGAGACATGGTGAGCGAAGAAGTCAGGATGTTTGAGGAAGAGCAAAGAAAAGCCAGTGCTGTTATTCAGGCCAAACAATGTGCTTGGACAAAATGGAATGATATCGAACCAATTAAATTATCGTGGAAATCCTTAATTGCAATGGAACCACTGGCGATATCATTCCTTCTTCGCTCTACTTATGATCTCTTACCAAATGCGACCAACCTAAAATTATGGGGATATACCAATTCGGACCTGTGCTTGTCGTGTAAAAGTGATCGGGGTACCTTGCGCCACGTCTTATCTGCATGTCCACACTCACTTCAAATGTACACATGGCGACATAACAAGGCATTAGAAGTGATAATAGAATTGTTAAGAACACAATGTGAGACAGCAAATCAGCAATCCATAACAGCCAAGGAACCCATAATTCAGTTTCTCAAGGAAGGTGAATGTCCTGTGAGGAAACAAAAAAATCCTCACATGAAGCTACTGAACGGAGCAAGTGACTGGAAAGTTTCAGCAGATCTCAAGACATCTCTACAATTTCCAGTTCACATTATTCAAATGGAAAAGCGGCTGGACATTGTAGCATGGTCCGATTCAAAGAAGAGTGTCCTCCTCATAGAATTGACTGTCCCTTGGGAAGAAAACCGGGAGGAAGCACACAAGCGGAAGAAAAACCGCTACGAGACACTGCATGCCAATTGCGTGGAAAAGGGTTGGATATGCCATGTAATTCCTATTGAGGTTGGTTGTCGTGGTTTTATAGGACACTCAGTCATTTCGTTTCTTTCAAAAATAGGAATCACTGGCCGCAGTTTGAAAGTTGCCTCGAATCATCTTCAGAACACGGCGCGATATGCATCAAGTTGGATTTGGTCGAAAGCGAGAAAGTTTTCAGCATGAAGGTAATACATGAGGAATCACCTTTCCCGTGTGATTACATAAGAAACGGTTACTGTAAACGTGTAATAACATCAACCGCCGAAAGTAAATGCGTTTTTTAAATCACAAACTGCACTCAGAAAATGAAGATTAACGTCCAATGTAGTCTCTGCATTTAATGGATCTGGCGTATATACATATATATATATATATATGATTCTCTTAATACCCTGTCCGGTGGCAAAAGCTGCTTGGTAGCGCCAGGGGTGGCAGTACCGCCTTGAGCTACCGAAACTGTGTTATCACCCCTGGATGGCGGCTGATGAGGATATGGTAGAGCACGTGCTTTCACACGTTGTATGATGAAAAAAAAAAAAAAAAAAAAAACACAAAGATGGTTTAGTGGCCTGGATCATAAACAATTATGCTTATATCCTTATGAATATAAGTAAGTAGAGTTGACGACTGTAGTTGAAGGTGACCCGAAGGCTCCTTTATCAATAGTTATTACACCGAGGTGTAAGGGAGGGCACTACTCCTTTCCCTGGATTGCTCCACTTTACCCTTGATATGTACTTTATAATGTTGACTGTTGAGCAAAGATTTATCAAGTACCATTTTTTTGAGTCTTTGGTATGACTCAACCAGAGATTGAACCCAGGTCTCCCAGGTCACTGATGAACACATTACCCACTAGGCCAATCAACTAAAAATGAATGGTTTGAGAGATTTATTTCGAGTGGAATGATCAATAAAATAAATGTAAATTTATTTATCCTTAATGTTTAATTTCATTCATGTGGGGGGTGCTAATTTTTTATCCTGTCATTAACTATTAAAGGAGTTCTTTTCAGTGCAGTTCACTCCTACAGTTTTTATCATGATTTTACACTGGAAAGATGGCAGAATAATGAGAAAATGACATAAAGACTAACTGAAGAGGAAGTTGTATTTCAAAAATTTGATGAATGAATAAATACATTTATGAAAAGGCTATTTTTCTGAGAAAAAAATGAGAACAATTTTTAAAATTCAATTAAATTCTACTTAAAACAAATATATATATTTCCATTTCACATAATGCTAATACCCTTAGGAAAAGTATGCCTCCCTGCAATCAGGGGTAAATAGTAGGGCAGATTAGGCTCTTTAACCTTGGTATGGCAACTAATCTAGAAGAAAGTAAACTGAATTCAGACCTGTTAAACTTTGCTCCAGAAATTGACCTTGTGTCACATCCTGCTCAGGCAGAGAGGTTGATAAATAAATAAATTATATATATATATATATATATATATATATACTGTGATATGAATATCTTTTATAGAAGGTATCTCTACCATCTATAACATGTTTTAAACAAAACACAGAATGAAAGCAAATACACAACCAATTGAAATAGTATGAAATATATATATTCCATAAAACAAAGAAAGGAGTAAAAGTCTGGTTGAGAAAAATATAGAGGTTGAGTCCAAATTTTTGCATTTGTAGAACAAAGAAAAGTCCTACTTGCTGACCGGCTGGAGAAGAGTACATTCTGTTAGGGTCCATGACCCTATACCAAAGCAAAAGAAAAGAAGTTTTTCCTTTAGAGAACATGCTGCAGCATGAATTCACACACACACACACACACACACACACACACACACACACATATATATATATATATATATATAAGATCCCTGAAATTTATCTACTAAATAGTTTCATGTTCATTTATAGTCCCGCTTTCTCTATTTTATTCGTATATTTATGAAATTCTTCAAATGGCATCCTTTTACAAGTGATGCACCCAAAATCATGTACGATAATTTACTAATCCAATATGTTTATTACTATACAAATGAAATACAGAACATATGTTACCAGCACTACTATGCAACTTTTCTCCTGTCATCACTATAAAGATTGATCTACTTGTCCTATCAGTGTATGAGTGCAAAAATACTTTCTTTGAATTTCATAGAGCAACTTTAGAGGATCAATTTCCACAGCTCTGTCACAATGTCTTTACCATTTAGAATCTTAAATCAAAGCTTTAATGTACACAATGTTTTATGTTGTTGATTAATATGAATGATCTACACAAGATTTGCCTGGTATGGATATGCCCTACGTGAGACATATAGCTATTTCCTAGTAATTATTAGACTTTTCACTGTTTTATAGAGGCAGACATCTTTGTTATGATACATGCATACATTTGATATTAGGACTATTCAGTTTGAAAAAATATTACATACGCCTTGTTGCTTTGTATATACAGATTCCAAAATGTTTTAGCTTCAATCAATTCATCTCTATGTTACTACTAAGGTTGTATTTCTGTTTTATTGAAAATTGATCAGGTTGACCAGCTTTTGAGCTGTTCAAGAGTTGTTTTAGGGTGTATTTACCCAGTTTCTCTCTTGTGGGCAGGATGAGACACAAGGTTAATTTTTAAGCAGAATAAAGTTTATTTAAATTCAGAGTTTTCCTCACTTTGAGACTCTCAATTTGCTCTACTATTTACTCCTAACTGGGAAAAGAACAAAATGATTCATGCTTTTCCTAAGGGCATGAGTAATGGTGTTTTATCTAGAGAGAGAAAGAGAATGCTATAGCATTAGTGTAAAGGGAAATGTAGACAGACTCCTCCTGGATTTGAAATTGGGTAGCCAATTCCATTTTCTATGCTGATAACTCATGCTAAACATGTTTTAGGGTGTATCAACACTTTTTTTTACCTTTGCTACAAAGTTTATTTCATGAACACATTGAAAAATCATCTGTAACTTCTTTATATCATTCATATCATGTCATTTTTATAATTACCATTTAAATGTTATAGTGGTTATAAATACCAAGATTCTTGGAATTTGGAAGAATTATTTTAAACTAGGTCTTAAAGCCAATGAAGAGATTCATAAAATTTAGGAAGTGGAAAGAAATCTCACTGTAAAGCTCAAAATTGGTTTAAATACTTTAAGGGTTGGGAATTGCCCTTTGAAATAAAGCTGCAAAATGGAAGATCATAAGTTGCTGAATATGATGATTGAAAATGCAGAAAGAGGGAGAGAACCCAATCACCAGCACTTGGAATCTTTCAGAAAAATTAGGATAATCAAATGGTATGTAGACCAAGTATAGAGTTGAATACAATATGGGAACCGATAATTAAGAAGGCTAGATGAAATGAAAAAAAAAATCTGAATATGAGTACAGGTAAAAAATTATACATAACAGTAGTAATTCTAGTCAAGTAAGAACATAAAGTTTATAAGTCCCAAAAATTCACTCTGAATTGTCTAGTAGGACACATAGCATAGGTGTTGGTTCTCTAAGCTTCTAAGGAGACAATCATCTGGAGGTTGCAGGTTCAATCCTGACTGTAGGCAAGTAACAATTCAGGAATACTTAACATTTGTACCTGGTTATGGCTAACGGAATCAGAACAGGCGACCCCCATGGATTCAATAAAGGACGTAGTTCGAAGTTCCGTGAAGGTTCCTGAAGAAGGCTAGAGGACATATCGGCCGAAATGTTGTAGAAATAACAATAAAGATGAATAGTCTGAAAACCCTTAATGATAAAAATCATCAAGCTTCATCTCAGAAATTTAGACAACTCATATACAGTTGCTTCAAGAATCAAAATACTATTGATACCACCATTTTCAGCTTTGAAAGAATTCTTCAACAGATAACAAAAGACACCCTCCCCACACAGAAGTAATAACATTGATAAAATGCACACTAACATTAAAAGATTTTAACTTTAGTGGAGAGTTTCTACACTTCATACACCACCATTTACATGAAAAATTTTGAAAATACATCAACCCTGAAATTAACTGGTGTTTTTTGCACGAGATATATTGATGACTATTTCCTCAGGTAGTGAAATAAAACAACCAACTTTAATAAACTGCATGACAATCAAACTTGGCCATGAAAAAAATCAACAATCACATTTTTAGATACTTTAATGTTGATAAGAGACAACTACAAACAACACAATACACAAAAACCACAAACACATACAAGTATCTCCATTTCAAGTATTTTCACCTCAAAGAAAGTCTTCCCTACTCACAAGCACAAAGTCTAAGGACTAAAAAGGCCGTGCTAAACTAAAATAGCAGTTCTTATCACAGGATTATTTCCATACTTTAATTGAAAACCTGATAAAGCAATCGTCACTCCAAAGCAAGATACTATAAAATGACAAACAAAGTCAAGTTGATTCACATTCTTCTCATAACATTGAACACCATCCTCCTACCACGAGTTCAAATAACTGGAAAAAAAAAAAGAAAGAAAAAAAGAAGGATTTTGAGACTGGGTTTTAAGGTAGTTTAGAAAAGTGATATAACAGAATTTTCTTTTTAGGCCTTGCCAATTAGAAGAATATCTAAAAGTTGATCTAGAATTCTGAATACCCAAGAAATAGTTAATGATAATCCAATGAAACATTTTTATGAGAAATTTCATGAAAGTTTGTTTAGATATTGTGACAATCATTATTGTCATTATTATGCATTCTAGATTTTATCTTGGCAGGGGGTTTCCTAAATTTTGATGGATTGTTGATGTTAAGTATTTAGACACTATGATATCATTCATCTTCCAGTTTGTCCATTCCAAACAATTTTTGTCATAATTCTCTTTCTGTCTTTTAGAATACAGGGTGTCTAAAAATGTTAACATTTCTATAGGAGTTCCTATACATGATTTTAAAGTCTCCACATGTTCACTATCCTGGTCAAAACATTGGAATCATTCCCATGTAGTCTCTGTCATATCAGTTCTTCTTTTCTAATAAAGATACTCCCACAGAAATAACATTTTTTTAATCATCTGAGAGAGATTCCAAGAATGTGTTCACAAGGATAGTCAACATGTGTAGACTGAACTTATATCATAAAGGTGCTCCCATAGAAATGTTAAACTTTTCTTTAATCATCCTGTATATCATTTTCAACTTGGTTAAAAAAAAGTGCAGTCAAAAAACTGAAAAGTTGTGTATGCAATGAAAAAGAACAAAAGAATGAACTCTGAATATTTGATGCTACATGGACAATGGTGAATATTATTCAATACTTGTCTAGTTTCCACCATTGTATGATAGGATTATTTACATATAGATTGGTACTTTTTTTTTATTGTCTATGGCTTTTGAGATAGGGAGCATCATGATGGTTGTTGAAAACACGAGCATTAGTCAACTGATATCACTTAAGTAAAAAGAATAAAGAAAGTATGGAAAAACAAAAGAAAAAGTTGAAACTGAAAGAGAGAAAGAACAAAGAAAGGATAAGACTGGCATATGGAAAATTATAGTGATGATGTGACACTATTGGCGGTGGTATGGTAGTGTACAGGTGTGAGTACAAGTATGTGTATGTATGTATGTATGTGCAGGTATATACATGTGTATAGCTGTGAGTTGACCATAGGTGTGTGTGTGTATATATATATATATATATATATATATATATATATATATATATATACACACACGTATGCGTATATATGTGTATGTCCACATAGGGGCCCAAGACATATTTGCAGAGTTATGTTGAATGTATGTGTGACTGCATTTTGTGCAGGAACCACTAATTCCCCACCCTCAGTGAGTATAAGTGGAGATGGTTAAATAAAAGTGGACCAGAGATTTAAAGAGATTCAGTTTTATTATTACACCTTTTAGGGTCTCTTGGAGACATGCAGTCTGGCAATATTTTTATGTCCAGTTTATGAAAGGCTAAAAATGTTTAAGTGGAGGATGTTCATCTTGCCGCGACCGGCCTACGAACGTAAACAGATCCTTCTGCGGGTTGGAGTATCTCTGATGGTCCCTAACGACCAGTCGAAATAGATGGCCTGGAGGAAAACACAAAGAGGACTCACTAAGACCAGCCAGCCATCATTCGGTTCCGCTCGTCCATTTGGCTGTGCAGCGCTAAAGGCAAGGGTTAGCCTTTAGCTACCGTTCCACTATCTGCGCAGCGCTAAGATAATTCCAATCTTAGCCTCGGCCTCCTGGCCTGTTCGCTCGACAGCGCACAGCTTTGGCACGAAAAGCCTTAGCTACCGCACAGCTTTGGCGTGTAAAGCCTTAGCTATTGTCCAACCGCTCACACAGCTTTGGCGCGCAAGCCTTAGCTACCACCCGATACGCCCACACAGCTTTGGTGTGACAAAGGCACGACAAAGCCCTAGCTTCACTGATCCGCTCGCTCGATTTCGTATGTGTTAAGGTCTGGCAAACCTTAGCCATGGTTCCCCCGTCCGTTTACTTGGTCCGTAGTACTAAGGCACAGATCAGTCTTAGGCACCAACTCGCTCAACTCTATACGACCAAGCTGCCAACACTGATTTCGACCTCGACGCTCCCACAATGCAGTCCACATAACGACTCATTGTTACGGACTGCCCCAGCAATGCAGCATCTAGTCCACATAACGACTTGCTGTTACAGACTACACTAGCATTGCAACATCTGGCTCACATAACTCGCTGTTATAGGCTAGCAACCAGATCGACATGCCCCCGGTTAACCCAACATACTGTCAAAACTGGGATATCGATCTACCAATCATGACGCTTCAGCTATACAGCATCTAGTCCACATAACGACTCGCTGTTACAGACTACCCAAGCAATGCAGCATCTAGTCCACGTAATGACTCACTGTTACGGACTGCCCTAGCATTGCAACAACTAGCCACATACGACTTGCTGTACTGGCTAGCAACCAAAACGACTCGATCAACCTCAGCTTCTCGCTACGATTGTCCAGCTGCATTCAACGACTCGACCGACCTCAGCTGTCCACAATGATCGTCCAGCTGCATTCAACGACTCGACCAATCTCAGCTCCCTGCTACGATCATCCAGCTGCATTCAACGACTCGACTGGCTTCAGCTTCCCACAACGACCGTCCAGCAGAATCCAACAACTCGACCTATCTCAGCTTACCCGCATCAAACATCTAGCTGTATCTCCATGACTTGACCTACGCCAGCTATCCTCGTCGAACGTCCAGCTGCGCACAACTACGACACGACCATACCAGCTATCGACATAACCCATCCTAGCTGAAGACCACATACAATCGCCGCAGACTTTATATACACGTTTGTAATTCCGGCAATAAATCATCACTTTTGTTGTATCTATTATCTGGCCCTTGTCCCCTTCATTGTCTTTGGCTGTCACTACTTGCACGCATTAAACCTAAATTCATTTGTGGGGACAACGCGCTTATCGGTTCTGCAACAATCTCTCCATAGGTACAAATAAAGTGAGTCTGCTAAAACAGAAAGAATACAGATGAGAGAAGACCAGAGAAATAGAGACATACAGATAGGCTTAGAAGATAGGACCAGAGAGAGAGATACAGAAGAGAGAGATAGACAGTAGGCTAAGAGGATTCGCTGAAAGGAAAAGCAAAGTTAAGCATGAAAACCTAGCAGTCAATTTTCGGTTTTTTTAGTCAAGGGAATTTAAATTCCCTCAATGAGAAGAAAAGAAAAAGAAATCAAATAGTGTTGTTTAGCCAATTTCTTTCTTGCTTCAGATGGAGTTAACTAATGCCCTGTATGACTAACAAAATTTATACCTGCAGAGACCTTGTTTTATGTGTGTGTGTGTGTGTGTGTAAACACAAATACATGCACAATATGACTTTATAAATAGATTATATTCTTTAAGGAAAATATTTCTCTTTTGTGTTCCACTATTATTTTAATTCTTATCACAATGTCTGAGCAACAAAACAAGCAATTTTATATGTTGCTAAATGTGGTCTGGATATATTTTAAACTATTAAGTAGTTATTTACTAAGCTTTGCTTAGATGTGGTACAAGGCTGGATCTATTGTGCACTCAGTGAGATTCAGAATCACTAATAATGGTTTGCAAGTCTAGCTTGCTAGCCATTACATTATGTGAGATGCCCTTTAAAAAGAAAAATCAAATAACATTTATCTAGAGAGCAATATCATTGAAATCAAAAGTTTTGACCCATTTATTAAATCTGTGTAATAAGGGGGGTATGCCTCCTCAGCAACAGAAAGAAAAGAGTCTTTTGTAACTGAATACATAGTTATTGGTTGTTGAATCCAAGTCAATTACTAGACAGTCAGGACTAGAAAGCAATTGTAAAACGGAAGGAAATGGATTCCGTGATTTGTTTTCCCTACTGTTGTATCCTCAGACAATTGGGTAGCCTCAGTTGACTAAAAATAACAACACACGCGCCTATCAGCCCTTCCTCAGTATACCTCTGGTCAACTCGTTCGGTCTGTCAGTCAAAAAACAGTCTACGAAGAACAACAACAATGCCTCCTGTTGCTGGCATGGTCTTTTATGCAAATTCCGACATATAGCAATTTACATGCACGGTAGATTTCTTCTCACAAGACTCGAGATCGACCCACTATAACTTCTGCTTCCAGAAATGAACATATTTTTTACTGCTTGACATGCAGGAGGTAAATTTCTTCTCTCGCAACCATCTGAAATATTTTTTTACAGCCTAACTAATATTTTCACTGAAATTTTTTTTCCTTCACTCCAAGTTAAATAGAACCAACAATATCCTCTTGGATTTTTGGTATAACGGAACCCAACAAATTCACGGATCACCTCGTATTTACAGTATCCCTCATTTATACACCAATACCAATTTTGTTTTTATCATAAAAACCTGATTCTCTTTTAAAATTTAAGTAAATTTATAAGTAAACTGTTTATTAATCAATCCTTAGACTCAAGGATTTTATTATTTCCAGGGGAACATTATGATCAAAATGAATATTATTAGGTATTATTTATTACCAAACCCTATACAGAATAATTACCTCCCTTAACTACTGCTGATCATCCTTTGGACACTTAAATTTTTTTCTTTTTTTAGATAAAATTCTTCCTTAGAAAATCGAACTCATCAAAACTGTAATAGCTTTTCCTTTCATTCAAATTTTGTATAGTTTTAAATGAGAAATCAGATGAAAAAGAAAACCTTGATAAAGTTTTTATTCCACTTTATTTGCCAGCATTTGTGCCCTTTTTTCATTTATTACACTTTTTAAATGATTCTTTTCATCTATTTACCGTTTGTATCTTATTGATAAGTAGATTAGCTCGTTTGATTAGGTTAAAGGAAAAATATATCATCATAATGAACATTTTACAAAACATACAGAGTTCTTCCACTGGACTTTCTTTGGCTTGACATTGCTTAGCCTTAACTGATTATACAAGTTGGAGTTAGCCAACAAAAAAGAAAAAAAAAAATGTAAAAAATAACTGTTGAAAATTAAAAGCATCTTGATGCAATTAAATACTGAGCAAGACTCATCACTGATGTTTACTGGTAGCAGTGGGGTGTATGTTTGTGAGTGCATCTTGGTGTAGGTGGTAAAAGTGCACCCAGAGTAGAGCGGTGAGTGGAGGCATACTCTAAAAAGGACAGTAATTGATGTGAAGAAGCAGATGTCACAGGCTCCTCCTTCTATCTCCCCCACCCTGGGCTAATGGAAACATCAGAGCTATAATATAGCTGTCTTCAGAGACTTCCAGCTTCTGGGAGAATATTTTAACACACAGTCTTTCAAAGTGCCAAGTGGAAATTATGAGTTAGTTGAGTAAACAAAACAGAAGCCAATTAATGAATCTCCCCACTCTGCCGACCAACTTCAGAGTGTGTTGGGGGTGAGGAGGAAGAGTAGGGAACCATTGCAAAATAAGAGACAATGAAATTAGGAAGAGATGGTGGAAATGCTAAAAAATCATTATATATATATATATATATACACACACACACACACAAAAAAAAAGATGCAAATAAGAAAAATGCATATATATAACTCTATAAACATGTACATACATACACATATATGAATGTAGTTTGTTATACTCATAAATAAAGAGTGCTCAATATTGGTGATTGAGTATACATAGATCTTAGTTAGAATAGTGTAGATAAAGACAATAGCACTTGGAGATTGTAAGCTTCTTAACTATGAAAGTTACTAGTCTGATCCTCACAAAGGCAAGAAAGTGACAATCAACAAGTCTACACTATCCCAACACACTTACGCACATATAAGTCCTATCAAGTAATGAGAAATTCTGTGGTTATCATTATACAAGTAGACAAAAAAAAAAGAATTGGCTGATTGAAATCCTTCAAATTAATTGAAAAAAGAAGTAAAGAATGAACAAGTTTAAAAGAAATTTAAAAAGATGTAATGCAGAAAAAGAAGTTTTGCAAGAGATATGAATTATCAATTATACATATATAGTTCTCAATGAAAATGACAATATTTCATTTATATAAATGAAATATTGTTATTTTTATAAGGAACTATATATATATATATATATATGTGTGTGTGTGTGTGTGTGTGTAAATACACACACATATATATAATGATCATTGCTGAAAATGAACCAAAATTTAGTGTTTGGCTTTTTATTCATTTTTCTTGTTGGTGAACAAGATGTTTCAACTGTGATTCCAAGCAGTCATTAGACAATATCACTGCTATAGTAGAAACACTTGGGATAAAACATCTCTAAACACTGACCTCAAATAGTTTTACCATCAAGCTGAGCTATCCTAAATAAACAAATGCTAAAATTAAATATCTGACTAAAACACAGCTAATTTGAAATACCCTGCCTATGCTCAACAAATATCTTCCAAATAGAGAGCTCAATGCTAGGTATCTATCATATGATAAACCCTACTAATTCATTTTTCATCCCTTTTTTCTAG
This sequence comes from Sepioteuthis lessoniana, assembly GCA_963585895.1. Lineage (NCBI taxonomy): Eukaryota > Metazoa > Mollusca > Cephalopoda > Myopsida > Loliginidae > Sepioteuthis > Sepioteuthis lessoniana. Next base: position 74,620,374 of record OY757907.1, read on the forward strand.
CATATTATATGGGATGGGGAATGATGAACTGTCTATCCTCTCAAGAATCCTTCCCCAACCTATGTTGATTATCTAAAGTGCATATCAGATTATGACAAATTTCATTCTTTAGGTTTAATGTTCTCTTGCAGTAGCTTAGTAAGTTGTAGTGCAGGAATGGGCAAGCTTTTTTGAGAAGCTGGTTGTCTGAGACCAGGCTTGCAATCAGGCTAGCCACAGGAGACCTTGCTCACAATCAGGCAGGTCACATGAATAAAAAAAATATCCTGCTTGACAATGCTACATGATTAGAATGTGGGATTACAATCATTGAATCAGAAACTTCACATCCAATCAATTTTCTTCTTTTATTGATGTGTCCTGAGTAGAGATGCCAATTTAAGGCTCTTAAATGCTTGGATTGTTCCAGGTTGATTGAGGTACATTGAAAATTACAGAATAATAATGGCTAACATCTTTCTTTTTCTGATTGGAGTACCCACAATGCAACAGGCACTAACTAGTAAGGAAGATTAGTAGAGTATGAAATAGTTGTTCCCCTTTGACCCTAGCTTCCCCAAATCTGTGTGAGAGTGAGCAAGTGAGAATTAAATGAGAAACAAAATTTTCATCAACATTTTCCTTGTAAGATTAAGTGGGCTATTCAAAAAGCACTGAAGATTGAAGGTTGCCCACAACTGATGTAGGGCTTTTTTTTGTCAGAGTAGCTTTCTTTTAGTTAGATTGCTTTACAGACCCAAACAATTCTGTATTGTCCTATTATTTGTTCATAGCTTGGAACAGGGCAGTAAGGAATAATCTGACCTGACAAATTAGGAGATAAGTTCATGGTTTTCCTAAAGGCATTCATATAAATTGAATACAAACTACCTTGGTTGGAATTCCAAATCAGTCTGCAGATGCCATTTTCTGTACACCACATCTTTGTATATATTAAGGGTTACACAAAAATAATTCAAATTATATACTGATCCTCAACAATGACTTTGAAAAAAAACTATGGGTGATTTTACTTTCTTCCCTCAAATAGTGGTATCCTGTCAGTGGGGTTTAGAATAAAATATTTCTTGCAGAGTAGTAAGAAACCTCAAAAAGAGTGTCCTAGTTATGATTATAATTGAATCAACTGGTGAGGCTACATTTCTGGAACTGGGTAGTATGGAGTAGTTCTTCATTCTTGTTGTTCCCAGGTTCACTCTGACCTAGAGTGATAGTGCTTGTTAGGATTCTACTTATGGGTGAAATAAATCTGTTCATGAATTATTCCTCTTCTGTAGTAAAATTTCATAACATATAGCTATTGGGTTAGATCATAAATAATTTCTCTTAGTAAAATTTAATTTATTCATGATCAATTTAATAATGAATTAATTTTAAATAGTATATTCATTATTGTTTTGAATCATAACTAGCAACTTATTGAGTAGCTTGTTGATTTCTCTCAAGTAAAATTCAGCTGGTTTTGAGCTCAACAAGTTTTCCACAAACATTTTCTTATGATCTTGAGAAAATGTTTTGTCATTAACAGCATTTTTGTAGAGAATGAAAAAGGAAATAACTTAGTGCAAGGTCTGGTGAATAAGGTGGATGTGGGTAAAACAGACCAACCTAAATTCAAAATTTTATCCTGCAAGATTCTTACTGAATCTTTGTGCTATGATGGAAAAGCAAATACATCCTATTGACAAGTGTAGGGCATTTTCTCAGATTTTCATGCATATGGTGAAGCTATTGAGAATATAGACCTGTACTGATTGTCTGATTGTGGTTTAAAAACTCAAACTGAATAATAACATGGTGATTCCACCATACACACAGCATAAATTTTCTTCCATGAAACTCTGCTATAGGGGATGTTTGCCAAACTTCATCATTGTCAGCCAATTGGTTTCTGTGTTGAACCTTGTCATAAAAGACATTTTTCATAACTTGTAATAATATTCTTTAAAAATAAGAAATTTCTTTGCTTGTCACTATGAATATGTGATCTTATTTTTTTGAATAAGAATATGAGGAACCCAATTACTCAGTTTGATTACTTTTCCAATCTTTTTCAAGTGTCGGCAGATTATGGATTGAGATACATTGAAGTGCTAATTCTTGAGCATTTTTGCATGGATTGTATTCCACTAATTCTCTTAAAGCATCTTGATTGGGGTCTAATGAGTCTCCAGGTCTAGATTCATTTTTTAATGATGTAATGCCAGAATGAAACTTTTAAAAATAATCTTTGAGTTGGTGACACATTGGATACAAACACTACAAATTTTCTTAGCTGCTTCTGTAGCATTTTTCTTTATTCTTAAACTGATACAATATTACATGTCAAATATGCACTTTCAGTTCCTCCATTTTTAGGCATAAGATCATAGATTATATTTTGATGCACCTTCTTTCTTTACTGAAATAGGAAGGACTAATGAAGGCATTTTTAAATCAGGTAATTTCAGGTCGCATTAAAAACACTGGAATTTTGACAAGCATAGTTCTAACTTGCTTAAAAAAAACAAACAAAAAAACAACAACATATAACTCAACCCAATAAATTATTTGAATTGGGAATAGTTACTCAGGCTATAATTGTTTAAGTACAATTCTTAGTTATTCTAAAACATTCAGCAGTGAGCCAAAAACTGATTTGTTAGATGGAAATAATTTCTTGAAAGCATAATTGTTAGTATTAGATAAAAATATTTGAAACCATACAATCATATGCAAATTAAGTATAGGTTCCTTTGGCCATCCATCCCAATCAGCCATCATGCTCAATAAATCTTCTAAATAAAATCCAATGTCTGCAAGTTTTTACTGGTTGGTCAACACTTGTATGTCTATGAGTCCATATAATAACATAAATAGTATATTAAAGCATAAATAACTAAGATATATCTAACAAAATCATATAACTAAACTGTTTATAAATCAATTACTAGTATTACTTGCAATCACAAAAAAGGGCTAATAGGAAAATAGCTGTCATGAATAACTTTTGAGTTTAAGGTCCAAGCCACATTTCCTCAGATTGTGAGAAAAATGATGATCCATCAATTTCTTTCAATGCAGCAGACCATTTATTACTGTTTCAGAAATAGAAAAATTCATTTGTGTATTTGTATTTTGCCCAAATACACATCATTCTTACCAGATTTTATTTATTACTTTTCCCCTTTATGAGAGTGTGCCAGCTCTCTGTAAGAATATATACTTTTACTTATCTGCATAAATATTTACTCAAGTGTGTATTTAGGCATACACCTCTACCACCTATCTCCTCCTCATGCCTAACTGCAGAGAGAGAGAGAGAGAGAGTCATACAAAGACACAGTCATAATCCAAAACAGAATTTATAACCTTTTTTTTGTGTCTACTAATTGGGTCTGGGAAAGACAACAAAATTGGTAATTAAGATGTTAGTATCTTTGACTTGAAGGCTGAAAACCATTCGTTTTTCCGCATTTGCTATTGGCATTGAACACAGTCCCTTAAATCCTTCCAACATGACAAGGCTGTCAGCGCTAAACTGATGAGGTAATGTAATGGCAGAAAATCCCCAAGAGAAGTCGGCAGAGATAAACAAATAACCCGATATACCCCCATGGTCTGTGGATACATGCAATCTAAACACAAGAAATTTATCTTTTTGTTAATGGTGAAATTCAAGGAGCAGGACAATGCCAAAAATTGGAATTTAATGCAGTGTGAATTTAGAATCAATAGATTTTGAATAAGGAATTTCAATGTACATACATACCTCCACCTCTTCTTCCAGATGCAAGACGTGATACAAGGTCAATTTTTTTAAAGTGAATTGAAACAACTGCTTTGAATTCATAAATGGTTTGGTTTCTTTGTTTCATGGCATATCAACTTACATGGGTTATCAAATTCCAAAGCCATACTAGTAGAAGAACAATAGTAGTACTATTTAACCTATAACTGCAGGCCAAAGTGGGTTCATACTGTAATATCCTAACAAAAGGGAAATAACCTCTGATGCCACAGGGGTTACGGCCCCTACCACATCCGGGGGATTTGGTCAATAAAGGAATGTACCAGGCATAGCAGCAGATGTTTTTTCTCGCTCTGTCTTTAATCACCATCCATCCTGTTGATTCATCTTGGTAATAGTCCATACCTAGCAAGTATCCATTACCTCAGATATAAAGACTTTACATTGGCGACGAAGAAAGAGTCGTTTACTCACCAATAACACCAAAGAAAAAAAGAAAAGAACAAACCTGCCCATGTGCCGAAAAAAAAACTAACATGGCCGCTTAATCACATTACCCAGAATTTAACCACAAATCAAAAAACAAAGCAGCAAAATGGACAAAATATGTCAACAGACTGAGAAATTACTTCACTGCATACAACATAGAAGACGATGAACGAAAAAAAGCTATACTTTTAACTTTTGTTGGCGAAGAAGTAAATGATATTATTGATGAACTACCGTCTGAACAAACCACACCAGAAAAAAACGAAACACACTTCGATAAGCTCGTCCTGGCTGTGCAAAACCACTTCAACCCAGAAAACAACACTGAGTATAACAGATTTATATTCCGAAAAAAAAACAAAAAAAACGCCCCAAACATAGAGGACTTTCATCGGGAATTAAAAGAGGCAGCAGCTATGAGCCGTTTCACAGAGAGAAATAAAATCCCAGCTAATAACGGGCTGTTTATCAGAAAAAGTTCGCCAAAAGGGACTGATGAACCCAAACATGCTCCTAGGCGATCTAATAAACTATGCCAAAATGACAGAAACCATATCCAAACAAATGGAACAGATGCGCTTAGAAGACGCCAACTCTACTACAAAACCTACCACATCCATTAATGCAGTAGCCAACAAAGTCACGCATGAACAACAATGGCCACGCAAACGCCCCCAGCAAAACCGGTGCAGAAATTGCAATGGGAAATACCCACATGAACGGGGACCGACACCCTGCCCTGCATTCCAGAACCAGTGTGCCTATTGCCGGAGATGGGGACATTTTGCCTCTGTCTGTTTCAGAAAACTAAATGATGAGGACAGACGGCGAAGAAAACCCCCCCCCCCCCCACGCCCACAAGCTCAAACCAGTCAACGACCGGTAAACTACATTGAGGACCATCAACGAGACTCAAACAGCGGCAGTGACACGGAATATGTATTCCATACAGGTAAAGTGAAAAACCTTCCTTACTTTGACTTGTCTTTTGGTGATGGCCATCAAATGTTCAATGTGTTAGCTTACTCTGGCGCCACCATAAACATTTTGTCTGAGGCAGATTACAAATCCCTAAGACCAACGCCCCTCCTCCAACCCACAAAAACTGTAATATCTGGATTCGGTGTCAAGGAAGCCACCCCACTCCTAGGTCAATTCAGCACACTTCTAAAGTTTAGAGGTATCTCCTGCCAAGCGGACATACATGTTATAAAGAACCCAGAAAACCCATTATTGGCTGGGAAACATGTAAAAGGCTCAAACTACTATCAGCAAACACTCATTCAGTCAACCACATCAGTAACTCTAATGCACAGACCCCACTCCCCACTCTTAAACTTCTAGAGGACTATGCAGACCTATTCAATGGTCTGGGTAAACTCAAAGAAAAAAAAGTTCACCTACACATAGATGAAAACATACCACCCATCGCACAGAGATACCTCAGGGTCCCCTTTCACGTAAGGAAGGATATAGAAGAGTTAATAGCCAAAGATGAGAAACTGGGAGTGATTGAAAAGGCAGACGGACCAACCCCATGGGTATCTCCTATTGTTGTAGTACCCAAAAAGCGTCAAAATAAAATCAGGATTTGCATCGACATGAGGGCCGCAAACAAAGCTATCAAAAGGAAACAACACCCAACCCCCACACTCAATGAACTGAAAACTATTCTATCAGGTGCTAATGTTTTCAGCAAATTGGATCTTAACCAAGGCTACAACCAATTGGAACTAGCTGAAGAATCCTGATATATAACCAACTTTGCAACACACCTGGGCCTGTACAGATATAAAAGACTCTTTTTTGGTGTCAACTCCGCAAGTGAGATATTCCAGGAAGAAATTAGTCAAGTACTTACAGGGATCAAGGGAGCCATCAACATCAGTCATGACATCCTTTGTTTCGGATCAGACCAGCAAGACCACGACCAAAACCTCCACGCGATATTCAGACGACTTCGCGAAAAAGGGCTCACCCTAAATGGCAGCAAATGTGAGTACAACAAGAGGTCACTGGAGTTCCTTGGACACATCTTCGGTAATGAAGGCATCAGCCCAAGCGACCTCAAAATAAAAGCTATCCTTGGATTACCCGACCCTAAAAACACATCAGAAGTCAGAAGCTTGTTGGGGATGACTAACTTCTGTGGGGCAGAATTCATTCCAAACTAGGCAACCCTCACCCATGAACTACGTCAAATAACAAAAAAAAATACACAGTGGTCCTGGACTGAATGCCACACTGAATGTCTAAAAAACATTAAGGAGGCACTGAGCAGAGCATGCTCACTTGCCTACTTTGACCCGAACAAACACACTGAAATATATACGGATGCCAGTCCGGTAGGCATTTCTGCTGTGCTGTCACAAAATGGACGGATAGTACAATTTGCAAGTCGTGCTCTATCCGCAGTTGAACAGAGATACTCCCAAACAGAACGTGAAGCACTCGCCATCACATGGGTGTGTGAATACTTTCACAAATATATCTTTGGAGCTCCATTCACTGTCTTTACAGACCACAAACCCCTAACATCCATTTTTAACAACACCCGCTCTCAACTATCAGCATGCATTGAACGCTGGGTTTTGAGAACGCAACCATACGACATGACCGTCATATACAGACCAGGCCATGACAACCCAGCTGACTACCTCAGCCGCCATCCAACGCACCTACCACCAAGCGACAGAGAACAAAAAATAGCAGAGGAATATATAAACTACATCCTCTCAACCTCAACACCCAAAGCAATGACAATTGATGAAGTTGCAATGGAAACGGCAAAAGACACTCACCACCGTCATCCAAGCCATCCTTACCAACAAATGGCATGGTGTCGAGGATGGCATAAACAAAGCAACATTCCACACTCTGCACGCCAATCATGCCGAACTATCACTTGCACACAAGGATAGCATCATCCTCAAAGGGCACCGAATAGTACTGCCTGAAGCACTACAAAACAGAGCTGTCAAAATAGCACATGCTGGACACCAAGACATTGTGAAAACCATGGCTCTCCTCCGAGAAAAGGTCTGGTTCAAAAACATGCAGCCTCTAGTAGAAGAAAACATCAAGAACTGCCACACCTGCCAGATCAGTACCCATAAACCGACAAGAGAGCCACTGCAAATGTCCCCACTACCAGCAGCCCCATGGGCAGAAGTCAGTGCTGACTTTGGATACCTCCAAAATGGAAAGTACCTCCTCGTTGTCACAGATGAATACTCACGCTATGTTGTTGTCGACATCCTGGACTCCATCTCAACAACATCAGTCATACCCCGCCTAGACAAGATATTCGCCGAATTTGGTGTGCCAGTCTCCCTCAAAACGGACAATGGCCCACCATTCAACAGCCACAAATTCAAAACCTATGCCTCCATCACTGGATTCAGACACAGGAGAATAACACCCCTATGGCCCCAGGCTAACGGGGAAACAGAACGCTTCATGCACACTGTAAAAAAGTCCAATAAAGCTGCCTTAAATAAAGGTCGAAGCTGGAAGCAGGAATTATTCAAATTCCTGCTGGACTGCCGGACGACACCACATTGCACCACCGGCGCACACCCAGCCACAATCCTATTTGGCCGGACCATAAAAAACTGCCTGCCACACCTGAAGACCCCAGCATTAGGGAGCGTGACACCGAAGCCAAGAGAAAAATAAAGCAATACGCTGATAGAAAAACGTACGTGAAACCCAATGATCTCAGGGTGGGTGATACAGTCATTGTAAAAAGCGACAACACCTCAAAGGCTCTCACACCTTACCAGCCTAACCCAATGACTATTATAAAGAAAAAGGGATCCATGATCACCGCCACACACAAAGGTAGCCAAACTACAAGAAATTCCAGCTTCTTCAAAAAAATCCCTAAGCCAACAACAAACCATGCACATAACCTACTGGATTACCCCTCATCTGAAGATGAAAGCTACACACATACGACAACCCCACCAGAATACAAAGACAACCAAACACAACCCACAACTCTAAACCTCAGGCGTTCAAGTAGAACAAAACGGCCACCCAAAAGATTTGACCACTAACAAAAAAAAAAATAATAATAAACATACCCGTACACAATAGTCTGAACCATCATTATTTTCTTTTCTCTCATTCAGGTTAACAGACATCTCCTCCGACATAGAGTCCGAGCCATCTGTTCAAGCATCCCAATCACTTCACAGACTGAATGAACTCCCTCACCAGATAATTATTACCACCACTGTCATTGTTGTTATTATTTAAAAAAAAAAAAAAGAGAGCATTGTAATATCCTAACTAACAAAAGGGAAATAACCTCTGATGCCACAGGGGTTACGGCCCCTACTACATCCGGGGGATTTGGTCAATAAAGGAATGTACCAGGCATAGCAGCAGATGTTTGTTCTCGCTCTGTTTTTAATCACCCTCCATCCTGTCGATTCATCTTGGTAATAGTCCATACCTAGCAAGTATCCATTACCTCAGATATAAAGACTTTACACATACCTTTCCCCAAAAATATTAATCTAAAAGTAAATGAACAACTCAAGTTCAAACTTGATTACTATGATATTGCAGTCTAGCACATTAGCGATTATACCATGTGGACTTCTCCGAATTCAATAGTGCTTAAATCAACGAACTTAATGAGAGAGATTAAGACAGGTACAAGGGTAAGTCGTAAATTTTGCAATAGTTGTATACATGTTAGTTTGTGGTGTGTATATCATGACCAAAGAAGTTCAGGTCATGGTAGTGTGGTGTGGTGTACTGACATAGCATACACTGTTTCATTCCATGTGTGATTTGAAAGCCACACCGATGAAATGTAACATAATCTAATTTGGGAAGTTAGGCTTTATGAATACAAACTGGGTCATAATGTGACAGTACACCCACTCTTGCCAAAGGTACAGATGATTCCACTTTCAATCCACTGATCATTCTGCTGGTTGGATATATTATTGGATGACACACTCTATCTGTTATCTGCCCACATTGTGTTTTTTAGATCCAGACGATAGATCAGTTGCTGGTTGGCAAGTAAATAAATGAGACTGCACAATTAAGTAAAAAAAAAAAAGAAAAAAAGGTCAACACCCACAAACAGAGTAAACACAGCTTTGTAACAATAATAATATTTATTAAGAAAAATGTCTTTTACAATGGTATCAGTATTTACCCATCCCAGATGTGGGAGGGTTTAAATCAGAGACATGCTTCACAAAGTAACTGTCAGTCAATTCGTTGTATAAATTTGGGCTTTTCTATTCTTGCTGTCTACAGCCAGGTGTAAGGCAATCTCAATGGCAGTTATGTTTGCTTTCTCTCAATCCTTGCTATAATTTTGCAATGTTGTAATATGTTAGACTTACTTCACTTTCTATTACAATATCTGTAAATAGGATATGACAAAATATTAAATTAAATGGCCACTGATAACAACCTTTAACTAAGTCTAAAGAAAGAAAAAAAAGATTATATTCATCTTGTTTGTCTCCTGACAAGGAGAAAATTAAGTAGGTAACTCTCACCCAAAAGAAGCTATGAACATGATTCAGTAAGGTGAATGATAAAAAGATTACAATAACATTAGAGAAGCCATATTGAGATGAAGTGGTTCTAGAAAATGTGTGTATGCATGTGCATGCATGCTTTCCCTCTTAGATTTCAATAGGAAGCTGTTAAAAGGATAAATAAAAACCTTTCTTAGCAATTAAGATAAAATTCCCGTTTATTTTTTTCATTTACTCAAGAGATGTTTACATTTCATGAAAACTGAAAGTGTCAAAATAAATATCAGTTTGCAAAAAACTTGTCCATCAGGCACTTAACATATTAAGGTAAATACTAAAAAAAAAAAAAATAATTTTAATATTTCAGTGTATATTTGCATCATCATCAGAACCAATTCAACAGTGTTTTTCTGTTATTTTCAATGATTTCTGTACTCATAAGTTAATTATATAGTTCTTGTGTATAACATGCACCTCTAACTTTCAGCCTGAAAAGTCTTAAAAAAAAAAAAAAAAAAAAAAAAAAAGAAAAAAAAGAAAAACCCCCAAAAAACAGTGCATCTTATACACAAAATTGACTTCAATTGATTCAGAGTAGCTTTAAAGAGACTACTATTGTGCCCTGTTTAGAATGTAAACAATCCAGACCACTCCAACCCCTTAAAAACACTATGTCCGGTTACGACTGGAGATGATTCATAACCCTGATTAACAGCAATAATGAAGAAAGAAAAATCAGTTTACAACACTAACAGTGCCAGTCTCGCAAAAATCACAATCAAAATAAAGTGGATAATCTTCAGAAGCCTATTCCAGACTAATGAAGGATTGTACTACCAATGATATTTTATATGGAAGAACTTTCTGGTCATGCAGCCCCAGTAGTGTGTCATCACTTTCACTCTATATATAGACAAGCCTTTTCAACAGTCTTTGGCTCATCTGTTGGTACGATTCTTTAGAATCCAGGTTCGTAAGTGAAGCTTTCAAGGCATGATCCTACATCTAGTGGTTGCATCCGCCTTACACTTACATAGATATGCAAAAAGGTTCTTTTAAGGACTATCAGGTCTCCATCCCTAGTGTTGGAACATCTCTGACAGTTCCCATGAACTTGTCGAAGCAGATGGCCTGGAGGCAAACACGAAGAGGATAAGACCATCCGGTCTTAATCATTTCAGTTGATTCCTGCTCATACAGAGCTAAGACACAGTAGTTTTAGCCACAGGTTCCCCATCTGTTCCTCGGCTATGCAGAGCTAAGACATGGTAGTCTTAGCTACTCGGTCGCTCGTTCTCTGGCTCTGGAGCACTAAGATACTGTAGTTTTAGCCACTCGTCCGTTCATCCCTTGGCTATGCAGAGCTAAGACATTGTTGTCTTAACCACTGGTCCCTTGTTCATTCCTTGGCTACATAGAGTTAAGACATGGCAGTCTTAATCTGCTTGATTTATCCTTGGGGCCAACTACCTTTGACACCTCCAACCGACTTGCAGATCTCACTTCTGGCTTGGATACTAAACAACAACCTCCAGCTGTCTCTACTATTGATGACCATCAGCTATCTCTATCAACTATGACTATTCCACCAGCTATCTCTACTATTCACATCACTGATACAACATTTTTCTCTTCATTGTCTTCCAGCTGTCAATTTACTCACACAAACAACAAAAATAATTTGCCGGGTCAATATTCTTATTGGCCCTGCATCACCATGAACTCTTGTTGGGCAGTTGTTAATGAGTTACTTGCAGCCCAACATTAAAGCAACTAGGCCGGGAGATGTTGAGAGTCCTAAACTAAGAAGTTACATCAAAAGTAAATTCATTCTATTTTTTTATTCTAAGTAGAAGGTTATCTTATGTATTTACCTAGCCCTTTTGCTATGGACAGGAAATGATACAAGGTTAATTTCTAAGCAAAGTGGTTTCAATTCAGAGTTTTTTTTTTTTTTCTCGTAGACTGTTTACCTAAACAAGGCTAAAGAACCAAGTCTACCCTTGTATTTACTAATAGCTGAGTAAAGAACAGATTGCATTTGTGAGATGAAAACAGCTTTTTCCAAGAATCAAACTTAGGTCACTGATTCCATTTCCTCGGGTGATATCTGTTAAGCATATCTTATAAAAAATTACAAAACCTACCTTTTCACTAAATTGTCTAATTCAGTAAATTCAATTTAAAGTCCTAGTGGATATTGAGTACAATTTCCATACCCATATGCAATAAAAGCCCACTTAAATTTACAAAAGTTTTATGGGATGGATGAATGTTTTGGTTTTATAGCATATCAACCAGAGAGAGTCATTCAATGCCAAACACAGTTTATACATATATATGATATGTGTAAATAGAAAACAAATAGTTTTTGATCAGCAAAGCTCACTTAATGGTAATATATGGTCAAACTGATTTCAAGCACTCAGTGTTTGTTCTATAAGAGTTGGAAGTAGTTTATTCTTTTAAGGTACTCTATTATTTGAAAGGCAGGTACATCTTTGAATAGCAGGAGAGGGTTGTTGCTTGGTAGCTTTTCTTGTGAATGTTCTCATTCATTTTTGCAGCCAATCAATATGTGACTGACTGTGAGTAGTTGATTGCAGCAGGTACAACAAGGTGCAGTTTTTTCCTTGAGCAGGTAGGCATGTGTTAGGTATGTGTGTCCAATTCTGATTCTGCTTAATATTATGTCTTGCCTTCGGTTTGGTAATGGTTCTGCAATTTCTAGTTTGTGGGTTGATGTTCATAAAGTTTGTTATTTGGGGACATGTCCCATATTGTTCGCCATTTTCTTCTTATGTCGGGTTTGATTTTGGTTTTGTAGTCTGAGAATAGAAATTTAAGAGTTGTTATCATTTTAGTTGCTTCTTTTGTAAGTGTGTCAGCCGTTTGATTTCCCTTAATGCCCACATGGCTAGGAACCCCTGCCAAGATCAGTTTTGCCAAAGTGTGTTAGTGATATGTTTCTAATATCTCTTGTACATATGGGTGATTTTTGTTTCCTTCTTGGATTGCTATTAGGCTGGATACAGATTCTGAGAATATTATGTATTTACTCATCTCTGAGTTCTTGATCATGTCCAGTGCCATTTTAATTGTTGGTAATTCAGCTGAATAGATTGAAGCAATATTTGGAAATCTGATTTATTTGTAGTTATTTATATTGGTAGCTGCTGCTCCTGTTCCATCTACAGTTTTTGACTCATCAGTGTAAAAGGCAGTATGGTCTGAATATTTGTCTCTAAGTTCTTTGAATCTGTTTTTTGTAGATGAGGTTGTTGGTTGTGTTTTTTCTTGTTGTATTAATGTTAAATCTATATGAGCTTTGGTGATTGTCCATGGAGGTAAATGGCTTATTGTGAGTGGGGAAATATTGTTGGTGTTTTGGTTTATATGTTGTATTGCTTCTTTGAGACAGAGGCCAAATGGGGGGGGGGGATAGCAAAAGGTTTACTGCTGTAGAAATGGTTGAATTGGGAGTTATTGTTTTTTGATTTACTGGATTGCTTGGGCTGGATTGAAGTTTTTATTTGTATTGGAATGATAACTTTTCCCATTTAAAGGTTAATGGTAGATCATTGGCTTTGATATATAAGCTTTGTGTTGGTAAGGTATGGAAGGCTCCTAGGTTTAATCAGAGGCCTTGGTTATGTATGGTTTGCAATTTTTTAAGTAGGATTTGCTTATGGCACTATAGAAGGAAGATTCGTTGTCAAGTTTGGTTCTGATGTGTGACCTATAGATTCTAATCATGACCTTGAGGTTAACACCCTAGTTCATTATTTCATATTGTTTTTATGAATTTTAAATCATTTAAACTGTTTTGTAGCAGATATTCTTTTGTGCTTTAAAATTTAGTTTGTTGTTGAATATTATTCCTAAATTCTTTGCTTGTTAAAACATAAGTATTGTATGCCCGTCCATATTTCTGGGTCAAGGTGATATGTTCATCTTTTACAGAAGTGTATGCAGACAGTTTTTGTTTTTGAGAATTGGAAGCCATTTTCATAGGTCCATTTCTCTATTTTAGTAAGGCAGTTTTGCATCTGTCTTTCAAGTGTAGGCATGTTTGGTGATGAGTATGCTATGGCAAGGTCATCTACATACAAGAATTTTTCAATTCCTGTACTGATTGATTCTGTGATGCTATTGATTTTGAGGATAAATAGTGCAACAGATAAAATACTACCATGAGGAGCTCCTGTTTCTTGTTTGTATATGTCTGAGCTGGCATTTCCATGTCGTACTATAAAGGTTTGGTGAGAAAGGAAGTTTTTAATCAATGCGGCCATATTTCCTTTAATTCCAGTTTTGTGGACGTCTTTTAGGATTTTGTACCTGTTGTATGCTTTTACAAGATCAAAAAAGATTGTAACTACATAGTGATTTTTAATTAAGCCATTGAAGATGTATATTTTGAGTCTTATAAGTTGGTCATTGATTTCGTCGAAATCCACTTAGGTATCTGCACAAAATTATGTTTTTCCAGATACCAGATCAGCTGTGGAGTAACTATTCTTTCCATTGTCTTACAGTTACAACTTGTTAAGGCAATGGGGCGATAGTTTGTTGGGTTAGAGTGATCTTTTCCTGGTTTGGGGATCAGGATGATACTACCTTAAGCCAATGTTAGGGAAATTGTTTGACCACCATGTCATTGAAAATTTGCAGAAGAATTGTGAGGAATGTTTCTGGCAGGTGTTTCAAGAACTAATAGTGAATTTCTTCTGGACCAGGAGCTGTGTTTTTCCCTTATTTATTGAGTTTTTTTTAGTTCTGCGATAGTGAAAGAGGAGTTGTAGTTTTCCTTGTTGTTTGGTGTGAAGTTGAGTTTTTCTTTCTCAGCAATGTTTTTATATCTTTGAAATTTGGAGGAGTAATGGTTGGATGATGAGTTTTGCCTGAATTCTGCTGCTATTTGGAAGGCTATTTCTTTTTTCTTTTCTAATTGGTGGTTTTTTTCCAACATTTGGTGTGTTTAGATAGGTTCTAGTTGTTCGGATGTATGGTTGTATGGGGTGTTCAGGGAGTGGTCAGTACCTTTGGTAAGGGGGCTCGCCATGTCCTTTTTAGGACACCTCATCAGCCATTGAACCTCCTCTGGCACTCAGCTCTCACCGGTGGCTCCCCATAGCTGTCACATGCAACAGCGGCCACACCCTGGGTACTGGCTTTGGTAAGCTTGCTAAACCAGGTGAGGGTAACCGACGGGTCTCAAACCCTTGATGAGTTTGGATTGGGCTGTATCAGCCCTACTGCATGCAAAACCTGACTCCCGGTGGAACAAGCAGAAGAGTTCACCTGAAGAACCAATGGATGTGAAGGCGGTGGCAGTAAGTATTGTTGGAGCACCTAGAGCAGGACATGGCACCCAAAGAAGTCTTGGTCATCCACTGCAGCCTGGCAGTCTCCCATTGTAATGGTTCCAAGACTTTCCAAGCCGAGAGAGTGGGATTGCCCCTGTGCACCAGTCTTCTCACTATAAAACTTTCATGCACAGGTCAGTTTTGCAACTCGTCACCGATTACTGATCTGTCTACACACACCTTCAAGTCCTGAGGTGATGGGCGCATGGAGAAAGCAACAGGTGTAGGTGAACACTGGCAGTTGTAGTCACTAACTTGCATGTAGGCGGTCCATGGGCAAGTGGTCACTCTTTTTCTTGAATCCAAGAGCAACAGGAGAGTTTGGCAGCACCTGTGGGTGACTGGGCAGCCTCTTTAGGACAGCACTGCCCACCCTTGCATGTGGGAGGGGGTGAGAAAAGGTACCCTGGACAAATGCTTGCCCTTCTAGTGTCTGGTCAGCTTACCGTGGTTGATGGACTCATCCTCATAGCAGTCGAACAACAATGCAAAAAGAAAAACACAAAAGGATTATCCTTGGGGCATGGAATGTCCAAACCTTACTGAATAAAACTATTACTTCAAGACCTGAAAGAGGAACAGCGCTTGTCACAAAGGAACTCCAGCATTACTGGGTAGATATAGCCGCACTCAGCGAGATCTGGATTATGGACGAGGGTTCTCTGAGAGAAGAGGGAGGAGACTACACCTTCTTTTGGAAAGGAAAGCCGCAACCAGAAGACCGGATTCATGGTGTTGGGTCTGCCATCAGAACAGCTTTGCTTAGAAGCATGCCTCACAATTATCAGTGCTTACGCTCCTACACTTACAATCCCAGAAGATGCCAAGGAACAATTTTATGAACAGTTTGACCAAGTCATCAGCAACAAACTAGTCATCCTTGGAGACTTTAATACAAAGGTGGGAAGGGACTACAGTAGCAGGGAAGGTGTTCTGGGCAGACATGGAGTAGGCAAGATCATGGACAATAGCCTGCTCCTCCTCAGCAAGTGTGCAGATGGTTTGGTTTGGTGGGTTTTATGGCATATCAACCTTTGTAGGTTATTTAATGCCAAATCCATTTTTATGTAAAAAATCTGTTCTATTTAAAACAGTTCAGTTTAGCATAAGTACACATTTTAATTGTCAAAAACATTTCTATTTCAAACTATTCAAGCAGTTAAGTAACAATTCAGTTAAGAGTAAATACAGTTTCAATGTCGAAAAGCAGTTCTATTTCAAATAATTCAGTTAAGCATTAGCACGCAGTTTAAATGTAAGTACGGTTTAATTGTCAAAAACAATTCTATTTCGAACAATTCAGTTTAGCATAAGAATGCTGTTAGTTCTATTTAACCCATAGATATGGCCCTATCAAGTGCTACCATGCCGGGCCAGAGTGGACTTGGGAACAATGGCAATGAAGGGGTAGTCCGCATTCCCCAAACTTCCAGCACTGCTGGAACCTCACCATCAGATTGTTTAGGGTCATATCAGGACACTCGTTGGGGGGGTATCTTACCCCTCTGCAGAGAAGCAGTCAGTGTATTCTACAGCCACAGACGACTGGGCAACAAGTGTGCAGAGCACAGCCTCTGTATCACCAATACTTTGTTCAGAATGGCAGACAAGTACAAGACCCCCTGGATGCACCCAAGGGTGAAACACTGGCACTTGATAGACTTCATCATCATCTGTCAACGAGACATCTAGGACGTCCGTGTGACCCATGTCATGAGGGGCGCTGAGTGCTGGGCTGACCACAGACTGGTCAGGGCTGTGCTGGTGTGGCACATTGCACCACTCTGCGGAAACCAACACAAGACCTTCAGGGCTGCCTACAATGTCACCAGGCTGAAGGACCCATCCTACCAGGCACGATTTCAGCAAGTGCTAGACGAGAAGCTCCAAGATTGTGTGACCACTGAAGGCAGCACTGAGAAATGGACCTCTTTCAAAGAAACAGTCAGTAAAACTGCAAAGGAAGTCCTTGGAATGAAGACCAGAACCCATGAAGACTGGTTCGATGAGAATGACGAAAAGATTAAAGAAGCCATACATACCAAGAACTAGTCTTACATAGAGTGGCTGAATGACCCGTCCTGTCTCCAAGCACGAGAAGTTTAGGGCCCTCCAGGCTAAAGTCCAGACTGATCTTTGAGCAATGCAGGACCAGTGGTGGCGGGACAAAGCAGCTGAAGTCCAACACTACGCTGACACTCACAACCCAAGAAATTTTTCAGCTTGCTGAAAACCGTTTTCGGCCCCTCTGCCTTCAGTAGTGCTCCACTACTGTCGTCAGACGGGAAGATGCTCATCAAGGACCAGGAGGGTCTCAGCAAGTGCTGGCGGGAGCACTTCAGTACTCTGCTGAATCAGCCCTCATCAGTTGACTCAGACACCCTGAATCAGATCCCCCAACAGCCCGTACGAGTTTTGCTTGCAAAACCCCCTACCATCGAGGAGATCAAGAAGGTGATCCACCGGACAGTCTCCGGCAGAGTATCAGGATAGGATAGCATCCCTGCTGAAATCTACAAGACAGTGGGCTCCGATGCCCTCATGGCCATCCACAATGTCCTGCTTACTATCTGGGAGTAAGAGATGATGCCAGACGTCTTCCACGATGCCCTGACTGTCTCCCTCTATAAGAAAAAGGGAAGTAAGTTGAACTGTGGGAACTACAGGGGCATTTCCATCTTCTCAGTTGCAGGAAAGATCTTTGCGTGTGTCATCCTTAACAGACTCATCACAGTCTCCGAACAGACCCTCCTTGAGTCACAGTGTGGCTTCAGGCCAGGCAGGAGCACTGTAGACATGATATTCACTGTGAGACAACTTCAAGAGAAGTGCATCAAACAGAACAAGCCCCTCTACTTTGACCTGAATAAAGCTTTTGACACCGTCAACAGGGAGGCACTTTGGACAGTCCTTGAATCCATTGGGTGTCCTCCAAAGTTGGTGTCAATGATCAGGCTCTTCCACGATGGAACAACTAGCCAGGTCCTCTCCAATGGCAATGTGATGGATGCTTTCGTGATCAGCAATAGTGTGAAGCAGGGCTGCGTACTAGCCCCGGTCCTCTTCAACGTCTTTTTCACCTGTATGCTGTCCCATGCTGTCCAAGATCTGGAGAAGGGGGTCTACATTTGTTACCACTTGGACGGCTCCCTCTTTGACCTGCATCGACTCACAGTAAAGATGAAGAGCCTGCAAACTCTCCTCCAAGAGGTTCTCTTTGCCGACGACTGTGCACTAGTGGCCCATGCAGAACAATCAGTGTCGGAAAAACAGAGGTGCTCCACCAACATGCACCATACTCCCACCTTCCGCCTCTCACCATGACCATTGATGACAAACCACTTGCCAACATAGAACATTTCAAATATCTGGGGAGTACCATATCTTGTGATGGCTCCTTGGACAGAGAAATTGACTCTAGAATCAGCAAGGCAAGTCAGGCACTGGGCAGTCTCTGCAATCGAGTGCTCAGTGAACACAACACCCACCTATCTATGAAACTGAAGGTCTACAATGCTGTGGTTCTTTCCTCCCTCCTCTATGGTGTGGACATTGTATCGCAGGCATATCAAGAAACTGGAGCTCTTCCACATGCGAGCTCTCTGCTCCATCCTGGGAATCAGGTGGCAGGACCACATCACCAAACTGGAGGTCCTCAATCAAGCTAAGTCCACCAGCATAGAGGCCACCATCATCAAAGCCCAACTTCAATGGGTTGGACACGGGATTCGAATGGAGGAGTGTTGGATGCCTAGACGCCTGATGTACGGGGAACTTCAGACCGGCAAAAGAAATCAAGGTAGACCAAAACTGCGGTATAAAGACACGGTCAAAGCCAATCTCCAGTACTGCCACATCAATCTGAAAGACCTGGAGGGATATGCCATGGACAGACCAAAATAGCAAGGCTCAGTTCACAGAGTTGCTGCCAACTTTAAAGAGGCTCAATGCCAAAAACTCACTGCTGCCAGAGAGAGACACCGCAGAGCAGCATCGACAGTGATCACAACAACTGACTTCCAGTGCCCCCACTGTTCAAGACTGTGCCTCTGGGCTGGGACTACAGAGCCACCTCCGTGTTCATAGATGAATTGTAGAACACAAACGTCATCATCGGATTCGATGGACAACCACCACCAGTTGTTCGGAGTTTTCTCCCATTTATTTTCTCTATGGTTTGTTTATTAGAGTTTTGTTATCTAGTTTGGAGATGTAATTTTTCCAGGCTTTTTTTTTTGGCTTTTTTGATAGTATAGCATGCTTTTGTTAGGGCTTGTTGGTATTTTTGGAGATTGATTCTGGTTGGGTTGTGTTTAAAAAGCTACATTCTACTATGAACCAAGTGTTTGTTTTGGGGTGTGGTTTGGTGGAGGATTTAGGGATTGTTTGTTTTGCTATTTTAATTAGGGTGTTGGTGAAAGCTGACATTGGGTCTGATTTATCGAATATTCCTTCCTCAATTCTTGAGTCTGACAAATTTGATTCAATCAGCTTTGTGGATTTGCCATTTTGGGTTTGTTTTCTCTAGTGTAGAATTCTTTGATTTGAGGAATATTGGAGAGTGGTCACTGCCACATTGATCATGGACTCCCCAGTGAAAGTCCATGAAGATCAAAGAAGAGCATAAAATTACGTCAATAGCTGATGTTGTTCTGGTACCTGGATGAAGGTAGGTATGAGTTTTATCATTAAGGATACATAGTTTGGGTGATTCCAGTATGGATTCAAGGATTTTTCCAGTTAGATTGGTGTCATTGCATCCCCACATTTTACCGCGGGCATTAAAGTCCCTCTATGAGTATGATGGGGGTAGGGAGCTGTTCCATCAAGTTTCCAATCTCAGTTTTATTTAGTTTGTGTTTTGGTGGGATGTAAATTGAGAAAATGTTTATTGTTTGATGAAGTGAGGCTTTTAATGCTGTTGCTTGGAGGTTTGTTTATAGTGGTAGTACTGCATGGGGTATTTGATTTTTGATTGTAATTGAGGTGCCACCAATAGGTCGGTTGTCTCTTGCTGATTTGTTTGTTTGGTTATAGGTGTCATCTCCTTTGAAGTTGATGTTGTCAATTTCTTTAAGGAGAGTTTCTTGAAAAACAAACTATTTTGGGATTGTTGTTTGTCATTATACATTTTATTTCCTCAGTTTGTATAATGTTTTGCTTTGTTTTTTCAAGTTCCATTTGATCTATGGTTTAGTTTTAGGTTTTGGCACATTTTCTGTTAGGTGAGACTTATTAGTAGGAATTTGGGGGTTTTCTTTGAATTCCATTTTTTCTTGTATACTATATCTGTTGCTTGATTCTGGTGTTTCATTCTAATTTTTTGTTTTTTGTTTGTGTTTGGATTGGGATTGTTGACGTGGTTTGTCTTGACATTTTGGTTTGGGTAATGATTGTTTATGTTGTTTTTTTTGTTTGTTTGGGTTTTATGGCATATCAACCTTTGTAGGTTATTTAATACCAAATCCATTTTTACTCAAAAGAATAGTTCTATTTCAAACAATTCAATTCAGCATAAGTACACAATAAAAAAAGCATTTCTATTTCAAGCTATTTAGTTTCGTCAAACAGTTCTAATTCAAACAATTCAGTCGAGTATAAGTATAGTTTTTGTTTACACACAGTTAAATGTCAAAACAATTCCATTTCAAGCAATTCAGTTTAGCATGAGTACACAATTTAGTTCTATTTGACCCATAGATAGGACCCTATCAGGTGCTACCACTTCGGGCCAAAGTGGACCTGGGAGTGATGGCTGTAAAAGGGTACTCCACATTCACCAAAGCTCCAGTATTACTGGAACCTCACCATCAGATTGCTTAGTGCCATATCTAGGACAGAGAGAAGCAGTTGGTGTATTCTACAGCCCCAGCCTAATGGGCTCTGGGTTTTGTCTATATGTGTTTGTGTGGATTCCATACAGCAAGGTTGTTTTCTTGGAGATCTTGATGATTTTGGGGGTACTTTGGTATTTTGAGGCAATTTTTCCTCTTGAAAGAGTTGTAGTGGTATTAAGTGTTCTTCTTGAGTATGGATGGGGTTTCAAGATAAAATTTGTTTAGATTGTAGTGTGAAGGTCTGTAGCTCTTTCATGAAAGTTAGTTTTTTTGGATTCATATTTATTTGTTTTTTAATATGGAGGTTACTTTTTTGACATTCAGGAGTGGAGGGGGTTTGCATTGGTTGTGTTACTCTTGAGTAAGACCTGGCTGGGCGAGTAGTCTCAACAATTGTTTGGACTTCTGGGAAGGAGATGTTCAGAGTGTATTTAATTTTTGTTATCTCTTTCTTTCTTCCACACATCACAGAATCTTGAGTCAGCCAGGTATTCTTGACAATTCACGCATTTCAGCACTGGTAAGTGGCTTCCTGGTGGTCTGATCCATCCTTTCCAGTTTTTGCATATTTTTGCTCTTGTACACCGGCTCTCATGATGCGAAAACTTTTGGCAGTTATAGGATCGAAGTGGATTAAGGATATAAGTAGCCACTTTCGTTATTATGCAGCCGATCTTAAGTATTGGTGGTGGTTTGGGAGAATTAGATGTGAGGATGTAGATGTTGGTATTGATTATTTGATTGTTTTTCTTTGTTGAGATTCTTTTTACATCTGTTACTAGTTGCCTTTTCAGGTTTTGTTTTATTCCTTCAAATGTACAAGTAGCTAGTTCTGGGCTTCTCAACACTCCCTTGGAAGTGTTGAGGGATCTGTGAGGGTATGCTTTTATTTTCATGTTGTGTAGAGTTGTGGTTCTTCAAAGTAGTTCTGCATATTTCTTTTTTTAAACTTCCACTATCAGGGTGTTGTTTTTACTGATTTAGGAGCCACATTTTCAGAGAGAAATTTTTCTATTATGAAAGGAGAGAGAGTTATATAATAGGTTTGTCTTCCACTGACTCAAGAAGTAGGTGGTAAATTCTTCTATTTCACTTTCTGAGTTCGAGTATGTGTCAGAGTCTGGATGTGGTCTTTTGGAGGGTTTTAATATTTTATTTGTATTTGCTTGGGTTTTATTTTCAGGAGCCATAAAGAAGTCTACAAGTTTCATTGACTATGCTCCCACCCACCACAAAGCCCCATTTGGGGATGCGCCAAAGGGAAAACCCATTCACCTAGTCACATCAGGGCTACATAGTATACTTATGCTGATGATAGCTTTATTTTGTCCCTGGGTTTTCATTTCAAAGATATCTACTTACCCAGGAACAGAAAGGGGATACAGGTCCTTCCTTAGCATGATTGACCCTACAGCCATTGCCCTTATTCAAATTTTGAAAAAAATCTAAAAGAGGATTGACATGACCAGCTGATTGATCAGATCAGGCCTCTCCAACCACCCGTCTGGCCCAGTAAGGGCCAAAGTGGAGTGTTGCTAATCATGTGATCACAGACTGCTCAGTCACCGGAGAGGGGGTGTACTCCACTGCTGAGGTGCAGTCAGTATATTCTATAGCCCCAGCTGAGAGGGTGGAAAAGTTTTAAGGGATAGCTAAAATATATGATGACTAAAAATGAGAAGACTTTATATTATACACAATAACAGGAATATATCCCTAATATTAAAGCCCTGCTATATGGCAGGCAACTCTAAGAAATTAGAATTTGTGTAGTTAATTTCACTTTAACTTTTAAAAAGATAAGTTTCTTCAAATTACAAGTAAATTTCTAAAGCTGTAATCATTTCTGATAACTTTATCCACTTTCTTAGAAAATTTTTTACATTTCTCCATATTTAAATATGGCAAACTCACTTCTTTTCTAAGAGAATTTACAGTCTTTTTTGTCTTATCATTTCCTTTCTTAAAGGAAAAAAAGTTTAACATAAAATAAGAAACTTGAATATATATCACCAAAAATTCTAGTGAAAAAAGATTTAAACTAATACCAAGCTGTGTTTGGTTAAACTTCCCCCAAATAAGTTGTATGGAAAGTCCAACAAACTAGTTTCATTTTTATTCTTAAATGCCATTGATTGACTATAACAAATAGTTACTAACAAACAAAACTGTCAACAAGAACTTAAGTACAAAAAAAAAAACTTTCAATTTGTTCTCATATATATGTATTCCAGTTTTTTAAATGATAGAGAAAAACCTTCAAGAGAATAAACAAAAATATTAGCATCATAATATTTCATACATCATAAGATGTAAAAAACAAAAACAAAAAACAAACAAACAAACTGAATGATAAATTCAAATTGCCTTCAAAACAATTATGTCTACATTTATACAAAGAAAATGGATTATGATCTTAAAATTACTTTGATATAATTATTATTTACATAGTATATCACACACAAACACATACTACATATATACATCATCAAGTTGGGCTGACAGTATGGATTTTCCTGACATTTTCTCTCCATCCATCCTGATCATTCATCGCTTCCTGCAGGTCTTCCAATCTACATCCTATGTCTGCACAGAGCTGATGTAAATAAGTTCCTGCTGGTCAGTCAACACTGGCACATCCATGTGGAGGGGCCTATAGAAGAACATCACTTATGAGTTCATCCTTGCTTCTCCAGGGACATATATATACATATAAGATAAGCAAAAGTGATAAGACAAACAAGAATATTTCTTTACAATCACTTATGACAAAACCTTTTTTTAAATTGTTGAATTCTTATATGAGAAATTGAAAAAATATGATCTAATAATTACATTCATGTTGACACTATGATTGAAGTCATTAACATTCATTTTCCAATCAATGCTAAGAATAGAATGTGATGAAAGCAACTGTATCATCAATAAGAGCACACCTAAAAATAGATTTATAAAAAATCAACTTCCTTCTTAACTACTTATTATAGGATTTTATCATTTCTGCATTCAAAATGGATATTATCTGGCATTATTTATTACCAAACTCTTCAGCATTATATATGAATATGTAACAGTTCAAAAAGGTAAGTATATTACTGATATTTAAACAATTTTATCTTTGATTATAGAGGTTTTGCAATTTTATTTTTAAAGTACAGTATCACCCATAAGTGTATACCTATTATTTCTTATTGTGAAATTAATGTGTAAATACCATGAACTCAAAAACTGAATTTAAAAAAAAAAGAAAAAAAAACAGTCAATATCTATGATAATGGTTTTTGTCTCAGACCATTAATATCTTGAATTTTTATTATGCCTAAAACCACTCAAAAACCTTTGGATAAATCTTATATACTGAAAAATTGAAAAGTAACTCCAGATTTTTATGTACTTATAATTTCATTTCTTGAAAGAATTATAGTTAAGGAATAAATAAGAATTTGAAAATTGTGAGATACTTTTCACTTTTCAATCACCCTGTATAGTATCACACTTAAATGAATACGTTCCAAACAACTATTTCTATAAAAATTCAATTTTCTTCTATACCAAATATCATCAAGTCATGCTGATTGCACAGGGTTCCTTGACACTTTCTCACCTCATCTATCCCTATCATCCATCATCACTCCTAGCAGGTCCTCTAGGCAATGTCCACACAGAGCTGATGTCTTTGCTGGTCAGCCAACATTGGCACATCCATATGCACAAGTCTTTAGAGAATGTTGCTTATGGGTTTGTCCCTACTTTTTCTAGCAGTGTCTCCTGTTTTGTTTGTCTAATTTGGATGGTTTGTGAGATAAGAGACAGGTAGTCATACAGCTGCTGTTTTGTAGGGTGTTTCTTCCAGGACTTGTTCAAGACAGCATATAGCATTCTTATGTAGTTCCCATCTAGCTTTTCCTTTGTGTTTTGTTAGCACCCATGTGGTGCATCCATATAATAGTATGGGCACAGGTACAGTTGGAAGAAATCCCATTTTATTGGATAGATCAGATTTCCATATTATCAATAATCTGAAATTCCACACCTTTGCTGACATCATTTTCAGTAGATGATATGTTGCTGCTGAGCTATGTGAACAGGTCTCCTAATTCTAAAGGCTTGCCACTCAGAGTGAAGATAGATCCTTGTTTAAAGCACATCATTATCAAGTTGAACTGACAGCACAGGTTTCTCTGACTCTCTCTCTCTCTCCATCCCTATCATCTATTGCCCCGGGTAGTTCTTCTAAAGTACACCTTGTGTCCACACACAGCTGATGTAAATAAGTTCTTGCTGGTCAGCCAACACTGGCATCTTCACATGTAGGGGTCCATAGATGAATTTGTGTGATATAATTAGTGTCCAAAAATTGTAAAAATGTTAACGTATTTCCTTAAAAAAAAATAGATATATATAATGTTCATATTTATTTGGTTGTTTGGGGGGGGTGTATTGGCTGTTTATAGATTTGTAAGTTTCGAGTGTGACAACTGCTAAATAATTTACCCTAATGGAGCAGTTTTCAACATAACACAGAGAGGACATCTGTATTATTTGAAAAATATTGTTTCTGCCAGAAATACCACTTGTGACTTAGACACTTGGCATAAAATCTTAAGCCACTGTAACGAATCTGATATTAAAAAGTTACCCAACTTAGTAAAAGGAATGAAGATAAAACCAACACCAAATTATGCTCTCAACTGTGATATATGTATTCAAAGGAAGATGTCTAATGACAGAAATAAGACTTTGGATAGCAAGGTAACTTGCTACACAGTGATTTAGCTGGCCCCATACAACCCTTAGCAAAAGATGGTTATAAATATGTAATTAATTTTATTAATGACTATTTTGTCCTACAATGTTATATTTCTTAAAAAACAAGTCTGACACTTTGCTCACTACAAAGAAATATCTAGCTGACATCACCCCTTACGGACATGTAAAATGTTTACGAACAGACAATAGAACGGAGTTTACTTCTAAACCTTTTCAATGGTTACTTGTACTTAAAAAAAAAATCAAACACGAGCAGTCAGCTCCTTATTCTCCGCATCAAAAGAGGACTGCTGAACGGTCATGGCGAACTTTATTTACTATGGCAAAGTGTCTCCTTATTGAGTCAAAATAGCCTAAAAACTTGTGGGTTTACACATTGATGGCTTCTGCATATATTAGAAATCACTGATATAATAAGAATACAAGAAAAAACCCATATGAAAGTTTTACTAGTTCAAAACCAAACTTAAATAAGATGCATATTTTTGGCATGACTTGTTTTTGTTATGTACAAAATAAAACGAAATTGGAACCTCATTATGAAAAAAGCATCTTTGTCGGCTATGATAAACAAAGTCCAGCTTACTTGATTTACTTTCCAGAAACAATGGCTTTTAAAAGACTTAGATATGAGAAATTTACCAACTCTTATGATAATAGCTCACTTTCGAAACCAGATAATAATCCTGAAAATCCAGAATCCTTAATCACATATGACTATAAAACCAAAAGACAACCTAAACACCAAAAGGGAGGAGCAAATAACCCATTATCCCACCCAACAGAGAAAAAGACCTGATTTTTTTGTAGTAGAAAACACTGAATTTGGTGGTGTTGATTACTGTTGTACTCTGTATTTGATTCTGGCTCATTACTCTGAAGCTGTAAATTCTGCAGATTCAAAAAAATGGATTTTAGCAATGAGGAAAGAATTTAATTTCTCAGTAGAAAATAATGCATTTTTAATGGTAAAAGGCCCCGAAAAATAAAAATATTATTGGCAGGAGGTAGTTATTTTACTATAAAAAGTAGAAGTAATGGAGATCATGAGTATAAGGCTCATTTTGTAGCCAAAGACTAATTGCAAATATATGGTAAGAATTATAGAGAAACTTTCACTCCAACAACAAATATAGCTTCCATAAGATTACTACTGCAAATAGCAGTCCAGTATGACTTGTTAATTCATCATATGGATGTTAAGAGTGCATATTTTAATGCCCCCTTAGACTATGAAATATATGTTGAGCTGCCAGATGGCTTTAAAGGTAAGAATGGAAATTATGTTTGGCAACGTAAAAAATCCTTATATGGGTTAATACAGAGTGGTCGAACTTGGAATAAAACATTCCATACTTATTTAACTACACAAAATTTCATCTAATCACCTGTCGACCTCTGCATATACATTCAAAATGTCCATGATCAAATATCCATCATTTTATTGTGGGTTGATATATTAATAACTTCAAAAACTGAGGCACATCTTATGCAAATTAAGACAAGACTGAACTCTAGATTCAAAATGACTGATCTTAGGAAATTATCCTGGTTCTTAGGAATACTATTTCAATGCGAAAACACTATTAAAATGAATCAATCTAGATACATTGAGAATATATTATCAAAGTTTGACATAGCAGATTGCAAACCATACTCAACTCCATGTGAAATGGATATAACGAAAACAAGTGACAAAGTCAATTTAATAGAAAGCAAACCTTATTGTGAAATTATTGGCAGTCTAATATATACATATATATAGGGTTGTAACAAGACCAAATATTTGTTATACAGTTACTAGATTGTCTCAAGACCTAGCAAAACCAAATTCTTTATGACTAATAAAAAAGACCATTTGCATTTTTACATCATAACACTAACATAAAGGTAAAATTATCATAGATTTTTACATCAAAGCTTTTATGATTTGCACCCTCAAATTCTTAAAAGATGAATTTGATAAAATAGAAAATTCCTTTGCACGACTCCAATACACAAAATCTTTCAAACAATGTGCACAAATCAAAGCTCTCAAAATTCACAAATGTTAATATTAAAAAATTCCAAACAACTTTTTGAATAACAATTTATTTTATAGATATATCAACAGTCACTAACTCCTTGAAGTCTATTAAGAATTTAATTAATAGTAAAAATAACAATACCACATCAAATCTATTTTTTTTTTTTCATCATACAACGTATGAAAGCACGTGTGATACCCTAGCCTCATCAGCCACCAACCAGGGTGATAACACAGTTTCGGTAGCTTAAGGCGGTACTGCCACTCCTGGCGCTACCGAGCAGCTTTTGCCACCAGATAGGGTATTTAAAAGAAATATATATCTATGTATACACAAGATCAACTAAAAGCAGACATTACATTGGACGTTCGTTCATCTTCATTTTAGTGCAGTTTGTGATTTTAAAATGCGTTTACTTATGACCGTTAGATGTCATAGCAACCGTTTCTTGATTTTGCGTAATTACACGAGAAAGGTGGTTCCACGTGTATAACATTCATGTTGAAATCCTTTCTATATCCGTTATCTATTCGGTGCATTTTGCCCAAAAGCATCAAATCTATGTTTATGACATCCCATGTCTGGATTATAATAAAAAAAAATGTGGGTGAAACTTCTAGTGACCTTAAAAAATGAATTTATTAAGACATTAGCAATTTAAAAAAAGGAAACAAATAACAGTTTTGTCAAAAAATGATGAAACTAATTACAATTTTCATTTTCAAGATTCCAAAATGTTATTTTATATACATAAAATATTCCCCCCAAAATTGTTGAATCTAGTATCATTTCAAATCACAACACTATAAAAACAGAAACTCGAATCTTTCAATTTATCTCATTCAGCCAGATTAATGCTAAAATCCTTCCTTATTTAAAATAGTTTGGCTTCATTTATATATCATTAGATAAATAGACTGAAAGAGAATGAAGCAGACTGACATTGGTATAAAGAGATATGTTATAGAATGTTTTAAATAGGTAAATATAAACAAAATAAGATAAATATGAACTTATATCAATAGATGACAAGATTGAGTGATGTGATATTAAAAAAAAAACTTAACAAAATACATGTTTTTAAAATAAATTTTGGACACCAATGACATAACACAAATTTAAAACAGAACTCCACCAATAGAAATAGAATGTTTAAAACTTTCCTTTTTCATTTCATTTAAAAATTCACATGCTCTGTTGAAGGTTAAATGTTTTCTCATAAAAATTAAATTGTTTCACATTGGCAAAAAAATAAAATCTACCTCTTAAAACCTTGTGTGTATATGAGATGAACAAAAGTGATAAGGCAAACAGGGATATTTTTTAATTAATTTTTCAATTTTAGATCAAAATGCCCTTACAGATCCTTATATACTGGGTTGTCATGTATTGCTACTATGACTGGGGAATGGGAACTTGCTTGGGATCGCTGGAAGGGTAGATTTCCTATATTTTCTATGAATATTTTATGAAAATTGATATGCAGGGTGGGACCATCTATCATAGAATAAGGAGAAGGCCACGAAATTCTAGCACTGGCTCTGCTTTATATATAAATAAATCATCTTTAACCTGACAAAGTAGCTGACTACTGAGCCAAAGTTTTCACATCAAAGTTCAACCAATTTCATCGATGGAGAAGCATTGAATTAATTGTATTGATAAGGGAAGCAATCAAATTGACAAAATGTTTAAAATTAATGCTTTATATTTTTATCATTAGGTTACACATTTATATAGATTATTATTTTACCCATTGAGAGTTTTTCACACCGTATGTATTTTAATGAATTTCAACAGTGCTGTGGTCTTGACAGTTAATTCTTCCTGATTTTCAGTTATTTTGGATTGTTACAAGAGTGCTAAATACCACTGGTATCACTGTCATCTTCATATTCTATTTAACTCTCTCACATAATTCTGGTATTTACTTAGTTTTCAGTTTACTTTATTATCATCGCTTCACAGACATCAACAACCAGTTTTAGAATTTTTCTCATAATCTATTCACTTCCAAGGATTACTGACTTTTAACGAGTGAAAATGTCATGAAATATCTAGCTGTCCAAAGAACATCTTGAATCTCTTGGGAATGGTACTCTGTGAAGCACCAACATCTTGAATCTCTTGAGATCGGTACTCTGTGAAGCATCAACAACTTGAATCCCTTGGGAATGGTACTCCATGAAGCACCAATATCTTTCCTACTGATTGTTATTAAATTATTATTACTGTCATCATTTTTTTCTGATCACACAAGTCTTTTTGCTCAACTTTAACAAGATTTATCAAAGTTTTGTGTTAACCTATATAAATACACCATACACACAAGTACGGGGATCATTAAATAAGTTTCCAGAGTTTTTTTCATATAGGCATTTTTATTGATAGTACACACATGAAACTCTTGTCCCCTTCGAAGTAATCTCCTCCAGCTGCAATGCACTTGTACTGTTCAGACAACTTTCGGAAGGCCCTATGGAAGTCCTCTTGTGTGAGCATGTCAATGACCTTCGTCACAGGCTCTTTCATCTCCTCAAATGTCTCATAACGACAGCCTCTGAGCTTAAGGAATAAGCAAAAGTCACAGGGACCAATGTTTGGACTATAGGGAGGGTGAGGAACTGTCTTGATGCCCATCTTGCTCAAATAGTCTGTGACAAGGATGGAGTTGTGGACTGGTGAATTGTCCTGGTGGAAATGCCACTGACCCGATTTAAAGAGTGCTGACCTCTTCTGATGGAATCTCTTCCTGAACTCCCTTAAAACCTCAAACTAGTGACCCTAACACTTTGGCCAATCAACTCTGGTATATTGACTTCCTTACTCCTCCACACCTCTCATCATCCCTCACAGACTCCCTGCCTTCCTTGAATCTCTTATGCCACTCAAAAACTTATGCTTGATTCATGCAAGATGCTCCAAAAGCAGTCTAAAGCATTCCATGCATTTCTGTAGCATTTTTTCCAAGTTTAAAACAGAATTTTATAGTATATCATTCTTCTAAAGTATCCTCACATCCAGATTGCATTTTTGAAATTCACCAGCTGTGACAATCAGGGTTTAGTAGAGTGTATTCCAATTGGTGCTGTAGCTGTTCATTTGAACCTGAAATCATAAAAATTGGTCAGTCATCTCATAAGATGTATAGCAAATACATACTGAATTTTCAAGAGTCTACGACAATTTAAATGCCTGTACAAAAAAAGTCTGGAAACTTATTGAAGGCACCACATATAAATATACACATGAAAAATGTCAAAATTACTCAGGGAAAATACTTGTAATAAATTCAACTCATGACATCAATAAGACTGTTAACTCCCAAGAGAATCCTACCACCATTTTATTGACAAATAACACTGGCGCAATCAACATTTATATTTTTCTTACACAATGGCTCAACTGTTACTTCTGGTTTCTCTAAGCTTACCAACTAAATTACAATTCACAGACCTGAATGATCAACAGAAAAATTAACATTTTTTTATAGAGAAGTCAATGCCCAAATATAGTTTTTATGAACACTGGCTCCCATATTGTTCAAATTTTCTCATTTTAATAATGTATATGCCTTCTCTCTCTCTACATACTTCCCAATACAATTACTTATCTCTTCTGTATATAATCAATATTTTGTTAAACATAAATTAAATATATTTGGATAATAGATAGTCAAAGAGGAATTACATACCAGAGCGTGATACAGGTTAGATATCAAGTAAGAGTGATAGACCAAGAACATTTGGATGGACAGTCAATGCCCCAAATGCCGAATGTACAACTTAACTTTATATTAATAGTTACTAGTGACAACTCTCTGATTTCCATTACAATCTAAGAAAATCAACAAATGTCTGATGTTTTAAGAAATGGTTGTTAGTACTGTTGATTTGATTCTCCCACTCACAAGACAATCTTCCCATCAGCCAAAGATAACATAATACCAGGAAAAAGGAAAACACTGGGACAATAAGCATAGACTACTATTGACAGTTTAATGACTGTATGGAAATCTGATAAAATCAAGTGGAAAATCTGCCAAGCTGTAACTGTAAGTACAATTGTATGGTTGAACTTGAAATTTAATGAAATGCCTGGAGAAAAAGCTAGAATGGAATTACACATGAATGTTTGAAAAGAATTCTGGAAGCAACATCACTCAAAACAGCATCTAAGTAAGACAAACTAGGCACTGCTGGTAAAATAAGGACAAACTGCAAATGGAAACACCAGTTTTGGTTGACCAGGAAACATTCAGCAGCTCTGTGTAAACACTGGATGCCATCTAGAGAATTTACCAAGAGTGATGGCTTATAAGGACAAATGGCAAGAGTCAAAGGAATCCATGATGTTGACAACTTTATGATCCTCACAGTGTGTGTATCATTGTAAGTTGTTTGATTGGGTTTGGGTTTTGTGGCATATCAACCATTGTTGGTTATTTAATGCCAAATCCTGTTTTTACATATATATTAAATATATGATTTGTAAACACATTTTGTAGACACATACAAATGATCAAATAGTTCTATTTGACCCACAGATAGGACCCTATCAGGTGCTACTACTCCGAGCCAAAGTGGACCTGGGAGCAATGGCAACGGAGGGATATTCCACATTCCCTGAGTTCCAGCATTACTGGAGCCTCAGGTTGTTTTTAATGTCATATGTAGGACAGTCTTTGGGCAGGGATCTTCCCCCTCTGCAGAGATGCAGCCCCAGCCGACTGGACTAGTCTCTCATTGTTAGTCATATGTATGTGTCAATGCATTTTTATTGGCAATCTTTCTCCAGGACAATTTTTTAATCAAATTTCAGTGCAGTGTGTTGGTTGGTTGGTTGTTTGGGTTTTATGGCATATCAACCTTTGTAGGTCATTTAACGCCAAATTCTGTCTATATATACATACATATTCAACCAAAGATTTCAAAACGAATACTTAGGTAGGTAAAATTTTCTATTAGCAGGATTTCATTTGCTTGCACAAGATTAACCAGTTTTAAGTTGTCATACATTTTGGTACAACTCTGTCTCTCTCAAGAAGGACAGAATGTCATCTATTTTGATGTTCTCGAACTGATCGGTTAAGTTATTTACTTTGAAAAATCGCTTTCTGGTAACAGGGAAAGCTCTGCATTCTATAAGAATGTGTTTAACTGGGCAAGTTGTCTGGCAGGTCAAACACTGAGGTTGTAGTTCCTGTTTCAAAATGAAAGCGTGAGTAAGCCTTGTATGACCAATTCGCAATGGTATATAACAACTTGTTCTCTTCTCGGTTTTTTCGATGCTGGTCTCCACTTTCCCAAGGTGGGCTGAATTTGGAAGAGTTTATTGTGGATGTTATTGCTCTATTGTTGTTGTCATTTTGTGTGAAGGAATTTATTAATTGTTGGTTTCAGGTCAGTATATGGGATCCTGGATTTATCGGGTGTCAGATCTAAGGCCGATTTGGCTGTTGAATCTGCTCTTTCATTCCCTCTCACTCCAATGTGACTTGGGGTCCAGCATATAATTATTTCTTTTCTATTTGACATTGAGTCTAATCTACTCAACAGTTTAATGATAAAAGGATTCTGAAATTTTTTATTTCTTAATGATAGCAAGACAGAGAGTGAGTCAGAAAATATTATAAATTTCTTATGCTTACCCTTCAAGATGATGTTGAGAGCTAGATCTATTGCACAGGCTTCTGCTGTGAAGATAGAGCTTTCCTTTGGAAGAGCTTTCTTAAGAACTGTTTGGTTCAAAATAGCCATGCACACTGCCCTATCATTGTCCTTGGATCCATCTGGGTGGTGTTGGAGAATATTGTAAAATATCTCTTGATAAGCGCTGGGGTGGTTTTAGTTTTGGAATGTTCATTCAGTTCGAGAATCACTTTGGGAGTTTTAATGATCCAGGGTGGTGTTCGTGGAAAAATGCTTTCATGTATATTATTTAGAGGTATTTTTTATTCTTGTAGGGTCGACTTCATCCGAAGGCCAAAAGGTTTTATTGTTTTTTCTTTTCTTTCAAAGTGTTGCTTGTATTTCAGGTTGAAGGTGCAGTCATAAGCTGGGTTGGATGGGCAAGATTTCAGCTTTGTAGAGTATTGGAGAGCAAGTTTTTCATGTCTTATTGTAAGAGGTGGTTCATCTGCTTCTGTGTGGTAAAATGATACTCATTTCAGAGTTGTCTGCCCCTTTCTAGGGGATTGTCCCCCTTTGTTTACATATTTCAAATCGCCATCTTGTATTACACTCGTGCGTTCTTTAAGTTAAATAAAACCTAAATCGCCTAAAGGTATTCTTTACATTCTTATTATTCGCCACAATTTATTCAACTTAAAGTTATTCACAATGGATAAAGTCTTAAAACCAGAAAAATTCAACCAGGATGCTAATTCACCAGTCACCGCTAAAGAATGGAAATTTTGGTACCGGACATTCAACAATTACTTGGACGTCATTCAAACGCTCGGATTACCCCTGGACAAATTAAATGTCTTGTTAGGCCACATAGACCGGTCTGTGTATGACTACATAGAAGATTGTAATACATACGAAGAGGCCATACAGACACTAAATAATATTTACGTCAAACCAACGAACGAAATATTTGCCCGTCATCTCCTGTCAAGTCGTCGCCAGAAACCGAGTGAATCTATCAACCAATTCCTACAGGCACTGCGTGAATTGTTTAAAGACTACAACTACAAACCAGTGACCGCAGAAGTTTATAAGGAAGAAGCTATTCGTGATGCGTTCATCAATGGTCTGGAATCCAACCTTATTAGACAAAGGCTATTGGAAAATAGAACGCTAGACTTACAGAACGCTTACAGTCAAGCTCGGTCTCTTGACCTTGCACAAAAAAATGCTGTTGCCTTTATCCAACAAGATTCTCCCACACCTACCATGAGTGCAGCTGCTAGAGAAGAGAAACCGTCTATGGAAGTCACGTTAGCTGCTACAAAACCACGATGTTGGTTTTGTGGAAATCTACATCACCCACGAAATAAGTGTCCTGCAAGGCAAGTGACTTGCCACAAGGGTTCCAAAATCGGACATTTTGCAAAACTGTGCCATTCAGGCAATTCCAGTACTCAGTCAGCTGCTGTTGTCGATGCTATCCATTCAATGTCAATTGATAAAGGCCCCATACTTTCAACTATCTTTTCTGCTGCTACCGAGTTGGGATTTAAAGTATCCACTAATCTGTTTATGAAAGGACACAAACTGAAAGCCTTAATTGACAGTGGAAGCACCAACAGAAGCTTTATAAGCCACAATGTTGCCAAAAGGTTTAGGCTAAAGCAACACAGAAGCTCAGGATCAATTCGCATGGCTGCAGGAGCACAGACCACAAAAATTGCAGGATATTGTGTTGTGGACTTCAGCCTTCTTGGACGTGACTACAGAAGCATCAATTTAAATGTAATTGAAGATTTGTGTACTGATGTGATCCTTGGAACTGATTTCCAAGAGCAACATGAAAGTGTTGTCATCAAATATGGTGGCAGCAAACCAACACTAACATTCTGTGCCCTCATGACTATTAATGTCAAACCTCCTACCCTATTTGCTAACTTATCAAAAGATTGCAAACCCATTGCAACCAAACCGTGGAGATTCTCAAAGCCAGACCAGCAATTCATTGACTCAGAGACACAACGGTTACTGGAGGGGGGGATTATTGAGCCAAGTCTATCCCCATGGAGGGCACAACCATTGGTCGTGAAAGAGGACGGTAATCATAAAAAGAGAATGGTTATTGACTATTCTCAAACAGTCAACAAATACACACTGCTAGATGCATACCCCATGTCCAACATCGAAAGCACTGTCAACCAACTAGCACAGTATAAGTACTTCAGTACAATAGATCTGAAGAGTGCATACCACCAAATCCCTTTACATCCAAATGACAGACCCTACACTGCCTTCCAATCTGGGGGTCAACTGTACCAGTTTACTAGGATGCTTTTTGGAGTGACTAATGGGACTGCTTGTTTCCAGAGGCAAATGGATGAATTCCTCAAGAAACATTGTTTACAGGAGACTTATGCCTATGTTGACAATTTGATCATCTGTGGCACTACCAAGGAAACACATGAGATCAATCTTCAGCGTTTCCAAAAGGTTGTCAGACTGGATAACTGGACCTACAATGAAGAGAAGTGCCAATTCTCTACCCAGACAATTGATCATTTGGGATACCGGATATCTGAGGGAATCATCAAGCCTGACCCAGAGTGTCTTCGGGTACTTACAGAATTACCTGCACCCCAAAATCCAAAGTCATTGGAACGAATGATCGAAATGTTTGCATATTATGCAAAATGGATAAGTAGGTTTTCGGGCAAAATTAAAAACCTGAAATCTACAACAATCTTTCCGTTATCAGGGGAGGCTTTATTATCGTTCCAGACACTGAAAACTGATCTTATAAATGCCAGCCTGACCGCAATTAGCGATGATCTAATGTTTGTCGTGGAAACCGATGCATCCAACAACTCTGTATCCGCTGTACTCAGTCAGAACAATCGACCAGTTGCCTTTCACTCAAGATCACTACAAGGCAGTGAATTAAACTATGCATCAGTAGAGAAAGAGGCTCTTGCAATAGTTGATGCTGTTGAGAAATGGAGGCACTTCCTAATTGCTAGGCACTTCATCCTAAAAACAGATCAGAAATCGGTGCGATTCATGTTTGATACACAAAATCGTGGCAAAATAAGAAATGAAAAGATTCTGCGCTGGAGAATCAATCTTGCATCTTTTAGTTTTGACATCCAGTACCGAGATGGAAAAGAGAATGTGGCAGCGGACACTCTTACACAAACAAGTTGTGCTACCCTTACGGACAACAAACTGTTGGCATTACACAAATCCCTGTGTCACCCAGGTGTAACCAGAATGATACATTTTGTTCGAAGTAGAAATTTGCCCCACTCAGTTGAAGAAATCCGCGCAATGACAGCCAATTGCCAAACATGCAACCGAATTTCCACAAAACTTAGTCAAAGCAACTCAGCCATTTGATCATCTAAGCATTGACTTTAAAGGTCCACTACCTTCCTCTTCTCGGAACAGATACCTATTAACCATCGTAGATGAATTTTCCAGGTTTACCTTTGCTTACCCCTGCCCAAACATGGAATCTAAAACTGTCAATAGCTGCCTGTCCAATCTATTCTCCATCTTTGGCATGCCTGCTTACATACATAGTGACAGAGGATCTTCATTTCTTTCCCAAGAAACAAAAACATTCCTACACAATTACAGAGTTGTCACAAGTAGAACAACTCCATATAATCCAGAAGGCAATGGCCAAGTGGAAAGGTACAATGGCGTTATCTGGCAGTCAATCCTAGCATTAAAAACTAAAAATCTTCCAGAAGCTGGGAAGAAGTCTTGGCTGAAGCTTTGCATGCTAGTCATTCATTACTGTGTACAGTGACCAATGCTACACCACATGAACGGCTATTCAAGTTTAACAGGCGCTCAACCACTGGGATCACCTTACCAGCATGGCTAAGTCACTCTGGGAAAGTATTGATGAAACGATATCCCCGGAACAACAAACATGAACCACTGGTCAATGAGGTCGAACTACTAGAGGCAAACCCACAATATGCCCACATTAGGAAATGAGACGGTAGTGAGGCAACTGTCTCACTTAAGCATCTAGCCCCCAAAGGCAGTGGCCATACTGAATCACCACAAGGAGACATTCCCGTGAATTTACCTACATCAACCCAGCCAGGAAGTCAATCCCCTAGAGACAATGAGTGTGATCTGCGCATTCCTGTGGATTTACCAATACCAACCCAGCCAGGAAGTCAGTCCCCTAAAGACAATCATGAACTGCCCTCCCAACAAACTATGAACAATACTGTGGAAAGACATATAAGTAGCCCACAAATGCTGCGTCGCTCCACTCGAGTCATAAATCCCCCTAATCGATTAGACCTTTAAGAACACAACTTTATTTGCTTTGTAAATTTTGATGACATAACATTACACCTCACTTCTTTTCAATGTGGCGGTGATTGTGGTAAAATGATACTCATTTCAGAGTTGTCAGCCCCTTTCTAGAGGATTGTCCCCCTTTGTTTACATATTTCAAAACACCATCTTGTATTACACTCATGCGTTCTTTAAGTTGAATAAAACCTAAATCGCCTAAAGGTATTCTTTACATTCTTATTAATCGCCACATTCTGTGTATAGGCTTTCAATAGGAGAAGTGCTATATGCTCCAAGGGCTAGTCTAAGTCCTTGGTGGTGTATAGTGTTCAGTTCTTTCAAGTGTGTCTTTCTGGCTGCCCCATATATAAAGCAGCCATAATTGAGTCTTGATCTGATTAATGAGCGATATAATTTTAATAATGTTTCTGTGCTATAGTTCTAAGTGATTGTCCGGTTTTGTTGCATTTTGTTCTCAGGTATTTGATATGTGGAATGAAGGAGAATTTGCAGTAAAAAGATTGGTATTTCGGTGTGGTCAATTTTCAGTACTGGATCTAGGTGGAGCTTACATTGGTTGCAGAAGTGAATGCATTTCATTTTTTCTTTTGAAAATTTTAATCCATTCTCCATGGTCCATTTGTGGAGCTTATCAAGGCATATTTGAAGTTGTCGTTCTATATAATTCATGTTTTTAGCTCTGTAGCAGATCAGGAAGTCATCCACATACAACGCACAGTTTGTTCCGCTATTTATGTTTTTCACAATATTATTAATTTTTATATTGAACAGTGTGACAAACAATACAGTGCCTTGAAGTACACCCATTTCTTGTTGTTTTTCTTCAGAGAAAACCTCTCCCATTCGTCTATCTTGAAGGAAGTTTTGGATAAATATTGGCATTCTAATCCAAGGTTTTTCAGATCTTTTACAATGCTGTACTTCCAGGTTGTATTGTATGCTTTTTCGAGATTGAAGAAAACTGCCACTAGATGTTCTTTTTTAAAAGAAGCCTCTCTGATGAATGTTTCTAATTGAATCAGATGATCCATAGGGCTTCTTTGGTTTCTGAAACCAGATTGGTATTCTGTTATTAATTTATTGGTTTCTAAGTACCAGATCAATCTGGCATTTACCATTCTTTCTAGTGTTTTGCAGACACAACTGCTAAGAGTAATGGGTCTGTAATTTTTGGTGTTTGTATTGTCTTTGAAAGGTTTCGGTCTTGGTATAACTCGTTTCTTTCCATACTTTAGGTATGTCACCACTGTTCCATAAATCATTGAAGATTAGTTGGAGGAAATTTGTAGATGGTTCGGGTAATTCTTTCAGGAACTGATAATGTATTTTGTTGGGTTCGACTGCCGTATTGTGTGCCTTGTTGAGGGATTCTTTTAGTTCTGCTATAGAGAAAGGTTGGTTGTAAGTTTCAGTGTTTTTTCTTTGAAATTTGATTTTAATTTTTTCTGCTTTTGTTTTGATAATTTGAAAACTTTTGCGTTGGTATTTAGTGGATGAATTTTGTGAGAAAGTTTCGGCGAGATGATTTGCTATATCTTTCTCGTCTGTGATTTTCAGATTATTGTGAGTGAGGTGTTTTATGGAGTATTGTTATTTTGGCCAGTTATTTTCCAAATTATCTGTCATACTTTTTTAGCTTTGTGTTACTATTTATTTTGGCAATGTAATTTCTCCATGTACTTCTTTTGGAGTTTTTGATGATTTTTCGGACTTTGGCTTGGCTGTTTTTCTAAGTGTTTAAATTTTCTTGTGTTGGGTTTATTTTAAATTTTTTTAAAAGTTGCTTTCCATAATCTGACAGCTTTTTTACATTATTCATTGAACCATGACCTATTGTACTTTGTAGAGGTAGAGCTTTTAGGTATATGTTCTTCAGCTATATTTTAACAGCGTGTTCATAAAATATAAAATGTTTTCTTTGTTGTTGCAAGGCATGAAGTTTTAAATCCATCCCAGTTAGCCTTTCCTAGGTTCCAGCTTGGAGTTCTTTTACTCAATTCATCAGTGGTGTTTTCTAATAGAATCAGAAAGTGGTCACTTCCACAGGTGTTGTCA
Source organism: Sepioteuthis lessoniana (assembly GCA_963585895.1). NCBI lineage: Eukaryota > Metazoa > Mollusca > Cephalopoda > Myopsida > Loliginidae > Sepioteuthis > Sepioteuthis lessoniana. Next base: position 74,660,141 of record OY757907.1, read on the forward strand.
TGTACTTTCCAATTGTAATCAAGAAACAAGGAAAGGTCACATATTGATAGGTCCATTGCAGAATATGTGCCTGTTGCTGGGTGCAGATGTGTGTTGGATTTATTGTTGTACATGCACAACTGATGTTGATTTAATAAAGATTCTATTACTTTGCCCTTTTTGTCAGTTTTCTTACTTCCCCAGATTTCATCATGGCTATTAAAGTCCCCCATTATAACAAAGGGTCTTGGTAAGTTGTTCTATTAACTTGTTCAGCTCCAATTCCTTGGGTTCTTCATTTGGGGGAATATATTCTGAACACACTGTAATTGTTTTGTGGAGGGTTGCTGATATAGCGACTGCTTGCATGTTTGCATTTAGAGTAATTTCGCTGTGAGGGATGTTGTTGTTAATAATTATAGATGATCCGCCACAAGGTCTCTCAGGGCACTGTTTAATATAGTTGTACGAATAATAGTTTTTCATGTTGATGGAGGTGTTGTTTTGGAGGTGAGTTTCTTGGAGGCATAAGATTGCTGGACAATTTATCAATTTTTCTATTAGTTTTTGGTATTTATCGATTGATGTGCTATCCTGGGGTGGTTGATTTACTTTTTGTGCTACGTTAGCCTATGTTTTGGTTCCCATATAGCTTTCAACAATTTTCCTTGCTTCAGGGAAAGGTATATTTTTTGTGTGCTTGATAAACATTATCTCTTTTTCTTTCTTATAAATGGCACAACTTCTTGAAAAGGCAGAGTGTTCCTCATTGTGCATTTTATGCTCTTGCATTCATTTTCCATATGATCTGGGTCACGTTCGCCACATTTGCCACATACTTGGCGTCCTCTACATATTTCTTTGTGGTGTCCAAAATTTTGACACTTAAAACATCGTAGGGGAGCTGGTATATACTGCTCTACCCTTTCTATTGTGTAGCCAATTCTGATTTCTTTTGGTATTGATGGTTTCTCAAAAGTCAGAATATATGTATGGGTCTGTATTGTTTCATCATTTCAGTGAATAGTGACCTTCTGTATTCTTTTATTCCTTGTTTTTTAAAAGCCGTTTCAATCTCTTCCGGTGTTGCTAGTGACAGTTCCTTACTTCTCACAATGCCTTTGGAGGTATTTAATTTGGCATGTGGATAGGCCCGACATTTGAGATGATGAAATTTTTCCATTTTCAATAGGTTTTCAGCGTGTTTTTTGCTTTCCACTTCTATAAGCATTTTTCCAGTTTGGAGTTTCTTTACAGTTTTTAGGTTGGATCTTCTGGATATTATTTTTTTCTATCAAAAAATGTGACAGTTGATCTAATTTTGTATCTTGTAATGATTCAATAAGGATGAATCTGGGAAAGTCACTTTCTGTTTCTGAGTCGGATTTTTTTGAAAGAAGAAGCCATGATTGGTGTATGTTTTTCATTGGTCCTATGCTCCACCACCCAGCCCGGAGTCCAACTTGTGTTGGGAATAAGCCAGGGGAGAAACCCATTCGCCCTGGCTGAGACGGGGATACATTACCAGTATACTCGTATCAAGAGTGAAATTCTGAGTATCTGCTAATTTCTGGTTTTAGTGCCTGAAAATTTAACAATGGTCAAAACTCTACTCTCAACACAATTGACCTACAGACCCCACCGGCTAGCAACTATAAAAAAGGGTTGGGAATTGTTCCGCTGATGCAGATTGAATAATACATTCGGGAGAAAAAACATACAGGTGCTAGGGCATGACAAGACCAGCCGATTGATTGGATCGGGCCCAATCCAACCATCCGTCAGACCAAGTAAGGGCCTAAGTAGTGTGTTGCAAGTCATTGACCACTCTGTTGCCGGATCAATGACTGCTCAACCACCAGGATCCCATCCTCGCGCCTTACAGGTTGCCGCCCACAGCCAACAGGCAGCCCCATTGAGGGGGTATTACCCCTCTGCAGAGGTGCAGTCGGTGTATTCTACAGCCCCAGCCGACAGGGTGCCAGTGCAGTGTGTGGAGAATAAGATCTTTTATAGTCTCCATGAATAAAAGAATTGATTACTATGCAGCATCTTGAAAAACCAGATTATTTCATCAATTGAATTACTATGACTAGAAACCTCCAGGGTTATAATTATGCAGATGCATATCTCCAATTGTCTTGGGAAGATGTAGCCTGGAGGTGATCATGTCCTCTGTAAGAGTATGGATGTAACTAAAAAACACATCAGGTTAATTAAGTATGCATTTACCATAACTAGTTAATTTGGCATCGCTTGTGTGCCATTTGGCTAACTAGCTCAGTGGTAGAGTTTTGGCTCTGCATTCTGTGGTCATGAGGTTGATCTCCAGTGCTGATGAGACTTAACAAGGTTAAAACAGCTGTCCAGTGGTTCTGTATATCGCACGCATGCAGTGCTTGGCAGATTTTCTGGTCATGGTAATTCAATTTATGATATCATCATCATATTGTGCCACAAGCACGGATATCCCTGACCCTCTCTCACCACTTCTCCCTATCGTTCATCACCTCTGGCAGATCTTCAGGGCTACATCCTGTATCCTTACACAGCTGCTGTATGTATGTTCGAGCTGGTCGTCCTGCTTTTGCCCGGCCATATGTGGGGGTCCATAAGAGTACATCACTTATGAGCTCATCCCTGCTTCTCCAGCAGTGTCCTGCATGTCTGGTTTGTCTAACTTGGATAGTTTTCACGATGGGAGGTAGGTGGCCATATAGTTAGTGCCTTGTGGGGTGTTGCCGCCAGGACTTGTTCAATATTGCTTGCAGGATTCTTGTGTAATTGCCGTCTAGCTTCTTCTCCAGCCGTTTAGTTAGCGTCCAAGTAGTGCATCCATACAGCAGTATTGATACGACCGCTGCCTGGAAGAAACTGCGTTTCATTTTATCGGTCAGGTCTTATTTCCATATGATTGATAGCCTATTGATAGCTGTCCATGCCTTCATTAGACGTGTGTCGATGTCTTTTTTGGTTGATGAGACACTGCTTCCTAGGTAGGTGAATTTGTCAACAAGTTTCAGAGAGGTTCCGTCTAGTGTGGAGATGTTGCTCGTTTGATTATAGCATATATATTCCATTTTGTGTGCATTGACATGGAGGCCAATGCCTGCGGTGGCTCGTTCCAAAGTATGCAGTAGAGTTTTGGCTTGGTTGGGTGTATTTGCCAGTATCGCTATGTCATCGGCGTAGTCGGCATCGGTAATTGTTTTTTCAGGGTACCTTCTGCTTCTTTTCTTTGTCAATTCGAAGCCGTTCTCTCTGATTTTATCAATAGATGTTCTAAGCACATAGTCTAGACAGATGATAAAGACAGATGGGGCTAACATGTTCCCTTGTAGTACTCCTGCTACAATGTTGAAGTATTCTGTGTCACCATCTGGTGAACATACTTTCACTTTGGTGTTTCTATAGAGAATCATTATTGCTGCTGTGGTAGGCCGTATGCTTGGAGGGATTTGTTCCATCTTCCCTCTGTGAATGGCATAGAAGGCCTTGGTAAAGTCGACAAGTAGTAATGTCACCTGTAGGTTTTTTGCCTGTACCCCTTAAGCTGTTTTGTTTTTTTTTGTTTTCTTCTAAACTACTATGGGTGGGGGGAAGCTGTGAGAATTCTAAGCTTTTAGAAAAGATTAAAAAACTATTTGCCGTGTACACTGACACATTCGACCAGAGTCATATATTCAATTTGGACTTACGGTGAAAATATCTTTACATTTAAAACACAGAGTTCAAGCAGCCTTTTACAAAGAATAAAACAGCATGCAATTTCGTAAAATTTTCAGCATTTTAAATTAGTAGGACTTAAAGACATACTATGCTGTTTTATTTAAAAAACAAAACCGCCTAAGTAAAAGTCCCAATGCCACCCACCAAACAAACCCCTCCAAAAAAAAAAAAAAAAAAAAAAAAAAAAAGACGAAATAACTAGTGCCCCCCTCCCCAAGTGGTAGACCTTCCCAAATTATATTTAAATTCACTAGTAACTAAACAGTAAAGCAGAACTGGAGAGATGAAGAACTCACTTATGCCACCAGAAAATTAAAGTTTCAATACTGGTTAGTATACTCCATAGTAGTTTAGAAGAAAACAAAAGTAACACTATTCTTTAAGAATATAATTTCTATGAATTTTCTGAGAGTATAGCAACATAAATTAGATAAATTACTTTCTTTCTCAAAAAGTTATCTTTATCAATTTATTTAATTGCTTACTATTGATTTGCTGGTGAGAAAATCTGAGTGGGTTTAACTAAATCATGTTGTACTATACTCATTTATATAAATTATATAATAATAAAATGAAAACTCTTTTTAATAGTTAGTATTAAATAAACTATTAGATTTAGAAAAAAATGCCAATCTAATCTTATGCTATAATAACTATTGAATGTAGTTGAGTAAAAGTCCCAATGCCTCAAAAAAAAATTTAAAAAAAAAAAATGTTAGGGCCAGTATGAGAAGACAGGTGAAAATACACCAAAAACTTTTACTAATATACATTAGTCCTGGACTTTAACTAAGTTAAAACTTAAGGAAAATGAAAGCCCCCCCTTTTCTACGTACACATGGGAAGCAGCATGATGGATGTAAAGATATTTGAATAAACCCATTCACGGCCAAACACGATGCCTAACCTGGTCCTGGACAGGTGAGTTTTGCGGCTTAACGCTCTGGATCATCAGTTTGATCGGGGAACTACTGCTGCTCATCTATAAGAGTGTTTTCTATAGATGTGAATAAAATCACCCATCAAAAGATAACTATGACCCACACTCAAACCACATACATAAACCGTATCGCTCTTTGTGCGGATAAAAAAAGGAGGGGGCGTCCTGCTGAGAATGGAGCCCTGGCCTCAGGGTTTGCGAAATCAACTACAGAGCTCAAACAAAAAAACTACTAAAATGCAAACAAACAATACAAATAGCAACATTTAACGTTAGAACCTTAAAGAGAATAGGTCAACTACCAGATCTGACTGCATCAGCCGTAGAACATAACAGACATAATATGCATACAAGAACACAGATACATGCACACTGAAGATATCAATTATCATAAAATTGGCAATGGATGGACGCTAGCCACTGTATCAGCATGGAAAAACTCTGTCAATGCCACAGTAGGAGGAGTAGGAATGCTTATAGGACCTAGAGAGATAAAAACACTTAATAGCATTGAGAGAATACCACCTAGGATGATGGCAGCTATGTTTAATGGCAACCCCAGAGCAACAATCATCTCCTGCTACAGCCCTACCAATGTTAGTGAAGAAACTGAACAAGTCACCTTCTAAGATGAGCTATCCTCTCTAATGCATAGCATTCCGAAACACAACATGCTAGTCATTGGTGGAGATATGAATGCCCAAATCAGGAAAAAACAGAAAAAAAAACAAATACAGCCTACACAACACGTCAAATAGGAATGGGCAACATCTAACAGATTTCATGATAGAAAATAGATCAACATGCCGCAATACAAATATGGACCTACACATACGCGAACAATAGTAAAGCACAGATAGACTATGCCTTTATAAACAAGAAATGGAAAAATAGTGCAATGAATTAAGAGGCATACTCCAATCACCGAATAGTCACGGCAAAAATACAACTAAGCCTACGAAAAAACGCCACATGAACAGCGACCACCAAACACTATGACAGGGCCCTTCTCAACAACAGAGATATAAGAGAGAAATATGTATTAGAATTGAGAAACAGATTCGAGACACTACAAGAGAAGACAGAAAAAGGTACCCCAAATGACGTATATGAGAATTTCGTCAATGCACACCTCAAGGCGGTAGCGAAGTGTATTCCAACAAAACCTAGAATTAAATATAGAGTCCCATGGGAAACATTAGAAGTGAGAGAAAAACGTGAAAACAGCCTCTAAAAGCTATCGGAAGAACCCAACAAACACAAATGCCCGAAAACTAAAAAGGCACAAAATCAATTAGCAGGCATATATCTAAAGGAACAGACAGAATACATACAAAATCAGATAGATAAGATTTCTAATCTTATCTCAGTGGAAGATAGGCAAGCTAGGATAGCCTGGCAAACAATAAATGAAGTGAGTAGAAGGAAGAGCACAGCCAAAGCAAAATTGAAAGCTGCAAACCAACAGGAAAGAATAAAACTGAGGAAACAGCATTTCGAAAATCTACTAGGAAACCCAGCGAAAGCTACGCATGAACCAATCACCAGAATTATTAATAAGCAATTGGACATTAAACTAGGACTGTTCACTCAAGAAGAACTCGACTTGGTTCTTAGAAAAATTAAAAATAGGAAAGCTGCAGGGCTGGACGAGATTCCCCCAGAAGTATGGAAGACCAGACAATTCGACCACATACTGCTCCGACACTGCAATGCAGTCTATAATCAAAATCCGATAGACAGATGGACGAAGGGATGCATCCTCCCCTTCCCTAAAAAGGGTGACCTCAGATTAGCCAAGAACTACCGAGGTATAATGCTTACATCCATAGCAGCCAAAATTTACAATGCCCTACTATGAAACCGCAGAGAACCCAAAATCGACAACATCCTTAGGAAAAACCAAAATGGCTTCCGAAGAAATAGATTCACGACCTCACAAATATTAACCATTTATAATATAATTCCTCTATTTATATATTTAAAAAAAAATGCATGTGAATTATTTCAATACAGCAAGTTAGTGGTATTTTCATTTTCATTTGAATGACAATATCACTCATCCTGATCACTATGCTAGCAAGCAACAGTTTTATCAAAGCAAAAAAGTCTTACAAAAGTTTTTGCTTCTAACATTGATATGAATATTTAGATTCCTATTATTTAGTAATCTTATAAAATGTCTGAAAGATCTGAAGATTATTTTAGAATTTGAAACAGATCTTTTTATCAGAAAGAACAAATATTGGAACAAAAAGTGTTATTTCAAGTAAGAGAAAAATACACAATTGTCCATAGTCCCCCATGTACTACCCACATATAAAAAAATTTCACATTTAAGAACCTTTTTGTTTCATTTCTTTATCAGCTGCCTGTAATTTTAAAAACTTCCTGTATCCAAGTTGTACAAATCTTTCTGAATAATTGTTTTATTAAAAAGAAAAATCATTTAAAATAAACACTAATTTTTGTTAATTGATCCCAACTATGTTAATTTTATGCAGTAGTGAAAAATTTGTTACAAAAACGTTTGATTAGATGAAATTATCACTATTATTCATAATATGAAGTATCATGTTTCTATTATTCTGGCATGTAAAGGATGTAAATTTGGTTTTCAGCAGGCATGCCTATTCGTGGTATCAGGTAGATAAAAGGTTAATTAATAAGTTAAGACTATTTAAGATGAAATAATTGATACAGACCTGTATAAAGTTGTGATTGTGACATTTTCAGGGATAGTTCTGATAACAATAACTTTCTCGTTGATCAGCCAAACATGAAAGGAACAGACTTACCTGAAATGAGTAAAACAAAATATACATTAAATACAAGTAATTATAAAATTGAAAAGATGACAACAAACAAAAAAGACTTTGATACCAACCACCACCTCAATGATTCATCTTCCTATGAAGTGGAGAGGAGTCATTTGTAATACAGTGGTTACCATATTTGCTGCCTTAAAGAACATCTTTTTTTTTTCCTCATAAAATATGAAAATATATATTGTATATCATGCACTGGTATTATGAATTGTTGACTGAGTATCAACCAATGAATAATGCTGAGTTGCAATGAATAGTAATCCTAACAAAATTCTTGTATAAAACATTATACACTGATGTACTTGAAGTTGTTCCAACATGTCAGTTGTCATTATTATCTCTTTGGTTATTGTACTCTCCATGCTTAGAAGAAAATTTTTTGTTAACCAGAGTTTATGACTTTGTGCACTACTGAATCAAGGGATTGAACTCAGGACTATCAGATTACTTTTCATTTCATTCATTGGTCTTGTAACTTGTTTTGGTCGGTGGGAGCATTACTCATGTAGTATATCTTTCACAGGAACAATGTGACTGTGCCTATTCCTTTTTAGGTCTACAACTGGTTTCAGTTTTCCTTCTAGACTGGTTGTCATACAATGCTAAAAGAGTCTAATCTGCCCTTCTATTTACTCATAGCTGGAGAAGGAATAGTCAGATTCATGCCATTCTTGAGAGTATTGACACTTTGTTACCCGAGTTCAAATCCCGAATGAAACAGAGTCCAATTCCCATGATAATCATTATGCTCTGAACAATTACCCAGTTATTAAATACACTTTTATCCATTAGGCATCTCAAATACCGGTAATTAATTGGGTGCTGATTATCATTAACTTTATTAAGATTTTTCTTGTTCAATCCTGATGGGAATGTTTTTTTTAATAAATACGTCAGATTTAGTTTGGGTCAAGCAAACTCCAAATCTAACTAAATATGAATGAATATATGCATGTACAAAGTTGATCGATTAAGTATGCATTTACCCAATACCCACAAAAAAAACCCCAGAGTTATATTCATAAAATAGAATAAGATAAATTTTTAAAATATGCAAACCACTGAATCATTAACCCCTTGGATCAAAAGAGATTCTAGTATGCTGAATCCAAAGCCATATTAGAATAAAGAGCAATGAAAAAGCTAACACAGCAACCAAGTCAGCTTTAGACAAAGTCAAAATTCAATGCACTGACTTGATATCAAAAAATGAACATAACGCATCACTCAATAAGACCCAAGCCTCACTAATAAAACAACTTTTAGGTAAAATTTGACTATTCATCAACAGTCTCCTTTCTAGGGTGATACACTGATTCCAATGTTTCTCTAACAATTCGATACCTTTTTTGTTGAATCCTTGGCCTCAAAATACGCCTCAGTTTCCACTATTACTTCTTCATTCGAGCCAAATCTCTTTCTCTGGAGCATTTTTTTAAGGTCTGCAAACAGCAAGTAGTTGCTGAGGGCCAAATCTGGGGAATAGGGTGGGTGCGGAAGCAATCTGAAGTCCAATTCATGTAGTTTTGCCATCGTTTCAATCGATTTGTGACACAATGCATTGTTTTGGTGAAAGAGCACTTTCTTCTTCATTTGTGACCGTTTTTTTGCGCTTTCTTCCTTCAAACACATCAATAATGCTATATGATATTCACTATTGATAGTTCTTCTTTTCTCAAGGTAATCAATGAACAAAATACCTTGCGCATCACAAAATACGGAGGCAAAAACCTTGCCTGCAGATGTTTGTGTCTGGTCATTTTGGACAGCTTTCACTTACTGCTGTCCACTCAGCTGACTGCTGATTTGACTCCAGAGTGAAATGGTGATCTATCTTTCATCCACTGTTACATACGTACACAAAATCTTTTTGCCGCATTGAAACAGTTGCAAACAACGCTCTGAATTGTCAACATGTTGTTTTTGATCGACTGTGAGCAAACGTGGCCCCCACTTTAAACACGGCTTTCTCATTGACAAATGTTCATGCAAAATGGTAAACAATATCGTCCACTCCTCTGCTATCTCATGTAACTTCAATTTATGATCTGCCAAAGTGAGTTTGTGGAGTTTTTAGGTGTTTTCCAAGACAACAGAGCATTGGGCAACCTGAGCATTCAGCATCATTTGTGTCTGTACGACTGTGTTTAAAGTCAGCATACCACCTCCTAACCATTGTTTCCGACAGAGTAGAGTCCAAATAACACTTAACATTACTTTGCTTGAACAGAATTTTTTCTCATCAGAAAGCAATGCTTTGTCAACACAGGAAATTCAGATTTTTTCATTGTTTTTAAAATTTACAAATGTAAAAGTAAAGTTGACAACCTTAGTCAAGGGTGACTTGAAGGTTCCTTTTTCAATAGCTACTACACTGAAGTGTAAGGGAGGGCGCTATTCCTTACCCTTGATATGTACCTTAGAATGCTGAGTGTTAAGCAAGGTTGCATTAAGTACCATTTTTTGAGCCTTTGGTATGACTCAACCGGGTATTGAATCCCAGTCTCCTGGGCCATTGGTGAACACTTAACCACAAGGCCAATGAGCCAGTTAGTAAGTTAAAGTAAAATTGGCGACTGTAGTCAAGGGTGACCAGAAGGCACCCTTTTCAATAGCTACTACACCGAGATGTAGGGGAAGGTGCTACTCCTTTCCCTGGATTGCTCCACTTTACCCTTGATACATACCTTGTATTGCTAAGTGTTAAGCAAGGAGCTATCAAGTACCATTTTTAAAGTTGTTGGTATGATGTGACCTGGAATATCAACCCAGGTCTTCCGGACCATTGGCAAACACTGTAAACTAATAATCCGATTGGGCTCAAATTTTGACACATGCCATTTGAAGGTTAGTATCTTATAAAAATCACATGGATTTTTCATTAGTGGTGCCATCTATATGTCAAGCCCAGGACTTATTGAGTGATCTGTTATTCTTCTATACAAGACTATCTCTGCAGAGAAGTAAGATTCTTCCCATGAGTGTCCTGTATATGACAGGAAACAACTTGATGGTGAAGCTCTAGTAACGCTGGAGCTTTGGGGAATGTGGAGTACCCCTTCGTTGCCATTGCTCCCAGGTCTACTTGGACCTAGAGTGGTAGCACCTGATAGGGTCCTATCTCTGAGTCAAATAGAACCATTTAAGGCTTAAACTGTGTGCAAACAAATAACTTATGTTGAATTGAATTGTGTGAAACAGAACTATTTGATCCTTTAACTGTGTATAAACAAATGAGTGATATTTAATTGAATTGTTAGTGATACATAGCAATAGCAATACTTGGAACCATTTAATTGTGTGCAAATGAATGAATAGTATTCAACAAAAAAAAGAAAATAGTGTTAAATAGCAATGATTATAACTACTTTATATACCAGCTCATTGGGCTAGTGGATAGAGTGTTCACCAATGGTCTGGGAGACTGGGGTTCCATCCCAGGTCATGTCATACTAAAGATTTTAAAAATGGTACTTGATACCTCCTTGCTTAATACTCAGCAATATAAGGTACGTATCAAGGGTAAAGTGGAGCAATCCAGGGAAAGGAGTAGTGCTCTCCCCTACACCTCAGTGTAGAATCTATTGAAAAGGGAGCCTTCTGCTCTCCCTCAACTACAGTTGCCAACTTTACTTTAACTACTTCACTGTGTGCAAACAAATGATTTATAGTAAATAGAAATATTCATGTTAAGTAGAAATGCTGTAAACCATTTAACAGTATGCAAAAAAAAAAAAAAAGCTCAGGATTTTTTAAAAATGTTACCTGCAAAATGTGTTTACCTATCATTTTATATATAGGATTTGTCATTAATTAACCTACAATGGTTGATAAGCAACCAAACCCAACCCAAATGTCCTGAGCAGCCCAGGAATATTCTTTTGGGTCAAAAATTTGTTGAGAGAGAAAAGGAGTAAATATTCTGGATCTTTCATGACTATTTTCAGAGACTCAGTGATTTTTCTCTTCGACCAAATAAATCCATCATTTCCTGCCACTTTTGCCTTAGATCAAAGTGTACTAGCTGTATGCATTGAAATTTCAGTTATTTTAAAAGCTGTAAAATATAGAATACCCAAACAAAAAATTTTAAATAGTACAAAATTTAATACTTTTTAACAAATAAATAAAATAAAAGAATTACAAAAATATATTAGATGTGATCAAATCAGATCCAGACTTATTTAAAATCTTACAAATTTTGATATTAAATTAGGATCTGTGCACAGTTGATTGGTTTGGTTGGGTTTTATGGCTTATCGACCCTTGTAGGTTATTTAATGCCAAATCCTTATATAGATTTTAAATATATGATTTCTAAACATTTTGTAGCTAACATTTTTTAACATGCCTGAGCTCATTTTTTTTTCTTACAGTTAAATGGTTTCAAGTATTGCTATGCATTACAAGTAATTCAATTAAACATCAGTCATTTGTTTATGCACAATTAAATGATCAAACAGTTCTATTTTAAATAATTTAGTTTAGCCTAAGTACAGAGTTTAAACAGTTCTATTTGACCTATACACAGGAACGTATAAGGTGCTATCACTGGACCTGAGTGGATCTGAGAGCAATGGCAATAAAGGGTTACTCTGCATTCCCCAAAGCTCCAGCATTACTAAAGCTTCACTATCAGATAGTTTAATGTCATATCCAGGACACTTGTTTGAAGGGGGTCTTACCTCTCTGCAGAGATGCAGTTGGTGTATTCTACGGCCCCAGCTGAATGGGCCAGTGCACAATTGAGCAACCAAAAGCCTTATTCTACAAACTCAAAGACAAAAACCCGGCGATACATACCACCTCAAGATGAGGCTGAGTAAGTCTATTACTTTTGCCTGATCTTAGCCTCAAGTCTACAAAGGATGAAGAGCTTTGATTCTAAGATATGCTAAATAGAAAAACTGTTCATAGACAAGGTGTACAGTTACTACACTTTTCTCCTGATTGAGGTTGCAGGTTTATAAGCAAATAAACCAATAGAAGTCACTTTTTATTAGTCATCATTATTTATCAAGATACCATCTGCTGATCCATTTAGGAATGTTTTCCCAAAATGCCTCTCTTCATAAGCTTACTTCTTCCATATCCCAGTACTCAAAAGATAAGCCAGACACTGAGACAAGAAACCTGAAGCTATTTAGTTTATTTTGTTTCTTTTTTTTTCATTTCACTGATGAGTATGCTTTTTGATTCATTGCTATTGGCCTTTTCTCTCTGCATCATTGGGTGTGGCTGTCTTATCTCAAAGAGATAATGATTGACAGGGAGCTACCAAATGTTTGGAATAAAAAAAAAAACCTCACTTGTTTCTAATCTATTTTTCCTCCTTCCCAATCTTCTCATTTTCTTTCCTTCTTATTTGCAATCCCCTTTCCCTTTTTTCTTCTCTTTGATTCTCTTTCTTTCATTTGAGTTTTTTTTAGCCTTTTCCATTTTTGTTTCTCTTTCCTTCTCATTTATGGCTCAGACTTCTTTCCTTCTCCTCTTCCTGTTTTTCTTTATTCTTTCAAAAATTTTCCCCTTCTTTTGATGCTTTGTTACCTTCCAATCCACAATACATATTTGCTGCTTTTCCTTCTCATCTTTATTGGTATTCTATATATTTTCTTTTATTCGTTTTATTCATTCTTTTCCTCTAAATTCTTTATATTTTTCTTTCTCTATTCATTATATTTATACTTCCCAACCACAGATTTCCATTGGAGTGTGCTCATCCAAATATACACAAGTGTATATGAGCCCACGACTTCTGTCTATGTTTTTACAGCAGATTGATGCAATTCCATCTGTGAGTGGATTTATTGTCTAAAAAGCACATCAATGTTTTCTTTATATTCAAGCAAATCTGAGAGAGAGAGAGAGAGAGAAATGGGTGGCACTGATAAATGTGCAACCGTGTAGAACTGCTATCTGCCAACTGGCACTGCCCAGAGATATACAAAACATTCTAATGGCAATTACTTATAAATTACACAAGCTGGCATTATACCTCACACATACAGAGAGAGACACATACTCCCATACTTAATGAAAAGGTAGGCATACACATGACCACTTCCATCTGTATATGTTTACAACTATCTCATTTTATATATATATATATATATATATATATATATATATACACACACACACACACACACAAATACATACATACACAAACACACAAGAGCTATGTTCCAAACAAAGCCTTCATCTGATGATGACCCTGAGGTCCCACATGGTTTTGTGGGCAAAGCATCATTATCACTAACCCAGAGTCCATCAGGTTTAGTTGGTTCCCCAACTCCTCAATGTGAGAGTGCCATATCCAGGCAGATGCTGCCTGATCTCAGGGCCTCTTTGTATACACTCCTGACCTCCCACACACACACACACACACAAAAAAAAAAAAAAAAAAAAAAAAAGTTAGCAAAAAACGCAAAAAAAAAGATTGACCAAGTCTAAAATGGTAAAATTTTGAACTTCATAAACAGAACCTAGTTTGATAGAGCATGACTTACAGTATACAGCAGTGGTTCCCAATCAATTTTTGAGCCATGCCCCAACCTTCATATTTAACTCATACATATTCATTAACTTAGTCTCTAAACAAGCCCCACCAAAATATCACATACCCCACCAAAATATTATCTCACCCCACATTGGGAATCATGGGTATACAATACGGCAAATAAATCCCATGGTAAAAACAAAATATACCAGAGTTGGTGTCAGAAGTCACAACTGGTCTATCTTAGATATTTACAAGAGTAGAGAAAATCCATCCTTCTTTATCAGTTATTAGAGAATAGATCAATGCTTTTGAGAAAAAGCTAATATTTACAAAGAAAGGATATAGAAGGCCCAAAACATTACATGGCATGAATGACCACCTGTTGAAATATATAATTCTCAAAGACAAAAACAAAAGCCTAAAAATTGCTACAGAATCATAGACTTTAGTCAAGATTAACAATATCATTGATTTGATATTGATAAAAGAATATTCAGATCAATTGTTTGTTTTTTTCAACTCAATCCTTTGAGGATTCATTTAAAAAATTTTTTTATCAATTTTATAATTTTTTATTATTTTTTATTTATTTACAAAAACAGTTTAATTATAACAATCAGGAAGAAAAATCTGATATAAAAATATTCTTCCATTATATAAAAATAATTATTTGGTTTTGATCAACTGATTTTAATGTCATGTCAACCCTTCTAGGGTTATTTTATACCAAGAGGTTAGAGGATCATGTTCACTGTACATTTATATTTTTTGTGTAGCATTTCTAAAGGTTTTTTGCATACAGTCATCACACGATATCATCAATCCCTATCTAAAACAAATAATTATATGGTTACAAGTATCTAAGTCATTTGTTTGCACAGAGTTATATGGTTTCAGGAAACTAATAATAATCCTTAGAGAACAATTATAACTTCATGTAACTATTCTTCATACAAATAGTTTACAATTATAAGACATCAAGTATTCCTATTGAATACAAATAATTTTTTAAACAGATCTAAACAGATCTATTTGATCCAAAGATGAAATCCCAACAAAGATGAAATCCCAACTACCACTTTGGTTCTGAGTGGACCAAGGAGTAATGGCAATGAAGGGGGTACTCTAAACTTGTGCCTCAGCATCGTACCCAAAATATCCTTTTTTTAAGAGTGAGGGTCTTACTCATTTGCAGAGAAGCAGTCAGCATATTCTAAGCCCAGCTGATAGAGCAGTAAAATGATTTCAAGTAACAATTCCTATTTAATTATAATTAACTGTTTGTATATGCTTACATGATTTTTGGTTTGGTTTTATGGCATATCAACCATTGTAGGTTATTTAATGCCAAATCCTCTTTATACATATATTAAACTATCAAGTGCTACCACTCTGGATTAAAGTGGACCTGGGAGCAATGGCAATGAAGGGGTACTCCACATTCCCCAAATCTCCAAGGCTGGAGCCTTACCATCAAGTGGTTTAATATCATACCGAGGACACTCATTGCAAACAGCCTTGATGAGAATTTGATTTCTAATCCTTATTTATTTCTGGTACAAAATAGCCCTTATGTCATTCGCACTTCAACTCAAATGGTTCTTATATGATGTTCAGAAGGAAGTCCTATAAATATGATGATACAAATAATGTCAAAGAAAGAAAGCCATTAAAAAAGACAAAAAAGCAACCAAACACACAGAACTAAAAACTCCTATATGTTCACTTTATTTGTCACTGTTTAAGTTTGTAGATTTCCCAGGAGGTTCCTAGGTCATTCCCTCGGTGCTTAACCTCCTCATCACCCCAGCATCGAAAAATGCATAGATAGATAGCTTTCTAAAACAGACTGTTGAACTTTATAAATTATATTAAAGGGATCATGAGTTGCTGCCTATGAAATTTCACATGAAGCAAAAGTTGGTTGAAGAATGTTATCTCAACTGGAAACTGCTTAACTGTCAGTGGTGACAGTTGCATTTGCTACAAATTTCATGGCATGCACACTACACAGATTCTTGATGGATATCTTTAACAGACTTAAAATAATATTATATTCTTAAATTTTCATTCTTAAATAGATAAACAGCGGAAGAAACTTGTTATCTTCATCTTAAAAATTTTTCTTTTATTTTAAACACCATGAAAAGGCAGTTTCCAATAAATTGAAATATGTTTTTTAGATTTAGATCCAATAAATCGAAAATAAATACTATTCTTGTTAAAATAAGTGCACAGCAACAAGAGGGGGTAGACAGAGAGAATAGGGGTTTTAAAAAATAAATGATCAACAACAAGGGTTAAAAAACAAGGAAGAAGTATATTCATGAATGAGTTGAAAGGCAATATAACAAGAAAGGTTCTGTTTGGTATTTAAGGTCATACTTTCCTGAATGGATATTGCTTTTGGTTTGGTTTCTTTATTCAATGGTACAAGGATCATTAAATAAGTTTCCAGAGTTTTTTTTTTGTATGGGTACTTTTATTGATAGTACACACATGAAACTCTAGTACCCTTTGAAGTAATCTCCTCTGGTTGTAATGCACTTGTACCATTCCTTGATGCCCATCTTGCTCAAATAGTCTGTGACAAGGATGGAGTTGTAGACTGGTAAATTGTTCTGGTGGAAATGCCACTGACCCGATTTGAAGAGTACTGGCCTCTTCTAACGGAATCTCTCCCTGAACTCCTTTAAAACCTCAACATAGTAACCCTAACCATAACCCTTTGGCCAATCAACTCTGGTGTATTGACTTCTTTACTCCTCCACACCTCTCATCATCCCTGCCTTCCTTGAATCTCTTATGCCATTCAAAAACTGATGCTCGATTCATGCAAGATGCTCCAAAAGCAGTCTGAAGCATTCCATACATTTCTGTGGCATTTTTTTCCAAGTTTAAAAACAGAATTTTATTGCATATCATTCTTCTAAAGTGTCCTCACGTCCAGATTGCATTTTTGAAATTCACCAGCTGTGACAATCAGGCTTTAATAGGGTGTATTCCAATTCCAGCTGTAGCTGTTCATTTGAACCTGAAATCATAAAAATTGGTCAGTCATCTCATAAGATGTATAGCAATAACAGTGAATTTTCAAGAGTCTACGACAATTTTAAATGCCTGTACAAAAAAATGTCTTGAAACTTATCGAAGGCCATACGTATATCAATCTTTATGGGTAATTTAATTCCAAACTCATTCTGTACAGGTACTATTTAACCTATAGCCAGGGGTGCAGGGTAAAGAGGTTCAACCCTTCCCCAAGGATATTAGTCTGAAAGTGAATGTCGGTGCAACTGGAATTTGAACTCACTAACTATAATGTCACAGTTAAGAACATTATGTGACATTTACTCTATGATCCTTTTGGTAGCATGTCTGCAGCAGATAAAATGTTTGGAAGTGATAGTAGTAGTAGCAGATAGAAGTTTGGCACTCAGAGCTTTAGCTTACTTGGTTTATGCTGGTGTGGGAGGAAGGTTGGGCTTTGGCTTGAAGCAGTCAGTAGTTGTAGAAAAGACTGGAAGTAGTGGCAGCAGGTTTCTTTTGAGCTGCATGAATGGTGTAGATGAGCATTGCCTTCTAGGGGGCTGCAGCAGATAGAACCAGTGATGGTATAAAACTACTTGGTAAGGTTGATATATAGTACTGGTGTGGTGGATAACAATATAAGGTCTTTTGCGCATGGTTATGTGAGAAGACAGAGTTTGGGTAGATAAAGTCCCTTGCACTCCTCATGTTACATGGAAAAAGTGAAGCCAGTGATGAGATAAAACTGTTAGGAGTCTCTCTACTGCAGTCAGTAAAATCCCTATCGAGTTACTAAGTTGCAATTTTGTACAGTCAGGATTGTTCTGAGAAGCTCTATCTGTGAACAAGCATGAAGTTGGAATTACTGTGCTGCATGAAAGCTTCTATGAGGGGTTTGTGTGTCCATTAGTGGGCTTAGCTGACTACTCCTAACAGAGTGTTCAGACCAAAAGCGTCCAAGAGAAAGGATAGAGATAATAGGGAATTCTAGTAATGTCTCAGAGCAGAAAACCAAAAAGGCAAAAACAGGCATATTTATATGTTTCAAAATTATTTCTTGTGATGACTTTTAATTAGTCACAAAGGGTCAGATGACCCCATCACACTGCATCTGTAAGAATAAGCAGTTACTGTTCAATGTGGGTGGGTACAGATTATTTTTTAACCTTGACTAAGAGTCATGAGTTACAGTGAAATTTGACAGAGTATAACATTCTCGATTGGAGATAAGTATCAAAATTCTCCACTTCCAAGGCAGAAATAAATCTTCAAATATTTTTTTAAATACTTTTGACAAAGCTGGATCAATCAGGATAAGGTTTTGGAAAACCTTATTTTTCAACCAATGATTATTTTCTGCTCTGGTTTTGGTTGCTTTATTAAATAGTCTATCAACCTTCATGGCTTATTTAATGCCAAACCTATCCTTGTAAAAGAACAGTATCTAACTTAAAGCTGGGTGGGGGTGGGTAGGGAGTTCATACCTTTCTCCAAGAGCATTAGTCTGAAAGTGAATGCAAGTGTGACTGGACTTTTAGCTCTCTTAATACAATATTGCAGTTGAGCCTGAGCAAGCTGATACTCTCAGATTATTCCAACTTATGTTTGTTGGCTCTAATAAACAGTTCCTCCAACCAAAAAAAAACAAAAAAAACAAACTCATCAATAAAATGAATTGGGAATTAAGATAAAGAATGATACTAGTCAAAATTAGTTATCAATTACATCTTATCTGGGGGAAGAAAAAAGAAAAAAATTATCATTGGAATGGCTATATGATATTAGTTAGTTTTATACACTAATGCAGGGGTCCCTAAATCATGGCATTCTACCTAATCTTAAAAATTTTCTTCACTTTTTTCATGTTGACTGTAAAGAAATACCATTACAATTACAGATTAAACTCATTGATCTTCAGCATTAAGAAGATATTAAGCCAGAGTTTCATGCTTGCTACATCTTCCATTCCTATAAGAACCATGCATTTCCATCTGGATGATTTCCCCAACCCTATCATCTACATCCAGAAAATAGTGAGCATGTTTGGCACCACATATCACCGTGAACAGTTTTCTCCAAAATGAAACATGCCAAGGGTATGCTGCGTTTACAATTATCAAATCATCACTTGTCTGATATGCTCCTTCAATCAACTTCATTTAACCTTGATATTACATTTTTTGTGATCGTGAACATCAGATGTCTCATTAATTTATGATTGCCGCCTTGTGAATTTTTTTTCTCTGTCTTTATAAGATTGTAGCCCCAAACCTTTTTCAGGTTTGTGGCCCTTGGGATGAAAAGGTTGGGGACTCCTCTAATACTTGTAAAATCTACCACCACAGGTAGGATGTAACACAAGCTCAATTCTTAAGTGGAGTAAAGCTGATTTGAATTCAAAATTATCCTTCAAGACTGATTGCTTAAGCAAGACTAAAGAACCCAGTCTGCCCTACTATTTACTCATGGCAGATAAGAGAACTGATTGATTGATACCTCTTAATGAAATGCCAACAGCTTTGTCTGGAATTTGAATTCAGGTCACCTATTTTCTATGATAACTTATTTTAAGTGAACCACCACCATCACCCCAAGTAGCAGCCATATTAACAGGTAATATTAAATGTATCCAATATTAGAATAAAATTTGGCCATGTCCTTCATAAAGAAATAGATTAAAAAGTAATTTAGAAAATACATGATATGATTCTTAAGGTAAAAATCATCCTTGGTGAAAGCTTTAAGGGTCATTGTTTGAATTCAAAACAGATTTTTCATGTTGAAATAAATCACAAGACTTTTCATTATCTGATAGGAAATTATTCTTTGATAACAAGATAAAAGCATCTTTTCTTTCTTCTCGTCATATTAAGAAATGCCAACATCTGTTTAGCACTCCTCATTCAACTTAATTATCATTGGTTCTCATTTGTCTAAACATAAGGAAAAAAGATTCAGGCAAAGTAAGAGCCATTTAGTATTATCAAAAGATTTTCCATTAATCTTATCATATATTGTAATTCAATAATAGAAGAACCTTTCATTTCTGATCCTTCAACTATTTATCATCTACAAGGCCAGATGGGTACAGTGAAATGAGATACATAGTATATTCAAAAAATTATCAAGATTCAAGTCTTATTCACCAAGATTGAAATAATGAAAGAAACATTACTTTTCTTCAAAATAGTTCCCATTCAATACACTTATTCCAACAAGATTTTCATTGTTCAAAACACTTATTGGGTTAGTTAGTGCAAGGGAGAATATTTAGTTCAGTCTATTTACTAATGACCAACATTGGCATGTCCATGATCTTCTAACACTGAATAGACAGAAGGAAAGGTAAGCTCATTTTCATATATCATCAAGTTGTGTTGATAGCATAGAATTTGTTGAGACTCTTACCATCCAACCCCCTATCATCTGTCACTCTAGGCAGGTCCTCTAGACTGCATTCAATGTCTGCACAGAGCTGTTGCATGCAAGTCCCTGCTACTCAGCCAACGCTAGCACATCCATGTGTACGAGTCCTTAAGAGAAGATTACTTATGAGTTTGTCCTTACTTCAGCCGTGCCTCGCATGTGTTACTTAGATGGCTTGTGAGCTGAAAGGCTATACAGCTGCTATTTTGGAGAATGCTGCTTCCAGGATTTGTTTTTAACAGATCATAGTATTCTTTAGTAGTTCCCTAATAGCTTTTCCTTCATGTATCCAGGTGGTGCATCCATACCGTAGTACTACTACAGTTGGTAAAAAATGCCATTTCATTTTCCATATGATCAACAACCTATCAATAACAGTTTGTGCCTTCTCCATGTGTATGTTGCCATCACTGTTGTGGGAAATTAACTTGTCTAATTTCAGTCTTGTCCCTTACCGTGGGGATAAGTATTGACAAGAATAAACAAACATGTCCCAACAGATAGAATGTGTACATATTGACCTACAAACAAGTGGTATATGAAAGAGGTACAAAAATAGTAAATAGTTTTACTAGATGAAAATGAGTACTACAGCCATTTGGGGATAGATGTTTAGATTCTTAGATGAGACTGTCCACATGGCCACTGCATGGCCACATTCAATTTTCAAAGGATTTTTGAAAATCTGGTGTGAAGCTGAAGTGTTGCATTTCTTTTAAGGTCTTCACTGCCTAAAATTTTACAACTGAGATAAATTTTCAGTTCAGTAAAGAGGAAAAAGTTACCAGAAGCTGGATTGAGTGAGCAGTATGGAGTGTACTGTTTATGCACAATCCATTAAAAAATGCAGAGACTGGTTCCATTTTTTTTAATTGTCACTGATCGATCGAAAAGTCCAAACAGCAGTGTAGATATATAGACATCACTTTATAACATAAGTTACTCAGCTGTTCACTCATCTTTTAGATTTGAAAAAAAAAATGAAGATTCACTCTTGGTACTTTTTTTTAAACATACCCCATAAGAAAGGATACAGCTTTTTCCTTTATCATATAGGTTGCTGAACAGATTGATTTTAAATGGCATGTAAACCCTTCAAGGGTTATTTTATACCTAGAGGTTAGGGAATTGTGTTCATATTTATGTAGTTTTTCCTTGAGTTTCTTTTGCATGTAGAATACAAATAATTTTTAAATAGATCGATTTAAGCCAAAGGTACTAACAATCCAGGTCAGAGTGAACCCGAGAGTAATGGCAATGAAAGGGTAAATCACTTCCCTGAGCTCCAGAACTGGACCCCCACCATCAGATGCAGTTTGGTGTTATACTCAGGATCCCTTTTTGAAGGAGTATTACTCCTCTAAAGGGGGAAATAATCAGCATATTTCAACCCCCACTAATAGGGTAGTTGCTATGCAGATATCTTAATTTTTTTTTTTTTTTTAAATCCAAGATTCACCAGTTTTAATGGTGAATGATGTACTTCTCAAATGATGAATGCCTAAAAAGATAAAAACTGTTTTGTCAGATCTATGATTTACAATGCTGCAAAGTTTTTGGATCATTAAATTTGCAGTCATAGGAATAGGTTAATGGTTAGAATGATGAATTGACATGTCTGAGTTTCATCCAGTTTAATTATGAAGTTATAGATTTCAAACCAATACAAATTATTTTGCCTTCTCCAAATGGATTCACTTAGACTACTACATAAATCATACACATAAAAGCTTTAAACTGTCAACAAGCCTTGCTCTAATTTTTGATCACTGACAACCTCTTTCTCATATTCAATACATTACAGCAATAAATTCATCAGCAAATTATTTAGATTATGTATAAAAGTAGCCCTATTTTGTCAGCATTTCTGAGCTTAATTCAAATCACTGAAAATCCTTTTCTTCTTAACCTGCCCTGTTGAAGGTACTTAGAACATGCTGACTGTAAGATTCCCCCCGCAAAAAATAGACGGGGGTTCCTGGGTATGATACTAAACTGCATCCCATGGCAAGTTTGGTGTAATTTCTTCATTAGTATTATTCCCAGACCTGCTCTCACGTGCTTAGGTTCCATGTATGGATCAAACAGATTCATCTAAAAATCTGTCATATATGATTAGGATATTTGATGTCATAACCATAAATTATTTGTATTAAAAATTTGAAGTTATAATTGTTTACTAAGGATTATTTTTAGTTACTTAAAAGACTATCATATTAAATAGAAATACTAACTTAAAAGCTTATGATTATTGATATTAGATGAAAATACTTGAAACCATATAAATGTGCACAAATTATTTATATTAGACAAAAATACTTGATTCAATCCATGCTATCAGTGCAACTTTATGAACTATGTAAATATGAACATACAATGTACACAATTTCCTAACCTCTAGGCATAAAGTAACCCTCCAAGGTTTGACATGCTATTAAAAATCCAATTATTTCCTTAATTTTTAGCGAAATTATTTGCAAAACTTTCAATCCTCAAACTATAAGCAATACATTTTGACAACTATTCAATGCTGACCATTAACAATCACTTTCTAAAATAAAAAAAAAGCATGCTCTAAGTTTTACAATGCATTTTTAGTATATTTATAATAGATTTGTCATATCAGTAATGTTTGCATTAATTCCTGACCACAAGGAAGTTCTTCCTAAAATGAAAAACTATGTTATAATAAAGAACAAAATATGCTAATTTTAAGTGTTTTAAAACTAATATAATAGTTGATGCAGCAGAATCCTAAGCAGCTTTTTGTATGAAACTGGTTAATAATGCCAACAAAAGCCAATGTCAATCCTGAAAGATAACTTTGTATATTATTTGGAAAGTGAAAGATAATTTGGGATAAATTTAAAAGGTTCCAAATAGACTATTTTGATAGAGCCTTAGTTCTATGACTAGTATAATTGTTTAATTACTGAAATATGTGTACCACCCCACCCAACAACTCAGCATCCAAACGCGAACTATTTAAAAACTAAAAATCAAGTGATTTTTAATTAATTGTAAAAAAAAAACAAAAAAAAAACAAAAAAAGATTAACGTCTAACCCTTCTCCCACACCCAAAAGTTGAAATTTAGAATAGGAATTCTAGAACGTACACATGCTGTCCAAGCGTTGAAATGTATATATATTAATGACATAGTCGTCCGAGGGCATTAGAAAATTTTGGAAGGAAATATATCTGTTGCTATGAAGTCCTGCTCAAAGGTAAATCTTTGGTAACAGTCTATTTAAATCATTGATTTTCGTTTCTTGTAAAATCATCTGCTAAACATTTGCATTTAAATGTAGACTTTCTAATTGGCCAAAGTTTATTCCAGGTGAATATTTTTGAGACGACAAAATAGATTTGTTTTAAAATTTAGCCCACTATCCCCATGTCAAGCACTTGTCACTTTTCTATAACTGAGGAAATCTGTGTTCGATCTGGACTGAAAGTATTAAAATGTCTCCATTCTCATATTAGGTAGTATTAGAAGCTTTACTTTCATAGCACCGGCTCAATAGAAATTCAACAATCTGGCAATAGGAAACAGGAAGTCTATGGTGGGTGGGGGGAATACTATGATATAAGAATAGTCAATTGGACTTTAACTAAGTTAAAACTTAAAAGGAAGCACCACACTTCTTTTTTTTTTTCACATACACATGGGAAGCAGCATGATGGATGAGTGAACCCTGCAGCTTAACGTCAGGATTGTCAGTTTGATCAGGGAACTACCGCTGCTCATCTATAAGAGTGGCTTCTGTAGATGAGAATAAAATCAGCCATCGAAAGATAACCATGAACTCAAACCACATGCATAAACCGCATCGCTCTTCGCGCAGGTAAAAAAAAAAGATTGGAGCCCTGGCCTCAGTGTTTGAAAAATCAGCTACAGAGCTCAAACTCGAACAAAAACTACTAAAATGCAAATAAACAATACAAATAGCAACATTTAACGTTAGAACCCTAAATAATGGGAAACGGAAGAGGTTAGAGAAAAACATGCACTTGTGATAACTGCCTCCAAAAGCTATCGGAAGAACCCAACAGTTGCAAATGCCCAAATACTAAAAAAGGCACAATATCAATTAGCAGGCATATATCTAAAAGAACAAACGGAATTCATACAAAATAAGATAGATAAGATTAGAGACTTGGTGGAAGATAGGCAATCTAGAATAGCCTGGCAAACAATAAACAAACTGAGTAGAAGGAAAAGCACAGCCAAAGCAAAACTGAAAGCGGCAAACCAACAAGAAAGAATAAAACTGTGGAAATAGCATTTTGAAAACCTACTAGCTAACCCTCCAAACATTATGCAGGAACCGATCACCAGAATTATCAGTAAGCAATTGGACATTAAACTAGGGCCGTTCACCAAAGAAGAACTCGACTCGGTTCTTAGAAAAATTAAAAATAGGAAAGCTGCAGGGCTGGACGAGATTCCCCCAGAAGTGTGGAAGACTAGACAATTCGATGACATACTGCTCCGACACTGCAACGCAGTCTATAACCAAAATCTGATAGACAGATGGACGAAGGGATGCATCCTCCCCTTCCCTAAAAAGGGTGACCTCAGATTAGCCAAGAACTATCGAGGTATAACACTTACATCCATAGCAGCCAAAATCTACAATGCCCTACTATGAAACCACATAGTACCCCAAATCGACAAAATCCTGAGGAAAAACCAAAATGGCTTCAGAAGAAACAGGTCCACAACCTCACAAATATTGACCATCCGTAGAATCCTAGAAGGCGTGAGGGCAAAAAACCGACAGGCGACATTACTATTTGTCGATTTTACCAAGGCCTTCAATTCCCTTCACAGAGGGAAGATGGAACAAATCCTACTAGCATACGGCCTACCAGAAGAAACCATAGCAGCAATAATGATTCTCTATAGAAACACCAAAGTAAGAGTGCGTTCACCGGATGGAGACACAGAATACTTTGACAGCAGTACTACAAGGGGACACGCTAGCCCCATACCTCTTTATCATCTGTCTAGACTACATACTTAGGACATTGATTGATAACATTAGGGAAAACGGCTTCGTGCTGACAAAGAAAAGAAGCAGAGGGTACCTCGCAAAAACAATTACCGACGCCGACTACGCCGATGACATAGCGCTACTAGCCAATACACCCAACCAAGCCGAAACACTACTGCATAGTTTGGAACAAGCCACTGCAGGCATTGGACTCCATGTTAATGCACACAATACTGAATATATGTGCTTTAATCAGAAAGGTGACATCTCCACACAGAACCTCTCTGAAACTGGTTGGCAAATTCACCTACCTAGGAAGCAGCGTCTCATCAACCGAAAAAGACATCGACACACGGCTAACAAAGGCATGGACAGCTATCGATAGGCTTTTGATCATATGGAAATCAAACCTGGTTGGAGAAGAAGTTAGACAGCAATTACACAAGAATGTTAAGAGCAATATTGAACAAGTCCTGGCAGCAACACCCCACAAGGCACCAACTATACGGTCACCTACCACCTATCACGAAAACTATCCAAGCTAGATGAACTAGACATGCCAGGCACTGCTGGAGAAGCAAGGACGAGCTCGTAAGTGATGTATTCTTGTAGACCCCTGCATATGGCCAATCAAAAGCAGGACGACCAGCTCAAACATGCATACAGCAGCTATGTGAGGATACGGGATGTAACCCTGAAGACCTGTCAGAGGCGATGAATGATAGGGAGACGTGGAGAGAGAGGGTCAGGGATATCTATGCTAGCTGCACGACATGATGTTGATGATGATGAAAGCGCCATTGACTGAGATAGGCTATTTTTTGGTTCAAGGATTCATATTTTATTTGTAGACACCATATACTCAAATTTTTAATTCATCATAAAACCTTTCTTTAAATAATTTTTCTCCCATCTATGTTTGAGGGTCATTTTAGTCTCTTATTTTCTTTTGAAGAATAAATTCTCAAGTATATACAAATTTTGTACGTGAATATTTGTTTATTCTGGAAAAGGTTCCATGATGATTCAGTAGATATGAAACTGCAGCAAATACAGAAAAATCCGATGAGATAAAGCAGTCAAGAAGTTATGCATGGGGATACACACAGAGAAGACATGCATGGGAATACACACAGAGAAGACATGCAGGGGAATACACACAGAGAAGACATGCAGGGGAATACACACAGAGAAGACATGCAGGGGAATACACAGAGTTGTGTCCTTATCTTGCAACAAAACACTAAAATAGTTTAAGCAAACACCAATGAAATATAAAACAATGAATAAAAATAACCAAAAGAAAATCTGAGACAGATACAGCATAAAAAGTAAGGAGTTATTTAGTAAAAAGTAAGAGTTCAATATTCTCTAATTGCCTCACAGGGTGAAAAAGATTGAAATTGACAGTTTTCAGAGATGTTCATACATTCAATAAATTTGAAGAAACTGACAAGCCTTGAAGAAAACGGCCAATTTGATAATGTGGTGCCAGGTAGCCTAAGGATTGTCTGTTTCATTGGAAGATGAGTTTTAACCTATGAATCTTAAAGGCTAAAGACTTTGATAGACAGAGATGGGTTTAAACAGGAGAGGCGTGTGGAGGAAAGGGGGATCTTCAAAGAAAGCAGAACATACAGTACTGCTCATAACTATTGAAACAAAGAAGTTAATTCTTATTCTATGGTTCTTGTAATGCAAAAAGGGGTCGGAACTCCTTCATGACAACTATGCTGATCACTTCACAGTACATAGTCCCATGTCCAGCTTGGCACAGCACGTTCTCTCTGCGGTCTTTGCATTGCCACTGGTTCATCTTTATTGCCCTCTGGCCCAGCACTTACATCATCGTCTACATGGACCACACACCTCAAATCTAAAATATGCCGTGGCATTCCATCAACACTCAAGTTGTTAGGGGATTGTACATCAGTAATCACTCCTCTTCCACATTGCGTCGTACATCATGTGTTCAGTGGTTTCATCCAAACCTCTTCTCCTATTTGGATTCTGGCTGGTCTCTGCTCATCGATTTCTTGGGATGTATCTCTCGGGTGCCTCCATTCATAGTTAAAAACTGATCAATGTAGCACTGTGTCACCTCTCAGTCCGATCTTGGAAGCCATGTTGTACCAGAATGTGGCCTCTTCAGGTAATATCCTCCCCTCTCAGCTATTGCTTTCACCGTCCAATGATGTTGCTCCACTATTCCATTTCCTCCGGGCCTATGGGCTGCCCTGTAATAGATTCTTATCTTCCATTTTTTTAGCATCGTCTGGAAATTTTTTGAGCGAAAAACAGTGCCATTGTCCATTATCACCTCCATTACAGGACCACGTTCAAGCATCACCTTTTCCAATTCCTCTGTAACTGCTGATGCCGATTCTGCATGCAACTCCCTCCATATCGCCTGTCTATCAGGTCAACAGTCAATCATTGACAAGTATGCTCCCCCACGATAGTGTGTTATGTCGATAGCTAATCTTGTCCAATTCTTCGAAGTACCAATTTCCCCAAGATCATATATATTTGGAGTGGGATCGGATGCAATTCTTAACCACCTTCTGAACTTCTTCCCGTTTTATATGTGGATCAACTTTCCACACCAAATATAATGTTCTTTCCACTCCCATGTGGTGCATACCATGTTACTCTTCTAGTTCTCCAAATCCTAGACAGCATACCGGGAGCTCTTCTTTCTCAACTAACCGCTGTTTTTTTATCCGTGTCAGCACATCTGCCTTGTTTCTCTCCAATGGCACAAACACTGCCTTTATTTGCAGTTTAAATTCAGATATCAACTTTCCAAGTATCCCTAATCTTTGCTTTACAATCATTTCTCCAGCACCCTTTGTTTGTATTCTTCCACTCTCCTCCACTGTAGAGGTCACCCAACTTAGTACCATGGCTGAATCAGTTCTTATTTCAATTTCTCTCAATTCCCATTTTATGGCTAAATTGATGCCTTTCAGAACAGCATCTAACTCGGCCACGTTAATATGTTTTTAATCATTTTTTTTTTCTCAACCATGTCGCATCCTCCACCACCAAACCGCCAATCTCCATGACCACGCTTGTCGCAAAACTACTTGCCACCACACCACTCGTATTTTTGTTTCAGGTATGTGCCAAGCTCCGGTAACAGGGTCATTCTTTTCCACTTCAACTAGAATTTCCTGTATTACCTTGAGAGTTTTACAATCAACTCTGTCCTCCCAGTCTACTCCACTAGCTCTTTTTACATAACTACATGCCAATCGCAGTCATTCAGCAACTGGATAGTGCCCCAACAATTTGTCACAGATAGGAGAAATAAGTAGATGGGAGTTATTTTCTATCTCTGGGATCTAATTGCCTCTTCAGAACATCAGCTTTCCTGTCTTGTTCATAAGCTTAAGGCCCAGTGCTGCTCCTTCATCCAGGGACTCTAGTGATTATGCTGTTAGTACAAATCCTTTCAGATATTCCACAACCTCTTGTTGATATCTTTGTTACATCCACCATTATATCGTCGATGTATGAATTGGTGGCCTCTTTTGTTTTACTTCCTTTCAGCACCGTTTTTAACACGGCTGCCATAATCTTCGGCGCAACATAAAGTCCAAATCCTAACCATGTCAGGCAATAAGTTTTTCCTTTATAGCTGACCAGCTAGTACTGCCATAGTTCCTTTGCTACATGTAGCTGTAAGTAGGCAGACTTAAGGTCCACAATAGCAGTTCCTCCTTCCGACCGTCTCCACTTTCTCATCTTTTCATCACACACGTCTATTATATCGCTCCCGGTATGATGCGCCACAAAACAGTTCAATTCACGGTCATCTAACACGGGCCTGACTTTCTTCTTTGTGGCCTGGAACACTGCCATCGATGGTAACACACTTTTTCCTTTTCCCTTCCATGGTACAAGGATACCGTCTGCAATCCATCTTTCCACCTACTCAAAGTCTGAGTTTTTCTCACTTTCCAAGGAGTTCTTATAAAATTTCACTATTCTGTAACACTGGTCGCTCTTCCTTCCATTTCACCATCCATTTCTCTCCATCAAAATTTTGTTAACATTCAGCCGATAGGCAGCCATGGCACTGTGTACATCTCCAAACTTCCCCTCTGCTTTCTTTATAGTCACACCTCCCATCTCATTGATTATGTCCATTCAAATTATGATGTCGATCCCGTCAATGATGCGATTCATTAATATCACTTCCACTTTTACTCGTACTCCACATACTTTAATCTCCACTTGCCAGGCTCCTTTACATTTTATGTCTCTCCCATCTACTGCTTTCACAGTGCCATATCTACCGCATCCATTCATAAGTCTGGAATTGATTAAAGTGGTGGTGCACTCAGTATCGATAAGTGCAGTCATCACCGTGTTATTCACCACTACTTCTATTATTGGAAGAGGCCAATACTGTGCCTTCAGTCTGTTACCGGGGTAGCTACTGGTGCAGAAGCTCCTTCTTGCCCGTTTCCCTGAATCTGAATACAATACCTTGCCATATGGCCAAACTTTCCACAATTGTAGCATATTACTTTAGCTCTAGGTATCTCCATACAATCTTTAATATAGCGTGATCCTTAACATCTAAATCACTGAAGCCTTGACAACTCCTTTTGAGCTTTATTTCTCAGTGCATTGCTTTGTGCACTTGCTGCCACCGTCTCAGTTTTTTTTAATCCTTTTGCTTATTTATAGCCGTGCAGTTGGTAACAGCTTGCTAACATCCATTCTTTCTATGTGAGGTAACTGCTGTAGTACCACAGATACGTCATCTGGGAATCCTGTGACGAATGCCAGTTTAGCTGTATGGTCCAGCCCTATCCCTACGTATCCTGCTAGTCCAGCTAATCTTTTGATTGTATTGGCATAGACATCAACTGATTCTCCTGTCCACTTGAATCATTTCAGCTTTTCATATGCCTCAAAAGGCCCTTCTGTGAATGCTGTCACTAGTCTCATCTCTATTTGTTCTGCCCGTACCTGGTCTTCATTGCTCATCTCAAGGTAGAGAGCAAGTGCATCTCCATGCAGAAAGAGTGGAATGAAAATCACAAGGTCTTGCACTTTTTGTAACTTGGCTACTTTTTATCCACCCGACTACATCACCTTCTCCACTAAAAAGTGGTATAACATCCTTGCCAACCTCAGTAGCCCTTATTCCATGATCTCTTCATGCCAAAATAGCTTGTAATGAAAAAAGGGGGTCGGAACTCCCTCACGCCAACTATGATGCTTGCACTAACTCTCAGAATAACACGACTCTGCAACTCGCACCAACTCCTCTTAACTCA
Organism: Sepioteuthis lessoniana; assembly: GCA_963585895.1. Taxonomy (NCBI): domain Eukaryota; kingdom Metazoa; phylum Mollusca; class Cephalopoda; order Myopsida; family Loliginidae; genus Sepioteuthis; species Sepioteuthis lessoniana. The sequence continues at coordinate 74,690,871 of OY757907.1, forward strand.
ATGTCTGCTCTCCGGTCTCAGAATAATACTCCCCTGCCTCGCCAATTTGGTCTTTTTATAGCCTCTTCTCAATTGCAAATTACTGCTACTCGCATATAAGGAGTCCACAAACTCACATTCCTCTTTCTTTCCTTTCCTGACAGTCAAATGCAGACGCGATGTGAGTAATCTATTCGATTACGTTTTAGACCACAGTTTTGAGAGTCAAAAATCAGGAATATTATGTAAAAAGACTCAAATTTTATAGCAATCAACATAAGGAAACTCATTAGCTATGTTTTGTACTTCTGATGCTAAATTTCCAAACATTTTAATACAAATTTTTAATGGAAAAAAGGGGAGGGTTCTATCCTTTTGAAATCTCATTCAAAATCGATCAAGGAGATTGAAAAGTCCAGCTGACATTGCTATTTGAAGACTTGCCAAATTGATGAGTTAATTGGATATCCCCATCTTTGTCCAACGTCCTTAGACAATAAAAACAGATTTATGCAGATGAGCAGTATTTTTCTATTGTATTTATTACTATTTCTCTGTAGAAAGTTTTAGTTATAAGTATTTAAAATCCAGTTTGAGGTCAAGTTCTGTCTGAATTTGATTATAAAATTTGAGTTTTTGAAATGAGAACAAAGTTTGCTTTACAGAAAATCGAATTCACTTTTTCCTAATTTTTACATTGTTTTTCAGAAAGACAAAGTACTAGAAATAATACAAATATTATTTTATTCAAGAGTGTATTGACTTATTTTTGTAATTTTGTTGTTTTTTTTAGAACAATAAAAGTGCTGAAAATAATAAAAACCATATTTTTTAAATCTAAGTGATGGAGAAAAGTGAAATGAGTTATGAACAGAGTATTTACAATTATCTGTCAGTTTAAAATACTGATTCCACTTAATTTTCTCAGGCTAAATCCAAATCTTATACCTTTGTTTACTTTGTAAATTTTATTGTTTTGTCTTCTACTTGGCTTGGAGCCATTTACTGGCTGTATATTTATAATTTTACCAACAGAAGATCAGGCACTGGAGAAAGGAAAAAGTAGTTCCATGCTAATAAACATGAATGTGTGTGTGTGTGTGTGTGTGTGTGTGTATGTAGAGCTCAAAGTAAATAGAGTAGGTGTGCATATGCAATTGTTTGTGTGTGGGTTGCCATGATAGTTGTTCCAAATCACCAGTTTCCAAAGTGGATGACATCATTACAACCAAGGGAGAATGTTGGAGTGTGGAGGTCAAAAAGTTATCTGAATGGGAAGGGGAGAGAATCTTTGGTATATAATCAAAAAAAAAAAAAAAAAAAAAAAGAAAGGGGTAGTTGAAAAAAGTTTGTGAAACTGTTTTTTCAGAATTAAACATAATAATTGGTCTCAACACATTCCTCATAGAAAAGATCAAAAAAAAATTTTGATTTGGACTCCACTAGAGAAACTCTTATAAGACTAACAATATACACAAGGCAAACATGCATACATCTAAACAAACACAAACACATAGATTGACTGATACATTAGACTAGATTTATATATATTCAAGGTAAGTGCACTTAATATAAAGATTATCATTGTAAGAAATGAAATCAGAGCCATAAGTTCAAATCCTGAATGATTATTTGAGTTGCACATTAGAAAGGCATGAACACCTCTACCCCACCTCAAGCTATGGGTGAACAGACTGGGTTCTTTAGCCTTGATAAAGCGATCATTCAAAGAGGAGGAAAAAACTGAATTTTAACCAGCTGTTGCGCTTGTGTTGCATCGTGCCCAATATATACACATATTCAGTTAAAGTGAATTTATTTTTCACACATTATGAGACTCAAAAAGTTGAAGAAATATGTGTGTGTGAGTCTGTGTTTGCATATTTATCAAGAGAGTAAACTTTTCATTATTTGAGCATCAATGCCTGAAAAACTAATTTTGTATTATATATATATTTTTTTTTTTTTTCAATTAATACAAATTTGATTTTTTAGGCACTGGGGCTTAAATAATAAAAAAGTTTGCTCTCTTAATAGATGTGAACTGATTGAAAAAGAGAAATCATCAGAAGTTCATGACCAAATAAAGTTTATTTGAAGTCTAAGTAATCGTGCTCTCCATGGATCCAAAACACGATATGCATTAAAAAAGATACAATTTATGTTGAAAACAGGTATGGGAGTTGAAAAGGCTAAGTGGAAGTGACATATGGGACAACCCCCTAAGGGCATACTTACAAGCAGTGCATCAACTCTGATAAGACTGACAATCAGATGGGATAATTATGTCATTGCTATTGTTGAGATCTATCTAAATATGTATAGCATAAATATACCAGATATAAGTAATGTGAGCAGGACAGGAGAGAGACATTAGTATATCAATTGTCAGCAAGTTTTTCACACCCCTGATAAGATATATATCTGATAGCCACTGGGTATTAATCTTTACATTATACATGCTAATGGAGTTGGGCATCTGGAAAAGTGATTTTATTAATGTTACTTTCAGATGAGAAACTTATTTTTTCTCATCAATGCTGTAAAGATTAATGGTTAATTTTGATTAATATGATGGTTGGTTGGACTGTTTTATGGCATATCAACTCTTGTTGAATTATTTAATGCTTAAGTCTAATTTTCTTTTTTTTGTTGAAAATAATTTCAACTAAAAATTATAATCATTTGTAAACAATTATAACTTCAAGTGATTATTTTTAATAATATTAACAATTTGCACAGTTATATGGTATCAAGTATTTGTATCAATTTTCTGATAGGACTAGTAAATCTATTTATGGGGACCCTACAGATAATTTGCACCGAGTTGTCTAGTTTCAAGTATTCCTAGGCAAACAATAAACGAAGTGAGCAGAAGAAAGAACACAGCCAAAGCAAAACTTAAAGCAGCAAACCAACAAGAAAGAATAAAACTGTGGAAACAGCACTTCGAAAACTTACTTGGAAACCCACCAAAAATAACGCATGAACCAATCACCAGAATAATTAGCAAACAATTAGACATTAAACTAGGACCGTTCACACAAGAAGAACTCGACTCGGTTCTCAGAAAAATTAAAAATAGGAAAGCTGCAGGGCTGGACGAAATTCCCCCGGAAGTATGGAAGACCAGACAATTCGACGACATACTGTTCCGCCACTGCAACACAGTATACAATCAAAATCCGATAGATAGATGGATGAAGGGATGCATACTCCCCTTCCCTAAAAAGGGGGACCTCGGATTAGCCAAAAACTACCGAGGCATAACACTTACAACCATAGCTGCCAAAATCTACAATGCCCTACTACGAAACCGAATAGAACCCAAAATCGACAACATACTTAGAAAAAACCAAAATGGCTTCCGAAGAAATAGATCCACGACCTCACAAATATTAACCATCCGCAGAATCCTTGAAGGTGTACGGGCAAAGAACCAACAAGCGACATTAATATTTGTTGACTTTACCAAGGCTTTCGACTCCATTCACAGAGGAAAGATGGAACAAATACTACTAGCGTACGGCATACCTAAAGAAACCGTAGCGGCAATAACGATTCTCTATAGAAACACTAAAGTAAAAGTACGATCACCGGATGGAGACACAGAATACTTTGACATTGTAGCAGGAGTACTACAAGGGGACACGCTGGCCCCGTACCTCTTTATCATTTGTCTAGACTACGTACTTAGAACATCGATTGACAAAATCAAAGAGAATGGCTTCGAACTGACGAAGAAAAGAAGCAGAAGATACCCCGCAACAACAATTACCGACGCCGACTACGCCGATGACATAGCGATACTGGCAAATACACCTGACCAAGCCAAAACACTTCTGCATAGTTTGGAACGAGCAGCAGCAAACATAGGCCTCTATGTTAACGCACACAAAACGGAATATATGTGCTATAACCAAACGGGGGACATCTCCACTCTAGAAGGAACCCCACTTAAACTAGTAGACAAATTCACGTACCTAGGAAGCAGCGTCGAATCAACCGAAAAGGACATCGAAACGAGGTTAACGAAAGCATGGACAGCTATCAATAGGCTATCGATTATATCGAAATCAGACCTAACCGATAAAATGAAATGCAGTTTCTTCCAGGCAGCGGTCACATCGATACTGCTATATGGATGCACTACATGGACGCTAACAAAACGGCTGGAGAAGAAACTAGATGGCAATTACACAAGAATGCTGCGTGCAATCCTGAACAAGTCCTGGCAGCAACACCCCACAAGACACCAACTGTACGGCCACCTGCCCCCTATCACGAAAACTATTCAAGTTAGACGAACCAGACATGCAGGACACTGCTGGAGAAGCAGAGATGAACTCATAAGAGATGTACTCTTATGGATCCCCACACATGGCCGCGCAAAAGCAGGACGACCAGCTCGAACGTACATTCAGCAGCTATGTGAGGATACAGGATGTTGTCCTGAAGACCTACCTAGGGCGATGAACGATAGGGAGGAGTGGCGAGAGAGGGTCAGGGATATCCGTGCTGCCAGCACGATATGATGATGATATAACTTCAAGTAACGGATAATAATCCTCAGGTTTTAAATCTTCTTAACATTAAGAATTTTGTTTAATAATAGTCATTTGTTTGCACACAGTTATATGGCATCAAGTATTCCTATCACATACAAATAATTTTTAAACAGATCTATTTGACCCACAGATGGGACCCTAAAAAGTTACTGCCACTCCAAGTCAGAGTTGATAAGAAATTAGTGTCAACAAAAGGGTCGTTCCAGATCTCCCTACTGGATTCAATTTGGTGTCCTATTGAGAAAATTCCTTTATTGGGGGGTGGGGTGGAGCTTAAGACCCACTGACCAGGCCAGACTGATATGATAGAAGATACAATAGTGATAATATCAAAAATCCGAACGATTGTTCTGAATGAGTTAATGTCAAGTACTTGCAAGCACTCACAGATTATGTAAACCAAATATTAATTGAAATTATATCACTATAATGGAAAGACTTCATTGCTCTAATAAGATTTGATTATTACATCTTTTATCATAACTAGTTTTTCTCCATCTTATTATTGTTGCTTTTTATAACAATCTGATTTGATGCACTCTTCAGTATTATCATTTCATTACTAGTTTTCCATCAAATACTGTTGCTTTTTCTTGCAATATATCATAATTAGTAAACTTTTTATTATGATTATTTTATTACTGATTTTCTCGTTTTTATCCTAATTCTAATACAATCTTCATTATTATAATTTATTACTATTAGTTTTCCTCCATCTTATCATTGTTACATTTAGTCACAAGACTGTATTGACATGATTTTCATCATTACTGTTATTTCATTATCATTAAAATTTGATCCATCTCTGATCCAGAGTAGTAATACCTCTTTGGGATCCATACATGGATCAAATATATTGGTTTGAATTGCTTGGAATAATTTCAAACTAAATTAATTCTCTGGATTTCAAAACATTGATATTGTATCTGACCATGAAGTATTTATCTGTTTAAAACAATTGTGAACTACATTTAATTAATAGAAAGGAATCGTTAATTAAAGAAATTTAATTAATAGAAAGGAATAGTTAATTAAAGATATAATTGTCAGCAAATTATTATCACCATGTAACTGTGTGCAAATCATCAAATGGTAAGAGTAAATTGAAACCGTATAATGGCTGGCAAAATTATTAGTATTAGATAGGAATACTTGAAACCATCTAATACTGTACAAATTATTAGTACCAGGTATACTTCTAACAACAAATGAGTGCAAGTTACTTGTATTAACGAGAGTTACTATAATTATTTACAAATTATTATTCTTAAATAGGAACAATTACTAATCATAATTACTTGGAAGGAAGACCAACTTTGGTATAGAATAACTTAACAAGGGTTGACATGCCATAAAAACCAACCAACTAGATAGTCTAATCAAACAAAAACAAAGGAATCAAAACCTAGATTAAAAAACTGCACCAATATCAAACAAGAGAAATGACTGGAAAAAGAAAAGAAAAAAAAAGTACTTTAGCCAGAAAAAACAAAAAACTAAATCTATTTTCAAGTAAATTTGATTTTATAAGATCATCTATTTCCTTTTTCTCAACTTTTTGTTGCCTTATTTCTTCTTAATATTCAAAAGTTTGAGTTTCATGACTATTACCTGAGTTGAGGGAAATATTAACTCTTTGAATGCTTTGCCCTAGGGTTCATGATTCTCAGTACCTCACAAAAACTCAAGCACTCATGAGATTCCAATTTTACTCCCAAATTGCAGACATCAAAGCTATTTCATCCCATTAAAAGAAAGGTTATGAATGGTTGAAGCCCAAATATAAGGCTTACATTATTTTGGAGAAAAAAGTGAAAAAACTGAACCATTTTTTATCAAAGTTATTTATAGCGATAATAAAAAACAACGATTCAGTTTTTTTGCTTTTTAAAAATAAAACTTCATTGGCTTGGACACACATAGGAAGAAATAGTTTTCTTTGTGATATATCCTGAGGTGGCAATAATATAAGGATAATCAAGAAATAGTATTCCGTGAAAGGAAATAAAAGAAATAATATGTACTATGGGTTTAAATAAATAAAGAAGAGGTTTATTGTATTATTTACAGAGAGAGTGTTAGTTCTTCACGTGTTCTATCCGGGGTGTCTCTCTGTGTATCTCCGTGTATGTCTGTCCGGTGACTGGTGATATAGTTCCTCATTTAAACTGTTCCGGTGGTGATTACATATCTCACCATAACATCTCCCCCAAGCCAATTTTTCCCTGGAGAATTTGGCTTAATACCGTTTGTTTTTAGGTCTGGGGCTCAGCCGGTTGACTTTTCTTTTTACCCTGGTACTTTTTCTCCTCAACATTGTTTGAGGGGGTGGAATTGGTGATGAAACTGGTACTCTCGGACCTGGAGTAGAAGATACCACTCTTGGAGTAGGTTGTGTTATGGGCAGAGGGACATTAAAAGAGTCATATAATACCTCCAAGGGCAGTTCATTATCTTCTGCCTGTTTGTAGTCATCAGTGTGTCGAGGTCTTAGCTGATTTATATGCCTGCGACAGTCAAATTTACTACTTCTTACAGAATATAGCACGTGTCCAATTCTTTTCATAATAATCCCCTCTTCCCAAAAGCTTTTCCCAGTCCTATAGTTCAAGAAGAGTATTTTGTCACCAGGTTTGTAGAACCTTGTCGAAGGATTTTCTCTTGTTGCTGTTGTCTTGTTTGTATTTGGTAAAATCCTGTCAAATACGGATCTGATTTTTCGTGCGAACATTAGTTCAGCTGGTGACAAACCGGCACTAACAGAGTTACAAAATGAATTTATGGGTAGCTCCCATAAATCAAACAAAACGATCCAATCAATTCCAAAGAGGCAAGAATTTATACCTGGAACAACTGACACTTTTGAAGAAAAAGTTTTCGATCCAAGAGATACACCGCAATCAAACTCTCCTTTGAATTTTAATCTCTTTCCGGATACTCCTTTGGCAATTTTAGACGTTTTTTCCAGTTTTGGACACCCAATCCTCTTCCAAGTCACTTCGTCGATAATCGAAATATCGCTACCTGTATCCAAAAGTAGCTTAACTGTGTGACCATTTATTTTGGTATTGACAAATTTTCGTTTACCCCCTTGTCTCACTTCTTCTTTTGACAACACTACATTTACTTTAGACTTAAATTTTTGTCTTTGTTTATTTTGTTTAGTTCGGCACTGGGAGGCTCGGTGTCCAACTAAACCACATTTAGCACAAGGTTGGTCTTTAAAAGGGCAATTTTTTCTTAAGTGCGAACCCGCACAGCTCCAACATTCAAAACTTTTTCCTTTGTTCTTGAGAAAAGTTTTTTGTTTCACTACTTGGACCTGGGATGTAACTTTTCCCTCTATCCTAGTAGTGTCCCTTTTCACATTTATCAACTTCTGACATTCTTCTGTCACTTTTTGTAAGTTCATTTCTGGATCTTGCTCCATAATTGATAAAATTCTTGACCTCAAATCCTTGTCCCTCGGTGCTGTCAGTCCCTGGACAAATATGTAACACTTAAACATGTCAACTGATAGGTCTTTCAATTTAAATAGTTCACACAGGGCGTTGACTTTACCCGCATATGTGACAATATCATCAGTTTCTTCTTTTTGCGTGTTTAAACATTTATATCTTGTATGAAAAAGGCTGTCTCTTTCACCAAATATCGAGCACAACATTTTAACAGTTTCTGAAAAAGAAATATCTTCTGGTTTCTTTGGCAAAATCAAATTTGTAAATTTTGTATTTTCCTCCGTACCCAATTTCTGAAGTAGGAGTGTGATTTTTTCTTCGTCAGACCATTTCTCACATCTTTTTGTAAAAATCGACTCGAACCTCCGATAATAGGCGGGAAAGGTGTCGTCTCGTTCTGCGTCGTATTTGAATTCAGCTAGTGAGTTAGCTCACTCTGCCGAAAAAAGTCTAGACGCATTATCATTAGTTTTTTGTGACAAAATAGTTTCACAAAATAGTCGGTTATCTGTAGTTTGTTGTATGACAAGTGCTTCAAAACGCTTTTGTTGAACCAACATCTGTTTTTGAAAGTCAATTTGGGCTTTTTGCTGGGCGACTAAACTTTCGGTTAACGTTTTCGTCAATGCTACTATTTGTTCCGAAGTCATTTTTTTTTTTTAATGCACAAATATCAAGTCAACATATACATAAAATTTTGTTCCAAAAAGAAGATGTCTGCCTTCAACGCTTTCGTTACGAAAAAAATTTGTCAATACTGAGAAATGTTCAGAAAACTCACCGTACAAAATATCGACACTTTACCAATTTCAAGTGCTCCTTTTCGTCTTTTTCAAATACATGTAAATGTATTTACGTAAGAAAAAAAAATTCCCACAGCACAGTCTTTTTTTTTTTAGTAAATGAATTTACTGAGTTCGTATTTCGTCTTCGTCGTCAATTGATATATCCTGAGGTGGCAATAATATAAGGATAATCAAGAAATAGTATTCCGTGAAAGGAAATAAAAGAAATAATATGTACTATGGGTTTAAATAAATAAAGAAAAGGTTTATTGTATTATTTACAGAGAGAGTGTTAGTTCTTCACGTGTTCTGTCCAGGGTGTCTCTCTGTGTATCTCCGTATATGTCTGTCCGGTGACCGATGATATAGTTCCTCATTTAAACTGTTCCGGTGGTGATTACATATCTCACCATAACACTTTGATTATTGTTGTCAAAGTTTCCTTAATTGTAGCAAAAAGTTAATTTTCTAAAAAAATTCTCAAATACCAAAAAATAGAATATTTCTAAGAATTTTCTTTTCCTTCATTTGATATCCTAATTTGTGATTAGTCTTTTGCAAATGGCTAGTAAAAAGTTGTCTGAGTTTAAAAAAGGTAAAATTGTGATATACAAGAATTGTATACAGTCATAATACTGTGAAGTAATTCAATTGCCATCTTTCATCAAAAATAAGAAAACTGAAAATAATCATTAAAAAGATAATGTAAGAGATAAACAACAGCATCTGAAGATACAAAAATTGTTAGAGCAGCAAAACAGCAGTGTAACATCACAACAACTCAATATTAGATGTACATTTTTTTTCAGGAAATGTACATCTAATTTTGGGTTGTTGTGATGTTACACTGCTGATGAGACCCAATAAGGTTGAAATAGCTGTTCAGTGGTTAAGTATGTAGTACACAGTGTTTGCTGGATTTTTTGGTTTGGTTTCTTTGTTTAATGGCATATCAACCATTGTAGGTTATTTAATGTCAAATCCATCATTCTAGAAGAACAGCAGTGAGGATAAGGGGGTTCATACCTATCCCAAGGGTATTTGTCCGAAAGTGACTGTAATAGCACGACTAGAGTTCAAACTTGCTTACTATGATTCTGCAGTCCATCACTTTAACCATTACATTACGAGGACCCTGCCCCTTGGATTTTCTGGTCATGGTAATTCAATTTATAAGCCAAAATTAAACATTTCGTTAAAAACTGTCATAATTGATGCTAATGGATACCCAACCAAATATAAATTCATCATAAATTGTCCTAACTTATCAATTGTCTTGAAACTTTTTATATCAGCAGTGTTTTTTGTTTAATACTGAGCTTGGGAGTTGCTGTGGTGTAGTTGCTGATGTGCTGGACAGCAAAGAGAGAGTTCTAACTCCAGTCACACTATTAGATTCACTTTAGGGCTGATACCCTTGAGAAATCTATGAACCTCCTTATTCCACCCAGCTATGGGTTAAATAGTACCACTACTGTCCTTTAACAAGGGTAACCTTGGCATTAAATTACCTACAAAGTTTGATATACCATTAAACAAAGAAACTAAACCAAACTAATGCTGTACATTGTATAGTAAAAATAAACGTCCGCCTGTAATCTCAAAGAGTCAAGACTACTCTGCAAGAACTTAAGGTTATTGCATTTAATACTATGAAAAGAATATAAACTGTATAGAAACTGAAATGAATACTGGAAATGTTTTGATGAAATTAAAAACGAGAATTTATTCATTTTTCAAATAGTATCCAGAAGAATCATCTTTAAAAAGTGAAAACATAAAAAAGGTTTCCATAAGTTTGCAGTTGATGACGCAAAACTTTACTTTGTTTTAAGAAAAATACTACATATTGAAACATTAAATTCATTTTTTTCTTTCATAATTTTTTCAGTGTTCTCTTCTGGGTGGGATTCAGTGAGATTTTCTGTATTTGTCTCATCGGAAGACTTATCGACAAGTTTCGTTTTTGGCTATACAAAAGAAAATGTTACTGTGTGTGTGTGTGTGTGTGTTTGTGTGTGTATATATATATATATATATATATATATATATTACACACACACATTCATACTTAAAAAATTCTCTTTATTCTTTCTTTGCTTTTTCATTTCTCTTTTTTAAGTGCTCTCACCTCCCCACTCTTATTTTTTGTTTTCAATAAATGTCTTAATTTTTATTTTTTTACTCCCCTCATATTTTTGTTTATTCTCTACATATCTTCTCTTTCATTTACATTAATCTTCAACTTTTAAAAATATTTTGTCTTTTTGCTCAATCTTTTCTTTCATATTTAAAAAAAAAAAATTAAAAAAAAAAAAAAAAAACTTTTTCAATTACCCCTATTTTTATTGCTAAAACTGAATCCCTCACTTCCTCAGGAAAAGAATCCCACTCTTATGAGATAGCTATTTCTTTAAAAATGGCTAGTCATAGATTAGAAGCATTTCCTAAAACCATATCCTAATTCCCTACCCAATCAATTTTACTGTGAGGGTGGAGAAAAAGCGGGAGTGTTTATGTTTGAAATTTGGGTATGATAGGATTTGATTGTGGGGGGAGTCGTTTTTTTACAGTCAGAATTGTACCATGCCAATAAGCAAATACAATGGAAGAAAATAGATCAAAGAATAACAATTTAGGGAAAGAATAGGGAAATAAAAAGTAGTAAAAGAAAAATCCTGTGTAGAAGAGGAAGCTGAGATGGAATTAGAGAAGATAATGGATAGAAGCAAAATACAAGCAACATAATGGTTGCCAGATCCTGTTAATAAAGATCAGGAGAAACAGAAAAATAAACAAAGAATTATGGGAAAATGGGCCAAACTTCACATGTTACCATTTTGCAAAATTTTGTTTTCCCCCTTTTTCAAGTTTCATAACGATCATGTTCCTAATTACGTTGCCATAACAGGCACTTATGCTGTAACTGTTGTCATAGGAAATGGACAAAGAAACAGAGTTCAAATCCTAGATGATGCCGTTTGCATTTAACTTCACATTTATGATCTTGAAAAGACATGCATCCAATTCTTTCCCACAAGCTAAGAGTAAATAGTAGGGTAGACTACTTTTTTAGCCTTGGTATGCTAACAAGTCTTGGATAAAGAAAACTGAATTCAAACCAATTGTACTTTGGTTAAAAACTGATCTTGTGTTGCATTCTACCTATGATGGATGGGTTGGGCAAATACATTGTTCTAATATCCACAATGAAAGTTGTAGAATTCCTAAATAATTTTCCTAAAATTTAAAAAAAGTATTGAAAATCCTTACCTGCCAAAGCTCATACAGAGTGGAACAAATATTTAGAAATAAAAAATATATTTGTCTTATATCTTACTTCTCTTGAGCATTTTATCCATATGTTTTAATATATTTTATTTTATCCATATATGTATTCATATTGCAAAAGAAGCATTTTTAAAGCTTTTTATATTCCTGTGAACATAAAATTTCATTATTAGTTCTTGTCTGTTAAAAAAAAATGTGTGGAAATGAGTGCCCCCCGCTCCAGTGCATGGTTATTTTATCTTAATTTTGAGATTAAAAAAAAAAAAAAAAAAAAGACACACGAACATCCACTAACTCTATAAATATAAACAAAAACCAGTAAAAATTAGAACATCCTTCCCAGAAGACCCTATAAACTAAATAACCCTTTCCATCATCCCACACACAACAGTCTATGAAGGAATATCTACCAAGTGAAAACCTCTTGGTCTGATGATAATGTGCCATTGATTCCATGTCTATACTATTCAAATTTAGATCAATCTTTCTCTCTCTCTCTCTCTCTCTATATATATATGTAGAAAATCCAATTTGAGTTCTCAATGCCAACAGCTATCAACATATAATTAATTTGGGATTAATACATCAAAACTTAACATGCAGAGACAAAAAAAAAATTTTTATATGAAAATTCAAAAAAATTCACTTCTTTGGTGTTATTATAAATTTATTTCAAGTCTATGATGACCCTCATCAGATATTTCACGAACACACACACACACACACACACACACACACACACACACAGAGGGTGGTCTGACAGTAGGTAGAATAGGTTTGTTGTTTATATTATTAATTTTTTATATTATTACAATGGTGTTCAAAACCAAGAAGTGTTGGTGATTTGAAAAATGACATCAGAGATGTATTTCAAGAAGTAATTGAAAAAAGAGACTTGTTCAAAAATGTTTGTTTGACAGGTAGATTTTAAAGCTGAATAAATTGTGATTGACAGCAGTTTGAGCACCTGCAGTGATAAAATTTTAGTGCTTTTGTATCATTGTACACAAAATCTAATTGTCAATGTAATAATTGTATATGTAATCTCAAAATTAATGTTATCATTGACTGTCCACCTACTTTTGGACCACCATATATATGGGAACATTGATAAGGCACTCACTATTATGCTTCTGACTGTCTATATTGAGAAAGCAGAGATTATTTAGAAAATCTTAATTTTAACTAGTTTGTAGAGAAAGAAATGTTGCCACCTCGTCCTTCATACAGATGAAAAGTAAATACCTAGCTGATTCTCGAGACAAAAATAGAAACAAACTGAACAAAACAAATATAAAAAGAGGAATCAAATTAAAATAACTAGTGATGAGAGCCATTAAAACTGTCTCTATTAATAGGATTCTGAGGAGATGAGAATGCAAGTAGAAAACGAAAAAAAAATGCCAAATGAAGAACGTAATACGAGAATAAAACAGGTAAAAATTCTTTAGCCAATTTCTTTTTCTAAAATTTTTCATTTCATTTTCTTCAATATCTTTCCTAATATGATATTAAAAACAGTGTTAACCTATTTTTTTTCTTGCCTTGGTAAGATTTCTAGCACCTTAATCTTCTAAGGTTTAGCATCATTAACTTTCAGGTATTTTTGCACCATTAAGCTGCCCAGTGCATCAATACCATTCTGCTATTTTGGCATTTTAAGCTTTTACTTTTTGTAGCATTTCTCTGGAGGTGTTCAGCCCTAATTTTGCATCATTCAAAGAATGATGTATTTGCATCATCAACACTCAAAAATTTCTGCTAATTGAATTTCCAAGTTTTTCCAACTCAGATGTTATGGTCACTCACGTCTTGTCTCATGTATTTGGTCACTCAAAACATATTAGAGTTACAGGATCAATCCTATTCAGTTATTTTGGCACCATCAGCCTCACAATTCTTTCATTATTGCCTCTGGGAGAAGCAGTTGGTGTATTCTACAGCCCCTCAGCTGATTGGGCAACAGATGCTTTTTGGAAACACAGGAATATTTCAGAACTAAGAGTGCCATCTCTGGCCAGTGTACTATCAAAATATATAAACACATTGACCACTCCTAGAGTTGGGTTATTCATCAGAATGTTTGGTTTAATACATGCAGGAGCTGGAGTGAATACAACTTTATTCTTTCATATGCTGATTTTGTGGCCAAATTTTATAAAAACCATCCATCAGATCTTACATATTGGCTCCCAAGTTAGTTACAAAATCAACATTGTTAGCATAAAATTTGTGTTGGTGGGGGGAATTTTATTTCAAATGTCTTCCATCAATGCTACTGAAAGAATATACACACAGACACACACACAGTAAGTTGGTCAACCATAGTCAAGGGCAATCTGAAGGCTTCCTTTCAATAGCTACTACAACAAGATGTAGAGGAGAGTACTACTCTTATCCCTGGATTGCTCCACTTAACCTTGATTCCTTATAATGCTGAGTGTTATGCAAGGAGGGATCAAGTACCATTTTTTGAGTCTTTGGTATGACTCAACCTAGGATTGAACACCAGTCTCCCAGACCATTGGCAAACACTCTAACCATTATGTCAATGGCCCAGTATATATACACATATATAAATATATCAGACTGTCTTCTCAGTTTCGAGAATGACCACCTATTGAGTTTTGCCATTCTTTTCTCGTATGGTTTTTTTAGGCTGTAGTCACCCATAGATGACTTTTCAAGCCGGCCAAATTGTGGCAAATTTTATCAGACTGGGCATTATCAGTCACTTTGGCTCACATGAATGTCATGATACAGAGCAGCAAGTTGGACATGTAAGCACAAATGGCTTTTAAGACCAGTAAGAAAGAGCAGTTTTCCACATATTTCACAATTGAGATGGTGACTTTGTAGACCTGGTGCTGGTCCTTGTTTACCTTTACAAACTCATCATTTGTAAGTGGTACACTGAACACGGCCATTCTCAAAGGATTCTATGCCCACATTAATCAGTTTGTGTCACTGATTTCTATCCAGTGTTATTTTTTCCCCAATTGGTCCACTGATATACTGAATTGTCTAACACAAAATTTTACAGTGCCCTTAAATCTTTTCTTTGGTTTTGATGCCTTTCTGTTCACTTTACACATTTCACCATAAAACAGTTGTTTTGGCAGGCAATTGTCATCCATTCAAATGACATGACCAGCCCAATGAAGACAACTCTTCACAACCATAGATTCAATACTTGCCATCCAATACAAAGTATTTGTCACAGGCATCATTGAAGGAAGTGTTCAAGAGTCTTTAGTTGGTGCTTATACAGCATTCATATTTCACTTGCATACAAGAGGGACATCAAAACACATGCTTTATAAACCATGACCTTTGTTTTGAGTTTGATGCCATGTCAAGACCAAACATGTTTTTCAAGACCAAGAAAGGATCTAGAAGCTTTTTCAATGTGCAAAGAGATCTCATCAGAACTACATCCCTTATCATATTTACCAACCCCTCTGCTCGGGCAGGATATGACACAAGGTCAATTTTTAAGCGGAGTTTAACAGGTTTGAATTCAGAGTTTTCCTTCTCCTAAACTAGTTGCTTCACCAAGGCTGAAGAACCTAGTCTGCCCTAGTATTTACCTATAGCTGGAGGGAGAATAATTGGATTCATACCTTTCCCAAGGGTATTAGTGCTATGTGAAATGCAATCAGTCTCGTCCAGGATTTGAACTCGTGTCGTTGTGTCCATTTCCTATGATGATAACCAAGATATATAAAAGAGTACGTCACATCTAGCTTTTCCCTTCAATGTAAATAGCTGGTTCTATGTAGGACAATTGGGGCAAAGGATCGTGCATAACATTGGTCTTTTTCAGATAGATTTCTCAACCGAAGGCTTTACATGAAAGCACAAAATGGTTCATAAAAGATTGCATTTCATCTTCAGAATGTGTGATAATGTCACAGTCATCTGTATAAACCAGCTCCCTCACTAGAGAGGAGGAGAACTTTGTGTATGGCAACAATCTACTGATATTGTATACTTTACCAGATGTTCAATATCTGATATAGATAGCATCCACCTTTTGATAAAAAGGCACAAGAAAAACTACTGCTAAGTAGATGTTAAACAGCATGGGTGCAGAAATGTCACCCTGTTTGACCTAATTATCAATAGGTATTTTGTTGGAGAGAGTTCTACTAAAACTAACTCTAGCCTTCACCCTGTAAGGAAGAGATTGAATCAAACCCACAAATTTCTCAGGACAACCCAAATTCAACAAAATCTTCTAGAGAGTCGATCTATTCACAGTATCAAATGCTTTTGACAAGTCAATGAAACAGTGATATAATGGAAGGTTCTGTTCTCTGCATTTTTCCTGCAGTTGCTGAACACTGAAAATCATGTCTACTGTCCCATGATTGGCATGAAAGCCGCACTGCAATTCAGGAAGTATATATATACACACACACACACACATTTATTGCTGTATGATTCATAATATTTTTAGTATATTCAATATCCATTATAAACAATGGTTGTATCAAAAATACATAAATCTGGCCTTAGTACTGTAAATAAATGTTTTCCTTATTCTGCACACTTTAAAATTATTTTCAAAAATACCAAATTTACTAATCATATTGAAACAGTTTCATGTTCAAACTTAGTCTCTTGTTTGTAATTCCTTTGCTTTTGTGTACTCTTTTAAAAGAATGCGTTAAAATATCTTTGCTGATACCTGGATTCACGCTTCCAAAATTACCTTGTCAATGAGCTGATCAACCATAGCCATTCCTTCCTTCAGTCCAGAGGTCAGCCTTTTTCCTCATTCTTCATCTCCAATTGCATGGTTTTTCCTATCTCAAGTCAGTTTGCCAGCACCTGGCAATGGGAAAAAATAGACTGACAAATAAAACTTGTGTACACATGCCTAAATAAGTGTCTGTGGATAGAATAGATTAGTTGTTATGTCTGGATGGATGCCTTTGCCAGGGAGCTTTTTGGTAAAGGAGCAAATGGATAGAGTAGTGATAGAAAAATTTATAAAAATCCTTTTTGATCACATAACAAGAAATATTTCAATACCACCATATGGCACCAGCCAATACAAACTAAAGCATATGTTGCATGTGAGTGTTTTTTTGTTTTTTTTCTTGAATAACTATATTCAGGTTTCTTAAAAGCCTATATCTATTTTATGGACTAATAACCACTCTGAGATAACACTATCTTCACAATATTAAATTATTATCATTACAAGAGAAGGGTATGATTGGTATTTGTATGGTTTACCCAGAGAGGTAGAATAATTGATGGCATCCAGGGCAAAGCTATGGTATCAAAAATTCTCAATGTATACTTACTGATAATGAAACTAATAATCCTACAACATTCACCTCACAACATTTCTGACATAGTCTGGCAGGATTATTTGCGTTTTAATTATAAAAGTGTTGTAACCAAACAAAAAGGTTACTGAATGAGAAATAACTAAAATTGAGGTTGGAAATGAAATGGAAATCTTTATAACATTAACAAAATACAATACTTACTAGCGGCGTGAAGAAGGTAAACCACTGCTCATGATGTCAACTTAATCAGCATTTTCCCCTTCACCTTACAATGTCCCACATATTTATGAGGAATGAGACATACCCATTATAGGTAGGGTATATAAAAATAATTTTGAGAGTTTCAGGGCAGCATATATTTCAGGAAAAATGAACAGTTTTTGTTATTTTTTTTACTGGGATTACAGCATTGAATCTGAGAGGAAGATATCTTTAATTGATATCTTCATCAAAGAAGGCCTTTGAAGAAAATTTAGTTTTGAAGATTAAAAATGACATGCAACAAAGATAAATGATTGATGGTGTTTTTGTCATTGGAAGGAACAGCAAGAGAAGCTGTTTTGGAATTAGATACTGCAGTTCTTAATTCTGAGGATGGAATGAAAAAGTTATATGAAAAACTGGATACACTTTTTCTGGAAGATATAACCCAGTCTGCCTTTCAAGCATACAAAACATTTGAAAATTATCAGAGACTGCCTGGGACGTCATTAGAAGATTATTTGATTGAATTTGGCAGACTTGTCACCAAATTATAAGACTAACATTCTTTTACCAGAACCTGTACTCGCATTCAGAGCACTAAAGAGTGCCAATATCACCAAGGATAACGGAAAATTGGTCAAAGCTACTGTCAGCGAATTAATGATAAAAAGAGGATTCGGTTGTAAAAGTTATTTGCCATGCACAACATTCTACAAAGAAATTGCTTGGAAAAAGTCCAGGTTCAACTTGCAAGAAAAATCCTCATGTAATTGTTTCGGCTACAGAAATAAAACCCAATTCTTCTTTCTTCAACAAAGATGCAAATACAACTTTACTAAACGATATGAATGCCACACGGCTTCATTTTGATTCCAGTGACAGTGAAGAAGATTTAAATAGTAAAAGAAAAGAAAGAGAGAGATGCTTGAAGGAAAAGAAATTGCAGAGATCTCTTAGGTACCAACTAACACACAAATTGCCCACCCCTTGACAAAGAAAGGAGTGCCTTCATTTAAGATCCTGGGGTTCATGTCTGAGCCAAAAGAGTCCTCTGTTTAATGTTGTTACACTTTCCTATTTTCTTTTACAGAAATGAAAAGAAAAATGGGGAAGAACTGTTAAGTATGCAAATTATCTCCCCTGATACTTTTGAGAAGAGAAGGCATTATTTGATGACCGGAAGTAAGCAAACGGCCATATTGGTTTATGTGGGAGTGTAAGAAGAAGGGTGTAACAAAAGGCGTCTCTGTATGCAGAGTCTGAGTTCTTTGTTTTTAACAACTACATTCATGTTTACATATTCAGTGTAATTGTTTTTTTGGCACATAGTTATATCAAGTATTCCTATCTAATACAAATAACTTGCACACATTTACATGGTTTCAAGTAACTGATAATACTTATACTTAGTACATAATAGTTTCAAGTAACTACTTTTAATACAAATAATTTCATTACATGATATCAAGTTTTGAAAACAAAACAGATACTATCACTGTGAGTCAAAGTAAACCTGGGAGTACTGCCAATGCAAGTGTGACTCCACACTCCCAGAACTGTAGATATCAAACCTCACCATCAGATGCAGTTTCGTATCATATCCGGAACATCTTTTTTTGGTGTGTGTTGGGGGTTTACACCTCTGCAGTGAATATAGTCAGCAATATTTTAAGGCCGACTGACAGAAGAATTTTAAAAAATTTCCTTTGGTTTTATGGTATAACAACCCTTGTAGGTTATCCAATACCAAATCCTCATGATACATATATATATTAGATATATCAGATTTGGAAACACATTTTCTTAATGTTTTTTTAATGAGCCTAAGCTCAGTCTTTTGCACATTGTTAAATGGTTCCAAGTATTGCGATGTATCACTAACAATTCAATTATACATCAGTTATTTGTTTACAAACAAATGATCAAACAGTTCTATATTTCAAACAATTTACAGGGAGCAATGGTAATGAAGTGGTACTCCATATCCCCTAAAGTTCCAGGACTTTAGATGGTTTAGTGTCATATTCAAGACACTTGTTGGGAGAGTCATAGCCTTCTGCAGAGATGCAGTCTATGTATTCTACAGCCCTAGATGACCAGGCTGTAAAAAAAAAAGATAAGGAAATGGCTCTAAAAGAACAGAAACATCATATATTTGAAATTCGGACAGGATAAAGTATGATGACTTTAGTATCTGATTTGCTGTGATAAAGACACCAAAGAAAAGGTTGATTGATTTTAATGACATGTCAATTCAACTAGGGTTATTTTAAGCCTAGAGTCTAGGGAATTGCATTCATTGTTCATATTTACATTTTTTTTTATATACTTCTTGAGGTTTTCTTTCTGTACATGGTCCAATCAGATATGATTTTTAAACAGATTTATTTGACCCACAGATGGGATCCTAATACATACTACCACTCCCAGTCAGAGTGGACCTCGGAGTAATAGCAAAAAAGAGGTACTCCACAATTCTCAGTGCTCCAGAAGTGGAGCCTCACCACAAAATGCAGCTTTGCAGAGGATACAATCAGTGTATTCTAAGTCTTTCAAACCAAGTAGTTTGTAAGTAAAGTTGGCAACCGAGGTGTAGGGGAGGGTGCTACTCCTTTTCCTGGATTTCTCCACTTTACCTTGGATACATACCTTATATTGCTGAGTGTTAAGCAAGGCAGTATCAAGTACCATTTTTAAAGTCTTTGGTATGACTCGACCTGGGATTGAACCCAGGTCTCTGGGGCTATTGGCGAACACTTTACCCACTTGGCCAGAGTTTGTAAATAGATTTAAAATCTAAGAAAATGAATGACTTCTAAGATACAACAAATCTCTGGGATACACAGTAATTCATTTTTTTTTGTATGCCGAATATTTGATTATCTGTAGACTCCTTGTAGAGTATAGGGTTACATCACTTCATTGGTGGTGCTGCAGTTTCAAGTATTTTTTTATAGTTTGGAGTTGTTAACCACACAATCTGGTTTTGAATTCAGAGTTTTCAGTCTGCCCTACTATTTACTCATAGTTAAGGAGAATGAATAGATTCATACCTTTTCCAATGATATTAGCATAAAGTAACACACAATAATATCTAGGATTTTAATTTGATTTGCAGAGTCCAATTTCTATGACAATAACTATTACATTACCCACACTTCCAACTGACTTAGAGACTGGTTGAAAATTGCATCAGCTGCTTTAGGGGCTCATGTTATACATGAGAGACCAGAAGAAGGTCAAAGGACGCACTGACCGAAATTTTGTGAATATAACTATAAAAGATCCATATACACTAAATGATAAAGTTTATCAAGCACCCAGAGAAAATCTAAATCACTTTGGTCTGTTAATCTAATCTAGCTTGCTAAATATTACACTCAAGGCCATATGTATGAGGCACCTAGTGAGAATTAAACTCACTATTCAGTAACTGATTTATAAGACAAGCTTACTAACCATGATGAATTGCCCATCTGATGAAAATTATATATATAATATAAATAAAATGTAGTCTTTGCTTATGCAGTTTTCATTCAGAGAAATATACATTTTGAAATATGATGCTATGCCTTAAAATATTGATAACAGACAATTTATAGTATTTACCCAACCTCTCCACGACAGGCAGGATGTGACTCAAGGTCAATTTTTAAACTGAATATTGCTGGTTTGAATTCAGAGTTTTCCTTTTCCTCAACTAGTTGCTTAAACAAGGCTATTCTCCCACTTTGCAATAGCTGTAGAACAGATGAATTCACACCTTTCCTTAGCACAAAGTGAAACAGCTTCATACAGGATTTAAACTCATGTCACAAATTAAATCTCCTATGACGATAATTGTTACACTAAGCATGCCACTGGTGTGAAGTGAAATGTAGACAATCTAAACTAGGGCTTGAACTCAGGTAGCCAATTTATTATTGACTGATTCAGTTGTATGCATAATTTTAAGAAGTTGTAGGAATTGTTTCATTTAGAGGATTCTCAGTAAATCAAAGATTTAAATATGTGAATAAAAAGAACTTTGGTTTGTTAACATAAGTACATTTATATATTTGAACATCATCATATAAGTCACACTGACAGCACAGATTTCCCTGACTCACTCTCTCCATCCATATCATTCATCACTCCTGGCAAGTCTTCTTCTAAACTACAATCTGTCTGCACAGACCTGATGCAAATAAGTTCCTATTAGTTGGCCAACAATGGCACAACCAAGTGTAGGGTCCATGGAAAAATGTCACTTACGGGTTTATTGGTTGGTTGTTTTACAGTGTATCAACCCTTTATAGGTCATCTAACGCTGAATTTAGTCATTTTGATAAAAGTTTCAAAAAATTCAGTTGAATATAAGTACAGATTTTTGTTTACACACAGTTAAATGTCAAAACAGTTCTGACCCAGAGATCGGACCCCATCAGGTGCTACCACTCCAGGCTCCGGAAGGGGTGCTCTGCATTCCCCAAAGCTCCAGCATTACTGGAACCTCACCATCAGATTGTTTAGTGTCATATCAGGACACTCGTTATGAGAGACTTACCCTTCAGCAGAGAAACAGTCAGTGTATTCTACAGCCCGAGGAAACTGATGAGTTTGTCCTTGCTTCTCCAACAATGGCCATAAATAATAATAAAGATCATCAAATTTGAATAAACAATAAATAAAAATCAATTTTAGTGAATCAGTCTTTTCTAGACTGTACCAAAGTGTGCTAAAAATCCAAAGAAGAGTAAGAAATGGTCTGATGATATGAGTGTTCAAGTTGGATAACAAATATACACCATTAATATCAAGAAAAATCAATTGATATAATCTATTATAAATTTATTTCATCAACTAGCTAACTGGATCAACAGATGAAAATTTGAAAAGAAACTCATTTCTTTTTAAGCGTTAATATCAAGGAATACATCTCACCTCAAGAATTCTAATTTCGATATACATATTGAAAAAAATAGATAAAAAATTATATGTGCGTGTGTATGTATATATATATATATATATATATAAATAAAATGCTTGAAAATTTTTTTCTATAAATAATTGATGAATATACTTGCCCATTACTTCCTATTATATGCCAGTATTAATCTTTATTTCTTATCAATAAACAGATTTCCGGTTTAAAAGTTTTATTAGAATTTATTTTAAAATCTAAAATTTTTCTATTTTTGATATATATTTTTAAGAATCTAATAGTTTTACCTTAATTCTAGTTGTATCTAATCAAAAGTCTAATTGTTTATAAATTACTGATACTTACATTTGTTTAAATTTTTGAAAGTCATCAGATGATACTGGATTTTTTATCCATCATTTTAGTTGGTTGTTTAGGTTTTATGGCTTATCAACCTTTGCAGGTTATTTAATGACAAATCCATTTTTATACAAATAGTTCTATTTCAAACAATTCAGTTTAGCATGAGTACACAGTTTAATTATCAAAAACATTTCTATTTCAAGCTATTCAGTTTAGTCAAACAATTCTAATTCAAACAATTCAGTTTAATCTAAGTATAGATTTTCTCCACATACAGTTAAATGTCAAAACAGTTATATACTAAACAATTCAGTTTAGCATAAGTACAGTTCCATTTCAAACCATTCAGTTTAGCATAAGTATGTAGTTTAAATTTGAATACACCGTTTAATTGTTAAAAACATTTCTATTTCAAGCTTTTCAGTTTAGTCGAACAGTTTTAATTCAAACAGTTCAGCTTAGCATAAGTATGCAGTTTAGTTCTATTTAACCCATAGATAGGGACCTATCAAGTGCCACCATTGTTGGCCTGAGTGGACAAGGGAGCAATGGCAATGAAGGGGTGCTCAACATTCCCCAAAGCTCCAGCATTACTGGAACTTCACCATCAGATTGTTTAGTGTCATATCCAGGACACCTGTTGGTGGGGGTACCCCCTCTGCAGAATTGCAGTCTGTATTTTATAGCCCAGCCAACTGGGCAACCATTATTTCAATCAGTTAATAATACAACCATTAGTCAAATGATATACATTTAGGATAATATAGTTATTGAATCTATTATTCAAGTGAGGTGAATCATTAATGGTTATATTCTTTTTTGTGTTGGTCTAAAAAAAATTTTACTTTAAATTTTAGCTCCATACTATTTAATTCATTAAGTGAGACAAATAACTAAATTTAAAAATTCAAACAAAATTCTTCATGTTGTTAGATAATATTCATGTGTAATTGTTAGATAAAATATATTAATATAGAAATTTAAATTTCTTATTGTTAATTTAATAATCATAAATTGGTCCTTATATACAAAATTGTAGGTATCCAAAAAACACTTATTGTGGTGGATTATAATGAAGATAGAAAACTTCAGCATCACTTAATACAGGGACAAAGTGTGATGTCAGTTGGCTCACTAAAGAAATCTGTAAAGTAGAAGATTTATAAAAAGGAAATAGGGATGTGATAATATAAAGAATAGTAACAATGAGAAAATTAAAGAAAGAATAATAAAAAAAAGAGAAAAAACAACAAAGAACTATCAAACTGAAAGAATAGATATAAAGCTATGAGAAAAAAAAAGGGAAATATGGAAAGGAGAGAGAAAGAAAGGAGAAAAAGAAAAAGCAAAGAGAAAATGAGAACAAAAAGAAATAAGGGAAAAAAAGAAAAAAAACGAAAACAAAGAAGGAAACAGAAAAAGGAGGGAAAAAGAACATCTGTATTGAAGCATTGTATGAAAATCAGTCATATCATAAAAAAGAATAAAATGTTTAGTGAGCACAAATGGGAACATCTGGTGGCTTTATCCACAACAGATGATACTTTATGATTTTATATTATTACTACTCCACCCCCCCCTTTCAGTGTTAACCAACCACATTTCCTTTTTCTGATCCTCGTTTCATCTACCATTCTGCATCACCAATTGGAAGAAACAGACAACTACTCAAAGATAAGATGACTTGCCAACTATTTGGTGCCAGCATTGTTCTAAAATATGTTTACAAATACTAATATTTCTGGCTAAATTTTTATTCTTGAAAATGAAATAAATAAAAAAAGTTAAAAGTTATCAAAATTAAATTATTACTTATCAAAATGCATTAGTTTTTTTGTGTTTTTTTTTTTAAATAAAAATTTAATTTTCATCCAATTCAAAGCCTATCATCAAGGTGTGCTGACAGAATAGATTCCCTTGACTCTCCTGTCATCTATCCCTCTCGTCATTGTTCTTGGTAAGTCTTCTAGATGGCATACAGTGTCTGTACAGAGCTGATGAATGTAAGTTTTTGCTAGTTGACCAACACTAATGTGTCCATGTGTGGGAAAACATTGCTTACACGTTTGTTCTTGTTACCCCAGTAGTGTCCAGTATAGCTTTCTTATTATACTCAAACAGTTTGTGAAAGGAGAAGTAAGTGGTCATATAGCTGCTGCCTTGTTGGGTGCTGCTTCTAGGATTTGAAAACAGCACATAGCATTCTTATATAGTTCCATTTAGCTTTTTCTCCAGGCTTTTTGTTTGTTTGTTTGGGTTTTATGGTATATCAACCTTTATAGATTATTTAATGACAAATCCATTTTTATAAAATAATCAGTTCTATTTCAAACAATTCAGTTTAGCATGAGTAGACAGTTTAATTGTCAAAAACATTTTTATTTCAAGCTATTCAGTTAAGACAAACAGGTCTAATTCAAAGAATTCATTTTAATATAACTATAGTTTTTGTTTACACACAGTTAATTTTCAAAACAGTTCTATTTCAAACTTCAGATTAGCATACAAAAACAGTTCTATTTCAAGCAATTCAGTTTAGCATAAGTATGCAGTTTAGTTCTATTTGACCTATAGCTAAGACCCTCTCAGGTGCTACCAATCCAGGCCAGAGTGGACCTGGGAGTGATAGCAATGAAGGAGTACTCCACATTCCCCAAAGCTCCAGCATTACTGGAACCTCACTATAAGATTGTTTAGTGTCATATCCAAGATACTCATAGGGGAGCGGGAGAGTCTTACCCCTCAGCAGAGAAGCAGTCAGTGTATTCTACAGCACCAGCCGACTGGGCAATCCAGGCCTTTTGTTAAAGTCTAAATCAGTACAACCATACCACAGTACTGAGTGGAACATTATACAATCAAAACAGATATTAGGTCTTTCAGTATCACCCATAAATAAGTAGGCTCTTAAAATACCAAATAACTGTATTAAGTGCATTGTGGGCATTTTTAAAATTTTAGGTTTTAAACCATCTGTCTTAGCCGAGATATTAAGCCCTCTTTGATGGTTAGATTTATTTCTTTAACAGCAGATCAAATCTTTATGAAAGCTGCGATTTACTTCACTGGTAAATACTTGATTGCAAACATAACTATTTTTAATGTTCCTATATATTTTATTTTTTAATTTTTTTTTAATACAGTTGGTTGGTTTTTATGGCATATCAACCTTTGTAGTTTATTTAATGCCAAATCCATTTTTATGCAAATAATCAGTTCTATTTCAAACAATTCAGTTTAGCATGAGTACACAGTTTAATTGTCAAAAACGTCTATTTCTAGCTATTCAGTTTAGTCAAACAGTTCTAATCCAGTTTAGTATAAGTACAGATTTTCTTTACACAGTTAAATGTCAAAACAGTTCTATATTAAACAACTCAGTTTAGTGTAAGGACAGTTTTGATGTCAAAAACAGTTCCATTTCAAATAATTCAGTTTAGCATAAGCACACAGTTTAAATGTAAGTACACAGTTTAATTGTCAAAAACATTTCTGTTTCAAGCAATTCAGTTTAGTCAAACAGTTCTAATTCAAACAATTCAGTTTACAATAATTATGCAGTTAGGGCCCTATCTATGGGTTAAATAGAACTATCAGGTGCTACCATTCTGGGCCAGAGTGGAGCTGGGAGCAATGGCAATGAAGGGGTGCTCCACATTCCCCAAAGCTCCAGCATCACTGGAACTTCACCATCAGATTGTTTAGTGTCATTTCCAGGACACTCATTGGGGAGGTGGGGGTTGCAGAGTTGCAGTCGGTGTATACTACAGCCCCAGCCAACTGAGCAATATTTGACTACAGTTTTTACTATCATCATTTGTTTGTACAGTTACAGAGTATAAAGAATTCTTATTGAATACTAATAATTTTCAAACAGATCTATTTGAGTAACAAATGTATCAGAGTGGACCTGGGAGTAATGACTATAAAGGAGTGCTCCACAACTGGAGCCTCACCAACCATCAGATGCAGTTTTGTCATAATGTAATTAGGAATGCTAATTGTAATGAAACTTTTAAAAAGTGGGGACAGAAAGTTTAAATTGTGTTGATGACTTATATAAGCAATAAATTAAAGAATTTGAAAATATTCTTGTGTATGAAGCAAAACATTTATTTATTTTATTTAAATAAAAGTAATACAAAGACCTTGTTACTGTTGCAATGCATTTCAAAAATTGAACTATTTAACTGATATGACAAAAACACTTTCAAGAATTTAACCAATAAAAAAGAAAAAAGGATTTCAACTTCAGACACAAAAAGGGATTGTAATCATGAATAGGCACATACAACAATAAAATATCCTTAGAAGGTTAGTTAGGTTTTATGGCATATCAACCCTTGTAGGTTATTTAATGCTAAATACTCTTTATACCTATATATTAAATATATATGATTTGGTTTAGTTGATTTTTATGGTATATCAACCTTTGTAGGTTAATACCAAATCCTCTTTATACAGATATTTGTAAGTGCCTAGTTCGTAAATAACATTCTTAAAGAAGCCAGAGCTCATTTGTTTGCATACAATTAAATGTTTATATATATGATTTGTAAGTAAATAGTTTGTAGGTCATCTTATTTTTAAATGATGAAGAGCTTATTTGTTTGCACACAGTTAAATGGTTCCAAGTATTCCAAAAATAGTTCTATTTAGTATCAATCATTTCTTTGCACTCACTTAAAAATTGGTGATCTTAGTCAAGAAAGACCCAAAAGCTTCCTTTTCAATAGCTACTACACCAAGGTATAGGGGAGGGCACTACTCCTTTCCCAGGATTGCTCTACTTTACCCTTGATAGTGCTGAGTGTTTAGCAAGGCAGTGTCAAGTACCATGTTTTGAGCCTTTGGTATGACTCAACTATTACTAACAATTCCATTTCACAGTCATTTGCAAACACTCTACTCTTTAGGCCCATGGTCCAGTACTCACTTAAATGATTTCAAATATTGCTATCTAACAAATAGTTTAATTTTCACACAGTTAAATTGTCATATATATATATATATATATATATATATATATATATAAAAATCACTGGAAAAACTACAAAAGACTCGTAGATATATAAAAATATAATTTATCTTTTTATTCTTCAATGGCAACGATTGTGTGTAATAGGAATAAAGTCAGAGAGAGTTTGCACATATATTTCTTCTGTGGCAGGGACCCTTTTTATGAAGTTGTGCAACAGCCGGAGAACACACATGAGGGGCTGACAGGTCTGCTTTAGTGACCAGTGGGTCTTCCTTTGTTTGAGACCAGTGGATCTCTGCCTTCAGTCCAAAATTACAGACCTTATATTGTCTTTTCAAGTCCCATTCGGAACTATGAACATCCTCTTCGCCTCACATATTTTTCTGTTTATGGCTGGTTATTGGAACTGACATACTTCCGGGTTTTTTTTCTGGTAATTTGTTGATCTTATCTGCGAATGGAAATATCTGTCACTCTATCCATAGCCAATAAATTATATTCTGGCCATCATATTTTATATTTCTCTTTCCTGTGAAAACATTTTGTTGATATTATCTTGCGACCGCCTTAAATCTACTATAGGTAATATTAACAATTTAGGCACACAGAGTTTCAAGAATTAATAATCAACTCAAATCATTTTATTCAACATTATTCATTTGTTAGCACACAGTTAAATGATTCCAAGTATTGCTATCTATTACTAACAATTCCATTTCACAGTCATTTGTTTACACAGTTAAATGGTCAAACAATTCAATTTTTTATATTTCAATTGTAGAGAATGCGTGACGAGGTAAATGTCACGGCGGTGGATGCAGAAATGGCAATGCGCGTGCACGACTGGACCAAAAGCGAGGCCTGTACTCATTTGCATAACCGTGGGCCCCGGCAGCATAAAAGCTGTGCGTTTCTGAGCATAGTAGTCAGACCCCCGTGTGCATTTCGTTTTGCTATTGACTGCCGTTTTAGATGAAGAAGAATACGACAACGAAACAGAAAAATTCAACTACATCAATTTAGCACAAGTCATTTGCCTACACACAGTTTAAATGTCAAACAGTTCCATTTGACCCATAGATAGGACCCTATCAGATACCACCACACTGACCCAGAGTGGACCTGGGAGCAACGGCAATGAAAAGGGTACTCTATTTCCCAAAGCTCTAGGGCTGGAGACTCATCATCAGATGGTTTAATGTTATATCTGGGACACTTGTTTTGTTGGATCATACCCCTTTGCAGAGATGCAGATGATGTATTTTACTGCCCCAGCCGACTGGGCCGTAAAATGTCAGCTGAAAGACAACAAAATATATGAAAAGTATATCAACAAATTGAAGACACCAAAATAGAAAAATTCAAAACTTACAACCCCCCCCCCAAAAAAAACCCCACTAATTGAATACTATGCCAGGATATCAAAAATATGTTAATGATTGAAAACACAATATTTCAATGCAATCCATTATATCATAAATAAGGATCAACCCTCCCCAAATAATGTTATTGATAACTGCATATACAATATACATGACATGAAACTATTCATATACAAAGTGTGATCAAAAAGTATTGAGACTGCATCTTTAAAATTTTCCAAGAGAAAATAAACAGCTAATCAACTTGTATAATAAAGACATGAATACTAGACAAATTAATGACAATTCTTGATACTTATTCATCAGCAGTCATAATACTTTTTGACCACCAATTTTTGATGAAACACTGGATTATGCAAGTGCAGTAGCCTTCATAATCCCAGACCTAACTGCTTGTGACTGTTTCCTAAACAGAAATTTCATCTCAATAAGAAGATATTAGAACATGAAACACATTAAAAAGAAATATGATGACACAGCTTCATATTAAAAGAAAAGCTTTGAGAAAATTTCAAGAGAAAATTTACTGGAATCGACATCTTTAGTCTTGTTAGATTTTGAACACACTTTATATATATATATGTATGTGTGTGTGTGTGTGTGTGTGTGTGTGTGTGTGTGTGTGTGTAATACACACACAGAGACACTAATGAACATGTGTTTTCTTGGTGCTAGTATTTATGTTTTAAAAGTTTAAATTAGAACTACTAATAAAACTAAAAAAGCATATAAAAAGACTTTTTTTTTTTTTTTTAGAAATGAAATTGAAAAATAATTATACATAAGATTGCTTTCAATACATTTGAAAATAAAACATTAAAAAATCAAGAACACCAAGTTATCAATATACAAATTATCCACATCATATGCTATGTAAACCTTTATTCATAAGTGATATATAACACACATTACAGGATTTTAAATGCATCAATAACATGTGCTGTTTTGAGGCAAATCTAATCCAGTTATTAGAGACATCATTAATAAATAAAATGCAAATTAGTATTTGATAATTACCAGATAGCCATTGAGAATTTAATATAAATAAATGAACTGTGACCTTTCTGTGAGACAATATGTATATACACACACACACACACACACACACACACACGGTCGTTCAAAAAGTTCTAAGCCTCAATCATAAGTTTCCTGAAAATCTCAATTTTTTCAATTTGGGACTGATCTTGCAGACAGCTTGCTTATCAGGTATGCGTCTTCTTTCTGGGTGAAGCTTAGAATTTTTTTTTTAATGAACCTTAATATATATGTGTGTGTGTGTGTGTGTGTGTAAAATAGAATACACTCATATACATTCAAGCAGAAAATATATAAAGATAGTTATTGATAAAGGCATAACAAAGACATTTTTTAAAATTTCTTCAAAGAAACTGTAATCTTGATGAACCCACCTTAAGCTTCCTATGTTTTGCAGTTGTATTGCCTCCTTCTCTTTAAAATAAGAACTTCCTGATGATAAGCAAAGAACTCAGATAAAACTGAATAATTATTAACCAAAATGCAACAGGCCAGACTTTCCTAATTGCTAATTAAACTTGCAGTTTACAGCCAATTCAGTAGATGTGAGTTTCACCATGAAACCAAACAGATTATTATGATGATTAGCTCTCAACACAGGTTAATAAGTTTTATTACTACCCCAACCAAATATCATGGAATTAGAAAACTTAAAGGTTCACCTTCATTTTTATTCTAATTATTTAAAGTAAATAAAACTGCTCAGAGATGCATTTTTTTAAATAGCCAAATATTTTGGCTCCATAAAATATTCCTTAGACAAACTAGACTAAATTAATGGTATAATTTTTTTAAAATCATGCCAATGAAAATATTATGGAATAACCTAATATTGAGTAAATATAACAATGACCTATTTCTGTTCATTGCTAATATAAACACAAATAAACTGATTAATATAAAGCTTAAACATGAAATCAGAATGTTTCTAATTTTGAGGAGATCATTCCATGATTTGTTTAGACTACTTAACTCATTCTGTTTATGTTGTTACTACAACTGAATCATTCAACAATCTTTTTAGCTATAAAATTCATCAGAAAAGAAAGGAGTCTTTTTTGTTAAAATAAAACTAGATAGCAACAGAAAATGGTAGCTAATAATACCAACTGATTTGGTTCATATTGCTAGGTATGAACTATCAATGTAATCAAAGTACCTAATTTATACATAGGCATGAACTCCAATTCCCTTCATATTATGCCAAGATAACCATAACATGATAAAATTAACAATGATTTTGAATTAAGATTTCATGCCTTAGAAAGTCATTAGAATGAATTGGACAAAATGTGGAACACAAATGAATCTTTGATTGAAAATTAGTTTTTCTTACATCCAATTTTAACTGTCAAAGTTGACAATGAAATTAGCAGAATTTGGCTGCTATTACCCGAGCAGGTAATAAAGCTATGACAAAATAGTTTGACAAGATGCCTTTTCTCTTTTCATGGCATGATAGTGCCGAGACATTTTGTCAAGATATTTATAGTACAGAGTACAGGGAGAAGAGGATACATGCCTTTTCTTTTGGTATCAGTGCTCAGGGAACATAAGCAGACTCAGCCAAAATTTTTAATTTGTTCACCATTTACAATTTTTAAGTTTGTTTAAATTTAGAGTTGAACTTCTCCTAGACTGGTTGCCTTACCAAGGCTAAAGAACCCAGTCTGCCTTACTAGTTACTCATAGCAGGAGAGGGAGGAGAACAGATAGTTTCATGCCTTTTCTAAAAGCATTCGAGAAAAGTGATCATCAACTATATTTCTTATGATGATAACTGATACACAAAGCCTGACTTCATTTTATTTGATGCATGCAAAAGTTTCCAGCATTTTTTGCCATGTACAAACTGAATATACAATGGAAAACTGATTTTTTTTTTTAGAATGAAAACTTTTCCACATCCTTTATGTTGATTGTTACTCAAATTATGAAGCTTTATCATAAAACCTTTAATCCAAATTAGCAATCAACAGTTTTCCTTTGATCATAAACTTTAGTCCACAGTTTTATATCAATTGAATTTAAGAAAATTGACACCTGATTCTTCTTATCCTGTCATCTGTCATAAATTGGACAGTGTCATTGATGTCACTTTTTCCTTGCTCCCTTCTAGGAAAGCAAAAATGATGCCTGTCTGCCTATTAACATCTATAAATCATCATCTCCTATGAGCCATAAAATGATCTCATGCTAAACATTTTACATTTTTTTCTTCCGATACTCAACACAAAACTTTTTCCTTCGTTTATGATTATTAGTCTTATGAGTTAAACTTGTAGTTATTTATTGATGAGATAGATGCATTTTAACAACATAGCAACCAGTTTAGGGTTATTTTCTGCCATAAAATTAGGGAATTTCATTCATTGTACATTTTTACCCATATTTTTGTATAGCTACCTAAGAGTTTTTCTTTTATATATCAAGTACTCCGATCAAATATCAATGACTTGGACACAGTTAAATGGTTTCAAGTAATCCTATCTAATACTAATAATTAAATGATTTTCAGTAATTATTCTAACTTAAGAGTCATTTGTTTGCACACAGTTATATAATTTCAAGTTACTATAATAATCATTAGTAAACAATTACTGCTTCAAGTAACTATTATTCCAAATAATTTACAGTTACATAGTATCAAATACTGCTATCAAAGACAAATAATTTTCAAATATCTATTTGAACCATATATGGAACCCTAACAGGTACTACCACTCTGGGTTAAAGTGGATCTAGGAGTAATGGCAATGAAGGGTTACTCCTAACTACCCAGATCTCTAGAACTGTGGTCTCATCATCAGATGCAGTTTAGAGTCAGACTCAGGATAACCAGTATTAATTTGTTTTGGTTAATGATAAAAAAAAAGGCTGATAAAAACATGTTAGTAATCAGAAATTGATTCAATATTAGAGAACTTAATTGGCAGCAGTTTTATTTTTTGATATTTTTTATTGTGTGTATTTCAGTTGCTGATTAGTTATTATAATTTAGACAGCACAATTGGCAGAAACCTTTTCCTTGTTTTTCCTGTGGATTGGTGCAACATTCATTGACTTTAATGATGTATAAACCCATCTAGGGTTATTTTATGCCTGGAGGTTAGAGAATTGCATTCATTCTATGTTCATATCTACATTTATTTGTTCCTTATAAGTTTTTTTTCACTCATCATCCTATTTAATACAAATAATTTTTCAATAGACCTATTTGACTCCAAGAGGGAACCCTAATAGGTATGATCACACCAGGTCAGAGTGGACCAGAGAGTAATTTGCCATTACTCTCAGGTCTTCTGACAATTAAAGGGTACTCCAACCACCCCCCAGATCTCTATAACTGGAGCCTCACCACTGGATGCAGTTTGGTATCTTACCCAGGACACCTCTTTCAGAGGGAGGGAGCGATCATACCCCTTTACAAAAAATAAAATCAGTGGATTCTAAGCCCTGCAAACAGGGTGACATGGAGTTTAAGGTTGTTTTTTTTTTAAATCCATATTTGGTTGATATATTGCTGATGGGATGTTTCAACTTGATCCAATTGTCAAATTTCATAAACTCACTGTTCTTTTAATTATATCCTATCAACACTTTTATTGCTATCATTGATATTTTATTGCTGGTTTATTAAGTCTTTTCTTATAATTTTCTTTTTATAGTCTGAGGTTATTTGTCACTGTTTAAATATCAGCCTGGCAAAATTATTACTCATATCTAAGTCAAAGCCAATTTATTTTTCTAATAAATACAATAAATAATTAGAAATGCAGTTTCAAGATCCATTAATGAGTAAAACCTGTATTACAAATTCTACAACAGAGTGTTCGCCAATGGCCCGGGAGACCTGGGTTCAATCTCAGGTCGAGTCATACCAAAGACTCAAAAAATGGTACTTGATGCCTTCCTGCTTAACACTCAGCATTATAAGGTACGGATCAAGGGTAAAGTAGAGCAATCCAGGGAAGGAGTAGCGCCCTCCCCTACACATTGGTGTAGTAGCTATCGAAAAGGGAGCCTTCGGGTTACCCTCGACTATGGTCGCCAACTTTACTTTACTTATGTAGGGTAAAAAAACGTATCTTCAAAATGTTTTCAAACAGGTAAACACTGCATGCTTAGTTGCAGTATAAATGTTTAAAGATCCAATATAATGTATGTTAAGTATGCAAATTATCTCCCCTGATACTCTCGAGAAGAGAAGGTATTATTTGATGACCGGAAGTAAACAAACAGCCATATTTGTTTATGTGTGAGCGTAAAAAGAAGGGTGTAATAAAGGCATCTCCATATGCAGAGTGTTAAAGTCTAAGTTCTTTGTTTTTAACAATGGTAGCAGAGCTAAAAGACACTATGGCTTCTAAGTATTTTCCTCCACCCGCATTGCTTTAAGATAAATACAATACATGGCGGAAGGAAATGTTAATATGGGAACTAGCCACTTCACTGGATAAAACGAAAAGAGCCCTCATGGTGTTTTTGTCATTGGAAGGAACAGCAAGGGAGGCTGTTTTGGAATTAGATACTGCGGTTCTTAATTCTGAGGATGGAATGAAAAAGTTATATGAAAAACTGGATACACTTTTTCTGGAAGATATAAACCAGTCTACCTTTCAAGCATACAAAACATTTGAAAATTATCAGAGACTGCCTGGGACGTCATTAGAAGATTATTTGATTGAATTTGGCAGACTTGTCACCAAATTATAAGACTAACATTCTTTTACCAGAACCTGTACTCGCATTCAGAGCACGAAAGAATGCCAATATCACCAAGGATAACAGAAAATTGGTCAAAGCTACTGTCAGCGAATTAATGCTATCTTCCATGTCAAAACAGTTACGGAAGATTATGCATGGACATTCTTCTAGTGATTCATCACCCAATACTTCACCTGTCTGAAAAAAAAAAAAAAAACGAAATGGATATTGTTAACTATACAGAAGATAACCAAATGGACCCTACCGCAGTATATTATGGCTGCTCCTCATATCGACGTGATTCGCGTTTAAATAATTCACAAGAAAAGATAAACCTCGCTGGAAGACGACAGGGATATAAGAATAAAACACGGTCTACGAACAAAAAGAAGTTAAATGTATGAGACCAAACAGGTAACATTACAGTATGTTTTAATTGTGGCTGCAGGTTTCACTGGTCTTATGATTGTCCTTACGGTCATAGAAGCAGGAATAAACATGGCATCAAAATAGAGGAAGATTTATCCGTGTCGCACGGGGTTTTAATGAGTCAGCAAAAATGTAAGAACGGCGGAGACATTTTTGGGGGTGAGACGCTTGGCTCTGCGGTTTTAGATAGTGGTGCATCCAGCACCGTTTGTGGAACAAAATGGTATAAATGTTTTCTTGAAACATTAACGGATGCACAAAAGAAAAAAATAGTAAAAATAAAAGGAGTGAGAACCTTTAAATTTGGTGATGGAAATAAACTGAACTCACTCTACCATGTGTTATCGCTGATATTGAAGTCAGTATTATCACTGATGTGCTGAACTCTGACATTCCACTCCTCTTGAGTAAAGACGCTATGAAAAGAGCTGGAACTTGCCTCACTTTTGAAGATGACACTGTTACCATGTTAAAAAAGAAAATTCCCTTAAGCTGCACATCGTCTGGACATTACTACATTCCTATTACCAAACCTCTACCAGACAAACGTAAGTTCAAACACATACCTTTTAATAAAGTAATCTCTTCTAAAAATACGGCAAAAAAAAATTAAAATTGCAACAAAGTTACATAGACAATTTAGTCATCCTAGTAGTAAGAAATTGTGTGATTTAGTGAAAAATGCAGGAGTGACAGATCCTGAATTTATAAAAATTTTGCAGACACTCCAAAATTCATGTGAACTATGCATTCGTTACAAAAAGACTGAACCCAAACCCATTGTTGGAAATTTTAATATGGCGTCGGAAACCAGTGGTTCAAATTCTGGGATTTCTAAAAAGTCTTTGAATAAGCTGGCACCCAAGGAAAGAAACAAGGCCAAGTGTACAAACAGAAAGCCATTAGCGAAGAGTCAGCTTGTTGATCTCAATAATCCTAGATCAGCAAAAATCTGCAAGAATAGGATGAAATCATTATCTACTCTAGAATGTAACTTTTTATCTCCTGATGTTCATAGAAGAGAAACAATTTGTACTCCAGGAAAAGGATCTATTTCTTGTAGACAATATGATGCTGAAGTTGATGACAAACAGAGTGAAACTATGAATGAGAAAGAGAATCGGAATAAAGAGGATTCGGTTGCAAAAGTTATTTGCCATGCACAACATTCTACAAAGAAATTGCTTGGAAAAAGTCCAGGTTCAACTTGCAAGAAAAATCCTCATGTAATTGTTTCGGCTACAGAAATAAAACCCAATTCTTCTTTCTTCAACAAAGATGCAAATACAACTTTACTAAACGATATGAATGCCACATGGCTTCATTTTGATTCCAGTGACAGTGAAGAAGATTTAAATAGTAAAAGAAAAGAAAGAGAGAGATGCTTGAAGGAAAAGAAATTGCCGAGATCTCTTGGGTACCAACTAACACACAAATTGCCCACCCCTTGACAAAGAAAGGAGTGCCTTCATTTAAGATCCTGGGGTTCATGTCTGAGCCAAAAGAGTCCTCTGTTTAATGTTGTTACACTTTCCTATTTTCTTTTACAGAAATGAAAAGAAAAAGGGGGAAGAACTGTTAAGTATGCAAATTATCTCCCCTGATACTTTTGAGAAGAGAAGGCATTATTTGATGACCGGAAGTAAGCAAACGGCCATATTGGTTTATGTGGGAGTGTAAGAAGAAGGGTGTAACAAAAGGCGTCTCTGTATGCAGAGTGTTAAAGTCTGAGTTCTTTGTTTTTAACAATGTAGATCACAATCTTTGAAAAAAATTATTTCAAACAAACCTATTTAACCTATAAATGGAAAACAGGTACTACTACACCCTGTTAGGATTGAACTGGGAGTAATGGCAACAAAGGGTTCACTCCACCCTTCCTGGAGCTTCACCAGATAAAGTTTAGTATAATAGTCCAGTGCATGGGATGTCATCAGCATATTCTACGACTCAACAAAAGGGTAAAATAAAAAAAAATTCTTTCTTTGTAGTAACCGTAAGTTTATAAAATATTGCTTGTAACTTTTACAATTCGACCAAAAAAACAAACAAAACCCATCATGATGAATGAATGTCAGATGAAATATATGGAATACTATATAACTTTGCATAGGTAAAGTAATCAGTTGATATCTATTTCTAAATGATGCCTTTTGATCCATCAAAGTCCACCATATTTATTGAAATCTTCCAAATCTTCAATCATTTAATTTCTTGGATCATATCATTGACCATTTTGTAACATTCATCAAACTGGCAATATTTTTGATCAACAGTTCTCTATCATTCTTATCTATATCAATTATCAAAAAAAAAAACAAAAAAAAAAAGTTTGTCAGCCCTATATACATCGCCAATTTGATATGAAGCTACCAAATCTGACATGTATACTAATGGGACAAAGTAGGGCAGGGAGATCTTTTAGTCAGAAAAACAAGCTTTTATTGAAAGGCAGTCTCTAACAATCAATGGGAAGCCATGTTGATGAAAGATTGAACTGATTTTTCAAAATTTAAATTTAATCTGAGAAGAAAAGTTTTGATTGATTAATTTCCGTAGTGTCAATATCTTAATTAAAATCAGAAGAAATTTTTGTATAAAATTAAATTTTTTTGCAGAACAATGTTAACATTTTAAAATAAGAAATATAGTACTTGGTAAATTACTTTTTCTGGGAAGAAATTAAATTTTCTAAAATAAAGTAATTTTCAAATGAAAATTTGTAACCCATTAGATGAAAATCTTTTGACAAAAATTATAGAATAATCAGCTTGGATCCAAATTTTGACCCCTGTGTAGATGGATACTTCAGCTAGTGAGCTATAATTCAAATTCTCCTTATGCTTCAAACTACTAAAAATAATATATGATAACCATGAGAACTGGAATCTTTATGACAGTTATACTTAAATTTTTTTAAAATAACAACAAAGAATATTAGTAATAGTATTATTTATATAATTGTCATCTCCTTCATTTCTGACTCAGTTTTTCAAAGTAGGTTAAACTATTGTTTATCATATTCTTCTCCGAAACAAGACAGCAAGCTGAAGAGTAGGTCAAACATTGTCCTCCAAGTAGGAAATTTTATCTATTTTATTTTTTAGTAATGTTGCAGGTCATCTAAAAGTCTTTATTCAGTAGATAAGTAAAGTTTATAAACCTTACATAAAGTGAAATAAGTCATCTCATTTTGTGGATTAGAAAAAAAAATTTCTTACAAAATCTATGAGGATTAATGTTGAATCAACAATTTGATTTCTTTGTACTTTGCAAATATTCAACAAAACAAATCAGTTTAGGAGTAATAATAAGATGTACATTATTGATAATTATATTAGGTGATAATTTTATCAAACAAATCCTGGAAGCAACATCCCACAAAACAGCAGCTTTACGGCCACCTACCTCCCATCTCTAAAACCATCCAAATAAGACGAACAAGGCATGCTGGACACTGCTAGAGAAGTAAGGATAAACTTATAAGTGATGTTCTCCTATGGGCCCCTCCACACAGACTTGCAAGTGTTGGATGTCTAACAAGAACCTATCTACAACAACTCTGTATGGAGACATGATGTAGTCTAGAAGACCTGCCGGGAGCGATGGATAATAGGGACGAATGGCAAGAGAGGGTCAAGAAAACCTGTGCTAGTAGTGGGACATGATAATCATGATGATAATTTTATATGCTCGATCGATTAATTTTAACAGCATGTCAACTTGTTTAGGATTATTTTAGGCCTAAAAGTTAGAGAATCATAGTCATATTACACACTTAGATTTTCTGTATTCAAATTTAAATAATTTTTTTTTTTTTTTTTTTTTTTTTTTTTTACACAGGGTCCTATCAAATTTAATTTTTAAACAGATCTATTTGACTCATAGATGGGACTACCATTCCAGATTAGAGTGGACCTGGGAGTAATGGTAATAAGTGACTGGTCTAACACTTTCCAGATCTCAAAAATTGGAGCCTCACAATCAGATGCAGTTTAATGTCACACCCAGGACAACACATTTGGAGGAGGTCTTACTCCTCTACAGAGATACAGTCAGCATATTCTAAACACCACTGACAGGGCAATTTAATGTCTACAGTCTATAAACAAGATTATTTTTCAATTTAAATTCTACACTGAAAAAATAAACAAAACAAAAAAACCCTAACGTCATGTCTTGATTTATAGATATTATTTTCAATTTCAATGTAGTTTATTTGATCTACATTGTTTAATTGCAATCACTATATAATCATATCTGTAAATATTTGACAGACTTGGAGATCACTTACTCCAGTGTCAAATTTCCTTCACTAAATAATCATAAATTTTTAGCCTCCAACCTACCAATTATTCATCAGTGGAATCTTCTAAGGGAAGGTTAGTTGGTGTTTTATGATGATCCCTTTTTTTGACAGCACTAGCATGATCTACATGCACTGGGTTCCTACTGGACAGACAGTCAACTAGGAATACTATGTTGTGGTTTTAAGGGAGATTCTATCGGAAGAGGCCAGCACTCTTCAAATCGAGTCAGTGGCATTTCCACCAGGATAATGCACCAGTCCACAACTCCATCCTTGTCACAGACTATTTGAGCAAGATGGGCATCAAGACAGTTCCTCAGCCTCCCTATGGTCCAGACCTTACTCCCTGTGACTTTTGGTTATTCCCTAAGCTCAAGGAAAAACTTAGAGGCTGTCATTATGAGACAATTGAGGCTGTGGGTTATTTAATGCCAAATCCTTTTTATTTATATATGATTTGCTAAAGTAAATAATTGGTAGGTAACTTAATTTTTATATGAGCTGTTAAAGTTCATTTTTTTTTTTTGCACAGTTAAATGGTTTCAAGTATTCCAATCAAACACTAATTATTCTGTTTAATACAAATTATTTGTTGGCACACAGTTAAATGGTTTCAAAGAATTGTTATTTAATATTAGTAATAGGTACCTTCTGTAAGTTTCTAGACTTTTTGAACATGCATTTAAAATTGTTGCTGACTCATGAAAATTCAGAATGTTTTTGCTATACATCTTATGAGATGACTAATTTTTATGATTTCAGGTTCAAATGAACAGCTACAGCAGCAATTGGAATACACCCTACTAAATCCTAATTATTGCAGCTGGTGAATTTCAAAAGTGCAATCTGGACATGAGGACACTTTAGAAGAATGATATGTAATAAAATTCTGTTTTAAACTTGGAAAAAATGCCACAGAAATGTATGGAATGCTTCAGACTGCTTTTCGACCATCTTGCATGAATCGAGCATCAGTTTTTGAGCGGCATAAGAGAGTTGAGGAAGGCAGAGAGTCTGTGAGTGATGATGAGAGGTGTGGGAGGAGTAAGAAAGTCAGAATACCAGAGTTGAATGGCCATATAAAGAATTTCATGGATAAGGACCATCGTGTGTCAATAGAGACAATAAGTGCACAGTTTGATGTCAGTGTGGGAACTGTACACACAATTATTCATGAGGAACTGAAGATGTGGAAGATTTGTGCAAAGTTCATCCCAAGGGTGCTCAGAGAAGATCAGAAAGAAAGATGTTGTCATGACAGCAGGGAGATGGTCGAGCTGATCAATTCAGATTCCGCAGTTCTTGATGCTCTGGTGACCTGCAATGAAAGCTGGATCTACTGCTATGACCCAGAGACCAAGAGACAGAGTTCCCAGTGGAAGCATGCTGGCTCTCCCAGACCCAAGAAGGCCAGACAGAGCAAATCCACCCTCAAACTTTTGATGATCCCTTTTTTTGACAGCACTAGCATGATCTACATGCACTGGGTTCCTACTGGACAGACAGTCAACTAGGAATACTATGTTGTGGTTTTAAGGGAGATTCTATCGGAAGAGGCCAGCACTCTTCAAATCGAGTCAGTGGCATTTCCACCAGGATAATGCACCAGTCCACAACTCCATCCTTGTCACAGACTATTTGAGCAAGATGGGCATCAAGACAGTTCCTCAGCCTCCCTATGGTCCAGACCTTACTCCCTGTGACTTTTGGTTATTCCCTAAGCTCAAGGAAAAACTTAGAGGCTGTCGTTATGAGACAATTGAGGCTGTGACGAAGGTCATTGACACGCTCACACAAGAGGACTTCCATGGAGCCTTTCAGAAGTTGTTGGAACGGTACAAGTATTCCTCTGTAATATAAATAATTTGGACACAACCATATGGTTTCAACTAACTAAT
The DNA here is from genome assembly GCA_963585895.1 of Sepioteuthis lessoniana. Lineage (NCBI taxonomy): Eukaryota > Metazoa > Mollusca > Cephalopoda > Myopsida > Loliginidae > Sepioteuthis > Sepioteuthis lessoniana. The sequence goes on from OY757907.1 coordinate 74,732,472, forward strand.
AATAACCCTTCATGTATGATTAAAGAATTCTATTTGACTCCTAAACAACACTCAAACATGCATTACTACTCTGAGTCAAAGTGAACATGGAAGTAATGGTATTGTAAAAGTACTGTACATTCCTCAAAGCTCTGTGACTGGAGCCTCACTGTTAGGAACAGTTTAGTGTCATACCCATGATACTCATTGTGAGGGGGTCTTGCTAATCTGCAGAGTCGCTGTTGGCATATTCTATAGTTGCAGTCAGCAGGGGAAATCTTCTCTTGGAGAAATTCCTACCCTTAGAGTAACCTTTAATTCTTCTCTTAATAGATTTTTTTTTAATTTTCAAAGTCTAAATATTCGTATTGAGAAGATGAGTAAATAAAATTCACTACAAATAACAAGATTCCTTTAAATAGTTAATCAAAAAAATTTTCAAGTTCTGAATTTGCGTTTTCTCTTAAATGTTCAATTAATTATTTTCAAGCAGATTTTATTTTGAATATCAATGAAATACCCAACATTTTTACTATTTTTCTTACTATAAAACAACCAAGCCCTAAAATTCTTGAAATGTATTGGTCTGTCTGAGGGGCTTAGAATATGTTGCCTGTATCCCCCTGCAGAGGAGTAAGATACCCCTATAAAAAGAGGTTAAGTTTCTTCATTTAATGCCATATCAACCTTTGTGGGTTATTTGATTCCAAAGTTATCCTTGAAGAACAGTAGTAGTGCTTTTTAATCCATAGGTGTGGGGATAAGGGGGGATTCATACCTTTTCCAAGGGGATAAGTTCGAAAATGAATGTAATAGAGCAACTGGAGTTTGAACTCTTAGTAGAATGTTGCAGTTCAACACATTAAACACAGCGATGCCTTGAGTGTCACCCTAAACTACATTTGATTGTGAGTGTTATATAATTAAGGTAATGATTTTTTATAGTAACCATTTTTCATTAATTATATATTTTATTTAGTTTGGTAAGGCTTTGAACTACTCAGTGTTTCTTAGTTCAGGTGCCATAGTCACATGGTGCACTCTTACACTCACACAGGAAGGATATAACAATCATCATCTCTCATAACAAACCCCCAAACTCCGTTGGAGTGAATTGAGAGTGTGGTTGACATACCTGGAACAAATAGTCCTGAGAATTTGAGGATTTTGAAAAGATGGGTAGTTGAGGTTCAATCGTTGAAGTATGCAGTTGGATTTTTCGGATGATCAAAGCAGATCAGTTTGGGTTTTGATTGGCAGAGATGAGTTGAGATCTTAGACACCACAAGGTACACCATGCATGGGAAGGGGAGGTCAGTATAGCATGGTTAGCATAGGATTTTATAATTTGGGCCTCTCCTTATGTCGCCAAAGACTGAAGGTAGAAAGAAATAAATTTGTTCGTACCGCCTGTATTTATATTATTATTATTAATAATTATTATCATCATTGAGATTATTATGGCTATACCACAGTGAGGTTCCAGTTCTGGAGATCTTGAGTGTGGAATACTCCTTCATTGCTATTACTTTCATATCCACTCTGACGCAAAGTGGTAGTACCTGGTAATTCTAATCGATAGGTCAAATAGATTACTTCCAAGATTATTTGTATTTGATAGAAATGGTCTGGAGAGTGAGAAAACTTTTAAACAACTATAGAAAAAAAAAACAATGTAAATATGAATGTACAATGAATGTTATTCCCTAATTCCTAGGCATTAAATAACCCTAAACAAGTTGACATGCCATTAAATCATCTGGTGATGTATATAGATATGCAAATAACTCATTGAATAAACAAGAAAAATATTTTAAAAGATTATAATCAGATTCTATGATAAAAATTCCATAAAGAACCGACATTTTGGATATATTGCTCTCTTTTTTGGATAGAGTTTGTAAAATTATGTCATTTTTCGTGCAATTTAACATCACTTCAGAAAAATGAAGGAAAAACTTGGTTTAGTTTAATTGTTTAGTGACATATCAACTCCTTATGAGTTAATCAATGCTGAAATTTTATTCATTTCTCTATGTATAATTATATTAACTATTTTTTAATGTTCTATTCTTTTGTTGTTTTTTTTTTAATTACTTATTTTGTCTATAAGCATTAGTTTACAAATATTTGTAGAGATTCAAGTAGTTTTATCTATTACTAATAATTCATACACTGTTACATGTTTTAACTATTTTTATTTAATATCATTTGTTTGCACAGTTATATGGTTTCAAGTATTCCTACCAAACATTAGTAATTTGCAAGCAGTTATATGGTTTCAAGTAACCAATAATAATAACAATCCTTAGTAAACAAGGATATTTTCAAAGGACATAATAAAATAACTTCCTTTCAGTTAAATAGTTTTATGTATTCCTATTGTGACAGCAAATTCACTAAAATCCCAAAACGAGACTTTATTTTTGCATGTGTGAAGACGAGGCAGGTTGGCACTTGATCCCTTGTAGAATAAGTCCTCGTTCAGAGTTTTTTCCTTGGGCACATAAGAACTGGCATATTATGTGGGGGATTAATTTATGTCCAGACTGACCGCCGCTGGCAAGGGGTTCCAAATTTCACACTATACACACACCCACCAGGTCGCTAGTCTTCCTTCCCTAGAACAATGGAAGATATGGACCTCTAGGTTTAGACTTGATAATATTAATTATAGTAGTCGGCAATTCTGGTTTCCCATATAATAATTTGAAGGAATTAATAGGACAATTTTAAGCAAGATAACATAAGGCGACGTGAAGCTGGAAAAGAAATATGACAAACTCGTAGAAGACACTGCAAATAACTTCGACCACGTGGGAACATTAAAATATATCAATCTTTTACTACACATAGATATACACCTTCAACGTGTCAAATATATCATAAATGAACAGTCCATGAACATAAATGTCTTTTTTCTTTTCTTTCGTTTTTCTTCAAATTTTGAGAGAGAGAGAGGGTATATAAAATTAGGTATAAGGAGAAACAGTCCCAAAGTCACTTATCTTATTTAGATGGATTCCTGTGGAGAATCTTTCTTCTTTTACGGGCTGACAGACTTTATCTTATTTTTAGTACTGGCTTGAAGATACGGCTTCTTCTTGTCCGAGATTTTTTTTCGTCTTCTTTTACCCGGAGTACTTGGCTTTGGGTTCCGTCCACCACGAACCCTGTCCAACAACTAACTTTTCTTATTCTTTTTTCGCTGACGAGAAGAAGGTGCCACTTCCGTTTTTAGGGTCCCAGTCAATCATTTGGCTTCTACCTTCTTCCTTCCCGTGTCAGGTGACCCAAGGGAGGTCACTGAGTACAAACATCTGTTCTTAACGGTCATTCTCTGATGGCTTGCTACTGTTAATTCAAACAAGAGGATAGTAGTAATTTTATTTCTATCTTCTCAATGGGACACCGACACTATTCACTAATAATTTTCAAACAAAACTATTAAACGTATAGATAAGATTAACTCCAGATCAGAGTGGATATGGGAGTAATAGCCAAGAACAGGGTACTCCACACTCCCCAGAGCAGCAGAAATAGACTTTCACCAATGGATGCATACACAGGACACCCCTTTTGTAAAGGTCTTGCCTTTCTACAGATGATACCATTGATATATTCTCAACTTCACAGACAGGAAAAGGCATTGCATCTCAAAATTCTCCATGTTAAGATTTTTTTTATTGTTCAGAAAAAGGAAACTACCCCTATAAAATAGATTAGCGGGGGTGGGGTAAAATGTAGCCCTATCTCAATGAGGGACTAGCATTTTAATAATTATAAAACAGTGAATTCATAAATTATGTTTGATTCTATTTCAATCATACATCCTAGATGCATCAAGGTAGGTCTTCAGTGATGCACTGTCTTCATCGCCGATTTCGGGTTTTTTTGCATCATATCGGCTCCGACAGAAACCTCGGCATGACTCTGGAAGAGCCAAGCTGCCTCCTTGATCATGACGTGCTACGCTCGCGCCTCTACCAAAGCAAAAACAATAAGGCCGGACTTCGGCTGTTCTTATAGACATCTGTCCTTCAGTAACAGGAAATGAAAAACAGGGCATTTGACACTCCTCTACTATATAATACCATCTTTACCTCATCCGGTTTCAGCTGACTACTTCCGGATTCGGTACCGAGGTAAGATGGTATTCTTAATACTCGTCCATGATTTACACTTTAATAAGACTTACACATATCCCACTCCAAATCTATCCTATACTAATACTTCCAAACTAACATGAAATAACCCTCTACTCTAACTATTCAGTCAGTCTTGAACTCTTACCTTATAACCTTATTTGAAGCAAAAAAAAAAAAAAAAAAAAAAAAGGAAAAACTCCCATTTATTTGGCTCACGAAATCATTTGCTACAGATCAACTCATACTTATTTGCCTAGATCTCCCTCCCCGTTTGTCAATAATCTATACTCATATTACCAATCTAATGCATATTTCTCAACCCCCACCAAAAAAACACTACTCTATTCAACTCCTTACATTCTAACTTATTACTATAACAAACCTATCTCCTACTCCCCCCGCTTCCTCCCATAAACTATTTGCAATTAGGTTTCAATCAATTAAATAAAACTACTAGTGGGCGCTGGCAAATAAACTTATTAAAACCTTAAATTAGTAGTGGACTGTAACCAGTATACGAGGAAAAAAAAAAAGAAAAGGATAATTAAATATCCATCCCCCCTCGTAAACGCCAATGATTCTCAACCCCTACCCCTGACATTCCGACTACCCTAACTTAATATTAACTCAATATACTCTTATAATGTGTAATATGTCTCCTACTCTTAATTCTTAGGCTCCTCCATCGTCCTCTTTATTATCTTCCATGGCTCTGATCTCTTAAGCCAAATCCACTTTGATGCCTTCAGAACTGTGTTGGTAATGTCCTACAGCGCCCTCACTCTAGCTGCCCGACTATTCCAATTTTTACTAGGGCTCTGCCAAAAGGCTATCCAGCAAAGCCCCTACAACCAACTTCTACGGGGTCATAATATATCTTCCATGACTTTTGTTGACATTGTTCGACCAGTTCTTGGTATTTGGACCTCTTCCTCTCATTAGCAAGAGTAATATATTCCTCCCATGACATCCCAAATAATGCACTGCTTTGTGTTATCAGAGGGCAATATCAGGTCCTGTCTGAACGATGTTACAGTTATGTGTCTGGGGAACTTCAGCTGAGTCTCCAGATCCACTAACAACTGCCAATCATCTGCGGAAGATAACAGGTTCATTTTCTCTCTCCTCTTTCTCTGTATCTTCTCTCCTGCTTTTACGAAGTTGATCTGCTTCAATTTCTTTCCTGGTTGATGATTACTAGCCCTCATAGCTTTAGTCACCTCATTTGCAATTACCTTGAGTGCTTGATTGTGGCGCCAACGGTACCGTCCATCAACCAAAGCTTTTGGGCAACTACTAAGGATATGTTGTAAAGATCCTTTCCTAGCACATAGTTGACAATTGGGGGTCTCTCTCTTCCCCCATATGTGCAGGTTCGTTGGGCTTGGTAACACATCATACACTGATTTAATGAGAAATTGAATCTCGCTAAAATCCGTCTGCTAGCAATCTGACCATGTAACCCTTTTTTTTCTCTAAATCTTCCCACCTTGTCCAGGTTCCTTGCTGACTTAGACTGATCATTTTACAGTAACGCACTTCTATGCCCTCACAGACTTCTTCTTGGATGAGTTGGCATCTTTTTTTGCCTTTGGCACTGTTGGTATGCGTAGAGGGGAAAAGCCCCAATCCTGCACTGCCTTTAGCTATCGACCCTAAGATAGCTTTATGCCTAAGCCTCTCCTCCGCCACTTGCAACTCTCTCTTTGCACTCCACTTCCTGCCAGATCTTATCTGAATTTCTGCTGCCGCTACCTTTGGATCTTCAGACTCTGCATATTGCAGCAAATCTCTTGTCTTTGTGATTTTGAATTCTTCCACGAGACTGCTGCAGGGGAGGCGTTGCTGTTCCCGTAGAGAGCCGCACCACTTAAGCATCTCGGCAAGCCCAGCCACCTTCTCAACCGATTACTAATTACTCTTTCTAATGATTCCACAGTGGTAATCAGAATATCATAGATGAGCAATGGCGACAATATCCAGGGCAAAACTGCATGCTGGAATAACCATGCCTTAAATCGACCATGCAATCCAGATTTGTCGATCTTCGTTAGCCACTCCTCCACATCTTTTATAGTCCTCTGTTTTGCGGCTGTATCCTTCAGACTACTGTTGAAAGTCTTGCCCAAGCTCTTAATAAGCTTTTCGCTCAGAGTAGGTATTGTTTCTCCTGCGACTGTAAATCGAACTTTCTCCATGACCTTGCCTTTTTTTAATACTAGTGACCTGGATTTTGTTGGCTTGAAATACATTCTAGCCCAGGTCATATTTCTCTCAAGACCCTTTCAGAGCCATCTACGTCCCATGACAGATGTCGTCGTCATGGTTAAATCATCCATGTAAGCCCTTATTAGTGATTAGCGGACTCCTGATCTAGACAAAGGGCCTCGGTATTCCACCTCTGCTGCCTTTACGAGCATGTCCATAGTCAATGAGAATAGGACGGCAGACATAGTACACCCTGTAATGATACCCTTTTCCATATTTTTGTGAATGAGTTAAGGTAGTATATTTGTCTGCCTCCCACCTGACAGGACTTGACACTAGGTCAATGACCCGAAGGATGATTATAGTGAGGATTTAGGGGAAAGAATGGTCGGGCACAAGTCGAGACTCAAGCCCTGCTGGTCTATGTGGGTCATTGGCACACTTAGTGCAATGTGGGCCTGATGAGCCTAGCTGGACTTGGACCCAAATCTGGGTCCAGGCACGTATGCCTGATTATTGCTTAAACTGGACAGCAAGATCCAGTGATATACAAGGGGGACAAAGGTGTCAATGTTGCAGCTCCCCTACCTGAAGGTGGCCTAGTACCTGCTAGCATCAAAGCCAACAGTAAATTAATACTGTCAGCCTTGACACCCGGGGTGCAAAAAGATGGAAATATAAATTGACAGTGTTTTTGAACAGTCATGAGTTAAGGTAGTGTTGTATCAACAATCCAACTAAGAAGGCCTTAAAAAAAAAAATAAATAAAAATAAAAAATTCAGCATTTGAAATCTTGAGCAGGCTTAAACATTGTCTATTGACTACTCCAGAAAATACAAAGTTTGTCAGAAAAAACAAAAACAAAAACTGAAATTGTATTTACATAGACATGATTGATTTTAATTGTATGTCAACTTGTCTAGGGTTATTTTATGCTTACCGGTTAAAGAATCATATTCAGTATATGCTTATATTTCCATGTTTTGTATACTTGAAAAAAAGTATGCAAAAAGATGGAAATATAAATTGACAGTGTCTTTGAACAGTCATGATATAAACTATTACTAATAAAAATAATTTACACATAGTGCTATGGTTTCAATTATTCTTATCTAATACTAATAATTTATGCACAAACATGGTTTCAAGTAACCATTTCTATTTAATAATCATTCATTTGCCCATGTTTATATGATTTCAAGAAACTAATAATCATTATCCTTAGTCAACAATTATAGCTTCAAGTAATTATTCTTAATACAAATAATTAATACAGTTATATGATTTCAAGTACTCCAATCTAATACAAATAATTTGCATAGATCTATTTGGTCAATAGATTAACCTTAACAGCTACTACTTCTCTGGTTCAGTAGGCCAAGGAATAGGTATAAGTATATTAAATGTTATTTTTGAAAAAAAAAAAAAAAAAAAAAAAATACATGGGAATAGGTATATTAAGTATATTGCTTCGGCAGTACATATACTATATTGCATGCTATTTTGGAAAAAAAAAAAAAAAAAAAAAATTTTCTTTTTTTTTTCCAAAATAGCATTTAATATACTTATTCCAGTAAGTCTTCATTGTTTGAAGCACCTCAAAAACTTCTTTTGATAAGGTGTGAAACAGTACCAAGTATTTATTTTAGTGTCTTCTACACCCTGAAATCTTACTCTCAAGATGAACTTTCAGTTTAGGAAATAAAATGTTGCTGGGTCTGGTGGATATAAAGGCTGCTGCACTTGCATAATACTGTCTCTAACAAAAAATCTTCTGATGTAATAACAATTGCTATTGACTCATTTAGATGACGTCTAGACAGACATCTTGAGATCACTTTATTTAAAAGTTGCTCAACTATGCATCCATCTTCCTTCAAATTTTTACAATGTTTGCAGGTTCAGTTTTACCACTTTTTGATCTCACCTTGTATACAACTATCTCGACCATAACAACAAGCCTAAAAAATTTAGGCATATCATATTGAAGTTTCTAAATTCTTTTTCCTTAGAAATTAGCTAATCTAAATTTAGTAATTATTTCTAATGTAATTCACATGCCAACTCAACACAAAAACATTTGTAAGAAATTTGTCACAAATAAAATTATATAATTTGAGTAAAGATTATATTCGCAATATTGTTGACAGATGCTGAATTAAAACATTTTTTCTTGATAATTAAGTCTTGAGTCCTAAACTGATACCTCAAGCAGATCAGTTTAAGATCTCTTGAGTACTTATTAATAGGAACTAAAAATAAAGTGGTAGAGAAAAAAATTTTTTTGGCATTCTAATAAGAACAATGTTAGATTAAGTAGAGTGTGCTGTTTTGAACAAATCCTGGAAGCAGCACACTACAAAATAGTAGTTGTATGGCTACTGAGAATAGGTATATTAAGTATATTGCATGCTATTTTGGAAAAAAAAAATTTTCTTTTTTTTTCCAAAATAGCATTTAATATACTTATTCCAGTAAGTCTTCATCGGTTGAAGCACCTCAAAAACTTCTTTTGATAAGGTGTGAAACAGTACCAAGTATTTATTTTAGTGTCTTCTACACCCTGAAACCACAAACCATTCAACTAAGGCAAGACAGATGTACTGGGCACTGCTGCAAAAGTAATGAACTTATGTGATGTTATTCTATGGGCTCCTACACATGGATATACTAGTGTTGGTTGACCACAAAAACTTCCATTATATCTATGCAGACACTGGATGTCATCTAGAGGATTTACCAAGAGCAGTAACCAATAGGGATAGATTCCCAGAGAGTTTCAAAGTGATCTATCCTCTCAGCACATCTTGATTTAGTGGGGTAGGTTTAGTATTAGAGGAAAGACTGCTTGATAAAAGAATTGATATCTGGTCTATGAAAATACTACAAAGTTATACAGAAACCCTATATGAGATCGAGGCTAATATCATTTTCTCTAGGGAAACCTTCACCATGGACATTGGTTAGTTTTATAGCATGTCAAACCTTGTTGGATTATTCAATACATGTCAATCTTTTGAATCAAGCAATTCAGTTTAACCTAAACACACAGTTTAAATACAAAAACAGTAAACACTCGAAACCACAGTTTCGTTCTCTTTGACCCATACATAGTCCACTCCGGGCCAGAGTGGACTTGGGAGCAATGGGAATAAAGGGGTGCTCCACATTCCCCAAAGGTCCAGTATTACTGGAAACTCACCATCAGATTGCTTAGTGTCATATCCAGGACATTTGTTGGAGGAGTCTTACCCCTCTGCAGAGAAGCAGTCGGTGTTTTCTACAGCCCCAGCTTACGGGGCACTGGGTTTTGTCTTTATGTGTTGGTATGGTTTTCATACAGTAAGGTTGTTTTCTTGGAGATCTTGATGATTTTGGGGGTACTTTGGTATTTTGAGGCAATTTTTCCTCTTGAAAGAGTTGTAGCGGTATTAAGTGTTCTTCTTGAGCATCTTTTGTTGTATGGATGGAGTTTCAAGATGAAGTTTGTTTAGATTGTTGTGTGAAGGTCTGTAGCTCTTTCATGAAAGTTAGGAGTTTTTTTATTATTTATTTTATTATTAGTTTTTTAATAAAGAGGTTACTTTTTGTCCCTTAAAACTTTTCAGGAGTGGAGGGGGTTTGGATTGGTTGTGTTACGGGTAAGACCGGGCTGGTTGAGTAGTCTTGACAATTGTTCAGGCTTCTGAGAAGGAGATGTTTGGGGTGTATTTAATTTTTGTTATCTCTTTCTTTCTTTCACGCATCACAGAATCTTGAGTCGGCCAGGTGTTCTTGACAATTCATGTATTTCAGCCACTGCCAAGTGGCTTTCTGGTGGTCCAATCCATCCTTTCCACAGAACCTCACCATCAGATTGTTTAGTGTCATATCCAGGACACTCATTGGGGGGAGGGGCTCTTTCTCTCCTGCAGGGGAGCAGTCGGTGTATTTTACAGCCCCAGCCAACTGGGCAATAGATATGATTTGTAAACCTAAGTCAACAAGATTAAAAAGTTCTAAGTTCATTAATAATTCAATTAAAACATCAAACATTTTTTTTGCACAGTTATATGATCAAAAAATGATTTTTCTAACGATTCAAAGTAGCACAAGTCAAAGTTAAATAGTTCCAAGTATTGCTATGTATCACTAACATCAGTCATTTATTTACATATAGTTAAATGATCAAACAGTTCTATTTCAAACAATTCAGTTTAGCATAGGTCAAAGTTAAATGGTTCCAAGTACTGCTATATATCACAAACAATTCAATTAACACCAGTCATTTATTCACACACAGCTAAATGATCAAATAGTTCTTTTTTAAACAATTCAATTCAGTATAAGTCATTTGTTTGCACTCAGTTTAAATGCCAAACAGTTTTATTTGATTCATAGATAGGATCCTTTCAGATACTATTAATCAAAGCCAGAGTGGACCTGGGAATGATGGCAATAAAGGGGTACTTCGTATTCCACAAAGTTCAAGCATTACTAGAGCCTCATAATCAGATAGTTTAGTGTCATATGCAGGACACTTGTTTGGGGAGGGTCCCTCAGCAGAGAGGTACTTGGTGTATTCTATAACCCCAGCCAACTAGACTAACCTTGGAGATTTGTTTAAGATGACTGTAGTAACCTTTCTTCATTGCATGAGGTGGCAGCAGCAGCTTGTAAAAGCATTAGATAAACGTGGTGGGGTTTTATGGCCTATCAACACTTAATTGTAGGATATTTAATGCCTAATCTTGTTATAACCGTTGAATGGATGTATGCAAACAATAGTAATTGTGATTCATAACCGTTTAAAATTTATTTTGCAGCTAATGTCTCCTCGTGGCTTGGCGTTTGAGTCAACCGGGTTTCGATCCCAGCTACGGGAAGATACTGTCTAGCCACACTGATGAGTTCTGATAGAACAAAACAGATCTGTCTGTGGATGACTATATATATATATATATATATATCAGTTTATAGGTAACATTTTTCAATGAGTCAAAGCTCATTTGTTTGTAACAGTTAAATGAATAGTTATTTGTTTGCACACAGTTAAATGGTTGGTTAAAGTGTTCACCACTGGTCCAGGAGACCAGAGTTCAATCCCAGGTTGAGTCATACCAAAGACTCAAAAAATGGTACTTGATGCCGTCTTGCTTAACACTCAGCATTATAAGATAAGGAACAAAGTTAAATTGGATCAATTTAGGGAATGGAGTAACATCCTCCCCTAGACCTCGATGTTGTAGCTATTGAAAAGGGAACCTTTGGGTCACTCAACTAAGGTAGCCAACTTTACTTTTTTACTTTATATGATTTCTAAGTGAATAGTTTGTAGGTAATCTTATTTTCAAAAACTAAGAGCTAATTTGTTTGCACACAAATATTTCTATTATTTGCACATAGTTAAGTGGTTTATCTAACACTAATTCAGCTGATTATTAATCATTCATTTGCCCACAGTTAAATGGTTCAAGTATTCTTATGTAACACCAAGTCTTCAATTTTTGCACACAGTGAAATGTTTTCAAGAATTGCTATTCAACACTATTAGTTTTATTTGCACAGTGAAAGGGTTTCAAGTATGCTAACAATTCAATATCACTCTTGTTTGTATACAGTCAAATGGTTAGACAATTTTATTTGACCCTATCACGTACTACCCCTCCTGGTCAGAGTGAACTTGGGAGTAATTGCAAACTGGAGCCTCACAATCTGAAAGTTTAATTTCATAACCAGGATACTTGCTAGTTGGGGGAGGTCCACCTCTCTGCAGAGATGCAGTCAGTGTCTTCTACTGCCCCAGTCAACTGAGCAGGTAAAATATACTGAATGTTTGATGCATGATAACACAGAGAACACAAAAAAGAAAAGGTCTAAACTGCCAAACATTAATTTATGATTTTGATGGCATGTCAACCTGTCTCAGGTTATTTCATACCTAGAAGCTAGAAAATTACATTTATTCTATATTCATATTCATTTTTGTTTGTTTGGTTTTTATGGCATATCCACCTTTGTAGGTTATTTAATGTCAAATCTATTTTTATACCACAGTTTAAAAAACATTTCTATTTCAAGCTATTCAGTTTAGCCAAACAGTTCTAATTCAAACAAATCAGTTTAGTTTAAGTATAATTTTTGTTTACTCACTGTTAAATATCAAAACAGTTCTATTTCAAACAATTCAGTTTAGCATAAATACACATTTTAGTTCTATTTGACCCATAGATAGGACCCTATCAGGTACTACCACTCTAGACCAGAGTGGACCTGGAAGTAATGGTATTCCCCAAAGCTCCAGCATTACTGGAACCTCACTATCAGATTGTTTAATGTCATATCAGGACACTTGTTGAGGGGGGGGGTCTTCTGCAAAGATGAAGTCAATGTATTCTATAGCCCCAGCCTTTAGTGTTTTAGTTGAGTCATTTTGGTTTTTAGTACACAGTCCTATCGGATATGAATAATTTTTTAAAGAGATCTATTTGTCCAATAGATTAGATCCTATCAATTAAGAGCAGATCTGAGAGTAATGGCAAAGAAGTACTCCACACTCTTTAGAAGTGAGCCTTACTATTGAATGCAGTTTAATATCATACCCAGGACCCTTTTTTTGGGGTCAGCAGAAGATACAGTCAGACCCACTGACAGAGTGAGGTAAAATTAGACTCAACCCTGAACATTGGCATTTTGATTTGATAGATTTAATAAATCAATGCAGAATATTAATAAATACAAGGATAAGTCGAAAGTTTTGCAATATTTTTGTGTGTGATAATTTGCATGTGACCAAAGCAGTTCAAGCTGTGCTAATTACCCACTATGACAGGTACAGTTGAGGTAGTTGATGCATAAACACGTCATGCATTGCATTACTTTGCACAGGTGAATGTGCAATCTAGTCTAATTTGGTAATTTAAGCTTTACAAGTTCAAACAGAGTCATATCACCACAGAAGCAACCCAAAAACATTTGTGTTAAATGGGAAGCTGCAGTTGATCACAGTACAGTAACAAGATAGTTCATGAAATTTTTCTTGGGTTGCAAAAACCCCAACAATCAGGCAAGGTCAAGTCAGTCTCAGACTGTGGAATCCAAAGCTGTGCTCCAAGCTCTTGAGGCACATCCAATGATAGCACTGAGAGCACTGTGGTTCATCACCTTCACAACCTTGGTAAAAGCATTTAGAGTTGCCAAATTATGCCTCGTATTATCAAAACATGAACAAACTTTTGACTCACACTAGTACTTGAAAATCTTTATCATAAATAAAAAGAAAAAATGTAAAACCAGTGCAAAAGATTTTTTTTCTTTTAAGTAATCTAAAACTTGTAAAATCAATGATAGCATGAGTTGTCTACTTTGACCTACCTCTATTATTGTTAACTTCTTTCAGAAAAAACAAAAAAAGAATTCAGCTTTAAAAAAAATAAAAAATTATATATTTTCTTATGAAAGAAAAATATTATTTCAGAATGAAATTTTAACATCTCTTTAAATGTCAGCATTTTTAGGAGGAATATGACTGACATATGAAGAATGTATTTCACAATTTCAATGTGTCTTTTCATTCTTCACACATTTTCTTTTTTGTTTTGTCCTTTGATTATTTACTTCTTTATTGTCACGCTATGTGACTTTTATGAATCATTCTTTAAACACTTGTACATGTGTCATGACTGTGGAAACAATTTTCTTTTTCTCTGTCAACAATAAGCTAGTTGCTGCCATCTGAATATCTCGAACAAACAAAAAGTATGCTTTGTTGGTAGCATTAACAGAATTATTTTCCCTAATTATTCAAATACAAAAACACCATTATATACTTTTAGTTTGAGTATATTTCAAAAGCATCTGAACAATGATAAGTGATTTGATGAGAAGAAGCAACTCTTTGAAAATTGCAGTTTTTGCAAGTTTAGGCTTAAGAAATGTTTGAGTAGGGAATGCACTTTGGAGCAACAGCAGAACATTTATTTGCTAATATTTTTAGTTATTATAAAAGATATTTGATGAGAAGATGGCACTTTGCAAGATAGTGCCATATCCTTATCAAATGACAAGCCTCTGAATTTAATAAACCTAGGTAGCATATACCTAGGTAGCAATATCTCATCTATTAAAAGCAATGTCAATACACACACAAGTCAAACATGGACTGTTATTAATAGGTTTAAGACCATAGAGAAATTTGATGAAATAATGCAAGAATTCTTTCAAGCTGTTGTGTCAGGACTATTGCATGATTGCAACACTTGAACTTTAATGAAACATCTGAAGAAAAAGCTAGATAGGAACTACGCAAGGATGCTGCATGCTGTTTTGAAAAACTCATGCGAGCAGAACTCCACAAAACAACATCTGTACAATCACTTACCTCCAATCTCGCAAACTATCCAAATAAGACATGCTGGGTGCTGTTGGAGAACTAAAGACAAACTCATAAGCAATGGACTTCTACTCATAGACATATCAGTATTGGCCAACCAGCAAAGACTTACATTCATCACCTCTGTTCAGACACTGGATGCAGTCTAGAGGACTTAAGAACGATAGTCAATATGGATGGAAGGCAAGAGAAAGAGTCAAGAGAATTCATGCTGTTGGCACATCTTGATGATGGGTAGTTGAATTCTTTCACTGTAATACAAACTTTACATGTACAAAACCTAAGTTAGTACACAGTAAGACTTATACAGCCAGTAGAGAAAATACACAAGAATAAATCAACCAATTTGTAGACTTTGCAATACTGCTGTTAAATATTTTAAATATCTAAAAAAAATGTCCTTATCCAAACAGCCAAAATCTGTTGTTAAAGCTAAAAGTCTACAGGTATTTGTCACACGCCCCACCAAATGGGCAAATGCAGCACAAGTCTTTTCTGAAGGTAGGTTTGGGCACAGGGCAATACCTAAACACCTGGTGAGAACAAAAAGTCTTGGGCTCCATTGGCATTTCCCAAACAAGAGGCGCCTCAAGCGCTAGGCGATAAACCTAGGGCCCTCTGGAGAGGGTTTGAGCAAGGGGAGACGGCCCCCTGAGGCTCGAGGAGTGGTTCAGTCTCACCAGCAAAATTTTTTTTCTCATGTACACTTATTCTGTTATATTTTCTTCATTCCATTTTTTTCATCTATTAAATTTTATTGTTCAGCTGAAACTTTTTGTGTACACTTTATGTATAATATATAACATTTAACCAATGTTGCTACAACTTGTACTGGACCCCATACAAGACCTACCTTACTACAACCATCTGTAATGGTCACTCCTTCAAAATGGGAGGCCATGGTACTTACCTATCAACCTCTCCCACTAGTTAATCACTTAATTCAGTGCAAGATTTCAATCATATAGACCAGAAATTATACAGAGAAAACTTCAGATAAAAATTCAGTTAATAATTTCATGTCAGGCTGCAGACTTATTGATCCACTGTTCTAAATATTGTATAAATGTAGACATTAAGTTGGTGAAATAAATATTTAAAGGTCTTAATTTTCAATGGACAAATTCTATGTTTTGAGAAGGTTTGCATTGAATCTGCCAAATCAAAAACAGGGAAGCAGGTGTATATCAGGTTCATATCCTTTAGCTCAGGTAACAGAGCATCTGAAATGTTTAACCAGGTTTATTCAATGCAAGAAAGGGATGTGAGTTTTAGTCTCAATGAAAAATTATCCTTTATTATTACTGTTCCACACTCATCAAATGATGACTGAAATGAGTTACAATAAAAATGTTATAACTAAAAATTCAAAAAGAATGAAAATATTAGTCAAAATAATAATGGTTGACAATGTTTCATCTAAAAATTAAAAAAAAAAAATGCTACTAATATATCTTACACAGCAAGAATAGCATATCATGGCAAGTTTTTTGTTAGATCAATACTCCTAAAATCGTCTAACTTAGAGAATAAACTAATTGCAATTCAACTTGCAACTATATGATTATTTTGAGTTGTCTGTATTCCTGTTGAAAATTACACTGGTTTACAAAGAAAATGAGGCAAGCACAAAAATACCCGTTTTTACCTAATTTGAGGGTGCTGAATTCAAATTTGAAATCCGTTTTTACTCATCACCTCTAGTTTTTTTTAGATATGCATAGTGTGCATATATGGTACATAAAGGCGTATATGAATTCAGGGTTAATTCTAATATTGTGAGACTTATGGGTTATTTTTTAGTTATTATGCACTAAATGTAAGTGATAACATCATATATATATATATATATATATATATATATATATATATATATATATATATATATATATATATATATTATACACACATACACACACATATATATATATATATATATATATATACTTAAAAAAAAACAACAAACCGGTCACATTAGGATTATAAATTTATTTCCATCCTGTTACGCGTTTTTGAAATTTCAAAAACACGAAAAAAATTTAGATTTACACACACATGTATATATTATATTATATTATATTATATTATATATATATATATATATATATAGACGGATTTTGACAGTAAAGGCGCCAGGTCTCAATCTACACTCTGGCAGTCATTGGAAGAGGTTGTCTCGCAGGCGGCAGAGGAGTTTGGTGTCCCTCAACTGTCGTGTTACACATCTTTTGGGTTACTAAATATTAGTATTACATTTTCAAATGCACATTTAGTTTTTCTTTGTTACATTTCCAGATTCTCCAATGGCTTCAAGCAATTCTTTCTGCTATGTGTGTGGGGACTTCACAACTGTTGCACAGTGTCGAACCATCACTTCCCTCCTAGAACCGCCTACTTTCACTATTTTGACTGTAAAATTAGTGATCAGGACAAGTCTTGGGCTCCACACATCTGTTGAAAGCCCTGCTACAATGGACTAACTGCATAGTTTAATGGCAAGAAAGCGGCTTTCAACTTTGCAGTCCTGATGGTTTGGAGAGAGCCGTGAAACCATGCAGATGATTGTTATTTTTGTTTAACAAATATAACTGGTTTCAATGCATCTTCTAGGAAAAAGATCAAATATCCCAACCTTCGATCTGCTATGAGACCCGTTCCCCACTCAGATGATCTTCCTGTACCCACACCTCCAGTAAATAAGGATCTTCTTTCCTCATCAGATGAAGAAATGCCTTCAAGGGAGGATTCTGCTGAGTCAATATCTTTGGAAGATATCGAGTCTACATATTCAGGAACAAGTGGCAATGAGCCACACTGGATCACGCAAGAAGACCTGAATGATCTTGCTCGTGATTTGTATCTGTCAAAACAGCAATCAGAGCTCTTGGCTTCACGGCTTAAACAGTGGAACCTAGTCCAGGAAGATGTAAGGATCACTAGTTTCAGGAATTGGAACAAAGACCTTGCTTCCTTTTTCGACATGGAAAACAAGTTGTGCTACTGCACAAACATACCTGGCTTGTTTATGTCCCTTGGTTTGCCACAATCCTTCAGACTAGCATCTTTTCATAGACTCTTCCAAGTGAAGTCTCAAGGGTGTTCTTCTGCACAACAGGAATAAATATCCCAGCATTCCCATTGCACACTGTTCATCTAAAGGAGTCCTATGACAATATGGAGCGTCTTTTAGAAGCTATTAAGTACAGCGAGTACCAATGGAGTCTGTGTGGAGGACCTCAAGTTCATTGGTCTTCTTATGGGTATGCAAGTAGGCTTCATAAAGTACTGTTGTTTTCTCTGTCTCTGGGATAGTCGAGCTGTATCCCAGCATTACAAGCAGAAAGACTGGGGGTCTAGAAGCACTTTTGTTCCTGGCGAATACAGCCTCAAGGAGAATCCTCTGGTGGACATGAACAAGGTGCTTCTTCCTCCTCTTCACATCAAGCTTGGTTTGATGAAGAATTTCGTGAAGGCGTTGCACAAAAATGGTGCTGCCTTCCAACACTTGTCTACTGTGTTCCTAGGTCTTAGTGCTGCTAAGCTCAAAGAGGGCATCTTTGTCGGACCTCAGATCTGAGAAGTGCTGAAGGATACTGATTTTGAGGAGCTTCTTAACTTAAAGGAACTGAGAACATGGGAAGCATTCAAGTCAGTCTGTAGTGGCTTCCTTAGTAACACACATGTACCAGATTACCAAGCCTGTATTGAGAAGTTGCTAAAGTCTATGGGATACACATTTTTCTAGTCTTAAAATAATCAATAAAAACTTACTTAAGAACATTCTACAAATTTAGGATCAAAACCGTATTAGCATTTAAGTTACATTTTTATATTTTTCAACCAATCAGCTAAAAACATAGAATAGAACATTCTAGAAAAATAGGATCGGAAGTCAACCTACGGAAAATATCTAGGCTCGAAAATAAAATAATAAAATACAAATCTGATTGGTCAATAAATGTCTACGCGCTAAAATTTTAGGATGATTCTTTGATCCACCTGTAGGATATAAATAACACAGAGTTAGGGAGCCATTCACACAGACTAACACACAAACTTACACGAAGACACAGACGAAGACAAGCCACTAAGCCAGTAAAGCAGTAGCCGATACTATGTCCGGCAAATTCCTTTCCTTCCTCAACTAAAGTTCATGACCTCTTTTCAAATGGCCGAGAATCACATTCAAAAAGAAAGTTTGTCAGGTTTTTACCTGACAAACTTTCTTTCATCAACGCGACACGCTGTCGCCACAATCATAAAACCCGCTATGAACTTAATGTAAGTAAGAACAACTTATTTACGGACTCCGTTAACATGAACATACACACATCTTTAAACAAATCTATTTTCTTCTTGTCAAACTTTATTTTCCAAAAGGCCATTTACACATCATGTATTTTGTTTGTTTTCATATTCTGTTATATGCATATTAAATTGTTTGTTGTTTAATGTTCGTTGTGTTCTATTCCATTTCTTTTACATGATTGTAAAGTTTTGTAAAGTATAAATGCACATCTACTGAAATAACCAAAATAACATACAACCCCCACAAGTCTTACAAGGATATGGGGTGCCGAATGTCACTCAAGATTCATTTTCTCCATTCCCACCTCAACTTCTTCCCGCCAAACCTTGGAGCAGTGAGTGATGAGCATGAAGAAAGATTCCACCAAGACATTACAAAGATGGAGAGCACCTATCTAGGCAAATGGAACCCTGGCATGATGGGAGACTTCTGCTGGATGCTCTTGCGTGACATCCTGGAGGCAAAATACACCAGATCTTCTAAGAAAACACACTTTTAACTGTCTGTGGTACTATGAATTGTGTAATTGTGTCATCCAAGTATATTGATTCAATTAGTGTTCTTTATCTATCCTATTTTATCTGTTATAAGCTGCTGCAACTCTTGAGATATGCACATATATTCTCTGTTTATACTAAAATGAGACTATTTAAAAGCCAGAAAACAAGAGGTGATAGAGCAAAACTATTTATAAATTTGAATTCAGCACACTCAAATTAACAAAAAACACCTATTCCCATTCTTGCCTCTGACCAAGAATTTATTTTTGTAAACCAGTGTTATCTTTAATCATCCAAATTCTGAATGTAGTGTAGATAATGAAATGTGAGTTTCAATCCTTCACTCCTTAAATAGAAACATCAGTATCATCATGGACAGCTTTTATGGTGGGAACCTAAGCTTTGTGTTCATTTTTTAAATTTATTCAATTACATATGTTTGGTTTTGCAAATGAAATTGAGAATTTCATGTAGGTTTATTGTTGGTATTTTTATAATTTTTGACCAGAGAAAATGAAGGCTCTCTTGGTTTTACTGAAAAAGCTGATGAATGAATGAATAATATAAAGAGATTGTGTTAAATGGGAGAAAGAAAAGAAAAAAGGAAAAAAGAAAGAATAAGAGAAAATGTGAGTGAATGGAAAAGAGGAATAGACAACTTCTAAAAGAAGAACAGAAAAGAAAGAAATGAAAAAGAAAATATGAAAATTGAAAGAAAGAAAGATCAAAGAAAAAGCATTGAGAAAAAAATAACAAAGAAAATTCAAAGGAAATGAAGTTAGGGAAAAAAGATATGAAAGAAATTAATATCAAAATCTGAAAAGAAAAAAGAAAAATTAAAAATTATTACAAAAATGAATAAATAAAAGAAAAAGAAAAAATAAATTAGAATATTTGAAAGGAAAAGGAAAAATTATTTAAGATATGAACATTTGAAAAGAAAACTTTAAATAAAATAATTTCCTGTACAATTTCTAACTTAAAAATGATAATGTGTCAGCATTCATGCTTATCTCAATCATTATAACTTCTCAAACAAGATAACTATCAAAAGCTAAGTCTAGAGTACTTTACACAAGTCATTTATCTGCAATCAATAATAAATATCAATTCTATAAATAGCATAAAAGGCTGCTGAAGACAGCCTCCAAGTGAGTACATAACTAAAATGTGCTGACAAACTGATACCAGTTCTTCCATAGTTGGGTAAAGTTTTAAATAACTGCTTGACATAACACCAACATAGCTGAAATCTACACTTGTCTGCCAGATATTCCAGAAACAAAAATAAGATTTAAAAAAAAAAAAAAAAAAATTAATAAAAAATGTTCCTGTAACATGGCCGACAGCCACCCTGAAACAGCAATTTCAAATATGTCTAAAAGAAACAGAATCCACCATTAACAAATTCCTTTTTACACCTCTTTAAGCCATTTTTCTTCTATAGCAATACTCTCACTTCTGTATTTCGGGTTTTTTTTGTCACTGACTCCACCCTTCTCTTGAAACAATCCTTTCCACTTATCTCCTGGTGTTTCTACTCCACACCCTAAAACCTTGTTTCTTATTCTACTGCTTATAATAAAGTGCAGTGATGAAGATGGGCCTGCCATTCATTTGATTAAGCGATAACATGGTTTTTGATATTTATTAAGTTGAGCTTAGTACAGAACAAAGCCAGATGATGGATTGAGAAATGATTGTATGTGTGTTGTAGGGAGGGGGAG
Source organism: Sepioteuthis lessoniana (assembly GCA_963585895.1). NCBI lineage: Eukaryota > Metazoa > Mollusca > Cephalopoda > Myopsida > Loliginidae > Sepioteuthis > Sepioteuthis lessoniana. The sequence continues at coordinate 74,753,715 of OY757907.1, forward strand.
GGTACTGTGCTATGCCAGGCTTCCAAAAGAGGAAAACCTGCCTGTGTAGAAAATCAAGACATTCAAAATATTTTACCTATGTTGAAAACACTGACTTGTGGTACTGGTAGGAAATATTTAATCATCTCTACCACAAGAGCATTGGTATGTAGAGAATATACTGAATAGCCAAAGAATTTTGAACTCATTTCAGTGAATTTATTTCCAATCACACTAATAGTTTCCACTTTTTACAAACTCCTTCAATATTATTAACTAATATAGAATACTGAAGTTTAAATCCCAGATGAAGCCTTTTGCATTTCACATAGCACTAATTACATTTAAAAAAAGCATGAATCCATCTATTCTCCTGTCAGCTTTGGTTAAATAGTAGGGAAGACTGAGCTCTTTAACCTTGGTGTGGCAACCAGTCTGGGAGAAGGAAAAAACTGAATCAAAACCAATTGTATTTCACTTAAAAATTGACATCCTTGTTGCATTTTACATGCATACACAAAAGATGTGAATTTTTAAAAACTTACATAGAATCATTTTTTTTTCAACTTACATAAAATAAATAGGATGAATTTTTCATTTTATGTGCAATTAAATGTAATATTATATCAAAGCAATTTTAAAAGAAAAGATTAAAGCAATTTTATTAATGAACAAGGAAAGGTGGTTGATTTTATCAGTATTTCATGTTTATTTTTATAATATAAAACATACATCAAGCTTTGATTATATTTGCAATCTGTATAGTTTGATAAGGGTCTTTTTATCAGTACCCCAGTCTGTACAGGTTATGGTTGTCAGGAGTTGGATACTTGGGTTGCATTTTATCTTCAATCGTTTGATATGGGGAATAAAAGATAGTTTTGAGTCGAGAGTAATGCCTGGGAATTTGCGTTGATTGATTATGGGTACCATTTAGGGCGTGGTGGTTGTGTATTTTGTGGATTTGGCAGAAATGTATGCATTTGGTTTTGTTACTGGAGATTCTCGATCCATTTTCATATCTCGTTGATACATTTTTGGATTTTTCTTTCAATGATAGCCATGTTTTTGGAGTTCTAACAAATGAGTAAGTTGTCAAAATAGTGATTCATTGATTTCTGGAGGGAGACAGGTTATTATCTTTGTAATTTTAATTACGAATAGGATCCCAGATGGGATGTACACCTATTTCTTGTGGTTTTGGAATGGACAATGTACTATTTGTATTTGGGAAGTTTAGTCTTCTAGGGAGGGTTTTATAAAAAAGCAGAGTCTGAGATAAATGTTGAGTGTTCTTTTCAAACAAGAATTTAATGTGAAAAATAATATGAAAGAACGAACAAATAGAGCAAATGGGATGGGAATAATGTATGTGTCAATGTGAATGCAACATATATTCATTGAGTTCATAAAGCATGTGTAAAGAAAAAAAAAAGGGGGGAATAGTTCAAATACACTTATCTGTGAAAAAGGCAATATTTATTCAACCGAAAGTTTTTAAACAGAATGTTTCACTGTTGTTCAGGATAACTATTCAAGTTAGTGAGAGTCATCAGGGAAATATCTTGAAGATCCTCAATGAAATCATCTGAGATCGGCAAGTAGTTTCCGATTTTTTAACATTACTGGAGTGGTATCACTCAAGCAACATTATAAAACGTCATATGGTTGATAAAATAATTTTTTTTTTTCCTTTTCAACCCACTACCTCCCTGTTCTTTAGACTTGTTGATTGTAATAATTCTCTATCCTGTCTATCTCAGTAACTACAATTTGTGGAAGGAAAAAGCTATCAATCTTCACACTCATTTGATGTCTTCACCAGTGTCCATCCACATACATAAAAATGTGAAACAATTATACATTACAATAAATATATATACACACACACACACACACACACATACACACACACACACACACGGTGTGGAAGCAAAGTATGGAATAATCTTTGAAACGTTTTTTTTAATCTGATTAGTCCAATTTTTGAAAAATATGCAATAAATCTAAATTTTCATGATTAGCTCTATTATTCAAGCACTTTTTTGTTAAAATTCATCCCAATATGAGTGAGCAAGAAAAGAAATGACAAAGAATCTATGATTTGCTTAACACTGAAACCAAACCAAAAACATTTCTGAAATTACTGGAGTTTCTTTATGGCCTCCATCTAGCCCAGACCTTAACCCCCTTGATTACGTTACATTGGGCATTTTAGAAAACAAAACAAATACAACTTTCCACCAAAATATTTGTTCACTTAAGACTGCTATTGGGGAGGAATGGTCAAAAGAATTTGTTTCAAAGGCATGTTGATACAATAATTGAAAAAAAATTAAAAAAATTTTTTTTTTTAAAATGGTGGCCACATTATTATTGATTTGTGTCTATCTACTTATTATGTTGTTTATTTTTTTAAAAATTAATCTCGTTTTATAACAGCGTCATTTATCATTATACTGAGATATTCCTAATTTTGCTTCTGCACCATGTATGGTGACTAGCACACAAGTGCAAAGTGAATACAAACTCTTAGGGGAAATCTATTTATGTACTTAATTCAGTTGAAGATATTAGTCATAAAGATCAGACTTTATACAGTGAAATATTCAGATCAAAATTCAGCTCATAGTTTCATGACAGGCTGGAGGCTTACTGATCCACAGTTGAATTACATAAATGTAGGTACATTAAGTTTGTGAAAAATATTTTAAGGCTCTAATTTTCTTCTAAAGAAGAACCAGAAAGCATTGATGATGTTGAAATAAAGTGTGGTGTTGAATCTAAACTACTTCAAACATGTCAAATGCATGCTATTAAAGTTCTGTATAAGCAATAAAACTACATGACTGCACCTGCTCTGCATCACAGAAACATTAAGGGGATTGGGACCCATGAATAAAACAGAACAGAAAAAACAAAAAAAAAAACCGCACTAATTTTTTGGTCGCTTAACAAGCATTAAAAATAATTACAAATAATGATATAAAATATATAGAATAAAATAAAAATAAAGTTAAAATTTTCCATTGTTCTTAGCTAAAAACAAAAATTCTGGGCCTTATATATTCACTGAAGTTTTGAAGAATTTTTTCTCAGAAATACAAGAACAAGAAAAGACCACCCACATAAAAATGTACACTGTACTTACAAATAACTAACAAATCTAAGAACCAGTCACATATGGTTATATAATGTCAATAATGAATACAAGTTGATAAAATGCATATTAATTCTCAAAGGGAGCATCTAAGAGTGATCAATAATGAATAGACATTACAAACCACAAATCTATGAATCTCTTCAAAAAGAATAAATTTTCCTTTATACAGGTTCAGCTGAGAGACATTTGTCTAATCATTTTTGATATTTTTTGTGGACATAAAAACCCACAGAAATTAAGAAATTTTTATATCTTCTTTGGGTAAATGATTTCAACAAATAAAACCTATAAGAATTTCCCCAGAAACTTATTTTTGTCCCTTCCTGATTTACTTTGGAGATTATTAGTATTGCATATGAATGCTTGAAATCATATAATTGAGCTAACAAATGATTAGAATTATTAATGTTAGATAAAAATACTTGAAACCATTTAACTGTATGCAAATTGTTTGGTTGTGTTTAATGGCATATTAAACTTGCAGTTTATTTAATGCCAAATCCTGTTTATACATATATACAATTTGTAAGCGAATAGTTTAAGGTAACATTTTAAAATGAGCCAGAACTCATTTGTTAGCATAATTAAACAGTTTCAAATACTGCTATTCAAGTCTAATAATCTTATTCAACATTATTCATTTGTTTGCACACAGTTAAATGGTTTTAAGCATTGCTATTTAATACCAATAATTTGATTCAATATATTTTAACGGTTACTGTATCTTTGTACCGAGGTTACATTATCCTCGAAAGACGGGGAGAATTTCCATACCACCCAAGCTCTAAATATTCTCCGTAACTAGTTATATTTTATTGATAGCTTTGAAAGCCCATATAACTAGCTAAGTATAGAGCTTGCGTATAGGTTTAATTTTTCGAGAAGCGGATGAAGTCCTATGCGAGGGTTACTGAGACCACGGACGAATGAGGGTGTGTCAAGGTTAAAGAGGTCGACGTGATATAAATGACCACGTGGGGAATTCCGAACCAGACAAACAATATGACGCATAGTAGTTTTTCTTCTTTTCTTTATGCATGTATCGTTTTTACATTTTTTTTCATTTTAAAGAAAACACAATTGCAACAACAGGCAAACAAAGAGCAAACAAATACAAAAACAAAAAAATATACAGAAATGTGGAGGACAAATCGCTTCCAATAGTATTTGACTATGTCCTTCCAATAAGACAAAGTTCTCCCTTTCTTTTCTCCTTTTTTTTTTTTTCTTCTTGCTCCCATTACAATTAAATTACTCGTTCCTTCCAATATTTCTTTACTTATTATTATATTTTTTTTTTCTTCTGTTAGCGAAGAACAAAAGTCTCTCCTTTTCGTCTTTAATATGGATATACAAATTTTAAACAGATATGTTTTCCTCCGAAACTAGCTGCCAATGAACAACCTCAAAATATTTCTTTGGAATAGTCTTGATACAGCCCCTTTATTTAGGTTACGTATATTATTCGTAATAAAATTTTTGACTAACCTTTTTTTTTTCTTTCCTTTTGTTAATTTTTTTTTTTTTTCTTATATTCGTTAATCTCCTATTAACGAGTCGCAAGGCACCAGTTTTTGTTTTTCTTTTCTTTTATGTTGAGCCTCAGTTTCTTACCCAACGGAGTCGACGGCTTCTATTAGGCCATTCTGTGACTAGAATTTCCCCTTTCACCGGACCACGTGAAAAGGCGACCTTTCTTTGAAGCTCAAAACTGACTTTTTGGGTTTCGTTTCTTTTTGGCGGTAAAACGCCCTCCCTGCCTCGACCAATGGCATGTCTTTTCCTTATCTGGGTAAAGACCTTTGCCCCTTCTCAGCTGCTTCTTCCACTGTTGCTAGGGCTCGGAGACCCGCCAATCGCCTGCCCCCACTTCCGGTCCTCATAGTAGTTCTTGCTCACTGCATTATAATCCTACCGTGGCCGATGGCCGTAACACCCCCTTCCATCAAAGAAAAGAAAAATGGGTCTATTTTTCTTTTAAATCTAGCCTCTAGATTTCAGAACGGACCCACGTTTACATCCCCGAGTAAACCAGCTCTTGCTGAGCGTTACAAGTATAGGCTTGAGCCTCGCTTAGTTAGTCAACTTCTTGGCATCTTGAAAGAGTATCGGCTATAAGATTTTCTTTTCCTTTCACGTAGTTTATTTTTAAGTCGTACTCCTGTAAAGTAAGATACCAGTTTTGCAACCTCCTATTCTTATTTTGCATTTGATTCAAGAATACCAATGGGTTATGGTCTGTGTACACCTGTGTAGGAGCTTTCCCTGCTGTCACGTATACATCGAAATGCATCACCGATAATAGTAATGCTAATGCTTCTTTTTCTATAGTCGAATAAGCCTTTTGATGCTTGTTCAATTTTTTTGAGAGGTAACCAACAGGTTTCAAATTTCCGTCCTGATCGCGTTGAGATAACACTGCTCCAATCCCATGGTCAGAAGCATCCATATGTAAACTAAACGGTTGTTCAAAATCAGGTGCCTGCAACACAAGTTTATCACTTAACATCTGCTTTATGGCATCGAAGGCTTCTTGGCACTCTGGCGACCATCGGAATTTCGTTCTCTTTTTTAATAAATCTGTCAGGGGTGCGGTCACACTGGAGAAATTTCTGCAAAATCTCCGGTAGTATCCTGCCATGCCTAGGAATCTTCTAATTCCTCTTATATTATTCGGCCTGGGATACTCTCTGATATCCCTTACTTTGATTTCACTTGGGCTGATATGCCCGTAACCTACAATGTGTCCTAAATACCGTACTTCTGCTCTGCCGAATTCGCTCTTTGCCAGATTTATTGTCAAATTAGCCGCTTCTAGCCTCTTAAAAACTTGTTCTATGGCCTGGATGTGGTCACTCTACGTGTCATTGTAAATGACTATATCATCTATATATATGTCCACATTACTAATTCCGGCTCGGCATTTATTCATCAGGCGCATGAATGTGGCCTGGGAATTCCTCATCCTAAACGGCATAACCTTATATTGGTAGGTTCCGTCGGGCACCACAAACGCAGACCTAAGCTTCGTTCGGTCAGTTAATGGAACTGACCAATACTCTTTTAGTAGGTCGCATTTGGTTATAAATCTGGCTTTCCCGATTCGGTCAATACAATCCTCCATACGGGGAATTGGATAGGAGTCCGCTTTAGTAATGTCGTTCAGCTTCCTGTAGTCTGTGCAAAACCTGACAGACCCATCTGGCTTGTTCACGAGGACACATGGCGACGCCCACGGGCTTTGACTTGGTTCTATTATCCCATTTTCCAGCATATATTTAATTTCTTTGCGGATTATTTCTTTCTTCCGCGGGTTAACCCGATAGGGGTGTTGCTTGATGGGTTGGTCCTTAGTCAATTCGACATCGTGCTGGATATCATTTGTTTTCCTCGGAATATCGGAGAATAATCCGGGGAACTTCCTCATAAGTTTGGACAGTCCCACTCGCTCCTGATCAGATAAGTGATTCAGTTTCTCTTCCAAGTTTTCGAGTATCTTGGAGTTCTCCAATTTTATGGGAATGTCCTTAACTATTACATCGTCATTATCCGGTATTCTTTCGGTTTTGACTGTGTCTATTTGCCCCACGGGCATCTCAGATTCGTTCGTTCGTTCTAAATATTTTTTTATACGATTGACATGGTACAATTGTGTCTTCCGCCGTCTGTTCGGTGTATTTATTCTATAGTTTAAGTCATCGACCGTTTCAGCTATCATATATGGTCCTTTAAATTTCGCGTCGAAGGGAGATTTCCTTGTTGGTAAAAGGGTCATAACTTTCTTGCCCTGGCAGAATTGTCTGCCCTTAGACCTTTGGTCATAATTCCTTTGCATTTTCTCTTGAGGTTTACTCATATGGTTTTCTGCTGTCTTTCTAGCAGATTCCAATCTCTTCTGTAGATTTCCGACATAATTTGCCACTGTTTCAGGTTCTGTTTCAGGGTCTTCCCACTGTTCCTTTGCTATTTTCAGGGGATTTCTCAACTCATACTCGTAGACTAACTCGAATGGACTGTAACCCAACAATTCTTGGACAGAGTCCCTGATAGCGAAGAGTACAAATGGTAACTCCTTATCCCAGTCATTCTGTCTCTCAGTACAGAGAGCTCTTAGCATGCTTTTTAAAGTTGCATGAAATCGTTCTAAGGCACCCTGTGACTGCGGGTGATAGGGGCTTGATGTAACATGCTTCGCTCCTAGCTGCCAATTACTCTCTTAAATAAGTTAGACAAGAAGTTTGATCCTCTGTCAGTTTGGATAACCTTAGGAAGTCCTACTTTTACAAAAAAATTTATCATTGATTCGACCACTTTTTTCGTTGATATGGCTCGCACAGGGATTGCCTCTGGGAATCTAGAACTTGCGCACATTATTGTCAATAAGTATTGATTTCCCGACTTCGTTCTCGGTAAAGGGCCTACACAATCCATTATTACTCGCTCGAACGGTCTCTCTTTGATAGTTATGGGTTTGAGTGGGGCAATAGCTATGCCTGGTTTGGGTTTTCCCGCCTTCTGACAGGTGTCACACGAATTACATGAGTTTATCCACTTGCTTATATAACTTTTTTAAGCTTTCATCATTTTTTTGAGCTCGCTTCAGCTCTTCACACATCTTATTTACCATCGGAATATTTTCTCCCGTTTCGTCCTGTTTTTTTACTGCATAGGTTATATGGATTTGCCTTCTGGCCTTTCTCCTTGCTTTCACAATTTTTGACTTCTTGTGCGAATTCGATTTTCGCTTCATTTCCGAGTAGGAGGTCTATTTTTTTTTCATAGGTAGAGTCTTCACTACCCCGACTTATTTCTCTGCTAATTTTCCCTGTCGTCAATTTCACTTTCCTCAGGGGTACTTTTAGAGCCCTTCCTCCTATTTCTTTAATCGTTGTAAATCCTAGCGATTGACCTCGCGGTAATTTTCTCTCTAGTATTAAGGATTGGGTCGAACCAGTGTCTCTCAATATAGTTACAGGGATATTATTTCCTTCCCCGTCTTTAATATTTCCCTTTCTTGTGAAGGGTCGATATATCTCATTAGCTAGTGTCGTTGAAACCATTCCCTGTGGCTTAGAGTCTCCAGCTTTATTCATTTCGGGTCCACGTCCCAGTTTGCATTTTATTGCTATGTGACCCGCCTGGCCACATCTGAAACATGTGATCTGGTTCTCCTTCTTTGGGGGTGTCACCTGAGTATTCACCATGCTATCTTTCCTTATGATAGATTCTGGTGGTTTGCTCACCCAACTTTCCGTGTTAGGCTTGCTTTTGTTTCTTTTACGTGTTTCACGTATTCATCTGCTAGCATCGCTAGTTCGCTGCCTGTGTTTATCTTCCTTTCATTTAGGTAGATTCTCATGTCCTCTGGCACCCAATTCGATATTTCCTGTATTAGGATAAGTTGCTTCAACTTTTCCACATCCTCTCCGATCATTTTTGTTCATTAGCCGCATTTTTCCTTGACAAATTCTATGAACGACTGGTTCTTGCTTTTTCTTTGGTTTCGGAACTTCCGTCAATATGCCTCCAGCACCAATTCGAAGCTTTGTAATATTGTCTTTTTGACTGTATCATAGTTTTTACAGTCTTCTGCTGACAATGTGGTATATGCTTTTTGTGCCTTTCCTGTGAGGGCGGTCTGTAAGAGCATAGCCCAACTTTCTCGTGGCCAGTTCATGTTCGTTGCCATTATCTCGAAGTGAGGAAAATATTCGTCTATATTAGCTTCAACAAATTTTGGCACTAGCCTGACTTGTTTCGCCAAGTACAAATCCTTTGCGGTCTGGTTCTTGCCTTATCTCTGTTAGCCGAATTTCCTGTAACCTAATTTCTTGCTCCATTTTCGCTTTTTCCAGTTCTAGTCTGGTTTGAAGCTTATATTTTTCTAGTTTCATCTGTTCTGCTGTGAGGTTGGTCGATTTGGCTGGTAACCTGTCCAGTATCTCCGTTTCAAATATTTGTTCGTCCACCATGTGCTCTGAGATGATTCTAACTAATTTTTCTTTTCTCATTGCTTTTTTGGTTTCCAGTTCAAGTTTTTCACCTATTTCTAGCAGTGAACTCTTCCTCATTGCTTCTAGTTTCTCCAACGCCGGTTCTCTCAGGAAGTCCTCTATTCCGTCCATTCTCGTTTAATTTTATGGATTTTTTTTGTTTTTGTCTAATGAGCCCCCTCTGTGTGATTTGTTCGTTGTCTAGAAGCCCGGAGGAATCTTACACGTATTTTTAGTCCTTTTTAATTTTTTTAAAAAATCCAAAATTTTCCCGGACGAGGTCCCATGTAACGGGTACTCACATGTATTTTTAACTTTTTTATTTTTCGAGAAACGGACGAAGTCCTATGCGAGGGTTACTGAGACCACGGACGAATGAGGGTGTGTTAAGGTTAAAGAGGTCGACGTGATATAAATGACCACGTGGGGAATTCCGAACCGGACAAAGAATATGACGCGTAGTGGTTTTTCTTCTTTTCTTTATACATGTATCTTTTTTTACATTTTTTTTTTATTTTAAAGAAAACACAATTGCAACAACAGGCAAACAAAGAGCAAACAAATACAACAACAAAAAAATATACAGAAATGTGGAGGACAAATCGCTTCCAATAGTATTTGACTATGTCCTTCCAATAAGACAAAGTTCTCCCTTTCTTTTTTTCTTCTTGCTCCCTTTACAATTAAAGGGAGGGAACTTACTCGTTCCTTCCAATATTTCTTTACTTATTATTATATTTTTTTTTCTTCTGTTAGCAAAGAACAAAAGTCTCTCCTCTTCGTCTTTATTATGGATATACAAATTTTAAACAGATATGTTTTCCTCCGAAACTAGCTGCTAATGAACAACCTCAAAATGTTTCTTTGGAATAGTCTTGATATGGCCCCTTTATTTAGGTTATGTATATTATTCCTAATAAAATTTTTGACTAACCTTTTTTTTTTTCTTTCCTTTCTTTTATTAATTTTTTTTTTCTTATATTCGTTAATCTCCTATTAACGAGTCGCAAGGCACCAGTTTTTGTTTTTCTTTTACGTTGAGCCTCAGTTTCTTACCCAACGGAGTCGACGGCTTCTATTAGGCCATTCTGTGACTAGAATTTCCCCTTTCACCGGACCACGTGAAAAGGCGACCTTTCTCTTCCTTGGCGAAGCTCGAAACTGACTTTTTGGGTTTCTTTTTTTTTTGGCAGTAAAACGCCCTCCCTGCCTCGACCAATGGCATGTCTTTTCCTTATCTGAGTCAAGACCTTTGCCCCTTCTCGGCTGCTTCTTTCACTGTTGCTAGGGCTCGGAGACCCACCAATCGCCTGCCCCCACTTCCGGTCCTCATAGTAGTTCTTGCTCACTGCATTATAATCCTACCGTGGCCGATGGCCGTAACAATATCAATAACAATTCAATTAAACAGTCATTTGTTCACAGTTAGATGTAAATATACAGTTCTATTTCAAACAATTCAGTTTAGCATAATTACACAGTTTAAATGTCAGACTTGTATTTGATCCATTGATAGGACTATCAAGTGCTACCACTCTGGACCAGAGTGGAACTGGGAACAATGGCAATGAAGAGGTACTCTGCATTCTCCAAAGCTCCAGCATTACTGTAACCTCACCATAAGATTGTTTAGTGTCATATCCAGGAGACTTATTCAGAGTCTCTTACCCCTCTGTAGAGATACAGTTGGTGTGTATTCTGCAGCTGCAGCCAACTAGGCCAGGTTTCAAGTAAATGATTGAATAGTTCTATTTGACTCATAACAGGTGCAACCACTCCAGTTCTGAGTGGACCTAGGAATAATGGTAATGAATAGGTACTCTACATTGTCCAAAGCTCCAAGACTGGAGCCTCACCATCAAATACAGTTTAGTCTCACATCCAGGACAATTATAGGGTGGGGGTCTTACCCTCCAGCAGAAATGCAGTTATATTTTTCAGTCCCAACTGACTGGGCTGTTTACCATCTGAAGAGCAATGGATAAAAGAGATAGATTTGAATTCTAGGATTGATACACTGTTCAAAAACATGTCTCAATCCAAGGGAAGACAATTTATTTCTTTAGAAAGCATTGAAAATATAGTTATAATCAAACATTTGTAAAGAGATACAAATTTCAGCATTAAACAACTCATAAGTAGTTGATATACCATTAAATAAACCAAACAGACCCAACAACAAAGACTAACACAGCTTAAAATGAGGCAGAAATCTACCCCCCCCCCCAAAAAAAAAATTTCCAAAAGTGAGCAATCACAGTGTTAAACAAGCGATATTGCTGGTTTCAATTTTTAGTTTTATGGCAAAATTTCTCTTATTAATTGGGTTGTATTTAAATGTTACTTAATTGAGTTGTATTTTTAAGTGAAGATAATTTTCTTTTAATACACAGAATCTTTTTTTTTTAAATTTTACTTATGTAGTATATTTGAAATAATTCACAGTTTTAAGTATATATATATATATATATCCTCCAATGTTTGGTTTGGTTTCTTTGTTTAATGGCATATCAACTCTTTTTAGGTTATTTAACGCCAAAGCCATTCTCCTAGAAGAACAGTAGTGGTACTATTTAAACCATAGCTGGGAGGATAAGAGGGTTCATACCTTTCCCAAGGGTATTTGCCCGAAAGTGAATGTAATAGCGCGACTGGAGTATGAACTCGCATACTACGATTCCGCAGTCCATCGCTTTAACCATTACACCACAAGGACACCCCCATCCTCCAATGTAAGGTTTGAAAAAGAAAAAAAAATCTTTAAAATTGTTTTGACATCACTAATTAACTTTTAAAGAGATGACAATTCTCTAAGCTTTATTATCTTGATGGGGGTGTGAGTGGTTCTGCGTTGAAGAAAATGAACTCAGAGAGCCTAGTTCAAATTCTGGATGAAGCTGTTTGCATTTCATACTAATTGCTCTTGAGAAAGGCATGAATCCAACTTTCAGGTATTGGTAAATAGTAGGGCAGACTGGGTTCTTAAGACAACCAGTCTATGAAACAAGACTGAATTCAAATCACTTGTACACTGCTTTATAATAAAAAAAAATAAATAAATAAAAAAAATTAAAAAAAAATAAAAAAATAAACCTCATGTCACATCTTGCTCATAGTGTAGAGGTTGGGTAAATAGAATACTGCAAATAACTAATTTTGACTATTTTTGCAACAACATTAATAATTGATATGAGAGCAGTGCTAGTAAATTAGAATGATATTTTTAAAATAGCATCGTGAATAAATAATTTTTGTCACTATAACTTCTGTCTTCCAAGAGGACAGTGCAGACCTTGTTGGGAAACACTGACTTAGCATAATTTCTTATCTCTAAATAGTGCATTTCTCTTAACATAAATTAACCAAAGATTTCATTGAATTTCAAGATATTATAACTCCATTTCTGTATGTTTGTGAATTTGTCAACAGAGTAAAAATGGCACCTCACTGAATGAATTTTTATTATTGTAATAATGCTCTTCAGTAAATCCTTAGTAGTGTGGCTCTGCTAGAAAGTCATACCAACAATTATTTTAAATACATGAGAAAGGCATGAACCTGTATCTTTTCTCCAACAGCTATGAAAAAATTAGAGCTGATTAGAATCTTGTCTTGGTAGGGCAACCAATATAAAAGGAAAAATTGAATTCAAAACCTGAAGAACGTTTTTTTCAGAAAATCTGTAGCACATTGGTGCACCATTCTTTTATCATCGACTCATTCAAAAAAGTGTGGCTGGCTCTACACAAGCCTTCTGCACTATAAAGAAATCATGCTAGGCATCCTTAATCAAGCTTGATTCTTGGTTTAGTTTAATGGTCATAATTAGCACCATTAGATGATCATCATCCACATGAAAAACTATTTTATCCCATTCACAATCACGGTAACTAAAAAGAAACAAGGTAATTAGAGTTGTACCAAAACAAACATTCTTGAAAGACCAATATCCAGTTGAAAGATAAATCTTGTAAAGTAAACATGACATTTACCAATGAATAGATAAACAATGCAATTTAATTAGAATGCTTCTTTTCCTCAAGTGTTATATACATGTGGTGTCCATTAAATATTTGTAGCAATAGCTTTGTGCACAATGGCTTAGATATGTCAATATTACAATTGAAACAAATGCTGAAATGGTTGTAAAAAGCTGTATTAGAACTTGAGAAAATATCTAAGCTTTTATTTTTATATCTATTTGCTTTTCATTTTGTTCTATTCTTTCAAATGTTTTATCTAAATTTTATCACTTTAAAGCTATATAATTATGTTAAAATAGTTATCCGATTAATTATATGTATATCAGCCTAATCAGTCATGAACATGTCCACAGTCGGCATTGATTGGCCCCTTCTGAAGTTTCCTTTCACAAAGCCAACCCATGATGCAAGTATATATATATATATATATATATATATATATATATATATATATAGTGCATGTTACATCTTTAAATTTTTTTTTTTTTTAATTCATAGCCATAAGACTGACATTAAGAAAACTTTTTAGGTTTATCCTGCTCAACTGGCCAGTATTTGAGCACATTTCTGATTAAAGAAAAACATTTTCATAACCATTTGCTCATCACACACACACACACACACACACACACACACACACACACAGGTTTGATTGAATACCACGGATTGTTTCTTTTTCAAATCTTCAAGTGAAGATGTTCAAGTCTTCTCACAAGTCTTACTTCTGGGTCAAGTTGGTAGAGAAAGAATCCTATATTAGCCCAAGCACTTTTGACCATTTTGCTGGTCATCTTTGGGGATCATGTTAGATCATTTGTTGCAGTGAGTTTTATATTTGGAGTGGCTCTTCTTTTTTTTTTATTATATATGTATATATATTTATTATAGATGGGGCTGGTTCATTCGGAATAAATATAAAACTTACCGCAACAAACAATCTAATATGAGCCTCAAAGATAGCCAACGAAATGGTCAAAAGCACTTGGGCTAATATAGGGTTCTTTCTTTACCAACTTGACCCAGAAGTAAGAAGACTTGAACATCTTCATTTGAAGATTTTGAAAAGAAACAATCTGCAGTATTTAACTGAACCTGTTTAGATAATGATTTGCTGCCTAAGTATTATATATATATATATATATATATATATATATATATATATATATATATATATATATATATATATATATACACACACAAACACACACACGCGCGTGCACACACACAATATATTGAATATTCAAGAGGAGGTTTTTCTTTTTAAAAAGTTTCATTAATATTAACTATATTTTAGAATTTGTTTCTAGTAAATAAAATTTCAAAATTTTTAGTTTTGAAAATTTCATTCCCTGCAACATATACTTAAAATTTAAATGGAAATCATAATCCATGATTAATAAGAAAAATGTATGGCCTTAAGGAAAGTAAAGGAAATGATGATCTCCAATAAAGTAAGTTAAAACTTATTTGCTTAGAAAATAAAAATCTGATCTAGCAGATTTATACACTGTGACTGGAAGAAATATACTTTAAACCAGTTAATCCAAGTGTAGGCGTTAAACTTTTTTTCTTGGTTGAGTCATTCTATCTCTGCAAATGTTGCCATAAGTTTATACCCAATTCCTTTTGGAAAATCAATTTTTTTTAATTATTTTTTTTTTATTTTTTAAATTTTCATATCTTTTCTTTTTCCCCTTCTTTCAATTTTCATATCTACCCCTTTCTTAATCTTTTTTTTTTTTTTTTTTTTTGCTTCTTCAGGTCGTCTTTATTTTCACTGTTAATAACTATTTCTTTCACTTGATACAAAAACTTTTTTTGCTTTTAAGATTCATATTGATTTCTCTTAAAACTTTTCTTGAAATTTTTTCCTCTATTTTATTTTTCTTTCAAATTTTCAAATCTTTCATTTCTTCAATGATTTTTTTCCTTCATTTTCTTCCAAATTCTAATATATATTTCATTTTTTTTCAACCTTTTCCCCTTCATTTGTCTTTTAAATTTTCATATCTTCCTTTCCTTTTTTCCTAATTTTTCCTAAAACTTTTTCTCCATTTTCTTTAGATTTTTAATATCTCTTTCTTTTATAAATTTTCATGACTGTTTTCTTTTCCATTTCTTTCTTGATACTTTTTCTTCAATCTTCTTATTTTTTTCTATCCATTTCTCACTCACATTTTCCCTTATTTTTTATCTTTATTTCTCTTGATACAATTTTCTCATATTATTCATTTCTTTATTTAATCTTCTCACTAAAACCCAAGAGAGCTTTTAATTTTCTGACCAATAATTATAAAAATACAGACCCACATGAAATTCTCAATTTCCTATGTAAAACCAGACATATGTAATTGAATAAATTTTTTAAAAAAATGATAAGAGATGACCAATGAGCTTATTAGGTTTCCATCATAAAAGCTGTCCATGATGATATTGATGCTTCTATTTTGGAAGGAGTGAAGGATTCATTTCATCCAGAATTTGAATGATTAAAAAATAACATTCAAAATAAATACATCATCATCATCATCATGTCGCGCCGCCTGCGCGGATATCCCTGACCGTCTCTCGCCATTTCTCCCTATCATTCATCGCCTCCGGCAGGTCTTCAGGTTTACAACCCGTGTCCTCACATAGCTGCTGTATGTAAGTTCGTGCTGGTCGTCCCACTCTTGCACATCCATGAGTGGGGGTCCACAGGAGTACATCGCTTATGAGCTCGTCCTTGCTTCTCCAGCAGTGTCCTGCGTGTCTGGTTCGTCGAACTTGTATAGTTTTTGTGATGGGGGGCAAGTGTCCGTATAGTTGGAGTCTCGTGGGGTGTTGTCGCCAGGACTTGTTTAATACTGCTCTCAACATTCTTGTGTAATTTCCGTCCAGCCTCCTCTCCAGCCGCTTCGTAAGCGTCCATGTGGTGCATCCATATAGCAGTATCGACACAACCGCTGCCTGGAAGAAACTGCGTTTCATTTTATCTGTTAGGTCCGACTTCCATATGATCGAGAGCCTATCGATAGCTGTCCATGCCTTCGTCAGTCGTGTGTCGATGTCCTTCTCGGTTGATGAGACGCTGCTTCCTAGGTAGGTGAATTTGTCGACTAGTTTCAGAGAGGCTCCGTCTAGTGTGGCAATGTTGCCTGTTTGGTTGTAACACATATATTCGGTTTTGTTTGCATTGACATGTAGGCCAATGCCAGCTGCAGCTCGTTCCAGACTATGTAGTAGTGTCTCTGCTTGATTAGGCGTATTCGCTAGTAACGCCAAGTCATCAGCGTAGTCGGCGTCCGTGATTGTTTTTGCGGGGTACCTTTTGCTTCTTCTCTTAGTCAGCTCAAAGCCATTTTCTCTGATTTTGTCGATCGAAGTCCTAAGCACATAGTCTAGACAGATGATAAAGAGGTACGGGGCTAGTTTGTCTCCTTGTAGTACTCCTGCAACAATGTTGAAGTATTCCGTGTCTCCATCTGGTGAACGTACTTTTACTTTGGTGTTTCTGTAGAGAATCATTATCGCTGCTACGGTTTCTTTTGGTAGGCCGTAAGCTAGTAGGATTTGCTCCATCTTCCCTCTGTGTATGGAATCGAAGGCCTTGGTAAAGTCGACAAATAGTAATGTCGCCTGTAAGTTTTTTGCCTGAACGCCTTCCAGGATTCTACGGATGGTCAGTATTTGTGAGGTTGTGGATCTATTTCTCCGGAAGCCATTTTGGTTTTTCCTAAGGATGTTTTCCATTTTGGGTTCTATGCGGTTTCGTAGTAGGGCATTGTAGATTTTGGCTGCTATGGATGTAAGTGTTATCCCTCGGTAGTTCTTGGCTAGTCCGAGGTCGCCTTTTTTAGGGAATGGAAGGATGCATCCCTTCGTCCATCGTTCTATCCTATTTTGACTATAGACTGCGTTGCATTGCCGGAGCAGTATATCGTCGAATTGTCTCGTCTTCCACACTTCTGGGGGGATTTCGTCTAGCCCCGCCGCTTTCCTATTTTTAATTCTTCTGAGAACCGTGTCGAGTTCTTCTTTGGTGAAAGGACCTAGTTTTACGTCTAATTGCTTACTAATAATTCTGGTGATCGGTTCATCCGTTATTTCCGGTGGGTTTCCTAGTAGATTTTTGAAATGCTGTTCCCACAGTTTTATTCTTTCTTGTTGGCTTGCAGCTTTCAATTTTGCTTTGGCTGTGCTCTTCCTTCCACTTACTTCGTTTATTGTTTGCCAGGCTATCCTGGATTGCCTATCTTCCACCGAGTCTCTAATCTTATCTATCTGATTTTGTACGTATTCTGCCTGTTCTTTTAGGTATATTCCTGTTAATTGATGTTGCGCCTTTTCTAGTTCTCGTGCATTTGTATTTGTTGGGTTCTGTTGATAGTTTTTGGAGGCAGTCTTCACAAGTGCTCGTTTTTCTCTAGCTGCTAGCGTTTCCCAAGGGACTCTATATTTAGTTCTAGGTTTTGTTGGAATACACTTTTCTGCCGCCTCCAGGTGTGCTTCTACAAAATTTTCATATTCGTCATTTGGGGTGCCTATTTCTACCTTCTCTTGTAGTGCTTCGAATCTGTTTCTTAATTCTAATGCATATTTATCTCTAATATCTCTGTTGTTGAGTAGGGCCCAGTCATAGTGCTTGGTCGTCGCTTTACGTGTGGCGTTTTTTCTTAGGCTTAGTCGTACTTTGGCCGTAACTATTCGATGATCGGAGGACACACCCTCGAAGGAGGAGTATGCCTCGCAATTCATCGCACTGTTTTTCCATTTCCTGTTTATAAGGACGTAGTCTATCTGTGCTTTACTCTTATTCGCGTATGTGTAGGTCCATAATTTCCCCTCCCTTTTTTGAAAGTTTGTATTGAGGCAGGTTAATCTATTTTCTATCATGAAATCTATTAAATGCTGTCCATTCCTGTTAGACGCGTAGTGTAGGCTGTATTTGTTGTGTCTGTTTTTCCCGATTTGTGCATTCATATCTCCGCCAATGACTAGCAGGTTGTGTTTCGGAATGCTACGTACTAGGGAGGATAGATCTTCGTAGAAGGTGGCTATTTCGTTTTCTTCGCTAACATTGGTAGGGCTGTAGCAGGAGATAATTGTTGCTTTGGGGTTGCCATTAAACGTTGCGGCCATCATCCTAGGTTGTATTCTCTCAATGCTGTTCAGTGTTTTTAACGCTCTCGGTCCTAGAAGTATTCCCACCCCTCCTACCGATGCATTGACAGAGTTTTTCCATGCCGATACAGTCACCAGCATCCATCCATTTACAGTTTCGTGATACTTGATATCTTCGGTGTGCGTGTATCGGTGCTCTTGTATGCAAATTATATCTATCTTATGTTCTACGGCTGATGCAGTTAGCTCTGATAGTTGACCTATTCTATTTAGGGTTCTCACGTTAAATGTCGCTATCTGTATTGTTTGTTTGCATTTTAGTAGTTTTTGTTTGTGTTTGAGCTCTGTAGCTGATTTTTCGAACACCGAGGCCAGGGCTCCAACCTCAGCAGGACGCGCCCCTTTTTTACCCGCGCGAAGAGCGATGCGGTTTATGGATCTGGTTTGAGTACTAGTCATGGTTATCTTTCGATGGCTGTTTTTGTTCTCATCTATAGAAGCCACTCTTATAGATGAGCAGCAGTAGTTCCCCGATCGAACTGGCAATCTTGAGCGTTAAGCCGCAAGACTCACACGTACAGCATGCTGCTTCCCATGTGTACGCGGTAGTAATAAAAAAAAAAAAAAAAAAAAAAAAAAAAAAAAAAATTCTCTTTTTTTTATCTTAAGTTTTAACTTAAAGTCCAGGACTGCTGGATGTTAAAATTCAAAGAAATTTTGTGGTATATTTCATGGTTATCTAGTGGTGGACAGAGAGAGAGAGAGAGAGAGAGACACAGAGAGAGAGAGAGAGAGAAAGAAAGAGAGAGGAGGAGTCAACTCTTTTATGGCTTTCGTCTTTAGCACGTGTTAGACTACATTTGAGGTGTTTTGGATTTTTTTTTTTTTTTTTCCTTTCTTTTCAGGGGGGGGGCAATTTTGGGGGTTTTCTTTAGCAAATTTAGAAGTTCGCCTTCCAAAAGTAAAGTTTTCCTGAAAATTAAGTCGCATAAGTCTTCATTCTTCATTTAAACAACACATAATACAGCTGAGATTTAAGACATTACTATTTTAAATCAAATGTGCATTTTTAAATGAATAGTTTAGTAGAATAAATTTACTGACCTCTGTGAAAAAACTTCTGGAAACGGAATCACTTCCAAACGTATGCATACTATTTCAACAAATGAAGGGTTAAATTATTACTAATTTTAGTATTTATATTAAAGGTTCCACTCCTATATCATGGTCAACTGGTGGTGGACAGAGAGAGAGAGAGAGAGAGACACAGAGAGAGAGAGAGAGAAAGAAAGAGAGAGGAGGAGTCAACTCTTTTATGGCTTTCGTCTTTAGCACGTGTTAGACTACATTTGAGGTGTTTTGGATTTTTTTTTTTTTTTCCTTTCTTTTCAGGGGGGGGCAATTTTGGGGGTTTTCTTTAGCAAATTTAGAAGTTCGCCTTCCAAAAGTAAAGTTTTCCTGAAAATTAAGTCGCATAAGTCTTCATTCTTCATTTAAACAACACATAATACAGCTGAGATTTAAGACATTACTATTTTAAATCAAATGTGCATTTTTAAATGAATAGTTTAGTAGAATAAATTTACTGACCTCTGTGAAAAAACTTCTGGAAACGGAATCACTTCCAAACGTATGCATACTATTTCAACAAATGAAGGGTTAAATTATTACTAATTTTAGTATTTATATTAAAGGTTCCACTCCTATATCATGGTCAACTGGTGGTGGACAGAGAGAGAGAGAGAGAGACACAGAGAGAGAGAGAGAGAGAGAAAGAAAGAGAGAGGAGGAGTCAACTCTTTTATGGCTTTCGTCTTTAGCACGTGTTAGACTACATTTGAGGTGTTTTGGATTTTTTTTTTTTTTTTTTCCTTTCTTTTCAGGGGGGGGGCAATTTTGGGGGTTTTCTTTAGCAAATTTAGAAGTTCGCCTTCCAAAAGTAAAGTTTTCCTGAAAATTAAGTCGCATAAGTCTTCATTCTTCATTTAAACAACACATAATACAGCTGAGATTTAAGACATTACTATTTTAAATCAAATGTGCATTTTTAAATGAATAGTTTAGTAGAATAAATTTACTGACCTCTGTGAAAAAACTTCTGGAAACGGAATCACTTCCAAACGTATGCATACTATTTCAACAAATGAAGGGTTAAATTATTACTAATTTTAGTATTTATATTAAAGGTTCCACTCCTATATCATGGTCAACTGGTGGTGGACAGAGAGAGAGAGAGAGAGAGACACACACAGAGAGAGAGAGAGAGAAAGAAAGAGAGAGGAGGAGTCAACTCTTTTATGGCTTTCGTCTTTAGCACGTGTTAGACTACCACACAAAATTATCATGCAGTTGCAAGTTGAACTAGAAAGTGCTTTATCCTTGAAGAGCATGGCTCTTAAAAATCTTATTATAATGTGTCATTATAATCACATACACACACACACTTATATGCATACATGAGAATTTTAGTCATAGATAGACAGGCATGAAAAAACCAAGATAGAGGGGTAAAGAGATTGCAATGAAGAGACCGTGGTAGTTAGCAATAGTTTAGTTCCAGAATGTTTTTCCCATCAATAACATCAATTTTTGGTTTTGGGTCAGGGAAGAAAGTCTGTGAACCAGAATGCTGTTTAAAATTATGGGTACAACACAAATGTTTTAACAAGTTATGCTCTAGTTCATTAGTAACAATACAATTTTTGTAATCAGAAAAAAAATGTTAGCATTAAGTACATCAAAGATAAAATAAGAAGTATTGCAGTCTTGTTGACATCATGCTAAAAAGGAGGAGTGTCCATGAGTGAGAAGAATGGTTAAATGTAACAGTAGAGAGTTATTACAAGACTAATAAGAATGTGAGGATTGCCAAGTTCTAAGTTCTCAGAGTAAATCAGAGGAAGTTTGTACTTTGCAGACTAAACATTGCAAAAGGAGGCCTTTGGCTAAATTCCAAATTTAGCACCAGCAAAATGTTTTTAATCTCAGATGGAAACATTCTTAGAGGGCCAATTTCATATCAACATCTCATTGTAAATTACTTCAGCATATGTTGGTTTCTATAAATGATCAAATTGTGTGAAAAATACAAAACAACTTAGCATACAAGGAGAGGCTGAAAATTTCATATGATGATGTTATATCTGCTGTTGACTTCTTTAACAAATAGGATCTAAGCACTACAACACTGATGGAAAAAATGTATCGACCACAAGGAGGACTATGTAGAAAAAGAAACTCCATTTGGTCACATTTCATGAGTATATCTTGGTCAGCCAATGAACTTTTCAGTTTGACCTCATACATAATATTCTTATTTTAAAATCCAACTGTGTTTCTGATATGAGAAAAAACTAAAACATACAAATATGCATTGACTTAAAACCTCTGCTACAAACAGGATGTGACACAAAATCATTTTTCAGCAGAGTTCTGATGATTTTGAATTCAAATTCTTATTTTTAAACTGGTTGCCTAACAGAGGCTAAAAAGCCCAGTATGCTCTACTATTTTACCTGTAGCTCTTGAGAGACATAATGGATTCATGCCTTTCCCAAGGGCATTAGCATGAAGTGAAACACTATCTGCCTTGTCCAATATTTGAACTGTGGTGACCGATTCTTTTACCTGTAATGATAACCATCACACTAAATGAACCTCACACATACGAGGATCATTAAATAAGTTTCCAGACTTTTTTCGTATAGGTACTTTTATTGATAGTACACACATGAACCTCTAGTCCCCTTTGAAGTAATCTCCTCCTTCTGCAATGCACTCATTGTACCGTTCCAACAACTTCTGGAAGGCCCCATGGAAGTTTTCTTGTGTGAGCATGTCAATGACCTTCGTCACCGCCTCTTTCATCTCCTCAATTGTCTCATAACAACGGCCTCTCAGCTTAGTAAATAACCAAAAGTCACAGGGAGCAAGGTCTGTACTATAGGAAGGGTGAGGAACTGTCTTGATGCCCATCTTGTACAAATAGTCTGTGACAAGGATGAAGTTGTGGACTGGTGCATTGTCCTGGTGGAAATGCCACTGACTCGGTTTGAAGAGTGCTGGCTTCTTACCTAGGAATCTCTTCCTGAATTCCCTTAAAACCTCAACATAGTAACCTTAACCCTAACCCTTTGGCCAATCAACTCTGGCCAAGCAATATTGAAAGACAGCGTCACAGGTACAGGGCTGGCAGCCGCAGCCACAGCAGCTCAACTACTGGGATGTCAGGAAAAGGAGACCACAGCTCCAAGGAGATGCTACATATGTCAGGGACCCAACCATATAGCTCAAGATTGTCTTAGGCAGTGCAAAAGTCCCAGGCCCCGAAAATCTCTCGCTCGTTATTGGTGCAAGCAACAGGGTCACATTGCATGAAATTGTCCGAGAAACGAACAAGGGGTCACTGTGCAGATTGACTGAGTAAGGCATACTGCCCTGGTGGATACAGGCTGCACACAAACCCTAGTACGCAAGCCATGCTGTCAGACGTGGGAGAAAAAGAAGGTCCCCCTGCTAGTTGTTGCAGGGAGTTCATCAATGTATTGTGGAGAGAATATGGTCCAAATTGGTATCAGCAATGGAGTTTCAGTCACCGTACGAGCTCTGGTTGTAGATGGGGATCTGCTTGGATATGATTAGCTACTTGGGCTGAATGCGATTAGACAACTGGGTGGAATGGCTATGTCTAACACCGGCAAAGTGAGATTTCCTCAGCGTGAAAGACTGATGTGAGTTGCCATCACCCTTGACGAACCTGACTTTCACACTGAATATGACGAGGCCAAGCGTCTATGGACCGCATCTTGGAAATGGTCCAGCAACTAGCCACCTGTATCTCTGAAAAACAAGCTCTCAGAATATCCTACCCCTAAATGACTCCAAGGTGAATATGAGCAGGAGTTGCAGGCTTGGATACAGAAAGGTGTGCTGATTCTGTACCCGGAGAGCGAACTTGGACCTCCTAAAGGCCTGATACCGTTAATGGCCATAAGTAAAGTTAAAGTAAAGTTAGCGACCATAGTCGAGGGTGACCCGAAGGCTCCCTTTTCGATAGCTACTACACCAAGGTGTAGGGGAGGGCGCTACTCCATTCCCTGGATTGCTCCACTTTACCCTTGAACCGTACCTTATAATGCTGAGTGTTAAGCAAGGTGGTATCAAGTTCCATTTTTAAAGTCTTTGGTATGACTCGACCTGGGATTGAACCCAGATCTCCCGGGCCATTGGCGAACACTCTAACCGCTGGGCCATACTACAGGAAAATAAGCAGAAGGTCCGGCCAGTAATGGACTATCGTGAGCTGAATGAGCATATGAATACTTATACGGCGAATGCGGACATGTGAGCTCAAACCATGAGGGAATGGCGACAGCAGAGGCCAAAAAGCTGCTATAGTGGACCTGCACCGGGCATATCTGCAGATTCATATTGACAAGTTACTGTGGCCATTCCAAACGGTGAAAATTAAAGGGCAGAAGTATTACCTTACCCGTTTGGGGTTCGGGCTAAACCTAGCTCCACAGATCATGCGGTCCATCGTAAAAGCTATGATCAGGCAAAATGAAACCGTCAATGGCGCTACTTTCTCATACGTTGATGACATATTTGTTAAAAAGAGTGTGTGTTCGGCTGCTCAAGTGAAGACACATCTTGAACTGTTTGGGCTGACTTGCAAGGATCCAGAACAACTGAGTAGTGGCACTCGTGTGTTGGGCGTATATGTTTGGGAGGAGCACTGTAAACTTAGACGGCGACGCAACGGCGAGCGTCCGAAGGTTCCTGATGTACTTATGCGTCGTACCGTCTTTTCTGTGTGTGGGCGGCTGATCGGGCATTTTCCAGTGTGTGGCTGGCTTCACGTTGCAGCCACGTTTGTGAAACGGAGAGCAAACGCCATAACAACAGGATGGGACGATGAAACACAATGTTGCGTCAGATGCTTGAAGAAATTATGTTGAGATCGTCACAAACTGATCCAGCATGTGGTGACTGGTGTGCGAATGGTCTGGAAGTCACTGTGTGGGTGGATGCAAGCTCCCTGGCCACCGGTGTGGCTATTGAATATGACTGAGCCATAATTGAAGACGCAAGTTGGCTACGACCGGTGCACGCAGATAAGCACATCAATCTGGCAGAGCTTGATGCAGTGTTAAGGGGCGTTAATCTGGCACTGCACTGGAGGACAAGCATTATTCACCTGCAGATGGATTTGACCTGCATGTACCGATGGATTTCTGACACCCTGTCTGGGAAAGCAAGGGTACGAACTAAGGCGGTGTTGGAGATGCTAATAAAAGCCAACTGAGTACGCTCCATGAGTTAGCAGTAGAGTATGGACTGACAATTGACATGGCACTCATTAAATCTCATGCAAACCAAGCCGATCCACTCACTAGAGTGCCCCAGCGATGGCTGATTGTACTTCGAAAAGAAGCAGAACCCATTGAGCCAGTATGCGCCACATCCATGGGGGAGTTGGATCCCGCTCACATTTGGACCTTCCACGAATCTTGTGAACATCCTGGCATAAAGTGCACACACTACTTTGTAAAACTGGTGAGTCCCGAGGTCTCCAAGGAAGCTGTGCGGAAGGTAGTTAGAGAGTGTGAGGAGTGTCAGTCCATAGATCTAGCCCCGGTAAGTTGGAAGGCAGGCAGACTGGACATATGTGAGAATTGGAGGAGGGTTGGAATGGATGTAACCCACCTTGAAGGTTGGCATTATTTAATCTTGATTGACTGCGGTCCCAGTCGATTTGCTGTTTGGAGGCCGTTATTGTGCCAGGATTCAGCAGTTGGAGACTGTATTTTATGAGAAGGAGGCACCTGTTGAGCTACTCACAGTTAATGCCACAACCTTTAGCGGAGAGACGTTCTCTTAATTTGTTGAGCACTGGGGCATCCGGATTAGATTCCAATGCGCATATGTACAGGCTGGTAACAGGATTGTGGAGAGATCTCACCGTACAATAAAGTGCATTGCCACAAGAACATGGTGCTCAGTAATGGAGGCAGTGTACTGATATAATGCGACTCCCAAAGATGATGCGTCAGCTTCAACCGCACCAGCCAACGTGATATATTCTTATCCGGCCCGTATAAAAGGTGTTGATGTCATATTACCACCGGAGGATGCTGGTCACAGCAGTTATAAGGTAGGGGATAGTGTTTGGGTCAAAATCCCGCATGGGCGATGTACAACCCAGTTTGGAAAGGGGACAATAATGGGTGTGTACAGCCCACATTCGGTCTTTGTTGACGGGACACCCCAACACGTAAAGGATGTTCGTCCTATGTGCGAAGTAGACACCACCAATCGCAGCATCACTTCCTCTGAAGATGAAGCGCCGATGCTGTATTTAATGTGGGAAGATCCTGCAGCATCTGAAAGCGATCACAGCGACCATGGTCAGCATGGGCCCGGAGACACATCCGAGGACCAAGATATTGCCGAGAATGTCCTGCATAGACAAAGTAGCAGAATAAAGAGACCTGCTCTGCGCTGTACGTTGTGTGATTCCCAAATCAGGGAGGAGTGTGAATGTAATGGATGCAATGTACCTGGAAATTCAAAGTGTGCACGGACATGTCTGGCCTGTAGAATAAAAGCAAGAAACAGATATGGCTGCTTCAAACACTATATGTAACATTGAGTGATCTCAAACCAGCAAGAGTTGATTTGCGCATATGTAAATTCTTTCGAGATCGGCCGAGCATATAAATACACAGTGACACCTAGAAGGTGTCATTATTTCTTAGTGAATCAATTGACGAGTATGCACGGAGTCTGTTAAAACTTGAAGGAAAGAAGGAAGGAAAGGAAATGAGGAAAAAGAAGCACTCGTATTAACATGCACAAGCCTTAACATCGTTGGGAAACTGATTTGCGAAATCTATTGCAGCAGCATTCCAACACAGTGACTTTTGGTTATTCCCTAAGCTCAGAAGCTGTCATTATGAGACAATTGAAGAGATGAAAGAGGCTGTGACAAAGGTCATTGACATGCTCACACAAGAGGACTTCCAGAAGTTGTTGGAATGGTACAACAAGTGCATTGCAGCCAGAGGAGATTACTTCAAAGGGGACTAGAGTTTCATGTATGTACTATCAATAAGAGCACCCATACAAAAAAGTCTGGAAACTTATTTAATGATCCTCGTATTTTGGTAAATGTTCCTGCCATATTCTCTTAGACTAAATAATTTTCATACCATAAGTTTTTTAAAATTTGTTATTAATTCCTCCTGCAATTCCAAGGTTTTATTCAATGAGTTTGGATCAGGTTGCTCTTGCCATACACCTTCCTCTTCAGATCTAAACATTAAAGAGGAATCTCCATGTATTCTTAAAAATGAGTTTGGTGTTATAAATTCAAGAATAGCAGAGTTTGATCTATAAGTTTAAGGTTTAGAATTTATAGCTAATTTAATATTGGATAAAGTTGTTAAAAGTTCAAAATAACTAAGTCTAGATCCTCCTATGGTCTTAAATAAACAATTTTTAAGAACTCATTAATCTTTCCCAAGCAGAGCCAACCCAAGCAGAATATAAAGGGATTCTGATGTGTCTTATATCTAACCTTTCTAATTCATCCTGAAACTCCTTTACCTGTAAAGAGCTTTCAAGAATACTACCTCCTTTTATAAAAGTTTTAACATTATCGCTATACAATATTTGAGGTAAGGAGTTAATATTACAAAACCTTTGAAAGGCCAACACAAAATTTTGAGTTGACATATCAGGTAACAGTTCAAAATAGACTGCTCTTATATTTAGACAAGTAAAAATAAAAAAAAACATTTTAATTGTACCTCCACTTACTTCATCCTTGACCCAAAAATGAGCTGTGTAGTTTACTCCGACATGATTAAAAGGTTTTACAAAATTCATTTGATATTTAGGCATATCCGCTACTTTAGGATATTTATAAGCCAATGCATTATACTTTTTGCAGATTGTGCAATTATTTATTTCTGCTTTTACAGCAGTTAAACCTCTGGGAATCCACACGCCTTGCTCTCACAAATAATTTAGTGTTGTACCTGTTCCCATATGCTGCACTTTAGCATGACAATGTTTAATAAATAAGGAGGTAAATTTATTTCCCTTGGGTGATAACACAGGATTATATACATCATAATTAAAATATAGACATTTACTTATCCTTCCTTTGGATCCCAAAATTTTTACTGGAGTCAAGGAATCAATTTAAATTAGAGACCAAAGTAGGCATATTTGTGTTACTTTTGTCTTGTAATTTTAAAAAGCTAATTTACTTTGAGAAATTTTCTTTTTGAGCTATCCTTATCCAATACATTTTGGCCTTTTGTAATGAACTACCATTAATTTTTTTACAAAAAGGTTTAAATAACATACTTGTTACTTTCAATAATTTATCATAATTAGAATATCTAGAATTCCAGTATTTACTTTAACTATTTGATTCAAGTTAACATTTACTTTACTCTTATGATCAGGGAATATACTCATTAAAGGATATGTAAGCCAATCTTTAAATTCATTAGTAAGCCAACTTGGACCTTTTAGCCACAAATTTCTATTTCGTAAATATTCATCATAAGATATTCATCATAAGATATTCCCCTGGTTAACATGTCAGCTGGATTTTGATTAGTATGCACATATTTAAACATTATTGGCATTTTAAATTCATCCTCAGGAGCTTTAATTAACCCATTTACTTCAGATATTCTATTTTTAACAAATTTGGATTTTACTTTCCTTTCCTTTGTGATTAACCAATTTAAAACTACCTGAGCATCTACACAAACATTAATAAATTGAAATTGAATATTTCTATAAGTTTCAATTAATGTTGGAAGACATTTTAATGCCAACATTACTCCCATTAGCTCTAAAGTTGGTACACTATGTTCATTTCTTTTCCTTAAAGGAGCCAATTTAGATTTAGCAAATAAAAATGAATTTACTTTTTCATTTGTGCATGCATACATTACAAAACCATAAGTTTCTGTAGAGCTGTCACAGAATATATGTAAACCATAGGATTCATTGTCATTAATAGCAATTTATGGAAAAGACAACTCAGTCAACATTTCAAAATCTTTACTTATTACTTTCATCTCATCATTTATTTCTTAAGGCACTTTTTGATCCCAATTTATATTTAATTTCCAAACTTTTCTTATTAATACCCTACCTCTTATTGTTACAGGCAAAATAAAGTTCAGAGGATCATATACTTTTGGAATTTGTGATAGTACTTCATCCAACGAAAAAGGTGCTTAGCTTAAACAATCTTTCTTAATATTATACCTATATCCCAACACCTTTTCATCTGGACAGTCATGTTCTACTAATTCACCTTCGGCCTTCATTAGGTTTCTTAATTCATCTGAATTGGAGTTCCATGACCTCAATATAAAGCCACCTTCCAGCATTCTTTCATAACAATTTTTATACAAATCCTTCATTTCTCTCATATCATTGCCAGTAACTATTAAATTGTCAACATAAAAGTTATTACCCAATATTACACTGCATTTATCTTTTGGGTAAGACTTAACATGATGTTCATCACATAAGTATAAATGGTGATGCTGTATACCCGAACACTATAGTTTTATATCTATAACAAACAAGCTTGTTTCCTCTCTTCCAGAAAAAGCAAAACCTATTTTTATCATATTCACTGACTAATTTTATTATCAAGAAAGCCTGTTTAATGTCACTAAGCATTACATATTTATTAGTTCTTTGATAAAAGAACAACTTTAATATGGAACCCATCAAATCTATGCCTGTAAAAGCTGCTTCATTAATTGAAGGCAATTCTTTATTCATCTTTAATGAACAGTTAAACACGTCTTATTTTAGTTGTTACCTGCTCCGCTGTTCTTATTACGGGCCTATGTGGAATCCAAGTATAATTATTATAATTAGAGGGATGAACTTTTATTTCTTCAATGATTCCATCTTCGAGTTGGTTATCAAAGATTTCCTCATATTTTTTAAATTAATCCCTTATTAAAAAATTCTACTGTTCAATCCAAAACTTTAAGTGCTATAAAATGATTAGAAGGCACATTTTCAATTCTATCCAAATACCAAGGCAAATTTACATAATAATGTCCATCTATTAATTGAATTCCTTCTTCAAATTTACTTTGACAATTATCAAAGGAAATAAATTCTTGATCATTAGTTTTTATTCCCATTGACTCAAAACTAAAGAGATTTTCTAGTCCATTATCTACCTCACTATCAGACAAAATATGTTCTAATGGATTAAAAGATGACTTAAGGGGAACCATAATCAAATTTACTATAGCCTTAGTTTTTTTGCTTGTATTATTTTGCTCAACTGATTTCAATTGTGAATCAAACAAGTCCTTTCTTTCAGCTGAACTGAGAAAATTTAAAATATTCTGGACAGGAACTACTTTATCATCTATAATGCAGTTAAATCCACCACCAATCTTATTTATGGAGAATGAAAAATATTGTATTATATCTATACCCATTAACATATCCAACTCAATATTCTCATGGTCTTTATTTGAATTAAATGAACTATCAACTAAACTTACATTTTGAGATTTTAGTTTATTGATTACTGTAATCATTCCAGGTATTTTATAGTTTATATTCATATTTTCATCTACCAATAAAGGAACAAAAACTAGTCTATCCTTTAATTTGATTCCAGTAGACATTTGTTTAAACATTTTACATTGTTTTCCAATATAAGTATGTACTTCTTGTTCAAATGAGTACAATTCCTCATAATTTGGACAAGTCTTGAGCAGCTTCTTTTGTAATAAAAGATCTCTGGCTACCACAATCTATAAGACATCTAACTTTTCTTTGTCTTTTACTATTCTTTAATCTCATCAAAGTCATTGTTGGTAACAAATTACATGTCTATATTCCTTAAAGCATAACATAAGTTGGTTTGAAAACTACCTGATTTTGAAACATTATTTTGTTTTGGACATAAAGGAGTTATGTGCTCTCTTTTTTTTTTTACATAATAGACAGGGAAATCTTAACTTGTCTTTTTTTTTCTATAACATTCTGATTCATTGTGACCTGACCTAGCACATCTAGTATATAAGAATAATTCCAAGATTTTAGCTAATTTTGCTTCATAATTAGGATAGGTTTCACACTTTCCTATGGTGTGTCCTTCTGAAGCACATAGTTTGCACAGCATTTTAGAACCTGTGGGGATTTAGGAATTAACAATAAAACTCCCAACCGGATATTGACTCGTCAGCTACCACATACAAAATGTATAAACACGTCGCCATGCATAAGGCTCCACGCATCCATCTGGTTAAAATCAGAAAAAAGAAAAATAATAAGAAGTAAAGTAGCCAATGGGAAGCGGTCGCACCAAAATTAGAAGGATGTTGGAGTGGCGAATTTGGAGCTGGTGGAGAGAGATAAATACTCAGGTTTTCTGTGAACCGAGTCTTGTCAGGGAGTGTCCGTCGAACCAACAACATCATTTTGCTGTCTGGTGTTTTGGGCACCACGCTGCGTCTTGGGACGTAGCGTTGGTTAGTCCATTCACCAAGTAAATAAAGGAAAGTATGGAAGAAATGTTTTCGTCTCTTATCTGTTTCTATCTTTTCTTTTTGTATATTTCTTTTGGACTTTCTTGGGACAAGGCATTGCGCCAGCCAGTCAACGTGGGGTAAAATAATATAACCAAAACATGGAGTCAGATATCTTACGGCAACACAGCCTTGCCCTTAGCCCCTGACCTTCAAAAACCCTTTTAAAAACCACAAACCTTTACTAATGGCTCCTACTTCAAAATTTTGTATCGTAGGTACTTTACTTTTTGCTGTTATTTCAAATCTATTGTTATTATTATTGCCACTTGAAATTTTCTTATCCTTTATATTTTTTTCTGCCAGACACAGTTCTAATTAAGGTTTTCAAAACCTTGTTTTAGCTGTTAAATATCTGCTATAAACTAGGATAATTATTATTGATTTTATTTATTAATTCCTTTACTACTATTTTAGGTAGTTTATTCATTATCATGTGACTAATTAAAATATTTCCAGAAGAACCTTCTTGAAAAAAAATTAACATTATATTTTTGCAACTCATAAATAGGACTTAATTTCAGACAAATAATATTAAATATTTAAGAATTCTGAATCATTCTTTGCTGGGCATAGCTTTCAATATGTTCTTTAGATTTTCGTCAATTATAAATTCTTTGTCCAAAAATTCTTCCTTAAATGAATTTAAGGCCACCTTATAATTTGAATCAGTTAGGGACAAATGACTTACTTGCTTCAAAGCATAATCCCTTAAATATCCAATTAAATATGATAGCTTAGCGGATACTGATAAATGTTTCTTTGAATCAATAACATTATTAAATTGATTTAAAAAATTATGAAAGGCAAATTTATCTTTCTCTTTTCCATTAAAAGTACCACAAGTTAAAGGAGATGGTGTTCCATCACTTAATATTTCATTAATAGGTATAACTGCTAGTGCTTTAGCATTTTTACTAGTTAAATAATCTTCATATGTGTCTATGATTATTAAATTATTTATATTATATTCGGCCTGACTGTCTAATTGTAGATTATAGCTTTCTTTGTCTTTGATATTATAATTGGTATTTTGCATAAAAATGTTAATTACTTCAATCCAATTATTAACCTTCAATGGCTTTTAATTGTTTTTGACACAAGGAAGAAGTAAGAGTCCCATTGCTATGCATTTGTTTTAAATAATTTAAATACATGGTTATTTTCCTTTTATGAATGGCTGAAGTTAATTCATCAGCTTTATTTTCCCCATAAAGGTTAGAGAGAACTCCCGCTATATTAATTTCTTCCTTAAAAGCCATTTTAATAATTGAATTCATATAACAGTAGCACTCGTGTACAGTTTCACCTCTTTTTTTTTTATAAGTTTTATTTCGGTGTTTTTATAAATTTTATTAATATAACAACATTCTCAAAAATATTCATTTAAGAATAAAGATATTCTTTGAAATATATTGGTAAATTATATTATATCCAACCTAATACTTACTTTTTTTATAAATGTTTTAGAAGAAAAGTGAACTTGTAGCTAAGTCAATTTTCAATTGCACATATTCAAGTACTTATACATGTATATAAACCCAAACAAAAGCGCAATTAAATTAACACTTAGCTTTGGTATAGATGTTCTCTTTTCGAAGAATAGTCGACTCCAAAGTTTTATTTCTTTTTTTTTTTTTGAAACATTGGTTAATTGAAGCAACGTCCTTTAAAAGCATTGTCTTTCCATGTTGAAAAGTTTTTGTTGACTGTGTCTTTTAAAAAACGTCTGCTTATTTATATTTATAAAATTAATATATACACTAAGACAGCTTTTTATTCTCAACAAATAAAAAAACTTTTAATTATTCATAAAATTAATACTTGCGAGAAGTTATATTTATTTTATTTATTATTATTCATTTATTTAAATTTTATAATTAGTTTTGTTTCATATTGCAAAATTATATTGAAGGAATATTTATTTCTAACAGATCATCTTTCATCCCTTCTCTTCCACATCAACTTCCGCTGAGGTAAATAGGAAGTTTCTACATATAACCTGTTCTTAAGATGCAGTTCTATTCTAATCATATAGCATATTGCATGCAATGCATGTTTAATTGTTCCTGATCAACCAATATTTGGTCAACCATTCCAGAATCTTTCAAGCTGTTGCTTTGTCAGTACTATTATAAGCTTGCACCACTTTAATTCAGACAAAATATATGGTGAAAATGCTAGATGGGAACTATACAAGAATGCTGTGTGTTGTTTTGAACAAATACTAGAAGCAGTGCCCTACAAAACATTAGCTATACAGCTACTTACCTCCCATCACACAAACCATCCAAGTAAGACAAACTTATAAGCAATATTCCCTTGGGTCTTCTACATATGGACACACTAGTTTTGGCAGACCAGTGTGTGGATACTAGATGTAGCCCAGAGGGTTTATTAAGAACTATAAGCTGTAGGTAAAGATGACGAGAGAGTCAAGGGAAATTGTGTTGTCAACACACGTTGTTGGTAATACCATATAACAGCAAAAATGACAAAGTTTTGTTAGCATAATACAAGTAAAATGCTATTAGAAAATAAATCAAATTACAATCCATTTGCAACTGAAGAAACTGGGCGAAAAAATTTAAAGCTTCAAACAATAGAAAAGCTAAAAATACTGAAAACAAAAGTTTGTGGAGATCAGAGGAAGAATCAACACCATTCAGACCGCAGTGTTGTTAAGATCAACTAGAATACTGAGAAGAGTCCTAGACATCTGAGAAGACTTGCTGTCACTCAAATTTCAGTTAAACTGGAGTGAAAAACTCACACGGAGTAAAAAAAAAAAAAAAAAAAAAAAAAAAACTTTTTTTTTTTTTTTTAAATTCTTAACGTAAGACAGAATTTTTGGATCTCTTATAGTTATCTGTACATACACATCCATATGTCTGTGTTTCCTTTTCTCTCTTCATTTCATATACATGCTGCTATAAGAAAATAAAAAGTAGCTGTGCCACCATCAAAGCCTTCCTCAGATAACAATCGGGTCAGGTATAATTTTTGGATCAAACAACTAAGGGCACCCAAGCAATACTTCATAATATCACCAGAATTGATTTTCCATTTCATTGAGGAAATGGAAGATGAAAATGAATTCTAGCCATATAATTATTTCTGGTATTCATAACATCCCTGATTAATGTTGACATACAAATATGCATATATTGGGTAGGTAGGAAACTAATGTCACATTTCCGAAAGAAGTCTTCCAAATAGAATTTTGAATTAGTAAAAAAACAATACTTAGTGATTGATAATGATATTAAAAGACCAACTGCACTGGAATTTTGAAAATTAAATTTTCGGCCAAAAATTTAACATCAACATAGGTGAAGGTGAAGGTACTGCCTGAATAAAGTCTCTCTGAAACTTAACTATTAATTACACTGGTTTACAAAAATAATTTTTTGGTATGAGGGAAGAATGGTGATAGATATTTTTTGTTACTTTGGGTGTGCTGAATTCAAATTTATAAATAGTTTTGCTCTATCACCTCTAGTTTTCTGGCTTTTAAATAGTCTCATTTTAGTATAAACAGAGAATATATGTGCATATTTTAAGAGTTGCAGCAGCTTATAACAGATAAAACAGGATAGATAAAGAACACTGATTGAATCAATATACTTGGATGACACAATTACACAATTCATAGTACCACAGACAGTTAAAAGTGTGTTTTCTTAGAAGATCTGGTATATTTTGCCTCCAGGATGTCACGCAAGAGCATCCAGCAGAAGTCTCTCATCATGCCGGAGTTCCATTTGCCTTGATAGTTGCTCTCCATCTTCATAATGTCTTGGCGGAATCTTTCTCCATGCTCATCACTCACTGCTCCAAGGTCTGGCGGGAAGAAGTTGAGGTGGGAATGGAGAAAATGAATCTTGAGTGACATTTGGCACCCCATGTCCTCGTAAGACTTTAGCAACTTCTCAATACAGGCTTGGTAATCTGGTACGCATGTGTTACCAAGGAAGCCTCTACAGACTGACTTGAATGCTTCCCATGCTCTCAGTTCCTTTAAGTTAAGAAGCACCTCAAAATCAGTATCCTTCAGCACTTCTCAGATCTGAGGTCTGACAAAGATGCCCTCTTTGAGCTTAGCAGCACTAAGACCTAGGAACACAGTAGACAAGTGTTGGAAGGCAGCACCATTTTTGTGCAACGCCTTCACGAAATTCTTCATCAAACAAAGCTTGATGTGAAGTGGAGGAAGAAGCATCTTATTCATGTCCACCAGAGGATTCTCCTTGAGGCTATGTTCGCCAGGAACAAAAGTGCTTCTAGACCCCCAGTCTTTCTGCTTGTAATGCTGGGATACAGCTCGACTATCCCATAGACAGAGAAAACAACAGTACTTTGTGAAGCCCGCTTGCATACCCATAAGAAGACCAATGGCCTTATTTGTTCCGATTCCTGAAACTGGTGATCCTTACATCTTCCTGGACTAGGTTCCACTGTTTAAGCCGAGAAGCCAAGAGCTCTGATTGCTGTTTTGACAGATACAAATCACGAGCAAGATCATTCAGGTCTTCTTGCGTGATCCAGTGTTCCTGAATATGTAGACTCAATATCTTCCAAAGATATTGTCTCGGCAGAATCCTCCCTTGAAGGCATTTCTTCATCTGATGAGGAAAGGAGATCCTTATTTACTGGAGGTGTGGGTACAGGAAGATCATCTGAATGGGGAATGGATCTCATAGCAGATCAAAGGTTGGGATATTTGATCTTTTTCCTAGAAGATACATTGAAACCAGTTATATTAGTTAAACAAAAATAACAATCATCTGCGTGATTTCGCGACTATCTCCAAACCATCGGGACTGCAAAGTTGAAAGCCGCTTTCTTGCCATTAAACTATGCAGTTAGTCCATTGTAGCAGGGTTTTCAACAGATGTGTGGAGCCCAAGACTTGTCCTGATAACCAGTTTTACAGTCAAAATAGTGAAAGTAGGCGGTTCTAGGAGGGAAGTGATGGTTCGACGCTGTGTAACTGTTGTGAAGTCCCCACACACGTAGCAGAAAGAATTGGCCTTGTTGAGGCATCCTCGACATTTTGACGTGCTTGAAGCCACTGGAGAATCTGGAAATGTAACAAAGTAAAACTAAATGTGCATTTGAAAATGTAATACTAATATTTAGTAACCCAAAAGATGTGTAACACGATAGTTGAGGGACACCAACCTCCTGTGCCGCCTGCGAGACAACCTCTTCCAATGACTGCCAGAGTGTGGATTGAGACCTGGCGCCTTAACTGTCAAAATCTCTCTCTCTCTCTATATATATATATATATATATAATGTAATGCTATCACTTACATTTAGTGCATAATAACTAAAAAATAAGCCATAAGTCTCACAATATTAGAATTAACCCTGAATTCATATACACCTTTATGTACCATATATGCACAAAATGCACACTATGCATATCTAAAAAACTAGAGGTGAGAAGTAAAAACGGATTTCAAATTTGAATTCAGCACGGGTATTTTTGTGCTTGCCTCAATTTCTTTGTAAACCAGTGTTATTTGATATGCCTCCAGGGGAAAAAAAAAAAAAAAAAAAAAAAAATGGACGATGAGCAACTCATACTTAGAAAAATTAATTCTATAAATTAATGGTTTAATACCGATACAAAACTTATATGCCAGTGTGTGTCAACCAGGTTTTCATAGATTCTATTCTCCCTAAGTAAATTAATTTTTAAAAAGTGTTTGGATTTTATGCAATTCTGTACCCCCCTCCTCTCATTCTAAGTTCCTTGGACTGATGCGGCTAAGAGAACTTTCTGAATTCTTTCAACGCCATCATGATTTGCTGTTAAAAACAAACTTCCATCTCTCCAACATACAAGCCTGAATTAACAAAAATAATAGCTAAATTCTATAGAGAGGGGCACTAAGAATGTTTAGTAAAAATGCAGAACTTTCTTTCGTATCTGAGAAAGATAAAAACTTAGCAAATAGTGAACGGGAAAGTTGGAGAATTCTAACAACCAAAGATAAAAAGTCAAATATATTAAAATATTAAAGTCGGTCACTAAGAGAAAAAAAAACGTACAGTACTAATCATAAATAAGTGTACCTCGAACAGTTTTCATAGAAAGTTATTTTTCTTCAAAAACACCAGAAATTTATAATTTCTTGTGGAACATTTTACAACCAAAACATTAGGTATTATTTATTACCAAACTCTACAGCATTGAAACTGTAATATGTTACAGTCCAAAATTAAGTACACCTTACCTATGCAATTTTATTTGTGGTTATAATGGTGTTGCTATTATTCCTTGACACTTTCATTGTTGTTGAGTTTAGTAATAATACCTGATAGTATCCGTTTAACTGTACAATGTTCCACGGCAAATAATACTCTGGGATCTTTAGTTTACAAGGAAATTAACTTTTTATTTAAAAATCATTAGCTGTTTACTTATCTATCGGTGATACTTTACATTTATATACTGTATATTTTAACATTTTTTTCATAGTTGATAGATCAGCAGCTTAAGTATTTCGAGCTAAACAACCAAAATGTGGATGCTCATCTGACAGAATTATCGCTATTTGTCTCTGAAATTTAAATATAAATAAACGTTTTATTTCCGAGAACTGATCCTAAATAACGTAGTAAGTGAACTGGGAGGGGGGGAGCTAAATTGGATTGAACATTGCTAATTTGTCGAAAAATATTAATCATACAATGGGCACTTATTCAAGGGCAGAATTTCACCATTTAAAGAATCCTATGTTAAAAAAAATTCATTTATAAGAGACTTTTGACACATACGTAAAAGCGTCCTGATTTTCAAAAGGCGGCTCATAATTATGGATAAAAGCCATTTAAAAATAGATTTTGGGAGAGTATTAATTGGACATGACAGCATCAAGCTAAATGAATACATACAATTTGACAAAGATTTTTGCGTCTAACAGAATTATTCATGTATTTGATATACTGGAAATTAACTTAGACTAAAAGATATAAGCAATTTAAATAAAATTATGGTAAATTTTTATCCTTTAACATATCGGATTTTAGCGAACACTAAAAATCAGATTCTCCTTTTTTTTTAGCGAATACATGTAAACAACCTGAAAAAAATATCCGCAAGAATAAATTTTGAAGAAAACCCCCAATATTTGAGAATTGGGGGGCGGGCATCACTTTGTTATATAAATGCAACATAAATGATCATCCACTCCCGGACCAGCAAGCATTACTGACGACCAGAGATAGCCATAAAGGGACGTGTAACCATTTTATTTTATTTTATTTTATTTTTTGCAGGGAAATCAGATGGAGAGGGTGGAGGTGTTTAGTAAACTTATTTGGGGTAGGGATTTTTTCGCTAAATAAAAAAAGGGGTGAAAAGAATATAAGGGGTGGATTTATTATAAGTGATGAAAAGATTTAAAAAAAACAAAAAAACAAACGTTCACGTTTCAGCAGAAAAAAGGAAAATAAAACATACTGAGTGATGGGGGGCGGGCACTGCTAACAA
Organism: Sepioteuthis lessoniana; assembly: GCA_963585895.1. NCBI lineage: Eukaryota > Metazoa > Mollusca > Cephalopoda > Myopsida > Loliginidae > Sepioteuthis > Sepioteuthis lessoniana. The sequence goes on from OY757907.1 coordinate 74,792,047, forward strand.
TCTTGAAAAATAGCCAATATCTAGATCACTGAAGTCTGTTCAAAAATATTCCCTTCGGTGATGTTTAAACAATTATAACTTTTAAAATGGAATAGTTCAATTTTTATTTTTCGAGAATAGCTAATTGAGAAATTCAAAATATTGAAACGTATTCAAAATTAGTTTTTGAACATTTCCAGTGAACCTATTCTAGCCAAGAACCTTATTTTGAGATGAAGTATTGCCAATCGTTAAGAATTTTGAACACTTTTCTTCTTTTTTTTTTCATTTTAGTTGCTTTTTCTACAATGATGTGGAACTGCGTGAGTTGAATTAATTTTAACATTAACCTCCAACTCGTCATGGAAAAAAAATAACTTCAACTTACCTTTTTTTCTTACCTTTTTTTTTTTTAAGTGAGATAACCTCCGGACTTGCTTATTAGAACGAATTTTTCAAAATGGCGCTTGAGTATTTTATACAGACTTCCCCACTCTCGACCACCGCCACCAAAGTCCGCCATGAAATTTACATTTCCGTACGTCAATAGCTGACCTTTATTTATATTTTTATTTCAATAACACCAATAGAGATCAAACTAAATCATATAATTTTCATAGCAGGATGAATTACAAAAAAAAAAAAAAAAAATCTGTAAACAATCTTAACCAAATTTCATGTTTTCCGCGCGTATTACTGACTCACCCCGACTCTTCCGCCATGGACACACGGTCAATTTTTTAATGATTTTCAGTTGGTTTGATTCAAAATTTTTCTTTTAGACCGGTTGCCGTATAAAGGCTAAAGAGCTCAGCCTGTTCTACAATTAATTCATAGCTGTGAAGAGAAAACATGGATTCAAATATTTCCCAAAGGCATTAGCACGAAAGTGAAAAGCAAATGGTTTCGTCTAGTATTTGAACTCGGTTTCGGTTTCTTTGTTTAATGGCATATCAACTCTTTTTTAAGGTTATTTAATGCCAAAGCCATTCTCCAAGAAGAACAGTAGTGGTACTATTTTACGCATAGCTGGGAGGATAAGGGGGTTCATACCTTTCCCAAGGGTATTTGCCCGAAAGTGAACGTAATAGCGCGACTGGAGTACGAACTCGCATACTACGATTCCGCAGTCCATCGCTTTAACCATTACACCACGAGGACACCCCCTATTTGAACTCGGGTTAGCGTGCACATTTCTTAAGCCGATAACTGTTACGCTAAGCATGCCTCCCTTTGAAAATTTCATGTTGAATACATAAATTTTCCTTTTTTTTTCTTCTTCTTCTTTATGAATAAAAATGCCTAAACAATTACACAGTAGATCACATGTGTCGAAAATTGTAAATTCGGCAGTTAATGTCTACTCGAATCTGATACGTTGTTTTGAGGTTGTGCCATTAACTCCCGCCCCTACTATTATTTAAGTGAGACCCATAAGGACTCTCTCTCTCTCTCTTTTCAACACGAGCTGAAGCCTGTGGTGGTTGTATGTAATTTGGTTATTTCAGTAGATGTGCGTCCGTAATTTACGGGTATTGCTCTCTAAATTACCCCCCCCCACAAATACAACACAAAACTTTACATTCACGTGAAAGAAATGGAATAGAACACAACGAACATTAAACAACAAACAATTTAATATGCATAAAACAAAATATGAAAACAAATAAAATACAAGATGTGTAAATGGCCTTTTGGAAAATGAAGTTTGACAAGAAGAAAATAGATTTGTTTAAAGATGTGTGTATGTTCATGTTAACGGAGTCCGTAAATAAGCCGTTCTTACTTACGTTAAGTTCATAGCGGGTTTTATGATTGTGGCGACAGCGTGTCGCGTTGATGAAAGAAAGTTTGATTTTTCTATTGAATGTGATTCTCGGCCATCTAAAGAGAGGTCATGAACTTTAGTTGAGGAAGGAAAGGAATTTGCCGGACATAATATCGGCTACTGCTTTACTGGCTTAGTGGCTTGTCTTCCTCTGTGTGTAAGCTTGTGTGTTATTTATATCCGACAGGTGGATCAAAGAATCGTCCTAAAATTTTGGCGCGTAGACATTTATTGACCAATCGGATTTGTATTTTACTATTTTATTTTCGAGCCTAAATATTTTCTGTTAGTTCACTTCCGATCCTATTTTTCTAGAATGTTCTATTCTATTTTTTTAGCTGATTGGTTGAAAAATATAAAAATGTAACTTAAATGCTAATGCGGTTTTGATCCTAAATTTCTAGAATGTTTTTAAGTATGTTTTTATTGTTTATTTTAAGACTAGAAAAAATGTGTAACCCATAAGCCTCTCTGGCTTGCTCCTTTTGCGTTGCTAGCACTTTATTCGCCTTCAACTTTAGGCAGTTTTTTCTTAAGCAAGGTAGCTTGAGCAAATAGGCCTATTCAGTATCTATAGGCTAAGCCTCTTTTTTTTTTACAGGTTTTTTTTTAACATGGTTTTGTTCTCCGGACCTCTCTTCCTAGCTCTTGCCCGGGCAAACGGTTCCTAGTAGAGGAAATGATGACTGTTACTCAGAGAGGCGGTGCCTGTAGGAAATTCCTAGGCTTTTCCATGCATGCATTTGATGATCTTCGTGTCCATGAACTGGATTATATCGACTCCTATGAGTCCATGTACGCGTACATGATTGCTGCCATTATCTGTGAAGGCTAATTTATGCTTTAGATTGTTTAAGTTTTTCTTTACCTCGCCGAAATGATCAATATTCAAGTTTATGTCGAAGTCCTCGTCCACTAGGACTGGTAGGTGAAAGGTTCGATCCTTATCCAATTGAATACCCAGTAAAACCTCTAATCTCTTCTTCCTCGTGCCCAAGAAGGTGCTTACTTCATAATCCCCTGGGGTGAAGGAATGCTTTTTGCATTTTAATTTTTCCTCCACCCCCTTGGAAAAGTATGACCTCTGGCTGCCGGTATCAAGCAAACAGTTGACATTGTGTTTCTGTCTGCCCTTGGAGATTGAAAGGGATACCATAGATAGGATGAAGGGTTGGTTAAGGGTGCGAGAGCTGTTGCACACATTAATGGACAATGCTGAATTCTTTTCCTCTTCCGCCTTGTCACAAAGAGGGGTTACATGATTCCTCGAGTTACATAGCGAACATTTAATGGGCAACCTGTTACGCTTCCCTAGGCAGTCTTTAGTTTTATGTCTGGTGCTAGTACACAGTGTACATATATTTAATTCCCTGCACCTAGCTTGTCTAGTCTGGGCACTAGCGTATGTCAAGCAGCGACTCATAGGGTGACCCTCTTTTTTGCAAAGTTTGCAGCAACTGGGTGAAATTTTCCAGTGAAGAGGCGTTTTTACTCTATGCCTTGGGATTATTGTTTTTTTCCTTGCTTGGATAGACATTATTCCTTTCGGGGTTAAAATTGTTTTTTTTTTCTGCTGGTTTTTATTAGGGTTTTAACATTCTCGTTATAGTTGTCGAATATATCTTTTATAGTTGGATAATTAGTACCAACCTTATGCACCAATTCCCTTTGGAGAATTGACGGTAATTTAGCGAATACTATGTGGCAAATAATTCTGAATCCTGGTGTTTTTTCCTCAAAAAAAAATCCTGATTATATTATGTTCTTAGCTCTGATAAATCTGCACGTGTCTCAGACAAAAATTGTTTCACGTTGATAAAATTCGTGTCGTATTTGGGAGAAGCGTCAAGCAATTGTTTGAATATCTCGTCCACAATTAGAGGTATATCCAGAAATTCTTCTGTTAATAATTTTATGGCGACTTCATAATTAAAGTCAAATGAGAAATTAGTTGAGTCGCATAACCAGTCAAATAGCTCTTTAAAAGAGACAATTTGGCCTTATCCGAACTCACTGAAGAGACACAGTTGTAGAATTTTAAAATTCAAACTTGTTAGACATTCTCCCACTGAATTTCGATTATTGTAGTCGCGATGGGGAATATAAGCGTGTATGTTATGAATGGACGGGTCTCCTTCCTTACCCGCATTTTTACAGCTGCTACTATGAGGGAGGTTGGTTTGGGTGAGCGAGTACTCACCGTTGTCCAGTTTACGGTTGACTTCAAGTTGGTAACATGACTCCACTTCCTCGTCTTCTAAATAGCCACTTCTTGTTAAGTCTATGTCCGCTTTTACACGGGCGTCATAAATTTTAGAGTTAAGAGTTTCAATCTCTCTCGACCAAGCTTTAACCCTTTCCTTTTCTACTTGGAATAGAGATTTTGTTAAATTTTCTCCGGTCTGTGGGTAGTTAAAAACCCGAAGTATCTTTCTTTTAAGGAGGTCTCTAGAGGCCAGCAGAGTGTTTACACCTTTGAGGTTTTTAAATTCAGCCATTCTGTTCTAATTTTTTTTTTTCAATTCTGAAGAAGGTAATTTCTTTTTCTTTTTTTTTTTTTTTTTGTATTTAATTCCTTACTTCAAATCAGTCGCCCAACTCCTGCAATTTCCGTTTTTATTTGCAAGAATTGCAATATGCGTTTTATCTGCAACTATATTGGGAATTTTATAAGCCCCGAAAAGCCCGATTTGTTCCTACGTTTTGTAAAAGAATAAACCGTACTTCAACAGCAGTAGGGAGATGGGTGACAGTTTTTGAAGAAAAGAGATGAACGACTTTTAGTGTAACAAAATTTATATACAACAAACAGGGTTTTACACCAAATGGAACAAACAACGAATATGTAAGAGTTAAAAAAAGAGTTTAAGGTTCAGATAGGTGGTAGGGTTTTGTAAGGTTTGTGAGGTTTAGGCGAGGTTGTAAGTTTAGGTTGTAAGGTTGTAAAGATGAAGTTGTGTAGGTTTAGGTTATAAGGTGTAAGGTGAAGTTGTAAGGTTGTAAAGTAAAGTTGTAAGGTAAAGTTATAAGGTAAAGTTTTGCAGATAAAATACCTGCTGGAACTTAGCTGTGATCTTGGTTCCTTTTAACTCAGCACGTGCGTTCGTCGCGTTCGTCGCTCTTGGCTCCTGGCTGGTAGAAGATACCAAATACGTTTGCCGTCAATGGCTGCTACGAATGGACCTGTGGCTAACAGAGGTGGGAGTGGAAAAAAGAGGAAAAATCTTCAGTTGGAGCTCTTTTTATAGTGGACGCCACGTGACCCCAAGGGGCTGCTGATATTCGGTGAAACCGGATCACCAGTTCCTTAACAAATTTCCACACAGAAGAAAATTCGAGTTGCAACAGAAAGATATTCATCTCTAGAGGGGGAAGTGGTTGTCTACTCGAAGTTCATTTAAAGAAATAATAAACTTAATCTTCAACAAGCTTACAAAGGAAACTAGAAGAACACGGTTGTTCTGGTTGATTCTACACAAGAAGGAGACGCCGAGAAGAAGAATAAACCCTGAAAATTAGCTTTAAAATGAACTTTGACATAAAATACCAAAGTATAGTATTTTATCATTAACACAAGTTAAACTGACAGTAGCTGGTTGACGGCATGGCTTCGAGCAAGCTGGTCGCTGTATTTCTTAATACCCTTTTTTTGTTATAATATTGTCGTTTCGACAAACATAGGTAAAAATATGCAAAGCCGGATTTTGTAAAGTTTATTTCTCTTGAAATAAAGTAGTTTGTGGGAATTAGTTGTTTTGGTTTTAAGAAATATAGACACACTTTTCTTTCAGGTAACAAAAGTAAGCTTCCTTTCCCCACTTTTTTATCTCCTTTATTTTTATACTTTTCTTTCCCCCTTTGCCAGGCCTGACCGTGGCCGTCGCTATGTGACGTCACGTTAGTGGTATGGGATACACATTTTTTCTAGTCTTAAAATAAGCAATAAAAACATACTTAAGAACATTCTAGAAATTTAGGATCAAAACTGCATTAACATTTAAGTTACATTTTTATATTTTTCAACCAATCAGCTAAAAACATAGAATAGAACATTCTAGAAAAATAGGATCGGAAGTGAACTAACAGAAAATATTTAGGCTCGAAAATAAAATAGTAAAATACAAATCCGATTGGTCAATAAATGTCTATGCGCCAAAATTTTAGGACGATTCTTTGATCCACTATTACGGTATAAATAACACAGAGTTCGGGAGCCATTCACTAAGACTAAGATTAAAACACCACAAGCCACTAAGCCAGTAAAGCAATAGCCGATACTCTGTCCGGCAAATTCCTTTCCTTCCTCGACTAAAGTTCATGACCTAGCTACAGATGGCCACAAATCACATTCAAAAGAAAAATCAGACAAACTTTCTTTCATCAATGCGACACGCTGTCACCACAATCATAAAACCCGCTATGAACTTAATGTAAGTAAGAACGACTTATTTACGGACTCCGTTAACATGAACATACACACATCTTTAAACAAATTTATTTTCTTCTTGCCAAACTTTATTTTCCAAAAGGTCTTTTACACATCATGTATTTTATTTGTTTTCATATTTTGTTTTATGCATATTAAATTGTTTGTTGTTTAATGTTCGTTGTGTTCTATTCCATTTCTTTTATGCGAATGTAAAGTTTTGTGTTGTATTTGTGGTGGAAATAATTTAGAGAGCAATACCCATAAATTACGGACGCACATCTACTGAAATAAACAAAATACTCATCCATCCACCACAGTGGATCTATGAATCTCTCGCTTCATGAGAACGTTGAATTATAATCACAAAGTCCTTTTTTTTAATAAAGATTTTAAAACTTTTAAAAATGTAACAAGAAAGAAAAGAAAGAGACATGTTTTGATTTATACTGGTTTTTATTAATTTTAATTAAAATTAAGTAAAACAATAATTAATAAGAAAATATAAACAAACATCACTGACTGTCGGTCGTGTTTGTAAATAAACACGGTTTTGAAGACAAAATCTTTTGTTTATTCGTCTAAATTTTAAAAACAATTTAACAAACACTGCTTAAATATATATATATATATATATATATATATATATATATATATACACACACACACACACACATATATATATGCATACATATATACATACATATACATACATACGTATACATATATATACATACATATATATATATATATACACACACACATATACATACATACATATATATATATATATACACACACATCTATATACACACATACACACACACACACACACATATATATATATATATTGAAATATTTTGAATCTATTGTTAATCCTCCTGGATGAAATAAGATATTTTTACTTTTCAAAAAAAGATACACTTAACAAATTCTAGGATATTTGGTAATTCAATTGCATTTTAAAATATTTTAATTTCAAAAAATGAAAAAAAATGTAAAATTAACGTTTCTATTTATTTATGAAGTTAAACTGTTTATAAATAATCATTTTTTTGCAAAACTTTTCTTAGTTTAAAGTTTACTTACTAATTAATTTTTTAAGGATTAAAAACCCTAAACTAATCATAAAAAATTATTCATAAGTTAAAAATCCAATTCATTTTTATTTCCAGTTTTTTCAACGAATTAATATCCATGATAAACTTTTAAATTATTAAAAAAGGAAAAAAATGTTTGGAAAATATTTTTGAGTGTGTTAGCGTGTTCATTTTGTACTAAATATTTTCTAAAAATTAGATATTTTTCAAATTATGCTTTAAAATTCAAGCGTTGGGGTGTGATTTATGTTTCAAATAAATTCAAAACTTATTCAAAAATATTAGGTTTAAACAAAGTTTAAGTCATCATTTTCAAATTTATATTTTCGGCAATAGTGACTTGACTTTTCGTACAAATAATTTTTCAGAGTTTTCAAATAAAAAAAACCTTAAGAATAAAACAAATTCTTTTAAAATTGACTAAAGAATAAATTTTATAGTTTTTGGTCATTCAAGAATGAAAAAAAAAATTAATTCAGGAATATTTTTTCATGTTTAAAAATGATTCATTAAGTTTCAAGTATAGAAATGTTAAAAGTTTTTACGATTGTTTTCTAAGAATTTTTAAAAAATATTTCATTGAAAAGAAAACACAATTTTCTAAAATAAAATATCAACAAAAACAATTAACTCAAATATTTTTAGAAAATATAATGTTTAACAAGTTTTTTCGGCTTCAGTTTAAATTTTAAAACTGCTTTCTTGTGCTACGACAAAACTAATTTTTTAACAAATTTTGAATTTAGCGCCTGTTGAAATAAATGGTGATTAAAATTTTAACTACTCACTTTGTTAAATGGACTTAGGGTAAATTTTTCCCTTTTAATGGCATATTTCCATTTATCAAATAAATGTTTACTTTTTGGAAACGAAAAATAATGAACTAAGGCATGTTTTGTTCTGAAACTGAGTCAACGCTGAAAGACGCCGTATAGTAAATAAAACAGATATCTACTAATAGTGACGTCAGCGAGTGAATTTGAATCATGGGACAGGCCTTGGTAATATATATCGCGGAGGCCACGTCCTGACAGTTACTGTTAGATAATTTCTTGTGTTGGGCAGAGATGGGGTTTACTTGATTTGGGGAGAGTTGTACTTTGTGGGGTTTGAAGGTATTTATGGTAGTCAGTGGCTAAGGGCAAGGCTGTGTTGCCGTAAGATGTCTGACTCCATATTTTGGTTATTTTGTTTTACCCCACGTTGACTTGGCCAGCGGAATGCCTTGCCCAAAGAAGGTCCAAAAGAAATATAAAAAGGGAAAGATAGAAACAGACAGGAGACGAAAACATTTCTTTCATACTTTCCTTTATTTACCTGGTGAATGGACTAACCAACGCTACGTCCCAAGACACAGCGTGGTGCCCAAAACACCAGATAGTAAAATCGGTGTTGTCGGTTCGACGTCACTACCCGAAAAGAGGTCGGTTCACAGAAAACCTGAGGATTTATCTCTCTTCACCGGCTCCAAATTCGCCACTCGAAAATCCTTCTAATTTTGGCGCGACCGCTTCTCATTGGCTACTTTACATTTTATTATTTTTCTTTTTCTGATTTTAACCGGATGGATGCGTGGAGCCTTATGCGTGGCGACGCGTTTATACATTTTGTATCAGGCAGCCGACGAGTCAATATCCGGTTGGGAGTTTTTTTGTTAATTTCTAAATCGCCACAACTTAAAGCGACTATTCGGATAATTTTGCTCACTTCTGTGGGCTAGTTGTTATAATTTAAGACCTAAAACCTAGTATATTTTTTAATCGAGCATGATATCTCATATATGAGATGTAAAGGATTATAAAGAATAGTATTCCCCTTTTTATTAAGGAATCTGCAACTTGTATATCTTTTGGGATCCACAATTCTCTCGCTATCTTCTTTCTGTTAACCGCTTTGCTAAGGATCACCATTTTATGCAGTATTTTATCTAATATCTGTATTGGAAGCTTGGTGGTAGGGAAGATGTTTTTGTCGAGTCCCCGCTCTCCAAGGACCAATGTAAGTATATCCGTGATATACTAACACAGTGTTGCGGAGCCAATAAGCATGTCGACCCCGCAGATGATTTAAGTTTAAAGCGTGTGAGTAGTGACAGCCAAAGACAATGAAGGGAACAAAGGCGAGATAACAGATACAACAAAAGTGATGATTTATTGTTGGAATTACAAACGTGTGTGTAAAGTCCGTGGCGGTTGTATTTGGTCTTCAGCTAGATGGGTGATGTCGATAGCTGGTATGGTCGAGCCGTAGATGTGCACAGCTGGAAGTTCGATGAGGGTAGCTGCCATAGGTCGAATCGTGGAGATACAGCTGGACGATCGTTGCAGGAAGCTGAGGTCGGTCAAGTCGTTGAATGCTGCTGGACGATCGTTGGGGGTAGCTGAGGTCGGTCGAGTCGTAGGATGCAGCTGGATGATCGTTGTGGGAAGCTGAGGTCGGTCGAGTCGTTGAACGCGGCTGGACGATCGTTGCGGGTAGCTGAGGTTGGTTGAGTTTGGTAAATCAATGTCTCGGTTTTGACAGTACGTTGGGTTAATTGGGTGTGTGTCAATCTGGTTGCTAGCCTATACAGCGAGTTGTACACGGGCCAGGTGTCGCAATGCTAGGACAGTCCGTAACAGTGAGTCGTTATGTGGACTGCGTGCTACATTGCAGGAGCGTCGAGGCTGGTAGATCGATATCCCGGTTTTGACAGTACGTTGGGTTAACCGGAGGTGTGTCGATCTGGTTGCAAGCCCGTACAGCGAGTTATTACGTGGACTGCATGCCACATTGCAGGAGCGTCAGGGTTGAAGTCGGTATTTGGCAGCTTGGTCGTGTAGAGTCGAGCGAGTTGGTGACCAAGACTGAGCCGTGTCTTAGAACTACGAACCAAGTGAACGGACGGGGAAACCGCGGCTAAGGTTTGCCAGGCCTTAACACATACGAACTCGAGCGAACGAATTGGTGAAGCTAGGGCTTTGCTGTGCCCCTAGCTGTGCGGGCGTATCGTTTACGGTAGCTATGGCATTGCCGTGCCAAAGCCGTGCGAACGAGTTGGGACAGTAGCTAAGGCTGTGTCGCGCCAAAGCTGTGCGGACGTATCGGATGGTAGCTAAGTCTGTTTCGCGCCAAAGCTGTGTGGACGGCAGCTAAGGCTTTGTGCGCCAAAGCTGTGTGAACGTTCGGACGGTAGCTAAGGCTGTTTCGCGCCAAAGCAGTGTGGACGGTCGGACGGTAGCTATGGCTGTTTCGCGCCAAAGCTGTGCGAACGTATCGAGGCGGTAGCTAAGGCTGTTTAGCGCCAAAGCTGTGCAGACATATCGAGACGATAGCTAAGGCTTGCGCGCCAAAGCTCTGCACTGTCGAGCGAACAGGCCAGGAGGCCAAGGCTAAGATTGGCGTTATCTTTGCGCTGCAAAGGTAGCTAAAGGCTAATCCGTGCCTTTAGCGCAGCGCAGACGAGCGGAACCGAGCGATGGTTAAGACCGGCTGGTCTTTTGAGTTCTCTTCGTGTTTGCCTCTGGGCCGTCTATTTCGACTGGTCATTAAGGACCGTCAGAGATACTCCAACTCGCAGAAGGTGACCTCTTATGGAAAAAAAGGGGGTGAATCTGCCACTGGAAGTGGCGGTGAGGTGAATGCAACCACGATAACGTAGGATTCGACCTCGTGGAGCCGAGTGGCCCCTGAGAGCATCCGCAAAGACCTCTGAATTTTTCGCCGCCGAAGCCTTTTTCATATGAAAGAAAGGCAACACCACTTCTGCCACGCCACGTAAATAGAAAGTTCTTCTATAAAAATGGGCGTAGAAAATAAGTCCTTCTTTACCTTGGTATAGGCTAGCGAAGATAATTCATTCCATTTTTATTGAAATATTTCTGGCAGAGGTGTTTTGCAAATGATGATAAATGTTAATTTATCCCATTTTTAGTTGCCACGGCCGGTTAGAGTCGAAAAAGGGCTTTGTCATTTCCGTCCGTAACCGAATGTAATTTTTCTAGGGCGAACGAGTAATCCGATCTGTATATGTTTGTAGACAGGTCGCTGCAACTGAACACAATAGAATGAAAGACAAGATAAACACATTTGTATATACAAGAACATTTGATCTTTTATATGCTTAATATATATATTGACACTATTAAAAAGAAGAAACAGAAACGTTTTCCAACAGCTAGAATTATACTCATAATTTTCCTTGAACAATAAAATAGGTACAAAAATCGAAAAAGACAGACTTGCGAGGAAAAATAAGATAGACACATGGCTTTACTGTTCCCTGAAGGGTTCGAGACAGTGTCTCTGCAGTTAAAAAAAGAGGTCGAGAATTAGTTTCTGGGACTATCAGGTGACATCGCATGAGGCCTCCAACAGATACGCCCATTCTCCGAGGGAGATAATCATTTATTGTACACCCAACATTGTTTATTATTTTTCTTGGAATCTCCATTTTTTACAATATTAAAAAATCGTTGGAAATTTGCCAAATATTAAAAGTAGTGGAAATTTGTGCTGCAAAATGGTTAAGTTAAAAACAGAGGAAAGTTAGTATCGGGTGAAAAACATGAACATGTTGGTATTTTAAAAGTATTATATTACTGTTGAAAACAAATTGTTCTGTTTGCAGCTATATAATATACAAAATAAACATAATAGTCCACTTAACTGAACTTTTTGTGTCTGTGTCATTTTATGTACTTAGGATTCCAATGGATTAACCAAAACACAACAGATTTGCTTCTCCATTGTAGCATCTTCATTTTTACCTGCGCACCGGTTTTTCCCCAACTCTAAATGGTGAAAGCCCTGGTTCAGTTCCTCATGCAACACCTTTCCTTTTCTCAAGGACAAAAAACAAAAAACAAAGTCTGATAAGACTTAACTAGGCATTCATTGGGCTGACTACCCTCTGGCCTAACAGGGATTATTCTGCCCTTTTACTTTTATGTTGTGAAATCCTTGAATCTCGCAGGATCTCTTACTACTCTTCCCGACCGTGTTGTCCGCACTCTTTTCGGGCTTAGTTTTGTTGGGGATGGTGTCGAGTTTAGTCTTTCTCTTATTTCACTTTCATCTTGAGTTGGTTCCGTGTTACGTGTCTCTTCTGTACCCCGACCTTCATTCTCTGGTATCTCGCTCTGCACTTCATATAACTGGTGAATCAATGATGTAAGTGGGGGTGCTTCTGCAGTTTTTTTCAAGTCCACCCTATTCCGTCGAGATAACTCCCCCGCCACTTTTACATGGTATGACCGCTCATCCAGTCTCCTCCATACAATTGCTTTCTTCCACTCTTTATAACCATTTGTGTGTGGTTTCATCCGCACTATATCTCCAGGATGCAATGGTTGAAGTGGTTTTACTTTGTGGTTGAAAGAACGTTCTTGTCTTCTGCTGTCTCGCTTCACCAACTTTTTTAGATTTTTGGGCAATTCCGGCTTGAGTAAATCCTCTCTAGTTGGGAGAAGTGTTTTTGTTCTCCTTGACATCAGCTTCTGAGCTTGTGATAAGAGACCTTTAGCTGGCGTATTCCTGAGATCCAACATTGCTAGGTATGGATCAGCCTTATCTTCCCTCGCTTTCCGGAAAAGGTTCTTTGCCATCTTTACCGCAGATTCCACTTTGCCATTCACCCAGGGTCTGTCAGGAACTTCATGGACCATTAATGGTTCTGCCGGATTAGATACTTCATATTTTCTACACGTGGGGCATTTTGAAACATAGTCTCTGATGTCACTGTTCATATTTAGCCAATACAAACATTCTCTTGCTATTATGCAACATCCTTCTATTCCTAGGTGTGTTGAATGCAGCTTTTCTTTCAACACAGCCCGCTGGGTCATCGGAACCACAACCCGGTTTCCTCTGAAAACCTGTCTTGTATCGTCATTTCATTTCGCATGCTAAAGTATGGTCTCACCTCTGGGTCAAGATGTATTTTGTCTTCTGGCCATCCTTCCACAATTACTTGCTGCAACTGCTGCATGCTTCTGTCTCCCTTCGTGGCTGAGCGCAGTTCGAGCAGCCTTCTCTCTGTTACAGGAATATATTCAGCTTCCTTGACATCATCTTCATCGTCCACCCATTCCTGGTTCACTCCATGGATGTGTGCCTTTGATAGTGTGTCTACGAGGAACATCTTCTTACCCGGATGGTACAGAACTGTAGCATCGTAAGCTTGTAAACGCATCAGCAAGTTTTGCAATCGTTTTGAGCATTTCCCCAATTCTTTTTTCATGATCGCTTCCAATGGCCTATGATCAGTCAGTACTGTTATCTGTCGACCAAACATATAGTGATGAAACCTTTCACATGCATAGACTACTGCTAGCAGTTCTTTTTTAATTTGTGCATACCGGGTTTCTGTGTTGATAAGCGCACGGCTGTTGCTTCTTCCATCGTCTTACCTTTGCCAATCACCCGAAGACCACCTGCTTTATTAATCACCCCCTCTAAATCAGACACATTGTTAAAAAGAGCCTTTTGGAATATCTCCGGAACTGGAGCAATCCCAAATGGTAAGACTTTCCACCGAAACCGACCAAATGGCGTAGTAAATGTTGTCAAGCGACTGCTGGCTTCATCTAATTTTACCTGCCAAAATCCATCTCGTAGATCCAGGGTGGAAAATACCGTGCTGTTCGGGCAGTAGATCGGGCAATAGTTCGGGCAGTAGATCGTCCAGTGTAGGTAACTGAAAATGTTCCCTTTTTAGAGATTTATTTAGTGGTCTTGGGTCTATGCATATCCGTAGATTTCCATTTTTCTTAACCACCAGTGCTAATGCACTTACCCATGGTGTCGACTCACTTACTGGTTCAATAACTTTCTTTTTTACCTGTTTTTCTAACTCGACCTTTAGCTTGTCTTTAAGTGCCACTGGTATTCTCCGTGCTGCTGCAACATTTGGTGTTACTCCTGAATCTACCTCCAAATGCACCTCTCCCGGCAACTGACCCAATTCCTCCTTGAATACATCTTTGAGTTCATTGATAATGCTGTCCGAGTGCTGGCTGATGAACTCATCCACCTGGGAAACTTTGGCAACCATTTTGAACTTTTCATTGTTGACCGTGATGAGTGCCATCTTCTGGATTGCATTTGCCCCCAGTAAAGGATGGAAATCCTTTTCAACTTGACTGCATATTTTTGTCCAGTTTCGGGGTTTATCATTTTGACTCGGCACTCTCCAAGTGGCTTCACCTCTGCTCCATTCCACATGACAAGAGTCTTATTTGAATGTTCCAGTGTTTTCCCCATCACGTGCTTCTCATTCAGTATGTTTACTGACGCTCCACTGTCAAGCTGAAAGGCAATTGGCTTTCCTTTCACCATCATTTCCGCTTTTATCATCTCTTGACTTACAGCATTAACCTTTTCCTTAATTGTTACGCTGTCTATCTGTCCATAGTCTGAACCACTACTACTGTCGTTTTCACGGTCATATTGTTGTGTTGTGACAGTCTGCACCCTCTTTTTTCTTGATAATTTGCATTTCACAGCAAAGTGATTTTCCCCGTCACATTTATAACATGTCTTGCCAAATGCTGGACATAACTCTTTATTCGGTCCATGTCACCGTGCACACGCGCTGCACTCTCTCTCAGTTTGTGCCGGTGTCTTTTCTTGGGTTTGAAATCAACTTTGTTCACTCCCTCAGGCCTTTGGATTCTGGACTGTACTGTAGCATTTTCAGACAGCTTACAAATGTCAAGGCATCTTTGCAAATCCAACTGTCTTATTTTCAATAACTCCGCTTGTGTCTGGGGGTTGTGTATTCCCAGCACTACCTGATCTCTGAGTACTAATGAAACGTCATTGTCACAAAAATTGCACGTTTTTACCAACGTCCGAAGCGCCGTAATAAAGGATTCCACCGTCTCTGATTCTCCTTGCTTTCTCATGTGAAAAATATACCGCTCATACGTTTCATTTGTTTCCCCTATAGCGAATTTATCAAATGCCTGCATAATTTCGGTGGGTGTTCTTTCATCTCCGGGTGTCGAAAATTGAAACCCGTAGTACACTTTTAATGCTTCGTCTCCCAGCGTATGAAGTAAAAGTGCCGTCTGGTATTGTTATGATTGTCTCGGCAAATATGTGATAATGGCATAGTTATGCCATTTCAGTTTAAGCAACTTTCATTTCGCCGATAAATTATCTTCCATACATAGCGGTGGTGGTGGTCTTATGCCAGCCACTGGTCTATTAGTTTCTTCCATGCCAACTTCCGACATTTTTTTTTCCACGTGACGTCGTACAAATTACAACTTGAAATAAGAAAATAAACGTTACTTATCTGTTTCTGCAAATACTTTTCCACTGTTTTTTCTTTTCCTCTTTATTGGACATCCTTTAATCCCACCGCTGGCACCATGTGTCATTATATGTACTTAGAATTCCAACGGATTAACCAAAACACAACAACAGATTTGCTTCTACATCGTAGCATCTTTATTTTTACCTGTGCACCGGTTTTTCCCCAAGGGCAATAACTCTAAACGGTGAAAGCCCTGGTTCAATTCCTCATGCCACAGTGTCGTATATACGAAAGTTTAACGTACTTCAAACGGCTCCAGACACTGTTGGAATTTTAGCAGAGATTATTTTAACGTCTGCTCCTCACTGAGCTTGTTTTTTTTTTAAAAAAAGGGCGAGAAATGTCTTTGATAATTGGCCAGAAAGATAACCCTTGTGCTGTACGTCGCAGGTAGAAGAAAAGGTTGTAAATAGCTGAGCCGGTATTAAGACGCTGAGTTCAAAACAGGAGTTGAGATGCTGTCGTCAGGACAGGAATTAAAATGCTGGAGTAAAACAGGAGTTGAAATGCTATCGTCAGGACATGGATTAAAGTGCTGAAGTTAAAAGCAGGAGCTGAAAATATCCAATTTGTTTCTCTGAGGATCCGTTGGTTTAGAAGGAAAAATGAATGATGAAAAAATGATTTCCCAGACACCAATAAATTGGATGAGGTCTCATCATTGTGCTTAGCGGACTGCTAGAAATATGTGAGAGAGAGTCAGTTAAGAAGAGTCAGTGAAGAATAGTGAATGTGGTCTCTCATGTTGGCTGGTTGTTGTGATTAATGTGCTAGACTGCAACATTATAGAAAGCTAGTTCGAACTCCAGGCGAGCTATTGTTTCCTTTCGAACTTATACCCTTATCTCTCCCTGCTATGAGCTGAAAAGTAACACTTCTATTCTTCTACAAGGATGGCTTTGGCATTAAATTTTCACAAAGGTTGATATTCCATTAAAAACAAAGAAACTAAAACAACAGGTGATATAGTGGGAATTAGTAAATTGATTGGATTTAAATCTAAAAAAATAAAAGAATAAATTATGAAAATTAGATAAAATAAAAATATCTCTGCCGAAATAGGTTTCTGTCAGTACCTACCAAACTACGGAACATACGTATTAATAGACCTCTCGAAACCAGGAGTCAATATTATATGACTTTTATGATATTATTTCATGAGTTGCAGAAGAAAACATTTAGGGAAGCTCATAATCCTTGTCAGGGCAATCTTCCTTTCATCTCTCTTCCTCTACTTCTCTTCATTACTGTACACTCCAAGAGCTCAAATAGCTTTTCCATCTCATCATCTGCATCCAAAGTTTCACGCTCCATTTCATGTAGATCTTCTGTTCATTTACCTTTTAGTGTCAGAAAAATAAATAGTGGCTTTCTTTTAGATCTATAGGACTTACACTCCAATAATTTAAAATGACGCACGCAAATATTCAGTCTCGGGAAACCATTGGCCAGGAGAACCACGTGATCAGTGTTTAAAACTACGTCCACATTTGAATTTCGTCCCGCGTTTTTTGGGGCCGACTCTAAGACACGTATTTTCTATAAATACTTCGTCTTCAAACACTCTTTCTTTTTTTCACAATTTCACTTGCAGGGCTAACACACTCTCTCCAGTGTGACTTCCAGAGATAATACTATCACTCTCCCATATTCACCAACAGCTGTCAAACGCCACAAAAAGGATAAGCTATGTAAACATTCCTTTCCTCAGTATACCTTGTTTGTGAGACTTTTTCCAGCCTCGAAAATAGCAATTGCGTTGAACCACAGAAAGAAACGAACATTTAGAAATACGTAGTCAACATGCATAGGACACTTTTGTCACACAGAATATTTTCACGAACAGTAATAGAACCATAGTAATGTTTTAAATGTTTTCATTGTATGTATTGTTAAGATATAAATTTGTTTTGTTTATCTCGCTTGTTTTGAATGTTCCTTTTGTCCGCGCCATTTCATATCGTTTACACACGTTTCATATCATTACTTCATTTACTACATTTGTCTCCATGTGCCTATTTTGCCGTTTTCCATATCAACCAAACATAACATACCACTAAGCAAAACATATACTAAACTACAACATAAATTTTGGGGGACCAAACATATCTACCAAATAACATGTCCCCCCTACAGATCAATACTAATGGCCAAATTTGTTTTTTCCAAGACTCATCTCGTTCAGTTTTCAGTCGAGATACAAGTAAAAATTTAGCTGCCATTTCTGCAATATTCAATAGAGAAAAGAATAAGAAAGATTTTCTGAAGAAAACACCAGAAAGAATCTAAAAAAATACGCTTCTTCAGCCAAATGTGTGAAATCAATTTAGAGATTAATCTTTAGTCAGTAAAAGTTAATTTGTTTATTTTTAATGATGAACTTGAACCTGTCTAAAGCTATTGTTTTTTGTTTAGGTATAATAAAAAGATTTAATTCTTTAGCAATATTTTTGCTAACGAAAGTCCCTACACTGCCGGAATCGACCATGGCATTAACGATATAGCCATTTATTTTACATTTCGTTAATGTAATATCTTTCGTTTTTGTTCCAAATGCCGTTGGAGGAAATGAACTTTAGAGTCACAGTGAGTTTTGTGTGTCTGGTGGATTTTGAGGAGAGGCGTGCGTTGTCTCCATTAAAGTGGCCCAGAGGTGAATTGAGAGCTCGGTGTCGAGAGCGGAATAAGGCATTGCATCGACATATTGAATATCGTATTGAATGTATCTAATTCATATTCAACTGGGATTCCTTGGTCTCAGTGATAGACGCAAGGAATCCATAAATTAGATTGGTTCCCTCATGTGTCCATGCTGCTGCTGCTATTGAAGAACGGCCAATGGGACGTCTGCACTGGACGGCGTTGTTCAGCCAAAGAGACTGTGTTTAGCAGCTTACCCAATTTCTGCTGCCTGGATAAAGGAGGTCCGGGTTGAATAGGATAAGTCATTCTGATTGGGTGAAATTATGCGTCGAATTAAATCGCGCGCCAAACCAAAATACCTTCTACAAATCGCTAAAAAGTGCACATAGAAATAATACATGGTTTATATAATATTTACTAAAGATTTTTAAGACAGGTTCAAGTTCATCGAGGGGGTGGGAAGGATATTAAAATCATAACACTCTTGATAATAGTAATAAAAACGTTTCAAAAGTGTGCTTGTGTCTTCCTCACGAAAAATCGAACTCGTAGTACTATGGAGCATAAGAAGGTTTGTTATCTATTCGTGCTGAAGGTCGTCGGTATAGGTGAATTGTTGGTTTCTTTTCAGATGATTTTGCGTTTCGTATCTGACTTCATTTTTCTTCTTCTTACCCCATTCACTTGTCGTCTTCTTTTGTCTGTGGAAAGCTGCAAGAAGATTAAGGATGGCGACAAGGGTACCTTTTATACTCAAAACTTTATTTTGGGATTTAACGACTATTCTGTGCTGTGGGACGTTTTTCTGTACTTGAAGAAATAGTTGTGTCTCCCAGAAAAGGCATTGAAATATATTAGTGTGTCATTTTTGGTGAGTTACAATGACTCAGCATACACTTGCTCTTCCCCACCACCACCACCAGCAGAAAGGAATAAGTTCTTCTAATTGAAGTGGTCACTGCTTACTGAGAGAGAATTTCTCTTTGGCACCAGGAAGCCAATCCTTCTTGACATGCATGGATTTCATTTCCTGTCAAAGACCTCCAGGGAAATAGCTACATTTTTCTAATTTATTTATTCTATTTTTTTATTTCTTTTTAATAAAAGGTTGACACACCATTAAAATCAGTCTGTCAATTATCCTCACTTTACCTCATGAAATTTACATTTCTGAAAGTCAACAGATGGTTCTTGATTGATTGACAGACTGATTTTAATGGCGTGTCAACCTGTCTGGAGCTATTTTATGTCTATGTTATTCTTTAATTGGTTTAGTGTAGTTTCTTTGTTTAATAATATATCAACATTTGTGCATCATTCAATGCTTAAGCTATCTTTGTTGAAGAACAGCAGTAGTAGGGGGATAAGGAGTTTTCTGCCTTTCCCAAGAATATTAGTCCGAAAGTGGACATAACAGCGTGATTGCAGTTTAAACTCACTTACTTTGAGGCCAAAGTCCAGCACTTTAACCATTACACGATTAATCTAAGACAAATTTTACCCTTATTCATCACTCTTCATCAAGATCAAAAAATAAGACAGTACCCATCCTCTGTGAACACCGGCTAGCAGCTTATTCTACAGATGCAGTGTGGAGCAGATCCTGTGATCCCTTTGAACCAATTAGAAGGTCCTGCAAGAATATAAATTCACAGGTATCCCCCCCTCTCTCTCTCTCTTTCTCTCTCTCTGCAATCATCCAGCACACAAGTGTCTGGACTCTGGCTGTTACAACATGTGATGGGCTCCTACAACAGACAGCTAAGAATACCAAGAACCACAGATAAACACTTTGGTAAACCATTCTTGGAAGCTTTCATGCATCATAGCAAATTAGCGCATATGGCTATCAACAACTTCATGGCCACTTCACTGAAAGAGTTCCACACAAAAGTCCTAACAGCGTAAATGTGTAACATATTAGCTCCAAAAATGTCTCATAGATTCCGTTTCCTGTGATGATAACTCTTATGCTATGTTTATATTCACATTTTTTTGGTGTGTAATTGTTTCTTGAGAGTTTTTAGTGCACAGTTATATGATATCAAGTATTCCAATCAAATACAAATAATTTGTAACTACTAATACGAATGATTTCTACAGTTATATGCTTTCAAGTGACTAATAATTATTATACATAATAGACAATGATCACCTCAAGTAATTATTTCTAATAGAAACAATTTACATTCAGTTATATGCTTTGTAATTGTAATTATAGTAGGAAATGGATATGGTTCCCTGAGTTCAAATCCTGGACAAGGCTGTGTGAATTTCGCATTGTACTGCAACCTTTGGGAAAGGTATACATCCTCCAGCAATGAATAAATAGTAGAGCAGACTGGGCTTTTCAACCTTGGCATGGGGGCCAGTCTAGGAGAAGGAAAACGCTTAAATGAAATCTGTTAAACTCTACTTAAGAATTGACCTTGAGTCACATATTCATCGAGCAGAGGGGTTGGTCAATGCATATACACGGTTTCACAAATTCCTGTCTAATAATTTTCATATAATGGTTTCACAGAAATAATTCCTGTCTAATAATAAATAATAATGAATAATTCCTGTCTAATGATTTTCACATAATGGTTTAATATACTCCCGTCTAATATTTTTCTAACAGATCTATTTGATCCATGAATGGGATTCTAACAGGTACTATCACTTTGAGTTAGAGTGGACCTAGAAGTAAAGATAATGAAGGGATACTCCACTCTCACCTGAACTCCAAAACTGGAGCCTCACTATCAGATGCAATTTAGTGTCATACCCAGGACATATCTATTTTGGGAGATGTAGTCAGCATAATGGGGTGAATTGGCAACAATATTAGGGGTATATTCTTAGTGAAACTCAAATTCACATCATCATTTGCCCCAAAGATATCTGGTCAAATAATAACCTGCTCTTCTTGTAGAAGCTCAGTTTAATTATGATAATTTTCAAGGCATTATAGGGAAAATAAAGAAAGTTTAAAATGAAAAATACAACAAATGATAAAATATATACAATAATATTGCTTCAAGAATCTGTAGGTTTTCTTTTAAAATTGTTCAACTGAATATATATATATATATATATATATGTAGGCATGTATTCTACAAAGGATAATTCAGTATATTTATATGATGACATGTTTTCATAAATATGGAAATATGGGTGTGTATATGTGTGTACATATACACACTGACATATATATATATATATATATATCACTGTTTCAATAGAAAACATGCAACATTTCCTGTATTTGAAAGAAAAATGGAAAAGGAAAAAAATGTCCATCCAAGAAAATGGCTGATGTTGAATTAAGTTGTAAACTCTCAAAATTCTCAATGAATTCTTTCAAAAATGTTTTATACTTTTATGAATAAAGCTGTAGGGAGTCACTTTGTTTTCTAAAATTAAAAATACTTGTAACAAGCAAACAAGGGAATATTTAAAAAATCTTACTGGATTAAATATACTTTAAAAAGAAACAACAGCTGTGCAGGCAAAAAAATCTTCATCAGATGATTGTTCAGGGTTCAATCATGCTTTCAAAACCAAAGTATTATTAACTCTATTGTAAAGTTACTTATTTTTGTTTAATGGCATATAAACCTTCCTGGGATATTTAATGCCAAAGCTATCTTGTTTGAGAACAGCTGTAATACTATTTAAACCATAGCTGGGGGAATAAAAGGGTCTATTACTTTTTTCATGAGCATTGGTCTGAAAGCAAACATAGTAGCAACACTGGAGTTTGAACTCACTAACTTTGAGGCTGCAGTTTCACACTAGTTTGGCTAGTATGTCATGGGGACTCCTTCACAAAGTTAGTTCTTATATATATATATATATATATATATATATATATATATATCTCCAAAGAAGATGAGTTTGGAATGATTCTTTTTGAGAATATATAAGAGGATTTTTATAAATCTTCAGGAGTGCTCAGTGAATGATAATTAATATATAAATTTCTTAGCAACTTTCCATACAATTGAAAAACCCCGACAAAATATCATTATATTATAATTATTATATTTTTTATTATTATTAATTTATTTATTATATTTTATATTATTATAAATTTATTTCAGCCAGCAACTCAATAAGAGAAACCAGCTGAAATAAATTTATGATAGTCAAATGATGGTCAGTTGAGTTTTCAATTATATATATATATAGATAGATAGATATAAGAGAGATTTCTGTAGATAGATAATTAATATGTATATAGTAGATATATAGATAAATAAATATTTTGATGTACTTATATATGTATGTAAGTAAATCATATATTTATATAGGTATATATAATGATCTGAAGGTTGGCTGAAAAGTTCATAGGCTAACCTAGATATTCTCATGAAATGGGACCCAATGAGGTTTATTTCTCAACATAGTTCCCCTTGCAGTCCACACACCTCTTCCATGTTGCAGCGTTTGGATTCTATTGGTCATACAAGTTAGCAGCAGCAGATATGATGTCATCAGACAAACTTTTTAGCCTACACTAATACTATGAATATATACAAAGTCTGACCAAAAAGTATCCAAGCTGAAGTTCTAAATATTTTGAATTTTAAAATTTGAATAAAGTTTATATAAGTCAGTGCTTATTTGAACTAAAATTATAAAACCAGATTTGATACTTTTTGAATGAAATGTTTTTTGCGAAAAACAGTTGGCAAGTGCAAAACCCTCCATACTCACCAAACCTTCAGCTCTATGCAACTTTTTCTTGTTTCCTAAAATGAAAATTCATCTCAAGAGTAAGAGATTTTTGGATAGAGAGGGCATTAAAAAAATAAAAGAATGTAACTTCACATCATATAAAAAAATAGTTTCCGAGGCATTTCAATTTTTGGAAAACTCACTGGAAAAAGTGTTTTGAATGCCAAGTGGATTATTTTGAAGAAAATTAATGTTTCATTCATTGTTGATTTCTGTCTGGATAAATACAGACAGATTCTAGATGCTCATCACTTTCAACTGATATTATTCCTTCCTTGAAGCAGCAATATCCATCAAAGACCTTGATATTGCTCATTGTATCATATTCATAAACTTCTTTCAGCATTGCAAAGGTTTCAGTACCAGGTTTGTCAATTTTGGTCAAATTAAATGCAGACTCCAATATTTTCTGCCATGAGAAAATGCAACATGCTGAAAAAAATTTAATGGACATACATGCACAGCTGGGGTGTTAATGTAAACTACTGTCAAGACATCTATACAAGTCAGTGACAATTTGAAAGAAAATTATGATGTCAGTGATTTTTGAACACATACAACACAGCTGTAAAATTTGTAATGAGCAATATTGAAGAATTGAACTTAGATTTATTTTTTCTTGGCAATGACCAGTGTTGTTCAAGGGTATTAGGTAATTTTAATCCTCTTCCAAGAGATCAAATTTGAAAACTGGAGAAGAATATGGAAATTTTTTAATAGAATTAACCTGTTTGCTATCTTTAATAAAACATGCCTGCAAAAAATACTGATGCCTAAATACTCTCACAATACACACACACACACACACACACACACACACACACACACACATATATATATATATATATATATATATATATATATATATATATATAATGTAATGTAATAAAGAACAGCAAATAAAATAAGTTCACAAAAAGTACTTGATGCTACTATAGCAGAGCAGGTCTAATACCTAAAATATCAAAATCATGAACTCTTAAAGTTCCTTATTAAAAGTTTCATTTAAATCATTCAATTATTTGACAGAAATATGAGAAGAACAATTAATCAAATACAGGAAAATAAATAGTAGCATTTGGTGCTAAATGATTCTGGAAAGATTAACATTTCTATTGTTAGATAGCAATGCACATTTTTTTGTTCAGCAATTTGTTTTCTGTATATTCTAGGATAAATTTTTTTCCAGACAAAATCTGCAACAATTGTCACTTTTTTATAAGCTTGGGCTTTTTTATAATATCTCAATTTATTATGGGAGATTTGCCTATTTCATCTCTTATTTGCTATATACAAGGAGCACACAATAAGTTTACAGACTTTTTTCATATAGCCACTTTTATTGATAGTACACACATGAAACTCTAGCCCCCTTCAAAGTAATCTCCTCTGGCTGCAATGCACTTGTACCATTCTAACAACTTCTGGAAGGTCCCATGGAAGTCCTCTTGTGTGAGTGTGTCAATGACCTTCGTCACAGCCTCTTTCATCTCCTCAATTGTCTCATAACGATAGCCTCTGAGCTTAGGGAATAACCACAAGTCACAGGGAGCAAGGTCTGGACTATAGGGAAGGTGGGGAACTATCTTGATGCCCATCTTGGTCAAATAGTCTGTGACAAGGATGGAGTTGTGGACTGGTGCATTGTCCTGGTGGAAATGCCACTGATCCGATTTGAAGAGTGCTGGCCTCTTCTGACAGAATCTCTTCCGACGGAATATCCCTTAAAACCTCAACATAGTATACCTTGTTGGCTGTCTGTCTAGTGGGAACCCAGTGCATGTAGATCATGCTAGTGCTGTCAAAAAAAGGGATCATCAAAAGTTTGAGGGTGGATTTGCTCTGTCTGGCCTTCTTGGGTCTGGGAGGGCCAGCATGCTTCCACTGGGAACTCTGTCTCTTGCTCTCTGGGTCATAGCAGTAGATCCAGCTTTCATCACAGGTCACCAGAACATCAAGAACTGTGGGATCTGAATTGATCAGCCCGACCATCTCCCTGCTGTCATGACAACGTCTTTCTTTTTGATCTTCTCTGAGCACCCTTGGGACAAACTTCACGCAAATCTTCCACATCTTCTGTTCCTCGCAAATAACTGTGTGTACAGTTCCCACACTGACATCAAACTGTGCACTTATTGTCTCTATTGACACACGACGATCCTTATCCATGAAATTCTTTATTTGGCCAATCAAATCTGGTGTTCTGACTTTCTTACTCCTCCCACACCTCTCATCATCACTCACAGACTCCCTGCCTTCCTTGAATCTCTTATGCCGCTCAAAAACTGATGCTCGATTCATGCAAGATGGTCGAAAAGCAGTCTGAAGCATTCCATATGTTTCTGTGTCATTTTTTCTAAGTTTAAAACAGAATTTTATTGCATATCGTTCATTTAAAGTGTCCTCACGTCCAGATTGCATTTTTGAAAATCACCAGCTGTGACAATCAGGCTTTAGTAGGGCGTATTCCAATTGCTGCTGTAGCTGTTCATTTGAACCTGAAAATTAGTCAGTCATCTCATAAGATGTATAGCAATAACAGTGAATTTTCAAGAGTCTACGACAATTTTAAATGCCTGTATGAAAAAAGTCTGGAAACCTATGTTTGGATAGTATTGTACTGTTGGTATATTTCATGTTTTCAAACTATAAATATATGGGTAAATTGTGTAATAAAATCAGCAAAAAAGAAGACAATATGGAAAAGTTAATTTACATGTTTTGCTAAAAAAGGAAAGTGCCATCTGATATGAAATTCTATTTCCCCAAAAACAAAATTTACACATGAGAAGGAGAAGAAAAGTGTGCAACTTTAATTTAAAAAAAAATCAGTTAAATTTTTAACAGTATTTATTTAAGTTATGTGGTTTCACTTTTTCTTATTGTTTATGTGGTTTAGTATGCCACATTTCTTGACTATTAATTTGGTGAGGACAGAGAATATGTTGTAGACACTTGAAGGTAAATTGATTGTAGTAATTTCTATAATCCATTCCCTGTCCTCAGGAAATTAATACTCAAGGGGTATTAAAACAAATTATCATTTTCATCATCATGTTGTGTTAACAGCACAGATTCCTCTAACTCTCTCTCTCCTCATCTATCCCTATCATCCATCACTACTGGCAGGTTTCCAAATGTCATCCAGTGTCCACACAAACAAATAAACAAAACATTTTACTGTAGATATTTTTTACAAAGGATTTTTGTTCTTTTATGTAACTTTAAAAAATGCAAAACAAAAACTAACAAAGAAAAGACAAACGCAAAATATTTTAAGGCTTGAAAAATCCAGGATATTTAATTGAATTGTTAGTTATAGATAGCAATGGTTGGACACATTTAACTTTCTTATGCTGAATTGAATTATTTGAAATAGAACTGTTTGGTCATTTAACTGTGTATCTACAAAATTTGTTTACAAATCATATATTAATATATATGTAAAAAGAGGATTTTGTATTAAATAACCTATAATGGTTGATATGTCATAAAACTAAACCAAATCTTTTTATTTTAGTTCTACAAGCACCAGCGGGAGCTCAGTGAATACTCGGTGGATGGCGGCAATCAGGCTGGCTTTGGTGTTGTGGGAGGTCATGTTGGTGATGTTCTCGACATATGATCAAATGAAGTAGTCCAATGGGTTCAGGTCATGGGAGGAGGGGGGGCCAGTGAGAAAAGGGTACAAAGTTGTAGCACTCCTGAAGCCAATCCTGGGTCTCTTTGGACTTGTGGGCCGGCGCCAAGTCCTGCTGCCACACCCAAGGTTTGCCACCGGTGACCTGATTGCACCAGGGGATCACCACACTCTTCAGCACATCCAGGTACACTTTGGTGTTAACTTTCAAGCTGACTTCGAAGATGTGAGGTGGCATGATGTGGCCCTCACTTGAAACCACACCAAAGACCATAACCGTAGCCGGAAACTTTGTTTTCATCACCCTAGGCACATCCCTGTTATTTGTGGCAATCCAGCGATGGTTCTGGCTGTTGTGCACCTGGTCCTGGCAGAAGTACTTTTCGTCTGAAAAGAACCAAAGCATGTACAGCGGCACATCTCCGATCTCGCTTGTTGAATATTGTGTCACTTTCAGACATGATAGAAGGCTCCTAACGCTCTTGGGATTTGTACACAACTGGCCAACTAGTAGATGGTCTGCAACAAAAAAAGAAGACTGGTTTTCATTAAACAGAAATGGAATCATGTTATCTTTTCTAGGGCGACAATTTTATCGTTCCACCCTGTATATAATTGTCTAGCTGGCTATTTCAAGATTTTTATCAGTGAAATAAAAGCATTTCCTTTCATATGAAGTTCAGGCCCATTGACTTTAATAGTATCTTTATACATTTCCTTTACTCACTAAACACAACTCAGACCTACATTATTCATTTTCAGTACAAATCTATGATTTTCAGATAATTTTAGAATCCATTCTCTTAGGAATAAGCCTGCTTTTTAATGCTATGGTGGTATTTGGTATTTTTCTACTATTTTTTCAACATATTCTTAAAGATTAAGTTAATTTGTAAGAATTTAATTGAATAAGTATATTCCTAAACATCAAGGATGCACCTCAATTTTCTAAAAAAGAGAAAAAAACATTAACAGATTAAATAACATAAAAATATTAATCTTCAGCTGGTTAGATGCAGGATGCATTTTTTTTTCAGACTTATTTGGTGAAGAAAATTAGCATCTGTCACGTGATAGCCCACGGAGACGATAGAAATAAGATTAATACTATCCTCCCATTGAATTAACAGTATCTAGCCGTCAAACAAGTGACCGTTAAGAGAGAATGTGGGTCACAGAGGGGGTGTCAACAGGTGTTGGTACTTAGTAACCTCAGGTCGCTGGACACCAAGGGGGAGAAGAGAGAAGCCAAATGATTGGCTGGGACCTCAAAACGGAAGTGGGGACCCCTTCCCCTCAGCGGAAGTAAATAATAAGAAAGCCAGTTTTTGAGCAGGGTTCGTAGCAGGCAGACGAACCATAGCCATTTTACTCCGGGTTGAAGACAAAAGAATAACTGAGACAGGAAGGACCCCAGGTTCTTCAAGCCAGTGTAAAAATATAGAATAAAGTCTATTAGCCCGTGAAAGAAGAAAGATTCTCCAGTGGAACCCCGTCGAAAAATAAGATAAGTAACTTTGGGGCCATTTCTCCTTTATACCCAAATTTTGTATACCACTCTCTCTCTCTCTCAATTTGAAGAAAAACAAAAGTCAAGAAAAGACATTTATATTCGTGGACTGTCCAATTATTATATGTTTTGACACTTTGAAAGTGTATATAACTGTAGTAAAGGAATCATATATTTTTATGTTACCACGTGGTCTATGTTGTTACTTCATGCTTCCTTTTCAGCTTCTATTCGCCTTATGTTATCTTGCTTAGAATTGTCCTATTAATTCCTTTAAAATATCACACGGGAAACCGGAGTTGCCGACTACTACAATATAATATTATTATGACTAAAACCTATAGGTCCATATTCTTCCATTATCTTGGGGAAGGAAGTGAAAGCGGCCTGGTGGGTGTGTGGATAGTGTGAAATTTGGAACCCCTTGCCAGCGGTGGTCAGTCTGGCCCTACATTAGTCCCTCACATAATATGCCAGTTCTTATATGCCTGAGAGAAAAACTCTGAACGAGGACTTATTATATAGGGGATCAAGTGCCAACCTGCCCCGTCTTCACACGTGCGAAAATGAAAGTCCCGTTTTGGGATTTTAGTCAATTTGCCGTCACACATCCTTGATACTGGGATATACAATATTATGCAATATTAGTCAATAAGGTGTTGTGTTAGTTTGTGTATTTTCACTCACAGCATTTTTCCACAAGTTTTTCAAATTCAGAAATCCATGATAAACACCAAAGCCATTTCATCATAAACGTATTAAATTTTAAACACTGACTCCTATGAAATATAAATTAACAGAAAATGAGGTGTGCTTAGCATAATGGTTATAGTTGCACAAAATGGAATCAGCAATCCAAGTTCAAATCCTGAATGAGGCTGTTTGCATTCCACTTTGTACTGATACCTTTGAAAAAGGCATGACTTTGTCTATTCTCAACCCAGCTCTGGAAAATAGTAGGGTAGGCTGATATCTTCAGCCTTAGTAAAGCAACCAGTTAAAGAGAAGGAAAATCTGAATTGAAACCAGTAATACTTTGCTTAAAAATTAACCTTGTGTCACATCCTGCCCATGATGGAGGAGTTGGGTACATTCATACACTGACAGAAAATAAAATTGTAACAGCTTAAATTCATTTTAATTAACTCAATATTAAAAATGCAGATGATATAGCTGAATTAGAGTAAATGGATCTATTTGTTTAAACATATGAACACTGATAGCACCATCTCCACATTAAATGCAAGCCTCTGAAATTAGTGGAACAGTTCACTTAACTTGGTAGTAATATCTCATCTACTAAAAGTGATGTCAACATACATATAGGAAAGGCATGGATTACTATAGACAGGTTATTGATTATATGGAAATATGATCTCTTTGATAAAATAAAACAGGAATTCTTCCATACTGTAGTCATGTCAGTACTACTGTATGGTCACACCAACTGGACTCAAATAAAACCTTTTGAGAAAAAGCTAGATGGGAACTACAAAAGAATGATGCATGTCAGTTTGAACAAATCCTGTAAGCAGCACCCTCGCTAAACAGTAGCTGTATAGCCACTTACCTCCCATCTCACAAACCATCCAAGTCAGACAAACAAGACATTTTGGGCTCTACTGGAAAAGCAGAGATGAACTCATAAATGGTGTTCTCCAGTAAACTCCAACTTATGGACACACCAGTATAGGTCAACTCAGAAAAAACTAATATAAATCAGCCCTGTGCAAATACAGGATGCAGTCTAGTTAGGGGACCCAACAAGAGCAATGACCCATAGGGACAGATGGTAAAAGAGAGTCAAAAGAATCTGTGTAATCAGCACAACTTGATGATGATGATGATGATGACTGTAAATGGTTACACTACAATTCAATTTGCATAGAGGTTCTAAAATAAGGGGTGTATTAATAGTACTAATATTACACACACACATATATATATATATATACTGTACTCAGGTGAAAATTATGTCCTGCATGT
Source organism: Sepioteuthis lessoniana (assembly GCA_963585895.1). NCBI lineage: Eukaryota > Metazoa > Mollusca > Cephalopoda > Myopsida > Loliginidae > Sepioteuthis > Sepioteuthis lessoniana. The sequence goes on from OY757907.1 coordinate 74,822,186, forward strand.
GACACTGAACTGAGGCTCTAGTTCTGGAGATCTGGGGAGTGTGGAGTACCTATTCATTGCTATTACTGCCAAGACCACTCTGATCTGAAGTGGTAGTACCTGTTAGGGTCCCATCTTTGGGTCAAAGAGGTCTGTTCGAAAATTATTAGTATTAGATAGTTGTATGGTATCAAGTATTCCTATGTACAAATCATTTCTATAAAGAATAATTACTGAAGCTATAATTGCTTTCCCATCTTTATTATTATCAGTTACTTAAAATCCTGTAATTGCTTGAAATACGTGAAACTATTATTAGGAATACATGATACCATGTTGCCATCTAAATATGGTCAGTAGAGTAAAAACAATCTATCCCACCTGGATTGAATAAAGATATTAAACTTTGTATTTTATCTTCTTTATAGCTTTTAAACTGGAGCGGCACTTATTCCAATATGGCTGTTACTACTAGTACTGACACCTGCTAACTTTCACTAAAACCACTAAAGCTGATGATATGCATATATTAACAAAGAGTTCAGTCTGAAAGTTGTAAATGGTTAAGAGTTACAAGAGAAATCGCAAGAAACCCAGAAGATATGAGAACCAAAACAACCAAGATGAGGACATTTGTACAAATACACCAGTAGATAATAATGTTAGTTTCCCATCTCAGAAATTTAGAAGAAAATTATTTTGCATCAAGGTTAATGAGACTTACATACAGTTCATGCATACATCTTTAAATAAATATCTTTAATGTATATATTTACCCAATCTCTTCACCACAAGCTGGATGTAACACAAGGTCAATTTTTTAGAAGACTAAAGCTGGTTTGAATTTAGACTTTTCCTTTTCCTAGACTGGTTGCTAAACCAAAGCTAAAGAAATTAGTCTGCCCTACTATTTACGGATAACTGAGAGTAGGATAGATGGATTTATACCTTACCTAAAGTCATTAGTGAAAAGTGATGTACACACAGCCTCATCCAAAATTTAAATTCAAGTTGCCAATTCCATTCAATTCAAACCAACACAGTAGATTACAAACTCTGGAACTAAACCATGTTTATCACTAGTTAGCCTCTAATTGGATTGTCAACAACAATTATCTCAATTTCAAATATTTATTTACACATAAAGCTCTGTCAATTAGTGTTAACAATTTTGACCAGTTATTATCTTTCATTTGTTTAATTCAAGTTGCTTTCTTTTCACAACTCACTGCTACATCAACTCAGCTCTGAGTTTTATTTGAGACTTTACAAATGAGAATTCACTGGGTTCCTTTTGCAACAATGGTCGTCGTGGACCATTAGGTGTCAAACAATAAACTCAGTCGAGCTAAGTAGGTACCACCTTGGGGGAGGCTCTCTGGGATCAAGGGCACTAACTACAATTAATAACATTTTCATATTCCACAACTTGTCATTTTCATATTCTACAACTTTTTCAGCTCTCTGACAAAGTCCAGATGTTTGTCCAGTTTCTGCCTTCTTTTATTTTCACTTTGTGGTCATCAAAATCCATAAATTGATAAATTCTTTTCTTTTGGTTAATTAAAACTAAGTCTATTCTTCTGGCCTGGCTTGGATGATCTGTTTGTATCTCAAAGTCCAAGGGAATTTTGTGCATTTTATTTTCTAAGACAGGTTCTGATTTGTGCATATACTATTTGTCAGTATTGTCAAATTGCAGTCTCTTGCTTAATTTCAAGTGAATCACCTCCCCAGTCAATCATGCCTGTCCTTGTATTCCTTTTGTGCTCGCTGTATTTACTTATTATGAGATTAACTATTTCATCTCTTTTACTAGCCTACACTTTCTATTCTCCAGTATATTATCAATTTTTGCTATGGCATAATTAGTTCTTGTGGCATTATTTTGTGTAGTTATTACTAGAGATTCAGTTTTTCTCTTCAGGTTTCCTCTACTTAGCCATGTCCAGGTCATCTCATGTGCAATTTCTTTAATTTGTCTCTTGAAGTATCTGTACAGTTGTTTTTCTTCCCGTTTTTGTTTTTTTTATTTTATGATTGTTGTTTTCTTGTTTATCCTTGAGATATTTTAGTTGCTATTGGTGTTACTGGCTGCTTTTATCAACCTCTCTTTGCTGTTATATATATATATATATATAATTAAATGTTATCAATAGTTGAAGGTTCTTTTTTATGTGTTAAGTTTGAATATTAACGTTTATCTAAACATCTTTGTCACCAATGACTCATAGCACCAAGCATCATCCAAACTGCATGTACTATTAATTAAAGAAAGTTATGTCTACCAGCCAGATACCTATGCATTTAATAGAATAAAGAAGCACCATATTCTGGCCCACCAATAAAGCTGTCACTTTCACTGGTCTCTCTACTAAATGTGATCATATATCATATTTACTTCATGAAGAAATATATCTCAATATCATTGAAAATCAAGAAAATACATTGAGAGAATTGAGTTCATTCTGATAAAGCCCAACATCAAAGGAAGAGTGAAAAATTGAAGGTAAAACAAAAGTAGTTGTAGTCTTTTTAATGTATATGAATATGAGAGTGAATATACATTTACCAAGATAAAAATGAACTATGAATGAAATGCTCAATTTCTTTAACATACAGCCGAGTTTAAAAAGTATTTAAAGTGAACCTGTATTTACCTAAACATAAATGAACAACAAACAAAATGTTAATTTTCTTTGAAATTTTCCCATTAGAATTCAAATGATTCATTCCAGTGAGTTTTCCATTGGTTGAAGCACTTTTGGAAACAAGAAAAAGTCACATAGAGCTTGTGGATCTGATGAGTACATAAGGTGTTACACTTGCACAGTCCTGTATTTTATCAAAATCTGCTATTTTAGAAGCATGGATTTATCTTCTGACTAAGTCAGATTTGACATGAAATCATTTTATAGTCAGGGAGTGGGGAAGCATGTACAAATCAAGACTCATATGTGCCCATTACAAAAAATACTTTCCTCCCTTGGCATTTGCCTTGAGAAGTGCATTAGGTGTCAAACAATAAACTCAGTTGAGCTAAGTAGGTACCACCTTGTGGGAGGCTCTCTGGGACCAGGCAATTAACTTTAAACCACCCTGTGCAAATACCAGATGAGCCCTGGAAGAACCAAAAATGGACACTCAGACATGTCTAGATAACTGTCAAGACATAATCACTTTATAAGTTGCTCAGCTGTACATACTAAATAGATTTAAAAGTTCAGTCTTGATACTTTTTGATCACTTATTTCAGTTCAGTCAGCAGGAGCTGTAAAATACACTGACTTCATTTCTGAAGAGGTATTAGACACCAGCCCCACAAATGAGTGTCCTAGATATCACACTAAACAATCTGATGGTGAGGCTCTAGTAATGTTGGAGCTTTAGGTAATGTTGAAAACCCCTTCATTGCCATTCTGGCCTAGACTGGTAGGGACCTGATTGGGTCCTATTGTAACACTATGTAGGTGGTCCACCAAGCAGACGATTCCTTTGTCTGTTTTGGCGCGAAACCAGACAAAGGGTTTTGGACTCGAGATCTCGGGTGACCGGAAGTGGGTAAGGGAACGCAAGAAGAGAGTTGGACAAAGGGACTGGAAGAGGGAGTTGGCGAAGGGTGACGCGAGTGACCAGTCGACAGCAGAGAGACAAGTCGGATGAGATGAGGTCCAGAGCTTGGCATTCCAGTAGTGTGGTAGAATTTTCGTTAGAAATCCACGCTAGTCTACACATGCACAATGTTACATATATCCCCTTCTGCACTTGAGTTAACCCAAGCATATTGTTCGTTTGTTCTATTTTTCTCCTGCTCCCTCGATTGTATTTCTTGTAGTGGTAAAGAAATGTGCGATGCCCCTATCGGAACCACTCGTTGATCACCGTAAGGAATCCATAAATTAGATGGGTTCCCTCGTTTGTCCATGCTGCTGCTGGTGCTATTTTAGAGCCGCAGTGAGATGTCTGCACTGGGCGGTGTTGACCAGCTAAAATGCATCGCTATTGAAGAACGGCTAGAGTGGCGTCTGCACTGGTCGGCGTTCTCCAGCCAAAGAGACTGTGTTTGGCAGCTTATCCAATTTGCTAGCCGGAAATGAAGGTCCGGGCTGAATAGGATAAGTCATCCTGATTGGGTGAAATTAAGTGTCGAATTAAATTGCGTGCCAAACCAAAATACAAAATTTTCCCCTTCTCTACAAATTCAAATGTTTTTTTTGCGTAGTAGTTTCCATAGTATAATTATCCTTAAGTGATAGGACCAGTGGCTTAAAGGAAATAAAAAATATTGTCCCTTCTGAGAAGTTTTAAAGTGTTCTTTTTATGTTAGAGAGGTAATGGGTCACCGATTAAAAAAAATTGCTGTAGGCTCACTAAAAAAAAAAAAAAAAAAAATAGTGGTGTTAGTTTTAAAACACAGAGAAAAGAAAATGAAAAAGAAATTAAAAAAAAAATGGATGGGACGAGAGAGAGAGAGAGAGAGAGAGAGTGAGATCGCTAAGATAGTTTAAAATCTGTAGAGAAGAGAAAAATCTCGTATTTTGTTTTGGCACGCAATTTAACGCAATTCAACGCTGAGTTTCACCCAATCAGGATGACATATCCTATTCAGCCCGGACCTTCGTTTCCGGCTAGCAAAACGGGTGAGCGGCCAAACACACTCTCTTCTGCTTGAGGCGGCAACCAGAACAGACGTGCTTCTGGTCGTCCCTGCTTAGCGATGCATTTTAGCTAAACAAGCCACCCAGTGTGGACATCTCACTGTGGCTTTAACACTAGCAGCAGCAACATGGACACTCAACGAGGGAACTATCTAATTTATGGATTCTTTACGAGGAATCCCAGTGGAACATAAATTAGAAACATTCCGCATGCCTTCCACAGGCACCACTTCTGGTCACCCCAAAAATTTACTATGTCGATCCGAGCGCCACTCCGCTCTCGACACGCAAAACTACACGGTGATTTTGAATACTTCCCTCACACGTCCAACGACACGCTGCCATCTCAACATCCCGCTAAGCTATCGCGTCTCCCAAACTAACAAGCCTAAACACCACGAGTCTTGCAGCACCAAGAACAAACCAAATATTCAAAGCTGCAAATAAAGAACTTTCGTTGTGGTGTTACTAAAGAATAGTTCCGTAATTCATTTGCGTTGCCTTCACACCGCTATAAATTGGTGATCCCGAATGACACTTTTTGAATTGCGAAACAAATAAAAACTATTGATACCAACATCTTTCGACCTTCGCCATCTTACTTCATCTTCAACCACCTTATTATTTCCAACAAGCATTAGCGAGGGCCTTACAACACTCGGAGAGGAAACGACACAACGTAAACACACATACGTTACACCCTTTTCCTCGCTGATCCAAACAAACTTTTCCTCGCTTACCAACAATAAAAACTTCAAACATCACTAAAATTAAACTCTTAAACGAACAACCTACTGATAACAAACACAGTCTTACGAACATGCATCATTCCACCACGAAAAAAAAAAACAAAAAAAAAACAGCGAAACATCCAGAAAAATTTTCAAATGTCCCGCCGAACTATCTTCAAGGACAATCCAAAATGGACGTAAAATACCAAACAACGTGGAATTTTTTTTTTTTCAGCAAAACTATCAACACACTTTTTCACTTCCCAACTCGCAAAATAGGTAACTTTTTAACTTTCACTCACCCTACTCCTATTTTGTTTTCTTCAGCAACATGGGTTATCACTCCCACTACCTCAGTAAACCACCAGCGGCTGCTAGAAATTCCAGAGGACCCCAAAAAACTCACACTACTCCTCTGAAGTATACTGCTACTTCTGTATGCCAACTTCTCGGCTCATTAACTTTTTTCTCAGAGTGACATTTTGTTTTAAAAAAAAACGTACCACGAGGTACACAAAAAAAGAACTGAACAGGACACTTTGCCTTCTTTTTTTATTAATTTGCTTTTGCTCGTTTTTTTTATATATGTATGTATTTTTTTTTTTATTGTTTGTATTTTGCTCTTTTGTGTTGTGAGATTCGTGGCTCTTTTCTTTTATTTCCCTTCTCTTACAATTTTGTGTATCGAATATCAGGTACTCCATACCTGAAATTCTGGGGCCAACCTATGTAGAGAAGAGAAAAATCTCGTATTTTGTTTTGGCACGCAATTTAATTCAACACTGAATTTCACCCAATCAGGATGACATATCCTATTCAGCCCGGACCTTCGTTTCCGGCTAGCAAAACGGGTGAGCGGCCAAACACACTCTCTTCTGCTTGAGGCGGCAACCAGAAAAGACGTGCTTCTGGTCGTCCCTGCTTAGCGATGCATTTTAGCTAAACAAGCCACCCAGTGTGGACATCTCACTGTGGCTTTAACACTAGCAGCAGCAACATGGACACTCAACGAGGGAACTATCTAATTTATGGATTCTTTACGAGGAATCCCAGTGGAACATAAATTAGAAACATTCCGCATGCCTTCCACAGGCACCACTTCTGGTCACCCCAAAAATTTACTATGTCGATCCGAGCGCCACTCCGCTCTCGACACGCAAAACTACACGGTGATTTTGAATACTTCCCTCACACGTCCAACGACACGCTGCCATCTCAACATCCCGCTAAGCTATCGCGTCTCCCAAACTAACAAGCCTAAACACCACGATTCTTGCAGCACCAAGAACAAACCAAATATTCAAAGCTGCAAATAAAGAACTTTCGTTGTGGTGTTACTAAAGAATAGTTTCGTAATTCATTTGTGTGCCTAAAAACAATAGTGTTATTCAAAACTCTAAAAACCGACTGGTCAATGTAGAATCATTCCGAGTGCAGAAGGTGAATGGAGAACTACCTCAAAAAAAAAAAAAAAAAAATGGAAAATGAAAAAAATGGCGGAAAATTTTGACAAAAGAAAAAAGAAAGAGAAGGAAGAACAGATAAAGAAATGGAAAAAAAAGAGAAAAAGGAAAAGGAGGAATGAATGGAAGAACAAAAAAAATGAATAGAAGGGAGAAAAAAAAAGAAAGAGAAAGAAAGGAATGAAAAAGGACAGAGATGAAGAGAAAAAGAAGACAAATGAAAGAGACAGAGAATGAAAGGAGAAAGAAAGAGAGATTGCTGAGGTAAGGAATTTTTGTCACTGCATCCATGCCTGTCTCAGTTCTAAAAAGAATAAGTAAACTTTGGATTTTAAGAAGAAAAGAAAGTTTTCGTTTTTCGTTTTTTTTGTCGATTTAAAAAGAAAAACGGTTGGAAGCAAACGCTGTCACCTCCACACATCCACCCAACCCAGACCACCCCTGGTAGAGGGAAGAAGTGAAGTGGATAGGAGAGAAGGAAAGAAGGAAGCAAAGAGAAATGGTGGAAGCAGGCAGAGATCCCAAGGGAAGAGAGACAAAGGTTAGAAGGTGGATACGTGACAGAGATTCCTTCAGAACAATTTCTTTTTATATATTTTGGCAATTGGAGTTGTTTTATTCTGGTTATTTTTTTTTTTTGCTTAATTAGTGTGAATTTTTTGTTATCCTTTTTTTTGTTATACTTTACCTTGTTTTTTGTTAATTTGGGGGGATTGAGCCTGCCTTGTCATTTGCTTTGTTGTTTATTGTTGTTTGTTTTTTTATTGTTATTTGTTTTTCTTTTTTTTTTTCCTTCATGGATTTTCTGTTTTTTTACCTTCATGGATTTTCTGTTTTTTTGTAAGTTTAATTGCTCTTGGCACGACTCACTTCATCTGGTCATGTCCCCCTGGGGATAGGTTGCACAGTGCCTCCGTTTCGAGGTCCGGTATCGAAGGGTAGTAAGTTATGCAATTGATTATTTGGGAAGGCGAGAGGCCTGATTAACGAGATTTGAGTACCTTGAAGAAACGGTTGTCGATGGGTTGGGAGGACGATGACTGGGCGTGGGGCAGTGTCCAGTTGCTCCCTCTCTGGCTGGTCATGGCTGGCCGATCCGGGAGATGGTATCAATTGCTTTGTTTTTTTATCTTTTGAAAATCCATGGAGATTGCTGGAAGGGTGCTGGAGTGGCAAAAGGTTCCTAGCTCAACAGTTACTAGGTTGGAATTACAGGACCAGGAGCCACATATGCTGTGATCCCTCCATGAGGGTTTCTCTCGATGCAACACATAAACAACTGCTGAGATTGATGATGCTCACAATTGCAGGGAGCCCTCTGGGTATGGAATATTGTTGAGGGTAATATGAAAGATGGAGGTGATTTGAAAGTCCTCCAAGGTTCCGGAGTTGAAGTATTGTTTGGGGTAGAACACAAAATAGAAGTGTTTAAATGTCCTCTGAGATAAAATGTAGCAGCAGGGTGGTGAGGGTCAGATATGTTTAGGTCCTGACATAGCATTTGGCTAACCACAGAGACCATAATGCCCTTGACCCGTAAAGAGAAATGGTTAGCAGTCCTTTTCGACCAATTGGTTGAGAGTGGGGGAGTGGAGGAGCATGCCATCCCAGCACATTGAAGTTTGTTGTAATTTTGTGGAGTAACCTCTATTGCGTGTGTTTTTGTGAAAGAAGCAAGGAGGGCTCTGTTTGAATTGTGAAAATTATGTCTGTATTTTATATTTATTTTGTTTTATATATGTGTTGTAATTTATTGTGAATAAATGACAAGGGTAAGAGGGGATGGTATGTAACACTATGTAGGTGGTCCGCCAAGCAGATGATTCCTTTGTTTGTTTTGGTGCGAAACCAGACAAAGGGTTTTGGACTCGAGATCTCGGGTGACCAGAAGTGGGTAAGGGAATGCGAGAAGAGAGTTGTACAAAGGGACTGGAAGAAGGAGTTGGCGAAGGGTGACGTGAGTGACCAGTCAACACCGGACAGCAGAGAGACGAGTTGGATGAGATGAGGTCCAGAGCTTGGCATTCCAGTAGCGTTGTAGAATTTTCACTAGAAATCCACGCTAGCGTTAGTCTACACATGCACAATGTTACATATATCCCCTTCTGCACTTGAGTTAACCCAAGCATATTGTTCGTTTGTTCTTTTTTCTCCTGCTCCCTCAGTTGTATTTCTTGTAGTGGTAAAGAAATGTGCGATGCCCCTATCGGAACTACTAGTTGATCACCGGCCGTAAAGTGAAATGGTTCGAAGAAGTGATGTAACGTGGGGGCCGAGGGGGTATCATCACACTATCTATGGGTCAAATAGAACTGTTTGACATTTAAACTGAGTGCAAACAAATGACTTATGTTAAATTGAATTGTTAGAAATAGAGCTGTTTATCATTTAACTGTGTGTAAATAAATAACTGATGTTTAATTGAATTGTTAGAGATACATAGCAATACTTGAAACCATTTAACTTTGACTTATGCTAAATTGAATTGCTTGAGATAGAATTGTTTGTACTAAAAAGATGTGTTTACACATCATATATATTTAATATATATATGTAAAGACAGGATTTGGCATTACATAACCAACAATGGTTGATATGGCATAAAACCAAACCAAACTAAAATCTCACCTTGTGTATAATTTAAGGCTTTTGTAGAATATAGTTCACTTAATTTTGGTTTTTAATTTTAATGCCAAATTTTTCTTATTCTAAATAAGCATCAATGTTGATATTTCCTATGACCTATATTATATTGTCAGGCTGCCATGCAGAGTAATTTCTTTTCATAGTACCTCTTGGAGTAAAGAAAATTACTATGTGGTGCCCACTTCTTTTTCAAGCAACACAACAGGTTGTACTTGGTTACATGGTACCTGCAACAAATAACAACTCCTAGTCTAACTTATTGTAGGGAAAAAATAAATAATTATCACCCTTAGAGAATTTGCCGGCTGATTAAGGGCCTCTTAGTGGGTCACATGAAATCCATCCTCAACCTCTTTATTCTCTGGTCATTGAACTGTAAAGATATTGTCTCTGACCCTGCTAGGGAATAAGGAATGGCTACCATTGACTGAAAGGAAGCATTTTGCTATTTTGTACCTCTTCTACATACTGCTTGTTCATGGACCAATACAGGTATAGGTTGGGATATGTTTGTGCATTTTTCCTTTTTAATACTTGAATGTATATTAGGTATATAAGAGGTGAAATTTTCTTGTATATACAAATGAGTTGATTGTGTCTTTCCTACTGTTTATTCAGTGTTAGTATATCACGGATATACTAATGCCTGTGTTGGTTGTTGGAGAGTGCCAACTTGACTAAAATATCTTCCCTACCACTCAACTTTCCATACTATTATTGAATACTTAAGATGAATTATCTCTACAAGATAAAAGAATACCTCAGGTGGTATAAAAGTTAATTAATTAGGATAAGAGATCATTATTAGTGGGATTGATTCTCACTGGGTGCTCTTTAGTTCTGGCTTCAAATGTCCTGCTATTTTCCCATGGCTGAGGTGCACATGATATTAAGACAATGAACTTAGCAAGCTAAGTTCAAATCTTAGATAAGGCTATTTGCATTTTCTTTTACACCAATGCACTGGGGAGATGCATGCATCCATCTTTTATTACCACAGCTAAGGATAAATATTTTTGGGATTTTCAGCTGTGGTATGATAACCAGTCAAGGAGAAAGAAAACTCTGAATTCAAGCCAGCTATAAAAGTCAAGTAAAGAATGATTAATTCCTACTTATACCATGTAACCCAGTAGAACCTGTCACATATTATTTGGAGAGGAGATGGGCACTACCGAGTAAACAATCTCCTGAAAAGGAATTACTTGGCATGGCACCAGACAGACAACCAAAAGAAATTATTGAAAATGAAGATGAGAAGGGAGAAGTGGATTCATGCCTTGAAAGATTAAACTAAAATAATGTATAGAAATAACTTCTAAGAGAAAGATTAAATCAAAACAATGTATACAAGTAAGTGCTTTGAAGAAAGAGAAAATGTAAATTAAAATAGCACTTGAAATGCATTAGTTTCTTTCTTGACTGTTGACTTATCAAAGTCAGTTTCTTTTACACTTTCTGTTTCAAAGCTGCAACTCTGTTCAACTTAAACTGTCACCTGTCAACTTACATCAAACATATAAAAGTGAAAAGCCATTCATTTGTTATGACAAGCTATTGTACATGCACTGTTTCTTTTACTGAATATAAGAAGTCGATCTAGAAATGATTCAGCCATTTAATATTAATGAAAAAGTAGCCAACCTTGGGCAATGGCACTTTACATGCTTATTCCAGGATTCCTCTCTCGGTTTCTTTGTTTAATGGCATATCAACCTTCATGGGTTATCTAATGCCAAAGAGATCCTTGAAGAACAGCAGAGATACTATTTAATCTATAGCTAGGGAGATAAGGGACTTCATACCTTTCCCAAGGGGCATTAGTCTGAAGGTGAATATAATAGCATGACTGGAGTTTGAACTCACTTACTACAATGTCACAGGTCAACATGTTCACCATTAAAAGCCATGGTGACTCTCCTCTTGTATCCCTTTTCATTTTTCAAAATAATCTGTAAAATCTTTTTACATGTGAAGAGCAGGCATACTTAGCATAATGGTTATAATTAGAGGAAATGGAATCAGCAATTCGAGTTCAAATCCTGGATAAAGCTGTGTGTGTTTCACTTCACGTTAATGCCTTTCAGAAAGGTATGAATCTTGCTCTTCTCATCTGCCAGCTATGGGTAGATAGTTGGACCAACTGGATTCTCTAGCCTTGGTAAGACAACCAGTCTAGGAGAAGGAAAACTGAATTCAAACCAGCTGTACTCTGCTTAAAAATCAACCTTGTGTCTCATCCTGCTTGTGGTGGAGGGGTCTCATGAATATATACATGTGAAAATGCAGAAAAGTTCTCTGCCCAGCCAAGAATCATTGAAGTTTTAGAACAGAAATATCAGAAATGACTTCTAGATGTGTTTAACTATGGAATGAATATTTCATGGCACTAGATTATCGTCTTCTTAGTCTGGCAAAGAATTTTTTAGTGCACCCTTATCTAAAGTCAAAACTATTAATTTTTTGGGATATAGTATTGTATGGGCACTGTTCCTTTGAAAAATATATGTAAAATGTTCCTGCTATTTAACATATAATTGCTTAAAACACTTGAAATCATATAACTGTAAGCAAATTATTAGCATTAGAAAATGTTGCGTTCTGGTTAGTGAATGCTTGTAATATTAAATAAAGGACAAACCATAATATGAGAGGAAATAGAGATATATTCTCAGGAAAAAGTATATATGATAGAGAGACTATTAGTAGACAAGAACATAGGATTAGTGAATACAGAATAAAGATATAGTCCTACGATAGTATTGGCTTCCATTATTACGGTTGCAAGTAAGATGATCTAGTGTGATCTCCAGTCTCCAACGCTCTAATACTATTCCTATAAGAAGCTGCTCTTCACCTTCTAGTCTGCCTTGGTATTAGTAGCTACTGCTATATATGGCAGATGGACTAGTTCATTGTGCGGAAAAAGGTGGGTGATAACCAACAGAAAAGAATACTTGATACCATATGTGTGCAAATATATGATTATTATCATTAGATAGGAACAATTACCTGAAAATGTATAACTGTGTATGAATTATTTGTATTAACAATAGTTACTATAAGCTTTAATTGTTTACAAAGGATATAATCATTAATTAATACAAACTGTATAATAGTTTGGGAAAAAAAAGACCTGACTTTAATAACCCAACAAGGGTCGACATGCTGTAAAATCAATGAACCAATGAAACAATGGGATCTTGACGCCAACTTAGTAACTTTGTACATGCTCAGTAAGGTCCCCTTTCATTGTTTGCCTAGTTATATCAAAGCTACAAAAGTGATTCTTGAGATATTCACAATAGTGAGATAGATCCCAAACGGATCTAATATTAAAGCATGAAAAACAAAAACCAAGACAAAAAAAACATCAGTTTAAATAAACACCTATTCTATCCAAACAAAATTTTCTAAAATAAATTAATCCCTTTTTAGTCTGAAGACATTTACAAATATATAAGGAATACTTTTCCTATTTATTTCCAAGAAAACTACAACAGATACTGTGAGCACAATAATACAATTGGAAAGAGCAAGTTTTCAGTTAAAAAACCACTATTTCATGAGAAAATGGTTATATATTTCTATTTGACCCATAGATGAGACCCTAACAAGCACTACCATTCCAATGAAGGGTACCCAACATTCTCCAAAGCTCACCATTTAGTGGTTTAGTATCATATCCAGGACACTTATGAGGTGGGAAGATTTTACCCCTTTGCAGAGATGCAGTTGGTGTATTCTACAGTCCCAGCCAACTGGGTTGTACATTTTTTTGTTTAGTTTTTTTAAGAGGTCTTTTAGCTCATGACTATCTATCATGACTAGTATTCCCATCTAAGACAAATAACTAGTATACATCTGTATGGTTTCAAGTATTCCAATCTAATATTAATAACTTTAACACTGTTGTATAATTTCATGTATTCTTTTCTAATATTAAGAAATCATGCACAATTATAAAGCTTCAAAAACTATTTCTATTCAATAATAATTATTTGTTTGAACACAGTTATATGGTTTCAAGTAACTAATAATAATAATCCTAAGTAAACAATTATAGCTTCAAGTAATCATTCTTAATACAAATAATTTACACAGGGTTATATCATATCAAATTTTATCTAATATAAATAATTCTCAAACAGATGTATTTCACCCATTGGTACTACTACTCCAGTTAAGAGTAGACTTAGGAGTAATGGCAATGTAGGGGGTGATCCCCAGACCTCCAGAACTGGAACTTCACCACTAGAAGCAGTTTAGTGTCAATACCAAGGAACCCCTCTTTGGGGGGGTGGAGATTTTTACCTCTTTAAAGGGGATAAAGTCAATGTATTCTAAGCTCTACCTACAAGATGTGTAGTTTATTATTTCCCAAGATTTACAGTGATGACAGTATTTATCATACTCAAGATATGTTTAGCTTATTGCAGAAGGATGATGCATCTTGCTTTATCTAAATATAAAACAAAATATTCAAAAATGTTATTTTAACCAAATGAGTGGGTATCAATGAGATGTGCAGGCTGAAAATCATACTCTCCATCCTTTGCTTGCCAGAATACCAGAAACAACTTGATACTTCAAATAATGAATAATACAGTGGTAGTTTCATTGAAGAGAACTACAACAGTTCTTTTAGCTTCTGATTTTCCAACTATGTGTGAAAATGATTATTACTCAGGATCAGTAGGTGAGAGGTTAAACACACACACACACACACACACACACACACACACACACACACACACACACACACACACACACACACACACACACATAAAAAAATTTTTAAAAATTATATACAAAAACTGCCGCAAAAGAAGCAGCTTTGCTTCCAGTAAAGTCTTCATCAGATGATGACCCTAGGTTCAGACATGGTTTCGGGGCCGGACCATCATTACCACTAACCTAGGGTGCCCCAGCAGTATCTCACAATACTACCAGACTTTATTTGATGGTATTTAATCTGTACGATGCAGTTACAGCCTTGTTTTGGATTGTTTTTATATATTCCCTTTTCTTTGCTGGTGTAAGTCCGATTTTGGTTAAAAATGTAGAGGTTGCATTGGAAATAAAACCTCGACATCCAATCTCAAGAGGAAATATGTCTGTTGACCAGTCATTCTCAGTACACTGTTCACATAGGTCTTCATACTTTTCCAATTTCCGCTGATGCACCCAGTCGATGTTGGTCTCGAAAGGGATCGTTAATTCTACAATGATAACTTTTTTGAATTTACTGACCAAATGATGAGATCTGGATGCTGGTGAGTTGATGCTATTTCTGTTGGAAAAGCGAGTTGTCTGTCTACATCAGCAATAACGCGCCAGTCCGTGCAACCATCAAGCAATGTTGGTTTGTGCCGATTATTTCTATGTGGAGTTTTCGAACTATTTCCTTCTTTAACAAATTGTATATTTGTCTTTATACATGAAATATATATATATATATATATATATATATATATATATATATACCCTCAAATATCATAAAAATAAGGTTGAACTGAAAAAGCATAATCTAAATATTCTTTCAGTGGAACAATAAATAATAAGATTAAACCAATTTCTGTATGATATACATTGTTTATGTCTATTGCTGGGTATATCTGATAAATTCATATTTGGTTTCATATCAAAAGATGGTTTTGTTTACTTTTTAACGGCCTGTCAACTACTTATGGGTTATCTAATGCTACAATTTGATGTTTGAATTAAATTTAGAGATTTGATTTACATTGAAAATTTTCCATTACATCTTTTAGAAGATTACACATTTTTTAATTAATTTGATTTGTTTTGATTTCGTTTTTTTGTTTAATGGCACATCAACCTTTGTGGGGAAATATGAAAGCCATCCTTGTAAAAGACAGTAGTCATACTATTTAACCCATTGCTATGGGGCAATAAGATATTCACACCTTTCCAAGAGGTATTAGTCTGAAAATGAATATAATAACCTGATTGGAATTTGAACTTACTATGATGTTGAGATCCAGCATGTTAACCACAACACACTGGGACTCTCCTTTTTTATTTACAATCCTAATTTGCGCACAGTTGTAGGATTCCGAGTATTTCTATCAAATACTAATAATTTATATACAATTATATGGATTAAGTTAACTGTTATTATTTAATATTAATCATTTTTCTGCAAATGGTTATACAGTTTTAAGTATTCCTATCTACTACATATGAATTCATAAATTGATCTATTTGAGCCATAGATAGGACCCAGGCAGGTATTACCACTCTGTGTCTGAGTGAACCCAGCAGTAAAGACAATGAAGTGGTAACTCCATATTCCCTAGAGTTCCAAAACTGGAGTCTCACAACCAGATGCAGTTTTATATCATGTACAGCTCCCCCACCTCTTTTTAGGAGTCTCATCTCTCTGCAGAGGATATATTAACAGAGTTGTGTTAAAAGATTTGGTTTCCTTGTTTAATGGTATATCAATCTTTGTGGGGTATTTAATGTTAAAATCACCTTTGTAGAAGAACAGTAGTAATACAATTAAACTGATAGCTGGGGACGGATAAGGGGATTCATACCTTTCCTGAGAGTATTAATCTAAAAGTGAATGCAATAACATGATTGGAGTTTGAACTCACTTACTTCAAGGCTGCAGTCCAGTACTTTAGCCATTATGCTATAAAGACTATTCATTGTGTTAAGATCTCTATATACAAATACAGTGAAGATTTTTTATGAGGAGATCTCTATATTCAAGTTAACTAAAATCATAACTATCGTCAATTATAAAAATTCATCTATAAAAGTAAAACTATCACTTAAATTTAAGACTTAAATCCCAAATTATTTCTAGCCTTGTCAGCAAGTTTTAGAATGTACTGACTATCCCCTGTAGAAAGGTAGAACTTTCCCAAAAAGGCATTTATTGGCTATGATACTATACTATCTCTGATGGTGACGCTCCACTTCTGGAAATCTGGAGAGTGTGGAGTACTATTTCATTCCCATTATTCCCAGCTCCTCTCTGACCCAAAGTGATTGTACTTGTTAGGGTCCCATCTATGATTCCAAATAGATCTGTTTAAAAATTATTCCTATTCATGTCCTAACATGTGCAAAAAGCCTCCAAAAAACGCTTAAGAAACAACTACCCAAAAATGTAACAATGAACATTATTCCTGAACCTTGAGGCATAAACTAACCCAAGATGGGTTGACATGCCATGAAAATCAATCAATCAACCAAATTATTTCTCTCAAATAGATCAAATTTGATTGACCATTTATGAAACCTAAAATATTTCTTTAGATTTCAAACCATTTTATTCAACAAGTACAAATGGAAGGATTAGCTGAGATTGATAAAAATTTTGAAAACAGGTTTAGAATTTATTTAAAACTTTCAAAAAGATATAGCATGCTTCTCTCCCCCAAAATTGAATGCCCTCAATGACAATCTTGAAAACTTGACATTACAATTATGAAATGATTGGTTTATTAGATAAATGATAAATTAATAAATGAAAAATCTATTGAATAAATCCAAAAGAAAATAGCATTTTAGTGACATTTTATTCATAAAAAAAAAGTGATGGTAAATTAACATTATTTACACAAAAATATCAATAGATTATGTAAATACCATAATCATTAGTGTATAAGATGCACTATTTTTCCAAATTTTTCAATCCAAAAGTTAGGGATGCATATTATACATGAGAATCAATATAATTAACTTTTTCCTAGCCACATGCCTCATTGTATTCAGAAAGAGATGATTGAAAATAAGTTATATCTATAATTTAAATGAATGTTTTTGACTATTACAAAGAAATATTCACTAGAATGTGTTTATCATTTCGTTTCCTTTAATCTGAGCTTATTTTCACCAAAAGCTTGTGGAATTTTTATGTGAATATGTCTGTGCATTTTCTTTCAATCCTGTGTAAATTTTGTGCTTTAAAATTATAATATAAATATATATAAATATAAAATTATATTAATTCCTATTTTAACCTGTACAAACCCATGAAATTCTGAAAAATCATTGTGTATTTTATATGAGTTTTTTTAAAAAATTTCATAGTTATTGGTGTGTGTTAGGATGTGCGATACATAAATAATTACAGTATTGGTATCAACAAGAAAATCTTTTTTCAAATTTTTTCAATAAAAAATTTAAAATAAAAAACAAACCTATAAAAGTCTCAATTATCATACAGTGGCTTTTATTAAAAAGTATTTCAAATTATAAAAATAGAAATCACAAAACAAATGAAAAAGTCAGTCTTATTTTGGAAAAAAATGATCTGCAAGAGTCAAGGAAATAAAAGTAAAATGAAATTAAAAATTCACTCAATTTAAAAATCAATATTTCTGGCAAGAATATAAAATTTACTTTACCTCAAGCACTGTAATTTCTGACGACAATCCAACATCTTCATTTGCTGGCATCTTTAATATTTGTCTTTATAATATACCACTTTATGGAGAATATTCAGGAGTAGGTAACCTAAAAATCCGTTGATATTTATTTTGCAATTGGTATCACCAAAAACCAAGTCTTCATGCGAATGTAAGCCACAAGCATTTGTTTAATGTATAATGGCTAAGTTTGTAGATCACTACTACTTAACCCAACACTTGAATTATATTTTTTTCTTTTAGAGCCAATCCTATCTGCAGAAGATGATGGGTAGACATGGGGGTTTGTTCAGGGCAAAACAGTTGTTCTCATATGAGTAAACATGGTCCCATTCTACTCTTTGTATATAGAGATTTTGAGAAAGAGAGAGATGGACAGAGAGAGAGAGATATGCATGAATTAATAGTTAAAAATGGAAGTGCTCTAGTGACTGTTAAAAGAGGGCATTTTGTATTTAAGGTCTTGGAGTTGCTTTTAGAGAACCTGAAAAACTTACAGAACAAACTGTGATTTCACGAAACTTGATAATACACCCATTAAATGGTTGGTATCACACTGTATTCCCATTTGACAAACATTACGGCTTGTGCAGATGTGAAAGACATAGGGGTTCTTGGTTGATCTCCATTGGGTAAAAAAAACACAGATGAAGCCGGTGTTAGTCTTTGAGAGAATTATAAGAGTAATGATGATGATGATGTCTGTGAAGGTGCTGGTGGGTTCTGGGTATTGTGATGCCAAAGTCAGTTGCCCCTCTACCTACCGACCACTGCTTCACTTGCCACAATCCTTCTGAATGGTTAAGGACAATGGTAACATCTTAAGACAAACAGAAGTAAGGTTATGGCATTAAGTACTGCTGTGTAAACATAATAGGTTATCTTACATGCAGACAGGTTGGGATTGTATGAGTTGCTTTGAATATATATATATATATATATATGAGAAAGAGTTTGGCTGAAAATAAACTTATCTGTTCTGTTAAAAATTTAAACTTTGATGAATGTAACAGTCTTAAAATGTAATAGAAGATGAGATAAAAATCATTTCTTGTCCATCTTTTCACTGGAACTTCTGAAAGAAATTGGTCCTGTCAAGAAAAACATCACTTACTTTTAGTGCGAGGCATTTGGAAGACTTTCCTTTACTTAGGTAATTTGTCAGATTTGAAAAGGCACTTCTGAACCAGATTGGTCCTATCAAGAAAAATATTGATTTTCTAGGGTTTTAGATTGTAGTGGTCCTATTTATCATATAAATACAATGTTGAAATGATCTCTGAATTTCTGTTAAAGTTGACATATGAAAATAAAAATGAGGGACAGATAAATCATGTATATGCAGTCAAGAATGTCAGAGGTCATAATGTTTTCTTTTTTATAAATGGCTGTTAACTCTCTCTCTCTCTCTCTCTCTCTATATATATATATATATATATACACACTCACATTCATACTATAAAATCTCAGTGTTGTCAAGACAAAAAATCTGAGGAGGTGATATTTACTATGAACAATAATCATCCATACAATAAACATGCTAATTTATCATCACAGCAGAAGAACATTTAAAAACTATATTTCTGAATCACAATTTGACAATTTATGCATTTTTTGAAAGAAAAAGGAGATCTGGGAGTACTTTGAATTGTTTTGTTTTTGGCAACTCACTTCTGTAAACAGCAGCTATATATATATATATATATATATGGTGCAAAAATGTCACCATTTTAGGACTACAGAACATTTTTATTTACAATCTATTTTATAATAATACTATCTCCCACAATTTGTTTAAGAAAATTTCTATGAGTTAAAATGAATATAAAGGAAAAAGTTTTACTTTTTTTTATTCAAATATTAAGTAACTTTAGTGCCACCACAGAGAGAGAGAGAGAGAAGGTGGTGCAAAAGCCAACATTATACAAAATAAACAACTTTTTTAGTTACTATCTATTTAATTTAAGGAATTTCCAAGAATCAAAATAAATAAATGAATGTAAATAAAAGATATTTTTAAAAATCTTTATTTATTAAAAAGTTAATTGGTTTGGTTTCTTTGTTTAATTGCATATCAACCTTCATGGGTTATTTAATACTAAAGCCATTTTTATCACAGCAGTGATACTATTTAACATATTGCTGAAAGGATAAGGGGTTTCATGCCTTTCTCAAGGGGCATTAGACTGAAAGTGAATGTAATAATGTGACTGGAGTTTGAACTCACTTACTACAATGTCACAGGTCAACATGTTCACCATTAAGCCATGGTGACTCTCCTCTTGTATCCCTTTTCATTTTTCAAAATAATCTGTAAAATCTTTTTATATGTGAAGAGCAGGCATACTTAGCATAATGGTTATAATTAGAGGAAATGGAATCAGCAATTCGAGTTCAAATCCTGGATAAAGCTGTGTGTGTTTCACTTCACGTTAATGCCTTTCAGAAAGGCATGAATCTTGCTCTTCTCATCTGCCAGCTATGGGTAGATAGTTGGACCAACTGGATTCTCTAGCCTTGGTAAGACAACCAGTCTAGGAGAAGGAAAACTGAATTCAAACCAGCTGTACTCTGCTTAAAAATCAATATAATCAGTATAATGTTGTAGTCCAGTAAATTAGTCATTACACCATGGTGACTTCACCATTAATATGTTCAATTCGTTCATTTTTTGAAAATATGTGGTGCCTTCAATAAGTTTCCAGACATTTTTGTACAGGCATTTAAAATTGTCATAGACTCTTGAAAATTCAGTATGTTATTACTATACATCTTATGAGATGACTGACTAATTTTTATGATTTCAGGTTCAAATGAACAGCTACAGCACCAATTGGAATACACCCTACTAAAGCCTGATTGTCACAGCTGGTGAATTTCAAAAATGCAATCTGGACGTGAGGACACTTTAGAAGAACGATATGCAATAAAATTCTGTTTTAAACTTGGAAAAAATGCTGCCACAGAAATGTATCGAATGCTTTAGACTACTTTCGGAGCATCTTACATGAATCAAGCATCAGTTTTTGAGTGGCATAAGAGATTCAAGGAAGGCAGAGAGTCTGTGAGGGATGATGAGAGGTGTGGGAGAAGTAAGGAAGTCAATATACCAGAGTTGATTGGCCAAAAGGTTAGGGTTACTATGTTGAGGTTTTAAGGGAGTTCAGGAAGAGATTCCATTGGAAGAGGCCAGCACTCTTCAAATAGGGTCAGTGGCATTTCCACCAGGACAATGCACCAGACCACATCTCCATCCTTGTTACAGACTATTTGACCAAGATGGGTATCAAGACAGTTCCTCACCCTCCCTATAGTCGACACCTTGCTTCACACACACACACACACACACACACACACACACACACACACACACACACACACACACACATATATATGTATACACACACACACATACCAAGACAGAAGCAGCTAACTTGAAACATACCTCACCTATGCTTACCAAATATCTCCCACATGCAGAGGTCAGTGTCTTAGTGTTTATGATAGCATATCAACTATCTTAAAAACTTTCTAAAAAAGAAAGCTGAAAACCTTTCTCCTTATGATGACCTTAGGTCAAAATTATTTCAGAACAATAAAAACATAAATAACACAAAAGAAATATTCCTATTTATCTTATCACTTTTGTTTCTCTCTCTCTCTTATATATAAGAAAATAGATAAAACCAAATAATCCTAATTTGATGAATTTATTATCAAAGTCAACTTTAAACCTTTTGGTTTTGATAACCTCCTTCAGGACTTTAAAATCATGATAAATGTTTTTCATACTGTATGATTTAATTTCCATATCTACTGTCATATATATATATATATATATACACATACAAGTATATATATATATATATATATATATATGCATGCATGCATGCACACACACAAACGTATACATGAACACACACACACACACACACACACACACACACACACACACACACACACACACACACACACACACACACACCTTAAACTGCCATTCATACCATGCTAGCATGTATAATCTACACTCACAAATTTCAGATGAAAATTTCAGGAAAAACCCAATTTTCTTGTACACTATACAGTTCTTTCTGTCTGAGATGAAAGATCCCCATATATGATGAAAAATGAGAAAAAAATAGAAATATTTTTGTTGGAAAAAATAGCTGGCATACATAACAGTCTGTGGTTCATGTGTGTGTGTGTGTGTATATATATATATATATATATATATAGCACAAGTATATCTCTATATTTGTAAAGTTAGTTAATAGATAAAGTGAAAGAGCAGTAAAAAAGATTTATATATATCCTTCCTTAGTTATGGGTTAAATAGTACCACCACTGTTCTTTTACAATGATGGCTTCAGCATTAAATAGCCCATAAAAGTTGATATGCCATTGAACAAAGAAACCAAACCAAAAACCAAATATCAGCATCATTTCTAATATGAATGTGATTTAGTCAATACTAGTTTTATTTAACTTTGCCAAAGCATATGATTTTTGTGAGAAGGAGCTCTCATGGCATTGTGGTTAATGTGCTAGACAGCAACATTATAGTAAATGAGTTCAAGCTCTTGTAGCACCATTACGTTCACTTTTTGACTAATGACCCTGGGCAAAAGTCAGAACCTCCTTAAAAGCTATGAGTTAAATAGTACCACTACTATTCTTTTCCAAGGGTGACTTTGACATTAAATAACCGACAAATGTTGATATGTCATTAAACAAAGAAACTAAACCAAACCAAATCAATGGGAACTGTAGAAGAGTGCTTGTCAAACTATCTGATGTGGTGTACCAACAGGATATTTTTCCAATGTGCCACATATCAGTAGCAAGCAAGTTTGTGCATAGCTTTCATTTTCAATCAATTTCCAAGTATTTTTGTCTGTTGTATTACAACATGTGAAAAGAATCATATTAAACAGAAAGATTTTATGCACTTTCCTTTTTACATTACATGTTATATATATTATGATAATATGAAACTAGAAACTTGCTTGCCCAGTTGGTTGGGGCTGGAGAATATACCAACTGCTTCTCTGCAGAGAGGTAAGACCTCTCCAATGAGTGTCTTGGATATGACACTAAACAATCTGATGGTGAGGTTCCAGTAATATTGGAGCTTTGGGGAATGTGGAGTACCCCTTCATTACCATCGCTTCCAGGTCCTCTCTGGCATGGAGTGGTAGTACCTGATAAGGGTCCTATCTATGGTTTAAATAGAATTAAACCGTGGTTTGAGTTTACTGGTTTTGGCATTTAAACTGCGTATTTATTCTAAATTGGATTGTTTAAAATAGAACTGTTTTGACATTTAAATTGCGTACTTATGCTGAACTAAATTACTCAAGATGGAATTGGTTTGACCTCTAAACTGTGTACGTGTGCTAAACTGAATTATCTGAAATAATGCTGTTTTGACATTAGCTCTGTGTATTGCCCAGTCAGATGAGGCTGTAGAATACACTGACTGCAACTCTGCAGTGGGGTAAGACCCACTCTAATGAATGTCCTGGATATGGCACTAAACAATCTGATGGTGAGGCTCCAGTGATGCAGGGGCTTTGGGGAATGCAGAGCACCCCTTCATTGCTATTGCTCCTAGGTCCACTTTGGCTTGGAATGGTAGCATCTGAAAGGGCCTTATCTATGAGTTAAATAGAATTAAACTACATATTAATGCTAAACTGAATTGTTTGAATTAGAACTGTTTGACTAAACTGAATTGGAACTGTACTTACACTAAACTAAATTGTTTAATATAGAACAGTTTTGACATTTAACTGTGTGTGGAGAAAATCAATACTTATACTAAACTGAATTGTTCGAATTAGAATTGTTTAACTAAACTGAATAGCTTGAAACAGAAATGTTTTTGACAATTAAACTGTGTACTCATGCTAAACAGAATTGTTTTAAATAGAACTGAATATTTGCATATAAATAGATTTGGCATTAAATAACCTACAAAAATTGATATGCCATAAAACCCAACTAACCAACCAACCAGTAGAAACTTGCCACTAACCAGTAGTTGATGACTTGCATACCAGCACCAGTATGTATACCACCATTTTAAGTAACACAACTGAAAAGCTTAAAAACTCTTTACTAGGTTTAAAATATTTTTTTTACCAAATACATTTGTTGTTGGTGATTGATTGATTTTAAGTGTATGCCAACCTGTCTAATATTACTTTATACCAAGTGGTTAAAGAATTGCATTCATTGTATGTTCATATTTACATTTTTTGTGGAGTTGTTTCTTAAGAGGGTTTGAACACAGCTATTTGATCTCAAGTATCCCAATCTTATATAAGCACTTTGAACAAATGTATTTCTACAATCAGGTATGCAGACTAAATCTCATATCCTGTGGGGAGTCCCAGTGGCTAACAAGCTAGACAGCAACATCATAGCGAGTTCAAATTCCAGTGATGCTATTATATTCGTTTTGGATTAAAACTCTAGGGTAAGGTAGGAACCCCCTTATCCCCCTCTAGTATGGGTTAAATAGTACAACTATTATTCTGGTACAAGGATAGCTTTGGCATTAAATAACCCACAGTGTTTGATATGCCATGAAACAAAAAATCCAATTCTGCGTAAGGACGTTCTTTACCTGACATGAAGAGTATACACTGCTTTACATGTTTTTTATTTAAGAGGTTATTTGTAATGTGAGGAAGAGGTATGTGCAGTTTAATTTGTTTGTTTGTTTAGAGTGTTATGGCATATCAACACTTGAAGGTTATTCAATGCCGAATCATGTTTATACATATATATTAGATATATATGATTTGAAAACACCCCGCAGACTTTCTCGAAACCTATGTATGGCACTAGACCTTGCTGTCTAGTTCAAGCCATAACCCGGCATACGTGCCCGGACCCACATTTGGGTTCATGAAACTGCTTGCCTCATCAGGCTCACATTACACCAAGTGAGCCGATGAGCAGCATAGACCAGCAGGGTTCGAGTCATGGCTAGTTCCCGACCTCCCCTCCCCTTTATCCCCACTTTAATCGGCCTTCAGGCTTTTGACCATGTGTCAAGTCGTGTCTGGTGGGAGGCAGCGACAAATAAACAGAGGTTAATTTTTTTGGCACACAATTAAATGGAGTCAAGTATTTCTATCTTACACAAATAATTCTATTCACTATTAATCATTTATTTGTACACAGTTAAATGGTTTCAATTATTGCTATCTAACACTAATAATTCTATTTAATATTAATCATTTATTTACTCACAGTGAAGTGGCTTCAAGTATTGCTATTTAAAGCTAATAAATCTATTCATCTATAAATTTAATTTAGGAATACATTTAAAGAGTTTCAAGTATTGCTATTCAATGATAATAATTTCACTTAACATTACTCATTCATTTCCACACAGTTAAGTGGTTCTAGGTATTGCTATGTAACACTAACAATACAATTTAACATCAGTGATTTGTTTGCACACAGTTAAATTATCAAAGTTCTATTTGACCCCTAGAGAAGACCCGATCAGAGTCCATCTCTCTGGGTCAGAGTGGACCTGAAAATAATTGCAATGTAGAGGTACTTTACATGCCCCAAACTTCAAGACTGGAGCTTCACATATTAGATGGTTTAATATCATATCCAAGATGTCTCATTGGTGGGGATGTCTTATCCCTCTGCAGAGATGCAGTCAGTGTATTCTACAATTCCTCAGCCAATTGGGCTGTGTGTAGTTTAAGTTCTTATGTTACTATGGCAGATGAATTTCCCTGTGTTATAGTGTTGAAGTAAGGAAGCCAAAATCCAAGCTTGAACTAACATGGACTTTATTAAGCATTAATTTAACATGGAAACCAAGCAATATTACCTTAAATTCAAACAGTTCAATTCTGGGCTGTAGAGGAAGTACTCCCTAACAGTAACTTTTATTACATTCATGCTCTCCTTTACGATTCATTTTGTGTAATCTTGAACATTATTGATTTGGTTTGGTTGGGTTTTATGACATATCAACTTTTGTTGGTTATTTAATGCCAAATCCATTTTTATGTTAATAATCAGTTGCATTTAAAACAATTCAGTTTAGCATGAGTACACAGTTTAATTGTCAAAAACATTTCTATTTCAAACTATTCAAGCAGTTATATATAACAATTCAGTTTAGTTTAAATACAGTTTCAATGTCAAAAACAGTTCAATTTCAAATAATTCAGTTTAGCATAAGCATGCAGTTTAAATGTAAGTACAGTTTAATTGTCAAAAAAATTTCTATTTCAAGCTATTCAGTTTAATCAAACAATTCAGTTTAGCATAAGTCTGCTATTAGTTCTATTTAATCCATAGATAGGGCCCTTTCAAGTGCTACCACACTGGGTCAGAGTGGACCTGGGAGCGATGGCAATAAAGGGATACGCCGCATTACCCAAAGCTCCAGCATCACTGGATCCTCACCATCAGATTGTTTAGTGTCATATCCAGGACACTCATTGGTGGGGTCTTACCCCTCTGCAGAGGTACAGTCGGTGTATTCTATAGCCCCAGCCGACTAGGCAAGGACATTATTGAATAGATCTTTAGAAGGGGGTGGGCCTGTTTCTGCAAAATTTGCTTTCAAAAGACAGTATTAGTTCTTCCATCAGTGAACTATATGGGCAAATTCTGGATTGACCTGAAGAATTTCCATTTTTTCCACAATGGGATCATACTTTGTATGTCATACTTGCCTCTTCAGATAGACAAGACCCTTGGATGCAATTAAAAAAGACAGTGATTGACTGGAAGTTAATCTATGGGAATGAGTTGCTTGTGAGGTGTACAATTTGTAGCTGTTTATAGCAGAGAATGAATGAAGATTCACAGTTAGCACCTCTCACTGAGAAATATCTAAATTATGGGTTTTCACTGCTCAAAGCACAGATTGTCAAATTATGCCATTATAATACTTCATTTGTCTATTTCCTCATGGATCAATCATTAAATATTTTGTATTTAGCAATTTCATTTACCATGTCGTCTAGAGGATAGGCATTAAGCCGTGTGTATTTGTTAATGGTCAGCAAGTAGTCAATGACCATCTTTTTGTGGTGGTCTGAAGAGATTATCAATACTTGGGTCCTTCAAGGAGAGTTACTAGGTCTGATAATGCCCTTTTATAAGATTCTACTTTTTTAATAAAATTTTTGTCAGTAAGGGTATATCTCCTGGATTTGATAGTGAAAGATTTAAAATTGGCAGTTAAGTTTGGTGCAGGGTAACATTAACTGCTGCAAAGCCATATAATTAAAGAGGTTTAGGTGCATCAAAGGGGATTTCCAAAGATTCATGGTGCTGTAGGAACTCCTGTCCCAAAATCACATCAGTGCATAAGTCTGGCAAAACTGTTCATTTTAAATTCACAAGGCAGTGCTTGAGTATTTTAGAAGAACTAGAAGAATCAGTCATAAAGACCTCACTTTTACAGGAAATAATTTTTAAATTATTTTCCCTTACTACTGTTTTTTTCACAAAATTTTCTGAACTTTCTGTGTATAAACACAGCACATTGATAAGTACTCCATTGACCACTGAAGTATCTCTGGCTTTGGATAGACAAACAGGAGTGGCACCAGCCATTGGAACAAGAATAGTGCTGGAAATAATGCTATCAGTTGTGGTGTTTGCAAATTTCTTGGCTCTACACACTTTAGTATTGCATCCCTTCTTTTTACAGTGGTTGCAAATGGTGTCACTGACAGGACACTGTGTACATAGATGATACCTAAAACTACAGAAGAAACAACACCAGGCATAATAATCTGTTTCACCAGGGAGATCTGAATTCAAAATCTGTGTTTTAGGGAATTCAAAAGAAGCAACGTTAATTGTCAGTGTAGGAGAGACAGGGTTTCTTGAGTGTGCATGTTTGTTCTGCAGCTGATTGCTGATTTTTTTATTTTTTAAAAGACACAATCAAATAGCAGAAGAAGATTAGCCATTTCTGAAAGTATCCCTAATCTCCTTATCACAGGTTTCAGCAAAAACTGTTGAATATTCATGACCAGTAGAGTCACTCACTTGCTGCTGTGTGGGATTCTGTGTAAAAACCCTCTCCATCTCATAGATTAATGCTTAATAAACTGAAATCATCATCATCATCATCATCATGTCGTGCCGCCAGCACGGATATCCTTGACCATCTCTTGCCACTTTTCCCTATCGTTCATTGCCTCCGGCAGGTCTTCTGGGTTACATCCTGTGTCCTCACATAGCTGCTGTATGTAAGTTCGGGCTGGTCGTCCTGCTTTTGCTTGGCCATATGTGGGGGTCCATAGTAGTACGTCACTTACGAGCTCGTTTTTGCTTCTCCAGCAGTGTCCGGCGTGTCTGGCTCGTCTGACCTGTATAGTTTTCGTGATGGGAGGCAGGTGGCCGTACAGTTGGCGTCTCGTGGGGTGTTGTCGCCAGGACTTGTTCAATATTGCTCTCAACATTCTTGTGTAGTTGCTGTCAAGTTTCTTCTCCAGCCGTTTGGTTAGCGTCCATGAAATAAGAAAGCCAAAATCCAAACTTGGTCTAATGGGGACTTTATTAAGCATTAATTCTACCTACAAAGAAAACAAAGAATTTTGCCTTGAATAAAGAAATAGGAACAGTTTAATTCTGGGCAGTAAAGGAAGTAATCGCTAAGAATAACTTTTTATTATACATATATATAAGGAGTTGTTCAAAGTGGTAGAATTGAGTTCATCAATGACTTTTGGGGTTATTGCTTCATATTATGCTAAGTGAAGTGGGGATATTAATCAGTTTGCTGCTGTAAGGATAAAGCAAGCTGAAAAGGTAATTCACATAAACAGGTTTCTGTGATGACTTTCACTTAAACAAAGAGATTATGCTGCTTTGTTGTATATAGTAGCCATTTGTGAGGAGAATGCAAACACAGTTGCATAAGAATATGCATGCATTATTGTATATGTAAGGATTAGTCCAAAATGACACAGGATTAGGTTTGTTGACATCAGTTGGGAGAGAACCAGAAAGAGAGCAACATTTGCTTGGAGCATCATGAGAAAAAAGAAAAGTTCTGCCTGACATTGTTGGCGAGAGAGAAGGAAAACATCTGTGGTTATAATGAGGGTGTACCTGCCTGAAGAAAGTGCCCACACATTGCGTGCATGAGTGTTGGTTTGGTGACTCGAGCCTTCAGTGGTGCAGAGGCAAATTCTCCACCTGTTATATGCAAAGTCCCAAACACAACCAATTGTTGGTGGTTGTGGCTCTCTATGAAAACACACAAAACAATTTCTGCCAGACTTTGTTTGTGGGAGAGAATTTGGTTTGATTGGGTTTCTTTGTTTAATGACATATCAACCTTAGTGGGTTATTTAATGCCAAAGCTATCCTGCTTGAAGAACAGTTGTAGCACTAATTAACCTATAGCTGAGAGAAGGGTAAGGGGGTTCATACTTTTGCCCGAGGGGCATTAGTCTGAAAGTGAACATAATAGCACAACTAGAGTTTGAACTAACTATGATATCACAATCTATCATGTTAGCCCTTATGCCTTGGAACTTTCCTGTGGGAAAAAAGTAAAACAATTCCAATCTGCCTTCGTCAGTGAAAGAAAAAATAATACGTTCTGCTTTCAAAGTTTTAACAATAGTTAGAAAACAAGATTTGTGATGAGAGAACTAGTCACTCAGTATTGGATGTTATACTGTGCTTCCTTTGAAAACTACAACATTAGAAACATCATGTTACTTAAAATTATTAATAATACAATAATAGTTTTATAGCAGAGAAATATTACAGACCTCACAACTTAGACATTAGCAATGTTAAGCAGCAATGAGCTGGTTAAGTACTTAGATGGGTGTAACCTGATGCCTGTGTACTAGATTAAGTAAAGCTTAGTAAATACCAAATACTGCATATCTCATTGCACACTAATGTATGAAAAGAGTAGGTAAGGAGGAAGTTCAAATAGTGTTTTTAATTTTCAAATAGATTTTGAAATGTAAATTTTATTATTTTTGCTAAATTTTCATAATGTATCTTACAACTCCCCAAGGACGAACAGAAACCTTGACACTATATACAAAGTAATCTAATATGTTTGGAAACATGCTGGAAAAACTTTTGATAAAAGTGATTTAATATGGGAAAAATATTCAGTTCATCTTGAAGGAGTGTTTGTGTGGTTCAAGGATCAAATCATTATCAAGAAAAATTTTTTTAATCAGAATTAACTGAAAATATGAAAGTTATTCTGTTACAAAAAATAATTTTAAATCAAATCATATCAATATTAACTTAATAAATTCAAGTAATATCATCATCATCATGTCGTGCCACAGGCATGGATATCTCTGACCCTCTCTCGCCACTTCTCCCTATGGTTCATCGCCTCTGGCAAATCTTCAGGCCTACATCCCGTATCCTCACATAGCTGCTGTATGTATGTTCGAGCTGGTCATCCTGCTTTTGCCTGGCTATATGTGGGGGTCCATAAGAGTACATCACTTATGAGCTTGTCCCTGCTTCTCCTGCAGTGTCCTACATGTCTGGTTCATCTGACTTGGATAGTTTTTGTGATGGGAGGCAGGTGGCCGTATAGTTGGTGCCTCTTGGGGTGTTGCCGCCAGGACTTGTTCAATATTGCTCGCAACATTCTTGTGTAATTGCCGTCTAGCTTTTTCTCCAGCCGTTTAGTTAGCATCCAAGTAGTGCATCCATACAGCAGTATCGATATGACCGCTGCCTGGAAGAAACTGTGTTTCATTTTATCGGTCAGGTCTGATTTCCATATGATCGATAGCTGTCCATGCCTTCGTTAGCCGTGTGTTGATGTCTTTTTCGGTTGCTGAGACACTGCTTCCTAGGTAGGTGAATTTGTCAACCAGTTTTAGAGAGGTTCCGTTTAGTGTAGAGATGTCATCTGTTTGATTATAGCACATATATTCCGTTTTGTGTGTGTGCATTGATATGGAGGCCAATGCCTGCGGCGGCTCATTTCAAACTATGCAGTAGTGTTTCGGCTTGGTTGGGTGTATTTGCCAGTATCGTTATGTCATTGGTGTAGTTGGCATCAGTAATTGTTTTTGTGGGGTACCTTTTGCTTCTTTTCTTTGTCAGCTTGAAGCCGTTCTCTATGATTTTATCAATCGATGTTCAAAGCACGTAGTCTAGACAGATGATAAAGAGGTATGGGGCTAGCATGTCCCCTTGTAGTACTCCTGCTACAATGTCGAAGTATTCTGTGTCTCCATCTGGTGATTGTACTTTCACTTTGGTGTTTCTATAGAGAATTGTTATTGCTGCTATGGTTTCTTTTGGTAGGCCGTATGCTAGTAGGATTTGTTCCATTATAGGACTTTACACTCCTATAAATTATTTTGGGCAGTATGCCCCTTGTTCCCACAAAGATGGCGGACGCTCACATATTCAGTCTCGGGAAACCATTGGCCAGGAGAACCACGTGACATGTTTAAAACTATATCCGCGCGTAAATTCAAGTCCTGCATTTTTGACCCACCTACAAGACGCGTATTTTCTATAAATACGTCATCTTCAAACACCCTTGTTCTCTTTTACCAAATTTCTTCGCAGCAGCAACACACTCCCTTCAGCGTGAATCAACAGGAGAGAAAAGCAACACTATGGATGGGCCTCGCAGACATTCATATACAATGACTATGAGACGCTTTCCAGTCTCTGAGAAACTGCCCGTTTCTAACCATAAAAAAGGACATTTTAAACTTGTAATTCATTTTATAGCTTAGTCGTGTTAGACACACACACACACACACACACACACACACACACACAAACTCACACATATACTCACAGTATTATTTTGTTAGTAGAGTTAGTAATTTCTTTTATGTATCAATGTAAATTTTATTGTTGTAGAATATAAATTTTGTTTTTGTTCGTCGCCTTGTTTTAAATGTTCATTTTGTCCGCGCCGTTTTACAACTTTTATTTGTTTCATATCTTTCACTCATTTATTTCGTTGGCTTCCTTCATTTACTACTTTTTCCACGTGCCTATATTATATACTCTATATCAAACCTCAACATTAAACTTGTGGGGAATACTAAACCTTTAAACTAAACATCAAAACAGTTGGGGAAAATAAATACATTCCCACTCCTACTACACCATCTTCCCTCTGTGAATGGAATCGAAGGCCTTGGTAAAGTCGACAAATAGTAATGTCGCCTGTAGGTTTTTTGCCCGTACGCCTTCTAGGATTCTACGGATGGGCAATATTTGTGAGGTCATGGATCTATTTCTTCGGAAGCCATTTTGGTTTTTCCTACGGATGTTGATTTTGGGTTCTGTGGTTTCGTAGTAGGGCATTGTAAATTTTGGCTGCTATGGATATAAGTGTTATACCTCGGTAATTCTTGGCTAATCCGAGGTCCCCCTTTTTAGGGAAGAGGAGGATGCATCCCTTCATCCATCTATCAGATTTGGATTATAGACTGCGTTGCAGTGTCAGAGTAGTATTTTGTTGAATTGTCTGGTCTTCCATACTTCTGGGGGAATCTCGTCCAGCCCTGCAGCTTTCCTATTTTCAATTTTTCTAAGAACCGAGTCGAGTTCTTGAGTGAGCGGTCCTAGTTTAATGTCCAGTTGCTTATTAATAATTCTGGTGATTGGTTCATACATAACTTTCGGTGGGTTTCCTTGTAGATTTTCGAAATGCTGTTTTCACAGTTTTATTCTTTCCTGTTGGTTTGCAGCTTTCAATTTTGCTTTGGCTGTGCTCTTCCTTCTACTCATTTCGTTTATTGTTTGCCAGGCTATGCGAGATTGCCTATCTTCCACTGAGTCTCTAATCTTATCTGATTTTGTATGTATTCTGTCTGTTCCTTTAGATAAATGCCTGCTAATTGATAATGTGTAGGGGAAGAGTACTGGTGTTACAGGGGCCCGACAATATTTTTCGGTCACTTTAGTATTCGACTTTCCGAGTACCATAGAGTGGCGAAATTCCTTCAATAGAATAGCATAAACATATAAAGACAATACCTGTAATAAAAATGGAAGAAAATCGATTAGGTAAGGAAAAATATTTAATTTTCATCATTTTTTACAAAACACGCGACATTATTTTTCGGACATCGTTGAAAAACTGTTAATACTCTGTAATATCACCTTTCTTCTCAATAACTTTTATCAATCTCTCTTCATAATGATCAAACATATGCACAATAACATCTCTACGTGTTTCTATTAGTTGTTTTTTGGCTCCTAGTATTCGTTCCCATAGCTGAGCCTCTTTCGTTATTTCAGGTCCATCATAGACAAGTTGCGCAAGCATTTCCCAAACATTTTCTATTAAATTTAGATCTGGGCTTCTTGTAGCCATATTCACTTTAGCCATCCATTCTTTCATGAGTTTTGACACATGGATGCTGCATTTGTCTTGCTGTAGAATGAAATCATTCCCCATCTCTCTTCTTATCCTTGGTAGGGCTTTCTCGTCCAGCAACTGTTTGTAGCTTTCGCTGTTCTGTCGTCCTTTCAGCCAATCCAACCATATATTTCCATTAGCAAAGATCATACCCCAAACCATAACTCCTTCTCCTCTCATCTGTCGTTTGTTCAGTACAACAAGCTCACCCCTTCTCGACCAAGTACACCATCCATCGGGCTCATCAAACTTGAAACGCTTCTCGTCAGTAAATATAAACTTCTTAAAGTCAACATGCTTTGTTAACCACCTTTTAGCACACTCCAGTCTTGCTCCTTTGTGTTTCTTTGTTAGTGTAATTTTTTTCTTAGCCTTTACATACTTCAAACCAATCCTATGCAGCGTTCTTTGTACTGTTCGGACGTTTACATCCAATTCACATTTCTCCTTCACTTTTCTTGCTGTAACTTTTTCTCCAGATGTCAAAAGCCGTGTCACAGTCCTCTTCATTCTCCTTTCAGTCCTCTTGCCAATTGATCTTTTCCGACCTCTCTTCTTTTTCCGCTCGGAGTTTGTCTTCAGCATGT
Organism: Sepioteuthis lessoniana; assembly: GCA_963585895.1. Taxonomy (NCBI): domain Eukaryota; kingdom Metazoa; phylum Mollusca; class Cephalopoda; order Myopsida; family Loliginidae; genus Sepioteuthis; species Sepioteuthis lessoniana. The sequence continues at coordinate 74,856,061 of OY757907.1, forward strand.
ATTCGACCGTTGATTTCGACAGCTTCAAATCCATGGCGATCCTTCTGATGCTGAGGCCATCTTCCCGCTTCTTCCGTGCCAAACAAACGACTTTTTTTGAATGCATTTACCTCATTAAACTTAATTGTTTTGCCAAGAAATGTCCGGACTATTTATGCTGTTAGATTGTCCTATGTTAACATAGTAGTAGGGGTGCCAGTGCCCCAGAACAGTGTACAAGCAGAAAATTTGCATACAGCAACATATACATGAACATAGCTCTTAAATAGGATTTTTTGTCATGTCCGAAAAATAGTGTCGCGCAAGTTTTCGCAAAAATCACAAAAAACTAAAATTATCAAAGCCAAACTAAAAAAAAATGATTACACTAGTAGTGGATTTTCACTCCTCAACTACGTACTTACAATCTCAAAAGTTTTTGGCACTAGTGACCACCTTGAAGTACTTTTTTCAAAGTGTCCGAAAAATATTGTCGGGCCCCTGTATATACTCACAACCATAATCAATCAATAACAACAGTACATATACAAAAACACAGGTGGACTCAAATACACAAGATGACTCCGTTGCTTCAGGTACAAACCATTTATTAATTACTTGACTTCAGAGTTCGTTTCTTCGACATGAGGAGAGAGACACAATTCTTACTATGCTGACTGTACTCTCTGACCCCACAAACGCGCTGCACATCCCGTAGTGTTTAAGATCTCTGTCGGTAGAGATCTGCAGAACTCTATGGTCAGACTTTAACTTCTCAACACCACGATCTTAACTCAACTTCAACTCTCGGCTCCATGGCTGAGAACTCAATTCTCTATGCCCCAAATGGCAGAGACAAAATTGTCAACTCCAAACTGACTCTTTTTCAAAATCTTCAAATTCTTCCAGGCACGATATCATTCATACTCCAGCCTCATTTCCTATCTGAGGTTTATTATGACAATTGTGATTGTCATATCCTTTGCGCGTGAGCATAAACTGTACCCAATGTCTGTGCACCTGAACTAAGAGCTGAATAGTTCAAAGCCCAACCAAACTGAATGATAAAATATGTGGTGTTTAAAGTTTTTTTTTGCGTCGAGGTCACCAATGTGGGGTTTAAAGGGTTTTAGGTAGTCAGGCGCTAAGGGCAAGGCTGTGTTGCCGTAAGATATCTGACTCCATATTTTGGTTATATTATTTTACCCCACGTTGACTGGCTGGCACAATGCCTTGCCCAAAGAAAGTCCAAAAGAAATATACAAAAAGAAAAGATAGAAACAGATAAGAGACGAAAACATTTCTTCCATACTTTCCTTTATTTACTTGGTGAATGGACTAACCAACGCTACGTCCCAAGACACAGCGTGGTGCCCAAAAACACCAGACAGCAAAATCGGTGTTGTCGGTTCGACGTCACTACCCAAAAAAGAGGTCGGTTCACAGAAAACCCGAGTATTTATCTCTCTTCACCGGCTCCAAATTCGCCACTCCAAAATCCTTCTAATTTTGGCGCGACCGCTTCCCATTGGCTACTTTACATTTTATTATTTTTCTTTTTTCTGATTTTAACCGGATGGATGCGTGGAGCCTTATGCGTGGCGACGCGTTTATACATTTTGTATCTGGCAGCCGACGAGTCAATATGAGTTTTACTGTTAATTCCTAAATCCCCACAAATATAATTAACAAAAAATGATTAATATAAAAAAATCATTCCCTAATTATATAACACTGAACTAAGGCCACAAGGCATGAAATTTTATATCAAATTATATTGATAATAACTTTAAAAATTCAAGTAATACAAACAAGTTTATTTTAGGGGTAGTGCACGAGACTAAAGTCACAAGCCATGAAATTTTATATCAAATTATATTAATATTAACTTTCTATATTCAAGTAATACAAACTATTTTTTGAAGGATAGAGTAAAGAGCTAAAGCCTCAAGGCATGAAATTTTACCTCCCTTGCATTGGTGAGCATGATTATAATCAAACTGTTTATTGACTACATAATAGCTATCACTTATAGTAAATAGTTAAAGATGATTATATATATATATACACACACACACACACACTATATATATATATATATATATATACATACAGTGGTGGCCATAATGTTCAGAACGGCATAGTTTCATCAGAAAAAATAGGTATAACTTTTTATCTAAGTTGTTTTAGATTCTATAATTTTCACAGACAATAAATACGATATTAATTGTTATTCTGTGAAATTTTGGTGTTATTTGAGATGATAATAAAAAAAAGTATTAAATGATTTAGTGATTTATTTCAAAACCCAGAGTGGCCAAAATGATCAGAACAATTGAAAAAAATGAACAAAATACTCAAATATTTTTTAACGAAACTATGGTGTTCTGAACATTATGGCTGTCACTGTATATATTTCAAGAATAATAGGGGCCTGTTGGCTGGGGCGGTAGAATACGCATCTCTGGAGAGGGGTAAGACTCCTCCAATGAGTGTCCTGTATATGACACAAAACAATCTGACAGTGAGACACACAGTTAAATAATTCAGCCTAGCATAAGTACACAGTTTAGTTCTATTTGATACATAGATAAAACCCTATCAGGTGTTATCACTCTGGGCCAGTGTGGACCTGGGAGTGATGACAATGAAGAGGTACTTCACATTCCCAAAGCTCCAGCATTACTGGAGCCTCACTATCAGATTGTTTAGTATCATATCCAGGACACTTGTTAGGAGGAGTCTTACTTCTCTGCAGAGATGCAGTCAGTGTATTCTGCAGCTCCAGCCAACTGGTTTAAGGTCTTGCATCAAAGAGACTTCTTGAGTATGACAAAGTCTAATCCGGTAGTGAGACTCCAGTTCTAAAAACTAGTACTCTTTCATTGGCATTAGAATGCATTTACCTCATTAAACTTAATTGTTTTGCCAAGAAATGTCCGGACTATTTATGCTGTTAGATTGTCCTATGTTAACATAGTAGTAGGGGTACAGACTTTTATTTTACTTGCTTATTGATAGGCTCCTTTGGGTTTTACACCGGGTGGGTAATTGTATGTTGATCACTTGGTCTTGGGGCATTTCCTCTGGCAATACTTGTTTAGCAGAGTTCAGTTTACTACTTGGCACCTGAAGTAGCCAGAAAGAGGAATGCTGAGGAGATCAAGCATTTTTTGTGACCGATGGCACCCTAACAAGTTCTACCACTCCAGCTCAGATTGGACCGGGGAGTTAAGGCAATAAAAAAGTACTCCAAACTTCCCAGATCTGGAGCTTCACTATCATCTAGTATCAAACTCAGAGAAACCCTATTCTTTTTTTTTGGGTGGGGGAAGGGGTCTTACCTTTCTGCAAGAGATACAGTCAGTGTATTCTAAGCCACGCCAACAGAATGGTAGAAAGTTTTCTTCAGCATCTATTTTTACACTTTCCTTATCATTTAAGAATTTTCATCTTTTCACTTTACAGAAAAAAATTTATGGATTCTATTTGCAGTATCATTAATCTTTCACTTTGGCATCCTTATTAATCAAAATTTATGAGTTGTTCATTTCTGGTGTTGAACACTGCTGTCACTTAGGCTAAGCATAAAAAACCGATAATTTTTTATTTTTATCAATTAATTATTAATTGTGTCTTGTGGCACCAATATTTATCAACAGTTATTGAGGACAATGGTCAGTGAGAAGTGTTGTGTCAGCTAATTTATCTTGCAAAACTTTTAGAAACATTTCAATTTAAAAAAAGATATTAGTTTGCCATGTTATTTTATTCTATTTAAATAAATATTAGAATAGAAACATGGAATAATTTTGTTAAAAGCTGCAACGTTTCTGCCCTAATAACATATGGTAGATATCATATTTTAGTACACAGTACCTCAGAATCACTGATAGTCAGTTTTATAAAATGTAAGAAGAGTTTTTCTGTTTCAAATATATTTTAGTTCACAAAAAAATTTAGTACTTTGTTATCTGATTAGTTCTGAAAAACCTGATATTGCAAAATCATCTTATCTAGAATTTTGTACCATGTAATCATTAATTGTAATATCTAAATATAAAGAAATGGGGATTCAAAATAATGATTGATTTATCATACGTGTTAAATATTTTTTTAGCATCATTTTTGTCTGCTTTTTATACAAGAGAGATAAATCTGTAATAAGTATAGACTGAATAAGCTCCCTTTGAAAATTTTTTTTAACCCTCTTCGTTCCACCGTTAGTGAGACAGGTTTAAAAGACTTTAAAATCAAGACTTTTAATAAGCTATTTTATTCGAAATGATTATATAGTGTTCGTTTACACTTTGATTAACAGATTTATTTATTTTAACGTATGTTAAACTGTATAAGGTTATGTTATGCCTACAGGTTAGAGAACTACGTTCATTGTATGTCCATATAACTGTTTTTTGTGCAGTTTTTTCTATTGCACATGGTCCCATTGAATACGAATAATCTTTAAATATATCTATAGCCCTACAGACGTAACCCGAACAAGTATAACCACTCCAGGTCAGAATGCACCTTTACAATTACAAAATTTAAAAATTTAGCTATCATTTAGTTTAGGTTTGTAAAATGGGAGCCAACTCTCACTTAAAAAGTTTATTGATTCAGATGTGTGCAAAAATTTCCCCCCAATGTTTTTTTTACATATGTAATATTTTTAGATTTTTGATTTTCCACTGGAGTATTTAAAAAATTTCAACTAGTTTGGTTGAATTTCAGCAGAAAATTAATTTATTTCATTTTTTTTCCTTCAGTATTGGGTGTTGAGAACTTTTGAATATTTTGTCACTTTACCAAAAGTAGCTTCTCATTTTTCCAACATAAAATGAAAGATATCCAAAATTTCACTATATATATATAACAATATTCGATACTATATTTTTGTTTTTAACTTTTTTCCCCATGTTGATCACACACACACACACACACACACACACACACACGGCCAATGGACCTTAAGTGACCGCCAATTTTCCATCAATACAATCATCAGACCAAGAGGCTTTTATATGTTGTTTGGTTTGGTTTTATGACATATCAACCATTGTTGGTTATTTAATGCCAAATCCTATTTTTGCATATATAAATATATAGGATTTGTAAACACATTTTGAAGAAAATAGAAAACAAAGTAATCCAAAAGTGATGAATTAAGGAAAGTCAATGTTAAAATGTTTTGGTTTTAGTAAACAAGTGTTGATAGAACAACAATGGATGTTTTAATAAAATACAATAACAGTGGAAAAGAAAAAAACATATATACAAAGAAATGCCATTCAATCAGTGTTCTTTTTGAAAAGCTATCCTGATTATCACAAGCAATGGAGATACAATGGATTGAAAGATGATAAAAGCAAAGAATTACCCAAAACACTCCAGAGAAAAGAAGAGAAAAAAAGGAAGGAAAAGAAGAGGAAAGAAAAGAAAGAAATAAAGAAGAAGAAAAGAACAAGATAAGAGAAAGGAAAGGAAACAAAAATAAACTAACACACCATATGTAAATAAATAAATCATATTTATATCAACTGTATGTAAATTGTTATATCTACTTATTAAATAGTAAGTTATATAGTGTGGCTAAAGAAAGTAAAAATTTGATGAAGAGATGCTTGGTGAAAGTTTTAAATTAATAATGTAGCTATCATAAACAAATATATACTTAAGAAAGGGGAACAGATTGAAAAAAAAAACCCAGATGTAAGATTATATGTAGAAACAAAGTGATCATGAAGAATATGTAAGAGGATAAAATTTAGAATATGTTAAGTTCATTGAGGCTGAAAGAAGTATAAATATGTTGGGAAAGATAATTAAAGTTTGATATGTTGTAGCAATTCAAAACTAATTTACCTAAGAAAAGGGATAGATTGAAAAACCTGAGTTATGTATTAATGGAAAGTAAAATCGAAATTGTGCCAGCTGCAAAAATTTGTCTCAATCTTTTGTTATGGATATGAGCAAACATCATATTAAGATTGCCTAATCTAATATCTCATTTATATTCATCAATGTTTCATCACTATATTTCAATTTACAGTCTTTGCAAGGAATAGAATAGACATGAGCAGTGAACTTGATATTGAGCACTTTATTTATGAATATAGAAAACCATATATAAGTGCTCAGGACAATTTCGGTAAATTCATCTATCAATTCCAATCTAAAACCAAAACACTTGTCAGAAAGCTTGAAAGGATCTGAATGAAATTATATAGTTAAAATGTGTCATTTAATCAAACATGTTTAAATGAAAGACTGCTGCCGAACTATATATATATATATATATATATATATATATATATATATATATATATATATATATATATACTGTAGGTGTTAAGAAAAATATTTTTCATTGTCAACTTTGTGACTCTAAGCTATAACTGTGTCAATGCTTTTGTGGCACTCTCCGCCGAAATAAATTTATTATGACGGCTTAACCGAGTTTGAGTCTCCATTTAATTGTACTATATATATATATATATATGTGTGTGTGTGTGTGTGTGTGTGTGTGTGTGTGTGTGTGTGTGTGTGTGTGTGTGTGTATAGATATCTGAATCATAAGGATTTTGTTTTTAGTATTTCAGCCCCAAATTGTCTAGGAGATTTCTTGGTCTAAATTGCCCGTGTGTAGTCTTGGCATGAAAATAGACAAAGAGCTATGCCCACGTGAAGACCCAAGACTGGAAGTGTAGGGGAAGAGGGACCAAGAGTGTTGGTCATTTAGGAGAGAGACTCAGACAGTGAAGGGTCTCAAGTAGCGAGAGCTGGTAAGTTGACCAGAGAAGACAACACAGATTCAGTCAGCAGTCAAGTAGCGAAGAAGATGACCAGAGATGAATAAGCATTTTTGGTAGCTGTTGGGAGTTTTACAAAGCACTTGTGATAGCCAAACATACTGACACATAGAGAATTAGAAAAATGTCACAGACCTCGCCTTACTTTTGCTGTCTCAATTCCATTGTTATTGTCTTGTCTGGTCTTTTCTTCCTCCGTCTGTGGTCTTCTCTGTGAATGCCTCACCCAACCAATGGGGTATTTTCACAAAGATACCAAAGATGGACCCTGGAAAATCCACCAAATAAAGACGGCCAAAGATTTTGATTCTGTAGGTGAGAAAGAAAGGAGATGGGTGCAGAGAGAGAAAAACTGAAAAAGGAAGGAAAAAGAAAGAAGAAAAGAGGGTGGAAGGAGAAAAAGTAGGGAGATTAATTGAGAAAGAGGAAAGGAAAAATCAAGGTACAAACTGACTGATAAATGAAAATAGACCATGCATAGGAAGAAAAAAAAAACCCCGAGAGATTTTTATGGGTGTGGGCGTGAACTGAAAAAGGAAGGAAAGAGAGAAGGAAAAGTGAAGAGACAAGCTGACTGATAAATGAAAATGCATTATGCATCAACAGTTTGTTTTTGTTTTTGCCTTTTTGGGATTGTTACTTGCTTGTCATTTGCTTTGTTTTATTTTCGTCTTTAAGGATTTTTTTTCATTTTTGTAAATCTTATTGCAATTACTATGGTTTTTGTCTTTTTTTGTTTTGTTATGGGGGTGGCTGCGCTGGGCCCCAGTTTCGACATTAAGCATCGCGGGTATGTGAATCATGTAATCGATGTGTTGGAAGAATGACAGCATGTGAAATAGTGTGATTAAAGGTAAAAAAAATGTCTGGATTAATGTAATCGAAGATGAACAAAGGTCTAATGTTATATAACATGGATTTTCAGTTCATTCCGAGTGACCCCCGTGTGATTAGTAAACAGAAGGATGACAGCGCGTCAGGGCAGTCGGGTACAACAGGTGTGTAACCGGAAGGAGACCATGTGATAAGCACGTGGTCAGATTTAGAGAGAGTGCAGAGAATCGAGAGTCGAGCCAGGGAAACGCAGCCGATCAGAGGCATCTCGGACCTCTCTGACGACGTGGCTTGCACGGGGATACAAGCGTTGGCACCCCCTGGCTCCCGGAAGAAGATATGGGACAAGAAGAAGTCTCCTCTCTGAGTATATGTCTCTCCATCTATCTCTCAACTAACAACAAACTGTGGGCCCTTTTCGAGAATAAAATGCGAGATATATTTTTATAAACAAATGTGTTTCGTTCATTCATTATCTTTGATTATGTTCCTTGTTGATCATAAAGACACAGCTGGGTATACAACATAATGCACAATTTGGTGCTGAAGGCCAGTTCATGCTCACATGGCATGATTTTGAACCTGAGTTTAAACCTAGACGATCATGGAAGTGTCCGATAAAGACGTTGACCAATAGAGGAAAAGACTGGAAGAAAACGAAAATGAAGAAGCTTATATCATACATCTTCATTGATGCATCGAGATGGGTCATCAGTGATCTTTCTTTTGGGTTCATGGGGGGGGGTATCTTGCAACATCAGACCCCCTCGCCCAAATGAACCAGTTGGCATTGATCTTACTCCAACTCCCATCTCGGCAGCTAAACTGCGCATTTTCCACACAAGACAAATGACCAATGAAATGGCACTATCCATGGGTATCACTTATAATTTTGCAACAGCCAATCAGAGCTAAGCTCCTCTGCTTACATCTCAAGCTTTCCTTTAAAATCGGGGGGGTCCACTTTGTTCTTGCTTTCCGGCCGCGATGACGTCGTTATTCGGCTATTTGTTCAATCCGGTATGTAGTTTTTTTTCCTTTCCTTCCCAGAAACTTACAAAAAATACTGTACATAAATATAAAATTGCAATTAAAACAAACGGACTCCGATTTAAAATTGAAATATACGTTTAATTTTTTCTTTTTTTTTTTTCTTAAACTTAATTTCAATAAAAAAACACTGTACATAGATATACAATTACGAACTAAAACAGACGTCGCGTATTGCTATTGAACTATGCGTTAAAATTTTCTTATCGAACGATTTGCGATCCCCCACCCCCTAAAAAAACCCCAACATTTGAGTCATACTTTGGAATCTTCACGAAAACATTATCGTTTAAAATGCTATATTTACGAAAAGGATAAATCTAAAATGAACGCACTAAACTAATGGCAACAAAACCCACTCACTATAAATTATGGAACGTGTATATTTTAACATAGAATCGGTATGGGTTCATCGCTACTAATCAAAACTAGTGGCACCGTTAACATCTAAAATATTATGTTAATAAAATGAATGGGTTTCAAATGAACGCGTAAAATCTAATACAACCACACACCTTCACCCCAAAAAATAAAAAAAAAGAAATAAATAAAGAAATAAAAATAAAATAGATTAAAATAAATAACTAAATAAAATCTTACAAAACATATCTATCGTGTAAAATAATTCGGACTTTTCGACCCCCTCTAATTTTTTTTACCAACTATCTACAACCCCAACTATCCGCCCTTCGAATCCACAACCAATTTGTTGCTCTTTCTGCAGCGTTAAAAAGAAAGGCCCTGGAAAATATTTCCAGGGCCTTTCTTTTTAACGCTTCTGAAATGGCTTGTTAACGTTTTACTCATCGACATTGCATTAAATCCGCGACAACCCACTTCGACTGCCTGGCATATTGCCTGCCAACCATTCACTCGACATTGTTGGCAATCTTTTTTTCATGCGTGGATTCCATGTTTTCTTCCCATGGAACCGAAATTCCCACATTATCACTTTCTTTGTGGAATTTGAAAACATGATTATATCTGATCGGAGCTTTGTCTCCACAATATGTGCTGGAAACTTTGTCCGCCTTTCCATGTTCACCAATAATTGCCAATCTGGTGCCAAAGATAACAGCGTTACTTTATTTGTTGTCTGAGGCTGTTTCGTGCTTCCCGCTCTTACGAAATTAATCTCGAGTCTTCCGAGTCTGAATTTATTTAATTTTATTGCCTCCGATACCACTTCAGCAATAACTTTGAGGACCTGATCATGTCGCCAACAATAACGCCCTTCACTTAACGATCTTGCGCATCCTCAGAGCAAATGCTGTAAAGATCCTTTACCCCCGTACAACTGACATGCTGGGGTATCCCTTTTGCTCCATGTGTGAAGGTTTGATGGGCTTGGAAGAACACCGTAAACTGCCTAGATCTAGAATCTGAGATGGCCGAAGTCGAACCCCCACAAGTCCGACCAGGTTATTCGCTGCTGAACATAATTTTCCCATCTGGTCCAGGCACCCTGTTGGGAAAGTCCTACCATCTTTGCCAGCCTAGCCTCTTCCATGCCGTCTCTTACTTCTTTTTGCAAGAGCGCCCTTCTTTCTTTCCCTCTGGCGTTGTCTATCCTGGGACTCGGGTAGTATCCCAGGCCTCTTGTCCCTCTGGCCACTGTACCGACTGTACTTCTGCTGCAACCTCTCTTCCGCAACCTTCAGTTCCCTGGCAGCGCTCCACTTCCTTCCTGTGCGGATTTCAATTCCTGCTTCTGATATCTTTTGTATAGAGACTCTAAAGAGTCTCTATACAAAAACGCCTCTCTTGTGCGTGTCACCACAAACTCTTCTTTGAGACCCCTGAAAGGAAGTTGGATCACGTTGGTGGTCCCGTATAATGCCGCGCTATTTAGGCTCTTTGGCATGCCTAACCATCTCCTTAAGTAACCGCTAATTTTCCTTCCCATTCCTTCTATTGTCATAATAGCTAATAACATGAGTGGCCATAGTATCCGCGGCAGAACTGCGTGTTGATACAACCACGCCTTAAACTTGCCGGGCAATCCTGATTTATCTATCTTCCTTAGCCAATCATCAAGGTAGCCCCCTATTCTTTTAATTGCTGCTTGATCCTTGGTACTGCTGTTGCCAAGGCTCTTTACAGGCTTCTCGGTCATAGTTGAGATGAATTTGCCGGCGATTGTGAACCGTGCTGTGCTTTTAATCTTTCCCTTTTATAGTACTAGGGACCTAGATTTTCCTGGTTTAAGCCTCATGTGGGCCCATACTATGAGTTTTTCTAAGCCCCTTACTATCCACATGCAGCCTATGACAGGTGATGTTGTCATTGTAATATCATCCATATATGCTCTCAATGGAGGCTGCCGTATGCTGCACTTTATCCTTGGACCCTGACAAGTCCACTTCTGCTGACTTGATTATCATATTCATCGCAAGGGAGAAGAGGGTGGCTGAGATCGTGCATCCGGTTATTATTCTCCTCTCTAATCTTTGCCAGTTCGATGTCTTGGTACCCGGCGTAACTCTCAGATCAAAGTTATTGTAATAATCTAAAATGAGGTTACTGACGGAACTGGGAACATGATATCAGCGGAGTGTCTCTTCGACCACTTGATGCGGGATTGAACTATAAGTGTTTGCCATAGAACCGCTAAATTTCCGTTGTTTTCTCTAGCTTCATGTACAACCATGTTCCAGCAACACCGCCTTTCTGTACTGATGCATCAATGTACTCATTCGTTATTAGGAACTTAGAAAGGCGCCTCAACGGAATGCTGAAGAATACTTTCCCTTCAGTGTTTAGTAGCGATATTATCCTGAATTGGTCGATTTCTTTTGAATTTTCTTCTTTTGGGATCCACACACCTTTGGCTTGTCTCCACTGATCCGCAACTCTCCCCTCCCTCCAGATTGTGCGCAATACTTTCCATAATAACTTTAGAAGAAATAATTTGAAAAAGCAACAAACCTTGGAGAAAAGAAGGGAAACCAAGAGAAAAACGGGAACAGAAAGAAGAATTCAACACATCAAGAAAATTAGAAATGAAAAGTTGGAATGAATTTGATAGAAGAAGAAGAAAAAAGCAAGAACGAAACAGAACGAATGAGACACGAAAAGAAGAAGAATGGAGAGACAGAAAGAAAATGTAAACGACTTGGAGAAAAAAAAAGAAAAGAAAACCAGAACAGATCAACAACGAAAAACAGAAAAGATTTAAAAAATCGACCTTATTAAAAAAAGAAAAAAGAAAAAAGAAAATGAAAGAGGAAAAAAAAAAAGAAAAAAGAAAAAAAAGAGAAACGCTTCAAGACTGTAAGTAAATTGCTCATTCTAAGAATATTGTAATTTTTCTCTGTCGTTCATATTAGGTGTTCGTGCTGAGAGAATTTGAAATGATTATAAAAAAAATAATTATGACAATTGGGAAGTGAAATAAGTTCTGTAGGCTTATATATTAATGTTTAATTGGCCTTGTTAAAAGATAAAATGGAAATAATTCTAGAAAAAAAAATCCCGATTGAGCCCTACATATAAAGCATAGATAAATGACGAAAATTACTGTATGTAATTTTGATACGAAATTAGAGGGAGAGAGAATGAAAGAGGGAGAAAAAAAGAGGGAAACATACAAGCAGGTGGCTGTGAAAAGAAAAGAAAGAAATGGAAGGAGGAAGATGGAACGGTGGATAGATATATTGTCCCTATGTTAAAATGATTGACTGGTCATAATGTAAACTTCCACATGGATTGTGAATTCTAACGTTTATGAATGAACTTGAATAGTAAACAAAATTTTTGTGAATGAAATTTTGTAATAACTTGTGGATAAAGCATATCGTAAAGCATAGTAATTTCATAGTGATATATTTTTTCTGTATGTCTTTCAACTTCGAGTTCTGGAAGAATGCGGAGCGTCAATGATATATTTGTCGGGAGAATGCTCGTATACCTTAGGATCCGTAGTTAGGACTGTAATGGATTCGATGTTGGAAAAATTGTGGAAATTGGAAATGTTCTGTGAAGTCTCCCTAAAATGGGATCGATATTTTGGGTACCGGTAGAAGCCATACCAGGTTTTGTGAAGGTCTTCCCCTAGAGAGGGGTAGAGAAAATTTGAGGTACTGGTGAGTGGCCTGGCCAGCGTTTTGTGAATGCCCCTTGGAATGGGTTTGAGATTTTATTTGAGGTACTGGTTAGTGGCCAGACTAGGTTGTGAAGGTCCATCTGGAATAGGGTTGAGAATTTTTGGGGTTTGGTAGGAGGCCAGACCATTGTGTTGAAGAGGATATTTTGAAACAGGGGATGGGAAATTAGGGAGTATGTGTGCAAAATCTTGACGTATCACGTTGTATGTACCGAAAAATTTATAGACTCGATTTTGAATTGATCTTGAGGGAGAAATATAGTTGACCAAATAGATAAATAAATAAAGTAACCTTGTTAACTATTGAAAAAGAGTAAAAGGTTTGGATTGCTTAGGAAAAGAACACCCGGGATATTTAACTCATCTTTGGAAGTAAACAAGAAACTAGTATTGTGTTGTCGTGGTCAGAATAAGTAAAAATGAAGAAATGATAGCTGGATACGAGCCATGCTTTTATAGAGATATTTGCTGAAAGAAAATGAAAAAAGGTACTCGTTAACTATTGAAAAGATGAGAGATAGACCGATTGACGGGGGGTCAAAAGTTGATAAAAAAAAAAGGGGGACAAAAATAGGAACAGTTTGTCTTGGTTGGAAAAATATGTGCACTTGTTTCCAGACTGGGGATTCAGGTCGAATTAAGAAAAGAAAGAATATTATTGGAAAAGTTGATTAACGAACCATGCTTGTTTTGTGGAAATACTTGTTTACTTGTTAGAAATTGAATAAATGGGGGTACACGAACCCATAGTTGCTATATTAAGGTAAAGACAGAGAGAAGCAAAAAAGAAAAAAAAGAAAAAGTGAATGAGCGATTATAAAAAAAAGGGAGAAAAGAAAAGAAACTTCAACACTGTTAAACACAGCATAAAAAAAAAAGAAAGAAAAAAAAGAAAGAAAGAAAAAAAACGAACATTTTTTAGGAAAATAGAACTTTGTGGATTTTAATAGTGGACATATTGTTAATATTGTTTTGACTTGTTGAGAATAGCAGAAAAATTAGTCAAAAAAAAAAAAAAAAGAAAGAGTTTGTTTGAGTTTAAAGGCGACATTAGAAATTTTTTTTCCCGTTTCATATTATGAAATTTTATGTAAACCATTGACAGGGGGTTTGATATTAAGTTTATGTAGTTTTTAAAATTTATGCTGATTCTAAAATTTTTTTGGAAGATTAGATTTTCGTTGAAATGGAAATACTTATTTTAAAAGTTTCTGTTTTCAAGTGAGTCATGGGCTGACTCGAGATTAGAACAAAGATTCATCCAAATTGTGTTACGGATTGTTTTTGGGCATACGGTAAGAAGTAATTCTATAGAAGAATTCACTGTCCCGTGGATTTGTTTGAAGGTGCCGCGACCGACCTACGAACGTAAACATATCGGATTACACCTTCGTCCTAGAGAAATAACATCCGGGCGCGGCCAGAAATGATGAATCCCTTTTTCGATTTTAACCGGCCGTTACAGCTAAGAAAGGGATAAATTAACATTTATCAACATTTGCAAAACACTTCTGCCAGAAATGATTCTATAAAAATGGAAGTAATACTTTTCGCTAGCCTATACTGGGCTAAAGAAATACTTATTTTCTGCGTCCATTTTTTGTAGAAGAACTTTCTATCCACGTGGCGAGACAGAAGTGGAGTTCCCTTTCTTCCATATTAAAAGGCTTCAGGCGGCAAAGACGCTCTAGGGCGTTTGTGTGTGGCCTTTCCTCTCCAGTTCTTGGGTTGCATTCGGTAGGCCGTCTAACCTCTGGGCGGTTCTGCCGGGTGTGCCTCGGCACTGGAGATTTCCTCCGGCCTCAGGGGGCCATCCCCCCAGGCTTATACCCCCTTCGGAGGGGTTGTGTTTATTGCCTGGCGCCTGAGGCGCCCCAAAAAGGGGAGTGCTGACGGGGCCGAAGGTATTTTTGGCCTTGCTGGACGCGTGTGGGCTTCGGCCTTGCGACCGGGCCCATCTTAAAAACGGCCTTTTGCCATATTCGTGCGTTGGTGGGACGCTTCGATAAATACAGAGGTCCCCGCGGACTTTCTCGAAACCTATGTATGGCACTAGACCTTGGTGTCTAGTTCAAGCCATAACCCGGCATACGTGCCCAGACACTGATTTAGGTTCGTGAAACTGCTTGCCTTATCAGGCTCACATTGCACCTAGTGAGCCGATGAGCAGCATTGACCAGCAGGGTTCGAGTCTCGGCTCGTTCCAGACCTTCCCCTCCCCTTTATCCCTACTTTAATCGGCCTTCGGGCTTTTGACCTTGTGTCAAGTCGTGTCTGGTCGGAGGCAGCAACAAATAAATCGAGGTCCCCGCGGACTTTCTCGAAATCTATGTATGGCACTAGACCTTGGTGTCTAGTTCAAGCCATAACCTGGCATACGTGCCCGGACCCACATTTGGGTTCGTGAAACTGCTTGCCTCATCAGGCTCACATTGCACCAAGTGAGCCGATAAGCAGCATAGACCAGCAGGGTTCGAGTCTCAGCTCGTTCCCGACCTTCCCCTTCCCTTTATCCCCACTTTAATCGGCCTTTGGGCTTTTGACCATGTGTCAAGTCGTGTCTGGTCGGAGGCAGCGACAAATAAACCGAAGTCCCCGCGGACTTTCTCGAAACCTATGTATGGCACTAGACCTTGGTGTCTAGTTCAAGCCATAACCCGGCATACGTGCCCGGACCCAGATTTGGGTTCGTGAAACTGCTTGCCTCATCAGGCTCACATTGCACCAAGTGAGCCGATGAGCATCATTGACTAGCAGGGTTCGAGTCTCAGCTCGTTCCCGACCTTCCCCTCCCCTTTATCCCCACTTTAATCGGCCTTCGGGCTTTTGACCATGTGTCAAATCGTGTCTGGTGGGAGGCAGTGACAAATAAACAGAGGTCTACGCGGATGCTCTCAGGGGCCACTCGGTTCACGAGGTTCAGGTCCTACGTTATCGTGGTTGCACCCACCTCACCGCCACTTCTAGTGGTAGATTCAACAACCTTTTTTTTTACGGTCCTTTTTAAGGGCTATGAGAGGTCACCTTCTGTGGGTCGGAGCATCTCTGGCGGTCATTAATGACTGGAGGCAAACACGAAGAGGACTCTCTAAGACCAGCCGGTCTTAACCATCGCTCGGTTCCACTCGTCCATTTGGCTGCGCAGCGCTAAAGGCAAGGGTTGGCTTTTAGTTACCGCTCCACTATCCGCGCGGCGCTAAGACAACGCCAATCTTAGCCTCGGCCTCTTTGGCGCGAAACTGCCATAGCTACCGCCCCAACTCGTCCGCACAGCCTTGGCGTGACGAAGCCATAGCTACCGTAAACGATATGCCTACACAGCTAGCTAGCATGACAAAGCCATAGCTATCGTAAAGGATACATTCGCACAGCTATCTGGCATGACAAAGCCATAGCTACCATAAACGATACACCCGCACAGCTATCTAGCGCGACAAAATCATAGCTACCGTCAACGATACACCTACACAGCTACTTGGCACGACAAAGCCATAGCTACCGTAAACAATACGCCCACACTGCTATCTCGTATGTCAAAGCCATAGCTACTGTAAACGATACACCCGCTCAGCTATCTGGCACGACAAAGCCATAGCTACCATAAATGATATGCTTGCACAGGTATCTGGCATGACAAAGCCATAGCTACTGACCACGATGCTCCTGCAATGCAGTCTACATAACGACTCGCTGTTATGGACTGCCCCAGCAATGCAGTATTTAGTCCACGTAACGACTCGCTGTTACGGACTACCCTAGCAATGCAGTATCTAGTCCACGTAACAACTTGCTGTTACGGACTACACTAGCATTGCAGCATCTGCTTATCGGCTCCGCAACAAAGGCTTGTGGTGGCCAGAATTTTCAGTTTGGAGTTCCAAATTGATGGAATAAAGGAAAGAAAGGTGTGGCCTGCTCCAATATTTTGGGATGATGTCTGGATCTTTCAGTCCCTATGATGCTTTGGATTCGTGTGTGATTCGGTGAAGTGAAACAGATTTGGAAAAGACAAGGTGCCTATATCTTACAGACCAATAGGGATCGTAACAGAAAATTAATGATGAAAAAATGGGTAACACATTGCTAATAAATATTTTTGCATGGTCTATTTTAGGTGGTTTACTGCATGTGTGTCAGATTGTGATACATTTTGATGTATTGTTATTTTATGGAATTGTGATAAGTAAACAAGGGAATGACATCGTGTCAGGGCAGTCGGGTACAACAGGTGTGTAAGAGGAAGGAGACCATGTGATAACCATGTGGCCAGATTTAGAGAGAGAGCAGAGAATCGAGAGTCGAGCCAGGGACATGCATCTATCTCTGAACTAACAACAAACTGTGGGCCCTTTTCAAGAATAAAATGAGAGATATATTTTTATAAAGAAGTGTTTTGTTCATTCGTTGAATTTCGTAGATCATGTATGAGAGTATACAACACTAAATCTCGAAGAAACAGTCATTATTTAATAATAATCATTCTTTGCCTTACCTGGTTTGTGGGGCTTAGATTATGCAGACTGTATCCCAGCAGAAGGGTAAGACCTTCTGGGTATGAAGCTAAACAGCATCTGATGGTGAGGCTCTAGTTCTAGAGATCTGCAGAGTGTGGAGAACCCCTTCATTACCACTACTCTGAGGTTCACTTTGATCCAGAGTATCACAACCTGTTATATGAAATAGATTTGTTTAAAAATTATTCATATTTGAAAAAAAAAATTTTAAGAAACAACGATACAAAAATGTAAATATGAATGTACAATGAATGGTATAACCTACCCCTAAACAGTTTGACATGCAATTAAAATCAATCAATCCTTTCTTTGGAACCAGTTATATGAATTCAAATATTACTTATACAAAAAAATTTTCAAACAGAGGTATTTGACCCATAGATAGGACTCTAACAGGTACAATCATTTGTGGTTTGAGTGAACCTGGGAGTAATGGCAATGAAGGGGTATTCCGGACTTCCCAGATCTCCAAAACTGGAGCCTTATCATCAGATTCAGTTTAGTGTTATAGCCATAACAACCCTTTCTTGTTGGGTGGGAAGTCTTACTCCTCTCCAGAACTAGAGTTTTATCACTGGATGCAGGTTCGTGTCTTATCCAGAACAATCAAGAGAGGCAAAATATTGGAAGGTCAGATATATTGTCATTGAAGATATTACTTCCTGGTGTGATATTAAAACAACTGCAGAGATTTTCCAATGCGCTCAAGTCACAAAGGAAAGTTTGAGGTGATTTAAAATTCATCATGGATTTTTAGTGGTGGGCAATGAGTACTTGTGGTTTGGTTTTGGAAGAACAGAAAGGTGGGTTGGTGCCTTTGTTGTTTTGCCAAATAATTTAGATTCTAAATCTAAAATAAGAAAAAAAGAAAAGATATTTGTTAAAAAAAAAAAGAATTTCTTTTGTACAGCATAGAAAGATTCACAGCTTAATAGCAATATTCGATTAAGGTGTTACCTTGAAGTTCAAGGAATTTGAATAGCTCATATCAACAGAATGCAGTACAAACATCTGCTGCTACCTTTTTTGTGCAGTCCTCTAGCACTTAGTTTCCATCATCTTCTTCAAAGTAGTATTTTGAAGATGATGAAAACTAAGTGGCAGATATCTGTATTACATTTTTTAATAACCAAATTGCTTAAATTTTAGGTATTACTTCATATTATGTATACACACACACAAACAAGAACTTCAGATAGATAAATTCCAAGATACCTCCTAACAGATGGTGCTGATCTCATTTATAGATATACCAGCTGAAATAAATTTATAATAACCCAATGATTTTTTTTTTGAATTTTTCAATTATTTATAAATATCAGTGATTGAGCATATGTAGCTCTAAGTTAGAATACCCTAGATACAGAGCCAGTGGCACTTAGTAACTTACCTATGAAATCAAGTCTTGGTCTAATAATTGCATAGGCAAGAAATTGACAGTCATCAAGGGCCACTGACTCTGTGTCTACACTATCTTAACTTATATATATATAAATTGTTATCTCATCACCTCATGTCAACTTCATTACTAAAAGTAATAGGTACATGAAAATTTTGGCAATGAAGCCAACAAGAGGAAGTGAGATAATTTATTTCAGGTTTTATCTTGCATAACTGGCCGACATTTGAGCACTTCCTTGATATTAGAAAAAACATTTCTTAAAACAATTTCTTCATTTACCTATAAGTTCGGATAGCACAAACATAGAATAATTAGTGCTTGGCTTGGATTTATTTCTATCTTTCTTTAATATATATATATATATATATATATATATATACACACACACATATCTATAATGTGTCCCAAGTATAATCAATGCATGACATCATTTTGTAAATGAACATTTATCTATGTCCTGTACAAATGCAGGGTTTTAAACCAGCAAGACTTTTAAAGTCCCGAGCAGAAATTTAGTACACAGATTTAGTCCTATGGGAATCTGTTGTTTCAAAATTTGTATGTATTTTGATATTCTTTTTATGTCCTTCTACTGATTTGGATTCTTTTCCAATAGGTGTGACAGGTGTTGCACATAACTATGTTTACATGCAGGGTTACAAAAATCAGTTATTTGGTGTCAATAAAGAAGCTTCTAAAAAGCAATTACAGATCTTCAAGAGGATATTCCAGGTTTAAACAGTTTTTCCAACAATATCATAATCTGTGAGAAGAATCAACTACATATGATGCAAGCTTAAAAGCAGCTTTGAAATATCTTGAATAATCTAGATCAAAATGTTAAAAGAAAATTGTCTCAAAAAGTTCATTGTGACACTATAAGGTCTTCAGCTCCTAGGCACACATATTTAGGTGAAATAATGCATTTCGATGCAAATCTGTCTATATGAATATGCATGTATTTATGCAACCTCCTCACTGCAGGTAGGTTGTGACACAAGGTCAGTTTTTAAGAGAAGTTAATTATATACACAATTATGTTTTTGTGCATTAAATTACCTCATTAGTGATATATTTCCTGGAGTCATTTGTAGGTTTTGGGTTTTTGCAAAACCATAATTTCTCTCTCAGGGACCTAGCCAAGAGTGATCAGTTACCAGCCAGCATGGCTGCAAGACTTCAAGTAGAAGTGTGCCTACACAAGTAGAAGCTTTTATATACTCCACTGCATGGAATTTGTTTAATCACTTCTGATTAATACTATTTAACAAATCAGAAGGACAGATTTTATTGTAATTGTTTTATCCTGTAAGAATTATCAATTTTATTTGATTAGTTTTGATTAAGCTTTTAAATTGACTGCTTTTTTTAAACTCTACTTTGGATTTGGGTCCTCAGTATATTAGGAATAGAAGAGTATAACCATGTTAGCATGAATAGCTGAGTACAGAAACCAGTCTAGGAGGAAAATGCTGAATTCAAACCAGCTGTACTCCACTTAAAATAGACCATGAGTCCTATCCTGCTCATAATGGAGAAAATGGAAAGAATTTAGTCAATGAAATTTATATGGTATCTCACAAAAAGTAACTAATGTCTGATATCTATTTGACATAAAGCATCTAGCATCTATTGGTTTGATAACCTATAAAACAGCTGTAGTATTCAATATTTATAGATATATTTATCCAAACCCTCTTCACATGCCAAATGTGAAACAAAGTCAATTTTTTAAAGTGTAGTTTTGCTGGTTTGTATTCCAGTTTCCTTCTCCTAGACTGGTTGCCATACCAGGGTTAAAGAGCTCAGCCTGCTCAACTATTTGCCTATAGCTGGAGGGAGAATGGTTGGATTCATACCTTTCCCAAGAGCATTAGCACTAAGTAAAATGCAAACTCTTCGTCTAGGATTTGAACTCAGGTCACCAAGCCCATTTCCTATCATAAAAACCATATCACAAGTACTTCCACAAATTCAATATTCTTGAAATATCATGAAAGCCATGTATGACATTTTCTGTTTTTTGATGTGAACACTTTTCTTAAATAGAAAATCGCATCTGAACAACAAAATTCTAACAGGTGAGTATTAACAATTTCACAAGTGCGAGTCAAAAGTTTTGACAATGAGAGACAGAATTCAGTAACTTCGAATAGTTTTGTTGAGGTCATGAAAGAGACAAATCATATTGGACTGTGAGGTATCAAGCTCACTTGATACTCTTTGAGTGGTACCAGCTGGATTTACCTTTATGTCTGATTATCAAGGGTCTTGCAACCCAAGCAAAACTTCTTGAATCATCTAGTTACTGTACTGTGATCAACAATGCCTTCACCCTTGGCATGAAAAATGTGTTTGATTGCTTCCATGGTGTTATTGCCTGGTTTGAATTAGAACATGTTGCATGTTCATTAATGTGGCTTTCAAATCATACACATACACACACAGTGAAGTAATGCACATAATACTACCATGATACTAACAACTACAATGGGTACCTATCACAACTGATTCAGTCATGTGATATACACACCACTAACTAGCATGTAGTAAAATATTGCTAAACTCTTGATTCACCAAAGTCCAAAAAATGAGTAAAATATTTTAGCAAAAATACTGTACCTTTATACAACTGGACCATCAAGTTTTAGACCTGCAGTTTCTGCTATTGATATGGACTCTATAAAACAACCATAAAAAAAGAGAAATCATTTGTTAAATATTACAACACTTAGACTTTTAAAGAAAAAGCAATTTTTCTGTGATCATTTGCAATGGCCAATCATTTTTAATCATGAGTTTCAAACAGACTGATCCAAATATTGAGTGATTTTAATGTTATATCAACCCATTTTTATTTTATGCCTATAGGTTAGGGAATTGCATTCATATTTACATTTCTGTGTTGTTTCTGAAGAATTTGTTTGCACATGGTCCTGTTGAATACAAATAATTTTTAAACAGATCTTTTGACCCATATATAAGACCCTAACAGGTACTACCTCTCTGGCTCAGAGTGGGCCCAGGAGTAATGGTAAGGAAAAATAACTCTAAACTTCCCAGATATCCAGAACTGGAGCCTCATCACTAGATGCAGTTTAGTGTCATAGCTAGGACACTGTCAGTTTCAGAGTAATAAAAATTAGTCATTCTGTTTTTGAAATCACAGCATATCTATATCATTTATATTTAAATAACTTATCTTTAGAAGAATTTTAAGTATTATTATTGATTTACGAATATTTTTACTCCACTTTTCTTTTTTCTTTTTAGATGAAACCTTTTCATTATCATCTTATGACTTTCATTATCATCTTATGACTGATTTTACTTCATTTTATTAGTGTTTTTTTTTTTAGATGAAGCATAATTAGTATTATAATTATTTATGCACACACACACACACACACACACATATATATATATATAGGGGTGTGGACTGAAAAGTTCATATGATGGTATCTTATCTGCTGTTCATGGCATTTTGATCGATGGAATTCGAACACTGCAACACTGATGGATGAAGTGTGTTGACTGAAAGGAGGAATATATTGAAAAATAAACCATTTGGTCACATTCCACAAGAGGATCTTGGTGGGTTTATAAAACATTTCAGCTAAGCCTCATACATATATATATATATATATATATATATACACACAGAGTTTCTTGAAACCATAATGAATAAGGTGTGTGTGAAAAGTAATGAGATTGGTTTGGTTTGTTTAATGGCATATCAACCTTTGTAGGTTATTCAATACCAAATCAATTCTTGTAGAAAATCAGTAAAGGTACTATTTAACCCATAGCTGGGAGGATAAGGGGGTTCATACCTTTCCCAAGGGTATTTGTCTGAAAGTGAATGTAATAGCACGACTGGAGTTCGAACTCGCTTACTACAATTTCGCAGTCCAGGGCTTTAAGCATTACACCACGAAGACACCCACCTGTAATGAGATTGGTTTCACATGCAAACCCCATAAATGAGGCAGAATTGAAGGCTTTGATGAAGGGTGTCAAGTTGGAATTCAAGTGGGAGGTGAGGAACACAGGTAACGACAGACTCAGCAATAGTACTGGCATGAGTTGAGTCCATAATTACTAAGACGAGTAGGATACAGACTAAGGGAGCAGCAGAGATGCTCATAAAGCGATAGCTGGGAGTTTTAAAGGACATAATACAAGAGTTTGACCTTCAGGTCAGGGTCAGCTTCGTGACCTTGGAGACTAATAAGGCCAATACTCTCCCAAAAGTAAAAGTACTCATTGATGAAGCTTTGTGACCTTCGAGACTAATAAGGCCAATGCTCACCCAAAAGAAAAAGTACCCATTGATGAAGACAACTGATTTATAACATGCAATAATGAGCACATCAACAAGAAACTGCATGAAATGCACCACATGGGTGTGGAGAGAGGACACTAGTTTTAGCTATGAAGCTAGACCCAACTGTCTTCAGAGGAGTTGTGCATAAAGCAGTGCAAGCATGCCAACAATGCTAATCAATTGATCCTGTGCCAAGTATGTATGAGGCCAGTGAAATTCATGTCCTAAACAATTTGGTAAAACTAGCAATTGATGTCACACATTACCATGATGGTGTGTATGTGTGGATGGTGCATTGTGGACCTGGTAGAATAGTATGTGGTAAGAATTGAGTGGAGATACAGGAGTGGTGATTGTAGATTTGTTAAATAAGCTTTTCTTGGTTGGTTGGTTGGTTGTATGGGTTTTATGGCATATCAAACTTTATAGGTCATTTAATGCCAAATCCATTTTTATGCAAATTAGTCTATTTCAAACAATACAGTTTAGCATGAGTACACAGTTAAATTATCAAAAACATTTCTATTTCAAGTTATTCAATTTAGTCAAACAGAGCTAATTCAGTTTACTATAAGTACAGGTTTTATTTAAATGTCAAAACAGTTTTATTTCACACCATTCAGTTTAGCATAAGTACACAGTTTAGAAAGCTATTCTTGGAAAGAGGTGATGAACAATGGTACAGCTTTCAAATCAGCACCAGTCAAGGCAGTGCTGGATAGATGGAATGTGTGAACATACTCCAGGGTTGCATACTGACCCTATGGGAATGGCGTCATAGAGACATCACAGGATTGTGAAGACAATTGCTGAAGGGGCGAATTATTCCCACTCAAAGCAGTCTACTTATATGATATATCCCTTCAAGTAGGCCAAGAGGAGAACTCTCTACTGCAGTGAGCAATATTTTGGTACAAGAGAGACATCCACTGGTCATCTCTGAAAGGGAAGCTGAAGTGAGGGGACCTGGTTTCATTTAGATTAGAGAAATTTGGATAAAGCCACCTGATGCTCACTGTACCATGTAATGAGAGAGGGAAGTAGTAACTGGAATGCAGTCATGAAATTACATCTCTGTAAATAGAAGCCCTCAGCACTTCCTTAATGTACAATGAGTGACTGGCTCTTCAAATGACAGTGAGAGTATTGAGAGATTAGGTGATATTGACAGAGCGGTTGCAGCTTGTATGTCAAGAAGAGGAGTGCATCCACTTTATTATTCATGTGACTACGTAATGTAAGGATGATCTTGAGATTAAGGGGGCATGTGGTCGAAAAGCAGCAGAAGAAGGCAAAAGGAAAGCAGGAAGAGGAGAAAGGAATGAAAAACTGTTTGTTGATGACAACTGGACTTACTCTCAGATCTACAGTTGTATAACTTTTTTCTTTCCTTGAGGAATGAGACACCGATCTCCATTATTTCCCTCTCTATTTTGTATAAATCATAAGATCTTGAGAAAATGGAGTGGTTTTGTTGACAGTCTGGGGATTTGGTTTAATTTGGGAAAACTTCCACAGCATAGTCTGGGCCTTTTTTGTCACACCTACAACATGTCTGCCAGCCTCCCAGTGGTGACCATATTTTTGGGATGTATTGTTACACCCTTTCAAGGAATATCCAATTCTTACTTTCTTGGATATTTTTAAGGTGACTGAACATCAGAATGTATGTATTCATTTAAATTTCCTCTCTGCTCTTTCTGAGTATTATTCTTTTGTAGTCTGAAACCCCTTATTTTCCAAGGCTGCTGTAGCCAAGGACAGCTCCCTACTCCCAATAACATGATTCAATCTGTTCAGTTTCTAATGTGGATAAGCCTTGCACTTTGTGGTGTGAAAAGTCTACATTTTGAGGATATTTTTGGCATGCTTTTTGCTGTCCACCTCCACAAGCAAATTGGTGTTTCTGGACTTTTTGATAGTTCTAAGGGTTGCTCTAGTTGACATCACCTTTTCTTTTAAGAATAGAGAGAATTTGGCTAGGTAGGTCTCTTCCAAAGATTCAATTATGATGAATCTAAGAAAGTCTGCTGCCTCATTCTCTGAATCAGACTCAGAAAGATTTTGTTTAGTTTTTTTATTTGAAAAAACCATAAGTAATGTTTATTTTTTGCTGGTCCTGTGCTCCACCACCCAAAATGGAGTTCAACTTAAGTTGGGAATTTATCAAGGGGGAAACCCATTCACTTTAGTTGAGATGAGGATACACTACCAGTATACTTGGGCTGAGAGTAGGATTTTGAGGCCTTGCCAATTTCAGGTTTTCAGTCATCATCATCATCATGACGTACCGTTAGCACGTATATCCCTGACCCCCTCTCGCCACTTCTCCCTATCATTCATCGCTTCTGGCAGGTCTTCAGGGATACATCATGTATCCTCACATAGCTGCTGTATGTATGTTCGAGCTGGTTGTCCTGCTTTTGCTTGGCCATATGCGGGGGTCCATAGGAGTACATCACTAATGAGTTCGTCCCTGCTTCTCCAGTAGTGTCCTGCGTGTCTGGTTCGTCTAACTTGTATAGTTTTCGTGACGGGAGGCAGGTGGCCGTATAGTTGGTGCCTTGTGGGGGGGGGGTTGCCGCCAGGACTTGTTCAAGATTGCTCGCAGCATTCTTGTCTAATTGCCGTCTAGCTTCTTCTTCAGCCGTTTAGTTAGCGTCCAAGTAGTGCATCCATATAACAGTATCGATACGACCGCTGCCTGGAAGAAACTGCGTTTCGTTTTATCAGTCAGGTCTGATTTCCATATGATCGAGAGCCTATAGCTGTCTATGCTTTCGTTAGCCGTGTGTTGATGTCTTTTTCGGTTGAAGAGACGCTGCTTCCTAGGTAGGTGAATTTGTCTACTAGTTTCAGAGAGGTTCCGTCAAGTGTGGAAATGTCGCCTGTTTGGTTATAACATATATATTCAGTTTTGTGTGCATTGATATGGAGGCCAATGCCTGTGGCGGCTCGTTTCAAACCATGCAGTAGTGTTTCGGCTTGGTTGGGTGTATTCGCCAGTAACCCTATGTCATCGGCGTAGTGGGCGTTGATAATTGTTTTTGCGGGGTACCTTCTGCTTCTTTTCTTTGTCAGCTCGAAGCCATTTTCTCTGATTTTGTCGATCTAAGTTCTAAGCACGTAGTCCAGACAGATGATAAAGAGGTATGGGGCTAGCGTGTCCCCTTGTAGTACTCCTGCTATAATGTCGAAGTATTCTGTGTCTCTATCCGGTGAACGTACTTTCGCTTTGGTGTTTCTGTAGAGAATTGTTATTGCTCCTACGGTTTCTTTTGGTAGGCCGTATGCTAGTAGGATTTGTTCCATCTTCCCTCTGTGTAGGAAATCGAAGGCCTTGGTAAAGTCGACAAATAGTAATGTCACCTGTACGTTTTTTGTCCGTACGCCTTCAAGGATTCTACTGATGGTTAATATTTGTAAGGTCGTGGATCTAACGTTTCCCATGGGACTCTATATTTAGTTCAAGGTTTTGTTGCCGGCTCGAGGTGTGCTTCAACGAAATTATCATATTCGTCCTTTGGTGTACCTTTTTCTGTCTTCTCTTGTAGTGTCTCGAATCTGTTTCTTAATTCTAATACATATTTATTTCTAATATCTCTGTTGTTAAGAAGGGCCCAGTCATAGTGTTTAGTGGTCGCTGTTCGTGTGGCGTTTTTTCGTGGGCTTAGTCGTAATTTGGCCGTGACTATTCGATGATCAGAGGACACACCCTCGAAAGAGGAGTATACCTCGCAATTCATCGCACTATTTTTCCATTTCTTGTTTATAAAGATGTAGTCTATCTGTGCTTTACTATTGTTCGCGTATGTGTAGGTCCATAATTTTCCCTCCCTTTTTTGATAGTTTGTATTGAGGCATGTTAATCTATTTTCTATCATGAAATCAGTTTGATGTTGTCCATTCCTATTTGACGTGTTGTGAAGGCTGTATTTGTTGTTTCTGTTTTTCCCGATTTGGGCATTCATATCCCCACCAATGACTAGCAGGTCGTGTTTCGGAATGCTACGCACTAGAGAGGATAGGTCCTCATAGAAAGTGACTTGTTCGGTTTCTTCACTAACATTGGTAGGACTGTAGC
Organism: Sepioteuthis lessoniana; assembly: GCA_963585895.1. Lineage (NCBI taxonomy): Eukaryota > Metazoa > Mollusca > Cephalopoda > Myopsida > Loliginidae > Sepioteuthis > Sepioteuthis lessoniana. The sequence goes on from OY757907.1 coordinate 74,883,168, forward strand.
AGGAGATGATTGTTGCTCTGGGGTTGCCATTAAACGTAGCTGCCATCATCCTAGGTTGTATTCTCTCAATGTTATTAAGTGTTTTTAGCGCTCTTGGTCCAATAAGCATTCCTTCCCCTCCTACCGTGGTATTGACAGAGTTTTTCCATGCCGATACAGTGGCTAGTGTCCATCCATTGCCAGTTTGGTGATATTTGATATCTTCGGTGTGAGTGTATCGGTGTTCTTGTATGCAAATTATGTCTATCTTATGTTCTACGGCCGATGCAGTTAGCTCTGGTAGTTGACCTATTCTATTTAGGGTTCTAACATTAAATGTCGCTATTTGTATTGTTTAAGCTCTGTAGCTGATTTTTCGAACACTGAGGCCAGGACTCTAACCTCAGCAGGACGTGCCCCTTTTTTACCTGCACGAAGAGCGATGCGGTTTATGTATGTGGTTTGAGTGTGGGTCATAGTTATCTTTCAATGGCTGTTTTTATTCTCATCTATAGAAGCCACTCTTATAGATGAGCAGCAGTAGTTCCCCGATCGAACTTACAATCCGGAGCGTTAAGCCGCAAGACTCACACGTCCAGGACAAGGTTAGGCTGCCGCGACCGGCCGACAAACCCTTGCCGCGACCTGCCGATAAACCTAAAACATATCAAATTACACGCCCGAGTTAGGACGATTATATCCGAGTACGACCGGAACTGACTAAGCCCTTTTTTCTTGCTAACGACCTTGACATCTAGTTATAGCTAAAAGAAAAGGGAGAATTAAAATTAATAACATTCACAAAACACTTCGGCCAAAAATTACCTGATAAGACTTGAACTAATAGTCGTCGCCAGCCTATAGCAGGTTAGGAAAATACTTTACGGCTACACTCATTTTTTATCAAAGAATTTTATATCCACGCGGCTGGAGCTGTGTGTCACAGCACCTTCGTAATATCAGCAAGCCCTTTTCAACCCTCGTTGGCACGCTCCTAGCGAAGCTCATTAAGGAGGAATCCTGCATTCTGTGCGGTCGCATTCACCTTAACTTCCGACGTTGATCCCACTTCTCGTGGTAGATCCCCTTTTTTTTTCCCACCTACATAGGTATGCACAAAGGTCCTTTTTAGGACCATAAGAGGTCTCTGTCTGCGGGTCAGAGCATCTCTGACTGGTCAGTAATGATCAGTCGAAGTAGACGGCCAGGCGGCAAACACGAAGACGGATTCTAAGACCAACCGGTCTTAACTCTCACTCGGTTCCGATAGTCCGATAAGCTGCGCAGCGCTAATGGCACGGTCCAGCCTTTAGCTACTCCTTCGCTATCTGCGCAGCGCTAAGATAACGCCCATCTTAGCCTTGGCCTTCTGGCCTGTCCGCTCGACAGCTCGGCTTTGACCCGACAAAGCCTTCGCTGCTGTCCGCTCGTCCGCACGGCTTTGACCCGACAAAGCCTTCGTTCCCGTCAGCTCGTCCGCACGGCTTTAACCCGACAAAGCCTTCGTTCTCGTCCGCTCGTCCGCACGGCTTTGCCCCGACAAAGCTTTCTTTCTCGTTCGCTCATCCGCACGGCTTGGGACCCGACAAAGCCTTCGCTGCTGTCCGCTCGTCCGCACGGCTTTGACCCGACAAAGCCTTCGTTCCCGTCAGCTCGTCCGCACGGCTTTGACCCGACAAAGCCTTCGTTCCCGTCAGCTCGCCCGCACGGCTTTGACCCGACAAAGCTTTCGCTCTCGTCCGCTCGTCCGCACGGCTTTGACCCGACAAAGCCTTCGTTCCCGTCAGCTCGCCCGCACGGCTTTGACCCGACAAAGCTTTCGCTCTCGTCCGCTCGTTCGCACGGCTTTAACCCGACAAAGCCTTCGCTCTCGTCCGCTCGTCCGCACGGCTTTAACCCGACAAAGCCTTCGCTCTCGTCCGCTCGTCCGCACGGCTTTGCCCCGACAAAGCCTTCGTTCCCGTCCGCTTGTCCGCACGGCTTTGACCCGACAAAGCCTTCGCTCTCGTCCGCTCGTCCGCACGGCTTTGAGACGACAAAGCCTTCACTCCCGTCCGATACGTCCGCACGGCTAGGGGGCCCAGCAAGGCCCTAGCCTTTCCTCGACCTCGACGCTCTTGCAAGGTACAACGCAGTCCACGTAACGACTCGCTGTTACGGACGGTTCTACCACTGCAACACCTGACTCACGTACGACCCATCGTACGAGTCAACAACCCGATCGACACACCCTTGGTTAACCACAACATACCGTCACAACCAGGGATATCGATCTACCAACCTCGATCGACCATCTAGCCGTACCCAACGACCAGCACCGACCATCTAGCTGAACTCAACGACTCGACCGACCTCAGCTTACCAGCACCGACCATCTAGCTGAACTCAACGACTCGACCGACCTCAGCTTACCAGCATCCAACGGCTAGCTGTACTCAACGACTCGACCTACGCCAGCGACCCTCGTCGAACGCCCAGCTGAGAACACATACAACCGCCACGGACATTTACATTCACGCTTGTAAATGCGACGAAATAAATTGTCATTTGTAATTATCATTATCTCACCTTTGTTCCTTCATATTGCTTTGGCTGTTCTCATTCACATAAATTCATTTGCGGGGTCGACATATTTATAGGCCCCGCAACAAGGCATTGCGCTTAGCGGTCAAAGGGTTTATTCGCATACCTTTACGTCCATCATGCTGCTTCCCATGTATACGTGAAAAAAAAGTGGGGAGGGGTTTTCTTTTGCTTTAAGTATTAACTTAGCTAAAGTCCAGGACTAATGTATATCTAAAAGAATTTTTGGGTATATTTTCACCTGTCTGCCGATACTGGCCCTAACATGTGTTTTTTTTTTTTTTTTTGTTTAAGGAGAGGTGATATTTCGAATTTTACTTGGGTGGGTTGGTTTTCTTATTAACTGCTATGGGGGTGGGCAAACTGTGAGATTTCTAGGCTTTCAGAAAAGATTCAAAACCTTTTTGCCGTGTATACTTATACATTCGACCAGAGTCATATATTCAATTTGGATTTACTGCAAAAAATGTCTTTACATTTAAAATACATTATTCAAGCGTCATTTTACAAAGAAAAGAAAATAACAGCGTGTAATTTTGTAAAAACTTCGGCATTTTAAATTAGTAGGACTTAAAGACATTGTACTGACCAGTATTGAGCCTTTAAACTTCATGGCGGCACAGGCTTGTTTCTTATCTTTTCTGTTCTGCTCTAATGTTTAGTTATTAATGAATTTAAAATATAATTTTGGGAGGTTCTACATCTTCGGAAATGGGACGCTATTCATTTCGTTGTTTTGGGAGGGGGGCTTTTTTTGTTTAAGGAGAGGTGGTATTTCGAATTTTACTTGGGTTGGTTTGTTTTCTTATTAACTGCTATGGGGGTGGGCAAACTGTGAGACTTCAAGGCTTTTAAGAAAAGATTTTAAACCTTTTTGCCGTGTATACTAATACATTCGACCAGAGACATATATTCAATTTGGATTTACTGCAAAAAATGTCTTTACATTTAAAAGAAATTATTCAAGCGTCATTTTACAAAGAAAAGAAAATAACAGCGTGTAATTTTGTAAAAACTTCGGCATTTTAAATTAGTAGGACTTAAAGACATCTAGCAGTGGTCAAAGTCATTCTCTCAATGCAACTGACCCTCAGCTACTGCCTTCTAGTACCCATAAAATAAAAAGGTTGGGAGTTTGCAACAAGAGCAGACTGAAGAATACAGTGACGTCTAAACATATAGGTTTGAGGGCTTGCAGCCGATTGATCTGATTGGGCCAAACTGATTGCCTGTTTAGATGAGTTAGGGCCAAAGTGGGGTGTTGCAAGTCATTTGACACTTTGTTGCCAGGTCAACCTGCCCTAAAGCTTCACAGGTCACCACTGATGGCCAACAGGTGGGTTTGTTGGGGGTATCTTGCTTGTCTGCAGAGGTGTGGTTGGTCTATTCTGACACCCTAACCAACAAAGCAGAATAAATTTAAAAAAGATATTCAACAGGTATAAATTGCTAACAAAATTACAAGACTTATGTGCAACATTTTTAAAGTTTTCTTCTGCTGAAATGAGAAGAAAATATTCGAGGGAAAACAGAGAGAAAAAGAAATATTAATGCTACCATAATTGTTTTTAATTACTTCAAAAAGACATATGCTATAATTGCCTACTTTTGTGGAAAATTCAAGCAGGAAAACAGATTATTCGACAATACTATGACTTAAAACAATGAATGCCAGAGTCTTAATTACACTTGGTTTCACTTGATCTCTAGTCTAACCTATGATTTACTATTTCAGTGAACATTATATGAGTGAAAAATATAGTTGTTATGATACTTGCCAATGGTTGACACTTGTATTTCTGTTTGAATTGTATTTAATCCTGAAAATGAAAAATATTTTAGAAGCCTTAAGAAACATTGAATTAACAGTGATAATAATGAGAAAAATGAAGATTATAATCTATAGAACAATATTAAAGTGTTTTGCAAAAAAATACGGGAAATGAAAACTATTCAGATCATGGATTTTTTAATATCAGCATGGATATTAAAAAGAATGGTGGAGCCATGAGATGACTTGTTGTCACATGATCTCTTGTAATAGTAATTCAATAAGTTTTCATTTGTAAACTCAAATTAATATTAAAATTGTATGATTTGAGTGTAACATTATTGAAGTTTTCTCTTGCTTAAATGAATAAAGAAAATATTTGAATGAAATCTAATAGAAATAGAAATAATAATAGTAATATGATGATGATGCACAATGGCTTACACCCAAGAGATGACATAGACAGACTCTATGTGTCAAGAAAAGAAGGAGAAAGAAGACTTGTCAGTAGTGAGGAATGCAAACATGCAACAATTCAAAGACTCAAGGAATACACAAAAAAGTTGGCTGATTGGTTGGTTGTTTGTTAGGGTATATCAAATATTGATTTTATTATTTAATACCAAATCATGTCTGATTTTTAAGTGAAAAGTTTGTAGGCAATTTTTTTTTAATGAACCAGAGCTCATTTGCTTGCACAGAGTTAAATTATTTCAAGTGTTGCTATGTAATACTTATAATTCGATTCAACACCAGTCATTCATTTGCACACAGTTAAATGGCTTCAAGTATAGTGAATGATGTTTCTATTTAACCCACAGATAGAAACATAACAGGTACTACCCGGAGGTGCCCGTGGTGTAATGGTTATCGTCGCAGGAATTGGACACGGCGACACGAGTTCAAATCCTGGACTGATTGCATTTCACATAGCACTAATACCCTTGGGAAAGGTATGAATCCAATTATTCTCCCTCCAGCTATGGGTAAATAGTAGGACAGACTAGGTTCTTCAGCCTTGGTGAGGCAACTAGTCTAGGAGAAGGAAAACTCTGAATTCAAACCTGTTAAACTCCGCTTAAAAAATTTACCTTGTGTCATATCTTGCCAGAGCGGAGGGGTTGGGTAAATATGATAACAGGTACTACCACTTTGTGTCAGAGCGGAGCTGGGAACAATGACAATGAAGGAGGCATTCCACATTCTCCAAAACTTCAGAACTCAAGCCTCACTATCAGATGGTTTAGTAGCATATCCAAGACACTTGTTGGGGGTGTTTTACATCTCTGTAGAGCTGCTGTCAGCATATTCTACAGCCCAAAGCAAATGGACAAACACAAAAAGGCAGCCAGTAAGATCAATGTCAACATTTGAAAAAAAAAACAACTGTATAGATACTTTAAAAAATAGAGAAGGTTGCATATGATATGACCTGGACATGGCTAAGAAGGGGAAACCTAAAAAGGGAAAATGAACCTCTTAATAGCAGTAAAAAATGATGCCATAAGAACTAATTATATCAAGGCAACAACTGATAAAATGAAACAAAATAGCAAGAGTATATGGAGACAGATATGAGACATCTAATCTCATAAACTAATGCAGCAGTGTTGCAAAAGGAGTACAAGACTAGGCATGACTGGGTGGGAAGGTAATCCACTGGGAATTGTGCAAGAGATTAAAATTTGACACTGCCGACAAATGGATTCCACCCTAGAAAATGAGACTCACAAAATTCTCTGGGACTTTGTAATACAAATGGATCACCCAATACTGGCCAGAAGGCCAGAGCTTGCATTAACTGACAAAAAAAGAACTTGTCATTAAGTGGATTCTCTTGTTCCAGCAGACCTTAGAGTGAAAATGAAAGAAAGTGAAAAGATAGATAAATACTTGGATCTTGCTAGAGAGTTAAAAAGCTGTGAATTATGAGGGTGACAGTGATACCAATTGGAAAATTGTACACGTGGAATGGTTCCCAAAGGCTTGGAAAGGAGACTGAAGGAATTAGAAGACAAAGGAAGAATAAAGACCGTATGAACCACAGCATTATTAAGATCAGCAAGAATACTTAGAAGAGCCCTTGTGAATTGCTGTCACTTAGATTTCCAGTAAAAGACTTGTATGAGAAAAAACAAAAAAATAATTTGGATGGGAGGAGATCATACATACATTGTTAAGATCAGTTTGAATACTGAGAAGAGTCTTGGTGACCCGAGGAAACTTATTGCCACTCAGACTCTAGAAAAAGCCTGCCAATTAAAACTGATATGAAAAACTTACATAGAATGAAATAAAAAAGTCTTTTTAATCCCTTTAGGAAGACATTTGTTATAAAATGGATGCTTTTAAAAGATGAATATTTGATAACATATGCTCAGCTTTGTCAGGGATTTTTTTTTCTGAAATAAGTAAAAGAAAAATATCTGATGAAACCTTAGACATAATAATTAATAAATAATAATAACGAAGAAAAAAGTGAGTTTGCCATCAAACAGATTTTGTTGTTCTGGTAAACCACAGAGTGAAAGTGAAAGTAAAAGAAAAAGAAAAGATAAAAAAATATTTGGACCTAGCAAGAGAAATGAAAAAGCTATAGAAAACAATGGTGACAGTGATTCCAATTGTAGTCGGTGCACTTGGAATGGTCTTCAGAGACTTGGAAATGGGAACAAGAAGAAGTGGAAATCAGAGGAAGAATTGAGACCATCCTAACTACAGCATTTTCAGTATTGTCTACAATATTGAGAAGAGTCCTGGAGACTTGCTGTCACTCAGACTCTGATGAAAGACCACAAGTTAACACCTATAGAACTACTTCCAGGGAGTAAAATAGTAACAGGAGAAAAAGAAATGTTTTTAATTCCTTCTTAAAGAAGTTTGCTATAAAATGCCTGCTTTTAAAAGATGAATATTTGATCAATAAAAACCTCAAAGAATTCAGTTTAAATAAAGAGATCAGAATGAGTGAACTGGACTAATTAACTTTGCATCATGGCATATGAATAAGAGATTACTCTCTGTACTTAGATATAGATAAAAACCTCAGAACCCAGAGACAAGATCCCATTATCAAATTTCATCCAATATGACAGGTACCCAACCACTCACTAAATATTTCTTGACACTGGTAGTGTGTTTTAAAATTGTCCATTTGGTTAGGAGTTGATGAACCTTTAAAAACATTAGTTCACAGAAAATAGTCATCATAATAATAATAAGGCATTACAACCAAGATATGACAGAGATATCTGTCAAGAAATAAGGAGGAAGAAGACTTGCCAGTATTGAAGATAGCCATTGATGCATCAAGATGAGGACTCGAAGATTACATAAAGACTAATTACAGCAACCAGAAGCAACACAAGGAAACAGAAATGGGAAGAAAAACAATTGTAAGGATATTTCAAGTGATAAACAAAATCTTACATGAGAAGGCCTGGATATGTCCAAGAAAGGGAACCCTTAAAAGAAAAACTGAATCTCTTCTAATCGCAGCACTAAACAACATCATAAGTACCAACTATGTTAAAGCAAAAATAAATAAGATGCAACAGAACAGCAAATGTAGGTTATGCAGTGATAGAGAAGAAATCATTATCTCCATACACTTAAGGAGGTGCCCGTGGTGTAGTCGTTATCGCCGTAGGAAATGAACACGGCGATACGAGTTCAAATCCTGGACGATACTGATTGCATTTCACATAGCACTAATACCCTTGGGAAAGGTATGAATCCAATAATTCTCCCTCCAGCTATGGGTAAATAGTAGGACAGACTAGGTTCTTCAGCCTTGGCTAGGCAACTAGTCTAGGAGAAGGAAAACTCTGAATTCAAACCTGTTAAACTCCGCTTAAAAATTGACCTTGTGTCATATCCTGCCCGAGCGGAGGGGTTGGTAAATAGTATCTCCATACACTTGTGGAAGCATTTCAAGTGCTTGTGATGGAGTTTTCCTTAACTAGGAGAAAATTTCAGGATTATCTATTGCTCAGTGTTCATTGTTTGTTTCCCAGTATTCATAGCTGAATGACCTGAAAAAGAGGATGTCTAAACAAAAATGCAAAGATTCAGAAAGCCAAGATTACAGTAACATATTCCCAAGATTTTATGATGGCTTATGCCTCTTTCAGTGATGACTCACACAGCACACCCAGTACTGGAATTTTTTAGACAGACCTTATATAACACACACACACACACACACACACACACACACACAATGTATACGACCTCGGATTTAAGCATGATAATGCATGATATCATTTTGTGAATGAACAATTATCTATGCACAAATGCAGGTGTTTAAACCCACAAGACTTTTAAAGTCTCAAGCAGAAATTTAGTACTCAGATTTAGGCTTATGTAAATCTGTTGTTTCATAATTTTTATGTGTTTTAATATACTTTTTAAAGTCGTTCTGCTGACTTCTACTGTTTTCCAGAGGTTTGATAGGTGTTGTTATTTATATAATTGGCAAAAACTGGAAATAAATCTAATAGTATGAAAATCTATAGAGATGAAAGGATGATTCTATTTGTAGAAATATTTACCAATCTTAAACATTTTGGCTGTTAGACTTTCATCAGGGTGTGTACTAAAAACTGAAATGCTTAATGTTGGCAAATACTTCTAAAAATAAAATCATCCCTTAAAGACATTAGGTTTTTTCATCTCTATACACTTTCATAGATGTATATATCTTCACACATACATACACATATTATTTGTTTGTATATGATAAATACTGATATTTATACCAGACAATATAGTCAAGAAATATAACTGGTAAAAGAAAAAGCAAGTTGTTGAAAATAAGAACTGATATGTGGGAATTTTTTCAATTCTATAAACTTCATAAGATATAAATATTTTGATGTTGGTTGGTTGGGTTTTATGGCATATCAACCTTTGCACTGGTTTGAAAATTAATTAACAGAATTAATTTTCAAACCAATGCTAATGTACTTAAATGTCTTTAGCTACTGACACTATTTATAGTGTTAACATCCTATCTTGGCTTACGGGACGAGCAATTATCTCCCCCTGGAGGAAGAGGGAGCTGTGAGGAGAAGAAGGAGGAGAAAGGGGGTTGACCACTTTTTAGAGAGATCTCTTCGAGACAAGTCGCACGTGTCAACTCTAAAATAAAATACATATTTATCCTATTCTTGCCTGGACCTTATTTATCTTAATTGACATTTGGTAGCAGAGACCAACACCTACGGCAAAAAAAAAAAAAAAGATGAGTTCGAGACTATTTGAACCACCGCTCTTAAACCCAGAATTTTATGATTCGTGGAAGCGAGAAATTCAACTATGGCGGCTAGCATCAAATATCTCTCCCTCTCGCCAAGCACCGACGGTTTTTCGTCACTTACAGGTCAAGCTCGGACAGCTATATTAGAAATGGACATTTCCCTACTAAATGCCGAAGATGGAATGGACAAACTAGTTGAAAAACTTGATACGCTTTTCCTGGAAGACAAAAACCAGTCTGCGTTTATTTGTTACAAAAACTTCGAGAACTACCACCGGGAATGTAACACTTCCATTAATGACTATTTAATCCAATTCGACCGACACGTAGCGAAACTCAGAGAATTTCAAATAACATTACCCGAACAAGTATTAGCTTACCGTGCTCTGAAATCTGCCAACCTCAGTCCCAAAAATGAGAGGTTAATCAGGGCAACAATAAACAACCTCACCCTTTATGATATGGCCCAACAATTAAAGAAAATCACGCGTGGGAATTTAACCCTGATAAACACCTCACAGCAGCAATCTATTTCTGTCAAAAAAGAAATGGACATCGCCTTTAGCCGAGATGACACACATTCAAAAGACGACCAAATTCTATATGGCAGGCAAGCGTACAATAAACCTATAGCGGTTGGGTGAAAAGGTTAATTGTTTAGCGCTATATTTTTTAAGGCAACATAAATGAATTACGAGACTTTGATTTAACAACACACAATAACGAAAGTTTTTATTTGCAGCTTTGAGGCGGTTTGTTCTTGGTGCTGCAAGACTCGTGGTATTTAGGCTTGTTGGTTTTGGAGACGCGATTGCTTAGCGGGATGTTGAGATGGCAGCGTGCCGTTGGACGTGTGAGGGAAGTATTCAAGGTCACCGTGTAGTTTAGTGTGTCTGGTAATTGGGGAGAGTAGGCGTTATCTCCATTAATGTGGACCAGAGGTGAAATGAGAGCTAGGTGTGTCGAGAGCGAAGTGGCGCTCGGATCGACATAGTAAATTATTGTGGTGCTTGTGGAAGGCATGCTGAACGTATCTAATTCATATTCAACTGGGATTCCTTGGTCTAAAATAGATTAGACGCAAAGAATCCATAAATTAGATGGTTCCCTCGTTGAGTGTCCATGTTGCTGCTGCTAGGGTTAAAGCCACAGTGAGATGTCCCACTGGGTGGCTTGTTTAGCTAAAAAGCATCGCTAAGCAGGGGCGACCAGAGACACGTCTGTTCTGGTCGCCGTCTCAAGCCGAAGAGAGTGTGTTTGGCCGCTCACCCGTTTTGCTAGACGAAAATGAAGGTCCGGGCTGAATAGGATATGTCATCCTGATTGGGTGAAATTCAGTGTTAAATTAAATAGCGCGCCAAAACAAAATACGAGATTTTCCTCTTCTCTACAAACCTCCCTTGCCCTTCCACTTGTCTAGTAGTAGCACTAACAACAGAAGGGGGCCTCGTAAATTTAACGGCCGATATTCAAATCGACAAAGCCCAAATTGCTACATTTGTGGATGCAAATTTCGCTATTCCAACACATGCACTTACTCAAAAACTAATAATACTACTACACAAGAAAATATGGTATTATTAAATGAATATAAAAATGACTGCCATAATGAGACTGGAAGTTGTGAAGAAGTTGCAAACATAGTGTTGCTTAATCGAGAGAAGCTTGATAATTCATCCCTTCTCGGACAGACAATAAACTCTGCTATCTTGGACTCAGGTGCAAGTACCACCGTATGCGGAAAGAAATGGCTCGATTGCTTTCTTGAGACTTTGCCTGAGGACTCAAAAAAAATCCCCGACAAAGAAGGAACAAAGTGCTTTAAATTCGGAGATGGGTTAAAAGTAAAATCATTAAAAAAGGTAACTCTACCTTGTGTTATCGCAAAAATGAATGTTAAAATAATAAGTGATGTCGTTGACGCCGATATCCGTCTGTTATTAGGCAAAACGGCAATGAAAAGAGCTCGGATGACCCTCAACTTTAATAATGACACAGCGGAAATGTTTGGCAAAAGAATTAAATTACTGTGCACCACGTCTGGTCACTACCATGTCCCCATATCCAGACCTCCACCGGACCGGGGTAAGTTACGACATATTTTATTTCTAAATAACATTGATAAAAAAGGCAAGGTAGAAAAATTAAAAATTGCCACCAAATTACATAAACAATTTAGCCACCCCAGTGCAAAAAAATTACGTGATCTTGTTGAAAGTGCCGGTTTAAAAGATGCCGAGTTTATTGACATCTTGATGAAACTTCCCCTTACTTGTCAGACCTGCATCAGGTATAAAAAACCTGCACCCCGACCTGTTGTAGGATTTCCCCTGGGGACTCACTTCAACCAGACTGTAGCTATGGACATAAAGGAAATTAAACGACATAAAGTACTACACTTGGTTGACCATGCAACAAGATATAGTGTTGCTGTCAGATTCCAAGTAAGGAAAGTACTGATATCCTAACTGCTATCTTCAAACACTGGATTGCATATTTTGGTGCACCGGGAGCCTTTCTTACTGATAATGGCAGGAAATTTGACAACCAATTCTTTTGAGACATTGCTCAAAACTTGAACATTGTAGTTCGTACCACCGCTGCACAGTCTCCTTGGAGCAATGGATTAAATGAAAGGCACAATGGTGTTCTGGGAGAAATGGTTATGAAGACGTTAAAAGATGCTCGGTGCAATTTTGAAGTTGCTCTATCATGGGCTATCAATGCCAAGAATACACTTCACAATTCACATGGCTACAGCCCTAACCAGCTGGTTTTTGGAAAAAACCCTAACCTGCCTTCTCTTTTGAATAATCAACTTCCTGCACTCAAAGGTGTCAGTAACAGCGAAATTGTCGCTGACAACCTCAATGCTATGCATGCTGCAAGAAAAGGTTTCATAGAGTGTGAAGCCTCTGAAAAATTGAGACGAGCCGTCCGTCATCAGGTTAGAACCAGTATAACTGATCTATACAAAAATGGTGACCTTGTCCTTTATAAAAGAATTGAATCTGATAGATGGCTTGGTCCTGGTGCCGTCATAGGCTGGGAACACAAACAAGTGCTGTTCAAACATGGAGCCACATATGTCAGAGTACATCCCTCACGCTTGATTTTATATCCCGACACACACCATGACACTAGTAAACCAGTAAAACATCATAGCCAAAATAATGTAACCACAAACGGTTATGATGATGGGAATGAAACTGATGATAATCCTGAACAGTATGCCTGTGACAAATCACCAAAAATAGTCACAAAATCTGTACAACTGCCCAAACCAGGCCAAACTATAAAATGCAAGTTCACCAATGATGAAGACCACGAATGGAGAAAATTGAATGTGATCAGTAGAGCTGGTAAAGCTACTGGTAAAAACAAATATTTAATGAATGTTGCTATGGAAGAAGGAGATCCATTCTGGCTGGATTTTGAGAATGGGGTCTTGGAATGGGAAACAAATGAAGATGACCGAACTGCCACCAATGAAGGCCCAGAAGTAAGTCTTTTGATGGACTTATCTAATGACCAACTTGACGAAGCAAAGAAGAGAGAACTCCAAAGTTGGGTTGAACATCAAGTTTACACACAATTGCCAGATCGGAGCCAACCAAAAGTACTCACAAGATGGGTCTACACTAACAAGGAATCTAACGGCAAGCAAACTTTAAAGGCCAGGCTTGTTGCCAAAGGCTTTCAAGACAAAGATGCCTGCAATGTTAGAAATGATTCCCCAACATGTTCTAAGGAAAGTTTACGAGCAGTCTTAGGAGTTATGTCAGCAAATGGCTGGGTATGCAAATCCATGGACATTAAAACTGCATTTTTACAGAGCAAGGAGTTAGATCGGCCCATCTACCTTCTTCCTCCCAAAGAAGCTAATGTACCTACTGGCTACATTTGGAAATTATCCAAATGTGTGTATGGTCTGACTGATGCATCTCGATCCTGGTACTTAACACTCAGAGAGGAACTAGTAAAGCTAGGAGTCACACCATCAAAATATGACCAGGCAATTTTCACTTGGCATTTTAAAAACAAGCTCTAAGGCATAATAGCCACTCATGTTGATGATTTCTGCTTTGCTGGGTCAGAAGCGTTTGAATACCAAGTCATTAATGAACTTCGTAAAATTTTCAAAATAAAATCTGAAGAAGTTGCTAATGTTACAAGACGAGATCTTGCCTTGATTTGAAAAAACAAAAAGAAAGGAGAAAAAAAGAAAAGAAAAAAAAACGGAAGTTACCACTTCGAGTTCTCAACTCAAAATGAAAAGTTAGTTGTTCACGCATCGGCTCCGCGCAGAACTTCCGTTTGCGATAAATTAACAAAAAAAAAAAAAAAATACATTAATAAATATCCAATCGGAACGCTCCCGCGGGGCACAAAAATTGCCGTTTCTGAGCCTACAAAAAATATATAAATAGACGGACCAAATAATTATCAGTAGAGACTTGTTCCTTCACACGACTCGTGCTAAAGATTCTACGCCACTGACTGGCGACTGTCATCCAATACTTCAAACGATCGCCGCCGCTAGAAACGCTGCCCTTATTCCGAGAAAACCATCCCTTCACCACGAGACAAGGACAGTATATGAACTTTGTAACTACTACCACTGAATTCATTCTTTAACTATGAACATATTTCTCCATTCTATTCTCCGTGCTTAATCTATTTATAAAAATTTTCTATAACATCATTACTGTGTTATTGTGAGTATCTATACGTTCTTTGTTTTGCAACCATACGCATTCTCGCCCATAACATTCATATCACAGATATCAACAACTCAGAATATAACACTGGTGTCAAGCGTGCAGCAAAACAAGTATGGAATACTCCGGTCTTTCTCGATCAGAAATCTTGGAACTTATAAAACAGCAAAAAGCAGCGATTCTCCAAACGAAAATTGACATGGAGCCTGCAGATAACCCGCAAGCACAATTAATCATTAGTGAACTGAAAACAGACCTCCACGAACTTTTAACTGCCCTGCAAACTACCGCGCACGATCGATCGCACACATTGCAACAACACACCACAAACTATGAGCTTCTATTGCGACAGCAGTCACTTCGGGACGCCACAAAATCCATCCGGACCTTCGAACCGGGCAGCGATGTAAACCGCTTCATTACCGACCTTAATAAGGCTTACACCATACATGTTAAGCCAGAATTAAGGGAATATCCTGCAATGGAGAAGGAGTTTGTCAAGCTGGCAAAGCAACTACTGAACGAAGGCATCTTCCAGCAGACGGAGGACTCAAGACAGCCCACGTCCACGTTCGAGGAACAAAAGGCTTACCTTATATCCACCCACGGGAGCCAAATGACAAACTTTCAGTACCTAAGCCGAGCATGGGACCTTCAGTGACATGAGGGAGAGAAACTCACTGATTTTGCAGGCCGACTTGAAAACACAATCCGAGAGGCTAAATTCAAGTCGGACAGACAAAATGCTGAGATGACGGCCGAAACTGCGTTTCCCTAATGGGGGCCATGCTCATGAGTGAAAAGATCAAGGCATGGGCACCTAACATCTATCCACACCTCGTCAAAACCATGGACAGACACTACTCAGCGGGTGATATGGCCAGCGATGCGCAACGCTATCTTGATCGTGGTATCAAAACGGACATCACCACCGCCGCTGAAACCACTGCGCTAATGGCGAGCCAACCTACACACTCTGACAAATCTCGTAGCCTTGAAAGTGACAAGATACTAGCCGACGTACAGCTACAGTTGCTGGATCTGAACAAGCAACTGCGGCAAACCCACTGGCGGAACTCATCCATTATTGACTGGAAAAATCGAACCGACCCCGCCTCCAACCGGGCACAAAGAAGCGCTGGCCAACCCAGCCAACAAGCAATATGCAAAAACTTTTTACGAGGCCGCGCATGCTTTAAGGGCAACAGGTGCCCATATTTTCACCCCCCTCATGCACAAGCACACATAGCGACCACTGACACCGGTTTACCAGGAACAGACAGCGATCAGCACAACCATAAACACGCGACGCGCTTCGACGAACTGGATTTTCAGTTGGGACCGAACGAGATGTGATGACTTGTTCCCAGGTCCATGTATCCACTCGGCATCATCACACATTTAACTTTCACATCCGACCTGATCTCCGATCGCCCCTTGTTCAGATCAACCTCCGCAACAACGGCATCACATTCTCCGGTGTAGGCATGCTGGATTCCGGATGCACGACTTGCATCATTCCCATTTCTCGCTTACCCGAAGATGCAAGAAGACACATGTCCAAATCCAATATCCGAGTCAAGGGAATCAGAGGGAACATCTCTATTCTGGGCAAGCTCACCTGCGACATTACCTTGGGTGACGATACTTCCCCCGCTTTCTGCAACGTCGACACACTGATCATGACATCAGACATTCCCATCTTGATCGGTCAGAACATACTCGGCCACCACACACTGTTATCCTATACTATCGATAACCAGAAAGCTACTGTAGAACTTGCGCGCACACTCCCATCTGGCAAGCTAAAACATACTGTTCTGCTCTCTACAACCTTCCATCCAAGGATAAAACCGACCCACAACCTTTCACACGGCGCCATAACCATTTCCAAAGAGGAACCACGAGCCACAGCCAGATCATCGCCTAACGGGTTGACTCTCAACCAAAAACTCCATTGGCTTAAGCAAACCGTAGGCCTATCGCTTCCAGACCATCATAGCCGTAGTGAATTAGAAGCTACCGCCGATTTACTCATCAGCTCTGCGGACATTCTTGGTACCGACGACAATAGAAGGGGCACTTTCATCAAGCCCATACGCATACCAACCAACGGCCAGTCCAGGATCCCAAAACAGCACCCTATAGCCTAAGCACTGGAGGGTGACGTTGACGCGGAAATTGCCCGCATGGCAAGTGAGGGCGTTATCGAACCTTGCAACGACCCTAAAGGATTTAACAGTCCCGTTTTTGCCGTCCGCAAGAAAAACGGAAAGATTCGAGTGGTCGCAAATTTCAAAAGAACCCTCAACAAGGTTTTAGTCGATCTCGACCCATACCCAATACCTACCATTGATTCGACATTCAACAAGATTGGCGAAGGTAACAAGTACTTCTCAACACTCGACCTCCGCAATGGCTATTGACAAATCGTTATTGACGAACTTGACTACCATAAGACGGCCTTTACTTGGAAAGGACGCTGTTTCCAATACACCCGTCTGGCCTTCGGTCTAACATCCGCTGGACAAATCTTCTCTCGATGCATAGCTGAGGCTCTCGACACAGTGGCCTCACGTGCGAACATATCGTCATATATCGACGATAATCTTGTCCATGTCAAAACCTTCGAGGAATATGTGACAGCGCTGGAGCAATTATTTATTGCTCTACGCAAGTTCGGATTAAAACTAAACCCGGAAAAATGCATTTTTCTTGCGCCCGAAGCTAAATTTCTCGGTCGCATCGTGAATAGCGACGGTTTCAAGGCCGACCCCGAATATGTCCGCGCCATTATCGACGTGAAACCCCCGACAACGAGAAAAGAATTACAAAGTCTCATCGGACGTCTCGTATGGATTCGGCAATTCATCGAGATACGCCTTAACGAGAGCATCAGAACCGACATGTTCTCCAATCTAATGGCCCCCATAAACGAACTAAACAAGCCCGGACGGACATTCGTCTGGATCGAAGGGGCCAACAAGGCTTTCAATAAAATTAAGACGCGCCTCGCTTCACCACCAATCATTTCATTCCTCGACTTCACCGGACTCTTTACCCTCACCACCGACGCCAGCGATATCGCATGTGGGGCCATTCTCATGCAAGAGAATAAACACGGCCAAAAGAAAATAATAGCAGTAGCCTCACACACCTTTAACGCGACGGAGCGCAACTGGTCAACAACTGAACGCGAGGCATATGCGATAAAATGGGCCATCACCAAATTCGATTACTTCTTGCGTAGTCGTCCCTTCGTCGTCCTCACAGATCATCGATCTCTCACATACTTGGATCAACGTGAATTCAACAATGCGAAGATACGACGATGGCAGGAGGAAATATCGTGCTACAAATTCGTCTTGGGATATGTAGAAGGTGAATCAAATGTCTGGGCAGACATGCTCAGTCGGAGATATGGCCACAGCAAGGACAAGCTTACGGCAGACCCGACACCTGCAGGGAAGCGCTTCAAACTCCAAGGCTCCAGTCTAAACATCTACGTTCCATCCTGGTGCATTGGCGAAATCAAGAGCTCCCAGCTGCTCCCTGGGACTCACACAACACGGAACATTCAGCATCATCTGCAGGCCATCGACGCATTCCTCGCGTTTCATGCCACATCGACCATCCCGGTTGAAGATATAGCTGACCACATGGGTATTGCAGCGGAACAAGCCTCTGATGACACACTTTCAAAAATCATCAGAGCTCTTCAGTTGGCAACCCCAAGACCGGACGCTACCCTACTCGACCCCAAAGATCATCGTACCGGGCTATATAACAAGCACATGCACCAATTCTACTTGGAACCTGGTACATCTGTATTGATGATCAGGGATACCACAAACACACCAAAACTGGTAGTACCCTACAAGCTCCGGACAAAATATCTCCACCAAGCCCATGACTGTGTCAACCACTTAGGGATCTCCCGCATGCAGGAACACCTATCCAGCTACTGGTGGGAGTTCAAAAATCGCGATATCAGGGCGTATGTTCAGTCATGCCAAACCTGCGCTAAACGCAAGGGAAATTACGGCATGCGCCGAAACTGGTCCACGGGCCATTGCAAGAGAGGCAGAAAACCATTCGAGGTTGTCTACATAGATTTTGTCTCAATGCCCCTCTCAAAGGGCAAGCAGTACATCCTCACTATTCTAGACAGCTTCAGCCGCCACCTCATGGCCATGCCATGTGCCAGAGACCGCACAACCGTCGCAGCCCGCGGACTCTACCAGTCCTTTCTTCGTCACCGCGAGATTCCCTGCATCGTCTCCCCCGACCGAGGAACCCACTTCACTGGTGAGGTCTACAAGGAATTTTGTGACCTAACCTCGATCACCCGGGAACTTCACTGCCCGTGGCGACCACAAAGCTCGGGGAACATTGAGAGGCAACACCTGACCTTAAAAAACGCCCTTTACATGATCTGCGAAGACAGAAACTGTGAATGGACGGACGTTCTCGAATCGACAGTTTCCTCAATGAATGCCACAGCCAACACCGCCACTGGTGCATCCCCGCATTACATTATCACCGGCTGCCAACCAAACATTGGTCTACCGAAGATCCCCTGCCAAGACATCGTTAACAACAACCCAGATGCTTACGGTATGCAGATAAACGCTTTGCTCCGACAGGTTCATCAGAGAGTCGCCTTGGCGAACAACGAGGCTGACCACAAAATGGAAGCCAAACTGAACCGCAGCATCTTCAAAGACCCGATACAAGTCGGTGACAAAGTGCTACTCCACCGACCGCAATCCGCAACAGCCCACTTGTATCACCTGCCTTGGATAGGTGACTTTGAGGTCACCAAAACGAACGGTTTGGTGGTCCAAGTGAAAAACGAAAACTGTGAAACGCATTGGGTTCACCGCAGACACGTCCGTCGACTTGTACCGCGACCAAATAACCTGCAGCACATGTATCGACCACCCCCACCTCCCGCTCTATCCCCACCTCACCAAATTCCCAATCACCCGTCGACACGACCACTCCTACCTCCTTGTCCACCCCGGCAACCTACCCATCACCCGTTGTCAGGACTCCCTACACTTTCGTCAGGGGAGCATCTTGTCGCAAATGACTGCAGTTCCGGAGACAATACCCAAAACCCAACGAAACGAACAACACGCGGGCAACTCCCAGCACGCTTTAAAGACTTCGTTATGTGCCAAAAAACAAAATAAATAATACACAAACCAACAAACAAAACAAAACACGCACGCAAGCAAGCACTAACAACATAGCAACCTCAAATCATGGTAAGATCTAGGGGAGCTGTTACAAGACGAGATCTTGCCTTGATTTGAAAAAACAAAAAGAAAGGAGAAAAGAAGAAAAGAAAAAAAAACGGAAGTTACCACTTCGAGTTCTCAACTCAAAATGAAAAGTTAGTTGTTCACGCATCGGCTCCGCGCAGAACTTCCGTTTGCGATAAATTAACAAAAAAAAAAAAAAAAATACATTAATAAATATCCAATCGGAACGCTCCCGCGGGGCACAAAAATTGCCGTTTCTGAGCCTACAAAAAATATATAAATAGACGGACCAAATAATTATCAGTAGAGACTTGTTCCTTCACACGACTCGTGCTAAAGATTCTACGCCACTGACCGGCGACTGTCATCCGATACTTCAAACGATCGCCGCCGCTAGAAACGCTGCCCTTATTCCTAGAAAACCATCCCTTCACCACGAGACAAGGACAGTATATGAACTTTGTAACTACTACCACTGAATTCATTCTTTAACTATGAACATATTTCTCCATTCTATTCTCCGTGCTTAATCTATTTATAAAAATTTTCTATAACATCATTACTGTGTTATTGTGAGTATCTATACGTTCTTTGTTTTGCAACCATACGCATTCTCGCCCATAACATTCATATCACAGATATCAACAACTCAGAATATAACACTAAGTTCCAATATATTGGATTAGAAATAAAAAAATCCGATAGTAACATCAAGATTGGACAAGATGAATATACAAAGAAACTTAGGCCTATTCCACTGCAGAACGGAAGAAAACTAGAAGACTAGCTAACACCAACTGGGATCACCGAGGTGTGGTAAAATGATACTCGTTTCAGAGTTGTCTGCCCCTTTCTTGGGGATTGTCCCCCCTTGTTTACATATTTCAAATCGCCATCTTGTATTACACTCGTGCGTTCTTTAAGTTGAATAAAACCTAAATGGCCTAAAGGTATTCTTTACATTCTAATTATTCGCCACAATTTATTCAACTTAAAGTTATTCACAATGGATAAAGTCTTAAAACCAGAAAGATTCAACCAGGATGCTAATTCACCAGTCGCCGCTAAAGAATGGAAATTTTGGTACCGGAAATTCAACAACTACTTGGACGTCATTAAAAGGCTCGGATTACCCCTGGACAAATTAAATGTCTTGTTAGGCCACATAGACTGGTCTGTGTATGACTACATAGAAGATTGTAATACATACGAAGAGGCCATACAGACACTTGCCGCGACCGGCCGATAAGCCCTTACCGCGACCTGCTGATAAACATAAACATATCAAGTTACACGCCCGTCGTAGAACAACTATATCCGGGTACGACCGGAACTGACTAAGCCCTTTTTCTTTCTAACGACCTTGACACCTCGTTATAGCTAAAGAAAAGGATGAATTAAAAACTAATAACATTTACAAAGCACTACGGCCGAAAATAACTAGATAAGACTAGAACTAATAGTCGTCGCTAGCCTATGACGGGTTAGAAAAACACTTTATGGCTACACTCATTTTTATGAGGGAATTTCTTATTCACGCGGCTGGGCTGTGTGTCACAGCCCTTTCGTGATATCAACAGGCCCTTTTCAACGCTCCGTGGCGCGCCCCGGCGAAGCTCATTAAGGAGGAATCCCGCATTCTGTGCGGTCGAATCCAACTTAACTTACGGCGTTGGCCCCACTTCTCGTGGTAGACCTGCCTTACTTCCACCTACATGGGTATGCTCAAAGGTCCTTTTTAGGACCACAAGAGGTCTCTGTCTGCGGGTCAGAGCATCTCTGACTGGTCAGTAATGACCAGTCGAAACAGACGGCCAGGCGGCAAACACGAAGACGGATTCTAAGACCAACCGGTCTTAACCTCGGTTCCGATTGTCCGATAAGCTGCGCAGCGCTAATGGCACGGTCCAGCCTTTAGCTACGGCTTCACTATCTGCGCAGCGCTAAGATAACGCCCATCTTAGCCTCGGCCTCATGGCCTGTCCGCTCGTTCGCACGGCTTTGACCCGACAAAGCCTTCGTTCTCGTCCGCTCGTTCGCACGGCTTTGACACGGCAAAGCCTTCGTTCTCGTCCGCTCGTCCGCACGGCTTTGGACACGGCAAAGCCTTCGCTCTTGTCCGCTCGCCCGCACGGCTTTGACACGGCAAAGCCTTCGCTCTTGTCCGCTCGTCCGCACGGCTTTGGACCCGACAAAGCCTTCGCTCTCGTCCGCTCGTCCGCACGGCTTTGGCGCGAACCTAGCCATAGCCATTGTCCGCACGGCTTTGACACGGCAAGGCTTTCGTTCCCGTCAGATACGTCCGCACGGCTAGGGGGCCCAGCAAGGCCCTAGCCTTTCCTCGACCTCGACACTCTTGCAAGGTACAACGCAGTCCACGTAACGACTCGCTGTTACGGACTGTTCTACCACCGCAACAACTGGCTCACGTACGACCCGCTGTACGAGCCAGAAACCAGGCCGACACACCCCCGGTTAATCCAACATATCGTCATAACCGAGGATGTCGATCTACCGAACTCGACGCTCCTGCAAGGTACCACGCAGTCCACGTAACGACTCGCTGTTACGGACTGTTCTACCACCGCAACAACTGGCTCACGTACGACCCGCTGTACGAGCCAGAAACCAGGCCGACACACCCCCGGTTAATCCAACATATCGTCATAACCGAGGATGTCGATCTACCGAACTCGACGCTCCTGCAAGGTACCACGCAGTCCACGTAACGACTCGCTGTTACGGACTGTTCTACCACTGCAACAACTGGCTCACGTACGACCCGCTGTACGAGCCAGAAACCCGATCGACACACCCCCGGTTAACCACAACATACCGTCACAACCAGGGATATCGATCTACCAACAACGACTCGACCGACCTCAGCTTACCAGCATCCAACGTCTAGCTGAACTCTACGACTCGACCGACCTCAGCTTACCAGCATCCAACGTCTAGCTGAACTCAACGACTCGACCGACCTCAGCTTACCAGCATCCAACGTCTAGCTGAACTCTACGACTCGACCGACCTCAGCTTACCAGCATCCAACGTCTAGCTGAACTCAACGACTCGACCGACCTCAGCTTACCAGCATCCAACGTCTAGCTGAACTCAACGACTCGACCGACCTCAGCTTACCAGCATCCAACATCTAGCTGTACTCAACGACCAGCATCAACCATCACGGACATTTACATTCACGCTTGTAAATATGACAAAATAAATTGTCATTTGTTATTATCGTTACCTCACCTTTGTTCCTTCCTATTGCTTTGGCTGTTTCTCATTCACATAATTCATTTGCGGGGTCGACATATTTATCGGCTCCGCAACACACTAAATAATATTTACGTCAAACCGACGAACGAAATATTTGCACGTTATCTCCTGTCAAGTCGTCACCAGAAACCGAGTGAATCTATCGACCAATTCCTACAGGCACTGCGTGAATTGTCTAAAGACTGCAACTACAAACCAGTGACCGCATAAGTTTATCAGGAAGAAGCTATTCGTGATGCGTTCATCAATGAATCCAACCTTATTAGACAAAGGCTATTGGAAAATAGAACGCTAGACTTACAGAACGCTTAAAGCCAAGCTCGGTCTCTCGACCTTGCACAAAAAAAATGCTGTTGCCTTTATCCAACAAGATTCTCCCACACCTACCATGAGTGCAGCTGCTAGAGAAGATAAACCGTCTATGGAAGTCACGTTAGCCGCTACAAAACCACGATGTTGGTTTTGTGGAAATCTACGTCACCCACGAAATAAGTGTCCTGCAAGGCAAGTGACTTGCCACAAGGGTTCCAAAATCGGACATTTTGCAAAACTGTGCCATTCAGGCAATTCCAGTACTCAGTCAGCTGCTGTTGTCGATGCTATCCATTCAATGTCAATTGATAAAGGCCCCATACTTTCAACTATCTTTTCTGCTGCTACCGAGTCGGGATTTAAAGTATCCACTAATCTGTTTATGAAAGGACACAAACTGAAAGCCTTAATTGACAGTGGAAGCACCGACAGAAGCTTTATAAGCCACAACGTTGCCAAAAGGCTTAGGCTAAAGCAAAAAAGAAGCTCAGGATCAATTCGCATAGCTGCAGGAGCACAGACGACAAAAATTGCAGGATATTGTGTTGTGGACTTCAGCCTTCTTGGACGTGAGTACAGAAGCATCAATTTAAATGTAATTGAAGATTTGTGTACTGATGTGATCCTTGGAACTGATTTCCAAGAGCAACATGACAGTATTGTCATCAAATATGGTGGCAGCAAACCAACACTAACGTTCTGTGCACTCACGACTATTAATGTCAAACCTCCTACCCTATTTGCTAACTTATCAAAAGATTGCAAACCCATTGCAACCAAACCGTGGAGATTCTCAAAGCCAGACCAGCAATTCATTGACTCAGAGACACAACGGTTACTGAAGGAGGGGATTATTGAGCCAAGTCTATCCCCATGGAGGGCACAACCATTGGTCGTGAAAGAGGACGGTAATCATAAAAAGAGAATGGTTATTGACTATTCTCAAACAGTCAACAAATACACATTGCTAGATGCATACCCCATGCCCAACATCGAAAGCACTGTCAACCAACTAGCACAGTATAAGTACTTCAGTACAATAGATCTGAAGAGTGCATACCACCAAATCCCCTTACATCCAAATGACAGACCCTACACTGCCTTCCAATCTGGGGGGTCAACTGTACCAGTTTACTAGGATGCCTTTTGGAGTGACTAATGGGACTGCTTGTTTCCAGAGGAAAATGGATGAATTCCTCAAGAAACATTGTTTACAGGAGACTTATGCCTATGTTGACAATTTGATCATCTGTGGCACTACCAAGGAAACACATGAGATCAATCTTCAGCGTTTCCAAAAGGCTGCCAGACTGGATAACTGGACCTACAATGAAGAGAAGTGCCAATTCTCTACCCAGAAAATTTGATCATTTAGGATACCGGATATCTGAGGGAATCATCAAGCCTGACCCAGAGCGTCTAATTACCTGCACCCCAAAATCCAAAGTCATTGGAACGAATGATCGGAATGTTTGCATATTATGCAAAATGGATAAGTAGGTTTTCGGACAAAATTAAAAACCTGAAATCTACAACAATCTTTTCGTTATCAGGGGAGGCTTTATTATCGTTCCAGACACTGAAAACTGATCTTATAAATGCCAGCCTGACCGCAATTAGCGATGATCTAATGTTTGTCGTGGAAACCGATGCATCCAACAACTCTGTATCCGCTGTACTCAGTCAGGACAATCGACCAGTTGCCTTTCCCTCAAGATCACTACAAGGCAGTGAATTAAACTATGCATCAGTAGAGAAAGAGGCTCTTGCAATAGTTGATGCTGTTGAGAAATGGAGGCACTTCCTAATTGGTAGGCACTTCATCCTAAAAACAGATCAGAAATCGGTGCGATTCATGTTTGATACACAAAATCGTGACAAAATAAAAAATGAAAAGATTCTGCGCTGGAGAATCAATCTTGCATCTTTTAGTTTTGACATCCAGTACCGAGATGGAAAAGAGAATGTGGCAGCGGACACTCTTACGCAAACAAGTTGTGCTACCCTTACGGATAACAAACTGTTGGCATTACACAAATCCCTGTGTCACCCAGGTGTAACCAGAATGACACATTTTGTTCGAAGTAGAAACTTGCCCCACTCAGTTGAAGAAATCCGCGCAATGACAACCAATTGCCAAACATGCAGTATGATCAAACCAAATTTCCACAAACCATCTAATTTGCACTTAGTCAAAGCAACTCAGCCATTTGATCGTCTAAGCATTGACTTTAAAGGTCCACTACCTTCCTCTTCTTGGAACAGATACCTATTAACTATCGTAGATGAATTTTCCAGGTTTACCTTTGCTTACCCCTGCCCAAACATGGAATCTAAAACTGTCAATAGCTGCCTGTCCAATCTATTCTCCATCTTTGGCATGCCTGCTTACATACATAGTGACAGAGGATCTTCATTTCTTTCCCAAGAAACAAAAACATTCCTACACAATTATGGAGTTGTCACAAGTAGAACAACTCCATATAATCCAGAAGGCAATGCCCAAGTGGAAAGGTACAATGGCGTTATCTGGCAGTCAATCCTTCTAGCACTAAAAACTAAAAATCTTCCAGAGTCACGCTGGGAAGAAGTCTTGGCTGAAGCTTTGCATGCTAGTCGTTCATTGCTGTGTACAGCGACCAATGCTACACCACATGAACGGCTATTCAAGTTTAACAGGCGCTCAACCACTGGGATCACCTTACCAGCGTGGCTAAGTCACCCTGGGAAAGTATTGATGGAACGATATCCCCGGAACAACAAACATGAACCACTGGTCGATGAGGTCGAACTATTAGAGGCAAACCCACAATATGCCCACATTAGGAAATCAGACGGTAGTGAGGCAACTGTCTCACTTAAGCATCTAGCCTCCAAAGGCAGTGGCCATACTGAATCACCACAAGGAGACATTCCCGTGAATTTACCTACATCAACCCAGCCAGGAAGTCAATCCCCTAGAGACAATGATTGTGATCTGCGCATTCCTGTGGATTTACCAATACCAACCCAGCCAGGAAGTCAGTCCCCTAGAGACAATCATGAACTGCCCTCCCAACAAACTATGAACAATACTGTGGAAAGACATATAAGTAGCCCACAAATGCTGCCTCGCTCTACTCGAGTCATAAATCCCCCTAATCGATTAGACCTTTAAGAACACAACTTTATTTGCTTTGTAAATTTTGATGACATAACATTACACCTCACTTCTTTTCAATGTGGCGGTGATTGTGGTAAAATGATACTCGTTTCAGAGTTGTCTGCCCCTTTCTAGGGGATTGTCCCCCTTTGTTTACATATTTCAAATCGCCATCTTGTATTACACTCGTGCGCTCTTTAAGTTGAATAAAACCTAAATGGCCTAAAGGTATTCTTTACATTCTAATTATTCGCCACACGAGGCCAGGCAGCTAATAGGTCAGCTCAATTGGCTAGCCACCCAAACAAGACCTGACCTCAGTTTTGATGTCAGTGCACTAAGTGCAATATTAAAACAGGAAAATGTGGAATGTATTAGACAAATCAACCGGACTATAAAACAGGCAAAAAAGGAGAAATCACAAATTCATATCCCAAACTTGGGTAACCCTAAACTGTTGCAAATTATAGCATACAGCGATGCATCTTTTGCTCACCTAACTGATGGTGGATCACAGGGTGGCTACAGAATCTTTTTAGTAGGCAACAATAACCAATACATGCCCATAGCCTGGCCATCCAAACGCATCAAAAGAATAGTTAAAAGCACTCTCGGTGCAGAGACTCTGGCCATGTTTGATCTCACTGAGGCCTGCTTTTATTACAGAAAATTAATACTGGATTTGTTACAATTAGAAGACCACCCTACGAATATAAAGATAACATGCAAAACAGACAATTCTTGTTTGTATGACGCAGTGCATTCCACCACACAAATCCTTGATAAAAGACTACGAATTGAAATGGCAATCCTTAGAGAAATGGTTGACAGAGGAGAAATTGCAGAGATATCATGGATACCCACTGACAAACAAATTGCGGATAGCTTAACAAAAAAGGGAGTCCCCTCCTTCAAAATTCTCCAATTCATATCTGAACCCAAGGAATCATCTGTCTAATTTTCAAGTATGCAGTCTTAAATCTTTGTTCAACTGTATTTTTCTTTTTCCCTGCAGACAGCCGGTATTTGTCGCTGCCTCCCACCAGACACGACTTGACACAAGGTCAAAAGCCCGAAGGCCGATTAAAGTGGGGATAAAGGGAAGGGGAAGGTCGGGAACGAGCCGAGACTCGAACCCTGCTTGTCTGTGCTGCTCATCGGCTCACTTAGTGCAATGTGAGCCTGATGAGGCAAGCAGTTTCACGAACCCAAATGTGGGTCCGGGCACGTATGCCAGTTTACGGCTTAAACTAGACGCATGGTCTAGTGCCGTCCAAGGGGGACAAAGGAGACAAAAATGCAGCTCGCCCACCCGAAGGTAGCCTAGTCGAAACTAGGTGCCTAATTAAAGGCCCCAAGTCTGCCATTGTTCCTTTTCCAGGGCCACGCTCCGGACCGAAGTCCAGAGCCATTTGATGTTGCCTCCTAAAATGTCCCACCTCAGTACCAGAAAGAAAAGCGGGGAAGTGTTAACATCCTATCTTGGCTTACGGGACGAGCAATTATCTCCCCCTGGAGGAAGAGGGAGCTGTGAGGAGAAGAAGGAGGAAAAGGGGGTTGACCACTTTGTAGAGGGATCTCTTCGAGACAAGTCGCACGTGTCAACTGTAAAATAAAATATATATTTATCCTATTCTTGCCTGGACCTTATTTATCTTAATTAACATATAGAACAATTTTAAATTGGGAGAGCAAACTATCCACCAAACATGCATCCACAATATTATACTGGTTTCGTTTATAACTGGTAGTTACATTTTGAGATAAACCCTAGTTATACTTATTGGAGCACTCTTGAAGGAATCGTTGCAATGTTAATTTTATAAGACAAAAAGGAATAAAAAACAAAAATACAAAGAACAGTTACATTAGTACATTCACAATTATTGACTAATAAACGATATATATTGTTAAACACTTATAATGTGCCAATTTCAACTCTATAAAATAAACTACATTCCTTCTAATCAACGGCAAGTATTTCTGTCTATTAAGTTTAATGCATTATTGATGCATACAAGATAAAAAAAATCTTTCCTATTTCCTTCCTTCTACTTTTCCCTCTTTCCATTACCCTTTTGTTCTATCTCGTTCGACTCTTCGCTCCCTTGTTTCTTTCTTTTCTTTGCCTCATCTGTCTATCTCACTACTAGGACAAACTGCCTCTTCTGAGATCGGACTAAGTTCACTGCCTATTTGGTCACTGGTATGTCCATTTATTGATGCCAAAGCCCATGCATCCAGACACTTAGCAACATAATCAATCAGAACCAATCAAAAAGCCTAACTGAATGAGGGGGTGAAAAAGAATGGATGCTCTCTTCCCATAAGCCATCTGTTCCTTGTTTGATTCCATGTCTCTGACAGACGATGCATGGTATAACCCTTATTTTTTTTCATCGGGGGCTAGCATGATGGCTGCTATACTCCACTCTGATATCTTGATCACACATGATGCAGAGTGGGAGTTGACCTTTTGGTCTGTGTGCTCCTTCAAAGCGGGACGTGCATCATAGTCTCCACCTCTAAATCATCCAATGAACTAGCAGTTACATTTTCGGACAGGATATGACACAAAGTTACTTTTTAAGTGGAATAAAGCTGGTTTGAATTCAGAGTTTTCCTTCTCATAGAATGGTTGCTTAACAAAGGCTAAAGAACTCATTATATCCTTTTATTTATCCTAAGCTGGGGGAAAAGAGATGGTTTCATTTTTTCTATTCTATAAACTTCATAAGATATAAATATTTTGAAAATTATAGCAGAGTTATTGATGATTATAGAAATGAATTAAACAAATAATTATGTCCACAATATTTTGTTATTTTTTAAAATTTTATAGTATTTAATAAAATCATACAAATAAGATGTTATTTTCAACAAATTGGTTTTCATTTCTCAAGCAATATTACTAATAATACTCTTAAGATTAGCTTGTTAAAATATAACAGCAAAAAGACTTTACACAATATCAGTTTAATATATACTGTAATTCTTAATGCCACAGCTACAATATTATAAGTATAAATTTGAACATGGAGAAAACAACATATTGGATAACCATCTTACTCTCTTTGCTACTCTATCTTCTCTTAACTGGGACAGGAAAGAATGAATATGACCAAGTCTTCTACTTATGTGCACATATTTCCTTATTCAACTCCCAACATCTTTTACATTACCAGCTGGCTGTATAAACTAGGAGTTAAGCTTTGAACATTGATGGAAAATACAACCACACAATTTTTGCAGGTTCATAAATCTTGGTAGCTTTGTGCTAACAAGAAAGTTAAAATCTAATTCCAACTCCCAAATTTGTAGTCACATGATTTTAAATTCCATCAATGAGATCCAAGCTCTCAACTGACCCAAAAGTTTACCATTTGTCAATCAAACTCAGTTGACCTCAGCTAGACATAATAATATCTCTCTGAGTGCAATGGTCTAGTTGTCTTTCGATAGTCTAAGCTTTGTGCCAAATGAAACTTCAGCCAATCTATCATTTGATAAACATACAATATAGAAATTGGCTTAATTCTTCAAAATACTTTTGGAAATCTTAATCAAAAAGTATAAATGAACATTAATATCAGTGATATAAAAGGAAATCTTGAATAACATTTTAAATCTATATGTACATCATCAGCAGTAGAATACCAATTTGATTGATTTTTCAACTTATCAAGTAATGTTTTGGGATGTGTTTCATCTTCTATTAAAATAAAAAACACAACATTAATATTAATGTTATAACAGGAAGTCTTGTATATTACTTTATATATATATTAATAAGAGTGAGCAAAAACGTTCATAAACTAAGACACTCACATGGAATGTGACAAAATGAGGTTTATTTTTCGACATAGACCTCCTTGCAGCTCACAAACTTCTTCCATTAGTGTTTTTATTGCATTAGTCATATAAACTTTTCAGCCAACCCTCATATATATATATATATATATATATAACATTTGTGGCGAAATGGTTATCCTTGTAGGAAATGGATATGGTGACCTGAGTTCAAGTCCTGTTTGCATTTCACATAGCACTAATACTTTTGGAAAAAATAAGAATCCAACTAATCTCCCTCCAGCCATTGGTAAATTGTAGAGCAGATTGAGTTCTTTAACCTTGGCATAACAACCAGTCTAGAAATAGGAAAACTCTGAATGCGAAGTTGTTAAAAAAGCTGACCTTGTGTTGCATACTGCTTGAGCAGAGAGCATGGATAGATACATATAACCCTTTATTAGGGAAGCAAACTCCTACATATGTCTTACAATGAACTTCCTAAACAAAATCAATGATATCAAAACAATACCACAAGATACAATTCTTGTCACAATAAATGTCAGATCCCTATACTCCAATATCAAACACAATGAGGGACTTTTAGCTATGAGGAAATACCTTAACAAGTGAATTGCAAAAATCCTCACCACAGAACTAATAACAACACTAATGCATCATATAAAAGTAAAGTTGGCAGCCTTAGTCGAGGGTGACCCGTATCAAAGTTCTGTTGTATATTGTACTCGCACTTAAATGTTTTTCACTCATGTCAAACTACATTTCGAAGTGAATCTGATTTAAGCATGAGGAAGGGAAGATTATGTGCGCATTGGGGCATTCCACGAGGCGCAGGTGGTTGAGTCCATTGCTTGAGCAGTGATTGGCTGCCAGTCCAGCAGTGGCTACACTAGCATGCATATATATTGCACCGCTCCTTGACATATTTTTGTGTGCCATTTCCCCTCTCTGCCCCGCATGCAGGCCGGGTTGTATCTTTCTTGGAGGCCTAGTATGTAGTCTAAGAATTTGGGATGACTGAAGGTGTGTAAGTGTATGTGTGGTTTGTTTAGAGGGATTAAATTGTTGTATGTGTGTCATTACTGGAGGATGTTAGGGGATCAGGATGTAGAAGTGGAGTATTAATTCTGGGGGTTATGGCTGCAGGTGTTGAACTTGGTATTGGTTTTGGTGCAGTCTTGAATTTACATTTTCTCAGAAAATGACGGTTCCTAAGTGTGATTCTTCCTGATCTATCAACTCTTATTCAGTATTGGTGGTTTGATAGGACAGTAATGACTTTTCCTATAGTGTTCCATTGGTGGTTTAGTGGGCTTTGTATGGCTACTGTGTGTCTGTTTGTAATGGGGAGAGGTTGTGGGTGTGTCTATTGTACCTTTCTACTGTTTTGGTGATGGAGGAGTTCATCACGGCATTGTGCAGCTGTTACCAATTCAGGGTGTGGCTTGTAGAGGGTTGGCTGTGAAGGGATGGAATTACAAAGTTGGTGGTGAAGTAGGAGTCGCACCAGTGATAGGCCAATACCTTCGATAGGGGTGTTTCGGTATTGAAGAATAGCCCGGGCAACATTGTCCAAGGAACCTTGGAGGCATGTGTTTCGATTGACCATCCTCTTTGTGGTTTTTACCGTGAGTTCTTCCCAGCCATTGGATTGGGGGTATGCGATTGTGGATAGTCTATGCCTCACACACCATGTTTGAAGGAATGCTCGGAATTGTGTTGTCATTTCTGGGCTGACTTGAGGGAGTTTTGCAGTCGGCGGCTTCATGTGACTAGCTGGTGATACCAAGGGTTCTTTGGTCAGTTTGAGCATGGTGAGCACGTTGCCCATAGTCTTGATATCCAGTTCCTTGAGCATTGTACGGTTTAGCATGTGGAGACTGTCCCTTGTGATTTCCTCGCTAGAGAATGCGCATAAATCTTGGCAGACGTAGCAAATATGCCTGCTTTGACGAATGTGCTTTCCCATCCAGCCAAGTTGTGTGGATTGCAATTACTGCTAAGGAAAGAGGCATGTGTGACTAAACCAGGTGAAATGTCCTGAGAAGGGAGAAACTAACACAAGCATTGATACCAACTATAAAGGCAAGAGGTGTATATGATTAAACCCAACAGAACATCCCTAGAAAGAATGAACTAACACAAGGATTGATACCAACTACCATTCCATTGGCAAATAAATATTGGATACAACACACCACTCAATAAGTCCCAGGCCTAACTAATAAAACAACAACTTTTAGACAAAATTTGACTTTATTCATCAACATAGTTTCCTTCCAGGGTGATACTCTGATTCCAATGCTTCTCTAACAATTTGATGTCTTTTTTGTAGAATGATTTGTCTTTGGCCTCAAAATACACCTAGGTTACTGATATTACTTCTCCATTGAAGCCAAACCTCTTTCCCTGGAGCATTCCTCTGGGATCTGCAAACAGCCAGTAGTTGCCAGGGGCCAGATTTGGAGAATAAGGTAGGTGCGGAAGATATTCAAATTACAAATCATGTAGTTTTGCAATCATTGCGATCGACTTGTGACATGGTGCACTTTTTATTCTTCATTTGTGGCTGATTTTTGGTGATTTCTTTCTTCAAACACACTAATAATGGTATATAATATTCATTTGTGATTGTTCTTCATTTCTTAAGGTAATCAATGAACAAAATATCTTGCACATCCCAAAAGACAGAGGCCAAAACCTTGTCTGCTGATGTTTGCATTTTTGGTTGCTTTGGATGCCTTCACCTGCGGCTGTCCACCCTGCTGACTGCCAATTTGACTCCGAAATGAAGTGGTAGATCTATGTTTCATCCATTGCCACATATTTATGCAAAATCCCCTTTTTGTTACATTGAAACAGTTGCAAACAATGCTTTGAATTGTCAACACGTTGTTTTTGATCAACTGTGAGCAAACACAACACCCACTTTGAACACAGATTTCTCATTGACAATCGTTCATGCAAAATAGTGAATACACTGCCTTCTGATATCTTCAACATCTCTGCAATCTCACGCCACTCTAATTTACAGTTAGCCAAAATGAGTTTGTGGAGTTTTTTTATGTTTTCCAGGACAACTGCCGAATTTGGGCAATCTGAGTGTTCAGCGTCATTTGTGTCTGCACAACTGTGTTTAAAGTCAGCATACCACCTCTTAACCATTGTTTCTGATGGAGTAGAGTCCAAATAACACTTACCAAGGCATTGCTTTGCTTGTACAGTAATTTTTCCCATCAGAAAGGAATGCTTTATTAGCACACGAAATCCAGATTTTTCTATTGTTTTGAAAATTTGCAAAAGTAACTACACTTAAAGATCTGTAATTTGAAGGTTAATACTTTATAAAAATCATATGGATCTTTTTTATCAGTGGCACTATCTTATATGTTAGGCCCGGGACTTATTGAGTGATGTTATATATCTGGTTTAAAAGGAGCAAAAACAACACTGAGATGTTCCCACTTACAGCTTGCTTTCCTTTTTTTGTTTCTTCCTTCTTTCGGTCTTAATACAAATAATTTGCACACAGTCATATTGGAATAGTTACTTTAAACTGTATAATCATTCGCCCAGTCGGCTGGGGCTGTAGAATACACTGACTGCACCTATGCAGAGGGGTAAGACTCCCCCAATGAGTGTCCTGGATATGACACTAAACAATCTGATGATGAGGTTCTAGTAATGCTGGGGCTTTAGGGAATGCAGAGCACCCCTTCATTGCTATTGCTCCCAGGTCCGCTCTGGCCCGGTGTAGTAACACCTGATAGGGCCCTATCTATAGGTTAAATAGAACTAACGGCATACTTATGCTAAACTGAGTTGTTTGACAAAACTGAATAGCTTGAAATAGAAATGTTTTTGACAATTAAACTGTACTTACATTTAAACTGCGTGCTTATGCTAAACTGAATTATTTGAAATGGAACTGTTTTGACATTTAACTGTAAAACTGCTTGACTAAACTGAAGAGCTTGAAATAGAAATGTTTTTCACATTTAAACTGTGTACATACACTAAACTGAATTGTTTGAAATAGAACTATTTTCATAAAAATAGATTTGGTATCAAATAACCTACATAGGTTGATATGCCATAAAAACCAACCGACCAACTGTATAATCATGTATTGATTATTAGTATTTGAAAGGAATACTTGATACTATATAACTGTATGCAAATAGATATTTACTATTATTGTCAAATCTTTAAAAAAGTGATTTTTTTAAAAAATTTGCATTGAAAAATTTGCATTGAAAATATAGTTATTATTATAATCAAATATAGAGAAAAGTTGGTTGTAAGTTTCAGTGTTTTTGCTTTGAAATTTGATTTTAACTTTTTCTGCTTTTGTTTTGATAATTGGAAAACTTTTGCTTTGGTATTTGGCGGATGAATTTTGTGAGGAAGTTTCGGCAAGATGATTTGCTATATCTTTCTCATCTGTGATTTTCAGATTATTGTGAGTGAGGTGTTTTGTAGGAGTATTGTTATTTTGACCAGTTATTTTTTGAATCATCTGCCATACTTTTTTTGGTTTTGTGTTACTAAATAGTAACACAAAACCAATGTACCAATGTACCAATGTACCAATGTACCAATGTACCAATCTCCATGTACTTCTTTTGGAGTCTGATGATTTTTCGGGCTTTGGCTCGGCTGTTTTTGTAAGTGTTTAAGTTTTCTCATGTTGGGTTTATTTCAAATTTTTTAAAAGTTGCTTTCCGTAATCTGACAGCTTTTTTACATTCTTCGTTGAACCATGGCTTATTGTACTTTGTAGAGGTAGAGCTTTTAGGTATATGTTCTTCAGCTATGTTTAACAGTGTGTTCGTAAAATATAAAAGGTTTTCTTCATTGTTTTTATTGGCTTCTGGGGTTAGTTGGGCAAGGCATGAAGTTTTAAAACCATCCCAGTTAGCCTTTCCTAGGTTCCAGCTTAGAGCTTTTTATTTAATTTATCAGTGGTGTTTTGTAATAGAATCGGAAAGTGGTCACTTCCACTGGCGTCGTCATGTACTTTCCAATTGTAATCGAGAAACAAGGAAGGGTCACATATTGATAGGTCTATTTGCAGAATATGTGTCTGTTGCTGGGTGCAGATATGTGTAGGATTTATTGTTGTACATGCACAACTGATGTTGATTTAATAAAGATTCTATTACTTCGCCCTTTTTGTCGGTTTTCTTACTTCCCCAAATTTCATTATGGCTATTAAAGTCCCCCATTATAACAAAGGGTCTTGGTAGTTGTTCTATTAACTTGTTCAGCTCCAATTCCTTGGGTTCTTCATTTGGGGGAATATATACTGAACACACTGTTATTGTTTTGTGGAGGGTTGCTGATATAGCGACTACTTGCATGTTTGTATTTAGAGTAATTTCGCTGTGAGGGATGTTGTTGTTTATAATTACAGATGATCCGCCACAAGGTCTATCAGTTTGCTGTTTAATATAGTTGTATGAATAATAGTTTTTCATGTTGATGGAGGTGTTGTTTTTGAGGTGAGTTTCTTGGAGGCATATGATTGCTGGGCAGTATTTTGTGATAAGTAGTAACAGTTCACAGTAGTTGACCCTTGCTCCTCTGATGTTCCATTGGATTATTTTATTCATTTAGTTTAGATTTTTGTGACTTTTTTGGTTGAGATTTGTTGATTGGAGTTTTATTTTCAATCTCCATTTCTTCGATCTCTTCAAATTTGTTTGATGTGATTATTGGGGTGGGCTGTGTTTGAGTAATTCTTTTAATTGGGTTTTCTTTTTTAATGGTAATATCTTTTGTCTTATTTTCATTTATATCTTTGTTAATGTCTGGAGGTCATACCGGGGACCTTTGTCACTTTTCTTTAGTTTGTTCAGTGGTTTTAGGGTTTTCTTCTGTGTTGGTATGAGTATTTATTTTCATTTTTATACAAGGCTCACTTTGTTTCATTTCAGATGAATGCATTCTTTTAAGGTTTTCTTGAAATGTTAACCATTCATTAGCTTTTAAATCTATCAATTTTTCTATTCATTTTTTATATTCATCAATTGATGTGCTATCCTGGGGTGGTTGATTTACTTTTTGTGCTACATTAGCATATGTTTTAGTTCCCATATAGCTTTCAACAATTTTCCTTGCTTCAGGGAAAGGTATATTTTTGTTTGCTTGATAAACATTATCTCTTTTTCTTTCTTATAAATGGCACAACTTCTTGAAGAGGCAGGGTGTTCCTCATGGCAGTTTGCGCATGTTATACTCTTGCATTCATTTTCCATATGATCTAGATCACATTCGACACATTTGCCACATACTTGGCGTCCTCTGCATATTTCTTTGTGGTGTCCGAATTTTTGGCACATAAAACATCGCAGTGGAGCTGCTATATACTGCTCTACCCTTTCTATTGTGTAGCCAATTCTGATTTCTTTTGGTATTGATGGTTTCTCAAAGGTCAGAATGTATGTATGGGCCTGTATGGTTTTATCATTTCGGCGAATAGTGACCCTTCTGTACTTGTCTTTTATTGGAATCATTTTGAGATGAGGCTTCTTAGTGACCCTTCCGTATTCTTTTATTCCTTGTTTTTTGAAAGCTGTTTCAATCTCTTCCGGTCTTGTTAGTGAGAGTTCCTTACTTCTCACAACGCCTTTGGAGGTATTTAATTTGGCGTGAGGATAGGCATGACACTTAAGATTATGAAATTTCTCCATTTTCAGTAGGTTATCAGCATGTTTTTTGCTTTCCACTTCTACAAGCCGGTTTCCAGTTCGGAGTTTCTTCACAGTTTTTGGGTTGGATCTACTAGATATTATTTTTTCAATCAAAAAAGGTGACAGTTGATCTAATTTTTTATCTTGTAATGATTCCGTAATGATGAATCTGGGAAAGTCATTTTTTGTTTCTGAGTCAAAGTCGGATAAATATTTTTTGGATTTTTTAAAAGAAGAAGCCATGATTGGTGTTTTTCATTGGTCCCATGCTCCACCACCCAGCGTGGAGTCCAACTTGTGTTGGGAATAGGCCAGGGGGAAAACCCATTCACCCTGGCTGAGACGGGGATACATTACCAGTATACTCGTATCAAGAGCGAAATTTCGAGTATCTGCTAATTTCTGGTTTTAGTGCCTAGAATTTTAACAGAGCTCAAAACTCTACTCTCAACACAATTGACCCTCAGCCCCCGTCTTCTAGCACCTATACAAAAGGGTTGGGAATTGTTCTGCAGATGCAGATTGATTAGTACATTCGGGAGAAAAAAAAACATGCAGGTGCTAGGGCATGACGAGACCAGCTGATTGATCAGATCGGGCCCAATCCGACCGCCTGTCAGACTAAGTAAAGGCCAAAGTAGTGAGTTGCAAGCTATTGACCACTCTGTTGTCGGATCAATGACTGCTCAACCACTAGGATCCCGTCCTAGCATCTTACGGGTCGCCGCCCACGGCCAACAGGTGGCTCCTTTGCGGGGGGTGTTACCCCTCTGCAGAGGTGCAGTCGGCGTATTCTACAGCCCCAGCCGACAGGGCGATTTATAATGTGGAATTTCAACTGTACAATATAAAAAAACTACATATCTTCTTATCAACAGCAAGTATTTCTATTTATTAAGTTTAATGTATTATTCATTTCATTTTTCGTTATACAAAACTTCAAGGAGGCCTAGAAGTAGAATCACTGCCCTAAGTTCAAATCTTAAATGAGTCTGTTTGCAGTTCACCTTATACTTGATGCCTTTGGAAAAGGTATGAATCCATCTATTCTCCTTCAAGCTATAGGTAGATAGTAGGGCAGATGGGATTCTTTAGATTTGGTTGTGTGACCAGTCTTGGAGAAGGAGATATTTGAATTCAAAACGGCTTTACTTGCTTAAAAATTGACCTTGTGTCACATCCTACCCAGAGCATTGGAGTGAGGTAAATATGTACAATACTTCAAGGGAATTCAGTGAATTTATACCTATCATAACAGTAGGGG
Source organism: Sepioteuthis lessoniana (assembly GCA_963585895.1). Classification (NCBI taxonomy): domain Eukaryota; kingdom Metazoa; phylum Mollusca; class Cephalopoda; order Myopsida; family Loliginidae; genus Sepioteuthis; species Sepioteuthis lessoniana. Next base: position 74,921,257 of record OY757907.1, read on the forward strand.
GTGTGATAGGCAGAGTGAACCACTGGTTGCCATTAGAGAGAATGGCCATCCTCATCAGTTAAAGAGACCATGTTTGGTGTGTTGAATGTGCTGAAGAGGATAGCCAGCATGAATACCTGATCATAGTGATGAAAAGTATAGAAATTCCACTCATACAAAGGACCTGTATTTTGCATAAGTGAGTTTTTGGCTCTACATTAAATGACAAATTTCTATTTCGGCAGAATAATCCAAAAGAACAACTGAATTTGAAGGAAGTGAAAGAAGCAGCTGTGAGGATTAGACAGAGAAAACAATGAAGAAGAAGGAGAAAGAGAAATAACAAGAAGAACAACAACAATACTGAAATTGATTTTGTGTGATGACAAAGAAGAGGAAGAAACAATGACTACAAAACTGATTACGTGAGATAATTCAACACATAAGTTGACAACAAGCACCTTGAAATTCTAATGTTCTCTCCTTTTTTTACATTTCAGCCCCACCCCCCGCAAAATCTTCCCAGAGGTTAGTTTGGTTTGGTTTGGTTTGATAGCATCTCAACCATTGTAGGTTATTTAATTCCAAATCCTCTTTATACATATATATTAAATATACATGATTTCTTAACACATTTTGTTCTTAACATTTTTAGATATGCCTGAGATCATTTTTTTTCACAGTTAAATGGTTTCACTTATTTCTATCTAATATGAATTATTGTATTTATTATTAATCACTAAGTATTCAATTAAACATCAGTCTTTTTTTTTACACACAGTGAAATATTCAAACAGATCTATTACAAACATTTCAGTTTTGCATATCTAAAAAGTTAAATGGTTTCAAGTATTGCTATGTATTACTAACAATTCAATTAAACATTAGCAATTTGTTTACACAGCTAAATATAAATAAAACACTTCTATTTTAAACAATTCAGTTTAGCATAAGTACAGTTTTTTTTTATCTACACACAGTTAAATGTGAAAATAAATCTTATGTCAAACAATTCAGTTTAGCACACAGTTTAAATGTCAAACAGTTCTATTTGACCTATAGATTGAACTCTATCAGGTGCTACAACTCTGGTCCGGAGGAGACCTGGGCGCCATAACAATGAAGGGGTACTTTCCAAGTGCTTAGTTTTAGAGGGTGATTGGAATGTGATCTTTGGTCCCAAGATAGATAGAGTCAAGTTGTTTTACTATGTATCAACCTTTTTTGGGTCATTTAATGCCAAATTAAGTCATTTTGATAAAAGTTTCAAACATTTCAGTTTAGTATAAGTATAGTTTTTTGTTTACACATAGTTAAATGTTAAAATTTCTATTTCAAACAATTTAGTTTAGCATACATATGCAGTTTAAACACAGTTAAATGCAAAAACTATTAATTTTAAACAATTCAGTTTAGCATAATTACACAGTTTAGTTCTGTTTGGCCCATAGATAGGACCCTAACAAGTGCTACCACTCTGAGTCAGTGGACCAGGGAGAGATGGCAATAAAGAATAACTTCATTCATCAAACAGCCCCCAATTTCATAAGGTGAAGAATTCTATAATGAATGGTTACAAGATTTACAAGTCTGGACGTTATATACAGACTTAACCAAGAAAAACTTGGTCTGGTAGTATTTCTTTCATTACCCATTACCACAGAACATATGTGTCTGTGTGTTAGACATATGTCGATAGCAGATATTGGTAGAGCAGAAGGACTAAAATTAATCACAGACAAAGTGGATGAAATATATTTATGAGACCTGAACACAAGTGTATATATGGCTTTCAAAGAATTCTACTCCTACAAAAGAGATATCAGCATCAATATAAATGACTTTATGGTGCTTAATGAATTTTTGTATCAGAAATAACAAAATTTTGGTATGACACTCCTCTGGGGTGCAGGCTATTTTGTGTTAAATGCCGTGAATGTATCAGAGGAATTAGAAAAATTATTGAGTCTCAACTATACAACAATGAAAGAGGCATTAAAAAAGTGTTGTTGTGACATATTGTCACTAGAATACTAAAATTTTCCAACTGTGAAAGAAGTGGAAATGATAAATTTTAGTTGTTACAAGAAAGATAATGAAAAAAAAATCTTATTGAGGAAGAAAAGGGATGGAATTTCTCAGGTAAACAAGGTAGGCTAAAACACTGTTTTAAATGTAATTCTGCAAAACATTTTGTATGTGACTGTAATGGTTTGAAAAACAATATCAATGAGCTGTCATGAATTCAAACCAGGTACATTTTACTTTGTTTAATGTGAATACATGTTATTGAAATGTTATAAATGATTCAAATATAAAAATGTTTAAGTTGTGAGAGAGACACTAGGTATGGCTACGTTGGATTCAGCCAGTTTCTGGACAGTTGCTGGAAAACTGTGGTTTGATATTTTCTTTGACATGTATTTAACATGTCAAAGAAAATATCAAACCAAGATAAATATTTAGTAAAAACTGCTAAGTCTAACAGGACATTTTATTTTGGTGATAGAGTAGATATAAAGGCTATTAAATCAGTTAAATTCCCAGTAACTATAGGGTATATAAAAGGTGTTAGAGCATATATTGAGGCTGACATAATAAAAAATGATTTACCTTTATGATTGAGCCTTAAATCTATGAAAACTGCTGGAATGCTGTTAGTTTTCAATAATGATAGTAATAGAGTTTTAGACAGATATATAAAATTACAAAGTAAAACTTCTGGACATTATCAGCTTCCATTGACTAATGAGGTTTAGAGGTTGAAAGACTGGCAAATGTTCTCAACCTTCCTTCTTTTTCTTCACTCTCAAACATTAAAGAAATGTTTGAGAGTGGAGAAAAAGAAGGAAGGTTGAGAAATTACATACTCAATTTCTTCATGTATCAAAAGAGTAATTGATATCCTTGGTTAAAGCCAGTAAGGCCTTTAATGATAAGGAGTTCCTGGATCTGATCCAGGATGTTTATGATTCTTGTTCTATTTGTCTGAGTTTAAGAAAATCTCCTCTTTATATGGAAATTCATGGAGCATATAAATGTGTGCCTGATATTGGTCAGAAATGTATATCAACAAGATGGATTATAACGGGGAAATTCAAATATAAAAGGAAGATAATGAAGGCCCACCTTGTTGCATGTGGTTATGAAGAGGATTCACATAATCTGAAAACTGATTCTTCAACATGCAGTCGTGAAACTATGCTTATTGTATTGATACATCTACGCCCTTGTCTTTTACCAACTTCCATTGCTTCTTCTTCCGTGTACTGTTCTAGTTAACCTAGAAAGTGTCCTATTCCCAAGATAAGATGCCTCAATAATAATGAGGCATCACTCACCTAGCTGGTAATTTGAAGCGCCCTCTGGGTCGGCAAGAGGCTTTTCTCAGCGCGTCTGTTAATTTCACCAGAATGCATGCGGTGGAGGTGGCGATCGTGCAAGCCTTCTTTCACAGCCCGATTATACAGCCGTTGTGCAAGCTTCTTGAAAGCTACGTGGTTCGCGTACTGAATGGAAAGCCAATTCTACAAGTAGCAATGGACTAGCGTCGCTGAACAGGACGCAACACTACGTGTTTCTCTGTTTACTCGACATTATGGGAGTCGTGATATGGATGACGTGGCAGAAAGGATTACACGAAGAAGTCTTTCTCGTCTCATGCGTAAGTAGCTTTTTTAAAACATCAAATTAAAAGTAAAATTCGATCAGAGAGACAAAGACTCATCTTTGAGATTCGATGAAAAGTGGGTGAAAATTGCTCGTTTGTGTCGCGTGAAAGATTCTAACGTTGAATTTTTATTAGAAATTGCAGGTAGACAAAGGATTTTGGGTCCTTGGGAAATTCAGTAACAGTCGACCCTCGGTGAGACGAATCTTTTGCCTTTGTTTTGAGAAAGCAATTTAACTTAGAGTATGTTTACTTATCAGTCCTATTTTTAATTTTTTATGACCCGTTATTTGTTTTTTTTTAAATCCCTTCCCACGCCTATTAGCTGACTGAGACACGTGTTCTCCGGATGTGCGAAAGAAACTAGGTTTTCTTCATGGGGAATTGAGCACCAGAACCCCCTCCCTCTGGTCCGCCACTGATCCTTCCCACCCCTATTAGATAACTGGGATTCGAGTTCGAATATGCGATGGAAACTTTTTTTTTCTTTTTTTCCCCCGTATTGCTATACATCTGATGAGATGACTGACCAATTTTTATGATTTCAGGTTTAAGTGAACAGCTACAGCAGGAATTGGAACACACCCTACTAAAGCCTGATTCTCACAGCTGGTGAATTTCAAAAATGCAATCTGGACTTTAGAAGAACAATATGCAATAAAATTCTGTTTTAAACTTGGAAAAAAGTCATGCGATGAAAGCTGGATCTACTGTTATGACCCAAAGACCAAGAGATAGTTCCCAGTGGAAGCATGCTGGCTCTCCTAGACCCAAGAAGGCCAGACAGAGCAAATCCACCCACTAACATTTGATGATCCCTTTCTTTTGACTGCACTGACATGATCTACATGCACTGGGTTCCCACTGTACAAACAGTCAACAAGGAATACTATGTTGAGGTTTTAAGGGAGTTCAGGAAGAGATTCCCTCGGAAGAGGCCAGCACTCTTTAAATTGGCTCAGTGGCATTTCCACCAGGACAATGCACCAGTCCTCAACTCCATCCTTGTCACAGATATTTGAGCAAGATGGCCATCAATAAAGTTCCTCGCCCTCCCTATAGTCCAAACCTTGCTCCCTGTGACTTTTGGTTATTCCCTAAGCTCAGAGGCTGTCGTTATGAGACAATTGAGGGGATGAAAGAGGCTGTGACGAAGGTCATTGGCACGCTCATACAAGAGGACTTCCATTGGGCCTTCCAGAAGTTGTTGGAACGGTACAACAAGTGCACTGCAGCCGGAGATTACTTCGAAGAGGCCTAGAGTTTCATGTGTGTACTATCAATAAAAGTGCCCATACGAAAAAAGTCTGGAAACTTATTTAATGATCCTCGTATATTTATTGTATTCATTTGGTTTTTGTTGGGGATATTTTGATTTTGTAAATAAAAGTTTTGATCACACCTCCTCCCTCAATTTAATGTAAAATGGGATTAGGTTAGGCACTCAGTGACTGGCTAGTTTTGGTGGCTTAAAAAAATGTAGCAATTCCCAAAAGCTCTATGATAGGAAGCAAGAACGGCGCATGCATAAAGAAAGGGATTTCCAGACGCTGAAAAAAAATTGTCAGTTCAGCAGTGACGACTCCAATTGGAAGGACCAACTCCTCCGTTGCTGCTCGTTGGGAGACCACATTTCTGCTTAGCAGCACGTTAACTCTCCCACCAGTGGGAGCCTTTGCTGAACATATCGACTAGACTCAGGACAGACCTTCAAACACACAACTCACCAAAAAGACTCTCCAGTTAGCAGCCTTCTCTGCTTACATGCCTCACTAAAATCGCCAACCGGACATAACCACGGACTTTAAACTAATAACCCACCAAAAACGACTGATATATTTCATCGCCTTGTCTGGGAAACATGACTATTTCCACTGGTTCAAGAAAACCTTCCATGCAAGAGAATAGTCATTAAAACCCTAAAATAAAGTTGGAGTTAATAGGCACTTCCGTCTCTTTCCTTCCTTCCTTCCTTCCTTCCTTCTTTAGATTCTCTTGCAGCCTTCCTCAGACAAAGAAGCCAACAAGTTAATGAGGTAAGAAGAAGTCAGATATTTAAACCAAATATCAACGACCGACGACCCACAATGACGCCGACTACTACCAACGAAACAAAATAACCAACAAAATTCTTCTTTTGCCCTATAGCTGTAGAGCGAAAGATTTTCAGACTAATTGAGTCGTCATGGTGAATGGATTATTATAGTTCGTTTGGGAGACAATGGAGTAAATGGAACTAGTTAAGTTAAAGAGAGGATAGTGATGACCAACCTCTCCCCTCTTTTTGCCGCCTTGCACCATATTATGGAGTATTCATAATAAATATTTCCTTTTATAATAACATTTTACGTATACTAGGAGACACACATATACTAACAGTCAAGCTGTTAGGAAAATGTGAACACAGAAAACGCTAAAATGGTAGCGGGGAAGAGATTCGAATTCGCCCAGAGAGACCCAAAAGTTTCACAAATCGTCTAGAACATTATGAAGAAACTGATCCAAATATATCACTAAATAATAAAAATATTTAATCGCAGAACTCCAGAAAATGCTTAAATCTACTTTGATTTATTTCTAAACTTCTTCAAAAATGGTATTGGTTTTATTTGGTAAAATAAACTTGTTTACGAAAGAGGCAGTGACATTTCCGACATTAATGGCAATATATCAAAATTAAACAAAAGTTTTATTCTATATATTATACAATAAGTGTTTTCCAGATGTTTTCTAAGCTTCTTAGGAAGACGTGGCCCTGGGGGGGGGTGACTGTGTGCTCTGGAAAGAGTACGGATGTAACTTGCAAGAGACATTTAGGTTATTTGGCCGCGCAATTACCATGACTAGCTGATTTGGCGTCACTTTCATGCAAAATGAATTGGTGGCTCAGTTGTAAAGTTTCGGCTCTGCAATCTGTGGTCGCTGGTTCGATCTCCAGCGGTGGAGATTACGGTATACACTAGTGAGGAGACGTAATAATCTCGAAACGGCTATCCAGTATTCCCGTAGGTGTTCGGCGGATTTTCTAGTCATGGTAATTTAATTCACAAGTGTTTTCCAATCATAGAATATATCTCTGTGTTGATGAAATGTTATTAAAAATCATCAAGCAATATTTTTTTTAATGATGTGTTAGTCAACAGCTTAGGATATGAGGAATAGTATCATCAATATGGAATCAGCAAATCAAGTACTAATTCTAGCAGAGGTTATCTTCATTTTGCACTAACGTTCTTGCGAAAGGTATTGTTGTAGGCGCGAAACCCTTAACTTAGACAGGTATAGCGAAGTAACCGTGCTGGATAAAGAAGAATCCTCAACATTCACAAACAATATAAAAAAGGAAGGTCGAACAAACATTGCAATAAGAAAAGATAGTACTAACATCTATTTTCTTGTGTAAGAAACATCTTAAGTACTAACATCTATTTTCTTGTGTAAGGAAAAAGTTCGTATAATATCCGACTAGGTTTAGTCCGATTTTATACTTTGAGTCAGATTTTATAGCAAAAGTTAATTTTTAGTGTTATTGGAAAAAATTGAGAGTGAAAGGCTATCTCATATGGGAAATATGTTTAGTGGTTATGATCAAGTTCGTAGGTTGTGGGTTGTGATCGTTGGTGGTTGTCGGTTGTTCTCTATTGACTCTATTGTTCTCTTTTTATCCCATTTAACTTGTTGGTGTCTTCTTTGTCTATTGAAAGTTTAAAGTGAATTTAAGGAAGGAAGGAAAGAGGCGAGGATATCCTTTAACTCAAAACTTTATTTCTGGGTTCAACGACCATTCTGTAGGCGTGGGAAATCTTCTTGAAACCAATATAAATACTCGCTTCTTCCTGACAAAGTGTTAAAGTATATTAAGAGTCATTTTCGGTGGTTTTGTCAAGTTGGGGTTTGTGGTAATGTCCGGTAAGTGTTTTTTGATAGAGGCTGCTGCAAGCAGGAAACACGGTCTTCCGCCAAGTCCACTAAGAAGAAGAGGTTTAGTCACTCTGAGGGGTACTGCTGAAGTAATGCAGAATTTCTTTTAAGCGCCCGGAAGGCCCTTTTTTTAGGCAAACACCGTTCCTACTTCTTGTCAGGGGCTTCTGGGAACCGCGACGTTTTGGAATTTATTTTATTTCCTTTTTGTTTCTTTTTATTAATCCCACACTTTTCAAAATAAAAAAATTAGCTAAAGTAAATAAAGCTGTTCTTTGTGTGCTCAAGAAATCATAATCTGTTTTCCGGTTGTTTATATGTAACGATGTTGTTTTCGTCTGTTAACGCCGGTTGCTCTGAAGCACGTGGTTTAGTTTGGTTTTATGGCATATCAACCTTTGTAGATTATCTAATGCCAAATCCTCTTTATACATATATATCAAATGTATGATTTGTAAACACATTTTGTTGATAACATTTTAAAACGAGCCTGGGCTCATTTGTTTGTCAACAGTTAAATGGTTTCAAGTATTGCTATTCAACACAACTTTTTCTATTCAACATTACTCATTCGTTTGCACAATTAAATGGTTTCAAGTATTGCTATGTATTACTAACAATTCAATTAAACATCAGTCATTTGTTTATACGCAGTTAAATAATCAAACTTAAATAGAACCCTATTAGGTGCTACCATCGGAGCCAGGGCGGACCTGGGAGCGAATGCAATGAAGGGGTATTCAGTATTCCCCAATGCATTACTGTAGCCTCACTATCAGAATGTTTAGTGTCATATCCCGGACACTCGTTGAGAGAGTCTCACCTCTCAGCAAATATGTTGTCGGCGTATTCTACAGCCCCGGCCGACTGGGCTAGAAGCATGGAGATAGCTTGTGTGTGATATTTATCTGACTTCCCTCTAAGACAGTACGCGACATATGGTCATTTCATAGTGGGAAGTCACGCACATATCGAGGCTCAGGCTTGGTTATTTAAAAAATGCTTGGTCCCTTCTGGATTCTTCATAATGGGGCGCCTCAGACACTAACCTATCAACTAAGTGTGACGCGAAGAATTTACTTTTATCCCAAAACGGGGTTTTATTTTCGCACGTGTGAAGACGGGGCAGGTTGGCACTTGATCCCTTCTAGAATAAGTCCTCGTTCAGAGTTTTTCTCTCAGGCATATAAGAACTGGCATATTATGTGAGGGATTAATTTAGGGCTAGACTGACCGCCGCTGGCAAGGGGTTCCAAATTTCACCCTATACACACACCCACCAAGGCCACTAGACTTCCTCCCCTAGACAATGGAAGATATGGACCTATAGGTTTAGTCGTAATAATATTATATTGTAGTAGTCGGCAACTCCGGTTTCCCGTGTGATATTTTAAAGGAATTTATAGGACAATACTAAGCAAGATAACATAAGGCGAACAGAAGCTGAAAAGGAAGCATGAAGTAACAAATTCGTAGCAGACGCCGCAAACAACAACTTAGACCACGTGGTAACATTAAAATACATGAATCTTTTACTACCATTATATACACCTTCAAAGTGTCAAAATATATAATAAATGAACAGTCCATGAACATAAATGTCTTTCTCCTTTTCTTTTCTTTCGTTTTCCTTCAAATTGAGAGAGAGAGAGAGAGAGAGAGAGAGAGGTATATAAAATTGGGTATAAGGAGAAATAGTCCCAAAGTTACTTATCTTATTTTTCGACGGGGTTCCACTGGAGAATCTTTTTTCTTTTACGGGCTAATAGACTTTAGGCTATTTTTAACACTGGCTTGAAGAAAATGGCTTCTTCGTGTCTCGCAGATATTTTTTTGGTCTTCTTCACCCGGAGTACTTGGCTTTTGGTTCTGTCTCCTACGAACCATGTCCAAAAACTCACTTTCTTACTATCTATTTCCGCTGACGGGAAGGAGTCCCCACTTCCGTTTTAGGGTCCCAGCCAATCATTTGGCTTCTCTCTTCTTCCCCCTGGTGTCCGGCGACCTGAGTGAGGTTACCAAGTACCAACATCTGTGACCTACATTCTTTCTTAACGGTCACTCTCTGACGGCTTGCTACTGTTAATTCAAACACGGGGAATAGTATTAATCTTATTTCTATCGTCTCAGTGGGATATCACGTGACATAAGCTTTATAAAGCAGGTATTGCCGAGGAGGAGGTCTCCTGGGACCAGACAAACTGCTTGATAGTATCCACCGAAGGTGAGCTCGAATGAGGGCATGAATGGCTTGTTGTTGGATGTTTAACTGACCTCCTACTAAACCAGTACGTGACACATGGTAGTTTTATAGTGGGAAACCACGCCCAAATCGAGACTCATGTGTGGCCATTTAAAAAAAAAGCTTAGTCTCTTCGGCATTCCTCATAATGAGTTACATCAGGCGCCCAGCTATCAACTCTACTCTGCAAAGCAGGTATCGCCTGGGAGAACCCCCCCCCAACACCAGACAAACTGCTCAATACCACCCACCCGAGGAGTACTCGAGTGAAGGCATGGTGGATTTGTGTGTCTGTATCAAATTGCTACACAAATATATTCTCCGAATTCAGTATTTTAATTCAAGCACGAAGTATTTTTATTGGTTATCAATTTTAATAATGTTCTCTATTTCATTTTTGTGTGTATTTATTGAGTCTATGCACAGAAGACTATTTTTTATCATTTTTAACTTAGCCGTTGTTGTGTTCTCATCCGGTTAAGTACTGTTTTGTATTCCAATAGTACGATACCTCTTCTCCCTTCATTATACCTCATCGCCAGATATTTTGACACAGTTGCTCGTCACTAACATGCTACAATAGCGCGTTTAACGTAATGGTTAGCGTCGTAAGAAATGGAATCGTCGACCCCAAAATCAAATACGGGACGAGACTTTTTGCGTTTCACTTCGCGCTAACGTCATCGGGAAAGCCATGAATCCATCTTTTCTCTCTAAGCTATGGGTAAATGATAGGGCAAACTGGGTTCTTAAGCTTTGGTTAAGCAACTAGTCGAGAAGAAAGAAAACTAAATTTAAACCAGCTGTACTCCGCTTAAAAAATGACCTTGTGTCACATCCTACAGGTGATATAATATGCAGTTAAAACTTTTAAATTCCTATAAGCACTGTGGTTAACAAATTTTAGATAGTAGGCTTGAACTCTTCCCCTTGTTTTTCACAATGACCAGTAGCAACCAAAAGAACTCGGAATATTGCGTGACGTAATGTTTAGCAAGCTACACTACCAGATCATTATTTGTGAGTTTGAATTTCACTGGGTGCCCCAGTTTTGATTAAATAATTTGGATTTTATGAGGAGTTAGAAAAAAATGAATCACTTACCTCGATTTTCCATTTCGTCTTACAAGAGTGTTAACTTTTATTTTTATATTTTGGAGAGTATTGTTCCCGATGTTGAAATCTTAATTGGGAAAGTTTAAGGTAAGTTTAGATATCGGAGGAAGAAAAGACATAATTTATAATAAACTAGACGAACCGTGAAACTGTTGGGTTTCTGCTGTAATAAAAGTGCATGATTCTAATAAGCATTTCATAGTTAACAGTGATCAATAATAATATTCATGCTTTTATTTAGAAAGGAGTGAATAATTTGAATTAATATTTCATTGCTAAGAGTGGTCCATGATTAAACAAATGTTTCTAATTAGGAAAGAGGTGAAGGATTCTAACAAGCATTTAAGGGTTAACAGTGATCCATGATAATACTGATGTTTCTGTTTAGAAAGGAGTGAATGATTCTAATCTGTAGTTCATAGTTAACAGTGGTCCATGATGATATTGTTGCTTCAATTTTGGAAAGAGTGAAGGATTCTAATTATTATTTCAAAGTTAACCGTCCAAAATAGAAGCATCAATACTATCATTAGATAGTATTGATGCTTCTATTTTGGACTGATAAGGATTCTAATTAGTATTTCATATTTAACAGTAGTCCATGATGATATTGTTGCTGCTATTTAGGAAGGAATGGGGTATCTATTGATCATTTCATAATTAACAGTGGTCCATGATGATATTGTTGCTTCTATTTAGGAAGGAGTATGGTATCTATTTATCATTTCATAGTTAACAGTGGTCCATGATGATATTGTTGCTTCTATTTAGGAAGGAGTAGAGTGAAAGGATTCTAATTAGTATTTCTTAGTTACCAGTGGTCCATGATGATTATGATGTTTTTATTTAGAAAGGCACGAACTATTCTAATTAATATTTCATAGTTAACAGTGGTCCATGATGATATTGATGCTTCTATTTTGGTAAGAGTGAAGGTTTCAAATTTGTATTTCATTGTTAATAGAGATCCATGATGATTTTCATGCTTTTATTTTGGACAGAGTGAAGAATTCTAAATGGTATTTCATAGTTAACAGTGGTCCTAAATGATATGGATACTTCAATTTTGGAAAGAGTGGAGGATTCTACTTAGTATTTCATAGTTAACAGTGGTCCATGATGGTACTGATGCTTCTGTTTTGGAATGAGTGAAGGATTCTAATGAGTATTTCATGGTTAACAGTAGTCCATGATGATATTGATGCTTCAATTTTGGAAAGAGTAGAGGATTCTATTTAGTATTTCATAGTTAATAGTGGTCCATGATGATATTGATGCCTTTATTTAGGAAGGAGTGAAGGAAATATTTCTTTCTAGGTTTAAACAGATGTCTATCATCAAATTTTTTCTGGCTGAGAAGTCTAAACTATGTGAAATTTACGGAAGAATGTGTGGTGTGAACGGAGAAGCATGTTTTAGTTTAAAACATTTTTGCAGATGAACTAAACATGAGTTTACCACAACAATTCTGAGTCAAAAAGACTCTCCACAGAGTGGAAACACACTGACTCTCCGATAAAAAGAGGTTTCGGGCACAACGGTCAGTAAAGAAAGTCCTGCTGATAGTCTTCTGAAAGCACCCATCACTATTGATTTCTTTCAAAAAAGTTCAATTGCAAATAGTACTGCCTAAGGCAAAATCCACCTTATCTATTAAATGACCCTCACGTATATAAAAGAATAAATGTTTTTGTAAATGAACTTATTTTGTCTTTTCGTTTATTTAGTGGATATACTAATAATGATGTTGGTTATTAGAGAGTGAGGACTCGATTAAAATATCCTACTTACCACCAAGCATTCCAGTACAGTCAACAAATCTCATCGAACCATAATCGGAATAATGTCTTGGTGAAGAAATGGTACAGTTTGCTGAATTGCATAAAACTGATCTTCTCACAGTGGCACCAAAAGAGATCTTGTAGAGTTACAGTTTTACCGTTTAATAAGAGTCAATTTTCAACCCCTAGCAGCATCGATTTTCTATTTGTAACGGCATCATTCCAACATAACATGAAATGAGCACGAAGAGCTCTCTATATAGCAATTATAAATTTACCGGTCTTAAAAAAAAAAACGTTTCAACAGCAAATGTACAATGCACACTGGTCTAAATTGATCTTATCAAAAAAAAAAAAAAAATGCTGAGAAATTAGCTAGTTGTAGCTATCTTTACCACTTGCCTTTGTTCACTTGCACCCCACGGTTAACAGTATAAAATGTGGGAGGTATTTCTGACGCACTATGCCAATATATGAAAATTTAGTAATATATAATACAAACCAAAGAAGCACGCGTAAAGTTTTCTTCTTTTACTAATTTATCATAAAAGTAGAATAGTTTTGACAGATCATTTAAAAATTGACCATTTTAAAAATCATTGAAAAATCATGTTGAATTTTATAAAATGTCATATTCTATCAAACTTAATAATTGATATCTCGCAAAGTTGTAATGCAAGAAACCTTTTGGTGTATGCACCTGGATTTATGGTAAATGATAAATTATTTATTAAAATGCACCCCACGAATTTCTCTCACATTTCAATCCCATTCAGACCAGAGACGCTATTCATCTATTTTAGTTTAAGTGACCCTAAATTGATAAATTTGCTCATATTAAAACTGGAAACGAAACAGCGGCATATATATATATATATATATATATATATATATTGCTCTTTTTCTCTTTTGCTAATTTTAATGGTTGCCATCATCGCATGGGGTGAACTCTTTGTATATATGTGTGTGTATGTGTCCGCCAGTGCGAGCTTGTTTTCCCTCTTTTTTTCTTGTGTTTGTACGTGTGAATTTATGTACTCTCTCTCTCTCTCTCTCTCTCTCTCTCTCTCTCTCTCTCTCTCCCCTCTCTCTTTCTCCGTACGCTTATCAGTTGACTCATACGTTTGTGCATTTCGACATAAGAATCTTTTTTCCTTTTTAAATTGTTGAAAACCCTATCATTGTTTAGATAAAAAAAAAAAAAAATAAATAAATAAATAATCTTCGGTGGAATTGTCTGAAGCTAAGTGATATTTTCACCCCTTGAGTATCACAAATTTTACAATTAATTGAATATGTTAAAAGAGGTATCTTTTAGCATAGAAATAGACGATCCGCGAACCCACTGAGTCCCCACTGTAATAGAAGTCCATAATAAAGTTCATGCCTCTAAAGAGTGAAATACTTAGGTATTTCATAGTTATAATCCATTATATCGAAAATTCGGGTGATTAAAAAAAGAGCAAAAATGGCACATCATAGCGATATATATATATATATATATATATATATATATATATATATATATATATATATACTTTAGATAGAATAATGATAGATACAGAATTAAATCTATGGATTACAAGAAAGTAATATCTGTAGAACAACATTTCAGTTGCATTACAGAGATGCAAAATACACCATCATAAAAAAAGAAAGAAAAAAATCAATTGACAATATTACGGTAATTTTAAGAACACACGAGGATAAATTGATAATGTGTCTCCAAACATTTATTCCTGATTGCTTTTTATTGGATTTGGGGCAATGGAAATTTCATTTAAATCTATGTTGTGGACCAGTAAAGGGTCCGGAAGAATAACACTACTTGGGTTTACGTGGAACAAAGTATATTAACGAAAGTATAATACAACAGTGTCGCACGTCAGTCTGACTGCCAAAATGTTAGGCTGGGAAGAACTTAATAAATTACAACGCTCTTTGTTTCGATGTGGCACAAGGCCGAATGAATGGGGTGCCCAATGAGACTCGAACTCACTCTTGTAGGTTTGCCTAGTCCAGCTTGCTAACAGTTACACCACCAGAGGTGCCCAGGTTGGGAAGAACTTTATAATTTACAAAGCGCTTTGCTTTGATGTGGCACAAGGCCGAATGAATGGGGCGCCCAATGAGACTCGAACTCACTCGTGTAGGTCTGCTAGTCTAGCTTGCTAACCGTTACACCACCAGAGGTGCCCCGGTTGGGAAGAACTTGGTCTGGGATGAATATTCTTCCGCTATTAATAACAACAGGAAGAGTTCATTGCCATCCGCAGGTTGGGTACCATAACAATCTAAAAGTTTAAATGTTTAAATTCAAAACGATATAACTGCTTGAAATGTGCCAATTTTGTAACTTATTTTACTCCATTATCATCAAAGATTAGTTCTCCTTTTATTCTGTGAACTACAAATTGCAAATGTTTTTCAATGGATGAGTATAATCAAAAAGCAATTTTTTACACTCTTTCAGTCAACCAAGGTTTTTCAGAGAGTGTGGGGTATAATTTAAAAAAGAAAAGATTTACTTGGTTGTCATCACATGTAATAGCTTTTTTATTAGATGGTACAGAAGTGATCGCCTGAACTGTTAAATCAATTTATTCAAATAAAAAAGCTGATGTGAATTTTGAAATTGGAATCAATCTAGTAAGAAATTTTGGACCCCATAAAGACATTTAAACATTATACTAAGTACTATTTGAGCAAGCAGAGGTGGATTGTCAACTGATTTAACAAATAGTTATTTGCTATGTTATAATAACATTCTCTTATAAAAATTATGGAGAACTGGAGAATTATGCATCCCATTTTACTAGCATTAAGAGTATTAAATACAAATAGCAAAGAAGATTTTTTTATTAAGTTATTAAACTTTTGACGTTATCCTTCTTAATTTTGACATCATCCTTCCTAAATTTGCTAATGAGGTTAAATAAAAATCCTGTTTTAATATATTATGCAATGACGTTGATGTTACTTAGTACGCAATCATCATCATCTTGTCGTGCCACCAGCACGGATATACCTGACCCTCTCTCGCCACTCCTACCTATCGTTCATCGCTTCTGGCAGGTCCTCAGGGCTACATCCCGTATCCTTACAGAGTTGTTGTATGTAGGTTCGAGCTGGTCGTCCTGCTTTTGCTTGGCCATATTAGGGAGTCCATAGTACATCCTCTATGAGCTCGTCCCTGCTTCTCCAGCAGTGTCCTGCATGTCTGGTTCGTCTAACTTGGATTGTTTTCGTGATGGGAGGTAGGTGGCCGTACAGCTGCTGTTTTGTGGGGTGTTGCCTCCAGAACTTGTTCAATATTGCTTGCAGCATTCTTGTGTAGTTACCGTCAAGCTTTTTCTCCATCCGTTTAGTTAGCGTCCATGTAGTGCATCCATATAAGCAGTATCGAGACGATCGCTGCTTGGAAGAAACTGCGTTTTATTTTATCGATCAGGTCTGACTTCTATATGACCGATAGCCTATCGATAGCTGTCCATGCCTTTGTTAGTCGCGAGTCGATGTCTTTTTCGGTTGAGGAGACACTGCTTCCTAGGTAGGTGAACTTAACTAGTTTTAGATAGCTACCACCTAGTGAGGAAATGTCGCCTGTTTGATTAAAGCAAATGTATTCCGTTTTGTGTGCATTGACATTGGCACCAATGCCTGCGGTGGCTCGTTCCAGACAATGCAGTAGGGTTTCGGCTTGGGCGGGTGCATTTGTCAGAATCGCTATGTCATCGGCGTAGTCGGCGTCGGTAATTATTTTTGCAGAGTACCTTCTGCTTCTTTTCTTTGTCACATCGAAACTGTTTTCTTTGATTTTATCAATCGATGTTCTAAACCTGTAGTCTTGACAAATGATAAAGAGGTTTGGGGCTAGTGTGTCTCCTTGCAGTACTCTTGCTACAATGTCGAAATAGTTTGTCTCCATCCGGGGAACGTACTTTCACTTTGGTGTTTCTGTAGAGAATCATTTGGTAAGCCGTATGCTAGTAGAATTTGTTCCATCTTCCCTCTGTGAATGGAATCAAAGGCCTTGGTAAAGTCGACAAATAGTATTGTTGCCAGTAGGTTTTTTGTCCGTACGCCTTCAAGGATTCTACGGATAGTCAGTATTTGTGAGGTCGTGGATCTATATCTCCGGAAGCCATTTTGGTTCTTCCTAAAAATGTGGTCAATTTTGGGTTAAATTTTGAGACAATTACAGAAAAGTGCTGACAAGATATCGTTCTCGTGATCAAAAGCCACAGAATTTGAATACTGGATAATTTCATTCAATGCTGACCAAGTATCAATTGTATTTATATGACCTTTTGGACTGCTAATATAACACTTAACTACATTATAAAAGGTTTGAAACCGCAAATTTCAATAAGTTCCCAACACAAGGATAGAGATACTGCCATCGATGTCTTTTGATGACTGAACAGTTAAAATATTTTCATCCAAAAATGCTACAACTAGACACAAAGTATTTTTTAAAACTTTTTTCAATTTTGCAAGATTAATCTTATCTAATTAAAAAAAAAAAGCAATCATTTCATCATCAATTTGATTTCCACCAGTAGAGGAAAGTTTTTGTTATATCTCTTTGAACAGCTGAGGGCGTTGGTATTTGACTCTTTTACACACCTATATACAGATGGTGGATTTTTGGGTCGCATTTTTCCACGAACTTCTATTGTATCAGAATTTGAAGGCTAATGTAGTTGACAACTTTATTGTTTGTAACATTCAGATTGGCATTTAGAAGTGATTCTCTGTCTGTCTGTCTGTCTGTCTGTCTCGCCTTTATCTTTTCACCTCACACGCAGTTTTCTCTTGTTGGCTTCTGTAATTTGTTTTGTAAGCAAAGACACAATAATCGTAACCCTAACCCTAATCCGGGGCGCAAATCTTCCGCATCTTCAATTCCTCGCGAATAATTGTATGTACAGTTCCCACACTGACATCAAACTGTGCACTTATTGACTCTATAGACACACGACGGTCCTTATCCATGAAATTCTTTATTTGTCCAATCAACTCTGGTGTTCTGACTTCCTTACTCCTCCCACACCCCTCATCATCCCTCACAGAGTCCCTGCCTTCCTTGACTCTCTTATATCCCTCAAAAACTGATGCTCGATTCATGCAAGATGGTCCAAAAGTAGTCTGAAGCATTCCATACGTTTCTGTGGCATTTTTTCCAAGTTTAAAACAGAATTTTATTGCGTATCGTTCTTCTAAAGTGTCCTCACTTCCAGGTTGCATTTTTGAAATTCACCAGCTGTGACAATCAGGTTTTAGTAGGGTGTATTCCAATTGCTGCTGTAGCTGTTCATTTGAACCTGAAATCATAAAAATTGGTCAGTCATCTCATAAGATGTATAGCAATAAAATACTGAATTTTCAAGAGTCTTCGACAATCTTAAATGCCTGTACGAAAAAGTCTGGAACCTTATTGAAGGAACCTCGTATCTCAAAATCTCAGAGAACTTTGCGTCCCATTTTTCCGGACAGATTCCGGGTTGTGTAAATACCACTTGTTCATATAGTCAAATTTCAATTCCTTGCACAGTTCCCAGAGGATTACCTTTCCGAACCATGGAGGTGCCCGTGGTGTAGATGGAGGTGCCCGTGGTGTAGTCGTTATCACCGTAGGAAATGAACACGGCGATACGAGTTCAAATCCTGGACGAGACTGATTGCATTTCATATAGCACTAATATCCTTGGGAAAGGTATGAATCCAATTATTCTCCCTCCAGCTAGGTTCTTCAGCCTTGGTTAGGCAACTAGTCTAGGAGAAGGAAAACTCTGAATTCAAACCTGTTAAACTCCGCTTAAAAAATTGACCTTGTGTCATATCCTGCCCGAGCGGAGGGGTTGGTAAATATTACCTTTCTGAACCAGTCGTATCTAGTCTTATACTCTTTTTGCGCTAATTTGCTGCATTCACTTATTATATGATTGATCGTTTCGTCTCAATCACTACATAACCTACATTTTCAATTTCGTTTTGCTTTAACACAATTGGTATTTATGGCGTTGTGTTGTACTGTTATCAGAAGAGATTCAGTTTCTCTTTGAAGGTTTGTTGCGGAGCCGATAAGCACGTCTACTCCGCAAATTATTTTTGAGGTTTGTTAAGCATGTGGGTAATTGATAGCCAAAGAACAATGAAGAGAACAAAGGCAAGATAACAGTAGAACAAATGACAATTTATTTGTTACAGATCGGGCGTAAAAGGCAATAGGAAACTGATTCTCGTATCAATTCAACAGAGACCACTATTGTTGGTTTCAGGGCGTATTGAGTTGAGCGCTCTCTCCCTCTCTCGGTAGCTGTTCCTTCTCTCTCGCTTTCTCCCTAGTTCTCCTTCCTTCCTTCCTTCCTTCGTTGAGTTGTAACGCGTTCGTCGGGCAAATGCACTTAGAATGCTACTGCCTTTCAGCCGTTACCGTGCGTATTTATATGTTCGTAAGCTCTCGCACTAATTTGCATACGTGTACATTACCTCTCGCTGGTTCGAGATCTCCCCTCGTCAAATATGCTCGCGGCAGCCATATCGGTTTCTCTTCGACAAGCCAGACACGTTCGTGCGCGCTTCGAATGCCCAGGTACGTTACCTTCACAGAATTGGTAAAGATCAATTGGTGTGTGTCGTCGAAGTTGGTAGAGTCATCAGGATGATTGATGTCGGTAGCTGATATGGTCGTCGTTGGTAGAGTCAGCTGGATGATCGATATCAGTGGTCAGTTGGTATGGTCGTCGTCATAATTGGTGTGTCATTGTTGCTGCAAAGTCAAGCGAACGGACAGGGAACCGATAGCTTAGGTTGCCGTACCTTAGTGCTGCGAAGCCGAGTGAACGGACAGAGAACCGATAGCTAAGGTTGTCGTATCTTAGTGCTGCAAAGCCGAGCAAACAGACAGGGAAATCGTGGTTAAGATTTGCCGTATCTTAGCGCTGCAAAGCCGAGTGAACGAACGGACAGTGAAACCGACCGAAATGGTTAAGACCAGGTCATATTAGAGTCCTCTTCGTGTTTACCTCCGGGTCGTCTGCTTCGACGAGTTAGTAAGAACCGTCAGAGATAATCCAACCCAAGGATGGTGACCTTTAATGGTCCTTAAAAGACCATTTTCGCATGTCTATGTAGAAGTAAGGCGAATACGACCACGAGATGTAGGCTTACGCCTTAAGAGCTTCGTTACGAGCTAACGTGTAAGCTGCCGGATTGCTAAAAGTTTTTTTTGTACAGAGCGAAAGCTTTGTCACACTATCAAGCCGCGTAGACAGTATTAGTTCGTCAATACAAAATAGAAGTGGAAATACAGTCCTTCTTTAGCCTGAGATATTATAATAGTGACTTTTGAAAGACAAGAACTATTAATATTGTAAAAATGTAGGTTATTCTCTTTTTTAGCCGTTACAGCAGGTCAGGGCTACAGATGGTTTCATCATTTCCGGCCGTAGCCGGATGTAGAGTTTTTAAGGGTTTGATTGATCTGATTTGTTTACGTTTTTCGACGGGTCACGACAGGTTTCCCTTTCTTAGCCATATCCAAGTCTTCTCGTGTAAGATTTCGCCTGTTAGTCGTTTGAAATATCCAAGCAATTGTTTTTCTTCTTTTTTTCTTGTTGTTGTTCTGTTGTTGTTTCCGATCACTGTAATAAGTCTTTCTTTGTTCTTTTTATGTAGCCTTCGAGTCACCGTATCGATGTCTCGACGCTCTCTTCAATGTTGGTGAGTCCTCTTCCTCCTCCTTTTCTTGACACAGTCTGTCTATGCTATCTCTGGGATGTAAGACCTTATGCAACATGATTAATTTTCTTTTTATCTGTTTCATTTGTTGAAATTTTTCCCTCGTCCACTTCAAGAATGGTCTTGAGTATCTTACAAGGGAGACAACCCAGGTGTTTATCCATTTGATGAGATTTTTGCTATGTACTTAGGTTTTGAGTACTTTTCTCGTTCTCCTGATATACTCTTAAATTTTTTTTTCTTTCATCTGCGCTTGTTTGATGGTGTCCGTTTTCGATATTTCCAAGTACTTGTAAGTTTCCTTTTTTCCGAGCGTTCTGCTTTTTCGTGATTTGATTGTTCCATTCCTTCTGTCATTTGTCGCTTTCTGCTTCTTATTATTAACATGACACATTTTTCTATGCCAAATTCCATTCCTTTTTCCTGGCTGCATATTCTTATTGATTGTATTAGAGTCTCCAGTTCTATTCATTTTTGGCAAAGTTTGGTGTCGTCCATGTATGTTAGTTGGTTAACCTTTTCTTGTGATTTTCTTTATGATTTTGTAGCCATCTGTGCATTTCCTAAGTATGTGATCGATTGACATCATTACAAATAGTAATGGTGATAGTGTATCTCTCTGGAATAGTGCTCTGTGGATTTTCACCTCAGCTAATTTTTTTCCACCTGCTGTCAATTCCACCCTTCAATTTTCCATGGTTCCTTCGATAAATTTTATGACTTTGTCTGCTATCTCGCACATGTTGAGACAATCTATTATCCAGTTTTGCGGGACCGTGTCATATGCCTTTTTGTAGTCAATTCATGTCATAGCTACATTTTCATCATGTTTTGCTCTCCTTGAGGATGTGTTGATCAATGTGTAGTAGATCTCCTGTTCCTCTTGTTCACTTGTGGCAGCCTTTCTGTTCTCCAGGGAACAATTTACGGCTTATCAAAGAGTAAATCTCCTTCCTAATTTGTGCAGTTAATATTTTTCACATCATCCGTAGGCACGCAATGGGTCTCTAGTTGTTGAGGCGGTTCCTTTTTGGGGGTCTTTTTGAATCAGGGTGATCTTTCCTTTAGTCATTCATTCGAATATCTCTGTTTCTTCAAAGCATCTATTAATTTCGATAGCCAATTTGTAGTGGATGGAAGTGGATTTTTTAAAACGAGAATCCATGAAAACCATTATGGTCTAGCGTTTTCCAATTTGGTACTTTTTTCAGTGTTACTCTGAGTGAATCAAGGGGCAGCATCGCCTTAAGGCCTTCTTCAATTCCTTATAACTCTTTTTCCATGTTATTTATCCATTCGACTTTTCTGTTATGTTCTCTCCATTTCCATATCTGGCTCCAAAAGTGTTTTGCTTTCTTTTTATCCGTTTGCTGGTATGTCTTTGTGTATTTTCTCCCTACTTCATGGTGGAATTTTCCTTCGTTTTTTTTTTTTTTGAATGCCCTGTTTTGTCTTTATTCTTTGCTTCTGTGTCGGCAACTTTTTAGTCTTTCTTCTTTCACCAGCAGGCGTTTGGTTGGAAAGTGCTTCTGAGTGAAATCATCTGGAAGTTGCAGGTTCAATCCCCACAAAAGGTAAGAATAACAAGTAATACTTACTATAACTTAACACTTTTGCCCAGTTTTGCCTTACAGAATAAGAACAGTCTACTCATGTAGTTCAAATAAAGGGTTCAATTCGAGATTCTGTGCAGACTCCTGAGTTCGACATGAAAAATCTGTAGAAGACCGAAGGACATATCAGACGAAACGTTGTGAGCAAAACAATAAAGAGGAGGTCACTAGTCTGAATATTCTAAGTAATAATAATTATCAAACTTCATCTCAGAAATTTAGACAAATGATGAATAATAAACATACACTTTTCATATTTATTATTGAGATTTGTGATTGACTTACAGTTAATTATCTAGAAGACATAAGCAAGATCACAAAACACTTTTTAGTCACTATGCGCGCGCGCGTGTGTGTAAGGATAGTATAGACACAGAGTTAATACCGCTTATTGCGCCCTTTTCTTGCCAATGAGATCATCGTACTAAGTTGCCTCTGGTTGGTTGGTTGAGTGTGTTTTATGGTATTTCAATCCTTGCAGGGTATTTAATGCCAAATTCTGTTTATATATATATATATATATATAATGTGTTCGTGTGTGTGTTTGTAGGTAAAAATTTTAAACAAGCCAAAACTCATTTATTTGTACACAGTTAAATGGTTTCAAGTATTGCTATTTGACACTAATAATTCTGATAATAATAATTAAAGTGGGAGATGAACATAAATGTAGGGGTAGCACTGTCCTTTTCCTCTTCCTGACAGCAAATCTGTGAATGTTGACCATTCTTATTTTAGGTACTCAAACAACAACCAAAGCAACAACTCAACAGAGTCACCAACGGAGATATTGAATTAGAGAAGGCAACAAAAAAGTATAATTCATTTGTTATCTTAAGAGAAATCCTAGACAAAGAGGGTATAGAAAAAGAATAATAGAAAATTGGACAGAATCTCCTAGATTTAATACAGCAAGCCAAAGACTTGCTGATCAAGTTAAAATGATATCGAAGAAATGTTGGTTTTCTGACCTTAAGATTCTAGAAATATGTAAATAAGTAAATAGAAAGGATATTAACAAGATTCTCTGACCTGAATGAAAACATTAAATACTAAAAAGTAAGAACACCTTAAGCGAATTGAAATGCAAAATACAGAAAACTGAAATACCACACACCTCAGCACCATAAAACAAATACTAACGTAAAAAGACTAGACAAATGTAGAAGTAATTAAGAAAATCATGACTGAAAAGAAGTCTATATTACCATTCCCTGGGCGTCATGTCTGGTAAAAAGTCAAGATAGAAACCGAAAAGGTAAACAAATCATAAAGAAATATCCCATCAGGTAACATCACTGATCTAAACGAACTAATTTACGATGGGGTGAAACTAGTCTGTAATAAAATCGGCGTGCTCGTAAAGAATCTGAACAGAAATACGAAACTCAGATTGGAAATTAGCTTAGAAGGACCGGTAAAGAAATTGAAACAAAAAACAAAAGTGCTAAGTAAGAAAAAACTAGCAAAGATCAGCTGTATAGCGGACTTTGACATCCCGGCAGACCACAGAGTGAAAATCAAACAAATCGTAAAGAGATACAAGTACTTAGACCTTGCCAGAAAACTAAAAAAAGCTGTAGAGTATAAGAGTAACTGTGATACTAATTGTAACTGGGATACTTGGAACGGTCCCCAAAGGTTTGGAAAGGGGGCTTGAAGAGTTGGAAATCAGAGGACGAATCGAGACCATCGAAACTACAAAGATTGGCCAGAATACTGAGAAGAGTCCTGGAGACCAAAGGAGACTTGCTGTTATTCAGACTCCGGTTAAAGACCGTCAGCTAACGCTGGTGCGAAAAACTCATGAGAAGTATAATAATTATGATAATGATTATAATAATTCCTAGGTTGAACACTTCTATTTGACCCATAGATGGGATCCTCACAGGTGCTATAACTCCAGGTCAGAATAGACCAAAGGTAATGAAGGGGTAATCTACGTTCCTCAAAGCTCCAGAACTGGAATCTCAATATTAGATGATTTAGAGTCATATGCTGGACACTCGTTGCAGAGTGGGTAGAATCTTACCTGTCTGAAGGGATGCAGTTGGCGTATGCTACAGTTTCAGTCGCCTGAGCTGTTTGGTTTTTGTTTCTTTATTAAACAACATATCCACCTTCATCGTTTATCAAATGCCAAAGTCGTCCTTGTAGAAGAACAGCTGTGATACAATTTAGCCCATCGTTGTGGATGGGGATTAGGAGGTTCAATACCTTTCCCGAAGGGTATTAGTCTGTAAATGAACGTAATAACATGATTGCAGTTCAAACTCAATTTTTAAATTGCGAGTGTATTTCATGCTGAAAATTGTTCACTTGATTTTTGTATCTTTTTCCATACAGAAAAATAAAAAGAAAGAAAAGAAACCAACAAAATTCATAACCAAATAACTCTGTTTCTGCAATGCAAGAAAATAATTCTTACATCAGATTTTTTCTAATTTTTCTTAGTAAATATAGAAATTTTATATAAATTCGTTCAATAGTTTTTTTTTTTTTGTGAACGTCAATGGACGTCAAGTTTTCGACAAATGCCTTGGTCAAAGCTACAGGATACTAAGTAGCCTCTATGTATTATTATGTTTAGTGTTACTCAAACGAAAACAAAGAAAGAAAAAAAAAAGAATAATATGCTAATAACTAAGACTATTTGCATTCGATCAAGATTAGGTTGCGTTTAAAGTGTGAGTGTCTGTGTATGTGTTTGACTTACGATCAATCATGCTGAAAACACCGATGATTAGTTCATTCATGGATGGATTTTAACGGCATAACAATTCGCCCAGTGTTATTTTATGCCTAGGGATTAGGGAACTTTGTTCATTGTACAATTATATTTACATTTTTTGTACAGCTGTTTCAAAAGTGTTTCTGCACACGGTTATATATCAAGTATTCCTATATAATATAGATAATTTGTACTCAGTTGTATGGTTTCAAGTATTCCTGTCTAATACTAATAATGATATGGCTTCAACTGATTATTTCTGTTTGAAAATAATTATTTGTTTGCACACAGTTATATGGTTTCAAGTAATAAAAAATTATCCTTAGTAAACAATTATAGCTACAAGTAATTATTCTTAATACAAATAATTTACTCTATAAGGCATCAAGTATTCCTATCGTCGAGTTGTGGTTGCTAGCCCGTAACAGCGAGTCGTTACGTGGACTAGATGCTGCATTGCTAGGGTAGTCCGTAACAGCTCCGTAGGCGGTAGCTATGGCTTTGTTGTGCCGGGTAGCTGTGCGGGCGTATCGTTGACGGTAGCTATGGCTTTGTCGTGCCAGATAGCTGTGCGGGCGTATCGTTGGCGGTAGCTGTGGCTTTTCGCGCAAAAAGCTGTGGTGGTAGCTAAGGCTTTTCGCGCCAAAGCTGTGTAGTAGCTAAGGCTTTTCGCGCCAAAGCTGTGCACTGTCGAGCAAACAGGCCAGGAGGCCGAGGCTAAGATTGGCGTTATCTTAGCGCTGCGCGGATGGTGGAGCGGTAGCTAAAAGCCAACCCTTGCCTTTAGCGCTGCGCAGCCAAACGGACGAGTGGAACCGAGCGATGGTTAAGACCGGCTGGTCTTAGTGAGTCCTCTTCGTGTTTGCCTCCAGGCCGTCTATTTCGACTGGTCATTAATGACCGCCAGAGATGCTCCGACCCACAGAAGGTGACCTCTCATAGCCCTTAAAAAGGACCGTAAAAAAAGGTCGTTGAATCTACCACTAGAAGTGCAACCACGATAACATAGGACCCGAGCCTCGTGGAACCTAGTGGCCCCTGAGAGCGTCCGCGTAGACCTCTGTATTTATCGTTGCGTCCCACCAACGCACGAATATGGCACAAGGCCGTTTTTAAGGTGGGCCCGGTCGCAGGGCCGAAGCCCACACGCGTCCGGCAAGGCCAAAAATACCTTCGGCCCCGTCGGCATTCCCCTTTTTGGGGCGCCTCAGGCACCAGGCAATAAACCCAACTCCCCCGAAGGGGGTATAAGCCTAGGGGGATGGCCCCCTGAGGCCGGAGGAACTCTCCAGTGCCGAGGCACATCCGGCAGAACCGTCCAGAGATAAAACGGCCTACCGAATGCAACCCAACAACTGGAGAGGAAAAAAAGTCCGCGGGGACCTCTGTATTTATCGTTGCGTCCCACCAACGCACGAATATGGCACAAGGCCGTTTTTAAGGTGGGCCCGGTCGCAGGGCCGAAGCCCACACGCGTCCGGCAAGGCCAAAAATACCTTCGGCCCCGTCGGCATTCCCCTTTTTGGGGCACCTCAGGCACCAGGCAATAAACCCAACCCCCCCGAAGGGAGTATAAGCCTAGGGGGATGGCCCCCTGAGGCCGGAGGAAATCTCCAGTGCCGAGGCACACCCGGCAGAACCGCCCAGAGGTAAGACGGCCTACCGAATGCAACCCAAGAACTGGAGAGGAAAGGCCACACACAAACGCCCTAGAAGTCCGCGGGGACCTCTGAATTTTCGCCGCCTGGAGCCTTTTTCTTATGGAAGAAAGGGAACTTCACTTCTGTCGCGCCACGTGAATAGAAAGTTCTTCTACAAAAAATGGACGTAGAAAATAAGTACTTCTATAGCCCGGTATAGGCTACCGAAGAGTATTACTTCCATTTTTATAGAATTATTTCTAGCAGAGGTGTTTTGCAAATGTTGATAAATGTTAATTTATTCCTTTCTTAGCTGTAACGGCTGGTTAGAGTCGAAAAAGTGCTTAGTCATTTCCGGCTGTGCCCGGATGTTATTTTTCTAGGGCAAAGGTGTAATCCGATCTGTTTACGTTCGCAGGCCGGTCGCGGCAAATCCTTCAACGTAAAAAGAAAAGAAAAAAAAAAACAACCATACTGTAAGGAAGATAATTCACAGCCTTCTTTAATCACAAGATAACAACCTTTACGTGTGTCAATATAAAACCAAAAATAAAAGTAACGCGTGCATCCAATAAAATGTCTATTTGTTTACAGATAAAGAATATATAAAACTTGCACATTATATTCACTTAATAAGAAAGGAATCACATACTGCTAAAATTATTGCACCTGAGCGTTCAGTCGAATGACCGAACGATTAACCCAAGGCAGTCGTCTCCGAAAAGATTTGGGCCGAAAACAATGAACAAAACAGAGGTACGGATACAAAGAAATTATAGAATTTGTTAGAATTAAAAAATAAAAGTCTTACAGGTTCAAAAGAGTCCTTTAAAAATGGAGTTCTTCACGACAGTAAAATATTCAGTTGAACAGCAGCAGCAATTGTAATTAAGAAAAATGTATTGAGACAGATTTCAGTAATTTGTTTCTTAGAAAGTTCCTTCATGAAGAGTCTTGAAGGGGAGAAGTTCAGCCAGCCTCGTGTTCTGCATTCATGAATTTCGCAATTCCACGGTAAAAAAATTGAATAAGGAATTTCCTCCGTTCAGCAATAATGAATATCTCTTCGAATAGGAGATTAGGCAATTGAATCTGAAACTTGATAAAGTTTCCTAAGGTCAGCAATTAAAATTATCTCCTTTCGACTAAAAGATTCAGCAACTGATAAAAGATACCTGCTAGAACTCCATCAGGTTCTCTGTCAGCCATTAGAAATTTTCCTATTCAAGGGAAAATTTCTTCACACCACATGGTTCTCAGCGGTCAAGCACGGAGTTTCTTTTTGAGCGGTCCGCTCCCACCAAATTCTTCTCCCAAAAAAGGCCGAGTTTCCTATTTCCCGTTACAACATCAAAAACGGTGTTAGTTCCGGTCACGTCACTAATTCATTTTCTCCGGTGAAGTCGAAAAATGTCCCGTCAACACAAACCTCCATCATTCAAAAATATAATTTCGACAATATATGTACCGCCGAAGCTAGTATTTAGTTAGCTGATACTTAGTAAACAGTAGGCTGTGTAAGAAACTTTAGGCTTATGTGTCAGACTAAGAAAAGCTTAGTAAATAACTACTGGGGTTTTCAAACATGTAACATCATACATTGGGTATCTATCAAAAAATTTATATTCGATTTCATACCTACATATGAATAACGTCCAAGTGTAAAAGCAGCTTAGTAATTAGAAAACTAAATTATAGATCAAGAGGTTTATTGTTTATTTGAACGTGAAAATCGCTATCAGAAAATCTTAAATTTCTAATATGAGCAAAAAGGAGAGTTTCTCTTTTCCGTTTGTATTTACTCAACTCCTTCGCCTCGAGCAGAGTGTGACACAAAGTCAATTTGTTAAGTGAAGTTTCTCATACTCGCAAAGTATAAGTCATTTTTAAAAAGCAACGTTTTGAAAATTTTTTGTAAGTTGATTGGACAGCAACAAAACCGGAAATGGAAGTTAATGTATTGTGATTCATTAATCATCATATATACTGGGGATAATTCAATCTTCTGCGCTTTCGTGGGGATGGAACGTTTACAATTTATGAATGAAGAACGAACGCCATGATACAGTGGCAAACCCAACTTTATTTAATTTCGACTTGAACTCAGGTGAGTTACTTAGCAGAGCAAATGAGGTCCATTGGTCTAGCGGCTAGAGTGTTCGCCAATTGCCCGGGTACTTGATGCCTCCTTGCTTAACACTCAGCATTATAAGGTATGGATCAAGGGTAAAGTGGAACAATCTAGGGAAAGGAGTAGTTCCCTTCCCTACACCACGGTGTAGTAGCTATTGAAAAGGGAGCCTTCGGGTCACCCTCGACTATAGTCGCCAACTTTACTTTTATAGTGCCACATCTGCCTAAGTCGTAGAATCATTAGGGAATTAACTTTTGAAGACTTCATCTTCATTTTCTTGTGTGGTTTGGTTTCTTTGTTAAATGGCATATCAACCTTCGTGGGTTCTTATGTTGTAGCTGTCATTGTTGAAGAACAGCAGTGGTGCTATTTGAACCTTTGCTGGAGAATAAGGGGGGGTTCATACCTTTCTCAAGAGTAATAGTCTGAAAGTGAACCTAATAGTATGACTAGAGTTCGATCTCGCTTACTACATTGTGGTAGTCCACAATATTTGCCTCTACGCTACGAGAACGCATTCTTGCTAAGTTTGAATTTTAACCTTATAGAAGTAGTACTTGTGGCAGTATCGTTCACAACTCGTACACTTTCGTCTACACTCTAGTCGGCTGGGGCTATAGAATACACTAATTGCATCTCTGCAAAGGGGTAAGACCTCCCCAACTTGTGTCCTTGATATGACAGTAAACAATCTGATGGAGAATGCGGAGTACTCCTTCATTACCATTGCTCCTAGGTCAACTCTGGCACAGAGTGGTAACACCTGATAGGGTCTTATCTATGGATCAGATAAAACTGTATGACATTTAAACTGATTGCAAACAAATTACTAACGCTAAATTGATTTGTTTGAAATAGAACTGTTTAATCATTTAACTGAGTGTAAACAAATAACAGATATTTAATTCAATTGTTAGTTATACATAGCAATACTTGGAATCATTTAACTGTATGCAAATAAATGAGTAATGTTGAAGTGAATTATTAGTGTTAAATAGCAATACTTGTAACCACCTTATAAATTATAAGTGTTAGATAGTAATAATTGAAACCATTTAACTGTAGAAACAATGACATTACTAGTGTGCAAACAAATAAGTTTTAACTCACTTAAAAATGAAATCACCTTCAAATTGTTTACTTACAAATCATATGTATATTTATTTCAATGTGTGCAATCATAATGTGTGCAAACAAATGACTGATGTTAAATTTTTACATAGCAATACTTGAAACATTTAACTTTGTGCGAACAAATGATTAATGGTAAATAGAATTGTTCGTTTTAGATAGAAATACTTGAAACCATGTAGAAAAATGAGCTTACTTTTAAAAAATTTATCAAGAAAATGTGTTTACAAATCATATATATTTGATATATATGTATAAATAGGATTTGGTATTAAATAACCTATTGAACCTTTCGTCTGTTAAACGACTTCAATCCCACGTTGTGCTTGTTAAAAAATTAGTCGGCGGTTGGTTTTTTCTCGAAACCGGATCACACACGTCTTGTCATTTTTCATCCTTCGTGGTGGGCGGGATGGTGCGTGTGGTATTTCTTGATATGGACTTGGATGCTGATCAGTTTTCTCTTCCATCTATATCTAACAACCAACTTCTACCTTTCTGTGCGACTCACTCCTGCTTACTACCCAGAGACTCGAACTCCACTTCATCGGCAGTGCTTAGAATACGCTTACTACAACACCTGTAGAGTCATAAGACCCCTTCTCCCAAAAGGGAGTATCCTTTGTATTACATTAAACTGCAGGCCTGACAGTTACTACTAGATAATTTCTATGGCTGGGCTGAGATAACGTTTACTGGATTCGGGTAAAGTTGTACTTTATAGCGACTAACATTCAGATAATTTGGTTAACTTTTCGTCGGTTTGTTATTGTAATTTAAGACCTAAAACCAAGCATATTTTTTGAATTGAGCACATTTCTCATTACAAGCACGAAATGAGAAATCAAGAACAAAGTGTTTTCTGATTACTATCATGAAAACATAAGCAAACACCAACAAATATATGATTGTGAGTTTACCACCTTCGTCTGCGAAAGAATTGGTGGAGAATATCAGTTTATGATATAGCAGAAGATTAGTCGGAGAATATTAGTTTGTGAGATAGTGGAAGACTTTTTCAACAATATTAGCTTATGAGATAGTGGAAGATTTGTTGGAGAATATTAGTTTGTGAGATAAGATAACCTATTTGTTGTTACTGAGTTTATCAATAAACAACATTGAATCCGAAAAAGGTTAACAAATAGATTTATTACCTTTTGGTACAAAGGAATGTAATAGTTCATCAAACAAGAGTAATGAATACTCTGTAAGCAAGACTAGCCGCAAGTATTTGTCTGGTATCCAACAAATACTAAAGTGTGACACAAGGTCTTTTTAACGTGGGAGTCAGGCACAGGGCCGTAGCTCAGACACGCCCTTCGGCTCCAAAAATGCCTTAGACCCCGTCGGCATTCCCCTAAAAAGAGCGCATCAGGCGCCAGGCGATAAACCGAACTTTGCCGAAGCAGGTGAGAGTCTGGGGCGACTGCCTTTCTGAAGCCCAAGGAGTGTCGGTCTTAGTACCTGTGATATTAAGTATGTGTTTGTAGAAACGCAGGACGCACGAGATAGGTTCTTACTTGTATATCTATTAAGTAACGAATGAAATGATACAGGATTAATGCAAGGGAGGCAACTCTTATACGTTAGAGAGCTCTACCTTGTCACATCTCTCTTGTCAAATAAAGCTTGTTCTTTTTAATTTTATTTTTATTTATTTATATATAATGAAGTCCTTATATTTTGCTGGGGGGTTTCTTGTTCTCACAGGCCGGTTTGTTGGTGTTGGTGGTTGCTCTTGTATTTTGTCGGGTTGTGTCTGCTGTTGTATGGGCTGGGAGTGTTGTGTTATTGTATTGGTGTTATCTATTTCTGTGGGGTCATTGCTCTGTTGGGATGGTGATGTTGGCTCATCCCGACTAGTCCTCTGGGCTGGTAGATTGAAGGTTACTCTTCTTAGTGGACTACATATCTCTTGTAAGTGTCTTCTGTTGCGTCTGAAGAGTTTTCCATCGCTGTGCATTTTGACGATGTAGCTACGCAGTTCAGTACATTTGTCTACCACCGTCGCTATCTGCCACGTGTCGTTTTCCTGAAGGACAGACACTTTGCTACCTATCATCAATTCGGGAAGGTCTTTTGCATTTCTGTTGAAATATTGTTGTTGCTTCCTACTTTTGGTGCTCATCCGTTCACGGATTTGGTTGTCTCTTACTGTGTTTTTATCCATCAAGGTTGGGATCATTGTTCTTATTTTCCTGTTGTACAGGATCTCGGCTGGTGATGGCAAGTGATTATCAAGCGGAGAGCCATTTGGTAATCCAAGTGATGGCAAGTGATTATCATAGGAGAGCCATTTGGTAATCCATTTTTGACTGTTTCGCCTTTTTAAATGTATTTTTTATTGTTTGGACCATTCGTTCAATGAATCCATTTGACTGTGGGTACCTCGGGCTTGATGTGATATGCGTGAATTCCCATTCTATCGCGAAATTATGGAACTCGTTTGATACGAAGTACTTGGCATTATCTGTATATAGACGCTCTGGTATACCATGTACAGCGAAGATTGCTTTCAAGTATTCGATACAGCTTGCACTCGTGACACTCTTCATTGTCTTTACGAACGGCATTTTGCTGTATTGATCAGCAACGAGTAAAATTTGTTGGCCATTATATTCAAAGATGTCGGCTGCAATATTCTGAAATGGCCTGGTTGAGTGTTCTTTAATGATCATAGTCTCTTTAGTATTCTTTCTTTGGTGTTCCCTGCATATTTCACATGACCTTACCATCATTTCTATGTCTTTGTTTATTCCTCTCCAATAAACGCTATTTCTTGCTTTTAGCTGACATTTTTCTATCCCTTGGTGTGCATCATGAATTCTTTTAAGGACTGTGTTTTGCATACTTTTTGGTATGACTATACATTCACCTTTAGCCACTAATCCATCTTGTACAGATAAACAATCTTTCATTGACCAGTAAGTTCTTATAAGTTTAGGTGTATTCCTTTACATCCTCTGGTCATCCATTTACTATTACTTGTTTTAGTATTTTCAATTCTTCGTCTTCTTGTAGTTCTATTTGTTTCTGTACTGTTATGTCAACAGTATGTATTGTTAGGTCAAGTTCAATTTCTTCACCTTGTCTTGCCTGTGTTCTCGACAAATAATCTGGTATTCTCATCTCTTTACCAGGTTTGTATAAGATCTGAGCATCATATGGTTGTAGTCTTAATAGCATTCTTTGCAGTCTTGGGGGTGCTTGTGCAATGTTTTTATTTTGTATGTTTTCTAGTGGTTTGTGATCTGATTCTATTTGGAATTCTTATGTATGAAATCTTTCACAACCAAATACCACTGCTAGTAGCTCTCTTTCAATATTTGCATATCGTGATTCAGTGTCAGTCAATCTTTTACTGGCGAACGCAACAATTTTTTTATCATTGATTAACGTTTCACCTAGTCCTGACATGCTTGCATCTACCTGAATCGTTGAATTTGGCTTGAAGTAGGCTAGACATATTTTCATGGATATGGTCTTTCAAATTTTGGAAAGCTATATTTACGGTTTCGTTCCATTGGTATTCAGTGTCCTTCTTGAGTAATGACCTCAGTGGGGCTGTTTTGGAACTGATTTTTGGTATGAAAGGGCTTAGGTATTGGATCATACCTAAGAACTGTCGTAGTTCTTCTCGGTTGGCGGGTATCGGCTTTGATTTAATTTTGTCACATTTTTCTGGGTCTGGGTGTGAACCATTTTCATCCCAAATAAGACCATAGAATTTTATCTGTTTTTGTCTTATTTTGCATTTTTCTTTATTAAAAACAAGTCCATACTTTCGGGCTGTATCCATTGTCTTTCTCAATCTTCTATCATGCTCTTCAATTGTTTTGCCGTATATGCAGACATCATCAGATATTCCGATGGCTCCGTCACAATCTTCCAGGATTTGATCCATTTTTTGTTGGTATATGTCTTATGACATCTTTAGACCAAACGGACATCTTAAATATCTGTATCTACCAAACGGAGTATTAAAACATGTGAGCAGACTCGATTCTTCATCTAGATGTATAGCCCAGTATCCATGTTTTGCATCTAGTTTTGTGAAGTGTTTAGCACCTGCCAGTTTATGGGAAATTTCTTCCAGAGTTGGGGTTTTGTGGTGTGTTCTTTTGATGCATTTGTTCAGTGGTTTTGGGTCTAAGCATATTCGTAATGCACCATTTTTCTTCCTGCTACATGCAATTGCATTCACCCAGTCTGTTGGTTCATTTACCTTCTTTATCACACCTATGTCTTCCATTTTTTCAAGTTCTCTCTTTAATTCTTCTCTTATGTGAACAGGGTATTTTCTTGGAGGTTAGATGACTGGTGTTACATTATCAATAATGTATATTTTTTGTTTCCCTGGGAAGCTTCCAATACCTTGAAATCTGTCCGGGTATTCATTTGCCAGGTCTTCTATATTTTTTATTTCTCTTTTTGTATCAACTGTTGTTATACTACAATTGATCCGCACCAATCCAAGCTGTATGGATGGTCTTAAACCCAATATTGCTGTTTCATTTTCACATATAAAGAATTTTGTCTTTATAGTAGGTGAATTTTTATGTTTAATTTTCAGTATTATGGAACCATATTGTTCTATTTTGGTACCGTTTACTGCCCATAGAGTGGTTATCTCCCTTTTTACGTTGGTCGGTATTTCTATGCTGCCATAATTGTTTTGGGGGTACATTTTTTTATACATCCTGTACGGTATTATATTTCCGTTTGCCCCAGTGTCCACTTTTATTTTATATAAATTTTTATTTTATATTCTCTTTTTTCTGCATCTTCGCAGTCTATATTGGCGAATATCTCTTCTCTGTTGTCACCATTCTCTTTATTTATGGTGTATAGGCATAAATCATCCTCTTTGTATTCATTTTCTACTTTATAAGTGGCGTCCACATTTCTCCTAGCAATATTCTGCTTTCTGTGTCTGTTGTGTGGGCTTTGACTTCTGTTACTAGGTCTCATTTTATTTGGACTGTATTTGCTATTTTGTCGCGTATACATTTTTGTGAGACAGTAGTTTTCAAAATGATGTAGTCCACGGCATCTTTTACATTCTTTGTTGAAGGCATAGCAGTCTTCTCTTCTTTTTCCGTGATTTCTTCCACATCTTGTGCACGGTTTGGTCCTTTTCAGTTCTATCTCGTGGTATACTCCCGCTTTCGTTTCGCTTGCGTCCTTATAGCGCGTATTATTTTTGGTTGTAGCTTCGTATGCTCTTATGTTTTCGATAGCTATCTCTAGCGTGAGGTTAGGTTTGCTTATTAAATTTCTCCTTTCGTCTGAACATTTTAGTCCTTTTATAATTTGTTCTAGGAGTCTTTCGTCTTTGTTGGTACCGAATACTTACATCACGAATACTTAGACTGCAAACGAAAGCATCTGCTTTCGTTTGCAGTCTGACTAAGTATTCGTCAATTGTTTCGTCATTCTGTTCGAATGAAGTGAACTCCAAACGTTCAACCCATTTATTTGGTTTTTGAATCATTTGTGTTTCAAAAACTTTGAATACGTTTTTTGAATTTTCTTTTTGCTCGGTCGTGAGTTGAGCATTTTTAATAACTTCGCGACCCTTTGGTCCCGTGCTTATTAATATATAGTTATGTTTCAATTTTTCCTCCACGTTATGAATTACGAAGTAGGATGACATAAAGTCAACCCATTCGCTGAAGGCTTCATGTTTGTTTTCATTCGTCCAGTCTAACACTGGTAATGAAATATTTGAAGTCGCCATTTTTTTTCTTTTTTCAATAAAAAATTATCGTGGTGTTCTCACTTTCTTTTTTTTAAAGATTTATATCCAATATTCCTTCTTCTTGAGGTTGTTGTCTTGTGTTTTTTTTTTTTTTCTATTTCTTTTTTTTTTTTTTTTACCGCTGCCACCATGTTATATTAAGTATGTGTTTGTAGAAATGCAGGACGCACGAGATAGGTTCTTTCTTGTATATTTATTAAGTAACGAATGATATGATACAGGATTAATGCAAGGGAGGCAACTCTTATACGTTAGAGAGCTCTACCTTGTCACAGCCTTTAACGAGTGGCTTGAAGAAGTGAATCTTTTTTTTGAATTTCAGAAATTTGAAGGGGAGGGTAGAGATAGTACCACTAAAGCTGCAAATGTTGAAAAGAAAAAAAGAAGTTTGTTTATTTACCTTTTAGGAAAAAGGGTCAACAAATATACAAAACCCTAACAATTAAAAATGCAAAAGGAGAAACGATTGAAAATGATGACGAAAAAAAACTTGAAATGGTTATCGAAGCATTCAAGGACTACTGCAAACCTATGAAAACATTGACTGTAGACAGAGTGGAATTCCTACGGAAAGAACAAAGTAAAGATGAAAGCTTTGAGGACTATTTGTTAAATTTGAAATCGAGTTCTAAAGATTGCGAATGGAATAACGTCACTGAGAACGATATGATAAAATTACAAATAATAAAAGGAATACACGATAAAAAAAAAAACGCGCGAAATTCTCCTGAGGGAACCAGATTTAACCCTGACACAGTGTATTGACCGATGCAGAGCCGCAGAACAAAGTAAAATCCAGTTGCAAAAAATTGAAAAATACGAAAAATTAAATGTCGATGACGACGCATACGAGAAAGACATCAATGCGACTGGAAGAAAAAAACCCCAATATGATTGCATTTATTGTCAGAGAAGCCATGTAAAAGGAACCAGAAACTGTCCAGCTTATGGTCAGGAACGTTTTAGATGCAAAAGAAAAAAAACATTTCGCCAAATCCAAAATTTGCAAAGTGAGAAAAAAGTTAACTGATGTTTTCACGTTGTAGGGGAGACAATTCATAAAGTTCATGCGAATTTAAAATTAAAGCGGAAGCCCATTAAATTCATGATAGA
Source organism: Sepioteuthis lessoniana (assembly GCA_963585895.1). Taxonomy (NCBI): domain Eukaryota; kingdom Metazoa; phylum Mollusca; class Cephalopoda; order Myopsida; family Loliginidae; genus Sepioteuthis; species Sepioteuthis lessoniana. The sequence goes on from OY757907.1 coordinate 74,957,838, forward strand.
TTCTGGAGCAACTGTAAATGTACTTCCTGCAACATTCATTAAGGACAACAAGATGGAGCACTTACTAAAAAAAGGTAAGAAACTTGATATTTCAGTATACGGAGGGAAAAAGGTCAGAACCGAAGGAACAATGAGGGTAGAACTTATCAACCCTGTCAACAGAAGAAAAGTGACAGCCTCAGTCATGGTTGTGAATGAGAAGGTACAACCAATTTTAAACTGTAGTCTTTGCCAAAAGCTAAATTTAATACGGTTCAACCTAGATCAGTTTCAGCTGTAGAATGTGATGACCTTGTGGGGATTTAGGAATTAACAGTAAAACTCCCAACCGGATATTGACTCGTCGGCTGCCAGATACAAAATGTATAAACGCGTCGCCACGCATAAGGCTCTACGCATCCATCCGGTTAAAATCAGAAAAAAGAAAAATAATAAAAAGTAGCCAATGGGAAGCGGTCGCGCCAAAATTAGAAGGATTTTGGAGTGGCGAATTTGGAGCCGGTGAAGAGAGATAAATACTCAGGTTTTCTGTGAACCGACCTCTTTTTCGGGTAGTTTTTGCTGTCTGGTGTTTTGGGCACCACGCTACGTCTTGGGACGTAGCGTTGGTTAGTCCATTCACCAAGTAAATAAAGGAAAGTATGGAAGAAATGTTTTCGTCTCTTATCTGTTTCTATCTTTTCTTTTTGTATATTTCTTTTAGACTTTCTTTGGACAAGGCATTACGCCAGCCAGTCAACGTGGGGTAAAATAATATAACCAAAATATGGAGTCAGATATCTTACGGCAACACAGCCTTGCCCTTAGCCACTGACTTCCTAAATACCTTCAAACTCCACAACCTCAAATAACAAGCCCTGAAAAACATTAGAAAACTAGACATTGATGATTCCATCAAAGGGATTCTACTAGAATTCCCAGACGTTTTTGAAGAGAGAGTTGGTGAATTTGAAGGCGAACTAACACTTCAAACAGAGCCAGGCACAGTTCCTATACAACAACCCATAAGAGGTGTCCCATTTGCACTGGAAAAACAATTTAAACAAGAACTAGAAAAAATGATGAGGGACAATATAATTGAGAAACTGGAAGGACCTTGCTCATGGCTCAACAGCTATGTGATTGAAAGAAAACGCAGCGGAAAAATTCGGATATGTTTAGACCCCAAACCATTAAACAAGGCACTGATCAACAACTACCACTGCCAGGTACCAAGCTTGGAATCCATCACACACAGGTTTGCAAATAAAAACGCAATAAAATTTAGTAGATTGGACGTAAGAAGTGGATACTGGCATTGCAAGTTGAACGACAAGGCAAGAGAACTGACCGCCTTCGGAACGCCTCAGGGCAATTATCGATACAAAAGATTACCCATGGGTATCACACCAGCCAGCAAGGCATTCCAAACAAAAATGATCGAAAAATTCCAAGAGATAAACGGGGTTAGCATTATTCAAGATGACTGTCTGGTTGAAGGATTTGGAAACAACTCAGACCAAGCCATCAATAACCACAACCAGAACTTGCGGGCATATTTGCAGAGATGCAGAGAAAGAAACATAACAATTAACCTCGACAAATGCAAATTCCTCACAGAGGAAGTCACTTACATGGGTCATACACTGATTAACACAGGCTTGAAGCCTGATGAAGAAAAAATACGGGCAATCATAGAGTTCTCAGCACCTCGCAATTTGCATAATCTAAGACGCTTCATAGGAATGGTTAAATACCTCTCGAAATTTGATCACTCACTGACGACAAAATGTGAACCTCTAAACAGGCTAACACGGAAGGACCAGATTTTCCAATAGGCAGAGGTACAACAAAGAGCATTCGAAGACATAAAGAAAGCTGTAGCAAACACACCTACCTTGGCTTACTATGACTTAGAAAAGCCAGTCACGATACAGACTGACATGTCTGATGTAGGTGCGGGAGCTGTCCTCCTACAGAATGGAAAACCAGTATCATACGCATCAAAGGTGTGGAACGACTATGAAAAGAACTACGCACCAATTGAAAAAGAGATGAGAGCTGTTGTGTTTGGACTACACAAGTTTAGTGACTATTGTTACGGAAGACATGTAACAATAGAGTCGGACCACAAACCATTAGAAGCAATCAGCAACAAGCCTCTAAGCGAAGTACCAAAAAGACTGTTAAGAATGGCGCTTTCAATACAAAAGTTTGACTATAAAATAACATACAAAAAGGGCAGTGACATAATCATTGCTGATGCTCTTTCGCGAGCCCCAGTAGAGGATGACAATTTCCAGTTTAATTTCAGTGAAGTGAATCTATTAGAATTTCTTGCTGTAAGTGAACAGACCAGAGACAGGCTAGTCAATGCCACCAAAGAAGATAAGGATCTACAGAAGCTCATAAAACTAATTAAACAAGGCTTCCCAATGCAATATAAAGTCCTTGAACCACAGTTGAAGCACCTGTATAAATTCAGAGACTACCTGTCAACAAAGGATAATCTAATATTTTATAAAGACAGAGTCTTTGTACCTGCCTCAATGAGAAACGACATGAAGAAGAAGGCACACACAAGCCATTTAGCAGTTGAAAGTAACATGAGACGCGCCCTAGACACAATCTTCTGGCCAGGAATGAGGCACGAACTACAGGAATGTTATATCAACTGTAAACAGTGTAGCAGATATTCTGCAAGAAATAGCAAAGAGACATTAATCACAAGATCAGTGCCGGAATACCCATTTCAACGTGTTGGCCTCGATACCATGACACTGGATGGAAGGAAATACCTAGTCTGTGTGGATTATTTCTCCAATTACACCTTGGTTGATTGACTTCACGGAACATCATCATGGTGCACAATCAAGCTGATAAGGAAACACTTCATGAGATATGGCATCCCAGAAGAAGTTGTAAGTGATGGGGGCCCTGAATTTGATAACAAAATGATGAGAGAATTGGCCCATAAATACGGATTTAGATGGAATCCCTGCTCACCAGAGATGCCAAACGCCAATGGAATGGCAGAATCAGCTGTAAAACAAATAAAAGGCATCATAAAAAATGTAATAATGAAAACAGCGATCCTTGTCTGGCCATACTAGAATTCATCAACACACCATCAAAATCCATAGGAATGTCCCCAGCACAGAGATTCTTTGGAAGACAATTGAGAAGTGTACTGCCTACGATGAAGAAATTTCTATCCCCATTTAATGTGGAAGAAACAAAAACTAAAAAACATCAAAAGAAATACTATGACAAAAATGCCCATGACCTGATAGAATTAAGAGAAGGTGACCAGGTGACTGTGCAGCCATATGGCAAGAGCCAATATTGGAAAAGGGCAGTTGTCATAGAAAAGTTTGAATACCGACGATACATGATTGAACTGGAAAATGGGAAAAGACTAGTGAGAAATAGGAGACACCTAAGACTCACAACTAAACCAAAACATAGCAACATGACGAAAACAAACCACAAACAAGATATCACCAGCAATGACAGTGAACAAAACATCAAACAGCAACAACCAGACATGGCTGAAAGACAACCCCGTCTGAAGAGAGTCACCGCAGGCAAGACACCGAACCGATATGGTGAATGGCAACTCACATAAAATGAACACTTCAGATTTTTGTATGTATGAGGGATGTTGGTTGACTTATATACATAAGCGGCCCAATATTGGTAATGCCTTAAGGGGCCTTTTTACTGGGACACAAGCAGAAAAAGATGGCAGCAATAAAGCACATGTGTTGTCACACATGAGTCTTGGAGTTATTTCGACTAAACACCTGACAGTTTTTTTTTTTCGTTTTTTTCTGGTACCGTGAATGCTGGTAGATATTAGATTAGTAAATATTTAAGCTCTGGTGTTTTCCATTGAGCACTTTCTTTGCTTTTATGGAGAGAGCGAATATAAATTATTCATATAAAAACATACCAATACCTAATAGGCATCAGTATAAGTTGGTTCTGTTGAGAAGGATAGAATCTTTTATAAAAAATATGAGGTGGAAGGCATATTTTTTTCTTAATACGATTAACTGTACGGAAAAGGAGGGACGGGAGAAATATGGGTTTAGAATTAGGAACCCCCCCACACACACATATCAAAGAGATGGATAAGTTTGAGGCAGAAATGATAGGAATGGTTAAGGAGATAAAGTTTAGGAAAATGCGTAATAATATTCAGCAAAAAATGTATGAGGATATGAGGAGATTTAAGGAGTCCGAAAACATATTTGTAAAGTCGGATAAGTCGGGCAATTTGTATGAAATAGAAAAGGGAAAATATAAGCAAATGATGTTTAAGGAGGTGATTAAGAATTATAAAAAAGCACCACCTGATCTCGAAAAAGAGTTGAATAGCGAGGCAAAAATGTTACCGCATAAACTAGGTATTGTGGATAGAGTGGAAAAATACAATACCAAGAATTGTTTCATTACGATCAAGGACCACAAAAGTGATTTAAAGTCTAATCCTGAATGTAGGCTTATTAACCCGGCTAGTATTATTAACCTGGTTAGTAAAATAATCGTCCAAGAAATATGTGATTCAATTATGCTGGCATTAAATATTAACCAGTGGCGGAGCACAAAAGATTGTATTAAGTGGTTTGAGGAATACAATAAGAATGATAGGTGTTCCTTTATCAAATATGATATTAAGGATTTTTATACTTCGATAACCGAAAAGACACTGGATAGAGCGTTAGATTTGGCTAAGGAATATATGGTGATACCTTTAGACAAGGTGAAGATAATTAAGCATTGTCGTAAAACATGGCTATACTATGAAGAAACATGGCTATACTATGGAAAAAACATGGCTTTACTATGGAAAAAAAGGGGAGGGTGGAAATTTCGACGTTTCAATAGGGGCATATGATGGGGCAGAAATTTGTGAGCTCGTCGGGTGTGTATTATTATATAGTATTAATAAGATTATGGACCCAAGTAGCCAGGGACTTTATCATGATGATGGTTTGATTATCGTGGATAAAAGCACACCGAAGAAATGTGATGATATTAGAAAAAGATTGTATAAGCTGTTTGATGAGTTTGGATTTAGGTTAGATATAAGGACGGACCTAAAAATTACCGATTATCTTGATGTTACTTTAAATTTATATAGTGGAACTGTATCTCCGTTTAGAAAAAGGAACCAGGATCTGCGTTAGGTGAATAGGGGATCCAATCACCCAACACAGGTGTTTAAATATGTACCTAAAGGAATAGAGCATAGGTTATCAAATAACTCCTCCAATAAGGAAATTTTTGAACGAAGCAAGCAGGAATATGAGGAGGCTTTGAAGAACGACGGATATAGGATCAATTTAGAATATCGGGATAGGGAGGAAAGTAATACGCAAAAAAGGAGAAATAGACCTAGGAATATTTTATGGTTTAATCCCCCTTATAACATGGAGGTAGTCAATAACTTAGGGAAAGAATTCTTTAAGTTATTAAAAAGAAATTTCCCTAGTGGGAGCCCGTTACATAAGATATTTAATAAGAATTATGTTAAATTAAGTTATAGTTGCATGCCAAACATCAATGGCACAATCAATAAGAGTAATAGAGCTAAATTAAGTAAGGAGAAAAATAAGGTGATTGCTAAATGCAACTGTAGGGATAAGGTTAGATGTCCCCTGGAAGGCAAATGTAAGCAAGAATGTGTAGTGTATAAAGTGGAAGTATATAGTGATCCGAATAATAAGAGAAATAAAAAGATATACTTTAGGTCGACGCAAGGGGATTTTAAGACTAGGTATTATATCCATAAAACAAGTTTCTCACACGAGAAGTATAGGCATAGTACTACGTTATCTAGTTATGTGTGGGAGCTCAAGGATAACAAAGGGATAGATCCTATAATGAAATGGGAAGTAATAAAGAAATGCCGTAAATATAGGGCTGGGGATAGAAGTTGTCTCCTTTGCATGGAGGAAAAACTAGCAATAGCATCTTGTAAAAGTAGGGATATGTTAAACCAAAGATCGGGGGTGTTAAATAGTTGTAGACACAAAAGGGCGTGGTTGCTCTATAATTAGGAATAGGTTTCAGAGATTTTTTTTTTTATTAATAAAAGTAAGGTTTTATTTTTATTTATTTTTTTGTTTTTTTTTGTTTTTTTTTAAATTAAAAAAAAAAATTTTTTTTTAAATTTTTTTTAATGTAAATTCTAAACTAGGTGGGTTTTGGTGAATATAAGATGGCGCTTTCTCTTTTAGCATTAGTTGGAGTTAGACTTCCTGATGATCGATAAGGTGAAACTTTAGTAGAAGATTTCCAACTCGCGATTTAAGTTAATCTTATATATATATATTTGTACAATTTGTATATATATATATATATATATATATATATATATACAAATTGTGCTAATTCCACTGTAAATGCACTAAGATGTAACTAATATTCTGATCTAATTCCAATATACAAATGAAATTAATTGATTCAACAGTACTTAATGATAGTTTCTTATATAAAATTTACAGGTCTCTTACTCTCATATATATATTTACCCAACCCATTCACCATAAGCAGAATGTGACACAAGGTCTATTTTTAAGTGATTTTAGCAGGTTTGAATTCAGAATTTCTTTCTCCATGACTAGTTGCCATACCAAAGTTAAAGAGCTCAGTTTCCCCTACTATTTACCCATAACTAGAGGGTAAATAGTAGGATTCCTACCTTTCCCAATGGTATTATCCCTATGTGAAATGGAAACTGCTTCATCCTGGATTTGAACTTAAGAAGCCTTCATACTCTTATATATACATATTTATTTAATTACAGATGCAACTTATATTCTTATTTAATCTCTATATGATTAGCATGCCTCCAGAGCTTATTATAATGACTGTTTATACTGACATTAAAAAGCGATGGAGTTTTTATGATTATATTTGCTATAACAACAATTTTCCTTATTATTTCAAATTATCACTTGTTTGTTTTTTTTCTTAATACCTGTAATAGTATTGTCATCATCAAAATCACAATAAGTTTTAGGCTTGTCATTGATGGTTTTACATCATTTCTTATAAAATGACAATCTTATTTATTTTAAAGCTACCTTTGTTTGAAACATTCAGTTACTGTTTTAACTTAATTCTGAAATATCTGATCAAGTTATTGGGTTAAAAATAAGAGTTATTTTATGCCTAGAAGTTAGGAAATCATATTCATCGAATGTTCATATTTACATTTTTTTGTGCAGTTGTTAAAGAGTTTTTTGCACTAAGTAATATGATATCAAGTATTCCTATTTAATACCAATAATTTGCCAACAGTTGTATAGTTTCAAGAATTCCAATTATACCTGCATTGGAAAAATAAAGTATTAAAAGGTCTTACATTTACTGCACTTTTAACTTGGACAATTACTAATCATTTACTTTGTGGGTAGAATGTTCACCAATGGCCCAGGAGACTGGGGTTCAATCCCAGGCTGAGTCATATCAAATTCAAAAAATGTTACTTGACACAGCCTTGCTTAATGCTCAGCATTATAAGGTATGGATCAGGGATAAAGTGGAGCAATCCAAGGAAAGGTGTAGTGCCCTCCACTATACCTCAGTGTTGTAGCTAATGAAAAGGGAGCCTTTGGGTTACCCTTGACTACAGTCGCCAACTTTACTTTTTTATTACAAAACAATTATAACTTCAAGTAGTTATTCTTAATACAAATAATCTGCAGTCATATTATATCTGGTATTCCTATCAAATACAAATATGAATCATTTCTAAACAGATCTATTTGACCCATAGATTGAACCCTAACAGTTAATTCCACTCCAAATCCGAGTTGACCAGGGAGTAATGACAATGAAGGGTTCTCCACACTCTCTAGATCTCCAGAACTATATTATATTCAAAGCTTTGCGGAAAGGGCAAGCCATAAAGTGTGGATGAAAAAGAATTTTTTTAAAATTCAGTAAACTATTGCATCAATAAAATCGATATTTATATCATCTTTGAGATTGTTAAACTTTGATGAATCTGCTTTTTGTAATGATTATTCAAAAGAGAAAACAAAGATAGCTGAACTTGAAGCAGTGAATAAAGATCTTTTCTTCCATTTTTAATTTATCTAACTGCTAATATGTATTAAATGAACACTGAATATTCAGGATAAAAAAGTCAGTAAAGCTAAACTGTTTCACTTAATGTTTTTATTTGACCTTTTGTTACTGGTTATAAAAAACTTTTCTACCCTTTACTTTTTTGATGTGAAAATATTGAAAGATTACAAATAGATTCACCATCATTAACGTATGCTGACAACATGAATTCTCTTGACTCTCTTGCTATTCATCTCAGTCATATACTCAGGCCAAACAATGTGCTTGGACAAAATGGAATGATATCGAACCAATTAAATTATCGTGGAAATCCTTAATTGCAATGGAACCACTGGCGATATCATTCCTTCTTCACTCTACTTATGATCTCTTACCAAATGCGACCAACCTAAAATTATGGGGATATACCAATTCGGACCTGTGCTTGTGGTGTAAAAGTGATCGGGGTACTTTGCGCCACGTCTTATCTGCATGTCCACACTCACTTCAGATGTACACATGGCGACATAATAAGGTATTAGAAGTGATAATAGAATTGGTAAGAGCACAATGTGAGACAGCAAATCAGCAATCCATAACCGCCAAGGAACCCATAATTCAGTTTCTCAAGGAAGGTGAATGTCCTGCGAGGAAACAAAAAAATCCTAACATGAAGCTACTGAACGGAGCTAATGACTAGAAAGTTTCAGCAGATCTCAAGACATCTCTACAATTTCCAGTTCACATTATTCAAACAGAAAAGCGGCCGGACATTGTAGCATGGTCCGATTCAAAGAAGAGTGTCCTCCTCATAGAATTGACTGTCCCTTGGGAAGAAAACCGGGAGGAAGCACACGAGCGGAAGAAAAACCGCTACGAAACACTGCATCCCAATTGCGTGGAAAAGGGTTGGATATGCCATGTGATTCCTATTGAGGTTGGTTGTCGTGGTTTTATAGGACACTCAGTCATTTCGTTTCTTTCAAAAATAGGAATCACTGGCCGCAGTTTGAAAGTTGCCTCGAATCGTCTTCAGAACACGGCGCGATATGCATCAAGTTGGATTTGGTCGAAAGCGAGAAAGTTTTCAGCATGAAGGTAATACACGAGGAATCACCTTTCCCGTGTGATTACGTAAGAAACGGTTACTGTAAACGCGTAATAACATCAACTGCTGAAAGTAAACGCGTTTTTGAAATCACAAACTGCACTCAGAAAATGAAGATTAACGTCCAATATAGTCTCTGCATTTAATTGATCTGGCGTATATATATATATATATATATATATGATTCTCTTAATACCCTGTCCGGTGGCAAAAGCTGCTTGGTAGCGCCAGGGGTGGCAGTACCGCCTTGAGCTACCAAAACTGTGTTATCACCCCTGGATGGCGGCTGATGAGGACATGGTATTGCATGTGCTTTCACACGTTGTATGATGAAAAAAAAAAAATATATATATATATATGTACCAACCCCTTCCATATGAGTAGGATGCAACACAAAGTCAATCTTAAGTGGAGTTTAACAGTTTTGAATTTAGAGTTTTTCTTCTTCTAGACTAGTAGCTATATTATGGCTAAAGAGTCCATTTTGCCCTTCTATTTACCCATAGCCTGAGGAGAATAGTTGAATGCATACCTTTCTTAAGAGTATAAGTAGTATGTGAAATGCAAACAGTTTCATTTAGGAATTGAACTCAGATCACTGTGATCATTTCCAACAACAGTAACCATTACACCATGAATGCCTTCTATCAGCCATTGTAAAGTCCTCTGGATGGCACTGAATTGCTGCTCAGAGCTAATGAATGCAAATTTTTGCTAGTCAGCCAACACTAGTGCATCCATGTGTAAGAATTCATTGGAGAATGTCACTTATGAGTTTATCCTAAGTTCTCCAGTAGGGCTCAGCACATTTTAATAGTCTTACTTGGATGATTTGTGAGATGGGAAGTAATCTTTGAAGCAGTACCTTGCAAAACAGCAGCTGTATAAGCTGCTGTTTTGCAAGGTACTGCTTCAAAGATTTGTTCAAAACAGCATACAAAATTCTTGTGTAGTTACATCTGGCTTTTTCTCTGGGCATTTCGTTTGAGTCCAAGTGATGCGACCATACTGCAGTACTTACAAAGCTACAGCTTGGTAAATTAAATGAGTGTTAATCTTAAAATAATCAGGATAGACAGGTAATCAGTATGACATAAAGTATGTAAAATAGATTACACATAAAATCCAATCTGAACAGAAACTCTGAGTTTAGTTTAAAATCTTTTGAGACATGATTAACATTTTCTGCAAGATGGTTGACATAGGGCAAAAAATGACAGAGATTTAGCAGGATGAACAGATATGCATTTGGAAGCTCACCAAGTATGATGGCTATTATATGAATCATTGACAAATACAGGATAAAGCTGTCTGTATTTCACTTTCATGATAATGTTCTTAGGAAAGGCATGAATCCATTTGTTTTCCTCACAGCTATGGATAAACAGTATAGCAGACTGAGTTCCCTGGCCTTGGTGAGGCAACCAGTTAAGGAGAAGGAACATTCTGAATTTGGTACTCCACCTAAATATTGACTTTGTGTCAAATATTGCTCATGGTTGAGGTGCTAGGTAAATACATTTGATGACTTATAAAAAGCTTTGAAAAAGGAGATGAATTTTTGTAAAATATGAACATGTCACATAGCTGATATTGTAGAAAAATGTTATCTGAAAATAAAGGTATGGATCAATTAAATGGCACCATTACATTTGAACTGATAAGCACCTTATCATTCTTGGTATTACAATCAAGAACTAAATTTATGTATCTTTGAAAATATGAGGAAGAAAACTAAGAGAATTCCTTGAATTGTAAAGAAAATCTTTGCCTTTTATATGGGGTGGGGGAATAGTCATTCTCATGACTGAAAAAATTACAAATGTCACCAAAGAGCTTTTATTAGTTTTTCTTTTATGTTTGTATTTGACAAAAAATCTTTATTGCAAATTATGATTTTATTAGGTGTGTGGAAAATTTTCAGTGAATATCAGCTTTTTTCTCTGTCCAATTTCTGTTTTCAAAGAATAGAGTGCTAGGAGGTTTAGCAGTCAATAAATCTTCAAATAATGAACAAAGAAAATTTAAGGGTTATTTTTAATTCGATATCGCTTTGTTTTATTTGCTTTTAGTAGTAAGAACTTTTACTCACATATATTTTTGGAAGCAGAAAAAAAGGTTAAAGAAATTTCTCTATTTACAAAATAAAGTTTAAAACAAGCCAACATGTTATATTTGATTCAGCACATACAAAAAAGCCCCCCGCCAAAAAAAAAACACAATAATAGTATATAAGCTAATATATAGCATATATAAATATGATTGATGTTGGCCTCACATCAAATTTATATCAACAAAACCAACAAAAAATATCCTTTTTGTTGGTTTCTTAAAGCTGATTACACTTTAAACTGAAGCTAAGTAAGATTGTTTTTACATCTATAAAATGAGTATTATATAGTCAATAGTATAATTAATAAAATTAAAGAAAATTCATATTGTCTTTCTGTCCATATAAAGAAACCAATAAACCACATAATCTAGAGTGTTCATTCCATCAGAAATTATGCTTTGAGAGATATGAGAAAAAAACATAATAAGGAATATATATATATATATATATATATATATATATATATATATATATATATATATAGAGAGAGAGAGAGAGAGAGAGAGAGAGAGTATTCTTCTTTTGTTACACTCATATATAGATGCACATATATACATATATATTGTATTGTGAGTTTCTGTAAATAAGACTCTGTGTGTGTGTGTGAAAGAGAGAGACTAGCTCCTGTCAAAGCCATTAGAAAGTGTAAAATTTTATTTTTTAATGCTACTACTTTTATATTAGTTATAGGAAAGAATTTTCCTCAAGTTCTCAATAACTCACTCTGTATTGTGGCATACCCCAGACAAAACTTTTTGATTTTCAAGATATCTGTTGATGAGACAGAACAAAGAAATACAGTTTGATAAATCTCACAGTTACATTATTCCTAAAGGGATATAAGAATCCTCAGCTGAATTCTAATATATTCCTTTCAATCATTTTTTCTATTCTGGTTGGAGCAAATTACTTTGAAAACCATTATAATACTGAATTACTGCTACTGTCTGCAAGATAACTTTTACAATCAAAGCTAATGTGTTATCATAATGACACATCCTAGGTGCAAAGAGAGCTGTTTCCTCTTCTTTTTTAGACAGTATGCAGAAGTAGCAACAATCAGTTTCAGCCACTCTGGCAGTGGCACATGAGTATACAACACAATAGAAAACAATGCATGTATAGCAAAAAGACAATTACCAAATAAATAAATAATATCATTTTAGTTCACACAATACCTTTGGGTCTTTTTGGGGGGGGGAATGGTTGTTTGGTAGGGAATATATTTAGTTGGTTTCCCACTCACCAAGCATTGGTATATCCATGATATACAAATACTGAATTAAGGGAAGGAAAGATAAGAAAAACTCATGGACATATACAATGTACACACCAGAAGTATTAAAAGAAATAATACACAAATGAGTCCCAATAATATACATGTGACCTTCTATGAGCAAGCAATATGCAGATAGGAACAAAATGGAAAAAGGCTTACTTGACAATTGAGGTTGATATTGCCATGTAACTCCACTGCTATGGTAAGGGAAAATATCTCTACTGTTTATAGAACAGAAGCAAATAGTTGAGAATGGATTTCTGAGCTGTCCTGTGACACACCACAAGTCCCCCAACATTGTCTCCTTAAACTTTTCTCTTGATTTTGTATATATGAAAATTATCACATGCTTTCAAGTCTAGATAACTGTTCTGTTGGTGTGGCTTCAAACATGCTGACTGTATCTCCCATCAAAAAGAACCCTAAATATGACTCTAAACTGCATCAGATAGTGAGGCTCTAGTTTTGGAGATCTGGGGAGTAACCTTTCATTGCTGTTACTCACTGATCCATTTTGACCTGGAGTGGTAGCACATGTTAGGGCCCCACCAATGGGTTAAATAGATCTATCTAAAAATCATTCATATTTGATAAGACCATGTGCAAAAAAAAAAAATCATTAGAAACAACTACACAAGAAATGTAAATATGAACATACAATGTCATTCCTTAACCTTTAGACACAAAATAGTCTTAGACTGGTTGACATGCCATTAAAATCAATCAATCAAATTTCTGTCAAGCTAGCTTGTCAATAAATTTTTTTAAAACTACAAATATATGCATGTAAGAAACCTGCACTTCTTATCCCAGATTCTTTATGATAATTTCAGCTCATGAAAAGCACTTGAAAAATTTGGTTTTGAATTGTATGAACAAATTTTGGAACTAATTAACTACACAATTCAAAATATTGCTGTAGTTTTCTTTATCCATAAATCCAGGTATGACAGTCCAAAATTTTATGATTGATTCAAATCATTGACATAACACAGTGTTGTATTGTGGCTTATACCACGTGGCGGAAGTATAAAAGACGCAATGTTTCTCAAGCACAGCAGATAGAGATGGAAACAGAAGCAGAGAGATAACTCTGAAGGATGTCGGTCATTAGTAAGACCAACTTCGGATGTAACACCAACAGCATAATACTTATAATACTAGTCAGACTGTAACACTTGAGTTAATAAACAATTAACTTTATTTTCACTATATATCTTTGCCTTACCATGATACAACACACAGTTTATTTTAACAAGTATAGTTGTTGCTTTTCTTAACTTCAAATATAACAAATTCTTTGAAGTCTAAATAACCAGATCCTTTAAACCAACAATGTCAGTTATTCAAATGCACCCTCAATCAATACTGAACTATAAAAGATGCATGCAGAAAAAAATGTATTTTTCTCAAGAGGGATTGCATTCTTATAAGTTTATCTAATACTATCAGATAAACGTCAAAGATCAAACTCTCATAAGGGAAACTTGGTTCTGCATTGTTTTGTTTTTCAATAAGACTCTTATGTTAAAAATATATCAGCAAATCATGCAATATACATTTGTGTGTATCTAGACATGAATAGCAAAAATTGATTTGAAATCATACAAATTTTTGGAGAAGGTCATCTGACAGATGTCATTTTTTTCTTTTTGAAACAGATGATTGAAAATACATGATGATCAGAATGTTACAATGGAAATGAAAGGGATTGGAATTCAAAGAATTGTGTCTCATTTGTGACATGTCAGTTGATCTTTTTTAATCAAATTTTCTCATCAGTAATCTTTGTTTGACCCTCTGTACCAACTCCTCAGCACTGATTGCTACTTTCTAGGGCCCACTTCTTGTATTAGGAGAGATCCTGATTGTCTGTATATTTTGTCTTTTTTCTGGGGTTTTTTTTTTTTGTCATTCAACCCCCTTTCTTAGAGGGTTCTAAACAGATCCTTTATAACCAGACTGTTATTCTAGTTGTCTATAAGGTGAAAAAACAATGTTGAAAGTGTATCCCTCAGAAAACGTTAAATTTGTAAAAAAAAGTTACATGTTAAATAAACAAATAAACCAAATCCTTCTTAAGTTCAATGTTTTGACAAGAACTGAATTTATAAAAGCAATGTAAAGTTAAAAAATAATTGTTCTTTTACTTCTTGGTTCCTCTTAGTCAAATACCAATATCTTTTGTGGCTACACTTTACTTTTAGTTAGAGTTAATACTCAAAATTTTTCTGAGTTAAACAGATCACTCTTAAATCTAACAAACTTGCTAATTGTACTCTTTTATCAAAAATGTGAACTTCTTTCACTTCTCTTGAATTTAGAAAACTTTACATGAGTAGAATCTGATATTCCTCTTGATCTAAAAACTGCTTTTAAGAAAAGTCTACAAACAAATCCTGTTTCTACTAGCCTCAGTTAAATTTTTTTCACTCCTTGTGATACTCTGATGCTAAATAAATGAATTTGAATAAGTTCATGCTTGATTATTGAAAGAAAGGATTATGACAACTTTAAATCTATTACAATATTGTCTTTAGATAAATTTTGCATAAGTATGAAGGTTTTCTAATCTATCAAAACTTATCTTGAGAAAATGGGCACCTTGTGGTGTAATGGATACCAAATTGAATTAGCAGACTATTGATAATGAGTTTAATTCTGACTGGGTACTCCATACTTTGACCTTGTACCACAATTAAGTTCATTATATAACTAAATGGCAAAAATAAAATCTAAAAGATTAAAAAATCTAACATTTACCCACTTAAAGGTCTGATCAATATTCTAATATCTAACTCTATGAGGATTCATTAAATGCAGAATGATGCTTTTTTATTTATTTGAAAATAAATATTATAGACAGCAACTTGTTCAACCATTAAACTTCAAATCACAAGGATTGGTCAACATCTGACTTGGTCTTTCAAGCTGTAAGAAGTCTCATTGCTCATTAAATAGACATATAATTCATTGCAAATAGCCAATGTATACATTGAACCATGAGACTTAAATTTTTGTTGGTTGTCTGGATGTTTCTTTATTTCAAAGAGGACTTAAAATCTATAAATCATACCTACCAGATATAAAGAATTAAATCATAGATATTGAGACTAACAGACTATCTAAAGTCTCCCAACTGATATCTACTTAAATATTTACTTACATATAAAACACAATGTGACTTTACACACACACACACACACACACACACACACACACACACACACACACATACATATATATATATATATATATATATATATATATATATATATATATATATATATATTTGTCAAACAACCGGGTCTCATTGCAGAGTAATAAGTTCCATTGTTGTGGTGAGACAGGGTATTATTCAACAGTGAACATAAAATGAATTCACATAATAGAATTTCAAATTACTTAGTATTAAAACCAAATTGCTAAAACCTTTGTTTTCTGATTGAAAGAAAAATTAAGATTAATGCAACAAATACAAAAATCAGACAAATCTTGTTTCAATATTTATGATGTGTGATCAAAAATATCATGTCCATGGTATGACAATAAACTGCAATTGATGGTAAGGCTCCAGTTATGGTGATCTGAGGAGTGTAGAGTACCCCTTCATTGCCATTACTCCCAGTTTCACACTGACCTATTAGGGTCTCATCTTTAGGTCAAATAGATCTGTCTGAAAATTAAAAGTTACTTTACTTATAAATATCTAAAATTTTCTTTTTTATGAGGTGGTAACTATATAAAAACATGGTATTTTGGTTTTTAGTCTAACACAACTAATATGTCAGACAGATCAGCTAGAAAAGCTTTCATTTGATAAACCAAATAACCTTCTTTGGGTGCCATTTTGAAAGTGATTGCTACTTTAGATCTATATGGAAAAACAATCACTGTTTATAATGTTAGAAATATTGAGATTCCTAGATGGTGATTCCATGAACAACTATAAAAGACAGGCTGTCACTCATATTTAATCAGTCAATAAGTTCAATCTAAAAATAGTCAATGTTAACTGGAAGAAGAAATATTTGGTGATTTGTGCAAATGATCAGAAATCTAGCAATTATTAAGGTTAGGTGGGATCATATCTACAATCAGATTTGGTGATCACAATGAACACAGAAAAATATTTAAAAAGTGGTGAAAATATATTTTGATAAAACTTCTGCTTGCAAGGAATTATATATATATATATATATATATATATATATATATATATATATATATATATATATAAAATGAGGAAGAGAGAAAATAATTACTTTGATGATTATCAAGCTACTAATGAGTATACATTACATGTTGCTGATCTCCAAGTGAGCTGGTATTCAACATATGTTGCCACCACTTTTCAAGGAATATTATTTCATAATAATGTGCATGCACGTGTGTATATATGAAGAAAAGAAAAATATCTGCATTATAGTGATGATTATCAAGCTACTTTACATTTGTCCTGGGGCTGAAAAAACTTAAGCTTAGTGTGTGAGTGTGTGTTTGTGTGTGTGTATATATATACACACACACAATATTTCAACTATAAAACAATTGAGCAAGTCAACATACTGTTGTGTTGAGCAGCAATAATAACTAACTCGCTAATTAAAATGGTATTTGTCGCATGCCCCATCAAACAGACGAGTGTGGCACAAGACCTTTTTAAGGTGGGTCCAGCTGCAGGGCCATAGCCCAGATATGCCTGGCACTCCTAAAAATGCCTTGGGCCTTGTTGACATTCCCCTAAAAAGGGTTGCCTCAGCTAATTACAACAGGATTTGCACATGAAGCAATCAGTATTTATGGTATTCCAGAATATTCCATTCTTGCATCTGGGTGATCTCATTCCTCAAGCCCTGATTAGCTGTTGGTTTCACTGTAGATAAGGTGTGAGATAAATATGCACCATTCTGCATTATACAAACAGCAACTGCACTGAGTCTGCTGGTCCACTGGGCTGGGATGCACTTCAGCTGGCTGTGTTTGCTGGTATGTGGATTGGGTCAGGTGTGTTTTGGCTTGGTAGAAGTTGGTTGAGGCTACCTAACACAGGAGGGAGGCCCAGCATTTGCATCTCATAGCTAAGACTGGCACTCCTTGTGTCTCAGGGAGCCATCCTCCTAGGCCCTAACTCTCTTCAGAAGAGGTTAGATTTCTAACCTGGTGCTTAAGGTTGCCCTATTTAGGAGAATGCCAATAGGGCTCAAGGCATTTTTGGAACCCTGGGCCTGTATGTGCTATGGCCATGCACCTGGTTCCCACAATAAAAAAGGCCATGTGCCATACTCATGTGTACATGGGGCACCCGACTAATACTAGCAACTGTACTAAGTTATGGCTTGTTCCATTGTCTGCCAACTGGATGCTTGTTGGAATCCCACAGCAACAGTAAGTACCTTCTGCATTTATGATATCAAGAAGGATAACTACTACAAATAGGATAACAATAAAAATAGAATAAAAACTCATAACTCTGAGTTTCACCTGAGAATCAACCACATGAAAGTAAGTCATAAATTTTTACTTGTTTTTATTATGATCCTATTTTATTGTTGAAAATATTGTAATATTGCTCTGTATTGTTAGGCATGGAACAATGTAAAGATTTTACTGATTAAAAATGCTATTAGCATTAAATTTCTATCATGATTGTATGTGTGTATATATATATATTTATATATATACAAGCATAGATAAACTTTGTTTTTTTGCTTCTGAATTCTATATAGAATTGTATCTCCAACTCATAGTCATTGTCAAACAATTTGCAATTACAATTTAACATCAGTCATTTGTTTGCATGCATAGTTCTTCTATTTGACCCATAGGACCCTATCAAGTGCTGCCATTCTGGGTCAGAGTGGACCTGGGAGCAATGATAATGAAGAGATACTCTACATTCCTCAAATCTCCAAAGTTGGAGTCTTGCCGTCAGATGGTTTAATGTCATATCCAGGGGTGGGTCTTACCCTTTCTGCAGAGATGCAGTTTTAGTGTATTCTATAGTCCCAGTTGACTGGACTGGTTATGTTATTAGGCCTATCTTCTTGAGATCAGACAACATTAGCCTTTTTGTAAATTGAATCACTCATCCCAAAAATTATCTAAATTTTCCTATCAAATAAATATTAGGGTTAATAAATAAAAAAGGTGAATTTTGCCAAAGGAGTTAGCAATAAGAAGCACTATTTACAGTTGCACCTTTTTCAAGAAAATCAATTGTGATGGTTCTTTTCATGTCCCAGAAGACTGTCAGCATGAACTTCTTTATTGACTGCTGTGCTTAGAACATTTTCTTCACCGAAAAATCAGTGTTTCCACTTCATGGTTTGTCTTTTCAACTCAGCTTCATTGAGGCAAACATATGTTTAGCACATTTGTAAAGATTTTTTGACTAAAACATGTTTCTCAGTAAATTTCATACAGTTTGCACTTCTCAGCCACCAAAACTTAATGACAGACTTTTGTTCCCGCAAGGAGCATTCAAAATAGCCTCGAAATATTTTTGCAAGATTAAAATAAGTTTTACAAATAAACGAGTTCTAAACAATGCAGAGTTTACAATTTTGAAAAAGAATTATTTTCCTTTTTTCAAAAAATTTCCCCTTATCTATCGAATTAATATTTTTATATTTACTTGGAAAAAAGCTACTTACATCACAAAACCAAATCTTCAATTTTTCCTTTCAATTTTTTTCTGTTTGTTATTGTAAGGTTATATTTAATTTATTTTTGTTACATCTATGTGTTGCTATTAATTGACTAAATTATAAAATAGAAATAAAAATCAATGGCTATTCACCACAAAATATTATTTATCATTTAAATTCATCCAATTATTATGCATGTTAAAGAATACAAGAAAAAATTATCTCCATTAGAGAATTTATATTCCCATTAGAGGCACATAGAGTGTTATATGACAGTCTCAGAAAACCCTCCTCTATTTGACAGTAGAGACACTGTCCCTGATCCTATCATGGATTGCTGAAGCCATATGGCAATATTACCAACACTCATCAAGTAAGCCTTTTTTCATTTTTGTACCACTTTTACATACTGCTTGTTCATGCTTTTTTTTAGCTTTTGGGACATATTCATATATTCTTTCTTTTAATACCACTGGTACGCATATTGTATATATCAAATGTTTTTGTATGAGTAAAGGAGTTCTTCTTGTCTTTCCTTCCATTGTGCTTTTTGGCTCATTGGCGAGTGGTAAGAGTGTTCGCCAATGGTCCAGAAGACCTGGGTTCAATCCCAGGTTGAGTCATACCACAGACTTTAAAAAATGGTATTTGATACCTCCTTGCTTAACACTCAGTAATATACAGTACATATCAAGTGTAAAGTGGAGCAATCCAGGGAAAGGAGTAGCGCCTTCCCCTACCCCTTGGTATAGTAGCTATCAAAAAAGGAGCCTTCTGGTCACCCTCAACCACAGTCACCAACTTTACCTTACTTTTACTTTATATTTTGGATATACTAATGCTAAAATTGATCCTTGGTTAGTGGTGACTTGAATAGATATCTTATCTACAACCAAGCACACCAGTACATATATTTCATGGAATTTCTACAGGCGCATCTAGTATAAATATTTGTTTATTCATCAATATTTTTCTCCATAAACATTGTGATATAATAAATATTTTTCTATTTCTTTTCATTCTTCTGAATGACTGAATATTCTTTCAATGCTCCAACTGATGCATAACAAATAATTTAGAGATTTATTGTGAATCAATTATTTAATATTGACTCATAGTATTTTTTTTTATTATTCTTTTATTCTGTATTATTTTTTAGATTAAAAATTTTTTTTGGTGTTCTTTGAAGAAATATAAGCTGGTTGGATTGTGAAAGAAGGGAGATAACTTCGATTTTATGAAAACTTATGTAAGCAAAAAATATAAGTGGATATCTTTTGAGGGAATAAGGAATATCATCATCATCATCATCATATCGTGCTGGCAGCACGGATATCCCTGACCCTCTCTCGCCACTCCTCCCTATCGTTCATCGCCCTAGGTAGGTCTTCAGGACAACAACCTGTATCCTCACATAGCTGCTGAATGTACGTTCGTGCTGGTCGTCCTGCTTTTGCGCGGCCATGTGTGGGGATCCATAAGAGTACATCTCTTATGAGTTCATCTCTGCTTCTCCAGCAGTGTCCTGCATGTCTGGTTCGTCTAATTTGAATAGTTTTCGTGATAGGGGGCAGGTGGCCGTACAGTTGGTGTCTTGTGGGGTGTTGCTGCCAGGACTTGTTCAGGATTGCACGCAGCATTCTTGTGTAATTGCCATCTAGTTTCTTCTCCAGCCGTTTTGTTAGCGTCCATGTAGTGCATCCATATAGCAGTATCGATGTGACCGCTGCCTGGAAGAAACTGCGTTTCATTTTATCGGTTAGGTCTGATAAATTCACGTACCTAGGAAGCAGCGTCGAAATAAGGAATATACATTGATTTATTTATCACACTCATCTGCATGTTTACATTGTATATCTAATTACTCGGGCATGTGAAAATTATCCAATATTTCAAACTATTTTCTATTTCAAGTATTTCAGTATCTGCTTGCAAGACTGAGATTATGGAGATGTCATTTGATAGTACTTTGTGAAGGACTAAGTTGTGCCCACAACATATGAGTGGTTGTGCAAGCAAGGCTTTGTGATCTACAACCTGATCTTGGTTTGTCTTCAAGAACTAATTTTGTACCACACATTTGTTGACAGTTCCTGAACCTTCCACATCATAAATTTCTTTTGCTACTGCCCTTGTGGTGAATGGGTTTGTTGCTGTGGTTTACGGGATTTACTTTCACGTTTAGTTCCACTACAAATACAACACAAATTTTACAAGCACGTAAACAAATGGAATATGACAATAACGAACATTAAGAAACAAACAATTTAATAATCATAACAAACAGGATAAAAATAATTAGAAATACAATGTTCATGTTATGTACGAGTGGCCTTTGTAGAAAATACAGTTGTGGCCAGTTGAATGAAAATAGGATTGTTCACCTGTGTGTGTTTATATGTTGGTAAAGTTTATTAAGTGGGTCCATAGTTGGCCGAAGTAAGGAGGATAAAAATTTTGGCTTTACTTACATACATGGGTATGTGTGTGTGTATATATAAGTGATGGACCGTAAGTATGGGTCTTTGTTTTCTTAAGTTTACATGTGTGTTTTCTTATGATCTTTGGCAACTATGTGTCACATCCGTTAGACGGTAAAAGAAGGTCGCATGTTTTTTTGCCGTGTCCTGTGTTTGATGGGTAGTCGAAGGAATGAACTTTTGGCAATGGAATGGCCTTTGCTAGTGGAAGGAATGAATCTTTGGTAGTCTACTGGCTTAGTTTATTAAATTCTTCATTATTTATACTTTTTGGGGTCACTTAAGTGGATCAAAAAATAGGATATTTTTAGGTTTTATTGTGGGTCTTAAAATTCAAGTGTGCAGACATTTTTTGACCAATCAGATTCTTATATTTACTAATTTATTTTGGAGCCTAAATATTTTTCTGTTGATTAGTTTCTGAATGTTCTAATTTTGTGTTTTTAGCTGATTGGTTGGAAAATATAAAAATGTAACTTTAATGTTAATGCGATTTTGATCTGAAATTTCTAGAATGTTCTTATTCTATATTTTTAGCTGATTGGTTGAAAAATATAAAAATGTAACTTTTAATGTTAATGCAATTTTGATAAGAAATTTCTAGAGTGTTCTTATGTTTTTGGAGTTAGTTATTTTAAGGCCAAAAAATGTGTATTCTATACCCTTAAACACAATTGTTTTTTCAAATTGCAATTTCTTTACTATTTATTATCAAAGGTATGAAATAAAGAACAAACAATTAATGTTTATATTTTATACATAAAAATAAAGAATTAACAATTCAGCAATGATTGGGCAACAAGTGGTATCAAATTTAAGATTTAACATGGAGGCACAAGTTGCCAAAAATCATCAGTGTATCCCCTGTAGAGGGGTAAAATCCCGCACCACCACCTCCAAAGAGAAAGATTTTAAAAGAGATAAAACCAAGAAATCTTGAGATCAGGCAAATTTAAAGTACCTAAGGAAATTGATAGACTGGTAGCCTAACCAAAGCTAAAAATCCTAGTCTACCCTATTGTTTACCCATGGCTGGGAGAGAACTGATGGATACACACCTTCCCCAAGGGAAAATGTAAACAATCTCATCAAGAATTTGAACTCAGATCACCTTTTCCATTTCTTATGATGATAATTGTTACAATAAACATGCCTACTAAAATTCAAATGTGACACAAGTTCAATTTTTAAGCAGAATATAACTGGTTTGAATTCAGAGTTTTCCTTCTCTTAGACTAGTTACCTTACCAACACTAAAGAACCCAGTCTGCCCTTGTATTGAGTGGAGAGGAAAACAAGTGGATTCATGCCTTCCCTTAGGGTATTAGTATGAAATGAAACACAAACAGCCTCATCCAGAATTTGAATTTGATTCTATTTCCTTCAAGGATAACGGTTATGTAAAGCGTACCTCCAAAAAATTAAATCCAAAAGTTAATACAATTTAGCTTTCTATCTTATAAAGATAATATCTTTATTTTATAATAATTATTACATTTAACATAGGAATTTTACAAGCTGAAAACCTGGCCAATAGTTAGGATTTTTAATTTACATAAAGTCACTATAAATTTATCTGTTCAACTTTTATTACAGCATTAAATGTTAACATGAATGTATTAAATTTCATGAAACTCTTTGAGCATTAACCTTTTATCACAGTTACCTAGAAGACTCCTTTGCTACAATATTAACCTACACATAATTTGCTAAATTCACACTACTGTCATAATAGCCTCCTGGTGATCATTGCTTGTACTATAAAAATAAAAATATGATGTTTTTAAGTCTTGATTTTCCAGAGAAAGAAATCATAGGAAAATAAGTTATGAAAAAAGGTCATGACTTTACTCTTTGGCTAAAAATTTTCAGTGAGATGACTACTTTATACAGCTAAACCAAAGCTTTAAAATTTGGTTTAGCTAACCGAACAGGCACAGAGTGTAGCTGGGCATTATACATATATGTTGATTAGCTAAAATACTGAATTCTTATTCAATTAGCTTGTTTACGGTCTTCATTGTTTGGTTCACTGTGAAACTTACAGAGCCAATTGAATAAATGCAGAAATATAATTTCACCAAATTTAGATAATGTATTTGACATAAGTTAAATGTAAAAATAAACAAACACAAATTGCTGAACAAAGTTGCCAAATCTGTAACCAGAAGTCAATCATACTTACTATTTGGTTTCCATGTTGGCTATATAAGGAATCCTATATGCAGACCAATGCTCATTTTGCTGTTAGCTATATGATGCCACAGGGTCCATTTTTGTTCCTCAGGCAAACTTAAATCATACTGTTACATGTACCCATGTCATTATGATGCAAGTAAACTACAGCTAAAAAGACTCAAATCATGCTGAAGGCTCTGGTTCTTATTAAATCTCCAAAGTTTGGCAATTTAATAGGTGACAAATTATGAACAGCAGCTAATGTTGACAATATGAGTGCTAGACTAAGCAAAGCTTCATGAATAAAAACCTACAGTTCACTTGTGAAGTACACAGTGTTTCTACATTTCAGGATATTTTAAAATTATTTTCATTTGAAGTATTCCCTTGGTGAAACTATTTTACATCTAAAGTAAGTAAGTAAAGTCGGTGACCTTAATTGAGGATGACCCAAAGGCTCCCTTTTCAATAGCTACTACACCAAGGTGTAGGGGAGGGCACTACTCCATTCTCTGGATTGCTCCTTTTTACCCTTGACCCTTACCTTATAATGGTGAGTGTTAAGCAAGGTGACATCAAGTACCATTTTTTGACTCGACCTGGGATTGAAACTCAGTCTCCCGGACCATTTAGCGAACACTCTTCTCATTAGGCCAATGGCCCAAAGAATAAAATCATAAAAAGGTATAACTGATAAATAAAACTTACTAAAGAAGAAATTTGAACTTCATTTCAGATTTGGTTGGGAAATAGTTCAGTACTTGTAAAAGCTTTGACAAAAATTCAACTTGTCAGCAGTTTGAAGTATTAAGAATTTTTTTCAAATCAATATCCCTATTCTTATTGTTTTAAATAGAATATTTTAATCCATATATTCTTCAGATTTCTATTGACACACTGAACATGATCCTATTGATAAGTACACAATACAATAAACTTACTTTCTTACCTAGTGACTCTCTATAATTCTGTATACAGTCAGCAACTCTCAATAAGCAACCAAAAAGGACTTTCTTCAAATAGGTAACTACAGTTTTAGTTCCAACAAAACACCATCATTACTTTTAGAAACTTCATACACATGTATGTACTGACAAATACTTAAACAATACTTCACCTAGCCTGGTGTATACTGGGTTATTTTTAAATATCTAGTGAAATCAGAGAATAGGTGCTTGCAGCATAATGATTATACTCAAGTGGACTTGGCTACCCAAGTTCAATTTCTAAAAGAGGCTGTTTGCATTTCCTAATATCTTTGGGAAACGTATGAACTCAACTATTCTCCTTGCACCTTTAGTTAAATAGTAGAGCAGACTTTTGCATGCCAATGGGTCTAGGATAAGGAAAACAACTCAACCCAGTTGTAGACCTGGAGAGGGATGGGCTCTGCCAGGCTATTCCTATCCCAGACACACTACATGAGTAGCATCCCCATGACCAAACCAGGTATCAGGACCAGTGAGAAAGTGAACTAAGAGTAATGGTTGCTAATCTGTGTTTAAGAGTTGTCATCAATGTGAAAGCTTTTTTTTCCAAAAGCTAGGTTAAAAAGTAGAGAAAAGAAAAAGGTAAAATTTGAATTAAAAGAATAATAGAGAGACATGTATATTAAGCTTTTAAGAGATCAAGGTAAGTTCACAATTTTAGAAGAGTTCACTCATAGATTGGCCAAGTCAGCGTGAATGAATTATTGACATTTCAACTCAGGGTCAGTATATCAGGG
The DNA here is from genome assembly GCA_963585895.1 of Sepioteuthis lessoniana. Taxonomy (NCBI): domain Eukaryota; kingdom Metazoa; phylum Mollusca; class Cephalopoda; order Myopsida; family Loliginidae; genus Sepioteuthis; species Sepioteuthis lessoniana. Next base: position 74,983,436 of record OY757907.1, read on the forward strand.
TGAGTTTGTGAAAATCTTGATGAAAAGAATCACTGTAGAAGTGTGGCATAGACTTGTTTGAGTCCTTTCAGAAAAGTAAGAGATAATATTTATGTTTGTAAGTCTACTGAAGAACTAACTACTGTCAGTTAGTTTTGACATTCATTTTATGAAGAAAGTAAATTCTGAAGAAAATGAGGAGGAGGAAAAACTGATAAGTTAGAATATACAGCAATGTTTTGAACAATGCAATTTTTATTTGTGCAGAGTTTGATCTATGAATTTACCTAACTTCTCTGTCATGCACAGTATGTGACATTTTTTAAGCAAAGAAAAGCTGGTTTAGAATTCAAAGTTTTCTTTCTCCTAGACTGGTTGCTTTAACAAAGCTAAAGAACTCAGTCTGCCCTAATATTAACCCTTGCTAAGAAGCAAACAGATGGATTCATGCTTTTCCCAAGAGCATGAGTATAAAGTGAAATGCAAACAGCCTCTTCTAGTATTTGAATTCAAGTCACCAATTCCATTTTCTATGATGGTAACCATTGCACTAAGCATGCCTCGTGCAATGCAGAGTTTGAGAAAGTGTGTCACAATGAAGGATTATTTCAACAGAAAATAAAGCTTCTTCAGGTTTTTATATTCTGAACTTTGTTTTTTATGTTTGTTATGTATCTTAAATGTTTTTTATTTACATGTATCAATTATAAAGAGAAAGGTTTTTATTGTTTTTTCTCTTTAATCATCCTTTTTTTGTGGGGAGAGGAACAAATGACATTGAAACTCATTATAATAACCACACTGTCAGTGGGACTTAGAAAATGCCAACTATACATGAAAGGGGTGTCCTGGTTATGACATTAAACGTCTGATAGTGAGGCTTCAGTTCTGAAGCTCTGGTAAGTGTGGAATTACCTCTTAATTGCTATTACTCTCAGTTTCAATCTGAGCCAGAGTGGTAGTACCTTTTAGAGTCTCATCTATGGGTCAAATACATCTGTTTGAAAATGATTTGTTATTGATAGAATGACTTGAAACCATATGTTTGGGGATTTTTTAAAAGGCATAACATCCATGGTAGATTATTTAATGCCAAAGTTATCCTTGTAGAAGAATGATAGTAGAACTGTTTAACCCATTGCTAGGGAAATAAGTGAGTTCATACCTTTTCCAAGGATATAAGTCTGAAAGTGAATACAATAGTGCAACTGGAATTTGAACTTACTTACTCTGGTATTACAGTCCAGCATGTTAACTACTATGCCATGGGGACCTTGAAATCATGTATGCAAACAAATGATTATTATTAGATTGGGATAGTAAAAGCAAACCATATGACTGTGTATATAGATATTAGTTTTCTTGAAAGTATAAAATTGTGTATGAATAATTTGTATTAGATGGAAATATTTGAAACCATATAACTGTGTGCAAATTAACTGATACAAGAGAGGTTGGTATGCCTTAAATAAATAACCAGTAAAGGGTTGGTAAACCTTAAACAAACTAAACCAGACTATTATGATAAGACTTTTGGAAGCATGTATAAATCAAGCTTTTAGTTTTGAACTTTGTTAAATAACCAGTGAGAAGATAAAAATAATTTGTTTTGTTGATTGGTTGATTTTATAGATTCAACCCTTGTTAGGTTATTTACAACTAAAGTTAGTTTTTGTTCTTTGCAAATAAGTCTATGGTTTCAAGTAATGAACGATAATCATTTGTAAACAATTTCATCTTTAAGCAACAATTCTTAATACAAATAATTTGTACACAATTATATTGTTTCGAGTAATACTATCTAATGATTTATATATGATTATAAAGTTTCATATTTAATGAAAATGATCATTTGTTCCTACTCAGTTATATGGCTCAAAGTATCCCTATTTAATACAAAGAATTTGCACATAAAGATACTTAAAGCCATATAATTATCTTATATTAATAATTCTTACACCGATCAATTAGACATATAGATGAGACCCGAAACTGTGCAACCATTCTGGTCCAGAGTAGACCTGTGAGTAATAGCAACAAAAAGGAGAGTCCACACTCCCTACATCTCCAGAACTGGAGCCTCAGCACTGAATGCAGTTTGGTCTCATAAACAGAACAACCCTTATTGGAAGAGGTCTTACACCTCTGCAGGGTTTGCAATGAAAATTAGTCAATAGTGCCATCTATCATGATCAGCTACTTACTCCAAATATTCAAATAACAAAAAAGGCATAACACTTGTTAACTCTGACCTTGGAATATATCTACACATCCATATTCTGAATTATATAGTGAAAATGTTAAAATGCTTTTAGAAGGAGTCTTTTTCATCTGCAAGGGCTGTAATCAGCTAACAGAGCGCTAATTTGTTCAGAACTGGTTCTAGGTTAGCCTGATAAGATTCATATCCCTTTTTAGTTGAAGTATAAGAGTACATAATAACAGATATACAATAACAGTAAACAACACTTAATAAACAAGTAGTATTTGAACTTTGTAAAATGAGAGCTGGATTTATGTTGATTTATCATTAAAAATCTTCCTTTCTTTTAGTTTTAGTTCTAAAAGAATTTCTAGAAACTAGTGAAGTTGGAAATTAGGTTGAGTTTGGTAAAAAGAGAAAAAACTTACTTAGAATAAATTTTAATTTTTGCTTTCCACCTGACATAATAAATTCATCCACTTGAAGTTTGCTTGCTATCTGTAATAAGAAAAAAAATGGGTTATTGGTATGAAGGTTTAGCCTCAACTGCAATGTCACCAAGAGGTGATTCCACACTTACCAGAGCTTCAGCACTGAAGCTTCACCACCAGATGTTTAGTGTTATACCCAGGACACCCTTTTCATGCTGCAGGGATATAGTTGGCATATTCTAAGCCACACTGACAGTGTGGTTATTTTTATGGGTTTCAATGTCATTTGTTCCCCTCCCCATCAAAAAAAAGTACTAAATATCTACTTAGAAGTAATATATGATAACCAATTAAAGTATCACCCCTAGATAGGTGACTTTGTGCCAAACTTAGCTTTGCAATCACCCATAAATAAGTCTACCATTAACATTATTTTATAAGCTGTTAATTTTGTCTAATCTATAAATTGAAAGATTTCATTATTTCCAGTCAAACATTATGCAGTCAAAATGGATATCCTTATGTATAATTTATTACCAAACTCTACAGGACTGGAGTCTGCATGATATAATAAACACAAAGATAGGTAAGTAACAAGTCTACAGCGTTAAAACATTAAAGGATACATAATGGTTATCATTGTAGAAATTGGTGACCCAACTTCAAAACCTGGACAAGGCTGTTTGCATTTCATCTCATGCTAATTCCCTTGGGAGAGACATAAATCCATCTCTTCTCCTCTCAGCTATGGATAAATAGTAGGACAGACTGGTTTCTTTAGCTTTGGTATGGCAACCACTCTAAGAAAAGGAATACTCTGAATTCAAATCAGCTTCACTCTGCTTAAAAATTGACCTAGTGTTCAATCCTGTCCATGAGAGAGAAGGTGGCTAAATATATACAGTATCAAAATTCTGTAACCAAAAATATATAAAGAGCATTTTTTTTTATTACTATATATAATATTTATTACTATATATAGATTAATATATATATATATATATATATATATATATATATATATATATATATTACTATACTATATATATTATATTTCTATATATATATTTTTAGTTCGGGAGTTTCAATGCCATAGAGTTCAGTAATAAACAATATCTAGCAATATTCTGTTTGTATAATCTTTTACTAAATCATGGTATCTTTGGTTTAGTAGAAAATTAACTTTTCTTCAAAAAATAAATCGAAGTGTGCTTATTTATGGATAATACTGTAAATCATATTTCTTGGGATCACAGATGATCAAGCATCAAGGACACACCTTAGTTTTGTCTTGCAAATTAAAAAAAAAGTTAAAAAAACATAGCCTGGTAGATTTTAATTTGTAGGCCTACAAAATAAAAGATACGAACATAGTCCTTAAGGATGCAGGGAAAATTCTTGAGACATTTTTGGAAAAATTAGCATCTTTATGACAGGAAATATGGTATAATTGATCCTTGTCAAGGTTGTTAATAGGGGTAGCTGTTTTTATAGCTACTATCTAGACAGGTAAGGTTTCCAAAAGTGTTCACTTGCTCAATTTCTTATCTATCACTCACTGTAGCATGTTACTGACAAGACATTTCGTCAAGATGACTAGCAATTGTAAAGTCTTTATATCTGAGGTAATGGATACTTGCTAGGTATGGACTATTACCAAGATGAATCGATAAGATGGATGATGATTAAAGACAGAGGAAAAACGAACATCTACTGCTATGCCTGGTATATTCCTTTATTGACCAAATCCCCTGGATGTAGTAGGGGCCATAACCCCTGTGGCATCAGAGGTTATTTCCCTTCTGTTAGTTAGGATATTACAATGCTCTCTTTTTTTTTTTTTTTTTAAATAATAACAACAATGACAGTGGTGGTAGTAATTATCTGGTGAGGGAGTTCATTTAGTCTGTGAAGTGATTGGGATGCTTGAACAGATGGCTCGGACTCTATGTCGGAGGAGATGTCTGTTAACCTGAATGAGATAAAAGAAAATGATGATGATTCAGACTATTGTGTACGGGTATGTTTATTTTTTATTTTTTTGTTAGTGGTCAAATCTTTTGGGTGGCCGTTTTGTTCTGCTTGAACGCCTGAGGTTTAGAGTTGTGTGTTGTGTTTGGTTGTCTTTGTATTCTGGTGGTCTTGTCGTATGTGTGTAGCTTTCATCTTCAGATGAAGGGTAATTCAGTAGGTTATGTGCAGCGTTTGTTGTTGGCTTAGGGATTTTTTTGAAGAAGCTGAAATTTTTTGTAGTTTGGCTACCTTTGTGTGTGGCGGTGATCATGGATCCCTTTTTCTTTATAATTGTCATTGGGTTAGGCTGGTAAGGTGTGAGAGCCTTTGAGGTGTTGTCGCTTTTTACAATGACTGTATCACCCACCCTGAGATCATTAGGTTTCATGTACGCTTTTCTATCAGCATATTGCTTTATTTTTCTCTTGGCCTTGGTGTCATGCTCCCTAATTTTGGAGTCTTCAGCAATGGGTGTGATCAGGTGTGGCAGGCGGTTTTTTATGGTCCGGCCAAATAGGATTGTGGCTGACCGGACGACACCACATTGCACCACTGGCACACCGCCAGTGGTGCAATGTAGTGTCGTCCGGTAGTCCAGCAGGAATTTGAATAATTCCTGCTTCCAGCTTCGACCTTTATTTAAGGCAGCTTTAATAGACTTTTTTACAGTGCACATGAAGTGTTCTGTCTCCCCGTTGGCCTGGGGCCATAGGGGTGTTATTCTCCTGTGTCTGAATCCAGTGATGGAGGCATAGGTTTTGAATTCGTGGCTGTTGAATGGTGGGCCATTGTCCGTTTTGAGGGAGACTGGCACGCCAAATTCGGCGAATATCTTGTCTAGGTGGGGTATGACTGATGTTGTTGAGATGGAGTCCAGGATGTCGACAACAACATAACGTGAGTATTCGTCTGTGACAACGAGGAGGTACTTTCCATTTTGGAGGTGTCCAAAGTCAGCATGGGGCTGCTGGTAGTGGGGACATTTGCAGTGGCTCTCTTGCCGGTTGATGGGTAGTGACCTGACAGGTGTGGCAGTTCTTGATGTTTTCTTCCACTAGAGGCTGCATGTTTTTGAACCAGACCTTTTCTCGGAGGAGAGCCATGGTTTTCACAATGCCTTGGTGTCCAGCATGTGCTATTTTGGCAGCTCTGTTTTGTAGTGCTTCAGGCAGTACTATCTGGTGCCCTTTGAGGATGATGCTATCCTTGTGTGCAAGTGATAGTTCGGCACGATTGGCGTGCAGAGTGTGGAATGTTGCTTTGTTTATGCCATCCTCGACACCATGCCATTTGTTGGTAAGGATGGCTTGAATGACGGTGGTGAGTGTCTTGTCTTTTGCCGTTTCCATTGCAACTTCATCAATTGTCATTGCTTTGGGGGTTGAGGTTGAGAGGATGAAGTTCATATATTCCTCTGCTATTTTTTGTTCTCTGTCGCTTGGTGGTAGGTGCGTTGGATGGCGTCTAATATAGTCAGCTGGGTTGTCATGGCCTGGTCTGTATATGACAATCATGTTGTATGGTTGCGTTCTCAAAACCCAGTGTTCAATGCGTGCTGATAGTTGGGAGCGGGTGTTGTTAAAAATGGATGTCAGGGGCTTGTGGTCTGTAAAGACTGTGAATGGATTTCCAAAGATATATATGTGAAAGTGTTCACACGCCCATGTGATGGCGAATGCTTCACGTTCTGTTTGGGAGTATCTCTGTTCAACTATGGATAGAGCACGACTTGCAAATTGTACTCTCCGTCCATTTTGTGACAGCACGGCAGAAATGCCAACCGGACTGGCATCTGTATGTATTTCAGTGTGTTTGTTCGGGTCAAAGTAGGCAAGTGAGCATGCTCTGCTCTGTGCCTCCTTAATGTTTTTTAGACATTCAGTGTGGCGTTCAGTCCAGGACCACTGTGCATTTTTTTTTTTTTTTGTTAATTGACGTAGTTCATGGGTGAGGGTTGCATAGTTTGGAATGAATTCTGCCCCACAGAAGTTAGTCATCCCCAACAAGCTTCTGACTTCTGATGTGTTTTTAGGGTCGGGTAATCCAAGGATTGCTTTTATTTTGAGGTCGCTTGGGCTGATGCCTTCATTACCGAAGGTGTGTCCAAGGAATTCCAGTGACCTCTTGTTGTACTCACATTTGCTGCCATTTAGGGTGAGTCCTTTTTCGTGAAGTCGTCTGAATATCGCATGGAGGTTTTGGTCGTGGTCTTGCTGGTCTGATCCGAAGCAAAGGATGTCGTCACTGATGTTGATGGCTCCCTTGATCCCTGTAAGTGCTTGACTAATTTCTTCCTGGAATATCTCACTTGCGGAGTTGACACCAAAAAAAAGTCTTTTATATCTGTACAGGCCCAGGTGTGTTGCAAAGGTGGTTATATATCGGGATTCTTCAGCTAGCTCCAATTGGTTGTAGCCTTGGTTAAGATCCAATTTGCTGAAAACATTAGCTCCTGATTGAATAGTTTTCAGTTCATTGAGTGTGGGGTTGGGTGTCGTTTCCTTTTGATAGCTTTGTTTGCCGCCCTCATGTCGATGCAAATCTTGATTTTATTTTGACCCTTTTTGGGTACTACAACAATAGGAGATACCCATGGGGTTGGTCCGTCTGCCTTTTCAATCACTCCCAGTTTCTCATCTTTGGCTACTAACTCTTCTATATCCTTCCTTACATGAAAGGGGACCCTGCGGTATCTCTGAGCGATGGGTGGTATGTTTTCATCTATGTGTAGGTGAACTTTTTTCTCTTTGAGTTTACCCAGACCATTGAACAGGTCTGCGTAGTCCTCTAGAAGTTTGAGAGTGGGGAGTGGGATCTGTGCATCAGAGTTACTGATGTGGTTGACTGAATGAGTGTTTGCTGACAGTAGTTTGAGCCTTTTACATGTTTCCCAGCCAATAATGGGTTTTTCTGGGTTCTTTATAACATGTATGTCCGCTTGGCAGGAGATGCTTCTAAACTTTAGAAGTGTGCTGAATTGACCTAGGACTGGGGTGGCTTCCTTGACACCGAATCCAGATATTACGGTTTTTGTGGGTCGGAGGAGGGGCGTTGGTCTTAGGGATTTGTAATCTGCCTCAGACAAAATGTTTACAGTGGCGCCAGAGCCACCTAATACATTGAACATTTGATAGCCATCACCAAAAGATAAGTCAAAGTAAGGAAGGTTTTTCACTTTACTTGTATGGAATACATATTCCGTGTCCCTGCTGCTGTTTGAGTCTCGTTGATGGTCCTCAATGTAATTTACCAGTCGTCGACTGGTTTGAGCTTGTCGGCGTGGGGGGGGCGGTTTGTTCTTCGCCGTATGTCCTCGTCATTTAGTTTTCTGAAACAGACAGAGGCGAAATGTCCCCATCTCCGGCAATAGGCACACTGGTTCTGGAATGCAGGGCAGGGTGTCGGTCCCCGTTCATGTGGGTATTTCCCATTGCAATTTCTGCACCGGTTTTGCTGGGGGCGTTTGCGTGGCCGTTGTTGTTCATGCGTGACTTTGTTGGCTACTGCATTAATGGATGTGGTAGGTTTTGTAGTAGAGTTGGCGTTTTCTAAGCGCATCTGTTCCATTTGTTTGGATATGGTTTCTGTCATTTTGGCATAGTTTATTAGATCGCCTAGGAGCATGTTTGGGTTCATCAGTCCCTTTTGGCAAACTTTTTCTGATAAACAGCCTGTTATTAGCTGGGATTTTATTTCTGCATTTCTGTCTGTGAAACGGCACATAGCTGCTGCCTCTTTTTGTTCCCGATGAAAGTCCTCTATGTTTGGGGTGGTTTTTTTTTTCGGAATATAAATCGGTTATACTCAGTGTTGTTTTCTGGGTTGAAGTGGTTTTGCACAGCCAGGACGAGCTTATTGAAGTGTGTTTCGTTTTTTTCTGGTGTGGTTTGTTCAGACGGTAGTTCGTCAATGAGATCATTTACTTCTTCGCCAACAAAAGTTAAAAGTATAGCTTTTTTTTTGTTTATCGTCTTCTATGTTGTACGCAGTGAAATAATTTCTCAGTCTGTTGACATATTTTGTCCATTTTGCTGCTTTGTTTTTTGATTCGTAGTCAAATTCTGGGTAATGTGGTAAAGCGGCCATGTTATTTTTTTTTTTTCGGCACGTGGGCAGGTTTGTTCTTTTCTTTTTTTTTTTGTTGTTGTTTTTGGTGAGTAAACGACTCTTTCTTCGTCGCCAATGTAAAGTCTTTATATCTGAGGTAATGGATACTTGCTAGGTATGGACTATTACCAAGATGAATCGATAAGATGGATGATGATTAAAGACAGAGGGAAAACGAACATCTGCTGCTATGCCTGGTATATTCCTTTATTGACCAAATCCCCCGGGTGTAGTAGGGGCCGTAACCCCTGTGGCATCAGAGGTTATTTCCCTTCTGTTAGTTAGGATATTACAGCAATGGCACAGAGTGTAGGGAGAAGTAGACTTATCTTCTTCTCCTGACATTAGTGTTAAAATTGGTTAATTTCATTCATAGTTTGTTTTTAATGTTTGAAACTATTTCAAGACTTAACACTTCTGTATTTCCCCACAAACATATAAGTCAGTATATTTGTAATGGGTCTTTGACCAGTCATTTTGGAAGTAAAGCCCCAGAACCAGTATAATATCTCTTTTTATAAACTAAACATGTGAAAGTAACTCAGTCAACAACTATACAAGGTACTACTCTGAAAGTAAAACCTATTCAAACAGGGAGTACAATAACATTGTTAGAGTAAGTTTTCAGCTACAAAATATTATTTTTTGGCATAATCTCCATCATTATTTTGACTAAAATTAACCTGCCAGTAACATTCATATGAAGGTCACTTTGAGAGTATCATCTCTAATTTTATTATTTTGGCCCTCAGTATCAGAGTTTATGCCTCCTTAAATATTTTAATGCTGTAGACTTTTTATTTACCAATCTTTGTATATCATGCAGACTACAGTACTGTAGAGTTTGGTAATAAATTATACATAATGATATCCATTTTGACTGTATAATGTTTGGCTAGAAATAATGAAATCTTTCTCTGTATAGCTTAGAAGAAAATTAACAGTTTATAAAATAATGTTAATGGTAGACTTATTTATGGGTGATTGCAAAGCTAAGTTTGGTACAAAGTTACCTACCTAAAGGCGATACTTTAATTGGTTATCATATATTACTTGTAAGTAGATATTTAGTACTTTTAACATGGAGTAACAGTCAATTAAAGAATGAGTCCATCAAAACAAATTGCACATCACAGTATGTATTTGCAGAACTAAAAATAAAAACATCTGGCACCTTTTAACTGAAATGCTGTCTGAACCTTTTTTTATATAAAAACCTGCTGAGTATGAATTTTTGTCTAGGAGTAATTTCCTCCATCAGAGAGTCAATCATCAGAATAACCAATAAAAAGTAAAAATCTTTCTAGATTTCAGGCACAAGACCACACTTTTTAGAGCATCCAGTAAGTTTGAATCCTGCTATGCTAACAATGGTCTGTGAGATTGGAGCTCTACTTCTATAGAGAAAGTATGTTATGGAACAGGGAAAAAAGCAACAAAGACTGAATAGTTATGAACAAGGATTCATGGTTAAGTATTGTTTATTTACTTTGTTTAATAACATCAACCTTCATGGGATGTTTAATGACAAAGTTATCCTTATAGAAGAACAGTAGTGGTGCCATTTAACCCATAGCTGAGGGATAACCCATACCTTTGGGAAAGGTATGATACCTTTCCCAAAGGTATTAGTTTGAAAGTAAATGTAACTGTGTAATTGGAGTTCAAACTTCCTTACTTTGATGTTGCAGTCTAGCAAGTTAGCTACTACATCAAGGGGACTTCTCCCATGAGTGAGGTTACAATTCATGTTAGAAATGGAATTAGCAACCCAATTTCAAAACCTGGACAAGGCTGTTTGCTTTTTACTTTGTGCTAATGCTCTTTGGAAAGACATGAACTCATCTGTTCTTCACTCAACTATTGATAAGAAATATGGCAAACTAAGTTCTAGCCTTGGGAAGACAACCAGTTTAGGAAAAGGAAAAATCTAAATTCATACCAGGTGCACTCTAAATAAAAACTGAACTTTTGCTACATCCTACCCCAGGTGGAGTGATTAGGTTTATACATGCATCAGCAAGTCAGTCTATTATAAAAAAAAGCTACAGCTTTGGACTTTTCATATCCAATGTTAAAGTCTTACTCTTAGTTTGGATTTCTGCTTTGTTGTCATGGTGACTTTGAGTGTATTAAAAAATCATTAGCCCACTTGGCTGGGGCTGTAGAATACACTGACTACATCTTTGCAGAGGGGTAAGGCTTCCACAACGAGGGTTCTGGATATGACACTAAACAATCTAAACAATCTGATAGTGAGGCTTCAGTAATGCTGGAGAATTGGGGAATGGGGAATACCCTTTCCTTGCCAATGCTCCCAAGTCTACTCTGGCCCAGAACAGTTGAACCTGAATTGTTTGAAATAAAACTTTTGATGATTTAGCTGTGTGTAAACAAATGATTGATGTTTAATTGAATTCTTTGTAATAGATAGCAATACTTGGAACCATTCAACCTTGTTGACATGCTATATTGAATTGTTAGAAATAGAACTGTTTGAGCATTTAACTTTGTGTACCTACAAAATGTGTTTGTGCCCGGTAGAATTGTTACAAGGTCTCTCAGTAATGACAAAAAAAACAATGACTGACCAAAACCACCTTTCTGTATTCAACAATTCTCTTCTCACTGTCTCTTTAAACTGACCTCTGCTTCTTTAACCAATTCTTGTCCAAAGCAAAAAGAACACCAACTGACCAATGCTTTATGTCTGAAGCCTGCCCTCATTTGCATGCGTATCTTCACTCTCCGTGGTTTTATGTGACTGCCGGCATGGAGATATGTGACCATTTGCAATATAAGCACACTGGGGGCTGCCATGTTTTTTCCAGTCAAGAAGATAAATCTTGCACGCAGAGCATATGCACTGACATTTGCACTGAGGAGAATGGCTATTTTCATCCCAATTTTCACAACATATATTTAATATATTAGTAAAAACAAGATTTGGCATGAAATAACCTACAATGGTTGATATGCCATAAAATCCAACCAAACTAAACTAGAAAAATTATTCCTGAAGTTGTTCTTTCTAATATTCTCATCCACGTTGGTCTTCAACATTCTGCCCCAGACAGAATACTAGTTATGGTGCAATACTGAGTTAGTTTTGCATATTAATCATGACTGAGCTGTGTGTTTGATCTTCACTAGGTGTTTCATAAATCTGGCCTTGTTCTAAATCTAAGCCATTCTTAGTTTTTTTTAACAAGCTTATCTTGCATATCATGTACTACTGAGTAATGAGTTTGATCCTCTCTAGGTGCCTCATACATCAGGCTAAGTATTATATCATTTATTATCTTTATATTGATCATCTCTTAAACTTATACACATATATCATTTTATCTCTTACATATATATACATATATATACACACACATATATGTATAACAAATCTTTTACTCTTATATATACATGTACAAAATATAATCTTACTATAGTATTTATAACATCAAAACTTATTGGAATATTTTTATTGTTCAGGGTTTTGGGACAAATGTATTCATCTTCATTATTATATTCACAATGTTTCAGCCGGTGTTGGTCATGGATTAGATAAAGGACATGATTCGAAGTTCTGTGTAGGCTCCCAAGTTTGACAAACACCTGAAGAAGGCCAGAGGACATATTGGCCAAAACATTGTGAATATAATAATAAAGATGAAGACAATAGTTCAAAAACTCTGAACTATAAAAATCATCAAGCTTTGTCTCAAACATTCAGACAACTTATTGGAATATGTTTATAAATATGGTGACACCACATACATTCACTCAAAATATTTCTTTTCTTACCAGTTTAATTTCTGGGCACCCTTTTACTGCTAAGGTAGTGAAATCCAAGTTCGTGCTCACTTCACATATTATCTATCTTCTCATATATATATATATATATATATATATATATATATATATGAGAAATCTGAGATTTAGAGATTAAATATCCGCATAAACAGAAATACTATTAATGTTTTCTGCAATAGCTTTAGAGATTGGAATTATTTAACTTATAGAAAATGACAAATGTCAATATTTTGACAGCAAAATATTAGAAAATCATGGTGCTTAGTAAAGTTTGTTAAGTTGAAAGGAAGTGTTAATTAATTCTTATAACTTGTATGAACTCATCATCATCATCATCATCAAGGCATGCCAACAGCATGGATTCCCTTGACTCTCTCTCACCATCTGTCCTGGCAAGTCCTCTAGACAGCATCTAGTGTCCACACAGAACTGGTCAATATAAATTTTTGCTGGTTGGCTAATGCTTATCTGTCTACCCTCACCTCTCCAGCAATGTCCAGCACCTTGCCTGTTTTGCAAGAAGGTAAATGTTAAATAGAAGGTAAATGACTGTACAACTGCTGTTTTTTTTAGGAATCTGCTCCCAGGAATTGTTCAGAACCATATGCAGTACCCTTGTGTTGTTCCCATTGAGCTTTTTCTTCAAGCATAAAGTATTACTGACACAGCTACAGCTTGGAAGAATTCCTGTTTTATTTTATCAAAGATATCAGATTTCCATGTGGTCGTTAACAGTCCATGCTTTTCTCATGCATCAGCAAGTCAGTCTATTATGTCAATAGCAGTCCATGCTTTTCTCATGCATATGTTGACAAGGTATATAATCAAATAGAAAAGTATTGTGACAACAAAACAGTAATAGCATTTAGTCAGTAAGATACAAAAAAAAGATAATTTAATCTGAGCTAGAAGGGATACCATAAACTTTTGTACAATCAGCTCTCTATATTCATAGCAGTTGCTATGAATATGGAGAGCTGATAGGTAGACGACATGCATAAAATTGGAAAAATTATGAATATGTATAACCCCATACATAAACCTTAGCATTTAATACTGTTGACTATATTTAATGCACATAAAAAAGTTTAATTACATGCTGTTCCTCAACAGTATTTTATTAAAGTAAAATTACAGTATCAGTAAGGAAACAAAGTCACAGTGAAAGTATTGGTTCCTCTCAAATCACAGAAGATAACCAGTAATGAGCATATGTATGTATGTACTTGCTGTACTCATGGAAATTCTGTTTTTTATAAATTTTCTTTTTCTTATTTTGATACATAAATTTATGAATAAAACTTCATTAAATTTTTTAAAATGCATGTTTACTTACATATGTTTCTATCATAATTTTAGTCTAAATTATTTTATAAATCAGCATTATTCATTTATCATTACTCATTACTCACTGACTTGCAATTAAATATTAGAGTAATTCAAAAGTTTTGCAATAATTTGGTAACATGGGACACAATTTGACTGTTCTCAGTATGCTTTTACTGAGGTTGTGAACATGATGAACCACACTGGACTGTGAGATGCTGAGCTTGAGTGCTACCCATCAGATTTGCCTCTATGGCTGTGAGCATGGTCTCAGAATCCATGGGTTTATGTCTCCCTAACTTTGACTGATTGTTGAGGTTTTTGCAACCTGAGCAAAATTTCTTGAACAATCTAATTAATCTGATCAATTGCACTTTCACCTTTTGCACAATATGTTTTTGGTTGTTTTTACAGCATTATGGTCAGTTTAAACTTGTAAAGAATAAGTTCCCGAATTAGTCTACATTGAACATTCATCTGAGTGGCTTTCACATCACATATGGAGTGAAGCAATGCACAACATGCTGCAAACTAGCACATAACAAAATATTGCAAATCTTTTGACTCACCTTTTTGGTTTGGTTTCTTTATTTAATGGCACATCAACCTTAATGGGTTACTTAATGTTAAAACTATACTTGTAGAAGAACAGCAGTGATACTATTTAAAGTGGAACAGCATGACTGGAGTTTGAACTCACTTACTTTGAGATTGCTGTCCAGCATGTTAACCACTATGCCACATGGACATCCCTTTGTCTCACTCTACTCTCATTATGGAATTATTTTATAGATTATCATCATTTATTTATTATTACTCATTATTCATGGGAGAGTCCCTATGATTTAATGGACAGTATGATCATAGTAATTGAGTTCAAACGTCAGTCATGCTATTATGTTCACTTTCAGAATACCTGTAAATGAGGGAACTATCCCCCTTGTTTGGTACGGGCGTCCTTAGAGTTGGGGACATATTACCATTATACACAGACAAGTCACACACGTGACACGGTTAGAGGGGTCGAGCATTTTATTACCATTTTTCCGAGCAAAACACATGTGTTGCCTGACAGCTGCGATTTTAGACTTTGCGAAGGGGGCATTCTTTGAGGCGAACAGAGGTAAGAAACACACACTGTATCTGTATTTGCCCGAATTATTGATCTGTGTGAAAGGGATTACAGAAGTTGTTTTCTATTTTGTTTTTAGTTTCATGGTGAAAGAAGGGTCAAAGAAGGGTTTAAAGAAGGAATGAAGACCCACTGCGAATAGACAACTTCTTTACCAGTCGAGCCTTTTACCTAATTTTTTGCCTCATGGTGCTAAGGTTACAAATACCCTTGGGCAAGATATGAACCACCTTATTCTCCCAGTTATGGGTTAAATAGTACCACTACTGTTCTTCTATAGGGATGGTTTTAGCATTGAATAATAAAGGTTGATATGCCATTAAACAAAGAAACCAAACATCATTATCTACTTCATTTCAAATAAATAAATAATGGTAATTTAACCAATTTAAATTTAATGTTCTGTTTATTTTCATCTCTTAATGAACAAAAACAAAAAATTTCATCATTATGAAGTATCACATCATGTTTTGTGTTCAAAAATAAAAATTCAAAATTTTCAAAATTTAGCATTCTTCATTTCCTTCTTTTAATCATTTCTCTTCATTTTAATCTTTTCTTTTTAATTCACAATCTTCCCTTCTTGTTTTTCACATTCCTTTCTTCCTTCTTAGCATTTCATTAAAGCAGATGATAAACCTTAGATATACAGCATTATTGCTTCTTCTGTCATTCTCCTTTCCCTTTCTTTATTCTTATTATATTTGCTTTTACTTTCTCTCTCTTTCCTTCTTCCTGCTCATTTCACACAATCCAAATGGAATGGTCTATTATTTTTCTGAAGTGATGAAAGTGTGCAAAAATTCAAACATGTGTTCATGCATTATTCTATTAATATTAAGAATTATTTCTAAATCAGAAGAAAACCAAATTTGACCTTGAGAAAAAAATGATTTTTTTCTTGTACAAGTAACTTAAAATCAAAGAATTTAATAAAAGGAGAAAAATAAAAATATCAAATCGGTTTAAGAAAACATGCAAAAAAGAAATGATAGAACTGAATAATTTCTTTTCTTTTCTTGAAAGTTTTGCTGAGAGAATGACAAACTGCTATAATGTAGGCACACAACAGTCTACAAAGAGGATTTATGTTGAATGATGTCTTTTTCAGGAGTTGAAAACAAACACTGGAGTGACCATCTGGGATTGGAGGAAAGTGAATCAAAAACTGCCATTTCTTTGAATATAAACCCTTCATTGTTTATTCTCTGAGCATTTGCTTTTAGAGGTTATTGGAAAAGGTGGACAGCTATGATTTATTTATCACTCATGGTGACAGCATGGAGTCATAAGTCTTTTGCATTTAGTAAGACTTATGTTTTTGTAATGAACCATATATTTGCCATTATTACCATCAAAGTCAAATCTTGTTATGATTCATAAACTCTTCATCACAGTCTAAAAAATTCTTTCTTGAACCTATAAAAAACATTTTTACCAAGCCCTCTGCACAAGCAGGATGTGATACAAAGTTTAACAGGTTTGAATTCAGAGTTTTCCTTCTCCTAGACTAGTTGCCATACCAAAGTTAAAGAGACCAGTCTACTTTACTATTTATCCATAGCTGAAAGGAGAATGTTTGGATGCATACTTTTCCCAAGAGCATTAGTACTAAGTGAAATGCAAACTGTCTCATCTGGTATTTAAATTCAGATTGCCATGTCCATTTCTTATGACAATAACCATTATACCATGAGCACTTCTAATAAAAAACATATATAAGTAATATCCCACATTTCACAATAGGGCATTTCTTATTCTTGCAGTCAACCCAATAATAATTTTCTTGAACAGTTTCATCACATAAAGTGTTCCAATCAAATATAAATACTTTGCTTACAGTAATATGGTTTCAAGTATTTTTAACAAATACCAATAATTTTTAAACAGATGTATTAAACCTATAGATGGGAAACTTAATAGGTTCTATCTCTCTGATCAGAGTGAACCTGGGAGTAATGGTGACAAAAGGGTACTCCACACTCCACAGAGCTTCAAAACTGGAGCCTCAGCATTAAATGCAATTTAGTCTCATAAAAAGAACAACCTTTTTTGAAGAGGTCTAATACCTCTGCAATTTTCTAAAGCCCACCAAAAGGGTTTGATTGGTCAACAGCTCAGCACCAGGGTTGCAGTGAAAATTAGTCAATAGTACCATCTATCTTGATCAGCTACTTACTCCAAACATCCAATTAACAAAGAAGGCATAACTCTTGTCAACTCTTATCTTGGAACACATCCATACATCCATATTCTGAATTATATAGTGAAAGTGTTCAAATGCTTTTGTTTCAATCAATGTTTAGTTGCATCAAATTGAACAGTTAGACAATCAAGAGATTTTTGCATAGTCAGTAATTTTATATATTTGTTGTAATTATGTTTTATTAAAGTAAATTGGATGATGCATTATAGAAATCATATGAAGAAGAAATGAATAAAAGGTAGATATACAATAAGAATATAGAAATACATTTAATTACAATTAATGGATAGAGAGCATCATGAAGAGAATTTACATAGAATTTCACAATGAATGGATGATACAAATATAGGCTGTTTCAGATATGCAGGAGGGAAAGTATAGGAACATTATACATATATACACAATGTATAGAAGTGATGAATATAGGTAATGTTAAGATATATAAGAGTAAGAATGATTCACCTAGACATGTCACTAAGATACTGATCTAAAAATAGACACTGAACCTCTAAATACACAGATACCTCTAAATATACTGATATGGCCATTCAAATGATGAGCAAAGGTTGTCTTTCTTATCTTCTTATATAACTAGCATGAAAATATACTTGTAAGCAACAACTTTTTTTACTTTAAATAAGCTTTTAGTTTTGAAGCAGCAACCAGTCTAATAGAAAAAAAAAACACTGAATTTAAACCAGCTGTGCTCTGCTTAAAAATTGCCCTTTTTTGATTGACTGATTGATTTTAATAGCAAGTCAACCCATCTATGGTTAATTTATGCCTAGAAGTTAAGGAAACACATTCATTGTTCATATTTATATATTTTGTGCAGTTGTTTCTTTTTTTTTCTGTTTTTTTCATACATGGTCCAAAAAATGACCTTGTGTAGCATCCTGCCAGGGCAAATAGATAAACTGGTTTACATTTGTAGTTTGAAAGACTTGAATAATGTCACAGACACACGCAACACGTCTTATTTTCAAAACTATCTCCGTTTCTTCGAGTGCTCTTTTTATAATACCTGACTATCTCATTTGCATGAGATACCCAAGAGTCTGCGTTACTTTACGCAAGACTAAGTAAGTACAAAAGCAACTGTGCGTTGCCATTTTGGCTTTTTGTTTTCCTTTTGTTTTCGAAACGCAGCCACATGCAAATCCAGTAAGTCATGATTTTTCCCCACAGCATTGAAACAGTATTCAAAATTTTTGCTGAAAAACATGCTGTAATGGATAGATAGAAAATGATGAAAGTAAATTAAAATACCAAGAACATCAAGATACTCATTCACTCATCAAAATTCTGAATTTTCAGCCCAAAGAATGTTTCTTAATGTTTCTCCAGGTATTTTGTTAAAATCCAAGTGGTGCAAACATACAGTAGTACTGACACAGCTACAGCTTTGGAGAATTCTAGTCTTTAATACCTAATTATATAAAACAATTTTTAAAAAGGTCAGGCCAAAAGAGTAATATCTCTCTTAAATATTGATGTCATAAATAAACACAATTTGGCACAATTTCTTCTTCTTCTTCTTCTTCTTCTTCTTCTTCTTCTTCTTCTTCTTCTTCTTCTTCTTCTTCTCATCATCATCACTACAATTTTGCCTTCATGTCAGGATTTCGGCTAAAGTCAGTTGTTCACTGGCTCTTCCATCTCCTGACAGCTCCTCCATGTGTGCGAACTCTCTGCGATTGCTTTCTACTCCACACAAGTATCATCGCCGAAAATAAAAATATAATCTTATATTTTTATATACATACGTGTTCCTCATTGTTAATAACAACACAGTGTACTATACAACACAAAGTTTTCATATTTTATAAATGTAATTATGGACAAATTCCTTAATTTACATATTTCATTTGAAACTGTTTTCAGGACTGCCTAAAGTTAAAAAATCATCAAAACTGATATATTGTTTCAGAACAATTTAAAAAGTAATCAAATATACCTGTGTTACAGTGCATTCTCTTCCAAGTTTCTTTTTTTTACTAAGAGCAATTGGTGAATAAATTGTTTTTGATTGTGCATAAGCCTTAACTTCCATGTCTGCTGCTGAAGCATTTTCAGTGGATGACTGCTTTCTTTTCACCCATTCTTTATAATTTCTGCAAGTAATCTAGTTTTTAAAAAAATAGATAACACATTTTGAATGATTGATTTATTAATTTTGGTGCTTTGCTTATTTCAGCTAATTCTTTAATCTTGTTTTGTCACTTTATTAGTAGATAAGATTGAAAAAATTAAATAACTTATTATAAGTATTGTATATTTCAATCTCAAAAATAAATTTGAAATCAGTATTAGGAAAGAATTCGATTTTAGATAATCTAATAATCTCTCAGTTGTCTCTTTTTCCGATTATTTTCTCTCTCTTCTCTGTCAATCTTTATCTTTCTTTATTCCAACCAATCTCCTCATCTACTCTTTTTTTTATTATTTCCATCTCTTTTTGTGCTTCCCTTTTTGATAGATTTACCTAATAATACTATAATTATAGAAGGTAAAGAAGTGATTACATTGACAGTGGCTTGCTTAACAACATAAGTATAGCAATACCACAAATCCACCAAAACCAGGCAATTATTATTTTACCATCAATATAATGAATTACAATTGCAGAAAACACAGATGAATTCCAATTTGAATTTTGAAATGAAATTCAAGAAGCCAACTTACAATTTCTATTTTTCTTCCATGGATTTGAAGAGCTTAGAGCATCATGGAATTGTTCAAAATTCTTTTCTTCTTAAGCACATTCAAATCAAATCATCATGTATGAAGTCTTATCCACACATCTTTGTTTATGACCAATACATTAAATAATTCAGATGTGAAGATTTTATTTTCATTAAAAAACTAACATCAAAGTTTTAAAATCATTTGATAAACACAGTCTTTAATTAGACAATTTTCTTTATTATATTATGTAAAAATAGAAAGGTGAATAAAACAAAGTAGACTTATTTTTTTCTGCATACAAAAAAGAAAACATTACTTATTTATCCTTTTCAATATCCAATTTTATTCAACAAATTTTTATAAAAAAAAAAATAATATAAAAAACCAACACAAAATACACATTTATTTTGATAACTTAGTTTAGAGAAATATATGCAAAAAAATAACTATTGTTCTATTTTCAAAGATACTAATCATGAAATATACAGAATATTAAAATGTCTCTAAAGAAAATATGTAAAAATGGAGCAATCAGGTAATTTCTACCTTTTATAAAAGGCTGCAGTCTTCAAAGATTTAGAGATATCTACAAACATCCATTTTTCAAATCTACAATGCTGCAATAATATGACTTAAAATTCACTGTTATGTAAATAATGCATAATTTTGTTGTGAAAATCTTTCATCTAACAGATACTTGACATATAGACACGGTATATATAGTAACATGGTATATATACTACTCTAGTTAAACAAAATCAAGCTAACTGTTGTGATATTAGCTTCAATTCATTTCAACTAACAGGCAAGCTAATACATTTTTCTCAACATATCCCTCATAAGATAAAACCCAAAAGCTGTCATATCTTGATTCTTCATGTTATTTAGGTAATATTATTTTCATGTTATTTATGTAAAGGGAAGCACTACATATTAAGTATATATCTATCTCAACTAAACCCTAGTACAAACTAATTACTGTTATATTAGTATTTTTATTACTAAATAAATGCAGGAGGTATGACTCCTTGTGTACAGAGACTAAATTTTGGTCTGGCCTCTACCTAATGTTTTGTCTCACTGAGGTGAACCTTCCAGGAGAAATTGCTCCTGTAAGTATACTTATCTAGATCAATGAAGCACTTAAGTTTCCTTACCACAAGAAGAGTTTTTTCTTTTCTTTTATAATTCAAAACAGAATGGGTTTTTTTGTTAAAGAAAAAACAAATATATTAATTTTGAAATTCTGAAAAGTGATGCTTTACAGATTTCAAATTTCACTGATTTTTTCAGTTGCTAATTTTTTGTTGCTCCAATAAACTTCAAGATTTTCACAATGAAACTAAGATAAATAGTTAAATAGTTTTGGGGTAATACATTTTTAAAATTATTTCTTTTGTAATTATATTGCATGCATGTGTGGGGCGGGCATGTGTATTGACCATAAAAAGCCACATTAAACAGAAACTAAAAACATGCACTCACTGAGTAAACCTGAAAATATATAATTTAGATTTTTCTTCCTCCCAAGACAATTTTCAATCATTAAAGGCATTACTGCTGCTGTTATCATGATGGAAATGATATAAGAACCTAAAATTGAATAAAATAAAATAGATTATTTATTGCTGTAGCATAGAAATTGATTTTGTCAATGATTAATATTTTATTCATCTAATTAGAGATAAAAAATACAATTATCCAAATGATCAAATGTTTCTTCTACACAGACAAATAGGGAGCTTTATTATTTAAACTAGTTGATTTTTCCTCTTTAAAAAGGATGGAATATTCAACATTAGGTGTGTACAAAAATTTCAAGTGAAAAAATGCTTTTCAATTCAATTTAGACTTTAGTTTTAAAAGTTTTTTAAAAAATTGCTGGGGACTTTTGCACACAGTCAGTAAATGATTGTAGACCTCAAATTCTACAGCTTCTTTCAGTGATTAGCCATTCTCTTTAGTGGTATTTACATGAAGCTAACCAGGGATTCTGTTACATACACAGACCTCATGATTGCTTACACCTCCCCCACCTCACACTGGAAACATTGACTGCTCTATTTTAGAAAGCTTCAAGTCTTTTCAGGGGTAAAAATAGCTCAGTAAGAATTACAGTCATTTCATAAGGTTTCTGTCAAATGCCATAATTGCAGAATATAATGATAAAACATTGTTGTAAGAGCCAAGTTTCGCAGTCATTTCAAGAGAAAGGCTGAATAAAGAACTGATGCAGCTTATTATTAATTTTGACTTTTCAAAAAGCACCAAAATTTTATGTAACACCAAATACAAAGGCTTGAACATTTTGAGAATTTTTCA
This sequence comes from Sepioteuthis lessoniana, assembly GCA_963585895.1. Lineage (NCBI taxonomy): Eukaryota > Metazoa > Mollusca > Cephalopoda > Myopsida > Loliginidae > Sepioteuthis > Sepioteuthis lessoniana. The sequence goes on from OY757907.1 coordinate 75,005,650, forward strand.
AACATTTCTTTCCTTAATTCTTGTAATAAAGGTAAATACAATTTTGTAAGCAGTTTATGAAATATGGGACTAAAATTTTTCAAAGAAATTATTACTAATTAGATGTAAAGTCACAGCCAATGATGAGGTCAGAACATCTAATAAAGCATTCAAAACAGTCGATTATAAATTTGCTCAAATAGTCAACCTGCTTAACAGAATATGCAGACCTTTTTCTTCCTAAATTTTAATGTTCACTCACAATAAAATGCGTTTCGGTTTTCAGCTCCTGATATGCCTACAAACGTTTTTGCCTTTCAACCACATTCCAGCTTTTAATAGATAGTTTTTTTTTAGTATTACACAATAATATTTTCCTAAACAAATACTTTAAGCAAGTGAGGAAGATAGATTTCATAAAAAAGAACATTCACTTAAAATGCTTCCTTTTAATAATTTCTTTTGATTGGAATAAAATTCAATAATATTTTGATTGCATCTCTTTTGTTTCCACTTTATTTCTACATATCAATACAAATAGTGATAAATTTGTGAGAAATGTGCAATATCAATAGACTTATTTTCTTTAATCCACTTTTGGTGAGGGGAGGAGTGTTTTCTGTTTTTATTTTTTGTTATTGTTATTTTTTTACTTTCTTTTATTTTTTCTTTACAACTCCAACAGTTTCCATATTTTTTAGCACCATCATGATATGATGTAGAAAATGTCATCAACACTTTGATGTTTTTATATATGCATTGGATAAGATTTCTAAAGAAAAGCATCAATATTTTTGCTGGAATGTTAATATTTTATATCTTTTGCTATATTTAGAAGATTGTTCAGCTTTTTTAATCATTTTTTGTGGGTAACATTAAAACATAGAACAATCAGATTCACTGGTTCACAGTTAAACCTCAGACATTGATATGATTGTGCTGCTGCCTATCTAAATCAACAGTGGTCTGTCTCTCTCTGCTGTTGCCAACACTTCTTCCTTGATTCTGATCACTAAACTGATTGGTTGATGATACTTGATGTTTTCTTGGTTTCCTCTCAGGAACCAATCCCACTGTGCTGCCAGTTCTGCTCACATTATCATCAAAATTGACATCAAGTGTATTATTGGACAATGATGGAGAGTGCCAATTTTCTTGAAGTTCTGAAATGATAAAATGATACAAGAGTCATTGATTTTGAGAAGAAAAATTATCATGATCCAGGAAATTTTTTTTTGTTTTTTAAGAATTAAAATTTCATTCCAAAGGAGAGAAAAAATGGCATTGCCTAATCTGAAGTTAAGAGAAATTTCAAAATTCAAGAATATAAAAAGAAAAATGAGAGAAATCAAGGAAAGATGAAAATGCATATTAGAATATTTGCATATATTATAAATTGAGGAGAAATCAGAGAAAAATTTTTTAAATAAAAATAAAATTTAAAAAAAATTAAAGCCTCCTTTAAGTATGAAAAGTGAAATATTTTTACTTTATCATTACATTTAGACATTTTGGTGTTATAGATGCATCTGGTTTACATTCCTAGAGAGAGACAAAAATATAACCTATATATTTTATGCATTATAAAGCAACAGATATACATCCATATATATATATATATATATATATATATATAGAGAGAGAGAGAGAGAGAGAGAAAATGAGAGGTTGAAGAGAGAGGGAGAATTATTCTTAAATCTTTAATGATTCTGTTGTATAGTGGCTCATACCATGTGACTTCCGGTATCCCGAAAGTAGAAAAGATGCCATATCCCTTAAGCATGGCAGGGAAGCAGAAAGAGAAGCTGAAAGACAGCTCTGAAAGGACATCGGTCAGTAGTAAGACCAACTTCGGATGTAATACCAACAGCATGAGACTTATAACACAAGTCGAACTGTAACACTTGAGTTAATGAATAACTCTATTTCACTGTGTATCTTTTCCTTACCACAATACAACAGATTCAAAATCAATGTAGAAAACATTTTTTAATTGAAATACTCATCAAAAAGTAAAACTATTTTTTCATCATGATCATCATTATCATTACATGAAAGATTTTCCTTATTCTACTTTCAATTATATACACAATTTTAATGAATAAATTATTTTTGTAATAGACTTTTTTTTACAGAGTTCTAAGACAATTTATATTTTTTATTTTCAAATTGTCTTCTCTTTAATGGTTTTGATCATCTGAATGTAACAAAATACAACATACAAAATCAACAGTAGAATACACATCCTAAATGAAATTAAAATATGTAAATAGAGTGCATAAAAGTGAAATATTCAGATTGCAAAGTGAGAATATCAAATATTCACATTTTAGGTTTTAAAAAAAAAGCATAAGCAAGAACAGAAAAAAGAAAAAATTCAAATTTTATTCTATCTATCTGAATTTTTGATACAACTCCAATGGAAAAGACCAGATTTTAATATATAAATGATTAAAATCGACTAGAATAAGTTCTAAAATAGAACTTTTGATACCTTTCAAGCAATACATTTTCAAAAGTGAACATTGGTAATTGTTGAAGTCTGGGTTATCTAACCTGATAGTTGTAAATACAGAGTTATGTCCCTTATCTTTGTAGTAGTCTTTCATAGTTGTAATAAAGATGGTTATGGACATTACATTTGTTCCATGAGTTAATATGAAGTTGTAAAGTAAACATTGGTTGCAGAAAGCAATTTTCTTTCGTGCGACAGTGAAAACACTGGCCTGCGATAAATTTTTTTTTGGTCAAAAGTCTAACAAGTGACATATGATTGCCATTTTATGCTGAATTCAAAAATACCGTTCATTGTATTTGGTCAGGTTTGGTTTTTAAGATGTGCTTGAATACTTCATAACAACTTCACAGCAATAACACTTATTCAAAAGCCTGTGTACCCTATTTGTCACAGCTGATCATGGGTGCTTGATGTTTAGTATAGTATATGATGTTGTATGTGTACCTAACTACAGTATACTACTCTACTCACTAACACCCACATATCTAGAGCTTAAAATGAGTTTAATGTACTATGCCAAGTGTCAATGATGAGCTGTAAGCTAATCTATTTTTTTGTCTTTTTAGCTTGACATTTATATTCCTTTAAGAATGGATTGCAAGTGTAAGAATAATCCTGACAGGTTCTATTATATCTGTGGTAATGTGGTTCTTCCTAATTGTCAAGCAAAAATCACTGACTTAGTGAAGAAGGAATATCATGAATACTTTGGAGTCAAACTAGGGGATCAGTATAAGGCATTTGCTCCCTATATTTGCTGTAAGATATGTGTGGAGAGCTTGAAGAATTGAAAGAATAGTAAAAGGAAAAGTATACCATTTGCCATTCCAATGGAAGGAAAAGATTACATTACAGACTGCTATTTCTGCATAATTCTAAAAGGAATAAATTGCAAGAACAAGCACTATGTCCAATACCCCAATGTTTCTTCTGCCATAAGATCAATCCCTCATGGCCCAGACCTACTTGTTCCTGAGCCAGATGGTAATATGGAATATAGCACCAATTTTAAACATAGTGACATGACTGTTGTAGATGAGGATGATGTATATAAGCCAGAAGAGGATGACCGGCCAGAAACTTTGACACAAGCAGTACTCAAGGACCTGACATGAGACCTGAACCTTTCAAAGGAGTCTGCTTAGTGGCTGGGTTCACATCTTAAAGAGAAACATCTGTTGACACCAGTAACAATATTCTTCTGGTATCAAGATCATGAGAGAGAATTAAGACAGTTTTTCATGTTCCAGGATAAGTTATCATTGGTTTATCGCAACAACACTGCTGGATTGATCAAATCAATAGGATTAGAGTATGATACTATAGAAGGAAAACTTTTTATTAACTCATCCAGCAGAAGTCTCAAAGCAGTTCTACATAATGGAAATAGTTTTTCATGTATCCCTATTGGCCATTCAGTTCAAACGAAAAAACTCACAACAGCAAGAATCATTTGCTGACTGCTGTTAACTACCAGGAGCACAAATGGTTGATTTGTGGAGATCTTAAGGTGATTGGACTGGTCCTAGGACTCCAAGGTGGGTACACAAAGCATCCTTGTTTTCTGTGTCTCTGGGACAGATGGGCTGATCACCAACATTATGTCAGACCAGAGTGGCCATTAAGACAAGGGTTAAAATCTGGTTTGCATAATGTTCAGTCTCACCCTTGTTAAACCAAACAAAATACTACTTCCACCCTAACATATCAAGTTAGGCGTAATGAAGAACTTTGTGAATGCAATGGATATGGAAGGCAGCATGTTTGCTTTCCTCCAGGAGAAATTCCTACTGATAAGCATGGAGAAACTCAAGGCTGGTATATTTGACAGCCCTCAAATAAGAGAACTCATGAAGGACCCAATGTTTGACAAAGCACAGAGTGAAGCTGAACTGTCCTCCTTGCAGTCACTGAAGTTAGTACTTACAAACTTCTTGGGAAGAAGGAAATTGAAGAACTACTGAAGAGTTTCTGGCAACTCGAGGCATGGATGTCAGTCAAACTGCACTTTCTGTAGTCACACGTGGACTATTTTCCAAAGACCTGTGGAGACTTGAGTGAAGAGCAGGGTGAGCGCTTTCACTACGACATTCACATAATGGAAGAGAGCTGCCAAGACTGGTGGGATATAAACATTTTTGCTAAATGTTGCTGGTGCTTGAAATGGGATGTGGTGGCTGCTGAGTACAGGAGGAAGTCCCAGAAAAGACCTTTCATCAATGAATAGCTTCTTTTGTGCATATTTCAGTTAAATATGGCACAATGTGAGCCTTCAGCAAATATATCAGCCATAAATTTGGCATTAAAATGAATAGTTATAATACTGTTCTATACATTTTAAGTAAGAGCTTGTATCTTAAAAATCTGATCTTATAAGAAAAAATGAGTATGACTTTTGAATTCAGTATAAAAAAACTGCCATAAAATCAGCTATTATACATTCAACATTGAAAACATTGCAGGTCAGTGCAATCATTGTTCAACTCATGTTGAAGAATACTTGAAAGAAGAATGGCTTCATTCATAAAATAGCCCCTGATTCTACATGGTGAAGAATTGCACACCAAATGGAGACAGGGCCTATAGGTATGGACATTGCTTACAGATTTACCTAAATAAAAACAGGGTCCAGCAGAATTTTTATCATTACCACAGAACATTTGTTGATAGTGGATATCAGCTACGCAGAAGGATTAGAAATAATCATGGACAAATTAATCTGATGGGTTAATCTCTTCACTAGCAGTTCTTGAATTCCCACATGGTTTTCATCAAACCAATCTTTGTTCTTCTTTAAGGATAACCTAAGGATTTCTATAGATGTTAGCAAAATGCCAATCTTAATTTTTTCCTAAAATGTTTCAAGAAAGAGATTTGTGAGGACACTTGACTGAAGGGTTGCCTGGAAGTTAGCTTTCATTTCATTTGACAGGCAACTACCAACCTTGAACTTTTTCTGAAGGACATTTCTTTCTTTACTTTGGTTTTAGGTTTAATGTGGATTTTGCAGTAAATGAGGCGAGGATCAGTGTGACATTCTGCACTGAGCATCTCTCTGTTATGCAAGATGTCTTCCAGTTCACATTGGTGCACAAAAACATAGTCAATGAAGTGCCTATGTTTGGACTAAGGATGCAACCAGGTTGTTTTCAAACTGTCTTTCTACTGGAATATGGTGTTCATGATGACAAGCCTGCACATAAAATTCTAATAGCAAGCAACCATTGTTGTTCCAGTTACCAGCACCATGTCTCCTAAGTATTCCTTTCCAGGCCACAGAATCTTGGCCCACTCTGACACTGAAATCACCAAGAGGTACCTCATTGGAGATAAATAATTGAATAGGTTATAGCAAACATCCATATTTAGTTACAATATTTTTTTTATTAAAGATTAAATGTAGATACAATGTCAAATATATATTGTTATATATTGACCCTTGACTGAGCCATCAATCAAGAGATGCACCTGTGTAAATAAGCGGAAGAACAGCGGAAGCAGGTGGACATTAGAAAATAATATAAACAGGTGCTTGGGCTGGTCGAGTCAGTCCGAGACAGGATGCCAGCATGAGAATCAGCTCGCAGACTGAGGGCTTTGGGCCCTTAGTGACCCCTGGTTGAGCAACCCAAGCCAAGATGCGAAAGAAGTGCTGCTATGGTCAAGGAAGAACTTTGATCAATATAGCAGTCCATCCTTGTCTCCACTCATTTCTCACACACAACAAACATCACCCTTTCGAAATTAAAGTGTGAGAAATTTATATTTCTATAAAGAAGTGTATTCGTTCATTATTGAAGTCGTCATTACTGGTTAATGATGTTTCTGCAGGTGTATATTTGTAAATGTACACGTGTAGTTGTATTGTGGCTATACAACAGTATGTGAATCTATCAGTGAAGTAATTTGAACTCTGCAACTAAATAACTTTGCATGAGTATGTTCTTAATTTCGATTTTAAATTTCTGTTAAACAATTTTGTCATTAGAAAAATAATGGCAAAGAGAGATTTAATTGGCAAAGTTTTAAAATTTTTGACTGGTGCAATATGAAATTTTGATTTAGTATCACATTTAAAATTCTTTTAAAATCGCATTTAATTTGGTCAAAGCAATATATTTCCTACCCATTAATCTTTTTGCTACTGTATTTTCCAATATTCAGAATATTCAGTAGTCCTCTGTTCTATAATTGGAATATACTACGAAACTATAATTTACACATGACACATTGCCAAGAATTTGGCTTTAATTGAATATGACACAGCTTTAGAAATTCAACTAGTAAAATGAAATGGTTAATTAATAAAAATGATATCAAAATACAAATTTTAATAATAATATCTAAAAATATAATAGAAGAAAGTATGTCCTTAAATTGTCAACTAATAAAGATACATCCATATTAATGATTTGGAAAAGTCTGCTTGTCTCTGTAGATAGCCAAATGGTTTGATGTAGAGCTATAAAATTTGGTTGGTTGGTTGGTTGGCTGGGTTTTTATGGCATATCAGCTTTTGTAGGTTATCTAATGCCAAATCCATTTTTATACAAATAATCAGTTCTATTTCAAACAGTTCAGTTTAGCATGAATACACAGTTTGTCAAAAACATTTCTATTTTAAGCAATTCAGTTTAGTCAAACAATTTCAGTTCAAACAATTCAGTTTAGTATAAGTATAGTTTTCATCCACACACAGTTAAATGTCAAAGCAGTTCTATTTCAAACTATTCAATTTAGCATAAGTACAGTCTCAATGTCAAAAACAGTTCTATTTCAAACCATTCAGATGACAGGCGCCGGACGGTGGCGAAGAATCTTTCACACGACTCGTATTAAAGATTCTTCGCCACCGTCCGGCGCCTGTCATCCGATACATCAAACGATCACCGCCGCTACAAACGCTGCCCTAATTCCGAGAAAACCATCCCTTCACCACGAGACAAGGGCAGTACATGAACTTTCTAACTACTACCACTGAATTCATTCTTTAACTGTGAACATATTTCTCCATTCTACTCTCTGTACTTAATCTATTTATAAAAATTTTCTATAACATCATTACTGTGTTATTGTGAGTACTTATACGTTCTTTGTTTTGCAACCATACGCATTTCTCGCCCACAACATTCATATTATAGATATCAACAACTCAGAATATAACACTAATTAGATCTATAGCTGGTGATGTAAAATAATTACCTAGTATTATTGCTTAGTTAGTTAACAATCTAGAAAAAAATATTTAAATTCATAAATTTCTCAAATGCCACTTACAAACTATTTCACTACAAAACAGTGGCACTTCCACAAAACAATTCTAACTTCATAAGATTATAGAAAAATATGTAATTGGTAAAAATCTTTTGTGTTCCATGGATTTATCTATAATAACAATTACCATTTTTAATCATTTAGTGTAAATGTTTAATTAATTACAAAGATAGTAAAATATAAATTTGTTTGGGAAATATAAATGAAAAAAGTTGAAGAGGTTTCTGATATTTGTCACATAAGTGACAAAAGTCAAAAACCACTTCAACTTTCTCTTGAAATCTGTAATCCATGTATTGACATCTTACTGTGTAGATAGGCATATCAGCTAATAATACTATATTTCTAATATTTACCATAACCAAAAGCCTTAAAAGATAACAGGTGTTTATAAATCATATACCAAAATATAGCAATGAAGTATAAAACAAAAATAGAGCCAGAAGATTAAAAAAAGAAATTACAAAAGAAAAGTATAGAACAAAACACTGTTAATCGCCTTAGCAAAAGGAATTATATGCAAAACAAAATGCATAGAGAAAGTGATGGATAAGTAAATCTCAAGAAATCAATACAGATAAAGAGCAACACTTCAAATGATGTGTTTTAAAAAGGTCTTTTTTGAGTGGATGGTAAAACTTTTACATTTCACAACATGATTGAAAAGAAATATAAAATACAACCAAAGTAAAATAGAAGTGAATATTTAAAAATCCATAGAAAGGAAAAAATTTATGAACTCTGTAATATATTGTTGTTGTGGGTGTTAGTATTCATTATTAGGCTTAATAGGTCTAAGGATAACATAAGGCATGCATGCTTTAGTTAAGGCATATTTTATTCTAAATTCAGCAGATTGTATGTATTCCTACACCAAGGGGTTGTAATCTTGCACATAGAGAAATAGTCTGTGTTATTACTACATCCCCCTTACTAATGGAAAAGAAGGATATTGCTATATTCCTTGTTTATTTGTTTTATATCTTTTTGGCCTGTGTGTTTCACGGCCATTTCTTGTTGTGTTGCATGTTGGCTGTTTTATACTTCTCTGCTGTGAGATGTTGTTTGTATTTGTAAGTCTTTTTTGCAATGCAGTGGTGTGGTCATTAAAATGAACCTGTTTATGACTGGATGTTTCTACTGCTCTTATTTGGACTCTGTTTCATCTTTTTGATGATCCATCTGGGAGTTGAAGGATGTATGATCTGGGTTCTGCACATCTACTTCTGATTGTCGCTGGTTTCCATTTCCCAGTTTGGTTATCCAATATACATACATCTTGCCCAGGTACAAGTGGTGGTAGATCATGAGCTGTTCTATCATGATACATTTTCTGCATATCCTGTCTGTGTTTCAGTTCTTCATGGATATGGTCAGTGTTGGAAAATCTTGGGGTTGAAACTTTGGCAATAAGGTTTGATCTTAAAATGCGACTGTTTAAGACTTCAGCTGGACTTGGAAGGTTGTGGTTGATTGGTTTTGTTCACAAACAGAGCATTGCTAAGTTAGGATCTCTTCCTGCTTGCTTAGCCTTAATTAGAGCTCTTTTAATAGTTTGGATTTGTCTTTCTATAAAACCATTTGATTTTGGGAACTTTGGTGACGATGTGATGTGATCAAATTGCCATTGTTGAGCAAATTCTTTGAATGCTTCACTGGAGTACTGTGATCCATTGTCATTAGCAACTCTGCTGGGAATACCATGTTCAGAGAATATTTGCTTCATTGTTGATATGACCATATTGCTTGTTGTCAGGTCATTCATTTTCCGTATAATTGGAAATTTACTGTAATAATCAGCAATTATCAGATATTCATGATTATTGCAGTTAAACAAATCTGTGCCGACAACTTCCCATGCTCTGCTGGGGATGTATAGGACTTTACACTCCTATAAATTATTTTGGGCGGTATACCACTTGTTCCCACAAAGATGGCAGATGCTCACATATTTAGTCTCGGGAAACCATTAGCCAGAAGAAACACGTGACATGCTTAAAATTACGTCCGCGCGTAAATTTTAGTCCTGTGTTTGGACGCGTATTTTCTATAAATATGTCGTCTTCAAACACCCTCTCTCTTTTACCCAATTTCTTCCAGTGTGAATCAACAGGAGTGAAAAGCAACAACATGGATGGGCCTCGCAGACATTCATATACATTGACTATGAGACTTTTTCCAGTCTCAGAGAAACCACCAGTTTCTAATCATAAAAAGAAGGACATTTTAAATATGTAATCCTTTTGTAGCTTAGTTGTATCACACACACACACTCACACATATACACATACTATTATTTTGTTAGTAGAATTAGCAATATTTTTTATGTATCAATGTAAGTTTTATTGTTGTAGAATATAAATTTGTTTTTGTTCGTCGCCTTGTTTTAAATGTTCCTTTTTTCCGTGCCGTTTCATATCTTTTACTCATTTGGTTATCTTCATTCATTTGTTTTTTACCATGTACCTATTCTACCTTTTTTTTAAACACTAAAAATATCAAATTTCAAAAAATAAAATTGTGGGGAAGCATAAATACTAAATACATATTGCCACTACCGATATCATGTGACTGTAAAGTTTCCTTTGGTTGTGCCGGAAGGTTTTCCTCGCATATTGAACAATTCTTGATCATGTTTTTGATATCTGCATTAATTCGCTCCCAGTAAACAGCATCTCTGGCTTGAAAACATGTTTTTTCAACACCTTGATGGCTGTAATGTAGCTTGTCCAAGATAATTTTTTCTTGGGTTTCAGGAATAATAATTCTTGATCCCTTCATGATGATACCATCATTGACAGATAGTTCATCGCTGTATGGCCAGTATGACCGTATTACCGGTGGTAAATCCTTAAATGAGTCTGGCCATCCTGCTGTTATGATTCCTTGTAGTTGATCAAGTACTGGCTCCGCCTTGGTTTCTTTTCTTATTTCATTCAGGTGTTCACTCCTGAATCTGACCAAATCGACTCTAATGTCTAGGTTGATTGTATCAGTATTTTCAGTGCTAGGGAGACGGCTTAGAGTATCAGCTAGAGTCATTTCCTATCCTGGAATATACTCGATTTGCATCTGGTATCTCTGTTCACATGCATTCATAGAGCAACAAGATGGGTGGAAGCCACACCTTTACAGAACACATCCACTTCCACCATCACATAAACCTTCCTAAACACATGGATCTCCCGCTTTGGGGTTCCATTACACATTGTGACAGATCGAGGAAGCCAGTTTGAAAGCGAACTATTCAAAGACCTATCCACTATTATTGGATTCCACAGACTCCGCACAACGGCATATCACCCTCAAACCAACGGGATTATTGAAAGGGTACACCGAACCCTAAAGACTGCAATCATGGCACGAAAGCAGAGCTGGCTAGATGCACTACTAATCGTACTACTTGGAATTAGGAATATGCCCAATGACCAAGGTTTTTCTCCAGCCGCTGCAGTTACAGGAACCCAACTACTGCTGCCAAAACTCATAATGGACAAAGAAGATCCGGGTCTACATGGAGATGACATAAGAAAAATTGCCAAAGAAATGCGAAAGTTGGATATGGCTCTACTCTCAGAAGAACAGCTACATACAACACAGAAAGCATTCATACCAGAAGATTTGAAGTCAGCAACCTATGTGTGGCTCCGAACAGATAGAATTCGAAAACCGCTGGAAGCTCCATACTCAGACCCACATAGGGTTATCCAAAAACAAAACAAATACTTCCAAATAGAAACACCATCCGGAGAGAAGCAAACAGTCTCGATAGAAAGGCTGAAACCAGTTAAGTTCCGTGGTGCTAACAACAATGGTAACACTGGCAGCAAAAACACCAAACGGTGGACAGCAAACGACAATACATCAGGAGACACGGCATCTCAAACACAGGACACAACCGAAGAACCTACTGTCACACGCTCAGGCAGACGTGTTCGCTTTGCGAAGCACAATGACCATATTTACTACACATAAAAGAGGCAATAACCAAATAACTCACCATCCTACATAAGTCATAACAATAGTAAGAAACCTAAACACACTCTACGAATTATCAACACACTCAGCAGAGATTCTTGCAATAGCTCCGCTATTTCGGGTGGCGATGTATTGTGGGGATTTAGGAATTAACAATAAAACTCCCAACCGGATGTTGACTCGTTGGCTGCCCCATACAAAATGTATAAACGCGTCGCCACGCATAAGGCTCCATGCATCCATCCAGTTAAAAATCAGAAAAAAAGAAAAATAATAAAAAGTAAAGTAGCCAATGGGAAGCGGTTGCACCAAAATTAGAAGGATTTTGGAGTGGCGAATTTGGAGCCGGTGGAGAGAGATAAATACTCAGGTTTTTCTGTGAACCGGGTCAGTGAGAACAAAAGGAGACCCAAGGAAGCACGTAAATACGATAACCAGTAGAGAGGTAACATCCGCCCTCAAGTTAAGAGCCGAAACTACTTCTCTGCCAATTCCACTGCTTGACCATAAAAGAAGAAAAGAAAAGAAAAGAAAAAGAAAAGAAAAAGGAATAAGTACTCGTTAAAAACATTCTCTTCCTTTCCCCTGTTTCTTGATATCTGACTTTCCACCACTTCGAAAATTTACTACTCACAAAGGAGAACTTCTGAACATTCAAATCCAAGTTGACATTTTTGTTTTATAAAAATTGTTTAATTACTAGATGTTCCTTGTTTGTTTTGTGTTAAATGAAGTTTTTTTCTCATTGTATGTTGTAACACTCCAAAACCCAACCAACAGGCCATACGTGTCTTATGTTGTCCTTAAGCCTACAAACATACTAACACCCACAACAACAATATATTACATGGTGGCAGCAGTGGGATGATGAAAAAAATAAAAAAGAATACATTTAAAGGCTTAAAAAATGAAAACAATATTTTATGGTTTAAAAACCAAAACAACATTTAAAGGTTCAAAACAAAAAACCCCGAAAATCCGTGTATAAAGAAACAAACCAAAGACACTTCTGGACAAAAAGCCCAACGAACCAACTCGAAAAAAAAAAAAAAAGCAATAAAACGTTGTTTTTTGACATAATTTCAGGAAAAAAACCTAAATAATTCAAACTCTTTTTAATTATTGCCACGTGCATCGTTTATTTTACGTGATACCGCCATCTTGAATTTGCATATTTTTTGTAAACACGTTCAACGTAGAACATTTATGATGGCTAATAATGATATCCCTTTTATGGACTGGTAATCCTCAAATATAGCTGAAACATTTAAATTGTTTACACAGCGGTTGAAGTTGTATTTTGTTAACAATAAAATAAAAATAGAACAACAAGTTAACTACATACTATTGAGAGTTGGAAATGAAGGTTTAAAAAATACAACATATGGTTATCAACGGAGGAAGAAAAACGTTCTCCTGAAATTATTTTTAATAAGTTCATTGAACAACTCAAACCTAAAGAAAATTTTAGAATAAACCGTTCGAAATTAATGACTTATAAACAGGAAGCTGAGGAATAGTTAGATGACTTTGTCAACAGAAGCAGCTGAATGACTCAAAGATGATCGTTAACAGAACATGAGCAACAGCAACGTATAATAGAGCTCATAAACCCCAGTACTCTCATTGCAGACTTCTAAAAGGAGTTACTAAGAAAAGACAAAACTCTAACCCAGGAAGAAACTGTTAGTATTGGCGAAACATACAAAACTTCCAACATTCACATTAAACAACTGAGGGCTATGGTGAATAATAATAATGTAGATAATACTAATATACAAGCCATAAGAACACCAACATGTTCTACTATGTCAAATAAATGTCTCAAATGTGGTAAAAGCAATGCTTTTCACCATGAAGTTTGTCCAGCATTCAGATCAAAATGTAACACATGTGGTAAAGCAAATCACTGGGAATCAGTATGTTTGTCAAACGGAACAAAACCAAAACAAAGGCTGAGGTCACAAAGCAGAGAAAACAGAAAACCAAGATCTCACTATCAACCACAATTTAGGAGAAAATCGTGCATGAAAACTGATGCAGTATACAGAGAAGCTGAGAAACAAATGGAAAGCCTGACGTTCAATTGTATCAATATGACCCAAAGAGATGAAGCTTTCATACTCATTAACATTAAATTGCCAAATCGAAATGGCATCCACAAGTTGTGTCTGAAGATCGACACAGGGGCAAAAGGGAACACCCTACCAGTTTCTACATTCCATAGAATGTTCCCAGAAAATTGGGATGCAGATGGTTTCCCAAACATAAAAAAATAATTTACCAACAAAAAACTGATAGCTTATAATGGCACACCAATAAAATGCTTTGGTAACATCAAAATACCCTGTCAATACAATAAATAGGACTGGCATGTCAGCACCTTCCACATTGTAGACGTACAAGGGCCAGCAGTACTAGGGCTACCATCACTGGAACAGCTCAAACTAATTACCCTTCACTGCCTAGTCAAGAAAGAAGATGCATTCCAAACTCCTGCAGCAACATGGATAAATGCAACCAATGACCTGAGGCAGATGTATTCTGATCAGTTCGACAAAATTGGTTCCATGCCAGATGCAGTAAGACTATCGGTCAACAAAAACATACATCTACATATTGACGCACCTAGAAAAACCCCAATTGCACTTAAAGACTATATAAAACAGAAGCTTGATAACATGATCAAAAACAAGATATTAAGAAAAGAAACCAAGGCTGATCCAGTACTTGATCAACTACAAGGAATCATAACAGCAGGATGGCCAGACCCATTTAAGGATTTACCACCAGCAATACAGTCATACTGGCCATACAGAGATGAACTATCTGTCAACGATGGTATCATCATGAAGGGATCAAGAATTATTATTCCTGAAACCCAAGAAAAAATTATCTTGGACAAGCTACATTACAGCCATCAAGGTGTTGAAAAAACATGTTTTCAAGCCAGAGATGCTGTATACTGGGTGCAAATTAATGCAAATATCGAGAACATGATCAAGAATTGTTCAATATGCCAGGAAAACTTTCCGGCACAACCAAAGAAAACTTTACAGCCACATGACATCCCCAGCAGAGCATTGGAAGTTGTCGGCACAGATTTGTTTAACTGCAATAATCATGAATATCTGATAATTGCTGATTATTACAGTAAATTTCCAATTATATGGAAAATGAATGGCCTGACAACAAGCAATATGGTTATATCAACAATGAAGCAAGTATTTTCTGAACATGATATTCCCAACAGAGTTGTTAGTGACAATGGATCACAGTACTCCAGTGATCTACCACCACTTGTCCCTGGGTATATTGGATAACCAAACTGGGAAATGGAAACTAGCAACAATCACAAGTAGATGCGCAGAACCCAGATCATACATCCTTCAACTCCCAGATGGATCATCAAAAAGATGAAACAGAGTCCAAATAAGAGCAGCAGAAACATCTAGCCATAAACAGGTTCATTTTAATGACCACACCACTGCATTGCAAAAAAGACTTACAAATACAAACAGAGAAGTATAAAACAGCCAACATGCAACACAACAAGAAATGGCCGTGAAACACACAGGCTAAAAAGATATAAAACAAATAAACAAGGAATATAGCAACATCCTTCTTTTCCATTGGTTAGGGGGATGTAGTAATATCACGGACTATTTCTCTACGCGCAAGATTACAACCCCTTGGCATAGGAATACACACACACACACACACTCGCCATTCAGAATAAAGATGCCCTAGCTAAAGCACGCACATCTTATGTTGTTCTTAAGTCTACAAACATACTAACACCCACAACAACAATATATTGCAGTAGCCAAAAGAAAAAAGGGGTGTATCAAAGTTGAGGTAATAAAAGCTTCTGAGGTCAAGTTTCTTTTTGGAAGTCCTTTTTTCCGGAATGTGCCAATTTTGCTTCCTGTCAGAGGCCTCTTGGGAAACTGTTACTTTTGCATTTATTTATTTTATCTTTTTTCATGTTATTGTCTTTTTTATTTCTTTTTAATCCCTGGAATAATATTACTGCTACTCCTCTACAAAGATAGCATGACCCATGAAGGTTGATATGTCATTAAAACAACAAAGAAACAAAAGAAAGAAAAACATTTTTTACGCTTTACAATATGTGTTCATTTTTTTTTCTCCAAGATATAAAATCTTTGTTTAAATCTCTTTATTAATTATAATTCACTTTATAAACTTTTACACTTCAGTTATTTTATTAGACTTAAATAATTATCAAGCAGGCCATATAGTTTTTATACCATTATTGTTTGTTGAATTTTCATAACAGTAACATAATATACTAAGATAGAATCTTTTTTCACATGAATGGATACAGTCTATTATCAGACTCTACCCACTCTACATTTATTAGCATAATTATCTATGAAAAGTATTAATTACAAACAAGAATACTGTGATGAAGATCAACTCTTTATTTTTATTTAATTACTTGTTTACACCTAATCTATGTCACATCTGCTATATGATTTGTGTTAGATATTTCAGTGATTGTTCATACTATATGATATTATATAGATAAATTACTCTAATCATTATCATCATCAAGTGCTGTTTATTTTAAGAGTAAGTCATCCTATTGGAGGGGCTTTGATACAGTGACTGTATCCTATGCAGAGAGGTAAGACTCCCCCAAGAAAGGTGTGTTCTGGGTATGACTGTAAGCTGCATCAAGAGATCTAGGAAGTTTGGAGTACCTTTTCATTTCCATTACTCCCAGGTCCACTCTGACTCTGAATGGTAGTACCTATTAGGGTACCATTTATAAGTCAAAAAGATCTGTTAAAAATTATTCATATTCCACCTTTAAGAAATAACTATACAAAAATGTAAATATGAATGTACAATAGGCAACCTATAGGCAACCCAACACAAGAGTTGGCATGTAGTTGAAATCAATCAATATATCAAACAGTTGAATTATTAATCAGTGAAGTTGTAATATGATAAATACCACTCAATATTTATTATAATTTGAATTACTAAATAGTATTATGAGCTATAGCAGGTTTTATTAAAGTGTTAAGTTCTTTTTCAAGAATGACATAGCACAAAGTAAATGAAAAATTACTTTATTATGGAATTAAATTAAAAAAACTTTATTTTGGAATTAAATTACTTTATTTAAAATTAATTTATTAAATTAAAAAAAAATTTACACTGAAAATTAAGAAATAAAAATTGACATATTAATCAACTGAGTATTAGAAGAATAGCATAGGCATTCATAACAAAACTATTGGGTAATTGAAAAGAAAGTAATTCCTATCAGCATTCTTCTTAATTTGGATGAGCAAACTAAAATATATATATATTGTCTATTATTTCAAGAGTCATTGACTTTCCATTTTAATAAAATTTGGAATAAAACAAATCATTATCTTGGATTTATTATTCAATGAAGTATTGCCTATTATCAATTTCTCTACTAATGTTTCTTTCATTCTTGTTCCAATTGTTTCAATAACTGTATACAAAACATTATTTGTCAATATCAAATAAAATCAAACCATATTCTGTAAGTTCAAGGCATTTGCAGATTATCTGGTCAAATAAGTAAACATGTTAATAGCATTTAGTGTATTTCTTTGACTGGAAAATAAAACTTAAAATAAATGAAGCTAGTTCTTCAGATATCCAGTAACAAAAATAAATTAACAAAATAGCAGAAAGAGCAAAAGTAAAGACCAATAATTAATTACACTGGTAATAAATTTTTTGGTCTGAGGCAAGAATGGGGATAGGTGTTTTTTGATAATTTGGGTGTGCTGAATTCAAATTTATAAATAGTTTTGCTCTATCACCTATAGTTTTCTGGCTTTTAAATAGTCTCATTTTAGTATAAACAGAGAATATATGTGCATATTTCAAGAGTTGCAGCTGCTTATAACAGATAAAACAGGATAGATAAAAACACTGATTGAATTAATATACTTGGATGACACAATTACATAATTCATAGAACCACAGACAGTCAAAAGTGTGTTTTCTTAGAAGATCTGGTGTATTTTGCTTCCGGGATGTCACGCAAGAGCATCCAGCAGAAGTCTCCCACCATGCTGGGGTTCCATAGTTGCTCTCTATCTTCATAATGTCTTGATGGAATCTTTCTCCATGCTCATCACTCACTGCTCCAAGGTTTGGCAGGAAGAAGTTGAGGTGGGAATGGAGAAAATGAATCTTGAGTGACATTCGGCACCCCCATACCCTCGTAAGACTTTAGCAACTTCTCAATACAGGCTTGGTAATCTGGTACGCGTGTTACCAAGGAAGCCACTACAGACTGACTTGAATGCTTCCCATGCTCTCAGTTCCTCAAAATCAGTATCCTTCAGCACTTCTCGGATCTGAGGTCTGACAAAGATGCCCCTCTTTGAGTTTAGCAGCACTAAGACCTGGGAACACAGTAGACAAGTGTTGGAAGCACCATTTTTGTGCAACGCCTTCACGAAATTCTTCATCAAACCAAGCTTGATGTGAAGAGGAGGAAGAAGCACCTTATTCATGTCCACCAGAGGATTCTCCTTGAGGCTGTGTTCGCCAGGAACAAAAGTGCTTCTAGACCCCCAGTCTTTCTGCTTGTAATGCTGGGAAACAGCTCGACTATCCCAGAGACAGAGAAAACAACAGTACTTTGTGAAGCCCACTTGTATGCCCATAAGAAGACCAATGACCTTATTTGTTCCAATTCCTGAAACTGGTGATCCTTACATCTTACTGGACTAGGTTCCACTGTTTAAGCCAAGAGCTCTGACTGCTGTTTTGACAGATACAAATCACGAGCAAGATCATTCAGGTCTTCTTGCGTGATCCAGTGTGGCTCATTGCCACTTGTTCCTGAATATGTAGACTAAATATCTTCCAAAGATATTGACTCGGCAGAATCCTCTCTTGGAGGCATTTCTTCATCTGATGAGGAAAGAAGATCCTTATTTACTGAAGGTGTGGGTACAGGAAGATCATCTGAATGGGGAACGGGTCTCATAGCAGATCGAAGGGTGGGATATTTGATCTTTTTCCTAGAAGAAGCATTGAAACCAGTTATATTAGTTAAACAAAAATAACAATCATCTGCGTGGTTTCGCGGCTCTCTCCAAACCATCAGGACTGCAAAGTTGAAAGCCGCTTTCTTGCCATTAAACCATGCAGTTAGTTCATTGTAGCAGGGTTTACAACAGATGTGTGGAGCCCAAGACTTGTCCTGATCACCAATTTTACAGTCAAAATAGTGAAAGTAGGCAGTTCTGAGGAGGGAAGTGATGGTTCGGCGCTGTGCAACTGTTGTGAAGTCCCCACACATGTAGCAGAAAGAATTGGCCTTGTTGAGGCATCCTCGACATTTTGACATGCTTGAAGCCATTGGAGATCCTTATTTACTGGAGGTGTGGGTACAGGAAGATCATCTGAATGGGGAACGGGTCTCATAGCAGATCGAAGGTTCGGATATTTGATCTTTCTCCTAGAAGATGCATTGAAACCAGTTATATTAGTTAAACAAAAAATGTGCATTTGAAAATATAATACTAATATTTAGTAACCCAAAAGATGTATAACATGATAGTTGAGGGACACCAACCTCCTGCACCGCCTGCGAGACAACCTCTTCCAATGACTGCCAGAGTGTGGATTGAAACCTGCTGCCTTAACTGTCAAAATCCGTCTTGATATATAACTATATATATATACATAATGTAATGCTATCACTTACATTTAGTGCATAATAACTAAAAAATAAGCCATTAGTCTCACAATATTAGAATTAACCCTGAATTCATATACACCTTTATGTACCGTATATGCACAAAATGCACACTATGCATATCTAAAAAACTAGAAGTGATGAGTAAAAACGGATTTCAAATTTGAATTCAGCACCCTCAAATTAGGTAAAAACGGGTATTTTTGTTCTTGCCTCAATTTCTTTGTAAACCCGTGTTATTAGAAATTCTTACAAACCAAAATAATGATAATCAATACATAATATAAATGTCAATTTAAGATCAAATGATCAGTAATAAAATAAACAAAATTGAAAAAACTTCTCAAATCTTATTTTCTATCCTGATATTTTGTACTAAAATTATACTTAAGGGTGTGAATTTAACTCAAAATAGAATAAAAATAAATTTGCTGAATTTAATCATTAAATCAAAATTCTAAATTTAACTCAAAACATAAAGAAAACATAAAGAAAAAATTCTTCTTAAAAATTGCTTTCATATAAATCTTGCAAGTCATTTTTGAAAAAATGAATTTTAGACAATTCATTCTCCAACTTTTAAAGATTATAATAAGAGATGTATTATATATCAAGAAATAGATTCATTTAAAAGATGTTGGAATTCAAGATTAAGATAAGTTAATACCTACGACACTAAAATCCTTATAAAGGAACTGTTTAGTAAGTACCAGTTGTCATATTGCAGTCATCAGAATCAAAATTTATTGGGTGAAAAGAATTGAGTACATATTGTAGGACTAATCAAGGATGATGAATACTCTGGTACCAACCTTGTTAGGATTATAGCTTGATTAAAATGAAAGTAATAAAACTTTAACACTTCAAAGGAATTAAAATATGATTATTAAACATGCACTCAGAATAAAAATTTTAAAGATTACCAGTATAGACTTAAATTCTACAAGAAAATGTTCATTTATGAAATAATTTTGGCCTAGCGGTTAGAGTGTTCACCAATGGCCCCGGAGACCTGGGTTCAATCCCAGGTCGAGTCATACCAAAGACTCAAAAAATGGTACTTGATGCCTCCTTGCTTAACACTCAGCATTATAAGGTACGGATCAAGGGTAAAGTAGAGCAATCCAGGGAAGGAGTAGCGCCCTCCCCTACACCTTGGGGTAGTAGCTATCGAAAAGGGAGCCTTCAGGTTACCCTCGACTATGGTCGCCAACTTTACTTTACTTACTTATTATCAATAAAAGTAGTTACATTATTTATATCACAAGTCACAACATGAATCTTTTTTTCTTGTTTAATATGTTTTTGATCTATGAAGTCACTGAGCAGTCACAAAACACTGACTGGTTTGATAAACAAATAAATCAGCTGAACCAGTTAGAAACTGAATGACTAAACAATAAAACCAATGAAAATGAATTCCTTCGCTGTTTGCTCCCAAAATTTAAGAAATATTTTGATAATGTTATTTTGATATTCCTACAAAATTAAATCAATCTAATTCAAATATAAAAGAAATGAGACACATTTGTACTTCCAGACTTTATATTTTGGTATATTTTCAGGCGAGAATATTTTCAGGCAAGAATATTTTCAGCCAGCTTTGAATTATTTTCTTTGCCATTACATTAATGAATATATCCCATTTATGGCAAGCTTATGAAATATAATCCTACAGTACTAACTAAACTCAACAACTTGGACTAAGCACTATTTTACTATACACTGTAAGCCTGATGTTCCTGATTCAGGGAACTCACATAAGATATAATAGATAAAAGGTTTAATACATAGACCATTCAGAAAGATTGGAAATTTATTCATGAAAACAATTTCAACAATTTTGCAGACTTTTGTCTGAATCTCTGACATAAGAAATTATCATTATGAGCAGTACTCATGAAAATTTCAGTTTTTATAAATTTTCTTTTTCTTATTTTGAAACATAAATTTACAAATATTGTAAAAGGTAATGTTGCTCATATATTAAAATGTTTTTTAACTTTTCAAAAGATTTGGAAAGCACAGAAAATGCTATAATCGATTCACAGACAACTCTAGATAAAACTTTTTCTAATAATATACAGTCTATCTACCTGTCTATCTTTGTCTCTCACTCACTTGTGTGTTGTGTTTGTATATTTCTATAACTGTGTGTAGAGGTACTGAGTGTGTGTGTCTGTGTGTCTGTCTCTGCTTGGATGCATGTATGTGTGCTTTTTTATCAACCCCCTTCATTAATTAATTAGTTTAACAAATGGCATCATGGTGCAGTGGCTAACTCCTGATCACTTATCACATTGAAGAGGTCACAAGAGAAAAAGACCAGATTCAAATGATCAGAAGTAAGAAATGCAGTATGATGCTGAATGAAGTGCCCATACCAGAATATCATGTGGCAAAAAGAGTTGGCACTTCCCTTCTACCAATTTCAATTGATGGTATTCAGAAAGCATTTTTTAAATCATTTTGTGAGACCAAAAAAGCATAATAGATTATGCCATGACCATGATCAATATGCACTGTGAAAGTGAAAAACGAAGAATTCCTCCAATTCTAGGCTGGACAGGTTTTAATATTCTTTTATTGCAGGAAAAAATACCAGCAAGAAGCAATATTAGGTATTTGCCTGTGGCCAATAGTAACCCAACTCATCTATGCACTGTGAATGCAGTATTTTTTAAAAGTCTTGCAATTGCTGATGAACTTGAAACTGAATGCATTGTACTGGTATCTGATCTAGCATTTTATGCCAAGGTCCAGCAAGTATGTTGGAATGATGCCATGTATATGCAAAGAACAGTTGTCAAACTTGATGAATCCATACCTGCATGTCATTTCTCAGTGTCATTGGAAAGTACTTTGAAGATTCAGGTCTGGCTGACATCCTACTTAAAGTCGGAATTGTGGTACAAGGGTCACTACCTGGGATTATGAAAGGTAGACACTACAATCGAAGTGTCAAGGTTATAAAAATTATAGCTGAAGCTTTGAGAAGAAAACTCTTATCTACTTTCATAGACACATACAGTGTAGAAGAAAAAGAAAAATTCATTACCTTGACTAAATGTTTATATTATCCTTTTCCAAAAACACAATTCCAACATCTATGCACATCAGGAGATTTTAAAGAGTTTGAAAGCAAACTGTCATTATTCATTCAGGAGAGATGCAATCAATTTCCAAATTTTGCATTTGGATGAGTTATCTGAATATGGCAGATTTGTTTTTAAATTTTATTCTTGCTACATGGATAGGAAATTGGGCCCTTCACCTGCAGCAGAAATAGTATCCTGGTATTTTGCATATGATCTTTTGAACAATGTCAGATATCTCCCAGTATATATCTATGAGATGCTTGCTATTCCAAATACATACCCTTCAATAGCAGAGCATCTTGCTGCTGGGAATTTTGTAGTTCAGCAACAAAACCAGTACTCCTCCAGTCAGACATCAATGGATCAGACAATGGAACAGACCATGAATAGAGATAAGCAAGACAAGAGATATGCAGATTGGAATCTCTGATAATGCTAATCGAGCTTATTGTTCGATTTTATCATTCAGAGAATGTGCAGAAATCTCTAGAAGCTGCACTGAAATGGCTGGAAAAGCAGAGGGCTGACAAAAGAAAAAAGAACTTAGTAAGTCCCAATATGTGAAGGATGAAGCAGACATTCAAAATTTTCTGCATACCATTGAGTTGCTGCAAAATCCATTTCCATATTATAAAAAAAATCTTATAAACATGGCATCTGGCCAAGTAGCACCATCTGAAATTAAAGATGATATTTTGATAGCACATGAAAAAAGGCTGCAATGTTTACAGCCAGTTTGTTCCACAATGACTGATTTCGAAACAAGCTGAATTTAGTACTCTATTAAAAACTATGAAAATGAAAATTTTTAGTTATCTTCAGAAAAAGCATCCACACCAAAAGAGCATGAAGGAAACAGATTGCTTGAAAGCAGATTAAGATCTTCTCTCAAGGCTTCTTATAGTAGCAAGAACCTGAAAAGTTAACCTTCGAGACATTTTGAAACTGTGACTTTCAGAGTTTCCAGCTAGCCTAAGTAACAGTGCAGCATACCAACAAAGCTGCTTTGTTTCATTATGTTCAAGCAAAGTTTCCAAACAAGAAAATTAAAATTCCACAAAATACAGCACTGATCCTAAATGGGATGGCAATAATTCAGCAGCTAGCAGATTATATTTCAGGAATGTTTGGTGATCTGAGTATTTATATTTTTAGCTTACTTCCTTTTATATGTTATCAAGAGTTGACTTTGTATGTAATAAGTGCTATTCACTGAGCATTAAAGATTTTGAATTTACTCTGGCTACTTGTTGCTTGCTATTAATGAGAATTAGAAAACACCTATCCAGTTTCAGAAATTCCTCATGTCTGGCAAAAACAAAGAGTCTCTATTTATGGTGATGGATTGGAAGAAATTAGCACCTGAAGAATTCCATGGAAAAACTGTATTTGTTTTGCTGAACCAAAGATGTTTCATGCTGTCTCCTCAAAATGACACAAATGAAGTGATCACAGAAACTTTGCAAAAATTAAGTACTGATCATGAGGAAGCAGACACCCTTTGGTGCTTCATGCAAAGCATGCATCAATTGCTTTTACTTCCATTATCATCAAGACTCTAGACACAAATGTTTTTCTTTTTTTGTCTTGTTCAATAGCATGAATTAAATGCTGACTTGTATGTGGTGGCTAGTACTTGTAGATGGTCTTGTTTGATCTCTGCTTGATCAATTGCAGAGGAATGTGGACTTATTGTTTCAAGTGCCCTGCTCTCTCTGCATGCATTTACTGGCTGTGATAGTGTTAGTTGTTTTAAGGGAAAGGGGAAAATAAAATCTTTTGAGTTGATGAAAGAAACAGAGGAGTTTTTACACACTTTCAGATTCTTAGGCTGCAACTGGAATCTGACGGAAAATTTGTTCCAACAACTTGAAAAATTTGCATGCTGTATATTTGGACAGAGAAATGATTCTTCTGTGAATGCTTACTCATTTCAACATCTTTCAAACAACTAGAAAATTTGACACTACATTACCACCTTGCCAAAATAGTTAATGGTTATATGCAACAAAGGCAAATTATCAGGATGCTATTTGGTGACAATGTTTTCACGTCAATATTAATACTCTCTCTCCAACAAATAATGGCCAGAAATGTGAAGATCAGAGATTAGTTGTCCAATGGAGCAGTCTTCCAATAACTCCATCTACATTGAACAACCTTGTAAAGTGCAATTGTAAGAAAAACAGCTGTGGCTCCAGGTGTTGTTCATGTGTTCATTAAATCCTACCTTTTACTGGCCTTTGCCAATGTGTGGCCAGTTCTAATATGCTTAAAGAAAATAAAGATAATGAAATGCTGCAGTATAAGAATTTTGACTCCTCAGAGGATGAATAATATTTGTAAAGATGAACTTGCAGGATCAGAGGACAATAAAGCATATTTCATTTCCTTTTCAAAATGATGTGTTCCAAGATAACAATTCTCTCAACATAATAACTGCAAGAAAACTCAACCTATTTGCTTTATTCTTTTATATATAGTCCAAGTTAGTTTAAACATCCATATTTTTATATCAGTTGTAGAACAATAACAATAACACTTACTGCCATAAGGGTCTCAGCTAGCATATGAAGAACACCACAAACAATAGTTTAAAAGTTTCAAAACAGATTAGCCAAAACTTAACCCTCACTTATTTCAACATGAGAGGTATGCAGACTATACAAATAGATGCAAGCCTGAAAGGACTTGGAGCTGCACTGATGCAGAACAACAAGCCAATTGCTTATGCATCAAAATCATTTTCAGACACAGAAAAACACTATGCTTGTAATTATATTTTGATTCCAAAGATTCTACACACAAATTCAGGGTACTCACTGACCACAAGCCACTGTTTATGATACTACAAAAAACATTTACTAGTGAAACACCCAAGAATAAAATGTATGACACTCAAACTACAGGGATACCAGATATACACAGAGTACAGACCAGAGAAAGAAATAATTCAAGTATGTACACTAAGTCACCTTCTAAGTATTAAAAACAAGGACACAACTGACAAATATAATAGACTCTATATTGAGAGATTCAAAAGGAAATGACTGGATAACATGAGAAATGAAACAAGAAAATATTTAGTTTTCAATCAGTTATGTGAGGTCATGATAATGGAATGGCCTGATTTAAAAGTAAAGCTACCACCCCCAATAAGTTCTTATCAGTCATAAAGAGATGAACTCTCTGTCAATGAAGGTATTCTTTTGAAAGGATCAAGAATTCGGGGTTCCAGAAAATCAGCAGAAAACCATACTGAACCAGCTTCATAACAGCCATCAAGGTATTGAGAAGACATGCCATCAAGCCAGAGATGCAATACACTGGAAGAGAATCAATACCAATATTAAGAACATGATCAAGAAGTGTTCAATATCCTATTTACCCAACCCCTCCGCTCGGGCAGGATATGACACAAGGTCAATTTTTAAGCAGAGTTTAACAGGTTTGAATTCAGAGTTTTCCTTCTCCTAGACTAGTTGCCTCACCAAGGCTGAAGAACCTAGTCTGTCCTACTATTTACCCATAGCTGAGGGGAGAATAATTGGATTCATACCTTTCCCAAGGGTATTAGTGCTATGTGAAATGCAATCAGTCTCGTCCAGGATTTGAACTCGTGTTGCCGTGTTCATTTCCTACGACGATAACAATTACACCACAGACACCTCCATTAAGTGTTCAATATACCAGGAAAACTTTCCTACACAGCCAGAGGAAACTCTACAGTCACATGATATTTCTAGTTAAAAATGGGAAATCCTTGGTACTGATTTGTTTCACTTCAATGATCATGAATACTTAATAATTGCTGATTATAACAGCAAATTCCCTATCATACACAAAATAACAGGCCAAAGTACAAACAATGTGGACATCTCAATAATGAAAAAAATATTTGGATAACATATTTGGATAACCCTCCAGGGTTTGCACAACAATGGAAATTTGATCATATAACATCATCCCCTAAGTTTCCAAAATTAAATGATTTTGTGGAGAGCAAACAGTCAAAAGACTACTTAAGAGATCAAACAAGATAATCTACTTAAGGCAAAGCAAGCAGGAACCAATCATGATTTAGCATTGCTATGTTTACAAGTAACACCGATCAACAACAGCCTGCCAAGTTTAGGTGAACTGTTGAATAACCGCATTATGAAAACAATCATAATTGCAAATATACCAACTCCACGGTTTTCCAACTCTGATTATTTTCATAAAGATTTAAAACATTAAAAGAACAAAGAAAATAATATCACAAAAAAAGCACATGATCTACCTCCATTGGTCCCAGGACAAACTGGATGAGTATTTGATGAAAAATGACAACCAGCAACAATAATAACAAAATGTGTGGAACCAAGATTCTACATGCTCAAATTCTCACATGGATCTTCCAAAAGACAAAAACAGAGTTCAAATAAGAGGCAGAAACAGCCAGTCACATTCATTTAAATGATCATGTCATCTCACTACCCAAGAAATAAAATATCATACCAAAACGCTCTAACACAAGCAGATCAAAAGAATTCCAATACCCCCAACTCTTAATACTAAAAGTGGCCATGAAAAACACATGCCATTCAGATACAAAATTAACATTTGAACAAATAACCATTATACCTTTTTATTGGGAAGGGGAGGGGTGTAACACCATCATGAGAAGTACCTCTCTATGCAAACTGATGTGTTTAAACCCCTGGAACACCATGGAACACTTCACTTCAAGTCTTGGCATGAGATACATCCTTATTATAAACTGATGTTAAATAAATGTATCATTAGAAACATTGCTTTCTATTTAATTATTGCTAAACAACTACAACCAAATTCTACAGTTTTCAGATTCAATACAGAATTCATACAAATGTCCTAGTGTTGGGATATTTCTGTGAAAAATTGCATAGCTAAAATTTTACATGTTGCTTTAGCAAATAATCATGAATAGATGACAATGCTGATTTCCAGTTGTAACTGAGCTGATGGAGTAAATACTTGTTCTTTTTTATTAGAATAAGTCAAACACAGATCAAATGATACTTCCATTCCATAGAACAATGGTTGAAACAATATTTTGGATAACTGAAGAAAACCAGAGGATATAATAGCCAAAATACTATGACTATACTAACAACCAAAATAAGAACATCAGTTTTTTTAAAAATAAATTTGTTGTCTGGTTATATTTTTTATAGTTTTTCAATATTTGTCATCTGATAATTTCTCCTCAACAGAAACAATAAGTGGAAGTTCATATTTATTCTGATATTAAAAGGACTAATAAACAATAAAAATTTGCATTATAATTCACATATTAATGTCTATGTTAAAAAAATAATGCTAGGTTAATAGAATTGTCAGTATCATCCCATAACTTTTAACCCAAAAGCCACATCATTAAAAATCTGAAAATAGAACAATTATATTATTAACTAAAAATGAGAGAAAAACTAATTATTATCAAAATTAATTTTAACAAATACAAACAAATTAAATTAAAAACAAACTGATACATCTAAACCAAAAAATATGGCATGCATTTAAATTACAAATCAAACCAGTGTATTCTATGGATGATGCAAAAAATTTTACCATGAATATACAAGAAATAAAAAATACCAAAGAAAATAATTTTTAGAAAGTGATTAATAAAACTGTACTACTATAAATGAATAATTACTCTTAGTTCTAAAAGCCAACAGAAAAATTACATAGAGTACAAGCATTCATTATTTGTTAAATCATAACATAAAAGAGGTTAAAAATTTTCCAAAAATCAGTCATATCTAGCATAACCAAACTGGAAAGAATTAAAATACTTGTTTTGTCATTTTCCAAATCCATTCTCCTAATTGCTTTTTAGGAGTCAGCAGCAATCACCTGCTTGAACAAAAAAATATCATACACCACATTAAAATATGAATGTTGAAAAACTGGCACTAAAAATATGTATTCTGTGCAATCTAAATATTTACAAGTCTTAAAGATATATGTAATATTAACTTCATTATTTTTATCATTAATTTAAATTTTCTGTGTATATATGATGTATTTATAAATAGCAAATATAGAAATTAACTAAGAAATTATTTCTTCTTAATTCTTAATCTTTTTAAATACATTATATACTACATAAGTCTCACAATAGCTGTTATATTTGTCCATGTATTTCATACACTAAATATAAGAACTACAATGGGAATTGATCAGTACATACTTATTAATCAGTAATTTTAATCAGTAAAATACTCAGTTAAAATGCAACCTGTTTTTAATTATTAATTGAAAAAAAAGATGTTATAGTCTGAAACAGAAATAAGTATACACAAATTTCAATAATAGATAACTTCTTACCTTGAGGTGAATGTTCAAATTTTTTAGTCGCATAAGTTAGTTCTGCAGGGACATCAACTTCTGTATCCATCAAGTCGGTTTGCTGGTTTGCAAAATTTATAAACACCTAAAAATAAATAATATGGTAATGGTCATTAAATTAATATTTTTATGATAAAACCCTATGCTTGAAATAACTTGAATTAAAGTTATTAATACTCACTATTTAACACTATACTGAGTCACATCCTATTTATAGAATTTGTGTTATAATTAATTACAAAAAGTAAGTGAAAGTATTTATAATAGTTATCTCTTTTGAGAAATTAAAATGATTAGTGTGAGTGCAAATCCAGATCTCGCAATATCAATTTACAAACTGAATTGAAAATTAGTTTATTCTCTAAGTTAGTGCATCTCACACTATTGTGCTAATAAACATTTTGCAATGACCAGCTATTTCTGTTGTATTGCAGTACAGTCATAAAAAAAATCAAAACATTATAAAGGATTGAAAATTAATGCTTTTGAATTTTGCTAATCCAAATAAATTAAAACTTCATCTGAAAATTATGAAGTTTATACAAAAGACAATTCAAATCTTTATATATATATAGGTTAGAATATATTAACAGTTTTTATAGAAATAAAATTTTACAAATAATTGCTCAAGTTTAAAAAGAATTCTTGGCTAAAACTAAACTAAAAAATAAAGATAGTTTTGCTGATCACTGAAATCACAAAAAATTGCAGATTACTTTAATTTTTGGAAATAACCACAGAGAAATAACAATGGCTATAACAGTTTTTGTTAGTAGGAAAATAAGAAAGGCGATAGACAACCACGAGGCATGTTTAGCTTGTAAGCGCAATGCTGTATACACTGTGTGTGTATATATTGACGAGGCCCACCATTTATTTAAACAAGGGAAGTAACTGCTTCTTTAAAGGGAAGGTAACTTATGTCATGACATCCCCCTTTCATTAGAAATATGGTTCAGGCAGGGTTCAGTTAGCTCACTGAAAAACAAAAGCTTTGTATGACCACTTTCTATAGGTTGTACCTTTTGAGAGGTTTTATGACACGATCCAATCTAGTAATTGTTTCTGATGGCTGCATTTGGTGCGTGTATCTGATTGTTATTTCAGATGGTGTGCAGATGTCAGTGTGTGTGTGGTTTTTCTGCAGGATGTGTATTTGAAATGTTAGTGGGTGGAGGCTCAGTGTGATGTGTGGATGTATTATGGAGAGACGTCAGTGTCTTTGCTGACATCTTCCTTGAGATGTCTACGGTTTCTGCGAAGAACCTGTCCTGTTAGAGTTTCAATGATATTGGATCGAGGTTCAGCACATGCTTGTCTGACTATTGCTGGAGTCCACTTCCTCGTATCATGGTCTTGTACTCTCACTAGTAGACTTGTGTTGAGCTTGAAAATATCAGTAGCAAAGATTTGCCATGGATGTACTGGTACCGCATGTGGCATTAGGGACTCTGCAGATTGGGACTTCAGGAGTTTTTGACAGATGGCACATTGCTGCACTATCTTGTTTATGTCAGTGTTCATGCCACTCCAGAAAACACATGTTTTTGCCCTGAGCTTGCATTTGTCACTTCTTTGGTGACCATAATGAATTTTTTCCAATGTTTCCGTCTGCATTGATTTGGGGATCAGTATTTTGTCTCCTTTAAGCAAAATGCCATTCTCAGCAGAAAGCTCATCATAATATGACCAGTAGGGTTGAAGGTGTTTGTGTAGTTCTCTGCAAGTTTCTAGCCAGCCTTGAAGAATCTGTACCCTTAATTCACACAATATTGGGTCGGCATTGGTTGCTTGACGGATCTGAGTTCATTTTTCAGTTGAGAATTGTACAAAGTCTACTTTGACATCTAAGTCAATGACTCCTTTGTTTTTTCTGTTGTGAAGTCTGGATAGTCCATCTGCTAGTAGCATCTCTTTGCCTGGTCGATATTTGATGACCATGTCATACTCTTGGAGTCTTAACAACATTCGTTGAAGTCAAGGTGCTGCTGTTAGGTTCTTAAGGCAGATCATTCCCAATGGCTTGTGGTCACTCTCAATTTCAAATGCACATCCGTAAATGTATGTGTGAAATCGTTCACAGCCGAATACAACAGCTAAGAGCTCCTGTTCGATATTGGCGAAGTGCTGCTCTGTTTCGGTCAGGGATTTTGAAGCAAATGCTATAGGTTTGCCTTCTTGAATTAGGGCTGCTCCCAAGCCTCTGGATGATGCGTCTACTTGTATTACGGACTTTTTAGAAGGGTCGTAATAGTGTAGTAGCATTGCCTTGCATATCAAGTCCTTTATTTCTTACAGTGACTTCTGGTGGCTATCATTCCAATCATAGTTGGTATTTTTTCTTAGGAGTTCCCTGAGGTTTGCTGTGAGGTCTGATAGCCTAGGAATGAATGGTGCCATGTAGGTAATAATTCCTAGTACCTTCTGTAGCTCAGTAATACTAGTTGGACTGGGGAGTGATTTTATTTCCTTCACTTGTTTGGGATCTGGGTGTCGAATATAGCACCAAAGAATCTGACTTGTTCCTGGTTGATAGCACATTTGTTACTGTTAAATGTTAGTCCTGCAGTTCGTGCTGTCTCCATTAGCTTTCGCAAATTGAGGTCGTGCTCCTCTTTGGTTTTTCCATGGATAATATTATCATCGATCAATGCTAAAGCTCCAGTACACTCTCCTATTATCATGTCCATCCTCTACTGGAACACATCTTGAGACATAACTAAGCCAAAGGGCATTCTTTGGAAACAGTATCTTCCAAAAGGAGAATTGAAAGTAGTTAGCAACTGTGATTCCCTGTCAAGCTTGACAGACCAGTATCCATTTTTTGCATCCAGCTTGGAGAAGAATTTGGTGCCGGACAGTTTGTGCGAGAGCTCTTCCATAGTTGGAGTTTTATATTGACAACGCATGATGGCCTTATTTTGATCTTTAGGGTCTAAGCATAGGTGGAGTTTGCTGTTGCTCTTGCTCACATACACAATGCTGCTAACCCAATCTGTTAGTTCATAAACCTTCTTTATTATTCCTTGTGATACCATCTCATCTAGTTCTGCCTTTACTTTGTCCCTCATATGGATGGGGAATTTCCTGGGTGCATGAACTATTGGATGGTTTGGTTGAAGTACAATGTGGTATTCCTATACAAAGTTGCCAATAAGATCAAATTGATCCGGATATGCTTCTATCAGGTCTTTTGTGGAGTTGATTGGTGCATTGTCTGATGGAATAACTGGGGTATTTTTCTCATGATTGACTGGGGCACACTTTGTTCTTTGAATGGAACAGTGTAGGGCAACCAGTCTTAAGTCCTGAAGGGAGGGTAAATCTAGTATAGTGGGTCCATTGGAGGTCACTATGTAGAATTTCATGAGCCTCTATTCACCCTTGTAGGCACAATGAATTTGTATGGAACCATGCTGTGGTATACTAGATTCATTGTATACCATTAGTACTGCTGATTCTTTCCATGTTGTACCAGGACGTGGCTGTCCATTCCGGTCTACATGTTCTGGAAACATTTACTGGAATGTGCATAAGGGGAGTGTATTTCTTCACCTGTGTCTACCTTGATTTTTAATTCGTGGACACCTTTCCTGTTAGGTAAAATAATGTCCAATGAGGCGAATGCCTCTGTCCGAGAGCACTTTTTTCTGTGGTCTTCAATTGAATTAATCGACATTTTCTCGAACTCGTTTGCTACCTGGTCCTGAACGTTAATATTCTGGAGGCTTTTGTGCGCATACTGCACTGGTGAGAATTTTTTGGTTTGGTAGACCTATTTGTCTGTGGCTGCCTGTTCGTTTTTGTCTTGAGTCTTTTGTTGTGGCACATCCTAGCCCAGTGGTTCTTGTGTCCACATGTTGAGCACGTGCTACCTCGAGCAGGGCAGTTCCCATTTTTATGGTTAAGTCCACATTTGCCACAGTTGTCTGTGTCCTCAAGTCTGTGCTTTATTGCACTTATTTGGTTATCACATTTCCCTTGTAGCTCGTCCATTTGTCTCAAGTAGTTAATTGAAGCTTCATAACTACTACACATGTTGAGTACTTCTGACATGGACATTGCCTCGTTTTTACTGAAAAGCTGTTTTTGTAGTTCTGGGAATTTTGTTCCGGCAACAGTCTGGTCAATTATTCTTTCTTCCATCTCATGTTCATCTCTGAACTTGCATTTTTGCACATGAAGCCTACATCTTGCCAGAAAATCGTCCATGTTCTCTGTTTCTTTCTGCAAGTAAAAAAAAAGCAAAAGCGTGCAATCCAAAAGTTAACTTGTGGCTCTATTTGTTCAAGAAACCTTTCCCAAATCACCGCTGGTTTGCGTCTGTCGGCATCGTTTCCGAATGACCATGAGTTATATCGTCTTAAACGTTCTTTTCCCGATAATGAAAGAATGTGGTCCACTTGTTTGTTTTCTGCAATGCCCTTCGTGAAGAAGAATAAACTCACACTGTTGCTTGAAAAATTTCAGGGATACTACCAAATTTGGCATTTCCCAGCACATAAAAGGTTCACATGTATAGTTAGACATTATTGCTATTATTATTTCAAACAATCCAAGCACTTGAAAAGGAGTTCAAGACAACTTATGGTTATTGCTAAAAAATTCCAATATGGCGTCTTTTTTTTTTTAAATGCACGTGGTTCTTCTTGTTTCGCAAAAGCCGGTAAGAAGAATAAAATGTTGCCAGACTTTAGAACTGCTCTCCCATTGTCTTTTTACATTCCGTGTAGTATTCCATGTTTTTCTTTTACCGCTGCCACCATGTTATAGTTTTTGTTGGTAGGAAAATAAGAAAAGTGATAGACAACGATGAGGCATGTTTAGCTTGTAAGCGCAATGCTATATACAATGAGTGTGTATATTGACGAGGCCCACTATTCATTTAAACAAGGGGAGTAACTGCTTCTTCCAAGGGAAGGTAACTCGTGTCATGACAATGGCTAGGTCTTTATATTAGCAATATTTATATTAGAATTATTATTTTGGATATTTATTAGATATTTATCCTGAAATAAGCTTCTATAAAAAAAATTTTTTTTTAAATTGAGTAAATAAAGAAAGTGAATACCTGATCTAATGTTGTTTGTGATACAGAATAATCTTCAATATTTAATAATGATTTAGCATTTTCCATAATTAAGAAAATCTTGGATAAAAAGTTTTCTTTCACACCAAGCTGATAATGCAGAATATTAAAGTGTTTCTCCTTCAAAATTGCTTGTGGGAAATGTTCAGAAATATACTTCATAACTGGAATCATATCAGGATTCTGGCCAGGCATTCTGATAGATAATACATAACCATCACCAAATCTATATGATAATAGAGAGAGAGAAAATAAAATTTAATAATGAAAACAAGATTGATAGGTATATATATATATATATATATAGTGAAATGACCAAATTGTTATAAAAACGTTTTTTCATAAAACAGAAAAGTTCCTAAATACTAATCTAAAATAAAGTGCTTTCTCACTTCCTCAATACAGTTTTATGGTGATAAGTTTCATGTATTTGTAAAAAATACAATCTTCAGATGAAACATGCTAGTAGAGTAGATAAGAGAGATTAATAAATTCTTAATATTCCTCACATAATGCAAAAAATGGCTGTATGATATAGGATCAGAAATAGGAAGGGGAAGGTAGGGAGGAAAAATAGGCTGCTCTTGACAAAAATGATATTTCTGTAAATTCTAGATTGAAATCTAATCTCACATATAATACTAAGCATAATAAAAGCAGGTCATTTGGTTTAACTGGCTCTTTTAAATGTCAACATCAAAACCAATAGAGGAGTCATTTTCCTTAAATTATTTGACAAACATCCCAAGTCTAGCCTCTGAAAGAAACTATCTAATAGAAATTCTGAAAAGGTGAGCGATTCTTGTTTGAAAAATAAGTACAAGATTATAACCACATATAATGCTAAAATCCTCAGTACCAGGGACAAAAGTAACCCATGTTAGTTTAAACAGTAAATGCCTTACTGACAACATGACGTATAAGGTTGTGAAAAAAGCGGAGAAAATCTATTTTGGGCCTCTGCAGAATAGTCTTAAAACCAAAGGGTACTCCCAAAAGATGATATTCTCCAATAGAAGATAAAGAACAGCACCTCCTTATCTCCTTATCAAGGTATTATTGGCAGATCAAAGACAAGGTATTTTCCCTAAGATTACATGGTTATGCTAATGCTGTATAACAGAGAAAGATGACAACACTCATGTATAAAATATAATTTGCTTCTTTTTTTTTTAAAACCAAAATGAACAGAGGGATAGAGCAAAAACATGTCAAAGATGTCTGAACTGCATGTGCAGGGAGTCGATGGAAACAGATATTTAATGGAATTCTTCTCTTTGGATTAAAATCTTCCTGGTTATATAACATCCTGGACACCCACATAATTAATGTGGCCATACCTCTCTCTGGCAAATTCTCATGACTACACCTACTCCAGCCAGCCACCTACACAATACACATAGACATGCCTCCTTCTAACATGCCATTCACACAACTCACACAACGTTTCTGTTGAAAACACCTGTGTCCTGTTTTTTTTAGGTACCAGATACATTTCTGGTTATTTTTGTTCAACCAGAGTTTGACTTCCATTGTTGCAACGAAAGATGTTTAAAGGGTCTTCAAGTCAATATCCAGCATCAAGACATATTTTGACACTGTACCTCATTGCAATATATGCTAAGAAGAAAAAACTCCAGATACTGCTATTCCATAATATAAATACATATATATATATATAGTTAACCAAACACAGTGAATTACTATGTCAATGTCATCTAAAATTAGATTCTGCTTAAGCATTCAGCCTATAGTTATTCATCCTCCTCTTGTTGTTTTGTGGCTGTTTACTTATCTTTTAGTTTTTTATATCAAATCTTTTATTCTTTCTTTTGTTTATTTGGGTTTTCTTTTTACTATTTCTTACAATATTATGGGAGAACTTGTCTCCTTATTGAATTTTATAAAAATTCCATCTATGCTGTCATTCTTCTTTCTTGGTGAAACATCTGATTTCGTGAGTTTAGTAAATCCTATATCATATCTTGAGACCAAGTTATCACTATTATTGATTTTACATTTTGTAATATCAAAAGATGTTTTTCTTCTCTTTCCTGCGTTGAAATTTATCTCTAACACTATTTTCCTTTCAATATTATGGGTCTTCCCATAATATTGAAAGGAAAATAGTGTTGCTTTCTTGATAGGAAATTTCTTTTAGAAAATTTCTTCAATGCTATCATACTTCTTTTCTTGTGCAGTATATGAGTGCAATTATCCTGAGACCACTTTATTAGTAAATTTTTTATATATTAACAGTGGAAAGTGCTTTTTCACTTCCTTCTTCCACTCCTCTGCAGCCATTTTTTATCGTAAAAGGAATATTGAGTCCTTCTTTGTCCATTCCATGCAGATGTTTCATCAGAAGGTCATATTTTTTCAACATACATCAAACTTATAGTCTTGAGACTGACATGAGCAGGTGAGAAAACAATTTTTATCAATTTGATATATATATATATATATATATAGATATACACACACACATATATATGAAATCAACGTTTAATATAATGTATGCATCAAATGATTAAAAATATTCTTAAAGATAACCTCATATAAAATACAAGTTATATATATATATATATATATATATATATAATCCAAGGAGAAAATCCAAGCGGTAGGAGTATCCAATTTGAGTGTTCAATGCCGGTGACTATCAACATATGATTAATTTGGAATTAAAAATACATCAAAACTCAACTTGCAAAGCAAAAAAAATCTTTTTATGTAGGAATAAAAAAAGAAAAACTTCACTTCTTTGGTGACACCAAAGAAGTGAATTTTTTCTTTTGCTTATATATATATA
This sequence comes from Sepioteuthis lessoniana, assembly GCA_963585895.1. NCBI lineage: Eukaryota > Metazoa > Mollusca > Cephalopoda > Myopsida > Loliginidae > Sepioteuthis > Sepioteuthis lessoniana. Next base: position 75,042,508 of record OY757907.1, read on the forward strand.
TATATATATATATATCACACAGATTTTGTGTAACACTTTTTACGGAATAAGCAGACACACTTTGATGCTTGGAAGAAATGCAAATCATACAGGGGGGATGTCCTCGTGGTGTAATGGTTAAAGTGATGGACTACGGAATCGTAGTACGCGAGTTCATACTCCACTCGCGCTATTACGTTCACTTTCGGACAAATACCCTTGGGAAAGGTATGAACCCCCTTATCCTCCCAGCTATGGGTTAGCTAGTACCACTACTGTTCTTCTAGGAGAATGGCTTTGGCATTAAATAACCTACAAAGGTTGATATGCCATTAAAACAAAGAAACCAAGCAAATCATACATAATCCACCCAGTTTATATATATATATATAGATAGATAGATAGATAAATAGATAAAAGGAAACAAATATTTTTTATTCATTATTCAAAATTATTGAAAAATGTAAATATTGCTGTTATATTTTTGAATTTTTCAAAATAGATAGCGAAATATTAAGAATTTCATTCATTATGTTATATAATATCACAATAAATTTGCATAATTATTTCAAATGGGGTCACACCAATAACCAGAAAAGCATATTTAAAGACTCACATGTTAATATATACTAAAGTAATTAAATAAAATATCAATTTTATATATACCATCATTTTTCATAGCAACTGGTACACTAGTTAATCACATTAAAAAAGAGGCTTTGGTGAAAAATTATGACTTTAGGTATGAAGGTAAGTTCTCCAGGAAAGTTTTATTTACTACAGTAAATATTTAAGAAAGTTTAAAATAAAAGTTGTTGTGCTTACTATTTATTTCAAAATGTGATAAAAAGGCACATTTTCTTTGTATCACTTTTTTAAAAATATGTAAATAAATAAATAAACATAGTAAAAATTAGGTTTTATTTGTCTACCTTTGCTTTATCCCCAGACATTCACTGCTGACAGTATATGGTATTCTTAAAATCTTCTAAGTACTGATAAGGTTTGTGCTTAACCCCTTATATATATATATATATATATATATATATATATATATATATATATATATATATATATATATAAATTGTTCTGATAACCATTATACATTTATTGTAGATTTAGTATCTTTCATGATATAAATTATTGGAAATTCTAAGAAAATATAGATATTATGGTAATATTTGGGAGTTTTTAAAATAAGTCAGAAAAGAATTGACAATTTCATTCATTATGTTCTAATAAATTTGCATGATTATGTTATAAGTGGTCACAACTCTTATAACAGAAGACTGTTATGACAGATGTATCTTAATATACTTCTTAAGACATTGAGATTCAATCAGAAGATTTTTGTAATTCTTCTAATAGCTGTGGTAATTTTATTCCTTCTTGTTTTTCCTTGTCCTTCTGTATCAGAAAAGCATTCACTAAAAAATGGAACAAACTCTGTCAACAGATTAAACAAAAAAAATCTTTCTATATTCTCTTTTTTAGATTATGATTGGACTGACTGTACCCCTTGCTGTCTTAGTTTCATGTATGTGTGTGTTTGGTTTCAATAGAAAGGAACCCAACCTCCTTTCTCCAATTCATGCAGTTTATGTGAATGTTATATTTAGCAAAATCAATTAATGCAATTCTTTTGGAACAAACTTCAAGTGAAACATTTGGAACAAAGTTCTTTCTGCAAGACTGAAGTGCAAACTAGAATTATGCTTGTAGTTATATGCAGATTTCATCACATGTAGTCACTCAACTCTACAGCAGATTTCTCCTCAAAATCATCATCTTATGTCTATCAACCGAAGGTTGAAAACCTCAGCGGAATTTACATCACGATCTATTTTCTAGTACCCATCAACCTGAACTGCATCAAACAAATTTTTCAGGATAAAAGCTTAACTGTTTGTTTCTAAATTTCATCAGATTTTAAAACATATAATTTAGGTTTGATTCTTTCAAACACTCTTCTCATTAAATTCTATAATTCCCAATTATCAATCAGTCCTCCCAGTCATCATCCCTCTAATTATTCAATAATGCTCCTTAGGGTTTTTCTTCACATTATTCTACAATCAATAGTCACATCAATTCATCATTTGACTAACAATACAAAAGGTATGGCATATGCTACCCACAAATCCATAGACTATGCCTGCATCAGAGCCAGTACCCTGTCACACTGTAATTGAAAAAAAAATAATGACGATTCATATTTTGATATCTAATAATAGTAAATACTTTTAATTTCATATATGCTGTCACTATTGATGGTATAGATATACTAGTATATATAAGATAATGACTTAAATTGCTTTATTAAGTTAAATTATTATCAACCTCAAATGATATTCAATATCATTTATATATATTGTTGAATCCAGTCAAATGGACAAGTATGATATGTACATATATTTGAAATTTTCAATTAGAATTTACATTTTAAGTATTACAAAAAAATGTGTGCAGATAAAATTACCATGAGACCTTTCACATTTAATTGATTACTATTATTATTGTCTATTTAACTTATATGAAATGTAAGACAAAAATGTAATAGATATGCTAAAATATAATCTGCATAAAGATTGCACTAAGTATTATTGAAAGCATTTTCAAATTTTTTATACTTTCTTGAATTAAATGAGGTAACTGAAACCTTAAACCAGTACTCACCTATTTTTCAAATGTTGAATACTTCCAAGACATTGAAATTGACCATTAACCATAATAGCAATTCTGCTACACAAAGCTTCACATTCTTCCATACTGAAGAGAAGAAAACACACAAAAATATATAAATTTGTTTTTATTTTTACATGTAAATTGAATATCAAACTATAACAATACTGTGAATTCTTTGAAATAAGCTGAATATGTTGAGTGTGTTCTATCTCTAATACAAAAAGAATTAGTTTCACTTCTTGTCACTTAAAGATGCTTACCTTTTTTGCAATTTCTTATGAAAGTTTAATTTTTTTAAGGATTTTTAAGAATTTTTTTCTATGATTTATTTAAATTGAGATCCATAAGTAAATACATTCAGAATAATAAGAGTTATTATAATGAGGATAAGTCAAAAGTGTTGTAAAATTTTGGTAACTTATTTGCTTCATTATTCAAATTAGAATAAAAGTCCGTCATCTCACACCTTTCTACCAGTTCTACCAATACTGAGACCAGTTTTTGCCCTTCAAATTGAAGAACTACTTCACTGAAGCTTTCACTTCCTTTAACACAAGATAGAACACAAGTAATAATTTGACTATATGCTGAGTGTGGTATCAGTTCAACTCCCTCAAGTTTCTGGAGTTTATTCCAGGTCATTCAAGTGGTATGAGGTGATTGAAAGAGATGTTAATCTATAAGTGATAAGACTAGTAGGTATCAAGGATGAAGTAAAACTTGCCAGATTAATGCCTGTTTTCTTCTGAGTTTGTTTTGCATTGTTATACAGGAAAATTATATCCTTTCTATTCACTAAAGCTACACATTCCTTGTCACTATTAAATAGTTAAAAGTGGTTATGGTTTCCCTAGAATTCAATAACTTATGAACAATACCAGTCATATTCTACAAGACACAGAGAAAAAAATTCTGAGGATAAACACTAGCTTCAGTATTAGGATCAGTTTAATATAGGTTTATAACTACTGCTTTTAGTGTTTTCTTACTATACAGTAGCTATTTCTCATTTCCAGTAACAATCAGGTGATCCTGGATGCTTGTATTCCTGCTTAATAGACTTATAAAAATAGCTAAAAATTGTATTTGATTCTCTAACTAAAATTTAGAAGGAATTCAAATCATTTTATTTATTTATTTATATATTTATTTATTTTTTTGCTTGAAATGTTTATTTAGAGTAGTTATTCACTAAGCTTTGCTTAGTCTGACACACAGGCCGCAGTTTTCTTACAGTACTAAGTGGTCAACCATCTAAGCACAGAACAGGCTAATCATTACTTAACTCTTGTAATTCAATGGGAACTGGTGCTTTCAGCATGATTTGACCATTAGGTAATGTTTGTGTAAAATTAAAGAATATACATTGTCTCTTTGCTAATATGAGAAACTGTTTTAATAGATTAATTAAAGCGATTGATCTACCAGGCTTATAAGTACTAAAGTTGACCTTTTTTTCAATTGGCTAAACAAATTCTGGAATTTATGCACTGTTGGTGCACTTGAGTACACAGCATAAATACTCTTGTATGTATGACCTTTAATCATTACTATATCTAAAAATGAAACACAGACTGATAAAACAGGTTTTAAATCTTATTGTTTACAATCTAATTGATTTCACAGTAGAGTTGTTTGACTTTAAAATTGTAAATTTTAAATGTGATATTATTTTCCCCAAAACATATTTTTATTATCTTTTTCACCTCAAAGAAATTAAAAGGTCAATGCAACTGCAAAGCCAGTGAGTATAAAATACTAAAATTGTTACATATCAAACACAATATTTGTTTTAATAGAAGTTTAACTATATTGTATAAACAAAATATAAGAGTGATGTTTTTGATATATGTAATGAGCTTATATTTACAGACATCTTATTCAATATACATCTGCACCACAGAGGCTTTGCAATTTTTGGTCAGCTTTCAATCAAACTCTCAGAAATAGTTAGTATTATACTTAAAAAGGTTTTAAACTGTATTCAGCTTGTATTATTTTACTTTTTTTTATTCAAAAAATTACTTCTTATGCCAATAAAATGTTAAGTAACCCCAAAAGTTAATACAAAATTTGCAATTAGATGAGAACTGATATCATTTTCAAAGCTCTGATAATGTTCTTAATTGACATGATAGGAAAGTGATTATTTAATTCTTTATTTAAATCTATTTATGTTAGGAATATATAAATAAAAGTTTTTAACCAAAAGTACCTTTATGAACATTAGTGACCATCTTAAAACCCACATTTAACATGGGTAAGTAAAGCTAGTTTTCAATATACCATTTGTTTTTCAAATATTTTTCAGGAAAGTATATTTTATGGTAAAATTTAGGAACTCATACCAGCAACAGTATGAGTAAATTTTTCTTCATTTAATGAATAATCCAATCAAACTGATGACCATGAACAACAATGATAGGCATAGCTAATGGAAAAACTAACAAGTAACAGCTATTACCCATAGTAATGTGAAAAATTTACCTGTGTGAAGTGAGTATAACTGATCGGCCATTTTTAACAATATTGTTTATACAATCCCACAGAAATCTACGTGCCTTGGGATCCATACCAGAAGTTGGTTCATCCTAGAAAATATTTAAAAAAAAACAATGCAAATAAGGAAAAAAAAGCTAAGAATGATTTTATTAATATCTATACTTGTTTAAATAAATGAAGCAATAGATGAAAACGATTTTCTTTGATCCTTATTTTTTATTCTTTTGATTTGATTTATTCTATTAATGCATCATCCTTATAGAGGCAATTCAAATTTCATGAAAATCATTGTGTTGAGTGTATCATTATGTGAAAGGTAGGAAACCCAAAATGTTGTCACACCATGACAGCTAGAAAGAGGATTCATATTTTCAAACAAGTTCTTTTATCTCTAACTTGCAACTGTTAATTCCATAGCAACAAATGCAAATTTTACATCCTGGCAGCTCTGAGCAAATGATCCAATATTCTGCACTTAACAAGATTATAAATATTTTATTTAACCAAGCCAAAACTTAATCAAAATTTTACAACTACATTTAGTTGTTAACATGAGTAACAAGGTTTATATTTTAGCTTTTTTCATCATTGACATTTTTTTATTCTATTATTTTGAAAACTGTCACGATTCATGTTAAACTTCATATTTTATTCATATTCATATTTTTAAATACATTTTAAACTGTTTTGTTTCTCCTATTTTTCATTGTAAATTATATAGTCAATTTTTTTAACAGAGTTATGGGTACTTTTTTGTTGATAATGAAAATATAATGAACAGCATAACTTTTCCTGTTTCTAAGTAACTTCTGTTAGGATGAGAGCATAGTATCTTAATTCCTTGGTGAGGATTAAAATGTGGCTCTAAACTTTTCCTCCCCAGATTTCAGCTGTTTATATGATTAAATTACAGACTAATCACAAGAAAGAAAAAGAAATTCAAATTTGTACAAATGTCTAATACAGATATATCTGTGTCAAAACATACCACATGAGCCAGAATGAAAATTCTGAACCAATCATAGTTGAGATTAACTTCCAGATTATGGACCAATGTGCAGCCAGTTATCTCTTATATAAACAGAGGGAAGCCATTTCTGCCATTGTCTGAAGGATCAATGAATATACACACCCACAATCATCAGATGAACAACCAAAGTCAAGGACTTTGCATTCCTTTCTTCCCTCTTTCCTTCCTCTTTCAATGGCTTGGTGTTTTCTCCCTATATCAAGCGTTATAATTCCAACTGTTGCGTTATAATTTCAACTGGGCAGCATCTGTGCTAGGGTAGTGTCAATTTTCATAAAGTAGTATTCATGTAAAATAAAATTTTATTGTCACCTAATTATGAACAATAATGGATCATACCATCATATATATGCAAACAATTCAACAAGAAAAATTGAAAATAAATACAATGTATCTAAATACAAATTGGAGATACCTCATAATGGATCATGCCACCTTAGATAAATCAACAATTTTCTTTAGCAATTTTTAAAGTCAGCATGAGATTTTTTTCTTGATAAAAATTTGAATACCCTTGAAAATTTTGTATAAAAAATGTATAGTTTCTGTTCACATAAGATAAATCAGCTTTTCATCACCATCTGCTACTCTCAAACAGTTTTAGTGGTACCAACCAACTTCTATGTTTTTTCAAAAACTCATGAGGACTGTGTTTTCAGTGACAACGAATGCTCTAACAGCTTTGCTCACAAAACACAATTCTTACATTCAAAAATTTTCTATATGACAACCAGTGAGATGACTGAACTTGTGGTTACCTTTAATGTTGGTTAGAGTGTCAATTTTCATTTAAAAAAAAACAGTAAAAATGCAGGAGATGCCATAAGTGGTTAACTTATAAAGTATAGCCAAAGGTTTCTTTATCAGCAGTTTACTAACACATTCAATTTTATGGCTGAAAATTAGAGAATTTTACATAGTGTTTTTTGGAGATTTAGCATGACCAAATTTATTCATTATTTCCTCACAGTCAAAGGATGAAGAATAATTATCTTCAATAGAACTCATAGCTAACTTAGATAACATTGTATATAAGAAATAATTGTTTATTAGTTTAATTTGATGAAACTTCTTTCAACACGTGCAACAGTTACTAGTATAGTTAGCAACATTTGCAAAGCAATGAACAAGTTCAAGTAAGTGTTAACTAAATGATTTCAAAAAATGTAATCCAGAAAATTATGGGCAGTTTTTAGCTCTCTTTTTCTGTTCCTGAACTCCAATTCTTGTTGCAGAATTGAAGCAAATTCCTTGATATTTTAGATCAATGTCACTCATCTTTTCATGAAATAATTTGCACTGCTCATTCAGATTCTCAATCTTCACTGTAATAAAAATTGAGTCTGAATTTTGAATGAATCCAGAAATTTAATTCCAGAAAAATTCTGAGAAAACTGATTACTAATTAAAGACAAACCTTGGTCCACAAAAGAGATAAAAGAGAAAATGTTTGTAAGGTTTTTAAACTTCATCATAGGATTCATAAACATCTTTTGCAATGCACATCAATGTCATTATCTTCTGCAATTTGTGATGGTTACAGTATCTTTGTTCCGAGGTTACATTATCCTGGAAAGACGGGGAGAATCTCCATCGACAGTACCGTACCACCCAAGCTCTATATATTCTCCGTAACTAGTTATATTTTATTGATAGCTTTGAAAGCCCATATAACTAGTTAAGTATAAAGCTTGCGTATAGGTTTAATTATTCGAGATACGGACGAATGAGGATGTGTCAAGGGTAAAGAGGTCGACGTGATATAAATGAACACGTGAGGAATTCCGAACCGGACAAACAATATGACGCGTGGTTGTTTTTTTTCTTTTCTTTATATATGTATCTTTCTTACATATTTTATTTTAAAGAAAGTACAATTATAACAACAGAAAAACACAAAGCAAAACAAATACAAAAAAAAAAATACAGAAATGTGGAAGGCAAGTCGCTTCCAATAGTGTTTGACTATGTCCTTCCAATAAGACAAAGTTCTCCTTTTTTTTTCTTTCTTTTTTCTTTTTTTCAACTCATCTTAAAATTACACCAGTATCTTCTTATCTCCTTTACAATTAAAGGGAGGGAACCTACTTGTTCTTTCTCATATTTGTTTACTTATATTTTTTTTCTTCTTTCCTTGCCTTCTTTTAGCGAAGAATAAAAGTCTCTCCTCTTCGTCTTTAAAGTGGGTATACAAATTTTAAACAAATATGTTTTCCACTGAAACTAGCTGCTAATGAACAACTGCAAAAATGTTTCTTTGGATAGTCTTGATACGGACCTTTATTTAGGTTACATATATTATCTGTAATAAAATCTTTGACTAACCTTTTTCCTTTCCTTTCTTTTATTATTTTTGTCTTATATTCGTTAATTTCTTATTAACAAGTCGCAAGGCAACAGTGTTTGTTGTTTTTTTTCTTTTACGTTGAACCTCAGTTTCTTACCCAACAGAGTTGACGGCTTCTATTAGGCCATTCTGTTACTAGAATTTCACCTTTCACTGGACCACGTGAAAAGGCGACCTTTCTCTTCTTTGGCAAAGCTCGAAACTGACTTTTTTGGCTTTCGTTCTTTTTGGCGGTAAAACGTCCTCCCTGCCTCAACCAATCACGTGTCTTTTCCCTATCTGGGTCAAGACCTTTGCCCCTTCTCGCTTGGTCCTTCACTGTTGCTAGGGCTCGAAATCCCGCCAATCACCTGCCTTACTTTCGGTCCTTATAGTAGTCCTTGGTTTCCTACATTTTAACCCTACCGTGGCCGATGGCTGTAACACTCCCATACATCAAAGAAAAGAAAAATGGGTCTATTTTTCTTTTAAAACTAGCCTCAAGATTTCAAAACAGATCAATGTTTACTTCTCTGAGTAAACCAGCTCTTGCTGAGCGTTACAAATATAGGCCTGAGCCTTGCTTGGTTAGTCAACTTCTTGGCATCTTGATAGGGTATCGGCTATACAGTTTTCTTTTCCTTTCACATAGTTTACTATCACATCCTTTCACATAGTCGTACTCCAGTAAAGTAAGATACCAATTTTGCAACCTCCTATTCTTGTTTCGTGTCGAAGGGAGATTTCCTTGTTGGTAAAAGGGTCACTACTTTCTCGCCCTTGCAGAATTGTCTGCCCTTATACCTCTGGTCATAATTCCTTTGCATTTTCTCTTGGAATTTACTCATATGGTTTTCTGCTGTTTTTCTAGCAGATTCCAATCTCTTCTGTAGATTTCCGACATAATTTGCCACTGTTTCTGTTCTAGGGCCTTCCCACTGTTCCTTTGCTATTTTCAGGGGATTTGTCAACTCATACCCATAGACTAACTCGAATGGGCTGTAACTCAACGATTCTTGGACAGAGTCCCTGATAGCGAAGAGTATAAACGGTAATTCTTTATCCCAGTCATTCTGTCTCTCAGTACAGTGAGCTCTTAGCATGCTTTTTAAAGTTGCATGAAATCGTTCTAAGGCACCATGTGAGTGCGGGTAATAGGGGCTTGAAATAACATGCTTTGCTCCTAGCTGTCCAATTACTCTCTTAAATAAGTTAGACATGAAGTTTGTTCCTCTGTCAGTTTGGATAACCTTAGGGAGTCCTACTTTTATGAAAAAATTTATCATTGATTCGACCACTTTTTTCGTTGATATGGCTCGTAGAGGGATGACCTCTGGGAATCTAGAACTTGCGCATATTATTGTCCATAAGTATCGATTTCCCGACTTCGTTCTCAGTAAAGGGCCTACACAGTCCATTATTACTCGCTCGAACGGTCTCTCTTTGATGGTTATGGGTTTGAGTGGGGCTATAGCTATGCCTGGTTTGGGTTTTCCCACCTTCTGACAGGTGTCACACGAATTACAAAATTTCTTCATGCTGGTTTTGATGCCTGGCCAGTAGAAATGCCGTATTAATTTGTCATACGTTTTATTAATCCCCAAATGCCCTGCTAATGGGACTTCATGTGCTAATTGCAGAAGATCCTTTCGATAGTCTGTCGGCATGACTATTTGATTGTACCTCTCTCCCTTCTCCTTTCTGCTTCGTGGACTGGTAGCTTCGTTTTAATATTCCATTCTCTATATAATATCGATGTTCATGCTTGCTATCCATGGGTTTATCCACTTGCTTATATAACTTTCTTAAGCTCTCATCATTTTTTTGAGCTCGCTTCAGTTCTTCACACGTCTTATTTACCACTGGAATATTTTCTCCCATTTCGGCCTGTTTTTTACTGCGTAGGTTATATGGATTTGTCTTCTGGCCTTTCTCCTCACTTTTACAATTTTTGCCTTGTTGTACGAATTCGATTTTCGCTTCATTTCCGAGTAGGAGGTCTATTTTTTTCATAGGTAGAGTCTTCACTACCCCGACTATTATTTCTCTGCTAATTTTCCCTGTCGTCAATTTCACTTTACTCAGGGATACTATCAGAGCCCTTCCTCCTATTCCTTTAATCGTTGCAAATCCTAGCGGTTGACCTCGCGGTAATTTTCTCTCTAGTATTAAGGATTGGGTCGAACCAGTGTCTCTCAATATAGTTACAGGGATATTATTTCCTTCCCCGTCTTTAATATTTCCCTTTCTTGTGAAGGGTCGATATATCTCATTAGCTAGTGTCGTTGAAACCATTCCCTGTGGCTTAGAGTCTCCAGCTTTATTCGTTTCGGGTCCACGTCCCAGTTTGCATTTTATTGCTATGTGACCTGCCTGGCCACATCTGAAACATGTGATCTGGTTCTCCTTCTTTGGGGGTGTCACCTGAGTATTCACCATGCTATCTTTCCTTATGATAGATTCTGGTGGTTTGCTCACCCAACTTTCCGTGTTAGGCTTACTTTTGTTTCTTTTACATGTTATCACATATTCATCAGCTAGCATCGCTAGTTCGCTGCCTGTGTTTATCTTCCTTTCATTTAGGTACATTCTCATTTCCTCTGGCACCCAATTTGATATTTCCTCTATTAAGATGAGTTGCTTCAACTTTTCCACATCATCTCCGATCATTTTTGCAGCATACCACTTGTTCATTAACCGCTCTTTTTCCTTGACAAATTCCATGACCAACTGGTTCTAGTTTTTTCTTTGGTTTCGGAACTTCTGTCTATATGCCGCCGGTACCAATTCGAAACTTTGTAATATTGTCTTTTTGACTGTATCGTAGTTTGTACAGTCTTCTGCTGACAATGTGGTATATGCTTTTTGTGCCTTTCCTGTGAGGGCAGTCTGTAAGAGCATAGCCCAACTTTCTCATGGCCATTTCATGTTAGTTGCAGTTATCTCGAAGTGAGGAAAATATTCATCTATATTAGCTTCAACAAATTTTGGCACTAGCCTGACTTGTTTCGCCAAGTCAAATCCGTTGCGGTCTGGTTCTTGCCTTATTTCTGTTAGCCTGATTTCCCGTAACCTAATTTCTTGCTCCATTTTCACTTTTTCCAGTTCTAGTCTGGTTTGTAGCTTATATTTTTCTAGTTCAATCTGTTCAGCTGTGAGGTTGGTCGATTTGGCCGGTAACCTGTCCAGTATCTCCGCTTCAAATATTTGTTCGTCCACCATGTGCTCTGAGATGATTCTAACTAATTTTTCTTTCCTCATCGCTTTTCTGGTTTCCAGTTCAAGTTTTTCACCTATTTCTAGCAGTGAACTCTTCCTCATCGCTTCCAATTTCTCAAATGCCGGTTCTCTCAGGAAGTCCTCTATTCCGTACATTCTCATTTAATTTTATGGATTTCTTTTTTTTGTGGCTAATGAGCCCCCTCTGTGTGATTTGTTCATTGTCTAGAAGCCAGGAGATTTCTCACACGTATTTTTAATTCTTTTTAATTTTTTTAAAATCCAAAAATTTCCTGGACGAAGTCCCATGTGACGGTTACTGTATCTTTGTTCCGAGGTTACATTATCCTGGAAAGACGGGGAGAATCTCCATCGACAGTACCGTACCACCCAAGCTCTAAATATTCTCCATAACTAGTTATATTTTATTGATAGCTTTGAAAGCCCATATAACTAGTTAAGTATAAAGCTTGCGTATAGGTTTAATTATTCGAGATACGGACGAATGAGGATGTGTCAAGGGTAAAGAGGTCGACGTGATATAAATGAACACGTGAGGAATTCCGAACCGGACAAACAATATGACGCGTGGTTGTTTTTTTTCTTTTCTTTATATATGTATCTTTCTTACATATTTTATTTTAAAGAAAGTACAATTATAACAACAGAAAAACACAAAGCAAAACAAATACAAAAAAAAAATACAGAAATGTGGAAGGCAAGTCGCTTCCAATAGTGTTTGACTATGTCCTTCCAATAAGACAAAGTTCTCCTTTTTTTTTCTTTCTTTTTTCTTTTCTTCAACTCATCTTAAAATTACACCAGTATCTTCTTATCTCCTTTACAATTAAAGGGAGGGAACCTACTTGTTCTTTCTCATATTTGTTTACTTATATTTTTTTTCTTCTTTCCTTGCCTTCTTTTAGCGAAGAATAAAAGTCTCTCCTCTTCGTCTTTAAAGTGGATATACAAATTTTAAACAAATATGTTTTCCACTGAAACTAGCTGCTAATGAACAACTGCAAAAATGTTTCTTTGGATAGTCTTGATACGGACCTTTATTTAGGTTACATATATTATTTGTAATAAAATCTTTGACTAACCTTTTTCCTTTCCTTTCTTTTATTATTTTTGTCTTATATTCGTTAATTTCTCATTAACAAGTTGCAAGGCACCAGTTTTTTTGTTTTTTTTCTTTTACGTTGGGCCTCAGTTTCTTACCCAACGGAGTTGATGGCTTCTATTAGGCCATTCTGTTACTAGAATTTCACCTTTCACCAGACCACGTGAAAAGGCGACCTTTCTCTTCCTTGGCAAAGCTCGAAACGAGACTTTTTTGGATTTTGTTCTTTTTGGCGGTAAAACGTCCTCTCTGCCTTGACCAATCGCGTGTCTTTTCCCTATCTGGGTCAAGACCTTTGCCCCTTCTCGCTTGGTCCTTCACTGTTGCTAGGGCTTGAAAACCCACCAATCCCCTGCCTTACTTTCGGTCCTTATAGTAGTCCTTGGTTTCCTACATTTTAACCCTACCGTGGCCGATGGCCGTAACAAATTTCATGTGCTATTGACATATAACCATTGTCTCAATAGTCTTAAACAAAATTGCAAGTTGCCAAGACCTCAGCAATCATAATGTCGAATGTCACATTAGAAGACAGTAACAATTGACAGACCCAGTTTACTTGAAACAGGACATTGATGATACTAAGCATAAAGTCCAAAGTAGAAATCCAGTTCAACAGTGATGTTGCTTCAGTTGCTGTTGCACTATCTCTCTTTTCCAAAGACTTTTCTTGCAGGTTAGAAAAAACATTTCTAATGTTTTACAGGTGAAAACACAATGATCTGACAACACATATTTGTGATTCCCATCTGGTTTTGGGTTTTCAAAGAAATAGGAACATTCTCTAATAGTATCTTCCAACAAAAGGTCAAAGCAGAAAATAATGTATATAAATGATTAACTACTCCAGAGAATGAAACAGAAACCATTGATCAATGTGCACTATCTGATAAAACAAGATTCAAAATATGTGCATCACATATTACAAATAGAGCCTTTTCATTCATCTCAAGTAATCTTGCCTGAACACCATTGTTTTTTAACAATATCAGCTAAAAAGTCTCTAACAATTCTTTCCCTGTAGTATCAATTACAATAAGAAAAGCAAAGAAATATTTAAGAACCATTATATCTTTACAATCTTTACACCAAGTTTACAATGAACAAAGCATAACATTACAGATACTTTTTCAGATTGAGAAATGTCAGAAATGCAGTCTAATATTATGGAATAATAATTTTCATATTTTAAATCAGAAAGATTGCTTGACAAAATTGTTTTTGAGGTAAGACTGAGAAGCTCATCCTTTACTCAAATAATGATTGTTAATTTTTTCCAGTCTAGAAAAGATTGCATAATATGACTGACTTCAGTGAACTCAAGATTTCTGAATCAAGAATTCACTGAAGACAGAGTCATATTGTGCAATCAATTCTGTTAATCTCAGAAAAATTCATCCTTTAATGATGGTTCATTTTACCAGTCTCAATCCAAATCTAGAGTTAACTAAGGATAGAATTGTATTATGTGATTAATTCTATTAATCAAAGAAAATTTCCATTTAACTGAACACCAAAATTTTCATTTGTTTCATGAAAAGCCAAGTTTCTTTCAGATAGAATGATTCTAAACCTGCAAAAATTTTCAGCCTTTAGAAGTTGTTTGTATAGCAGAGAAAGATATGTATGGACAGATAGAGTATGAAGGGTCGAAAATGCATACACATTGGGACCTACAGTATGAATATTCCATGAACCACTTTCCTCTTCATTCTGCTTTTTTGGTTGAAATCTCCTTGGTTATATAATATTGCGAACGCCTACACAAATTCTCATGATCATATCTCCTCCAACCTGCAACTTACACATTATGTGTGAACACGCCTCCTTCTAGCATGCCATCCATGCAATTTACATGACATTTCTGACAGGCATACCTGCGTCCTATTTCTTTTAGATACCAGGTGCATTTTTTGTTATTTTTGTTCCCAGTGTCTGACTTCCTTCTACCATGCCACTCATATAATTTCTGCAGCATTGCTGCTGGGGATACCTGCATTCTGTTTATTTTATGTACCAGGTGCATTTCTTGCTATTTTTGTTCCCAGTGTCTGATTTGCAAAGATGGTTATATTTAGTTTAAGTTCTTTTTTAAACCTACTCTCCTGAAAAGATGTGGCCAACACCAACAAGGGGACTTTGTGTCCTATATCAATATTCTATTATCCTTGGAATAATGGTACACCATTAATCTTGAGCTTTGCATAAAGCCACCTTTCTAGGGCCCTCAAGCAGGATCCCTACTGGTCTGGAGTAGTATACATTAGCTCTACTACTAAATTATTGGTGCTATTTACTACTACTTATGTCTAGGATCAGAATGTAGTATCTGCACTCATAGAAATCTAAATATATCACAAAAAGCAAAAATTTAGAAAAATTATCCATACATATTTATTCATACATATATTTTTTCTTATTTTTTATTTATTTTTAGGAAAGTAATTTTATACTTTCCAAAATAAATGTTTTCATCTACATACTTTATGCTTTATACTGTTTAAAATGATTTGGTGATTACGTATACTACACTGTAAACCTACACAAAAGTGCTAGAGAGCAACACTTTGACTTTTGACGGGATACACAGATACTACATTCTGATCCTTGGCAGAAGTGTTGATCCATATATAAATGATCTTTTTTCATAGAAATTGTGTTAGTAATAAAAGTATTCTGCAATTAACAATGTACACAAGTGCATTATTTACCTCTAAATATTGTTAAAGTAAAACACAAATATAAATTAATAACATTAAAAAATAATAAGCATATAGCACATCTATCTAATGATATAAATGAAATTATTTGTGTTTCCTCAAATTCAAGGAACTTCAGTAAACATTTGCTTTTTCAGCTAGATATTATTTTGAATTCTATAAGTGACCAGTATATATCAATGTAAGTACAAACTTGAAAGATGAATTATTTTGAACTGACCAAGAAAATGATAGCCGGATTTCCAATAAGAGCAATTGCAGTCGATAATTTCCTTCTATTTCCTCCAGAATAAGTTTCTGAAGGTTTGTCGGCATATTTAACAAGATCCAGCTTTTTAACTGCCCAGTTGGCTACCTAAAAGCACAGAAAAAAATTGTGATTATTCAAAACAGCAATAAATCATTCATTCTTAGTTTTTTAATGAAATTAATTCAATAAGTTTTGATTTCTTTGCTTGCATAATTTTTTAATCACTGTCCATTTGCCATTCCATTTTTATTTATTAAGGTTGGCACAAATGGGAGGAAGTTAAGGTAGAAAGACTGTGTTGCTCACACCAATGAGGAGGGCTTGTCTCTTTTGGCCATGAGCACCATGGAAAAATATGTAATTATTTAAGCCCCAAAGCAAACCAAGTGCCATCATTTTTTAAAAATTGTCATATCTCAAATTCAGTTGGGAAATGAGAGAACATATTCACAAATGTTTCAAGAAAACTAAAAAATAAAGAAACGAATGATGTGTGTTACAATCATATTAAAAAAAAATGTTTAATTAAGGTTTCAGAAGAAAAGGGTTCTTGGAAAAATCTTCAAAACAACTTTAAAAAAATAAGCTAAAATAAATACATTTCAGTTATTAGAATTTTCTATGATCAGATCTGTAAAAAAAAAATCTAAAGATTTGTTATGTTTGAATTACAAACTAGAAACCATTATTAAATGAACAGAGTACTGAAGTGGAAAAGGTAAATAATGATTATATACAAAGGATTTCATATAGGATACAACCTTAAGGAAAAGAGGGTATAATTTATAAGCACAGACATTTTAAGCTATTATATTATTCAGATGGCAACACTGTATTCATTAGCAACAATATTCATCAGCTGAAATGATAGTCATGCGCTAGTTTCATACAAGCATCTATTCCTTTGTTTTGTGTCATCTACATCACTTTCCAAGGACAAATGTGATCATTCTTAAATCCATTAAACATATAAATCCAACAAATATATGAGAGATTGTCAAATGGGTAGATGCAGGGCTACTAAATTTGGTAAAGAATTTAGGGGAAGGTTCAAAGTGAAAGAATATGGTTGCATTCTCTTTAAAACACCCAGAATCAAGATAAGAAATATATTAGGAAAAAAATCACAAAATACATATACAACATGAATTTGAACATTCAGAAGTAATGTTTACCTTTTTGACTTCTTCTTCAGGCACACCCCGTAGTCGAGCATAAAGTTCCAAATGTTCTCGGCCAGTGAGGAGAGAATCAAGAGCATCAAATTGGGGACAATAGCCAATGTTTTGTAGAGCCTGAACCAGGTTACTTTTAACACTAAAACCATTGACAAAAGAATCTCCAGATGTAGGTGCAATTTCTCCAGTCAGCATCTTGAAAGTTGTTGTCTTTCCAGCTCCATTGACCCCAAGTAAGCCAAAGCATTGCCCTTTGGCAACACCCACACATAAATGATCAACTGCAAGGAGTGTTTTCTTGCTATAACCTCTGTAAACCTTTTAAAGTTAAATGAAGATTGTTAGCAAAAAATAAGCATTCAATTATTTTAATTATGGTACATTTGCAAATCATTTTTAATGTTTAGTCCAAAAGTTTTTAAACTTTATCATAATTTGCTATCAATTCCTCCACTCTCATTTTTCATCCCAACTCTTGTTCTCCTTTGTCATAATTGTGGTATTTGTTTTGATTTTTTTATAATGAAGACTTACTTATACTGTTATATTTTTATAGAAATTATTTTAATATATAATCTTTATATTTAGCAACAGCTTTTTTTTCTGAAATTTACTTGTATAAATATCAGAAAATTAAATTTACTATGCTAAAAGGTAAATAGGATATTTTCTAAAATCCCTTGAATGATTAATGAAGCAAAGAACATTCCTGAAATTAACAAAATAACTTCAGTTTCTAATACTTTTTAAATAGATGATCTCAAGAGGAACGAAGGGACATATGTGTGATGTCAATGGAATGTGTTATTTTTATAATTTTCTTGAAGCTTTTTTTTAATAATAACCTTGAAACTTATTTTTTCTAAAAATGAGTCTTGATACTACTTTTTTCAAAAATTTGTTTTAAGTCTTAAATTTTAAAATTATATGGTTTTTATTAGATAAATAAAATAAAAATAAATTCATAATAAATTTAAGTGAAGATGTTACAATTCAGGTGAGAAAAATCATAGGCGAATGTGAACTGATATATTTTCAAAAGCATCCCTTGTGCTGCATGTATGACCATATTGTTGCTGTCACATCTAAGTCATTTAAAGATAAAAGTAAGTTGGCGACCATAGTTGAGAAGGCTCCCTTTTCAATAGCTACTACACCGAGGTGTTGGGGAGGGCACTACTCCTTTCCCTGGATTGTTCCACGTTACCCTTGATATGTACCTGTGTTAAGCAAGGAGGTATCAAGTACCATTTTTAAAGTCTTTGGTATGACGCGACCCGGTATTGAACCCAGGTCTCCCGGACCATTGGCAAACACTCTACTCACTAGACAAAATAATCTCCTTTTTTCTACATCAAAATAAGATTAATGTAAAACTGCCTGGCAAATATTGTACATTCCATTGATGTTAAACATACATCATCATATTCCTCTTGGAACGATTTAAAAGTACCTAATTTAAAAGAACCTAATTTGTGTTGGTCTTCAGTGACTGCACCAGATTTTTTAAATGTTGAACTACAGTATCTTAGACAAACTTAGCAACATATAAGTTCTATATATGCATTAACAAAACTCAACTGCTATGCATGAGCAGGCTGAAACACAAGATCAATTTTTGAGTCGAGTTTAACAGGTTTGTAATCAGAGTTTTCCTTTATCTAGACCAATTTCCATACCTAAGTTACAAGAGCCTAGTCTCTCCTACTATTTACCCATAGCTGGAGGAGGAATTGCTGAATGAATTTATATCTTTCCCAAGGTTATTAGCACAACATGAAATGCAAACAGCCTCATCCATGGTTTGAACTCAGGTCGGCATATCCATTTCCTATGACAATAAACATTACACCATGAGCACCTGTATATGTATTATCACCGGTAAATAAGTACACCCCAACCAGTTTTTGAAGTTGATTTTGTTCTAAACTTAAGATGCCAGAATTTTAATATTTCTAGTAGAACATGATACGATGAAAATGTATATTATTAGGTATTATTTATATTTAAATTCAGTAAATAAAAAGAAAATTATAACATCTCTCTAACAAAAAAG
The DNA here is from genome assembly GCA_963585895.1 of Sepioteuthis lessoniana. Lineage (NCBI taxonomy): Eukaryota > Metazoa > Mollusca > Cephalopoda > Myopsida > Loliginidae > Sepioteuthis > Sepioteuthis lessoniana. Next base: position 75,061,576 of record OY757907.1, read on the forward strand.
AAAATTACAGAAGTATATATTAGGAATGTACTTATTTTTGGACTGACTAGAGTCCAAAGACTCAAAAAAATGATACTTGGTGTCGCCTTGCTTAACACTCAGCATTATAAGGTAAGGATCAAGGGTAAAGTGGGAGCAATTTAGGGAATAGAGTAGTGCCCTCTCCTACACCTTGGTGTAGTAGCTATTGAAAAGGGAGACTTTGGGTCATCCTCGACTATGTTTGCCAACTTTACTTTACATATTCATATTTTTGGTTAAAGAGTTTCAGTAAATGAAATTTGAGAAACAGAATCAACAACATTTATGTAGAGGTTCACATACTTAAGTGAATTGCATTTATATCTAAAATACAAACACAAAAGAACATGAGTTATATTAATAAATACTGTACAGAAATATTCTTAATGAGATAAATATTTGCATTAATCCCAAATTAAATCATTCATCTTAATATATTCCTTTACATAAAAAAATGACTTATTCCAAATACTGTAACATTTAGGAGTTAACCAGTGAAAATACTAATAGAATCCATAAATAGAATTATTTTTGTTTTTTTGATGAATCTTGGGGTATCATTATTATCTGAGGGCAGCAGGACATCCCAGGTGGCGAAACTATGCAGGCAAAAATGCTGGCATGGGATGCCTGCAGATTTCAGTAGCTCCTCAAATGTCTCTTTTTTTAACTCCTGCCAGTCTTCTAGTCCTTAAGTCAGTGATGATAAAGAACGGAGTCTTTGGCTCCACTTCTGTTACTAATTCAGGGATAGGAAGGATTTCATCCCCTTGGATGACTATAACAAACAAGATGCAGACATAAGTCTATTTACATCTTAATAATAATTCCTTATCACAGAGATTTAAAGATACTTTACAAAAGTCAACTCACTTTGGTTAAGTTTTTGATTTGCAAAACATCATTTACAGACTCTCCTGAAAGTATTCTTTGGCGTTCACGGACGACATCCACATCTTCTTCAGTATATCTCATTTCTTTGAGAGGTTTAATTTTTCTAAGAAAATAGACAAAATCAGATACAATATTTCTTAATAGAAATATTCTTTTTTAAAAATAAACCGAAGAAGAATTTGAAATTTGTTTTCCATAAAAAAAGAAATAAAAAAATCTAAAATTTTGAAAAACTTGCACTGAACAAAATACAAAAAGTCAAAGAAAATGAAATCAATGTGAAATCGGCTCCAAAAGTGTAATATTTTGAAGAATTATATATTACTAGACAACTCATTAATGGTAGGCTTCTCTTTGAAAGAAAAATATTACATTTTGTTGTAACTAAAATGAATATTAAATTTTCCTGGAAATTAAAGAAGAAAAATTTGTTAAAAAAGAAAGACTGGTTTGGCTTTTTTGTTTAACTGCATATCAACTCTTTATGTATTTTCAACATTCCTTAACAATCATTTTTTAAATCATATTTTATTTATTTAGATATGATAATTGTTAGTTTGCACAGTTATATAGTGCCAAGTATTCCTAATACTAATAATTTATATGAAATTCTCTGGTTTAAAGTTACTATTTGTATTTATCAATAATCATTTCTTTTCACTCAGTTATATAGTTTCAAGTATTCTTATCCAACACCAATAATCTCCAAACAATCATGTTTTCAAGTAACTAAATAAATAATTATAGCTTTAAGTAACTATTCTTAATCCAATGACTCCACAATCCCTAGAACTCCAGAACTGGAACCTCACCATTAGATGCAGGATTCAGTACTACTAATAGGTTGATAAAGAAAAAAGAGAAGTACATTAATGTTGGGTTAATTTAATGTTTATTTCTAATTTTCTTCTTTCCAGCATTTTTAATTCCTTAAGAATTAACTATCATTATAAGCAAAATACTATAAGCAATTAAAAAATATCCAAGCAATTGAAAAATAATAATTCTGAATCAAACTAAATAACCTGGTGACCTGTTAGATCACTCTTTGACTGAAAAATATTGCATTCTGATGTGAGCAGAATGAACATTAAATGTTTCTGAATAATATTGCTGTTGTTTTGCTTTGCATATTAAAGAAGAAAACATGAGTTGTCATTTATTAAGCTTAGTTAAGTTTAGTAGACATTCAAAATCAAACTCACTAACAATAGCCAGCTAGCTTGGCTTGATAAACATTATAGTGTGTAAGGTGGCTGAAATAAAACATAACAAGATGAATATTGGATTAATTTAAAAGGGGCTTTCTTTTTATTCATATTTCTAATTTCTTTCTTTCTATTTTTGTTAATTCAAATTCATCTCTTATATTTTATTTCCTTTTTCTTCATTTCTTGTCCTGTCTCCTGTTTATATCATACTGTAATTATCTTCCTACAACCTCCACTCTCTAGAGAAGATAAAAAAAGGGACTATCATGGCACCTTTAGAATAAATGCATGTGTGAATTAACCTCCTCGTTTGTGCTATATTTTATCTTCTCATATGCTCAGGAACATTCCTTTTCCAGGCCTACTAATTTCTTTGGAATTATCCATGTAGCTGTAATATGATGTTAAACGTGACCTCACCATGAAAAGAAGTTTGTAAACATTTGGATACTGAACCCTATCATATGTACTCATTTTTTATTTATTATTCTAACATTGTTTTGAATTTGTTTTAGTTTTGTACGACACCTGAGTTGTATTGCTAATGATCACTGTTGACTCATACTGCTACAGATGAATCAACCTATGTTTTACAATGGTAAACTTATACACCGTTATCAGTATGTGGTCACACAGCCATCTTGTTACCAGACTGTCTTGTTCATTTGCCCAATATGTCTAATGCAGAGCAAACTACCACTCCAGTGAATAATCCTGATGAAGCCTTGCCAAATCAACAAGCTGTACTCAATCTAATAAGTATTATGTTTCAAATGAAATAACAGCAACTCACCATGCAAGAACAGATGACACCTCTCATGGCACAATTTATACCAACTGAGCAAAAGACTGCTGCCCAATTGCACCCCTAGCATGTGAAGTCTGAACACCCAGTAATTGAAGCAGACTCATCTGATAACAAGAGGATTATTTTCCAGGATAAATGGAGTTACTACAAGCAAAAGATTTTGCTGACCAACCCAATAGAAACTTGAAACAAACTGCGATCTGTGAGCAGCTTAACAGTAAATGAAATGCTTTTTAATTTCATTGGCCCTGACACCCTCAGCAATGCTACAGAACAACAGTTGCTGAAGTACATTAAATCTGTCACAGTGAAGTCCGTTTACAGACAGTTCATTAGGATGAAACAAAGTGATGGAGGAACCATCACAACATTTGAAAGCGTAAGCAATGCTTTGTGCATTCCAGAGAACCAGTGGATGTTATGACCAGCATTGTATAATGTCGAACTCTGAAGATATGATTAAATTGCAAGTCATTGCCAGCCTGCATAACATATCTCATCAGAGCAGAATTTTTAGCAAGATTATTACATTACCAACCCTAAATGGTCTAACTGAACATCTACTGACTTTGGAATCCACTGCCAAGAGCTATGAGCCACGTCCAACCATTGCTAGCCATGATTAGTATGAAAGTATATCTTTTATAATGACCATGAGTACACTAACTCCATTATGACTAGATAGAGAAAAAGTAATCTCACATCGCACTTGGACCAACAACCAATTTACACTGACAAACCAAAACCACGGCCATTCATAGATGCAAAGGTTGCCTTAAATGCACTCACCCATAGAAAATTAAGACAGTCAATTATAATGGATCTAGAACCTAAAGCCGTTCAAGTTACAACAGTAGCAGATTCAGGGGCTCAGACACCTACAGAAGGAGAGGACATTTCAATGAACCTGGAATGCAGCCACAACTCCCTAATGCGTACTAAATACCATTTATGTGCTGTAAATGACAACAATTTGCCAATAAAAAGAGCATTAATTTCCACTATATCACTCGGTGATGAAACTTGTTTGGAAACAATTTACATTTGCCCAAAAGTTAAAGGCTTATAAATTTCTCAGCCTTAAAAAACTTGAGACTTGTGAATAAGAACTTTCCGGCACAGTCCAGAAGTGAAATAGCTACCACAAAGAACAGCGAAAAGGCAACTGATGACACATTAGCACCATGTGGCTATCCCACCGGATCACCTGGCCCACCAGTACCGAACACATTACCACTTCATGCTAAGCCTGAATATTGTGAAGATTGCCCAGTCAGCTGGGACTGTAGAATACACTGACTGCACCTCTGCAGAGGGGTACGACCCCCCACCAAGGAGTGTCCTGGATATGACATTAAACAATCTGATGGTGAGGTTCCAGCAGTGCTGGAGCTTTGGGGAATGCAGAGTACCCCTTCATTGCCATCGCTCCCAGGTCCACTCTGGCCCGGAGTGGTAGCACCTGATAGGGCCCTATGGGTTAAATAGAACTAACAGCATACTTATGCTAAAATCAATTGAGTAAACTGAATAGCTTGAAATAGAAACGTTTTTGACAATTAAACCGTATTATGCTTAACTGAATTATTTCAAATAGAACTGTTTTTCGACATTAAAACTGTATTTACACTTAACCAATTATTACATATAACTGCTTGAATAGTTTGAAATGGAAATGTTTTTGACAATTAAACTGTGCTAAACTGAACTGTTTTCAATAGAACGGATTATCTACATAAAAATGGATTTGGCATTAAATAACCTATATAGGTTGATATGCCATAAAACCAAACCAAACCAAATATTGTGAAGAGCAGCAAAACTGGATTAAATGTTATTTTGCCAACTGTGGATTCATCATATGCACTCACCAAAAGTTACAGACCATGACAGGTGAACCATTGCCAATTTTATTCTTGGATGAACATTTCGTCTTGTGTTTGAGTTATTACTGTTTTAAAATCATTTATCTATTTTTTTAAAATATTGAGTAAATTTGTAAACCAGCACAATGCTGTATAAATGTGCAGTGCCAACTTGTAGAGGAAACTACCTAACTGGACCAAAAGTTACTTTATTTTCATTTCCAAAAGAGAAAGAATTATGCTGAATAAAAAAAAAAATTATAATGCTTTTTGTTTTAACATGCTCGCTCATTTGAAATTCTGTAGAAATAATTCCTCACGCATGTAATTGAAAATACAAATTGTTTATAAAATCTTCTTTTAAAAATAAATTGTAAAGAATGATTTAGTGATTGACAACACCAAGTTAGAAGAAAAAATTATAACGCTGTTTTTAAAACAGCTTTGTGTTGAAATTATCCATAAAATTCATCTCGCTTGTAATTGACAATACAAAGTGACAACATAATCTACTTTTAAAATAAAATTAAAAGAAAGATTTTGTTATATGTTATTTTTAAAGAAATTTACAATATGTTTTGGTGCCGATGGCGAGCGATAATAAATAACACGAGCACACATAAGCTAGCTAGTAAAGGAAGTGTTTAGTTCTCAATCCAAGGGAGGTAAGCCTACAGAGCTGGCCGCACTTTCGTGGGTCCGTTTCGTATCCGCGTTTTACGGAGCTACATACATCTTATCAAGTGATGTTGAAAACTGATTTCAAAGTAATGTTAAATGTATATGTGTGATGCTGTAAAAGTCCATACTGTGTAATACTGTGAGAGTTCATTATTAAATGATGCTAAGTGTGTGTAATAGGGTGAGGGTTCATAATTGAATGAAGCTAGTAAAGTACAAAGTAAAGTCCCTATGTGCTTTTTCTTTTTTTTTCTTTTTTTTTTCTTTTTTCGTGAGTCAAATTTTTAGGTTTTTTTAAATCAATTTTTTGGCTTTTTTTTTTTTTGCTTTAGGTCATGGTCCTTTAATCGTGCTGGCACTTGGACAGGACGACTGGATCTACGGGGTTGGATTTCATGTGTCTGTGATGTGCATGTTTGTATAGGAGTGTATTGGGGGTCAGCAGGCGTTTGGTCAGGTAATGTATCTAGTTGCCGGGGGCGGATATTCTGGGGCTCAGTGGGTGCCTGGTCAGGAAAGGTGGCTGGTTGGCGTAGGTGGATCCTGTTTCTCCTGTACTGTTGTCCATCTACCTGGACTATGTAGCTGCATGGTGCTGCTTTGCTCATGACTATACTAGGTGTCCAGTCACTGTTCGTAGATGACGCTTCACCCTGATAGGTTGTCCTATGGTGAGGTCCAGTAATTGTTTGGCATGCCGGTCATAATAGCTTTTGGTTGTCTGTCTTCTCTTTATGAGTGCCTGCTGTACGTCCATTTGTACTTGGGGCATATAGTCCGTAGTAGCATTGAGCGGGTGTGCCTTGATAGGAATCGTTGCGCAGGTGAACTGTGTATGCCTGGTGTGGTTGCATTGCACCATTCCAGGATGGCTTTCCACATGTCAGTTCCTTCTTTTGAAATTGATGAGGGTGTTGCTGCGGAGGTCAGGGGGCTGGCTTAGTTCTATAATGTCTGAGTAGATATCCACCAGCACGGCATAATGTCTGCCATTTATTTCAAAACAGTCTCTAGCCACAAATTGCCATGGGTGAGTCGGTATTGGGTAGGATATCAGAAATTGTTGTTGTTGTTGCGGTTGGGCCAGCTGGCAGGTTTCACAGCACCAGACAGCTTCAGTGATTTCCGCATGCATCCATGGCCAAAACGTTATCTCACAGGCAGTATTTAGGGTGTACTGAATAAGTGGGACCTGTGTGCCCTGACGATCATCTCTGGCCTCAGTTTTGTTGGTATGAGGAGGCGTGTGCCTCGATAGGCCAGGCCATTTTCTGTGGCTAGTTCATCACGGTATGGCCAGTATTCCATGAAATTGAGTGGACTGTCTTTTTTGTCAGCTGTGATTTCCATTAGTGCCAACAATGTCATGTCCTGACCGGTTTCCTCCATGATCCGTGCGAGGCGGTGGTCAGAGACGAAATGGTGATCTTCCAGTAAAAACTTTTCCGTGAGTTCCTGTATTTCGAATATGACGGCTTCGTCCTCCCTGGCTGTTTCAGTGGCTGGCAATGAGGCCCGTGATAGTGTGTCGCTGATATACATCTGCGATCCTGGTTTGTACTCCACGTCCAGAGAGTATTTCTGAAGTCGAAGCCGCATTTGTTGCAGTCGCTTTGGGCTGGTGTGGATGGGTTTCGACAGTATAGTTTCCAGTGGTTTGTGGTCGGAGAATACTTTCTCCTTGCCGAGGATGTGCCGCGAAACAGATCGGATTACATCTTTGCCCTAGAAAAATAACATCCGGGCACAGCCGGAAATGACTAAGCCCTTTTTCGACTCTAACCGGCCGTTACAGCTAAGAAAGAGATAAATTAATATTTATTAACATTTGCAAAACACTTCTGCCAGAGATGATTTTATAAAAATGGAAGTAATACTCTTCGCTAGCCTATACCGGGCTATAGAAGTACTTATTTTCTACGTCCATTTTTTGTAGAAGAACTTTCTATTCACTTGGCGCGACAGAAGTGGAGTTCCCTTTCTTCCATATGAAAAAGGCTTCAGGTGGCGAAAATTCAGAGGTCCCCGCTCTTTTTTAGGGTGTTTGTGACCTTTCCTCTCCAGTTCTTGGGTTGCATTCGGTAGGCCGTCTCACCTCTGGGCGGTTCTGCCGGGTGTGCCTCGGCACTGGAGAGTTCCTCCGGCCTCAGGGGGCCATCCCCCCAGGCTTATACCCCCTTCGGGGAGGTTGGGTTTATTGCCTGGCGCCTGAGGCGCCCCAAAAAGGGGAATGCCGACGGGGCCGAAGATATTTTTGGCCTTGCCGGACGCGTGTGGGCTTCGGCCCTGCGACCGGGCCCACCTTAAAAACGGCCTTGTGCCATATTCGTGCGTTGGTGGGACGCAACGATAAATACAGAGGTCCCCGCTCTTTTTTAGGGTGTTTGTGACCTTTCCTCTCCAGTTCTTGGGTTGCATTCGGTAGGCCGTCTCACCTCTGGGCGGTTCTGCCGGGTGTGCCTCGGCACTGGAGAGTTCCTCCGGCCTCAGGGGGCCATCCCCCCAGGCTTATACCCCCTTCGGGGAGGTTGGGTTTATTGCCTGGCGCCTGAGGCGCCCCAAAAAGGGGAATGCCGACGGGGCCGAAGGTATTTTTGGCCTTGCCGGACGCGTGTGGGCTTCGGCCCTGCGACCGGGCCAACCTTAAAAACGGCCTTGAGCCATATTCGTGCGTTGGTGGGACGCAACGATAAATACAGAGGTCCCCGCGGACCTTTTTTCCTCTCCAGTTGTTGGGTTGCATTCGGTAGGCCGTTTTATCTCTGGACGGTTCTGCCGGATGTGCCTCGGCACTGGAGAGTTCCTCCGGCCTCAGGGGGCCATCCCCCCAGGCTTATACCCCCTTCGGGGGGGGTTGGGTTTATTGCCTGGTGCCTGAGGCGCCCCAAAAAGGGGAATGCCGACGGGGCTGAAGGTATTTTTGGCCTTGCCGGACGCGTGTGGGCTTCGGCCCTGCGACCGGGCCAACCTTAAAAACGGCCTTGAGCCATATTCGTGCGTTGGTGGGACGCAACGATAAATACAGAGGTCCCCGCGGACCTTTTTTCCTCTCCAGTTGTTGGGTTGCATTCGGTAGGCCGTCTTACCTCTGGGCAGTTCTGCCGGGTGTGCCTCGGCACTGGAGATTTCCTATGGCCTAAGGGGGCCATCCCCCCAGGCTTTTACCACCTTCGGGGAGGATGGATTTATTGCCTTGCGCCTGAGGCGCCCCAAAAAGGGGAATGCCGAAGGTATTTTTGGCCTTGCCGGATGCGTGTGGGCTTCGGCCCTGTGACCGGGCCCACCTTAAAACGGCCTTGTGTCATATTCGTGCGTTCGTGGGATGCAACGATAAATACCAGAGGTCTACGCGGACACTCTCAGGGGCCACTCGGCTCCACAAGGCTCGGGTCCTATGTTATCATGGTTGCACCCACCTCACCGCCACTTCTAGTGGTAGATTCAACAACCTTTTTTTTTACGGTCCTTTTTTAGGGCTATGAGAGGTCTCCTTCTGTGGGTCGGAGAATCTCTGGTGGTCATTAATGACCAGTCGAAATAGACGGCCTGGAGGCAAACACGAAGAGGACTTGATCAGCCGGTCTTAACCATCGCTCAGTTCCGCTCGTTCGTTTGGCTGCGCAGCGCTAAAGGCAGGGGTTGGCCTTAAGCTACCGCACCACCATCCGCGCAGCGCTAAGATAATGCCAATCTTAGCCTCGGCCTCCTGGCCTGTTTGCTCGACAGTGCAGAGCTTTGGCGCGCAAGCCTTAGCTATCATCTCAATACGTCTGCACAGCTTTGGCGTGCAAGCCTTAGCTGCCGCCCGATACACTTGCACAGCTTTGACGCGAAAAGCCTTAGCTACTACACAGCTTTGGCGCGAAAAGCCTAAGCTACTACCACAGCTTTTGGCGCGAAAAAGCCATAGCTACCGCCAATGATACGCCCGCACAGCTATCTGGCATGTCAAAGCCATAGCTACTGTAAACGATATGCCCGCACAGCTATCTGGCACAACAAAGCCATAGCTACTGCAAACAATATGCCCGCACAGCTATCTGGCACAACAAAGCCATAGCTACTGTAAACGATACGCCTGCACAGCTATCTGGCATGACAAAACCATAGCTTCTGTAAACGATACGCCCGCACAGCTATCTGGCACGACAAAGCCATGGCTATCGACCACAACGCTCCTGCGATGCAGCCCACGTAATGACTCGCTGTTATGGACTGCCCCAGCAACGCAGCATCTAGGCCACGTAACGACTCGCTGTTAAGGACTACCTTAGCAATGCAGCATCTAGTCCACGTAATGACTCGCTGTTACGGACTACACTAGCATTGCATCATCTGGTCCACGTAACGACTCGCTGTTATAGGCTAGCAACCGGATCGACACACCCCTGGTTAACCCAACGTACTGTCAAAACCGGGATATCGATCTACCGACCACGATGCTCCTACAATGCAGCATTCAGTCCACGTAACGACTCGCTATTACAGACTGCCCTAGCATTGCAACAACTAGCCCACGTAATGACTCGCTGTTCCGGGCTAGCAACCACGACTCGACCATACCAATGAAATGTCAATACCGGGACATTGATTTACCAACGACCGAACGGCCTCAGCTGCCCGCAACGACCATCCAGCTGCATTCAACAACTCGACTGACCTCAGCTGCCCGCAACAACCATCCAGCTGCATTCAATGACTCGACCGATCTCAGCATACCAGCATCAAACATCTAGCTGTATCTCCACGACTCGACCTACGTCAGCTACCCTCATCGAATGTCCAGCTGCGAACATCTACAACTCGACCATACCAGCTAACAATATCACCCATCTAGCTGAAGACCACATACAACTGCCACGGACATTTACATACACGTTTGTAATTCCGGCAAATAAAATCGTCACTTTTGTTGTATCTATTATCTTGCCTTTTGTCTTCCTCCATTGTCTTTGGGTGTCACTACATTCACACGCATTTAAACCCCTGAATTATTTGCGGAGTCGATATGCTTATCGGCTCTGCAGCAGATGTACTGCTCGAAACGTTCTTCGGCGAAAACAATAGCAAGACATTCCTTCTCTATTTGAGCATATTTTCGCTCCATTTTAGTAAGTGCCCTGGATGCATACGCGATGGGATGTCCACCCTGTTTTATTACAGCTCCAAGACCAACCTCCGAACTATCGCATTCCAGTGAGATTTCCTTGTTAACATCATAATATTGGAGGACTGGAGCTTGGGTGATGAGTTCTTTAATCCTACTGAAAACTGTTTCATGTTGTGGCAACCAGTCAAATAGAGTCCTTGTCGAGTAGGCATCGCAGTGGTTCAGACACAGTGCTTAGTTTAGGTGTAAACTTGGCAAGGTAGTTTGCGACCTCTAGGACTCTCTGAATGCCTTGGACGTCTGTTGGGGCATTGCATCTGTGAAATTGCCTTAACTTTCTCCGGGTCTGCTGCCAAGCCCTGTGCTCTGAAGATGTGTCCCATGTAGCGGACAGAAGTTTGTTTGAAGTTTAAATTTTTGGGGGTTGAGATTTTTCTGGCATCTTTCGATAAGTGCTCTGAATGCTGTGTTGTGACTTTTGTTGGCCTCTGCATCATTCTCACCAGAGCCATAGAGTATAGTGTCATCTGCGATAACATGAGTGTTGTTCAGTCCCTTGAAACAGTGGTCGAGTCATCGTTGCCATTCCTCCCGGGCTGAGCTAATCCCAAATGGCATTCTAAGCCACCATATCCTGCCAAATGGAGTCCAACACGTCAAGTATGAAGACGACTCATCCAATGCAACCTGAAGAAAACCATTCTTAGTGTCTACAACTGAGAAGAGCCCGGCCTTGCTCATCTTTGTTGCTATTTCCTCGACTGTTGGAGTTAGGTAGTGGTTGCGCTGGATTGCCTTATTCAAATGGTATGGGTCAATGCAGATCCTCAATTTGTGGGGTTTCCGAACGACAACTATGTTGCTGATCCAGGGTGTTGGTTCTGTGACCCATGCTATCACTCCTTGTTCAACCAATTCCTCCAGCTTTTGTTTCAGCTCCATTTTGAGTGGTAGGGGAACTTTGTGGGGGTTGTTCTGTTTGACATTTTTATCAATCTGTATTTTGTATTCTCTTGGCAGTTTTCCCAGCTCAGAAAATACATCTTAACAGTTGTCAAGAATACCATCCTTGGTGAGTGATTTAACTTTGTCCAGGTGTCTGATGCATTCAACGTTGAAGGCTATAAGCTGGAGTGCAGAGCTGGCCTGTCCAGATAATAAGGATGGAGAATTGTTGTCCACTACTTGAAAATGGACTTTTTTCTTGATGCTGTTTGCTTTGCACCACAGTGTTTTGGCTCCTAGGAGTCGGAGAATGGAATTGTCGTACAGCTTCAGCTTTGTATGGGAGAGCTGTAGGGGTGCTGTGGTGAGGCGTTTATAGTCCACAAGAGCAAGAGTGCTGCAGCTTGCCCCAGTGTCAATTTGGAACTTGAGGGTCTGAGCTTTCTGGCCTCCTAGAGGGGATACGTAGATGTCTGCGTAGTAGTGTTTGAGGTCTGACAAAGAGCCCAAGACATAGATGCTTTCATCACTACTGGCAGGTTAGTCATTTACATTACGGACCTTTGCACGTGCTGGCTGTTTATTGTTTGACCGTGGTGGATGCGCTTGGTATTGGCACATCCTTACAACATGGTAGCACTTTAGGCAGATTACGCAGGTTAGTCCATAGGCCTGACATTTGCCTTTATCATGGCTTAATCCACAGAATTTGCAGTCCTTGATATGTTCTCATCTCTGTTTTCTTTTTTCTGATTTTTGGGCATAATGCACTGTTTCTGTTGTGTTAGTGCTGCCTATCATGTCAACTTGTTTGTCCCTTTGTTCAGTGCTCCTACATATATTAATTGTCCAGTCTAATGTTAGATCTGATTCACTGAGGAGTCTGGTCCATATTTCCTTTTTATTTGTTCCCATCACCCAGTTCTGAAGTCTTGACCTCTTTTCTTTCTATTCGACTCAGTTCATATATTAAAATGCATTAGAAACAATTGGCTTGGTAAAAAAGATCCAAGTAAATGCATGGTGTTCCCAAAATTTTGTCATAATGGAAATCATCAATTAGATAGCTTACAAAAACTTCATACCTTGGAATCTCAGTCAATTTTGAAATATTGTTATAAATTAACCTCAAAAGCACTTTCTCATATTAATCTTGAAAAGCAAAATGTTAATTTAGTTCAGCAAATTTTTAGTGAGTATACTATTCAGGGATTATTGACCTTAGGAAAAGAGAAATGTTTGCCTAATTTTGCAGTAGTTGCAGAATATATAAATATATTTTATATTTGGTGGACAATAATGAATGTAAAACACCAAATAAAGGTTGTCAGCTTAGAAATAAATACTGTAATCCACTTAGATTAAATGAAGAAAATTTTAGATTTCTCTCCGTATTTTGTGACTGGTTAGACTCTCGGAATAGCATTTCTGGAAAAAATTGAAAATTAACAAAGGAAACATTCACTGCTTTGCATCATAAACCTATGCATTTCTAGAACTGAGTATTGCATAGAAGAATTGAAAATGCTATATCAAATTTCAAACTGATTACCTTGAGGTAAAGTTTAGTCAGTACCGCCAACTTAGTGGAAATCACTATAATGTTCCAATATGACAAGTCTTTGAGTGTGAAAAAAAGCTTAAAATGCTATCAGTTTTAAAAATGCACTTACCATTTAATAAGCAATGCATTAAAATTGATTTAAAGAATTTGCAAGAACCAAACTGGGATGAAATAACAGAGGAGCTAAAGTTAGATAGCGATAAATTTAGAATTGATGTTAAAGAGGATGACATTAATAAATGCAGAGAAGTTCTTCCTATTATATTATACTTAGCAGATTATTGCTGTAATGCAGTTTTTAAGAAAATTAAGTGCAATAGTTGCAAAGATTTAATATCTGGAAGAGATAATGTGGAAGAAATACCTGAAATAAACAGCTATTTTCAAGGGATTAATAGAGGTTCTCTATTATATCCTACTGATATAACTACAAATTTTATTTTATATAATTCTGTACTCATTGATAAGTTGATAAAAAATAATTCTTTTCTTCATTCATTGAAACAAGGAAAATTAGCCATGCATATAACATTGAATGTTTTGGCAGATAATGAGCTTCTTTTTAATGTTGACACTTGTGATGATGGTCGTAATATAGAAAAAATACAAAGAATGTTTGTCTGGAGCTCTACAAATGCTCTTTTAAATAATTTTTGTTCTAGGGAAAATAATAATATTAACAAGTTAAGCAAAAAAAACAAAACATTCAGCTAAATTTTTTATCTTTAACCAAATGTATTAAATATAATTTATTTGCTTGTTTGTATTTAATTTATTTGTTTCTTATTTATAATTGTTTGTTTATCTAATTATTGTTTGTTTCCAAATTAACAATTCAGTTGTTGCAGTATTTGATGTAAAAATCACTTTATTCCAATAATGTAACTTTACTGAATTATCATTAAAATGGAAATAAAAACATGCAAATTAAAACAATGCTGATTATAAATTATGAACGAATTTCAGTCTTTAAATTTTCTAACTTAAAGATAGAAAATTTCAAGACAGCAATTCATTTGTAACCGATTTTTCTGTAAGTATTATTTGACTTCATCTATTCATTGTTTGTATTAAATTTATTTGGTTTTTTGTATTTAATTCATTTGTTTCTTATTTATCTGTTATTGGTTTATTTATCATTTATGTAATTTGTTCGTCTTTATCTAACAGTTTGTTCTCAAATTTGTAACTTGATTAGTTTTTTTTACTTTAACGTAGCATTCAGCATTAATTAAAAAATGCATATTAAATAAAGTTCAGGATACAATCTTAACCTGTTTCATTTTAAAATGCAATTTTGAAAAGTTTCAAAAACTTTTTCTTTAGTTTCCAATCATTTTATCAGCATTACATTATTTCTGTTTGTCTCGTTAACTGTAGGCCTACTAGTGTGATATTACAACAACACTGACGATGCCTCGCCTTCTTAGAAGGCGTTAGCTAGATGCACTTAACATCATCGAATCAGAAACTGACAACATAGAGCTCTAGAATAATTACAGTAACCAAAAAGAATGGGAATCCACGTAAAACAGTCAATTCACAGAACTTGAATGCAGCCACAACAGAGGAGGCACATCATACACCTTCCCCATTCAACCTTGTCAATAAAGTGCCTCCTAGAAAGAAGAAAACTGTCCTCGATGCCTGGAATGAGTATCATAACATACCTCTCTCTGCAGAGGCATGTGACACAACCATATTTTTCACAGAATGGGGCAGATATTGATATTTATGAACCCCTCAAGGTTTCCAAGCATCCAACAATGGCTACACAAAACGATTCGATGATGTTACAGAAGGTTTCCCCCATGTTGTGAGTTGTGTGGATGATTCCATCTTATGGGATGATGATGTGGCACTTTCACTTTGGCACCCTGTTAGATACATTAGACTTTGTGCTGATAATGGGATCATCTTTAACCAAGACAAGTTCCCTTTTGCAAAAGACAACATCGAATTTACCAGTTTTGATATCAGCTCAATGGGATATAAACCCACTCAAAAGCTATTAGAAAGCATTAAAAAATTTACATTCCTGACAAGCATCACAGGAGTTAGACCTTTCTTTGGTTTGATCAACCAAGTTTCATATGCATCGCCTAGCACCCATCATGTCACCATTCAGAGAACTTCTTAAACATAAAAGTAGATTTTACTGGGACGAAACTTTAGAACAGATGGAGCCAAACAGGAATAGGATTGACCCTGCTCCAAAAACATTGTGAATGCCCATTCACAGCAAATCATCTTTGTGGACCAAAGCATTGGAAAATTATCTACACGGCCTGTGGAAAGTTGTTATGCACACATTGAGAGAGAAGTTTTAGCCATAAAGATTGGTTTGGAAAATTGCAGAATGTTCATTTTAGGCTCCCCCATCTAATGCTTGCTATTGATCACAAACCCCTTATGCTGATATTTAATGAACATAGCCTAAATAAAGTGAAGAATCCAAGAATCTTAAACATTAGAGAGCAGACTTTGATGTTCAAATTCAAAGCTATATCAATACCCGGTGATACCAACAGTGGAGTAAATGGGATGTCTTGTACCTCAGTGTCAATTATTAAGCTTACAGCAGTTGAATCAACTGACTTAGAAGAGCTAATAGAAGTAGGAATACAGTACCAATATGACCAGGAAACATCTCCCATCAAACTTGCATGCATAAAGCGGGAAATAAACATAAATTATTAATATCAGAGCTTTTTAGAGACAATTGAACAGGGCTTTCCCGAATGTAAGGAACCCCTACCCACCAACCTTAGGGAGTTTGGAAATATGCAAAACAACCTATATGTTATCAATGCACTAGTATTCAAGGAAGGATGCATTTTAATCCTGAAAAATATATGCCTTGAACTTAATCAGCAGCTACATATCCAACACGAAGGTGTTGATAGCATGAAGAACAATGCCAGACAATGTTTTGTTTTGGTTTGGCATGAGAGCACAATTGCAGAACAAATGAGACCAATGCAAACATTGCTCCATCAAATCCTAAAGAATCTGCATTTAGGTCTACCCAGACTACCCTTTCCATTTAACAGTCACAAACATTTTTCATATGGCCAGACATAAGTACATCATATATGCTGACAGATATTCTGGTTGGATGGAGGTGGTATCAATACACCAAGATGTAAAAGCCGCTATAGTGTGTAACATTCTACATAGATACTACATTAGCTACAGTGTTCCAAAGGAAGTTTCTTGTGATGAAGATCCCCATGCAACTCTCATGAACTGAAAAGCATGGGTTATCTACCACTGACTATCATCAGCATATTATTCACAGAGTAATGGCAGAGCCAAATGTAATAATATCTTGGTCACACCAACAATTGTAATACTATGGCTAGCATGGCAACAAATGTTATAATATTCTGCAAAACAATATGGCAGTCACCAATACCAAATACCAATACCAGTGCCAAATGTAATACCATAGTGCATGACAACATTTGTGGTACCAAATGTAATAATAATAATTGGTCTCATCCTGGAAATGGTGCCAAATGCAATAATACTGCTTGTGTTGTCAAGAGCGGGCATAAAAGGCAACAAGAAACTAATTCTTGTATTAATTCAAGAGAGGACACTGTTGTTAGTTTCAGGGCGTATTGAGTTGAGCGCTCTCTCCCTCTCTCTCGTTAGCTGTTCCGTCTCTCTCGCTTTCTTTATCTTTCTTGTTAGCTGTTCCTTCTCTCTTGCTTTCTCCCTCGTTCTCCTTCCTGCCATCTTTTTCTCTCTCCTTCCAGTTCTCGCCTTCCTTCCTTCCTTCCTTCTTTCTTTCCTTCCTTCTTTGAGTTGTAACACGTTCATCAGGCAACGCACTCAGAACAAATCCGCCCCATTCAGCCGTTACCGTGCGTATTTGTAAGTTCGTGAGATCTCGTAAGAATTTGCATACATGCAAATTACCTCTCGCTGGTTCGAGATCTCCCCTCGTCAAATATGCTCAAGGCAGCCATATCAGTTTCCACTCTACAAGCCAGACATGTTCGTGCGTGCTTCAAATGCCCAGGTACGTTACCTTCACACCAATACCAGCAACATATGTGGTACTATGCTGGTAATGGTACTTTAATATGGCCTCATGATCACAACATGAGTTTCCAGGTAGTTTGTTTATGAATCCCCACTGTGCCCATGTTGTGCTTGAAAGATCTACAGATAAGGAATGATACAATTCATACAGGAACTCCTTCTAACGATTGGGATGATTTGTTGGAACAAGTTGCCTGAGTATTGGCAACTCAAAGACAAGAAGAACTCTCTGTCAACAACTAACAATCATTTATTGGAATGTTTTGGTATAACAGTAATATATCCAATATATATATAGAAATTGTCACTTTATTATTCAGATATACTGTTCAATGTTCAGATTGCATACAATAGCATGAGAGAGAGAAAGAGAGAATCTATAATGGTTTATGAACAGAGACACCCCTAAAACCCAACTAACATCTAATGCCAACTTCTGACAACTATTTCAAAATTCACTAATTTTTAAACATCTAAATTCAGGATATTGTTAGCATGATATCATCTCACTAAGTTTTTGCATCATCTCACACAATTTCTCTTTTTTCATTTCCTTAATCAAATTTGTGACAAGACATAAATCTATTTTGTTTACATTTGGTCTTTCTATGTAGAATTGACCGGTCCCATATCTGTTTGGGGTGCAATTACTTGAACTTTCGAATTTGTCTTATATTTCCACTCAAAGATTTTAGCTAACTTAATAGCTAACTGAAAAACTCATGGCCTGACCAAACTAGATAATGAAATAATCAATACAATCAACCATCACAGTAATTAGTTCTTAACCGAAACACCGCAATGCCCGATTTAGCTGTAACACTAGCAAAACTATTTGATCATCTCCTAAATGACCACTTACCAAACCCTGTCAAATTCCATGAAAAATGGCTGGAGCTTGCTTGATCTATGTGAGAAAACTGTCAATCAATGTTTTGCAAACACAACAAAACATGTTTATGATAGACTTTTAAACCCATTCAAGGTCAGAACCTGTGACTGCTCAGAACCAACATGGACATCATCCTCAGCATTGGAATAACACAAGCACAATCATAGAAGCCCTCCCATATATGCAATATTGTGTTTTAGTTGATGGTAGCCAGTGAACCGCACTCCAAAATCACTTCCTTTGTAAGATAAACAAAGATACCTGCGACATAAATCTGGACAATAGTCTTCCAGACCTAAATAAGGCTAGTGATGCCAATGACCTTCCGACACCTGTTGTGCTGCTGCTGGACCCTTCCCACCTAGTACATCTGAAACACCAAAATCCATCATCAACCAATCACCAACATTACCTGTCCTATCACAACCATCGCTAAGTAATAAATCTCCAATAGCAATAAAACCAAATGAAGGGCCGAATCTCAGAACCAGACCCATCCATGCCAGATGAATGCTGAAAGAAGATTCAAGGACTATCAACTTGGATGAAAACAATACTGAACTTTGCAAAAAAAAAAGAATGTTCATATCATATTGTAATTATCTCCCTACAATCTCCACTCTAAAGAAAGGGATTAAAAGGGACCATCATGGCATCTTTGGAATATACACACATATGAATTTACTACCTCATTTGTGCAATATTTTATCTTCCCATATACTCATGAACATTTCTCTTCTAGGTCTACTATTTTCTTCAGAATTATCCACATAGACAAAATATCTCCATGTTCATCATTTCTCTCATTCTGTCTTTCTTTTTCTTCATCAATTACTTTCTGTTTGTTTCCCCATTTATTCTTTCTTTCTTTCTTCTTCTGTCCTTTCTCTCTTTTCTTCCAAAATATCTGTTCATATCATAATTCTGGTTCTGATTAGGATTATCTAATATATTTACCTGTTTATCTAAAAAGTTAATTTTGTCATTGGGTCTTTTTTTTTTGTTAGTGTTTTATATACCCTCTGCTTAATAACACTTTTGATGACATCAGTTGTGGTTGATCAGTCATCCTTCAGTCATAGTCTGTAATTTTCTCTCCCCTACAACCTTACAGCCAATCATATGAAAAATATCAGTGATAAATCAACACATTCTCTATGGCATCCTCTTGCACTACACAGTTATAGCAAAACAGGGACAGCTTTGCTGAAGAGGGACATATACACTTTTTGACAAATCAAATTCTTGGAATCATAAAACATGATCTTTCTAGGCCAATAATCTTTATCTCTGCTGTAATAAAATTCCCCAGTAATTCTTCCAACTGGAATTAATTCAAGAAATTCTATTTAAATATCAGTGATGCAAGTTTCTTCACTTGCAACCAAATTGCAATAAATCACTTTTTTACAGTTGCAAAAAAAAAAAAAGAAAATGAGGTAGACTACTCTATAGATTACATTTAATAGTTATCTTGCTTGAAAGAATAGATTATAATTAGGTTGGTTGGTTGTTTGGGTTTTATGGCATATCAACCTTTGTCGGTTATTTAATGCCAAATCCATTTTTATGCTATTAGTCAGTTCTATTTCAAACAATTCAGTTTAGCATAAGCACACAATCTAAAAGTAAGTACAGTTTAATTGTAAAAAATATTTCTATTTCAAGCTATTCAGTTTAGTCAAACAGTTCTAATTCAAAAAATTCAGTTTAGCATAAGTATGCAGTTTGTTCTACTTAATCCATAGATAGAACCCTTATCAGGTGCTACCACTCTAGGCTAGAGTGGACCTGGGAGCAATGGCAATGAAGGGGTGTTCCACATTCCTCAAAGCTCCAGTATCACTGGAACCTCACCATCAGATTGTTTAGTATCATATCCAGGACACTCGTGGGGGGGGGTCTTCCCTTCTGCAGAGGTGCAGTCGGTGTATTCTACAGCCCCAGCCAACTAGGCACTACACAAAGTAATGTCAAAACAGTTTTTTTTCAGATAATTCAGTTTAGCATAAGTACACAGTTTAGAGGTAAAAACAGTTCTATTTCGAGCAATTCAGTTTAGCATAAGTACACAGTTTAAATGACAAAACAGTTCTATTTTAAACAATTCAGTTTAGCATAAATATAGTAAACTCAAACCATGGTTTAGTTCTATTCCATTCATGGATAGAACCCTTATCAGGTGCTACCACTCTGGGCCAGCGTAGACCTGGGAGTGATGGCAATAAAGGGGTACTCCATATTCCCTAAAGCTCCAGCATTACTGGAACCTCACCATCAGATTGTTTAGTGGCATATTCAGGACACTCATGGGGGGGCTCTTACCCCTTTGCAGAGAAGCAGTTGGCATATTCTACAGCCCCAGCTGACTGGGTAAATATCATTAGGTATTTTAAATGGAGATTCTACATTATTTAGTTGAAAATATCTCAAATTTTTTTGATACATTCTGTAAATCAGCACATTTATGGTTATCTCAATTCAATAGACTGTTTTGTTAATTATCGGGCACAGATGGACTGAAAAAATTATACGTTTAGTATCATATAGATTGCAGTAACCATGGAGACATGATTAATAAAATATAATGCAATCAATAAGGTCAAATATTGTTCTCTGTTGATACCATGTAACTCTGTCCAACCTGGAGAGTAGATGACATAAAGGGCACTCAGAAACATTATTTATATTATATATAGATTATATCCAAAGATATGTTTGGCTTCACTTACATGAAAAATATAAGTAATCAATTTTCTAACAAACGGTAAGTCATCTTTTCTACTTATATAAAATATTTTCTCAAAAAAATATACTAAAAATACAATTAAATGATGATCAACACCCTGAGAAAATAACTGAAAAATTGCAAGAACAAACTTTACAATGGGTTTATATTTTATTTAATAAGTCAATCAATATAAAACTAATAGGTTTTCATTCAAATTATAAATCTCAGAAAAAAATATATTTTCAGTGAATAATTTTTGAAAACAATAAATAATAAACTAAAACAATTGTTGATTGTATAAAGTTTTCACAGAATGACTGAGATATATATTATTTTGACAAAGAACATCTTTTACCATGCAGTTGATATATTAACATATTAAAAACAGCATAAAAAGGATACAATAAAATAAAAAAAAGATCATTGATACTTAGACTTATGGTCTGAATTGCCTGCAAAATCTTCACTAGTCATGAATTTAAAGAGTTGAAGAGTGAAAAGTTTTGATTCAAATTGATACAAAATATAAAGCAGAAAATTTTGATTATAAAAAAGAAAAATACACACCTAAACTTTTTGAAGAAGGAGAATTCTATCAGAAGATTTAAGGTGAAAAATAAAATTCCAATCATAAACAGAGAAAAGAGATTTCTTCCAACTTTATTCCATGCAAATGGATTTACATACCATTTCTCACCTATGTCAAAAGACAAAAGTTTTTGAATATATTAATACATATATTTTTCCTAAACAAAACTTTAAAAAAATAAATATATAGCTTTGGCTTTTTTAATGAATTGATTTAAGCAATTCAGGTTACACAATATATCAGCACAATAAAATTACAGTTAACAGTAACCGTCTTTTTCCACAATGTCTAGTCACATTTATTCTTCTAAACAATGTCTATTTTACAATACTTGTTATCAATTAAAAATTTGCATTGACTTACCAGTTACATTTTGATATCATCTTATAAAGTTAATATTCTACTGTGAAAAATTTCACAAAGTTTTGAGAGAAATGCTTTAAAATTTAAAATTTAAGTGAGTGGCACATTAGAGGTTTATTGATTCAAAGAGGTTTGTTTTTTGTTGAAATTGTTAATCTTAACTAAGCAACAACAGTATGTAATTCTTTTACACCCCCCACTTCAAAGACAAAGAACTCAAACATAAATAGAACAAAAATTAGAATATTTGTCCCTCCAATGCATTGATTTATGATAAATATACATATATTCTTTAAACAATAATTGCATATATGATTTATTTCTGTGGCATCAAATCATATACTAATAATTATTCATGATAATACACTGAAATTAAAATAAATTGATTACATTTAGAATATATTTTAAATGTAGTTAATTTATTTTGATTTCTAATCTTAATATTAATGATCATTCTATATGCTTTTATAGATTTTACAAGCACACAACTACAATCATAATAATTTTTTATATAACTTACCTAATTTATGGCTAACTTCAGACAGCAGTTGATCTCGAGCCATTATTACAAGTCCTCGACCAAAACAATATTGGGGCAGTAATAGAAATACCTTCTTCAGAATGTCGTTTATATATTTCAGTTCCTGATGTGAAATAACAAAGAAAATAGATAATTTAAATTTTATTTCTATTTTATTATCAATTATTGTATTTCCCTCTATGCATATATGTCTCTTGAAATTCTATTCTACCATGTTATGGTTTGGGGTACACCTAAGTTAATTACTCATATACCTCTGTTCACCAGTATGGCCTCTACACAACCATATATGTTCATAAATGATTGCATAATAATATCAAGTGAGAATAATAGTGTTTTATGGGAGACTACCATCAATCGCAATAGTGCAAAAAGAATTGTAAAAAATAAATGAAGTTTAAAATAAGCATTGTTTATAATTACAATCTCTATAATGTATGCTACAGGACAGATAAGGACAATGTTCAGCCAATGGGTTGCAAGTAGCCCTCTATAACTTTTTGTATACATCTCAATCAAGATTAAGGTTTGGCTGGATGATTCTTCAAATCATCAATAAATAAAATTAATTAGATTTAAAATTTTAAAATGTTTAATTTCTACTTCTACCAATTATAAATGACTTGTTGCAACAATTCTGAAAAGCCACCAAATGTATTCCCCTGCTAGCATATGACAAAGTAGACTTATCCATGCCATTCTAACCCTTCAGACTAAACTATATCATTTTCTGTTTATAGTAAAACAAACTGGTTTTAGTTCAAAATCTTTTTTAAAGAGAATATAAGTAGAATAAGAAAAAGCTTAGACATTTTAGATATCTAAAAAATCTTAAGATATCAAATTATTAAATTTATTGAATTTAATTATGACATTAACTTTACATAAGAACATTCTTAGAAGACTTTTTCATTAATTTTGTAATGTAAATACATTAAGTTTATTTGTATTTTACATTTTTAATGGTAAACAGAAAACTAAAATTCAACATTTATTTTTAAATACCAAAAAGAAAACAGTAAATACAAATTACTGATGAAAAATTAAATTCAATCAATTTACTTTTTTCTATAAATAAGAATATCATTGAGAAAAACATTGAAATGATTTTGATATAAATAATATCTACAAATAAATTTGATCATATAAAAATATAGTGAAAAAAGTCTTCTGAAAATTAAACCAAACAAAATATTGATGTTAACTTTTTATGAGATAAAATTCTTAATAAATTATATTTTTCTTTAATTTTAAGGTGTAAAATGTTATAGTACAGTAAGATTAATAAGAACAAGAAAAATACAGATTACACAAAATTACTTGAATCTTTTTATGTCACAGTAATATGCAAAAAAGTTTATCATTAAGCATATTTATTTGCTTTTAGAGAATATTCAATTAACTTTATGAGAAAAAGGTAAAATAAAGTTTATTTAATATTTTTCACTAAAAGTTTAAGTGAAAAATGTTAAATTAACTTTAAACAAAATTTTTTTTATAAGACTTCCTTGACAAGAAGATTCCCAAATAACATATTTTAGTTATGAATTTTGGATAAAAAAAATTGTTTTTTACAATGAACATAACATACTAGAGTTAGATCCAAAGTGTTAACATCCTATCTTGGCTTACGAGATGAGCAATTATCTCCCCCTGGAGGAAGAGGGAGCTGTGAGGAGAAGAAGGAGGAGAAGGGGGTTGACCACTTTTTAGAGAGATCTCTTCGAGACAAGTCGCAAGTGTCAACTCTAAAATAAAATATATATTTATCCTATTCTTGCCTGGAACTTATTTATCTTAATTAACATTTGGTAGCAGAGACCAACACCTACGGCAAAAAAAAAAAAAAAAAAAAAATGAGTTCAAGACTATTTGAACCACAGCTCTTAAACCCAGAATTTTACGATTCATGGAAGTGAGAAATTCAGCTATGGCGGCTCGCATCAAATATCTCTCCCTCTCGCCAAGCACTGGCGTTTTTATCACTTACAGGCCAAGCTCGGACAGCTATATTAGAAATGGACATTTCCCTACTAAATGCCGAAGATGGAATGGACAAACTAGTTGAAAAACTTGATACCCTTTTCCTGGAAGACAAAAACCAGTCTGCGTTTATTTGTTACGAAAACTTTGAGAACTACCACCGGGAATGTAACACTTCCATTAATGACTATTTAATCCAATTCGACCGACACGTAGCGAAACTCAGAGAATTTCAAATAACATTACCCGAACAAGTATTAGCTTACCGTGCTCTGAAATCTGCCAACCTCAGTCCCAAAAATGAGAGGTTAATCAGGGCAACAATAAACAACCTCACCCTTTATGATATGGCCCAACAATTAAAGAAAATCACGCGTGGGAATTTAACCCTGATAAACACCTCACAGCAGCAATCTATTTCTGTCAAAAAAGAAATGGACATCGCCTTTAGCCGAGATGACACACATTCAAAAGACGACCAAATTCTATATGGCAGGCAAGCGTACAATAAACCTCCCTTGCCCTTCCACTTGTCTAGTAGTAGCACTAACAACAGAAGAGGACCTCGTAAATTTAACGGCCGATATTCAAATCGACAAAGCCCAAATTGCTACATCTGTGGATGCAAATTTCGCTATTCCAACAAATGCCCTTACTCAAAAACTAATAATACTACTACACAAGAAAATATGGTATTATTAAATGAATATAAAAATGACTGCCATAATGAGACTGGAAGTTGTGAAGAAGTTGCAAACATAGTGTTGCTTAATCGAGAGAAGCTTGATAATTCATCCCTTCTTGGACAGACAATAAACTCTGCTATCTTGGACTCAGGTGCAAGTACCACCGTATGCGGAAAGAAATGGCTCGATTGCTTTCTTGAGACTTTGCCTGAGGACTCAAAAAAAAATCCCCTACGAAGAAGGAACAAAGTACTTTAAATTCGGAGATGGGTTAAAAGTAAAATCATTAAAAAAGGTAACTCTACCTTGTGTTATCGCAAAAATGAATGTTAAAATAATAAGTGATGTCGTTGACGCCGATATCCCTCTGTTATTAAGCAAAACGGCAATGAAAAGAGCTCGGATGACCCTCAACTTTAATAATGACACAGCGGAAATGTTTGGCAAAAGAATTAAATTACTGTGCACCACGTCTGGTCACTACCATGTCCCCATATCCAGACCTCCACCGGACCGGGGTAAGTTACGACATATTTTATTTCTAAATAACATTGATAAAAAAGGCAAGGTAGAAAAATTAAAAATTGCCACCAAATTACATAAACAATTTAGCCACCCCAGTGCAAAAAAATTATGTGATCTTGTTAAAAGTGCCGGTTTAAAAGATGCCAAGTTTATTGACATCTTGATGAAACTTCCCCTTACTTGTCAGACCTGCATCAGGTATAAAAAACCTGCACCCCGACCTGTTGTAGGATTTCCCCTGGGGACTCACTTCAACCAGACTGTAGCTATGGACATAAAGGAAATTAAACGACATAAAGTACTACACTTGGTTGACCATGCAACAAGATATAGTGTTGCTGTCAGGCTTCCAAGTAAGGAAAGTACTGATATCCTAACTGCTATCTTCAAACACTGGATTGCATATTTTAGTGCACCGGGAGCCTTTCTTACTGATAATGGCAGGGAATTTGACAACCAATTCTTTCGAGACATGGCTCAAAACTTGAACATTGTAGTTCGTACCACTGCTGCACAGTCTCCTTGGAGCAATGGATTAAATGAAAGGCACAAAGGTGTTCTGGGAGAAATGGTTATGAAAACGTTAGAAGATGCTCGATGCAATTTTGAAGTTGCTCTATCATGGGCTGTCAATGCCAAGAATACACTTCACAATTCACATGGCTACAGCCCTAACCAGCTGGTTTTTGGAAAAAACCCTAACCTGCCTTCTCTTTTGAATAATCAACTTCCTGCACTCAAAGGTGTCAGTAACAGCGAAATTGTTGCTGACAACCTCAATGCTATGCATGCTGCAAGAAAAGGTTTCATAGAGTGTGAAGCCTCTGAAAAATTGAGATGAGCCGTCCGTCATCAGGTTAGAACCAGTATAACTGATTGATACAAAAATGGTGACCTTGTCCTTTATAAAAGAAATGAATCTGATAGATGGCTTGGTCCTGGTGCTGTCATAGGCTGGGAACACAAACAAGTGCTGGTCAAACATGGAGCCACATATGTCAGAGTACATCCCTCACGCTTGATTTTATATCCCGACACACACCATGACACTAGTGAACCAGTAAAACATCATAGTCAAAATAATGTAACCACAAACAGTTATGTTCCAATAGATGATGGGAATGAAACTGATGATAATCCTGAACAGTATGCCTGTGACAAATCACCAAAAATAGTCACAAAATCTGTACAACTGCCCAAACCAGGCCAAACTATAAAATGCAAGTTCACCAATGATGAAGACCACGAATGGAGAAAATTGAATGTGATCAGTAGAGCTGGTAAAGCTACTGGTAAAAACAAATATTTAATGATGTGTTGCTATGGAAGAAGGAGATCCATTCTGGCTGGATTTTGAGAATGGGGTCTTGGAATGGGAAACAAATGAAGATGACCGAACTGCCACCAATGAAGGCCCAGAAGTAAGTTTTTTGATGGACTCATCTAATGACCAACTTGACGAAGCAAAGAAGAGAGAACTCCAAAGTTGGGTTGAGCATCAAGTTTACACACAAGTGCCAGATCGGGGCCAACCAAAAATACTCACAAGATGGGTCTACACTAACAAGGAATCTAACGGCAAGCAAACTTTTAAGACCAGACTTGTTGCCAAAGGCTTTCAAGACAAAGATGCCTGCAATGTTAGAAATGATTCCCCAACATGTTCTAAGGAAAGTTTACGAGCAGTCTTAGGAGTTATGTCAGCAAATGGCTGGGTATGCAAATCCATGGACATTAAAACTGCATTTTTACAGAGCAAGAAGTTAGATCGGCCCATCTACCTTCTTCCTCCCAAAGAAGCTAATGTACCTACTGGCTACATTTGGAAATTATCCAAATGTGTGTATGGTCTGACTGATGCATCTCGATCCTGGTACTTAACACTCAGAGAGGAACTAGTAAAGCTAGGAGTCACACCATCAAAATATGACCAGGCAATTTTCACTTGGCATTTTAAAAACAAACTCTAAGGCATAATAGCCACTCATGTTGATGATTTCTGCTTTGCTGGGTCAGAAGCGTTTGAATACCAAGTCATTAATGAACTTCGTAAACTTTTCAAAATAAAATCTGAAGAAGTTGGTAAGTTCCAATATATTGGATTAGAAATAAAAACATCCGATAGTAACATCAAGATTGGACAAGATGAATATACAAAGAAACTTAGGCCTATTCCACTGCAGAACGGAAGAAAACTAGAAGACAAGCTAACACCAACTGAGATCACCGAGGCCAGGCAGCTAATAGGTCAGCTCAATTGGCTAGCCACCCAAACAAGACCTGACCTCAGTTTTGATGTCAGTGCACTAAGTGCAATATTAAAACAGGAAAATGTGGAATGTATTAGACAAATCAACCGGACTATAAAACAGGCAAAAAAGGAGAAATCACAAATTCATATCCCAAACTTGGGTAACCCTAAACTGTTGCAAATTATAGCATACAGCGATGCATCTTTTGCTAACCTAACTGATGGTGGATCACAGGGTGGCTACATAATCTTTTTAGTAGGCAACAATAACCAATACATGCCCATAGCCTGGCAATCCAAACGCATCAAAAGAATAGTTAAAAGCACTCTCGGTGCAAAGACTCTGGCCATGTTTGATCTCACTGAGGCCTGCTTTTATTACAGAAAATTAATACTGGATTTGTTACAATTAGAAGACCACCCTACGAATATAAAGATAACATGCAAAACAGACAATTCTTGTTTGTATGACGCAGTGCATTCCACCACACAAATCCTTGATAAAAGACTACAAATTGAAATGGCAATCCTTAGAGAAATGGTTGACAGAGGAGAAATTGCAGAGATATCATGGATACCCACTGACAAACAAATTGCGGATAGCTTAACAAAAAAGGGAGTCCCCTCCTTCAAAATTCTCCAATTCATATCTGAACCCAAGGAATCATCTGTCTAATATTCAAGTATGCAGTCTTAAATCTTTGTTCAACTGTCTTTTTCTTTTTCTCTGCAGACAGCCATTTGATGTTGCCTCCTAAAATGTCCCACTTCAGTACCAGAAAGAAAATCGAGGAAGTGTTAACATCCTATCTTGGCTTACGGGACTAGCAATTATCTCCCCCGGGAGGAAGAGGGAGCTGTGAGGAGAAGGAGGAGGAGAAAGGGGGTTGACCACTTTTTAGAGGGATCTCTTCGAGACAAGTCGCACGTGTCAACTCTAAAATAAAATATATATTTATCCTATTCTTGCCTGGACCTTATTTATCTTAATTAACACAAAGGATATAAAATAAACAGATCTTATACTTACTTCAATTGAATAATGGTAAAAGTTATTCCAAATATAAAAGCAAAACCTTTTCTGAATTTCTTAAGCCAATTACAGAAGTGAACAAGCAAAACATTGAACTGAAATTAAGATGTGTTGCTCTCAAATATTTTGAAAAAATGCCATGTTATCATCTCAAAGACAATTTTGCATTCCAAAACCTTGGATATCTTCAAATATTTAAAGCACTGAAAAAAATCTCAACACTGAGTTTCTCACTGAAATTAACCATGTCTTTTTATATTTTCTCATATAAAATTTAGATGAATCTTATTTTTTAAAATCTGGGTGTAATTTATACAGTGACAATGGAGTCTGAAAGTTATTAATCAAGGAATTGAAAGTAAGTGGAGTAAGTAAAAAGGATTGGGTTGCACTCTTTTGAAAGTTAAAGCTGCTAGACAGGAAATATTTGGAAACCCAAAAGGTAAAATGACCTAAACAACCAAACTCAGGCAAAAAATAGCCATCTGGATTTTCTTTGAAATTAACAAAGAGGAACAGGGTTGATTGCATTAGAAAATATTTGCAGTGGACAATCTAAGAAAATATTGTTTAATACAAGAAGAATATATAAGAACTTAAAAATACTTGGAAACCAAAAAAGTAAAATGACTTAGCATGCAAGAAAAGCTATCTGAATTGTCTCTGAAATTATCAGAGAGGGACAGGGTTGTTTCTATTGAAAATGTTTGGGGTGGATAGTCTGAAAATACTAATTGCCTGATATTTTGGGACCTCCTTTTCACCTATGCATTTTGAAAAGGTGATTTGTTACAAAAGACAGTTGTATCCGCCAGGAGAATGAGGAGCAGGAGTCTTGAGACCCTGCTAGTAACAAGAATGGGTAAAAGATAAAAATTAAAGAAGGTTGGAGTCGAGAGGGTGGATTCACCCCTCTGATCACTAAAAAAGGGATTTGACAATTTCCCAAATTTGGAAAAGCTATTTTTAAGTAAAACTAGAATAATGAGACTTGGATGAGAAACTGACATTAAGGATGAAGAGATAACTGAGCCCCATTCTTTGCCAAGCCTCATGCCAGTTGAAGGCCAAATTCAATATAAGCTGGAGATTTTGACATATCAGTAGCTGATTCACCACTGCTGTTGGAATCCACATTGCTTTGCAAGACCTCCTGAACATGAGACCTAGTATCAACCTTCAAATACTAAAGACTTGGCTTAATAGTAAATCATTTACAACTATGTTGCAGATTTCAGTGTTTCTCTACTTAGATAGTAGTGAGAAGGGTTAAAACCACCATAAACAACAAATGATATAAACAAAAATGTTGTTAAATTTTTAACCTTTATTGACTTTGCTTATCATGCTAGAGAATTATTTTGATGTTACCACTGGCTGTTGATCCTTTCATCACTTCAGTGATTTCATCAAGTGCCCTTCTCATTTTCTATTATGAAAAACACAATTCCAACACTCTTCCATCTTACAAGTATGGCTGACAGCCATACAGAAAAAGCAAATTATCGGATGGATAGTGCTTTGGGCCTTCAAAAGAGTTACAAGATCTGTCTCCAAATTTGTGGGGGGATTATCCACAGAGAATCCTGGAATAACATTGGAAAACTTGAGGAAAGCATTGGTGGGACAGTATGCTAGTGAGGTAACACAGAGTTTGCCACAAATAAAACAGGCAGAGGGAGAGACTTCTAATGATCTGGGGGAGAGATTCATTAGATTAGCTGTTCTGGCCTATACAGATGAGGTAAGTTTCTAAGAGCAGCAGGGCCAAATTGACAAAATGTGGCTGGGTTAACCATGAAGGGAAGTGGTATAGGTTCTAAAAGAGAAGGCCTGGAAGGCTCCTGAGGAAAGGAAACCCTACAAATATATAGCATTGGGGAAATTCCAAATGGACACTTCCAAGTGAAGTAAAAGGCATGATGGCTCTGATAAAATCATGAAATAGGTATATGAATTGTTAGAGGTTATTTCTCAGCCAGCTGTTCAATGATGAAATATGAGCAGAGGAGTGGTTGGTTGTGAAGAACAGCGAAGGAGTCCACCCAAGTATAATTGTACCTAACAACACAATACCAGCAAAACACCTAAGATGCATCTACAAGTAAGGAGATAGCTAGAAGGTGACCACCACAGTCAAATGAACTTTAAGATTGTCATGACTCAGCAGTAGTGAAGGGACAACAGTATTCAATATCATAAAAGTATTTTGTGTCTTGCTGCTCAAAAATGTTGCTCATACTTAGTATGAAATGTAGGATATTTTAATAGTTATGATACTTTGGTGCCAAGTAGAGAAAGAAGCCAAGCATTTGTCATTTGTGGTATAAAGATATATCCACTCCCACAAAAAATGTATTCAGATGAACCACTACAGGAAAACCACAAATGACTAATCAATTACAAGTGAAAAATGTGACAGCCACCAAAATAAAACTTCTCTCATTTCTTAGATCAATGAGGTTCTTTACAAAGGATATAACTTGGTCATACCCCTTAAAAAATCACAACACTCACTAGGTAAAAATGGGAATATCCTTTTGAATCCTCTTGTCTCAAATTCATCCCTATCAACATAAGCATTTAATTGCTTAACCCACTATGCCAACAAGGTAGATATATTCCTTTTCTACCTAAAATATAAATGCATAAAGAAGGCTTTTCCCTAAAATGTAAATTTACTATATTTAGAATAATCCTCTTTTTGTGTAATGTAAAGACTTTCATAGTTTTCATAGAATTTCTAGACTAGCATGAAAGTTGATTATCTGTAATTGAATAACTTTCTCCCTTAAATTATAAGGTACATTGTGATCATTTTAAATGTGAATGTTTTCTGCCTTTATTTTCACCTTTCACACATATTCCGTTTTCTCTGTAATACAAGTTCCATGAAATTCTTTATAATATGTTGTTTCTGCATGCATTGTTAGGACTTTTATTTGTAATATTTGTATTTGTACACTTATGCTGACTCCTGTGTGTACTTAGACATATTATTTTTGTTTAATTGCAGTTTTTACTGCTGAAATATGTATTTGAAAGTGAATAAAATAGTTTTCAGGACTGTACAAGCAGTTTGTCAGTTTTTGAAAACATAAAAAAGGGCTACAGCAATTACAATAAATTCATAAGTATCAGAACTTATTCTTAAATATTTCTTGATAAATAGTTTTATCTTAAATAGAATATTAAGTTAACTGTAACCTATAAAATATTACAAAATCCTTGTTACAAATTAAAGCTACAGTCTTGGACTTTAAAATCTTTCTCAGTCTTAGTGTTGATTTCTGCTTTGTTGTTCTTTTGTAATAATCTTTTATTATTCATTTCCCTATTAATTCATCCTTTTATAACCCTTTGTTTATAATGGTCAATGGACCTTGCTTGGGGTGACTTTGAGCTTTAAAAAAGATTGATTCTTCTAGTTGCTAAATACTCTTATTAAATCAAACCCCAGTATACATCATCTAGTGAAAAATAGAAACAAACAAGTTAATTATTTTCTTACGAAAAATAGCAAAAAAAAGTAATATCAGTTTTTTAATAAATCTTTTGTATTAGTAATAGGTTTATTTCAAAGATTTTCTTTTATAAGTGAAAGTCACTAGATGAATTGCTGGTTGAATTAAAAGTAATGATGTCAAATTTTCATCTCAAGAAAAAAATTAAAAAAATGAATTTTTTCTTAAAAATGAAAACTATTGATTTAAACCAATTGATTATCCATTTCTTAATTGATAGTTACAACTAACCTTTTTGATTTCAATATTATTGTCTTAATTTTTTATTTCACTGAAGAGAATTGTTTTAAGCCATGGATAAGGTTATCAAGAAGAATGGTTTAAATAAGAATTCTACCTGGTCCTCAGTTTGCAGCATTTCCAAGATAAAAGTGGCCAATGTAGATACAGTACCAAGAAAAACATTAGCACAGGACAGTGACACAAATGCTGTACTTGGAATATCAAATAAACGTGCAAATGGATACATCATTGGAATAATAGCCCATCTAAAAAATAAAAGGAAGAGAGAGAATACTGAGTAGAAATTGTAAAGAAGTAATAAAAATACTAAAAGTTATCAAGCAAATGAAACCAGTGAGAAAATATTTTCTCTCCATGAATTAGTAAAATCAGAAAGCATTCAGTATGTAATTTCCAAAATGATAATAAGTAGTAGTTGAAGTAATATAAATATATCAATAAAAACATTTAATAATACTTGCTTTTTGATATTTTGATTATACATTTTATGATACTTCATGTCTGATTTTTTGCATATGTGAATTATTTGGATGTTCTATAGAATAGTTTACTCATTTTGTTATTAATACTTTTTAATCACTTTTAAAAGTTTTATACAAAGAATTTTTAGATTTACTATATCTTCTTTCCATCGATTAATGTTAAGGTAAAAAATCTTTTATATATCTACAAAAGAACATTGATTTCTTTAAGGTTTTTATGATAAAAAGTTATAAAATTTGCTATGATTTTTCATAGCATATTTTATAAAAAGAAATTCAAGCTGATATACAATATAATTATTATTATTTTTCTTATATTATGAAATTTAGAAGGTAAGTCAGTCTAGTTATCATTGATTGTGATTGTAAATAATTACTTACCCATAGAGAAAGAGCAATGCTATTAAGCAGGGTAAATTGGTACTAGAGACATATGCCTCTTCATCAAAGGCTAGGAAAATCAAGATGCACAAGATGGCTGGAATACAGTAATTTATCTAGAAAGACAATATTAATTATTCTTATAATAAAGTTTAAAAACTAAAAAGAAAGCAATAACTGAAACCTTTTTTTTCTTTTACTGTTTAAATGTCATGGATTTGTTGGTATAAATGCTCCCATTTTGGTGTATCATAATAATAAAAGAAATACAATTGATGTATGTTATATATACTAGCATCCTCATGAGGACAAATAAGACAGTTTATTAATTTAATAAGTAACTCAATGAGACCCTCTCTTTTTAGTGCCATAGGACGATACTATCCAGGTATGGGGATCTCCAGAGATCAAGCATGTTTCCTGTTTCCTTCACTTGAAGACTAGGTACAACCAATCCTAATAAAAAATTCTCAGTTTCTTTCCTATCACAAAGATAATTCTATAGAATCTTCATATTTTTTAGGTTTTAATGATGAAAAATAATAAGACATTTTAATCATCAGTAACATTTCAAAATAAGATAATGTAAAAAAATAATTAGATATAAAAAGAGAAAATATTCTTTGATTTTACTTCTAATTATTAAAAAAATTCATTTGCATTTTGTATAAGATGTAATTTTTCAACTACATCAAAGAGCATTTGTAAATATAAATAAAAAACTGGAAAAAAAATCAAGTAAGTCAGAGCAAAGGTGAAAAAATTTTGAAAGTAATGTAGGTACCAGCATTTGGAAGACAATATAAGGAATATGAGTTAATTTTGAAATAAACAAAAATAAAAGACTTTTTAAACAATTTTTAAAAAACAGTATAATCCTCATACTTACAAGATCCCATAAAATTGTTGCAATCCAATAGACAGGAACAGTGATTCCATTGACAAACTGTAAATGTTTGGCATTTGTTACCCGTTCTTCAATTAAGAACAAAGTGAAACTGGCTGGCACAAATGACAAAGCAAACATTACACAAATTGCTATCAATACATCAACAACACTGGCAACTCTGAAAAAAATGAAAAAAATTATATAAAAATAAAAACCTTTGCTTATACATATATATATATATATATATATATATATATATATGAAATAAAACAAAAATGGACCAAATGATTACAGACTAAATCAGCATAATTATATGTGGCAGAAATCGTGAAAATGGAGAGGGGGTGCTTACCTTTTAAGCGACCTTACGTGTGTGTCGTTTAAACAGGCCGGGAAACAAAGAAATTCAAGATGGCGTCCGCGACTTTTTATAACCATCTGATCTTGTAAAGTCACGCAACTCATCACTGCTCAGATGCAAATGAGGTGGTCCCGACTGAATAAAAGCGGATCGCTTTGAGGATACGGGTCGTGTTGATACGAGGAGCTCTTTTCTTGAGTTGCTTAATTCTTCTGACTAGTAAGTGCTTGATTATTGTTTAAAAATTGTTCTTGTTGGAAAATATTGTTATTTGTTAAATTGTTGAAACCTTTTGTTATCGTCTAAATTTATTGTTGAGTGTCCCTCCCCCAAACAATTGTTATTTGTTTGTGGAGGGGGGTCAAGACTCGTTATTTGTTTGAAAATTTTTTGGAAAAAAAAAACGATACAATTTTCATTTTTCAACATTGTCTCATCTTGCAAAACACATTTGGAATACAAGAACATTCGTTTTTCTCTCCTAGTTGCCTCATAAGCAACTATGGCAGAGCCACCAGCTTCTCCATTGCCAGTAGCATCACCATCACCATCACCATCACTTACTGACATATTCGACGGCCTAAGCCCCCCTCAAAGCCGGAAAACAAATGGCCAACACTTTCTCTGGCCAGTACCATCCAACCATCATTGCCGGCCTCTTGGATGGAAAGAATTACCAAAAAACATGCCCTAAAGACTACAAAAAAGTAAGGGAAAAATATGAGAAATATTTTGAAAGGAATAGGATTCTTTCTATTCCCAAATTAGTCAATGAGGTCAAACCAAAAACAATCTCATTTGTCATAACAGACCTGAAAACCCGAAGGTTGGCCGGCATAAAAAAAGAAACATTTGAAGACTTGCTAAAGGCAGCTGGCATCCCGGCAAAATATTACTGCAGACGCAGTTTTGCCACCTGGGATGTACTGCTGCCATCACAAGATTTAGCAGCAAAGCTGGCCGGAGATAGCATTACTACTAAGTACTTCCGGCTACAACATGAATACATGGGAAGGCGCAGAATTAGAATCACCGTGTGCAATGTCCCTATTCAATTAAATGAAGAGGTCTTGGCGGCCTACTTATGTGAATATGGAGACATTGAGGATATCACCAAAGCCAAATCCACAAATGGGACAGCGCACGGTGATTATATCTTCACCATGTGTTTGAACAGAGCAGGGTTTACGGCCATTCCTCACACTCTGGAATATAAGAGTCAGGTTATGAAAGTGGTCGTTGAGGGCCAGAAGCCCCAATGCTGAAACTGTAAACAGCTGGGGCATTTTTCAAAATCTTGCCCTCAAAAGACCACCAAAACAATAATACAACTGACAACAACAACAACGACCACAATGACAATAGCAGCAGCAGCGACTACGGCGACCAAAAGAATTACAACAGCATCAAGCGAAAGTCCCAAACCAGAAACTGGGGATCACCATGACAAAGAAGAGGGGTGGACCCAGGTACAAAAGGAGGGAAAAAAAAAGAAGACTCCCATTAAAAAACCTACAGAGAACCAAATAACAAACCCAATAACTGCCACTACTGTTCCTACTGTCACTACTATTACAACTACTACAACAGCAAAACAACCAGCATCATCAACTATAGCAAAGAAAAATAAAGAAAAAAATAAAGAAAAAACTGAATCAATGGAATTTTCAGTAAACTTAAAACGACGAAGGGATAGTGGGGACTCACTGAAAGAGGAAGGTGAGAAAAAGCATATAAAAAAACCACCCCAAGAAACAAAAATACATTCCCAAACACCCTCCCTGGCTCAACCTAAGGGGGAGAAAAAATCATAAAATCACCGCTCCACCCAAAAGACCAGCTCAAATAATCCCTCCCCCACAACAACCAAAAAATACACCAAATGATGACTTCCCACTCTCCCCAAAATCACCTTCTCTCTCACCCATCACAACCCCCAAACTACTTTCACGGTCCCATTCAGTGACCAGAGCTACAACACCATCAACATCAACAAAACAGCGGTCACAGTCGGCTTCTACTGAAGTTCGTTGCGCACGCAATGCCTTCTATTTTTGCGAAGACATACTGGAACCACAACAACTCGATCAAGTCGTAAAAAAGGCATTAAAACAATTATTATCTGTGAAAAAAAATTGACAATCACGACATAACAAATCCATACACATTCAAGAATGCACCAATGGTGACCACATTCGTCCCTTTCAGCTGGCAACCGAACTAAAGAGCTCTGGCAATTTATTGAGGAAGCCAGTCGGGCGGACATAATGTTGGCTGACATAAGAAATAACATGTTGAAAAAATGCTTCCTTTTTGTGTGGGCAGGCTCCCAATTTTAGTTCACCCGTCCTTCTATAGGTCCCTAAAGCTGCGGGACCCCATGGATGTTGGGGGAATTACCAGTGACGACTGAGTCAGCACTGAGCTCGGCACCGGATCCCTATGTCAGGCCGTCGGCATCCTCACCCTGAAGGATTTCAGGCCCGTAGTCGACACTGAGTAAAGTAAGTGGTACTGATGGCTCTAAACCTTGCCACTTTGAATGTGAGGGGACTGAGGGATCCGGGCAAGTGTACATGCTTGCTTGGTGAATTCAAGAACCTCGGAGTAGATGTTGCTGCAGTGCAAGAAACCCACTTCACTTGCGGATTGTCGTGTGCTGGAAAGCGATTTTAACGTTTTCTCAGCATACAGCAGCTCCTGAGTGTGTAGGTCAACTGTCTTTGATCCTTCCTTACTTTACCCCTCCATACATTTTGGGTGATAAATGCAAAAGAAAAGAAGCTGATTATATTTTTATACGTCAGTGTTGTGGGTTTTCTCTGCTATACAACATATAGCCAAATATTTTTTAAATATATAAAATAACATATATATATATATATATATATATATATATCAAGATGAATAGGTCCACAAATGATTTCAAATTTGGTATTTAGTTGTTTTTTTAATTATTTTTATACCTACGCAATGTGTGTTCTGGCCATTTCAGTCCTCATCAGGCTAGAAGTATTGCTGGGTGTAATTCCAGATTTTGTGTCAATGATTGTCCATTTGTAGTTAATTCTTTGTGAAGATTTTAAACATATTTCTGTTGTTGGCATTCTGCTTCAAATCTATGTAATATAATCAATGTTTGAAAATTTTTTCATGCTTGTGTATATATGTTTAAATTCTCTGTGTGAGTGTGTATGCATGCACATATATATGTATTTGCATCTATGTAAATGTATGAGTGTATGGATACTCATACATTTTCAATGACATTGGAGGATTCAATGTGTGTGAGAATGTATTTGTCTCCATAGATGTGTTTTTAAGTTAATTAGTATGCATGTTCGTTGGTTACTTGATTGCTTTTTATGAGGACATATCAACTTTCATGGGATATTTGATGCCTTGTAGAAGAACAGCAATGATACTATTTAACACATAGTTGGTTGAGGGGGATAAGTTTCATACCTTTCCCAAGGGTACTAGTCTGAAAGTGAACATTATAGCACAACTGGAGTTCAAACTTGACCACTTCAAAGCTACAGTCCAGCACTTTAGCCATTATACCATGATGACTCTATCATCTATGTGTGTGTAGTTGGGCTATGTGTAATGTTGGTTTAAATCTATGAAGTTGTTTTCTTTTATTTGGAGTAATGAGTAGTCATCGATCTGGTACATTGGCATTATATTAAAGTTTCCTTTGCTGAATTCATAAAATTGTTTTGACAAATGAAGGTTTCTGTTTTCTGATAATTTAATGTTGCTTTTATGCAAAGAGACTCTATAGTTCTGTGCCTGAGTGTAGTCAGCG
Organism: Sepioteuthis lessoniana; assembly: GCA_963585895.1. Lineage (NCBI taxonomy): Eukaryota > Metazoa > Mollusca > Cephalopoda > Myopsida > Loliginidae > Sepioteuthis > Sepioteuthis lessoniana. Next base: position 75,100,013 of record OY757907.1, read on the forward strand.
TATCATTGCAGATAGTGCATTTGATTATGTACACTACTTTTTTTGAATTGCAGCTTAAATTTCTATTTATTATTTATGTTGTTTTTGGATTTCTTAAGAGACAGTATTTTCTTTCTATGATAAAATTATATACTCCAGATCTTTTGCAAGCTAGACTAGCAAACCTTCACAAGTGAGTTCAAGTCTCATTGGGTACCCAATTCATATGGCATAGTGCCAGATCTAAGCAAAAAAATGCTTATTAAATTACTACTCCTTATCTTTTGCATTTTGAGACTACATTGTGTGTACCCTAAATTTAGATGAGGGCAGTCTGTATTCTAAGTTTTTTGGTGGTCATTTGCTTTTAATGATTTTTGTTTGTAGAATGTTTTTAATTCTATCATTGTTTTTAAGTTGATCTAGGTTCTCCAATATTTCTGTGAATAGCTTTGGGTTGTTTTTGTTCTATGTTGAGACTTATGCCAAGGATTGTTTGTTGCTATGCTTTTTAGAGGATAGTAGTCCTTCTAATGGTATTTTTCTGCTAATTCAAATCCCTTATTTATTAGTACTGTGTCATATCCTCTCTAGTAAAGGGTTATGCATAATTCTTTTAGGTGGATTTGTCAGAGGTTTTTGTTAGTAATTACGGTGCAGATTCTACATGCTAGGGTGTAAAGGATGGATTTTATGCAACTTTTGGAGTGATAACTATTGAAATAGAAGTATTGTTGGATGTCTGTGGGTTTGTGGTAAATATCTGATAATTTTGCCATTTTGATTTTTAATGGGGATGTCTAAAAATGGTAGTTTTTAAAAATTGGAAATTCTATTTTAGGGTGTGGGTTTTGGAGTAAATAATGTAAATTGTTAATGTTGACCCATAAGTATTTCCAAAATATGAAAATCATCCAGGTATGTTTTTGATGATCTAATGAAATTTGTTTTTATATTGTTACTGTATTTATTCCCATTGATTTCATATAAACGTTCCTCAAAGTATGTTAAAGTGAGGGTGGTATATGTTCATACCATTTTGATTTCCATAGCTGTTCCTTGGGTTTTAATGTCACTTTTGATGTCAAATTGGAAAGAGTTACTATTTAAGATTAGTTCTGTGTCATCAGTGATAAAAATTTTTTGTTAAATTTTGGGTATGCTGTCTCTGGGTATTTGTCTATCCAAAAATGGCCTATATTACTATATAGTTTGGTGATGTCAAATGCTACAATGAGTGTATTGGGATGTGTTTTTTTTTTCTGGTATGGAGCTTAAAATGTGGATGTCATCTCTAATGTAGCTTTTTATTTCATATAGGAATGGTTGTAGTAGATGCCCATCAAGCTTGACTAACAGATTCAGCAAATTAATAAATATTTTAATGGTTAAAGTGATGAGCAGCAGATTTGAAATCAGTTTGAATTCCAGTCATGCTATAACATTTACTTTTGAATAAACAACCTTAGGAAATGTATGAACCCCCTTATCATCCCAGCTATGGGCTAAATAGTATCACAGCTGTTCTTCTACAAAGATTACTTTGGCATTAAAAATCCCACAAAGGTTGATATGTGATTAAAAAAAGACAATCAAACAACTAACAAACATACACACTAACTAAAAAACATATCTATGTAGAGAGACAACTACATTCTCACACACATTAAATATCCCCAATGTCCTTGAAATATATGAGCATATGTATACATAGGTGTAAGTATGTATATATACATGCACAAACATGTAAAGAATATACATATACACAAACATAAAAAAATTCAAACACTGATTTCAGCACATAAATTAAATCACATAGATTTGAAACAGAATACCAGCTGTTGGATATTGACTAAAAGATCCCTTTGATATGCCGCTTAAATTGCATGCGTGGCATAATAGCAAATTCACCTGTTGCCTAAAGTAAACAGGATGCAGATGTCCCAATGAAAATGCTGCATAAGTTGCATGGGTAGAATAACAGGAAGTGCACTAGTTTCCTAAAGAAACAGGATTCAGGTTGTTCCTTAGTGAAAGTGCCATGTAAATTGCATGGATGGCAAGCAAAAAGGAGACATGTCAACATACAATGTGTAGGCACAAGGTCTAACCACAAGGATTTTCATGGGCACTTGTTAAATCATATAAACCCAGGAAAATTTCAACCAGGGCAGAATGAAGATGAAGCAGTTCACAGAAGATCTATACAGTCAGCCCCTGCATACGTGTAAGCTCAGCCATCTTTGACTCTCTCCTACTCAACCCATACACACATTTCAGGTAATAAAATAAAAATCAAAGAAACATTATATTTTCATACATCAGCATTGTTGTCTTTCTCTGCTACATAACACAACAACAGAAATAGAATGTTTAAAACCTTCACAAACAATTAATAACAAAAGGACAATCACTGACACAAAACCTAAAATTACACTCAGAAAAATTCAAACACCACCTGACTGCCAGACAAGGATTGAAATGTCTGAAACACATGTAGCATAGATATATGATAGAATGAAAGAGTATGACTACTGGTCTAGGAGAAGGAAACTCAATTCAAACTTGTTAAACTGCCTTTAAAACTGACCTTGTATCACACCGTGCTCTTGCAGTGGTGTGGATATATATATATATGTAACTGTAAGTGTATATATATATATATATATATATGTGAACATATATGTATATATATAGACATGGTATGTAAATGATATATATAAATGTGTATAAATATATGTATTTCATCATCATCAAGTTGGGGTGACAGCATGGATTTCCCTGACTCACTCACTCTCTCCATCTCTCTCTCTCCATCTGTCCCAATCATCTATTGCTCCTAGCAGGTCCTCCAAACTACATCCAGTGTCTACACGGAGCTGATATAAGTATATATATATATATATATGCTTGTACATATGCATATATATATATTTGACTGAACATTATGGACATTTTTTGTCTACATATTTTTTTGTTAATCCTTTCGAGTTGCCATATTGATCTTATGATATTTGGTGGGAATTGGTTGATAAACCTTCCATAATCAGTTATTTCACAGGTACTTTCTGTCCAATCTTGGACCATCACCAGGAGAGGATGTATTACAAAAGTGATGTAACTTTTGTTTGTACATTACTACTTTGTAGGAATAAGCATTTATACTGGTGTATTGTGTATTGTTTACTTTTCAAATTTGTTTCTATAAACAGCGTCAGTAGCTAAAGACATTTAAGTACATTAGCACTGTTTTCAAAATTAATTCTATTAAGTTTGGGTTGTATGTTCCTAATATGTAGCCCCTCGAGAATCTGTAATTTTTGCTTGTTATTTTGTTATTCTAATAATTATTAATAATAATTCCTCTCCTTCATTTGGAGTTTAGCAAAAAATAATGCTATATATTGTTATGGTAATTTATCTAACTCCCAGCTATAAACAGCAGCAGGTACTGTTCTTAGGCATAAAGCAATATTCCAGTAGACAGCCTTGACACTCGGACCGAATAGTCTTGTTGGTAACTCTCTTATTTGTATATGTTGTATTACTGTTCTTTGTTAATATAGTTGTTTAACTCAATTCTTCTCTTGTGTCTTTATTTCTGGCACTTACAAGGCCACAACTTGGCAATGTGGACCCTTGACAACGTCAAAAGCATTGTGGAAATTGTCAATATTGGCTCAACATTTTTTTTTGATCACACTCTGTTCTACTTAACAGTACTTGGCAATCCAGAAAAGGAAACCGAACAAAAAAAGTGTAACTAACTTACACTGAACTTGAACACAAGCTGCTAAATGACATGAATTCATGTTTTTTGTTTGTTTGTTTGTTTTTTAAACACTCGTGACCCCCTGAGTGAGTAAGAAATTAATTTCTTTTATTCAAAAAAAAAAGTTTAAAGCTGCCATACTCGATTTTCTTAAGTTCCAACATGAACAGCAAAAAGAATGGAAGAGAAATAACTTGAGCAGCAAAAAAGAATGGATCAATTCCAGCTAGAGCGACTTGAAATATAAAAACAAACAGAAATCAGACAAAAAAAAAATCGAAGAAATTCTACTTCAAACTCAACAAGAGCAAAGAAACTTACTTGAACTGACAAACATGGGTCAAATTAAAGAAAACGATAATACATTCTCACAAAAGACAATCTGGGGTGCAATAGATAATTTTATATATTCTCTTGATAAGGATATAACCATCGCCTCTCATATCAGAAGATTCGAGGATTTATAGGACACAGATTGCGTGAATTGGGTAGACTCAAAGAAAGTTCGCCTACTACTTCAAAAACTAGGCACCACGGAGCACAACAAATTTATGAACTATATCTTACCCTGTAAAACAAGTGAACTGACATTTACCGAAGCGGTTAAACTTCGTACAGAACTTTTTAGTCCTAAAACTTCACTCTTTCATAAGAGATGGAAATGTATGAATTTAACCAGAAAGGATAGTGAAGATTACACTACATTCTCATCGGTCGTGAACAAGCATTGCGATGATTTCAAACTGTCAGAATTGAGAGCGAATAATTTCAAGTGTCTAATATTTGTTCAGGGACTCGTTTCAGCTAAAGACCATCAAATTAGACAAAGAGTTCCGAATAAATTGGAAAACGAGCCAAACCTTACTCTCCAACAAATAGCTGAATACTGTCAGAGATTCGTAAGCGTACGCCAAAATTCTTAAAAAATCGAGGAATCTGACATAGCACACATAAGAAAGTTATGCCCAAAAAAAAAAAAAAAAAAATCTAATTCTCCTTCTAAATCAAACCAATACAAAAAGAAACAAGACAACTTGGCGCCTAACCCGTGTTCTGGTTGTGGATCACTACATTGGTATAAGGATAGCCCTTACTGGAATAAGAAGTGACTAACTTGTAGCCATGTCAGGCACAAGAGCTCACACTGCTGAGAGAGATAAAAGGTTAATAGCTGCCTAAAAAACAAAAAAAATCAGATGAACAAGACGGGTTAAACATTAGGAAATATGTGCAAGTACAAATCTTTAATAAAAATATAAAATTACAGTTGGATTCTGGGTTAAATTTGACAATCATAAATCTACACACTTAGAAAAAGTTGGGAAAACCAACCTTGCCAAGATTTAATAAAATGGCCAGGTCTTTGACAAGGGAGAAAATCAAGTTTAAGGGAGAACTTATTTCAAATGTAACCATTCGTATGAAAGAATACAGAAAATTTATTCGGCACCGACTCGATGGAGAAATTTTAGTTGTGGTTGGACATTTTAATCATGGGTGGTATATTGTGGCTATACCAAAAACTAAAAAACCTGGCCACCGAAAAAGATTAAAAAAAAAACTTTTCCGGAAGTTTTTTCTGAGGGCCTAGGTTGGTGTAATATGATGGCAAAATTCAAGTTAAAAGATAACATCCAACCAGTGTTTAAGAAAAAATTTACCCTTCGCCTCTTTACCACAAATAAATGAAGAACTTGATAGACTAAAAAGAACTGGGGTCTTCGAAAATTGAGTACAGTCAATGAGCTTCACTGACCGTCTATGTAAAAAAGAAGTCAAAGGATATCTGGGTCTGCACCGATTTCTCGATGGGGCTTAATGCTGTACTCAAAGACTATCCCTATCCTTTACCAAGCCCGGAAGAAATTTTCGCGAAACTAAATGGAGTGAAATTTTTTTCAAAAATTGACCTCAGTGACGCGTATCTTCAAATACTGATGGAAGAAGAATGTTCTAAGTTGCTCGGTATAAACAACCATCGTGGTTTGTACAAATTTGGACGTCTTCCAACAAAGTAATGGACACTATGCTGTGTGACCTTAACTTTGCGGTTGCATATTTGAATGAACAGTCAAAATGTAGAACAACATAAGGAACATGTACATAAAGTCTTCTCAAGAATTCAGGAGTACGGTTTCAAATTGAAAAAATACAAATGCGACTTCTCTATGGATTAATTAAATAATTGGGGCACATTATCAACAAAGATGGCAGAAAGTCAGACCCAGAACGGGCTACCGCAAACAAAGACTTGCCAGCTCCTGAAAATGTCTCTTCCTTATAAGGTTTCTTAGAAGTAGCAAACTACTACCAAGTGTTTATACCTAATATGAACAACTTATGTGCTCCTTTAAACGAACATCTGAAAAAGACAAGGACTGGAAATGGATACTTGAAATAGAAATAAAAGAAGTCTTGATGTCGGTCTTGATGTCGACCGCAATATTTTCATTTCATTCACTGTATTTACACCCTCTCCCCCTAGCTTGCGATGGGGGACACTCCGTTTTCTCCTAGCAGCGATGGGGGACACTCCGCCTTCACAAAATTTATCATAGGATTTATTAAAATGAAGAGAAATGGTCTTCATTGCCTTCGTCATCAGCGGTGTCATCGCTCCCGGCCAGTTCGATACCACAGCACAAAAAATACCAGAACCGCCAATCTCCTGGTCGGCACAAAAAAGTCCCTAGAAGACTACTCAAAACAAAAAAGTTCTTCGTAGGAAACCGTATTTTGCCCATACCAGAGTTGGTTGAAATAGCCCAACTTAAAATAATATCATTCATCATAACGGACCTAAAGACTAGGAGATTGGCTGGAATAAAAAAGGAGACATTTGAAGAGCTACTAAAGACAGCAGGAATCCCGGCTAGGTATTTCTGCAGAAGGAGTTTCGCTACCTGGGATGTCCTGCTGCCGACAGAAGACCTCGCAAAGAAACTGGCCGGGAATGATATCTCATCGAAATATTACCGATTACAACCCGAATACAAAAGTCATCAAAAAATACGAGTCACCGTGTTCAATGTCCTCATTCAACTAAATGGAGATGTGCTCGCTGCGTACCTCCGTAAGTACGGGGACATAGAGGAAATTATAACGTTCAAATCATCAAGTGGGACCGCACACGGTGACTACGTCGTAACTACGTCATTAGATCGAAAGGGGTTTCAAGCCATCCCCCAAACCCTCGAATACGAAGAGCAAACGATGATGGTGGTTGTTGAGGGCAGAAAACCCCAATGTTGGTGTTGCAAGCAACTGGGGCACTTTTCGAGGTCCTGCCCTCAAAAGACCACCATAACAACAGTAACACCGCCAACGACGATGACAACAACTAAGACGACTACCACTACGACCATGACCCCACCGACAAAAGAAAATCCCCAATTGGAAGCTAGGGACCACCCCGACAAAGAGGAAGAGGGGTGGACCCAAGTAAAAAAGAAAAAGTCTCCCCCAAAAACAACTGAAGACCCACCGACAAATACTGCTACTTCAAAACTAACAAAAAAAGCAACCAAAATAACAACAGAAAATGCAACTGCTACTACTGCTACTGAAAAACCACTGTCATCATTATCGTCATCACCAACAAAACCAATCACTATTGACAAGGAAAAATCATCATTATTGACCAAAAGAAAAAAAGAAGAAAGCAATGTAGAGGAAAAAATGGACATTTCAGTCAACTTCAAATGAAGAAGGGATAGCGGGGACTCGCAAGTAGAAGAGGGGGATAAAAAACATACTAAAAAACCACAATCCGAAATTCAAACACCCTCCCAGCAACAACCCAAGAAAAAAAAATGAAATCACCAGCTCCACTCCAACGCCCCGCCCAAATCATTTCCCCTCCACAACAATCAAAAAATACGCCAGACCATCTCCCGGATTTCCCTCTTTCCTCAACACCACCTCCTCTCTCACCAATCTCAACCCCAAAATTACTTTCACGGTGGCCAGAGACTCCACACCACCAGCAAAATCACCAACAGTATCCAGACATCGAGCAAGATCAGCATCAAATGAAATCTGACGCGCTTTAAACAGTTTCCATTTCGGTCAAGACATTTTAGATCCCCCTAACATCGATCATATACTGAAAAAAACATTAAAACCATTGAAATCATTAAGGACTATCGACAAGAAAGACATCACAAATCCATATTTTATTTAGGGGTGAAGTCATGGTGACCACCTCCGTTCGCCTGGCAACCGAACTAAAGAGCTTTGGCAATTTATTGAGGAAGAGCTGATAGCGATTTCGTTAGTTGTCCCACGTTCCACTTGATAGCGTGGACTGACCATAAACTTGTTAGTGTCAGTCTGCGGTTAGCTAATAGGCCTAGTCTGGCCGGCTACTGGAAGTTCAATACCTCCTTACTGGTGATACTGGACTTCCGGGAGCGGCTAAAATCCCTAATTAAGCGGGCGTTAGTGGGGACGGTTACCGGGAATAGGTGGTGGGTTTCTCTTAAACAGGATTAGAGATTTCGCCACAAAGAACGGTCGACAGCTCAATTTAGATAAGACCAAGGAGGCGAAATCTATAGAGAATAGACTTTCCCAGGTGGTGGCTGGGGGGACTCCCTAACCGTAGAGCTAGCTAGGGGAGACCTTGAGCGTGAAAGTAGCGAGCGCTACAAGGGACACGTAGTTAGATCTAGGTTAAGAAGAGTTCTCAACGAAGCTGTGAAAACGAACGCAACTGCGCGTGAGGAAGAAGTGCGAAGGTTCCCCGATCAGTATATCGATTCCGTTAAGTCCCTCGATGGGCGCGTGCTGCGATCGAATCACGAGACGCATGATGCCTTTCGGGCGCACTTTCGTGATCACTTTGCCCGCTGTACTGATCTCCCACTTCAGGAGTTTCGAAGCTATCTCGCCGACTTACCCCGCCTTCGGGTGGCTGAAGCGTCTAGTTGTGAGGGTGTGGTTACTAAATGCGAAGTCGGTGATGCGTTGAAGCAGGTCGGCCTCAACAAGTCGCCAAGACTAGATGGTTTGCCCTACGAAGTGTATTTGAGGCTGTCGCACATGTTTGTACCTATTCTGACGGATATGTTCAACCATTGGTTCGCCCAGGGAGCCATCCCTGGTAGCGTTACCAAGGGTGTGATCACATTGCTGAAGAAGGGTGGCAAGCATGTTTGGGGGGGTTTTAGACGATTACAGGCCCAAAACTCTGCTTAACACAGAGTTAAAGATTTTGGCCCGGGTCTTAGCGAATCGTTTACAGCTTGTCATCAGTGATCTGATCGGCCCCGAGCAGACCTTTGCTGTGAAAGGAACATCGATCCAGGACAATCTGCACTTGATTAGCGAGGTCCTAGAGGGGATAGAAGACGGCATGGAAGCTACGCTGATCAGTTTAGATCAGTCCAAGGCCTGCGATAGGGTTGACCATCGGTTTTTGGCGATTGTTTTGGAGACTGCCGGATTCGAACCGGAGTTCCGCAGATAGATTAGCATGATGTACCACAACCCTCAGGAGTACAGGAGTACAGGAGAACGGAAGGTGTTCGAGGACGTTCGCGGTCGAGCGTTCGGTCCGGCAGGGCTGCCCCCTGTCTCCTCTTCTCTATGTCCTCGCTTTGGAGCCCCTGTTCCGTAGGCTAAGGGATGAGGGGACAGATTCGGCCTGGCGCAGTGTCCCTTTTGCTGGCCCTCTTACAGCAAGGGTTTCCGCGTTCGCTGATGATATCACAGTGTTTGTTTCCCGCCACCTGGATATAAAGGCTGCGAAGAAGGCGGGTTGGTGAGTACGAGCGGATTGCAGGAGCCAAGGTCAATTTTGACAAAAGCGAAGGTTTGCAGCTAGGTGCTTAGACGGGTAGCGATACCCTTCCAGGGCCCTTCCGCTGGAGTGACGGACCCATCCGCATCCTTGAGGTGTGTTTTGGGCCCGACGTCCAACTGAAGCGAAATTGGTCGGAAGTACAAGCTAAGATGAATGCTCAGGTGGGAATCTGGCTTTCAAGGAGGTTGTCCTTAAAGGATCCCCTTGATCCTTTACCGATTGGCTGTACTTCCTCTGCCTAAGGCACGTCAGATGGCGCTTCAACAATCCCTCTCCAGATTCTCTGGGGAGGAGCAAAGCCGATGGTCCGTAGACAGGTCTGCATCCAACGTGCGTGCAACGGGGGTCTGGGTATACCTGCTCTGGAGAGCCACTGGCTTGCTGAAAAACTTGTATACTTGGGCCGATCCTTGACGGGCGATGCAGTGTGGAGACGAAAGGCGAGTCGGACTTTTCCTCGCCTCCAGTTAGACCCAAAGGCTGAACGTAAGTCTTTGGGCGAAGCACTGTTTGTCCAGGAGTACCGAGTAGCCCTTTGTAACCTTCTTGGGTCTAGTGACCTTTCACGGCCTCGGAAAAAACTATATCGGGAGTTTCCGCCTCGGACCCTCTTAGCGAGCGGCGCGGCTGGACGGCGGAGAAGATCCGCTCTCACTGGAATTGGGCGTCAGGATCGAGCTTCTTGAACAACAAGTTCTCGCTCACCTGGTGACTTGTTCGGAATGCGTTACCCCTTTTCGGCTTGAACTACAGAGCGGACCTGGCAGACATGCCCGATTGTGCTCGCTGCGGCAGTGGTTTAGAAGAAACGGCTGAGCACGCCTTCTACTATTGCGAGCGAGTTCGCCCGTTTTGGGATCACGTCGGGGAGTGGGCGGCTTGCATCGAGCCCAAGCAACTCGTGCTGCTCGATGTTGGTTACGTTGTAGACAAAGTTCTTCCTCCGTTTCAGGGTGAGAAGTGTGTGGTGTTTCTCGCGATCCTAGCTGTAGCTCGAATGGTGATTTGGACGACGAAAAACAAGGGATTGTATGACAATGCAAACTTTTCTCATCGTGATCTGGTTTTGTATTTTAGGTATCAGCTTAGAGTCAAAATCAGATGCGATAGAAAATCCTTGGATCGCATAACATTCAACAAAAGGTGGGTGAATACAGCGAGCCTGGTCGTAAGAAAGGGGGCATTGTTGGAGTCATCCTTCCCTCCTCTGCCGACCCATGGCGTCTACGGTACGGGTCCTTCGGGACCCCATCCCGGGGAAGTAGGCATTGATTTCCCCCTTGAAACCTAGTTAGCAGTATGCTGTGAGTCATCGTCCCCGTCATCTAGTTGTTAGTTCTCAAGATCTTCCCCATCCTCATTATTTTTGTACCTCAACCCGTATCCCAGCCTGCTTTTATTGAAGATCTTGAAAGTTCACATGTATAAAAATCATACTACCTGCTTTTATCTGTCCACACCGAGCCCAACCCTGTATTTCTTTGCCCCACTAGACTAGAACCCCCGTCCCAACTAGGGTAGGTCCGACTTGTTTTTGGTGTTTTCGGACCCGGAAAACGGTCGGCCTTCATTTTTTGTGTAGACGGGGGGATGGGAGGGCAACCAAACGGGGAATTTTTTCCTTTGTTTCCACTTTTGTAAATTTCGGGGTTTTTCACCCATTCCTATCATATAAATCATCAATTGTAAATAAAATCACACATTTCATTCGGGGTTTTAAGTAGGCCTTTTTCATAGAGCAAATGTGGTATTTTGGTGATTGCTGCGCGCATGGGGATGGATGAATGGTTATATATTGTACGGTTGAATGGGTCGGCGAATGTGGCTAGCTAGGTCCCCTTAGAATATATAATTAATGCAAGACCGCTCCCTTCCCCTCCTCCTAAAACTTCAAGGCCTTGTGCCTTCTTTGTATTTTTTACAAAGAAATAAAAGAGCCGCTTCGTATAACGGAAGCCAATACTAGCGTTGGACAATATCCTTATTCTGTATTCACTAATCGTATGTTCTTGTCTACTAACAGTCTCTCTATTGTAATACTTTTTCCTGAGAATATAACTCTATTTCCTCACATATCGTGGTTTGTCCTTTATTTAATACTACAAACGTTCACTAACCAGAACGCAACAAATACTATGAATACGATAAAATAGAGACCAAGTTTGTTAGTTTTTTTTTTTTCAATTAGTCTCCTATTTGGTCAGATTAGTGCAGAAAAAATACAGAATATCTTATATAAAATAATTTGGCTTCATCGTTCAGATAGATAGATCGATAAAAAGATAGATTAAATAGACAGCGATAATAAGAAAACAGCTAACATTGATAAAGATGGATGGATATTTTATGGAATGTTTATAATAGGTATATAAGAACTAAATAATATAAATGTTAAGATAGATAGATAGATGTAATAAAGTTGTTTAATTTTTTTAAAATAAATTTTGGAATGCTAATTACATCACACAAATTTGAAACAGAATGCTACCAATGGAAACAGATTATTTTAAAACCTTCGAATCTTTTTCATTTTAGTTAATAACTCACATGCCCTTGATGAAGGTCTAAAAATGAAACATTTAATGTAGGCAACTGATTCGATAAATAAAATCATCGTTTGAACATTACTATATATATATATATATACGGTTCACGGCGTAAACGGTGAAATAGGACATAAGAAGTGTACATCGTGAATCATGTTCAAATTAGTGGTCAAAATGAGTAATCCCTGTATAAATCCTTTGTTGAAATCGGATTTGAATAAAAAAAAAAAAAAAAAAAAGAAAGGAGAAAAGAAGAAAAAAAACGGAAGTTACCACTTCGAGTTCTCAACTCAAAATGAAAAGTTAGTCGTTCACGTATCGGCTCCGCGCAGAACTTCCGTTTGCGATAAATTAACAAAAAAAAAAAAAACTACATTAATAAATATCCAATCGGAACGCTTCCCGCGGGGCACAAAAATTGCCGTTTCTGAGCCTACAAGAAATATATAAATAGACGGACCAGATAATTATTAGTCAGACTTGCTCCTTCACAAATATAGGATTAGAGACTTCGCCACCAAATACGGTCAACAGCTCAAGCTAGATAAGGCCAAGGAGGCGAAGTCTATAAACGATAGACTTTCCCGGGCGGTGGCTGGGGGGACTCCCTAGGTGTAGAACTAGCTAGGAGGGACCTTGAGCGTGAGAATAGCGAGCGCTACAAGGGACACGTAGTTAGATCGAGGTTAAATAGAGTTCTCTACGAAGCTGTGAAATCAAACGCGACTGCGCGTGAGGAAGAAGTGCGAAGGTTCCCCGATCGGTACATCGCGTCTGTCAAGACCGCGGACGGGCGACTGCTGCATTCGAGTCGTGAGATGCGTGATGCCCTTCGGGCGCACTTTCGGGATCGCTTTGCCCGCTGCCCTGATCTCCCGATCCGGGAGTTTCGTAGCTATCTTGCCGACTTCCCCCGCCTTCGGGTGGCTGATGGGGCTCGCTGCGAGGGTGTGGTTACTGAATGCGAAGTCGGTGATGCGTTGAAGCAGGTCGGCCTCAACAAGTCGCCGGGACTAGATGGTTTGCCCTACGAAGTGTACTTGAGGATGTCGCACATGTTTGTGCCTATTCTGACAGATATGTTCAACCATTGGTTCGCCCAGGGAGCCATCCCTGGTAGCGTTACCAAGGGTGTGATCACATTGCTGAAGAAGGGTGGCAAGCATGTTTGGGGGGGGGGGGGGTTTAGACGATTACAGGCCCAAAACTCTGCTTAACACAGAGTTAAAGATTTTGGCCCGGGTCTTAGCGAATCGTTTACAGCTTGTCATTAGCGATCTGATCGGCCCCGAGCAGACCTTTGCTGTGAAAGGAACATCGATCCAGGACAATCTGCACTTGATTAGCGAGGTCCTAGAGGGGATAGAAGACGGCACGGAAGCTACGCTGATCAGTTTAGATCAGTCCAAGGCCTGCGATAGGGTTGACCATCGGTTTTTGGCGATTGTTTTGGAGACTGCCGGATTCGAACCGGAGTTCCGCAGATAGATTAGCATGATGTACCACAACCCTCAGGCAGTGGTACAGGAGAACGGAAGGTGTTCGAGGACGTTCGCGGTCGAGCGTTCGGTCCGGCAGGGCTGCCCCCTGTCTCCTCTTCTCTATGTCCTCGCTTTGGAGCCCCTGTTCCGTAGGCTAAGGGATGAGGGGACAGATTCGGCCTGGCGCAGTGTCCCTTTTGCTGGCCCTCTTACAGCAAGGGTTTCCGCGTTCGCTGATGACATCACAGTCTTTGTGTCCCACCGTCTGGATATAAAGGCTGTGAAAGAGGCGGTTGTCGAGTACGAGCGGATCGCAGGAGCCAAGGTCAATTTTGACAAAAGCGAAGGTTTGCGGCTTGGTGCTTGGAGGGGTAGCAATACTCTTCCAGGGCCCTTCCGCTGGAGTGACGGACCCATCCGCATCCTCGGGGTGTGGTTCGGGCCCGAACTCCAACTGGAGCGAAATTGGTCGGAAGTACAAACCAAGGTGAATGCTCAGGTGGGAATTTGGCTTTCAAGGAGGTTGTCCTTAAAGGGCAGGGCGGAGGCGTGCGCCACGTACGTCTTCCCTCTGATACTTTACCGATTGGCTGTACTTCCTCTGCCTAAGGAACGTCGGTTGGCACTGCAACAATCCCTCTCCAGATTGCTCTGGGGAGGTTCAAGGCCGATGGTCCGTAGACAGGTCTGTATCCAACGTACACGCAACGGGGGTCTAGGTATGCCTGATCTGGAGAGCCACTGGCTTGCTGAAAGACTTGCATACCTCGGCCGGTCCTTGTGGAGACGAAAGGTGAGTCGGACTTTTCCTCGCCTCAAGTCAGACCCAAAGGCTGAAGGTCGACGTAAGCCTTTGGGCGAAGCACTGTTTGTCCGCGAGTGCCGAAAGGCCCTTCGTAACCTTCTTGTGTCCAGTGACCTTTCACGGCCTCGGAAAGAGCTATATCGGGAATTAGTGGTGGGTTCCGCTTCTGATCTTCTTAGCGAGCGGCGAGGCTGAACGGCGGAGAAGATCCGCTCTCACTGGAATTGGGCGCCAGGATCGAGCTTCTTGAACAACTCTGAGTTCTCGCTTACCTGGCGACTTGTACGGAATGCGTTACCCCTTCTCGGCTTGAACTACAGAGCGTGCATAGCAGACATGCCTGATTGTCCTCGCTGCGGCAATGGATTAGAAGAAACTGCTGAGCACGCCTTCTACTATTGCGAGCGAGTTCGCCCGTTTTGGGATCACGTCGGGGAGTGGACGGCTCGCATCGAACCCAAGCAGCTCGTGCTGCTCGACGTTGGTTACGTCGTGGACAACGTTCTTCCTCCGTTTCAGGGTGAGAAGTGTGTGGTGTTTCTCGCGATCCTGGCTGTAGCTCGAATGGTGATTTGGATCACGCGAAAGAAGGGATTGTATGACGATCAAACTTTTCTCATCGCGATCTGGTTTTGTATTTTCGGCATCAGCTGAGGGTCAAAATCAGATGCGATAGAAAACGCTTGGATCGCATAACATTCAACAGAAGGTGGGTGAATGCAGCGAGCCTGGTCGTGCGAAAGGGGGCAACGTTGGAGTCATCCTTCCCTCCTCTGCCCGCCCATGGCGTCTACGGTACGAGTCCTTCGGGACCCCACCCCCGGTAAGTAGGCAATGTTTTTTCCCTTGAAACCTAGTTAGCAGTATGTTGTCAGTCATTGTCCCCGTCATCTAGTCATTAGTATTCAAGATCTTCTCCATCCCCA
Source organism: Sepioteuthis lessoniana (assembly GCA_963585895.1). Classification (NCBI taxonomy): domain Eukaryota; kingdom Metazoa; phylum Mollusca; class Cephalopoda; order Myopsida; family Loliginidae; genus Sepioteuthis; species Sepioteuthis lessoniana. Next base: position 75,115,328 of record OY757907.1, read on the forward strand.
TTATTTTTGTCCCTCAAGCCGTATCCCAGTCCGCATTTACTGAAGATCTTGAACATTCATATGTATAAAAATCATATCACCGGCTTGTATCGACTCATACCGCGCCCGACCTTTTATTTCTTTTCTCCCCTATAGATTAGGATCCCAGTCCCACCTAGGGCAGGTCCGACTTGTTTCCGGTTCTTTCGCCCCGGAAAACAGTCGGCCTCCAATTTTATAGACGGGGGAATGGGAGGGCAACCAAACGGGGGATTTTTCCTTTGTTTCTTTGTTTTTGTATATATTTCGGGGTTTTTCTCCCATCCCCATCATATGAATTCATTTGTAAAAATCACAATTTGTAAATAAAATCATGCATCACTTCCGGGGTTTTAAGTAGGTCTTTCTTCATAGAGCAAATGTGGTATTTTGGTGGTAGCAGCGCGCATGGCGACGGATGAATGACTATATATTGTATTGTTGAATGGGTCGGCGAATGTGGCTAGCAAGGTCCCCTTAGTAAAAACATAGTTAAATGCAAGACCACACCCTTCCACTTCCCCCAAAACTTAAGGCCTTGTGCCTTCCTGTAACTAACAGGAAATAAACAGACTTGCTCCTTGACACTGCTCGTGCTAAAGATTCTACGCCACTGACCGGCGACTGTCATCCGATCGCCGCCGTTAGGAACGCTGCCCTTATTCCGAGAAAACCATCCCTTTACCACGAGACAAGGACAGTATATGAACTTTGTAACTACTACCACTGAATTCATTCTTTAACTATGAACATATTTCTCCATTCTATTCTCTGTGCTTAATCTATTTATAAAAATTTTCTATAACATCATTATTGTGTTATTGTGAGTATCTATACGTTCTTTGTTTTGCAACCATACGCATTTCTCGCCCACAACATTCATATCACAGATATCAACAACTCAGAATATAACATATAGTTTAAATTTATTGAATTAATATTGTTGAGTTCTCCTGTAGAGAATTTAAAACCAAATTGAAGGGCTTTTATTTCAACTGTGCTGAGTTGAGTTTTCTAAATTTTTTGTTTGAGATCATTCCTCCCAACATGTTTCCATCTGCGATTGTTACATAAAAACTATAATTTGTTTTAATTTGCAAATTTGCGTTCTTTAAATCAGGTATTTCCATCCTGAGTGTTTCGTCCATTTTGCATGAATTTTTTATATGAGGATCCATTCCCAACAAACTGCTTTTTCAAAAGTCAACTCTTCTGGAAATTTTAGACTCTCAATGCAAGATTCAAAGAAAAAGGTAGTAAAATCGGAGAACATTAGATGTGCTGATGGGTACGACTTTCTCATAGAAGTACATGGTTAAAAATATTCTTTTATTTCTTAGAGAATGTGCAGAAATCAGTATATATTTATATCTTTGGATCATTTTGAAAACATCTATAGTTTTGTTTAGTTTTTTTTTTGTTTAGGGAAAGACTGGAAATAAATCAAACAGTAGAAATTGTGGGGTTTTCATTACTGTACATTTTCACACTGTCATATCTATTTCCAGTTGTTCCTATATATATATATATATACATGAATTATTTATTTATTTATCCTTTGCATCATATTCTTTATTCATCAAAAATTATTCATGATTTATATATATATTTAGTTATGTACAAATTTATGATTAGTATTTGTTTGTTTACGATATTAAATTGATACCTAAGTTGCTTTATTAAAATAACTTAAATAACTTCATCATAAGAAAATAAATTATATTTAACTTAATAATAAATTTGGTACAAGTTACTGAGATGCACTTATTTATATTTTAACATTATATAAAGAGAGGTACTGAAACTATGTACATAGCTGTCTGCCTTTTCTCGATCTTTTAAATTTGCGAAGTATTCATTTCGTCATAGTTCCAGTACACATCCTTATAATATATTAAAATATAAAATTAAGTGATACTAAATTTATTTATTCATTACTTTTATTTTAGAAGGGATTATTGATGATAGTATATATACATTAATTTAACTATATTTTTCTTTTATTTTTCATTAACTTTTTCAAGTTATTTTACTCGAACTGAATAAGAAAGTCTCGAATTCCAATGTTCGTTTCTACCTTTTCTTTAGAATTATCTTTAATAGTAGTAGTAGTCATGGTGGTATAAGCGGTTATAATAACAATAATTATAATAATAATAATAATAATAATAATCAGAATTCGAAGGAAAAAGCTGTGAATCTAGATAATACTACATATTCCATACAGGAGGTTAGTAAAACTTTCTTATTTTAAAAAAGGAAAAAAGACAACGTTAATTTTGTTCGAATATTTGTAAAATGTTGTGGTGTACTATCTGTAATTTATTTTTTTTAAATGAAGAATCTTTTCTAATCGGTTCTTCTTTTCCCAGCTAAACAATGATGAAATATGTAAGATTTATTCAAATTTAGCGTGCAAAAATCAGTAATTCCACAAATGAAAGACAGGCTTTCTGAACTAATGGATAAAGCAGAACTAATAAAGTTTAAAGGCTCCAACCCCTCTAACTTTAGAATAGAAATTTCTTGAAAAGCTATAAAAAATGAGTCTTTTACTCAGCAGTTAGGTATCAGAATTCGAAGGAAAAAGCCGTGAATCTAGATAATTTTACATATTCCATACAGGAGGTTAGTAAAACTTACCTATTCTAAAAAAAAAAAAAAACAACGTTGATTTTGTTCGAATATTTGTAAAATGTTGTGGTGTACTATCTGTAATCTATTTTTTAAAATGAAGAATCTTTTCTAATTGGCTCTACTTTTCTCAGCTAAACAATGATGAAATATGTAAGATTTATTTAAATTTAGCGCGCAAAAATCAGTAATTCTCACCGTTCTGCCCTAATTTCACTGCAGTCATCAGAAACTTCTATCGATAAAAGTAATCAGCCCCTTAAGGAATTATCAAAAAATAGGATCATTGAAATAAACTATGAAGGCGATATAAGAAAACTAGAAACTAGTTCAGGGCCTTAGGCCTAAAAGCAAAAAAGAGAATAACGGACTTCAACAAAATCAAAACTTAGTTGTTTTTTTGTGACCCGCCGTTTATGTACAGCCATCATAGCTGTTCTTGGTCACATCTGTGTCAGGTGTGCAGATTATAAACAACCCCTGGGTCTGGTATAGCCACAATATACCACCCATGATTAAAATGTTCAATCACAATATTATACAACGTGGGACCTGGGTGTCATGATCGGCAGGTGCTCTCCTGATAGCCATCATGGGAGACCCGATCGTCATCCTACGAATGTTGGCTGCTCTTTTTTCAGGTACATAAACGATGACATAAGAAACCACAACGATCAGAGACCTAAACGCAAAACATGGACTAGGGAAGATAATCAACCTGCACAACAATGCTATTTTAGGAGCAACCCTTCACAAAGAGGATACAAGAAAAGAATGACAGAGATCTGGCAAGAATGTGCGAAATTTCAGACAACTAGCCAAAGGCTTGCCGATCAAGTTAGAACAATAATCAAGAAGGGTTGTTCTTCCGACCTTGAAATCTATAAAAAGAACAAAAACACATACACAAAACTATAATACAGTATCAGACACATGTGACAGAGAGAACTCCACTCCACCCCCAGACTGAGTGATTAATTAACGATTCTAGGGAAATAATTAAGGAAAATTCATATTTTTTCTTTCTCTCTTCTTATCATTTTATTTCCGATCCTATTTTATTTATTTATTAAACTTTCGACCGATGTCCTGAGATTCTTTAAAGTGAATCTTGCGATAATATAAAAGAAAACAGTAATGAAGTTTGTTCAGGCTAAGGGGTGAATGAAAGTTCATACTGGAAATTACCCCCCATATGGTTTAGAAAAGTGAAGGAAGATGTAGCCAACTTATGTGGATCTTACGGTGGAGATAGTAATAAAGTCTGCGTGGTCAAAGCAAGAATAAGTTTAAGCTAAAGATTGAGATGATATAAGTGGATTTACCCAATTTCAAGTATTGAACGTCTGCTTGGGATGAGCAGGGGGTACTGAAGTTAAATCTTAAGTATATCTTTAAACGCAGCGTCGGCCATATGTGAAAAAAGTTGGTCAATTTGGCGATTTACATATCATTATGTATAGGCGTGCCCAGGGATCATTGAAACTCCACTCCCAATTTATATAAACAAGGCACGACGCCCATAGATCACTTCAGATCAAGTCGAGGTAGACGAGAAAACCAGAGAGACAGAGAAGGATCCAGTGCAGCAGCCATCTAAGAACTTCGACTCAAAGCGAAGATTAGTCTAGAACCGAGAGTTCGAAGTAAAGACGGAGATAACTGATTATTTTTCTGCTAAGAAAACCAAGGGCAATAATTGCCTCCCTTACACCTGTTTGATCTGTCACATTTCCGAACAAATGAATAAGTTCGTAAGACCTTTTTCTTTTTCTTTCTTCCTTATTGTATACTACACATTTTGTAAATACATACATCATTGATAAAAACAATAGCTTGGAGAAATTTGAAAGCGTTGTTTTCCTTCTACTTGTGCATTTTGTGAATCGCAACAGGTACAATCTCTCTCCCAACAACGATTTTATTTCGACGTGGATTCCAGCCAAAATTGGAAACGATCTGAATTATCTAGAACACTGCCATTCGAATCAAAAGACACAACGTTGGGAATGGTAGGAGTTATCTCGGATTGGCAAGCAGAGCCGAGGAATTGAATGTTGGCGAAAATTCCCAAGTGGAACTAGACGCATCGGCCAGGGCTGGATTCACAACGTCAGACACATCAAGTGGTGTCAAACAAAAACAATCCAACGAAAAAGAACTGCCAACTTCGGAAAATGAAAACACCACACTTCCAAACGATACACTACCAAGCAACCATGAAGAAACACTATCACAAGAACAAAATACAAATCTAGAAAATGTAAAGAGAATCATGAGTAGTGAAAAGACTACTCTACCATCATTAAGAAAGATAGAAACGACTAAAATAAATCACATACTACCTTACATACCAACGAATAATATAACCGAGTTAAATGAACTAATCTATGCAGGTGCAAAGTTAGTTTGTGAGAAAATTGGGATCCCTTCAAAAAGCACGAAGAAACAGTCAAAACTGGGATGGGAAATTCGACTGGAAACGCAAATAATTCCTCAAAACGGAAATACAAATCGACTCACTCAAAACAACACTAAAAAGAATATCAAACAAGAAAACGCCAGGCCATGATGGAATACATGGCTTCTGGTTCAAGAAATTCACCTCAATTCACGACAGACTAGCACTAGAAATGAACAGATGCCTACAAGATGCACAAGTACCTGACTGGATGACCAAAGGAAAGACTACATTAATCCAAAAGGACCCAAGCAAAGGAATTGCTCCAAACAATTACAAACCGATAACCTGCCTACCAATGATGTGAAAAATACTAACAGCACGAATAAGGGAAAAGATTTATTACTCGCTAACAAGCCGAGGATTGTTCTCTGACGAACAGAAAGGATGCCGCAAAGAATCCAGAGGCACAGCAGAATTACTTTACATAGATCAACACATCCTAAATGAGAGCAAGACAAGACGGAAGAATCTAGCTATGGCCTGGATTGACTACAAAAAGGCATATGATATGGTTCCACAAAGCTGGATAATACACTGCCTCAAAATATACAAAATATCACATGAAGTCATAAACTTCATCGAAAAGACCATGCAAACCTGGAGAGTGGAGTTGACAGCAGGAGGAAGAAGCTTAGCTGAAACAAAGATCCAAAGAGGAATTTTCCAAGGAGATGCACTATCACCCTTACTATTCATAATAGCCATGATGCCACTTAACCACATACTCAGAAAATGCATAGCCGGATACAAACTTAGCGGATCACAAGAGAAGATCAATCACCTAATGTACATGGATGACATTAAACTATTTTCGAAGAATGAAAAAGAACTGGAAATTTTCATACACGCCGTTAGAATATACAGTCAGGACATAGGAACGGAATCTGGCACAGAAAAATGTGCCATGTTCGTCATGAAAAGTGGCAAACGACATATGACTGATGGAATGGAACTACCAAATCACGACAAAATTAGAACGCTCGGAGAAAATGAAACCTACAAATACTTGGGTATCTAGGAAGCTGACACCATCAAACAAGTGGAAATGAAAGACAAGATTTGAAAAAAATATCTCAGGAGAACTAGAAAACTACTCGAGACAAAACTCATCAGCAGAAACCTCATGAAAGGAATAAACACTTGGGCTGTGCCTCTCGTTAGATATTCGGGACCCTTTCTCAAGTGGACCAGAGATGAACTTAAATAGATCAAAGAACAAGAAAACTAATGACCATGTATAAGGCATTACATCCCAGAGACGACGATGACAGACTATAGGTATCTAGAAAAGAAGGAGGAAGAGGACTTGCCAGCATCGAAGACAGCGTAGACGCATCCATACAACGGCTCGAAGACTACATAGAAAAACACGAACGAGAACTGATTACAGCCATCAGAAACGATACGAACAACACGGTAGACGATAGAATGACAACAACTAGGAAACAAAAATGGGGATAAAAACAACTCTATGACCGCTTTAAATGATTAATAAAAACATTTCACACCAGAAAACCTGGACCTGGCTAAGAAAAGGAAACCTGAAGAGAGAAACGGAATCTCTCCTAATAGCAGTACAGGATAACGCCATAAGAACCAATCATATCAAAGCGAGAATAGATAAGATGCGACAAAATAGCAAATGTAGGCTATGCGGTAACAGAGACGAAACGATCAATCACATAATAAGCAAATGCAGCAAATTAGCACAGAAGGAGTATAAGGCGAGACACGACTGGGTTGGCAAAGTGATCCACAGGGAAATGTGCAAGAAATTTAAATTTGACTATATTAACAAATGGTATATGCATAACCTAGCACCTCTCATAGAAAATGACACACATAAACTCCCATGGGACTTTAACATACAAACGAATCACCTATTCCCGGCCAGAAGACCAGACCTTATAATAATTAACAAAAAGAAGAGAATTTACAAAATTGTCGACTTTGCTGTCCCGGCGGACCACAGAATAAATCTGAAGGAATGTGCAAAGAGGGATAAGTACCTCGACCTTGCTAGAGAATTGAAAAAGCTGTGGAACATGAAAGTGACGATTGTACCAATTGTGATTGGTGCTTTTGGTACAATAACTAAAGGATTATTAAAAGGCCTGGAAAACATGGAAGTTAGCGGACAGGTAGAGACTATCCAAATGATACCTATGATGTGGAAAATACTAATGGTACAAATAAAGAAAGAGATTTACACTATCTAACAAGCTGCAGATTGTTCTTTGAGAAACAGAAAGGATGCCACAAGTGGATCAGAGGCACAGGAGAGCTACTCTATACTGGTTAATACATCCTCAACAAGAGAAAAAGGAAGTAAAAAAAAATCTAGCTTTGCAGGAACATATATAACCATTTTTTAAAGTTAATCCAGGGATTGACTTAAAAAAGGGATGTGATATAGTTCCGCAAAGCTAGATAATTTACTGCCTCGAAAAGTACAAGATATCAGATGAAGTCATAAACTTTATCGAGAAAAATATGAAAACCTGGAGAGTGGAATGGATCACAGGAAGGGAAAAGCTTAGCTAAAGCGAAGATCCAGATATGTATATTCCAGGAAGATGCGCTATCACCATTAATATTTGTAATCGCGATGATGTCACTCAACCACACACTCAGGAAATGCACAGGCGGATACAAATTTTGTGAATCGCAAAAAAGATCAATCACCTAATGTACATGGACGACATCAAACTGTTTGTCAGAAATGAAAAAGAATTGGAAACTCTTATACACGCAGTGAGAATAAACAGTCAAGACATAGGGATGAAATTTGGCAAAGAAAAATCCGCCATGCTAATAATGAAAAGCGTGAAACGACACATTATGGACGGAATAGGACTACCAAATCAAGAAAAAATTAGAACGCTCGGAAAAATGGAAACGTACCCATATTTGGAGATATTAGAAGCTGACAGCATCAAACAAGTAGAGATGAAACAAAATAAATTTTTTAAAAAGTATTTCAGGAGAACGAAAAAACTACTCGAAACTATATATCAGGAACCTTATTACCAGGGCGGTCACCGTCGTAAGATACTCGGGACGATTCTTGAAATGGACCAGAGAAGAACTTCAACAAATAGACCAGAGAACAAAAAAAAAAAAAAAAACTGACCATGCATAAGGCCTTACATCCCAGAGATGACGTTGACAGAATATATTTGTCAAGAAAACAAGGAGGAAAATCACGTTTACGTATCGATACAACGACTCTAAGACTACATAGAAAAGCGCGAAGGAAGACTGATTGCGGCCACCAGAAACAATACTAACAACGCGAGGATCAACAGAATGGGAATGACTAGAAAACAAAAATGGGAAGAAAAACAACTCTATGGACGTTTTAAGCGACTAACAAGCGACACCTCACACGAGAAAACGTGGACGTGGCTAGGAAAGGGAAATATGGGGTAATAGAGACGAAACGATCAATCCCAGCAAATTAGCTCAGAAAGAGTATGAGAATAGATATGACTGGGAGGGCAAAGTGATCCACTGGGAATTGAGCTAGAAATTGAAGTTTGACCATACGATCAAATGGTATGTGCACAACCCAAAACCTGTCCTGGAGAATGAGACACACAAACTTCTCTGGGATTTTGAGATACAAACGGATCACCTAATCTTGGCCAGACGACTAGACCTGGTAATAATCAACAACAAAAAAAGATAACTTGCTGAATTGTGGACTTTACTGTCCCGGCTAGCCACAGAGTAAAATTGAAAGAAAGCGAAAAGAAGGATACGTACCTGGACCTTGCTAGGGAATTGAAAAAAAAAACAATGTTACATGAAAGTGATGGTTATACCAATTGTAATTAGTGCTCTCGGAACAGTCACCAAAGGATTGATACAAAGACTGGAGGACTTGAAAATATGAGGACGAGTGGAGACCATCCAAGCTACAGCATTATTGAGATTGAATACTGAGAAGAGTCCAGGAGACTTAAGGAGACTTGCTGTCACTCAAACTCCAGTGAGAAAACATCAGCGAACGCTGGTGTGAAAAAACTTGAAAAGGAGTAATAATAACAATAAATTAGGAAGGAGATTCACAACTCGCTAATAAGCCATGAACTGTTCCCTGAAAAACAGAAAGGATGCCACAAGGGAACAGACGATCTACAATACATTAATCAGCACAGCCCCAAGGAGAGCAAAACGAGATGGAAAATGTGACTATGGCGTAGATTGACTACAAATGTCACACAAAAAGTCCCGCAAAGCTGGATAATAGACTCTATCAAAATGTACAAGATATCCAACAAAGTTATTAAGTTTATCGAAGAAACCATGAAAACCTGGAGAATGGAATTGACAGTAGGAGGAAAAAGTTTAGCTGAAGTGAAAATCCAGAGAGATATATTCCAAGGAGATGAGCTATCACATTACTATTTATAATAGCGATGATCCCACTCTATCACTGTCCTAAATTAAATCATCATCCAACCTTGAAACATTTCTATCCCGTTCGGTACCATACTACAGAAACACGTTTAATATCTCCCCCTCTCGCTAGGAGGAACGATAAGCAGGACGCTCCATATTTGATTGATTTACATGTATATTTGTTTGGTTTTAAATCCTTTCTAATGGTTTATCAGTCTCTTTATATTTACCTCTTATACAAGAATTTTAATTCCAAACAAAAAGTCATAGTGGACAGACTATTACACCATGAAAGATTCTGTGTCGAACCTACAGTTCCTAACAAGGGAAAGCCCTTTAAACACTGAAGACGTACGTTCACTAATTATTTACGCACAGTTAACGGCAACAACTCAGTAGAAAACGACTAGGATAACTACTTTGTTCTCATAAATAGCATATCGGCGGAAGTTTTTGAAATAATTAGCAACACCGACAATTATAACTCTGCCATGGAAGCCCTCAAAGTTGCGTATGTGAAACCTACAAACACCATATACAATAGACACCGGCTCATTACTATGGAACAGCCACCAGCTCAAACAATAGATGTATTCTTGACACAGTTGGAAACCTAAGCCAAAACATATAACTTCCAAGCTGTAACTGCCGAAAGCGTATGAAATAGCTAGATCATTGGAATAAACAGGGTTTAGTTTGGTTTCTTTGTTTAATGGCATATCAACCTTTGTAGGTTATTTAATGCCAAAGCTATTCTCCTAGAAGAAGTAATGGTACTATTTAACCCATAGCTGGGGGAATAAGAGGGTTCATACTTTTTCCAAGGGTATTTGCCCGAAAGTGAACGTAATAGCGCGACTGGAGTACGAACTCGCTTACGACGATTCCGCTGTCCATCGCTTTAACCATTACACCACGAGGATACCCCGGAACAAGCATAGAAACGATCTGCTTCTTATGAACGAGGTGACAAAATTACCGCCCTCATAATTTCCTCAGGGGAAAATACCAACCATGCTATTATAAAAAAAAGACTAGGCCGAAATAAATTTGCTCTTTTTTGGAACGCTCTGTCGGCTGTGGCAGTAGAATACGCCGACTGTACCTCTGCAGAGGGGTAAGACCCACCCCCAATGAGGCCACCTGTTGGCCGTGGGTGGCGACCCGTAAAGCGCTAGGACGGAACCCTGGTGGTTGAGCAGTCATTGATCCGGCGATAGAGTGGTCAATGGCTTGCAACACATCACTTTGACCCTTACTTGGTCTGACAGGCGGTCAGATTGGGTCCGATCCAATCAATCGGCTGGTCCCAACATGCCCCAGCACATATGTTTGTTTTTCTCTCGATCGTATCATACAATCTGCTCTTGTGGAACTATTCGATCTACTTTTGCAGAACTATTCCCAACCCTTTATTCCATACGTGCTAGAAGGCGGGGGCTTAGGGTCAATTGTGCTGAGAGGTAGGACTTATGACCGCAGTTAGATTTTTGTGTAGTTAAAAGCAGAATTTGGCAGAGGCTCAGAATCATACTCTTTTCATGAGTATACTGGTATTGTATCCCCGTCTCAGCCAAGGCGAATGTGTTGCTCTCTTAGTTTTTTCCCAACATAAGTTGGACTCCATGGTGGGTGGTGGAGCATAGGATCAGCAAATAACAATTAGCAATCATGGCTTTTTCTTCCACAAAAAAAACTTAAACGTACCCTTACGGAAACTGAATCGGACTACAAAGGTGTGGCAAGTTTCCCCACATTCCTAATAATTGAATCTACGGAAATACGAATAACAAGCCTATCGCCATTTTTAATTGAAAAGGTAATATCCAGTAATATGACCCCCGTCAACATAAAAAAAAACTAAAAAATCAAACTCTGCTCGTTGAAGTAGATAAAAGAAAAAATACCGATTTCCCACTGAAAATGATTAAATTCCATACTATAAATGTAAAAACCTACCTGCACAAATCCTTGAATATAAGTAAAGAGGTTGTCAGAAGTAAGGAATTGTCATTATGCACAATCGAAGAAATAAAAAAAAGAAATGAAGAAACAAGGTGTAACAGAAATAAAGAGAGTTACAATAAAAAAAAGAGGGTAAACTCATTGAAACTAACACCTACATAATGACATTTGACCAACCCAAAATACCGGAGAAGATAAAAGTAGGCTACACAATGGAGAGAGTTGAGTAATTCATACCCAACCCATTGCGTTACTACAATTGTCAAAAATACGGCCATCACGAGGATAATTGCAGAGGTCGACAAGTATGTGGCAAAAGTACTCAACAAGATCCTGACCACCACATTGACAATTGTAACAATCCGTATAAGTGTGCAAATTGCAGAGGCAATCTTCCCGTCTATGCAAGATCTTGTGAGAATTGGAAACTGGAAAAGGAAATATTGGGGATTAAACACAGGAATAACATCCCAAACAACGAAGCGCGGAAAATGATAGTAGGATCTAAGACCACAACCTATTCTCAAGCCGACCAGCGCAATAAAATCAAATATAACTACAAAAGGATAGTAAAAAAATTGATTCAGCTGGAGCCGGGCGACTGGGAAGGCTATATCAATGAAATAAGAGCCTCACTTGATACCAACAAAATTCCAGAGAAACCAACTACAAAGGCAGATCTTGCAGCAGACAAAGTGAAGACACCTGCACAAACTCACACCTCCACGGGAAAAACCGATCAAGAAAAGAGCATGGAGTTATCACCAACTACACAACCAGTTAAATATGTAACGAAGAAATCTCCTTCCAAAACAAGACCAAAAGATAGGAGATCCCCAATAAGACCACCCACTTCTACAGATACCTCCCCAAACAAGAAACTACAAAAAGACAAAACAAAAATTACTTCAAAACAAAAAACTGTCGAAAGTGAAAATATTGAATCGAGTAACAAATTCAAAATCTTAGAAAAGATGGAGATAGAAAACAGCCCCCAAGTACATAAACATAAACGCCATAAAAATAAACGATCAAACAGTCCAGAACCACAAAATGATTCAGTGGAACTGCCGCGGAATCAAAGCCAAGAGGAGCGAACTGCTCTTATTGATGACTCAACCTGCTATTGTCTGCCTTCAAGAAACATTTCTTAAAACTAATGATGATATCAAAATAAAAAACCACCAAAGTTACAATTTTATCAACAATACCGCTCATAGAGCTTCGGGTGGTGCTTTATTCCTTATCAGGAATGACATACCTCAAAGCAAAATCCACCTCAACACTCAACTCCAAGCAATAGCTGTCAAAGTGACCACACAAAACAATTAATATCTGCTCCATATATATTCCGCCTCACGATGTCATAAATGAAAGTGAAATCAACAACATATTACAGTAACTACCCACACCTTTTATTCTACTTGGCGATTTTAAAAGCACAAACCACAAAGGCAAAACTCTCGAAAATATCATTAACAATAATAATCTCTGCCTATTCAACAAAAAATCACCAGCACACCTGGATCCATCATCTGCTACCTACTCAGCCATTGATTTAACTCTCTGCGACACTTCACTTTTCCTTGATTTCACCTGGAGGGTGTATGACGACACATGCGGGAGCAACTATTTCCCAATTGTACTCGAGAGTTTGCACCCTCAAGACGACGACCTTCCCCGGTAGAGGTTAAATAAAGCTAACTGGGAAGAATTTAGCTGTCAATGTCAGAAACACCTCATAGTAAACAATACAGAAACTATTCTCGAATTCTCCGAAAAACACATAAATTTAGCTAAAACACGCATTCCACACAACCCAACTACTCATAAACGAGACAGACCATGGTTCAGCAAAGAATGTAAACTGGCTATTCGCCTACGACGAGCAGCTTTGCGGAAATTCAACGCTGAACCCACAATCTCCAATTTAATCTCTTTTAAATTCCACCGAGCTAATGCCCATAAAATCCAAGAAGCCAAGAAAAAATCCTTGCCAAATTCCGTGAGCAAGCTAAATAACTCTTCTAACATCAAAACAGTTTGGCTCATGATTCAGAAAATAGCCGGTAAAAAACAATCAACTCCACTAAAACACCTCTCCGTAACAAACCACAAAATAACAGGTAAAAAGGCCATTGTAGATCTTCTTGCAAAAACATTTTCTAAAAACTCCTCCAGTCAATTCAACACAGAATTCTATAGAATCAAACCCACCCTCAAAAAGAAAAAAAAAGTTTTTCTTCAACTAACTCTGAGGAATACAATAAGCCATTTACCCTAACTGGACTAGTGGACTCCATAAAAAAATCCAGCCACTAAGCTGTCGGTCCTGATGAAATAGACAATGAATTTCTCAAGCAGCGACCAGTTGAATCAGTTAAATGGCTACTAAAGCGATAATAATATTTGGGTGAACAGTACTTTCCCAGAAACATGGAAGTTTTCATAAGAAAACAACATCTGACGGCAGTATTTTTTGATTTAGAGAAGGCTTATGACATTCGTGGAAGTATGGTATTATGCGGGACTTATATGATCTAGGCTTAAGAGGAAGACTGCCGATTTTCATGAAAAAGTTTCTCTTCCAAAGAACATTTAGGGTACGCGTGGGATCCACCTTCTCAGACTCACAACATCAAGAGGATGGTGTTCCTTAAGGCAGCATCCGCTCCATTACTCTCTTCTCCATCAAAATCAATAATATTGTAAAAGGTCTAACCCCCTCAATTGATTGTGCCCTCTACGTCGACGACTTTTTCATATGCTATCGAGCCACTCATATGAATATAGTAGAGCAACAACTCCAGCCAAACTTAAAACAAAGTAAATAAATGGACAAGAGAAAATGGATTTAAATTCTCCAAGTCTAAAACTAAATGTGTGCATTTTTGCTCCTAAAAATTGATGACTCCGAAATACCAGTCGTTAACGAATACAAATTCCTCGGCGTAATATTCGATAAAAACTTTCATTCATCCCACACATAAAATATCTAAAACACAAATCAACCCGCGCCCAACACAGAGTGGAGAGCTGACCGTCAAACTCTAATTAAGTTATATAGAACTCTTCTCCACTCTCAACTTGACTATGGCATTTTCGTATATAGATCTGCCAGGAAATCTTATCTGAAACAACTTGACCCTATTCACCATGAAAGCTTAAGACTGGTATTTAGAACTTCTCCAATTGACAGCCGAAACGCCGAGGCACACGAAGCACCTCTACAGATCAGAAGTGAAAAATTAGCCCTTCAGTATTATACCAAATTGAAATCTTCTCCATTTCATCCAGCATATGCCTGCACTTTTGATCCAAAATACAGACAATATTTCGACCAAAAAGAAAAATCAATTAGATCATTTGACCTCCGTATGGAGCCTATTCTCAAAGAATCCACCATCCCTCTAAATAATATCCATAAAAGCATCTTGCCACAAATACCACCTTGGATCATTGAAAATCCAAAAGTTAACCTCCAACTGAATCAACTCCAAAAAATAAAGACACATCCCTTCACCTACCAGGAAAAACATCAAAATATCCTCTAACAGCATCCCGACTACCTATGTATCTATACAGATGGCTCTAAAGACAACAATAAAACAGCATGTGCAGCAGTCTTAAACAAAATAATAAAAAACAAAAGCTCTTCCAATGAAAAGTTCTATTTTCACAGCTGAGGCCTGTGCAATAGACTTGGCTCTCGACATTATCTCGAAAGAAAAAAAAAACAAAAAAATCATCGTATACTCAAAGTCACTCTGTCCTATTATCATTAAACAATAAAAAAACTAGAGCACCCACTTATTATCAAACTACTTTGCAGACTACACTCAACATCAAACAAAGAAATCGTTTTTTGCTGGATTCCAAGCCACATTGGGGTGAGAGGAAATCATAGAGCAGACATGGTAGCGAAATCGGCTTTAGACTTGACTCCCGACAAATACAACATCCCATACACTGATCTAAAACCCAAAATAAATAATTTCCTCCATGAAAAATGGCAACAACGTTGGAACAGAAATATTCATAATGAACTATTCCAGGTTAAACCCTTTTTAGAAGGATGGCGCCAAGCTTTCCGAAAATCGCGAAAAGAACAAGTAACAATAACGCAATTGCGTATTGGTCACAGCAGACTTACGCACTCTCTTATACTCAAGCAAGAACAAGAACCACAGTGCTCGACATGCCATACGCCCTGCAGAATCAAACACGTTCTCCTTGAGTGTAAAGTTTTTAATAACACCAGAAAGCACTATTTCCACGCAAATACCATGAAGCACTTATTTGAGAACGTCCACATGGATGATGTTTTGTCGTTCTTGAAAGAGACCGGGTTGTACAAGAAAATATAGACTTGGTTACAATCCTGAAAACACAACGAACTAATCAACTGAAAGCAAACTTATTGTTAAATAGAAATACTATTATGTTTGTGTTAGTAGAAATAGTAGTGAGAAATAATTTAAAAAAAAAAAACTATTAACACTAAATAAACTAATGTCATATAGAAATACTTGAAAATGTTTACTCGTATGCGAGTAAATGAGTTATTTGGTTTCAGTATGGTATCATCAAATTATGTGTTAACAAACCATACATATAATATGCGTAAACAGATTTTGGCATTAAATAACCTATAGAGGTTGATATGCAATTAAATCCAACCAACCAACCATCTTTTGTGGAAACTTACACCATCAGCGTCATCTATGTACAGCCCGTATTCCCGACTGTAAAAAATGCCAAAAAAGCACATTGGGCCAAGGTATGTAGATCTTCAATATCTGCTGTTTTATATGACACTGACCACAACCCTCTGAGTCCCGTTTGACTAAAAACAAAAGACATCCCTTTAACCAAGTGTAAAATAAATGGAACTATGATAATTAATGCTATGGTAGATTCTGGCCAAGTGGGAACCTTTATAAAAAATACTGCAAAAAAAACTGAATCTTTTCGTAATGCCTAAATAAAAAAGTAGCCCTGGCAGACCCCAATCAACATGTTAAAATTGTTAGTGAAGCAATAGTCGATATCACTAAGCAATAAGACACATCCTAGCATAATAGTTGATGTAATTAAAAACCTATTCAGCGACATTGTCATAGAAAAAAAACATCCTAAAAAAGCACAATAAAGTGATAATGAAATTTAATAGAACAGAAGATGAACTCATTATTGAAGCCTTCACAATAACTGCTTCCCATCCATAGATGTACTGTCTCCTCCACTCTTCTCTCACCTCTCCGTTAATACGACTCCTTTCGTAACTAAGTTACGTCGTCATACTATTAATGACAATAAATTTATAAGAGAAGAAACAACTAGACTGCTGGAGGAAGGTATAAAAGAGCTCCCAGTATCTCCGTGGCGAGCTCAGATATTCATAACATCCAACGAAAACCACAAAAAAATAGAATGGTAATCAATTACAGCAACACCATAAACAGATTCACTGAACTAGATGCTTACCCTATACCCAATATTTCTAAAATGGTTGAGGATATAGCTCAATATAGCATCTTCACCATCATCATCATCATCATCATGTCGTGCTGGTAGCATGGATATCCCTAACCCTCTCTCGCCACTTTTCCCTATCGTTCATCGCCTCTGGCAGGTCTTCTGGACTACATCCCGTATCCTCACGTAGTTGCTGAATGTATGCTCTTGATCTCAAATCTGCTTATCATCGGATTCCCATCAGCGACAATGGTTGTAAATGCACAGCCTTTAAAGTAAATGGTAAACTATACTAATTCACTCGTCTTCCTTTTAGCATTACAAATGGAGTGAGCGCATTCCAGAGGAGCAGCGACAACATCATTGACAAAGAAAAACTGTCCGATACCTTCGTCTTTGTAGATAACGTCACCATATGTGGAAAACCCCAAGAAGGACATGACTGCAATTCCAAATATTCTACGATGTAGCTAAGAGATACATCACCTTAAACAACAGTAAAAGTATCATTTCAGCTACATCAGTTACACCACTTGGGTATACTATTCAAAATAATCAAATATCACCCGACTACAATCGACTCAAACCCCTTCTTGAAATGCTACCACCTTCTAATTTAAAATCTCAAAGGTGAATAATTGGTATGTTTTCCTGTTATAACAAATTTATTCAAAATTTTTTTGACAAAATACTACCATAGAATCACAATGAAGAGTTTCCTCTGCCACCATCATAGTTACATTCCTTTCAAACACTGAAAAACAATTTAAAAGATGCTACTCTAATAATCGTTAATCCTGATAAAGAATTTGAAGCGAAAACAGATGCTAGCCAATACTGAATTGGAGCAAATTTAAATCAAGGTCAACCTGTTGCATTTTTCTCATGTACACTGAAACCTAATGAGATATAAAACATCATGCCGTTGAAAAGGAGACTGTTGCCATAGTTGAAGCTCTGCAGAAGTGACGTCAATTCCTACTTGGTAGACACTTCAGAGTCATAACTGATCAAAAGATTATTAGCTTCATTTTTGGCAACACTAGGGAAATCCAAAATAAAAAAGGACAAAATATGTCACTGGTGTATCGAACTATTCCAATTTAAGTTCAATATTGTTTATCGTCTGGAAACTGAAAATACTGTTGCCGATGTATACTCTTGCATCTCCGCCCTCACTCACACGTTGCAAAATCTTCGTAATTTACACTTCCAATTGTGTCATGCCTTTTCCATTTTACTGGAGCAAGAAATCTTCCATTCTCCATAGAACAATAGAAAGTGTAACAAATTTCTGCACGTCCTGCTAGTATTTGAAACCAAAATTCATAACCAGTGGCGAAGGAACACTCATAAAATCTATACTGCCGTTCCAATGACTTTAAAAGACCTTTACCATCATCTATACATGGTAACAAGTATTTACTAAACGTAATCGACGAATTCTTCCCAATAGCCTTTCCTTGCAAAGATATGACCAGTAAAGTTGTCACCCATTGCCTAAACCAATTATTTTCAGTCTTTGGTATGCCCGTTCCTCGTAGACAAACTAGAAAATACCTGTGTAAAAAGGGCATTTCAACATCAAAAACAAGTCGATACAAGTCAGAAGGTAATGGACAAGTAGAGAAGCTAAATGGCACCCTATGGAAGTTATTCAGGTAACTTTACATACCCGTAACATGCAACGCTCCCATTGAGAAAATGTACCTGATGCACTCCACTCAATTAGATCGCTACTCTGCACATCATCTAATGCAACCCTCCCATGACAGACTATTCAAATATAGCCGGAAATCCACTTCCGGGTCCTTTATTCTATCTTAGGCAAAACCAAGGCCTGTATATAAGGATCATTAATAAGTTTTTTGTATGGGCACTTTTATTGATAGTACACACATGAAACTCAAGTCCCCTTCCAAGTAATCTCCTCTGGCTGCAATGCACTTGCTGTACCGTTCCAACAACTTCTGGAAGGCCCCATGGAAGTCCTCTTGTGTGAGTGTGTCAATGACCTTCATTACAGCCTCTTTCATCTCCTCAACTGTCTCATAGCGACAGCCTCTGAGCTTAGGGAATAACCAAAAGTCACAGGGAGCAAGGTCTGGACTATAGGGAGGGTAAGGAACTGTGTTGATGCCCATCTTGGTCTAATAGTCTGTGACAAGGATGGAGTTGTGGACTAGTGAATTGTCCTGGTGGAAATGCCACTGACCCGATTTGAAGAGTGCTGGCCTCTTCCGACGGAATCTCTTCCTGAACTCCCTTAAAAGCTCAACATAGTAACCTCAACCCTAACCCTAGTCTATGTTTGAAAAAATTCTTGGAATATGCTGGAGGTGAAAGGTGGCCCACCGTCGGTATTGAGTTTGTCTGGGGTGCCGTATGTTTGGAACAGGTGCCGACAGATGAACATCAACTTGGATGTGGTGACATGACCTGATTTTAGGTGGTACAAGGTACGCAACATGACCGACGTGGAATATGTCCATCACTATTTGTTGGAATGGCCATTCCGGGGCTGGAGTCATGATGATGGCTTCCCGTGGCTGGCTTGGGGCAATAGTTGCACAATTCGCTCTAAAGTAGCAGGTGGATGCATTCATGCCAGGCCAATAGACTGTATCGTTGGCGCGAACTTTCATGCCATTCACGCCTTGGTGAGTTGCGTGCAGGCAATGTAGTATTTTTCTTCTGGGGAATTTCGGTATGACGACTCTTCTGTCCATTAACACTAGGCCTCTGTCGTACCTCCCAGAAGTCACAGATATCAGATTCTGTGAGAGAACGTTTATGAGGGAATCCCTGGTGGATGACGTGTGTGAGCTTTCTGTAGGGATTGTCACTTCGGCCCGACGCCCGAATGTGGTCATTGCCCAGTCGGCTGGGGCTGTAGAATACACCGACTGCACCTCTGCAGAAAGGTAAGACCCCCCCCTCGCCGACGAGTGTCCTGGATATGACACTAAACAATCTGATGGTGAGGTTCCAGTAATGCTGGAGCTTTGGGGAATGCGGAGTATCCCATTTATTGCCATCGCTCCCAGGTCCACTTTGGCCCGGAGTGGTAGCACCTGATATGGTTCCTATCTATGGGTTAAATAGAACTAAACCGTGCTTCCTTCACTATGCTGATTTTTGTATTTAAACTGCGTATTCATGCTAAACTGAATTGCTCAAAATAGAACTGTTTTGACGTCTAAACTGTGTACTTATGCTGAAGTGAATTATCTAAAATAAAACTGTTTGACATTTAACTCTGTGTATTGTCCAGTCAGCTGGGGCTGTAGAATACACTGACTGCACCTCTGCAGAGGGGTAAGACCCCCCCCCAATGAGTGTCCTGTATATGACACTAAACAATCTGATGGTGATGTTCCAGTGATGCTAGGGCTTTGGGGAATACGAACCACCTCTTCATTGCCATTGCTCCCAGGTCCATTCTGGCCCGGAATGGTAGCACCTGATAGGGCCCTATCTATGGGTTAAATAGAACTAAACGGCATACTTATTCTAAACTGAACTGTTTGATTAAACTGAATAGCTTCAAATAGAAATGTTTTTGACAATTAAACTGTACTTACATTTAAACTGCGAACTTATGCTAAACTGAATTATTTGAAATAGAACTTTTTTTTGACATTGAAACTGTATTTTCACTAAACGGAATTATTTAACATAGAACTGTTTTGACATTTAGCTGTGTGTAAACAAAATCTGTACTTATACTAAACTGAATTAGCTGAGTTAGAACTGCTTGACTAAACTGAACAGCTAGAAATAGAAACGTTTTTCACAATTAAACTGTACTTACATTTCAACTATGGGCTTTTGCTTAACTGAATTGTTTGAAATTGAACTGTTTTTGACATTGAAACTGTACTTACACTAAACTGAATTGTTATATATAACTGCTTGAATAAACTGAATAGTTTGAAATAGAAATGTATTTGACAATTAAACTGTGTACTCATGCTAAACTGAATTGTTTTAGATAGAACAGATTATTTACATAAAAATGGATTTAGCATTAAATAACCAACAAAGGTTGATATGCCATAAAAACCCAACCAACCAACCAACCGAATGTGGTCCAGTGTCATGACAGCATTGTTGTTGCAAATATTTGTTGTTGCTTGGATGGTAGCTTCTACTACTGCAGCATCTATTTTGTCCATGAGGTGGAAATCTTTAGATTGTGGGTATGTGGGGCACAGGCTTATTAGGGTTTCTAACATGACTACTGGATTGCGGGAGACTGCATCGGCACCTTTGTGCCGTTTGCCCGGGCAATGTTGCATGCTGAAGGAATATCTGAGGCATTTCTTCTTTAGTCTAAAAAGACGTGGGTTATGTACGGTCTCTATCACCAAATATTCCTGTCAGTGGTTGATGATCGGTTACTACTATCACCTGTGGGCAGCCCATAACGAATATTCGGCCTTTCTCAATTTCCTGAGGTGATTGCAGCTGCTTCGCCCACAATAGATGCATACCGGCACTCTGCATCGATGCAGAATCTGCTACTTGCGCCATCCATCGGGACAACACAATGGCGCTTTTTCCGTGAGGCACGTGCAGTATTTCTGCAATGATAGGAAGCCCATACCTTCCTTGCTCTAATCTGGGGCTAGGCAGGTTACCCTGTTGTTGAGGTGGTAACTCCTTTTTTTACCAAACCCACTATGATCTGTTTGGATTGCTGGAATGCTTTTTCCAGGTTCTCTTTTCAAACAAAGTGGAATGAGAGAATTTTTCTCTGTTAAGGACCATTCCATTTTTCTCGTACAGTAATAAGTAGTCAAGAGTGTGATAGAAGGCGTCCGCTATGTTTTTGTCGAACAGTAAAGTATCGTCAACGATTTTTATTTGGGAGGGACGTTTTTGATTATTTCGTCATACCTACGTGTGTAGGCGTCGCCAGATGCTAAGTATCCTTGGGGCATTCGGAGGTACATGAAACAACCCCACTCCGTGATGAAGGTTGTAAGTGGTCATGATTCCTAGTCTAGGGGGATTGAATGGTAGCTATCCACAGCATCTAGGACCGTTTTTTGTATTTGGCGATACCTGTAGTGACAATTGGAATGGTGAGCTTGTGTGGTGTGTTTCCCGTTTGCATTTGGAATTTATGTGCTGGTAATCCATGGTCCTTCTTGGTTTCCCATTTTTCTTTGCAGTAATAACCATGGTACTGCACCAATCGGTGGGGGTACCAATTGGGACAGGAGTGATGATACCTCTCTTGACATCGTCCCAGAGGCCCTTCTTTACTTCTTCCCTGTAGTGGTATGGTGCTGGAATGGGGTTTTGTTTGGCTTTGGGGATTGCATTATCATTGAGGTGAATGTGGGCTGGAGGGCCGAACATTGCCGGGAATTTCCCACTTTTGTTGAACACTGTAGTGGCAAATTGTTCCAAAAGCCATTTTTTTAGATATTGTATATTTTCACTGGTCGGCGGGTGTGGAGGAATTTTAGGATAGTCGAAGTTTGGTTTATTTGGTGAAGGGTCTGTCTTGTGAAGATGGGTATCTGGGTGTATAGCATTGAATGTTACTGATGGTAGCAAAGTCATGGGTCTAAGAAAGCATGGAAGTAATATCCCGACATCAATACAAGCTGCCTTGCTGAAATATATTACTTGTCGTATACAGAGCCTGCTTCGTGATTCGACTCCCAATTTTGAACGTGACAGGTAACCAACCTTGATATATCAAGGAAAATCCTCCAACGGTGCCAACTTTTTTTTAGAGAGGACCAAGTTACTTTCTGAGAGTCCCATTTGCCGCAAGTATGTAAGTCCACCAAGCCATATGGTTGCACCACAATCGGGGTTGATCTTGAGTCTGGTTGAGTGTGTTGCAGGGATGTCTCTGATCCATCTTGGATCGAGGCATGGGGAGAATGGGATTAATGTCGCCTCAAACTCTTCAAGACCGCTATTACCCGGTTTATAGGTTCCAGTCGCTGAGTCAAATACTATGTGCGCAATGAGAGCATTCATGGCGGCTTCCTCATCACATAGCACCTTGTTTCTCTTCGCCCTTCGACTGGCAGACCCCCTCAAAGTGGTTTTGCTTGTCCCATGCAGGGCACATCCGTGGCGTATTACCTGATCCAGCTCCACCATGTTGGCGACTACAGCAGCCTCTACACGCATTTTGCAGGGGTCTCGTTTAAGCCACGGTCCTTTCGTGTCTGCGAGTAGCAGTCGATCGGGCCACGCCCTGAGCCCGACTTTGTTGACGATATGCTGACATCTGCAACCCTGCTATATCAGAAACATCAGATATTTCATTTTGGTCTTGTATGGCCATTACAAATGCTTCGGCGTGGCTTATATTCTGTTCCAGGGTCTTCAGCGACCCTGCTTTCGTCAGCATATCCGCCTGTAGAGCATTGTTAGCTATACACCGGATGGACTGGTCCTTGATATATATGAGGGAAAGGTCATGGTGATAATTTGGGCATATAAAGTCACAATCCCAGGTCTGGAACAGGTGATAGGCCATGTAGCCGAACTAGATAATTTTGAACGGTTTCGTTATCGCTTTGAGCGATCGATGTAAACGAAATCCAGTGCATCATGGGATTTGATTTCCGTGTAACTAGGACCTCGAGCATATCAAGTAACTTGTTAGGGTTTGTGTTGAAGAACTCAGAGTAGGTATTGATAATGGAGTTCTGGACGGTTTCGTCAGCACAGTAAAATAGCTGAACGTTAGTTTGTACAGTGGGGAGATTAGTCATCCTTGTGAATATGTCGCAGTTTATTCTGAATTTTCAGAATTGTTGTGTCGTCATTTCCGAGTTCCTTGAGCATCGTACGGTCCAGCCTGTGGAGACTGTTCCTTGTGATTTCCTCGATAGAGAATGTTTGAGCATAAATCTTGATGGAGGTAGCAGATATGCTTGCTTCGACGAACGTGCTTTCCCATCCTGCCAAGTCCCATCCTGTTTGTAGCACCATGTCGAACTTCTGATGTATATTGTACTTGCACTTGAATATTGTTCTCACGTGTCGAATTACATGTCAAGATGAATCTGACTAGAGCATGAGGAAGGAAAGATTATATGTGCATCAGAGCGTTCCACAATGCGTGGGTGGTTGAGTCCATTCCCTGGCCAGTGATTGGTTGCCAGCTCAGGAGTGGCTATGCTAGGGTGCATATGTACTGGCCTGCTCGTTGACATAGTGGTGTCTCTGTATTGAATTACAGCTCACTTTATTTTTGTCTGCCAGCTGGACGCTAACAGGCTGCTGAACCGGTAAGTGTTGTTATTATTTTGTCCTACATGTTAAGGCAGTAGCTTCTTCAATATGCACAACATATACATATATATATGTATGGTGTGTGTGTGTGTGTGTGTGTGTGTGTGTGTGTGTATGCCTTTTTCAAACCCAAATTCAGTCATACCAAATATTCAAAAAATTATAAGGTACAGATCAAGAGTAAGTTGAGCAATCAAGGGAAAGGAGTAGCATCCTCCCCTATACCTCATTATTGTAGTTATTGAAAAGAGAGCATTCAGGTTACTTGGCCAACTTACTCAACTTATATGTATATATATATTTTAAAATGAGTAGGTCCACATGTATGGCACAAGGCATGGTTAATGGGGTATTCAATGAGACTTGAACTCACTTGTGTTTGTAGTTTGAATGGTTTTCAGTTGCTTATGGTTTTTTTTAAGAAGGTAGGTCCTTTATTTTTTTTAGAGTGTGACCAAGAACTAATTACAGAAATTAGAGTAATTCTGCCCCATAGAAACACAACAATTTTTAATAGAACTATGGGAAAATAACTGCAAAAAGAAGAAAAATCAAGAAAAATCCTGAATAAAAAACTACATGGCTAAAAAACCTACCCCAAAAACAGGAGAAAGAAAAAGAAAAAAAAAGATGAACTAAAGGAAAATAAAAAACAAAAAAGAACATAAACAAACAAAAAACACAATACAATGACAAAAAATATAATCCCCACAGGAGAAAGAAAAAGAAAAAAAAGATGAACTAAAGGAAAATAAAAAACAAAAAAAAGAACAAACAAAAAACACAATACAATGACAAAAAATATAATCCCCCACACAAACAGCATCTAAAAGAAAAATCAACGTTCCAAAATACCAGACACATACAAATAGGCCAAAACACCCATAAACAATTACCCCCCCCCCAAGTAAGAAAACACTTTCAAAGTGAAAAACATAATAAAAAGAGTTCCCTTAGAAACTATTACACACAACAAAACTGGCCAAACTACTACACATACAACTCCTACACACAATAAAATTGGCCAAACTACTATACATATGACTCCAGAAAAAAAAACAAACCCCATTATATACAATAAAAGCCACCCAATAAACGACAACACAAAAAGTCTTTATTTAGAAAATACAAACAAAAATTTCAATTTTTTAAGAAATACAATCAAAAACCATTTTTTAGACAAAACAAACCAGAGGAAAAAACTAATTTAAAAAACGAAAGTAACATCAAACCGAAAATCATAAACTTACCTACACACAAGTTAAATAAAGACCAAATAAACTTACTCAAACGAGGTCTTAAATTTTGCCCCACTCCAAAGTGCAACATTGGAAAGCTTAAAAAAGATGTCAAAGAATTTGAAAGAAAATTTAGGCTAATAGAAAAATTTAAAAATAAAAAAAATAGAGTTGACTCCCTAGTAAAGAATAAGACAAAATTCTTCCCAGACAAAAACAACAATAGTAAAGTAAACACATTCTTCGAGAAATTATGGAATATTAGCCTAAAAGAAAAAACAACAAAAAATAACAACTCACAAAATCAAAAACAAGCCTTGAAAAATATACAGGAAAAAGAAAACATAATTATAAAAGAAGTAGACAATGGAAATACCATAGTCATCTTAGATAAAACATACAAAATAAAGATCCAAGAAATATTGAAAGATGAAACCAACTACAAACTTATAGATACAAACATAGACAATGATATCATATCAAAAATCACTAAATTCTGCAAAATACACAAATCACAAACTAAAAGTGAAAAAGACTTCTTAACAAACTATGTCTCCATAACCAGTAACTTCTATGGACTACCAAAAATTCACAAGTCCAAACAAATAAAAAACGACATAGAAACACAAAAATCCGAATGTATAGAAATCTCAAACCCTAGTGACCTCAAATTTAGACCTATAGTAGCAGGCCTGTTGTGCTTGACTTAGCAAACTAAGAGACATTTTATTACAACCTTTCCTAAATAAAATAAAAAGTTATATTAAGGACAACATAGATTTTTTAAACTCCATACCAGAAAAAATTGATCCCAACACACTCATTGCCACATTTGATATCAAAAACCTATATTGCAATATCCCCCATGAATTAGGAAAACAAGCCATCTCATTTTGGATAAATAAATACCCAGACACATTACACCCAAGATTTAACAAAAAATTTATCATAGAGGTTATATATAATAACTCCTTCCAATTCAATAGCATTAATTATATTCAAACCCTAGGAACAACTATGGGAACTAAAATGGCATCAACATACGCTACCCTAACCCTAGCATATTTAGAAGAATATCTATAAAAAATAATTGGTAAAAAATACGGAAATGACATAAAAGAAGAATTTACCAAATCATGAAAAAGATATTTGGATGATTGTTTCATATTCTGGAAATGGCCATGGGGAGACATCAACAAATTACACAACCTCCTACAAAACCCACACCCTAAAATAAAATTTACAATGGAACACAGCTCAAAAGAACTACTATTTTTAGACATCCTAATAAAAAATGTAAATGGTGAAATCATCACAGATATCTACCATAAACCAACAAACACCTAATAATACCACCACTTCAAAAGCCATCACGCCAAAAACTGTATAAAATCCATCTCTTACACTCTAGCACATACAATACACACAATAATCATGGATAAAAACCTAAAAAAAACTCACCTTAAAGAACTACACACAACCCTACACCAGAGAGAATACCCAACAACACTAATAAATAAAGGATCAGAATTAGCAGTAAAAATACCACAAAGAGAATTAAGGAACCTGAAGAAAACACCTCAATGAGAAACCCCTAGCATATGTTGCAACCTACAATAAAAACAACCCAGAACTATTCACAGAAATAATGAAAAATCAAGAAGAACTTAAAAACAATGACAAAATCAAAGAAATACTAGACACAAGAAAAATCATAAAAAGTTAGTGACAATCCAAAAATCTTAAAAGAATACTTACCTCTTCTACATTTGGTGAAAATAATGCTGAGTATTAAGCAAGAAGATATCAAGTACCATTTTTTGAGTCTTTGGTATGACTTGACCTGGGATTGAACCCCAGTCTCCCAGGCCATTGGTGAGCACTCTACCCAATAGACCAATGCCCATAAAAAATGTAAAACATGATGACAAAACCAAATTTTAAAAATTAAATAAAAATCCTATTAATCAACTCAAACAAACTCATCACAGCTAATAATGCTGATTGTAATAGCATAAAACTAAAAAAATCATTGGAAACGATAAACCTAGATAACTATATGGAACTGTAAAAATCCACAGAGCTAATTCTCCACTTCGAAAATATCCCAAGGCAATCAGATTCTATCTCCATATTTCCACTTAAAAAAAACCAACATAATTGTCTTACTGCAACATATAGAAATATTCTAGTTAATAATACAAAAATACTTCATACAAACAATAATATCAAAAACTTAAAAATCCGAGAAGCTTTGTATATAAAAGTTAGATGACCCACTACTAATAGAATTAACCTCAAAACTAATGATAATATTTTTAAATGTTTAAAATAGAACAATCTATATTACAAAGGATAGATAGAATGAATTTTATTTTACTTTACATAATAGAAATATTTAAAAATAAATGGTCACTACCGCTCAGCATCACCTTGGTGATATAAACAAGCTTCACTTTGGTAATAAAAATAAAAATAGAATAATAATTCACTTTGAATATCAAACAGTTTTAATTTACAAATAAACATACACATTACCTTGATAATGGTTCTGATGAGAACCAAAATTATTTGGTATACCACAAATGGCTCCTTTCGAGAAATCATTAACAAATTTCAAGACCATAACATAAAAAAAACATTAGGACTCTTGAAAGGAAAAAGAAAAATTTCAAAATAACAAGGATTCCATTTTATTTAAACAAACCTGTTTAAAGGAAAAGATGCAGCCTAAATACACCTTTTATATAGGCCTAATGAGTAGAGTGTTCACAAATGGTCTGGAAGACCGGGGTTCAATCCCAGGTCAAGTCATACCAAAGACTCAAAAAATGGTACTTGATGCCACCTTACTTAACACTCAGTATTATAAGGTATGAATCAAGGGTAAAGTGGAGCAATCCAGAGAAAGAAGTAGCGCCCTCCCCTACACCTAGGTGTAGTAGCTATTTAAAAGGGAGCCTTTGGGTTACCCTCGAGTGCGGTCGCCAACATTACATATATATATATATATATGTGTGTGTGTGTGTGTGTGTGTGTATATATATATATATTTAATAAAATAAAAAATATATAACCCAGTTGGCTGGAAGCTGTAGAATACACTGACTGCTACTCTGCAGAGGGGTAAGACCCCCCCCCCGCTAATGAGTGTCCTGGATATGACACTGAACATCTGATGGTGAGATTCCAGTAATGCTGGAGCTTTGGAAAACGTGGAGTACTCCTTCATTGCCATCGCTCCCAGGTCCACTCTGGTCCAGAGTGGGAGCACCTGATAAGGCTCCTATCTATGGGTTAAATAGAACTAAGCCATGGTTTCTTGAGTTTACTGTTTTTGGCATTTAAACGGCATATTTATGCTAAACTGAGTTGCTCAAAATAGAACTGTTCTGATATCTAAACTGTGTACTTATGCTAAACCGAATTATCTGAAATAAAACTGTTTTGGCATTAAATCTGTGTATTGCCCAGTCAGCTGATGCAGTAGAATACACCAACTGCACCTCTGTAGAGGAATAAGATCCCCCCAATGAGTGTCATAGATATGATACTAAACAATCTGATGGTGAGATTCCAGTGATGCTGGAGCTTTGGGGAACGCGGAGTACCCCTTCATTGCCATTGCTCCCAGGTCAACTCAGGTCCAGAATGGTAGCACCTAATAAAGTATGTACCCATGCTAAACCGAATTGTTTGAAAAAGGACTGACGATTTGCATAAAAATGGATTTGGTGTTAAATAACCTACAAAGGTTGATATGCCATAAAACCCAAACAACCAACCAACCTAAAAAACATAGATAAAATAAAAGATATCGCAGATGTGGAAAGAACATTTCAAGGATGTGCTTGAAAACTCTCCAGAAATCACAGATAAACCAACAGAGGAAATTATTGATGGCCAACTAGAAATCCAACTAGGACACTTCACGGAGGATGAACTCGAGACAGTTCTAAAAACATTAAAAGCAGAAAAACAGTAGGACTCAATGAAATATCTCCTGAAGTATGGATGACAAGAAAATACTTCTTCAATTATGTAGGGCTGTTTATAACAAAAATACAATTGAAATATGGATGAAAGACTCTATCTTCTCCTTTGTGAAGAAAAACAACCACAAAATCACTAAGAACTAAAGAGGTTTAATTTTACTTCTACAGTTACTTGTATTCAACCTAAAGTTGAGAAAATTATTAGAAATAATCAGAATGGCTTTTGGAGAAATTGATACATAAATTCTCTTCAAATTACCAAAGGAGAATGTGCAAAAAATCTCAAGGCAACACATTTGTTCATAGATTTCTCCAAACCATTTGATTTGTACACAGAAAAAACATAGAATAAATACTTCTAGCATATTCTTGCAAATTCATCTGCTCAAGCCAAATTTCTGAGGCATAGCCTGGAGCGGTCAACAAGAGACATTGGTTTCCACATGAACTTAGATAAAACAGAGATCATGTATCAATATGGTGTCCTTATTAAACGGCAAGCCACTGAAATTAGTAGACCAGCTCATATACCTTAGTAGCAATATCACATCTACTAAAAGTGATGTCAGCATATGCATAGGTAAGACATGGACTGCTATCAACAAGTTAATGATCATATGGAAGTCTGATCTCCCTAATAAGATAAAATGGGATTTCTTCTAAGCTGTACTTTATTAGTACTATTGTACTATTGACTTTAACTTGGAGAAAAAGATGGATGCTGTATGCTGCTTTGAAAAAAACCCATGGAAGCAGCACCCCATAAAACAACAGTTGCACAGCAACTTAACTCCCATCTCACAAATCATCCGAGTAAGATGAACAAGATATGCTGAGCACTACTGGAAAACAAGGAAGAATTCATGTGGCCCTCTTCTATATATTACAACACACGGACATACCAGTGTAGACAGACCAGCAAAAACTTACATCTATCAACTCTGTGCTGATACTGGATGGAGTCTAGAGGACTTACCAAGTGGGATGGCCCAAGACAGACAGAGTCAAAGGAATCCATGCTGTCAGCATACCTAGATGATGATGATGAAACACAAGTAAAATGAAAATCAATCAAACTATTTCTTTATTAGCCAATCTATTTCTATTTTTTCTTTTTCTCTCATCTATTGACAAAGAAGTGTGGGGACACAAAAATAAGGGACACCAAAAAAGGAGTAAGCTGCCCCAGTCAGTCAGCTTACTGGGTCTTGTCTGGGGCAGATGGTTTTTTATGACCCTCAACAAATAGGAGAAAAATGACATTCCACCAGTCGGTGAGTTCGTGAACTTTGTTGTCTCTGTATTTATGTAAGCAGTAGTATATATATGTTTGTTGGCATAAATGTAAAATGTGTTAAATGTATTTGGGCTCAGTGTTCTTTATTTTATATTAAAATGTATGTTCGGTTCGATGGGATCACTAATACGTGTACATAAATTGTTAAACCCATTAAAACCAACAGAAGCTAAAATAAGCAAATTCTTATTCTCATCCAATTTCCTTTAATATATGATATTCCTGGTGATCTCAGACTGACAAAGTTTTGGTACAGGTGGCCTCAAATACAAAAATGTCCCAATCTGACACAAATCTTGTTTACTACTCCATCAGAATATAAGGGCATACAAAGGAAAAATTTTGTCACACTTTAGATAGCCATGTCAAGAGTTGAAAATCTGCCTTTATCTTTTCTCATAAATGTCATAAATAAATCATTTTCAGTAAATTTCAAGTTTATATTTATATTTTCCATATACGGAACATATTGTAAACTCCTATGTGAATTTTTTATTCTGTCTATTGTAATGTATTCTTTACCTAACTGTATAACTGCTTTTTATTAGTTTCTTCTTAATGTGATTTCTGTAATGCATCATTTAGTACATTAGTAGTTTAGCATTGAGTTATTATAATAAAGGTACAAATGTGGAGGTGATTTGTCAAAACAAATAGAAATATATATATAATTTCAAATGTTAATTTGAAATTGATGCATGGTGATTTGTTTTGAAGTTAAAAAGCCAAAACTTCCATTTAAAATCTGTTTTTACAAGCTATAATCAATAAGTCAAAAGTATATTTATCATAGATGTAAAAAATATATTCTAGATATTTTCACAACCAGTATTACTTACACATGTTCTTCAATTAACTGCTTTTTTGTTAAAGCCATCGGATGGTTGATCGTAGTAATACCATAGTTGGATGGATTAGCATTCGGAGGGAGATAACTCCGTAGAATAATGTTATTCATTATATTCAGGTATATTACAATTGAAGCCCAACCTTTATTGTTAAACCAAACCTGAAAAACAATTTTAAAAAAATATCAATGTATATCAAAAAAATTAAGAATACCAATAAGCAGTATCATATTATCCATATACACACATATCAGGATGCAGTGCTATATAAATAAATAGTATACACCTCAGTCATAGTTGTTACATTTAGTAGATAAAATATATATACAAATATAACTATTATTGGACAGAGGTACTACATTTTATCATTATTCAAATTAAAGTTAAAATTCAGGTTATTTCTTTTTCAAAAAATGTGAAGAATGAATGACTCTATTATTACTTAAACAAGATATGAAATAGCGATTTTTGTCTGTCTTAGAAGAGTTGTGCAATTGCTTTTTAATAGCATCTTACAATATATAATACAATTCACATATTTCATTTATATTGCCTCATATTTTTTGCATTATTAAAAATCTTTAATCAATGGCAACTTGAAGATATTTTAGCTGCTTACTTTTATTTCAAAAAGACAATTTTATTGCTTTAATCTTATAAGAATAATCTATTTTATCTGAGTTCATGTGGAGGTCAATGTCTCCTGCTGGTTGATTCAGGCTATGCAGTGGGGATTCAGCAGATGTATTTGTGAGAAGTACTAGATCATCTGCATAGTCTGCACTTGTCATAGTTTCTGCAGGATATCATCTGCTTCTTGCCTTTTTTAGTGTTAAACAATTTTCTTTCATAAGATCTATTTATGTGTGAAGTACATAGTCTAGGCAGATTGTAAACAAATATGGTGTTAACATATCTCCTGGCAAGACTCCAGCAACAATGTCAAAGAATTCAGTGTTGCCATCTGGTGAGTGAACCATTGCTTTCATGTTTTTGTAAAGCTTCATTATAGCTTATATTATATTGTATAGTTTTTTAGGGGAAAACAAATAGTTTGTAGTATTTCCTCTATATTTTTTGTGTATGGAATGAAATGCCATGAAGAAATTTAGGAACAATAGGGTTACCTCATGATTTTTTACACATACTCCTTTAATGATTTGATGGATAGTCAGAATCTGTTAGATTGCAGATCAATTTCACCAAAAACAGTTCTGATATTTCTTAATTTTCTTGATCAGGTTGAATATGATAGAAAAGCATAGCATTATAAACATTAGCAGCTATAGCAATAAAAATTATGCCAATGTAGTTCTTAGTGATTCCTAGGCCACCATTCTTGGGGAAGGGGATGATCCAGCCTCTTGTTCATTTCTCTATTAGGTTTTGTTTGAGACAACATTGTCTAATTGGAGATGTATGTTGTCAAATTTTCTTGTTTTTCCTATATCAGGAGGTATTTTCATCGAAGCCTGCAGACTTTTGGTTTTTAATTTTTTCTGTACTGTGCTAAGTTCTCCCTCCATGAACAGTCCTAGTTTGATGTCTTGTTGACTATTAATAAATTTATGATTAAAACACTGAAATGCAAATATCTATTTAACCATTTTTAAAAACTTTTCTGTTGTTGTACTCATTATTTTTGTTGTTTGAAATATTTTGTATCTTTCAAATTTGTCAAAAAATGAGTTCAAAGTTCCAAAAATATTATTAATGAATAATCCATCTGCTAAAATAGAGAATGAAAAAATAAAAAAAAATTGTAGAAACAGTTGGGAGCTAATTTTTGTATTTGTCAGTACAATATTACAGTGTAATAGTTTACATTTTTACCAAAAATTTTATAGGAGAAATTAAAGGATTACCTTTGCAATATTTCTAGTGATTAAACTGCCAGAAACTTTTTCTAAATCAGTCCAGAATGAAGTCATGTTAGCTGGACGATTGAAGGCTGCACGTGAAAGTCTGTTCATTACTTTTGACATCTGAGTTCGATTTAAACGAGCAACAGGATTTAATTCACCAAAGCTGAGACCTCCATAACTGAAAAACATTAGAGAATGAGGAATAGTATGTTAAAATGATAAATGATGCAAGATTCACCATGTAAGAATTGTGTCAAATAAATTGGGGCATTATTTATGATTTTGTTTTCAATATTAAAATTTGCTTTTTTAGCATCATGAATATTCTTATGTTTTCTAATGACTAATCAAAAACTGAAAAAAATATTAAAAAATGAAATCACATATAGATGGAAAATTACAACAAATCTTTATTCCATGAATATATATATACATACATATGTTGGATATTGATTAGAAGATCCCTTTGACATGCCGCATGAAGTTATGTGTGTGGCATAACAGGAAGTGCACTGGTTTCCTAAAGTAAACAGGATGTAGGTGGTTCCCTAGTGGAAATGCTGCATAATTTGCATAGATGGCTTAACAGGAAGTGCATCTGTCTTCTAAAGTAAACAAGGCGCAAGTTGTTCCACAGCAGCAGTGCCATGTAAATTGCATTGGTAGACTGCTAGAAGGAGGTGTGTCCATGTGCAACATGTAGGTGGAACGTGTGATAGTGAGGATTAGTGGAGGCATCCAGAAAATTATTCAAACCAAGGAAGATTTCAACCCAGGCAAAACGAAGCAGAATGACAGGTTTTACAGAAGAACCACAGTGTCACCCATGTGTGTGGATTTCAGCTATCTCCAACACTCTGTCAATCTACCCACACATACATTTTGGGTAATAAACGCAAAAGAAAAAAAGCAGATTATATTTTTATACATCAATGTTGTAGTCTTTCTCTGCTATACAATATATATATATATATATATATATATATTGTGACGTTGCATAAATAGTTATCCCAGGATGAGAGTCCATTCTATGCGCATGTGATCTCGAGGGCAGTCAGGACCCTCCACAAAATAAGTCCCAATCAAGACTCCTATTTCGGGCATATGGTAAACCAGCAAATAATGTGGAGGTTAATTTGCAGCTAGACTGATCTCAGACGCTGGTAAAGGGGTACCAATTCACTTTCACATACACCACCAAGTCCTTTGTCTTCCTACCCCCTCAGATAGCAGAAGAATGAGCTTCTGGGTTAGAAATTATTAACTGTAGTCAAATTTCCAAAATCCCCTTGTAATGTTTTAAGGTGGCAATAAGACATTTAGCGAGAATTAATGAAAGTGATATGACACTGAAACAAATATGTGCAAAAGAAGACGAATCAATAGAGGAAATAACACAACCAAAAGCTTTCAACACAAGGGTGCATATAAAATACAACAAACTTTTAATAGGCGACAACCAGACAAATAATGATGAGGTTTCAGAAACAGTTCTTTTTCCTTTCTCTTTTCTTTTTACAATATAACAAAAAGTTAAGTCAACAGGAAAGCACCAAACGGAAATGTCTCTCAACAGTCCTTTCTTCTTTTTTCTCTTTTTTTCTTTCTTTCTTTTTTCCTCTTACTAGTGAAAAGAGTCTAAGTCGCCGGACTAAAGCATGTAACAAAGTTCATTCACTAATTCAACTATTGATGAAACAGAGTCTTTTCAGTTTCTCTCTTTTTTTTTTGAATACATATAACTTTCCAATATTTAGGAATTGTAGAAGGAAAACAGTTTAAGTTGTACTTATCTTTGACGAGTTTCAATGTTCAAATTCCTTTCTCTCCTTTTTTACAGGTGAATGACCTCCCGGAGTTGGCAGAGATCAGCGTGTTTCTCTCGCAGACTTCTGTCCAAAAACTGAAGATTCTTCTTCAAATTTCTCGGGCAGTGACATTTTGGCGCGAAGAGTCTGTGGGCCAATCATTTGATTTTTCCTCTTCCACTACTCTGTCAGGTCATGCTACTCGAGTGAGCTAGTCTCCTTCCTTTGTTCAACAGACTACAGGTCACAGAGTGCGGGTAGCTTGACCTTCTTTCTCCTACTGTTTTAACGGTCAGTCCTAATGCCTGCTGATTCAAATAAAGAAGGGTAAGGGAATTGACCTCCCCTTCCCTCTCTCTGTAGCATACCACATCACAATATATATATATATATATATATATGCAAGAGTCATTCAATAAATAAAGCGAATTCTAGCTAGAGAGTTGGCAACAAGAAGCACTGTTTATAGTCCCATCTTTTTCAAAGAAATCAACTGTGATTGGTCCTTTCATGTCCCAGAAAACTGTCAGCATGACCTTCATTACTTGACTAGTGCACCCAGAAAATTTTCTTTATGGGAGAGTTAGTGTATTTTCACTCCACTGACAGTCTTTTCAGCTCAGGCTCATTGTAGTGGCAAATCCATGTTAAGCTTATAAATATATTTTCAACTAGAATATGCTTTTCCATACACATCACACATTCTTTTGTAAACTTCACATAGTTTACACTTCCCAGCCACCAAAAATTTGATGACAGACCTCAGTTCAAACCTCAAGTATTCTGTTTTATTTGCTGCCATTCTGAATAGTCTTAAAACAAATATTCTTGCAAGTTTAAAATACTTTTTGTTCTTAACCAATTCCAAACAATTTAAACAATTCTGAAAAAAAAATCTATTTTGCTTTTTTTTTTAAAAGAATTCCTCTTTTTTCTTGAATAGGCCACATGTTTCAAAATGCTCCTCTAATTCACAAATCTGTGAATTGGAGGTTAGTAGCTCACTTGTAATACTGATGCCACCCTCCCCGTCAGTGTCTTGGACGACCATTTTGAGACATGTGGGGAACAGATTTGGGTAGATTGTGCCTCTCTGTTTGATGAACTGGGACTGTTATGTGGTATAGGTGGTGACAGTAAAGCTATATAGATGGTGCAATTTCAGTTTGCCTCTTTGAGCAGTTTGATGTACTGTGCTTTGACTTCTTGCATTTCTAGAGAACTTAACAGTGTATTAATTTCAATACTGACAAAACCCTTCTTATAATCTATAAAAGCAATGCAAAGAAACATTCTCTTGTACTCTCCATTAGCTGTGTTAGAGTGGTCCATTGTGTTATAGCTCTCATTGAAATCTGCTTCCTCCCTCGGTTGCTGGTCATCAAGATGTTCTGTTAGTCTGGTCACTATAACTTGGGTGAACAACTTACAAAAGGCAAATGGGATGATATAGTCATTGCTGAAACCATCAGTCACAGATGATGTTGACTGAACAGAACAATTAAAGTTCAGCTGTTGGCCTCAAGATAAATCATATGAAAACTAAATTAATGTATTCTAAAGATGAATCACAGAGCTGCATAGAGGTGGGAAATGATGAAATCAAGGAAGTGAAGGAATATCTCTATTTAGGATGGATGGTGAATAATTGTCGAGACATGAATGTAGAAATAACATCGGTGCAGAAGGTATTTACCACAATAAAAGATCTGCTAAAGGCAAAATTGGACAAGATCTTACATGCCAATCTCTTTAGTGGCACCATTTAACCGGTGATGTTGTATGCAAGTGTAATGAAGGAACAGAGATTTGTTACAGCATAGAAGGCTATGGAAAGATTCATACTGGGAATATCAATGCATGAAGCAGAGCAGAGTAAAGGATATGATTGTGGAGTATTGAAGAAGTTCTACTGGGCTAAAAACACCAAAAAGTTCATAGACAAATGGTGGACACACAGAGTTGTCGAGTGGTATCCAAGAGATATGAAATGACCAATCAGAAGACCTCCACAATGATGGGAAGACAAAATTATTAAAGGATTTTGTTCCAATATGGAGAAGAAGGGTGAGAGCATAAACAAAATGGAAGTGCATTGTAGCTATTGATATGAAATACATCAGACAGCCTGGCCAATAAAGGATTAAAGAAAAAATTAATTAAAAAATTACAATTAATCAAAGTCCTAGTAGAGTAGAAAAACCTAGAGCTTTTGATCTTTTAATTTTTTGCATGAAAATAGTTTTCTCTAAAATAATTTTGTATTTTAAGAGTAAATTATTTAACTGACCGCTTTTTGAAAAACTTCATATTGGTTTTAAGAAGCCAATCACTGATATTCCGTGCAGTCATGTTGTATATGATATCAACAGTAGAAAGTAAGCGCATAGGAGGGGAAGGTCCAGCAGCACCTAATAAAAATAAAGCATTTTATACAATTAATATTCAAGACAGAAGATATGCCTAAATCAACTTAAGGTACTCTATATCTTCGAAGATGTATAAAAAAAATAATCTTATTAGATGAATTAATAAGTGGACTTTTAAAATGTATAGAATACATTTCATTTAATTTACAGTTTTATAAAATGTTTTGAATAGAAAAATTAATTATCAAGATATGCTTCTTCAGGACAAATAAAAAAAATCCATTACTTATATATTGCAACTTGATAAAACATATACTATATGAAGAAATTCAATTATCATTATTGTTGTTGTTATTATTGTTATACTAATATATGAAGGAATTCAATTACTATTATTATTGCTGTTATAATACAAGCATATGAAGAAATTGAATTATTTCCTTAAATGAAATAATTGTTACATCCATCTTATAGTAAATTATATTCCTATTTTCATCAATAAATCAAAATTGGTTTGTCACTATGTATAGTTCTACATTTCTACTTGGAAAAAGTAAGAACCCTCTTATCCTCCCAGCTAAGAAACTTAACATTATATCACCACATTTTTTAAAAACATTTTTCATTAATTTTAAGCAGGGTATGTTTAATCAAATCATTTGAAATATAATGATTTTTTTTAAATATAATCTTGCAAATTGTAGTGACTTACCATCAGGACAAATTTGTACCCCTGTACCACATGAACACTGAGGTAATTTTTTAGGTATTGGACCAAATCTTTCCCATTTACGATGTAGCTGTTCACAAGGGAAGTCTCTGATAATTAATAAGATATTTTGTAAATATGATATTATTATACAAACATTAGGGAAATCAACATACAATGAATCAATGTTTATAAAAGAAACTTGCAAAAACAAAAAATATCAAAGATTATTCTGTATTTTCATACAAAGCTTCAGAGATTTACTCATATATATATATATATATCTATATATATATATATATATATATGTATATTTAGGCAGCATTTCTTCGTTAATGCAAATTTCATTAAACATAATAGACATTTTATGTCTACATATTTTCTTTTGGATCCGTTCGAATTCCCGTATTACTTTTATCGTATTCTGGGGGAATTGATTTATGTATTGTCCATAGTTGCATGTATCCCTAGTACTTTCTGCCCGACTTTGGGCCATCATCAGGGGAGGATCTATTACAAAAGTGATGTAACTTTTGTTTTAGCATATTACGACTGTGTAAGGGCGTCTTTGCTGTTGAAGGTTTTGGCGTTTGTTTTTGAATGTGATTCTATATTTAGTGCCAGTAGCTAAAGACATTTAAGTACATTAGCACTGGTTTGAAAATTAATTCTATTAAGTGTCGGCTGTAGGTTTCTGATATGTAATGCTTTGAGAATCTGAAGTTTTTGTTTATTATTTTGATGTTCTAATATTGTTGTGTTGTCAGTGAGAATTTTCCGTAGTTGTGTTGTTGGGCATGAATGTTTTTTTAAATGCTGAGCTATTGAACTTGTGTCAGAAAGGTGCATTGTAAGTCTCCTCGACAGGGTAGTTGAGGTTAAACCAACATATATATTATTATTATCAGAGATACAATCTCCTAAAGGACATTTAAATTTATATATAACGTTGGTTTTTTGCAAAACTCCAATCGAGGGAGAGGAATTATTTCTAATGACTAGATTCGAGGTTTTAAACTTATTATAATATATAACAAGTTTTATTTTTTTATTAGGATCAGTGGGGAGTATGTTTTTGTGAATCAATGTTTTCAAGATTTTTTCATCGGATTTGTAATTGTAGTGCATTTGGTTATGATAAAAAAGTTTGATATATGTTTGTTGGCTGGATGGAGTAGTACACTGTTTATTTTGTTGGTTAACATTTTTGATCATACGTTTAATTTGTTCATCAACAATATATTTAGGAAACCCATTGTTGATGAGAGCCTGTTTTATGTTTTCTACCTCTTTATAAAATATTGTTTTGGAGGAGGAGATTAGTTTGGCACAGGATATTAGATTATGAATAATTGCTTTTTTATATCTGAAGGGGCATTCACTTTTAAAGTTGAGGGTACAGGAGTTATTACTAGAGGGTTTTTTGTAAGTATTTTTTATTTCATTAGAAATAATTCCTCTCCCTCGATTGGAGTTTTGCAAAAAACCAACGTTATATATAAATTTAAATGTCCTTTAGGAGATTGTATCTCTGATAATAATAATATATATGTTGGTTTAACCTCAACTACCCTGTTGAGGAGACTTACAATGCACCTTTTAGACACAAGTTCAATAGCTCAGCATTTAAAAAAACATTCATGCCCAACAACACAACTACGGAAAATTCTCACTGACAACACAACAATATTAGAACATCAAAATAATAAACAAAAACTTCAGATTCTCGAAGCATTACATATCAGAAACCTACAGCCGACACTTAATAGAATTAATTTTCAAACCAGTGCTAATGTACTTAAATGTCTTTAGCTACTGGCACTAAATATAGAATCACATTCAAAAACAAACGCCAAAACCTTCAACAGCAAAGACGCCCTTACACAGTCGTAATATGCTAAAACAAAAGTTACATCACTTTTGTAATAGATCCTCCCCTGATGATGGCCCAAAGTCGGGCAGAAAGTACTAGGGATACATGCAACTATGGACAATACATAAATCAATTCCCCCAGAATACGATAAAAGTAATACGGGAATTCGAACGGATCCAAAAGAAAATATGTAGACATAAAATGTCTATTATGTTTAATGAAAATATATATATATATATATATATATATATATATATATATATATATATACGAGGTGCCTTCAATAAGTTTCCAGACTGTTTTTGTACAGGCATTTAAAATTATTGAACACTATAGTCCAGACCTTGGTCCCTGTGACTTTTGGTTATTCCCTAAGCTCTAGGAAAAACTTAGAGGCTGTCGTTATGAGACAATTGAGGAGATGAAAGAGGCTGTGACGAGGGTCATTGACATGCTCACACAAGAGGATTCCATGGGGGCTTTCCCGTTGGAACAGTAAAATATTGCAGCCAGAGGAGATTACTTTGAAGGGGACTAGAGTTTCATGTGTGTACTATCAATAAAACTGCCCATACAAAAAAAATCTGGAAACTTATTGAAGGCACCTCGTGTATATATATATATATATATATATATATATATATATATATATATATATATATATATATATATAGGTACACCGAAAAATCCACGGTTTAATGATGAAAAACATTTATTTTACACAACAAATATTTATTTTTTCAACAATCTTTTTTTCTCAAAGCACTTAATTCAATGATGAATATTAATTATATAAATCAAATATCATATAGTGACAAATTCAGATTCAATATATATCAATGTCTCAAGCTACAGAATTATTGGTCCACATTTGTAAAATAAGACACTTAGTTTATTCAAAATTTATAACCATTTACCAATTTATTATATACAAATATATATGTATAGATCATGATATTTTTAAGCATAAAAGGTATATGGCTTACTTGATAGTGTAAAGGCTTGTATTCAAACATCTATTACCCAATCCATATCTAGAGAGAAGAATTTCTTCAAATTTCTGTGTTATATTACTGTAAGGATTATCATTGCTGAAATGAATAAGTTTTCAATTAAATAAAATGAATGGTTAGGAAAAGTTTTGTCATAAAAACTATGATATTACAAGTTTTGTCAAAAAAACTATGATATTACAAGTATTTACCTACCATAAATGAAACAATAAGTCAATAAGTAATTTCCCCTAAAGTTACACTTCAATACACTGCATTTAATTGATTAACATATTTGTCCATGCCATGATTAGAATCAGACCTATCCATAATTGTTTGAACAGTTAAGCAATTTGCAGACTCAAATTGGCTAGAGACTTTCAAAAATAATTTTTGAAATATCCCAGATATGCAATGTCATGCAGCAATGAGGGAACAAAGTATGGAGATAAGTGATGGGGAATCTGAGGTGATCATTTATGATAAGATTAATATATGGGAAATAGGAGAAATCTCACAGGTAAGCACAAGCATAGATCTATGTTGTTGAACATAAGAACAATAAAGGGTCAAATGAAGTACAACAGGAAGTTATAAGGATTTTAAAAAAGAGGTGGGGGACAACTGGATCACATGTTGACACTCAATTTGGAATTGAGGATACAGTTAATATCTTTAATAGGTGGCAACGGGAAAGGTAAAAAAATATCTCCCTGATTGGTGAGCAGATAGAACAGTTTTAAAAAACAAGCAAAGAGAAAAAAAAGAGACCATTTAAGAAAGAAAACTCCTTACAGCATGAACATACAGGCTTGAGGGAATGGAGGAGGAAAGAGGAGATGGAGGGAGATAGAAAAAGAAAGAAAGGTGAGAAGAAGTAATTTACAAGCTTGTTGAAGCTAGTTTAAGTGCCAAATTTATTGCACAGATTTCAGCAGAAAATATGGAGGCTTTGTTGCAGAGCCGATAAGTGAGTCAACCCCGCAAATGAATTTTAGTTTAATGCATGTGAGTAGTGACAACCAAAGACAATGAAGAGGACAAAGAGACAAGGTTATAAATACAACAAGGATGGCAATTTATTGACAGAAATTACAGACGTGATCGTAGTGTTCGGTTTTAGTACTGCGAACCGAGTGAACAAACGGAGAGATGGTGGCCAAGGTTTGCCAGGCCTTAGCATATACGCAGTCGAGTGAGCAGATCGATGAAGCTAGGGCTTTGTCGTTCCCCTAGCTGCGCGAGCGTATCGTTTACGGTGGCTATGGCTTTGTTGTGCCAGATAGCTGTGCGAGCATATCATTTATGGTAGCTATAGCTGTTTGCGCCATATAGCTGTGTAGGCATATCGTTGACGGTAGCTATGACTTTGTCGTGCCATATAGCTGTACGGGCGTAGCGTTGATGGTAGCTATTGCTGTTTGCGCCATATAGCTGTGCGGGCGTATTGTTTACGGTAGCTATGGCTTTGTCATGCCATATAGCTGTGCAGACATATCATTTACGGTAGCTATGGCTTTGTCATGCCAGATAGCTGTGTGGTTGCTAAGGCTTTTCGCGCCAAAGTTGTGAGGGCTGATCGAGACGATAGCTAAAGCTTTTCGCACCAAAGCTGTGCGGTAGCTAAGGCTTTTTGTTCCAAAGCTGTGGTGGTGGCTAAGGCTTTTAAGGGGGCTCATATCTTTCCCAAGGGTAATTGCCTGAAAGTGAACGTAATAGTGCGATTGGAGTACGAACTCGCATACTACGATTCCGCAGTCCAACGATTTAACCATTACACCACGAGGACACCCTCTTAAAAGAGTTTAGATTGCTTGTTAAGGGTCCTTTTTGAATTTGTGGGGGGCAGAATTTTGTAATTGGATTGCTATTTTGCACTCATTGTTAAACCAGGGTGTGTTGCGTCTGCTTGATGGTGAGGTTTTTGGTATATTTTAATTTACTATTGCAATAAATGTTTCAGTAAAATGTTTTATTAGAACTGTACTGTTTGGGTTTTGAAGCAGTCTTCTATTTGCATAAGGTTTTAAATTGTTGCCATTCAGCCTCATTTGTTTTCCAGCAGGTAGGTCT
The DNA here is from genome assembly GCA_963585895.1 of Sepioteuthis lessoniana. Lineage (NCBI taxonomy): Eukaryota > Metazoa > Mollusca > Cephalopoda > Myopsida > Loliginidae > Sepioteuthis > Sepioteuthis lessoniana. The sequence continues at coordinate 75,158,637 of OY757907.1, forward strand.
GTTGTTGCTGTGGATAGGTTGTGTGATTTCCAGTATTATGGAGAAGTGGTCACTGCAGCAAGGATTGTTATGGACCTTCCATGTGCAATCCATGTAGCTTGAAGGATCAGATTGAGTGATGTCAATAGCTGAGTAAAAGCTGGTAGATGGGTTGAGATAAGTTAGAGATTTGTTATTTAAGATACAGAGATTATTGCCATTGATTACCTTCTCCAGATCCATGCCTTTTTGTTGGTTTTCAGGCATTCCCATATAGTATTGTGATCATTAAGGTCACCTAGTAATATGTGGAGTTTAGGAATTTGTTCTATGGTTTATTAAATTTTTTGTCATTTATGGGATTATCTGGAGGTATATAAATGGAGCAGATATTTACTGGTTTGTGAATTGTAGTTTTGACAGCAATCACTGTTGATGTTGATTTGCTGTTGGGGTATGTCTTTCCTAACAAGGATAGAGACACCTAGAGGAGCCCTGTGTCCATCTTTGTATAGGGTATTATATGATTGAAAGTGTTTTATTTTGAACTGGTTCTTAACTTTGAGGAATGTTTCTTGAAGACATACAACTTTGGGGTTATATTTATTTAGGAATAGTAGCAGTTCTTCATTATAAGCTCTAATTTCTCTACAGTTCCATTGTATTATTTTGTTAGACATTTTTTATTATATTTAATCTGGACAGTTCCACGGAGTTATTTTGTGGTTCATTATTAGTCTTTTGCTCTGGGCTGTTTGTTGGTTTATTCTTTGGGTTTTGGGTTTAGTTAATTGGGGGCTGCTCTCTGTTTCCATTGTTTCTAATAGTCTGAATTTATTCATCGTTTCTATATTTTCTTTCCCTTGTATTTTCAGTTTTGGTGTTGGTTTTTGCTTGTCTTTAAGTGTTTTTTATTTGAAGAGAAGTCTGTAGAAGCAGGAGGCCATATTGGGGATCTTTTGTTTTTTGATCTAGTTTTATTAGATTTTGTTACAGGGTGATTTATAACCCATGTGGATGGTGTTATTGCCGGTTTCTCCACAGTATCAGTTTTCCCCAATTGGGTCTGTGTTTGGGCAGGTGATTCCTCATTGTTTCATATAAGATCCACTCATGTAGTTGATGCATTTGAAGCTCTGGTGGTATCAAGCAAGGCTTTGATTTTATTGATGAACCTTTCCCAATTGCCCAACTCCAATTGGATTAAGGTTTTAACAATCGTCTCATACTTGTATGGAGATTTATTATGTTGGACTGTTTGGGAATAGATAATGGTCTTATAGCCTACCACTAATTTATGTGCTTCATAGAAAAGAATATTATTCTGATGTTTTATTGTGAATATTTCCTTCTCTTGCTTCAACTCTCACAAGATCTGAAGGCACACCGGATGATTGCCACCACAACTGGCACATTTATATGGGAATCGACAATCATTAATGTGATGGTCAAGAATCTGTTAACCATATTTCCCACACAGTTCTTGCCCTCTTCAATTATCCTCATGGTGGCTATATTTTTGTCATCTGTAACATCGCAATGGATTGGTTATGTATTGCTCCACCCTCTCCATTGTATAGCCAACTTTTATTTTTCCAGGTATTTTTGGTGTGTTAAAGCTCATTATATATGTATTCGTCTCTATTGTTTTTCCTTCTTTGTTAATTGATACTCTTTTCACTTCAGTCATACCTTGCTTTTTTCAGCTCTCTTTTTATTTCTTTGATGGTGCATGAGGAGAGTTCTTTACTTCTCACAACCCTCTTACTTATGTTCACAGATTTGTGAGGGTATGTTTTGACACTAATATTGTGATACATTGTCATTTTTAGTAGAAAATCAGCATGTTTCCTCTTTTCCACCTCAACAAACTGAGTTTAATATTTTAATTTTTTGACAGTGATGGGCATTAAATTAGTTGGTATTACTTTTTCAATCATGAAGGGTGATAAATTTGTAATTGGAGCATGTTAGATTCAATGATTATGAATCAAGGAAAAGTTGCTTATGAAGAATACCATTCGTTTAAGTTGTGTTTGAATTTTTTGTTTGAGAAAGCTATGTTTGTTATATGCTTTTCTCTGGTCCTATGCTCCACTACCCACCACAGAGTCCAACTTGAGAAGGGAATGAACAAAAGAGGAAATCCATTTGCCTTGGCTGAGATGGCAATACAATACCAGTATACGCATATTAAGAGCAAGATTTTGAGCCTCTGCCAAATTCTGGTTTTTATAACTCAACAATCTAACAAGGTCAAAATGTCTTTTCCTTTAACACAATTGACCCTCAGCCACTGCCTTCTAGCACCTATAAGATAAAGGGTTGGGCATTGTTCCGCAAGAGCAGATTGGATAATACATTCTGGAGAAAATAAACATATGTGTGCTAGGGCATGATGGGACCAGCCGATTGATTGAATTAAGCCTATCTGACTGCTTGTCAGACCAAGTAAGGGCCAAAGTGGTATGTTGCAAGTCATTGACTACTCTGTTGCCATATTAATGCCTGCTCAACAACCAGGATTCTGTCCTAGAGCATTACAGGTTGCCACCCATAGCCAACAGGTGACCCCATTGGGGGAGGGGGTATTACCCTTCTGCAGAGGTGAAGTCGGCGTATTCTACAGCCCCAGCCAACAAGGCAGTGCTGGCCCAAGAGTGAACATATTAGTGTATAAATACCAGTTTGTTTAGTAGTAGTGCAGGGTCTGTATTGAGTTACACCCTGTTTTATTTTTGTCTGCCAACTGGATGCCACTTGGAATCTCTGGGCTAGTAAGTGCTATTATTATTATTGTTATTCTATACATTAGAGTGGTAACTTCTACAGCTACCAAGACTGATGAAATGTAAACTTTCTTGCTGTCTACTGCTGGTGCTTGAAACAGGATGCAGTGGCTTCCAAGCAGAGGAGGAAATCCCTGAAAATACCTTTCATCTATGAATAGCTTTTTTTGTGTATTTTTCAGTTAACTATGGCACAATGTGAGCTTTCTTTGAATATATCAACACTAAATTTAGCCTTATTTGTTTAATTCAAGAAGAAAATAAATAGTTATGATACTGTTCTATACATTTTAAGTAAGACCTTGTATCTTAAAAATTTTATCTGATTAGAAAAAATGAGTATGATATTTGGATTCAACATAAAAAATGCTTTAAAATCAGCTATTATATATTCGACATTGAAAACATCACAGAACAGTATAATAAAGCAGAAAAGTAAGCCTCAGAAACTAAGAGAGTAATTATAAGTTATGAATTTGAAACTAATTTTAATAGGAATCAACAAGCACACATGTGAAAATAGTGTGTGTATATTTTTCTATCCATGTACCAAAAGGTCCAACTCCTGAGCTTAAAAAGGTTATATGTGGTGCCTTCAATAAGTTTCCAGACTTTTTTAACAGGCATTTAAAATTGTTGTAGACTCTTAAAAATTCACTATGTTATTGCTATACATCTGATGAGATGACTGACCAATTTTTATGATTTCCGGTTCAAATGAATAGCTAAACCAGGAATTGGAATACACCCTACTAAAGCCTGATTGTCACAGCTGGTGAATTTCAAAAATGCAATCTGGACGTAAGGACACTTTAGAAGAACAATATGCAATGAAATTCTGTTTTAAACTTAGAAAAAATGCCACAGAAACGTATGGAATGCTTCAGACTGCTTTTCGACCATCTTGCATGAATTGAGCATCAGTTTTTGAGTGGCATAAGAGATTCAAGGAAGGCAAGGAGTCTGTGGGGAATGATGAGAGGTGTGGGAGGAGTAAGGAAGTCAATACACCAGAGTTGATTGGCCAAAGGTTTAGGGCTAGGGTTACTATGTTGAGGTTTTAAGGGAGTTAAGGAAGAGATTCTGTTGAAAGAGGCCAGCACTCTTCAAATCGGGTCAGTGGCATTTCCACCAGGACAATGCACCAGTCCACAACTCCATCCTTGTCACAGACTATTTGACCAAGATGGGCATCAAGACAGTTCCTCACCCTCTCTATAGTTCAGACCTTGCTCCCTCCGACTTTTGGTTATTTCCTAAGCTCAGAGGCTGTTGTTATGAGACAATTGAGGAGATGAAAGAGGCTGGGACGAAGGTTACTGACATGCTTACACATGAGGACTTCCATGGGGCCTTCCAGAAGTTGTTGGAACGGTAAAACAAGTACATTGCAGCTGGAGGAGATTACTTCGAAGGGGACAAGAGTTTCATGTGTGTATTATCAATAAAAGTGCCCATACGAAAAACTTATTTAATGATCCTCGTATGTAAAGAAAACACATCATAGCGTAAAAGTAATAAAAGAAGTATGCATATAAAAATGTCTTAGTATTCATTCTTCCAAACAAGAGATGTGTCTGTGTTTGAACATCATACTGAAACAGCATGAGGTCCACAATGAAAGAAAGGATAGATCATCAAACGAACACAATGTGGAAATCAAAGCGATCATTGTCATCATCCAAAGAAGAGTGTTCGAATAAATCAATATGTTATATCAAGAATGTTTTTAACACAGCAAATCTCTGCTGTTATAATAGTATGTTATAATCATACACCCAAAGAGTATGTAATAGAAATATGGTATTACATGTTCATAATAGAATTCCATAGCTCTGGAAATAAACACCCTAATTGATTTCTCAAGGTTTTTTGAGACTCAGCTTCAGAAATAAATGTCTGAATATGATTATACATATCTGTATGGAATGGACATTTTCTGTGATGCAGTTTGATGTATTTAGTGGCTTGGATAATGGAATCAACATTTGATACTGCACTGATGGCAGGTTAAGGAGAAAATAATACTTTTTGATAAGGACCCAAATCACTGTCAATCAGCAAAAATTCTGCATGAACCAGAAATACATTACCTAAATCACAATTGCATAAAATATTCACTAGTTTTTTTTCATTTTTGCCATCTCTAAAATCTGATGATAAGTATTGTTATTATTTTATAAACAATAATAATACTAATTATCAGATTATAACCTGATTACACTAGAAAGCCCAAATTATCTAATATCCTTAATCTCAAGATTTACACCATTTTAATAAGGAATTATTTACAAATAAAATTTTCAAATGAATTTACATATAATTCAATATCATTAATAATAATCTACTGAATCTTTTATTTGCTATACTTATAGTAGTATGCATCAATAAGTCAAACCTGTAAAATGAGTAGAGATGACGGTCATTTTCTCGTGGTACATAATGCCAAGGATGGAGTTCTAATGGCGGTTCAGAATCATATGAAGGATAAATTAAGGCAATCACCATAGAAAGTAAAATAAATGCAGCTGGAAGAATAATCTGAAAAGTAAAAAGAAATATTATTTTAATAAATTTCTGAAGATATCAGAACATTAAATTTTTCATATATTTTTTATAACAACATGGTAACTTGAAGACCTGTATATAAAGTTATATTTAATGAATTTACATATTAATTATGTAAATTTAAATAATATTAATTATGTAAATTCAAATAATATTAATATAGACCATATACTATTATTATTAATTTGTAAACTGAATTGGAAATTGCTTTATCCTCTAAGATGAAGCATTTAATGCTATTGCATTAACAAATATGATGTACCATTTTATGTTATAATAACAGACATACAAAAGTGGTTATTTGGTTGGTTGATTGCTTTTTATGGTATTGTAGGTTATTCAATGCCAAATCCTGTTCATGCATATATATTAAATATATTTGATTCATAAATGAAGAATTTGTAGGTAACATTTTTAAATGAACCAAAGCTAATTTGTTTACACATAGTTAGATATTTCCATTTATTTCAATATATTACAAATATGTTTGTTTTGTTTTACAGCATATCAACCTCATCGGTCATTTAATGCTGAATCAAGTTAAAGAAAATAACTCTGAAAAGAAATTCAAAGGAGAGGTCTAAGGAATTAATGGTAAACTTTTGATAATTAGTTGGATATTTGTTTTTTTTTATTAGGAGTTTATTTGTAGGGAATTATGTTGGGGAAGGGATCAGTTTGTTAGAATATATTTAGTAAAGAAAGGGTTTGTAGAAGAAATTTGGTCTTATTGTAAATTTCTTTAGATTTTTATGTATAACTTCACTGTTTTTAGAAATTATATCACATTATTTCAGTGTTTTGGAACAGTTCCTTCATATTGTTTGCACTATAGAAGGTTTTTCTTATATGGGTTAGGTCAGTGCATTCGATGAGAATGTGCTTCATGGTGTATTTGGTCTGACATGCATAACACATTGGTTGTTGTTTTCCTTTGAGTAAATAAGAGTGTGTTAACCTTGTATGACCTATCCGGAGTCTGGACAATGTAACCTCCTCTTTTCGTTTTTTTTTAAAGCTTTGCTTCCATTCCCCCAGTGTGGGTTTGATTTCTAATAATTTATCATTTTCATTATTGTTCTAGTGTTGTCTTTGCTGTAGTATGTATTTATTTATTTTCATTTTAAAGTCTATATGTGGTATTTTAAATTTCTTTTCAGTGGTTAGGTTTATGGTAGACCTGGCTGCTTTATCCGCTTGTTCATTTCCACTGATGCCAGTATGACTTGGGACCCAACATACCTGTATATCATTGTCATTTGATAAATTCTCCAATTTTCAAAGTATTCTTATTATTAATGGGTGATCAATTTTCTGTTTTTTAGTGATTTCAACACTGATAGTGAATCTGAAAAGATGATGAATTTGTTATTTCTTGATTCTGAAATGAGATCAAGAGCCATATTGATTGCACAAGCTTCTGCACTGAATATAGAGGTATCATTTGGGAGATGTTTTTTAAAAATTTTTCCTTTATGTATTGTAGCACATCCTGTTATTTTATCCACTTTAGATCCATCCGTGAAGATGTGCAAGTGTTTAGGGTATTTCTCCTTAACTTTTTCTAGTTCCTCTTAGAAAATTAGTGGATGGGTTTTATTTTTGTGGAATTTACAAAGTGTTAAGATTATGTTTGGAGTCCTTATAGTCCAAGGTGGAATATCTGGTATGATGGTTTTATGGATTTCAGTCAGGTCTACTTCTGCTTCTTCAATGATTGTTTCCATCCAGAAGCCAAAAGGTTTTATGGCTTTTGGAATAGCTCTTTGTACTTGGGAAGAAAAACTTTGTGGTATGCAGGATTAGTTGGACATGACTTTAATTTGACGTAGTACTAGAGGGCCAGTTTGTAGCTTCTAATATTTGCAGGAGCTTCATTAGTCTCTACATATAGGCTCTTAGCTGGGGATGTTCTAAAGGCTCCAAGCACTAGCCTAAAGCCTCCATGATAGATTGGGTCAAGGGTTTTCAAGTAGCTCTTTCTAGCTGATTGGTATATGATACTGCCATAGTCCAATTTAGATCTAGTTAATTATAATAATAATAGTATATTTCAATCAGCTCCCCATTCTTTGTAGGCCACCACACGCAGCAGCTGCAATGTTTTGTTGCATTTCATTTTTAGATATTTTAAGTATGGAATGAAGGTCAGTCTCTTGTTGAATATTATCCCCAGAAATTTATACTCATCTACAACTGGGATCTCTACACCATCGAGTTTCAGACTGCAATTATTTTTTTGACAAAAATGGACACATCTTTTTTCTTTCAGAGAACTTGAAACCATTTACTATTGCTCATCTGCTGATTTTCTTTAGTCCTAGTTGCAATTTCCGTTTGATTGTGTGGATATATTTTGATTTGCAACATATCATGAGGTCATCCACGTATAGTGACCCATCAATTCCTGGTGGTAATTCCTTGGTTATATTATTTATCTTTATATTGAACAGGGTTATACTGTCCTGTGGGACACCCTCTTCCTGATTTTTTACACTTGAAAATGTGGTATCAATACAAACTCTGAACTTTCTATTAGATAAGAATCCCTCGATAAATTGTGGTAATCTGTCCTTTATACCTAGTTCATGCAGGTCCTTCATTACTCCATATTTCCATGTTGTATCATAGGCTTTTTCCAGGTCAAAGAATATAGTGAGGTGTTCTTTTTTAATGAGGGCTTCTCTCATGTTTGATTCTAGTCATATTAGATGGTCTATAGTGCCTCTCTTTTTTTTGGCTTGTGGTTTATCTCCATAAATCTGAGAATTTTCCCTCTTGTCCATATTTTGCTCAGTATTTTCAAGAGAAATTTTAGAGATTTTTCCGGAAGTTTTTTTTAGAAATTCATAATGGATTTTGTCCGGGCCAACAGCAGAATCATGTGATTTTTCTATGGAGTCTTTTAATTCTCTTAGGGTGAATGAATTATTATACTCTTCTAGATTTTTTGATTTGAAGTTTAGTTTATGTTTTCTACATCTTTAATGGTTATAAATTCTTTTTTGCCAATTTTGTTTTGATGAGTTTTTAAAGAAAGTTTCTGCTAACAGTTCTGTTATAGTTTTATCAGTTATTATGGAGTTATCTTTTGAGAGATGCTTTATTGGTATTGTTTGTTGTTTGCCTGCAATTTTCTTGATCATTTCCCAGATTACCTTTGGTTTAGTTGAGCAGTTTAATTTATTGACGTAATTTTGCCAACATTTTCTTTTTACTGCTTTTATCTCTTTACGTGCCTTTGTTCTATTTAGTTTATATTCTATCTTTTTGGAATTTTTTTAATGCTGCTTTTCACCGTCTGATTGCTTCCTGGCATTTGTTGTTAACCAGGGTCTGTTTTGCTTATTTGGTGTTGCATTCTTGGGGATACAGTCTATTGCTATGGAGTTCAGTGTTTCAGTGAAATATTCTATGGTGTCATTATTTGCCTCTTTGGCTCTTTGTGTGTTAGTTTTTTTGTATTTTTCTTGAAATTTTTCCCAATTAGCTTTCTTTAATTTCCAATGCAGAATTTTTTCTCTGGTAGGTTTTATATTATTTAGGAGAACTGGAAAGTGATTGCTGCCACAAGAATCATCGTGCACTTGCCATATAGATAGATAGGTCACATATGGTTAAGTCAATGGCAGAGATATTTCCACTAAATGGGTTTATGTATATTTGCATGCCTGTATTGAGTAGGCAACGGTTACTTTCATTTATGATTTTTTCCAAGATTTTACCCTTTTTGTTTATTTCTTTGCATCCCCATATGATATTGTGACTGTTAAAGTCACTCATTAAAATAAAAGGTCTAGGAAGTTGTTGCAACAGTTGGTCCAGTTCAGTGTCAATTGTTGTATTTTGGCCTTTGACCCAGCCAAAAATGCCATTCCAAGGTGATGCACTGGAAGGAAGTGACACATTCTAATGGCAGTTATGAGAGGAAATCGTGTGGGCGGAAATTGGCTGATGAAATGGGACAAGGTAAAAAATTCCCATGATACACTCATAGACTGACGCCCTGCAAGAGAGTGACCTCTGAACTGCATGACAGTTATTTCCACTTGACGACGATCCAACATTCGATTCCAAAGATCAAGTGGGTGTTGAACTATTATATAACTCAATCAATACAGAGTTTGAGTTCAGTTCCAGTAGAGTTGGAGACGGAGATAGATGAGAGGTGGTAGGGAAAGCCACACCCGGCAGAGGGGGCCATCGGGAACCCCGATGGAGTTTGGGGACTAGAGAAGTTACTGATAAGATGCAGTAAAGAAAGCCAGCACCCAGCAGAGTGGACCCCAGGGCCTCCGGTTGAGCATCAGGAGAACGAGAAAGACACAACGTTGACAGCCATAAGAGTGGGGGTCAAAATATTTCAGTTCTGTTCGGTCTCCAGCTCCCTCTCACACGCAAACCTTGAGTAACCGTTTTCGAACCTTGCAATAAGTCTTCCTGCATCTTTATCATTGCGTCAGTAAAAATATAACATTGTCTGATTTGGTGCCCATGCCAGTCGAGTTCTTCAAGGACTCAGAACGAATCTAGTTACCGTAAACGACAGTCTTAAGCATCTCAACACGACATCAACGAAAAGGACAAAGAAAAAATGCTGGAATTGAAAGAAGTAAAAAGAAAAAACAAGAACAAACCAGTGTAGCACTATATGGGTGGCCAGAGCAGACGATTCTTTTGTCTGTTTTGGCGCGAAACCAGACAAAGGATTTTTGGACCTGAAATCTCGCCGTATCCGGAAGTGGTAAGGGGACACGAAAAGAGAGTTGAGTGGAAAAAGGAGCTAAGAGGAGTTGGCGACGGGACAGCAGAGAGGCGAGTCAGCAGAAGAGTTGGCGTGGAACCACGGACAGATGCAGTCGACTCCGGAGACAGTAGCAGAGAAGATAGGGTCCAGCGAAGAAGATTGAGTCAGGATGTCGGCATTCCAGTTGCTTTGTGGAATTTTCGCTAGTAACCCACGCCAGCGTTAGTCCGCACACGCATGTAGTGTTGCATATCCTCCTTCTGCTCTTGGTTAACCCCAAACATTGTTCATGTTTGTTCGTCTGTTTTATTTTCTCCTGTCCCCCCGATCGTATTCTTGTGGTGGCAAGAAATGTGCATTACCCCCCTCGGACCACTAGTTGATCACCGGCCAAGAAGTGACATGGTTAGAAGAAAGTTAACGTGTGTGGGGGCGAGGGGGCGTAACGTTACACCAGCAACAAAAAAAAGAAGGTAAAGGAACAGACCGACGCGAAAAGAACAGAAAAAAAAGAAAAGAGGAAGACAGTGCAACATGCTGGAAGAAAAGAAGAAAAAAAAAAAGAAAACAAAAAACAAAAACAAACCAGCAACAGAAAGAAAAATAAAAGAGGAACAGTAAGTACATCGCTCATTCATATAATTCTATCTCTCTGTCATTTAATTTGGGTTTGTAAAAAAAAAGCCTGATTATAATAGTGAAAGATTAGTTTTAATGACAAGGGCCTTTTTAGAAGGATAAAATTGGAAATAATTAAAAAAAAAAAAATGTGTGATCCCTAGATAAAAATTGAGATTACTGCTAAGTGTAATATTGTATCATAGTAAGGGAGAGAAAGACAAAGGGAAACAAGATGACTATGGGACAGTTACGGGCCGTTTTTTGAGAGACATTTTATATAAACAATATTGTCATAAATAAAATTTACAATAGACGGGGTCTTTGTGCGTAAAAAGTTATAGTAAACAATAAATTTTTATGACTGAAATTTTTTATAGTAAATAGGTCTTGGTGAGTAAAAATTTGTAGTAACTTGTCAGTGGTCCAGACAAGTGATGATTGAAAATTAGAATTTCAGTCCAAGATCTGGAATCCCGCATATCTGTAGTTAAGACTTTTTGGGCAGGTTTTCATGTTTGGAACTTGTGGATTAGAAATGAGAATTTTAATCCGAGAGATGGAATCCTGGGAGCATCAATGGGATTGTCAAAGAATTTCACACATTGGTGTTTGTCTGAAGAATGTGCATATACTTTTTCGATATTTGTGAAGTTGGGAGATTTGATATTTTCAGCGCTGGTAGAATCAGGCCGTTTTTTTTGTTATTGGAGACATGGGTATTGTCTCGGACTTGTCGTAGTCCGTGTCAACTGAAAATGGTCTCGCCGTGGAGGCAGAGTAACTAAGAGACAGATGTTTTTTGTGTCTGATGAGGTAGACAGGTATTTTGTGAGTTCCCCCTGGAGTGGAGCTTTGGGGAAGATATTTTGAAACAGGATTTTGAATATAATTAAGAGATGCACAGAATTTTGACGGAACCAGGTGTGGCTAAGATTCGCAGATTCGGATTGGGAATTGTTTGGAATTGGGAAATGTTGTTGGCTGAATTGATAAAAATTTGAGTTGTTTAGAAAAAAAAAACCCTGGGATATTTTGTGCAAAGAAAAAAAAAGAAGAAGAATGCTCATAAGCTATTGAGAAAGTTTTATTATAAATCAGGCTTAATTATGGTACTATAGACTGAAATTGAATAAACTGGGAAGCGAACCTATAGTTATAGTATTAAGGTAAGAACAGAGAGAGGTAGATAAAAGGTTGGAAAAAAAAGGGACATTGAATGAGCAATTTATTATGAAAAAAAAGGAAAACAAAACAAAAAAAAGAAAAAGAAAAAAAAAAGCTACAGGACAATGAAAATGGCACAAAAAAAAAAGAACTTGAACATTGTTGAACACAGCATATAGAAAAAAAAAGAAAGAACAGACATTTTTAGTAAAATAGACAGCACATCAGTACATAGATTGAAAAAAGAAGAAAAGAAAACTGAATATTTGTGAACTGTGATTGTAATATTGTTTTGACTTGTTGTAAAGTGAAAAACTTTTTGAGTTTAAAGGCAACATTAGAAAATTTTTTTTCCTGTTCATATTATGAAATTTGACGAAAACCATTAACAGAGGATTTTATACTAGGTTTACTAATAATTGTAATTATATTGATTCTAAATGTTTTTTTTTAGAATTTTGGTTTTTGTGGAATAGGAAATTTTTTTTTGGTTTCTGTTTTGACAAATTGGTGGCTGACGCAAGATTAGGACAGACAGTCATCCAAGTGGTGTTACAGATTGTTGTTGGGTAGACGGCAAAGAAAGCAATTCTATCGAAGAATTTGCCGGCCCATGAAGTTGTTGAAGGTCTTTGGAGGCTTCTATTTTTAGATTGGAGTCCAAGGATGGAATAAAAGCATGGCCTACTCCAATATTTTGTGGATGATGTCTGAGTCTTTCAGTTATGATGGTGTTTTGGATTCATGTGTGATTTGGTGAAACGAAACGAATCTGGGAAAGGCGAGATGCCTATATATTGGTAGCCACAAGGGTTCCTGATTAAATTGAAAAGAAACCCGGCGTGGGTTTGATCAGGTAAAACAAGGGCTTGCAAACCAATGGGCATGGAAACAGAAACTTAATGAAAAAAAAATGGGTAACACATTGCTAAATAAAAATTTTTTTTTTGCGTGGTCTATTTTAGGTGGTTATTGCATGTGTGTCAGATTGTGATACATTTGGATATATTGAGATACTTTGTTTTGGGCCATGATTTTTGTAGTTTATGGGGAATGCTTTGGGCCTTGAAGATATTGTGTTATAGTTTATGGAATTCTCCGGTTACTCCAGGTAGGAACCTGTTGAGCGAAGAACTGGAGTGTAGTCATGAGGAATCCAGGTGAAATGTATTGCTGGAATGACCAAGGTCATGGGGTTTGTGACCAGGATCTAGGACCAGAGTATGGTCCTTTTAGGGTTTTGAAATTTCTTCAAGGAATTATGGAGGGCCCGTTGTGTTGAGAGGATAAAAGATGCGTCCGTATTGTACCTTGATGCACACATGTTAAGATGGCCAACCACGCAAATATAGTAAAAGAAATTTAGATAATAAATAGCCGGGCAAGTGTTACATAGAGAGAAGGTTGCCTTCTAAGTAAGATATTGTTTGCTGTAGTTCAAGTGATTCTTTTTGTGTTTTCAGCCATTATTGTCCTTGTAGATTATTCTGTAAAATATGTGTGAGGGTGATGGAGACGAATGTGAAGAAAATTCCACATGAGGAATTTTGAAAAATAATTAACAGATGATTGTTGTATTTTGGCCAAAAATGCCATTCCAAGATGATGCACTGGAAGGAAGTGACACATTCTAATGGCAGTTATGAGAGGAAATCGTGTGGGCAGAAATTGGCTGATGAAATGGGACGAGGTAAAAAATTCCCATGGTACACTCATAGACTGACGCACCGCAAGAGAGTGACCTCTGAACTGCATGACAGTTATTTCCGCTTGACGACGATCCAACATTCGATTCCAAAAATCGAGTGGGCATTGAACTATTATATAACTCAGTCAAGACAGAGTTCGAGTTCAGTTCCAGTAGAGTTGGAGACGGAGATAGATGAGAGGTAGTAGGGAAAGCCACACCCGGCAGAGGGGACCCTCAGGAACCCCGATGAAGGTTGGGGACCAGAGAAGTTACTGATAAGATGCAGTAAAGAAAGCCAGCACCCAGCAGAGTGGACCCCAGGGCCTCTGGTTGAGCATCAGGAGAACGAGAAAGACACAATGTTGATGGCCATAAGAGTGGGGGTCAAAATATTTCAGTTCTGTTCAGTCTCCAGCTCCCTCTCACATGCAAACCTTGAGTAACCCTTTTCACACCTTGCAATAAAGTGAGAGGTACATATATTTATAAAGAAGTCTTCTTGCGTCTGTTTATTATTGTGTCGTTATGATGCTGCATGTGTAGATGACAATATAACACAATGATTTGATTATGAGGTGGTATGTATATAGAGCATATGGTTATGGTACAATGTAATGTGGCTGATGCTGCTGCAGCTTGAAGATTTGTGCCAAGTTGTATTCTGCGTTGGGGGGTTTTGTTATGTATCAGGATGGATGTGCCGCCTGAGGTTCTATTTTAATCATATGATGTATAGTTATGGATTGTCATGTTGTCTTTCAGAAAAGTCTCTTGTTGGACATAGTTTCCCAATAAGAAGCAGTAATTCATTCAGGATTGGTTACATACCTCTTATATTCCACTGGATGATTTTATAAGCCATGGTTCAGATGTAAAAAGGGGTGTTTTTTCAGGTTTGTTCTATCCATGCTTTTTGGGAGGGTTTCTTGAAAGTGTGTGATGTTAAGGTTTTGTTCAGCTATTGATAATGGTAGTTCATTACAGTTTACTTTGTAGTTATGGTGGTTCCCCTGTGTTAACTTATAGGTATTTTGGTATTTGGTTTTCTCTTGGGTGAGGGTATGTTTTAATTTTTTGAGGGGTTTGTTTTGCGGGTAGGTTTTTTTTTTGTTTGGGTTTTGTTTAGATATGGGATCTCATTCTCCATTTCCATAGTTTCCAGAGCCTCAAATCTATCTCTAGTTGGGGTGGCTCGTGTTCTTGAAGTTGACCTTGATCTGTTTTTTTCTAGTTTTGTGCCAAGTCCTGATCCATTGGCGGGGGGGTTTCTTTATAATTTCCTCATAGAGTGAGGTCTGTGGTGGCCTAGCAATAGAGGTCACTTCAAAAGAGGGGTTTTTGGGTTCTCTTTATTTGATTTTGTTTGTCTCTCATGGTTTGTTGAATCTTTGGTGTTTGTATTTTCTTTTGAGAGTTGTTTGTTTTCAATGACAGTTCTTGTTATGGTTTTCATTTCTTGGATTAGCATTTTCATCTCATTTATAAATTGGGTGATTACTTCAGGTTTTATTCAGGTTTGATTATTTTCATATGTTTGGTGTCCTTGTTGGTTTGTGCTTGGGATGTTTCTTTATGACATTTCTGAATATTTCACTGCTTCTATCATTTTCCTTGCCCCTGGGAATGTAATGTTTTTTGTGTATTTTATTTTAATGATATCTTTTTTCCTTTTCCAGACTTCACAATCTCTGGAATTTGCAGGGTGATTTTTTCTGCAGTTAATACAAAAAGCTTCCTTTTGACAGTCCATGTGTCTTATGTTGTTTTCGCCACATCTTCCACACACTGGGGGTCTAGTGCATCTGTCCTGATGATGTCCGAATGTCTGGCATTTGAAACATCTAAGTGGGTTTGGTATGTAGGTTTCAACTTTTATTTTCATATATCCTATGCTAATTTCTGTAGGGGGTTTTGGGGTACTAAAATTTAATATGTAGGTGTTTGTATTTATAGTTTCTCCATCTTTTTTAATAGTGATTCTTTTAATATCTGTAACATTTTGATTTTTTAAATTAGTTCTTATTTCATCAAGTGTACACAGTGAGAGTTCAGAACTCATCACTACACTTTTGGATAAATTTAAAGATTGGTGGCGGGAGGTTTTAATTATGATGTTGAAAGTTTTCCATTTTAGGATTTCTTCCACTTGTGTTTTTTTCACTATCAGAGCTTTGAAAGTGTGCTCTCTTGGTGGATTTATTTGTAGCCATTTGAATAAGTTGATGAGTTTCATTGATTATGCTCCCACGCCCACCATGGGGATGTCACTAGGGGGAAACCCATTCACCTAGGGACATCAGGGCTACATAATCAGTATACTCATGCTGATGGTAAACTAATAAGATTTGTCCCTGGGGTTTCATTCCCAAGATAATTACCCACCCAGGGACAGGGGGGAATATGGGTCTTTCCTCAGCATGATTGATCCTACAGCCATTGCACTCTAATTCAGAAGTTTGTAAAAATATGAAAGAGTGCTGACAGGACCAGCCGATTGATCGAATCGGGCCTCTCCGACTGCCTGTCTAACCCAGTAAGAGCCAAAGTGGAGTGTTGCAAGTCACATGACCTTTTTGGTTCCTAGGTCATAGACTGCTCAGCCACCAGGATCCCGTCCTCAAGCATTACGGGTCACCACCCACAGCCAACAGGTAGCCTTGTTGAGGGGTTTTACCCCTCTGTAGAGGTGCAGTCAGTGTATTCAGCCAAAAGGGTGGTAATACAAATAATTTAACATCAGTTATGTTTGCACACAGTTAAATGATTTCAAGTATAGTAAATGATTAAAGTTCTATTTGACCCATAGATGGGACCCTAACAGGTTCTACCACTCCGAGTCAGAGTGGACTCGGAAGTAATTGCAGTGAAAGGGTTCTCCACATCCCCCAGAGACCCAGGAGTGGAGCCTCACCATCAAATGGTTTGGTGTCATAAATTACTTCATTTAGATGAGATGGAGTTTAAGTGATTATGAAATTTTGAAAAGTCTTTTATATTTTATCTATATATTACAAAATTTCTCATTATGTTCTTAGGTAACTCAGCAGAAATGGCATATCATAGCAAGATTTTTATCAGAGCAATAAACTTAAAATTCTCTAAGAAAATAAAATAATTTGTCCAAAATCATCCAAATTCACAGTAAAATGAAAATTACAATGAAATGCTAATTCACTACTTCCCAAATAGAAGCATAAATATCATCATGGATCATTGGAAAATGCAATAGGTTCATGAATCATCTAGTCAAATTTTCAAATTGGTAAAAGAAACAAGACAATCTGATTATTTCTTCATTCTTATGACATTTTTTTTTTATATATAACATGTTTTTAGATATTCAGGAGACAATTTCAAATACAAAAATCAAAATGTAAATAACCACAAAAATTACCTCACAAAGAAATCCTTTTTTACTTTTTCGCTGGTGATGAAATCTTTTAATAATAAGTGCAAAAAACTGGTGCAATGTTAATTTCCATCCAACCAGTTTGTAAGAACCTTCACCTTGAATTTCATCCTTTTGTCCAAAAGGTTGATCTAGAGAAAAAAAATGCTTTAAAAGACCTCTCCTACATAATGCCATGTTTTAAAAAGGAACATGGGTACATTACTTGATGAAGAAAAATTTGAGTGAATAATCAAACATTTTTAAAACAAATAAATTCAATCAATTTGTACATTTTTATACAAACTTTTCAAATAACTAAAAGTTCAAATTACATGCAAAAAGCAAAATGTTATTAATAAAATTTATACACTTCAATACATTTCAGCTTTTTTTTGGTTGCTAATTCAAAATTTTATTTTTGTAATGTTTACAATAAAAAAAATGCAATAAAAAACAGTTATAATTATATAATTATAATTATAACTATATCATTACCTAACTTCACTTCATCATCATAGTCATCAGAGGATAAAAAAGATGAATTTCTGTTTTTATGGAAGCTTAATCGACTCAACGGACGAGGTAACCGGCCTTCTACAATTAAAAACAAAGGCTATTAGAAATTTTCATCATTCCAAAATTAGCTATTTTAAATCAAGATAACGGCAGTATATTAATAGCATAAAAACTCAACTTGATATTCCATGCATTCCAAATTCTTTAACTCAAATCACTTCAAAAATCCAAAACAAGTCTCAGCCTTAATGCTATTTAAACTTTATAAAGTTAAATATATACAAAAAAAAAACCCAAAACTAATAATAATTTACAATTAACTAATAAAAAATTACTCCTGTCTCATAAACATTTCAATAAACATAATCTATGAAGTCTTTTTTAAATGTTATGAAAAGAAATGCAGGTAGTGTTTGTTTGTGTTCCTTTCACACTTGGAAAAGGCATGAATTCTCTTCTTCCCCCAGCTATGAGTAAAATAGCTTTTCTAGGGGAAGAAGTAGAACTCTAAATTCGAACAGAAAAAAAGCAATAGGAAATCTCTTAAGAATAGTCATCATAATTCACTGCTGATTAAGGAAGATGTCAAAAAACTATAATCACTCAACATAAGACTTTCTATAGTATGAAAATCTTTATCATTTTAATACTCAAATTATTTTATAAGTCAAATTTGAATTTACAATAAAAATGATTGTGATTTTCATAAAATACAATTTCTTATGTATTTAGCAATCATGGAAACAATACAGTCCAATAAATAATCAAGGTATTGAATTCTGGCTATTATTTCATTTATATTACAATCAATCTTAAATTCCCAAGATTCAGAATAAAAATTCTATGCCCATTATATGGAATTCACTTGTCAAAATAAATTTTACACATGAGTAGGCAAGGCTGAACAGGAATACACAACAATGTACAATTTTATGAAAGACAAAGGAAAAAAGACAGCTATGTTTGAATCATTTTAGCTTATAATAACAAGGTTAACTTAACAAATTGATTGGATTCCACTTACTTTCAGAAATCTCATCTAATTTTGCTCTGGTCAGCTCATCATTGTTGTACTCAGCACTATCATCTGTAACTCTTAGGAAAACCTAATAAGACAATTTCATAATTTACTTACTCTTTGTTGATAACAACAGTATATTTCATTTAATTTATAAAGATACAAATATTTTTATTTCAAAATATTTTTATTTCAATTTTGTGTATGTGTATGTATATAGGTTGGTTGGTTGGTTTTACAGCCAAAGTTAGTGTTTTCTGTTTGTTTTTTTTTTGTTTTGTTTACAAGTAATTGTATGGTTTCAAGTAACCAATGATAATTGTAAATTGTAAACAATTATAGCTTTGATTAACTATTAATACTTTAATAATTTACACAAAGTTATATAGTTTCAAGTATACCTGTCTAATAAAAATAATTGGTATACAGATCTATTTACCTATGAATGGAACCCTACTCCAGATCAGAGTGGATTGGGGAATAATTCCAAAGAAGGAGTAAATTCACACTTCTGTGAACTCTAGGACTGGAACCTCACCACTGGATGCAGTTCATTGTCCTATCCAGGACACCTTTCTTTTCTTTTGTTTCTTTTTAGGTAAGGTGTTTTACTCTTCTGCAAGGGATTTAGTTTGCATATCCGAGGCCGCATTAACAGGATGAATATGTATATGCTTGTGCAGATGGAAAAGTATATTTTAACATTCAACTCTTTGAACTAACTATATGTTGGGCTGAGTGTAAATATACTATATATTGAGTAAGTTAGATATTTCAGGCTCATGGAGATCACATCATATCATAATAATAAAAGGCTTAATATAACCATTCATAGCCTTTCTTTTAATGGAATAAAAGGAGAGTTTTAAACTAAGATGTCTGCACTATAAAACAAAAAATAATGAAGTAAACAGAAAATTATTTCAGGTCTCATTCTAAGTACTATATGTATTTTCACATTTCATAAGAAAAATAACAAAAATGATTTTAATTATAAATTTTTTAGAATCTATAATGAAGTTTTATCTAATTAAAATGAAAATGCTAGGTGTATAATATTCTTTATCTGCTCTTGTTAAGGATTTTCAATACTAGGATGCCAAAATTAGGCTTGTTGCTATAGAAGCTGAAATATTAAGTAAAAAATAAAAATAGAGCTCTCCAAAATTTAATTCACTTTCTAGCTGTATCCTATAAGCACAGTATACCCATCCAGCTCTCTGCTGGTGTAACAGGACATAATTCCCTCCTTGTTGTGATCATGTTCTTTCAATGGCATTTTGAATATCAATTAGTAGTGTAGTACAAATAAGCAAAAAGTGTAAATAAAAATGATTTCTTTGTATTCATGCTCTTTTGCTTCGAAAAGACCCTGGTCAGGCTTTACAAAAACATTTTCTTAGCTTGCATAAGTCTTCACTCATTTCTTTGGTGAATCCACTTGAAAATTTACATAAATCCCAGAAACTTATTAATAAGAACATGTATAATTCACATTTTTGAGACATCTCTGGAAAACTGAACTAGAACTCTTCAGGATCCTATTTAAGTTCACAAGCCCTGAAACATTAAGTTATTACTGACATGATTAACACAGCTAACTCTTAACCCTTAACTTGAGAGCTTTTTAACATTGAATCCTCCAACTATCAAACAATTCATATCCAATGAAGTTATATGTTATCAGGGCCACTAAAAGATTTAATATACAAATCATAATAAATAAACTAACTTTTATACTAAAAATGATAGATATAATCCAATTATTTTCATAATAAAATTACTTTAAATTTACATTTATTAGCAAATTTTATAAAACATTTTTATCTTGAAATTATGTCAGTAAGTTATTTATATATCTAAATAATATTTAATATAAAATTTTGGCAATCACTAAAAATAAACTTATTATTTATATTCAAGAAAATAAAGAAAACAGAAGATACTGACCTCCTCTAAAGTTGTATCAGAAATACCATATGTAGAGATTCCCATTTCTGCATGGTGTTTTTCTAAATCAGAAAACAACTCTTCAAAACTGGCTTCTTTATCATAAACAAGCTGATAACACAACTCTGAACCCATTTCATCAATGAGTTTAGAATTGGGGACATACTTCCTAAGAAAGTTAAGTAATCGATCTTTAGAGAAACCTAAAATCAAAAGAAAAATTCCATGATTCATATTAAAAAAATTAAGCATGTATATTTTTACAATTGCTTGGGTAGACATACAACCAATAATCAAAAAAAAAAGTTTATCCAATATATATATATATATATATATATATATATATATATATATGTGTAAAAGAGAGTAGGCTGGAAAGTTCATATGATGACATCCCATCTACTGTTGATGCCTTTTTGACCAATGGAATCCAAGCACTGCAACATTGATGTGTGTGGACTCCAAGGGGATGATGGTAATGTCTAGGTCAGCCTATGAACCTTTCAGCTGACTTTCATAGCTATGTATCTATGTATATAGAAGCCACATAATTTTAATGGGGGAAATAATGAAGGAATATTTTTACAGAAAAACATTTCAAATAAATTATTTTTTTGGCAATTATTTTCTTTCATCTGAATTTTAAAATTGATAGCTATTATAAATGAAGTCTTAAAGTGAAAAATATAAAATCTTACTTGTCTCACCAGGTGCCTCTTCATAACCTGGAGTAGTACACTTGGAGATATTATCTGGATCACTGTGATCAGACTGTTCTGTGAAGCCCTCATCTTCCGCTTCAGCTGGTAAACTAACCTAAAATTTATGTTTTTCAATTCATATCAGGGAATGGACTTATATTCAATTTATTCAACAAGGAACATTGTAAAAGATATAATGATTTCCACTTTAATACAAAGTAATTGTGACATTCATGGCAATTTTTATGTTGAAACTGAAAATTACTTTAATGTATAACAGGGAATATTTAAGGTAAAATAATTTTAACATATATATGATAATAAACAATGTGGGTTTTTCTGTATGTGTCTGCTTCTCTCTTTTGGATTAGAATGTATTCTCAATGACAACTTTACAGTGTTTGTGACACATTAGATCACTTTAAAACCATCTAGGGTAAAAAGAATCAATGGGAGTATTTGAAAATAGAAAAAGTATTATAATTTTATAAGATTATAAATGTTTTTATTTTAAAAATTCTGGACAGAAATTTTTACTGCTGAAAAAAGAAAAAAGAAAAAACAAAACGTTTAACTGCATATTTTTACTCCATCAAAGGATGTCAAATGAATGAGAGAACTAAATATTTTAATGCAATATTTTATTTGCAATATAAATATAATCAATAAGTGAATCAAACTTTGATTCATATCAGGGCAAAAGATTTATCCACTATGCCAGTTTTCAGCTGCTTGAACAGCACAGTAAAATTTACGCAAAACGTAGAAATGCTATGCTGATATCAAGCAGTGATACTTTCATCATAGGCAGAGTTCATGAAAGTGTTGATTTGTAAACAATATCATCATTCTTATGAGTAATATACTACTTATGAAATTGACAAATATTGCTACAGCAGATATTTTTCAAAAATTAATTGAATTTTTATATTTCTATTTCTTTACAAACTTAATTACTTGTAAAAGTTAAGGTTATATTTTGGTTAATCTTGTAGAAGTTTAGGCAAAATATTTTGGTTAATCTAAAAAAAATGAAGAAACAAATAAACAATCAAAATGTTCTCTCAGAAAGTAAAGATTTAAAAAAAAATGAAATTTATGCAAACTGTAATCATGCAAAATTTTCATTTTGCATACTTAAAAAGAAAAAAAAATTTAAACAATTAATAGGTGATAATTTATCATTTATAAATTGTTAATAATGGTAATGAATGAAATCATTGTTCATAGAAGTGAGTCATATAAATATTTTCAAATATCATTTGAAACTAAAATATTTATGAACAAAGACAACTTTGGTACAAGTTGCAGCCATAGAGCAATCAATGAGAAATCAGTTCACTAATACAGGCTTGTAAGATAAACTCTCACGTCTTTCAATGAAAATAGAACATTTATTAATGTTTTGCAATCTTCTTCAATACAGTAATTGAGAACAGAGTACTCAACCTTTAGAATCCATCATCTTGAGAATCTTAGCATTTGTTCCTTTTATTTTCTACAAGATTATTATAAGCATTAAATCAACAAAAATAAAAACATACAAAAGTACAAAAAACAATAATAAAAGCTAAGGAGATCAGATATTTTTTAATATGTCTAATTATACTGGGGAATTTTGAAAGGCTATATAAATCATTTCAGAATTAATACAATATTATTTTAATGATTTTATTCTCAAGATACAATAAAATCAGAATAAAGATATTTGTGAGTGCTTTTAATAAAATCAATTGCATGACTTTAGGAAATTCATTTTTTAGATTACTTCCTGATTATGTTGCATCAGAGAATAAGAGAAACAAGTAGATATAAGAATGATACTAATTGGAAAATTATAAAATATATGATAAGGCTGCATTTGCAACTGGTGACAGAAAATCTAGTGACACTTTTGTAGCATGGTATGCAAATGAAACACCTGAATAAATAGAGCAAACCTCTGGCACTTGGGAGCGTGAAATCACAAGGTTTGACATGCAATTTCCAAAGCACAACAATGGCATTGCTGATAGCATGTCTGACCACACTTGACGATCCTGAGTATGTGGAAACATGGATGAGATGCTTTGAGGCGCTGGCCGGGTTAAAGAAACTAAGAGACAGATGAAGTGAAGGGGAACAGAATGAAATTATTGACATGCTCCTCGCAACAGCCAGGTGCAAAGCAATCCAGAAAGTTTCAATGATGGCCTACCCAAGAAATCTAGAAGAACTGACTTTCAAAGAAATTAGCCAAGTTATAAAAAGGAATATCAGACCAAAGAAAAGTTTAGTCATTGTGGAAAGAACAATGCTTCTGGAAACAAGACAGCACCCCCATGAGTCTATTGTACAATTCATACACTGACTGAAAGAAAGAGCTAGATATTGCAAATTTGAATGATTTGGCATCGGTGAAATGACCACAGAAGATGCATTGATCATGCTACACTTGATAGAAAGTATGCACGACCCGGCTTTTAAACATAAGTTATTGGAAACGCTTCAAAGTGTTAATTCAACATGTACATAGTTTGTGCGACAACTGGAATTAATAAAAAAGTATAACCAATAACCAAATGAAGGAGAAGCGTTCAGCACAAACAAATATGAAATTCTATGCAAATACTGTGGCAAACGGCATGTCAGAGAAAAAATAATTGCCCAGCCTTCGGTAAGACATGCTGCATATGCAAAAAGAAAAAATCACATCCTTATGTGTGCAGATACAAAAAAAACGTTGAGGAACTTAAAAACAGGCAAGTGGATAGGGAAGGGTCTGAAATTTTCACGCTAAACACACCAACAAAAACTAGATAAATGAGATATACTTACACATGCAAGTAGATATCAGCTCTGACATAACACTTATTCCAGTGAAGGTTTGGCAGGATTTAGGAAAGCCAAGGCTTCAAAATTCAACCTTGCAACAATTTGATGGTACCATAATCAAAACATTAGACACCTTCAAAGGTATGTTTGAAACTAAAAATTGCTTTGAGATTATACCTATTACAGTTGTGGCATGTACTAAAGATGATGGACTGCTAGGTATAGATGTATTAAAAGTTGACACATCAAAATTAGCTAATTCTATTGAGTCAGAAGAACAAGAAATAGGATTACTTTAGGGTTAGAAAGCAAGCATTCACTTGAAAGAACTACCATCCAAGATATATACAAGCAAGACAATTACTCACACACATTTTATCTATTGTAGTCTCAAAGCTGAAAAAATGATTTAGCAGGGTATTTTGGAAAAGGCCACTCATGGGGAAAGGGATATTAGAATATGGGGTGACTACAAAATTGGTGCCAACCACCAGATATGTTCAGATTTGTTTCTCTTACTGAGTATCAAAACCACCAGTCATGAACTGGCAAATATGAAAAACTTTGTGAAAATCAATTTAAAGTCGGCCTACAACAAGACCAAAATAGACAACAAATTTAAAGAAATTACTACACAGCAAACACCCATGGGATTATTGAGATAGTCTTGCTTGCCCTTTGAAACTGCAAGTCATATTTTTCAAAGAGCCATCAAGAAAATGTTACTAGGAAAAGTGGACAACATTATAATATATCAAGATGATATATGCCTGGGATCCTGCACCAGAGAGGAATTAAAGAGTAAAACAGAACAAGTCCTACAGAGTTTAAAACAGGCAGGTATGGTAATGAATAGAGACAAATGTAAATTAGACTTATATATTATCTAGGATATCAATTATCTAGATTAGACTTATATCTTATCTAGGATATCAATTATCTAGAGAAGGAATATCTCCTGACAAAAGGCTAACCAACAAAATTATGAAAATGGAAAAGCCCAAGAACAAGAAAGAATTGGAATCTTTCTTGGGATTAATTAATTTCTACAGCAGATATCTTCCTAGATATAATGAGCTTATTGAATCATATGCTGAAATGCATAAAAAAACAGAATTTACAGGGTTGCAGAAGCAAAATAAGGCTTTTGAAGAATTAAAGAAGGCCTTGACAAGTAAACCAGTAATAAAAATTTTTGACCCTAAAAAAGAAGTTACCTTAAAAACTGACACAAGTGAACGTGCCATAGCAGTTGTTGTATCTCAAGAGGGTCATTCAATCATGTATCTGTCTAGAAAGCTCTTGTCGGCAAAATCCAATTTTTTTAACATTGAAAAAGAAGCATTAGCCATAGTTTGGAGTATGGAGAGAGCACAGAATTTTTTGTTAGGTAAAAAGTTCCTCTTAAAATCAGACCACAAGCTCCTGGAATTCTTATTCAATCTGAGGAAGAAATTACCCAGAGTAACATTGTCAAGAATAAGGGAAACGCCATTCCATATGTGGACACACTATCCAGGCTAAGATATCAGAGTGAGAAAGGAGAGGAACATGTTAATTTGAAGGATAGAATTATACAATGGGTGGAGACAGACGTAATATCTTGCAAAACACTCAGCAGAGAAACCCAACAAGACCCGATACTAAGCAGAATACTTGAACGCATAAAAAAGAATGTATGGAGTAACTGTACTATAGCAGAGAGACCTTTCAAAGAAGCACAACATAAATTAACAGTAGAGAGGAGCATTATATTTAGTGCAAAAGCAATAGTACCATGCCAAATTTTGAGGAAGGACTTAATTAAAAGCATGTACAATGATATTCATGGCAGACTTGTTGCGATGCAAAGAATATTGACATTACAGGCTTGGTGGCCCGGGTATTGTAAAGATGTTGAGGAACACATAAGAAGATGTCCTAAATGTACAGAGCTCAAAACATTTAAACAAATACATATATGACCCAAAGAGGGGGCACCTCTTTCCATATGGACTATGCACATACTTGAGACATTGGCTTATTCTTGTTCTTAGTAGAATACTTCTTGGCTTGGCTGGAAGTAATAAAGGTGAGAGATAGGAAGGCTACTACTGTAAGACAAATATGGAGAACAATATTTGCAAGGAATGAAATACTTAAGATCATTGTCATGGACAATGCATCAGAATTCTACGATGAAAGTTTAGTGTTATGGTTAAGGAAAATAGAGTACATGCCATACAAAACACCCATATACCATCCTCAGTCAATGTGGAAAGGATGGTCCAAACTGTAAAAATGGTTTTAAAGATGTTTTCACCTTTCAACCAGAATATTGAGGCATACATCACAAATTTACTCTTAAGTTATCAAATGGTTCCTCATGTGGATAGAAAGCAAAGTCCATTAGCATTAATGGGCAGACAAATTAGAGCCCCAATAACCATATCATTTGCCACAGAGGAGAAAGTTTGGTATAAAAGAAATAAGGAGGCAGAGCAAGAGAGAGTAAAGTTCATTCTACAAAAAGGACAGAACACAGCTGTACAAGAAAAAAAGTGCAGCCAATATTAGCTCATGCCAGGTTCGAGCCTAAAGATGTACAAATGCCCAAGGAGGAACATGAGGAAACTGAGGAAGAGGAAAATGAAACAGAACAGAACATGGTGGAAAGGGGAATGATGAAACAGATTTAGAAGAAGATGAAGAAAGACTAAGGTCTCTGTTAAAAAGGACAGAGGAAGAACAAATGTGGAAGTAGCATAGACCTTCCAGAGTAGTCAGAAGTGATTGACCAAATAAGGACATCAAACCTTGCAGGTTCAGGGAGGTGTAGCATGGTATGTAAATGAGACACCTGAACAAATAGAGCAAATTGGAACCAGGAAATCACAAGGCTTGACACACAATTTCCAAGGCACAACCCTAAAGTACTGCTGGGAAACTGCTGGTAAGTGGTATTGATGCTTTAGCTCCAAAACCAGCCTTCCTCTAGGATCATCACCTGCTGAAGTTTTTCTGGCAGCAGAGTTGAAATTTAAACAGCAACATCTTTATAAGATTTTATGCCCATTGTGTGTATATGGAAGAAAAAGAAGAAGTAGAAATAACAACAACAACTACTACTACTACAATTGAAATGTGTTTGAATAGCTGTGTGGTATTGTAGCTAAACAAGTTTAGAATCTAAAACATTAAAATTCCCATATAACTAACTTCATAACTCTGAGTTTTGTGTTGCTTCAATCATCAGACGGAAAGGTAAATGATTTTACAAATGGAATTTAAGAGAGAAACAGGAAACTTGGTCATGTGACATGATATGCTCACATATGACCAAAAAAATATTCATAGAGATTTTTACATTCCAATAACTAAACAAATAAGATCACAGAAATTATATCTTGAGTTGAATCTGGTGGTAAATGACACAAAAGAAATTTATTCATGTGTCTGTACTTAGAAATCAATTCAGTATCTTTATTCAGCGATTTGTTAGGATCCAGGTATTTCAGGATATAAAAATTTTCTTCAAGATACAATCTGCAGTTGTTTTGACTATTTCTATATGCAGGAGCTTTTTTCACAATATCCCATTTTATTATAAGGAGCTTATCAGTTTTGCCTTTATCTTCCTATACATAGCTCAATAATGCATTATTATTTTCTGTTGATGAAACTTAATTTATGGTTATACAGCATTTTTTCCCAATTTAATTCAGTCACTTCAATCTCAATCCTTTCATCAGCATTGGTATCATTCATTCTAATGGTAGCCTTGTATATAACATCATCTATTGGACAATTATCATTCAAAGGAAACCTCTATCTCAATTATATCTGGCATTCAGACTTTTTCATTTAAAATTTTCATTTATGTTTGGCGATGCAACAATGACTTATTCTTAAATTGTTTTCATTAAATAATTTAAATTTTGCAGATTTCTCAAAGTGCTTTTCTATTCAAAGGAAAAATATTCTCCCCATATTTGTCTCCTCACACATATATATTTATATATATAGATATATAAATATATATATGCATGTGTGTGCTAATAACATCAAGAATACAAAAAGAAGTTCAACTGTCCAAAAATTTCTGCTATAACAAGAACTCTTCAAAAAGTTACAACTATAAAATCCTTAAATAAAATGAGTTACCTCATTGAATGCATCTGCAGAGTGAACTTTTGGGGATGAAACACTTTTGAAGGATGTCCTGCTGTTAGAATTTGACAATTCTTGTTTTTTCACCTTTGCAACTTTTCTATCTTCCATTTCTGTCTTGACTAAAGTCAGATAATATCCACTGCCATAATAATTCTTGAGAAACAGACTAGAGCCACAACATTGCAATTTTCCATTAGAAATTATAGCAATTCGATCTCCCAGAACATCTGCTTCATCCATGTGATGGGTTGTTAAGATTATGGTTCGACCTAGAAAAGTAATTTACTTCAGATATTTAAAAATACTTTGATTGAAAGAATGTTTTAATCACTTATAAATTCATGAAAAATCTGAAATATTACAATATTATTTTAAAGAATCTGTGAAATGACAGCATTTGGACCTCGATTATAGAAATATTTGGAATATATTTCGCAATTAATGAAAATTATCTCATCTAAAATCAAATACAATAAGAACAGTGTTTGATCCATAAGATATGTGTTGGAGTTAAGTTTAGTTCAACCAAAAAACTGCTGTGTGGGGAAATTAAGGGCAAAAAAAAGCTAAGGTCTTCCTCTATGCCAGTCAGTTTGCAGCCAACACCAAGATGATGCTTAGCCTCTTTTTTCTCATCTTCTTCCAGTGGGCTGAAGACAGCTTGGCAGTATTCATTTCCTCTTCAAGGTTATAACTGACATCACAGATTACAAAGTTGATCACCTATACATTAGAATTTTCACAAAAAAATTAAAAAGATGAACCACTGTATTTAGAGCAGAATGTTGAATAAAAATACTGTATTATCAAAGGATATGAGATAAAAATGAAAAAGAATATTGACAGATAAATATCACAATTTAACAGCATCATTTCATTTACAAGTGATTCAATTTGTTTAATGCAATGTTTGTGACATATGAAAAAACTTAAAAATGACCGAGAGTAAAAAAAACAAACAAAGGGATCAGTTAGTTGGTTGTTTGGGGTTTTTAACACAAAATGTGTTTGGGTTTTATGGCATATCAACCTTTTAACACAAAATTCATTTTTATACAAATAATCAGTTCTATTTCAAACAATTCAGTTTAGCATGAGTGCACAGTTTGTTAAGAAACATTTCTATTTCAAGCTGTTCAATTTAGTCAAACAGTTCTAATTCAAACAATTCAGTTTAGTATCAGTATAGTCTTTTGTACACACACTGTTAAATGTCAAAACAGTTCTATTTCAAGTAATTCAGTTTAGCATAAGGACACAGTTTAATTTTATTTGACCCATAGATAGGACACTATCAAGTGCTACCACTCCAGGCTAGAGTGGACCTGGGAACTATGACAATGAAGGGGTACTCCACATTCCCCAAAGCTCTAGCATTACTGGAACCTCACCATCAGATTGTTTAGTGTCATATCCAGGACATTTGTTTGCGGGGGGGGGTCTTACCCCTCTGTAGAGGTGCAGTCAGTGTATTCTACAGCCCCAGCCAACTGAGCAAAAAACAAAGGGAATATTTGGAAATGAAAGAAAATAATATTATGATAAGCTTAGTTTTTTATTTAAAATTCTGAACTGAAATTTTTAATAATGAAATAAAAAGACAAAAAGTTAAACTTTTGATCCATCACATGTTGAAAAAGGGTAGGTAAAATGAATGAGAGAAGAACCAGAGATCTTTTTAAACATGACCGTGTTCTCAGAGAGGATCATAATGCTGCAAAAATCTATATATGAAACAAAGTACTTCAGACAGATGGAAAATAAAACTGTGAAGTCCTGAAAATTGAAATAAATTTGCAACATCCACAAGATTAAATATATGGCTAATATAGCTGATTATGAGAAATGACCATGTATGTAGATGAATCCATGCATGTATAGTTGGTCATATATGTGATGTGTTCTCAACATCACAGTAGATCAATCTGGACAGTTTATATGCATCTCTCACCTACTCCCCCGAGATCCATTTGCATGTCTCGTGCAGCTGTGGCCAACGGTGCTCTTGGTCGGACATCTCTGATTACTGTTCTTCCATTCCTTCATATGCAACCCCTTATGAGATTACAAGACATTGTGGTCGTGTGTGAGGGGTGTCATGACAGTTTGTGATATGCATTACACAACTGTGGGGATAAGTTTCTGGGCGGTCATGACACTCTTTTACTTCAGTGAGATGCTTGGTTTGATGGTGGCTGATTTTGACCTTCATCCACATCCATTACGGTGACGTTATCTCCATCTTCATGGCTCTCAACCTCCTCGACCTCCATTGGTGTCACATATAGATCTGACACCTCAGGCTGGCAGTGTCTAGGTTGCGATTCCGTGTGTTGGAGCCTCAGTATTGTCAATGCTTCTGCTGTTTCCAGAGTCTTGGAGGGGCCCTCAGGTTGTGGGTAATACGGTCTGTCTATTACTGGGTTTATCTTACGGAAGAAGCGACGGTTGTGCCGGGTTACTCGGTTGCTCCCATCGACACATACATGGTACTGCCTGTTATCAAGTGCTTCCACCACTCTGCCAGTTTTTTCCCATCGGCGTGGGTAGGGCTCAGTCTGGTTCTGTATCTGAACCGGTTGGCCAACTTCTATTTCCCAAAGCAGGTGGCTATGCTCGTTGTATTGTCTCTCATTCATATGGTGTCTTTTGGCCATCGCTTTTTCCCGATACCGACTAATTTCATTCCACCATTTGTAGATACTGTATTTGTCTCGATGGGCTGGAAGATGGTCTTTAATTACCTAGCCATACAGCATCATTACTGGGGACATGTCCAGATCCTGAATGTGGGTGTTGCAGAGTGTCAATAAGGCCTTTGCAGCACAATCGTAGTGTAGCCGGCCATAACTGTCAACACTGTCTATCAGCTCTGCCCATCCATTATTTTGCGGGTAGTACGCCGATGATGTGCATTTTTTATTTCCCAGTTACTTAGGAATGTGCTGTACTCATAGGAATCAAATGGGGGTCCTCCGTCAGATGATATTTCTTCCGGGACACCATATGTGCAGAACCACTTTTGTAGTGTATCGCATGCAGTCCTGGCCTTTCATGTCAAAAAAGTCTGTTACCATCTTCTGAAATGGGAGCTCTGGATTTGATAATGGCATCAAGGGTTCCTTCGGTTGTGATGGGGCAATGGTGTTGCATGTTTTACATTGGGCTCTGGTCTGGCAGATGCTCGCATCTAACCCTGACCAAAACAGCTGTTGTCTGGCATTTGCCAGCATGCCTTTGACACCTTGATGCACAGCCTGGAGCAACTCCAGTACCTCTTCCCTTAGTTATTTTGGTACAAGGATTTTGTTTTCCATGATTGGTACCCCTTCTACGCAATATAGGGCTTCTTTCATGGACCAAAAGTGGCGAATCACTTCTGGCAGTTCATGCCAATACTCTGGGAGCTCCTTTTGGATGACTGCCCTTAATTTGGAGTCATGCCCGTATGTTGAGCTAAATGACGCCTTTATAGCACTATCTATGATCCGCACAGCATCCTCTTCAATCACCCTTGTTTGCTTTGAAGCTGTGGGGTGCCTTGAAGCCAGTGCGGCATTGATCTTGCCGGGAAGGTGTTTTATTCAGAACCTGTACATTAAGGAGCGTTCTTTGAGGCTGAATAGTCTTGGGTTCTTAATGTCCTCCATAGCTTTATCAGAAAAGATTTTAATTAGGGCCTTGAGGTCCACTGTTACCAAGAGTTCTGGGCACCCCAATATGAACATCTGGCAAGCTTCCAGTCCATATACAAGTGCCAATACCTCCCCTTCCACTGGAGTGTATCTTGATTCTGCGTCGATGATTAATTGGGAGCTGGCTGAGATTGACTTCCAGTGGTCCTCACTGCAGGCTGGTCCTGCATTAGTGGCACAATTGCAGTGCTTCTCGAACAGGAAGTATCCTATCCCTGTTCTGTCTGTTGACAAGCATGTTGGTCGGCTGACTTCAAATCCCTTCACTCCATTTTCTATTTCTCTTATAATTCTTAGTTTTGACTCCTCGAATATTTTGTCAAGCGTATCATCCCAGGAAAATTTCTGATCTTTTGTCTTTAGTAGTTCCCAGAAGGGGGCCATTACTTCGGCTTGAGAAAATGCGTACAGTACTTGGTTCACCAGCCCGAACCAAGATCTAATGTCTGTTATATTTTTGGGTGTCGGGAAGCTCGATATTGCTTCTGTCATCCTTATGGTTGGCTTTATCTCATCCTCTGCTATCTAGAATCTGGCAAATTCCACCTCCTTTTCAGCAAAGTGGAATTTCTCCAGATTAAAGACAATACCATTGCTACCCCAGTGGGTGATATAATCTATTGTGTGCCAAAAGGATGTTTCTATGGAGTCGTTCCAGCGTATTGTATCGTCAATACATCTGGTTTGTCTGGGCATATCAACAGTAACGTCATCAAATCATCATGTATATGCATCTCCTGACATGTGGAATCCCTGT
This sequence comes from Sepioteuthis lessoniana, assembly GCA_963585895.1. Taxonomy (NCBI): domain Eukaryota; kingdom Metazoa; phylum Mollusca; class Cephalopoda; order Myopsida; family Loliginidae; genus Sepioteuthis; species Sepioteuthis lessoniana. The sequence continues at coordinate 75,191,189 of OY757907.1, forward strand.
TTGGCTCAACGATATCAGTATCTGCCCCATTCGGTGATAAAGGTAGTCGCATCTCGTGCTGACGGAGAAAGGGGAAGACTGTGGTAGCCGTTTCATGCATCTAAAATGGTCTTTCTGGTGTATACCAGTACTAACGAAGCCTGGTTAAATGGTGACGGTGTATGGTGGGCCTCTCTCAATGTGGCAGCGTTGAGCTTCTGCATGTCCACCGTACGTCTAGGTGAGCTGTCTTTTTTTGGTGTGACCACCATTCTTGAACACCATGTTGTGGGCATACATACTAATACTGGTTTGATAATGCCCAGTGCCACATCTTGGTCGAGGTCTTGTTTGACCCTTTTTTCCAGTGGTGTGGAACCAGGATTGGGGTATGGACCACTGTTGGTTTGGTCCCTGGGATGAAAGTAATGTCTAGGTATTTACCTTTCATAGTCTGAAGTTGTTGATGAGGGCATGTGTTAAATGTGCTAGCCCTAAAATGCTCCAATACCCATTCTTCCAGTTGGCGTCTGTTTCCCTTTGTGGGTTCAAATGGAATGTCAACTGGTTTGGGTGGGACGATAGTCCTTTAGGAGCATCCACATGGGGCCTTTCCTTCATTGCTAATGGCAACATTTTGTTGTGAAGTCAAAGTTGTGAAGTCAGGGGGTAGCAGGCCTAGTTTCTTCAAGGCCAATTCAAACAGATAAAACTGATGTGTTTTTCCGACACGTATATGGCCTGGCGTGTTTCTTTTGATCCAACTCTGATGCAGGCAAACATTACACCTCTTATGTCAAGTGGGTCCTTTGTAATTCCCTGAATTTGGTTGGTAGAAGGTATCAGGTATTCATCTGGGTACCCAAGGGCCTTTTGCTCTTCCGGACCACAAGAACAGGTTTGGGCTCTCGTGTCAGCTATGGCAGTGACACAGTGGGTCCAAAAGCTGTTTGCTTTGATGGGGAGGTGTCCAAATTCTTTGTGGGCTTCCGGCATCGGGACCACTGTTATAGTTAAAAATGGTTGGGTATCCAGAAATCCCCTCTGAAATTTGTCCCCATTCCAGACAAGGTGAGGTATGGCCTTTGGTTGGGTGGCATTAGCTTTACCCCTCTGGTTTACTCTCCCAGATTGGTCCTTCCTTCTTCTGGGCTGCTTCGTACACCTTCTGGTTGCAAAGATATGGGATTCTTCCTTTGCTGCACTCGCTGCCGATCTGTTGGCAGATCCCCCTTTTGGTTTTCGGCACACTTTTTCCATGTGTCCGAATATGCCATAATTAAAGCATGCCATCTTGGCTGTGGGACAGTCCTTACAATTCATTGACCTGCTGGGGTGCGAATACCTTCTGCATTCTCTGAAGGGTTGGACATATTGTGGGGTTGGTGAAATCTTAACTTCCCGGGACTGCTTCTTACGGTCCGATCTTTGCATGTTAACCACTGTAGTATGGTGCATGGTGCTGTTGAAGTGGGGTGTTGAATGGTCAGTCATTTCCAGACTGACTAGCCTATTGAACTTCTGTTGCAGTGTAACGAGGGTTGTAGCTTCCGCCAGTATCTTCGTTTGGTGGTCCGTGTTAGTGAGTCCTGCCACCATTTGCCCAGCTACCATGTTGTTTGAGTAGTCAACACGTCAGCCACAATCTGATTTGTTGAAGTAAGTGACTGTAAATTCCCAAAATTTTGCAAGGGTTCAATGTCTAGCCAAAAAATGCGTGATCGATTCTCCTTCCTTCTGTTTCATAGAGTGGAAGTTTTACCGATGAACCTCTTTATGGAGCCCCCTAACCACGACGAGTTTTATGTACTGCAATAACTAATCTTCTGAGGCCGTGTTCAGAGCGTCAGCCCCCATTAGATTGAAGAGTAACCTGTTCAATTCTGGGGTCCATGCTGTTCAGTTCATTACGAATTGTGGATGGTTGGTTAATTTGCACATTTCTTTATACCAGTTCCATGTGTCCATGAATAGGGCCCAGTCACGTCGGAAGAATCCAATTCAATTACTGGCCTTTAAGGCTTCTGTACATAGTTGTCTTTGTAATGTTGGTCATTAGTCGCTTGCCTCCTTAGTTCAATGTTTTCTTTTTGAAGTTCTACCAGTTGATGTAGTAGACTTAGGTGTGACAGAGCTTCTGTCGTAGTTGGCGGTGTTGCAAGGTCTTCCAGGTTTTCGAATACTATCGGCGATGCCATGGATAGTTGGTCGTATCTGCGATGTGTTCCCAATGTCGCAGTAGATCAATCTGGACAGTTTATAGACGTCACTCACCTACTCCGCTGAGACCCATTTGCATGTCTCGTGCAGCTGTGGCCAACAGTGCTCTTGGTTGGATGTCCCTGATTACTGCTCTTCCATTCCTTCACAATGCACAGGCTCCAAACATCAGCAGTAGTCAAATCCCATGCACATACTGTACCCAGACCAACATCTGCATCATCCTTCAGGGTGTAGCAATTTTATTTTTTAGCAGTATATATATATATATATATATATATATATATAAATACATTGGTCACACAATCTATTCTCACTACAGAATAATGAGATTCTGCCACCCCTTTACATTATTCAATAATGAACATGAAAGGAAAGTTAAAATTTTTTGTAGCTTACATGCTCTTCTCCATTTTAAGCTTGCTAAATAACAAATAAAAACCATTGAATTTGTCATCAATCAGATGAAAAGCAATAAAGCAAATCAATTTCTTCTGAACTGCAATAGCAAGGAGGAAAATCTTGTTTGATTTCCTATCTTATTTGCACTCCACTTGTGAAAAAGAAATAAAAGATTAGAACTGGAATATCTTTAAATGATTAGTTTCTAATTCTATCAGAAAGAATTTTGGAGCACCAGGAAACTGATAAAGTATCTAAAATCAGACAGCAATCTGTCAACTCTCATAACTACCACTGCAGTAATTTTAGTCAGGAGAGAGGAAAGGAAAAACAGTGAATAAGATATTTAGTTATCACTGACTATAAAGTCAATCCTCTTTGAGTCATATTTGCAAATAGAAATAGAGTAACAAAGGAAAATTTGCACAAGTTCACTTACATTTTTTCTAATTAACCTTTTAAAGCTTAAACTTAATATTTTGTGCTGAACACATTTTTATTATACACTGTAAATGAAGTAGTAGTATTGACATGCAGTTACTTTATTTAGTATCAAGCATGAATATAAAATTCCTCCGCCTCTAAAGACTAGGCTCTTTTATATCATCAGAGAAAATAACTTCTGTAGTTCAATGCTTGCCCATAGAAGTTCCCATTAATTCAATGAGATGGTCTATTTCTGCTCTATATAGACAAGTAAGCCTGATTTTTCAAACTTGAAAAGATCATGTCAGATACTAATAATTAAAGGCTTAATATTGTAACCATTTAGCCTTTCTTTGAAAGAGTGAAGTAATATTTTTGAATAAATATATGTGCACCTTGGAACAATATTTTTGAAAGTGGTGTGTGTGTATGTGTGTGTGTGTGTGTGTGTGTGAATTGATACAGGATATTTGAAATCCTAATTTGGGTTAATTGGGTTAAGGATTCAAGGGGTCAATAAAGAAAATATTACTGTCTGCCTATTTACTAAATGGTTCTTCTTAATCCTTTCCCAGCAATAAAGCTTAAATGTAGAACAGTTTTTTCAGTTGAACTCTGATATCAACTGATTTATGATTTAATTTCTCCAAATTAAAATCTGCTTAAACCTTTTAATTATAAGAGCATAGTCTATATCTTAGATAACTTTGATCTTGATTTCAAAGTAAACTTAAAACCATTGACAGAATTGAATTTATCATGTTCTTACATTAAAATATCAAATATATCAATTTTTCAAGAATATGTACTATTATTATTTATTTATTAATCGCAGGTTACAGTTTTATCCTTTGCCTCATCAAACTTTAAGACCCCTCCAGCTTTTTAGCTGTCAGCAAAGGATTACATCTCCAGGTTTTCTATATTACAATTGCTCCAAGAGGTTAAACTCACTTAGCCTCTTGGAGCAATTGTAATTTTCTATTGTTCTTCTAGAATAATAGTTATTAAGGTCTTGGTTGAGAACGACAGGGGGAATAGTTCTAGGTTTCCCTTGAAATACTTTTTTTTCTTTCCAGTATTGTTTCTTTTATTGGTATCTCTGTCTCTTTTCAATATATAGCCATCTGACATTTCCCATTCTTAAGATGAAGTGTCTTCTTGCTGAAAGTTTTGTTTCTTATTCTGGTTGGGTATTCTTCAAAGCTACTTGCAGTAGAATACATTAAGTTTTGCTTATTACAGTTTTTAACATTTTCAAGATTTTTTTCTTAAATCCAATCAGTGTTTGTTTTCATTTGAGTCTAAAAGTAATATTGTCTGAGCTGATGAATCTAAATCCTTGGTGGATGGCCAACACTGGCACATCCATGTATAGGGGTTCATTCGAATCTAAGAAAGTTTGGTTTGAGCTATATCGCTGATTTTTCAAACACTGTATCCATAGGTCCAGCCTAAGCAGAATGCACCTCTTATTCACCTATTTGAAGGACAATGTAATTTGGACATATGGTTTGAATTAGAGTCATCGTAATCTTTCAATGATTGTTAATTTGCCTCATCAATAGACACCAACTTTGCAGTAGTCACAGTAGTTTTCTGACTGAACTATTTGATCCTGGCCATCGACCTATGAGGGTCCTCTGCACAGTATCAGGTAAAACATACCATTGATCAACTTTTGGATTCATCTGCCTTGCTTCATATCTACTTTGCTGTATACCATGTTTTCCAGTACTATATGCTTGTGTGGCTTGTACAGTACTCTCCTCTCTCAAAATTTGTTATTCAATGGCTAGGCAAGACAAGATAACAGTAATTATAGAGGACGCTGTAAAGTCTTTATATCTGAGGTAATGGATACTTGCTAGGTATGGACTATTACCAAGATGAATCGATAAGATGGATGGTGATTAAAGACAGAAGGAAAACGAACATCTGCTGCTATGCCTGGTATATTCCTTTATTGACCAAATCCCCCGGATGTGGTAGGGGCCATAACCCCTGTGGCATCAGAGGTTATTTTCCTTTTGTTAGTTAGGATATTACAATGCTCTCTTTTTTTTTTTTTTTTTTAAATAATGATAACAACAATGACAGTGGTGGTAGTAATTATCTGGTGAGGGAGTTCATTCAGTCTGTGAAGTGATTGGGATGCTTGAACAGATGGCTCGGACTCTATGTCGGAGGAGATGTCTGTTAACCTGAATGAGAGAAAAGAAAATGATGATGGTTCAGACAATTGTGTATGGGTATGTTTATCATTATTTTTTTTTTTTTTATTAGTGGTCAAATCTTTTGGGTGGTCATTTTGTTCTGCTTGAACGCCTGAGGTTTAGAGTTGTGTGTTGTGTTTGGTTGTCTTTGTATTCTGGTGGTGTTGTCGTATGTGTGTAGCTTTCATCTTCAGATGAGGGGTAATCCAGTAGGTTATGTGCATGGTTTGTTGTTGGCTTAGGGATTTTTTTGAAGAAGCTGGAATTTCTTGTAGTTTGGCTACCTTTGTGTGTGGCGGTGATCATGGATCCCTTTTTCTTTATAATAGTCATTGGGTTAGGCTGGTAAGGTGTGAGAGCCTTTGAGGTGTTGTCGCTTTTTACAATGACTGTATCACCCACCCTGAGATCATTGGGTTTCACGTACGCTTTTCTATCAGCGTATTGCTTTATTTTTCTCTTGGCTTTGGTGTCACGCTCCCTAATGCTGGGGTCTTCAGCAATGGGTGTGATCAGGTGTGGCAGGCAGTTTTTTATGGTCCGGCCAAATAGGATTGTGGCTGGGGGTGTGCCGGTGGTGCAATGTGGTGTCGTCCGGTAGTCCAGCAGGAATTTGAATAATTCCTGCTTCCAGCTTCAACCTTTATTTAAGGCAGCTTTAATAGACTTTTTTACAGTGCGCATGAAGTGTTCTGTTTCCCCGTTGGCCTGGGGCCATAAGGGTGTTATTCTCCTGTGTCTGAATCCAGTGATGGAGGCATAGGTTTTGAATTCGTGGCTGTTGAATGGTGGGCCATTGTCCGTTTTGAGGGAGACTGGCACACCAAATTCGGTGAATATCTTGTCTAGGCGGGGTATGACTGATGTTGTTGAGATGGAGTCCAGGATGTCGACAACAACATAGCGTGAGTATTCGTCTGTGACAACGAGGAGGTACTTTCCATTTTGGAGGTATCCAAAGTCAGCACTGACTTCTGCCCATGGGGCTGCTGGTAGTGGGGACATTTGCAGTGGCTCTCTTGCCGGTTTATGGGTACTGATCTGACAGGTGTGGCAGTTCTTGATGTTTCCTTCCACTAGAGGCTGCATGTTTTTGAACCAGACCTTTTCTCGGAGGAGGGCCATGGTTTTCACAATGCCTTGGTGTCCAGCATGAGCTATTTTGACAGCTCTGTTTTGTAGTGCTTCAGGCAGTACTATTCGGTGCCCTTTGAGGATGATGCTATCCTTGTGTGCAAGTGATAGTTCGGCATGATTGGCGTGCAGAGTGCGGAATGTTGCTTTGTTTATGCCATCCTCGACACCATGCCATTTGTTGGTAAGGATGACTTGGATGACGGTGGTGAGTGTCTTGTCTTTTGCCGTTTCCGTTGCGACTTCATCAATTGTCATTGCTTTGGGGGTTGAGGTTGAGAGGATGAAGTTTATATATTCCTCTGCTATTTTTTGTTCTCTGTCGCTTGGTGGTAGGTGCGTTGGATGGTGGCTGAGATAGTCAGCTGGGTTGTCATGGCCTGGTCTGTATATGATGGTCATGTCGTATGGTTGCGTTCTCAAAACCCAGCGTTCAATGCGTGCTGATAGTTGGGAGTGGGTGTTGTTAAAAATGGATGTTAGGGGTTTGTGGTCTGTAAAGACAGTGAATGGAGCTCCAAAGATATATATGTGAAAGTGTTCACACGCCCATGTGATGGCAAGTGCTTCACGTTCTGTTTGGGAGTATCTCTGTTCAACTGCGGATAGAGCACGACTTGCAAATTGTACTATCCGTCCATTTTGTGACAGCACGGCAGAAATGCCAACCGGACTGGCATCCGTATGTATTTCAGTATGTTTGTTCGGGTCAAAGGAGGCAAGTGAGCATGCTCTGCTCAGTGCCTCCTTAATATTTTTTAGACACTCAGTGTGGCGTTCAGTCCAGGACCACTGTTTGTTTTTTTTTGTTAGTTGACGTAGTTCATGGGTGAGAGTTGCATAGTTTGGAATGAATTCTGCCCCACAGAAGTTAGTCATCCCCAACAAGCTTCTGACTTCTGATGCATTTTTAGGGTCGGGTAATCCAAGGATTGCTTTTATTTTGAGGTCGCTTGGGCTGATGCCTTCATTACCGAAGGTGTGTCCAAGGAACTCCAGTGACCTCTTGTTATACTCACATTTGCTGCCATTTAGGGTGAGCCCTTTTTCGCGAAGTCGTCTGAATATCGCGTGGAGGTTTTGGTCGTGGTCTTGCTGGTCTGATCCGAAGCAAAGGATGTCGTCACTGATGTTGATGGCTCCCTTGATCCCTGTAAGTGCTTGACTAATTTCTTCCTGGAATATCTCACTTGCGGAGTTGACACCAAAAAAAAGTCTTTTATATCTGTACAGGCCCAGGTGTGTTGCAAAGGTGGTTATATATTGGGATTCTTCAGCTAGTTCCAATTGGTTGTAGCCTTGGTTAAGATCCAATTTGCTGAAAACATTAGCTCCTGATAGAATAGTTTTCAGTTCATTGAGTGTAGGGGTTGGGTGTCGTTTCCTTTTGATAGCTTTGTTTGCCGCTCTCATGTCGATGCAAATCCTGATTTTATTTTGACCCTTTTTGGGTACTACAACAATAAGAGATACCCATGGGGTTGGTCCGTCTGCCTTTTCAATCACTCCCAGTTTCTCATCTTTGGCTATTAACTCTTCTATATCCTTCCTTATGTGAAAGGGGACCCTGCGGTATCTCTGAGCGATGGGTGGTATGTTTTCATCTATGTGTAGGTGAACTTTTTTTTCTTTGAGTTTACCCAGACCATTGAATAGGTCTGCGTAGTCCTCTAGAAGTTTAAGAGTGAGGAGTGGGGTCTGTGCATCAGAGTTAGTGATGTGGTTGACTGAATGAGTGTTTGCTGACAGTAGTTTGAGCCTTTTACATGTTTCCCAGCCAATAATGGGTTTTTCTGGGTTCTTTATAACATGTATGTCCGCTTGGCAGGAGATGCCTCTAAACTTTAGAAGTGTGCTGAATTGACCTAGGACTGGGGTGGCTTCCTTGACACCAAATCCAGATATTATGGTTTTTGTGGGTCGGAGGAGGGGCGTTGGTCTAAAGGATTTGCAATCTGCCTCAGACAAAATGTTTATGGTGGCGCCAGAGTAAGCTAACACATTGAACATTTGATGGCCATCACCAAAAGATAAGTCAAAGTAAGGAAGGTTTTTCACTTTACCTGTATGGAATACATATTCCGTGTCACTGCCGCTGTTTGAGTCTCGTTGATGGTCCTCAATGTAGTTTACTGGTCGTTGACTGGTTTGAGCTTGTGGGCGTGGGGGGTGGTTTGTTCTTCGCCGTCTGTCCTCGTCATTTAGTTTTCTGAAACAGACAGAGGCAAAGTGTCCCCATCTCCGGCAATAGGCACACTGGTTTTGGAATGCAGGGCAGGATGTCAGTCCCCGTTCATGTGGGTATTTCTCATTGCAATTTCTGCACCGGTTTTGCTGGGGGCGTTTGCGTGGCCATTGTTGTTCATGCGTGACTTTGTTGGCTACTGCATTAATGGATGTGGTAGGTTTTGTAGTAGAGTTGGCGTCTTCTAAGCGCATCTGTTCCATTTGTTTGGATATGGTTTCTGTCATTTTGGCATAGTTTATTAGATCGCCTAGGAGCATGTTTGGGTTCATCAGTTCCTTTTGGCGAACGTTTTCTGATAAACAGCCCGTTATTAGCTGGGATTTTATTTCTGCATTTCTGTCTGTGAAACGGCACATAGCTGCTGCCTCTTTTAATTCCCGATGAAAGTCTTCTATGTTTGGGGTGGGGTTTTTTTTTTTTCGGAATATAAATCTGTTATACTCAGTGTTGTTTTCTGGGTTGAAGTGATTTTGCACAGCCAGGACGAGCTTATCGAAGTGTGTTTCATTTTCTTCTGGTGTGGTTTGTTCAGACGGTAGTTCGTCAATAATATCATTTACTTCTTTGCCAACAAAAGTTAAAAGTATAGCTTTTTTTTGTTTATCGTCTTCTATGTTGTACGCAGTGAAGTAATTTCTCAGTCTGTTGACATATTTTGTCCATTTTGCTGCTTTGTTTTTTGATTCGTGGTTAAATTCTGGGTAATGTGGTAAAGCGGCCATGTTAGTTTTTTTTTTCGGCATGTGGGCAGGTTTGTTCTTTTTTTTTTTTTTTGTTGTTGTTATTGGTGAGTAAAAGACTCTTTCTTCATCGCCAATGTAAAGTCTTAATATCTGAGGTAATGGATACTTGCTAGGTATGGACTATTACCAAGATGAATCGATAAGATGGATGGTGATTAAAGACAGAAGGAAAACGAACATCTGCTGCTATGCCTGGTACATTCCTTTATTGACCAAATTCCCCGGATGTTGTAGGGGCTGTAACCCCTGTGGCATCAGAGGTTATTTTCCTTTTGTTAGTTAGGATATTACAGACGCATCCCCACTTGGGTTTTGATAATATGAGTTTTCTTTCTCATAAAAAAATATATTTTATGCTTTTTATTTTTTTCTGCCTATATATATATATATGTGTGTGTGTGTGTGTGTGTGTGTGTCTGTCGGTCCCTTTAAGTAAAAAAAAAGAAAAAAGAAAAAATTATTCCGAGGAAATCAACAGTAATACTTTTTAAAATCTTTAAGTTAATTATCTATTTTAGAAAAATTTGCAAATATTTAGATGCTCAAAATCTGTCCAGGAAATAGTGCCACAAAGAGGAAAATAAAGGAAAAAGCCAGAATAAAGAAAAAGAAGGTGATAACTAAATTGATGGTTAATCATTAAAGTAAGGAATAAAATGAATCCATAAAGCCTGAATAAAATGAAAAAGGGATTCTATTGTTTTTTATTATTATGTATTTTTACAGTGATAGAATTGTTATTATATATTGTGTTTTATAATATAGTTAAAAACATTTTAACAGTTTTGCTCTGTTTCATACTTCAAATTTATGAAGCGGATCATTGAAAACTTGTTTTTCTTCATGGATGTTCTTTTATATTCCTTTACGTCAGGTCTCATTTTATTAATCTTCAATTTTTTTCTTTGTGTTGTTTTTATTTAAATCTTTTTCAGAAGACACTTATTTTTATGCTGGCATTTTAAAATCAGTTATTTCCTTTTATTCAGTAATTTTTCTTTGTTTTTATATTCAGTTATTCACAGATTATGTAAATAGACAACAAGATTTTGTTCCTCAGTTTTCTTTTTTCTTATGCTCCATTCTAATATTGATTTTTTATTTCATTTTCTCATCTGTCAAACATATTTTGAAAGAGTAATGTGATTTTTGTATGTTTCTTTTTTCAGTGATGTTATGTGATTGTAATATCTCGTTTTCCATTCTCCTTCTGTAGCACTAATATATTTTTTTTTCTATAATTAGATCTTCCTTTATTGTGACTTTCACTTAGTATATTACATTTGTTTTTCTTGGACAGGAGTCTTTGTTTCAACAGTTGCATATTTTGTCAATGTTTGTTATTTTTTTATTGTTTTATTATTTTGTTACTTTTTGAAATATTTCTTTAATATTGTTTGTAGAGCTGTGGCTGATTTTTGTAGAGTTTCTGTATAATATTTAATAAAGTTTGTATTTGGAAAATGTTAATTATTTATAAGAATATTTTTTATACTTGTTTTTGTTGTATGGTAGGTTGAATCATATAATTGTTAAATAATAGATTGATCAAATCTTTTATTTTGCATGTAGTGTAGATAACTTTAAAAAGATTCTAACCATTAAGATGACATTTACTGTAATTGACAGGTGATGACCTCAAGATTATGTGACAGCTTGGTTGTGATGAATAGTCTCAGTCACATGATCAAGAGATTTTAAAAAGTTAGAAAATAGATTAAAACCTTATTCAGTCAACAGAGGAACTTATGAAGCTGTAAGTGATCTAGGTTTCCATGTCTGGCTCCCAACACATACGTCTTGTACATCCCCGTAAGAACTTGTCAAAACAAGATATGATAAGAAGACAACAAACAAGCAAAACAGGATGGCTATGAGAAAGAAAATAGATGACAAGAAAAAATGACAAAGAATAAAAATATATATTAGTGCTACTGAAAGAGAACGGAAAACGAGTTATTGTAATCACATAACATCACTGAAAAAAGAAACATTACAAGAAATAGAAAGAATGTAACATCATATATTTTTTTCTGTTATTTTCTTTTCTGTTTTTAGGGTTTATTTTATTTTGTTTTAAACCCACTATTTTAAGGTGTTATTTCATAAGCATCTGCTTATTATTTTAGGTATGTATTTTACTACAGATGGAGGATGGTTAGATGGTTAGATATGTATTTCTTTGAGTATAGAAACAAAATATTATAGTCTATACAGAGAAGAAAAACAATGCATCAAATATAAAAACAAAGACAAATTACAGATTAAAAGGAACAAACATATTTCAAAAGGCTGACAGGAGAACAAGTTTCAACTAAAAATTGTAAGTGGTGTTTAGTGTATGTGTGTGTGAAAATACATACGCAGTGCGATAAACTTGAGGTTGTTTTCCTGATAGGAGAATGCAGTTGTAGTAAACTTTGCTCCAGTAGGGCTGAGAAAAAATTCTTTATTTATTTCTTTATGTACTTGTGTGCATATAAGAAGTGGTGATTATAATTAAGGAACAAAACATCATCATTGTATTTTGAAGAAAATAAAATAAAGTTATGATTTGTAATGATAACATTTTGCTCTTTAGTTATAATCATTATCATACACAAAAAAACAAAAAACATAGCTTATACAAACAATTATTGCAATGTCTTATCATTATATTCCTTATGTATGTACTATCATGGATCACTATGATATATATGCAATATATCAACACATTATAACCAATACAAATTATTATTTTAATCTAACTCAAATCTCATCCCAACATAAAATTCCAATATTGTACAATATTCCATAGTATATCACAATATAGCATATCCCTCCACCATGATATTTACTGTGATTCTGGCCCACCATACTACACTTGCCTATTTATGCTTACAAATCATAACTTTATTTTATTTTCTTCAAAATGCAATGATGATGTTTTTACATCTTACATAAGAAGACTAGTGAGAAGACTTGAACGTCTTCCTTTGAAGATTCTAAAAAAGAAACAATCCTTGGTATTCAACCAAACCTGTTTAGAAAATGATTTGCTGCCTAAGTATACAACATATATATATATTTATATATACATATATATATATATTATATTATGAGAGTGTTGGTCGTCAGTAAATCACTATGTGGTTATTTGTCGAACCAAGTGCAATATAATATGGAGAGTGCTCAATATCTATGATAGAGCTATAATAATAATAATGATAATAAATAAATACATATTATATATATATTTACAACTTAACCAATGGAAGAACACCAAAGCCATTACCAACTGGTTTACAGTGATACCCAACAAGAACAACACAGCCTTCATTCAATTCGACATCACCGAACACACACTTGACGGAGGCCTAGATTTAGCAGCCCAGCATGTACCCGTCTCACACAATGACATCAGAAACATCAAGCACTGCTGCAAATCGCTCCTCTTCCATGATGGCAAACCATGGATTAAAAAACTTAACCATCTATTTGACGTAACTATGGGTAGCTTTGATGGAGTGGAGATGTGCGAGCTCGTTGGTGCTCTAATCCTATCCCAACTCTCAAGGATAATTAACAACACCGACATGGGATTATACAGACGATGGACTTATCATCATTAGAAAGCCAAATGGACCCAAACTAGACAACTATAGAAAGAGAATATCTAACGCCCTGAAACTCTTGGGATTTAAATCCACTATAGACACAAACCTAAAAACAGTAAATTTCTTAGACATAACACTGAACCTAACTAATTGCACATACAAACGCTACAAAAAAGATAACAACACACCAATCTACATACACACATCTTCAAAATACCCATCCTCAATTACAAAATAAATCCCAAAATCCATTAGCCATAGACTATCCAGCAACTCCTCCAACATCAACATTTTTAACAAACACAAGCACTTATACAACGATGCATTAAAACATAGTGGTTACAAGCAAGAATTACAATTCACACCCCCAAAAGTCAATTCTAAACACAGAAGTAGAAACATTATCTGGTTTAACCCACCTTATAATAAATGTATATCTTCCAATATAGGTAGAGACTTCCTAAATCTAATCTCTAAACACTTCCCCAATAATATCCCCCTAGCCAAAATCTTCAATAAAAACAACATCAAGATCAGCTACAGTTGCACAAACAGCATGGCGCAAATAATGAAAAAATCGCATCCATTAACAGTACATCACAACCCTACAACCAATGCAATTGTAGGATCAAAAGCATGTGCCCCCTACCAAATAAATGCCTATATACAAACACCATATATAAAGCCACAGCAAAAACAAACAACTCCGTCAAACACTATATCAGTGCAACGGAGGGCACCATAAAACAAAGAATCCACAACCATAATCTTTCTTTTAAATATAGAAACTAAGCATCCAACACCTCCTTATCCTTGTACATATAGCAACAAAAAGACGCAAACATATCCCCCACAATCACCTGGGAGATACTAAAACAAACCCCTGCCTACAACAAAACATCCAAAAAATGCCTTCTTTGTCTCCATGAAAAATTAGCCATCATCACATATCCATCACAAAACACCCTCCTAAATAAAAAAAATCTGAAATCCTCTCAAAATGTAGGCATGAAAACAAACATCTTCTTTCCCACTTCAACCCACTAATATAACCCACCTAACACCTTGTACACGTATTTAATGAAAAAAACCTAAAGTACCGTAAGTACCATTTTAACTTTTAAGTTTTTACGATCATTAAAATAGACTTCAACACTCCACAGTCACCTTACCTACCGATTTCACTCTAATCTTTTCTACAAGAGTATATGCACCAACCATCAACAAATAATATGACTATTAAAAAAAAACAAAAAAAACCTTCAAACCCGCTATCTAATCAATTTCTTTAATTTTCAATGACGACACCCCACCCCTAGATTATAACCATCTCCATACGCAAATACATTATCTATTATTTAAACCCTTTCTTTTTATTTTATTTTATTTCATTTCTTTACACATACACTACCTATAAGATCCACAGTATATAATATTTATGCAATATTTTATTCATTTATCATTAGCACTACAAATATTTATTATGCACATATTTATGATTTAACCCCCTTAATATTATTTACCCCTTTATTATTTTATTTTATTTTATAGCATACATACCACCTATGAGATCCATAGTATACAATTCTTATGCTACATTGCATTTAGTTATTATTATTATTATTATAATACAATCCCCCCCGTATATATTACACCGACATATTTACGACAAAATAACCTTATTTATACTCATTACAACTATGGCCCACCATACATGTTTACAAATCAGATTCTCACTAATTCCTCACAACTTGCAGGAATGATTTGTCTCACTGGCAACGAAACAAATGTATACACAATAGCTACCCAATTTCGTTATAAACAACACTTTATGTTCCTGGCCTGACTTAACTTAAAAATATGTATCCACACGCACACACATACACCTTCACCCATATATACACACATACTTACAACCACACATAAACAAGATCTTAAAGGCTTTTTGTCTGCTTTTTGCTGTATTTTCGATTTTGTCTGTATTTTTGTCCCATTTTCGATTTTCAATTTTATTTCATCTTTTTAACTGCCTGATGAATGTTGTTATAAACTTCAAGAAACCTTAGGTTGCAGAAAAATATTTTCCATGAATTAAATATATATTTAATATATATCTATTTATTATCATTATTACATATATATATATATATATATATATTATTTATTAAAATCTTTATCAAAGTACATAGCTTGTGTGAACATGAAATTAAATTGTTATACAGCATACCTTGTCTAAATTTAAGCAGTATTTCCCAGATAGCTCTTCTTGCATGTGGATCAACTCCAGCAGTTGGTTCATCCAAAATAACAGTTTTTGAGCCACCAATGAAAGACATGGCAACTGACAGTTTCCGCTTCATTCCTCCTGGAATTTTAAAAATAGAAGGAAAAAAAAATTGATTCTTTGAACTTATTTCAGCATAAAACATTTTTAAACAATTTTCATTATAAACAGCTGGCTTTGTTTTAAATTGGTAAAAGTGCTGCCATTGGATTAAATTATACATTGACCAGGACAATCTAGTTACAAAAAGTCATTCATTTATCTTTAACTCAAAGTTTTTTGTTTTAGTTTTTTCAATCATTTCTGTAATGACTTTTTTTCTTTACAAAGAAAACACATTTGAACTTTTACTAAGTTATACAATTTTTTTACACTTTGTAATGGAAGGAAATTTCGTATTTTGGTTTGGTGCACTATTTAATTCAACGCATAATTTCACCCAATCAAGATGACCTATCCTATTCATCCCGGACTTCCTTTCCGGGCAGCAGAAATTGGGTAAGCTGCCAAACACAGTCTCTTTGGCTGGAGAACGCCGTCCAGTGCAGATGTCCCACTGGCTGTTCTAGAATAGCAGCAGAAGCATGGACATATGAGGGAACCTATCTAATTTATGGATTCCTTGCGCCTATCTCAGACCAAGGAATCCCAGTTGAATATGAATTAGATACATTCAAT
The DNA here is from genome assembly GCA_963585895.1 of Sepioteuthis lessoniana. NCBI lineage: Eukaryota > Metazoa > Mollusca > Cephalopoda > Myopsida > Loliginidae > Sepioteuthis > Sepioteuthis lessoniana. The sequence continues at coordinate 75,207,115 of OY757907.1, forward strand.
ATGCCACCACAGGAACAACTTTATGTCACCCCCAAAATTGGCTATGTCGATGCGATGTCTTTATTCCACTCTCAACACCTAGCTCTCAATTCACTTCTGGGCCACTTTAATGGAGACAACACACGCCTTCTCCCCAATTCACCAGACACACAAAACTCAAGGTGACTCCAAAGTTAATTTCCTCCAATGGCAAACAAGACTTTCGCTAAACTATGGCGAACACAATCCCTCACACATCCAACAACACACGCTGCCTTTCTCAACTTTCACATAACTCCATTTTGTCTCCTTACTCACTACGAGACTTGCAGCACAAACGCAAACTACATTTTCCATGCTGCAAATAAAAACTATTCTTAAAAACACATTTTGACTTCGACATCTGGAACCTTCTCCTTTATATACCTAACAACAATTAGTGAAGGACCTTACAAACTTCTCCTCGCTAACAATTACACCATCTTCCTCGCTAAAAACAAAACTTTCCCTCATTAACAATAACAACAAAACTTCTAGCTAAAACTTCTTTACATTTATTCAAAGTTGTGTTTATGAAATTAGCTCTGTTCCATAGATATTGTTCTGGATCTTTCGTAATGTGAATCTAGTTTTGTTTCATATTCAGAACAACATTGTCATCCCACAAGCAAGGTTCTTCAGAATATAGTATTACCTGAATATAAAACTATGAGTTTTGATTTCTGTTTAATATTTCTTTTTCTCTATTTCTGTATATGTATATAATGTTTTGGCCTTAAAACTATGCCTGAACCCAGTCATATTCTGATGAAGACTTTGTTTGAAGCAACATTGCTGTTTGCACAGGAGTCATTGTATAACTCTCTCTCTCCCTCTCTCTCTCTATATATATATATATATATATTAGATAAATTTGTACATATACTTTTATGGTTTTAATTAAATGTCTACTTAAAATATGACATGCATAATAAATGGATTAAATAAAATGTAAAAGTAGTTTACTTCCATAAAATTATTTTAACAAACTTTTCAGGGCATGTTATTCAAGTTTCTGAAAAATTTAGCAGAAATTGGTTCTTAGAACATCATCATCCTCATCATCAAGTCATGCTGACAGCATGGATTTCCCTGACTTCCTCTCTCTCTATCCCTATCATCCATCACACCCAGTAGATCCACTAAACAACACCCAGTGTCTGCACAAAGCTAATGTTAGTAAATTCTTACTGGTTGTCCAATACAGATAAATCCATGTGAAGGAATCCAAAGAAGACCATTGCTTATGAATTCATCTTTGCTTCTCTAGCAGTGTCACATATGTCGTGTTTGTCTTACTTGGGTAGTTTTTGAGATGGGAGGTAAGTGGTCATACTGTTGCTGTTTTGTGGAGTGTTGCTTCCAGGATTTGTTCAAAACAGGATACATAGCATTCTTGTGTAGTTCATATCAAGCTTTTTCTCCATGCGTTTTGTTAATGTTCATATGGTGCATCCATATAGTAGTACTGTAATAGCCACAGCTTGGAAGAAATCCCATTTTATTTTATCTGATAGATCAGATTTCCATATGATCAATAATCTATTGATAGCAGTCCACACTTTCACTAGGCAGATGTTGACATCACATTCAGTAGATGAGATATTGCTGCCAAGGTGTGTGAACTTGTCTACTAATTTTATAGGTCTGCCACTTAAAATGGAGATGATTACTTCTTGTTTAAAACACATGAACTCTGTTTTATTTGTGTTCACACAGAGGCCAATGCCACCTGTTGCTTGCTCTAGGCTATGCAGTAGGGATTTGCCTTGGGCAGGAGCATTTGCAAAAAATGCTAGATGACCTGCATAGTCTGCATCTATTATAATTTTTGCAGGATATCATTTGCTTCTTTAATGTAAAGCTATTTTCTTTTATTAGATTTATTGACATTCAAAGTACATAATCGAGGTAGATTATAAACAAAAGAACAAAAGAGGGAAAATAAAGAAAAGTTACAAATATAACATTCAACTTTCATTTTGATTACTGACCCTCCATCCTAAAAAAAGTGAAATATAATTGAAACAATTTCTTATATTGAATACATTTTTTCTTTTGACAAATGCATTCAATTCTTTTACAGGACTAAAATTGTTAATATAGTCAAAGAAAGCATTATGAAATCATATCAAAGTGAATATGTCTATAATTCCTTTAAAAAAAAAGCATTGCAAATCATTTACCAATAAAAAGATTTAAAAAAATAAGTTACCACAAAATCATTTCATCAATTCGTTTTGATCCAATTAAGACATTTATCAAAATGAAAAAATATATATTCTACCTGACAAATTAGTACTGAGTTCATTTCTTTTATGCACAAGGCCAACATCAGTAATCATTTTATCAATTTCAGATGAAAGATATTTTGATTGAGCTCCTTTTAGTTTTGCATAGAACCACAAATGTTCTTCAACTGTTAAACTGATTAAAAAGAAAAAAAAAAAGAAAAAGAAGAAAAACATTAAAATTGATAAATAACAAATTTTTTCAAGTTTTAACACTCTTGACACTAATAAAAAAAATTAAATGAAAATATCAAATAATTCTCAGTAAATTCAATATAAACAATTATATGTTTATACATAGTGTTATGGTAAAAAATAGGTAGTGTTATGGTAAAAAATTTAGTCTCAAGATTTGGTCATCATATATGTCCCCGTTAAATATTATATAAACTACTTCAAATGTGAAAACTAAGATATTCAAAGTATAAATAATATTTAACACTTCCATGTCTTAACTTTTTGTGACCTAATTTTCTATGGGCCGATTCTTTTTGCACTGTTTTAGAAAATATTAAAAATCTTAGAAGGAATAAGCTTAAAATAGAGTCTGAATCAGAAAGCAAAAAGAATATCAGTATAAATGAAAAATCTATAAATATAAAAATATACCATAACAGATATTCAACAACTTCAATGCAATCAAAAATATATAATGCATTAAAAGTTTGTATATATATCAAATGATAACAAATAACTTTATGAAAAGCTATTCATTTCATTTCATTTTTTTTTTGTAAGTTCAAAATATATACTTAGGAGGGTAGTGAAAATAGTGAGAACTTAGACTGTTACAACACAAAAACAATAAACATTGCTGGACATCACACTCTTTAATCATTTGGTACAATATACAGAGCTACATATTATATACTATGAGAATGATGATTATTTATTGATGAAAGTTCACAGAATACTTTCTAATAATTTCATATTGTGTTTACTTAGATGTGAAACAATGTTACTGACTTTTCTTTTAAATCTAATTCCCTTAAAGCCCAAAAACATGTCTCAAGGAAAGAAAAAGGGACTTCCTTTCAGTATAGGTAAGATGACCATGAGAATTTTTGATAAGGAGTGAGTATAATCTCCATCACAAGATACTTTGGTGAAAGGCCTTTAATCTTCTGAGTCAACAACCCAACGTCTTTTTTCTCGTTTATTTTCATCTTTTAATTTCAGATTTTACAATGTTTTACAGAAAATTTTTTCCTCTTTTCTTATTCTATATTCATTAAAAGATAAGATAATGATGACTTCTTTTTAGAAAGAAAATTCACCAGAAACCTTATTAAAATGAATACATGGGAATCCAACCAGCATTCAAATTTGATCATTCCTACTTGGTATGCAGCTGAACTCAGAAGTTTAGTTCAAATTGCAGCCACTTCTGACAACATCCAAGAAAACAGCCTAAAACTCCATTCTAAAGCCCTTGTTTCCAAGAGACTATGCCTAATTGTTTTTAACTTAATTTAAAATATTGGTCATTCTCCCATTTTGGTATAAACTTTCAGATCAATATTCTTTTCTATTATTGCAAGAAATATCTTTGGTATTAAAACCTGTTTTCTGTCAATTATCACATGGGGGACTTCAATGAAGGTCATAATTAAATTACTGATCTACGAGAAAATTCAAGAGTCTAGCTTTTACATCAACCTTCAAGTAGCTATTATTTTTCCATATGTTCCTCTGAAGAATTCTAGTAGTTACATTTCCTAACCAAAAGATTTTCTCTGATCTTAATTTAAAATATATGCAATTCAGTCATTTCAGTTTAACCTTTTTTCTTTCCCAATTTTTGTTTCAGTTCTAAATTATATTTTTTAAAACATAAAACTGGAACTCTTCAATTTTTCATCCGTTCTAAACCAGCCACCTATCATAATTTTTATCTATATTAAGTTTTGACAGCCTTACCTTATCTGGCCAAAGTAACTGGTTTTTGGTGGGAAATTAATTAATCAATTAACTTAACTGTAAGCAGTCATTCCTCCTCCTTGTAAAATCTCATCCACACAAAATACTAAAAAAATATAAATTTTTACTTAGCATCACAGGTAAATGACATCATAGAAAACTTTTGCAATCTAGGCTCTTTTAGAATAAAATTACTTATATTTATCAAGATTATAGAAACTAGGTACAACAATAAACAAATCACAAAATAATCATTGCATGCATGTTAGATATAAAGTATTTGGTAACACATTTCTTAAAGACAGTTTTTTCTATGTACTAAAACATCATTAGCACAATAATATTTTTGATTTCATTAGTACAATTACATTAAGAATAATCAAATAGTCTTTCTGTATACGCAGAAGGAGTAAGGTATCCTGACCAGAAAAAAAAAGAAGTAAAATATAAAAACGAATATCTTACTAATCAAAGAGCACGTTGTACTGTGGACACATGGCTAAACTTTTCCTAATCTCATCAATATCCCAGCGTATATCTTTGCCATAAATGATTGCAGTGCCATTAGTTGGTGGAAAGAGACCAGTGAGAATAGACCTGTCAAAGAATTACAAGAAATTTTATGTTATTTAAAGCTTTGTTACAAAAAATCAAATGACTACTTACTGTAATTAGTTTTGATTTATAGTTTGTGTTTTTTTTTTTAAACAATATTTTGATATCATGACATCATATGATAGAATAGATTTATTTCCAACTGGAATCAATAATTCAATTACAAATTAAAGCAAAAATTGAATGGCTAAGAGGTCTGATATATGTTCACTGAAGAGCATAGGACAAGTCTGTATAAGAAAGTTTTTAAATACTAGTAGCATTATGACAAAATAGTTTCATCATTATTATCTAAGTGCACCTAGAAAATTCTGAAGTTACATTTAATGAAAAGAGTTTATATTCCTAATCCTTAATTTGGTCCAACTTTAAGCAAGTTTTGAATATTTTTCAAAAGAATTATCCATTCAGATTTCACTACCTTATTCTCTAAAATCATTCAGAGCACTGAAAAATACTCCTTAGAGACAAACCATGATTTTACTGTATTTATATGGTTCTCTTTTCTTAAGACCACATTTTTTATTACAAGAATCTTTCTAAATGAAAACAACAAATTTATAAACAAAATATATTTCAAAAGTTTTTAAGATTTTCCTTTTTTGAATTCATATCAAGTCAATGTTACCACTGGATAAGGTATTTAAATAAAAACACATCATTACACATGTACAACAGTTTAAACACAATTTCAATATTTTCTATAAAAATACTCTAAATTGTATTTCAAATACAACAATGACTTTGGGTTAATTTTTTTTTCTACAGTCATTGTGTAGAGTAAAAATTTACTTTTAAAAACTGAATGATTTTTAGAAATGCTAAATGAAAATCAGTTTATAATGCCACTGTTTTTTCTATAAAAAAGCATTCCAAAACAGTCTGTCACATCCCTACATCTTTCTAATCAGTATATAACAAAACTTCTCATTGTTTGTGTGTGTGTGTGTGTGTGTGTGTGTGTGTGTGTGTGTGTGTGTGTGTGTGTGTGTGTGTGTGTGTGTGTGTGTGTGTGTGTGTGTGTAACCATAACACAGAAAAAACATATCAAGGTTTTTACTTAAACAATGCATTCAAAATGCTCTAACTTAGAGAATACAGCATTTTCTGGTTCAGTTTTCAAGTGAATGATAATTTTGTGAGGTCAGTGTTTGTAGTGAACATCATTTTTGAATCAGCCAAATTCATGATATCATGAAGATAACTATCAAACGCTAATTAGAAACTTTCAACCATCTTAAATAAAAACATCAATAGCATTATGGATCCAACAGTTTCAAGGGCTATCACAGTTCTCTTATTGATAAGGAGAAAATAACTTGAAAAAATAAAAACAAAAATCAAACAAAATAATACACTTACATTGTTGTTGTTTTTCCTGCCCCATTGTGTCCAAGAAAAGCTGTGATTTGACCTTCATAAAAGTTTAAATTCAAACCATCCACAGCAACTTTATTGGTTTTTTTGTAAACTTTTCTCAAGTTTTTTATAGAAACACCAATTTTAGAATTAGGTGGAACTTTTTCAAATTTTTCTGAATCTGACAACAGAATAAAAATTTCAAATACTGATGAATAAAAAGATATTTTTATATAACTCAAAATTAATACATTTTTTACAGAATCTAGTAAAAAAGATATCTGTAATAAATGGTTAAGTACAATTTTTTCTCATTATTACTTCATACATTTGTCTTTAAAAAAATTTAAGATGATATCTTAGTTATAGAAATGTAAATGCAGGAGAGCTTCAAAATTAGCTTAACAATTAACATGGAAGATGGAATTCAAGAGTAAAGTACAAATTCCACCTTAATATAGTTAGTGTTCATTTTTCACAAATACACTTGGAGAAAGAATCCACTTCTCTTAATAGATCTGGTTAAGGATTACACCCTACTTCTAATACCATGTCAAATGTAACTAGAAGAGAAGGCGGACAAATAACTCCATTGCCTTAAGAAATGCCTAAAAGGACGTGGCATAGTACTCTGATAATTTACTAGATTATGGGATCACCTGAACATATTGTAGAAGTATGAATCGATAACAGATAAAGAAAAGAATAATTATTAACAAAGCTGAAACAACTGTGCTCACCTTCATTAGCAAGTTCAATTATTTCATTGTTAAGATTTGCATTTTGCTGAATTATTTCTTGATTCACTTGCTTACTAAACCAATAAGACTTCTGTAAAGGAAAATACCATTTTCTAGGTATCCCATACATGCCTAAAGTAAGAAAAGGATAAAATAAGACATTTTATATGATTTTAAATCGGTGAAAAATATTACTGAACATGCATGAAATAATATTTCATTTTAGCTTTTGCTCTCAAAGAAAGTCAAATGTTCATTGTTTGCTAATTCTATGTCCTTTACATTTCATTACCAAAACTTGACTGTGTGCCACCACATTCTATATATATAGTACTACTCATAAATAAATACATCCCTCCCAATTTTAAAAAAAAAATTTTCTTCCAAAGCAAAGATCATCATCATCATCATCGTTACACTGACAGCACAGATTTCTCTGACTTTCTCTTTCCATCTGTCCCTATCATCTATTGCTCCTGGCAAGTTTTCCAAATTACATCCTGTGTCCACACAGAGCTAATATAAGTAAGTTCTTGGTAGTTGGCTAACACTGGCTCATCCATGTGTAAGGGTCCATAGAAGGTCATTTATGAGTTCATCCTAGCTTCTCTAGCATTGTCACACATGTCAGTTTGTCTTACTTAGATGGTTTTTGAGATGGGAGATAGGTGGCAATACTGCTGTTGTTTCACGGAGTGTTGCTTCCAGGATTTGTTCAGGATAGCTCGTAGCATTCTTGTGTAGTTCCCATCAAACTTTTTCTCTGTATATTTTGTTAGTGACCATGTGGTGTATCCATACATTAGTATTGACACAGCCACAACTTGGAAGAAATTAGATTTCCATATGATCAATACCCTATTGACGGCAGTCCATACCTTCACTAGGCATATCTTAACATTACTTTCAGTAGATGAGACACTGCTGCCAAGGTACATGAACTAATTTCAGATGCTCACCACTTAGAGTGGAGATGTCTCCTTCTTGTTTAAAACACGTACTCAATTTTATTCTCATTAATGTGGAGGCCAATGCTTCCAGCTGCCTTCTCCAGACTTTGCAACAGGGATTTGACTTGGTTAGGCATATTTGCAAGAAGTGCTATATCATCTGTATAGTCTGCATCTTTTTTGGTTTCTGCAGGATATTGTCTGTTTCTTGCATTTTTAGTGGAAAATTATAGTCAAAATTATTTAACAAACTCTACAGTATTAAAACTCTGTAAACCAGAAAAATCAGGTTTAGTTTGAAAATATTCTTACTATATTGAATTTGTTGTAGGGGTGTACTTATTTTTTTTTACGGCTACCTATTCATACTTTTTAATACAGTTTTAATTCTGCAGAGTTTGTTAATAATTAATACCTGATTATATCTGCTTCAACTATGTAATAATATTCCTTTCGAAATAATAAAATCTTGGTATCTCTGGTTTAGTTGAAAATCAACATTTTATAAAAAATTGTTAGGGTTGTACTTATTTATGGGCAACACTGTATATCCCAATCCTGATAGCTTTGCAAAGAAGATATAGATCCACAAAAGCTCAAGAATCAAAGTATTTATTAAATTCATCTCACTTCATAAGGTATACTTTAATGGAATTTTGGTTTTTGTCAGTTTACATAATAACTAAATATATGTCAAAAAGATTGTGAAATTAATAATTTTAGGAAATATTTACCTGGAAACACAGCTTCAATATACCAAGCAAGTATTAAATAAATGAAGCTATCAATTAACATAAATATCATACACTGCAGCATGCTAAAGCCATCATCAGACATGGGACTGGAATTCAAATTGGACCATTGCAATCCAACAGCTTGTTCTTCATATCTGGCAATATAGCTGCACCCATATCCAAAGGCAATATTTGATGATAAACACTAAATTGACAAATAATAATACATCTCATCAATAAAACAGTAGATTTCATTTAGTTCAGTTGTTAATTGTTGGCAGGTTTCACTCCCGTTTTCAAATGTTAATTTTAATAATAGTTTTTCATATTAGCATTATGCATTATTTTTCCTGGTTGAAGTCACTAGAACAAAGATTGCTTGTATATGAATACAAAAATTACAGAGAAAAAAGTCAAATATTATAATAACTCAATCAAAAAGAAAAATAAGATCAAATGAACATAATCAATAAAAATTTCCATTAAGATTCAAAGATATTTTTAAAATCTCGGAAATTTGGTCTTATCTAAAATTATATGATAATTTAGATATTAAGCTTTTACCTGTTTCATGTGGTTATATCATTATAGATGATTAAATCAGAAGGGGAAATAAAATAGAGATCATGGTTAAAATTATATGAAAGGTGATGATAAGAATAATAGAGCTAATTTCAATAATTATTAATATTTATTTAAAGGCCATTTTCAGCAGCCATCAAGCTCAATGTCTAAATATGATTTATATTAACAATAACTAAATAGATAAGAATAGCATTCTATAACTAACATTTAATAGTTATCCTCTTGAGAAATTAGAATTAGTTTGGGCCAGCATGAATGCAGAACCTACACTGTTAAGATAAAAATTAGATTAGGGATCATTTCGTTCTGAATTTGAGCATTTCAACATTATGTGTCATATTCAAGTTTTTTATTACTTAGTTTATTGAGTTAAATAATTTAATAAACTGATTTGCAGAATGAAATCTAATGCACCAGGCCCTATAATTTAAATAACATCACAGTGTTAAGATTAAAATCTTAAGATGAAACTACTCACTGAAAACCTTTTAAGTGATGTACTCATATAATCCTCCCATCGAAGACAAACATTGTAAGGAAGATAGCAGATATAATAAATGAACCCTCCACATATTGCTGCTAAGTTGGCTTGGGAGAAAAATACACTGATAAGAAAACATAGGGAAATGGTTGCAATGGAGAAGCAAACCATGAAAAGAAATAGCAAGCCAGCATTTGATCGCTCCAATACATGTCCAAGCTAAAAGAAAAAAAATATATTGAATAATATATATATACCAAGTAAATAATGATTGTGAGTATCCAAAGAAAGAGTGCTCAATGTGCAGCTATTTAATACAAAATAATCCGCAGAGCAAAATATATATTTTTGTTTAAAAAACAAGAAATTTAGAAATAGTATTCTATTTCTAAATTTCTTGCTTTTTAAATAATATATATATATATATATATATATATATATATATATATATATATATATATATAGTCCAGAAAATAACTATATAATCAATACAAAAAGCAATAATTCAAATGAGCATACACTTCCCTAAAAAAATATAATTAAAACTTATGAAACATAAGTTTTAATTTCTTTTTTTTTAATATTTGGATATTTTTTTAAATCCATAATCAAATTAACCCTTTGAACACATAAGCTGGATATTTTAGGCTGAGCACTAATTTACATTACATTATAAGCCTGATGAAAAAATTCAGGCAAATCATATGACATATTAATAACAAAAAATACTTAAAAATGATCATCCACTACCTTTTTGTTAATGGAATGATAAGATTGCCAAAAAAATATCTCAAGTTTCAATGTACTTTTTGTTCAACTTTTTTGTGAATTTTGTGAGTTCAGGTACGGGGTACCTGAAGGCCAAGGGTTCAAAAGGTTTATCTGTTTGAAGTTAGAAGCTAAAAATTGGATCAAATAGTAAATATCCTTTTGGATATGTATTTGACAGAAAATTTTCATGCATTGAATTGATTGCAATTTTTTAAAAAGAAACTTTAAAACTTTAAAAAAAAATTTCTTTATATATTTAAAGATGATTAAGGATATTCTTTTAAGCCAAAAGTTATCTTCATACATTTTACTAAAGAAATAATCAGAAAGGAAAAAGAAAAAAGAAAAGTAATTGTATCATATACATAATTGTCTCATGTAAGTCATCATGAAAATTAACAATCATTTCTTTAATTGACAATAAATGATTATCAAAAAAAAAAAAAACATTAATATTCTCAAGCCATATATTCTATTGTTATATACTGTATTTCATATCCCAAGAAAAAAAGAAAAAATTTGAAACAGCACATACCTTTAAGGTCATAACTAACAATATAACAGAAAGTGTCATAATAAGGAAAGCATCAAAAAACCAAGATAGCCAATGTACACCATTGCCAAGACCCATTATTTTCATAACTTCCTTTAACCGTTTTTCTTTTTCAAATACAATACTCTTCACAATCATGGCAACAGAGAATATCCAAGCCAGTACCATGAACAAAGGAAGGCTTTTTGATATAGTCTTGGTGAATCTGAAAATAATTAGAAATATTTTGAGAAATTACATTATTTCAATTAAAAGTTTGGTTTGATTTATCTCACTGTATATCAATTCCTTAATGGTTATTTAATGACAAAATTTGATACATTTGTAAATGTTTGATCATCATCATAACTTTATATTTTCAAAGTTCCATTACAATAATTTTTTTAAATTGCACTTTTTTCTATTTGTTTATAATAATAATAATTTGTTTGCACTTAGTTATTTTTCTATCTAATTTATATTATTTATACATAGTTATATGGTTTCAAGTAACTATTCCCACATATTCAACTTAAATATTAGTAACCAGCAAACACATTAGAAATAATAATTGATAGACATTTTTAAAAAAGAAAGCATCAAAATATACTTTTTTAAAAAGTATCACTGACTAAAATAAGCAAAAGAAAAATGTAAGAAAAACAATAAAAACTCACTTGTCTTGTAAATAACATGGATAAGGGAATTGTTGAGTGAAAATCCCAGTGACACTGTCTTGTCCTGTTTGTTCTCTAATGATTGCATGGTCAATCATATCTTGAAGATAGATAAAACCAAAAGTGAGATATTTCATATCTGGTAAGGTACGAGCTCTGGGCCCAGGAGTCCACCATCTACAAATGAATGGATTTTCAATGAAATTTCATGCATAAACAATAAACATTAATAACATAATAAAACAAGTGTAAGTGTTGATAATTCTTCAAAAAGATGAAATAATAATTCTAGTCATCTTTTCACTATTTTTCAGATTAAGAATCAAAGTGTTGTATTGTGGTAAAGAAGAGATATACAGTGAAATAAAGAGTTAATTATTTATTAACTCAAGTGGTACAATCCAACAAATATTATGTTTCATGCTGAGAGTGTTACATCTGAAGTTGATCTTACTACTGACTGAGATCTTGCAGAACCCTTGTGCTTAAGAAATATGACATCTTTTATACCTCCATGATACCGGAAGTCATGTGGTATGAGCCACTATACAACACAAAGTTTTAAAATTGCTTAATGTAAAAAATTGTAGAAATCACATAGATAAAAACACCTTCACATAATTCAAATCATGAGTAGGATTAAATATGTCAAATTTTCATTCATTCTAATAATTACATAGAGACATAATTTTCTCTCAAAACCAAGATTTTATACTTTCAAGTGGAACATTATATAATCAAAAATCACATACAGTGGAATCTTAGTTCATAAATTTAATTTGTTCCTGAAGGATGTTTGTGATCCAACTTGTTAATAAAATGAAACTATATTTTCTGTAGGAAACAAAGTAAAATGGATGATTGCAAATTCAAATTTTTACAATAGTACTTTGAGAAGAAGTTCATGTATAAAATCAATGAAAATCATTAAATATAACACAAAAAAAGATGAACACAATATTAAACAGATAAAATATAGACAAATACCTAATTTAATTTCAATGTATCTGTATGGAGGTGAGTTGATAAGATATGTAGAAGAGGAAGGAGAGAGATACTCTTGTTTAGAAGTCCTTTTCTATAAAAACATCAGGTAACAGTCTTTTTAGAGTTTCTTCTCTTTCTCTTTTCTATCTCCTTGAAAAAACTTGGCTGTGTTTGAAACTCACTGAGCCTTTTTCACATTAAAATTTCTCAAATAAAATTTGTTTTTGTCTATGCTTTAGAATATTTCTAAAGTGAGACATGGCATTATCATTGAAAATGTTTATGTTCCAACTTATAACTGCTTTATAAGAATATCATTCCACAAAACTTTGCACCTCATTTTGCACAAATTTAGTGGATCAAAAAACTAAGAACTTTCTCACTTCCTTCCTCTTCCTCTGAAGAGATTTTATCCACAACCATCTTCTGCTGCTGCACCTGAAATTGTTTCAGTTCTTCTATGGTGACCTGATTTTTGTGGTCCTCTACTAACTCTTCCATATCTTCATTATTAACTTTCAAACCCCATATTTTTGCCAAGAGACACAACTATCAACAACAAAATCCCCACTGTTAAAGCCCTCGAAATTTCTACTCGTAACACAATCCAGACACAATTTCCTTAAGGCTAAATCCATGTTTCTATACATCACTTGCTGCCAAGCTTTGTCAATTAAGCAATGGAGGATATTAAATTGATGTTTCTTGGAATCTCTGAGTGTTAATTTTGTGTCAGAGGTTACCTCAAAACACCTTTGAAAAAATGCTTTGGTGTAGAGCTTCTTAAAGTTTGAAATGACCTGTTGATCCACAGGATGGATTATATGAGTCAGGTTTGGGAGCTGGAATTTCACTGTGATAAAATCTAACACTTCTACCGACTCATATGCCAAGCCTAGAGAGTGAGTAGGTCCATTATCCATTGCAAGAAAGCACTTCTGTGGCAAATTGTTTTCCAACAAGTATTTCTTCACACTTAGAGTAAGGATTTCATAGATCTACTATATAAAAAATAGTCTAACAATTTGCCCTTTACATAATGGGCAATTTATGTTACATCACATTGCTTTTTTAAACATTCTCAAATTCTCCAAGCTGTACAATGTTTGAAGTAGAAGTCACCAGTTGCATTTTCACAGGGCAAATGAGTCAGTCTGTTCTTCATTGGCTTGTATCCTAGTAATGGTTTCTCATCTTGTGTTCTTCTTGTCTTGTGTCCTGGTAATGTTTTTTACTTGGACTCTTTTTCAAAATAGACCAGTTCCATCACAGTTAGACACTTGCTAGTGAAGAAATTCATCAGCCTTTATGTAGTCACTAAATTCTTGCATAAATTCCTCAGCAGCTTCTTGGTTCACAGCTTCTCCAAGTCTAACCACACTATATATACCACTTTGCTTCTTAAATTTCTCAAACCACTCTGCTAGCTTTGAAAACATCAACATTAGCACCTATACCAGATTGATTTTTACCAGATTATCATGCAATCACCTTTTTTTTTCACAAATGATACCTTCACAAACACTGTCAACAGCTAACAGTTTCTCGTTTATCCAAATCAGCATCAATTTCTCCACTTCTTCAATTGTCTGTGATCTTTGTTTAACAGTCACTCTTTTTGCAGTATCAGATCATCTTTTAATTTTTGAGAATAGTACAGATTATTGATTTTGCCATGACAAACAGAGTAGCAAAATCAGAGACATGAACATCATTTTCATGTTTGACTATGATTTCTTTCTTTCTCATGATTCTGGTAATTTTTCTTTTCATTTTGCAGCAAACATTATCCTTCTTTGGCCCCATGATGGTTTATTTAATAATTTATAAAATTAGAAAAACACAAAACATAATGAAATTCAAGAGAAAACATGGTGAATTTGAGCAGGGATGTATATGAAGCAAAAGTTACACCACAACTGATGTTTGAGATCAAGGTTTTTAATTGTTTGTGTAATATTAAAACGCAAGCAGTAAAAGAGGAATGAAAAGGATATCAACAAAACAATAATTTATTTCAGAAAATGCATGGAGAAAAATGAAGAAGACTTTTCATGAATGAAAGGTAAAGTGCTTGCATGTATATATTTGTATGTTTCTTATGTGGATTGAAGTCATTGTATATGTGTTTGCATGTAGTAATAATTTATGTGGAAGAGGAAAGCAAAATTATGACAGTGGAGTTGTATACAAACCAAGATTTAGTTGGATGCAGGCAAGGAAGGCTTTATGTATGGGTCAGCTGGATTTTAGTGAACTCCATTTGGGGAACTGCTTGACAAGCTAATTTTGGCTTTATTTATATTCACTATGTGGACATAAGTAACTCCAGGAAAAAGTCTCTTAGATTTAACAGGAATCATTCTGATTGGTTAAAGAATGCAGTTAACTTTCCTAGCTCATCCAGTAAGTGTATGTCAAGCCTATGTTTCCAAAGAAAGTTTTGTCAGATGGTCCTTAGCCTTGGAATTGTTAATCTCCTATAGACTCACATGTGATCCCATCAATGTTGTCAACTTGCATATTTGTAACTCAAGACACCATTTATCATTTGAGATTTTTTTTGTTTGGAAAATTTGTTCATGAATGATTTGTTCACAATGAGAGGCTTTCATGACCCAATGTTCCACTGTATAATTAGATATTTATTACCAAACTCTACAGCATTGAAACTCGGTAATAAAAAATATGAAGATGTAGCATTCCAAAAATAATTACACTTTGTACATATATTTATGCAATTTTATTTTTGATTACAAAATACTTAGAGTTTGGTAGTAAATAATAACTTAAAGGTTTTAATTGTATAATGCTCCACTTAAAATAATAACCTCCTAGTATCCTTGGTTTAGAAGACAATAACATTTTTATAAAAAATTGATAGGGTTGTTCTTATTTATGGATGATTAATATTGTGGATTAAAATTCTTTAAAAAATGGTGGCAGGTATTTATAAAAGTTATTATTGATAGAATATAGATAAAATATATACAATTTCTTGCTGAGAACATATTTTGAATTTTAATTAACTGAATTGAAAAAATTATTTACAAAATTTTAATTAACTGAATTGAAAAAATTATTTACAAAATGCTCACAATTCTTTACATGGGGGACAAGTTTCTTCAAAGCAATCATAAGTATGAAATAAAGGATTGAGCACAAAATTCCACTGATAAATCTTTTAGCTTAATTATTTTAAGAGTAATGTGGCAAGTAAAAATAGAAGTTCAACTGACTTGTCTCGGATTCTCCGTGTACTATCAACTTTGTCAGCATCCATTCTTATTTTATAAGTAACATGTGTAGGTAATTTTTCTGTTTCTCCTTTCATATCAAAAACTAAGGCTGGAAAAAAATAAAAAATTATTGAAATTTAAAAAGTGAAAATATACTGAGGGAAAATAAAATTACAACATTTATACCAGTTTTAACTTGATTTTACATGCATGCTGGGAGTAGTAGATATTCTGATAAAAATTTTCAGTCTTCAGCTATCTTGTGATGTAGTAACACTCATACCAGTACATCATATCACATGCATTTGTGTTAACATCAAAGACGAATATACAGAATATTGATATGGTGTCTGAGTAGAATTACTTCACCCTTTATTTTTGAACTTGAATATGTATTGATCCATATGTGATTATTTACTGTAATCCAGCTATATTACCGGAATGTTTAATCTCGGATAAATTGAAATACATATGAGGATCATTAAATAAGTTTCCAGACTTTTTTCGTATGGGCACTTTTATTGATAGTACACACATGAAACTCTTGTCACCTTCAAAGTAATCTCCTCCGGCGGCAATGCAATTGTTGTACGGTTCCAACAACTTCTGGAAGGCCCCATGGAAGTCCTCTTGTGTAAGCGTGTCAATGACCTTCATCACAGCCTCTTTCATCTCCTCAATTGTCTCATAACGACAGCCTCTGAGCTTAGGGAATAACCAAAAGTCACAGAGAGCAAGGTCTGGACTATAGAGAGGATGAGGAACTGTCTTGATGCCCATCTTGGTCAAATAGTCTGTGACAAGGATGGAGTTGTGGACTGGTGCATTGTCCTGGTGGAAATGCCACTGACCCGATTTGAAGAGTGCTGGCCTTTTCCAACAGAATCTCTTGCTGAACTCCCTTACAACCCCAACATAGTAACCCTAGCCCTAACCCATTGGCCAATCAACCATGGTGTATTGACTTCCTTACTCCTCCCACACCTCTCATCATCCCTCACAGACTCCCTGCCCTCCTTGAATCTCTTATGCCACTCAAAAACTGATGCTCGATTCATGCAGGATGGTCGAAAAGCAGTCTTAAGTATTCCATACGTTTCTGTGGCATTTTTTCCAAGTTTAAAACACAATTTTATTGCATATCATTCTTATAAAGTGTCCTCATCCAGATTGCATTTTTAAAATTCACCAGCTGTGACAATCAGGCTTTAGTAGGGTGTGTTCCAATTCCTGGTGTAGCTGTTCATTTGAACCTGAAATCATAAAAATTGGTCAGTCATCTCATAAGATGTATAGCAATAACATAGTGAATTTTCAAGAGTCTACAGCAATTTTAAATGCCTGAACAAAAAAGTCTAGAAACTTATTGAAGGCACCACGTATATAGGATGTTGCAGTTTTATTTTTCATCAGAGAAAAAAACTTTGAATTTGGGTTTCTTCAGAGAAAAAAACTTTGAATTTGGGTATAGATGAATATTATAATTTAGATACAATTATTTAATCAAATAAGGTAAAACCACAAAAAGTATTATTTCAAAATTTTATAAAAAAGCACCATAAAATACTTAGAGGATATTCTTTTTCTTAAAATGCCTAATTTAAGAATAATTGAAAATATCAACAATATACAAAAACTCATCATTTAAAAATATCAATTTTAGTACATTAACATCTAAGTAGAATAAATAGACTCAAGTATTATTTACTTTAATGCAAAGAATCTTTCAGTTTAAATGGAGATAGTTAAAAGAATAAGTTTACAGCAAATCTTTAAACAAGACAACAGAAAATCACCTTGCTTACATTTCTCAATGTAATATTTCAAAATAAAAGAATTACACTCTGAAAAACGTACACAGGAATTTCAAGTGGAAATATACAATCTTGTATATTTTAAGTCCACCTACTATCAGGCAAAGACATATAAAGAGAAAAAGGATTAAGATTATATATCAACTAATAAATAGCGAAAAAAACTGTAAACCATTCTATATTATTTGTATTTAAGCACAAGAAGCAGATAAAAAGTTCACATTTTCAACAGAAAAAAACATTAATCTTAGACAAAGAAAAGCAATATATGAATGAACTTTCATTCTTTGTCTAAGATTAATGTTTTGTATCAAATAATATGCATTTTAACTATTCTTGATATTGTGATGCTGCATAAATAATTATCCCAGGATGGGAGTTCATTTTATATGCATGTGACGTCGAGGGCAGTCTGGTACTTGACCCTCCGTAAAAATAAGACCTAGTCAAGACTCCTTTTTCGGGCATATGGTAACTGGCAAATAATGTGGGGGTTAATTTGGGGCTAGACTGATCTCTGACACTGGCGAGGGGGTTTTCAATTCACTTTCACATACCCCACCAAGTCCTTTGTTTTCCAACCCCCTCAGATAACGGACAACATAGACTTCAAGGTTAAAAGAAATATCAACTGTAATCAAATTTCCAAAAATTTTCTTACAATGTTTTAAGGTGAATAAGACATTTAGCGAGAATTAATGAAAGCGATACAAAGCTGAAACAAATATGTGCAAAAGAAGGCGACTCGATAGATAAATAACACAACCAATAGATTTCAGTACAAGGGGGCATTTAAAACTGGACAAAGTTTTAATAGGCGACAACCAAACAAATAATAAGATTTAAGAAATAATTCCTTTTTCTTTTCTCTTTTCTTTTTAAGATATCGGCAATATTAAGCCAGCAGGCAGTACCAAACACAAATGTCACTGAACAGTCCTTTTCTTCTTTCTTTTTTTCTTTTACTTGAGGAGATGCTTAAGTTGCCGGGCTGAAGCATATGACAAAGTCCATTCACTAATTTACTATTGATGAAACAGAATCCTTTCACTTTCTCTCTTTCTTTTTTGAATACATATAATTCCAATATCTAGGAAGGGTAGAAAGAAAAACAGTTTAAATTGTACTTATCTTTGACAAGGCTAGTTCTCAGGTTCCTTTCGTTTATGGGCGAGTGACATCCTCAGAATCTGGCTGAATGTTAGCACATCTTTCTAACGCTGACTTATGTCCAGAACTAAAGATTCTTCTTGCGGGCGAGGGGACCTCCCGGAGTTTGGCTATAAGTCAGCATATCTTTCCATGCCGACTTCTGTCCTCAAACTAAAGATTCTTTTCCAAATTTCCTCTGACGAAAAGGTATCATTTTGGCACTAAAGGGTCTATAGCCAATCATTTGACTTTTTCCTCCGGTCATGCTACTAGAGTGACCTGGATTCTTTTCTTTGTCGAACAGATTATAGATCATGGAGTGCGGGTAGCTTTGACCTTCATTCTGACCTGGATTCGTTACTTTGTTCAACAGGCTGCAGATCATAGAGTGCGAGGAATTGATTTTCCTCCTTTAACAGTCAAGCTTGGTGCCAGTTGATTCAAACATAGAAGGGTAGAGGAATTGACCTCCCTCTCCCTCTCTTGGTAGCATACCATGCCACAATATAAATTCTAGTAATGTTTTCTCTGTTTTGCAGTTTAAGTATCAAAGTTTTAAAATGGCATAGTGTAAAAAATTATACAAATTAAATAGATCTATTTAATTCATAATAACATGGGTAAATTGAACATGTCAAATTTTTATTCATTCAAATTATTACATAGTGATATAGTTATTTCTAGTGAAACATTATACAATCAAAAATCAAATATTTAGTATAATTTATTACGAAACTCTACAGCACTGAAACTCTATAATTAACAATATGAAGATGTAGCGTCTTAAAAATGAGTACACCTTGTATAAATATTTTGATAATGTTTCAATACTTAGAGAGTCTGATAATAGATACTATCTAATAATATGTTTTAATTGTATAATGTACCACTTGAAATAATAACATTCTTGTATCTTTGGTTTAGAAGAAAATCAACTTTTTATTTAAAAAATTGTTAACATGAACTTATTAATGGATAATTTCAAGATTGTTAAGGGTGAATTTATTAATGATTTTATGAAATTTTTATGAAAATATTCATCTTTTATCACTTTTACAACTGCTTAATATTATTGTTTCTATTCAAAGTCATCATCATCATGATGTCATGCCGCCAGCACGGATATCCCTGACCTTCTCTCACTACTTCTCCGTATCGTTCATTGCCTCTGGCAGGTCTTCAGGGCTACATCCCATATCCTCACAGAGCTGCTGTATGTATGTTCAAGCTGGTTGTCCTGCTTTTGCTTGGCCATACATGGGGGTCCATAGGAGTAAAATCACTTATGAGCTCGTCCCTGCTTCTCCAGCAGTGTCCTGTGTGTCTGGTTCATCTAACTTTGACAGTTTTCATGATGGGAGGCAGGTAGCCATATAGTTGGTGCTTTGTTGGGTATTGCCTCCAGGACTTGTTCAATATTGCTCACAGCATTCTTGTGTAATTGCTGTCTAGCTTTTTCTCCGGCTGTTTTGTTAGTGTCAAAGTAGTGCATCCATATAGCAGTATCAATATGACCACAACTTGGAAGAAACTGTGTTTCATTTTATCGGTCAGGCCTGACTTGCATATGATTGATAGCTTATTGATAGCTGTCCATGCCTTCGTTAGCCGTGTATCGATGTCTTTTTCGGTTGAGGAGACACTGCTTCCTCAGTAGGTGAACTTGTCTACCAGTTTCAGAGAGGTTCTGTCTAGTGTGGAAATGTTGCCTGTTTGATTAAAGCACATGTATTCAGTTTTGTGTGCATTGATATGGAGGCCAATGCCTGCAGCGGCTTGTTCCAAACTATGCAGTAGTGTTTTGGCTTGGTTGGATGTATTTACCAGAATTGCTATATCATCAGCGTAGTCGCCGTCAGTAATTGTTTGTATGGAGTATCTTCTGCTTCTTTCCTTTGTTAGCTTGAAACTGCTGTCTTTTATTTTATCAATAGACATTCTAAGCACGTAGTCTAGACAAATGATAAAGAGGTATGGGGCTAGCATGTCCCGTTGTAGTACTCCTGCTACAATATCGAAGTATTCTGTGTCTCTATCCAGTGAACAAACTTTCACTTTGGTGTTTCTATAGAGAATCGTTATTGCTGCGACAGTCTCTTTCAGTAGGCCGTATGCTAGTAGAATTTGTTCCATCTTCCCTCTGTGAATGGAATCAAAGGCCTTGGTAAAGGTGACAAATAGTAATGTCGCCTGTAGGTTCTTTGCCCGTATACCTTCAAAGATTCTATGGATGGTCAATATTTGTGAGGTCGTGGATCTATTTCTTCGGAAGCCATTTTGGTTTTTCCTTAGAATGTTGTCAATTTTGGGTTCTATGCGGTTACTTAGTAGGGCATTGTAAATTTTGGCTGCTATGGATGTAAGTGTTATACCTTAGTAGTTCTTGGCTAATCTGAGGTCACCCTTTTTAGGGAAGGGGAGGATGCATCCCTTCATCCATCTGTCTATCGGATTTTGATTATAGACTGCATTGCAGTGTCGGAGCAGTATGTCATTGAATTGTCTGGTCTTCCATACTTCTGGGGGAATCTCGTCAAGCCCTGCGGCTTTCCTATTTTTAATTTTTCTAAGAACCGAGTCGAGTTCTTCTTGAGTGAACAGTCCTAGTTTAATGTCCAATTGCTTACTAATAATTCTGGTGTTTGGTTCATGTGTAACTTTCAGTGGGTTTCCAAGTAGATTTTCGAAATACTGTTTCCACAGTTTTATTCTTTCTTGTTGGTTAGTAGCTTTCAATTTAGATTTGGTTGTGCTCTTCCTTCTGCTTACTTCGTTTATTGTTTGCCAGGCTATCCTAGATTGCCTATCTTCCACTGAGTCTCTTATCATATCTATCTGATTTTGTATGTATTCTGTCTGTTCTTTTAGATATATGCTTGCTAATTCATTTTGTGCCTTTTTTAATTTTAGGGCATTGGTATGAGTTGGGTTCTTCCTATAGCATTTGGAGGCAGTTTTCACGTCTGCACGTTTTTCTCTAACCTCTAACGTTTCCCATGGGACTCTATATTTAGTTCTAGGTTTTACAATTTGCTGCTGCCTCGAGGTATGTGTTGACAAAATTCTCATATTCATTTGGGGTACCTTTTTCTGTCTTCTCCTGTAGTGTCTCAAATCTGTTTCTCAATTCTAATACATATTTATCTCTAATATCTCTGTTGTTAAGAAGGGCCCAGTCATAGTGTTTGGTGGTTGCTGTTCGTGTAGCATTTTTTCGTAGGCTTAGTCGTATTTTTGCCATGACTATTCAGTGATTGGAGGACACACCCTTTAAAGAGGAGTATGCCTGGCAATTCATTGCGCTATTTTCTATTTCTTGTTTATAAAGACATAGTCTATCTGTGCTTTATTATTGTTCGTGTTAACATCCTATCTTGGCTTATGGGACGAGCAATTATCTCCCCCTGGAGGAAGAGGGAGCTGTGAGGAGAGGAAGAGGAAAAGGAGGGTTGATGACTTTTTAGAGGGATCTCTTCGAGACAAGTCACACGTGTCAACTCTAAAATAAAATATATATTTATCCTATTCTTGCCTGGACCTTATTTATATTAATTAACATTTGGTAGCAGAGACCAACACCAACGGCAAAAAAAAAAAAAAAAAAAAAAAAAAATGAGTTTGAGACTATTTGAACCACCGCTCTTAAACCCAGAATTTTACGATTTGTGGAAGCGAGAAGTTCAGCTATGGCGGCTAGCATTAAATATCTCTCCCTCTCGCCAAGCACCGGCGGTTTTTTATCACTTACAGGCCAAGCTCGGACAGCTATATTAGAAATGGACATTTCCCTACTAAATGCCGAAGATGGAATGGACAAACTAGTTGAAAAACTTGATACCCTTTTCCTGGAAGACAAAAACCAGTCTGCGTTTATTTGTTACGAAAACTTTGAGAACTACCACCGGGAATGTAACACTTCCATTAATGACTATTTAATCCAATTCGACCGACACGTAGCGAAACTCAGAGAATTTCAAATAACATTACCCGAACCGGTATTAGCTTACCGTGCTCTGAAATCTGCCAACCTCAGTCCCGAAAATGAGAGGTTAATCAGGGAAACAATAAACAACCTCACCCTTTATGATATGGCCCAACAATTAAAGAAAATAACGCGTGGGAATTTAACCCTGATAAAGACCTTACAGCAGCAATCTATTTCTGTCAAAAAAGAAATGGACATCACCTTTAGCTGAGATGACACACATTCAAAAGACGACCAAATTCTATACGGCAGGCAAGCGTACAATAAACCACCCTTGCCCTTCCACTTGTCTAGTAGTAGCACTAACAACAGAAGAGGACCTCGTAAATTTAACGGCCGATATTCAAATCGACAAAGCCCAAATGAGCCTTACTCAAAAACTAATAATACTACTACACAAGAAAATATGGTATTATTAAATGAATATAAAAATGACTGCCATAATGAGACTGGAAGTTGTGAAGAAGTTGCAAACATAGTGTTGCTTAATCGAGAGAAGCTTGATAATTCATCCCTTCTTGGACAGACAATAAACTCTGGTATCTTGGACTCAGGTGCAAGTACCACCATATGCGGAAAGAAATGGCTCGATTGCTTTCTTGAGTCCTGAGGACTCAAAAAAAATCCCCAACGAAGAAGGAACAAAGTGCTTTAAATTCGGGGATGGGTTAAAAGTAAAATCATTAAAAAAGGTAACTCTGCCTTGTGTTATCGCTAAAATGAACGTTAAAATAAAAAGTGATGTTGTTGACGCCGATATCCCTCTGTTATTAAGCAAAACGGCAATGAAAAGAGCTCGGATGACCCTTAACTTTAATAATGACACAGCAGAAATGTTTGGCAAAAGAATTAAATTACTGTGCACCACGTCTGGTCACTACCATGTCCCCATATCCAGACCTCCACCGGACCGGGGTAAGTTACGACATATTTTATTTCTAAATAACATTGATAAAAAAGGCAAGGTAGAAAAATTAAGAATTGCATAAACAATTTAGCCACCTTAGTGCAAAAAAATTATGTGATCTTGTTAAAAGTGCCGGTTTAAAAGATGCCGAGTTTATTGACATCTTGATGAAACTTCCCCTTACTTGTCAGACCTGCATCAGGTATAAAAAACCTGCACCCCGACCTGTTGTAGGATTTCCCCTGGGGACTCACTTCAACCAGATTGTAGCTATGGACATAAAGGAAATTAAACGACATAAAGTACTGCACTTGGTTGACCATGCAACAAGATATAGTGTTGCTGTCAGGCTTCCAAGTAAGGAAAGTACTGATATCCTAACTGCTATCTTCAAACACTGGATTGCATATTTTGGTGCTTCAGGAGCCTTTCTTACTGATAATGGCAGGGAATTTGACAACCAATTCTTTCGAGACATGGCTCAAAACTTGAACATTGTAGTTCGTACCACCGCTGCACAGTCTCCTTGGAGCAATGGATTAAATGAAAGGCACAATGGTGTTCTGGGAGAAATGGTTTTGAAGACGTTAGAAGATACTCAGTGCAATTTTGAAGTTGGTCTATCATGGGCTGTCAATGCCAAAAATACACTTCATAATTCGCATGGCTACAGCCCTAACCAGCTGGATTTTGGAAAAAACCCTAACCTGCCTTCTCTTTTGAATAATCAACTTCCTGCACTCAAAGGTGTCAGTAACAGCGAAATTGTCGCTGACAACCTCAATGCTATGCATGCTGCAAGAAAAGGTTTCATAGAGTGTGAAGCCTCTGAAAAATTGAGATGAGCCGTCCGTCATCAGGTTAGAACCAGTATAACTGATCTATACAAAAATTGTGACCTTGTCCTTTATAAAAGAAATGAATCTGATAGATGGTTTGGTCCTGGTGCTGTCATAGGCTGGGAACACAAACAAGTGCTGGTCAAACATGGAGCCACATATGTCAGAGTACATCCCTCACGCTTGATTTTATATCCCGACACACACCATGACACTAGTGAACCAGTAAAACATCATAGTCAAAATAATGTAACCACAAACAGTTATGTTCCAATAGATGATGGGAATGAAACTGATGATAATCCTGAACAGTATGCCTGTGACAAATCACCAAAAATAGTCACAAAATCTGTACAACTGCCCAAACCAGGCCAAACTATAAAATGCAAGTTCACCAATGATGAAGACCACGAATAGAGAAAATTGAATGTGATCAGTAGAGCTGGTAAAGCTACTGGTAAAAACAAATATTTAATGAATGTTGCTATGGAAGAAGGAGATCCATTCTGGCTGGATTTTGAGAATGGGGTCTTGGAATGGGAAACAAATGAAGATGACCGAACTGCCACCAATGAAGGCCCAGAAGTAAGTCTTTTTTTATGGACTCATTTAATGACCAACTTGACGAAGCAAAGAAGAGAGAACTCCAAAGTTGGGTTGAACATCAAGTTTACACACAAGTGCCAGATCGGGGCCAACCAAAAATACTCACAAGATGGGTCTACACTAACAAGGAATCTAAAGGCAAGCAAACTTTTAAGGCCAGACTTGTTGCCAAAGGCTTTCAAGACAAAGATGCCTGCAATGTTAGAAATGATTCCCCAACATGTTCTAAGGAAAGTTTACGAGTAGCCTTAGGAGTTATGTCAGCAAATGGCTGGAAATGCAAATACATGGATATAAAAACTGCATTTTTACAGAGGAAGAGGTTAGATCGGCCCATCTACCTTCTTCCTCCCAAAGAAGCTAATGTACCTACTGGCTACATTTGGAAATTATCCAAATGTGTGTATGGTCTGACTGACGCATCTCAATCCTGGTACTTAACACTCAGAGAGGAACTAGTAAAGCTAGGAGTCACACCATCAAAATATGACCAGGCAATTTTCACTTGGCATTTTAAAAACAAGCTCTAAGGCATAATAGCCACTCATGTTGATGATTTCTGCTTTGCTGGGTCAGAAGCGTTTGAATACCAAGTCATTAATGAACTTCGTAAACTTTTCAAAATAAAATCTGAAGAAGTTGGTAAGTTCCAATATATTGGATTAGAAATAAAAAAATCCGATAGTAACATCAAGATTGGACAAGATGAATATACAAAGAAACTTAGGCCTATTCCACTGCAGAACGGAAGAAAACTAGAAGACAAGCTAACACCAACTGAGATCACCGAGGCCAGGCAGCTAATAGGTCAGCTCAATTGGCTAGCCACCCAAACAAGACCTGACCTCAGTTTTGATGTCAGTGCACTAAGTGCAATATTAAAACAGGAAAATGTGGAATGTATTAGACAAATCAACCGGACTATAAGAAAGGCAAAAAAGGAGAAATCACAAATTCATATCCCAAACTTGGGTAACCCTAAACTGTTGCAAATTATAGCATACAGCGATGCATCTTTTGCTAACCTAACTGATGGTGGATCACAGGGTGGCTACATGATCTTTTTAGTAGGCAACAATAACCAATACATGTCCATAGCCTGGCAATTCAAACGCATCAAAAGAATAGTTAAAAGCACTCTCGGTGCAGAGACTCTGGCCATGTTTGATCTCACTGAGGCCTGCTTTTATTACAGAAAATTAATACTGGATTTGTTACAATTAGAAGACCACCCTACGAATATAAAGATAACATGCAAAACAGACAATTCTTCTTTGTATGATGCAGTGCATTCCACCACACAAATCCCTGATAAAAGGCTACGAATTGAAATGGCAATCCTTAGAGAAATGGTTGACAGAGGAGAAATTGCAGAGATATCATGGATACCCACTGACAAACAAATTGCGGATAGCTTAACAAAAAAGGAAGTCCCCTCCTTCAAAATTCTCCAATTCATATCTGAACCCAAGGAATCATCTGTCTAATTTTCAAGTATGCAGTCTTAAATTTTTGTTCAACTGTCTTTTTCTTTTTCTCTGCAGACAGCCATTTAATGTTGCCTCCTAAAATGTCCCACCTCAGTACCAGAAAGAAAAGCAGGGAAGTGTTAACATCCTATCTTGGCTTATGGGACGAGCAATTATCTCCCCCTGGAGGAAGAGGGAGCTGTGAGGAGAGGAAGGAGGAAAAGGAGGGTTGACGACTTTTTAGAGGGATCTCTTCAAGACAAGTCACACGTGTCAACTCTACAATAAAATATATATTTATCCTATTCTTGCCTGGACCTTATTTATATTAATTAACAATTCGCATATGTGTAAGTCCATAATTGTCCCTCCCTTTTTTGATAGTTGAGGCATGTTAATCTATTTTCTATCATGAAATCCATTAGATGTTGTCCATTCCTATTTGACGTTTTGTGTAGGCTGTATTTGTTATTTCCGTTTTTCCTGATTTGGGTATTCATCTCTCCACCAATGACTAACACATTGTGTTTCAGAATGCTACGCACTAGAGGGTATAGCTCATTGTAGAAGGTGACTAGTTCAGTTTCTTCACTAACATTTGTAGGGCTGTAGCAGGACATGATTGTTGCTCTGGGATTGCCATTAAAAGTAGCTACTATCATCCTAGGTTGTATTTTCTCAATGCTATTAAGTGATTTTAATGCTCTTGGTCCTATAAGTATGCCTACACCTCCTACCGGGGCATTGACAGTTTTTTTCATGCTGATACAGTGGCTAGCGTCCATCCATTGCCAGTATCGGGATATTTGATATCCTCGGTGTGCGTGTATCTGTGTTCTTGTATGCACATTATGTCTATCTTATGTTCTACGACCGATGCAGTCAGCTCCGGTTGTTGACCTATTCTATTTAAGGTTCTAACGTTAAATGTCACAATTAGTATTGTTTGTTTGCATTTTAGTAGTTTTTGTTGTAGCTAATTTTTCGAACGCCAGGGCTCCAACCTCAGCAGGACGTGCCCCTTTTTTTACCCATGCGAAGAGCAATGCAGTTTATGTATGAGGTTTGAGTAAGGGTCATGGTTATCTTTTGATGGCTGTTTTTATTCTCATCTATAGAAGCCACTCTTATAGATGAGCAGCAGTAGTTCTCCGATCAAACTGATGATCCTGAGCATTGAGCTGTGAGACTCATACGTCCAGGACCAGGTTAGGCATTGCGTTTGGCTGTCAGAGGGTTTATTCGCATACCATTACGTCCATCATGCTGCTTCCCATGTGAATGTAATAAAAAAAAAATTGAGCCTTTCTTTTCCAGTAAGTTTTAATTTAGTTAAAGTCCAAGACTAATGTATATTTATAAGAGATTTTTTTGTATATTTTCACCTGTCTTCTGATATTGGCCCTAACATGTTTTTTGGTATTTTCTTTACTTAGGCTGTTTTTGTTTTTTGTTTTTTTAAAACTACTATGGGGAGTGTTCAGTGAGGATTCTAAGCTTTTAGAAAAGACTCTTCCATGTACCGAACGTGCTAGCACATTTGACCAGGGTCATATATAAAATTTGGATTTACAGTAAAATAGTCTTTACATTTAAAACACACTGTACAAGCAGCATTTTACCAAGAAAACAGCAGACAATTTTGTAAAATATTTTGGAATTTTAAGTTATTAGGACTTAAAGACAATATACTGACCAGTTTTGGACCCTTAGTACAAAGTCGTATATCTTGCAAAACTAAATTTCTTATACAGGTTTAAGTTTAAAATCAAACCTTTAAATGTAAGGATGACACAGAAAGATATTTAATTATAAAAAATATTATAGAAAATTCAACTGCATATCTTACAAAAGAAAATAATGAATTCAAATTAAAACTTACCACCTAATAAA
The DNA here is from genome assembly GCA_963585895.1 of Sepioteuthis lessoniana. NCBI lineage: Eukaryota > Metazoa > Mollusca > Cephalopoda > Myopsida > Loliginidae > Sepioteuthis > Sepioteuthis lessoniana. The sequence goes on from OY757907.1 coordinate 75,235,679, forward strand.
GTTGCATTCTCTACAAAATGTATACTATCTTTTACTAAAGCTGATTCATTCGGATATGGCACAAACTTATCAAAGTTAAAACACTGTAAAGAAATAAAATACAATATAATTAGAAATTATCAATTATATTATTTGAAACAAAAAACAAAAAATATTTGTACTTAATACATATATTTTAGGTTTGGTCTTTATTTTTTTTGATTAGTGGTATATCAACCTTAGTGAATGCCAAAGTCATCCTGATACTATTATAGTTAGGAGGAATAAGAGTGTTCATTACCTTTTCCAAGGGTATAGTGTGACTGGAGTTCTAACTTGCTTACCTTGAAGCCTCAGTCAAGCACTTATTTTGATAATTTAGTTTCAAAAGGAAAGGTTAAAACTTAGTTATAGATGCTTTATCACACACTCACACACACACACAATGCATTTTTTATATGCAGATTATTATTATTATTTTACTCCTTGTAAATTATTATTATTATTTTACTCATTGTAAGTTTTTTGTGTCAGCTCTAACGGATGGTTTGTCACTGAAGTGACAGCAAGTTTCCTCAACTTCCCAGGACTCTTCTAAGTATCCTAGCTGGATTAATAGTGCTGTGTTCTGGACAGTCTCTATTCTTTTACAGATTTCTAGTCCATCAGGCTGTTTTCCTCATTCTTGGGTACTGTTTGAAGGACTCCAGTTACAATTTTTATCACTGTCATCCTCATGTTCTATGACTTTTTCAGCTCCCTGACAGGGTTCATATATTTATTCAGCTTTTTACTTTTTCTGAAAATTTTCACTAAGTGGTTTGCAGAAACAGCAAAACCCATTTGATGGCAAGTTCTTTTCTTCTTGCTAATTTCAACAAAGTCTAGTCTTCTGGTTTAGATTGGAAGATGCTTCTTTGGATGTTTACCTTTGCCAGGGTTTGTTCTCTAGCTACCACTGTTACTCTCCAGTTTTACATAGATATTCTAATAAAATTTAAGATTTGCTTGAATATGTTGAACATTTTCACACATTTTATTAACCATATTTGTGGGATCATGTCATATGCCTGTTTGTAGTCTATGAAAGCCATGGCTACATTTTTCTTCCTTCTCTTTACCTCCTTTAGGTTTACATAAAATCATTTGTTCTTTTACTTCCTTTGCAACATCTTTTCTGTTCTTCAGGAAATAGCTTATGACTATTATTATTATAATTTAAATCTAAACTAAAAATTTCTTAATATTCTAAAAAATAAGAGGGTTCTTGTATACCAGCAAATACAGTAATGAAATCAATCATTAGAAAATTTAAGTTAAAAATTTTAATAATTTCCTAAATATTTACCATATAACCCATAAATAAGTACACCTCTAACATTTTTATTATTTAAGTAGAACATTATACAATCAAAAACCAAATATTGTTAAGTATTGTTCATAATAAAACTTAACAGCATTGAAAGTCTGAAACGAAAGATACGGACATGTAGTAGTCAAAAAAACAAATCTACCTCTTATATATATTTATGTAATTTTATTATTGGTTACAGTTGTGAAGCAATTTTATTTTTGGTACAGACAGTTACAATGCCATATATTTTGGTAGTAAATACTGTCTAATAATATCCATTTTGATTGTAGACTGTTCCACAAGAACTAATAATATCTTGGTATTTTGGGTTTAGAAAATTAATGTTTTATAAAAATTGTTAGTTGTGAACTTATTTATGGGTGATTCTATGAATATAATCATTTTATGATGCCTTTATTGTTATTGCTAATACATGTGGCATATGAAATTATTTATCAAATTAACTTACTGCATTCAAAATGATAAACTCAGCTCAATGCTTGGTTTGGTTTGGTTTGGTTTCTTTATTTAATGGCTTATCAACCTTCGTGGGTTATTTGCCAAAGCCATCCTTCTAGAAGAACAGCAGTGATGGTATTTAACCCATAGCTAGGAGGATAAGAGGGTTCATACTTTTCCCAATGGTATTTGTCTGAAAGTGACCATAATAGTGCACCTGGAGTTCGAATGCTCAATGCTTGAGCACTAAGGCCATAATTTGCATTTGTTAACATAATTAATACATGATTGAATATCAAATTTGTAATCACAGAGAGAATAGTTATTTTTTGATATATGCATCTTTAAACGAATTCATTCTTTGTAAAGTATAATTTCAGTGGTTCACTGATCTGATTTTTTTGTTTTGTTTTGTAATTGTAAACCTTCTTTTTTAACTTTTCAAAAAGTATTCCTACTTGAATTTAAAAATCCTTTTAAACATAACATTTTTTCTTTGGGCAACAATGAAAGTAATCAAAAGAATTAGATAATCAGCAAACTAAAAAAAAAATCAATCCATTTTCTTAATAGTGCCAAATAAACTTTTTTACAAATTCTAAATGTCGAAGAGCAAAGTATCTGTTATCTTTCACCCAAGAAGATAAAGAAAACACACTTTTCTTTTGATTAATTTCTGAAAAATGTTCAGTTTTGATTTCAAGAGTGTTTTGATTTAAAGAATGAGTGAAAATTTACTCAATGTCATTTATTCATCAAGACACATAGATATATATAATTGTGAAAAAGCTTAATTTCTGAACATTTACCTTTGAATATTTACTAAAGACTCTCATCATATGCAATGTAGAATTCAGACTTCTCTCCCAATGATATTCTGATGAATTGGATGGACTTTTCTCTTGAGTTTGAAAGAATTTTGCATAATCGGTTTTGCACAAATCAGTAACGTCAGTCATATTCACTCGATCAAGTACAGGGGCCAAAATTTGTGGGCTTGCATTTGAACAAAATAGTGTCTACAAAATCAAAGATATAAATATTCTATGAAATATTTTCTTGAGATTATATATTTAATAAAAGAAATATTTCTAAAATCAAAAGCATAAAATCATATTAATACTGAACTTCAAATAAAAAAAACATAAATGGTCATTCATGTTATAAAGTAATGTAAAAATAACCTGAAATCATCTTCCATTTACAGGTCAAATATTCACCAATGTTTTTAAGGAAAATTATGGTCATTTTATTTACCATGAATTATATATTGAATACACACTTGTTGAAAAGCAATAATGATCTTTTTTAGAAACAAATTTTTTCCAGATTTTTCAAATGTCATTATTTTACTACAAAAAGAACCAAAACAAATGCAATAATTAAATTTTGTTGCTATTATAATAATATCTTTGAATAAAAGAAATTATCAATTTGAAAATCCTTTATGATTATGTTAACATATTTGGCAAAATTAATGAAACAAAATTTCAATCTTTCAATCTTCAATAAATACTCTAACTAAATGAAACTCCAGCGAACATAGGGATAATTTCACTAAATTTTTTATTCATTCAAATGTATAGCTTTTGCTGTGTTTGAAAATGAAATAAGATTTTCCACAATCTGTGGAATAAGACTATCACAATTTATTGGTAAAATGTTATATAGCCTAATGAAGAGGCAATAACACTTGTTTATAAAAAAATCTCCTTTATTCAAAATGCTGCGATAGTTGTGTGAGAGAGAGAGTCCAGCCGCTATGATTGATACCATGTCATGATACACATTAAGAGCCTTGCTTCTTTGACAGGAGCTTGATATAGAACCTTTTCCTCAACCTGAGGGCTGCTGGCCCCCTAGACTAGCATGTCTACTCTGATGACTGCCGACTGACTGCTCTTCTCGACTAACTTCTCGGATCAAAAATTTCTGTCATTATATATTTTCTAGATATCCACAAATTTTTCCTTCCAGTGTAAATCACGTGGTTTGTCCACACAATTCACATGGCATTTCTTTTATCTTTTGTTTACCTTAAGACACGGGTGCATATCCTCTTTATGAAATCCACACTAACTGGCTATCAAAGGTCAATATGCAGTAAAAATACACAAATATTTCCTCACCAGACACCATTTAGATAAACCAGCCTCATACAAATTAAAATTCAATAAAAGAAAACAATTTTAAACTGCTGGCATGAATTTGGTAAACTGGCACTTTACTTACAATTACATTCACACGTTCCTTATACAAAGGCATAAAATAGAGGCAGTATCACTTAATCTTTGGCTAGTCATAATAGAGCATAACACCCCATCTTCTGGTTATTCAGGAGTTGAAGATCCTTTTGGTTTAATTATATTCTTTCTCTTTTTGTATTACTGGCACACTTCTTAAAAATGAAAAAATGAATTGGATAAATTATTGTAGTCATTTCATTTTCCTATATCACATCGTGTCATTTTTACTAAATATTTCTTATTTATTTGTTTGTTTGTTCGATTGGTTAGTTTTTATGACATAACCTTTGTAGGTTATTTAATGCCAAATCCATTTGTATACAAATAAACAGCTTTATTTCAAACAATTCAGTTTAATAGTCAAACACATTTCTAGTTCAAGCGATTCAGTTTAATCAATCAGTTCTAATTCAAACAATTCAGTTTAGTATAGTTTTTGTTTACACATAATCAAATGTCAAAATAGTCCCATTTCAAACAATTCAATTTAGCATAAGTACATAATTCAAATGTCAAAACAGTTCTATTTCAAGCAATTCAGTTTAGCATAAGTATGCAGTTTAGTTCTGTTTAACTGATAGATAGGACCCTATCAGGTGCTAGCACTCTGAGCCAGAGTGGAACTGGGAAGCAATAGCAATGAAGGGGTACTCAACATTCCCCAAAGCTCCAGCATTACTGGAACCTCACCATCAAATTGTTTAGTGTCATATCAGGACACTCGTTGGTGTGGGGGTACCCCTCTGTATAGATGCAGTTGGTGTATTCTACAGCCCAAGCTGACTGGGCAACAAATATTTCTTGGTATCTTTTATAGAGTAAATTGCTAATATTGAGTCATTACTTAGAATTGAGCAAATAGTTGTATTTTTCCTCTTTTTTTCTTTAATATATCACAAAGGCAAAAGTAAACACACACTCTCAAATGAAACGAAGATACAAATAGCAATATCAGTGCCAAAAATAATGCATTTAATACAATTTTCTCTCCTTGAAACATCTAATTCATAGCACTTTTATAATACACAAAAATAAATTTGAAAGTACTTACAATGACTTTACTGAGATTCCTTAAGATTCTTAACATTTCTCTGGGATCATTTGCAACGTTAGCGCACCTTCTCATGAATATTCTTAAATTTTCAAAACTTTCACTCGCCTGAAACAAATTGTTTTCATGAGTTTTTTTTTGTTTTTTTTATAAACTTTCTTTTATAAGTCTATTATAAATTAATTGATTACTAATTTTCAATGCTCTTAAATTTAATCTGGTTGCCAGTAAGTTGCAATCAGAAAAGTTTTCTTATAAACCATTTTAAAATCAGTACTGATTAAACTGGCATAAATTAAAAAAGTAAATCATTATGAGATGATAACAAAAAAGAAACTTTTTAAAAGTCAGTCATCAATAACATTTTGAATAGAGAATAACTGAGGTAAACCATAAACTTTATTTGATAATATAATGAAACACATCAATTACAACATCATTTTGAGGAAACTTTAAAGTTAAATTTTAATTTTTCAAGTTTCAAGATTTTCTGTTAGTAAATGTTTTGCTATACTCAGCAGAAAGTTATAGAAGTTTTCATTTAGATAATTATTTGAATATTTTTAAGCAGAAATTATAACCAGTTATCACTCGCTTAAAATTGTTCAAACAAGTGAAACTCTTCTTTGTATTTTTGATGTTGTTAACACATTTCCGCCAGTCCTAATCAGATGTATAATCAAAAAGCAAGAGAAAAAAAAGAGAACCTTGCTTTTCTTTTTTCTCTCATCTTAACATCAAGAATATGAAGAAAAGATACAATTTCAGTATAGTTAATGGCAACATTTATCACTTACCTTTAAGATTATTTTACGTACTATGGGTATATCAGGTGTATAAGGTATGACACCCAACAAAACTGATTTAAGGATGTTTTTCCATAACAGCCGTGTCAGTGGGTTGGTTTCCAAAATTCTAAATGCATTTTTACAAAAACCAGCTTGAAAAAAAAAAAAAATCTTTTCCTAAGACAATCAATATAATTACAAGTTAAAGACAGAACAATTTTGACATAATGAACTATCCAAATATTATCCAATTTTTATGTTTCAGTCAATATAAGACATAAAATCTATACCATTTTTTGTTAACATCTGAATGCAACTTTGGAAAAAGATACCAACACAACCTGCAGTATCAACCATACGTACATCCCAACAATTTTTTAATAAAAAGTTAAAGTTCTTCTCAAACAAATAAACTAGGATTTCAGTGGAACATAATATAATGAAAAAAGATATTATTAAGTATCATTTATTGACAAACTTAACAATATTGAAACCAAAAATAAGAACATATTGCTGTCCAAAAAATAAATACACCCTTATGTATTTTTTTTTTAATTGAGTTTTGATCAGTGTGTGTAAATTTTAGTAATAAATATTAGCAAATAATATCTATTTTGACAATATAATATTCCACAAGAGATAAAAATTCTTAATAGAAGAAAAATTTAGAAATCTTTTAGAAATCTAGTATTGAAGATTAAAGGAATGAGTAAGAAATAGGTAAATCAAAAGTCAAAACCTTTCATAAAAATTGTTTATATGTGTGTAAGTTTTACTTGATTAAATCACTAGCAATTCACAAGACATCAAACTAGGAAAGTTTACTCAAGAGGAACTTGACATAGTACTAAGAAAAATTAAAAATAGGAAAGCTGCAGGTCTTGATGAAATACCCCAAGAAGTGTGGAAAACAAGAAAATTTGTTAACATACAGCTCTGATACTGTAATGCCATAAACAAACAGAATATAATAGACAGATGGACAAAGGACTGCATCTTCCCTTTCCCCAAGAAGGGTGACTTTGGAATAGCCAAGAACTACTGAGGTATAACCCTTACTTCCATTGCAGCCAAAATTTACAATATTCTGCCACTCAACTATATTGAACTTGAAATTGAGAAAATTCCCAGGATGAACCAAAATGGCTTTTGGAGAAATCAATCCACATCACAAATTTTGACAATCCATCGAATATTGGAAGGTGATCATGCAAAATACCTCAAGGCAACACTATTATTTGTAGACTTCTCCAAGGCATTTGACTCCATACACAGACAGAAGATGGAGCAAATACTTCTGGCCTATGATCTCCCCAAAGAAACTGTCGCAAGCTATAATGATGCCATATGAAAAAATTAAAGTAAAATTTCTCTCACTGGATAGAGACACAGACTTCTTTGATATTGTAGCAAGTGTACTGCAAGGGGAAAAATTAGTCCCATACCTATTTATTATCTGCCTAGACTACATGCTTAGAACATCGATAGATTTAATGAAAGAAAATGGGTTTACGCTGGCAAAGGTAAGAAGCAAAATATAATCCACATGAACAATTATTGATGTAGACATTACTGATGACATAGTGCTTTTGGCAAATACACCCGACCGGGCCGAATCCCTGCTGCATAATATGGAATGGGCAGTAGGTGGCATAGGCCTCCATGTCAATGCAGAACAAACAGAGTTCATGAGCTTTAATCAAAGAGGCAACACCTCCACACTAAATGATAGATCTTTGAAACTTGTGGACAAGTTCACCTACCTTGGAAGCAGTGTCTCATCTACTGAAAATGATATCAACACAAGACTAGTGAAGGCTTGGACAGCTATCAACAGACAGTTTGTCACATGGAAGTCAGACCTATTAGATAAAATAAATTGCAGTCTTTTGCAAGCAGCGGTCATGTCAATATTGCTGTATGGAAGCACTACATGGATACTGACTAAGTGTATGGAGAAAAAGCTTGATGGCAATTGCATGAGAATGCTGCGAGCTGTATTGAACAAGTCCTTGAGGCTGCATCCCACACAGCAGTAGCTGTACAGACAACAACCACCCATCTTGAAAACCATCCAAATTAGATGACCCAAACATGCGGGACACAACTGGAGAAGTAAAGGTGAGCTTATAAGTATGTACTCTGGTGGACCATCTCACATGGATGAACAAGGGTAGGGCAACCAGCTAGAACCCATCTACAACACCTCTGTACTGATACAGGATGTAGTATAGAAGATCTATTGAGCGCGACGGACAATAGGGACAAGGAACGGGAGAGTGTCAGGGAAATCTATACTAGTGGTACACCATGATGATGATGATAATGATGATGTGTGTAAGTTTTTCTTGATATATGGTAAATATAGAAAACTTTTTATGTCTTATTATGTAACAAAAACCTGTTATAATAATCCTATCATAGGTTAACATAAAAAATATTAAAGCTTTTATGTTCAATCTGTTAAGATAACTTTCACTCAATGTGCTTTTAAAATCTCATAGTATTTGAAAAAGGGTGAAAACCAGAACTTGGAATGCCTATTATGTGATGGCAATGATATAATAACCAAACCCTGAATTCTTGTGAAATTTGACAAATCCTTCTCAATCTTTTGACCTTATCAAAAAAGAAAAAATGTTTGCAGAAATTCCTGAAAACAAAAAATAAAAAAAATAACTCCCCTAAAAATCTTTTACAGGAATTTAAAATCACAAACCAAAATAAAAAGTTCATCAGCTTTTATAGGTAGAGTTAAGAGAGGATGAGCCTTTCTCTTTATGTAGTGCCAAAGAGTTTTGGTGCTCATTTTTAGACACACATGAAGAGAGCAGATCTTGGGTTGAGACATGCAAATTTTCATCTCCAAGAGGAAGATTAACAAAAGATACTAGACATCATTTTCCCTCTTCAGCAGATTGGTAAGTTTCCTAAACTGACTCTCTCTCTCTATATATATATATATATAGGAAGGACATTTATATCATGAATTATTCTGTTTTTATTGATTTGTTGGTTATTGTTAGCGTTAAAATAAATAAAATCATCATTTTTTTCAAAAATAGATTTGGTTAGGGCATATAATCCTGTTGAACCAGCAGATATCCCTAAAACTGCAATAACCACCCCTTTTGGTCTGTTTGAATTTCAACAACTACCATTTGGCCTTCATGATGCAGGTCAAACCTTCCAAACATCTATTAACCATATTTTACATGGTTTGGAATATGTATGCACCTATACAGACAACATTCTGTTGGTAAGTTATTCAATAGAAAAACACGAGCCACCAAAAGATAATTTATGAATGATTAAAAAAAGGAATTGTTATTACTTCAGTTAAGTGCAAATTCAGAAAAGCAGAAGTTACGTTTATGGGTCATTGTATAGATGTGGCTGGCATTTGTACATCTACTCAGACTGAAGCTATTTTATAATTTCCAGTGTCCATAAATATGAAAAGTTAACAACAATTTTTTGGTATGGTAAACTTTTATTGTTGTTTTATTCTTAACTGTGCAAGTATCATCCAAATTCTTACTAACCTTCTAACAAATGTAAAGAAATGTAATATTGTGGTGTTAGATGATGCACTGACTGTATTTAGTAATATTAAAGCAACTCTAGCAATTACTACCAAATTGTCATATGTCCCTCCTGATGCTGTCTTTGGCAGTTGACACCTGCACTGTTAGAGTTGGGGTAACTTTGCAACAAAAACTTTCTGGTTCTTGGAAACCTATTTAGTTTTTATACAAAAAGCTTGCTAATACCCAGGGTAGGTATAGGATATTTGAAAGAGAACTATATGCTAATTACACAGAACTTTGTCAGTTCAAGCATTTTCTGGAGAGGAGACGTTTTTATATCTTTACAGACAATAAACCACTCGCTGGTGCATTCCAGTCAAACTCAGAGAAGTATTCTTTAAGAGAAATACATCTGGACTATTTACTACAGTTCACCTCTAACATAAGATATCTAAAAAGAGTTGAAAACATACTTGCAGATACTATGTTCAGGACCAATAATGCCATTTTGTTGGATCTATGTAGAGAAACAACAGAATTTATAGAGGAGCATCTAAAAGATCAGCAACTTCCAAAGCTACTCAGAGACAACTCTACTTCAATGAATTTATCAAAAATACATGTTCCCAACAGTATGGAAATGACACCAGTAATATACAAATAGGCTTTTTGTTCCTGATTCATTTTGACATACTTTTTACTCCAATTTTCATAACTTATTTCATACTGGTGCATTCATCAAACTGGTCACAGATATATGCTTGGCCTTGTATGAAGACAGATATTTGATTGTTGGAGAGAGCCTGTCTATAGTGACAAAAGGCTAAAGTTGGAAGACACATATGGATAACTGTTGATTTTTCTCATCTCAAGATGAATGATTTAAATATGTGCACTTTGACATCATTGATCTTTTACTTCCTTGTGAGGGATATACATACTTATTGATACACATTGATCATTTTTCTCAATAATTCAAAGTTCTTCCACTGGTGAATATTAATGCCCATACTACAGCAAAAACATTTTCTGTAGGATGGGTGTCTCATTTCAGTGTTCTAGCTGTCATTACTACATAGGTTGACAGTTCAAATCAAATTTACTCAACAAATTAATGAAACTTTTGAAGAGAAGTTAATTCACACAACTGTATATCATCCTGAATCAAACGGTTTAGTGGAAAGATTTCATCAGAGTTTGAAGTCAGCTTTGAAAGCCATGCTAAACCAATTAAATTGGCTTGAGAATTTACCTTTGGTACTCTTACAACTCTTTATTATGGTAAAGAAAGGTATCAAGTGATCACTTGCTAATGTGATGTATGGCCCCACACTCAGGCTTCCAGAAAAATTTTTCTTTCAGCTTCCATAGATTCCCTGGAGCATTAGTTCTTTTGTGGATTTCCTGACAGCCAAGATAGCTAATTTAGCTTAAAACCCTCTTGTACAGCATAAGAAACCATGTTTTAAAACTCTTCAAAGCATGTACACGTTTTTGTTCATGACTCTGCTAGGGCAAATTCCCTACAACCAGCTTATCAACATTATCATCATCAAGTCTACTGGCAGCACAGAGTTCCCTGAATCTCTCTCACCATCCATCCCTATCATCCATTTCTCTTAGCAGGTCTTCTTGGCTGCATCCTCTTTCCACACAGAGCTGATGTAAGTAAGTCTTTGCTGTTTAGCCAACGCATGCACGTCCATATGTAGAATTCATTGGAGAAGATTGCTTATGAGTTTGTCTTTGCTTCTCCAGCAGTACCTTGCATGAATTGTGTCATACATGGATGGTTTTTGAAAGGGGAGGCAGGTAGCCATACAATTGCTGTTTTGTGGGATCTTACTTTTATGATTTGTTCAAGACAGCAAGCAGCATTTTTGTATAGTTCTTATCAAGCTTTTTCATACTGTGTTTTGTTAGCGTCAATGTGATGCAGCTATGTAGTAGTGTAGACACACCTGTAGCTGTGTCCATACTACTACTTGATAGAAACCCCATTTTATTTTATTGAATAGGTCAGATTTCCATATGATCAATAACCTGTAAATCTAGGCTTATGTTGATATCACTTACAGTAGATGAGATATTGCTACTCAGGTATGTGAACTCATCAACTAATTTTAAAGGCTTACCACTAAGAGTGGAGATGGTTCCTTTTTGCTTAAAACACATGTATTCTGTTTTATTTGAATTCACATAGAGGCTAATGCCACCAGTTGCTTGCTTTAGGCTATGCAATTGGCATTCTGCTTGGGCTGGTGTATTTGCAAGATGTGGTAGATCATCTTCATAATCTCAGTCTGTCATAATTTCTGTAGGATATTGTCAGCTTTTTGCCTTTTTTTAGAGTGAATTCATTTTCTATGGACGTTCAAAATATGTAATCTAGGCAGAATATAAACAAATATGGGGCTAGCAAGATACCAGTAACAATGTTGAAAAAGTCTCTGTCTCCTTAAGGTAAGTGAACCATTGCTTTCATATTTTGAAAAGCATCATTATAGCAGTAACAGTTTCTTTGAGGAGACCTTATGATAGTAGTATTTGCTCCATCTTTCTTCTGTGTATTGAATGAAATGTCTAAGAATAATCGATGAACAGTAGTGTTGCCTCAAGATTCTTTGCTCGTATTCCTGTGATTGTTAGAATCTGTAAGGTTTTAGAGCAATTTCTTCAAAAACCATTCTGATTTTTCTAAGAATTTTCTTGATTTCTGGTCAGATACTATTGAGAAGCAGGGCATTATAAACCTTGGCAGCTATAGAAGTAAAAGTTATACCTCTGTAGTTCTTAGTGATTCCTAAGTTACCTTTGTTAGGGAAGGGGAAGAGTCAACCTTTTGTTCATTTCTCAACTGTGTTTTGTTTATAGACAGCATTGCATAATTGGAAAAAAAAAAGTTGTCAAATTTTCTTGTCTTCCAAACTTCTGGGTATATTTCATCAAAGCCTGCAGCTTTTCTGCTTTCATTTTTTACAACTCCTTCAAGTTCTTCCTCAATAAACTGTTCTAGGTTTAATGTCTTGTTGGCTATTAATAATTGTTTGGATAAGTTTGTCTGTGATTTCAGAAGGATTTTTGGCATATTCTTGAAATGTTCTTTCCACTTCCAAACAAATATCTTATAAAGAACCTCTTAAGATCCTTAAAAGAAATAAAAAGTATTTTATCATATCCATTTAGAATTGAACTCAAAACACTTCCTTGGAGATTTTGAAACCTGCTTTTTTGGATACTACATGTCTCAATTTGAGCCCATTTGCAGCACTAGTTGCTAATGTTTTAAAACAGTGACAAGATCTGGTTGTTGTATTTGATATCCCAGATATCTTTTATGTTGAATTTTTTTCTTTCTTTTCAGCCTCAATTTACAGGCTTTGCCCTAATCTTCTAAATGTACTTATACTGTATTTCTCTTCTCAAATGCTGTACATTTTGGGAGGGAATATCTGTTGGGTCATTAAAATTCATCTGCTCTTAGAGAGATAGAGAGAGAGAGGAAGGGAGCCATTCTCTTTTATATTGTGTCCAAGAGTTTTGGTGCTCATTTTAAACAGACATGAAGGAACCAAATCTCAGGTTAAGACATGTGAATTTTAATCTCCATTAACAAAAGATACCAACTATTGTTTTCCTTCTTCAGCAGATTGGTAAGTCTCCTAAACCGATTCTATATATTGGAAGGACATTTATATTGTTAATTATTCTCTGTTTTATTTATTTTGTTGTTGTTGTTGCTGTTAGCCTTAAAGAACTATTAGACTAACACAATAACTATAATAGTGATAATGGGAACTTACCATAGTGAAATAGTAGGACAGACTAGGTTCTTCAGCCTTGGTTAGGCAACTAGTCTAGGAGAAGGAAAACTCTGAATTCAAACCTGTTAAACTCCGCTTAAAAATTGACCTTGTGTCATATCCTACCCGAACGGAGGGGTTGGTAAATAGTACCATACTGAAATAGTAAACCCAATTCAAAGACCTATTACCTCGATAAATGCGGCTTGTGCTACAATTTTATGATGAATAAACAACTATTATGATCACTATTACATACACACTTATTATTGTATATATTTTCTAAAAACAAAAATTAAAGTCAAGTTAGACAAGAAAAGGTATTTGAATAATTTTTTAAATGACTTTATATTATCTTGGACAAACTGAATACTATTCAACACAATACACACACACACATACACACACACATATATATATATATATATATATATATATATATATATATATATATATATATATATATTATACTGGTTTACCTCACCAGAATATTCCTTTACCTGAGAGGGTCAAATTGAATGATGAGAGAATTTACTGTTATAGTAATATAGCATGCAAATTTATTTCTGAATAATTAAGAATAATAATTAATTAATTAATAATTTCCATTATTTAAATTTTAAAAATAAGAAAACAATAATCATTAAATAATTCTTAGCTGGAAGATTATTTTTGTCTAACAGATAAAGAGATAAAAGTGTATTTACCGAAGATGTCATCTGACAGAATTATAGGATCAAATATTAACATTTATATATAAATATCTGCAGAAGAACAAGAGAATTTTTTTATCTAACTATGATGCAATTATAAAATTATTTGAATATTGCTATCATAATGGGTATACTAAAACTTTAATCTTTATTAATCTATATTTCAAATATGATACAATTGATAAGTAACCATTTTTTATAACATGAAATAATTCTAAAATAACTGCCTTTCCATAATCGTTAGTTTGCTGGATGTTAGAACTTTTACAAACTTTCAGCATATAAATTATAAAGGTTTACCATTATTTAAAGAATATTGCATGAAAAAAACAAAGTCTTTAAGAATAAGGATTATAACAGCCATTCATATTTACTTACACACCGAATCATCCAATTCTTCAATGTTTGGTTCTACAGCTGGACGGTTTTGGTAGTCCTCAAGTCTGCGTGCAATCTTTGACTGCTGTCTACTTCCAAACTCCAGGGCTTCCGATCTCCCACAGAAAAGGCGGCTGATGCTACTTACCAAATCAGTTGTTTTGAAAGTTTTATTATTACTTAACCAAGATTCAAGTTCATTTATTTGCTTTAATGTGTTCTCCCAATTTGAGGATAGTAGAGAATAACTTTCAGTACCTTGAATGGCTTTCCACTAAAAGAAAATCAATGCATTTTTTGTTTTATAAAAAAGCAATCTATATCCAAATAAATAAGAAATAATCAGACAAACAGTTTGTCATCCATTTTTGCTTACATAAAAATTCAAATTCGAAAAATCAAAGATATCAAATACCAAATTGTAATGATAGAATTATCTTTAAATGAGCAATTTTGCTTCTTTTTCATGATAAACAAACAAAAAAAATAGTATAGTAACATTCTCGCTTTTTAATTCATTATATTACAGAAATGTCATGTGTTTTGGGTATGACACTAAACTGCATCCAGTGGTGATACTCCAGATCTGGAACTCTGGGGAATACAGAGTCTCCTCACCCCTTTATTGTCATTACTCCCAGATCTAGTCAGATCCAGAATGGTAGTATCTGAGTCCTAGTTATGGCTCAAATTGATCTGAGATAATGCTTTAAATGATTTTGAACTATATTTGCTCTTAAAATTTTAATACTGTATTAAGTGTTTACCTATTTAAAATGATTATGAACTTTATTACTGTATTGGCTCTTAAAACATTGATATTGCAATTTGATAGGAATAATTAACTGAAGATCGATAATTGTTATCAACTTGAGTTTTTCACACCCATTCTAAGTGGTGGTTTGTCACTGGAATCTAAGTGACTGCAAGTCTCCTCAGATTGCCAGAACTCTTTTAAACATCCTAGTCAATTTTAGCAGTGTTGTGGTCTGGGATATTTTACAGAGAAATAATAACAATGTAAATTTTTAAGTTCATCATAAATCCACTAACACCAAAATAAAAAGTGGAATAATCATCACTTTTTACCTTAGAGCTTTTGGGATTTGCACCCCCAAATTCTTAAATGATGAATTTGACTATATAGAAAAATCTTTCACACTACTTCAATATTCTAAATCCTTTGTACAATGTACCAAAAATTCCGATTAACAATTTTTCCTACAATAATCTATTACATAAATATATTATTTTACTTAATAATTCAACCACAAACATCATTGCAAAAAACTTAAATAACCTTAGAATCAAAATAGTTCCAAACTCTTCAAAAACAATTAAGAATAGAATCGATAATAAGAATAACAATACCCACATTAAATCTGATGCTGACATTTACACTATCCAATGCCTGAATTGTAATAAAAGATATGTGGGAGAGAAATCAAGAACAATCCAAAAAAGAATTTACAAATATAAAAGAGACCTGAAAAAGGCAACAAATAAAACGTAATGATTCAACATAATTTAGAAACTAATCACAACTTTAACTTTAAAGGTTCCAAAATGCTAGTCAATATACATAACAAAAAAGGCTGGAGAGTTGCTGAATCTAACATTATTTCCAACAACAATACTATTGAACAAAGACCAAGCTCTTTCAACTTATTTAGTCAAATTCATATTAAAAAGTTATAAATCCTTTATTTGAAATAGTTAAGTTACATTGATCAAACATGTATCTATAATACTCATTTTGAATGTCTTCTCAATGATCCTTCCAAAATAACAAATGGCTACACAATAATAGCAACACAAATAGGAAATATGTTAGATTTTTAAAATGAATTTCAAACACTAATTAAACCACTCGATTTTGAAACATAATGCCACAAATGGAAATAGAATGTTAATATTATACTAAAATATTATACCTTTTCATTGCTATAAGTATTATCTCTCCAGAACATTTTAGATTAAACTCACAATATACAAATTTCTTACATAGATTAGGTTTAGAAGTTGCTTTTATTTGAGTTCTCTTAGATGTATATTCATTTGAGAATACAAGCAACTCCATATAGAAATATCTGCAATGTCTCAAAATAGACCATACTTGAATACAGCCTATTCCATTTTCTAAAAAAATACATATGGAAAAGTAAAAAATTGGGTAAAAAAAATTTCCTCTAATTTAAGAAGTAAAAATAAAAAATCTTAGGGGAGATAACTCCTAAAATACAATATTACTTTTCAATAAAAGAAAGCAGAGGCAAGAGATTAAAAAAAGATGGCAACATAAACACATACAAGTGTACTGTTAATATCTAATCTTTATTTTATATACTGTTTGTATTAAAAATACATTTTTTTTAATATTGTTTGTATTAAAAATACATTTTACAGTTTATTTTTGTTATTCATTGATCTTAACAGTCTGGGATATAACAAAAATATTTAAATATTAACTTTATTAAATGATATATTTTGTTTCACTATCTTCTGCCATCTTGTAGGCAAGTTTATAATTTTAATTTCCAGTAACTTTTTATCTTTCTTGACAAAGAATTGCCTTTGAAAGTTTTTGATGCATTCATTTTTTAAGAGAGTTTTCTGAAGACTAAAATAAATAGTAATCCAAAGATTCATTATCTGGTGATTGAGGGAATGAGTGAAAATGAGCAGTAACAATTTTTGCCTCGTCATCAAATAAATATAAGGTTTTAATGTAATATTACAATCTCTTACTTAATAAACTCCAGACACTTTTCATTGATTTATTGTAGTACACTGGCTACTCACATTGGAAGTCTTTGTTTGGAAAACACAGTCATGATATCAACTATTGGAAGCAATATCTGATATTGACAGAAATAACATCACTAAGTTGACAGCTAATGGAATTTTCTACTATTAACACAGAGGCTATTTTTGACAAAAATTAATTCTGCAAACTGTCTCATGAGTAAATTCTAACTGTTAAGCAGAATGGATTGTATTTGTAAGCTTCTCTCACCAGTATAATGATTTATTTCATTATTACTCATAATTAAAGTGAGGCTTCCTGTTTGTGGTCACTCATGTGGTAGACCATCAGATACACTATCCTTCTCCACTATATAAACTCAACAGTCACTGACACCCACAACTCATTTGGTCACAAGCCAACCTTAAGGTGAAAGGAATCGATTGCTTTTCTGGTCATTGCACCCCAAACAATGCCTTACCCACAGCAGCTGACACCACAGTCCTGCCTGAATCAATGGTGTCTCTTCACTGATATTTTGCCTGGAGCATTCTTTTGTGTCTACAAACAGCCAGTAGTCACTGGAGGCTAGATCTTGAGAATATGGTGGGTGCAGAAGCAATTTGAAGTGCAATTCATGTAGTTTTCCTATTGTTGTGATTGAATTGTGACATGGTGCATTGTCTTGGTGGAAGAGCACTTTTTTCTTCTTCATTTGTGGCTGTTTTTGGTGATTTCTTCTTTCAAACACACCAATAATGCTATATAATATTTGCTATTGATGGTTCTTTCTTTCTAAAGGTGATTGATGAACAAAATACCTTGCACATCCCAAAATACTGAGGCTCAAACCTTGCCAGCTGATGTTTGTGTTTTTGGCTGCTGTGGACGGCTTTCACCTGCTGCTGTCCACTCAGATGACTGTCAATTTGACTCCGGAATGAAGTAGTGGGTTGATATTTCATCTATTGTCACATAAATATGCAAAAACTCCTTTTTTTGTGTTGAAACTGTTACAAACAATGCTCTGAAACATCAATGGATTGTTGTTTTTGAGCAACTGTAACTAAACACGGCACACACTTTGAACACAGCTTTTTCATTGACAAATGTTCATATAAAATCGTGAATACACTGCATTCTAATATCTTCAACTCCTCTGCTATCTCAGACAACTTCAATTTTCGATCAACCAAAACGACTTTGTGGAGATTTTTTAGTGTTTTCTGGGACAACTGCTGAATTCGGGTAACATGAGCATTCAGCATCAACTGTGTTTGTACGACCATGTTTAAAGTTGGCATACCACCTCTTAACCATAGTTTCCAACAGAGCAGAGTCCAAATAGCACTTATCAAGCCATTGCTTTGCTTAAACAGTATTTTTACCATCAGAAAGCAATGCTTTATCAACACACAAAATTCAGATTTTTCCATTACTTTAAAAATTTGCCGCAGTAGCTTCACTTAAATAACTGCAATTTGTAAACAAATAATCCGATTGGACTCAAATTTTGACATGTGCCATTTGAAGGTTAGCAACCTTATATAAAAATCATATGGATTTTTTTATAAGTGGCGCCATCTATATGTCAGACCTGAGACTTATTGAGGGAAGTGTTAATAAAACAGTTGTGGGATCAACATATGTATTGGCCCTGCAACTCTCTTTCAGTTTTACTTTTGATGAAGACTAAACATTCTTATGCTTATTAGAAGTTTTTGCTCTACAATCTCTTGCATTCCAGATCGTTACATTGTTTTCATTGCTCATTACAATTTATGTGATAAGAATATAGTTCAGTAGGTCATTTTTACTTCACTTATCAGGAAGTCTTGCATCAAAGCAACTAACATAACTAAACTGATTCATATAATTTTCGCTATTTGATTAAAATATTCTGAGTGTGTTAGTTCTCCCCCACTTCATATAAAATTGATTATTCTTCAGCAATATCATTTGATTTTCACCTGGTCAGTATTTGCCAATGGTTCAGGTCGAGTCATACCAAAGACTAAAAAAAATGGTATGTGATGCTACCTTGCTTAACACTCAGCATTATAAGGTATATATCAGGTGTAAAATGGAGAAATCCAGGAAAAGAAGTAGTGCTCTCCCCTACACCTTAGTGTAGTAGCTAATGAAAAGGGAACCTTCAGGTCACCCTCAACTATGGTCACCAACTTTATTTACTTTACTATACATAACTGTAGAGTATCATTCAATAAAAAATTCTCAGCAGAAAACAAATCTTTCTCTTTTTTGCATTTGAGACACATTAACATTCTTCAAATAAAAAAAATAAGCTGAAAATGTTGATTATTTTCTTCCATCTTCAATTTTAAAATCAATAAACAAAAATACATCAATTTCAAAATTTTTTAGATGTTACTGCTATCCCAGTAATCACAATAAAATAAAAAGCAATCTTTAGTTCAAACTAAACTTCTTAATACTAATGGTGTTTGGCAAGTTATCAGAATCAGCACACAGTTGTGCAATAAGCTGAGATCGATTTGACACTGAACTCCAGAAGAAAGAGAGTTATTTATGGTACACTGAAGCATCTATCATGTACACATGGGTAAGTCCATTCCCTAGGTTGTGATTTGGCCGCTGGTATATGAGTGATGGTATGTCCATATAAATACCAGCTGCAATTTAATTGTGGTGCAGGGTCTGTATTGTCTTTTGACTTGCAGTCCTGGCCCACTGGGCTAGGACACACTTAGGCCAGCCATGTTCCCTAATATGCAGATCAGGTCAGGTGTGTCTTGGCTTTGGTGAGACCATTTGACATGGATTCCAAGAAGCCAGCATTCATGTCACACACACTTAGACTGGCCTTCTTTGAGCCTCTGGGAGCCATCCCCCAGGCTCTAACCCTCACTGAAGGGGTAGTTTTATCACCTGACAGCTGAGGCGCCACTTTTTAGAGGAATGCTGACAGGCCTTAAGGCATTTTTGGAACTGCCAGGTATATGTGGGCTACAGTCCTGCACCTGGTTCCTACAATGAAAAAGGCTATGTCTTATACTTGCGTGTGCATGGGGTGCCAGAAAAATATCAGGTTCTGTATTGGGTTACAATATTTTATTTTTGTCTGCCAACTGGAAGCCAGTTGGAACCACAAGGCTGGTAAGTGTTATTCTTATTATTTTCCAATACTCTCTAATATAAAAAAAATGAGCTTTTTGACTAAACTACATATATTCTTTTTCTAAAGAATCAGTTAAGGACATTTGTTTCACAGGATTTATATTGGATCTCAGTAAAACAAAGTATTCAATTTGGTTGTTCATGATATCAGATATAAATTATTTCAATAATAAATCAAATAAATTTGACCAAAAATTTTAAATCTTAATATTTATTTTCCTTTTTATAGTTACCTCTTTACTTATAAAATGAATTTATATACTTTTTTAATATATTACTGATATCATTGATATCTAATGATTCAAAACATAGACTTTAACAATTTAAAAAAAATAACAATACTGATTCCTTTACATACAAAAAAATCATAAAATTAGATTTATAAGTTTTTGATGCAGACAAAGTAACTGTAGCTAACGGGTTTTATCAATTTTTGACAATTTAATATTCAAAGGCTTTTTAAAATGTGACTAAAAGAACAATGAGGATTTTGTCTTGAAGATTGTTCTGCAATAGTTCAGTCTTATAATGCATAACAGATATATATATATATCAAGTAATTTCAATTGAGAAACGCAGCCTAAAAGTAATGCCAAAGTCCTAATCAATTATTTTACTTACACATTAAGAAAATATACAACAAACACTTCAGTAACAGTTTTCTGAATTTGACATCTGAGGTGATATTTACAAGGTATTTTGTAATGAATTGATATACTTACCATATCATTTAATCCCCATAGTCTTTGAATTAGATCAATCAACTCAAGTTGATGCCCAGTATTATTGGTTGCATATTCCTCAAACTAGAAATAAAATGAAATCATACATGGGTAAAGTATTAAAAAATTGTTAAAATCTACAAAAAAGCATAGGAAAGTATATATTTTGACCATATAGCTAATTTAGTAACATTAAAAGTGTAAGGAATAAAATAAAATCAAACTCAAAAGACATTACTAAAAATCAAAATCAAAATCAAAAGATATTACTAAAAAATGATAATAGTTAAATACTGATAGATAGCACACAGGAGTCAATGACACCAATCTGAGAAATGATATCAATTAGATTGACAGTGACTTATGACTCCAAATGTCAATTTCTGTTCTTCTCATTTATATTCTAGGGATGAAAGAGTCCTATGAGATGATTTCTAGAACTGACCAAGTATTACATAGAAGAATTGAAAATGCAACACATATTACCTAGAAAATTTCAAAATGATCACCTTAAGGCAAGGTTTTGTCAATACTGGCAACTTAGAGGGGTCAATATAATAACTTGATATGGCAAGTGTTTGATTGTGAAAAAAAAATTAGAATGCTATCAGTTTTAGAATTGAGCTCACCATTTGATCATCAATGCATGTAAATTGATTTAATGAATTTACAAGAGCCAAATGGGGATAAAGTGACTGAGGAGTAAAAGTTAGATGTGAATAAATTTAGAATTGTTGTTAAAGAGGAGGATGTTAATGAATGTTGAGAAGTTCTTCCTGTAATACGATGCTTAGCAGGTTATTGCTGTTATGCAGTTTTTAAGAAAATTAAATGCAATAGTTGCAAAGATTTAATATCAGGAAGAGATAATATGAAAGAAATACCTGAAATAAACAGCTATTTTCAGAGTATCAACAGAGGTTCTCTCTTGTATCCTAATGATACAACTGTTCTATATAATTATGTAATCATTGAAAAGCTGATAAAAATCATTCTTTTTTTTCATTCAGTAAATCAAAAGAAATTAGCCATGCTTAAAACACTGAATGTTTTGGTAGATTATGAGCTTCTTTTTAATGTTGACACTTGTGATGAGGGTTACAATATAGAAAAAATACAAAGAATGTTTGTCTGGAGCTCAACAAATACTCTTTTAAATAATTTTTGTTCTAAGGAAAATAATAATATTACAAGTAAAAAGTTAAGCAAAAAAAGAAAACTTCAAACATTCAGCTAAATTTTGTATCTGTAACCTATTTTACTATAAGTATTATTTAATTTTTAAATCTATTCATTGTTTGTATCTAATTGATATGCATGTTTGTATTTGATTTATTTGTTTCTCATTTATATTTAATTGTCTTATTTATCAATCATTCATTTGTCTTTTTATCTAATTAGTGTTTGTTCCCTAATTCATAATTCAGTTGTTGAGTAATAATGTCTTAATTCATAATTCAGTAATTTGAGTAATAATGTCTTAATGATTACAAAATTGTAACTTAGCAAAATAATTATTAAAATTGAAATAAAAACAAGCAAATTAAACAATGCTTATTATGATTTATAAAAAATTCTTTTCAAATTTGAAACAATTAAGATTATGAACGAATTTCAGTCTTAAAATTTTTATCTGTAATGTATTCTTCTATAAGCATTATTTGAATTTTAAATCTCTGTATTGTTTTTATCAAATTTATTTGCTTTCATGTATCTAATTTGTGTTTCTTATTTATATTATATTCATTTATTCATCATTTCATTGCTTGTTTATTTATCTAATTATTGTTTGTTTGTTCCCTGATTTATAATTAAGTTGCTGCTATATCATGTATAAGAATAATTATGATATTGTAACTTTACAGAATAATTATTAAAATTAAAATTAAAATATGTAAATTAAAACAATGTTTATAATGATTTTTTAGAAAAGTGTTTTCAAATTTGAAACAAATGAAATAATGAATAAATTTAATGAAATGTAACATGATGTTTAGTTTTATTTACTTTGATATAGCATTTAGCAACAAAAAATTAGTTTCTTACTTTTTTAAATGTATGTTTTCTAGAACCATTTTTTTTCTTACAATTACATTATGACTACTGCTTGTTTCACTAAGATCATGGACTACTTTTGTGACATCACATTACAATTGTCTAGGCCTTCTCTTTTGGTGGTCTTGGCTGAACTCACTTAGAGCAAAACTCAAAAAAATACCAAATTAGAAAACACCAGACCATGATGGCATACATGGATTCTGGTTAAAAATATTCACAGCAATTCACAAGAGATTGGCTTGGCAAAGTAAATACTTAGAAAAAGCAAGTATACCTAAATAGATGATATGGGGAAAACTATACTGATCCAGAAAGACCACCAAAAAGGAATCATCCAAAGCAACTATAGTCTGATATGTGTTTACTTATGATGTAAAAAATCATAACTACACAGACAAGAGAAATAAATCTATTATTTGCTTGAATGCCATGGATTAGAAACAGAAAGGATGCCACAAGGGAACCAAGGGAACAGATGAGCTACTATATAAATCAGCATATCCTCAAAGTGGAAAAATTTACACATGGTATGGATAGACAACAAAAAGGCATATGATGTGGTCCCTAAAACTTGGATAATAGAATGCTTGAAAATGTACAAGATATCCAACAAAGTCATAAACTTCATCAAAAAACCCATGAAAAATTGGAAAATGGAATTAGCAGTAGGAGAACAAACCCTAGAGGAGGTGAAAATACAAAATATTCCAGGGAGATTCACTCTTGCCACAGCTATTACTTATATCAATGATGTCACTCAATTATATACTAAGGAAGTGCACAGAGAGATACAAATTTACAAAATCATAAGAAAAGATTAATCACCTTGAGTAAACAGATGATATCAAGATATTTGCCAAAAATACAAAAGAACAAGAGAACCTTATACAAATGATAAGAATATACACCCAGGATATAGGAATGGAATTTTGCATCAAAAAGTGTACCATGCTGAGAATGAAAAGTGGGAAAAGAGAAACAACAGAAGGAAAAGAACTGCCAAATTAGAAAAAGCATCAGAACACTTAAAAAGAAGAAAATTTACAAGTACTTGGGGATACTGGAACAGAAACCAACAGAAGAAAGAAAA
Source organism: Sepioteuthis lessoniana (assembly GCA_963585895.1). Classification (NCBI taxonomy): domain Eukaryota; kingdom Metazoa; phylum Mollusca; class Cephalopoda; order Myopsida; family Loliginidae; genus Sepioteuthis; species Sepioteuthis lessoniana. Next base: position 75,259,755 of record OY757907.1, read on the forward strand.
ATAAGGAGAGAGTATCTCAGAGGAACAAGAAAACTGTTCAAAACCAAGTTTTGCAGCAGAAATCTCATCAAAGGAATAAGCACTTGTGCAGTTCTCCTTGTAAAATACTCTATATCATTCTTAAAATGGAAAAGGAAGGAACTCATACAAGGAAATTGATGACAATGCCACAAGGCCTTACACCCAAGAGATAACATAGATTATATGTGTCAAGAAAAGAAGCCAGAAGAGGACTCAGCAGCTCTGAGGATTGCATCAACACAGAGTCTCGAGTACATTAAAAAGAGCAAAAAAAGACCACTTAGAGCAACCAGCAAAAGTAACCAGAACAAACAGAAAAACAACAAAAACTAGAAAGCAAAAATGAGAAGAAAAATGACTATATGGATACTTCAAGTGACAAACAGCAAGTTTGCATACAAGAAGACCTGGAAATGGCTAAGAAAAGTAACTTCAAGGGGGAAACTGAATTTCTTTTAATAGCAATGCAAAACAATGCCATAATGACCAATTATATTCAAGTGAAAATTGATAAAACACAACAAAATAGCAAGTGTAGGTTATATGAAGAAATATTTTGTAATATAGTTTGTAGAGTGGTCCTATTAGTTGACAACTATTGTTTATATATCAAATCATCAAGAGAATTTTTATCGAAAAATTCCTTTGAATATAGAATAAAATTTTAACAGCTCGATGATGCTTCATTATATATCATAGCATCTATGTATCAGAGTACCAAGCTGAGCCCTTACAATCATCAGTTTAATATTTTGATGTATTATAGAAATGTAAACAAATTGTGTTCCAACTCCGACAACTATAACACATTCTTTTGGTCTGAGCTCAGCAAATTTAGGAAATCTAATTTCAGTGTTCAGATTCTTAGATTTAAATAACTTACATGCTTCTTTCAAATTGCAAAGTAAAAAATATTTCTATTCTTGAACTCATCTGTCATTCTTTATGATTACCAAGTAGTAATTTTTCCCAGATATTACTCTACTGACTTTTTCAATCTTACAGAATCATATAACTTTATTGATTGCCTTCTGTGGGAATCTAGATTTTCATGTATTCGGCAAAGTTAAGTTTCCTCATTGTCAAGATTTTTGGTTTTTCTTGCCACGTATGTTGTGGTACCAAATTTTGTTTTAATTTTTTTAATACTCCATTTTTGGGGAAGTATTATCAATATTATTAAATTCTGAGATCTCTTTTCACTAGCAGTACATTGGGTGATTTCTGTTACATCAGGGTTTTGATACTCCCCTACACTGGTAGATTCCTCAAGAGAAATGTTTGGAGAAATTACTTTCATTTTCTTTGATATTGCACACTTCACCTTGTCTACTTTTTTTTCTATAACTGGCTAGTTTTTCAAGTCTTTGGTGCTTGACTGGTGATTCACCAACAATTGACAGAGACTCATTTACAAGATGCAAATCAGTTTTACTTTTTTAAAAAATGGTAGAAGTCTGTGGCTAATCTTTGGGCAATAATGAAGCAGTGTCAGACTCAAATGATGCAGTTGATAATTTCTATCAACATATAGTGCTAATCTTGTCACCAGGAATCAATTTAAATTGTCTTCTTTTTGTGATATGACTTAGATGTTTTCAATTTTTTTCCTATGAATTTTAAAATAGTTGCAGCATATTTCTTTTTTAAGTGGGTGTTGTGCTAATATCTCCATTTTGATTTAATAAATGAAAGGGTTTTAATGTCTCAACAAGAATTTGGTGTTAATTTTTTTTCATTTTTGTATATATATTCATATTATATATATATATATATATATATATATATATATATATGCAATTCTCCCTTACCTATTTAAAGGGTCATAATTCAGCAGAGGGTGATTGCCTAAAACAATTTTTTCATCTGCTTACTATTTATAGCAATGAGCAAAAATTTGACAGGAATGATCTCCTACCAATCTGGAATGTTATAAGAAAGATCTCAATCTAAGGTTTTTCTGTTACTCCAGTAGATCTCATTTTATTTAACTGTTAACCACTTTTACTTGTAGGAAGATAAAATCCAGTCGGAATGATCTCTTGCTTATAGGGGATTATAAGTTGAGGAGAGGGGAGTTAATCACTGAGTTACCCCTGTTTAAAGAACAGGTACTGCTACAAGATATTTCATAATAATAATTACTATATATGACAGGACATAACATTTTCAAAATCTGACATCCCTTCTCTGGAATTGCATATTTTATGGAGAAAAATATAAGATGTGTATATAGGAAACCATGAAAAAAGTTATAATTATTTTGAATAGTTCTTATTATAATTTATGATGTCACTCTTACCAAGATTGAATAGGTGAAATAATAACTCTCATAACAAATGTGACAATATGCAAAAAAATGTTGAAGGACATGTCAGCTTTTGAAAATATCAATTCTAAAGACTATATCCCAATATTAAGTTAGTAAATACTGAAATTTTTAAATAAGTTTTTTTCAAAGTCTTACATTTAATTAATCTGGGGTGAAATTAAAAACTTAAAGTAAACATTTTTTACCAAATTACATTTTTCCATTGATTATTTGTTTCATTTTTTTTTCATATGTTTCTAATGTATTATATACAATGCATTTAAGCTTAATATTGCAGGTCTTTTTCTTTTAGAAATTTTTTGTAAATTCAAATCATTACATGAATAAGATCCAAGTCATTTAAGTAAACAATTGATAAGAATTATTCATGACACTGTTGAGTTAATTTGTACCCATGATGTTGATTTCAAGCAAAGTCATAACCGTCACTGTTCATGTTATCAGTTTCAGTAGGTCTTAGCCGCAGTCATAATTCAATTGTTCAAGCTCACCAATGTTGAGAGGAAATCTGGTTTTTACAACACCTGTTTGCCCTCTTATACAAATGAGCCAACTGCATAAAATAAACAGTTTGGAGCACCAGCGCTGGGCTCTTTGCAAATGGCCACTTGACAAGCGAGACAGTGCATATGTTTGACATTTAGTAAGTCACTGTTACATCTATTACACTCCCCACTAATTGTATGATCACATAAGTGACAGTGAGGGGGCTGGTCATTTCACCCTTGCATTCCTTTGCAGTGGAACAGTCACAACTTCCTCCCTGGCCGATTTGTCAGACGTGCTGGGGTCTGAATCAGCCCTTGGGATGAGTGGGATCAATAAGGGGCAGTCCAACCTCTTTTTAGTTTTCAGATGAGGTGTCACAGCTGCTTGCACTGGAGCTTTGTTCTTGCCATTCATTACTTCCTGATGTTGCATCATCCCCATCATCCACTGGTGGCAATGAACTGTGGATGCACTCTCTCTCATGAGCAAAGGCATGTCATCGACGACTATCCCAGTGACACAACCTGTCACAAACTTCAACGTGCATTGTCCATGTGGATTTTTTACCCAGACGACATCTCCCTCTTTGTATCAAGCCAATGTCGCCTAGCTAGGCAGGGGCTCAACATCAATTCTTTTCATTCAAATCTTATATGAATGCAGCAGATTGACTGGCACAGAAGAGTGTGTGATGTTATACAAATACATAGCCTCCATAAGAAGACAGCTTTTTTTTGCACAGCAATTCATTTTACTATCCGATGATACCTCTCTATAATACCATGGTTTGTATGCACAGTGAGGTCGGAATCAGACGCCCCATCCATCCATGAACTGTCTGAATTGCTGACTGCAGAAAACAGTGTCATTATCAGCAAGGATCTCCTATGGGTCACCATGTTTGAAAAACACGGACTCCAATTGCCAAATCATGTGTGCCAGACAAATAGCCACCAGATCAAAAACTGTAATGGGCTGCAATCAGTCAGAGTCAAAAAGTGGTGACCGTTATAATGTGTTGATGTCCATGTCTAGTCAGCTCTAAATTTTCCACAGAATGAGTGTTCCCTTCTGCTATCATACAAGAACTAGGTCAACTGATTGGTACTCCTCAAAACTCCTCACAACCGATTGTACATGTGAAATACAGTGTCTACTTAACTCCAGAGTGCCTGCTGAGTCAATGAATCTTAATTAGCTCCATAGGGTTCAGGTTTCCCGTGTTAAAACCACACACTGGCTGTATAGTTTTGATTTGCTTCATATAGTTGAACCACCTCAGTGGAACTCAAGTCAGCTCAGTTCTGGTCAGATCTAACAAGCACTAAATTAATCAAAAGGTTGTACTCTTTCACAAGAGAGGTCAGTGTCTCTATTTGTTGCCTTTGATCGCAGTTTTGGTGTTCAACTGAGACTTTCCAGTAAGTATTGGTCACCCAATGGTACAAGCAAAGGGAGTCTGTGTTCATGTGTAATACTGTAGCTTGCCACTTTAGTGTGAGGTTAATTCCTCTTAGCATGACATTCAGTTCCACTACACTGATATGTTGAATGCTTTTTATCGACTACAGCCAGCATACAACCTCAATAATGGCTCTCTTGGCATCAAGTGCCACTCCCACGGCCCACCAAACTCATGTTTACCCATATGTCAAGCTTTTTCGTATCCACACACCACTCTCTCTGTGCAGGATCCAGTTGCAAGAGTATCTGATATCATATGTTCTAGAGAAGCATCACAGATTTTGGCATCCCAGTTTTGCATGATGGCAGTGGCTCGACATTAGATGAAGCCTGTCACCACTCACAGCCATCCACACACAGAAAAGTGTCCCACCAGCTGGCCACGCATGGAGAAAACACCACTTCATATCATAGTCATTAGACTGTTCACCATAATACTTCCTTATTGCCATCACAGTCAACCATGGCTCCTGCAGACTTCTAGTCCCAGCACTCTAGCCCCATTCAGCAACTTCTCTGGGTCCTTGCTAGTCAGTCCATAGAGTTTGAGATGTTTCCTCACAGATTCCATGAACATTACAGCTTCATTGATAGATATATCATCGATATATATGCTGATGTTGCTCTGTTTATCATTTCATCCAGTGCTAACACTGCCTTGAGCATCGTTGGCAAGCAACAGGTCAAAATCCAGAGGCTTCCCTCACATAACCAGCACATCAATCGTGACAGTGTTACTGGTTGCTGTATGAATTCTAATGATGCAGCTTCCACATGAGATCTGCGTAGCCCTGTTTAATGTTTGCTTTGATCAAGCCCGACACAACTTTGCACTCAAGATGGACCATGAGTACTCAGTGTCGAGGAGAGCTGGACATGGTGTGCCATCAATGTAGACAGTAATGATAGGTAGTGCCAAGTTCACAGATGAACAAACTATCACTAATGTCTCCCTCCCAACTTTGTCTCCAGGACAATTTTTGACCAGATGACTGGTCTCGTTGTGCAGAAAGCAACACACATGAATTGGCTTTCACCTTTTCCTAATAGTTTCTCATGAGGTGATTGGGACCATTGTACTCATAGCCCATGCCTGAGTATAATCAAGTAATCTTGGCAGGCTGCACCACAGAAATGACTGGTTCTTTCTCTGCTCTTTTGTCCTTCATAATTACCCGAGGATGAGCCAATAGCTCTTCGAGAGACATATCATCTGCCCTGACTGAGGAGCCTTTTCATGGGGCCAGGAAACCCCTGCACGAACACATGCAATCACATTATCTGGTATTCCTCTGAAAAGGACTGACAGCTTTCGCAAGTCAGCCAAATACACATCTATGGTCTCACCTGGATGCAATACTCGTGCTTCAAACTCCTCATATACCATTGTCAGCAGCAAAGGCTATCGTCAATGCTCCCTTGATTCGAGCTGCGTCCGGTTTTTTGTCCTTGGTCAATAGCTGGTAAACCATGAACGTTCCCCAGTTAGGCAAAGATAGATGACACAATGAAGCCACTTTCCCACTGATAGGTCAGATACCAACTCTAACTTTTCAAGCCATTTCACCAGAGCACCAGTTCCATCAAATTCGATAATAATTCTTACATTGAACCGACCATCCATTTCAGCCAAAATAGCTTGTAGAGTAAAGTTGTACTTGTGATGTCAATTGAAGTGAAGTCATTACGCCACCATTCACGTTGTTGGTTTTAGTAGATCTCAGTCACAGTTGTAATTCCACCGTTCATGTTCACCGAAGTTGAGAAATCTGCCTCCCCAGGTCTTCTTGCCTGGTTTTTACAATGCCCATTTGCCCTCTTATGCAAATGAGCCCACGCCATAAAATAGGCTCTCTGCAAATGGCGACTTGACAAGCAAGACAGTGCATGCACTTGTGGCATTTGGTAAATCACTGTTACATCTATTACAGATATTTTAATAGAGATAAACATTATTTATGTTTGTAAGTGTATATTAGCTAGTGACATAAAGGTTTACATGATTATTTGTGAAAACTTTGTACCATTAGAAAAAATATAAAAACAAAGATTCTCATAAAAATTTCTCAAAAAGACTTATTTTCTGAGTGAAGAACTTTCATTCACTGATGATTTGACAAAAAAAAAGTCATGTTTCACCAATATTACATTAACATAATAAAAAGATTAATAAGATTAAAAATTACACAATTTTGTTTGTTTTTCTGTGTATGAAAAGCCAGTTACTTCTCTGGAATTCCAAAGAGTAAGTTACTGAGGCAGACTTAAGAGTGCCAATTCCTGGTAAAAAATGTTTCAACTGTGATCTAGTACATAATTTATTACTTTTATTACCAGTTCATTTTTGTCTTGCCTAAAGATGGCTTGTAATGAAATAACAGGTTGGACGTCAAAAGATGTATGATTTTATAGTAAACTTCACAACTGTAAAAATGAAGACCAAACTTGAAAAAAAACTTCTAACTAAATATCATCATTTTATATATATTTATAATTCATTTTAGTGTATCATTTTTCTTATATCAAAACTTTTTGGTATATATAAAAGAAATGAAAAAAAAAAAAAAAAAACTTATCATTTTGAGAATTTAATGTACCTCATTAAAGATCAACTCATGTTGGCCCTTGACATGAAATGTTGCATATTATTTTGATGTTAGTGTCTAATAAAATCTCTTTTGAAATATTTATTTTCATTTTCATTTTTTTTTATAACAATGTCTTGGTTGCATTAAAAAATGTAAATGAAAACAAAAAATATCAGGTTTTTCCCCCAAAACAGTGAAAAATTAATTTCCCCCCCAAAAGGAATCAAAGACAGCTCTGTCAAGAAAAGGAAGAAATGTGCACCCACCTTGGGTTGTGGAAGAATTGCCCCCTTCTGTGACGTGAGAGTCAATCAATGTAGTATCTTGTTAGACAAAGAAGTAGAAGATCAAAATGTAACTTCCCGGCGAGCAGAAAAAACACAACTAGTATCAAATCAAAAAAATGGGAGAATACCCTCTCTTACATAACTGAAGGGACATGTGCTTAACTAAAACATGATCTCCCAAGAAAAGCTTTAAAACAGCTGATAAAGCAACCATATTTTTTTTTTTTTTTTTGTTAGTAATAGGGGATACACATTTTTTCTAGTCTTAAAATAAGGAATAAAAACATAGTTAAGAACATTCTAGAAATTTAGGATCAAAACCGTATTAGCATTTAAATTATATTTTTACATTTTTCAACCAATCAGCTAAAAACATAGAATAGAACATTCTAGAAAAATAGGATCGGAAGTCAACTAACGGAAAATATTTAGGCTCGAAAATAAAATAGTAAAATACAAATCTGATTGGTCAATAAATGTCTACGCACCAAAATTTTAGGACGATTCTTTGATCCACCTGTAGGATATAAATAACACAGAGTTAGGGAGCCATTAACACAGCTTACACACAGACGAAAAGAAGCCACTAAGCCAGTAAAGCAGTAGCCGATACTATGTCCGGCAAATTCCTTTCCTTCCTCAACTAAAGTTCATGACCTAGCTTCAGATGGCCGCAAATCACATTCAAAAGAAAAACCCGACAAACTTTCTTTCATCAACGCGACACGCTGTCGCCACAATCATAAAACAAGACATTAACTTAATGTAAGTAAGAACGACTTATTTACGGACTCCGTTAACATACACACATCTTTAAACAAATTTATTTTCTTCTTGCCAAACTTTATTTTCCAAAAGGCCATTTACACATCATGTATTTTTTTTGTTTTCATATTCTGTTATATGCATATTAAATTGTTTGTTGTTTAATGTTCGTTGTGTTCTATTCCATTTCTTTTACGCGATTGTGAAGTTTTGTGTTGTATTTGTGGCGGAAATAATTTAGAGAGCAATATCCGTAAAGTACGGACGCACATCTACTGAAATAACCAAAATACATACAACCCCCACAAATTGGTGACCTTCCGACGGGTGAGAGTACGCAACCACACATAAAAACACAAAAACAAAAACAGCTCTCATTTTAAAAATCAGCACAAAAAATTATTACAATGCGTAAAGATGGAAAACAGCGACATTGAACCAACTACAGAAACAATCATGCCAGACATGTTAACTGAGCTGCTGCAGGGAATGGAAAATTTATCCCAAGTTCAAGATTTGGTGAAGCTCAAAGCATCCCAACATTCCCGTTCTGACAGAACCTCCTCACAAAGCAGAAGACGAAGCAGGTCGAACTCATCTCCCAGGAAGCGACGCACCTATGATACCTGTTGGTATAATTTCAAATTTGGATGTGAGGCAAGGAAGTGCATAAAACCATGTAACTTCCATTCGACCACACACACATCAACACAAAACCAGGGAAACACCGGCAGCAAGTAAAGACGACATTAGCTGCTGGTTTAAAACAAGGAAGTCATCTATTTTACATCCGGGACCAAAAATACCGGATATTTATTTTTAGTCGACACCGGCGCACAAATAAGCGTTATTCCACCGGATCCCAAGAAAAAACACCAACTATCTTCATTCACAGTGCAAGCGGCAAATGGATCAAGAATTGAAACCTTCAGAGAGATAGCACTAACGCTCAATTTGGGTTTATGTCAATCTTTTCCGTGGATCTTCACAATAGCCCAAGTCAAAACACCGATTCTTGGAGTTGATTTTTTGTCCCATTTTAACGTTTCTGTGAACATGGCTACGCGATCTCTCGCCGATTGTAACACAGAATTAACGGCAAAGGGAATCACCTCAAGTCAACTGGAATTTGTGCGGCAATACCAGACGCGAATGGATTACAAGAGTTGATTACAAAATTTCCAACTACGCCCTTTAAACATTCTGATGAAGTTCGTCATACAGCCAAACATTATATCACAACCTCTGGACCACCCACACATGCATCACCACGCAGACTACATCCAGAGAAATATAAAGCAGCAAAAGACGAATTTCAGCACATGTTACTATTAGGAATCATACGTCCTTCTAGTAGTCCATACTCCTCGCCCCTACATATGGTTCAGAAGCCAGAAACAGGCGCATGGCGACATTGTGGGGATTTCAGGAACCTCAATGCAAAAACAGTTCCTGATAGGTATCCAATCCCACATCTACACGATTTCGCCATGGGCTTGCAAGGAACCAGAATCTTCACAAAACTGGATTTGGTTAAGGCTTACTACCAAATTCCAGTAGCAGAGGAAGATATAAAAAAACAGCAATAACAACTCCTTTTGGACTTTTCGAATTTACCAGAATGCCATTTGGATTACGTAATGCCGCCCAAACTTTCCAGAGACTCATTGACGAAGTATTAAGAGGGTTACCGTTTGCTTTCGCCTATATCGACGATGTCCTAATTGCTAGCAGTGATATCAAGAAACACCAAGACCATTTGTTACAAGTTTTCGAGAGACTAGCACATTTCGGCTTGAAAATCAACTTAAGCAAACGTGATTTTGCTGTCTCGAAATTAAATTTCTTAGGCCACATGATAGACGAACAGGGAATCACACCTGTCCCAGAAAAAGTGAGAGCCATACAAAATTTCCCACAACCAACATCACTACGACAGCTTCGAAGATTTCTCGGTTTGGTAAATTACTACCGTAGATTTATTCCAGGTTGTTCCAGAATATTAACCCCACTCACAAACATGTTGCAACAACAAAAAAATAAAAATGCAAAAATTCAAATTGAAGGAGAAGCTTTAACTGCTTTTCACAATGCTAAAAAAGCATTAGCAGATTTTACCAAGCTCTCCTACATCTCTAATGACAACACTAGTACACTTTCATTAACAACAGACGCTTCAGGAGACTCAATTGGAGCAGTCCTACAACAAAAACAAAATGGCTTGGAAAAACCAATATCCTTTTTCTCAGTGAAATTGAAAACCGCACAGCGAAAATTCAGTACCTTCTCAAGGGAGTTACTGGCAATTTACTTGTCAATAAGGCACTTTCGTCATTTACTCGAAGGACGAGATTTCACCGTTTTCACCGATCACAAACCACTCACCTACGCCTTACACGCAAATACCGAGAAATATACACCCAGAGGTACTCGACAACTGGACTATATCTCGCAATTTACCTCGGATATCCAATACATAAAAGGCTCAGACAATATTGTGGCAGATACACTCTCACGCTCCATAATACAGTCTATTGATTCGGTAGATCTCACCTTCGAGCTCATTGCAGATGAACAACGAAAAGATGCCTCATTAGACAAACTAAATGACACTTCCCTACAGCTGAAGGAACATCCTGTTCCATTTGGAAAACAACAATACTTTGCGATGTCAAAACAGGTCACTCAAGACCTTATATACCACCATCACTAAGAAAAAGGTTATTTACACATTTCCACAACCTTTCACACCCTGGACGCCGAGCAACAACTAAATTAATCAGCAACCATTTTGTTTGGCCCAAAATGCACACTGACATAAAAAAAACTGGACTCAAACCTGCTTGAATTGTCAGGAGAGCAAAACAAACACACACAAAGTCTCCTCCAGGACAATTAAAAAAACCATATGGTAGGTTCACAAACCTACACATCGATATTGTCGGACCATTGCCACATTGCAAATGACTGTCAATATATACACACCATCATTGACAGATTTACAAGATGGCCTGTTGCCGTCCCACTTAGAGATATATCAGCAGAGACTATCTCTAAAACCATATTACGTGAATGGATTCAGTCTTTGGTTGTCCTTCAGTAATAACAACAGACAGAGGCTCCCAATTTCAATCAACCCTTTTCGATGAATTGACAAAGTTATTGGGAGTCAAACATATAAAAACAACAGCATATCACCCCTACGCAAATGGATTAATTGAAAGATTCCATAGACAACTTAAAACAACTTTAACAGCTAACAACAACACCAGAACATGGTTTGAAAATTTGCCTCTTGTTTTATTATCAATAAGGAATGTTATCAAAGAAGATCTGGGATGTACACCTTCTGAAATGGTTTTTGGAACATACTTAACACTGCCAAGTCAATTTTGTGGACAAAAAACATTTCCTTACAACCTACTTCAACATTTGTCAAAAGTTTTAAACAGAAAATGAACGATTTAGTTTACACACCCACAAGAACACAAACCAAAGAACTTTACACACCAAAAGACCTTCACGACTGCAAATACGTTTTTATTCGAAATGATGCAGTCAAAAAACCCTTATGTCCTACTTACTCCGGACCTTTCCAGGTAGTTGAAAGACACCCCAAATATTTTAAACTCACCATAAAAGGCAAATTTGATACTGTCTCCATAGACAGACTAAAACCAGCGTACTTAGACTTACCAATAACGGAAAGTACGGCCGAACAATCAACGACTACAAAAACCACATTGTTCAAACCAACCTCCACACCGACCAATACACCTGCAAACATCACCACAAAATCTGGAAGAAAGGTACATTGGCCGAAACATTTTAAGAATTATGTTACATATTAATAAATATTTTCAATATTTATCAATCTGCGGGGGTGGGGGGTATATGGGATACACATTTTTTTCTAGTCTTAAAATAAGGAATAAAAACATACTTAAGAACATTCTAGAAATTTAGGATCAAAACCGTATTAGCATTTAAATTACATTTTTACATTTTTCAACCAATCAGCTAAAAACATAGAATAGAACATTCTAGAAAAATAGGATCGGAAGTCAACTAACAGAAAATATTTAGGCTCGAAAATAAAATAGTAAAATACAAATCTGATTGGTCAATAAATGTCTACGCACCAAAATTTTAGGACGATTCTTTGATCCACCAGGAGGATATAAATATCACAGAGTTCGGGAGCCATTAACACAGCTTACACACAGACGAAAAGAAGCCACTAAGCCAGTAAAGCAGTAGCCGATACTATGTCCGGCAAATTCCTTTCCTTCCTCAACTAAAGTTCATGACCTAGCTTCAGATGGCCGCAAATCACATTCAAAAGAAAAAACCCGACAAACTTTCTTTCATAAACGCGACACGCTGTCGCCACAATCATAAAACAAGACATTAACTTAATGTAAGTAAGAACGACTTATTTACGGACTCCGTTAACATACACACATCTTTAAACAAATTTATTTTCTTCTTGCCAAACTTTATTTTCCAAAAAGCCCTTTAAACATCATGTATTTTATTTGTTTTCATATTCTGTTATATGCATATTAAATTGTTTGTTGTTTAATGTTTGTTGTGTTCTATTCCATTTCTTTTACGCGATTGTGAAGTTTTGTGTTGTATTTGTGGTGGAAATAATTTAGAAAGCAATACCCGTAAAGTACGGACGCACATCTACTGAAATAACCAAAATACATACAACCCCCACAGTAACCAAGGTAAGTGCACACGCTTTCACTCTCTCCTGAGCAATCACTAATCCTTTTCTTGACAAAACCAATCAAATCATCTTTTAACCACAAATAACAAAATTTTTATTATGGCCATGGTAATTATATAAATGTTATACAGCTTTAAAAGAACTTTCTAAAGAAATACAACTTGACCATATTGTGAGAGAGAATTTTGACATATTGTTACATAAGAAGAATGTGTGGGTGTTGTATGTAATTTGGTTATTTCAGTAGATTGCTCTCTAAATTATTCCCACCACAAATACAACACAAAACTTTACAATCGTGCAAAAGAAATGGAATAGAACACAACGAACATTAAACAACAAACAATTTAATAAGCATATAATAAAATATGAAAACAAATAAAATACATGATGTGTAAATGGCCTTTTTGGAAAATAAAGTTTGACAAGAAGAGAATAAATTTGTTTAAAGATGTGTGTATGTTGATGTTAACGGAGTCCGTAAATAAGTCGTTCTTACTTACATTAAGTTTATAGCGGGTTTTATGACAGTGGCGACAGCGTGTCGCGTTGATGAAAGAAAGTCTGTCGGGTTTTCTTTTGAATATAATTCTCGGCCATTTGAAGAGAGTTCGTGAACTTTAGTTGAGGAAGGAAAGGAATTTGTCGGAATGTATCGGCTACTGCTTTACTGGCTTAGTGGCTTGTCTTCGTTTGTGTGTAAGCTTGTGTCTTGTGTGTATAGCTTCCTAACTCTGTGTTATTTATATCCTACAGGTGGATCAAAGAATCGTCCTAAAATTTTGGCGCGTAGACATTTATTGACCAATCAGATTTGTATTTTACTATTTTATTTTCGAGCCTAAATATTTTCTGTTAGTTGACTTCCGATCCTAATTTTCTAGAATGTTCTATTCTATGTTTTTAGCTGATTGGTTGAAAAATATAAAAATGTAATTTAAATGCTAATACGGTTTTGATCCTAAATTTCTAGAATGTTCTTAAGTATGTTTTTATTGCTTATTTTAAAACTAGAAAAAATGTGTATCCTATAAATGTGCTGATACCAACCCGTGTGATCCAACACAGATCTCCAGGCAACAATCACAACCGTGAAATTGATTGTGCTACTAGGGTCATGTGACTAGGAATAGTAAATATATAAATCATCCAAACAAAAGTGTGCAGTGAAGTACTCAGCATTGTACGAGTGAAAACATAAAGAATCGACGAAGATTACACCAGAACAAAAAATTTAAAAAATGGCGATGAGGAATCATTTTGAACAAATACATGGTCTCCAGAGGAAAAAATACATATCCTTCAAGTAATAATTGAAATATTCAGCGAAGTACAGAAAAATGGATGAACTGAAATCAATTATGATTCAAATGTTGACACCACAAAAACATCAGCAGGAACTACAGTTACCACTACAAAAAAACCCAAAACAATATGAACAGTAAAAGAAAAAGCAAAAACTGCTGTTATAACAACATAAAAAACCAACTAGAACGGCAATCCCAGTCAGAAAAACAACAGGAAATGTTTTTTGAATTGTTGGTTAAGAAAACTGCACACCAGATATCAAAACAACCAGGCGAAATAAATTTTGAAGAAACGATAGGTATACTGTAAAAAATTTTCGGGGATAAAACCTCATTATTCAATGCTTGGTGGAATTGCCTGAACCAAGTGTGACAACGATGATTTTGTCACCTGTGCAGGAGTTGTCAACTGAGAATGTGAAAAGTTTAAGTTAAATGAGTTAACTTCTGACTCATTTAAATGTCTGATATTCGTTCACAGCTTGACTTCAAATTTAGGATGCAGGAAAAAGATCCAGGATTTTGACTAAACTAGAAATAAGTGAGGACCGTAACTCTCCAAAAAATAGCTGAAGAATGTCAGTGTATGGTGAATTTAAAACTAGATACCACTAGGATTGAGGAGAGAAATATTTCACAAATACATAGCGTCAACCATCTAAGGGAAAATATAGACGTTTTTTTTTAACTCGCAGTGAAACAGTAAAAAATTACAATAATCACCCCACTTAATACCTAATGCTTGCCACGGTTGTGATGATAAGTATTTTAATAGTGATTGCTTCTTTAGAAACAAAAAATGCTACCAATGTGGAAGAGCATTTGTTGCAAATTCAACAAGGGAAAAGAAAAAAATAGCAAGATTTCTCCGAAGAGAAAATTAGTTTTTGTCACAATCAACAATATAAAAAAGAATTACATTTGAATACAGAATCTGATATTACAATAATTAATGAAAAGACTTGGAAAAAACTGGGTAAATCTAGTTTATTGAATTTGAGTAAAGTTGCGCGTGTTGTTTCAGGGAAGAAATTACATTTTTAAGGTGAATTCGTCTGTAACATTTCTTTCATGGAAAACTCCCAAAAAGCAGTGGTTAAAGAACAAAACAAATTGATTCGGAATGAATGGTATTGCCTTATTCGATCTTTGGGACCTGCCAATCAATTTGTTCTGTAACCAAGTAAATATGGTCTCCATAAGTACTACTACGGCAACACAAAATTCAAAATTGATTTAAAAAGAAAATTTCCGTAAGTTTTTCAGGTCTTGGGATGTGTACAAAAGCAAAGGCAAACATTGAAGTTAAAGAAAATGCAACACTAGTAAAAAAAAGGTGTAGCCTTAGTTCCAATCAATAAGGAAGTGGAAAGGTTTAGGGATAATTTCCAATGAAGACTACTCTGAATGGGCATCGCCAACTGTTTACATAAATAAAAATAATAATGAAATACGCATATGCACTGATTTTTCAACGAGGCCTAATGATAGCTTGCAAGATTATAATTACCCATTATCAAGTCTAGAAATATTTTTTTGCCAAACTAAATGGTGGAAAACCGTTTTCTAAGTTTTATTTTTCAGTTGCCTACCGACAAATACTGGTAGAAAAAGAGTGTTCGAAAATACTATCAATACTCATAAAGGGCTCTTAAAAATCAGTGGGGAAGGAGTCGGATGAGAAAAGGTTGCAGCGTCTTTAGAATTATGCCAAATCCTAACACTAGATCTGGAATGTAGGCAGCGAAATTGATGTTCACTAGAAAAATTAAATCCGTATTCAACAAGACGCTACTAGAATAGAAGGCACGAATATCAGGAAATATCCCTATTAATAAACATCTTAACCTGGGAGAAAAATGTATTCTTCAGGATGTACCAAAAAGAAAAAGAACTACGATAGAGTTTTTAAGTGTAGAAGTAACACTGAAAAAATACTGACTCCAGAGTGAGTCAACTCAAAAGGAAAGGTGTTATGTAAGAAGAATGTGTTGACTCTGACCCATGCGGTCTAACATGGATCTCAAGGCAATAAACAACTGTGAAATGGATTGTGCTACTGGAGTCATTTGACTAGGAATAGTAAATATATAAATCATTCAAACAGATGTGTGCAGTGAAGTACTCGGCATTGTATGAGAGCGAAAATATTATAAAGAGTCAGCGAAGATTACCTCTGAATAAAACATTATAATACATATACTGGCAGATACCCAACTCTGCCATAATGAATTTTGGTCCTTTCAGTAAAACACTCATCATACAAGTTCTACACAAATTTCCAATGTGAAAGTCTGTATATATTATTATCATCATCATTTTTAATCATTTAGAAATTTAAAAAATAAATAAATACCAATTTTTGAGAAAAGTAAGGCCAAAGTTTATGGTCAGGGTCAACTTATCTTATTTGACCTCTAAAGCGCAAAAACATCAGAGATATTGAATTCTAAATTTTGTCCCTATCATAAAAAATTCATATTTTTGGCAAAGGTCAAAAGGTCATAATATTTGAATCATTCAACATTGAAAGGTGTTATTGTGATATACCCCATGACATCACTGCATGAACCTCCCCCCAACACTATAAATCGTAACTGGCTCGATAAACGTGTCAAGCGAGTCTAGTCAGTTACCGGTAACCGTTACTGTCTGTATTTCCATAAATATATACTGCTGTAAACTTTACATCTCTTTGTGTAATTCATTTTTGGTCCTTAAAGGCCACAAAAAACAGTGAGACTAGTGACATGCAATTTGTATCATAAAGGTCGATAAGTTCAGAAAATTAAAAAAAAATCCCCCTTGGTCATAGTTTAATCCCTTGTTGATTTGACATGGCATAATTCGTATAACTCTATAATAATATTCATAATTTTTTAAAATATGCTCCATTTTCAGACATAGATTGATCTTAATTTTTTCAGTACTGTGAAAAGAGGGAGAAAAACAATCATTAAATTCATCCTTTATGTTCTATTCTTTGGACATAATATAATGCAGTCTGTTACTTTACAAAAAAGCAAATAATCTTTATATAAAATTTTAAGCCTTCAAAATATAAAATGTTCTTGCCGAGATTACAAAAGGGGTTAATGAAAAATGCTACTAAATTTCTTTGTATAATTACAAGTAAATTTTGTAAAAGAAGAAAATATTCCAGGATTTCCTTTTACAAAATATATCATTGTTGTTTGATGATTGCAGGGGCATTGAAACAGATTTGGATTGTTATTCATACTTTCAAGCTTTGATCACCTCCATGTTCATAATAAATTAATGGTTCCTTCTGAGACAAACAATATTATTATTGTACATTATTATAAGCTGGAGAGGTATGAAAATCTGAGAGAGTTACTGAAGTTGAATGATGAGGTTTTATTACCAATTCTGCCTCTGCATACATTTGTTTGTCATCAACAGAAAAGAAGCTCCAAGATCAGTCAGACATTGTATCTGTAAGTATCTAGCATCCTATACTGTGATGCAGAAACCAACAAATTCTGGCAATACAGTGAGGTACTGTTGAGTTACCCTGGGTAAGTGGTAATAAAAGCATGCCTGACACCAGAGTCATCATCTTTTGGAAGTTTCGTTGTAGGCACTGCTACTGTTTTATAGCAAGAGTTGTATGAATTTATTTATTTGGACAATTGTCTAGACCTTCCCATAATAAGTCTCTGGCAAGAGCTGACGTAGAAAAATGTTTTTTGTCTTATTTAATACTGAAGTTTTCCTTCACTAAAGTAAGTTAGAGTAAGCAGCCAAGACAGAAATCAAAATATTTTAGTCCTTAAAGAAAAAGAAAAATTGTCAGAAGATAACCAGCAATCTACTGGGTTTTTCCTGTTTTGCCTTCTTTGGTCTTAATAAAATTCATTAGGAATAAATAAAGGGCTAAAAAGCTATATCTTATAGCTCTAAAGTCAACATTTAACAATGCTCAGGACAAATTAGGAAAAAATGTTTCTACAGAAATAAGAGAGCAAGAGAACAAACTAGGAAATCATTTTAATGATAAAAACAATAACATTCCTGGAAAAAAAACGTGGATTCCGTAGAATCTCCTAATGGTTATTTATGACAAAAATCTGTTTCATCTAAAGAAATTGAATAATTTTTACTCAAATGGATTGACTTGAAAATGAATAAAAAAAAATACGTATATAACAAGAGGAATAAGTAAATCAGTAAATAGTATAGCAACATTTTTTCGTTTGCTTTTAGCATCACTAAGTAAAAAAATTCTCAGAAAAGAAAATACTATTTTTTATTTAATGAGGCAAAATAGAAAAATAATTTAATTTTTGAGATATTCAGTTTCCCTTTCTTGATACAAATAAAACTATTGCTTTAGCATAGTTTAATATATAGTTTTAATTAAACATAAGAAAAGATAAAGAAAAATATCTTAAATTATGACTTTTAGATTTAATACTGTAAGGAATAAATAAACATAACACATTTCAAATGAACTATACCGTAAATGCTTCATAGAATAACGCTATTTTTATGCTTTGAAACAATTGGATCAAAAACAAATAAAATCTTTTTGGAATTAGAATCCTCATAAATGTGATTGGTAATGTTTCAGATAGCATTTTGATTTTATTAAAATAAATAATTATGGGGAGATCCATTTTTTGAATTAATAACTACTAGTGATTTAAGTAAACAGTTTAAACCTAATCTGTCTGTTAATAAATTCAGTTTACAGAATATTTTGAAAAGAAATATGACTTATAATAGTCCATCTCTATACTCTTCTGAACTGACCAGTTATAATTAAATCAGAAAAATTACCAGTGTAAATAACATAATAATGATATGTTTAATTGATAGGGTTTTTTATTGTTTTTTTTATTTGTTTTATTTATTTCTAAATAATTTTGCTTGTTGTAAAATGAATGACAACAGAATTCTGTCATTTCAATTAAATATTTATATTAGAAACTGTGTCGGAATGCTGCAATGGATCTCGCAAGTCAGTTTCCCAAGGCTTGGGCGTATTAACACGAGCGCTTCTATTCCTCGTGTCCTGTGCTTTTACTTCCTTCCTTCCTTCCCTCCGTCTCTCATTCCTTCTCTCCTTCAAGTTGTAACAAAACTTTCGAGCGTGCTCGTCAGTTGACTCACTCAGAAGGAATCACTCGTTCCAGCCGTCACCTTGCGTTTTTACGCTCGTGAGATCTCGAAAGAATTTGCATACGCGCAAATTGACTCTCGCTGGTTCGAGATCTCCCAACGTTACATATGGTGTTCGAGGCAGCAATACCTGTTTCTTACTGCCACTCTACAGGCCAGACACATCCAAGCGCGCTTCGAAAGTCCAGGTACGTTTGCGTCCATTACATTCACACTCCTCCTTGATTTGGGAATCACACAACGTACAGTGCGGAGCAGGTCTCTTTAGTCTGCTACTTCGTCTCAGCGGGACACTCTCGGCAATATCTTCGTCCTCGGACGTGTCTCTGGGCTCATGCTGACCACGGTCGTTGTGATCGCTTTGAGATGCTGCATGATCCTCCCGCGTTAAATACAGCATCAGCGCTTCGTCTTCAGAGGAAGTGATGCTGCAATTAGTGGTGTCTACTCCTCGCAGTGGACGAACATCCTTTACGTGGCGAGGTGTCCCGTCAACTTGGACCGAATGTGGGCTGTACACACCCGTTATTGTCCCCTTTCCAAACTGGGTTGGACATCGCCTATGCGGGATCTTGACCCAAACACTATCCCCTACCTTATAACTGCTGGAGCCAGCATCCTCCGGTGGTAATATGAAATCAATGCCTTTTATACGGGCCGGATAGGAGTATATCACGTTTGCTGGTGCGGTTGAAGCCGACGCATCGTCTTTGGGAGTCACATTATACCATAACACTGCCTCCATTACTGAGCACCGAGTTCTTGTGGCAATGCGCTTTATTGTACGGTGAGATCTGTCCGCAATCCCGTTACCAGCCGGTACGCATGCGCATCAGAATCTTAACCGGACGTCCCAGTGCACGGCGAATTTAGAGAACGTCTCTCCGCTAAAGGTCGTGGCGTTATCTGTGATAACAAGTGCCCCCCCTCTCGTAAAATACAGTCTCCAACTGCTGAACGATGCTGGCAGAATAACGGCCTCCAAATAGCAAATCGACTGGGACCGCAGTCGATCAAGGTTAAGTAATGCCGACCTTCAAGGTGGGTTACATCCATTCCAACCCTCCTTCAGTTCTCGCATACGTTCAGTCTGCCTGCCCTCCAACTTACCGGGGCTGGATCTATGGACTGACACTCCTCGCACTCTCTAACTACCTCCCACACAGCTGCCTTGGAGACCTCGGGACTTACCAGTTTTACGAAGTAGTGTGTGCACTTTACGCCAGGATGTCCACAAGATCGGTGAATGGTCCGAATGCGAGCGAGATCCAGCTCACTTATGGACGCGGCGCATACTGGCTCAGTGGGTTCCGCTTCTTTTTGAAGTGCGTCCAGTCATCGTTGGAGCACTCTAGTGAGTGGATCAGCTCGGTTTGCATGAGATTTAACGAGTGCCACGTCAATCATCAGTCCATACTCCACCGCTAATTCATGGAGCGTACTCAGTCGGCGTCTTATTAGCATCTCTGACGCCGCCTTAGTCCGTACCCTTGCTTTCCCGGAGAGGGTGTCAGAAATCCATCGGTGCACGCAGGCCGAGTCCGTCCGCAGGTGAATCACGCTCACCCTCCAGTGCAGTGCCAGATTAACGCTCTTTAACACCGCATCAAGCTCTGCCAGATTGATGTGCTTATCTGCGTGCACCGGTCGTAGCCAACTTGCGTCTTCAATTATGGCTCCGTCATATTCAACAGCCACACTGGTGGCCAAGGAGCTGGCATCCACCCACACAGTGACTTCCTGACCATTCACGCACCAGTCACCATGCGCTGAATCAGTTTGTGACGATCTCAACATGATTTCTTCAAGCATTCGACGCAACAGGAGGTCTTGTGCATCATCGTCCCACCCTGTTGTTACGGCGTTTGCTCTCCGTTTCACAAACGCAACCGCACACTGGAAAATGCCCGGTCAGCTGCCCACACACAGAAAAGACGGTACGACGCGTAAGTACGTCAGGAACCTTCGGACGCTCGCCGTCGTGTCGCCATCTAAGTTTACCGTGCTCCTCCCAAACATATACGCCCAACACACGAGCGCCACTACTCAGTTGTTCTGGATCCTTGCAAGTCAGCCCAAACAGTTCAAGATGCGTCTTCACTTGAGCTGCCGAACACATACCCTCATTAACAAATATGTCATCAACGTATGAGAAAGTAGTGCCATCGACGGTTTTATCTTGCCCGAATCCAGCTTTTACAACGGACTGCATGATCTGTGGAGCTACGTTTAGCCCGAACCCCAAACAGGTAAGGCAATACCTCTGCACTTTAATTTTCCCCATTTGGAATGGCCACAACGACTTGTCAATGTGAATCTGCAGATATGCCCGGCACAGGTCCACTATAGCAGCTTGTGGCCCCTGCTCTCGCCATTCCTTCATGGTTTGAGCACACACGTCCGCATTTGCCGTTAAGCATTCACATGCTCATCCAGCTCACGATAGTCCATTACTGGCCGGATCTTCTGCTTATTTTCCTGTAGTATGGCCATTAGCGGTATCAAGTCTTTAGGGGGTCCAAGTTTGTTCTCCGGGTACGGAATCAGCCAACCGTTCTGAATCCAAGCCTGCAACTCCAGCTCATATTCACCTTGGAGTTGCTTAGGGGTAGGATATTCTGAGAGCCTGTTTTTCAGAGATACAGGCGGCTGGTCGCCAGACCATTTCCAAGATGCGGTCCATACACGCTTGCCCTCGTCATATTGTAACATACCTATGATACGGATATGTGAAACGTACATATAATATTCATAACATTTATACACAGAACGTAGGAATCCCGAAACACGAAAAACACGTAACGACTTCTTAGTTCAGGTACGAAACCTTTTATTACCTTTGAGTTAAAGGTTTCGACATAAGGAAGAGAGATGCACAATCTTTCTATGCTAGCTTTTCCACCCCCCCCCTCAACACGTGTGGCACCCGCCACAAGGCCTCGCGAGCAAGTGAAAGTCGACCCTTCCCGTTCGGAGTCTAGTTCTCAACTCAACTGACTTTTTTCAAAATCCCCCAAATCCTCCGCGCGTGCTTCCGGTGCATGACGTCATTCACATTTCCTGGTCAAATCTTCTCTCTGGGATTTTTATTTTGACATCTGTGAACGACACATCCTCCCCGCACGCGCGTCAACACCTGTGTTCAAGTTTGCACCTAACTAACCCATGTGCTGAGCCGAAAGGTTCTCAGCCTAAGTAAACCCAAAGGCAAGATATATAAAACGAAATCCCTCGGCCATTATATTACAATATTCGGCGTGAAAGTCAGGTTCCTCAAGGGTGATGGCAGCACATATCAATCTTTCGTGCTGAGGAAATCTCACTTCGCCGGTGTCAGATATAGCCATTCCACCTAGTTGTCTGATCGCATTCAGCCCAAGTAGCAGATCATATCCAAGCAGATCCCCATCTACAACCAGAGCTCGTACGGCGACAGAAGGTCCATTGCCGATACCAATTTGGACCACACTCTCTCCACAATACATTGACGAAATCCCTCCAACAACTAGCAAAGGGATCTTCCTTTTCTCCCACGTCTGACAGCATGGCTTGCGTGCTAGGGTTTGCGTGCAGCCTGTATCCACCAGGGCAGTACGCCTTACTCCGTAAATCTGCACAGTGACTGCAGGCAGCGCACCGTTCAGATGAGGTTTGGGGAGGAGACTGGCGCTGAAGACTCGTTCCCTGGTTCGTTTCCCGGACAATTTCGTGCAATGCGAACCTGTCGCTTGCACAGATAACAAGTGAGAGATTTTCGGGGCCTGGGACTTTCGCACTAAGACAATCTCGAGCCATATGGTTGGGTCCCTGACATATGTAGCATCTCCTTGGAGCTGTGGTCTCCTTTTCCTGACATCCCGGTAGTTGAGCTACTGCTGCTGCCAACCCTGTACTTGTGAAGCTGTCTTTCAATATTGCTCAGGCGCGGGCCAATATTTCAGATATCGGCAAGTCGTCTACCCGGGTAGTGGCCTGAAGAAGTTTCTCCGCATGCTACGGTAACCCAGCAATGAATGCACAGACCAAACCCCACTCCGTCATACCTCCGAACTGAGTCGCAAGCTTGCGTAGCTCCACCAAGAAAACGTCAACCGTTTCCCTCGGACGCAAACGGCGCGCCGCAAATTGCTTATATGCCGTCACGGGATTGAGGGCAAATGCTGTGTACAAAACGTCTTTTATATAAGAAAAGTCGGCCCTTTTTTCTTCGCTTAGCTGCTGATAAACTGCATACGCGCCACCCGAGAGGCGCATTGGAACTACGCACTCAACATTCTTCACCTCGCTCAACTGGCACACTAACTCTGCCTTCTCCACCCATTCAACCACCGATTGCCAAGAATCGGTCCCGTCAAAGAGGGGAATTAATTTGGGGTCGAAGGCCTTACTCGCCGAAATAGCTTGTGTCGGAATGCTGCTGCAATGAATTTCGCAAATCAGTTTCTCGACGATGTTAAGGCTTGTGCGTGTCAATACAAGTGCTTCCTTTTCCTCGTTTCCTTTCCTTTTCCTTCCCTCCTTCTCTCTCTTTCCTTCTCTCCTTCCTTCAAGTTTTAACAGACTCCGTGCGTATTCGTCAATTGATTCACCGAGAAAAAATGACGCCTTCTAGCCGCCACCGTGCGTTTATATGCTCGCCCGATCTCGAAAGAATTTGCATACGCGCAAATCAACTCTCGCTGGTTCGAGATCACCCAACATTACATATAGTGCTTGAAGCAGCAATATCTGTTTCTTGCTTTTACTCTACAGGCCAGACACGTCCGTGCACGCTTTGAATTTCCAGGTACGTTTGCGCCCATTACATTCACAGAAACATACACTGATCCTAATAAAAAAATAAAACTTATCATATACTATAATAAATTTAAAACCTCTAACTTGACAATAATTCTTTTGTAATGTTCGGAACGATTCCTCATTGCAACTTTTATAATGTTCATGGAGGGGATAATTTTGACCAACACTTTACTATCATACAATGCCAAATACTTAGTATAGAATGCCAATGCAATACTGACTTGCCATGCCACTCTACATCGCACACACTCATCAGACCTGTCTGACTGATTTATATATTTTCTATTTCTAGTCACATGACCCCAGTAGCATGATCCATTTCAACAGCCATGTTCGTTGGCTGGAGATCCATGTTCAAACCACATGGGTCGGCACAGCACATTCCTCTACATAACAAATTCCTTCCCCTTGATTGGAGTCTTGCAAAAAATAAATGTTATCAATTTAGATGTCCTTTAGGAGATTGTATCACTGAAAACAAATATATATATATTGGTTTAACTTCAACTACTTTGTTGAGTCAACTCACCATGCATCTTTCCGACACCAGCTCAGTAGCCCAACATCTAAAAAACATTCCTGCCTTACAACTGAATTTTGGAAAATTCTTCCTGATAACACAACAATATTACAGCAACAAAATAGCAAACAAAGATTACAGATTCTTGAAGCCTTAAACATTAAAAATAAAGATCCTAACCTCAATAAAATTAATTCTGAATCCAGTACTAATGTATATAAATGTCCTTAGCTACTGTTGCTATTTATAGAACAAAATTTAAAAACAAATGCTGCAACATAACACCACTAAATGCTTAATTCTTACAAAGTTGTAATGTACTTGCAAAAGTTGCATCACTTTTATAATACACATAGCCCCTGATGATGGCCCATGATGGGTCTGAAAGTACATGGGAAGCAATTAATTACAGAAGGTTTATTAGCCAATTCTGGCCGGATTTATGATATCCATAAGGTGACTTGAAAGGATTGAAACAAAAATATGTAGACAAAAGATGTCTACACTGTTTATATATATATATATATATATATATATATATATATGGAAGGGGATAAACCCAAAAATTGAACATTACAGTGTTATTAAATCAATACACTTAAAATGGTCCAAGAGATTAAAACAATTTCTAGTCCAATCTGAAAATGAATAACTTTTTAATCATCGAAATTTTTGATATAATGGGTATAACTCTGAAATATGAATGAAAACCCTTTAACCCTTCTTAAATAGAAGCACCAATATCATCATAAAGTGATCTTATAACAGGAATCAAAAAGGTTCACAGATCCTCTAGTAACGAATAAAGAATTTTCAAATCTTATGAACATTCATCAAATTTTTAAAAAATATTTATTTTCTATATAAAGCTCAAAATGTTGTCAAAAGTTTTAATGAAGTATATTCTGAAAGTTAGAAGCTAAAATCATCACTAAATGCCATCATATTACTAAACAACTACTCTACGTGTTTGATTTACTGCCAGTTTAATCCTGAGAAAAAAATAAGCATCTCAAGTAAAGATTTAACTGGAAGGTTGTTTGAAGCTGAAACTAATAAATACATTAATGCTTACAGCTTAGAGGTAATCAGATAAGTAGATACTAAGAAATACCAGGCTTTCAAATCAGTCAATAAATGTATTTCACAATTGTAGGTCAATCCATTTGCTCAAACATTGCAGCATAAACATATAATATAGTACACACATACACAATAGATAGATAGATAGATAGATACTTAATAGTTTTCATTTCATCCATTTTATGTATTAGACGTACAAGTCCTAGATACTTTACTGAAATACTTTAGTACAAAATATAAACTGATTAACCTGTCAATTTAAACTAGAGTAACCATGCACCATGCACACCTACATTGTTAGCAACAAAAGACAGACAACTAAGTGTATATGAATTATAACTAAAAAGTAAAAGAAATAATCTGAATCACTATAATTAAAATATGATTATTTAAATAATTACCAAGTAGACTGTACCAAGAAACACTATACAGCCAGAAGCATTGAACTACCAAAACAGCAGACATGCTAAGACGATTAACTTTCTTTACTTGTTAACGAGTTATCTAACTTTCTACAAACCAGACAATTTTCAATTATAAAGACTGCACAATATTATGTTAAATAATAATCAATATTACTTTTTTTTATCAGAACAGTTCTTAAACAAAAACAGTTCTTTTTTTTAATTGTTTTTTTTTCCAAAAATATATTATCAAGGAATCAATTTTGTTGAAGGATTATGATTATTTTCCTTGCTTTAATGATTCAAATATTTCTAAAAATGTTAAAGCACATCAGAAATTAAACGGAATTTTATATGCTATCATAATTAACTGATATCTATCATTGTTTAAGTTAAGGACAGTTAGCATTAGGTCCATCAACTTTTCTATTGTTAATAATAGGACACCAGAACATATTTTTTGTATATTAGTTTTAGAAATCCCAAAACTTTTAAGTTCTTAGGGAGAGGCTCAATTTACTACATAAGTATAATGCTGAACTAGACCCTTGTGTCCATCAAATTAACTAAAGTGAACTTTATTTGTTTAAGGTAAATATCTTGCTGAAATTTTTGTAGAAAGAAATCAAAATTATAATGTTTTTTCAACCTTGTCAACCAGAAAAATAACATTAAGCTTCTATTTAGGCCTTCTACAGAAACTAGTTTAAAATCTTGAGGGATTGTAGGATAGATTTTCAGTGAGTTATTTGAAATAGTCAAATATTTTTTCTAAATAATAATTATTTAGGATGTTTTAAGTCAACCATTTTTGCCTTTCATAAAAAGTAAACAAATCATCATCAACACAAAAATGTTTCTGATTCTTTAATAGCTTGAAAATAAGATATAATAAGTAATTTTAATATGACTTTTCATACTAATTTCATCCTTATTACTTCTTTTTTACTCAACATTTTCATTAGTATGTTCATAGGTAATATCATTAGGTACCTCTGCCAACAGCTACACAAGACCATCATATGTAGTAAATTTTAGTTACAGCTATATATAAAGAGAATTGGAAAATATTAAATATGAGAAAATGAAATAGTGAATCAAAGTATGAATGGTAATAATTTATAACTTCTGAAACTAGAAATTAAAGAAACATTATTTTTAACAAAAAAATGTAACCTTACAGCAATCAAGAACCAAAGTTCCAAAGTCATTTTTAACAGTAGAAAGAAGTATTCTAGTTTTCACTACTAAACAATCTTTTACTTTTTCTTTTCTGTAAATAATAAATAATAAAATAATTATTTTATTCTGAATAAATTCATATTTGGACATATACAAAATCCAGTTTTCCAATTTAAATCAAAATAAATATTGTCTTAAGAAAGGCATGAATTTGCCTCTGGTATGTGGTGCATTCAATAAGTTTCCAGAAAGTTTCTTGAAAATGTTATTGCTATACATCATATGAGATGACTGACCAATTATGATTTCAGGTTCAAATGAACAGCTACAGCACCAATTGGAATACACCCTACTGAAGCCTGATTGTCACAGCTGGTGAATTTCAAAAATGCAATCTGGATGTGAGGACACTTTAGAAGAATGATATGCAATAAAATTGTGTTTTAAACTTGGAAAAAATGCCACAGAAACGTAAGGAATGCTTCAGACTGCTTTTCGACCATCTTGCATGAATCGAGCATGAGTTTTTGAGTAGCATAAGAGATTCAAGGAGGGTAGGGAGTCTGTGAGGGATGATGAGAGCTGTGGGAGGAGTAAGGGAGTCAGTACACCAGAGTTGATTGGCCAAAGGGTTAGGATTCGGGTTACTATTTTGAGGTTGTAAGGGAGTTCAGCGAGAGATTCCTTGGGAAGAAGCCAGCACTCTTCAAATCGGGTCAGTGGCATTTCCACCAGGACAATGCACCAGTCCACAACTTCATCCTAGTCACAGACTATTTGACCAAGATGGGCATCAAGACAGTTCCTCACCCTCCCTATAGTCCAGACCTTGCTCTCTGTGACTTTTGGTTATTCCCTAAGCTCACAGGCTGTTGTTATAAGACAATTGAGGAGATAAAAGAGGCTGTGACGAAGGTTACTGACATGCTCACACATGAGGACTTCTATGGGGCCTTCCAGAAGGTGTTGGAACAGTACAACAAGTGCATTGCAGCTGGAGGAGATTACTTCGAAGGGGACTAGAGTTTCATGTGTGGACTATCAATAAAAGTGCCCATACGAAAAAAGTCTGGAAACTTATTTAATGATCCTCATAATTAGTAAAGTAGATGATGCTCTCAGCTTGTAAGTAGGCAAACCAGTTTAGCAGGAGGAAAACTCTGAATACCAAACCAGAGGTTATGAGACTAACAACTCCACCCATAAAAAACCTACTTGCACTACAAACTATCAACAGGATCTCTCTCTCCCTCTCTCTCACACACACACACACACATTTCTAGTTAAAAAAATAAAGTAAAAATCTTCAACATATTCCACAACACACACATACACAAATATATATACATACACACATACAAATTGTACAACAAAGTTTATTTCTTAGTATCAAAACAAAACAAACAGTACATTCCAAATGAATACAATATATCAAATAGAAAATTAAATTTAATAAGTCATTTCAGATAACAATTTTAAAAACTTCATCAAATTTGAATTTATCAACACTTGTCATAGTGTGGATAAGACGATCAAGTTTTTAAAAAAATACCTACCTCTCTGAGGAATTTGTTTATATCAAAGTTGTTGACAAAATCATTAAACAATTGACGTGATTCTTGCTGAGTTAGATTATAACAGATTTCTTGTTGGACAGCTAAAGCAGATGCAGGATCAGAAAAAGTCAGAAATCTTGTTAAGATGCTCTCATTACACATAGACTGACATAGCCATATGATATTCTCTGGATGATGAAACTCCATAGATCTATGAGATGTCAAATTCCTCAGATCATTAATCCATTGAAGAGTTCCAAAGTCATCTCTGGCAGAAACCTGAAAAAAATTGAACAAAACATAAGCTATTTTTCATCTACATTAATAATCACTTTTTTGGCCTGAAATATTCTTGTATCTAAATAAGTTCCTTTATTTAGTTAAAGCTGCTCTTTCATTAAATATAGTTTATAACATTTACACAAATTTAACTAAGAATATGTCTCTTCTTTCTTTGAATGATATTTATATTTCTTGAGTATTGTAGATTTTATCAACAGAAGAATGACCAAATCTGATTTAAAGAAAGAGATTTTATTACTTTAAAGTGAAAAATGACTAAAGGAAAGAAAAGATAGTTTTTTGCTAAGTGTTCTAATCACTGACCAATTACCTCAGGCCTTACTTCCTTTTTAGTTGTTACATTTAAAGTCTCTCTCTCTCTCTCTCTCTCTCTCTCTCTCTCTCTTTATAAATCTATAGCAATGATATCCAGTCAACGTCTGAATACAATGGATGTAGATATTTGCATATAGAATATATGAAGAATTTCATATAAATCTATGGGAGCATTCGATGTATGGCTATTGTTATCTACTCCCTATCTAAGTTTATATAATAAAACTCATTATAAATTTATTACTGTGAAGAATACCATTATACTCTTCACCTCATTAGATTTATCTGTTTAATTAGAGGTTAAACAGGTGAAGTCATCTGATGAGATGAAGGGTATAATGACATTCTTCACTGAAATAAATTTATAACAACAATTTAGCCAGGTTTGAGTTTTCTTCTAAATGCATTATATATATATATATATATATATATATATATATATATGCAAATTTCATTAAACATAATAGACATCTTATGTCTACATATTTTCTTCTGGATCCGTTCGAATTACCGTATTACTTTTATCGTATTCGGGGGGAATTGATTTATGTATTGTCCATAGTTGTATGTATCCCTAGTACTTTCTGCCCGACTTTGGGCCATCATCAGGGGAGAATCTATTACAAAAGTGATGTAACTTTTGTTTTAGCATATTACTACTGTGTAAGGGCGTCTTTGCCGTTGAAAATTATGGCGTTTGCTTTTAAATGTAATTCTATAATTAGTGCCAGTAGCTAAAGACATTTAAGTACATTAGCACTGGTTCGAAAATTAATTCTATTGAGTGTCAGCTGCAGGCCTCTAATATGTAGTGCTTCGAGAATCTGAAGTTTATGTTTATTATTTTGATGTTCTAATATTGTGTGTGTTGTTGGTGAGAATTTTTAGTTCATGAGTAAAGTTAAGAACTGAATTGTTTTGGAAGGTGTCTTGTAGTATGTTGATTTCATTAATATTATTAGTAAGAATAAGGATATCATCAACATATCTTAGGTATATTGGAGGTTTTTTTAAAAAAACATTCATGCCCAACAACACAACTACGAAAAATTCTCACTGACAACACAACAACAACCACTATACGCTATGACTGGTCCCTGATTAATAACAAGGATATTAGAGATAAACATGCATTAACACTAAGAAACAAATTTGATTAACTACAGAAGACAGAAACACATACTCCAAATGATAAATATGAGAATTTTGTCAATGCCCACTTAGAGGCGGCAGCAGAATGCATACCAACTAAACAAAGAACTAAACCTAGAGTTCCATGGGAGACATTAGCAGTTAGAAAAAAGCATGCCGTCATGAAAGCTGCCTCCAAATGCAATAGGAAGAACCCAACCAATACCAATGCCCTGAAACTTAAAAAGGCACAAAATAAATTAGCTAACATATACCTCAAAGAACAAACAGAATTCCTACAAAAGATTAGAGACTCGGTTGAAGATAGAGAATCTAGGATAGCATGGCAAATGGTAAACAAAGTGAGCAGAATGAAGAGCACTGCGAAAGCTAAACTGAAAGCTACTAGCCAAGAAGAACGAATACAACTATGGAAACAACATTTCGAGAATTTACTTGAAAACCCTCCAAAAGTTACACATGAACCAATCATGAGAATTATTAGTAAACAATTGAACATCAAGCTAGGACAGTTTACGCAAGAACTCGACTCAGTACTAAAAAAAATTAAAAACACAAAAGCAGCAGGGCTTGAGGAAATACTCCCAAAAGTATGGAAGACCAGGCAATTCGATGACATACTGCCCGACACTGTAATGCCGTATATAATCAAAACACAACAGACAGATGGACAAAGGGATGCATCCTCCCCTTCTCTAAGAAGAGCAACTTCGGATTAGCCTAGAACTACCGATGTATAACCCTTACATCCATCATGGCCAAGATATACGATGCTCTACTATGCAACCACATTGAACCCAAAATTGAGAAGATACTTAGATAGAACCAAAATAGCTTTCAGAGAAATAGATCCATGAGGTCACAAATTTTGACAATCTGTCAAATTCTTGAAGGTGTTCATGCAAAAATACCAGAGGCAACAATATTATTTGTCAACTGTGCCAAGGCCTTTGACTCCATACACAGAGGAAAGATGGAGCAAATACCACTCACCTACAGCCTACCCAAAGAAACTGTCACAGCCATAATAATGCTATATAGAAACACAAAACTTAAAGTCTGCTCCCAGGATGGAGACACAGACTACTTTGACATTGTAGCAGGTGTGCTGCAAGGAGATACATTAGCCCCATACCTCTTTATGATCTGTCTAGACTACGTGCTTAGAACATCTATTGATAAAATGAAAGACAATGGTTTCAAGCTGACAAAGGAAAGAAGCAGAAGATACCCCGCACAAACAATTATGAACGCAGACTACACGATGACATTGCGCTTCTGGCAAATGCACCCACCCAAGCCAAAATCCGGCTACATAGTCTGGAATGAGCAGCTGCAGGCATAGGCCTCCATATCAATGCACACAAGATGGAATATATGCGCTTTAATCAAAGAGGCAACATCTCTATAAAAGACTGTAGTTCTTTGAAACTAGTAGACAAGTTCACCCATCAAGGAAGCAGTGTCTCATCAACTGAAATTGATATCAACACACGACTAGCAAAAGCATGGACAGCTATTGATAGGTTATTGGTCATATGGAAGTCAGACCTGACTGATAAAATGAAACAGTTTTTTTTTCAAGCAGCGGTCGTATCGATACTGCTGTATAGATGCTAATCCGTAGAATCCTTGAAGGCATCCGGGCAAAAAACCTTCAGGCGACATTACTATTTGTCGACTTTACCAAGGCCTTCGATTCCATCCACAGAGGGAAAATGGAACTAATCCTACTAGCATACGGCCTACCTAAAGAAACCATAGCAGCAATAATGATCCTCTACAAAAACACAAAAGTGAAAGTACGTTCACCAGATGGAGACACTGAATACTTCGACATTGTTGCAGGAGTACTACAAGGAGACACGCTAGCCCCATACCTCTTTATCATCTGTCTAGACTACGTGCTTAGAGCTTCGATCGACAAAATCAGAGAAAATGGCTTTGAGCTGACTAAGAAAAGAAGCAAAAGGTACCCCGCAAAAACAATCACAGACGCCAACTACACTGATGACTTAGCGTTACTGGCGAATACGCCTAATCAAGCAGAGACGCTACTGCATAGTTTGGAACGAGCTGCAGCAGGCATTGGCCTCCATGTCAATGCGCACAAAACTGAATATATGTGTTACAACCAAACGGGCAACATTACCACTCTAGACGGAGCCTCTCTGAGGCTAGTGGACAAATTCACCTACCTAAGAAGTAGCGTCTCATCAACAGAAAACGACATCGACACACGGCTGACGAAAGCATGGACGGCTATAGATAGGCTCTCAATAATATGGAAATCAGACCTGACAGATGAAATGAAGCGCAGTTTCTTCCAGGCAGCGGTTGTATCGATACTGCTATATGGATGCACTACATGGACGCTAACCAAACGGCTGGAGAAGAAACTTGACGGCAACTACACAAGAATGTTGAGAGCAATATTGAACAAGTCCTGGCGACAACACCCCACGAGACGCCAACTGTACGACCACCTGCCTCCCATCACGAAAACTATACAGGTCAGACGAGCCAGACACGCCAGACACTGCTGGAGAAGCAAAAACGAGCTCGTAAGTGACGTACTACTATGGACCCCCACATATGGCCAAGCAAAAGCAGGATGACCAGCCCAAACTTACATACAGCAGCTATGTGAGGACACAGGATGTAATCCAGAAGACCTGCCGGAGGCGATGAATGATAGGGAAAAGTGGTGAGAGATGGTCAAGGATATCCGTGCTGGCGGCACGACATGATGATGATGATGAAACGTATGGAGAAAAAGCTTTATGGCAACTACACAAGAATGCTGTTAGCAATATTGAACAAGTCCTGGAGGCAGCACCCCACAAAGCAGCAGCTGTACGGCCACTTATCACCCATCACAAAAACTATCCAAGTTAGACAAACCAGACATGCGGTACACTGCAGGAGAAATAGGGAGGAACTCATAAGTGATGTACTCCTATGGACCACCTCACATGGACGAGCAAAAGCAGGTCAACCAGCAAAAAAACCTACATACAACAGCTCTGCGCTGATACAGGATGTAGCCTTGAAGACCTACTAGAAGTGATGGACAATAGAGAAGGGTGGCAGGAGAGGGTCAGGGAGATCTCTGCTGATGGCACGATGATACTAATATTTAAATTCACATTAGACTGAATTATGTACTGAATTACTGCTTGCTAAATACTACATGTTTTACCTATGTAGAAGATGATTTCATCAGAGTCACTAGCTGGCATAACAGAAAGCTGACTGCTCCAAACATCACAGCACAATAAAACTAATGTGGTGAAAAAGTGTGTCAACATCCTCTGTGAGAAAAAGATTCTGTGAAGCTGACCTGTTCAGCAGAATTGCTATCAAGAAATCATTGTTGAGAAAGTGAATGTCAAAAGTCTCCAGTGGACCAAGGTGCACAAAAATAGGACAATAGAGCAGTGGAATAAAGTCCTTTGAACTGATGAAATCAAAATCTTTGGGTAAAATAGAAGAATCTATGTGCAGCAAAGAGTTGGTGAAAGAGCTACAATCACCTGTATCACACCAACCGTAAAGCATGGAGGAGCCTCTGTTATGGTGTGGGGTATCTTTTGCTATTTACAAAGTCAGTGATTTGCACCTGGTGAAGAGCAATTACAGCATACTGCAGCATTACGCGATCTCATCTTGAACACGACTTGTGGGTCAAGGATTTCTAATCATGTAAGATAATGACCCAAAGCATACTCATAAACCCTGCCAGAGGTACATTAAAAGCAAAGAGGAACAGCATGTCCTTCAACTGATGTCTGGGCCAGCATAATCTCATTGAGCTGGTGTGGGATGAACTTGACTGAAGAGTCAGAGCAAAACAAACCACAAGTACAGCTCACC
Source organism: Sepioteuthis lessoniana (assembly GCA_963585895.1). Classification (NCBI taxonomy): domain Eukaryota; kingdom Metazoa; phylum Mollusca; class Cephalopoda; order Myopsida; family Loliginidae; genus Sepioteuthis; species Sepioteuthis lessoniana. Next base: position 75,294,082 of record OY757907.1, read on the forward strand.
TCTGGCAACCCCTGCAGGAAAGCTTGGCAGAATTATGTTTAATCTACCTCCAGTCTTTGGTGGAAAGAATGCTAAGAATCTGTGAAGCAGTGATAGTGGGCAAAGGAAGTCATTTTGATGACTTAAAAGTTTAAGAAGTTTTTGTGTTTTTTGGTTTAATTTGTATTTAATGTGGCTCAGGAAGACTTGTATTTCATAGGATAAATAAAAACATTGTAGTGTTTCACTCATTTCCTTAAAAATAACACTTTTAGAATGAGAAATAAAATTTTTTTTCGGGTTGCCAAATACTTTTGACTGGTATGTGTATATATATATATATATATATATATATATATATAATGTCTGTGTCTTGTTCAGTTAAATTTGTTGAAATTTTAGATTGTCAGTTTGACCAATAAGAATTCTATAGAATGCCTTCAAGATATCTTTTAAATCCATAATAATATTTTCTATAAAAAAAGAAGAGTTATGCATGGCGAGTATGGTATAGATTCGGAAATAATTTTTAATTTTAATACTTATTTATTGCACTGAGAATGTTCAGTACAATGGTATGAAAAATTTTAGCAAAGATATTAACCTATAAAAGGTGAATACTTCAATGAAAAACTGATCCCAAAATGAAAATCTCAAAACATTATCCAAAGTAAAAGCAAAGTTTACACAGAGGAAAAAAACACATGATTGAAGAAAAATAATCCAAAACAGAAAAGTACTGTGAAGTTTTACAAAAGGTTGCCAGTAAGGTTCTTAAGTGAATCAGCTTAGGTTACTGAATGACACAATCAAATTTTGGGGACATAAAGGCACCACTGAAAGCTTAGTTGATAGTCACTAAGCCATTTAAGTGGAAATCCATCAGTTTATCGACTGATTGGAAATCAATTAAAACAGGATCTTATTTGGAAATCTGAATGACTGGAAATTACAAGCAGTTCTTTCTTGTTTATTTATTGGCTTTCAATAAACAAAGCCTGATGTTTCAGAGATCAATTTTTCAGGAATCAATACTGAGCTTAAAAGTAAATGGCATACAAGCAGACAAATAAAGTTGTGAGAACTATAGAAAGAATAGGCAATAAAGTTTACTAAAAAATAAGTTTTATTTATTTTGTCAAAAACACAAGGCAATGATTTTAAGAAAATTAGAATCATTCTTTTATGATGAAATACATAATTTAGCTAATATGTAAACATTTTATCTATTCTTTTTTTCAACAAACATTTAGTTTTTTGAAGTTGATCAAAATCCAACAAGCAGAACATTTATCAAATCTCCAAGAAATAAATGACATCACAATAGATGATAAAAATCTTCAATTGTTTACCATTGTAAATCTTTTAGTTGAAAAACACATACTGAAGTGGGGAGGAAAAATTGGTTTTATTCACTAATATAATAATATGCTTTTGTTAGAAAATTTTCATTTTTATTTTAAATACAAATTGTGAAAAATATCTTCTAATTTTAATCTTTACAAAATTCCAAAACTATATTCATAATAATAAGTAATTCCAGGATCTGGTATTTGTTACCAATCTATAAAAAATGAAATCCATTTATTATATATGTATCTTATCTTATTTTCTTGTTTATCATCTATATACATTTTTATTTCATGGTCGTATCAATACTGCTATATGGATGCACTACTTGGACACTATGGCTGGAGAAGAAGCTTCATGGTAATTACACAAGAATGTTGCAAGCAATATTGAACAAGTCCTGGCAGCAACACCCCACAAGGCACCAACTATACGGCCACCTGCCTCCCATCATGAAAACTATCCAAGTTAGATGAACCAGACATGTAGAACACTGCTGGAGAAGCAAGGACAAGCTCATAAGTGATGTACTCCTATGGAGCCCTGCATATGGCCGAGTAAAAGCAGGACGACCAGCTCGAACATACATACAGCAGCTATGTGAGGATATGGGATGTAGCCCTGAAGACCTGCCAGAGGCGATGAATGATAGGGAGAAGTGGCGAGAGAGGGTCAGGGATATCTGTGCTAGTGGCACGACATGATGATGATGATTTCATAGCTCATTTATGCTTCAATATATATCATACTGTGTTTTTAAGACAAATAAAATGGGTTAAATTTCTTAGAGATATTCAAGTGTTTTCTTTCTTTGTTTTTTTACTCATAAATCTGAAAGTAGGTGAATTAACACTTTATCCATTCTTTCCTTCACTCCTATGAAGAATGAAACATCTCTTTTTAAATGGGCTTTCTCATAGCATTAGAAGTGGAAATCAAACCTTATTAAGCTTCTGAACAAAGCTGGATCAGTTCTATCTTTACCAAGTTATTACTATAATAAAACTCAGTTTTATGATAATTGAACTAATTCATATCAAATAAAACCTAAATGGTTATGAGGATTTAATCAAGTTTTTTGGTTGCCAAGAAAATAAAAAGAAACAAATTAGGTCAAGAGACAGACTTTTATAACTAATTTTAATGTTTAAAATAGAATGAAAATGTTACAAGAGTAATGATTAATTAAATCTTGCTCTTTTTTGCATTTTAATTTTTTAGCAAATAACAGTTTTTTTTTTAAATTTTATACAATTGGAAAAAAGGAAAAACGAAAATGAAAGATACAGAGAACATTTTTTAAAGAATCAAGACTAAACTTCAAGACAAGTGAATGATAATGTAAACTAATTTTCTTTAAAATATTTTCTTTCATATTCTACATACTTATTCTACTGAGTTTTCCAGATGTCAGAAGGCCTCTGAAATTCCTCTTTTGGTATGGTGGGAAGCTGCATTTCTTTAAATCCTCTCACATTTTACCAGTGAAGTATTTTCAGTTTAAGAAAGACAAACAAGTTACATAAAGATAGTGGGTCTGGTGAGTATGGAGGTGCACAATCATGTGTTTTGTCAAAAACTGCTGATCAAAAATTATCACGAATTGGCACTAACTTATCTAGATATTTAGTCAGCAGTCTAGACATCATTATTTTATTATATAATTCTACAGAATCATGTATATCTCTTATATTTTAAAATTAAAATTATTGTACTGAGTCATGAATAATTTCCATTTTAGTAAAATAAATTATATCTTACTAAATGAATAATGAATTAATTTCAGTTGATAGTATATTTGCCATTATGTTAAATCACCTCTTACCATTTATTAGGTAGCTTGCTGATTTCTCAAGTAAATTTCAGCTGGTTTTAAGTTCAAGAAGTTTTCCAAAACCTTGCCATATGATCTTCTTGAAAAAAATTTTCTTATTCAGAGTATTGTGTACTAAACAAAAAAGATGGTAATCACTTGGTGGAATGTCTGGTCAATATGGTGGATGAGGTACAACAGGCCAGCCAAAATCCAATATTTTTTCCAGCATGATACTTGCTGAATATGGCTTAGTGTTATCATGGAGAAACAAAACATTTCTCCAATAGAAGTGTGCAGAATACTGGTTGACTTGCAAGTGGTCTGACACACAAGTAGACTGGTATAAATCCAGATCCCACTGAGTCATTTACTGGAGAAATATATGGGTGAATAGACACCATTCACGCAAATGTGTTGGGCTGGTCCATCCAAGCAAAATGGACCAACCAACCTGCTGCATTAAGTACTCCCCTATATATCACATATAATGTGAATATAGAGAAGATATTAACTTTATAATCCATAGAGGATTATGATGTTACATATGAAATAATTACTTTGTCTAATGAATATAAAGAAAAACATCTTGTTACATGCTACTTCCAAAGCTTCATGGCAAAAATTTCATACACACACATTTAGATCTATGAAAGTTTTGAAATATAAATAATACCCAAATATATAATATAATTTGGATACTTTAAGATTTTAACAGTCTGGGTATTGTCTTTTTGTTTCTTATATTTTTCAATAAAACAACAAAGTAAATGTAAATTCAAAAATTGTTCACACATGAACTTTTAAAAATCACTATAAATTCTTCTTCACTAAACTGCTATCAATGCTATCAACAAGTGACACTAACCCATAAGAAGGTAAATAATTTCTACTGCAACTTCTATTATGTTCAATAAAATATAATCTACCATTAAAACAGTAACATTAGAGTTATGAAACTTTTCAATAGAATGAACACAGACGCAGAGAAGAAGTAAAAAAGTGAGAATGAAGAGTTATAGAAACAGGAGCTTATCAAAAACAAAAGAAAATCTAATCAGTAACATAACAACAGATCCAGGAAATATGAAATCCAACAGCTCTTAATAATATTTTTTCAATATATACAAGGCTAAGAGATCAGAGGGAGTTGCTTCCCACCATCAACTTCCTTGGCATTTTCTTGTAGGCCTTGGTTCTGTGATATCAAAAAATATTTTTACTAGCATTAAATTCATTCCAATATCAATTCTTAACATCCCTGCAAATGAAACAAAAGAAAATTTAGATTTGATGGGAGAGAAAACCTTAAACCCAATAACTTTTCTTTGGATTGTCCAATTTTGAACTGTATATTTCTGTGATTGACTGTTTTATTCATTATAATATTATATACAGTATAAAATGAATGATGTATATCCTCTAATGATATTGTTATCTTTTAACTTGATGATTTATTCAAATAAACGTTTAATTCAATTTCCTGATTTTGTAGTATTTGAAATTGTGACTTTTTTTATATTGGTCACTATTGGTCCTAAATGATCATAATTTATGATGCTATCTGATGAGTAAATGTAAAAACATTTACTCATCAGATTAATTTATATATATATATATATATATATATATATATATATTAATAACACACACTATCATTGTCTGCGCCTCCCATACATTTTCCAGTAAGTGTCCTTTACAACTATGCATAGCTTGTAATCAAACCAAAGTAAATGAAGTAAAATTTCTTTTTCTTTCCAACCAACACAACCATTTCCATTTTCAACACAATGGTCTGGTTTCTAACCAAACCCCAAAAATATTCAACCCTATTCCAGGGGGACCTCACAAAACGCTACTTTGGCCACGAACCAGTACCGCAAAATTCTTGACCCATTCTAGGGGGACCTCAAAAAATGCTGGTCTAGCTACTCAAAATTCTCGACCCCTCTCTAAGGGAAGACCTTCACAAAACTTGGTATGGCTTCTACCAGTACCCAAAATATTGATCCTATTCTAAGGAGACTTCACAGAACACTTCCAATTTCCACAACTGACCTAACTACGGATCCAAAGGTATATGGGCATTCTCTCGACAACATATCATAGATGCCTGGATCCTTCTGGGGCTCAGAAATGAAAGACACACAGAAAAAATATCCCAATATAAAATTACTATGCTTTATGATGAGCATTTTCAAATTACACTAAATTTCATTCATAAAAACATTTATATGTATGTGACCCAAAAATACAACCACATCACAGGTTTTGTTATGACAAATGGACAAACTTGTATGTCTCCTCTTTTCTCTCTCTTTTTCCCTTCTTTCTTTCCACTCATGATTCACCTTCCCCTAACATATTAATAATCTGTATCAACATGTACAATTAAACTTACACAGCTTTTCAATTTTTTTCTCGTTATTAAATAAATTCTATCTGGCGTGAACCAAGCGAGAGAGAAAGACATAAAATTTATACAATGAGCAATGTACCTTATCTTTCGTTTTTTCTTTTCATGTCTTTATTCTCGATTTTCTTGTTCTAATTTTTCTTTCTTTGTTCTGGGGCCTAGTGTCAAACATTTTTTTTTTTCTTGCTTGTCTTTCAATATTTAGCGTTCTTCTTTTGTTTCCTTTACTTTTCGTTGTTTCTGTCTTCATTCTGAGGCCTTGTGTCAAACATTTTTCTTTTTTAACCTGCTGCTTGTCTTTCAAGATTTGGCATTCTTCTTTTCTCTGCTTTTCTTGGTTTGGGTGCCACATTTTTTTTTTTTTTGTGTTGAGTTTTTTACTTACCATTGTTTCCTTCATCGACTGGGGTAGCACAATTGTTTTGTTTGGTATTTTTTGGTATATTTTGTTTTTGGAGTTGAGGTTTTTATTGTTCATCTTACGTTCTCTCTCTCCTACCTGAAACAATAGTCACCTAAAATGGATTTCCATCATTCTTAACCACTTCTAATCATCTAAAGTACCGTGAATCATCGAGTGGACAACCCAAGTTCAAAATCAATTTATGACTTCTTTTTTCTTTTCTTTTTGCAAGAGACATAGCAAGTCACTACATACCAAATCATGTATCATGTTGTATCAATTTGGTGATGTCAATAATAATAATACAAATACAAACACAGGCGGACTCTGTCATTTCGGATACAAATGGGTTTATTAATTTCTGGCGACATGAGGAGAGAGACACAATTCTTACAAGCCTGTACTAACCATACTATGCTGACCCTGCCCCTCCCACGCGCAGTGCATCTTGTGGTGTTTAAGATCTCGGCCAGTAGAGATCCGAAAAACTCAACTGCTTCCTTCAACGATCGACCTCAACTAACTGTCTTTTCAAAATCCTCAAATTCTCAGGACCATCTCTTCTGGGCATGACGTCATCCACACTCCAGCCCCATTTCCTGTCTGGGGGTTTATTATGACATGATGATTGTTATATCCTTTCTGCATGGGTGTAAGACTGCACCATCTGACTCATGCACCTGTACTAAGAGACCCGAGTAGTTCAAAGCCTTACTAAACTAAATATTAAAATATAATTAACAAAAAATGATTACTTTAAAAAAATCATTACCTTAATTATATAACACATCTAATCTGTACCATTTAGCTAAATGGCCAGGTAAATTTCAAAAAATTACAAAATGTTTGCTTAAAATCATGAGAAATGAAATTATTCAATGAATATATAATAATATATTCTTTTCAAGACATCCAATATCTTAGATACATTTTACAGCTCTTGTCTACCATTCTTTTAACTAGCAATATAAAAAATCCAATTAATAAGCAACAAAAGTCATTCATTTGCAATGTTCTAATAAACGAACATATATTAAAATCAATGGCAACTTGAGTTTCTGGATGTAATTTTGATTATCAACAACAGTGTTTTTGAAATTGTTCACCTAATAAAAAATCTATAAAATTTCTTTGGTTTCTTAATTCACAAGAATTAGAGAAAAATCCCAACAATGAAATCAGTCAAATTTCAAGACATTTGCCAAATTCAAAGAAAATCAATTTCAAGCTGTATTTGACAATCACTATTTATTCTCTGAATAAATCAATCATAAATGCAGAAGAAAAAAATGACATTTCAAAGATATTTTATTGATAGAAGTAATATAATTCCCAAAACAGAAAGAAGAAATGTCTGATAGCTAATACAATGTATGAGACTATAACATTGAATATCAATGTCTGAGGTATGTTGCTGATAGACTGGTGATCTATCAATTTTAACCCTTTTGCTGACAGAGTGATATTTTTGTCACCAACAGTACACAGGCAGAGCAACATTTGCCCACTTGACAATGATTTACAAAATTATCTGCCAAGCAAAAAAGATTAATAAGTTTCACTAACATCACCCGAAAAAATAGAAACTTATATCAGTAACATTCATAATGAGTTCCATCCCTTTGTAATGATACTCAACAATTGAGAAAAATAATTTCTGATTTATTTAGTCATAGTGTTATGCAATGCTTTGGAGTGCTGTTGGAAACTATACATGTAGCAGCATTATTCATTTTAAAAAGAGTTATATATTTGATGTAAACTTTCACTTAATGTTTTAATGCTCCAAAGAGTTTAAACTTGCTTACTAGAACGTCACAGTCCAGCTCATTAATCACTATGCCACAGCAACTCTCCTAAAAAAATAAGGACTTTCCAAAATTATCTTTTAAATATACAGGTGTCATTATATATCATTACATTAATTTATAATCAAATCCAACTAAAGTTTGGTGCTATGTTTAATATCTTATGCATAATGCAACAAATATAAAATGAATAAGTGAAAAAATACAATTGAAAAATATGATATCTATAGACTATATAGAGAGAACCCTTTAGTTAGACTCTCACTTAAAAATTCAATATTCTTGTATTTAAAAAGTATATTATAACTTGAATATTTATAAGCAGTACTAGAAGCTAGATACTGACAAAGTCCAAGTAATCCAGAGAAAATCAATACATGCAAAAACTAATAGACAGATATTTTTATTAAAAGTCACTTACCAGTTTCACAAATTCAACCATATTGAATGTGGCATTCTGAAGCTGCTGTAGAGCAAATGAACTGATACTGACATTTTGACGAATAACTTCTCGTTGGATTTTCCCAGGATCAATTAAAAAGTTGCTTATCCTAAGATCGCCTGATTTTGAAATAAAATAAAAATGTGTTAAACTTATTATTTCTTATATAAATAACAAATTTAAATAATTAAATTTCATCAAGTGTTTTATACAATTTTATCATTAAAATCTGTTTAGTTCAGAATATATCTATCTTAAAAAGAATATTTTTGCTATCTGAATCTAATCCTGTTTGGAAAAATTACTCTTAGTGGTTTCCAAACTGCATTACAAAATTATGCATAAAACCTGTATAAAAGAAATTCTTCTTCTTATAAAAAAACATTAGATAGATTTGGAACAAAAATTAAGCTTTTGTTTTTCCATCATTAAACAAAGAAGATTGACTGGGTTTGAAATTCTCACATAAAAAAATGTCATTAAATATTCCTTGTCAGGGTTAGCTGAAAAGTTCATGGGCTGACAAAAAGATACTCACATGGAATGTGAATAAATAGTGTTTATTTTTCAACAGGGTCTCCCTTGTGGGCCACACACTTTTTCTATCGGTGTTGCAGTGTTTGCGTCCCATAGATAAAAAATTTCATCAAAAGCATGAATAGTTACCTCTTGATAAATTTTAAATTCATAATAGAAGAGCATCTTTCAGTAGATAAGAAAGTTTTAACTATTTTGATTCAGTTTTTAACTTCATATTTATATTAACTGGAATTTTCTTCCATAAAATTAAATAAAAAAGCTCTATATCTTCTGTATATTCAAGAGGAAGCAGGAGCTCATTTGTCAAATACATGTACTAACAAAGAAAATTGTTCGATTGTTTGGGAGGACCTCTTATGAAGGTTGGGTGTCTATAAATTGTCAGCAAATATTTATGGACTTTCCCATCAGTAGATTAGCCAATGAAAGATGACAAATGAAGGCAGTAGATTGTCCAACCAGATGTCACTAACTCACATATAAACAATGGCAAATTAACAGAGTACAAACTTAATCCAGCCTGGCCTAAGGTGGATGCCCAGGTGGAAACCTGGCTTCCAAGGAGCTTGTCCTTAAAGGGCAGAGCGAAGGTGTGCACCGTGTACATCTTCCCCTTGATCTTTTACCGATTGGCGGTACATCCTCTGCCTAGGGCTCGTCAGCTGGCACTGCAACGATCTCTCACCAGATTACTCTGGGGAGGTTGAAGGCTGATAGGCCGTAAATAGGTCTGAATTCAATGTACACACAATGGTGGTCTGGGTATGCCTGATCTGGAAAGCCACTGGCTTGCTGAAAGACTGGCTTACTAGGGCTGATCCTCGTCAGGGGGCAGGGTGTGGAGACAAAAGGCAAGTAGGACTTTTCCTCACCTAAAGTCAGATCCTAAGGCTGACATAAGCCAATGGGCGAAGCACCATTTGTCCATGAATGCCATACAGCCCTCTGTAACCTTTCTGGGTCCAGCAACCTTTCACAGCCTATATCAGGAACTAGTGGTGGGCTCCACTTCGGACCCTCTCAGTGAGCAGTATGGCTGGATGATTGAGGAGATCCGCTCTCATTGGAATTGGGCACCAGGTTTGAGCTTCTTGAACAACTGCAAGTTCTCGCTTGCCTGGTGGCTTGCATGAAACGTGTTGCCTATTCTTGGCTTGAACTTCAGAGTGGGCCTGGCAGACATGCCCGATTGCCCTCGCTGCAGCAGTGGCTTAAAGGAAAAGGATGAGCACACCTTCTATTACTGCAAGCAAGTTCGCCTGTTCTGGGATCACGTCGGGGAATGAACAGCTTGCATCGAACCCAAATAGCTTGTGCTGCTCGACGTTGGTTACGTCATAGACAACGTCTTGCCTCTGTTTCAGGGTGAGACGCGTGTGGTGTTTCTCACGATCCAAGCTGTAGCCAGAATAGTAATTTTGACAACACGAAAGAAGGGATTGTATGATGATGCAAACTTTTCTCATCGTGATCTGATATTATTCTTTAGGCACCAGCTTATGGTCAAAATCAGATGTGATAGAAAACACTTAGATCGCATAACATTCAACAAAAGGTGGGTGATGCAGCGAACCTGGTCGTACGAAAGGGGGCAATGTTGGAGTTATCCTTCCCTCCTCTTCCTGCCCATGGCGACTACGGTCCAGGTCCTTCGAGACCCCACCCCAGGTAAGTAGGCTTTCATTGTCCTCCAATCCCTAGTTAGTAGCATGTTGTTAGTTATTATCCCCGTCACCGTTGTTATCCTCCAAGATCTTCCCGATCCCAATACTTTTTATACCCTAATCCTTATTTCAGCACACCTTTTCAGAAGATTGTAAAATCTCACTTATATAAATTCATGCTACCTGTCCTCACAGCCAGACCCTGCCTTTTCTTTTGTCCCATCAGATTAGATTCTCCTCTCACTTAGGGTACGTCCGGCTTGTTTTCAGTGTTCTCAGACACTGGTAAACAGTTGGCCTCCATATCATAGAAGGGGAGATGGGAGGGCAACCAAACAGGGATTTATTCTTTCATTTCCTTTTTTCTCTTTCGGGTTTTTTCTCCCATCCTTGTAAATAAAACCATCTTTGTAAATAAAATCATACATTTCATTCAGGGTTTTAAGTAAGTCTTTTCACAGAGTGAATGTGGTATTTTGGTGGTTGTAGTGCACTTGGTGAAGGATGGTTGCATATGTATATATTGTACTGATGAATGGGTCGGCGAATGCAGCTAGTTAGGGACCCTTAGAAAATATAGATATGGCATGACTGCTCCTCTATCTCAAAAACCTCAAAGCTTTATGCTCTCTTTTGTAATTTCAAAAGAAATAAAGATTTAATCCAGCCTGGCTGGGACATACCTCAGTCGGCCGTATTGGTCAGTACACAGATCTGGTCAGAAGTGTTCATGCTCGGCTGACAGTTGATCGAGGTGCACCTTGACAGGCATCCTCAAGCCTCAGGGGGCCATCCCCCAGGCTCTAACCCTCCTTGGAGGGGCTGGGTTTATTGCCTGACACCTGAGGCACCTCTTTTTAGGGGAATGCCAACGGGGCCTGAGGAATTTTTGGAGCTGCTGGGCAAGTCTGGGCTATGGTCCTGTGTCCAGATCCGCCTAAAAAAGGCCTTGTGCCATACTCATCCGGTTGGAGAGAAAGTTGACAAATACCAACTTAATGCAGCCTTGTTACTTAGAAAGAATAAGATGGCAACCTGAATTCCAGCAAAAATGTTGCAAAAAACATATTGAAAACCATCCATAATTTACTGAATAAAAAAGTAATTATTGATAATGTTTATCAGTTTAAATCATTTTTATAAGCTGAAATATATAAATATCTCTTTTGAATTTATATACAAAATGCACTAAACAATTATTTTTCTTCTAAATGAACCCTGAACAACAAAAAATTGGGAACAACAGTCATAAAAATCTGAATATAACATTCAACAACTACTTCTAACAGATTACTGAATAACTATGAAATTATTCTCTTATTATTTCTCTCAGTAGAAGGAGGACTGCTTCAATTCTCATACATTCAAAGAATGAACAAGTATTTTCAAAGTTTTCACTTTGACTAAAATAAAACAGCTGAACATTGTTTGTAATGTATTAATTAATTCAACATAATCATATTTACTGCTATTATAAAATCATGAATTGTTCTGTGAAAATTGGCTTAATTTCATTTCTTTAAAATGTCCCTTGGTACCATTCATGATGCTATACACATAAGCAAACAAAAACTTCTAACAGTTACAAAAAGATAAAATCAATAGTAGCAGAAAAAGAAACACTAACACTAATAATAACCAACCAAAATATTGTTTGGGAAAATTTTCCAACCTAACTTCCACCAAAATTCAAAATCATTGGGAAAAAAAATTTATATTTTCCATCCAACAATTCCTAATACTATGATTCCAGTGATGGGTGGACATTTGTGTCAACATTTGTATGGAAAAATTTTGTCAATGCCACAATTGAAGTGTAGGAATGCTTCTCAGTTATCATACCTTAAAATCACTGAATAGTATAAAGAGAATGATAAGTGCTACATTTAAAGGAAACCCATGCACAACAATTGTCTTTTGCTACAGTCCCACCAATGCCATTAGTTAAAATGGACATCACTTTCTATAATGAACTATATTACCAAACATAACAACCTGAACATCACTGGAGACATGACTGCTCATATAAATAAAAATGGAAATAATAGACTCTGCTTACATACTCACCAAACAGAAGTGATGAATATCTAGCAGTTTTCTTTTGAGAACAGGTTTTTAAGCCTAATTCCAAAAAAGGGAGGAATAACTATGAACTTACACCGACCCAAATAACTCTAAATCACAGATAGATAAAGTACTTATAAACAAGAACTGAATAAATAGCACTTTGAATTGTGAGTCATACTCCTCTTTTGAAGTAGTATCTTCTGATCACAGAATCATCTCAGTAAAGATTCACCTGAGTCAACATAGAAGCAAGAAACAGACAAAGCTTCACAATGTGACTGGTCTTTACTTACTAACAGTGATATAAGCAATCAATATATGGTAACTGTAAGAAACAAGTATGATACTCTTCAGGAGACATCTGAAAGATGAATGTAAAAACTTTATCACCCATATGGGTAATAAAGTTTTTATATTCAGCAGCAAAGTACATACCAACCAAACCAAGACCCAAAATTAATATTTCCTAGGAGTCGATACCCAAATCAATAAAATCAGAAATTTGGTAGAAGATAGACAATCATGGTTATCATGGCTGACAGTAAATGAAGTTAGCAGAAGGAAAATCACCTCAAGAACGAAATAATGTAATAACAATATAATGTAAGAGCTGGTTATAAGTAAACCTAGTGGCAAACAATGGCAATATTATAATTATAGGTTTCTTTAGACCAATACAAATAAAAATGATATATTGGTACTCCTAATCTTGTTGACAATCAAATTTATTTGTTATTATGATTTTGATTAGCTAAGTCATTAATCATTTCAAAAGTTTTAACAATTAAAGCAAATTTTGATGTTCTTGGTAAAAATACTAATCATCAATTGAACAACAACTATGTAAAAATTTGTAGTATTACAAACAAAATATAAATATACAAAAATGCTTGCTGTCAAAGTAGTTACTTCTCACAATGTCTTAAATCTATTTATTTCATTCAACACCATCATAAATGCATTATTTTATCACTTGTAACTCCCAATACATTGCAACTAATTGAACAGAATTAAATGCCTAAATTTAAAAAAAAAATTAATGAATTGTCTAAATGAATGATTAGCCTTTTCTAATCAGATTTATAGGTAGTTCTTCAAGCAGGAAATGTAAAATAATTATATAGTATTATCATTTAACAAACTAGACAAAAACAAAAATGTTTGAATAACACTTTGATCAATAAATCTCTTTAGTATCATTCATTGAATTAAAAATATTTCTCAACAAAATTCTGTGAAATATTTCTAAGAACAAATTTAATTTCCTAATATAAAAATATAATTGGTATATCTTTTTCTGTTATGTAGATTTGTGTTGAGTTCTAGAATTACAGACAAAATAAAAATATGCAAATATGCAGTTTTATTTAAGTAGATGCCTCACATTATGTTTTAAATCTATTTTATCCATCATCATCATCATCATCATCATCATCATCAATGATTTAGGTTATTAATTGTCCCTCTCATATCGCTGAATATCTAACAGTTATTCCAATTGATAAACAACGTTTTGGTCATGAGAAGGAACATGAGGACAAGTTTTAAGTATGTCTAATGAATATTAAAACCAACCATGATAGTATAGAAATAAGAAGTTACAAGATTAATCTCTTAATTATCAGAGAGAGGAAAATAATCTAGCAACAGTTCCTTTAATACACCATAAAACATTATGCCTTAAAAACTTATTGAATAATCTAGTAAAAAAGTAATCAAAAGTTAAAATCAATAATCTTTCAATGCTAAAAAATTGTCAATGCTAGCTTATAAAATGTTCCTTATTTAGAGAACATATGTTATAATAGATCATTTGTGTTGTCCAAAAACTTTAGATTTTTTTAATGTAAAATCACTTAAAAAATGAAAAACCGTATCACAAAAATAGAAAATCATTAAATCTTGAATAATCTAAAATTAAATGAATATCAATAATTACAAGATGATTTAAAGTCAATCATCAATTAATTACTTTTTCAATTAAGTAAAATCCATTTTCAAACTTTTTATTTTACAAGGAAACTAACAAGAATCTATATTATCTACTGATGTGTGTATTTCAGAAAAAGCATTACAAAGTTTATATGAGAGAATTAAATGCCAAGAAACTGTATCTAATCTGGTCTACACTATGACTAGAATATAGATTTATGTTATCTGAGGAAAAATACAAACTGAAAAAAACTAGAAAAGGGGTCTTTACATTTTAGTTTAATACAAAAATTAATAAGAAAATAAATCTACATACCATGCACATCTTGACGTTCCAAACGATGGTATAAATCTTCAAGGATGCGAAATGTTTCAACAAATCTGACAATCATTTCACGATGACTTGAATTTTGAATAACTGTTTGAAAGTCATTCATTGCTTTAGTCAATCTAAAAATAAGAAATGTAAATAAAAATCCAGTTAGCGCTGATATATGTCATTTATCTTTTTATTCTTGGTTATAGACATCGTATAAAAATATAGTATAGAAGAAAGAAGCTAGATCTTAAGAAAAGCTTCATGACAACTGATTTATAAGGAATTTATGTATTCAGTTTGCTTATAGTAAAAAATTTATTAAATATATCTACTCTTAAAAAAAAAAAAGTTTTTGCATAGCAAAACATGAACCTCTTTAAAACATTTTAAAGGTTGTGGTTTCTATAAAAAATGAGCCCAATATCTGAGATAGAACATATACAGTTACTAAAATACAAATAAAAACAACATATTGCTACTAAAAGTTTCATGTCTTTATATTAGTAGCAATATGTGGTTTTGATTTCTGCATTATACTGTCTATAATTCATAACCTTTAATCAATAAAATTCATATGCAAAAGTGTCCACCTCCCACCTTTACTCCTCCACTAATTAGTAAAAAAAAATCATGCCCATAAAAATGTTCATGATATGTGATTATGTATATATTTTTTCAAAAATGTTTTAATTTTTAAATTTCAGAAATGTGCAATATTCTTATATAAAGTAAAAAAAAAACTCAAAATCAAAACCTATTTTTATTCTTTATTACTCCTACAAAATATACAGACACATTATTTCATGATAAAAAGAAAATCAATATCAAGAAGATAACTTACAAAGATTGATTGAAGTTTTCAACAATTCCAGGAATTTCTCCAGTTGTGGCATTTTGATAGCATTGATTACTAATTGCACAAATATAGGTTTGTGCAAATGGCAACAGTCCAGCAGATGGCATGGCTCGGCCATCAAAATGACCTGTACAACAATAAATTTTTGACATTACAACAGATTCTCACAATCATTTGTATTATAACTTGTTCAATTTCAATTAATATAAGTTTTCTTTTGAATCAAATTAGTAAGAGCATATTTTTATTCAATCACAACAAAGCTGATTTGAATTTGATATTTTCCAGCTAACAGTTATGAACAATCAACTTGATTAAAATTATGAAAGTATTTTCTCTTCAAATTAATAGAGCACTGTCAGGCATATTCTATACTATTAAATATATAACTTTATAGACAAGTTTTAAATCATTATTTGAAAGTTAGATCTTACAATTTATATAATAGAATATTCTAAACCAACAATGTCAAGTCAGCACAATTTTTTCCAAAAATGTCGATAAAATCTATTTCTAAGTTAGAATTAAATTATTAAATAATAGCTTGAAGAATTTTAAAGATTAACTATTAATAGAAATCAAAATTGGTAATATCTTGTACTTTAATTAAGAATTAATTTCTTTATTTTTAATTATACTTTTGTGACCAGAGAAGGAATGATTTATCTTAGTCTATACACATTAATATTCAAGCCAGTTAATCTTCCTTCCAAAAGAAATATTCTGATGTAATTTTTTTGATTTATTCCTTCTGAAAATACAGGAACTAGTTTTGCATTTAGTGAATGCTAAATGGTTACTTTATAAAGGATAAAGTTTGGGACCCTGGAATCACAAGTAATTAAGTAAACACTACAGCTTAAGAATTTAAAAACACTAATTGCAATTTTCTGCGTGTTTCAAGTATTATGAATGCTTGTCAGTTCAATAAATTTCCAAGAGTCCCAATTTAAAACTATTTCTAAAAGAAATGAATTATAATGAAACTCAGATGAATGAAATCTAATTATTACAGAGATATGGCAAAAGTAAATAGATTCTTTTATTTTCAAGTGAGAGATTTTATTCAATAATATAAACAATTAAAGAATTTTATGCAAAAAGAAAAAAATTAATTTACTATTTGTAGATTCTAAAGTTTTTATTCTTTTGTGCTTTGAAATTTATCAGGTTTGCTTTCTTGTGGGATATGCAACAAAGCTGCATTAAAGCTTAAAGTAAATCTTTTGTTGAAGATTTTCTTTCATTATTTCACATGCAAAAAGACATGTTTAACAGAATCTATGTCAAGAGACTAACTTGACTATGAAATTTATTTAGTAGCTTTTTTGAATTTGCTATAAACAAAATAAATGCTTGGCTAGGCAATCTCGAGAACAACATGCACTCTATTTTATTCATGGCCTGTGCAGAGCCAAAAAGCCTATGAACAAGTGAAGTGGAGTTTGCAATATATATCTTTACTTTTGAAATAATCATTGATTTTTTTTTATCTTAAGTTTATGAAATAAAAGGTCAAAGCAACAGTGATATGATTACTTGCTCAGCCATGTAGATTTATAATTGAATCTTTTACTCTTAACTTGAAACTTTCAAAATCCATGCATGGTAATAAATAATGAATAGAAAGAGAGAAAGATAGAGGTTTGTTGTGGTTTGGTTTGTTTAATTGCAGATCAACTTTTTAAGGGTTAATTAATAGCAAAATGCACTTCATTTGTAAATGTTTGATTATAATAATAAATATTGGGTTTGATCATAAATAATTTCTATTTTATAAAAGCAAGTTCTAACTATATATTTCAAACTTGCAATATCTAAACACAATAAAAAATTACCTGATTAAAGAGTACCTTCATCAGTTATTCTTATTTTAGCAGTGAAAGTGTGCACATCATAATTCAATCTATGATCTCACACCTCTAAAATGGAGGAACTGAAAATGCATATTTGATATGTAATGTTGTGGGAGTTTAATAATACATCATTGAGAGATGAAACCAAACAAGAACACTCATCAGACATCAAGCAAGGTGTTTTAAGAGAATAGGTGGAATGCAATCTGCACAAAAGTACTTGAGAATTAGTACTTGACTTCAACACATACCAATCTAGAAGCTGCTACCACTTGAAAAAAACAGGAAAAGTAACCTAACTGGGCATTTGGTTGGTTGGTTGGTTGGGTTTTGTGGCATATCAACCTTTATAGATTATTTAATACAAATAATCAGTTCTATTGCAAATAATTCAGTTTGGCATGAGTACACAATTCAATTGTCAAAAACATTTCTATTTCAAGCAATTCAGTTTTGTCTACACACAGTTAAATGTCAAACAGTTCTATTTCAAACAATTCAGTTTAGCATAAATACAGTTTCAATATCAAAAACAGTTCTATTTCAAGTAATTCAGTTTAGCATAAGTATGTAGTTTAATTCTATTTGACCCATTGATAGGACCCAATTAGATGCTACCACCTTGGACCAGAGTGGACCTGGGAGCAATGGCAATGAAGCTCCAGCATTACTGAAACCTCACCATCAGATTGTTTAGTGTCCAGGACACTCATTGGCGGGGTGTGGGTCTTACACCTCTGCAGAGGGGCAGTTGGTGTATTTTGAGGCCCCAACTGACTGGGCAATGAACATTTGGGTTCCTCATACTCTAATGAGAAGAATAGGGAAGATCATATATCCATAGTAACAAGTCTTTTGAGGAGGGCGTAGAAAGTAACAAGAAGATTAGAGCAGGAATTAGTCCAAGATCAAATTCCTAACAACCGTTGGAAAAAAAACATCAACTCTGGTTGGAAATCTCGCACAAACTTACCTCGTTCCTGGGAAGAATATATATGATAAATGACAGAACCGGAATTCAACAATATCTGGATAAATCATATGAACAGTAATTCCATATGGTCAAGGCACGTCAAATCACAAAGTTGGAGAAGATGAAAACCATCAAATTGAAAATCCAATCCCATTACTCACCAGTGGAAGCCATTGTCAACATCAGTAAGCGACAGCTAACAACTTTGGAAAAATCAGTGCTAAACAAAGGTCTCAACTTTGCCACTACCATCAAGCGAATTCCTTACTTAGATCTAATAGCACCAATCAAAGATGCAGCTTTAAAAATTTTCAAGGCAAGGGCTGATGAACTAAGATGGAAAGTGAGACAAGCACTTGAGAAATCAAAGCCTCCAAAACCAAACACCTAAAAAATGGAGAGACAGGCTCTCCAATCACTACAGGATGATAACAGTATCATAATACCCCCAGCTGACAAAAGCAATGCTACCGTGGTAAAGGATAGGGTGGAATACTCCAACAAATTGGTGGACTTGATTGGCAATGGTGGCTATAGTAAAGTAAAGAAGGACCTGACCCTGAAGACAGAAAAGAAGCTGTCACAGATCCTTGGTAAGAATAAAGATCTCATACCACAAACAAAATACAGACAGCTAATTCAACATTACAGTAAGCTACCACACATATATGGCCTTCCAAAAATTCATAAGGATGATATTTCATTGAGACCCGTTGTCAGCAACCGAGGTTCAGCATGTCATCCATTGAGCCACTTCCTTGTAGAGATCATCAGCCCACTCACTGCTAAGTCCTCATCATATGTTAAGAACTCAGCCCACTTTGTGGAGAGAATCAGCGATGCCGCCATTCATTCTAACCAGATGGTGAGTTTGGATGTAGTAAGTCTGTTTACAAAGGTACCTACTGATGAGACACTTGCTGTTGTATGGAATAAACTGGCTGCAGATCCCTTGCGGGAAGAACGCACTAGTATCCTGATAGATAATCTAATGAAAATGTTGACTTTCTGTTTAGAGACAACCTACTTTGGGATGGGATCTGATATATACCGACAAGAAGAAGGACTGGCTATGGGTTCGCCATTGTCACCAGTATTGGCTAACATATACATGGAATACATTGAAGAAATGGCATTAGGATCTACATCACTAAAGCCATCTATGTGGCTTAGATACGTAGATGACACATTCATTCTCTGGCCTCATCAGGAAGATGTTCAGATATTACTTGATCACGTGAACTCAATCCGAACATCTATACAGTTCACTATGGAGAAAGAGCAAGATAACAAATTACCCTGCCTCGATGTATTAGTAACATACACAGAGCAAAGGATTCAGGTCATCTGTGTACTCTAAGCCCACCTTCACCAGACAGTACCTCAATTTTAACTCCCATCATCCATATACAGTAAAGAAAGGAATAGTCCGTTGCTTACAACATCAAGCAAAAACCATTAGTAGCGATACTGATGCATATCAAGAAGAAATGATTAGTCTAACACACAACCTCTATTGTAGCAACTACCCAAGAAACCTAGATATGAGGATAGAGAACAATACCCGATATCTGCCCTATGTCAAAGGACTAGCCGAAAGGATCCAAAAGATATGTAGTCCATATGACATCAGGACAGTATTCACAAGTGGTTCAACTCTCTGGAGATATCTTTTCCAGGTCAAACCACCAACAGAATTCAACATGATCGAGAACTGTGTTTACTCCATCCCTTGCAGTTGTAGTAAAATATACAAAGGTGAGAGAGATCGCCCACTAAAAGTAAGGCTAGAAAAACATTAGTGAGTAGTACAAGGTGAGATTGAAATGTCGGGTATGGTGGACCATATATAGAAAGAAAAGGGAAACCATCTGCCCTTATGGGATGAAGTTGAAATAATTGATAGAGCTGAACATTGGAGGATTAGACGCCTTAAGGAATCAGCACATATGTTGGGCTACAATGACCTACTGAGTAGACCAAGTATACAGATGAATACAATATGGGAACTGATAATTAAAAAGGTTAGATAAAAAAAACAAACATCTGAATAAAAAAAAATCATACATAATAGTAGTAATTCTAATCAAATCATACATAATAGTAGTAATTCTAGTCAAGTAAGAACATTAACTTTATAAGTCCCAAAAATTCACTCTGAACTGTCCAGTAGGACACATAGCATAACAGTTATAGGCATTGGTTCCTTAAGCTTCTAAGGAGACAATCATCTGGAGGTTGCAGGTCCAGTCCTGACTGCAGGCGAGTAACAATACAGGAATACTTAACACTTGTACATGTTATGGCTAACAGAATCAGAACAGGCAACCCCCGTGGATTCAATAAAGGATGTAGTTCGAATTTCTGTGAAGGTTCCCGAGTTCAACAAACACCTGAAAAAGGCTGGAGGACATATCGGTCGAAACATTGTGGAAATAACAATAAAGACGAAGACAGTAGATCAAAAATTAATGATAAAAAGTCTTTTCAATACAGAGAAATGACCCATTTCTCAAAAATATCATTATAAGTCACAAAAATAGGTCTTTTATGATAATGTTCAATACAAAAAGACAGTAGACTGACAAGGATGAATCTTCCCAGTCTACTCCAGAAGCAAAGCTTTATGGAAGAAAAGTTATGCTGTGTGAATGGTGGAATCACATCAGTATTATTTGTTTGGAGTTTTTAAGTTGCATTCAGAAAGACAACACAGACTTAGACTCTCAACAGCATGAAAATCTTTTAAGAAAATACCCAGCACTCATTAATAGGAGAAATATTGTGTTTCACCATGATAACACAAGGCTACAGTCAGCAAGAATCATGCAGGAAAAAATAATGGATTGAGGCTGGCCTGTTCTACCCCATCCACCATATTGACCAGACCTTACACTAAGTGATTTCCATCTATTTGTTCTCTACAAAATACTTTGAATGAGAAAAAAAATTTCTTAAGATCAGATGAAAAGGTTTGTGGAAAACCTCTTGAACTTAAAACCAGCTGATATTTACTTGAGAGAAATCAACAAAATACCTGATAAATGGCAATATTTTAAAATATTTAAAATGGTAAATTGAAATTTATTCATTGTTAGATTATTCATGAATGAATAAATTATATTTCACTAAGACAATAATTATTCATAACTCAACCCAATATACCTATTTAAAGAGTGCCTTCATCAGTCATTCTTATTTCAGAAGTGAAAGAGTGAAATTATTCATAAATAGATTATATTTTTACTAAAACAAATTATTTATTACTCACCCCAAGCACATAGTATTTTATTATAGCAAATTTGCAGACTTGTTCTTATTTTGGATATTATTACTGATATCTATATTATGGTTTCATACAATTATGATACAAAGAAAATTCAGACCAAAATCCAGCGACTTTTTAAATGAAGGATAAGAATATGCCACACATTTAAAGCACCTCAAGAGTTTAAGGATGTACTGTTCTGCCCTTTCAAGGTAGTATCCAATTTTCACTTTCTTGGGAATTATTAATTTGTTAAATGTCGAAATGTATGTGTGTTTGTATTTCTTCAAATGGTTATCCTTTTGTAATCTGTGATTTTCTTCTGGTGTAGCTAGAGATGACTTCCTGTTCCTGATAACTCCCTTAGAGGTGTTAAGCTTTTCATATGGGTAAATTCTGCATTTTAAGTTGTGAAAGTTTTCCATTTTAAAGTTTTCAGTGTGTCTTTTATCAATCTTTATAAGTAATTTGTGGCTTCTAATTTTTTTCTCAGATTGCTCCGTTGGAGATCATTTTTTCAATCAAGAATGTGGAAAATTTGGCAAGAGGAGTTTTTTCAAAAAATTTGATTACAATAAATCTTGGGAATTCTGTTATTTCATTTTCTGAATCAGATTTAGAGAGGTTTCATTTGGGTTTTTTGTTTGAATTTGCCATATGTGTTGTTTATTTTTTTCACTGGTCCTGTGTTCCACCACTCACTATGGAGTCCATCTTCTGCTGGGAATTTACTAAGGGGGAATACCCATTCACCTTAGTTGAGATGAGGATACATCAAACCCCAGCTAATTTCAGGATTTCAGTAACCAAAAACAAGTGCCTTGAAGCTAAACATGGGTTAAAGTTGTTTCTCTCAACACATTGTCTTCTAGTACCTTTAAGATAAAAAGGACTGAGTGTTTGTTTGCCATAAGAGCAATTTGAAAAATACTGTTAGGATTAATCATAGAGGTGCTAGAGATTGAAATGACCATCTGATTGATCAGATAAGGACGTTTTTGATGTTTGTAATGCAGCTTCACCTTGCAAAGCAATATTTGAACAATAAAAAGCCCTTCTTTAAATTTTAAGTATGCTTTTGAATCAGAAGAAAATATTTTTCAATAAAGAGGCATAACACTTACTGCACAAATGCTATTTTGTTACTATTTCTCTTCCTTTCATTAATATTCTTCAACTAAATTTCTAGGTATGGGAAACATGTTTGGGAAGTATTCAAAAGAATCAACGAATACGGTTTTAAGCAAGGACCTGAAAGGTAAAATACATATATGTCTCTATTTTTTTTTTCTTCTAGAGTTGCGTTTCACTGACCGTTAATTTCTCTTTCTTTCTGGGTACATCTTCAAATCATTTCTTGTTCTCTGGTTTTTCTCGCTGTCAGTTGATGAACAAAACAGACGGTTCTTATCCTTTTTCTGATGGCATTTTAATCTTCCCATACGAGCTGGCATGGGGAAGACAATTAACTCCTTGCACCACAGACACGTCTGTTCTTTATGGGAACTCTTGGCCATCTGACTTATCTTATTTTTCCTCTTTGCAGGTTCAACCTTCCCGCTGCCTCGTATCACATGGGCTTCTTGGCCAATCGGTATTCAGCCTTCAGATAGGTCACTTGTTGCTAGGGGCTGCTTGCCAGTTCATACTAGAGAAACTTGACCGTCAATCGGTCAGCAAACACTCTTGACCCAAATCACGTGGGCTTCTAGGCCAATCGGCATTCAGCCTTCAAATAGGTCACTTGTTGCTAGTGTGACGCTGCTTAAATATCTCAGGACAAGAGTTTATTTTATGTGCATGTAAAGTCGGGGGCAGTCTGGCACTTGACCCTCTGAAAAATAAGTCCTAGTCAAGATTCCTTTTTCGGGCATATGGTAACTGGCAAATAATATGGGGGTTAATTTGGGGCTAGACTAATCTCTGACGCTGGCAAAGGGGTTTCCAATTCACTTTCACATACCCCACCAAGTCTTTCGTTTTCCTACCCCCTCGGATAACGGAAAGCATGGACTTCAAGGTTAAAAGAAATATCAATTGTAGTCAAATTTCAAAAAATTCTCTTATAATGTTTTAAGGTGAATAAGATATTTGGAAAGAATTAATGAAAGTGATACAAAGCTGAAACAGATATGTGCAAAAGAAGGCGACTCGATAGATGAATAACACAACCAATAGATTTCAATACAAGGGGGCATTTAAAATAGGACAAAGTTTTGATAGGCAACAATCAAACAAATAATAAGATTTAAGAAACAAATTCCTTTTTCTTTTCTCTTTTCTTTTTAAAGTACCGGCTATATTAAGCCAGCAGGCAGTGTCAAACACAAATGTCTCTCAACAGTCCTTTTCTTCTTTCTCCCTTTTTTCTTTCTATCATTTTTTCTCTTTTACTTGAGAAAATGCTCAAGTCGCCGGGCTGAAGGATGTAACAAAGTTCATCCACTAATTTACTGTTGATGAAACAGAATCCTTTCTGTTTCTCTCTTTTTTCTTTTTTTTTTATACATATAATTCCAATATTTAGGAAGGGTAGAAGGAAAAACAGTTTAAGCTGACAAGGCTAGTTCTCAGGTTCCTTTCTTTTATGGGTAAGTGGCATCTCCAGAATCTGGCTGAATGTTAGCCCTTTCTGTTCAAATTTTTTTACAGGAGATTCTTCCTAGAGCTTGGCTGGATTGGCGTCTATCTCTTGCCAATGTCTGTCCAGAACAAAAGATTCTTCTTGCAGGCGAGGGGACCTCCCGGAGTTTTGGCTATAAGTCAGCATATCTTTCCACACTGACTTCTGTCCTCAAACTGAAGATTCTTTTCCAAATTTCCTCTGATGAAAAGGTATCATTTTGGCGCTAAAGGGTCTGGCCAATCATTTGGCTTTTTTCTCCCACTATTTCCTCCGATCATGCTACTAGAGTGACCTGGAATCTTTTCTTCATCCAACAGATTGCAGGTCATGGAGTGCAGGCAGCTTTCACTTTCATTCTGACCTGGATTCGTTACTGTTCAATAGGCTGCAGATCATGGAGTGCGAGTAATTGACTTTTGTTCATATCTCCCTTTTACTGGTCAGTCTCGGGGCCTGTTAGTTCAAATACAGAAGGGTAGGGGAATTGATCTCCCTTTTCCCTCTCTTGGTAGCATACCACATCACACTAGGAGCTGCTTGCCAGTTCATACTAGGGAAACTTGTCTGTCAATCGGTCAGCCTGCACTCTTGACCCAAATTCAACTCTTCAGACTCCTCTTCTACTTCAGTTGGTTTGCGAGAGAGAGAGAGAGAGAGAGAGAGAGTTTATATTTATGTGTAAAATATGAATTTGACGATCCCCAGGGTCCAAATTCATAACAACTAGCACACTTTGACTTAAAGAAAGAACTGATCGTAGCATCAGACGCAAGTGACTACGGAATAGGAGCCATTCTACTGCATAGACTTGAAAAGGGGTCGACAATACCAATTGCTCATGCATCTAGAACATTATTAACAGCAGAAAGAAATTATAATCAAATTGAAAATGAAAGCCTTTCAATTATTTATGCTATCAAAAAATTTCATAGATTTACAACATGGTTGAGTATCTACAATACAAACAGACCACAAACCTCTACTATCTATTTTCGGCTCAAAGAAAGAGACACAGTCACACACCATGAACTAGATAGAACAGTGGAGTATTACATTTCTAAATTACAATTTCAAAATGGAGTATATATCATTTTTTTAAAAAATGGACATGCAGATGGCCTCTTGGGACTAATACTAAAGAATACCGAACCTTTGGAAGAAACTGTGATAACATTGTTGAAGGAGTAAAAGAGATTTCAGGGTTACTGATTGATACCATTCGAGAGTTACTGGTAACCCTTGAAGACATTAGAAAAGCCGTGGAAATGGACGGTTTTATTCAGCAAATAAAAAAGTAAGTCAGATTGAATGAAAGAAACGAAAAGGGAACAAAAGTGTCTCCATTTTCAATCTGCAATCAAACAGTGTATGCTAACAGAGTGGTAATGCTATAGTCTTTACAAAAAAAGATTCTAAAAGAGTTTCACACCGGCCATCTGGGTACGTCTCGTATGAAATCCTTGATGAGGAATCATACTTATTGGCTACGCATGGACCAGGACATTAAGAAAATGATTAAAGAATGCAGGGGTTACCAACTAGCAGCTAAAGCCCCCACCTACTGATTAAAACTCAATCCTGACCAAAAACCGACATCCCATGGACACGTGTGTATATAGATTATGCAGGATCACTGAATGGATACTTATCGATAGTTTTTCTAAGTGGCTGGAAATTTACAAATTCAGACACCCTACATCTACGATCACCATCAAAGCACTGGACGAAATATTTAGCCACTTTGGGGTCCCAGAAATACTGGTCAGCGACAATGGTACAATGTTTACGGGTAAAGAATTTAAGGATTACTGCTCATCATTGGCCATAGGACATATCATGATACCTGCCTACAATCCAAGGTCTTGTAGCAGTCACAGATCTATTTCCTCTCGCGAATCAATGCCCCCACCAAGTGATTCAGCCACACACTGACCAATCAGAGGCAGAGCGCACTGATTCCTTCTTCCTCTCTAGAACTATATCAAATCAGGCCACGATATATTGAAAGTATCGAGCAGAACGACGTGGAGCTTCTTATGGAAGTGCTATACAATACATTTGAGATCACACCTCTGATTAAGCGAAAAAAAAAAAAAATTTGTGAATGTGCCACCTGCACCATAAACTTCTTATTCCCAACAAATTCCATCAGCATCACTATTGTTAAACATGGTGAGGAGAAAAAGAAAAGAAACTAAAATGGCTATGTCCAAACCCAAAAAAAGAAGAAATATTAAAAGTTAAATTCCAATAGAAGAATTTAGCTCAGGAGGAGGTGATTTAATGGAATAACCTATCTTCCCCATACTTCAACAATAGTAGTTGTACTAACAGATATTTAAGTACAAACAGATCACTCTGCGCAGGACTTTCAGAGAAGGACCCTTAGTGTAGGACTCACGTTATTGACCTTTGCTTGGACTTAATACTATCCTTGCAGTAAATTATTTATTTATAAACATCATTAAAGCTTAATGGATCTGAAAATAATCCATTCCAAAGTCCCCTATGTCAAATTGGTCTGTAAAAAATTTCAAGGCTGTCAACTTAGATTTAATGGTTAGTTTGTCTAAGTCTACTAATAGGTCATAAAGTAATGATCCTACATTTTTTAAGATTTAGTTTTTATCATTATAATCATTCTCTCAACATGATATAATGAATGAAAAGATTGAGAAATATCTTCATTATGGCATATATTTGGACCTTTTGTACAAATTCAAAATAGGACAATCAACTTTGCCACCTTTTATGAGAAAAAAATGGACACGCATATATCCTTATATGTCATCTGTATGTGTGTGGTAAAAACTATCAACTAAATAAAAACAGCTAAGAAAATAAATGAAATGCAAGAAAGAAAGATTACAGAAGATTATAGATAGCATACATTTTTATCAAAGTTTTCAAGTGAAAGCAACTAATGTTGTATACAGAAAAGAAAGAAAACAATGCTGATGTATAAAAATATAATCTGCTTCTTTTCTTTTTTTTATTTTCCAAATGTACATATGGGTAGAGTAAGAGAGAGTCAGAGATGGCTGAAATGTACACACACAGGGGCAACAGTGTGGTTTTTCTGAGGAACCTCTCTAGTTTTATGCTTTATTCTCCTGAGTCAAAATCTTCCCTGGTTTATATAATTTTCGAGATGCCCACACAATCCTCATGGTCACACCTCCCACCTATGTATTGTACATGGACACGCCTCCTATCTAGCATGCCACCCACGCAACTTATGAGGCACTCTGCTGAGGAAATACCTGCATTCTGTTTACTTTAGAAATCAAGTGCACATACTGTTATGCCATCCTTGTCACTTACACAGCATTTCTGCTAGACCATCTGTGTCCTGTTTACTTTACGAGACAGGTGCATATCTTATTATGCCACCCACACAACTTATAATAATACTGAACATGTATTGCTAATATTTTCATATGATAGACAAAAGTTTACAATAATTAAAGTAGATACAAAATTATATGAAATAAGCAAAACTGATACATTAATAAGCTTGTAATCATGTATGAATTACTAGAATCTGTAGTTTTGGGGTGGATGATCTCCCTGAGTGTTGAACCCGGGATTGAACCAGGGACCTTTAGATTTCAGTCTAAAGTGCTTGCGGGTTTCTTGCTACACCACTTCCCTCTTTGCGTTCCTCCTCCACTTTCCTCCTTCTCTTCCTCGCTTTCCTTTTCTCTCTCTTTCTCTGTGCTTCTCCTTTCGTTCCTCTTCCACCTTTTTCCTGTTTCTCCTTTTCTCTGCTTCTGATTCTGCTTCTCGCCGAGAAACTGATGCAACAAAAACTAGTCATCACTGGAGGAATTGGTCGATTTTTATTCATGCCACTCTACCCATAATCCATTTCCTCAGCCTATAAAAATTCCACTCGGGGGGCCCCCTCTCTTTTTTCCTTTAGAATGGGCTGAAGGTGGATTATTGAAACAGCGGTGAGTATTTTTCTTTTCTTTCACATACAGACCGACTCACCGTAATAGCGGTGTTTCTTCCTTTGGATCAGATTACTGCCCTGCACGCCAGACACAAACGAACCCTCTTTTGTCGAGAGCTACCGTTAGTCTCACTTTCATGTCCCCAGAATCATAATGGTATAAAGTGTTTGTATAAAGCAGGATTGCTCCCAATGTTGTCATGCTATTATTATAACTATATCAAAATGAATGAAACAATCCAAATTCATAAATTTGATATTTTTACAAAAATATTTCCGAACAACCAAATATTTGCAATTCCAAATTACCTATTCTCATTTATTAAAATTATCTTGTTGCTTTCTTCAATTGATAACTATTTCTCTTGCAACACAATGTAACATTTTAAATATATATCCATTATGAAAATTTGGTAGTCATGAAAATGTTTTCCTTCTTTTCGCTTTCAATATATCTGAATCATAATTAAGTCCAATTGAAAAATAAATCATTAAACTCATTAGTGTACATTTAGATGGAATAGAGCAATCAGAGTGCTACATAAACAGCAATCAATTGAATTTTCACAAGATTGAGCTTCTATAATTTATAGATGTAACATCTTACAAGCTTGTATAGTTTATAGATTGGCAGCCAGTACTGTTGCCAAGTAAATAATCAATATAATGACATTAATAAGAACTTTCTTCAAGTAAACATAATTATGCATTTGACTGACATACTTCAATAAATATCCCTTTTGAATATTTGGCTTGTATTCAAGAAGAATTTTCAGCCTAGGCATTAAATGTATGAAATATATTTAACAATAATATTTGAAACTTATCTTAAAACATAATCAGATAAATTGCATTTATTTACCAATGAAGAACATAAACAGAAATCATGAATTATTTTTGCAAAATACAGGAAAGTAAAAAAACTTCTTTTAAATAACAATGAGTAAGTAGACAGATATATTCAGTTTGTAGGTATACATATTCATTCTCCTTACTTAGAATATGTTTTACATATAGTAGTAACATATGAATAAAAAGAATATTAGCAATTTGAATAAATCTATTGTCATATTGATGAAGCTTTTAACTGTTAAATCATTTACATAAAGGATTATGTAAATGATTTAACAGTAAAAAGCTTCATCAATATGACAATAGATTTATTCAAATTGCTAATATTCTTTTTATTTATATGTTACTACTATATGTAAAACATATTGAAAGTCAGATTCGATAGCAAATTAAACACCTTTGTATTATAAGAGATAAATTGTTTATCTTAAAGATATTTGTTGATTATGAATATCATCAGTTTAGATGTTTCCAGTCATGGCTATTTAATAAGGGAATTTCCCAAATAAAGATGTGCATATTTTCAAAGAATTTCTTAATGGGAATAATAAAAATTATCTTAAAGAGCCAATAACACATTATACAAACTAAATCAAAGACAACCTATCACAAATAATTCATGAGAATAATGAAGAATGAATTATTTGAAAGCTATTTACATGTTGAATGATCCAGATATCATTATAATAATTAAACTCAACTGATGTGCTTTGAAATGTTTATCAGATACAAAGAATTAACTCATAAACAATGATATATGCATGAATTGTTTCCAATCAATTTTTCTGTTTATTTCATATAACATAAAGTATAGTCAATACTTGCATGAGAGAAGATAGAATTTCAAATACTATGATAAAAAAATTCAAGAAATCAAATAGCCTTCAATCTTTGTTTATTCATGACCAAGGATTTAAGAGCATGGTAGAACCAACCCATTTCTTAGAAAAGAGTACGGTTGAAGATATTTCCTCTGGTGTGCCAAAAAGCAATGGTCAAGAAAGCTGAACAATTTTTGTCCTCTACCACATACACATGTGTAGGATTCCCACATTCAAAAGCTTTGTCCCACATTCCCC
This sequence comes from Sepioteuthis lessoniana, assembly GCA_963585895.1. Taxonomy (NCBI): domain Eukaryota; kingdom Metazoa; phylum Mollusca; class Cephalopoda; order Myopsida; family Loliginidae; genus Sepioteuthis; species Sepioteuthis lessoniana. The sequence continues at coordinate 75,324,283 of OY757907.1, forward strand.
TTTCATGGGAGGGTCAGTAAATACTGCCATGATAAAAATCTTTGAAAAAAAGAAAAGACCCCATAAAATATTTTTTTGAAAAGAATTTTAAGAATACATACTAACTTATTTTCATATAATTGTACTTATTTGCACAAAAATAATTAAAAAAAACAAAATAGATTAACTCTTGAACTTTCATAATCTTTTTCTTCCATTTAATTTTCAATCATTGATTTTAATTAATAGCTTTATTTCTTAAAAAAATGCAATGCTCATAACACTTATCTTTCTCTTCACCTCATAATTATTAGCAGTGCAGAATAAAATTTCTACTTTAAATTCAGTTCCTTCTAAAAATATATTTCCTTTATTTTGTTTTTTGTTTTGTTTTTCGGAATTTACTTCCTAGTTCTCATCATGAAATGAAATGCATAAAGATATCTTTTTATAGAAAAATTGAAATATCTCAGCTTTAATGTAAATTAATGCTTGTAATCTATAAGAAGAAAAAGCACAATGGTTATTTTTACATTCAATAAAAATGTTTCTGATTTTAATAGAAAGTAAAGAATTACTTTTTTATAAAATGGCAAAAACTTAAAGTGGAAAATCAAAAAGGGGAAAAAAAGACATTAGGAAAAAGTCAGTCAACAGAACTTAGATATTGTTATGTAAAAAATTCAATTAGGTTTGAACAATATTGAATTTATATAGCTGGACTGTGCATCAATATATATCTATAGCCTGACATGGAGTTATAAGCTAAATTTTGATAAGACATTTTCACTGTTTCAATGTACTTTGTTATTGTTAGGCTTCAAACTTATTGATCTACCAATGAATATGATCCATATAATTTGAAGAATAAAAAATAACAGTAAATTACCTTCAAAATTAAAAACTACATACAACCTCAAGTCTTATATTTACTAAAATATATTAAGTTAGTTTTGTTTATTTGTAAATGTATTCTCTAATTTGGCAATTTCAATCAATTTAATGCATCTTGTTAAAAAACAGCTTCTCACATAACAAAAAAGAGATAAATAGGAATACTAATAAAAGAAAAAAACTTACATTCATTTTTGTATTTGATGAGATCAGGTCTGGTTTTCACAGCAACAAGAATTAAAAATAGACATAATGGCCAGACAATTTCCACAGCAACACGGAACTAAACAAAAATAAAAATTAAAAAATATGATTACTTCAAATCTACAGAACATGACAATGTTTTTAAGTAGGTATGGCTTTTACAGAAGAATCTGTTAAAAAATGTAAGAGTTCCTGACAAAATATATTATTATATATTGTATATCTTAGATTTCTCCAAAATGTATCTAAAAATCATATTTAATGGCCATTAATTCACATCCTTATTATAGAATTTATTCCCCTTCAGAACGTATAATGATTGGAAAGAGCAACCATTGCTTTTGATCTTTCATGCAAACAAATATCATGCTATGATGTGCTATTTTTGCTGTCACAGTAACATACAAGCTAAACCCAGATCATCAAGATATCAATAATGAATAAAGATATCAAATAAATTGAACTAGCAAATATTTTGAATGAAAAACTTCACTTTTAACAATTCTTTTTATATATTAACATCAAAAATATATATTGTCATTCAGTGATTATGAATTTTAGATGTTGTGTTTTTAGAAATAATGTAAGTTCAACATAAATAATATTTTCTATCCTTTTTCCTCTGAGTTGGAGCTTTAGAAGTATACCAAGAACAGGGAATATTTCATGTTGAATGATCAAACAGCTGAGTCTACATTCTATTCATATGTACAGTCTCAAAATTCATAAAAACAGTAATCCATTAAGGCCTAGAGTTGTTTATCATCCATTAAGCAGATTTCTTATCAACCCACTAAAAGGTAAATCTTCATCCTATGTAAAGAACTCTGTTCAGTTTAGGAAAATGATTAAAACTACTCCTGTTCATTCCAATCAGATAGCAGTTTTGGGTGTTTCAAGCCTGTTCATAAAGGATCCTGCAGATGAATATGTAAAAGGGTTCAAGAAAATGAAATCAAAATCCTCTAATAAAGAACACACTCATATCCCAATAGATAACTTGATGTTTACATTCTGTGCACAAAAAAACAATTTCTAATTGGGTTTCAACCACCACATTCTATACTACAGGCCAACTCATGGCACAACTGAGAACCAGAACTGGGGGCCTATTGAAAAATGTATGATTTTCAGAAATTTTAGAAGAAAATTAAGTCAACCACTTTTGAAAATACTTAGAATAACATTTTATTTCACACCTGAGGATAATAGGATGTGTTGAAAGTTAAATAAATGAAAATATGTATTTTCTCTATGGACAGTAATAATTATTAAACAACACAAAGGGGTAATTATGATTTCTGGTAAAAGATATAATACCCATAATATTGAATCAGAAATATATTATTTACAGGTGTCATTAAACCCTTTATTTCAATCTATTCCCTGCGAATGAATAAAGAGTTTGGTTTAAATTTACATTACAGTTTCTGGGTTGGACAAACAGAACCCAAGAAAGCTGGAAGACATCAGCCAAAGTGTGTATATAACAATCAATCATCTCAGAAATATAGACAAATCAAACAAAATCATTCTAGGAAAGTTTCAAAACTTTTAGAGCTAATTCTTTTTCTGATCTGGGTATGCCATGTTTGTGAAAATTTTTCAAAACTACATTTGGAAAAATAGAAGCATGTTTTTTTTCCATGTTGAAAAAAATGAAACTCAGAAATGGGTTTTACATTCACAGGGTTGATAATCATTTTTTGTAATATATCCAGCTATGTATACAAGAGCCATTTTTATTTCATTAGAAAGAGATGGTTCAAAATTTTTCAGATGGTCAAATATTTCTGAACCTTCCTCACAAAGTTTATAATCACAAGATGTACATTGGTGACCTGCATTAACATCAAATTCATCAATATTTACATTTTGATTTAAAAGTAAAGATGTTTTTTTAATATGCAGCTTTTCAATACACTGTTGAACATTAATAAAATAGGTGCTACCTGATCTTTGGCGAAGTTTACCAATTTCTTTTACGAATGGATCAGTTGAAAATTGCTTAAGTTGTACATATTTATGACTTGTAGCTAAAAAATGTTGACATAGACTAACAATTCCATTGCAAGTTTTTTTATGATTACCTTGACTGCCAGCCATATTAGAAGTCATTTTACCAATTTCAATGGTAAAATCAAGTCGGGTGTTATTTGGAGATCTGATTTCAGCTTGTAGAGGATCATTACATAATTTTATCAATCTGAGGATCATTACATAATTTTATCAATTTAAAATTGTCCACCAAGTCAAAACTTGTTTATGAAGAGGGCAGTATAATTCTTATCTACACTGATTCCAGACTGAGTGAGAAGTGCATTATATGTTTTTTCTGAAGACACTCTGAAGCAAGTAGAAACCCATTGTCTTTCTATTGGCTTTGGAGCAATGGAAATTTCATTTAAATCTTAAAGTTTGACTAGTTTTTCAGATTCAAAACAATAAGATGTGCCCTTTTGCAACTTGTCTTACTCCATCATCATCAAAGATTAGTTCTCCTATTTTTTCCGTCAGCCACAAATTGTGAATATTTTTGAACAGATGAACACAATCAAAAAGCAAATGTTTATTATCTTCAGTTAACCAAGGTTTTTCAGGAAGTATAGGATATAATTTAAAAAAAGCTTGATTTACTTGGTTGCCATTACATATGATAGCCTTTACAGCAGCTGGTACAGATGTGATAGCGTAGACTGTTAACTCAGTATGTTCAAATAAAAAGGCTGATGTTAATTTTGAAATTGGAATCAATTTTGTAAGAAATTTTGGAACCCCACTGAGACATATCAACATTATACCAAGTACTGTTTGAGCAAGTAGAGATGGATTGTCAACTGATTTACCAAATAGTTGTTTGCCATGATATAGCAACATTTTTTTATGTATACTTCATCATGGAGAATTATGCACCCTTTTTGACTGGTATTAAGAGTATTAAATATAGCTAGCAAAAAGATTTTTCATTAAGTTTTGAAACTTTTGACGTCATCCCTCCTAATTTTGCTAATGAGGGTAATTGAAAATTGTCTCTTAATCTATTATATGTCCATGATGTTGCATAGTACCCAAAAGCACATATAACTATATTTGAGCTGTATTTTATTCAAACCATTTTGGGAGCCATTACTAAAAATTGTTGACTCAGGATATTTTTTTTGTGATCAAAAGTCATAGAATTTAAACATCGAATGATTTCTTCTAGTTTTGACCAAGTATCAACTGTATTTATACAGTTTTTGGACAGGCTGCAAATATAACACTTAACTCCATAATGAAATGTTTCAAAGCACAAATTGTTATAAATTCTCAACATACAGAGAGGAATACCATCAACAAATTTTGATGATTGAACAGTTAAAAAATTGTCATCGAAAAATGCTACAAATGGACATACAAAGTCTTTTTGTTGTTAAGCAGACTTTCTTTCAAATTCGTATAACTAATTTTATCTAATTCTAAAATGCATTAAGTTCATTAGCCATTTGCTTTCTAACAGTACTGGAGGTTTTTTTTATATTCCTTTGAACAGCTGAGGGTGTTAGTATTTGACAACTTGGCACACCTGGCTATACAGATGATGGATTTTTTGGACATATTTTTTCCATGAATTTCTATGGTACCAAAATCTAAAGGCTAATGTTGTTGACAAATAACAGTATCTTTAGTAACATTTGGCACTTGGAACTGATTTTATCCATTGCCCTCTCTCGTCTTTGCTTTTTGGAAAACAATAAACTGGTATTTTATTAATCTCACCACACATAGTATTTGTTTTTTAGAAAACAATAAACTGGTATTTTATTAATCTCACCACACATAGTTTTGTCTTGCTGGCTTCCGTAATTTGTTTTGCAAGCAAACATATAGCACTTCTGGGGCATAGCTAGAAATTAAATAATATCTGAAATGATAGATTAAACCTCTTTGGCAAATATTTCTCTTACTACTTCAGTTTAGGGGTAAATTTTCAAGCTAAATTAATTATACTCTTAATTACAGCTTTTATCCACCCACCCTACCCAAATACACACAACAATAAATAAAAACAAAAAAATCTTAGAGAATTGCCTTCAGCTTGAGAATCTACTTTTTAATTTAAAAAAAAATTGGGGGGAGGTGCAATGGTTTTGTTTGGCGAATAGTGTTAGGTTTGCAGTTTTGCACGATATTATTAATCATTTAATTATCCACAATAAAACTGTTTTTGATTAAACAAAAAATAGTAATAGCTGCATAGTGCCATTAAACTAGAAATTAAAAAGTTTTATTATTTCAAAACTTTATATTAAATCTAAAAACATTCATAAGTAGCCATTCCCTTAGTTTAGTTACTTTAATACGCTTTAAAATATATAAATATAAACATATATGAAATATATATAAAGTATATATAAAATATGACTTTTTTTTACCTTAAAGTAAAACAACTAAAAGTAAAACTAATGCATTTTGTCCTTTATCAACACTATCAGAAAAATATTAAAATAAATGCGATTAATAAAATGGTAATATCATTATTCCTTTAAAAGAAATTTTACAGTAAAAACATTAAAACAAGCACAAAAAATTAAAATGTCAAAAGACGTAAAAGGAGACCTTTCAAAAAAATATTAATTAAAATATTGACATTAACTCAATGTAGTAAAATCTATTAATGTTATTTTTTCTTTAATTCTAATAAGTAAAATCATTACAGTTCACCAGTTAGTAACTAATGTAGTAAAAATAATCATTTATTCTTTAACTTTGGAAACTAAAGCACGAAGAAATTCACTTTTTTAAAAAATTTCTAAAGGGAATGTTGGATAAAGGTTTAATAGAAAAGCACATCCATTCATCAGTTTTTTCTCCTTTTTAATATTTTCTATATTGTCCTCTTGAGTTATTTTATAGTCATCCCAAAGTCAGTTAACTCTTCTGTTCTGTTGACAAATAATGAAAGTAAAACTAAAATTATGTTTATATTAGCTTGTATATCATCATTGTTTTCTTTACCAACTTTTCATTCCTGTTAACCTCTTCTGAAATTGCATTGGCAAAGAAAATTATTTTCTAGTTTAAATTGTTGTCACATCCCATTTCTTTAGCTTTATCAATGTTATATTCTGAGTTGTGGGCGAGAAATGCGTATGGTTGCAAAACAAAGAACGTATATATACTCACAATAACACAGTAATGAGGTTATAGAAATTTTTTATAGATAGAGTAGGTACAGAGAGTAGAACGGAGAAATACGTTCACAGTCAAAGAATGAATTCAGTGGTAGTAGTTATAAAGTTCATGTACTGTACTTGTCTCGTGGTGAAGGGATGGTTTTCTCGGAATTAGGATAACGTTGGTAGCTGCGGAAAGCGTTTGATGTATCGGATGACAGGCGCCAGACGGGGTGAAGAATCCTTAACACGGGTCGTGTGAGGGAACAAATCTGTGGTGTAGGAACGCAACTGCCTGATGATTATTTGGTCCGTCTATTTATATGTTTTCTGTAGGCTCAGAACGGCAATTTTTGTGCCCCGCGGGAAGCGTTCCGATTGGATATTTATTAATGTATTTTTTTTTTTGTTAATTTATCGCAAACGGAAGTTCTGCGTGGAGCCCATGCGTGAGCGACTAACTTTTCATTTTGGGTTGGGAACTCGAAGTGTTAACTTCCGTTTTTTTTTTTTTTTTTTTTCTTTTCTTTCTTTTTGTTTTTTCAAATCAAGGCAAGATCTCGTCTTGTAACAGCTCCCCCAGATCTTACCATGATTTGAAGTTGCTATGTTGTTAGTGCTTGCTTGCGTGTTTTTTTTTTTGTTTTTTTTTTTTGAGGTTATGTATTATTTATTTTGTTTTTTGGCACATAACGAAGTCTTTAAAGCGTGCTGGGAGTTGCCCTCGTGTTGTTCGTTTCGTTGGGTTTTGGGTATTGTCTCTGGAACTGCAGTCATTTGCGACAAGATGCTCCCCTGACGAAAGTGTAGGGAGTTGTGACAACGGGTGATGGGTAGGTTGCCGGGGTGGACAAGGAGATAGGAGTGGTCGTGTCGATGGGTGATTGGGAATTTGGTGAGGTGGGGATAGAGCTGGAGGTGGGGGTGGTCGATGCATGTGTTGCAGGTCATTTGGTCGTGGTACGAGTCGACGGACGTGTCCACGGTGAACCAAATGCGTTTCACAGTTGTCGTTTTTCACTTGAACTACCAAACCGTTCGTTTTGGTGACCTCAAAGTCACCTATCCAAGGCAGGTGAGACAAGTGGGCTGTTGCGGATTGCGGTCGGTGGAGTAGCACCTTGTCACCGACTTGTATCGGGTCTTTGAAGATGCTGCGGTTCAGTTTGGCTTCCATTTTGTGGTCAGCCTCGTTGTTCGCCAAGGCGACTCTTTGATGCACCTGTCGGAGCAGAGCGTTTATCTGCATACCGTAAGCACCTGGGTTGTTGTTAACGATGTCTTGGCAGGGGATCTTCGGTAGACCAATGTTTGGTTGGCGGCCGGTGATAATGTAATGCGGGGATGCACCAGTGGCGGTGTTGGCTGTGGCATTCATTGAGGAAACTGCGGATTCGAGAACGTCTGTCCATTCACAGTTTCTGTCTTCGCAGATCATGTAAAGGGCGTTTTTTAAGGTCCGGTGTTGCCTCTCAATGTTCCCCGAGCTTTGTGGTCGCCACGGGCAGTGAAGTTCCGGGGTGTTCGAGGTTAGGTCACAAAATTCCTTGTAGGCCTCACCAGTGAAGTGGGTTCCTCGGTCGGAGGAGACAATGCGGGGAATCTCGCGGTGACGAAGAAAGAACTGGTAGAGTCCGTGGGCTGTGTCGATTGCGCGGTCTCTGGCACATGGTATGGCCATGAGGTGGCGGCTGAAGCTGTCTAGAATAGTAAGTATGTACCGCTTGCCCTTTGAGAGGGGCATTGAGACAAAATCTATGTAGACAACCTCGAATGGTTTTCCGCCTCTCTTGCAATGGCCCGTGGACCAGTTTCGGCGCATGCCGTAATTTCCCTTGCGTTTAGCGCAGGTTTGGCATGACTGAACATACGCCCTGATATCGCGATTTTTGAATTCCCACCAGTAGCTGGATAGGTGTTCCTGCATGCGGGAGATCCCTGAGTGGTTGACACAGTCATGGGCTTGGTGGAGATATTTTGTCCGGAGCTTGTAGGGTACTACCAGTTTTGGTGTGTTTGTAGTATCCCTGATCATCAATACAGATGTACCAGGTTCCAAGTAGAATTGGTGCATGTGTTTGTTATATAGCCCGGTACGATGATCTTTGGGGTCGAGTAGGGTAGCGTCCGGTCTTGGGGTTGCCAACTGAAGAGCTCTGATGATTTTTGAAAGTGTGTCATCAGAGGCTTGTTCCGCTGCAATACCCATGTGGTCAGCTATCTCTTCAACCGGGATGGTCGATGTGGCATGAAACGCGAGGAATGCGTCGATGGCCTGCAGATGATGCTGAATGTTCCGTGTTGTGTGAGTCCCAGGGAGCAGCTGGGAGCTCTTGATTTCGTCCATGCACCAGGATGGAACGTAGATGTTTAGACTGGAGCCTTGGAGTTTGAAGCGCTTCCCTGCAGGTGTGGGGTCTGCCGTAAGCTTGTCCTTGCTGTGGCCATATCTCCGACTGAGCATGTCTGCCCAGACATTCGATTCACCTTCTACATATTCCAAGACGAATTTGTAGCACGATATTTCCTCCTGCCATCGTCGTATCTTCGCATTGTTGAATTCACGTTGATCCAAGTATGTGAGAGATCGATGATCTGTGAGGACGACGAAGGGACGACTACGCAAGCAGTAATCGAATTTGGTGATGGCCCATTTTATCGCATATGCTTCGCGTTCAGTTGTTGACCAGTTGCGCTCCGTCGCGTTAAAGGTGTGTGAGGCAACTGCTATTATTTTCTTTTGGCCGTGTTTATTCTCTTGCATGAGAATGGCCCCACATGCGATATCGCTGGCGTCGGTGGTGAGGGTGGTGAGGGTAAAGAGTCCGGTGAAGTCGGGGAATGAAATGATTGGTGGTGAAGCGAGGCACTTCTTAATTTTATTGAAAGCCTTGTTGGCCCCTTCGGTCCAGACGAATGTTCGTCCGGGCTTATTTAGTTCGTTTATGGGGGCCATTAGATTGGAGAACATGTCGGTTCTGATGCTCTCGTTAAGGCGTGTCTCGATGAATTGCCGAATCCATTTCTCGTTGTCGGGGGTTTCATGTCGATAATGGAGCGGACATATTCGGGGTCGGCCTTGAACCCGTCGCTATTCACGATGCGACCGAGAAATTTAGCTTCGGACGCAAGAAAAATGCATTTTTCCGGGTTTAGTTTTAATCCGAACTTGCGTAGAGCAATAAATAATTGCTCCAGCGCTGTCACATATTCCTCGAAGGTTTTGGCGTGGACAAGATTATCGTCAATATATGACGATATGTTCGCGCGTGAGGCAACTGTGTCGAGAGCCTCAGCTATGCATCGTGAGAAGATTTGTCCAGCGGATGTTAGACCGAAAGCCAGACGGGTGTATTGGAAACAGCGTCCTTTCCAAGTAAAGGCCGTTTTATGGCAGTCACGTTCGTCAATGACGATTTGCCAATAGCCATTGCGGAGGTCGAGTGTTGAGAAGTACTTGTTACCTTCGCCAATCTTGTTGAATGTCGAGTCAATGGTAGGTATTGGGTATGGGTCGAGATCGACTAAAACCTTGTTGAGGGTTCTTTTGAAATTTGCGACCACTCGAATCTTTCCGTTTTTCTTGCGGACGGCAAAAACGGGACTGTTAAATCCTTTAGGGTCGTTGCAAGGTTCGATAACACCCTCACTTGCCATGCGGGCAATTTCCGCGTCAACATCATCCTCCAGTGCTTGGGCTATAGGGTGCTGTTTTTGGCTCCTGGACTGGCCGTTGGTTGGTATGCGTATGGGCTTGATGAAAGTGCCCCTTCTATTGTCGTTGGTGCCGAGAATGTCCGCATAGCTGATGAGTAAATCGGCGGTAGCTTCTAATTCACTACGGCTATGATGGTCTGGAAGCGATAGGCCTACGGTTTGCTTAAGCCAATGGAGTTTTTGGTTGAGAGTCAACCCGTTAGGCGATGATCTGGCTGTGGCTCGTGGTTCCTCGTTGGAAACGGTTAGGGCGCCGTGTGAAAGGTTGTGGGTCGGTTTTATCCTTGGATGGACGGTTGTAGAGAGCGGGACAGTATGTTTTAGCTTGCCAGATGGGAGTGTGCGCGCAAGTTCTACAGTCGCCTTCTGGTTATCGATAGTATAGGATAACAGTGTGTGGTGGCCGAGTATGTTCTGGCCGATCAAGATGGGAATGTCTGATGTCGTGATCAGTGTGTCGACGTTGCAGAAAGCGGGAGAAGTATCGTCACCCAAGGTAATGTCGCAGGTGAGCTTGCCCAGAATAGAGATGTTCCCTCCGATTCCTTTGACTCGGATGTTGGTTTTGGACATGTGTCTTCTTGCATCTTCAGGTAAGCGAGAAATGGGAATGATGCAAGTCGTGCATCCGGAATCCAGCATGCCTACACCGGAGAATGTGATGCCGTTGTTGCGGGGGTTGACCTGAACAAGGGGCGATCGGAGATCAGGTTGGATTTGAACGTTAAATGTGTGATGATGCTGAGTGGATACATGGACCTGGGAACGATTCATCACATCTCGTTCGGTCCCAACCGAAAATCCAGTTCGTCGAAGCGCGTCGCGTGTTCATGGTTGTGCTGATCGCTATCTATTCCAGGTAAACCGGTGTCAGTGGTCGCTATGTGTGCTTGAGCATGAGGGGGGTGAAAATATGGGCACCTGTTGCCCTTAAAGCATGCGCGGCCTCGGTAAAAAATTTTTGCACATTGCTTGTTGGCTGGGTTGGCCAGCGCTTCTTTGTGCCCGGTTGTGCTTCATGTTGTAGGTGGGGGCGGTTCGACTTTTCCAGTCAACGATGGATGGGTTCCGCCTGTGGGTTTGTCGCAGTTGCTTGTTCAGATCCAGCAACTGTAGCTGTACGTCGGCTAGTATCTTGTCACTTTCAAGGCTACGAGGTTTGTCAGAGTGTGTAGGTTGGCTCGCCATCAGCGCAGTGGTTTCAGCGGCGGTGGTGATGTCCGTTTTGATACCACGATCAAGATAGCATTGCGCATCGCTGGCTATACCACCCGCTGAGTAGTGTCTGTCCATAGTTTTGACGAGGTGTGGATAGATGTTAGGTGTCCATGCCTTGATCTTTTCACTCATGAGCATGGCCCCCATTATGGAAAATGCAGTTTCGGCCGTCATCTCAGCATTTTGTCTGTCCGACTTGAATTTTGCCGTGATGTGGACTGTGGCCTCTCGGATTGTGTTTTCAAGTCGGCCTGCAAAATCAGTGAGTTTCTCTCCCTCATGTCGCTGAAGGTCCCATGCTCGGCTTAGGTACTGGAAGTTTGTCATTTGGCTCCCGTGGATGGATATAAGGTAAACCTTTAGTTCCTCGAACGTGGACGTAGGCTGTCTTGAGTCCTCCATTTGCTGGAATATGCCTTCGTTCAGTAGTTGCTTTGCCAGCTTGACAAACTCCTTCTCCATTGCAGGATATTCTCTTAATTCTGGCTTAACGTGTATGGTGTAAGCCTTATTAAGGTCGGTAATGAAGCGGTTTACATCGCTGCCCCGTTCGAAGGTCCGGATGGATTTTGTGGCGACCCGAAGTGACTGCTGTCGCAATAGAAGCTCATAGTTTGTGGTGTGTTGTTGCAATGTGTGCGATCGATCGTGTGCGGTAGTTTGCAGAGCAGTTAAAAGTTTGTGGAGGTCTGTTTTCAGTTCACTAATGATTAATTGTGCTTGTGGGTTGTCTGCTGGCTCCATGTCAATTTTCGTTTGGAGAATCGCTGCTTTTTGCTGTTTTATAAGTTCCAAGATTTCTGATCGAGAAAGGCCGGAGTATTCCATACTTGTTTTGCTGCACGCTTGACACCAGTGTTATATTCTGAGTTGTGGGCGAGAAATGCGTATGGTTGCAAAACAAAGAACGTATATATACTCACAATAACACAGTAATGAGGTTATAGAAATTTTTTATAGATAGAGTAGGTACAGAGAGTAGAACGGAGAAATACGTTCACAGTCAAAGAATGAATTCAGTGGTAGTAGTTATAAAGTTCATGTACTGTACTTGTCTCGTGGTGAAGGGATGGTTTTCTCGGAATTAGGATAACGTTGGTAGCTGCGGAAAGCGTTTGATGTATCGGATGACAGGCGCCAGACGGGGTGAAGAATACTTAACACGGGTCGTGTGAGGGAACAAATCTGTGGTGTAGGAACGCAACTGCCTGATGATTATTTGGTCCGTCTATTTATATGTTTTCTGTAGGCTCAGAACGGCAATTTTTGTGCCCCGCGGGAAGCGTTCCGATTGGATATTTATTAATGTATTTTTTTTTTTGTTAATTTATCGCAAACGGAAGTTCTGCGCGGAGCCCATGCGTGAGCGACTAACTTTTCATTTTGGGTTGGGAACTCGAAGTGTTAACTTCCGTTTTTTTTTTGTTTTTTTTTTTTTCTTTTCTTTCTTTTTGTTTTTTCAAATCAAGGCAAGATCTCGTCTTGTAACATCAATAAAGTGTTTATCCTCATGAATAATATTCAGCTGCTTCGACATAATGGATATAAAAAATGTATAACTTTTTTATATCCATAAATGTATTCATGAAGTTAATTGTATTTATATATGCTGACTAGGAGTTATTTGCCAACTTTTATATAGTTTCATTTTCAGTCATTATATGGGCCACTAGCTGCAATATACATAGCAATAGAAGTGCTCCAAGACTAAAAAGAACAGAGAATTCCTGTTTCTGTATTAAAAATTGAACCCTGAGTTAATGTTTTCAGAAAGTTGAAATAATTTTCAAATCAATTATTCCATACTAATTTTTTCTAGTAGCCATTAGGCTGATTAAAATGATAATTCAGAAATAAATTTAGCGAGGTAAGTGACCATAATAAGAAAATACCTTACCTTATGAGGTCTGATTCAACTTCTTAATTTTCCTAAAGTCTCACTCAACTGTCCCTTCAGATGTGTTCTGATAAAAGTTAGTATCTTTACTTTACGTTCACATTTGTCTCTATTTAGGTTCATGTTAATTTTTCATGTAATGTTAAGCGCTGTTCTCAACTATTTCATGTTTTTTGGCAGATCACTGGATAATGATGTTGTTCATCATGGTATATGCTCAAAGACTGATTTCAGCAAGACTTTTGATATACACAAAGAGCTATGTGGTAGGTAGAAAAAGTAGTATATTCAAGTAAGTATTAAAATTAAACTTTTAATTAAGCCACGTGGGATCTTGTCAGTAATCCAAGTAAAGTTTACATGAGCATCATTAACTTGATGTGGTTTCTCTTGATTATATAAAGATCTCTTGGATCTAAGTAAATCTGCAATGATATCACACAATCTTCTCAACAGCAAGTTTTTTTTAACCATTATAGTTCTTCCATAAATGTCCTGCCTAATAGAAATAAAACTTTCTTTAAACCATGCATAACTGGTGTCACTGTTTCATGAATTTCAAGATTGGCAAGCAAAGCTCTTAGAAATTTTCAAAATCTTTGCTCATGTGATCTTCTTTGATCAAAGATACCATCACAAAATTTCTACTCAAAATGCTGTATCTTCAATAATTGCTCCTTAGACTTGAAAGTTAATACATAATTTCTTCTGGTTGAACAAAAGAAAATTCTTCAGTATAACTGGTCACATTTATTTCCATAAGTTGAATTATTCTCTTTACTGTAAGAATGGTGTATAATTGTTTAGTTAACAGGTTTACTAGGATCCAGTGTCATACTGAATGAAATAATTGTGTGATTCACTAGAATAATACATCTAGGATTTTCTACACTGTCAGTCTTCTTAAATGTCAGCAAAAACTTTGACTGTTATGGTTCCTTTCCCTTACTGACTCAGTTCTACAAATTTTCAAATAATGCCTAACTTTACATAATATGAACAAAATTTCCATGATGGTTGCATTTACCAACTTTCAGGTTTGAAAATTTTTTGTAGTAAAAACAATGATATCAGTTTTAAATTTAAATAGAAACTGTTCTTGAATACAAAAGTCTATATTTCTGTGACTGCAATATTTACCAAAAAAAGAGATATTAATTATTTATTCATAAATAAAAACTTTTATAAATAAGTAAAATAATTTACTTACCAATTGTCTTTTGTGTAATGTAACATTTTTCCAAATGAGAAGGGATAGTTGTTTCTTGAAACTCATCTTGAAAGTTGTTTTTTTACAATAATACACTGGGATCAGACATTTTTTTTATCTGAAAAAAACATACAATTAACAGAATTTTACATATAAGAGAATAAATATAATGCAGATTTTTATAAGTAGAATCTAGCAAACATGCAAGATAAAGATCAAATAGAAAATGTAATAATAAACTTCAAAAAATATAAAATTGAATAAAATGTTTAGCAAATTAGTTAATTTTTATTCATAGTAATACATGTACTTTTTACATGAGAGAAAATCAACTTTCAATCCAAATGTTAAAATCTTTACATATCTAACCCAATACTGCTGGAATTACTTAAGGGGAAAGTTTTTAACTTTTCTTTCATAATTGACAAATAATGTATACACAATTTAAGATTGGTATGAATACTGTTTATATGTAAAAAAATTCTATCTTATTTGTGAGACATTGGTAGAATCTACATTATAAATATAGCAATTTTTGTAAATATCATATAAACAGGATAATAGAGCTTTGGGGCTTAAAAGAAAACAGTACATTTCTTGCAGAATACTTTAATTAGAGAAACATCATGAAAATTACATTATTTGCAAGATTCAATTTTAAAGATATACAGATGAGTAAAAAGTGTGTGGACATTTTGTAACATATGTATGGGTCATTCCAAGCAATTTCACTTTGTGAGCATCCCAAAGGTCCTCAAATAATTTTTAAAACTTCACCATTTATTTGTATCCAGAAGAGAATTAAATGTTGAACACTGCAGGGCAAAAGCATTTACTTTTCTTATTTTATAATTAAGAATGTTTAGGAACTTTCTGAAAATTTTTGTTTTTTGAGTTTTTTCCAATTTTGGAGGATTGTATTCTGAAATTGGGTTTGTTACAAGCCTCAGTAAGGTTGTTCTTTTTACATTCCTTCCAAAGTGTCTTAGAATCAGTTAAAACCAATTGTTTTAATTTAGATGCTTTAAAAAATAAACAGTCAAACATCTTTTTGAAAAAACTGTTTAAAACAGTCCCATCTACTCAACTCAAAGATTTGGAGGAGTCAAGCAAACACCTAAAAACCATTTGATTAGAAGTGTCTTTTATACTAAATGAGGTGTTTAAAAATATAAGAAAATAAAAAAATCAGAAAATACTGAATTTCAATAATGCATCACAAAAATATCAAAACCATACATATTCTTAAAGTACATCAGTATCATGGGTTATATTACTATGTATCAAGACTATTTTATGAACAGTCTGTTGCTAATTTTTGTTGTTGCTATTGTGTTTTCTTTTAAATCATCTCATACAAATTTAAATGTATCCATATCTAAGACTAATTATCAGGCTCTGTTTTAGGTGGCTGTCCTCCCAAGAGAAAAAACAGGATTAATCCTTGTTACCTGAGATATCCCTAAAGGAGAATGTTGATGGAACAAATGCATTTCTGGCATCACTCACTTCTACCCAGGAGTTTCCATCTTTCAAGTCACATCCTGCTCTGATGGTGGTGGAGGCTGGTACTTGATAATTTATACACTTTCTCTTATATACGTTGGTGCTTTCTCTTACACCAATGATTATCATTAAGGAGTACACTGCATAATGAATTTTCTTTCTTTTTTTTACACCTAGTGACTTTTTCACAGCAGCAATAGATTGTAGTCTTTCTCTGGAGTCTGAGTGACAGCAGATCACCTGAATTCTTCTTAGTTTTCTACCCAATTTCAGCAATGCTCTCAATGGTCTTGAATCTGTCACTGATTTCCATTTCCTCCAGTTCCCTTCTCCAAGCCCTTGGGAACTGTTCCAAGTGCACCAACTACAATTGGTATTATCTTCACCCTCATGTTCCACAGCTTTTTCAATTCTCTGGCAAGATCTAAGTACTTGTCTATCTTTTTGCTTTCCTTTGTTTTCAATCTATGGTCTTCCAAAATGGCAAAATCCACAAGACAGCACATTCTCGTTCTTTGGTTAATTAACACTGTCTTCTGGTTACAATTAGGTGATCCATTTGTATCACAAAATCCCAGAGAATTTTATGCCTCTCATTCTATAGGATGGATTCTAGTTAGTGCATATACTTTTTCAGAGTATGGTCAAATTTCAGTCTCTTGCACAATCTCCAGTGGATCATCTTTCCCACCCAGTCATGCCTGGTCTTATACTCCTTTTGTGTTAGTTTACTGCAGTTGCTTATTATGTGATTAATTGTTTCATCTCTTTCTTCAAATAACCCACACTTGTGTATTATCAGTTTTGGTTTAATATAATTAGTTCTTATGATATTGTTTTCATTTTCCCTCTTGAAGTTTCTCTTTTGTAGCCATGTCCAGGTTTTCTTATGAGCAATTTCACTAGTTTGTTAAGTGAAACCTCCATTTAGTTATTTTTCTTCCCATTTCTGTTGTTTAGCTTTTGTTATTTTTCTGTTTGTTCTTTAGCAGTAAATGATGTTATTGGCTGCTTTAATTAGTCTTTCTTTGCTCTTTTTAATGAACTCCTTGTGTCTTTGTATTGATGCATCTATGAAATCCTCAATGCTGACAAATCATGTCCCTCCTTATTTTCTTGTCATAGTCTGTTTATGTCATCTCTTAGATGTAAGACCTTGTGCATAGACATTAGTTTTCTTGTCCTTTGGTCCATTTGTCTGAGATCCTCTTTTGTCCATTTTAAGAATGGCCCTGAGTACCTTACAAGGAGTACTGCCCCGGTGTTTATACCTTTCTGCTGCAGAGCTTAGTTTCATGAAGTTTTCTTGTTCTTCTAAGGTGCTCTTTTATTTCTTTTATTTTTTTTCATCTGTGTTTGTTTGATGTATCTGTTTCCAATATTCCCAAGTACTTGCAATTTTCCTTCTCTTCAAGTGTTCTGATTCTTTCCTGATTTGGCAGTATTATTGGCCCAGCGGTTAGAGTGTTCGCCAATGGCCCGGGAGACCTGGGTTCAATCCCAGGTCGAGTCATACCAAAGACTTTAAAAATGGAACTTGATACCACCTTGCTTAACACTCAGCATTATAAGGTACGGTTCAAGGGTAAAGTGGAGCAATCCAGGGAATGGAGTAGCGCCCTCCCCTACACCTTGGTGTAGTAGCTATCGAAAAGGGAGCCTTCGGGTCACCCTCGACTATGGTCGCTAACTTTTTATAGCTTCTATTGTCTCTTCTTCCACTTTTCATTAACACCATGGCACATTTTCAGTACTAAATTTCATTCCTCTATCCTGCCTGTACACTCATACTCTATTATTATTATCATAATTATTATCAATATTACTATTATAACTACTACTGCAACTACAACTAAATTTAAAATATGTAATGAAATTATGACATTAAAATAGATCCTATAAATACATCAATATTGACTAGACAAAACAAAAAAAAAATTTCAAAAAGATACTAAAGGAATAATATCAATATATCAAGTATAATATTCAGAGCTTGAAAACTCAATGAAATCCAAGCAACTAGTAAAGGGACTCTTTAATCTACTGATAAATCTATTGTTTATTAGATAAAACAAAAATCTGATTTACCTCAAAAACCACCATATAGAATATTTAGTTTATTAAGCACAAAATGAAGATGATGGCCTTATTAATAGAAGAGTTTCTTCTATACAAAAATGGAATCAGGAAGTACACAACATATTAATGTTCCCTTCCATAACAAATTAAGGTGTGGGGTTTCCTTTAATGATTTCTTGCTTACATGGGGAATAAATGTCTGATATCCAACTGAGTGTGGTTGTTGCATTGTAAAACCAGGAAATAATCTGTCTGAGATTTTCTTTTTATGATGATGAAATATAAGTGCAATCAAGCCCTAATGGACTGACAAAAAGCTTTTACAGGCTCTGAGAGAAGGTTAAAAATGTTATATTTTTCAGCCTGTCAGCTATCTAAACTCTAAAACACTTCAGTAGAATTATGTCTTTCTCCAGTCATATCAGCATTGGAATGATAAAAGAAATATAGCAATGATATGGAGTTGTATAAAAAGTAAGAGCTAATTTTATCAGAAAGTTTAGTAATACATATATATATATATATATATATATATGCTAGTTGGTCTGGCACATACATATATATATATATATATATATACCCTGTCTGGTGGCAAAAGCTGCTTGGTAGTGCTAGGAGTGGCAGTACCACTTAGAGCTACCAAAACTCTGTTGACATTCCTGGTTGGTGGCTGATGAGGGCAGGGTATCACACATTGCATGAGGAAAATATATATATATATATATATATATATATATATTGCTAATTTATATGTATATCTAAAAATTGTAATTAATGCTGTTCTCTACTTTTAAGAAATTGCACGTTTAATAACATTCAAGTGAAATCATATTTTTGCATAAGTTTAAACTTACATGCAATGCTTCTAAACTGTTTATATCATTAATCAGACAGAATGAAGGAATCTTGGATCCAGTGTCAGTAGTGGGCATCTACCTTAGAGTGATGGGTAGTCAGTTAATTTTGTATGTCATAGCAAGTGAGGTTAGTTCTAATTGGTTGATGCAGACTATTGGGCAGTTAGGCAGTGCTTCAGGACCCAAAACATTAAATGGCCTGAGGAGCAAAAGGCTCATTTTTGAATTGGCCTCAAATCAACGAATACATAATAGCTTAAATGTTTTAACACTACTAATTCATGCTGTTCTCTTCATATAATCAGATATGCTAAACATCCCAATAGATTTCTCCATATATGCTAGTCAATATAATGCCAAAGTACCCCAACCACAAAAAAATTGCAACATTTTTTTATGTGTGGTTTTATGTCAGGTTGGGTCTACTCTACATCATGCTAAAAGTTGGACAAGATTGTAGTATGGGAAAGTTTCAAATTTCGAAGTTGAACATTTTTGACTTACAAGTCATTTTCCATTACGTTTTAAAACACTAACTCAGTCAGTTTTGATGACAAACCAATAAATCTTGCATTTTTACCCATGTTTTCAAGGTCAATCTTTCACATGAAATGGTTACCAGTGATGTTGAATCACACCTTATACCATATCTAAGGTTATCCCTACCTCTTCCCTCAGCCACTTCTACAGAGTAGGCCAAAAAAGTGCAGCAATTTCGGTAAGGATCGCAGGTTATATGATGTGCATTTGCCATTAAAACCTGGGCCGCCTTGGAGATAAGAGGAGAATGTTCTGCTTTTTTGGCCCACCCTGTAGTGTTGCACTCATCAAAACTGATATCAAAACAATAGTTGCGCCAATGGAGGATATGTATCCAACAACCACCAAACTGAAACTAGCAACCGCATTAGATTTTATCCCAGCAAGTTTGCGGTTCATGTTGCAACATCTGTTTGTTGGGAAGGACACATCCAGAAAGGTTGCTGGCATCGGACAAGCAGTCATTCAAGCAGTGAGCCCAAGAGCAGTTTTTGCACCTCTACAGCTTGATGTTGCAATGCAAATGCACCACTTGTATAGATCACGATTCTTGATTGATAGTCTTTCAACCATGGGATTTGCTTCATCATATCCAGAGGTACAAAGGTTTGAAATGAATGTGGCATGTTCACTTGCTCCAGATGTGTTAGGCAGTGACATGGATATTCTTGGTCAGTCCCTGTTGTTTGCAGGAGACAACATGGATCATAACATTATAACATTAGACGGAAAGGGTACCTTCCATGGGATGGGAATGATTGCAGCCATCACACCAGGAAAGCAAGTCAGTCAAGGTATCCCACAACAAAAACAGCCGACTTGAAACTTGTCGAAATGACGAAGATTGACATTATAGATTATCTCTTTTCAAAGCATGTCAACCATTTCTTAGAATTTCTGTCGGTCCCATACACATCTGATGTCTGTGATCGCAAAGTGGACATCTTTTGGGAAATGTCTTTTCGCTTGCACAAGAGTACACCCAGTTAGCAAGGCATGATGCACCTGCTGCATAAGGAGTGCAAATATCTGGGAAAATCTTCGGTAAAATTTCTCCCAATGATAGACATGAACCCAGGAGATAAAACCTGTATCTTGTCCACCCTAGATTACCCATGCAGTCTATCGTCAAAACACAACATGTCGACTATCATAACTTTTGATCTACTGCTATTGTGGAAGGTGTCTGAAATTGTGAACCCTGTTACAGATGATAGTCCAATTAGGGATGTGATACTGTTACTTGGCACCTTGCATACCTTCATGAATGTGTTGGGTGCCATTGGGACTTTGATGGATGGCACTGGACATAAGATCATGGATACAGTCAGTATATGGTGAAAATGCCGTCATACACATGATGAGCGGAAAGGCAGTGCAACAAGCATTTCATGGCCACCTGCTGGTGGATCAGTATCTCACACGTCAGATTGTTGCCAAGATCATGGAGGATGAACCTGGTTTTCAGCACCAAGTGGAGGAAGTTGAGCGATTGTACATGTTGATGGAGACTGGTGAGTGTGATTTAGATTCATCGTTGGAATCAGATTGCTTAGATAGAATTCACAACTCTTTAACTGAGAAAAAGGATGAACTGGCATGAACCTCCAAAACCAGCAAACTATGGATAAACTATCAGCATATGCTAAGTATAGCTAGGGCACTTATTTCAGCTGATTGATTGGGGTCTTGGGAGATGCATCTCAGTGCTGTCTCAGCTTGCCTGTTAATATTCATGGCTGCTGGCCATCTGAATTATTTGAAGTCAGCTCATCTATATCTCCAGAAGATGTATGCCTTGAAAGACAACAATCCTGAAGTACACCAGAAGTTCCACTCTGGGTTTCACATAATCCAATGCAACAGTCAATACTGGGCTGGTCTTAGCTCAGATCTTGTGATTGAGCAGATATTAATGCACTCACTCAAAAGCCAAGTCGGTTGAGGCGAGGGGGTGGGATGTCCGAGCACCAGAGAACAGTTTGGGCCATGTCATCCACTGTGTCATCCCTTTACAACCTCACCATACAAGATCTTACCGAAAGAAGTTATGTAACAAGTGAACAACATAAGGAATTGAGTGCCGCTCTGTTGAAAAGAGATGAGATAGATCTCAGAAAAGTTGCAGAAAAACTAGACAGTGTTACACTGTTTTCAACTGATGAATCTGTTAACATTCTATCTTGGCTTACGGGACGAGCAATTATCTCCCCTGATACTCTCAAGGAGAGAAGGCATTATGGGATGACAGGAAGTAAACAAACGGCCATATTGGTTTATGTGCGAGTGTAAGAAGAGGCGTGTAATAAAGGCGTCTCTGTATGCAGAGTGTTAAAGTCTGAGTTCTATGTGTTTAACAATGGTAGCAGAGCTAAAAGACACTATGGCTTCTAAGTATTTTCCTCCACCCGCATTGCTTAAAGATAAATACAGTACATGGCGGAAGGAAATGTTAATATGGGAATGAGCCAGTTCACTGGATAAAACGAAAAGAGCCCTCATGGTCTTTTTGTCACTGGAAGAAACAGCAAGAGAGGCTGTTTTGGAATTAGACATTGCGGTTCTTAATTCTGAGGATGGAATGAAAAAGTTATATGAAAAACTGGATACACTTTTTCTGGAAGATATAAACCAGTCTGCCTTTAAAGCATACGAAACATTTGAAAATTATCAGAGACTGCCTGGGACGTCATTAGAAGATTTTTTGATTGAATTTGGCCGACTTGTCACCAAATTAAAAGACTTTAACATTCTTTTACCAGAACCTGTACTCGCATTCAGAGCACTAAAGAGTGCCAATATCACCCCGGATAACGAGAAATTGGTCAAAGCTACAGTCAGCGAATTAACACTATCTTCCATGTCGAAACAGTTACGGAAGATTATGCATGGACATTCTTCTAGTGATTCATCACCCAATACTTCACCTGTCATAAAAAAAACCAAAATGGATATTGTTAACTATACAGAAGATAACCAAATGGACCCTACTGCAGTATATTATGGCCACTCCTCATATCGACATGATTCGCGTTTAAATAATTTGTGAGAAAAGATAAACCGCGCTGGAAGACGACAGGGATATAAGAATAAAACACGCTCCACGAACAAAAAGAAGTTAAATCCGCGAGACCAAACAGGTAACATTACAGTATGTTTTAATTGTGGCTGCAGGTTTCACTGGTCTTATGATTGTCCTTATGGTTATAGTAGCAGGAAGAAAGATGGTGTCGAAATAGAGGAAGATTTATCCGTGTCGCACATGGTCTTAATGAGTCAGCAAAAACGTAAGAATGGCGGAGATTTTTTGGGGGGTAAGACACTTGGCTCTGCGGTTCTAGATAGTGGTGCATCCAGCACCGTTTGTGGAACAAAATGGTATAAATGTTTTCTTGAAACATTAACGGATGCACAAAAGAAAAAAATAGTAAAAAGAAAAGGAGTGAGAACCTTTAAATTCGGCGATGGGAATAAACTAAACTCACTCTACAAGGTGATTCTACCATGTGATATCGCTGATATTGAAGTCAGTATTATCACTGGTGTGGTGAACTCTGACATACCACTCCTCCTGAGTAAAGACGCCATGAAAAAGGCTGGAACTTGCCTCAATTTTGAAGATGACACTGTTACGATGTTAAAAAAGAAAATTCCATTAAGCTGCACATCGTCTGGACATTACTACATTCCTATTACCAGACCTCTACCAGACAAACGTAAGTTCAAACACGTACCTTTTATTAAAGAAATCTCTTCTAAAAATACGGCCAAAAAAATTAAAATTGCAACAAAGTTACATAGACAATTTAGTCATCCTAGTAGTAAGAAATTGTGTGACTCAGTTAAAAATGCAGGAGTGACAGATCCTGAATTTATAGAAATTTTGCAGACACTCCCAAATTCATGTGAACTATGCATTCGTTACAAAAAGACTGAACCCAAACCTATTGTTGGAAATTTTAATATGGCGTCGGAAACCAGTGGTTCAAATTCTGGGATTTCTAAAAAGTCTTTGTATAAGCCAGCACCCAAGGAAAGAAACAAGGCCAAGTGTACAAACAGAAAGCCATTAGTGCAGAGTCAGCTTGTTGATCTCAATAATCCTACATCAGCAAAAATCCGCAAGAATGGGATGAAATCATTACCTACTCTAGAATGCAACTTTTTATCTCCTGGTGTTCATAGAAGAGAAACAATTTGTACTCCAGGAAAAGGATCTATTTCTTGTGGACAATATGATGCTGAAGTTGATGACAAAATGAGTGAAACTATGAATGAGAAAGAGAATTGGAATAAAGAGGATTCGGTTGCAAAAGTTATTTGCCATGCAAAACGTTCTGCAAAGAAGAAATTGCAGAGATATCATGGATATCCACTGACAAACAAATTGCGGATAGCTTAACAAAAAAGGGAGTCCCCTCCTTGAAAATTTTCCAATTCATATCAGAACCCAAGGAATCATCTGTCTAATTTTCAAGTATGCAGTCTTAAATCTTTGTTCAACAGTCTTTTTCTTTTTCCCTGCAGACAGCCATTTGATGTTGCCTCCTAAAATGTCCCACCTCAGTACCAGAAAGAAAAGCGGGGAAGTGTTAACATTCTATCTTGGCTTACAGGACGAGCAATTATCTCCCCTGATACTCTCGAGGAGAGAAGGCATTATGGGATGACAGGAAGTAAACAAACGGCCATATTGGTTCATGTGCGAGTGTAAGAAGAGGCGTGTAATAAAGGCGTCTCCGTATGCAGAGTGTTAAAGTCTGAGTTCTTTGTGTTTAACAGAATCGTTACGCAATATCATCACAGGAACTAATGCCAATGAAGGCATCAATATGCAGGACCTCTTCGAAATCGGAAGAGACATTGTACAAGAAATGGATGGATAATCGGTGTTCTCTACTCTCACAAATGGAGTTTGAATGTCAAGATTCTAGCATCTAGCAAAAACATGAAAGTGTCTACAGATTGTAGCACTGACACAGCGCTCCTGTTTCAGAGGTTTCTCATAGTCTCTCAGACGGGAATTCTTCAGCTAGATGATATCATGTCCTATGAACTGTGTCTATACCCGATGTCTTTGTTTGAGGGAAAAGGCTTCTTGCGTCAGGCGGACAAACCGCAACTTGCCAAAGCAATCAGAAACTATGTTAAAACAAAATCAGAGTGGTGTGCAGCAAACTGTTCCAGTCACAGAACACAACGTACTAGATAGAGGATCTCTTCTTCACCGTCTGAAATGGAAGGAGGGGAGCACCTACAGTTTGATTCCAGAGGATTATGTCTCATTCACTGTGGAAAACTATGGAAGAGCGACTGTGGTGTTTGATGGTTATGAGGTTGGACCAAGTATAAAGGACTGTGCACATCAGAGGCAAAATCGAAAGTTGAATGTAAATAAGGTGAACATTACCGAGGCAACAATATTTTCTGGGAAAAAGGATGACTTCTTGTCGAATGGGGCAAACAAGCAGGCACTGATCCAGCTGATCATGGAACGAATGAAGCAGAAAGAATATGATGTTATTCAAGCAGAAGAAGATGCTGATGTTGAGATTGCAAAGGCAGTCATCAGTATGTCTGCTTTCAGACCAACAAGCCTTATAGGAGAAGACATAGATCTTCTTGTTCTCTTGCTGTTTCATACAGATGTTTCCAAATGTACTGCACTCTATTTTCGCTCCGACAAGGTGAAATCCTACGTCTATGATATCAAGGTTCTCAAACAGGTGCTTGGCGAAGCAGTTTGCAATGAATTATTGTTTTTGCATGCCTTTACAGGATGTGATTTGGTGTCCAGGGTGTTTGGGATTGGAAAGAAATCGGGATTCCAGCGAATCATCAAAAGAGAAAAGAATGAAAGACTGTCCAAAAGCATTCTCTCGACCAAAGCAAACGCAGGTGTTGTGGAAACCATTGATTCTAAGGCAATGATAACACTGTTCAATGGAGATCAGAAGGACTCATTGGCATCGATTAGATACAATATGCTCTGCAAGAAAGTTGCAAGGGCAAAGATGTTCGTCACGCCAGAATGACTCTGCCTGTAGATTTCATTCTCAACGGACTTGCTACCAGGTTATGGAGTGGATGGAATGTAGTGATGAAATGACACCATCTGAGTGGGGATGGAAGGTAGAAGGGGACAAATTTGTTCCAGTGATGACAGACAAAAGTCCTGCCCCAGATGATTCACTGCAACTGTTTGGAAGGATGCAATACCCTAAGGTGTACGTGTAGAAGGCATTGACTAGAATGTACCAGTGCATGTGGACATTGCCAAGATGGCAACTGTGACAATATGAAAAATGCTCCAGTCATAGATGATGAGGATGAGGAGGAGGAAGTGAGAGCAACTTTGAAAAAACATTATGACTTATGTGAATTGGGGTGGGGTAGGGGTAACCATAGATAGGGTATAAGGGGTGATTCAACATCACTGGCAACCATTCCATGTGAAAGATTGACCCTGAAAACATGGGTAAAAATACAAGATTTATTGGTTTATCATGAAAACTGACTGAGTTAGTGTTTTAAAACGTAATGGAAAATGACTTGTAAGTCAAAAATGTTCAACTTCGAAATTTGAAACTTTCCCATTTTTGAAACTTGTCCAATTTTTAGTATGATGTAGAGTAGACTCAACCTGACATAAAACCATAAAAAAACGAAATGTTGCAATTTTTTTTGTGTCAGTTGGTGCATTGACCCATCTAATATTTTTTTTAGATATGGAGCTTTAGAAACAAATACTTGATTAAGATTGAAATATTTGTATGGAATGGGTGATAAAAAAGGATAGATTAATGACTCTTATTCAGAGGTCCAGATAACAGTCAGTCCACCTCTGCTTATAATGTTCATGTGCCAGAATAGGAACAGAATTGCCTATAGTGTGTGACTGGTTTCTACTTTTGTTATATAGATGCTAGTTTCAAAGATAATTGATGTCCTTTAACTGCTCGCCACCGGTCCTGTTCCTCTGCCTCTTTCACTCACTTGCCAACTGTTTACCACCAGTTCCATTTCTTTCTCTCAATCACTCTGACTTGCAATGTCAACACACACTGGTTTGCGCGATTCTTCAGCGAAGTAACCAACCAAATGTCCCTCCCCACAATGCTTCTTTTATACCAGTTCTTAGCTGACCAAAATTTGCATATGAGACGAGACATGGGGCCTATAAACTGCACTCCCAACGACGCTCATGCTTCCGTTTTTTCTGTACTTCCGGTACTCTACACGCAAGCTACATTCGCACTATTTTTGAAGTTCAAGGTAGGCCATTTTACTCGTCACTTCTTGTTTCTTTCTTTCGGTGTTGTTATGAAAGGAATTCAATTCACACAGCTTCGTTGTCACATTTCATCTCTCGTTCACTCGGTTCACCACCAGTTTTATTTTTATTCAGCCGTGTACAATTGCTGAATTCACGTAAACGACAGCAAGCCACTCGTGGTCTCTTTGAACGATGAATCCCAGTTGGCTCGTCGGTGACAGCAGTCTACGGGTTCTGCCTTTCAGTTTCACTACAATAATTCTTCTGGTGTTGAAAATAATCACTTGAAGATATGAATGGAAGCATTCAAGAACTGGGAGCTTGCAACAACAGTTTCATTTTATTTGAAGGAAACAACTGTTTTCTTAAGTGAATTACAACCTTTAATGAAAAGTGATTACTAAAGAACCACTGAAAATATAACAAAGTTCCCAACAATTTCCTAAAATCATTTACATCAAAAGTTTACAGTTCCTGTTATGATGATGGCCTGCAATTGATAAGACGTTTTATAACTTTCTCCCATAGATGCTGTTTACAGAAACTTAAACAAAATAAAATGGACAAATTCACTCCATAATATTACCAAGTTATGTCATCGGCAAATAACACTGCATGAACACAATGCCTTACATTACAAAACTACAAAACTTGACAGTTGATGATAACGGAAACTACAAAACTTGACAATTGCTGGTAACTGAATTTATTTGTAAATTCATTGAAAAATAAAGCAAATGGAAATCACCGACATGACATCTCAACACACAATTCACAACAAATCAAACCAAAACAAAATGCACTTTGTTTATTGTAAAAATCACATAAATCGAATTTTTTCAGAAAATCATTCAAATGAGATTCCCAATCAACCAATGCTCCAATCTGAGAGCATAAAATTACAATATAAAACTCTAACTAAAGTAAATTAATATTTTGTTTAATGATTATCAACTTTTGTTTAGTTTGTAGATTTAATGTGTAGATTTATGATATTCAAAAGAATTTATCTTTTTTTAAATAGAATCAAATATTTCAGATGTTTCTTTGGTTTGGATTGACAAATATTTCTTTTGAATGAATATTCTAAATTGATTAAATTCTTTTAAAGATTGTAATGTCAAAGAATGTAGTCAAATTAAAATATAAAAGTGTTTTATGAATTAACATGTAGTGAGTGAAAAAGAAAATAATTAATAAAAAGAAAAAATTAGATAAATAAAATATTTAGTCTCCCAGCGTGTTGCCCAAGAGACTTGGGTCTGCACTAAAGAAATAGGATTATCAGCAGTTACAGGGGGGGGTCTTAGTAATGAACAGACTTGTTTAAAATCAATCATAAATGTTTTCTGTGTTGGCACAAACTGTGAGTAAAAAATATTGAACAACTTTTGTATTTAACATAGAACTGATTAATTCCAAAAACAAAAATAATTTAAAATTCCAAACACGCACAAACTCTTTTTTAAATTGGTGTATATTTGAAATTCATACAATTTCTATTATTTGTTCAATATTGTTGTTCGTCTTTTTCTTTCTTTTTCTATGTGTAATATTAAATAACTACTATGACCCCAGTTTGATATAAACTTCTTAATGTCCCATCACCATATTGATAACCTCAGTGTCCGAATACTTTTTAAAAAATGTCTGACAATGTAAAGAAGTTAAACCAAACATTCACAGATAACGACGAGTTGATACAAACTGTGTCCATTAAGTAAACCATATTCATAGAATCAAATATGACAGTGTTGCAGGACCAAATGACGCATGAGGGCGTGAGTCATGCAAACGTTCGTAAATATATGTAAATGTGAATATTGACTGATGACTAGACAAATGACATGGACAAAGAGGATAAGATTTTAAAATAACAAGTCTTTATTTAACGAAACATAGGTTGATTTTATGCAGGCTCATAGATGTTGCATCGCTGTGGTGTTGAGAGTCGGATCAGCTCAGTGTAAGGTGATGGTGTAGCTGGTCGTCGAGTAGATGATGGTAGCTGGAATGTGACTGGTCGTTGGATAGACAATGGTAGCTGGAGTAGACGAGGCTGGTCGTCGGGAAGAGAGAGGTAGCTGGAATTTTTTAGGCTAGTATTCAAGAACAAGTTTGTCGAGCAGATCATAGACATAGCTGGAGAAGGTTGAAGTGTACACATCGGTTATAAGGCAGGATAGCCGACGTCCCGGTTTATGCAATACTTGGTTAACCAGGAGTGAGTCGACGTTGCCTCGGAGAGCAGAAGTAGCGTGCGGATCCATGACGTCCGGGTAGTCTAAGTGTCGTTGGTCATACGGGTCAGGAATGGGTTCAGTAGCGGTGGGTTGCAGGTCAGGAATGGGTTCAGTAGCGGTGGGTTGCAGTATCAATAGATAGGAATGTGGTCGGCGAGGAAAACTGAGTTCAGTTGCGGGTTGGAAGGTCGTCAGTGAAGGCAGGAACGGTGTCGGCGAAAGAACGGGTTGCAGCTGCGAACTGGCGAAGGCAGGAGCTGCTGCGAGCTGGAGTCGTCATCCGCACTGGCAAGGACTGCGGTGATCGGTATTAGCGGCAGCTGTGAATGGAGTTCGCGGAGAACAGGTCCGGCTGCGAGCCTAACATGCGTCGCTTCAGGCAGGATACAAACCGTAAATGGACGGGATCGCAGCAAGCTAGACGTGAAGACACCGGGTCGTGAACTGGTACCTGTTTAGCTTACAGGTAAGATAACTGCGAAGGAACGGGATCGCTACAAGATAGCACAAGCGCGCTCTGGTAGTGGACTTTGAACGTTTTAGGCCTCCTAGCTGGATCAACTAAAGGACGGGATCATGAATGGGCTTCAAACGTTCGGCCTAAGCTAGAGAAAGACGGGATCGCACGCGATCGTGGAAGTTAAGGCGAAAAGGCCGGCGTGGGAGGAGTCAGTAGATCGGTGGTGGAAAGATCTAACACTACCCGTTGATCGCCA
Organism: Sepioteuthis lessoniana; assembly: GCA_963585895.1. Lineage (NCBI taxonomy): Eukaryota > Metazoa > Mollusca > Cephalopoda > Myopsida > Loliginidae > Sepioteuthis > Sepioteuthis lessoniana. The sequence goes on from OY757907.1 coordinate 75,353,775, forward strand.
AGAACCAGACAAAGAAATCTAGGTCAGTAGCTGCGTTTATATAAGAAGAGGGAGCAACTTCAGAAATAGTCAAGGTGGAAAATATTCTGTGTTGTCAACTTGCTTCTTTTAAATAAGGCTACAATGAAATAATTCATTGTACCTCGAAGAGGGGCTTTTAAATACAATGTATTTAATCAGGTTGTTAAAATGTATTTCCGAAACGGCAGGTAGAATTAATCTAGTTCCAAAAAGTTCGTGTGTTGACATCTATAGGAGTCATGTTTAGTAACTGACGTCACAGTTGACTCGGCGTTCCTTTCACCGAGGGTGTTATGTTTTTGAGTAGCCGATGGTGGTTACCATAATAGCATAGTTCTGTATCATGGAAGTACACTTTAACATAGCAAAAATGCGTGTATCTGTACAAAAGCTTTACCACTAGCTGGAAGCATTACCACCGGAAATAGTCAGCAGGATACAACCTACATTATTACAATCAGATAACGATAAACTGAAAGAAGCACTCATTACTGATATAAAAAGTCTAAACCTGAGATGTTAGACAAATTAAAGTCATCCATAATTCTTACAGGTAGAACATCCGCGTATTCAAACGCTTTAAGGTCATTAGCAACATGGATTAGAGTAGGCAGTGATATAAGACATAAATTTATCCAAGCTATGCCAGTTAACATTAGACCGGTCCTAGCATTAAAAAAAGACATGGAAACAAATTTAAAAATGGCTGACAACTAATATTTTGATAAGCAAAATTCCAGACCTGGTCAACAATTACTCACAAGAAAAGAATTATCATAATGATAATAAGCATCAATCCAACATAAGCCCATATCACCAAGACAGCAAAAACCGAAAATATTCAGAGCATACATTTATTATGCACACCGTGCAAAATTTTGAAAGTCATTGTACAAATAGCCGAATAAAGGAGACATTAAAATTGAACCGGTTTTGCGCCCATAATCAGCACGGGGTGAAAAAGCGGAAACTGATAAGGCGGAAAGCTATGTCTTCACCCACCCGCCACTTCTGGAAATATCCACACAACTAGGGGCTCAAAGCATTAAATTTGTTGTAGATATAGGAATTGTAGTTTCAATTATTCCAAAGGAGTACCAGAATTACGCAGTCACTTACACTTAAAATATTTTAGAATAATGTAAAAATAGAATGCTAAAAACTTTAGCATAAAACTTTAGTAATAAAAAACTTACGAAGAGAATTTACCGGGACAATTATGGTGGCTAACTCTATAAAACCACTTCTTGGATATAACTTTCTGAATCATTTTGGATTGATGGTGAATTGTTAAAACAACAAGCAAATTGATACAACTACCAGTAGACAATCTAAAGTTGAACCATCAAACTGTGTTTTAAACGTTTCAGTTTAACAAGGATAAAAAATACAAGAGGGATATTACAAAAAAAAAAAAAAAAAGATGGAAAAATACCCAAACCTGATATCTCCACGAAAGGATCCGAACACAAAAAATGCCTAAAGTTTTACACACGTTCGAAACAGGGAGTAATCATCACACATTAAAAAAGCACGATTATCAAAGCAAAAGTTTGATATAACCAAGGGAGAATTTTAAAAGCTTCAACTGGCAAGTATAATCTCATCCAAGTCAGAATAGAATTTAACATTACATGTGGTACCGAAATCGGATAGTTACAAAAGAAAATTGAACAATATTACAAAACCTGAGCGTTACCTGTATAAGAATATATAATGTGTGGTATTAATTGAGAATAACACCTGCCTTTTTCTATGAGGCATTAGGCTATCTAAATGATACCTAACAGAATATTTCGGTAAGGAAAAACAAAGTCCATTTTATGCTGGAATAACAGAAATTGTATATACATATATCTATACATAATTGTAAAACATGATAAATGTCCCCAACTATAAAGATGGTTACTAAAGCTGTTCCAAAGAATATGAAGTGCTGAGTAGGAGAGGTTAAATACTTACGGTTTCCTGGTATAGGGAAAATTCTCAGAGGAGAATTTGCACGCACGCACGTGCTTCTCGAAGAGCGGGGAGACAAAAGAAAGGGGTTCCTCTCCGACTGATATCTCCTGCCAAAAAAGAGGTAAAACACGTTTCTCAAAATGTCACATGACCAATGATCACGTGATTGTTGTAAGCTCCGCCCATAAATTCTAAAAAGTGAGACAACTATATTTTGCTCCCCAACTCCTGGTTCCAAATATCATTTCCTTAGCAACGAAACTTCATAGGAAAAGACTTTTTTGCAAAAATAGAATTATACTCAGCATATCACTAAATGCGAGTATAACTAAAAGATATATGTAAAACTGTTATTCTTAGGATTTTTTTAATTTCAGTATGAACAAATTTCTATGATGGTTGAGTGTATTAATTATTATCTAGTTTGGTGGGGCCGCGAGTTGTTCAGTTAGCAGTTAATTAGCTGAAATCTTTGAGTGGAAATGTAAGTCAAATTGTAAAGTTCAAGCGCGTACACCAGCGACAACGATAGAGGACATCACACTAACGATATTCTGAATTTAGATATATAGAAATTAGCGAATTTTGAAAAAGTAGTCTGTTGAAGTCAGTTGAGGCTGTATTTATTTGGGAATCGATTGTTAGTTGAGAGCAGTGACGAGGGATATCTCTTTGTGTCTCTGTTCATAGACCTTTACAGATTATTTGTCTCTTTCTCTTTCACTTTCTTGTGCTATTGTAAGCAGTCTGAACATTGAACGCCCTTATATCTGGATAAATAAGCGACAATTTCTATGAATATATTGGATATATTATTGTTACACCCAATACCTTCCAATAAATAATTGTTACTTGTTAACGGAGAGTTCTTGTTGTCTTTGAGTTGCCAACACCCAGGCAACTTGCTCCAACGAACCAGCTCGACCGTCAGAAGTTCTGGATGGATTGAATCATTCTCAATTTATGGATCTTTTAAACATAACGTGGGCACAGAGGGGATTGATAAATAGACTACCTCGAAACGCATGGGGTGGTCACGGAACGAAGGCCACAGTAAAATTTCCATTTCAAAGAGGACTTACCGTGCTTAACTTCCAAGGATTTAATATTTCTAATGAAAGAATCAGACCCAGTGTTACTAAGCTCCATAACCTGAACAATTTTTCTCCTTTCAATGATATAAAATGATTCCAGAGATTTCTTGGTATGGTCAATTTTTATAGAAAACTGATACTCAAATTCAATGATTTAATTTCCCTACTCATGGAATATTTTCGTTTGAATCCCAAAGTGAAATAAATCATATTAATAATAGAAGAATCTGTTGCATTTCAAGTTGAAAAAAAAAAATTATCAAACAGATCTAGCTTTCGTAGATTCGAACATACCAGCTAATGACAGATCATTCTAATTGCGTGGTTTGTACCACTCTATAACAGCCTATTCTAATTGGTTTGTTTTCTCGGAAATTGTCACAAATTCAACAAAAATATTCAACCTTCGATAAAGAATAATTAGCTGCATACCTAGCGGTATTGCATTTTAAGCATCACATAGAAGGCAGGGATCCACTTTTGTTAATTGATCATAAGGTGCTTTGCAGTGCTTTTAAAAGCAATTCATCACTAAAATCGGATATGCAACAACTTCATCTCTAAAAACAAGTATGTTACTGACATGTCTCACAAAAAAGGAAAAGAAAACTTTGTAACAGAATGTTTGCATAGAACCGCAAAAACAATTACTATAGATTTATACAAAGATTTGACGAATCAATTAAAATTATATAAAGCCAATAGAAGGCCACGCCCATGGAAATCAAGTTGGATGATGCTTCGTATCACTATCATTTCCACAACCTTTTTGTATCATAAAACTCAGGAAATCAGTATTTAATAGTCTACATGAATCATCACCCCAAGATATCGGCCACATTACACCAAATAAATTTAAGATATTATTGACCACGAATGAACAAAACTATTAAAAGATTCAGTAAAGAGTGTTAACATTGTCAGAAAATAAAAATTACCAAACATACTAAGAGTGAAATGCATCCGTTCGAAATACGTTCAAGTAGATTTCAAACGGTGTATGTGAACATTATGAGTCCATTTCTACCTGTTCAAAAACCTAACAGATTCATACTTCTCACCTTTTTGATATTTGCTGACAATAACTGACAGAAGTACAAGATGGATAAAAACAACAGTACAAAGCGTTTCTACCGCCTTTGTTAACACCTGGATATCGAGATTTGAAATACTTTTACAGATAATAGCTGATAGAAGGAGCCAATTTGAATAAGAATTGTTTACAGAACTATCGAAGAAAAGAGATTTCCATAGACTGAGAGCAATCCCTTACCATCCACAGACAAATGAATTGATAGAATGTGCACACAGAACGGCAATAATTGCAAGTAAAGTCATGGTTTACAGATTTAACTTATTATTTACCCTATACTGCAGTTATAGGGTGTAATGCACTAATTCCTCAGTTATTAATCGAATTGTGTAACAATAACGTAACAAGGACAACACTGAAACGAAAAACACGCAAATGAGAGACCTAGTGGGAGAAATACACTAATTTGATATGGCAAACCTATCCGATGGACACCTGTATTCCTGACTAAAATCTTACATCACTCAGAACTTATATAATAGTAAATTTGTCAGGATAAGGACCGATAAAAAAACAAATTCTTGGAAGCACTGTATACAGGTTTTTATAATGTAGTTCATCGTGACAGTAAATACTTTACGATAAAAACTACACAATAATGTCCCTATTGACAGATTGAAATCTGCAGTAACCTGAGAGAATGTGAAAACAGCAAAAAATCTGTCAAAACCCACGGATATTCCACCATATCGTAAAGATATTGATACAAATCGTCAAAATTCAACCAAATTAAAACTGCAAACTATAGAAACTAAAAACAGATTCAACCTTCTAGAAAGAATGGAAGCAGAAGAGTCAATAGTACCAGAAAAATAACCCCAATCCGTCATGATGAACTCCAACAACAATTCGAACAAAACACGTAGCCCAACTCTCATACAGTGGAACTGCAAATTATGAAGAACTCCAACACCTTTTGACCAGCTACAACCCCAAGATAGTTTGCCTCCAAGAAATATTCCTGAAAGAATAAAATACTATTAACTTTAAACTCAACCAACTATGTAACTACTTTAAGAAGGACGGAAACAGAGCCTCTGGAGGTGTCTCGATCTTAGTAAGGAAAGACATACTCGACACCAAATCCACATAGATACCGAACTTCAAGCGATCGCTGTCAAAGCAACTCTTCATAAGTACAGTGGCTACTTATGGTTGTCTAGCAAAGAGTGACATAACATATTCCAAAAGAGAGTACATTATCTGAAAAGTATGAAATAAGATAACTGATTTTTGTTGAAAATTTGAACGGCAAAGAGGTGCAAGCCAGTAAAAGAAAATGAAGTTAACTGACAACGCAAGCCTCTTTAAGCCAAACACCTCTAAAATAAGAAAATCATCTTTCTAAAATTCTTTTCTACTTTTGATAAGCGATTTTACTTGCCTCACAACTGACGAATTTTTAAAAATGCACACGCAAAACTTCTTTTTAAAAATTAAACTTAACTTAAAATCAGCGTATGGGTGCAAGGAAAGAACGAAACAAATTTGCAAAACAAAGAATACGAAGGCAAGTAAAAATTTTAATAATTGTATGGAAAACAAAGAAGTAAAAAGTTCAAATAACTGGGTTTGTATAAACGTGTTGATATGGGATTAAAGAAAGTAAAAAAATGTTCTATGCTTAATAATGATAGGAGTGTTTGACTTATGCGTACACGGTCAATCAGATGTTACGAGTGCGGAGAGGAGAGGGGTGTTTGGTGATTTACAACTTAGTCGCTTCCTTCAAAGCGGAGAAGAGGAAAGTCAATGTGGATGATGCATGGCTTCAAGTTTCGCCTCTCTCTCTCTCTCTCTCTCTCTCTCTCTCTCTCTCTCTCTCTCTGAGCTGGAGTTAGGGTTGCCTTCTTTTTTCCGTCTCCACTGTCGAGAAATTTATCTTTTATAGCGTTTTTGTCTTCCGATCGGATCAAATTCGGTTTTCTTTGGGTTTTTTTTTACCGCGAAGGTCACGGACTGGCTGAAAAATTACTTTTGATTATTTTTATTTTTTGACAAATTTCATCGACATTTCGCTATGTGCTTATCCTATGCGCAGAAGCCTCTTTTTCCATTTTGAAGAAAGTCTCAGCACCGATAGCATCCGGTGAGTGCTCTCGTGGACACTAGTTAGAATCATTATTTTGTGTGTAAATCAGATCTCTTTCGGTCATATAACAAGAGTAAATTCTTAATTAAAAAGAAAAGAAATAGAACTTTTTACATCTTTCCAAAATTCTTTCTCAGTTTCTTTTCTACTTTAGATAAGCGATTTTACTTGCCTCACAACTGACGAATTTTTAAAAATGCACAAGCAAAACTTCTTTTTAAAAATTAAACTTAACTTAAAAATAATCCTTTTACTTTGAAAAGTGAGAAAATATTATTTTGAATTAAAAGAAAAGACATTTAACAAAGAAATCTAATCTCTTTCATACGGGGTGAACTTTAAAAAAAAAAAGAAAGAAAGGAACTTAAATTATTTATCACTGTTGATAACCTTTTAGTTTATAACACTCCCAGACTAAAGTGACTTACAGAATTGGATTTAGTGGACCCTCGACCTCATACAGAAATATGGAACGAATGCCGAAATATCAAGAGAGATGGGTGGCCGTGAGTCTACTCTTCGTGGCAAGGTCAAAAAAGAATATTGTAGAGACTCTTCTGTGTTAGAAGACACATGACCTAGGAATTAGATTCCTTAGCCGGCTGACTAAAGAATGAGTTTTAGTTTGGATAGGTGTCAGATGCTTATGACTACAAGGTGCTAGGATTAGGTCATTACAAAGAAAAGACTCTTAAACGAGGTCAATATGAGGTATTCACTAGTGCAAAAAAATTATGGAGAGTACATATATTTTTTTTTATTTAGGAAAATGTAATCTTCCTTTTAAAACAACATAAAAAGACATATATTTTGAAAGAAATTCAAAAGTCAGTTCCAAAGGTCAGTATTAAGCGAACTTTCAAACTGTCGAAACAAAAATTAAGCAAACTTGGGGTTTTGTCAATGTATTGATCCACTTTAAATAATGACACCTCTTAGCCACCTGTTAGGGGTTAAAAAATAAGATTTTTGATTTTAGTTTCTGTTAAAGTGAAAAGAGATACCCCCCAACAAGGCGTGGACTGGGATCGCTATATTTTGGTTTAATTGGATGACTAATCAAAATCTAATACGTGGAAGGGATACTCTTACCACAGACGTAGATCAGCGCATTTGATTGGCTGACGAGTCAAAAAGTAGTAAAAAAATTAGAAATGATGTGATTGGTTAGCTAATCGGAAATGTTTGTTACCACGGGAATCCTCATTAAAAAATAGATGTTTTAGGGTTAGAGGAGAGAAGAGATCCGGTGTCCGTATCGAAGACAAGAGAATAAGAAAAGAAATCTCACCAAGAACTAAAGCCAGTCCAACAAAAGCCTCATTCTCTGAAAAATCGAATAAAATAGAAAGACTGCACCAGCTAAGTCTCTCAAACACAACAAAAGCGACGATTTATATATATATATATATATATATATATATATATATATATTGTTACAGTTGTTATCTTAGTCCCAACAAGACTAAAGGACCAGACAGGAAAAAACCCTCATGCGAGGTAGAACTCTTTGTTGCTGTGAATATGCTCTTGTATAATGTGTTTGTTTGATATCTTTTGCGTGAGGTAAATAAATATGGTAAAATGTTATTTCTTTGTATTTTCTTTAGTGACTCACTTTCACTGTTTATGGGCTCGCCCTAGGATTCAACAACTCCAATACTAGTGACACCGACATGAAGTGTTCCCTAACAGAGGAGAGTCCCCATTCAAAATAACACTAATATGCAAACATTAGTTAACAGAGTATTTGAGCATAGAGACGTTGTTCAAAAGAGAGCCAAGTCTGCAGCAGACAAACACTTTGGAGAAAGCAGTCTTTATTTGCTATGTGCAAGAGGAGTCTTTTAGAAGCCAATCGAAAAATTCAACAGTTCAGATGTCATCAAGCATATCAAGTGGTGTACTGAATAAACAGAAGTATAGAACTGATCCAATCTAAATGTACTGTTGTGACACAAATGGACGGTCGTAACATTACACGGCACAAATAAACGCTTTTAACGCTCCGGTGTTCAAATGGAAGTTCGTGCTGGTGTGGTCTCAACAGACATTTGTACTACTACATAGATTATTCCATCACCACGTGTCTAACATGTCCATAAGCGTAGTACTATGTCTTAAGTGTCGGCCAGACCTCGTGATAAGCTCACCGTGAGAAAAGTGACGAACACACAAAAACCCCGCTTCTACACTTTTAAAGTAGTCGTCGGGAAGAGCAAAACAGAGTATAAAAACAGAGTTGGCAGCGTTAGCTAAACGAAGATGAACATGCCATGAGGAGAGAGAGAGAGAGAGAGAGAGAGAGAGAGTAGACATATATTTTGAATTAACTTTCATGTTTCTGTTGTAGATCTAACATTGCTCGTTCGCCGATATCATCTTCACAGCTTCGTGTCTGGTATGAGACCTCTTTTTAGAGTTCACCCCAAAATAAGAGCAGCAAGTCTCGGCTGTCTTCGCATCATCGTGATCCAACTGACTCTATTTCGTTGCGTCCGGTCGCCAACTAACTCTTTTCCTTTTTTCTTAACGGCTTTCCTGTTTGAGTCTCCTTCAGCCAATCAGAACTCGTTGTCGATTCGCTGCCGATACGTTTCTATTTTTAACCCGGGCATCGCCATTTATTTAACATACATACTTACTCAGACTTAAATAGGTAAAGATGAAAAAAAGAGAACTTCACCAAATGAACCTTACAAATTTCTTGATATGAACAAATGTACATAATTCTTATTTATGGATTTGGATCATAATGCCAAAATACTGAAACTTCTGAACAGCTACACCAGGAATTGGAATACACCCGACTAAAAACTGATTGTCACTGCTGATGAATTTCAAAAATGCAATCTGGACGTGAGGGAGAACGATATGCAATAAAATTCTGTTTTAAACTTAGAAAAAATGCCACAGAAATGTATGGAATGCTTCAGACTGCTTTTCGACCATCTTGCATGAATCGAGTATCAGTTTTTGAGTGGCATAAGAGATTCAAGGAAGGCAGGGAATCTTTGAGGGATGATGAGAGGTGTGGCAGGTGTAAAGAAGTTAATACACCAGAGTTGATTGGCCAAAGGGTTAGGGTTAGGGTTATTATGTTGAGGTTTTAATGGTGTTCAGGAAGAGATTCCGTCGGAAGAGGCCAGCACTTTTCAAATCGGGTCAGTGGCATTTCCACCAGGACAATGTACCAGTCCACAACTCCATCCTTGTCACAGACTATTTGACTAAGATGGGCATTAAGACAGTTCCTCAGCCTCCCTATAGTCCAGACCTTGCTCCCAGTGACTTTTGGTTATTCCCTAAGCTCAGAGGCTGTCGTTATGAGACAATTGAGGAGATGAAAGAGTGTTGTATACTCATATGCAGATTCATGCAGAACACAACGACACAATGAAGACGAGCGACACAGTCTTTAGAAAAATGTGTACCTCTCACTTTATTTGTAAGGTTGGCGTGTGAGAGGGAGTTTGAGACCGAACAGAACTGCAATATATTGACCCCCACTCTTATGGCCATCAGCGTTCTCCAGGGCTGCTCAACCGGAGGCCCGGGGGGCCAGCTCTCTGCTGAATGCTAGCTTTCTCTACCGCATCTTGTCACCAACGGGTCTGGTCTCCAAACTAACTGACTTCCTGTCTTCACCGAGTTATATGATAGTTCAATCGCCCACTCAATCTTTAGAAAGGCATGTTTGATCTTCGTCAAGCGGAAATAACTGTCATGCAGTTCACAGATCACTCTCTTCCGGTGCATCAGTCTATGACTGTACCATGGGATTTTATCTTGTCCCATATTGCCAGCGAAGCCCGCCTACGCGATTTCTTCCCATAACTGCCATCGGAATGTGTCACTTCCACCGTCTTTGGAATGGCATGTTTGGCTGGGTCGAAGGTCAATATACAACAAGAGGCTGTGACGAAGGTCATTGACACGCTCACACAAGAGGACTTCCATTGCAGCCGGAGGAGATTACTTCGAAGGGGCCTAGAGTTTCATGTGTGTATTATCAATAAAAGTGCCTATACGAAAAAAGTCTGGAAACTTATTAAGTGTTTCGCGTAGAATCACCCCCAGTTTGGCATGCCATATAATAATTCAATTCTCAACAATTCAATAATGTCTGGATCTTATCTGCCGCCAACTGTAACACTATCTTCACATCTTTCTCTTGAGGCAGCAGTCAGTATATCCTTATCAAATCACTGCTTTACTTCTTTCTCAAAATCGACTCCCACCCACCCCTTACAGAACTCAAGTAATAATCTATTTTGTTTTTCAATATTATGGCTTACGACTTTTAAAACAACCCGACCATACACTTCTTACCATAGAAATCTTTATCCTAAATCTCAATTCACTCTTTCACTAAATATCCTTATCCTCAATCTCAGTCACTCTTTGACTACATATAACGTCGTACCAAATCCTATTTCGGTCTCAATCGCGCCCATTCACTCAGTAACTACCTGGTCCATGACCAGACTAAAATGTTTTTAAGAACACTTATGAGGGAAATAGAAAGGGGAAAGAGAGGAATAAAGTAAGAATTAAACATGTCTCCTTATTTGTAGTTGAAAGATTTCGCCTATTAATTCAAATGAAAAGTATTCTTTTATTTTATTAACTGTTTTTTTTTATTCTTCATAGTTCACATTTAAAATGATATAAAAAATAAGTAAACTTATAGTGGTAAAAGGTTTCAAACATTTTCAGAATTCATTTATTCATTGTCTCCAATAAACTTTTATTCTTTCAATTAGCGCTCTGTTACAGAACAATTTTTAGTTAATAATTTAAAAAAAAAACAGCATATTTTTAATTCATATTTTCATTTACCCTTAAAAAACTTAACGATAAAAGAATCTAAGAATTCCAGTAGTCAAATATTCTTTTATTTGGGGGAATTTTTTTGTCTATATTTAAAATATTATTTTTGAAAATGTGTCCCTAAACTAGTAAGTGGTTTGAAACATTATAACTTAATAAACTTTTTTTTTAAATATTGCAAAAATTAAAATTCAATTCCCAATTGCCTGTTGATAAAAATGAATTCGTTTAATTTTCCCTTTTGCCCTATAAAAATGTAACAATAAAAAGAAGCTAAGAGTTAAAAATGTATGAGTTAAAAATTCTTGTATTAATTCAAATGTATGAGTTAAAAATTTCTTGTATTAATTCAAATGAAAAGTGTTCGTTTATTCTAAAGATATTTAGTTTTATTTTATTCTTTTTAAATATTTGTTTTGTTTATAGTTACACTGATTAAAAATAGATATATTTTCTTCTAAGAAATATGAAAAGAATTCGTTTAAAAAATCAGTTTTAAGTTATCGATAAAAAATGCTTTTGTTTAATTTTTGTCATTTTATCTAAATTTTTTACCCTCTAAAAATATTAAATTAATGGTAGGTGCAAGAAAAAAAAAAGATAAGAAAAACAGATGTGTCATTACAATAAAAGAATCAAATAAAAGACTGTCATTACAATAAAAGAATCTTAGCTTTTATATTACAATTTCTTTTCCTTTTTTCACATTTAAAATAGTATTTTTGAAAAGGTTTGCAACATTTTCATTAGTTTTTTTAGTTCTCCAAAAAATTAAAAAAATTTTTTACAATTAGTAAATCACAAGACAATTTTCAAAAATTATTTAATCAATAAAAATCAATAGCTAAATTTTGTACTTTTCCTTATTATAAAGATAATAAAGTTCATGCGCAATTTTAATGCTCACAGACATCTCTTTTCTAAGTTATGGTCGATATGTACATACCAAAGCAGACGCGATTTTTTTCTATATATAGATTAGGATTATACGGATTTGTTTGTTTAATGGCATATCAACCTTCTTGGGTTATCTAATGCTAAATCTATTCCTCTAGAAGAACAGTAGAGGTACTATTTAACCAATAACTAGGAGGTTAAGGGGGTTCATACCTTTGCCAAGGGTATTTGTCTGAAAGTGAACATAATAGCTTACTACGATGCGGTAGTCCAGCACTTTAACCATTACTCTACGAGGACCCCCACCCGATTACCCCGAGTTTGAGATGTACTATCAACACTCTTATTGGTGCCTCTGCTCTTAATTTTTTACTTTTATTCTACTTTCTCCACTTCACCAACTTTTGTGTCTCCAATATCATTATGCAGCCTGTATCGAATTTCCAACATTTTCACTTTGGAAATGTGTGTACAAGTGCTTTCACTGAATAGACAAGATTACTACAAGCGCATCTATCAAGCTTATTACCAGTGTCATTTATCAAGCTTAGCTTACTTGTGGCACAAAGTCAAAAATATGGAACGAGTGAGAACAGAATTCCCTGTTAGCTTAGATCACTATCCATGGCACCACGCAGTATCAGGTAAACTCCATTCCTCAATTTTCCCTCGCTGCAAAAGCCTTCAATGTGAACCGCCTGGTCGCACCTGTAGCAGATCAACTTCGGTTACAATCCCTAACAATGCGCAGTCTCCGAAACCGTTCTTCATCATGTTGCATACTCATATGCAGATGCATAACGACACACAATAAGGACGACGACACAGTTCTTAGAAAAATATACCTCTCACTTTATTTGAAAGGGTTGTGTGTGAGAGGAAAGTTGGAGACCGAACAGAACTGCAACATATTGACCCCCACTCTATTGGCCATAACTGCGTTTCTTTCCCGTTCTCCTGGGATGCTCAACCGGGGGCTTAGCCTCTCTGGGTACTGGTTTTCTCTACCGCATCTTCTCTCTAACTGGTCTGGTCTCCAAACTGCCTGATTTCCTGTCTTCACTGAGTTATATAATAGTTGAACGTCCACCTTCTTCTTGTGGGTGTCACAATTTCGCACTCATTCACCCTGTCCACGGTTATAATATCCTGATCGACCGGATGCACCTGTTATTTACACAGGTGCATTTCCTATTTTGATAGTCCAGCTGGGTCGTAGGTCAATATACAACAATTACTTACCACTGAGATCTAAGCCACGAAGCTAGTCACATGCCTTACTTTTTTAGCCACATGATCACCATAAAACGACCTTGTCAAGTCACCGCTTAACCTAGTATTTCTTGCCAAATTTAACTTCTGTCATTTAAATAGTTTAAATGACGTTTATAAAACTCAGCTTGTCAACAACGACAATAATGATTGTAGGTAACACGAAAATAACATTTAAACCTAAAAAAATCCTTATGCACAAAAACACCTGATCCAATTCCTCCAAGACCCCAAAAGAAAGAGAAAATTCTGCTATTCATTCAAAGTCTACCATCAAGCACCACTTCTCCCATACCATGAACCAATCATTCGCTAACAATGACTTGTGAAAAAAAGAAAGAGGAGGATTACTTACGTGGTGGCGTCGGTATCGGGTGGAATAATCCAATTATTTATTGTAAAAAGAATACAAATGTGGCACATGGCCAAACAATGGAGGGGGAAGGCTGGACAACACTATCCTAAACTTTAACTTAACTAGACACATTCACTGACCAATACATATCTTCAAAATTAAAAAAAACACCACAATACCTCAAATTTAAAACATCACTATCACGCTACGTTCACCAAAACAACTCTAGTACTCCATGGACTTCTAACCTAGGACCCATATTTACTGAGTGGGGGGAGGGGGAAAATTTAAAATCAAAAGTAAGCTATATACATATATATACACATTGGGTCCCCCCGCAAACTAAGCAATGGCAGAAAGAGGAGTTAACCAGTCAAAAATAGTGCTTATGGAGAATAAGTACATAAATGATAATTAAACAAATAAACAATGAATAGATAAATAAATAAACACTCCATCGCACTCCTGGAGAACTCCAATTCCTGTCACCAAAACAGAGATTGGAAGGAGAAACAAAAGAAGGGGACTAAAAAACAACAAAAGGGGGCCAATGACCTAACATACTCCAGCTAAGTTAAAATAATTGGACAAACGGAACAAAAATGGTCTAAAATCTAATTTACCTGGGCTGAGTGGTCATGCACTTCCGGTAACCCAAAATCCTTACGTCCCTGTAATGTCGAGGTTGAAGATAAGGCTGGCTCCTACCACGCGACACACGCGCACAACAGTCACCTACCTTTTGCCAAACTCCAGCGAAGAGAATCTCTTTCTCTCGGACTGGATTTTTACTTTAATTTGGTGTTTAAAAAAGGACACCAGGGTCTGAGGAGAAAAAGTCGCATCCTCGTAGAGTTCCTTCTCTCGTCGTCCAAATCACGACATGCATAACGCCGAGTAAGCAGAGAAAAACATAATGTTCCTGTCTGTTCAACTTCAGTACCACATTGATGCCCACAGAACTGGCTTCCAGGACAAAGAACATTCCATTCAGGATGCGGACCATGAAGCCTTCAAGAAGCTTGTACAACAGCCGCACGACTGGGCAGTGAAAGAAGGCGTGGTCAATAGACTCCTCCAAACCACCGCACCGGCCGTACTCTGGCGAAATGGCCAATTGCGCTGTAAATAATTTCTTGCCGATCCAGGAGGCATTCCGGATGACCAGGCAGGTGAGGGAAGCCTCGTCATTATTAAGGCACTTCATCCCGGGGGTCCAAGGACACAGCAAGCGACTCTCCTCCGCCGTCACACCTAGCTCGCTAACTAAGCATCGACATAATGCCTTACTCGACAATGGCCGGCCATCAGAGAGACCTGTCTGCAGCCGAGAGAGAACTTTCAACGCATGCCGACATTCGCGATAGAAGGGGCACTCGTTTCTGTGCAAACAGTGGGTCTCCCCATCAGCGGAATGCACACTTCTAAGCGACGGGAAAGATCGTTTAGCGTCTTCTTTCCAGAAGCTCCCCGCCGCCGTATCCTGTGAACACGTCTGGTCTTGGAAAGTAAGACGCAAAGTATGGCGCCGCGTCTAGACCATCTTCGGATGGGTGAAGGTAACAGATCTCCCGTCGCACAGAACGAAACCTCTTAGCCCAGACGAACTGGAAAAGGATCTTTTCCAACTTGAATAGGATGGTGCACGGGATTGGAAGTACTGAAAGTCGATAATGGACCAGGGGGTAGATGTGCGAGCCGCACACCTCAGCCCAACCCTTTGGGGAAAGCCGCCTACGTAGCCACAACTCCGTCGCTGCTACGACCTTTTCTAGTTCTTTCGACCAATTTTTCTCCAATTGAAGATCAGGCCCGAACCAGATGCCGAGTATCTTGCACAGACCGTCCCTCCAAATGAAGGGGCAGGGAAGGGCACAGTCCTTCCAAGAACCCAACCGCAAACCGACGGGCTTTTCACGGTTAATCTTGGCCCCTGTCCCAGCTTCATACTTTCCGATTTTTTGCTCACTTCCTCCACCTCGGCACTGCTCATTACAAGCACGCTGACGTCCTCAACGTATGCAGTTACCTCACTGGACCCAGGTAACGTGAGGCCGCGTAGGGCCGGGTTTGTTTTTAGCTTGCGCAGAAAGCATGGGCGATAGCAGGCAACCTTGACGGATCGAGCGGGTCAACGCGAAAGGCTTCGACCTTTCTCCACTCCCCTCCACCATGATTTCGGGGGACGTATAAAGAAAACGAATCCAGGTGCGAAAGTGCAACCCGGAACCGGCCGCAGTCTACAGAAAACCGTGGTCAACCCTATCAAAGGCCTTGGACTGATCTAAATTGATCAGCGTGGCATTTCTGTCGACTTTTTCTACGATCGTGCGAACCAAATGAAGGCTGTCTTGGATAGTCCTACCCTTCACAGCACAAGTCTGCTCGGGACAAATCAGACTAGGCAGGACAGTCTGCAAACGGTCTGCTAGGATCTTCGCCAAAATCTTTAAGTCAGTGTTTAACATCGTTAAAGAGCGAAAATTACTAATCCCATCCCCACCATGTTTGTTCTTACGTAGCAACTTCATTATACCCTTGGTGAAGCGTCTGGGTATGGAACCCTGCCTCATCCAGTTGTTATAGATAGTGGCCAGCAAGGGGACAAACATGTGCGAAAACCTCAAGTACACTTCGTAGGGCAGACCATCGATTCCGGGAGACTTATCCGACCCGACCGATTTCATCGCTTTCCGGACCTCATCCTCTGCTATGCAACCCAGCCGCTTCAGTCGCCGAAAGACGGGGGCAGTCGGCAAGATAGGTGTCGAACTGAGCAGAGCTCAGTCCGGGCTCCCTGGTAAAAAGTTTTATTTGTAAGAAACTCCTTACAAATGGCTTCGTTAGTAGTTCGACGTTGCCTGTCCGGTGATGTGACACTGGCAATATGCCGATCAGCTGCATGCCTAAGTTCCTCGGCACGTAATTCTGGGGACATGTTCGTCGCCTCGCAAGTCATTCTTTTTAACCTAGCCCTAACTACCAGAGCTTGGTGCTCCTTGACTTGCAAGGAGGTCAGCTCGGCCTGAGCTATATTAACTTGCCCACTATCTCCCGCCATAACCGCCCTATCTAGCTTAGCCTTAATCAAACTTTGCTCCGCTACCATATCTATCTTGAGTCTCCTACTATAATTGGCAGCAAAGAATACTATCCTTAAGGTTACCCCACCAGCTATTTTCAATAATAGCCCCCGACAGCTCCCGCTTTATCATTAGTTCTAACTGGTTCCTGAAGTCATCCTCAGCCAAGAGGGAAGAGTTGAACTTCCAGTAACCAGACATCCTACTTCTAGCCTTATCTTACCTAATAGACACACATAATAATTTGTGGTTGGAATCTTTACAGAGATCAAAACTTGGACCACCTAAATAATCTAGGTCGACTCGCCTAACACTCGATCCAAATAGCTATAAAGCTGGGCCGAGGCGCCCCTACCGGTCCAAGTCCAAACTACCTTATTTGGATGCCTTCCGTGAAATTTGTCAACGAGATCCAACCGTTCGACAAACTCGCGAAAATGTCTGGCATCCAAAGTATTAGTACCCACACTAATAGCCCCTCTGTCTAAATTGGGATCAAGGACGAAGTTCCAATCTCCCACTAAAATCACCCGCTTCGATGGTATCACGTACGGCTCGATGTGCCGGAAAAAGGCAGGAAGCTCACAAGTAGCATTGGGCCCATAAACCCCAATCAATCGAAACGCCTTATCCTTTATGGTAACGCCCAGAACACAAAGTCTACCCGCCGGATCTGAAAGAACAAGAGCACACGTAGCGACCAAACGTCTACTTACCAGCCAGGTGACACGTCTGGAACGACCATCAAAATATGCTGAGAAGAACAAATAGTCCTTCGACAGAATATCCTCATGGAAGTTGGAATCAAAGTGAGTCTCCTGTAAACAACATATATCAATGCCGCAGCGCCGGAGGTATCAAAGTAAATGGGATGTCCGAGAGTCCGACCTCAGGCCGCGGCCATTCAAACAAGCAAGCCTTAAATCCATCATGAACATTACAGGGGTTGAGTGCCCGAACTGAACAGGGCTGGGGTCAGGACGCCGACGGTCTGGCTCATCGAACCTGTGGCCATCTCATTTGTGACGGCTCCGTCATGAGCGAGACCCCCTATGTCCCGTGGATATGTCAGTTTTACAGCTCTATAAAGGGAGAGGTGCAACACAACAGGGACCCTCCCAACAAGGCCTTTACACGAATGAAGACCATCCTTAATGTATGATAGAGGGCCGAGGGCCTCGTTTGCTTCACCTAACATTTTCATGACACCTTCTGACCCTCGACCCTTGCGAATGACGGTAGTGATCCAGGCGTTAGGAAAGTTTCGAGGGTACTCCATATTTCGACCAAGGTGACCTCCTTGAAATTGTGAAGGACCCTCAAGTCTTTTAAGAGTTGCGGCTGGACCTTATAGAGACGATCTAGGACCCCCTCAGCCACCTGGCAAATGTTGGATCCCGAATGGTGATGAGGTTTGCCTTTTTTCTCTTGTTGTTTCGGGACCTCATCCCCCAAGCTGTCTGCAGATGAACTCCGCTGCCGTTTCTAGGGAGTTGCAGCAGGAGATGCTGCTGGTGGTTCGTTAGCTGGTGGAGAAGGTTTAATGACTGGCGTGTCTAACGGTAGCGGAGGGGGAATGGGTCTCTTTTTAAGTGGTTTTAAAATGGTCATTAGTGGAGGAGGCATGGATCTTTGAGGTGATGTGGAAGGTAGTCTGATTGTTCTGGGCTGCTTTGGAGATGAAGGGGTGGATTGAGAGGGTTCTGGTCGTGAAGACGATTTACCCGCCTGATTCAGTCGCTTTTTGAAATCCAGGAGCTTCTCAAATTTCTCCCGGCCTGGACTGAAGGATCTGACCTAGGGAGGAGTGGGCTGTTTAGGGGGAGTTTTGGGTGGGTATTTATACTTAGGGGAGTTTATCTTTTAAGTTTGAGGGGGTGGACTTGGACTGAGTTTGTGAGGGGGAGTGAAATGTTGGTGTCCACCTGAGACTACTTTCGGGAATGAGGACCCGCAGGTCTGATCTTCCTCCCACCTTTTCCCACAGTCAGCCACTCGGCCCTTGACTCTTCGGTGGTAGCCGTAGAAGACAAAGAGGGAGTGGGGGATTGCTTCCCAACCGAATCCGGGGCCATTGCTCTGACTGTGGGCGAGACAACCTGAGCTTCCTTTTCGTCATTCGCCATGACAGGTGAGAGGGTGCCGGGGTTTAGGTCGGGCTTTTGGGGGGCCTTCTTCCCCGGGCAAACTGCGGAGAGGTGACCAATCTCGCCGCAGCGTCAGCGGAAACGATGACTGGGGGCCGGCGCCCTTCCAAATCCAACCAGTTGGGAATGGAGTAGAAGGTTTTACAGTCCAACATGATGTCGAACCCCCATTCCCCGCGCATTCCATTATGTGTGGTCGAGACGATGTCACCAAATGTTAGCATAAAAGCGGCTAAATTTGCGTCTCTGAGGAAGCTATTATACTAATATGATATATCAATATACTGATACCGTGGTCCACCGCCGTCCCATATATTCAGTTCTGAAGAAATATTCCTTGTTTTCCAGGTTTTTTGTGTTAGGGCAACGGCTTCTTCAACGGTCGGTATCAAAATATCCCAGAAAGCGTAAGCGGTACCAGCTTGTACCTTTTCGCCCAGGCTGGATAGTTGACGCAATACCATGTCTTTGGTGGGCTTAACGATCTTACGAGACCTTTTATCTACAACAAAAACAAACACCGTTCTTTTCTTTTGGTCTCGCCTTTCTTCCTCCAAATTGAATATAAGACCATGCTCCTGCACTTCGCTGGAGATGGCCTTTGCCCGCTGGAGTAAGTCATCGACGTCGACCTGAATTTTCGGTGGCACTGTCCAAATGTTTTCTATGGGAGTAGAAATTGTGGTTTTGTTAGGGGATTTATTGTTTTGGTCAGGAGGAGGGGTATGTTTGACAGATGGTAATTTTACATTTTGGTCAGAGGGAGGGGTATTTTTGTTAGAGGAGGGTAATTTCCCGCTTTGGTTTCTGTGGGGAGACGGTGATTTCTCTCAGGGAGAGGGGCATTTATGGGTGAGGGTGAATTTGTTTTTCTTTTTCGGGGGGGGTCACCTTTACTGGGGGTGAATAAAGCCTTTATGGCCGAGTCGTCTGACCGACTGGCCATAAATGAGGGGACGGCTAAAAGATTAAATGGGTGATGGGGAAATGAAAAAAACTAAAGGAAAAAAGAAAAACGTTCCAACTAGGCCAGAAATCTCAGTCCAGCCGGCTCTCTGCGTCAGGCCGTCGGCATCCTCACCCCGGAGGATTTCCGGTTCCTAGTCGACACTGAGTAAGGTAAGTGGGTCTGATGACTTTAAACCTTGCCACTTTGAATATGAGGAGACTAAGAGATTTAAAAATGTGTGCGCACTTGGTTGCTGAACTAAGGAACTCAGAGTAGATGTTGCTGCAGTGCAGGAGACTCACTCGCTGCGGACTGTCGGATGCTAGAGAACGATTTAAACGTCTTTTCAGCATACGGCAGGTGATGGGGGCCGTCTGGTTGTGGCCGATGTTGCCGTTAAAAGTTTCAAGTTCCGGCTGGTTGTGGTTTATCATATTTACCCAACCCCTCCGCTCGGGCAGGATATGACACAGGGTCAATTTTTTAAGCGGAGTTTAACAGGTTTGAATTCAGAGTTTTCCTTCTCCTAGACTAGTTGCTTCACCAAGGCTGAAGAACCTAGTCTGCCCTACTATTTACCCATAGTTAGAGGGAGAATAATTGGATTCATACTTTTCCCAAGGGTATTAGTGCTATGTGAAATGCAATCAGTCCAGGATTTCAACTCGTGTCGCCGTATCCAATTCCTACGACGATAACCATTACACCACGGGTACCTCCACTGGTTGTGGTTTATGCGCCCAATATCGTTGCAGAGAGTGTTTCCTTTTTTCGTCGGTTGGCGCCGTTCCTGGACGATTCGAAGCGGCTAGTCTTAATCGTTGATTGGAATGCGATCTTTGATCCCAAGATAGATAGGGTTGGGCAGGGAGCTAATAGGTTGGGAAGATGTGAAAGCAGCTTTGTCGGCCTTATTATGACTCGTCATGACTTGGTCGACAGGTTTCGTCTGGATCAACCGGGGTGGGAGATGTGGACGTGGCTAGATAGCTCGCCATCTACTAAAGTAGGTTCCTACTTGGACAGTGTTAGTGAGAACAGCTGAGAGTGATTTCGTTAGTTGCCCCACGTTCCACTTGATAGCGTGGACTGACCATAAACTTCTTAGGGTCAGTCTGCGGTTAGCTAATAAGCCTAGTCTGGCTGGCTACTGGAAGTTCAATACCTCCTGACTGGAGATACGGGACTTTCAGGACCGGCTAGAATCCCTAATTAAGCGGGCGTTAGTGGGGGCGGTTACCGGGAATAGGAGGTGAGTTTCTCTAAAACAGAGGATTAGACGTTTCGCCACCAAGTACGGTCGCCAGATCAACCAAGGAGGCGAAATCTATAGAAGATAGACTTTCTCGGGCGGTGGCTGGGGGGGGGGGCTCCCTAACCATAGAGCTAGCTAGGTGGAACCTTGAGCATGAGACTAGCGAGCGCTACAAGGGATTCGTAGTTAGATCTAGGTTAAAAAGAGTTCTCAACGAAGCTGTGAAATCAAACGCGACCGCGCGCAAGGAAGAAGTGCGAAGGTTTCCCGATTGGTATATCGATTCTGCCAAATCCCCGGATGGACACGTGCTGTGATCGAATCGCGAGATGAGTAATGCCTTTCGGGCGCACTTTTGTGATCGCTTTGCCCGCTGAGCTGATCTCCCGCTTCAGGAGTTTCGCAGCTATCTTGCCGGCTTCCCCCGCCTCGAGGCGGTGGAAGCGACTAGCTGCGAGGGTGTGATTACTAAATGCGAAGTCCGTGATGCGTTGAATCAGGTCGGCCTCAGCAAGTCGCCAGGACTAGATGGTTTACCCTACGAAGTGTACTTGAGGCTGCCGCACATGTTTGTGCCTATTCTGACGGATATATTCAACCATTGGTCCGCCCAGGGAGCCATCCCTGGTAGTGTTACCAAGGGCTTGATCACATTTCTAAAGAAAGGCAGCAAGCATGTTTGGGAGGGTCTAGATGATTACAGGCCCATAACTCTGCTTAACACAGAGTTAAAGATTTTGGTCCGGGTCTTAGCGAATCGTTTACAGCTTGTCATTAGCGATCTGATCGGCCCCGAGCCGACCTACGCTGTGAAGGGAAGATCGATCCAAGACAATCTGCACTAGATTCGCGAGGTCCTGGAGGGGATAGAAGACGGTACGGAAGCCGCACTGATCAGTTTACATCAGTCCAAGGCCTTCGATAGAGTTGACCATCAGTTTTTGGTGACTGTTTTGGAGACTGCCGGATTCCAACCGGAGTTCGGCAGATGGATTAGCATGATGTACCACAACACTCAGGCAGTGGTGCAGGTGAACGGAAGGCGTTCGAGGGCGTTCGCGATCGAGCGTTCAGTCCGGCAGGGCTGCCCCACGTCTCCTCTTCTTTATGTCCTCGCTTTGGAGCCTCTGATCCGTAGGCTTAGGGATAGGGGGACAAATCCGGCCCTGCGCGGTGTCCCTTTTGCTGGCCCTCTTACGGCAAGGGTTTCTGCGTTTGCCGATGATATCACAGTCTTTGTATCCCGCCGCCTGGATATAAAGACTGTGAGGAAGGCGGTTGGCGAGTACGAGCGGATAGCAGGAGCCAAGGTAAATTTTGACAAAAGCGAAGGTTTACGGCTCGGTGCTTGGAGGGATAGCGATACCCTTCCAGGGCCCTTCCGCTGGAGTGACGGACCCGTCCACATCTTTGGGGTGTGGTTCGGGCCCGACCTCCAACAGGAGCGAAATTAGTCGTAAGTACAAGCTAAGATGAATGCTCGGGTGGGAACCTGGTTTTCAAGGAGGTTGTCCTTAAAAGGCAGGGCGGAGGCGTGCGCCGTCTACGTCTTCCTTTTGGTCTTTTACCGATTGCCCGTACTTCCTCTGCATAAGGCACGTCAGGTGGCGCTTCAACAATCTCTCTCCAGATTATTTGGGGGAGGCCGAAGGCCGATGGTCCGTAGACAGGTCTGCATCCAACGTACGCGCAACGGGGGTCTGGGTATGCCTAATCTGGAGAACCACTGACTTGCTGAAAGACTTGCATACTTTGTCTGATCCTTGACGGAGGACGCAGTGTGGAGACGAAAGGCGAGTTGAACTTTTCCTCGCCTCAAGTCAGACCCAAAGGCTGAAGGTCGACGTAAGCCGATGGGCGAAGCACTGTTTGTCCGCGAGTGCCGAACGGCCCTTCGTAACCTTCTGGGGTCCAGTGACCTTTCAAGGATTCGGAAGGAACTATATCGGGAGTTAGTGGTGGGTTCCGACTCGGACTCTCTTAGCGAGCGGCGCGGCTGAACGTCGGAAGAGATCCGCTCCCAGTAGAATTGGGCGCCAGGATCGAGCTTCTTGAACAACTCTGAGTTCTCGCTCACCTGACGACTTCCACGGAATGCGTTACCCCTTCTCGGCTTGATCTTCAGGGCGAGCCTGGCAGATATGCCTGATTGTGTTCGCTGCGGCAGTGGTTTAGAAGAAACGGCTGAGTATGCCTTCTACCACAGCGAGCGAGTTTGTCCATTCTGGGATCACGTCGGGAAGTGGACGGCTCGCATCGAACCCAAGCAGCTCGTGCTGCTCGAGGTTGGTTACGTCGTAAACAACGTTCTTCCTTCGTTTCAGAGTGAGAAGCGTGTGGTGTTTCTCGCGATCCCAGCTGTAGCTCGAATGGTGATTTGGACGACGTGAAAGAAGGGATTGTGTGACGATGCAAACTTTTCTCATCGTGATCTGGTTTTGTATTTTAGGCATCAGCTTAGGGTCAAAATCAGATGCGATAGAAACCGCTTGGATCGCATAACATTCAACAAAAGGTGAGTGATGCAGTGAACCTGGTCGTACGAAAGGGGGCAACGTTAGAGTTATCCTTCCCTCCTCTTCCTGCCCATGGTGACTTCGGCCCGGTCCTTACCCTAGGTAAGTAGGCTTTCATTGTCCTCCAATCCCTAGTTAGCAGTATGTTGTTAATCTTCGTTCCCGTCACCGTCGTTACCCTCCAAGACCGTTTCCATACCTATACTTTTTATACACTAACCCTTACTCCAGCACGCCTTTTCTAAAGATCTTGGAATCTCACTTGTATAAATTCATGCTACCTATCCTCACCACTCCCATCTAGGGTAGGTCCGGCTTGTTTTCGGTGTTTTCAGACACCGGAAAACAGTCGGCCTCCATTTCGTTGACAGGGGGATGGGAGGGTAATCAACGGGGAATTTTTTCTTGGTTTTCACTTTTTTCGTTTCATTGTATTTCGGGGTTTTTCTCCCATTCCCACCATATAAAACTCATTGTAAATAAATCACAATTTGTAAACAAAACCATACATTACATCCAGGGTTTTAAGTAGGTCTTGTCACAGAGAAAATATGGTATTTTGGTGGCAGCAGCGCGCTTGGTGGTGGATGGCTGGTAATATATTGTAATGTTGAATGG
The DNA here is from genome assembly GCA_963585895.1 of Sepioteuthis lessoniana. Taxonomy (NCBI): domain Eukaryota; kingdom Metazoa; phylum Mollusca; class Cephalopoda; order Myopsida; family Loliginidae; genus Sepioteuthis; species Sepioteuthis lessoniana. The sequence continues at coordinate 75,377,962 of OY757907.1, forward strand.
GTCGACGAATGTGGCTAGCTAGGTGCCCATAGAACATATAGTTAATGCATGATCGCTCCCTTCCCCTTCCCCACAAAAACCTTCCATTTGTAAGTAAATGGAAATAATAGTTTACTGGCGACAGGTTATTGCAAACCTCTATCTAGTTTCCTTCTTCTACGGAAGTCGTTACCACCACTTCTTGGCAGAGCAGATAGCTCATCTCTTGTTACTAGTTGCTCTCTGTCTCTGCCACCTTACCCTACTTTGTTAATTGACCCCAGTTGGGGGGGGTCGCAAGTGGCATTCCTTTGCAACACCTAAACCTTACGCGACCACTTGGGTAATCCCTCTTCAACGTCAGAATAAGTTTTTTCGACAGAATAGACAAGATTACTACTGGTGGTATACCGGGACATTGGCCCAGCGGTTAGAGTGTTCGCCAATGGCCCGGGAGACCTGGGTTCAATCCCAGGTCGAGTCATACCAAAGACTTTAAAAATGAAACTTGATACCACCTTGCTTAACACTCAGCATTATAAGGTACGGTTCAAGGGTAAAGTGGAGCAATCCTGGGAATGGAGTAGCGCCCTCCCCTACACCTTGGTGTAGTAGCTATCGAAAAGGGAGCCTTCGGGTCACCCTCGACTATGGTCGCTAACTTTTTTACTTTAACTTACTACTGGTGGTATTTATCAAGTTTAACCGGTGCCATTTATTTTAAATTTATCGTACAACAGAGAAGAGGTTATTAGGGGAGGTTAAATTTGTTTTATTTTACATTTGTGACAAAAGGTAATGTTGCTTCATTTTAAACGAACGAGATAGTTTTCATTGAACGTATAAATTTTGAATATAAAAAAAGTTCCGCCAATTTATGTAATATCATTAACGTCTTTAGTTCCTTTGTAAGGTGTCAAATCGTTTAGATATGTTATTTTAGTGACACTGTAAATCAAAATATGTATCTTAATCATTGATGTAAATATTTTTAAAATACTGATTTGATAATTGGAGTTGTTTTAGGGATATTATTTTGTCTATATTGAATAAGTCAGTCTTGCCATCAGGTGAGCAAACCGTTGCTTTTGTGTTTTTGTAAAGCATCATTATAGCAGTAAGTTTCTTTGGGAAGACCATATGCTTATAATATTTGCACCGTTTTCCCTCTGCGTATGGAATCCAATGCTTTGGAGTCCATGTGTTTTAAACTAGAAGGAACCATCTAAACTTTAAGTGGTTGGTTTCTAAAATTAGTTGACAAGTTCACATATCTCGGCAGCAATATCACATCTATTGAAAGTGATGTCAACATATGTCTAGCGAAGGCGTAGACTGCTATCGAGAGGTTATCGATTATATGGAAGTCTGATCTATCCGATAGAATAAAAGGGATTTCTTCTAAGATGTGCCACTTTCAATACTACAGTATGGATAAACCACATGAGCCCGAATAAAACGCATGGAGAAAAGGCTAAAACAGCAGCTGTACGGCAACTAACTTCCCATCTCAAAATCCATTCAAATAAAACGAACAAAACATGCAGGATACTACTGGAGAAGCAAGGACTAACTTATAAGTGACCTTCTTCTATGCACCCCTACACATGGATGCGCCAGTGTTAGCCGACCAACAAGAACTTATATTATCTCTGTACGGACACTTGATATAATTTGAAGGACCTGCCGAGAGAGATGGATGACAGGGACGGAGAGAGAAAGACTCGGGGAAATCCGTACTCTAAGCGCTACTTCATGAGATGATGATTTTGTCTATATCTCCTTTGTTTTTAACAATCTTTCACTTTCCTACCATTTTTGAATATCGCTCTTACCAACACCCACATCGGCACCCGCAGTTATCGAATCTTGGTAGGCTTCCTGTTGGCTCCATACACCCAGTTTAAAGCAGGGAACGCTATTATTAATATCATGACTGTTATCAACGTTGTTCAAACTTGCTGTGGAGCAGGCATTTTGGCTCTGAGAATAGTTTTCTAACTTTAAATTTTAATGCTGAAAGTGAAAAAACTGTATTCATTTGAATTTATAAATATTATTATTAGAGATGAGACAATAGAGTAACGTTACATCTCGTCATGAGTCATAACCCTTTCATCACGGTCAAAAAATATGACAGCGAGTGCACAAAGTAGATTTCTTACTGCATCGACATATCTTGGATAAATGAAAGGCATCATAACCAATGTTCTCGAAAACAAACAAATATACCGATATTTTCTTTCTTTTTCCGACAGACTCAAGCTAGCATAAGTATAAAAGCTATGTCTCCAGCCGAGCCAAATACACATGATACTCTATTTTCAGTTCTATTTCAAACAATTCAGTTTAGCATAAGTACACATTTTAATTTTCAAAAACATTTCTATTTCAAGCTATTCAGTTTAGTCAAACAGTTCTAATTTAAATAATTCAGTTTAGTATAAGTAAAATTTTTGTTTACACACAGTTAAATGTCAAAAGCAATTCAGTTAAGCATAAGTACGCAGTTTAGTTCTATTTGACCCATATATAGGGCCCTTATCAGATGCTACCACTCTTGGCCAAATTTGACCTGGGAGCGATGGCTATGAAGGGGTGCTCTGCATCCCCCAAAGCCCCAGGATTACTGGAACCTCACCATCAGATGGTTTAGTGTCATATCTAGGACACTCATTGGTGGTGGGGTGGGGGTTGTATCCCTCTGCAGAGAAGCAGTCGGTGTATTTTACAGGCCTAGCCGATTGAGCAATGGAACAGAGTTAGATATATGTGTGTGCATATGTATGTATATATGCATATCACAGTAGACATTGAGTAGGTGTGTACATATGTATGTTTTTGTGTACATATGTGTATGGTTGCGAGTTGACTACAGGTATGCATATGTGAGTACGTGTATGTGTGTGCGTGTATATAAATATATATATATCCATACAGGTGCCTGGACGTATCTGCACGGGTGTGCTAAGTGGATGTGTAACCGTATGTATTCTATATGTGAACCACTCAACCACTTCTCTCAGATTAAGAGGTCAGATAAAGCTAAGCCGCGACTTAAAAGACTTCAGTTTTATAGTCCCACTTTTTAGGGTGTCCAGGAGACTGGCAGTACTTTTATACCCAGTCTATAAATGGTCCAAGGGCCGGATGTATATATACAGATGTAGCCAGAGATACAAAAGTAATTGGAGTGCTCGTCAGTCAGCAAGAGACATGGAAAGTTACGCCAAGCCTGAAAACCTAGCAGTCAGTTTAGATAAGTTAAGGGTGCCGCGACCGGCCGACAAACCCTTGCCGCGACCTGCCGATAAACCTAAACATATCAAATTACACGCCCGAGTTAGGACGATTATATCCGAGTACGACCGGAACTGACTAAGCCCTTTTTTTCTTTCTAACGACCTTGACATCTAGTTATAGCTAAAAGAAAAGGGAGAATTAAAATTAATAACATTCACAAAACACTTCGGCCAAAAATTACCTGATAAGACTTGAACTAATAGTCGTCGCCAGCCTATCGCAGGTTAGGAAAATACTTTACGGCTACACTCATTTTTTATCAAAGAATTTTATATCCACGCGGCTGGAGCTGTGTGTCACAGCACCTTCGAAATATCAGCAAGCCCTTTTCAACCCTCGTTGGCACGCCCCCGGCTTTTTAGCTGGGCCGTCTGGCATTCGTGCCGGATGGGTGCTCGAAACCAAGAGCAGACTCGGGGCCGAATAGGCCCCCAGCTTCGGCTGGGCAACCTTCGGGTGGGCGAGCTGCACTTTTGTCCCCTTTGTACGGCACTAGACCAAGCGTCTAGTTTAAGCCGTAAACTGGCATACGTGCCCGGACCCACATTTGGGTTCGTGAAACCGCTTGCCTCATCAGGCTCACATTGCACTAAGTGAGCCGATGAGCAGCACAGACAAGCAGGGTTCGAGTCTCGGCTCCTTCCCGACCTTCCCCTCCCCTTTATCCCCACTCTAATTGGCCTTCGGGCTTTTGACCTTGTGTCAAGTCGTGTCTGGTGGGAGGCAGCGACAAATATATGGCACGCTCCTAGCGAAGCTCATTAAGGAGGAATCCTGCATTCTGTGCGGTCGCATTCACCTTAACTTCCGACGTTGATCCCACTTCTCGTGGTAGATCCCCTTTTTTTTTCCCACCTACATAGGTATGCACAAAGGTCCTTTTTAGGACCATAAGAGGTCTCTGTCTGCGGGTCAGAGCATCTCTGACTGGTCAGTAATGATCAGTCGAAGTAGACGGCCAGGCGGCAAACACGAAGACGGATTCTAAGACCAACCCGTCTTAACTCTCACTCGGTTCCGATAGTCCGATAAGCTGCGCAGCGCTAATGGCACGGACCAGCCTTTAGCTACGGCTTCACTATCTGCGCAGCGCTAAGATAACGCCCATCTTAGCCTCGGCCTCATGGCCTGTTCGCTCGTCAGCTCGGCTTTGACCCGACAAAGCCTTCGCTCTCGTCCGCTCGTCCGCACGGCTTTGACCCGACAAAGCCTTCGCTCCTGTCCGCTCGTCAGCTCGGCTTTGACACGACAAAGCCTTCGCTCTCGTCCGCTCGCCTGCACGGTTTTGACCCGACAAAGCCTTCGCTCCTGTCCGCTCGTCAGCTCGGCTTTGACACGACAAAGCCTTCGCTCTCGTCCGCTCGTCCGCACGGCTTTGACCCGACAAAGCCTTCGTTCCTGTCAGCTCGCCCGCACGGCTTTGACCCGACAAAGCCTTCGCTCTTGTCCGCTCGCCCGCACGGCTTTGACCCGACAAAGCCTTCGCTCTCGTCCGCTCGTCCGCACGGCTTTGGCGCGAACCTAGCCATAGCCATTGTCCGCACGGCTTTGACACGGCAAAGCTTTCGTTCCCGTCCGATACGTCCGCACGGCTAGGGGGCCCAGCAAGGCCCTAGCCTTTCCTCGACCTCGACACTCTTGCAAGGTACAACGCAGTCCACGTAACGACTCGCTGTTACGGACTGTTCTACCACTGCAACAACTGGCTCACGTACGACCCGCTGTACGAGCCAGAAACCAAGCCGACACACCCCCGGTTAATCATACATATCGTCATAACCGAGGATGTCGATCTACCGAACACGACGCTCTTGCAAGGTACCACGCAGTCCACGTAACGACTCGCTGTTACGGACTGTTCTACCACTGCAACAACCGGCTCACGTACAACCCGCTGTACGAGCCAGAAACCAGGCCGACACCCCCCCGGTTAATCCAACATATCGTCATAACCGAGGATGTCGATCTACCGAACTCGACGCTCTTGCAAGGTACCACGCAGTCCACGTAACGACTCGCTGTTACGGACTGTTCTACCACTGCAACACCGGCTCACGTACGACCCGCTGTACGAGCCAGGAACCCAATCGACACACCCCCGGTTAACCACAACATACCGTCACAACCAGGGATATCGATCTACCAAGCTGTACTCAACGACCAGCACCGACCATCTAGCTGTACTCAACGACCAGCACCGACCATCTAGCTGTACTCAACGACCAGCACTGACCATCTAGCTGTACTCAACGACCAGCACCGACCATCTAGCTGTACTCAACGACCAGCACCGACCATCTAGCTGTACTCAACGACCAGCACCGACCATCTAGCTGTACTTAACGAACAGCACCGACCATCTAGCTGAACTCAACGACTCGACCGACCTCAGCTTACCAGCATCCAACATCTAGCTGCACCCAACGACTCGACCTACGCCAGCGACCCTCGTCGAACGCCCAGCTGCGAACACATACAACCGCCACGAACATTTACATTCACGCTTGTAAATACGACGAAATAAATTGTCATTTATAATTATCATAATCTCACCTTTGTTCCTTCATATTGCTTTGGCTGTCCTTATTCACATAAATTCATTTGCGGGGTCGACATACTTATAGGCCCCGCAACAAGGGATTTTCGCCAGCCGTCTACGTAGCAAAAATGAGAACTCCGCACACACCGTCATTTTGCGAAGTGTCACACACTCCTCTGTAAACGTTTTGTTTTCGTCTTTTTCTTCTCTTGTGAATTTGTCTCGGGCTCATGTACTTCGATCCAAACCTGCAGAAAAATATTGAACAGCGTTGGGGTGACATTGTTCAGACGAAGGTGCATCAGCCGCGGAGAGATATTCCCACAGCCATATGTAATATCCTTTACTTCCTGATCTGAAGGATCCTAAACATAACCAATCATCAACATATTTTCTTGGAATCGACAGATAACTCACATCGCCATTCTTCTCAACTTCACAAGCTACTTGCATATAGAAGCTCCATTCTTAATACGGATCACAACCACCCAATTCCCAACCACGCAGCTTAGCGAATCCATTGAACCATCGTAAGAATTTGAGCCGCGTAAAAACCCCTCAATTAATTGTTTTTGCGCTGACACAAGTAACCCACATTGAACCCTCAATAATATTCTAGTCCATATAATTTACATGCTGTGCAAGAAACCCATATAGCAACTCTATCTGTGACCATAATAACCCTACGAGGAATACTCGGTTGTCCATAATAGTAAAACAAGAAATACTGTTCATGTTCTAAGCACCAACTTTTCCATTCAATAAACGACTTTTTCACATACCCTTTGGTGCCGCATAACTCGCTCACACACAAACAACAAATATATTGAATGCAAAAGGAAGACTGTTCATGGAACTTTGAACAAGAAAACTTGTTTCACGAAACGGACATTTGTATTGTAAAATTATCTTGTATATTCCATTTACAAATACACCCTTCCTTGTTGTTAGCCTATTTGTTTGTTACCATTTCATTCTACTGCCACTAAAATGGTGAGAAGTACTCATCAAGTAAGCCTTTCCTCTTTCCCCATCTTTTTCTCTCTTTCTTTGCGTTACCAACATTGGATTTATAACAGTAATAACTAGTCTGTGAAACAAGCAACAGAAGAACATAGGAGATAGTGAGAAAGCAGAGTCAGGAATGAAATGAAAATGACTGGCGACTTCTACTGAGGATATATAAACAGTATTTCATAATGAATTTATCAACTTTTTCCAGAAAAAATGCAATCACAGCAATTACGTCTCTTTGCCGTAATGAAGGTAGAAAAGGTATCTTTTCAAATACGAGGATCATTAAATAAGTTTCCAGACTTTTTTCGTACGGGCACTTTTATTGATAGTACACACATAAAACTCTAGTCCCCTTCGAAGTAATCTCTTCCGGCTGCAATGTACTTGTTGTACCGTTCCAACAACTTCTGGAAGGCCCCATGGAAGTCCTCTTGTGTGAGCGTGTCAATGACCTTCATCACAGCCTCTTTCATCTCCTCAATTCTCTCATAACGACAGCCTGTGAGCTTAGGAAATAACCAAAAGTCACAGGGAGCAAGGTCTGGACGATAGGGACGGTGAGGAACTGTCTTGATGCCCATCTTGGTCAAATAGTCTGTGACAAGGATGGAGTTGTTGACTGGTGGAAATGCCACTGACCCGATTTGAAGGATACTGGCCTCTTCCGACTGAATCTCTTCCTGAAGTCCCTTAAAACCTCAACATAGTATTCCTTGTTGACTGTCTGTCCAGTGGGAACCCAGTGTATGTAGATCATGCCAGTGCTGTCAAAAAAAGGGATCATCAAAAATTTGTGGGTGGATTTGCTCTGTCTGGCCTTCTTGGGTCTGGGAGAGCCAGCATGCTTCCACTGGGAACTTTGTCTCTAGGTCTCTGGGTCATAGCAGTAGATCCAGCTTTCATCACATGGCATTTTTTCCAAGTTTAAAACAGAATTTTATTGCATATTGTTCTTTTAATGTCCAGATTGCATTTTTGAAATTCACCAGCTGTGACAATCAGGCTTTAGTAGGGTGTATTCCAATTGCTGCTGTAGCTGTTCATTTGAACCTGAAATCATAAAAATTGGTCAGTCATCTCATAAGATATATAGCAACAACATAGTGAATTTTTAAGAGTCTACAACAACTTTAAATGCCTGTACAAAAATATTCTGGAAACCTATTGAATGCACCACGTATCTGCAAAATTGTGTGTTAGCCAACAGCCAACCAGAAGCAAAATAATGAAAAGGATAGGGAATATTGACTACAGAAATTTCACTTAGTTTATTTCTAATGTAATTTATACATAAAATATATATATTGTAAAAAACAATTGCATGATCTGTCAAGAGAAACGGAAAAAGAACATATAAAAAAAATGAAAATATGCTTAATTATTAATATCATGAGTAAGGATATCAAGAAAAGTAAACATGATATAATCATATGCATGATAAAATCAATTACCTGACATCCAAAAGGAACAATTGATAATTTTACAGTTAAAACAATAAAAAATATTTAAATTAAAGCTTCCTACTTTTTATCTATTTTTACAGATATAATAAACACCAATATAAAATTTCAAAAGCCAAAATAATCAGTTTTAAATCAAAAGAACAAGTTTACCTGGTATTAGAATAGAATCTTTATTCTTTCTCTAAATAGTTATGAAAAAGCAAACTGTAAGCAAAATACAAGCAGAAAAGAACAGAAATTTTCCCCTGCATAATAAAAGTAAGTTAGCGACCATAGTCGAGGGTGATCCGAAGGCTCCCTTTTCGATAGCTACTACACCAAGGTGTAGGGGAGGGCGCTACTCCATTCCCAGGATTGCTCCACTTTACCCTTGAACCGTACCTTATAATGCTGAGTGTTAAGCAAGGTGGTATCAAGTACCATTTTTAAAGTCTTTGGTATGACTCGACCTGGGATTGAATCCAGGTCTCCCGGGCCATTGGCGAACACTCTAACCGCTGGGCCAATGTCCCGGTACTAATAAAAGACATAAAAGACATAAAAAGCTAAAAATTAACATCACAATGAATGCTTCAAGTAATCTCAACATATATAAAAAGCACACTGACTATTTGTATATATGCACTTATTCCTCATGCAACCTATTCTCACTACAGAGTAATGCGAAAATATAATAGTAATAAGGCATATTAAATTTCTTTTCTAAAAGAATAAACACAAAAACATACAAATTCAGATATTACCATGATTTTGTTTTCACAAGAATTAATATCATTACATAATATCTCTTGCTCTTTAATTTTCTTTCATTCTCGCTTACTAAAACTTTTAATACTTTCTCCTTTTTCTGTTTACTTGAGTAATTTGAAAGTAAACCGGATGGTCATTCATTCTATCTCCCCAACATGAGTGATACCATAGACATAAAAAACTTTATATATACATAATCCTGTAATTTATGATAGGAACCATACTAGTTATGTATATTAGAATTAACCAATTTAACCATTTTTTACATTAAGATAATGATTGAAAGAACCTATTATATAATAGAAAGATCTGATAGAATAAAAGAAATATTTTTAAAAAACTATTTAGAATTTCATAAAAAAAGAATATCAGATATGTACAATTTCAAGAATGAAAAAGAATAGCCTACATATATTCTAATTATTTCTTTAATTTTGCAAAAACATCTTTAACACAGCATTATTCTTAAAACAATTTTCTTGTGGTCTAGAACCATCTTAATCATTTTGACCTATATTTTAGTCACAATGAAACATTAAAAGTAACAGGAATTCTATCCAAATTACTTCGTCCCACAATCAGATTATACTTATTCATTTCTAAAATTAGGAAATTAAATTGCTTTACATCAACCATTAATTTGCTGCCTAAAATATTTTAATTACATTCTCCACCAGATTATTCAAAAAATAAAATTAATTGCTTCAAGGCAAAACTACTCAGCCAAAAATATTTCAAGTTTCCTTTTAACCTATTCAATAAATGAACGAATAACGAAGCCTTTCACATTGCTAAACATAAAGAAGATATATGATATTAGCTTCTGCAGAGCACTTCCAGAAAACAAATCAGATCATCAGACTAAAATCACTTTTCAGGTGGAAAGAATCAATAAAATCGAACTCCAATTTGATATATATATATCAGATACATTATGATTCTCATGATATTGCCCTCAAGCAATAATTTAAATTTACTCACATATATTAATCTCACATTCACCAAGACTATAGTCAAGATTTATAGAATACAAGGATATCTTAATAATTAAATCAATGAATACACAATAAAACAATAAATCACATTATTATTATTTTACTTCTTGTGAATTTTTCACACTATCTCTAACAGATGGTTTTTTCACTGGAGTCTGAGTGACAACAAATCTCCTCAGGCTGATTTGAGTAGTGCTGTGATCTGGATAGTTTCAATTTTTCCTATAATCTCCAGTTCATCAAACTCCTTTTCTAGATTCTTGGGAACTGTTCCAAGGGCTCCAACTATGATTGATATCACTCTCACCTTGATGATCTACATCTTTTTTTCATCTCTCTGCCAAGGTCCAGCTATTTATCAAACTTTCCCTTTCTTTCACTTTGTGGTAATCTCTATCACCACATAGCCAACACTTTCTATCCTCCTGCTTATTAATTTTTGCTTTGATATAATTACTTTTTATGGCATTAATTTGTTCTGCTATTATTAGAGATTCAGTTCCTATCTTTAAGTTTCCCAATGTCCTTAGTTTATCACTTAAAGTATCCATATAGTTGTAACACTATATAGGTGGCCCGCCAAGCAGACGATTCCTTTGTCTGTTTTGGCGCGAAACCAGACAAAGGGTTTTTGGACTTGAAATCTCGGTGTGGCCGGAAGAGGTAATGGGACGCGAGAAGAGAATTGGTTGGAGAAAGGAGCTGACAGGCAGTTGGCGTGGAACCACGGACAGGGGCAGTCGACACCGGACACCGGAGCAGTGAGACCAGTGGGAGGAGATGGGATCCAGACCAGTGAAAGAAGATCGAGTGAAGAGATGTTGGCATTCCAGTTGCTTTGTGGAAGTTTCGCTAGTAACCCACGCTAGCGTTAGTCTGCATATGCACAAAGTGTTGCATAACTCCCCTTCTGCTCTTGAGTTAACCCCAAGCATTGTTCATGTTTGTTCGTTTGTCCTGTTTGTTCTATTGTTCCCTCGATCGTATTCTTGTAGTGGCAAGAAATGTGCGTTACCCCCCTCGGAACCACTAGTTGATCACCAGCCGGCCAAGAAGTGAAAAGGTTCGAGAAAGAGGATGTAATGTATGTGGGGGCGTGAGGGGGGTAACGTTACATAGTTATTTTTCTTCACATTTTTGTTTTCTAGATTTTTTCATATTTGATTTCCAGTTATTGCTGTAACTGGTTTCATTAACCATTTTGTTTGTTCTTGCCAACATATTCAAATTTTTGTATTGCTCCATCCACACAGTTTTCAATGCTTGCAAGTCCTCCTCCTTTTTCTTTACAAGTCACATCGGGTCTATTGATGTCATCTCTTGGATACAAAGCTTTGTACAATCATCAATTTCCTTTTTCTATATTTCTGAGTTCCTCCCTTGTCCAGTTTAAGAAGAGTCCATAGTATCTGACAAAGGGGACAATCCGGGTATTTATTTATCTAATTAGATTTCTGCAGCAGTTTTCTTGTTCTTCGAAGATATTCCTTGCTTATTTTTTCTTTTATCTCCATTTACTTAATGGTGTCTGGTTCTAATATTCCCAGATATTTGTAGATTTCCTTTTCTCTAAGTGTTATAATGTTTTTCAGCTCTTTTTCCTTTTTTCACTGTAAGCATGGTACATTTTTCAATTCCAAATTCCATTTCTATATCTTAGCTGAAAAATCAGTTTGTATTAGGGATTCTAATTCTTTTTCATTCTTCTGTTTTCTTACAGTCTTTCATTGGGTCTTTACCCAAGAACTAGAGTGAGGTAAAATAAGGAAGGGATTATATGTATTCGATTTTTATTTATTTATTTAATGCTGTCTCTTTTGAGTGCTATTTTTTCATTGTATTGTATTTTTTGACTGATATGTTATTGTCTGTTGGTACTGACATATCAGTTAACTTTAACCATTATATTTGGTATACTGATTTTTATTTTTCTATCAGTTTGGATTGCAAAGTCCCAGAAAATAGCTTCTTTGGCTTCTGTTATTGGTTCTGGTAGGTGTTTATACCATTTTTCAGTTTTTGGTTTCCATAGTATTTACATATTTTATAATAAATATAATGTCCTACTTTATGATGTTTTTCTTTATATTCTATCAGTGTCAGGATAGGGCAGCTAGACACTAAGCAGTCAATTGATTTAGTTTTTTGTTTGCACAATCTATATATTGGGTTTGATTCATTTTTTTATAATGTTTATGTGGTAGTTTCTAGTTGGTCTTGCATCCCTATAACTAACCTTTCCGTTATCAATAAGTTTTTAACATATCAATATTAGTATTTCTAATTCTTTATGCATATCCTCCATGTATGTTTTAATTGACTCAATCCTTGTGCTTCTTTCTTTATGTTTTTTACTACCTCAATTGCTTTATCTTTTATGCTTATTTCTTTTGGTATGAGGTCAAGTTGGTTAGCAAATTTATTGCTTTCTTTACAATCTGAATTTTTTTCTGTACATTTACTGACTATAGTATCCACTCTATTGTAGTGCTTAAGTATTTATCTAATCCTATAGTGATTGTTTTGTAGGTCAATTCTAGCTGGACTAAGCCTCTTCCATCATTTCCTCTCTTGATATAGAAACATTCTATATCTGCTCTTGGTTGATGCATTCTGAGGTAGGTTATAAGTTTCCGAATTTTAGTATTTTTTATTTCAATTAATGTCCAATTAATTACATTAAAACTGTATATCAATACTGGTACTGCCAAGGTGTAAATTGCAATAACTTTATTTTTTACATTCAATTCTATTCTTAATTCTTATCCTCCAATATAATTTTTTTCTTATTTTTTCTTTATTTTTACTATGATTAATTCATAAATATTCATAGGTTTTATTTTGTTTAGTCATTTCCATGTTCTGTAATTTCCTTCTTTATATCAAGAATGATGCTTTTAGACATCACAAGCAAGTCTTTCTAAAATGTGACTTTCACACATTCAACTAGACTAAATTGCATCCCTATGCCATTGCTAAATCTTTTCACAGTATTTAATAGACCTTCTAAATTGTCATCAGTTTTGGCATATAACTTTAAATCATCTAGATAGAATAGGTGGTTTATTTTTTTAGAAGTAGTTTTATATGCACAGTCTCTGTTTTTAAGATATACTAAAAAAGAAAAGGTGAAGATTCTATTTTTGATGTTAAGATTATTAGTTTTGAGAATGTCTTTTTCATGTATTAGTTGGAGGTTAGTATGCCACCTTTCTATATTGCATTTTAGTAATGTTATTATAAAATGTTTAATTAAGTAATGTTTAATTAAGTAATGTTTAATTAATTAAGTAATATTTATTTAAAATGTTTAAAAATTTTAAGATCTATTCAAAAGATTTCTTTTAGTCAAGCCAGGCCATACTTGGATTTTTCCATTTGGATTGGCAATTCTCTACGATTCTTTGTTGCATCCCTTTTCTTCTAAAGGGAAAATGTCCTTACATTCTATGAATTTGATTATTCTCGCCTTTCAAATAAATAGTATCATTTTATACAACAAATGCAAAAAACTACTTCCCACAACAGTGGGAAGTAGTTTTTTGCATTTGTTGTTTCCTTTGATTTGGTAGTAGGTATCTTAATCTTTCTGTGAGTCAATAATACATTTTTCAGGTTCTTTAATGAATTCTGAAATAACTTTCATTATTAGTTGATGTGTGGTGAATAGGTAGTGGAATCAATCTATTTCAGGTAACCTCAATTTATGTGTGCATTTAAGTGTATTTATAATCTCTTCTATTGAGATATCTTTGTACATTTGTGGTTCATTATTTTCATAAGTGTCTTTTATTAAAACTTTGAATAAGTTCTCGCTGTTTTCCAACAGATGGCATTCCCAGAACTGCGTGCATGTAGTTTCTGATGGTAATGCATCCATAGGAAGTACTATATGCAAGCTTGAAATTCACTGAATGTCATTTCAACAAAATGTAAACAACTTTGTTTTTCATAGCATTAAAGATGTCAGATTTCATGCCAAAGAAAGTGTATTTGCAGGGAATTTTACTTCACTATTTCATTCAAAAGAAATCTACAACTGAAGTACACAGAATTCTTGTTGACTTATGGAGACCATGCTCTGTTAGAAACAACATGCAGAGAATGGTTTAGATGCTTCAAAAATAATGATTTTGATGTTGAAATAAAGAACACTCTGGCACACTGAAAAAATTTTAAAGATGAAGAATTGAGTAACTTCATGAAGATTTATTGTTACAAGTTGATTACACAACATTTTCGAAACATTTGAAAGCATTAGGAATGATTCAAAAGCAACAAAATTGGGTACTGTAGGAGCTAAAGCCGAGAGACGTCAAACTTCGTCTAGTCACAAGTGAACAGCTACTTCAACAGCAGAAAAGGAAAGGTTTTTTGCATCATATCATGACTGGCAATGAAAAGTGGGTACACTACAATAACCCTAAGTGTAGAAGACTGTGAGCTAAGCCTGCTTATACAACAACATCAGTGGCAAAGCCAAATATCCATAGTTCGAAGCTTCTGTTCTGAATTTGGTGGGATCAGCTAGTTATTGTTAATTATGAGCAGCTCAAAATGACTAAAACCATCACAGGAGATTGCTATCAACTACAATTGATGTTCTTGAGTCAAACATGGAAGAAAAATAACCACTATACGAACAGATACATGACAAAGTGATTTTACAACATGACAACACTAGGCCACATGTTGCAAAATGGAAAGTCCAACCCCCACCAACTGCTGTATTCACTAGACAATGCCTCATTCAATTATCACTTGTTCTGATTGATGGCACATGGCCTGACTGATCAGCACTTTCATTATGAAAATGCCAAAAAATGGGTAGACTTGTGGTTAGCCACAAAAGATGTATCGTTTTTCCAATGTGGAATTCAAATGTTGCCAGAAAGATGGGAAAAATAGTAGCTAGCAATGGACAATACTTTTAGAGGCATATTACTTACAAATTTTTTAAAATAAAGCATTACCTTTCATGAAAAATTAGTGAGAACTTTTTTAATCCATCTTGTTTTTTTTTATTATATGATTTCTTATTTCTAATCTTATTCCTCCAAAATGTTTTCAATTCTTTACTTGTGAAGATTTCCTTTACATTTATTGTCACTTTTTTTCGTTTTTCATATCTTCAGATACACTGTGCCTTTAGTTGGATTTTTTGCTTCAATCTTTCAATTATTATCAGATCTTATCAAGTGATGTTATCTCAGATTTTCTTTAAATTTTTCTAGCTTTCCTAGCTTTCACTTTGACATCCTTACTTATTCCATAAAGTATGGATATTTCTCTTCAGTATTCCTATATTTCTTTTTGCATCTAAAGTTTCCATTTGATTTGCTTAAAGTTATTTTGTTTATGTGTTATGGCAACTGGGTTTATTACTGTAGCAGTTGCATATGTTATTTAGTTTAAAGTCTTGTAGAAGATCTTCTGTGGCATAGTTTAACAACTTCATCTGGATTAGGCTGTTTTTGTCATTTTCTAATTATTTTTAAGGTGCTCTATCTTTCATATCATTATTAGTTACCTTAGCAAGCTCTCTGATTATATTTTGTCTCATTTTGTTAATTTCAATCTTACTTTCTGTATAGTCTGAGTTTTCTGTTTGAAGTTGGCTATTCTCAAATTTGTTGTATTCATTTTTTGTCGCTGAAGTTTTCACACAATCATTGTTTGCTTGTTTTAATGTATTATCTGTTTTATAATAACCTGCATGTATATCAAATGCTACACTTTCATTTCGTTGAATATTAGCAACTACCTGTTCTTTGATACAATCTTTTTCAGCATCTATTAAGCGTCTTTTTTTAAATATATCTTCTTTCATTGGCTGATTTATTGAGATCTAAATGTGTATTGGTACATTTAGTCCTCTCTCACCATATGTTATAAGTTCCTTAAGTTGTATTTCTTCCAGATGGTTTGCTAATTGTATAAAAGAATATATATGATATTTCTGAACAATCTTCTTTTGTCTATTTTTGTCTTATGTTAACTGTATTTTGGTATAGCATTAACCATTAACTATGAAAGATACCAAACCTCTTATTTAATATGTCATAAATTCATACACATGAAGTAATACAAGGAAATGATAAGTAAACAGAGGAAATAGAAAGGAAATGGAATTTCAATTGATGATTCTCGGTAAAAAAAAAAAAAAAGACTCGCTAACTTGTAAGTGCTAAATGCTAATGAAACAAAATAGTTAAATTATATTTGAAAAGAAGGAAACATAATTTTTGAAAAAAGAATTAATTATGTATTTGAATGTTCAGTTGATGAATATACTAATCTATGCAATAATTAGCTCGCTCTCTTTATTATTGTTGGACATTACAATTAATATGGCAATTTTAGAGTAGTAATTTTTTTAATTCATCATAGTGAAATTTGGTGATCTTCAGTTTTAGCTCATTGAAAGTTGCAGATTACATTGACTTAGGGAAATGCTGAAAAATAATTGATCCAATTATTTTCCAATAATTTCCAAAGTCAAAGTAATCTGCATAAATTTAAGAAATAAGTCAAACACCATTTAAAACAGCACAAGGAGAAGGATATTTGCCATTACCCTGACATGACTAAATTCAGAGATGCCATGATAGGAAAGTAGGAATGAAAAAATAATGAGATTTGGTAACATTTTTCTTTTTAATGAAATTAAAAAAGATGAAATTGTAAAGAACAATTTGAATTTAGGGTAATTTACACCTAATTAAATAATAATGGATATTAAGTAATATTAGATATTAAATTAATTATTCAGTTAGATAGGTTGCCTTAAATGGTTTTCCATCTAAAGCAACTCATCAAACCAAATAATTAATTTAATATCAAATATTACTTAATATCCCTCATTATCTAATATTTATTTTTATTTATTGTCACAATTATTAAATTTATGCTTTTTATCCATCTATAATTCTTTTTCGGCAATAGTTTACCAAAATCTAAAGTGAGATGCAATATCTAATTAATCAAAAACAAAAGATCACCCAAAATTTATTTTATCCATGTAGTCAATTGGAGCAAACACATTTTAAAAGTATACCCTTTTCTTTAACTTTGTCAGGCTGCCTACAACTTTCTTGCAGAGCAAGTTCTACAACCAAAAACCAACTTTCAGAGCAAGCTCTACAACCAAAAACAAACTAAATAAAACACACCTCTGTGTCAATGGCTCCATACATCAAGATCTGGTTGGCCCAAACATAATAAAATAAATAAATAAACAATCAAATTCATTCTAATGAACTCTAATCTTGAGCCTCCAAAACTTTATAATACTCAAACTCATTAAAATTTGCCAGCATGCACAAAGACTGTCTAAGGGACTCTAGGAATTTCTCTCTCATACCTTCTCGCATTGACATCAATGTAAATGAACAACTAACCTTTACAATTATATCAGGGGGAGTCCCCATGACATAGTGTAGGGGCTAATGTGTTGAACTATAACATCGTAGTAAGCAAGTTTAAACTCCAGTCACGCTACCATTCTCATTTTTGGACTAATACCCTTGAGAAAGGTATTAACTTGCTTACCACCCCCAACTATCAGTTAAATAGTGCCGCTATTGTTCAACAATGATAGCTTTGGCATAGAATAACTCACAAAGGCTGACATGCCATTAAAACCAAATAAAGAAATATGTACTAATACCAGTTCTAACTTGTATTCATCTAAATAAATTACTGATCCATTTAAATGTTTCAACAACTAATTCTTTATGCTTGCCTTATTAACTTTGAGACAGCTACTGTTGTGAAGAGTCAACATGAGAGTATGCCTTGTTTGCCTTTACCCTAATTTTTGTTGCTTACTGAAGTGTAGGTAGGACTCTAGCTGTAGAAGTAGCATCAAAGCTATCCCTATTTAGTTTACCTATATTTTCCTCCAGGATACCTTCATAAGCTTCAATATTTCTATTAAACAATTCAATAAAAAATTTCCTTTAAACAGAAGCTGCTGACTTGAATGCTGCTGCTGCTACTACTTTGTTTCCTGTCTCTTTTCTTTAACTTGCTTTCATTTTAGTTTTTCTTCCTCTGTTAACTCTTCCAAGTCAAAAAGTTTTTTCATAGTAATTAAGAGTAAAAACATTCCATAGGAAAAATGTGAGTACAAAATAAAGATATGTTTTAGATATTAGTAAATCCTGACACCAGAGTTAATTTAAAGCAAAAAGGCAAATCACACTTATTTGAAGAAAGATAAACTCAGTAAACAAGCAGATTTCTACAAAAACTGAAATTAAAGAAAATGTCAATTGCCACAAGTATATCCAAACATTAATTACCAGGTAGTACATACAAACAAATTTACTTAAATTGTAACAAAGGAAATCTTTAAAAGTTACAACATTTATAGGTGGCATGACCAAAGTAGCATATAAAATGGAGTAGCAAAGTCAAACTCTCTTTGTGCCAGCCTTAACAACAAGAACAACTGACAGAGGGGCTTTTGCCAGAACAAACCTTGTGTAGTACTATGCATGGTACCATACTTCACACAACAACTTTCATTCTATGAAGGACTTTCAAATTATACCAAATGATTTCCCTCTATCTTATCTTTTTTAGTATTTCATATAATTTCTGTAGTCATTCTACAAAGTTTGCTCAGGTGATAAATTGATTGTTGTTGTATATTGTTCCAGAAATGGAGGTACCATTTTGGTCATGTTTGATAGGTTGTAATAAAAAGGCAGAAGTGGTCATTTGACCAGCTTGAGACAACAAGATTATATTGGTTGTTACTTGCAAGTATTTACTAAAGCCAACTAGAACAATTGTTTAGAAATATTAAACTATAATTCATTTCCATTTCAGCAAGTATCTAACTGTGTTCCTCATGCTCAAATTGTGGCAAAGAGTTTTGGTACCCAGATAGGTCAAATATATGAAGCCAAACCTCCTCGAGGCTTTGGTTGATCAAGGATAATTATTATGATTATTTCTCGCAAGTTTTTCACATCAGCATTAGCTGATGTTTCCTCAGGTCTCCAGGACTCTTCTTATTATTCTGGCTGATCTAACTAATGCTGCAGTTTGGATGATCTCAATTCATCCCCCAACTCTTCTAGCCCATTTTCCAAGCCCCTGGGGACTATTCTGAGCACACTAATTACAGTTGGTACCATGGTTACCCAGCATTTTTAATTCACCGATGAGGTCCAAGTACTTCTCTCACTTTTTGTTTTCTTT
The DNA here is from genome assembly GCA_963585895.1 of Sepioteuthis lessoniana. Taxonomy (NCBI): domain Eukaryota; kingdom Metazoa; phylum Mollusca; class Cephalopoda; order Myopsida; family Loliginidae; genus Sepioteuthis; species Sepioteuthis lessoniana. The sequence continues at coordinate 75,397,221 of OY757907.1, forward strand.
GATTTCCACTTTATGATCTGCTGGAATGACAAAACCCGCTAAATAGTAGGTTTTCTGTTTTTTTTAATTATCACAAGTTCTGGTCTTCTGGCTGGGATTAGGTGATTTGTTTGTATCACAAAATCAAAGAGAATTTTATGCCATTCATTCTCCAGGACCGATTCTGGTTTGTGGAAGTACCGTTTGGTAGTATGGTCAAATTTCAACACAATTCCCAGTGGATCACTTTTCCCACAGAGTTGTGTCTAGTTTTATATTTCCTTTGCACTAGTTTGCTACATTCACTTATGTGATTTATGGTTTTGTCTCTATCACTACGTAACCTATACTTTCTATTCTGTTGCATATTATCTATTTTCAATTTAACATAATTTGTCTTTATGATGTTGTTTTGTGCTGCTATTAGAAGAGATTCTGTTTCTCTCTTAAAGTTTCCTTTCCATAGCCATGTTCAGGTCTTCTCATATGAGATTTGATAAGTTTTTCACTTAAAATATTCACTCAGTTGTTTCTATTATTATCATTATTTTACTCTTTGAGAATTTTTCCCACCAGTTTTAACTGGTAGTTTTTCACTGGAGTCAGAATGACAGCAAGTTTACTCAAGTCTCCAGGATTCTTCTACCTACCTAGTGCTGTGGTCTGGATAGCCTTGATTCTTCTTTTGATTTCAAATTCCTCCAGTTTCTTTTTTAAGCTTTTGGTGACTGCTCCAAGTGTACTAACCACAATAGATATTACTGTCACCTTCATGTTCCTCAGCTTTTTCAGCTCTCTAGCAATATCCAAGTATCTGTCTATTGTATTGCTTTCTTTTATTTTCATTCTGTGATCTGTTGGAACAGCAAAATCAACTAGATTACAAGTTCTTTTTTTTTCTTATTAATTAATGTTAGGCTGGGTATTATTATTATTATCATTATTATTATTATTATTAAACAGTTCACTTTCCATATCAAAGGGATCTATTTTTAATATGAAAATTATAATAATAATTAATTATTAAAAGGAATTCTATATAACAGCAAAAACTGTCAGAACAATAAAAACTAACCAATATTCAATTGTGAATAAAGACGATATTTGATAATTATGTTTAACAAATGAAGCAGTTTCCACTTGAATGGACTTTCTAAAATTTTTCACCCCTGAAATGGCTCCTGTTTCTCCAGCTCCTTCTTCACGTCTTTTGTCTTTCCTCTTTCTCTGTACTATTTCACTTTCTCATCATCCGTGACTGACACTAATAGTTTACAAATGCAAACAAATTAATATTTAATGCAAGGGCATCTGCTGCAACTTTTCCAGGAGAGGTAACAGAATATATTCAGAATATAGTTTGCAAGCAAATCCATTATAAACATTTTATCCACAGAGGTGCAAAACTTGCTAATATTTTTTTTTAAGCAAGTACAACCCACTGTATAATCACAGGCCAGTAGTCAGAAGACCTGATTGAGAAAAGTACCAGTAACCTGTTTATCTGTCCACTTTCATAAATTTTATATATTGTTTTATGTAGAACTAAGAAAGTTATGCAAACATACCCTATACAAAATGGATTTTGTGGTTATTTCTGTAAGTTAACTTCTAATGTATACTTTTTTTGCAAAAAGTGGGGCAGAAATGTACTGTGAAGCCAACAATTACATATGAATTCTATTTTTGTAAAAAAATTGAATCTGTCATTGTAGGTGCAAGATTTTCAATAAAAATTCTTCATTAATTCAAAATATTTCCAAATGCTTTTTATATTAATATGATTTATAGAATTCAAGTGAAAAAGTGGAGATCAAACCCAAAAGTTATCATTAGAAAGTAAAGCACTGTGCAGGTAATAAAAAAATAGATACACTATTTTGTCCATGAGAAAATTTTCATTAAAAATGTTTGAAATAGAAAACTAATATAATGAGATGTGATCAAAAAGTATCAACACTGAATCTTTGAATGTCTTTAATTCAAAAATCTAAATGAAGATATGTGAACACCTGAGAAACTTATATGATGAAGATTGCTGCTGAGATATCTAGATTTTGTCTGGACAAATCGTGCCAACTCTTGATTCTTCTTGATCAGCAGTTTGGTAATGTTACCTCACAGACACGGCAATGAAGGAAAACCCAGGCATAACGTTACCCCTAAAACACAATAAAAACAAGTTTGTTGTGGCTGCCACAGTTTATTTCTTTCTTTTGGGTAATAGTAGTTGCAACATGAAAGAGAGTGAAAGGATATGTCACCTATTTCAATATACAGAGAGATATATTGCTGGTGAGACAAGTGATGCGCGCAGGCTAACTTTGTTGGAGTTCTCTCTGTCAATTTTCTTTGTGCCGCATTTCATTCACTCTGAACTTTCAATGCTCTCACTATAACCTTAGTTGTAACTCAACTGACAAATTTTCAAATTCTAGAATTAAATATTTCAGCATCAAAATCCCAATATGACTTTTCCGAGGAACTACACTTAATCACCATAATTATTTTACACAAGTGTAATACCCTCCATATTCCCAATACTAAGCTCCAAGCAACTTTTTCATGCTTTCTAAACTAAAAATTCATCTCATGGCTAAGATTTATGAATGCAGAGGATATTAAAATAACTATAACTGCAGCTCAATATGATATCAACAGAGAAGTTTCAAAGGCGCTTTGATCAATAAAATAAGCATGCCAAGGTAAGAAGAAAATTAAGTTACATTTATTATTCATTCTGTTGTGATAAATACAACTTCAATCTCAGTAATACACCTTGTAGATATTTAAACCTTTCCAAAATTCTAATACCAATTTTTCAATCAATTTATAACCTAAGGTATCATGATAAAAGTTAAGCAATATATTAAGATTTTTAAAGAGATAAAAAGCACATTAGAAGCTAAAAAAATATATCACATAATTTGTTTTTATCATTACTATGAATACAGTATAACTCATGTCAACAAACTTTACATAAAGGCCTAAAACTTTAAGAAATGCAAACAGATACTTTATAAAAAATGTGATAAAAATATTAGTGTCGTACAATAAGTAATTTTTCACCTATTAAGAAAATTATTAATTCTAAAGTTTCTGATACTAACAAAAGTGGTTCACATTTTATTCAGATGTTTGCTCATAAAAAAAAAGTAGTCCTAAATTGTTTGAAAAGCTTATTATTAATCTCTGAACCATGCTGCTTATCAAATATTTAAAAAAATTAAAGTAAAACTAATCCAAAATTAATGATAAAATCAATTTTACTAATATTTTATTTCGGGTAATATTGGATCATCTTGAAAGTAAAATACATGCACTTTACATAAGAAGTATTTAATTAGGACCACTTATTTGAAACTAATAAACAAATGTTTAAAATCAAATCAAATATTTTTCAATCTTATGTATCATTAAAGCAACTCCAATGATTCATTAATAGTACAGAGAATTTATTATCATTTTCTAAAACAAATTTATTAATTTATAGACAATTTATCATTGTTGTCAATCTGTTTCAGTTTTAGTATATAATTCCTCTAAGTAAATTTTAATTTGTATACTAAAACTAATTATTTCTAGTTCCAATGAAAAGACAAGTAATTTTTAAGCTATTTTACAATGATTATTATTTTCTTACAAAATCAGCTACTTTGAAAATAATATTGGTTCTGCAATTATATTTCACTAATATCTTTTTTGGCTACTAAAAGTGTTACATGGCTTTTAACTTAATTAGCTTTAGATGATCAAGGGTTTTAGGAACTGCAAATGATTCTCAAGTATTTGTCTGAACTTACAAGGAATGAGGGAATAAAAAATGTAATTAGAAAAATACAAGTACATTCAGGTAACTTAGAGAAAGATATTTGTCTGAAGGAGAGAAACATATGATAACAGTTTCCAGATAATTCTTATCTATGAGTGGAAGTGGAATCAAAGTTTGTGTCCATTTTTGCATACACATTGTAAATTAAATCCTGCTAATCAAACTTAAGCGATTAAATTTTGCCCTCAAAAAAAATTTTGGTAATAAGAATCTCTACTGCTTAAAAATAATAATTCAAAGAAAAATAATAATAAAAATAATAATTCAAAGAATATCAATCTTAAAAAAATTATATGGAGGTGCTTATTCCAAAATTCCACCCAAATATCATTAATGCATATTGCATCAGGATTTGATTTAGTTCCATAATATTTTGATTATAATCCTCTTTATGAAGCCTATTCTTTTCAGCAGTTCTGTATTTATATCAATGATGATAAGTGTGTCTGTTTGCTCTTTATAATTTGATATACCAAATTTGAGGTACCAAATGTGGTCTCTCTCTCTCTTTTTCTCTCTCTCTCTCTCTATATATATATATACACCCCTGGACAAAAATATAAGACCACATACATAAATAAAGAAAAAGATATTGTTTACAAATTTTAAATCATGAAAATCAGATATATGAAAGATAAGGTTAAGAGACATTTAGATTTAAAATAAGAAATTTCAATTCATTTTTTAAATGTATATTAACCTTTATGCTAAATTTTAAAATTTACTTTTGACATAGATATAAGACCACCAATAAAAACTAAAGAAAAAAGGACTTAATTCAATTGAAAAATTTACTATATATAGTCTACATAATATAAAAGCTATTAAAACTGTGATACTTAAAATACTAAAAACATAAATGGTTAAAGGAACTAGATTATCTGAATTTGATAAAGGTGAGATTACAACACTGAAAACAGTTGGAAAATCTCAGAGAGAAATCTGGAAGGTCGTAGGATGCAGTAAAACCGTTATCTACAATTACTTGAAAAGTCCAAATAAGTATGGAATAAGAAAACTGACTGGCAGGCCAGAAAAATTATTACCACAATTCAAGAAAAAAATTGTTTGCGAAGTAAAAAAAAAAACTTTGTCAACATCAAAAATATTGAAATCTCAAATGGATACTACTTGCAGTACCAGAATAATTAGAAGGCATTTAAACAATGAAAAAATTAAGCATAAGTAAAGAATTCATTGTCCAAGGTTAACTAAGCACAAAGAGAAATGACTGGAATTTGCTCATCAATACCAAACCATGAGTGCTAAAGAATGGCAAAAAGTTTTCTCAGATGAAAAGAAATTCAATTTAGATGGTCCAGATGGCTTTCAGAAGTACTGACATGCAAAAAATTTTCCAGAAGAGAATTACTCAACAAGGCATAGAGAGGAGGATCTCTTTCCATCTTCAGGAAAACTTAAATGATAATTCGTCGGTGGTTGACAAAAAGCAGCAGATTATGTGAAGATACTAAATGATTTCGGAATCACTTCCAAACGTACGCATACTATTTCAACAAATGAAGGATTAAATTATTACTAATTTTAATAGTATTTATATTAAAGGTTCCACTCCCATATCATGGTCATCTAGTGGTGGACAGAGAGAGAGAGAGAGAGAGACAGACAGACAGACAGAGAGAAAGAAAGAGAGAGGAGGAGTCAACTCTTTTATGGCTTTCGTCTTTAACACGTGTTAGACTACATTTGAGGTGTTTTGGATTTTTTTTTTTCTTTTTCCTTTCTTTTCAGGGGGGGGCAATTTTGGGGGTTTTCTTTAGCAAATTTAGAAGTTCGTCTTCCAAAAGTACAGTTTTTCCTGAAAATTAAGTCGCATAAGTCTTCATTCTTCATTTAAACAACACATAATACAGCTGAGATTCAAGACATTACTATTTTAAATCAAATGTGCATTTTTTAAATGAATAGTTTAGTAGAATAAATTTACTGACCTCTGTGAAAAATCTTCTGGAAACGGAATCACTTCCAAACGTACGCATACTATTTCAACAAATGAAGGATTAAATTATTACTAATTTTAATAGTATTTATATTAAAGGTTCCACTCCCATATCATGGTCATCTAGTGGTGGACAGAGAGAGAGAGAGAGAGAGAGACAGACAGACAGACAGAGAGAAAGAAAGAGAGAGGAGGAGTCAACTCTTTTATGGCTTTCGTCTTTAGCACGTGTTAGACTACATTTGAGGTGTTTTGGATTTTTTTTTTTCTTTTTCCTTTCTTTTCAGGGGGGGGGCAATTTTGGGGGTTTTCTTTAGCAAATTTAGAAGTTCGTCTTCCAAAAGTACAGTTTTTCCTGAAAATTAAGTCGCATAAGTCTTCATTCTTCATTTAAACAACACATAATACAGCTGAGATTCAAGACATTACTATTTTAAATCAAATGTGCATTTTTTAAATGAATAGTTTAGTAGAATAAATTTACTGACCTCTGTGAAAAATCTTCTGGAAACGGAATCACTTCCAAACGTACGCATACTATTTCAACAAATTTATTCTACTAAACTATTCATTTAAAAAATGCGCATTTGATTTAAAATAGTAATGTCTTGAATCTCAGCTGTATTATGTGTTGTTTAAATGAAGAATGAAGACTTATGCGACTTAATTTTCAGGAAAAACTGTACTTTTGGAAGACGAACTTCTAAATTTGCTAAAGAAAACCCCCAAAATTGCCCCCCCCCCCTGAAAAGAAAGGAAAAAGAAAAAAAAAAATCCAAAACACCTCAAATGTAGTCTAACACGTGCTAAAGACGAAAGCCATAAAAGAGTTGACTCCTCCTCTCTCTTTCTTTCTCTCTGTCTGTCTGTCTGTCTCTCTCTCTCTCTCTCTCTGTCCACCACTAGATGACCATGATATGGGAGTGGAACCTTTAATATAAATACTATTAAAATTAGTAATAATTTAATCCTTCATTTGTTGAAATAGTATGCGTACGTTTGGAAGTGATTCCGTTTCCAGAAGATTTTTCACAGAGGTCAGTAAATTTATTCTACTAAACTATTCATTTAAAAAATGCACATTTGATTTAAAATAGTAATGTCTTGAATCTCAGCTGTATTATGTGTTGTTTAAATGAAGAATGAAGACTTATGCAACTTAATTTTCAGGAAAAACTGTACTTTTGGAAGACGAACTTCTAAATTTGCTAAAGAAAACCCCAAAAATTGCCCCCCCCCCCTGAAAAGAAAGGAAAAAGAAAAAAAAAAAATCCAAAACACCTCAAATGTAGTCTAACACGTGCTAAAGACGAAAGCCATAAAAGAGTTGACTCCTCCTCTCTCTTTCTTTCTCTCTCTCTCTCTGTCCACCACTAGATGACCATGTAATATACCCCAAAATTTCTTTGAATTTTAACATCCAACAGTCCTGGACTTTAACTAAGTTAAAACTTAAGATAAAAAAAAGAAATTTTTTTTTTTTTTTTTTTTTTTTTTTTTTTTTTTACTACCGCGTACACATGGGAAGCAGCATGATGTACGTGTGAGTCTTGCGGCTTAACGCTCAAGATTGTCAGTTCGATCGGGGAACTACTGCTGCTCATCTATAAGAGTGGCTTCTATAGATGAGAACAAAAACAGCCATCGAAAGATAACCATGACTCGTACTCAAACCAGATCCATAAACCGCATCGCTCTTCGCGCGGGTAAAAAAGGGGCGCGTCCTGCTGAGGTTGGAGCCCTGGCCTCAGTGTTCGAAAAATCAGCTACAGAGCTCAAACTCAAACAAAAACTACTAAAATGCAAACAAACAATACAGATAGCGACATTTAACGTGAGAACCCTAAATAGAATAGGTCAACTATCAGAGCTAACTGCATCAGCCGTAGAACATAAGATAGATATAATTTGCATACAAGAGCACCGATACACGCACACCGAAGATATCAAGTATCACGAAACTGTAAATGGATGGATGCTGGTGACTGTATCGGCATGGAAAAACTCGGTCAATGCATCAGTAGGAGGGGTGGGAATACTTCTAGGACCAAGAGCGTTAAAAACACTGAACAGCATTGAGAGAATACAACCTAGGATGATGGCCGCAACGTTTAATGGCAACCCCAAAGCAACAATTATCTCCTGCTACAGCCCTACCAATGTTAGCGAAGACAACGAAATAGCCACCTTCTACGAAGATCTATCCTCCCTAGTACGTAGCATTCCGAAACACAACCTGCTAGTCATTGGCGGAGATATGAATGCACAAATCGGGAAAAACAGACACAACAAATACAGCCTACACTGCGCGTCTAACAGGAATGGACAGCATTTAATAGATTTCATGATAGAAAATAGATTAACCTGCCTCAATACAAACTTTCAAAAAAGGGAGGGGAAATTATGGACCTACACATACGCGAATAAGAGTAAAGCACAGATAGACTACGTCCTTATAAACAGGAAATGGAAAAACAGTGCGATGAATTGCGAGGCATACTCCTCTTTCGAGGGTGTGTCCTCCGATCATCGAATAGTTACGGCCAAAGTACGACTAAGCCTAAGAAAAAACGCCACACGTAAAGCGACGACCAAGCACTATGACTGGGCCCTACTCAACAACAGAGATATTAGAGATAAGTATGCATTAGAATTAAGAAACAGATTCGAAGCACTACAAGAGAAGGCAGAAATAGGCACCCCAAATGACGAATATGAAAATTTTGTAGAAGCACACCTGGAGGCGGCAGAAAAGTGTATTCCAACAAAGCCTAGAACTAAATATAGAGTCCCTTGGGAAACGCTAGCGGCTAGAGAAAAACGTGCACTTGTGAAGACTGCCTCCAAAAGCTATCGAAAGAACCCAACAAACACAAATGCACGAAAACTAGAAAAGGCACATCAATTAACAGGAATATACCTAAAAGAACAGGCAGAATACGTACAAAATCAGATAGATAAGATTAGAGACTCGGTGGAAGATAGGCAATCCAGGATAGCCTGGCAAACAATAAACGAAGTAAGTGGAAGGAAGAGCACAGCCAAAGCAAAATTGAAAGCTGCAAACCAACAAGAAAGAGTAAAACTGTGGGAACAGCATTTCAAAAATCTACTAGGAAACCCACCGGAAATAACGGATGAACCGATCACCAGAATTATTAGTAAGCAATTAGACGTAAAACTAGGTCCTTTCACCAAAGAAGAACTAGACTCGGTTCTCAGAAGAATTAAAAATAGGAAAGCGGCGGGGCTAGACGAGATCCCCCCAGAAGTGTGGAAGACGAGACAATTCGACGATATACTGCTCCGGCAATGCAACGCAGTCTATAGTCAAAATAGGATAGAACGATGGACGAAGGGATGCATCCTTCCATTCCCTAAAAAAGGCGACCTCGGACTAGCCAAGAACTACCGAGGGATAACACTTACATCCATAGCAGCCAAAATCTACAATGCCCTACTACGAAACCGCATAGAACCCAAAATAGACAACATCCTTAGGAAAAACCAAAATGGCTTCCGGAGAAATAGATCCACAACCTCACAAATACTGACCATCCGTAGAATCCTGGAAGGCGTTCGGGCAAAAAACTTACAGGCGACATTACTATTTGTCGACTTTACCAAGGCATTCGATTCCATACACAGAGGGAAGATGGAGCAAATCCTACTAGCATACGGCCTACCAAAAGAAACCGTAGCAGCGATAATGATTCTCTACAGAAACACCAAAGTGAAAGTACGTTCACCAGATGGAGACACGGAATACTTCGACATAGTTGCAGGAGTACTACAAGGAGACACACTAGCCCCGTACCTCTTTATCATCTGTCTAGACTATGTGCTTAGGACTTCGATCGACAAAATCAGAGAAAATGGCTTCCAGCTGACTAAGAGAAGAAGCAAAAGGTACCCCGCAAAAACAATCACGGACGCCGACTACGCTGATGACTTGGCGTTACTAGCGAATACGCCTAATCAAGCAGAGACACTACTGCATAGTCTGGAACGAGCCGCAGCTGGCATTGGCCTCCATGTCAATGCAAACAAAACCGAATATATGTGTTACAACCAAACGGGCAACATTGCCACACTAGACGGAGCCTCTCTGAAACTAGTCGACAAATTCACCTACCTAGGAAGCAGCGTCTCATCAACCGAGAAAGACATCGACACACGACTGACGAAGGCATGGACAGCTATCGATAGGCTCTCGATCATATGGAAGTCGGACCTAACTGATAAAATGAAACGCAGTTTCTTCCAGGCAGCGGTTGTGTCGATACTGCTATATGGATGCACCACATGGACGCTTACGAAGCGGCTGGAGAGGAGGCTGGATGGAAATTAAACAAGAATGTTGAGAGCAGTATTAAACAAGTCCTGGCGACAACACCCCACGAGACTCCAACTATACGGACACTTGCCCCCCATCACAAAAACTATACAAGTTCGACGAACCAGACACGCAGGACACTGCTGGAGAAGCAAGGACGAGCTCATAAGCGATGTACTCCTGTGGACCCCCACACATGGATGTGCAAGAGTGGGACGACCAGCACGAACCTACATACAGCAGCTATGTGAGGACACGGGATGTAACCCTGAAGACCTGCCGGAGGCGATGAATGATAGGGAGAAATGGCGAGAGACGGTCAGGGATATCCGCGCAGGCGGCGCGACATGATGATGATGATGATGACTAAATGATTTATCTTTTGAACAAGAAGGGTGTCGTCTATGTGGAGAAGAATAGATTTTTCAGCAAGATAATGCTGCTATGCACAATGCATCAATAACAAAAAATTAATTGCTTGAACAAAAAATAAGACTTCTTGACTACCCAGTGTGCTCTCCAGACCTCAATCATAGAGAAAATTTGTGCGGATTGATTGGTACAAAGGTTTATGAAGGAGGTTGACAGTACACAGCAATTTCTGAACTAAAAAATGCAATCTTAGATGCATGGTAAAAAATACCTTCAGTTCAACTTCAGAAACTAGTTGACAGTATGCCATGCCAAAGTTTTTAGGTTATCAAAGCTAATGGCAAATCTACAAAATATCAAATAAAAAATTTGCTTCTTTTATTCTATAGTTCTGCTCATTGGTCTTATATTCGTGTCAAAACAAAATTTTAAAATTAAGCATAAATGCTAATATGCATATAAAAAATGAAGTGAAATTTCTTCATATTTTAAATTTAATTGTCATATCTTTCATATATCTGATTTTCATAATTCAAAAATTGTAAACAATATCTTTTTCTTCATTTTTGAGAGTGGTCTTATATTTTTGTCCTTGAGTATATATATATATATATATATATATACACACACTTCTTGGACCCAGGGAAGATTCTAACATTCAAACATTTGTTCCTCATGACAAAAGAGAGGCTCTAATCAAGAGGAGATCTCCATCAATGGACAATAATCAGCAGGAATCCATGTTGTATCTAACCATACAGAACTTAACTGTCCAATTTTCAAAAGAAAAAACCTGATGAATTACTTGGCTTACTAAAATGATTATTCACATTTTAGCATTACAATTCAGGTTTATAGATTAAGGTGGAAATATAAAATAATTACACAGCATTATTGCTTACTTAGAACTAACAATATAGACAAAAATTTAAAAATCACTAGATCTCTCAATTAATTTTTTTAAAAACTCCAAGAATTTTTTATACAAATCTTAAATTTCTTATATAATGTTTATGACAGGTATTCTTAATAAGAAAGTGTAATGGTTATTGTTATAGGAAATGGACTTGGTGAGCCAAGTTCAAATTTTGAACAAGGCTGTTTATATTTCACTTCACACTAATGCTTTTGGGAAAGGCATGAATCTATTTCTTCTGCCACCAGCTATAGGTTAACAGTAAAGCAAAGTGGAATATTTTGCCTTTGTATGGCAACCAGAAGAAAAATTCTGAATTCAAATTAGCTGTTCGCCACTCTTAAAAAAATTGACCTCGTGTTGCTTCAGCTACTATCATCTGATTACTATTATGTAATGGATTTATAAAAACAGTACCAAACAATGATCAACCATTTTTATAACAGTTTATTCATTCCAATCATTACGTAATGTTTTAGTTATACTATTTCCCTGCCTTCATGAGGTTACAAGAGAATAATATATTTTGACTAATATCCTATTTTGTTCATCAGAATATAATTCCCCAGCAAAGATCAATTTAAAGGATTGGAATTATGAGTCAGTAGTAAATCAGTTGTCTGAAGAGTAGCAACTACATAAATAAATGAGATAGGTCTAAAAAAATGTTTTTGTTATTCACTCATGACTGCTAAGTTATTCACTCACAACTACTTTTCTGACCAGTGGATTTTACCACCATTCAACCACCTGCGACTCAACATTTCATTCAGTGCCAGCTTCTCACAGCTGGATTGGAATACATGACAAACTAGAATCTTAAGTCATTTTCCTCCTTTTTTCTTCCGACATTTTGACTACTCATTTGTTAATACATTTCATTCAGCATTAATTGTCCCATCACTTATTTACCCCAAATAAGGGTGATTCACTCCCCCCCCAGAAAAACAAAAACAAATCATCCTCCTCTCGACCAAAATGTAAAATCTCCCAACAAAAATACAAATCCCCCCCCACTTACATGACAAAACCAATGGCGAAGTCACAACAAAAAATGAAATGAATTCTGATGTATGGAAAGCACCACCTAAAATTCAGGTCGACGTTGATGACTCACTCCAGCAGGCAAGGGCCATCTCTAGCCAAGTGCAGGAGCATGGTCTTATATTCAATTTGGAGGAAGTAAGACAAGATCAAAAGAAAAAACGGTGTCTGTCTTTGTTGTGAACAAACAGTCTCATAAGATCATTAAGCCCACCAAAGACATGGTAATGCGTCAACTATCCAGCCTGGGCGTAAAGGTACAAGCCGTAATAGCTGGTACTTCTTACACTTTTTGGGACGTGTTGGTGCCGACCTTGGAAGAAGTCATTGCCCTGACTAGAAAAACCCTGGAAAACAAAGACTACTTTTCTGCACTGAATATACGAGGTGCATACGATAAGTTTCCAGACTTTTTTCGTATGGGCATTTAAAATTGTTGTAGACTCTTGAAAATTCACTATGTTATTGCTATACATCTTATGAAATGACTGACCAATTTTTATGATTTCAGATTCAAATGAACAGCTACAACAGGAACTGGAATACACCCTACTAAACACTGATTGTCACTGCTACTGAATTTCAAAAATACAATCTGACACTTTACAAGAACAATATGCAATAAAATTCAGTTTTAAACTTGGAAAAAATGCCACAAAAACATATGGAATGCTTCAGACTGCTTTTCAACCATCTTGCATGAATCGAGCATCAGGTTTTGAGCAGCATAAGAGATTCAAAGAAGGCAGGGAGTCTGTGAGGGATGATGAGAGGTGTGGGAGGAGTAAGGAAGTCAATACACCAGAGTTGATTGGCCAAAGGGTTAGGGCTAGGGTTAGGGTTACTATGTTGAGGTTTTAAGGGAGTTCAGCAAGAGATTCATTGGGAAGAGGCTAGCACTCTTCAAATCGGGTCAGTGGCATTTTCACCAGGACAATGCACCAGTCAACAACTCCATCCTTGTCACAGACTATTTGACCAAGATGGGCATCAAGACAGTTCCTCACCCTCCCTATAGTCCAGACCTTGCTCCCTGTGACTTTTGGTTATTCCCTAAGCTCACAGGCTGTCATTATAAGAGAATTGAGGAGATGAAAGAGGCTGTGATGAAGATCATTGACACGCTCACACAAGAGGACTTCCATGGGGCCTTCCAGAAGTTGTTGGAACAGTACAACAAGTGCATTGCAGCTGGAGGAGATTACTTCAAAGGGGATGTGAGTTTCATGTGTGTACTATCAATAAAAGTGCTCATACGAAAAAAGTCTGGAAACTTATCATATGCACCTCGTATGGGGCGGCGGCGGACTACAGTATCAATATACGAGGTCCCTAGCTTCCTCAAAGATGTAAATTTAGCCACTTTCATGCTAAATTTTGGGCATATCATTTCAGCTTCACATGACGGAATGCACGGGGAGTGGAGGTTCGACTTAATGTTGAACTAAAAGACCTTCTACTCAATTCCCAAATGGTTAGATTTGAAAGGGTGCAGGGTGCTAGTTATTCTTTCTGGCCGAAAACCAGCCTGCTGGCGCTGTGGCAAAATTGGTTACTTTCCCGCGGTTTGCCCAGGAAGAAAACCCTGAAAAAACCTGACCAAAACCCTGGCACCCTCAGACCTGTCAAGGCGAATGATGAAAAGGAGGCTCAGGTAGTCTCGCTCACAGTCAGAGCATCGGTCCTAGATTCAGCTGGGGATAAACCCCCTACTTCCCCTTTGTCTTCTGCAGCAACCACTGAAGAGTCAAAGGTGGAGTGACTGACTGTGGGAAAAGGTGGAAGGAAGATCGAACCTGCAGGTCCTCAATCCCAAAAGTTGTCCCAGGTGGACATCAACAGTTCACCTCCACTTACAAACTTATGCCAAAAAAACAGCTACTTCACCAAAACACTTACTAAAAAGTAACAGCCCACTATAAATAAGGTCAGGGGTTTCATTGGAGGAGTCTACTGAACACGCCTTCTTTCACTGCCCGGTCGTGCGGCTGCTGTGCAAGCTTCTTGAAGGCTTCATGGTTCACATCTTGGGTGGAAAGGTCTTTGTCCTGGAAGCCAGTTCATGGTATCGATGTTGAACAGACAGGAACATTATGTGTTTCTCTGCTTACTCGGTATTATGCATGTCGTGATTTGGATGACAAGACAGAAGGAACTCTGTGACGGTGAGTCTTTTTCCTCTCAGACCCTGGCGTCTTTTTACAAGCATCAAATCAAAGTCAAAATCTTGTCTGAGAGAAGACTTTCTTCGTTGGAGTTTGCGCGTTTGTGTCGCGTGGTGGGAGCCAGCCTTACTTTCAGCCTCGATATTACAGGGACCTAAGGATATAGGATTATGGGAAGTACATAACCATCCAGTCCAGTAGGTTAGACTATTGACCATTTTTGTTTTAAGTCAAATTTGTTTAACTTAGCGAGTATGTCAGGTCATTGGCCCATTTTGTTTTTTAGTCCCCCCACCCTTTTTGTTTGTTTTCTCCCTTTTTCCCATCCTTGTTTACATGACAGGATTTGAAGTTCTCCAGGAGTGCGATGAGGGTGGTAATTTTTATCTACTTATTTATTTTGATAATTTATGATTTATTCATTTTATTATTTATTCACTTATTCTCCATTAGCACTATTTTTGACTGGTTAACTCCCCCTTTCTGCCATTTTAGCTTGTGGTGGGGACTCCATACTAATTATCATCTTTTAATTGTGTAAATATTTTTTCATCTTTTGACGTTGGGGATATCATGTGTATATATGTATATATGTTATTTTGAATTTTAAATTGTTCCTCTCTCCCCCACAATGTAAATATGGGTTTTAGGTTAAAATTTCATGGAGTACGAGAATTGTTTAGGTGATCGAAGTATAATAGTGATGTTTTCAATTGAGGTATTTTGGTGCTTATAAATTTTGGAGATATGTATTGGTCAGTGAATGAGTCAAGTTAAGTTAAAGATTAGGATAATGTTGACCAGCCCCCCCCCCATGTTGGGCCATGTGCCATATTTGTATTATTTTTTTGTATATACAATAAATATTCCCTCCTAATAGAAAAAACGATTGCCCGGAGATGCACCTTGATACTCAGAACGGACTAAAAGGTAAGCTTACTTTTTAATAACTTAAAATCTTTTATGAAGGAAAGAAAAAAACTTGTCCATGTTTGTCTGACAAACATGTGAAAACGTAAAAAAAAATGCTTAGCACAAAAGAATGCCCTCTCTGAATCTGCATCCTCTGAACACCCCCCCCAAAAGATAAACGATCCTACAAGTAGAAGAGAATCGTTAAAAAAAAACTTAACTATTAACTAACTAATAACGAAATGACACCCCCAAACACTACAAAGTCTCTATAATTAGTGCGAAAGAATTCGGTAAAACAACCCAAAGCAATTCCATGCAAAGCAGAGATAGACAACTGCCTATACCTTTAAAAGTATTTTCAAACCCACCACACAATAAAAAACCCTCCCGTCTAAAATAACAGGAACGCTTAATAATTAAAATAGTTTCTAACAACAAAAATTTAGCAGCAACAAATTACGAAATGACAAAAAAGAAAAAAATCATCCAATGAATTGCTATTAATAACCCTAATACACTCAAATTACCTTCTCCAAAATATAAATTGATTCAATTATCTCATTTGAAATATACTTCATACAACAAGACTAATAAACATCAAACACAAAATTATCGTTTAAAATAAATAAGATATAAAATATGACAACACATCAACGTCATGCGGTATTATCTAAAAAAAAAGTTATCTAAATATTAGCAGACCAAGCACTATTGTACTCTAGAGAGCAAAAAAAAAAATGAATAAAATAAGCCCTTCATTGTCCCCAATATTGACTTTAAAAAAACGCTTGTCACACATTCATATCCTGACACAAATGTGTGACAAGCGTTTTTAAGCGTTTTTTTTAAGCCCGAGGAGAGACAAAAAAAAAAGATTGTTCATTCTACTGAAATGTTAGGTTGCCAACTACTCACTCTCAGCCATCTAGAAGCCCTTTCCGCTGCGTCTGTGATTACTCTGATCGATGCTCTTTTATCCCTACCAGCCAACCCCAACTTGGTAAAGGCTTTACATAGCAACTGACCCACGAATTCTCAACAGTCAATTACAATTGGGTCACAGTGAGCCCACCAACCTTTCATCCTACACTGCTCAACAAGTTCCTGATATTTAGTGAGCTTCCTCTCATGGGACTCCACAATGTTTTCCTCCCACGATACCATCAACTCTCACACGATCACTTGCTTCGTCGTATTTCGAAACAAGAATCATGACTGGCTGAAGTTGTGTTCAAACAATATGATCAGGGAATTTCAGCTGCTTATCCAAATCAACAAATAACTCCGAATCTGGGGCTGTGCTAAGAAGCGATGTTTTTTCTGACGGTGTTGATCAAACATTTCCTCCTGCCTTAACAAAATTAATTCTCCTACTGATAGGCTTGTATGTGCTGGTTTGAAGGCATTTGTTAAATACCCCTGCCATTTCCCTCAACATCTGATTATGACACCAGCGAGAGCATCCATTGCCCAATGCCCTTGTGTAGCTACTGAGTATGTGTTTAAGCGATCCTCTCTTTTCACACAGTGGGCATTGTGGAGTTTCAGCCTTCTCCCAGGTGTGAAGACTTGCTGGGTTTGGTCATGTGTCATAAACAGCTTGGATGAGGAATCATATCTAGATGAGTTTTGAACCACAAATGTCTGACCAGCTTACTTTCCTTTTTAAAATACCATCCCATCAAGTTCAGACACCCTGTTGGCCAAATGCAATCATTTTGCCAAATCTTAATTCTTCTACTTCTTCTGGAAGAGGTGTCAATATTCTTCACCCGTGGCTCTTCTGATATCTTTATTGGTACAATAGCCTAGACCAGTACGACCAACAGCTACTCTCCAAAGCAGAGCCTTGTGCCGCAATCTTTCTCCTGCGATTTGCAATTCAAGTGAAGGATTCCATCTACTACCCGTGCGCACTTCTATACTGACAAATGTAAGCACAACATAATTTTTTTGTCTTGATATTCACGTAACCAGAAAAAAAAATCATTGAAAATAACTTTTGTTAGGAAATTTTCAGCTTGACCGCCTACTCTTATATTGTTAAACAGATTAGCTAAGCTGACTGATAAAAAGTAAAGATAAAGTAAAGTTTAATATTATACTTCTATTCTACATCAAAATGATATAATGAAAACATACACCATGGTCCCATTAGTAACAACAGAATATTTGATGGTCATATCTCTAACTCTCCTTGTCTTATACGAGGATCATTAAATAAGTTTCCAGACTTTTTCATATGAGCACTTTTATTGATAGTACACACATGAAACTCACATCCCCTTTGAAGTAATCTCCTCCAGCTGCAATGCACTTGTTGTACCGTTCCAACACCTTCTGGAAGGCTCCATGGAAGTCCTCTTGTGTGAGTGTGTCAATGACCTTCGTCACAGCCTCTTTCATCTCCTCAATTCTCTCATAACGACAGCCTGTGAGCTTAGGGAATAACCAAAAGTCACAGGGAGCAAGGTCTGGACTATAGGGATGGTCAGGAACTGTCTTGATGCCCATCTTGGTCAAATAGTCAGTGATAAGGATGGAGTTGTGGACTGGTGCATTGTCCTGGTGGAAATGCCACTGACCCAATTTGAAGAGTGCTAGCCTCTTCCCAATGAATCTCTTGCTGAACTCCCTTAAAACCTCAACATAGTAACCCTAGCCCTAACCCTTTGGCCAATCAACTCTGGTGTACTGACTCCCTTACTCCTCCCACACCTCTCCTCATCCCTCACAGACTCCCTACTTTCCTTGAATCTCTTATGCCACTCAAAAATTCATGCAAGATGGTCAAAAAGCAGTCTGAAGCATTCTATACATTTCTGTGGCATTTTTTCCAAGTTTAAAACTGAATTTTATAGCATATCGTTCTTCTAAAGTATCCTCACGTCCAGATTGCCTTTTTCAAATTCACCAGCTGTGACAATCAGGCTTTAGTAGGGTGTATTCCAATTGCTGCTGTAGCTGTTCATTTGAAGCTGAAATCATAAAAATTGGTCAGTCATCTCATAAGATATATAGCAATAACATAGTGAATTTTCAAGAGTCTATGACAATTTCAAATGCCTGTACAAAAAAAGTCTGGAAACTTATTGAATGCATTACGTACATTGGCAGCCATATGCACAAAAAGACATTAGGTAAAATATAGTAAGAAGATAAGTTGGTGCATTAAGCAAAAAGGAAACGACAAAACTCAGAATTAATTTTTCCTGCAATAATCTAAAGAAAATTTTTAATAAGTAAATAATACTATCTAAACTAACTGCTCCATGACACTAACTGTATTATTTAATCTAAAGAAAATTTAATTAATGATGCACGTAATAAAGTGTGTCACGTTTTGTAAGGAAAATATAATGGATGTCTAAAACTGACAACTTCACATTGAAGTTATTTATTTAAAAAATGGCATTCTTCTACTCTAAAAGAAGCAGAAGATACTAGATATACATCTTATTCTGTATTTTTCATAAAAAATGGATGTGTTTCATTGGTGAAAGAAATTTAAAATGCTACATCCAACATATTTTTCTTATGTCCTTAAACAGAACAAACCAAAGCCATCATTACCAATTTTAAATAAACCCTTGATAGAAATAAAAACATCTTCACTTCATTGAATTTTATATTATTTGAACAAAGTGCACAAATTTCTTTAAAAATTCTTGATCTCTTTGATTTAGAAGCAGAAATACTCTATTTTACAATAAAGTTAATATTTCAAAGTTAATTTATGCTGTCTCAGCATGGAATTTCAAACTATACTAAACTGATGTCATTCTTTTTTTTGTAAATCAAGTAAATGTTTTTAGCACTGCCACATAACACTTTGCAATCATAGTTTACTTCAAAAAGTATAAAATTCTAATAATGTTGCATACATATATATACTGGATAAATACTGACACAATGATAAACGACGCATCAAGGACAAAGACGCAAGAGTAAAGACGCAGAAAGACTTCTTTACAAATATTTTACCTCTCACTTTATTGCAAGGGTTCGAAAGGGTTGTTGAAGGGTTGCATGTGAGAGGGTGCTGGAGATCGAACATAAACTTCATATTTTGACCCCACTGTTATGACCGTCACGCTGTGTCTTTATTGTTCTCCTGATGTTGGGGTCTACTCCATCGGGGCTTTCCGAGGGCCCCCTCGGTCTGGTGTGGCCTTCCCTACCACATCTCGTCTCTAACCCTCTGGGAGTCTGCTGGCAACTGCATCGGCACCCCAAACTCAACTGAGTTAAATAATAACTCAACGCCCGCACGATCACCTACTGGATCTTTGCAATCGAATGTTTAATCGTCATCAAGCGGAAATAACTGTCATGCAGTTCAGAGGTTACTCTCTTCCGGTGCATGATTGTAATGGCACAATGAAACCTTCACCTTGTCCCATATCATAAGCCTTAATTCGCCCATGCGATCTCTTTCGATTACTGGCCATTGGAATGTGTCAATTCTTTCCGGTGTATCACCTTGGAATAGCATTTTTGGGCTGGGTCGAAGGTCAAAATATAACAATCATCCGTAAATTATTTTTCAAAATTCCACATGTGGAATTTTCTTCACGTTCGTCTCCATCAACCTCACACATATTTTACAGAATAATTTACAAGGACAATGATGGCTGAAAACACAAAAAGAATCACTTGAACTACAGCAACAAAATCTTACTTAGAAGGCGACCTTCTCTCTATGTAACACTTGCCCGGCTAATTATTATCTAAATTTCTCTTACTATCTTTGCGTGGTTGGCCATCTTGACATGTGTGCATCAAGGTACCATACGGATGCATTTTTTTATCTTCTCAACACAACGGGCCCTCCATAATTCCTTGAAGAAATTTCAAAACCCTAAAAAGGACCATACTCTGGTCCCATATCCTGGTCACAAACTTAGTGACCCTGGTCATTCCAGCAATACATTTCGCCTGGATTCCTCATGACCACACTCCAGTTCTTTGCTCAACAGGTTCCTACCTGGAGTAACCGGAGAATTTCATAACTAAAACACAATATCTTCAAGGCCCAAAGCATTCCCCATAAATCCACAAAAATCATGGCCCAAAACAAAGTATCACAATACATCCGAATGTATCACAATCTGGCACGCATGCTGTAAACCACCTAAAATAGTCCACGCAAAATACTAATTAGCAATGTGTTACCTATTTTTTTTTCATTAAGTTTCTGTTTCCATGCACATTGGTTTGCAAGCCCCTGAGGAAACATGTTTTACCTGATCAAACCCGCGCTGGGTTTCTTTTCAATTTAATCAGGAACCCTCTTGGCTACCAATATATAGGCACCTTGTCTTTCCCAGATCCGTTTCACTTTACCAAATCACACACGAATCTAAAACACCATCGGGACTGAAAGACATAGACATCATCCACAAAATTTTGGAGTATGCCACGCCTTTTTTCTTTTATTCCATTCTCAGAACTCCAAACTAAAAAATAGAACAGCTTCATGGGCCGGCGAATTCTTCGATAGAATTGCTTTCTTTGCCGTCTACCCATCAACAATCTGAAACCAATTGGATGAATGTCTGTCCTATTCTCGCGTCAGCTACCGATTTTCTCAAAAACAGAAACCCAAAAAGAAAATATTTCCTATTCTACGAAAACCCCAAATTCTAAAAAAAAAATTTTAGAATCAATATAATTTCAAATATCATTAAACCTAGAATAAAATCTTCTGTAAATGGTTTTCATCAAATTTCATAATATGAACAGGAAAAAAAAATTTCTAATGTCGCCTTTAAACTCAAACTCAAAAAGTTTCACTTTACAACAAGTCAAAACAATGTTACAATCACAGTTCAAAAATGTTCAGTTTTCTTTTCTTCAATCTATGTACTGTCTATTTTACTGAAAATGTCTGTTCTTTCTTTCTTTTTTTCCTATATGCTGTGTTCAACAATGTTCAAGTTTCTCTTTCTTTTTTTTTTTTTTTTTTTTTTTCTCCATTTTCATTGTCCTGTAGCTTTTTGTTTTTGTTTTGGTTTTCATTTCTTTTTTCTTTTTTTTTTCATTTTTTTTTCATAATAAATTGCTCATTCAATATCCCTTTTTTTTCAACCTTATATCTACCTCTCTGTCTTTACCTTAACACTATAACTATAGGTTCGCTTCCCAGTTTATTCAATTTCAGTCTATAGTACCATAAATTAAGCCTGATTTATAATACAACTTTTTCAATAGCTTACGAGCATTCTTCTTTTTTTTTTTCTTTTTCTTTTCACAAAATATCCCGGGTTTTTTTTCTAAACAACCCAAACTTTTATAAATTCTGCCAACATTTCCCAATTCAAAATATTTCCAAATCTGCGAATCTTCGCCACACTTGGTTCTGTCAAAATTCTGTGCATCTCTTAATTACATTCAAAACCCTGTTTCAAAATATCTTCCCCAATAACAATCTCAAAGCTTCACTCCAGGGGGAACTCACAAAATACCTGTCTGCCTCGTTAGACACAAAAAACATCTGTCTCTTAGTTACTCTGCCTCCACGGCAAGACTATTTCCAATCCATTCGGACCACGACAAATCTGAAACGATACCCATGTCTTCAATAATTGGTATCTAAAACTTCCACAGAAAAAACCGGCCTGATTCTACCAGCGCCGAAAATATCGATTCTCCCAACTTCATAAATATCAAAAAAGTATATGCGCATTTTTCAGACAAACACCAATGTGCGAAATTCATGAACAATACCATTAATGCTCCCAAGATTCCATCTCTCAGATTAAAATTCTCATTTCCAATCCACAAGTCCCAACATGAAAACCTGACCAAAAGGTCTTAACTACAGATATGCGGGATTCCAAATCTTGGACTGAAATTCTCATTTTCAATCACCACTTGTCTGGACCAATGAAAAGTTACAATGATTTTTTTTTCTCACAAAGACCTATTGATAAAATTTATCATAAAATTTATTGTTTACGATAAGCTATCAAAAAATGGACAATGACTGTCCCATAGCCATCTTTGTTCCCTTCTTTTTTTTCTCCCTCACTACGATACAATATTACACATAGCGGTAATTTCAATTTTTATCTAGGGATTACACATTTTAAAAAAAAAAAATTATTTCCAATTTTATGCTTCTAGAAAGGCCCTTGTCATTAAAACAAATCTTTCACTATTATACCCAATTTAAATAACAGAGAGAGATAGAAGTTACATGAATGAGCGCTCTACTTACAATTTTTTTTTCTCTTTTTCTCTTTTTTCTTTCCGTCTTTTTTTCTGTTCTTTTCACGTCGGTCTGTTCCTTTCTCCTTCCTCTTTTTTCGTTGCTAGTTTGTTCTTGTTTTTTTGGTATTACTTCTTTCAATTCCAGCATTTTTCTTTGTCCCCTTCGTTGATGTCGTGTTCTGATACTTAAAAACTGTCGTCTACGGTAACCAGGTTCGTTCTGAATCCTTGAAGGACTCTGCTGGCACAAGCACCAAATTAATATATGTTGCATACATATATATACTGGATAAATACTGACACAATGATAAATGACGCATCAAGGACAAAGACGCAAGAGTAAAGACGCGGGAAGACTTCTTTACAAATATTTTACCTCTCACTTTATTGCAAGGGTTCGAAAGGGTTGTTGAAGGGTTGCATGTGAGAGGGTGCTGGAGATCGAACATAAACTTCATATTTTGACCCCACTGTTATGACCGTCACGCTGTGTCTTTATTGTTCTCCTGATGTTGGGGTCTACTCCATCGGGGCTTTCCGAGGGCCCCCTCGGTCTGGTGTGGCCTTCCCTACCACATCTCATCTCTAACCCTCTGGGAGTCTGCTGGCAACTGCATCGGCACCCCAAACTCAACTGAGTTAAATAATAACTCAACGCCCACACGATCGCCTACTGGATCTTTGCAATCGAATGTTTAATCATCATCAAGCGGAAATAACTGTCATGCAGTTCAGAGGTTACTCTCTTCCGGTGCATGACTGTAATGGCACAATGAGACCTTCACCTTGTCCCATATCATAAGCCTTAATCCGCCCACGCGATCTCTTTCGATTACTGGCCATTGGAATGTGTCACTTCCTTCCGGTGTATCACCTTGGAATAGCATTTTTGGGCTGGGTCGAAGGTCAAAATATAACAATAATAGTCACTTGTAATACAAATCTGATACATCTAAATTGAAAAACATTATCGTAGTTTCTCTTTCTTTGATTTTGAATAAATATTACCACCAATTCCTACAAATTTAGTACATCATTTTAAACATTATCTAACACGTGAAAATATAACATCTCTAAAAACTAACAAAATACCCTCAATTAGCTCTAAAATCAAGGACATCTGGCAAATTCTCACGTTGTTTTTCTTTAAATCTTTATAAAATATTGGTTTCCACTTGTTTATACATGATGTTTTATATATACACTCAAACTTCATTTCATCTCTTCAGGCTTTTTTGCCTGAAGAGATGAAGTGAAGTTTTAAGATTTTAAAATATAATGCTGCTTCTTCCAATATTTCCTTGATTTCTTCCTACATTTTATCCACGCTGAATTCCTTTAATCTTGTAGAATAAGCAAAATTGTATTCCTTTATATTCAAAATAATATAAGTATTATTTATCATTAACATACTTGTTGTAACTATACTTATTTTGCCAACCTATATTTATAATAAAAATTTAATATATAATAAAGGAAAATTAATACAATATAAGAGTTCATCACAAAGAACATTTTATATGTGCAAATATATTTCACTACATTTGATGTTGTAAATGGAACCCTATGAGTCAATAACTATATCAAAAAGCTGATATTTTACAAACAATGCTCACTAATCCACAAATCATATTACATTAGTTTTGAAAGAGATCCATTTCCTTCAATTATACTCAAAATATATTAACATTAAGATATAAAATGAACCAATCTATCTTTATATTGTAAAATATGTTGATTTGAATGCATGATAATGAAGTTATAAATATGTTTGCTTTGTAATTATTTTCTGTTTAATGTCTTTGAAAGCAACAAGAAATCAAGATATTACATTTCTACAAATTCAAACAGTTTAAAGAAAATTGGACACATAAAAAATAATATTTAAAAAAATAACAATCATTTGCCTATAAAAACATCCATTGGCCTAACTGCAACCTGTATTAATGATCTATAAAGTAAATTCTGTCTGAATTCAAAATAACATACAGAGAACAAAAATTAAAATTAAATCTAAAGTCATATTTGATTGAAATACTGAAATCAAATAATCATAACATAATGAACTGATTTTTTTTAAATTTACAATATCAGTTCATTTTATTAGAGAATCTAGACAAAAATCATTGTAAAACATAGAAAAAAAAACAGAATAATAAGATGTAATCAGTCAAATAAGTGAAAAATATTCTTATATATATGTTCTTACTAACAAAATGTCTTTGTTACTTCAGTGGTCTACTTTTTATTATTGAGGTTGATGAGTGTGACGGCAATCTCTTTAAAATCCCAAAACGGGACTTTATTTTTGCACGTGTGAAGACAGGGCAGGTTGGCACTTGATCCCTTGTAGGATAAGTCCTCGTTCAGAGTTTTTTTCTCAGGCACATAAGAACTGGCATATTATGTGGGGGATTAATTTATGGCCAGACTGACCGACGCAGGCAAGGGGTTCCAAATTTCACACTATACACACACCCACCAAGGCTGCTAGTCTTCCTCCCCTAGAACAATGGAAGGTTAAGACGTAATAATATTAATTGTAGTAGTCGGCAACTCCGGTTCCCCGTATAAGAATTTAAAGGAATTTATAGGACAATTTTAAGCGAGCATATCATAAGGCGAATAGAAGCTGGAAAAGAAACATGACATAACAAATTCGTAGCAGACACTATAAATAACAACTTCGACCACGTGGGAACATTAAAATATATCAATCCTTTTTACTACACACAGATATACATCTTCAACGTATCAAATATATTATAAATGAATAGTGCGTGAACACAAATGTCTTTCTTCTTTTCTTTTCTTTCGTTTTCAGTCTTTCTTCAAATTGAGAGAGAGAGAGAGAGAGAGGGTATATAAAATTGGGTATAAGGAGAAACAGTCCCAAAGTTACTTATCTTATTTAGATGGATTCCTGTGGAGAATCTTTCTTTTTTTACGGGCTGACAGACTTTATCTTATTTTTTTAGTACTTGCTAGAAGATATTTTTCGTCTTCTTTTACCCGGAGTTCTTGGCTTTAGTTCCGTCCACCACGAACCCTGTCCAACAACTAACTTTCTTATTATCTATTTCCGCTGATGGGAAGGAGTCCCCACTTCCGTTTTGGGGTCCCAGCCAATCATTTGGCTTCTCTCTTCTTCCTTCCCGTGTCAGGCGATCCGAGTGAAGTCACCAAGTACCAACATCTGTTGGTCTCCACTGTGACCCACATTCTTTCTTAACGGTCATTCTTTGATGGCTTGCTACTGTTAATTCGAACACGAGGATAGTAGTAATCTTATTTCTATCGTCTTATCTATTATTACTATTTAGAACATTGTATCCATAGTTTACCAACTATAAAGCTACCATTAGTCTACCTAACATATGAAGTATATTAAGAAGAAAAGATTTATGGTCAATATAACACGAGTGCTTTTCAATAAAAAAAATTATACAACTTCCTCATAAAAATTACATCTGTGTGAAATAAACCTGACCATATCTGTGTATAAAATATCCTATGCACTAGTGATAGAAAATATGAGAGTGAAACTCATGTCACGTGGTGTACGTGACATGAGTTTCACTCTCATATTTTCTATCAATTTCTATCAATTCCGTGATCTCCTTAAGGCTGAAGCCATCAAAAATAGATACAATAAAAAACAACCTACATTATTAACACATCAACTAAAAACTGCTGCTAAAGAATTACGCAACCACCCTAACATCACCATAAAAAAAGCTGATAAAACAAACATTTTTGTAGTACTCAATAAAACAGATTACCATTCAAAACTACAAAATATCCTTGATGACCATACGAAATTCAAAAAATTAAATAAGAATCCCACCAACCAACTAAAATCAAAAATTAATAAACTAATCACTGCTAAAAATGCTGAACTTAATAGCATAAAACTACCCAAAATAATTGGTGATTATAAACCTGGCTATCTTTACGGGACCGTAAAAATACATAAACCAAATCATCCTCTACGCCCTATTATATCACAAATACCTACACCAATTTATCAACTCACAGAAACAATAAAACAGCTTATTTCACCATACTTACCTAGCAAATACAACATAAAATCTACACACAAATTAATTCAAGTTCTTCATACAATTAAACCCAATAATGGTATATTAGCCTCACTCGACGTAGAAAATTTATTTACTAATGTACCTGTTAATGAAACAATTGATATTATTATAAATAATATTTATAATAACCCATCTCTTCCTCCTCTTAAAATCAACTCTAATATACTTCGAAAACTACTCCTAACATGTACTACTGAAGTTCCATTTTATGACCATCTTGGAAATATTTACGTTCAGACAGATGGCGTATCTATGGGGTCTGTCCTAGGCCCGATTTTCAGTAATTTCTACATGTCCGATCTCGAAAATAGAATTTTTAATAGCATAAAAAAACCTCCAATATACCTAAGATATGTTGATGACATCCTTATTCTTACTAATAATATTAACGAAATCAACATACTACAAGACACCTTCCAAAACAATTCAGTCCTTAACTTTACTCATGAACTAAACAAAAACAATAAAATTTCCTTTTTAGATGTTCTCATTAATGCTAACAACAATAATAACTTCACTACCTCCACTTACAAAAAACCCTCTAGTAATAACTCCTGTACCCTCAACTTTAAAAGTGAATGCCCCTTCAGATATAAAAAAGCAATTATTCATAATCTAATATCCCGTGCCAAACTAATCTCCTCCTCCAAAACAATATTTTATAAAGAGGTAGAAAACATAAAACAGGCTCTCATCAATAATGGGTTTCCTAACTATATTGTTGATGAACAAATTAAACGTATGATCAAAAATGTTAACCAACAAAATAAACAGTGTACTACTCCATCCAGCCAACAAACATATATCAAACTTTTTTATCGTAACCAAATGCACTACAATTACAAATCCGATGAAAAAATCTTGAAAACATTGATTCACAAAAACATACTCCCCACTGATCCTAATAAAAAAATAAAACTTATTATATATTATAATAAGTTTAAAACCTCGAATCTAGTCATTAGAAATAATTCCTCTCCCTCAATTGGAGTTTTGCAAAAAACCAACGTTATATATAAATTTAAATGTCCTTTAGGAGATTGTATCTCTGATAATAATAATATATATGTTGGTTTAACCTCAACTACCCTGTTGAGGAGACTTACAATGCACCTTTTAGACACAAGTTCAATAGCTCAGCATTTAAAAAAACATTCATGCCCAACAACACAACTACGGAAAATTCTCACTGACAACACAACAATATTAGAACATCAAAATAATAAACAAAAACTTCAGATTCTCGAAGCATTACATATCAGAGACCTGCAGCCGACACTTAATAGAATTAATTTTCAAACCAGTGCTAATGTACTTAAATGTCTTTAGCTACTGGCACTAAATATAGAACCACATTTAAAAACAAACGCCAAAACCTTCAACGGCAAAGACGCCCTTACACAGTAGTAATATGCTAAAACAAAAGTTACATCACTTTTGTAATAGATCCTCCCCTGATGATGGCCCAAAGTCGGGCAGAAAGTACTAGGGGTACATGCAACTATGGACAATACATAAATCAATTCCCCCAGAATACGATAAAAGTAATACAGGAATTCGAACGGATCCAAAAGAAAATATGTAGACATAAAATGTCTATTATGTTTAATGAAATTTGCATATATATATATATATATATATATATATATATATATATATATATATATTTGGATCAATCCTAAGAAAATAATTACTTCCCTTTTGACTAACTAGGGAGTGATTGCCCTTTGATTCAGGAGGTCGGCCATCACACATTGGATGAAGATCACGGAGTGGTAGAACGGCAGACTTATCATCGCACATCCAGTGGTTCATTTATTATCATCTCTAACGTAATTTATCAAATAAATCAGTGAAACGATCCACTTGGTTCTTGTGTCATTTTTACGGGAATATTCACAGAACCCCCACCTTAAAACCATAAAATATATATGCACATACAAACTTTGGAATTATGCAGAGACAAGCAATAATTTAATTCTTACATGTTTTTTCTTAGCAAGACAACATATATTACAATTGTAATTATTTAGATTTAATCCTGCAAGCAAAACAGAAGTCAATCCTGTTAAAAACATAAATCCAATAACAAGTTTACAAATAAATGTATAAAAGAACTCAGTTTCAAAATAATTGCATCAGTCACGTTTTTAGCCATAATTCCTAATTAAGATTATCCTTTTATCCTCTGCTGTCTAACAAACCCTACTGCAGTAGATTTTTTATCCTCATTTACCCAATTTAATCTAAGCAGTTTCCATGGCCATTTCAGAATTTTGATTTTTGATCAGATTTTGTGTTTATAGGGTTTTACTTCATCAGATAATCTATTAAACAGGTAATTGTCCAAAGCCATTTGCTAAAAATACAATCCATGATTTAACTAATAAATAGACAGCTCAGTATTCATTTTCTTTGGTAGAACAAACTAAACAGTAAAAAAGAAATTGACTTAGAGGAAAGCATAAAATAAAAAGAATGGATTATTCTTAGTTGTCTAAATTTCTGAGATGAAACTTGATGATTTTTATCATTAAGGATTTTCAGACTATTGTTTTCATCTTTATTGTTATTTCTACAACGTTTTGGCTGATATGTCCTCTGGCCTTTTTCAGGTGTTTGTCGAACTCGGGAACCTTCACAGAACTTTGAACTACATCTACGGTGGGTGGGGGATCGCCTGTTCTGATTCCCTTAGCCATAACTGGGTACAAGTGTTAAGTATTCCTGTATTGTTACTCACCTGCAGTCAGGATTGAACCTGCAACCTCCAGGTAATTGTCTCCTTAGAAGCTTATTATTCTTCTTTCCCAGACTTCTACAGCAATGAATTACAAGGCTGAAATTATTCTAATGTACAAACTATTGTCAATGACAAGACTTCAGTAGCAGCTCATTTAAAACAAAAATTCATATTGGTAGGAATTCATGCCATGATACTTTTTAGTATGATTTTAATGACCACTGTTAAAATTATTTATGAAATAAGAAATGAACTTGCAATATTTTACATTAGAGGGCATTCCTGAAAAATTAACAATATGCTAATAGTGTTAAACCTGAGGTATTACATTTATTAATTAATTTAATCAAATGTAATATATGTTCTTCTGTGTGCATGGATTATTCACAGAAATTTTACACTTATTCATGTTCAATGTAATGTCAGGTCATCTTGTCAGTTAATTAAAATATTACATCATTGATTTGGGATGATTTGTTTCCAGAAAAGATGTGAATACAACAAAGGAAATGAAGAGGTTGCATCTTGATCTCACATTCTTCAATGTGGCAAGAAACTAACAAAGTCTGATGGTACTCTAGGTTAATACTAATGATGTTATAGCCTAGAAATCATGTCAGACTCCAGATTCATCATCTACTAGATCACACTGTTGTTGTTTTTAAGCATGTGTATATAATGTCATAATTTTCTGTATGATTTTTTAAAAACTGTCCCTCTTTATATAATGAAATCTGATGGTAAAACCAAAATAGAAATTTATATTATTTTAAATTTGAAAAAAATAAAACACCATAATTTTAGATATAGATTGCTACAATGGTTTTTTCACAGCCCAGGAACACTTGTTTATTGCAATTTTGCTATAATAATTCATATATTTCAAGGCATTGAAAATCTTTATAAATTTATTTAATCAATAATATTAATAACCTCAAAACGTTTAAAAAAATCTAGAATGATATGATATAGTTTGATGGATATATCTTCATGTAATAATCATAAAGAATTAAAGTGGATTATCAATATAAAACTCAAAAGGTTTCTGTTTGAGAAAGCTTAATTCTTTTGAATCATTGATACCTATGAAGATAGATAATAAAACCTAACAATTTTTTGAATATAAAGTTTACAATTATAATATTCTGTTAAAAGAAATTACAAGTTAACCAAAATACCAATAGTTGAACTTCTCATTCAGATAAAAGGACAATCTGAAATTAATTTACATATTAATCATAATAACTGTTCATGTATCTTATAGCCTAAACTGATATTCTGATCTTCAGTATAACTATAATATTTGTATTACAACAGTGATATAGTATCACCCATAAATACTCTTCTAAAAAATTTTTTTAATAAAAGTTTACTTTCTTCTAAACCAAAAATTTCTAGCAGAACATTATACAATCCAAATGGATACTATTAGCTATTATTA
This sequence comes from Sepioteuthis lessoniana, assembly GCA_963585895.1. Lineage (NCBI taxonomy): Eukaryota > Metazoa > Mollusca > Cephalopoda > Myopsida > Loliginidae > Sepioteuthis > Sepioteuthis lessoniana. Next base: position 75,428,242 of record OY757907.1, read on the forward strand.
CCAAACTTTACAACATATAAATTTTGTAACCAAAAATATGAACACGAAGTAGTTTAAAAATATGACTATGCAGTTGTCCTAAAATAAGTACACTTCTTATATATATTTATGCAGTTTGATTTTTATTTACACAAATGTTGTAATTTTATTTTTGGTTACAGAGTATCAATGCAGAAGAGTCTGGTAATAAATAATCATTAATAATAGCTATTTTGATTGTATAATGTCCTACTAGAAAAGATAAAATCCTGATATCTTAGGTTCAGAAAAAAATAAATTTTTTATAAAAAATTTGCTAGGAATATATTTATTTATGGCTGATACAGTACGTCCTATCTACAGCTATATAGAGAATATCCTTTCATTTGAATCCATCTTGTTTAAAAAAAATGAGCTATTGATATTTTATATATTAAACCTTTTATTAGCATCTGACATAACATCCCTTTAGCCCAAAACATCAGGTTTATGGTACACCAAACCAAAAATATTGGGCTTATAATGTATAGCGGAATAGTGCTTGATCCAAAATGTTTGTTTGGGTTTTATGGCATAACCTTTGTAGGTTATTTAATGTCAAATCCATTTTTATACAAATAAACAGTTCTATTCTAAACAATTCAGTTTACCATAAGTATACAGTTTAATTGTTAAAAACATTTCTATTTCAAACTATTCAGTTTAGTTAACCAGTTCTACTTTAGACAATTCAGTTTAGTATAAGTATAGTTTTTGTCAAATAGTTCTATTTCAAACAATTCAGTTTACCGTAAGTACAGTTTCAATGTCAAAAACAGATCCATTTCAAGCAATTCAGTTTAGCATAAATACACAGTTTAAATGTCAAAAGAGTTTTATTTCAAGCAATACAGTTTAGCATAAGTATGCACTTTATTTCTGTTTGACCCATAGGTAGGACCCTATCAGGGGCTGCCACGCTGAGCCAAAATGGATCTGGGAGCGATGACAATGAAGGGGTACTCCGCATTCCCCAAAGTGCCTGCATTACTGGAACCTCACCATCAGATTCTTTAGAGTCATATCCAGGACACATGTTGGGAAGTGGGGTTTTACCCCTCTGCAGAGATGCAGTCAGCTAAGACTGTCCAAAATGTCAGGCTTATGGGTTCATAAGGTTAAAAATGTGAACATACAGTCTCTACAATTTTCTATTCAAAATTCTAAAGTGGGAAATGTCTACAAGAAAATGAAAATCAAAAGAATCATACATAAGTATAATAAGTGTAAAAAGAAAAGCAAACAAAAAAAAAAGAAAATATTCCTCCAAATAATATGAAAACAACCTAAAATATTTATTTTCTCCCAAGAACTTCTTTCGTAAATTCAATTACTTTCATTCTATTTTCAGAAAACAATTTTGTATGTCATTAAAAAAACAGATGTTGTTTCTGGGTAAAACTCCTTTGAAATAATGTTGATGCTTCTTTGACTGACGAGAATATTTCTTAAACTTTCTTACAGGATGGCGGCAAACACAACAGTTATTCGTTATGCTGTACATTTAATCCAATATACCAAAGAAAAAGCAAATCAGGAAATCATAGCATATTAAAATTTTAAAAGGGTTATTTATAAATCAAACAAGTCAGAAAGAGTGAAATCTTTTGATTAAATAAAACATTTAAAACATTTAATCAGGATTTATATATATATATATATATATATATATATATACTTTAAGAAAAACAACGAAACCGGTCACATAGGATTATAAATTTATTTCAATCCTGTTACGCATTTTTGAAATTTCCAAAAACACGAAAAAAGTAACAGGACTTCTTCAGATCATTTTGGATAAAAAAATTGAATAGACACATGGTAGTGGGAGGGGATAGTATGAGGGAGTCGAAGAGTTGGGAGGGAGTCTTAGAGGGGTGAGGAGTTACCTCTTCATTAAGCCCACTTCCGTTTTAAATTTAACTTTCGGTTAGCAGTGTAGTGTAACTGGACCAAAAATATATATATATATATATATATATATATACACAGACACATATGAGGATCATTAAATAAGTTTCCAGACTTTTTCCGTCTGAGCACTTTTATTGATAGTACACACATGAAACTCTAGTCCCCTTCGAAGTAATCTCCTCTGGCTGCAATGCACATAGTGTACCATTCCAACAACTCCTGGAAGGCCCCATGGAAGTCCTCTTGTGTGAGCATGTCTATGACCTTCGTGACAGTCTCTTTCATCTCCTCAATTGTCTCATAATGACAGCCTCTGAGCTTAGGGAATAACTAAAAGTCACAGGGAGCAAGGTCTGGACTATAGGGATGGTGAGGAACTGTCTTGATGCCTATCTTGGTCAAATAGTCTGTGACAAGGATGGAGTTGTGGACTGGTGTATTGTCTTGGTGGAAATGCCACTGACCCGATTTGAAGAGTGCTGGCCTCTTCCGACACAATCTCTCCCTTAAAACCTCAACATAGTAACCCTAGCCCTAGCCCTTTGGCCAATCAACTCTGGTGTATTGACTTCCTTACTCCCCCCACACCTCTCATCATCCCTCACAGACTCCCTGCCTTCCTTGAATCTCTTATGCCACTCAAAAACTCATGCTTGATTCATGCAAGATGGTCAAAAAGCAGTCTGAAGCATTCCATACGTTTCTGTGGCATTTTTTTCAAGTTTAAAACAGAATTTTATTGCATATCATACTTCTAAAGTGTCCTCACATCCAGATTGCATTTTTGAAATTCACCAGCTGTAACAATCAGGCTTTAGTAGGGTGTATTCCAATTTCTGGTGTAGCTGTTCATTTGAAGCTGAAATCATAAAAATTGGCCAGTCATCTCATAAGATATATAGCAATAACATAGTGAATTTTCAAGAGTCTACGACAATTTTAAATGCCTGTACAAAAAAGTCTGGAAACTTATTAAATGCACCACGTATATATATATATATATATATATACATCCGGGTCCTCTGTAGCGGACCACATGATAAATAGTAGGGAATGTGTTGCAGACTTCAATTTTGACCGATTCAGTATTCTGAGTCGGTCACATTCACTTTTTCATCTCAAAGTGTTAGAGACTCTTTAAATTCGATCCCTTCAACCTTCCCTCTGTAAGCAGAGGGATTGTTTGTTGGGATTAACTGTAATTAGTTTCTAGCCATCTGCTCATTGCTACTACTACCCCCTCTTAGTGCTTGTTTTTTTACTTCCCTTTTCTCCATTCCTCTACTTTTAGATATTTTTCTGGTGTTAAGATCTTGACAAGAGCCAGACGAAACCGGTCATTCAAAAATATATAATTTAAAAAATTTTTTTTTTTAAATAATAAACATGCCCACACCTTCCATAGGCCTACATGTTTTCCTGGCAATCAATATATATATCATCATCATGTTGCTTGTCTCTGCATAATTCCAAAGTTTGTATGTATATATATATATATACACACACACACACATATATATATATATATATATACAAAATAAATCATCATCATGGCACACCACATTCTTGTGTAATTGCTGTCAAGGTTTTTCTCCATACATTTAGCTAGCCTCCATGCAGTGCATCCATACAGCAGTATCGATATGACTGCTGCTTGGAAAAAATTGCGTTTCATTTTATCAGTCAAGTCTGACTTCCATATGACCGATAGCCTATCAATAGCTGTCCATACCTTTGCTAGTCAAGTGTTAATGTCTGTCTCAGTTGATGAGACAACTGCTTCCAAGGTAGGTGAACTTGTTTACTAGTTTCAGAGAACTACCATTTAGTGTGGAGATATTGCCTCTTTGATTAAAGCACATGTATTCCATCTTGTCTGCGTTGACAAGGAGGCCTATGCCAGCAGCTGCTCATTCCAGACTATGTAGCAGGGTTTTGGCTTGGGCAGGCATATTTGCCAGAAGCGCTATGTCATTGGCATAGTCCACATCCATAATTGTTTGTGTGGAGCATCTTCTGCTTCTTTCCTTTGTCAGCTTGAAACTGCTGTCTTATATTTGATCAATAGATGTTCTAAGCACTTAGTATAGACAGATAATAAAGAGGTATGAGGCTAATGTGTCTCCTTGCAGCACACCCATAAGAATTTCGAAGTAGTTTGTGTCTCCATCCAAAGAGTGGACTTTTACTTTCATGTTTCTATATAGCATCATTATGGCTGCGACAGTTTCTTTGGGTAGGCCATAGGCAAATAGTATTTGCTCCATCTTTTCTCTGTGTATGGAGTCAAAGGCCTTGGAGAAGTCAACAAATAATATTGTTGCCTCTGGGATTTTTTGCACATACACATTCAAGAATTCCCTGGATAGTCTAAATTTGTGATGTTGTTGATTGATTTCTCTGAAAGCCATTTTGGTTCTTCCTAAGTATATTACCAATTTTGGGTTCAATACAGTTGCGTAGTAAAGCATTGTATATCTTGGCCGCAATGGATGTAAGGGTTATACCTCAGTAGTTCTTGGCTAATCCAAGGTTGCTCTTCTTAGGAAAGGGGAGGATGCATCCCTTGGTCCATCTATCTATTCTGTTTTGAATATATATGGCATTACAGTGTCAGAGCAGTATGTCATTGGGAATTTGATGACATACTGCTCTGACACTGTAATATATACACATATATATGTTCCATTGCTACTACATCAAAGTGTAGGGGAGGGCACTACTCCATTCCTTGAGAAATAAAAGGATAAACTTTACAATTCAGACAGGATTAAAGAAAGGACAGACTTAACCTAACCATAACCATTTTATTTTTTGTCTTATGAATGTTTATTTCTTTTAGAATTAAAAGAGCTAATTTGCAACCTGGACACAAAATAGAGTCTGGATTTATGCAGAACTCTATAGATAAATTATCTAGTGATTTGGTTAGTTTGAGGGAAGGATATTACCGATTAAGATTGCAATTTTTAGGCTCTCTATCTTTCTTTATGGTTTGAAAGGTACTTATCCCTTGTCATAGAAAGCAGTCATTCTAGACTTCTTTCTTTGAATGATAAGAGATTAAGATATCTTATACCTTAAAAATTTGGATGTTTTTCTGACCCGAATGCCAGCAAGGTGGTTTTAACCTTGTCCTCTGTTGAATTTTTAAACCTTGAGCTAACTATCTTGGTTCATGGTTTGGGTCATTGCATTCCATCTCACAGTATTAAACAGGAAGAGGTTTATTCCGAGTTTGAAAGTGACTTCAGCTGGTTTCTACAGACTATGTTAGTGACCTTAAAGCGCAAGTGAATGATCTTGCCCACGCTTATGTGGGAACTCTGATGTCCAGCCGGGAATCTGATTGAAGAAGTGAACACTTTCACACACTCAAGTCACTCCATAGCAAAAATTCTATTGTTATCACTAGACCCGACAAGGGCTCTGTGGTAGTAATTTTGGATTATCAATGCTACGTTAATAAAATGATGTCCATCATTGGTGACACTTTTAAATTTCTGAGACTGGGCCCAGTTAATAGTTACAACCATACTACTTCTATTGAGACTAAGTTTCAGAGAAGTTGGTTGAACTTGTCAAAAGAAGCCTTCTCTCCTTGGCCATCTTGGACCAGTTTAGACCCACTGGTTCCATATAACCTCGTCTTTATGGATTACCAAAAACCCATAAAGATAGGGTACCACTAAGCCCTATACTATCAATGGTGGGCTCTCCACAGGAAAAGTCACCAAGTGGCTTGACAAGTTATTGCAACCAGTGCTTGTACATTATAGTACAATATGTATAAAAGATTCTTTCTGGTTTTATATGTAAGTGTTCTCCACTGAACAAATGTATGTGTTCTTTTGATATCTGTAGTCTCTTCACTTGTGTTCCCATTTTGGAAACTATCAATATATGTGCAGATATGTTGTACCGGAGTTATCTGACCCCACCTGATATTCCAGAGGTAGTGTTTGTGGAATTGATGAAATTTGCAACCACATCTGTCGAATTCACTTTCGATAACATCATGTGTGTGTAGAAAAATTGATAACAATGATCCAAGTAGAAGGAAAGATTTATTAATATCATGTATAGACAAGTGGATGGAATTTCGATAGGCTCAGCTTTGGGCCCTACGATGGCTGGTATTTTTGTGGGTTTCTATGAGGTTGATTTGTTCTCCAAATATAAAGCACCTGAAGTGTACTTTTGTTACGGAGACAACACTTTTTGTGTATTTGAGGGTGAGACCAAGGATGGCGAATTTTTCTCACATTTAAATAGTATGCACCCTGAACTTAGATTTACTCTTGAGAAGGGGAATAATTCCACTCTACCTTTTCTTGATGTATTGGTGTGAAAAGAGACTTATGCATTCCTAACAATTCATTTTGTCCAAAGAAGCAGAAGATAAATCTAATTATGACCCTAACACACCAGTCATTAATGATATGCTCTGACTCTAAGTTGGATGATGAGGTTGAATTTATCATTGGGACACTTTGTAACAATGGCTTCTCTGAAGACATTGTTCAATCTCTCATCAGGGATAAAATTTCTAACTTCAGTAAAATCAAACCTGATTCAGTCCAGAGGTGCCCTGTATATCTGCCTTGGCCCAGTGATATTAGAGATAAATTTGCCAACTAGATCTCTGCTTGTGTACATAAATGTTATTTTTCTTCCCACCTGCATGTGGTCTTCTGCACACAGACTGTTTTGGCATCTGGTCAAAAAGACGTTCTCCCCGCACAACATAGTAGTTCTTTGATTCATTCTTTTAGATGTGTTTGTAGTTTGCAATACATCAGGAGAACCACTCAATTTCTGGATTCATGAATTAAACAACATGTACCCACAAAGATATGGCAAGGGAACTAATTTGCTGACCAAATAAACAACACACACAGGTCTTCCATTGCAGAACGCCTCTAAATAACCGTAATTGTGCATCGTCCTACAGTGCAGACTTGTTTACCATTTTAAGCAAGTCCCACTCGGATTATCACCTGAAAGTAGTCGAGACTATTCATATTCTCACCCATAAACTGCCCCACTGTAAACAGAGGGAATGTTTATTGGGTCTGAATTTGATTAGTATTTAATTTACTCCTCCCTTCCTAGTCAACCTGCATTTTTCCCCTCCACCTCATGGCACAGTCCCTGCTCCTTTACTTTCTTAATTGTGGTCCTCGTTTTAACTGTGATTAGGGAGGACCGAAACCAGTTGGTTTATTTTATTAAATAAAAATGATTAAAATTGTTCTATTTGTGAGTATATTAAAATTTTGTACCCCACCATAAAATATCTATATCATAATATTAAGTAAATAAATATTAGTTTTTATATATATCAAATAGCAGACAAGCTTCCATGCTATTATATATATATATATATATATATATATATAATTAAACATATATTAGTTTTTAAATATAAATATAGTAAATATATATTAGTTTTTATATGTATCAAATAATGATAAGTAAATATATATTAGTTTTTAAACTAATATATATATATATATATATATATGTGTGTGTGTGTAGTTAGGCAGCAGTCGTTTATTTAAGCATATGAATTAACCAATATATATATATATACTCTCTTCTTTAAGAAAAAACAACGAAACCGGTCACATAGGATTATAAATTTATTTCAATCCTGTTATGCATTTTTGAAATTTCCTAAAACACGAAAAAATTAACAGAACTTCTTCAGATCTTTGTGATAAAAAAACTAGAATAGACACATAAGAGTGGGAGGGGATAGAAGAGGGGTGAAGAGTTACCTCTTCATTAAGCTTACTTCCGTTTTGAATTTAAATATCGGTTAGCAATGTAGTAAAATTGTTTTTTAAAAAAAACTTTTCTTTAATTTATAATTTTTCAAATATAATCAAAAAATTATTAATTAAAGAAAAGTTTTTTTAAAAAACAATTTTACTACATTGCTAACCAAAATTTAAATTTAAAATGGAAGTGGGCTTAATTAAGAGGTAACTCTTCACCCCTCTTCTATCCCCTCCCACTCTTATGTGTCTATTCTAGTTTTTTTATCAAAAAGATCTGAAGAAGTCTTGTTAATTTTTTCGTGTTTTTGGAAATTTCAAAAATGCGTAACAGGATTGAAATAAATTTATAATCCTATGTGACCGGTTTTGTTGTTTTTTCTTAAAGAATTTATTGCTCTGTATTATTGGTACATTGAGCTTTTTACCAGGAAAATTTTAAATATTCATTCATGAATAATTTCTTGTCCTGATGGAATTACTCCCAAATCCGGTTTAACTGGATCAAGAATACTATATATATATATATATATATATATATATTGATATAGTAGCAGCTATAAGTTAAGAAACAGAAAAACAACAAATATTTAAATGATTTTTACTTGAAAAAATTTGCATGTACATTTACGAAATTTTCCCCAAATATACTTGGAACATTCTTTATTTATTACATATAAAGTTTTTAAAATTTCTTTTTTTACAGTAAATTAATAGTGAACTAAAAAAAACAAAAATATGCCATGGTCAAAAGTTTAGGAACGCTGTTTCCATACTGCAATGTCTATTTCTCATGCATTTTGTGAGCAAACAGGAATGCCAGTCTCTAGAAAAACTGTTTCTCATAGGTTGAATAAGGAAAAATTAATGGCACGGATTCCATGTCACAAACCTTTGATTTCAAAGAAAAATCAAAAGTTTCATCTTGACTTCATCACAGAGCATATTATGTGGACAGAGAAACCATGGAATATAGTTAATAAGGAGGAGGTTTTAAATATGTTATAGTATCAGTTTTATTTTTTTCATTAGGATCAGTGGGGTATATATTTCTTTCAATCAATGTTTTTAAAGTATTTTCATCTAATTTATAATTGTAGTGCATTTGGTTACAATGAAAAAGTTTGCTTAATGTTTGTTTATTTTGTTCGGCTTACATTTCTAATCGTATGTTTAATTTTTTCATCAACAGAGAACCCATTATTGATGAGAGTTTGTTTTATATTTTTTCATTCTTGAGAAAATATTGTTTAGGAGGAGGATATTAGTTTTACATGGGATATTAGATTATTAATAACTGATTTTTTTATAGCAAAAGGAGCATTCACTTTTAAAGTAGAGGAGTTGTTATTAGTGGGTTTTTTGTAAGTAGAGGTAGTGAAGCTACTATTATTGTTATTAGTTCAATCAGAACAACTAAATAGGAAATTTTATTGTTTTTGTTAAGTTCATGGGTAAAATTAGGAACAGAATTTTTGTCTTGTAGTATGTTTGTATCATTAGTGAAAATAAATATATCTAAAGTATACTGAAGGTTTTTTTAATGCTACTAAATATCTTATTTTCAAGGTTGGATATGTAGAAATTACTGAAGATTGGACCCAGAACTGACCCCATAGATTTGTGAGTGCAAATATTACCCAGGTGGTCGTAAAATGGAAGTTCAGTAGCACATGTTAGGAGTATTTTCAGAAGTATATCAGGGTTGATTTGGAGGGAAGGGAGAAATAGGTTGTAATAGATATTATTTATAATAACATCAATGGATTCATTGACTGGTATATTGGTAAATAAATTTTCTACATCAAGTGAAGCTAATATACCATTGTTGGGTTTAAGTGTATGTCAGATTTGCATTAAGTCCTGTGATGATTTTATGTCACGTTTCCTAATAATTTTAGTGATTTGATGGGAAAGAAATAGCGAAACAGCTCACTAAAATTATTTCCCCTTTCACAAAATCAAAAATCTTTAATGAAACCTGATACATTTGATTCTCAACCTTTTCCTTCTTCCTGCGACACCTTTATTCTCTCCATTACTTATCATGTTCCCCATTTGCTTATAAATATAAAAAGTCGGAAAAAGGTTTCAATTTGAAAAAGTTCTTAGAAATAAAAGAATGAAATATCATGCTTCTAAATCGATTTTAAGTGTTTCATTTATCCAACTTTCCACATAATTCTGTCATATTGTCAAATTCACCACAATCTATAATTTCAACATATACACACATATATATATATGTGATTGAACATAATAGACATTTTTTGTCTACATATTTGTTAATCCTTTCAAATTGCCATATTGATCTTATGATATTTGGTGGGAATTGGTTGATAAACCTTCCATAATCAGTTATTTCCCAAGTACTTTCTGCCCAACTTTGGACCATCAACAGGGGAGGATGTATTACAAAAGTGATGTAACTTTTGTATTTACATTACTAATTTGTAAGAATGAGCGTTTGTACTGTTGTATTGTGTAACGTTTACTGTTCAAATTTGTTTCTATAAATAGTGTCAGTAGCTAAAGATATTTAAGTACATTAGCACTGGTTTCAAAATTAATTCTATTAAGTTTGGGTTGTATGTTCCTGATATGTAGTGCCTCGAGAATCTGTAATTTTTGCTTGTTATTTTGTTGTTCTAATATTGTTGTGTTTTCGGTAAGAATGTTTTTTTAAACGTTGTGCTATGGAACTGGTATCAGAAAGGTGCATTCTAAGTCTTCTCGATAGGGTAATTGAGATTAAACCGACATATATATTGTTGTTTTCAGAGATACAATCTCCTAAAGGATATTTAAATTGATATATAATGTTAATTTTTTGCAAAACTCCAATCGAGAGAGGGGAATGACTAGGTTGGAGGTTTTAAATCTATTATAGTATATGATAAGTCTTATTTTTTTATTAGGATCAGTGGGGAGTATGTTTCTTTGAATCGATATTTTTAATATATTTATATTCAATTTATAATTGTAGTGTATTTAGTTGCTGTAAAAAAATTTGATAAATGTTTGTTGACTAGGTGGAGTGGTACAGTATTTATTTTGTTAGTTAACATTTTTAATCATACATTTAATTGGTACATCAACAATATAGTTAGGAAACCCATTATTGAGAGCCTGTTTTATGTTTTCTACCACTTTATAAAATATTGCTTCGGAGGAGGAGATCAGTTTGACACGGGATATTAGATTACTAATAATTGCTTTTGGAAGGGGCATTTACTTTTAAAGTTGAGGGTACAGGAGTTATTATTAGATGTTTTTTTTGTAAATAGAGGTAGAGGTTGTTAGTACCAATGAGAACATCTAAAAAGGAATTTTTTTTTTGTTTGCATCATGAGTAAAGTCAAGAACTGAATTTTTTGGAAGGTGTCTTGTTGATTTTGTTAATATTATTAGCAAGTATAAGTATATCCTTAACATATCTTAGGTATATTGGAGGTTTTTTAATGCTATCAAATATTCTATTTTCAAAGTCAGACATGTAGAAATTACAGAAGGTTGGGCCCAGGACAGATCCCATAGATACCCCATCTGTCTGAATGTAAATATTACCAAGATGGCCATGAAATGTAACTTCAATAGTGCATGCTAGGAGTATTTTCTGAAGTACATTAGGGTTGATTTTAAGAGGAGGGAGAGATGGGTTATTATAAATATCATTTATGATAATATGAATTGTTTCATTGACAGATACATTAGTGAACAGATGTCCTACATCCAGTGAGGCTAATATACCATTATTGGGTTTAATTGTTTGAAGAACTTGAATTAATTTGTGTGTAGATTTTATGTTATATTTACTAGATAGGTATGGTGAAATAAGTTGTTTTATTGTTTTTGTGAGTTCATAAATTGGTGTAGGTATTTGTGATATAATTGGGCGCAGAGGATGATTAGGTTTATGTATTTTTATGGTCCCATAAAGATAGCCGGGTTTATAATCACCAATTATTTTGGGTACTTTTGTGTTATTAAGTTCGACACTATTAGCAGGGATTAGTTTATTAATTTTTAATCTTAGTTGGTTGGTGGGATTCTTTTTTTGAATGGTAGTCTGTTTTATTGAGTACTACAAAAATGTTTGTTTTGCCTGCTTTTTTATGGTGATGTTGGGGTGATTGCGCAATTCTTTAGCGGCAATTTTTAGTTGATGAGTTAGAAATGTAGGTTGTTTTTATTGTATCGATTTTTGATGGCTTCAGCCTTAATGAAATCACAGAATTCAGGTTTGATTTACCTTTTTATCCCAGAGTTTTAAAATATTTTGGCATAAAATTTCAATTTCTGTATTTTTGTTGATGCTAATATATCCTTGAAATAAACAGCAGTTGGGTCCCAAGTTGAGAAAATCTTTTTGTTGTTGAGTTAAATTACAGTCCGAGAGATTGATATATTTGTCAATATTATTTGGAAGTAGTAAATGGCCTTTGTAGAGGTTGTTGAGCTTTTTTTGAAGAGTATGTTTGTTTTCGTAATCACTTTCGCTAATGTTTACGGAAAGTCTGTTATCTAGTTTGTGGAGTTGTGCAGGTGTAATTGAGCTTTCGAGTTATTCTTGTATTTTTTGTGATTCAAGATTAAGTGTATTGATGTTATTATTACAGTGTGTAATTTGTCTCTTCACAGGATCACGTCTGTTTTCAAAAGTGCTATTATATTGTGACGGCAAATTGACTAAAATCCCAAAATGGGACTTTATTTTCGCACGTGTGAAGACGGGGCAGGTTGGCACTTGATCCCCTATAGAATAAGTCCTCGTTCAGAGTTTTTCTCTCAGGCATATAAGACCTGGCATATTACGTGAGGGATTAATTTAGGGCCAGACTGACCGCCGCTGGCAAGGGGTTCCAAATTTCACACTATCACACACCCACCAGGCCGCTAAACTTCTTCCCCCCAGACAACAGAAGATATGAGCCTATAGGTTTTGGTCGTAATAATATTGTAGTAGTCGGCAATTTCGGTTTCCCGTGTGATATTTTTAAGGAATTAATAGGACAATTCTAAGCCAGATAACGTAAGGCGAATAGAAGCTGAAAAGGAAGCATGAAGTAACAACATAGACCACGTGGTAGCATAAAAATATATGATTCCTTTACTACAGTTATATACACTTTCAAAGTGTCAAAACACATAATAATTGGACAGTCCACGAATATAAATGTCTTTTCTTGACTTTTGTTTTTCTTCAAATTGAGAGAGAGAGAGAGAGAGAGTGGTATACAAAATTTGGGTATAAAGGAGAAATGTCCCCAAAGTTACTTATCTTATTTTTTGACGGGGTTCCACTGGAGAATCTTTCTTCTTTCATGGGCTAATAGACTTTATTCTATTTTTTTACACTGGCTTGAAGAACCTGGGGTCCCTCGTGTTTCAGATATTCGTTTTTCTTCAACCCGGAATACTGGCTATGGTTCGTCTGCCCGCTACGAACCCTGCTCCAAAACTTACTTTCTTACTATCTATTTCTGCTGACAGGGGGGAGTCCCACTTCCGTTTTGGGGTCCCAGCCAATCATTTGGCTTCTCTCTCCCTCCCCTTCCGGTGTCCGGTGACCTGAGGTTATTAAGTACCAACACCTGTTGATACCCCCTCTGTGACCCACATTCTCTCTTAACGGTCACTTTTTTTTGATGGCTAGATACTGTTAATTCAAACACGAGGAGTAGTAATTTTATCTTACCTCTATTGTCTCCGCGGGATATCACGTGACAATATGATGATGGCCCAAAATTGGACAGAAAGTACTAGAGAAATAACAAATAACAACCAATTCCTGCTGAATATCATAAGATTGTTACGGCAATTCGAAAAGATTAACAAAAATATATGTTGACAAACAATGTCTATTATGTCCAATCAAATATGTATCAATGAAGAAATGCCGCCAATATATATATATATATACACACATATATATACATGTATGTATATACATATATATACATGCCTATATATATATATATACACACACACACACACACATATAAATACGATAGAAATATGTGGAAAGTTGGATAAATCAAACACTTAATTCACATTTAGATGTGTGATAATTTGTTAGGCTTTATTTCATCTGGAACTTCTTCAGACAGAGGCCATTTTCTGAGTTTTTCTATTTAAAAGCATGTGAGGAGAAATGAAAAGATTGTGGAGGGAGTATAGTTGTAGCAGGAAAGCTAGGAGGGATTTAAAGTCAAATGTATCAGGTTTCATTAAAGATTTTTGTTAAGAAAGTGGAGATAGATTTTAGGAGCTGATAAGAATAAAATAGGGAAGGGTTTGGGTGAAAGGGGTTTCAGCATATCTTGTTTCATTGAAAGATATTGACTATAATGTGATATCTCAGAAATTTTTCTACATTGTAGTGCCTAGGTTGTAATTGGGGTGAGGAAGGCTAAGAGGTAAAGTGATAAGGAAAAGGAAAGAATTCTCAAAAGTATGGTGACATTGAGTAAAAATATGTTTTTTTTCTTCTATCAGTTTTCTATTTTGATTTTATTTTTGTTTAGTATGATATTCACCAGGTATGGTGAGATCTGGTAAAAACCAGGACATTGTTTTATATGGTTGGCTTTAGAAATGACTGCAGATTCTAGTAGTCTTTAGGATTTTTGCAATGTATGGGTTTGATTGGCTGGCTTGAGAAAAATTGAATGTGTGTTTGAGTTCTAATATGTGGAAGAAAAGGGTGTTTCGATCGTCATTTGTTTTGATTGATCGCTTGTGTTCATAGATTCTTTATTATAGATTGCTTTGGGTTTCGCCAATGTAATGTTTGTTGCAATCTTTGCATCGGAAGGAGTATATGCCTGCGTGAGAGTTGGTTTCGTTGTTGGTCCGTTTTGTGATGTTTGTGGGGTTTTTAATGGTTTGTAATGTGCTTTGTATGATCAGTATTCCTAACTTGGTTAGTTTGTCATAGAGGGCTGTGATAAGTGTGTTAGTACATAGTGAGATCGGTATATAGATGATGGAGATAGTGGACTTGATTTTCTTGATGGTTTATTTGATGAGTATATCTTAAGAGCTTTTATTCTAGCATTTAATATGAAACATTTGGGGTATTTTAGGCTTTTGAAGGAATGCTCGAAGTACTCAAATTCTTCATTAAGGTATTGTGGGCTACATATTCTGAGTGCTCTTAGGTAAAAACCAATTATGATACCTGTTTTGATTTTGTTGGTGCGGTGGGAGTAGAAATCTATGTAATCGTTTTGTTTTGTTTTTGTCAGATTTACAGCAATCTATTATTTCAACATATATATATATATATATAGGAGGTGCATACGATAAGTTTTCAGACTTTTTTCGTATGGGCACTTTTATTAATAGTACACACATGAAACTCTAGTCCCCTTCAAAGTAATCTCCTCTGGCTGCAATGCACATGGTGTACCATTCCAACAACTCATGGAAGTCCCCATGGAAGTCCTCTTGTGTGAGTGTGTCAATGACCTTCGTCACAGCCTCTTTCATCTCCTCAATTCTCTCATAATGACGGCCTCTGAGCTTAGGGAATAACCAGTCACAGTGAGCAAGGTCTGGACTATAGGGATGGTGAGGAACTGTCTTGATGCCCATCTTGATCAAATAGTCTGTGATAAGGGTGGAGTTGTGGACTGGTGTATTGTCCTGATGGAAATGCCACTGACCCGATTTGAAGAGTGCTGGCCTCTTCCGACGGAATCCCTTCCTGAACTCCCTTAAAACCTCAACATAGTAACCCTAGCCCTAACCTTAACCCTTTGGCCAATCAACCCCGGTGTATTGACTTCCTTACTCCTCCCGCACCTCTCATCATCCCTCACAGATTCCCTGCCTTATCATCCCTCACAGATTCCCTCTCTTATGCCACTCAAAAACTCATGCTTGATTCATGCAAGATGGTTGAAAAGCGGTCTGAAGCTTTCCATACGTTTCTGTGGCATTTTTTCCAAGTTTAAAATAGAATTTTATAGCATATCATTCTTCTAAAGTGTCCGCATGTCCAGATTGCATTTTTGAAATTCACCAGCTGTGACAATCAGGCTTTAGTAGGGTGTATTCCAATTTCTGGTGTAGCTGTGCATTTGAAGCTGAACTCATAAAAATTGGTCAGTCATCTCATAAGATATATAGCAATAACATAGTGAATTTTCAAGAGTCTACAACAATTTTAAATGCCCATACGAAAAAATCTGGAAACTTATCGTATGCACATATATATATATATATATATATATATATATATACTTATACACATATATATATATATATATATATATATATATTTATATATATATACATGTTGAAATGATAGATTCTGATGAATCTGACTAAGATAAAAATATGTAGAAAGTTGGATAAATCAAACACTTAAAACCTATTTAGACTTGCAATATTTCATTCTTTTATTTCTAATATTTCATTCTTTTATTATTTCTTTTTCAAAACTGAAACCTTTTTCTGATTTTTCTATTTATCAGCAAAAAGGAATATAAGATGATGTAGAGGAAAAAGGTATAGCAGGAAGAAAGAAAGGGTTTAGAGTCAAATGTTTCAGGTTTCATTAAAGATTTTTGATTGGAAATAATTTTAGTGAGTTGATAGGGAAAGAAATAGGGGAAAAGGTGTAAGAGAAAGGGGTTTCGGCATATCCTGTTTCATTTAAAGACATTGACTATTAACTAGGTGGGAAGGGGGGCGAAAAAGGGGAAAGAGAAAGTGATAAGGAAAGAATTCTCAAAAGTATGGTGGCATAGAGAGGAGAAAATGTCTCCTATTTATCTGTTTTCTATCTTGATTTTATGTTTGAGTAGAATGATGTTCGCCAGGTACTGTGAGATCTGATAAAATCCTGGGCGTTGTCTTACATGGTTACTTTTGGAAATGACTGCTGATTCAAATAGTTTGCATGATTTTTTGCAATGTATGAATTTGATTAGAGTGGCTTGAGAAAAATTGAATGTGTGTTGGAGCTCTAACATGTGGAAGAAAAGTGTGTTTTAATCATTTGTTTTGATTGATTGTTTGTGTTCGTAGATTCTTTATTGTAGATTGTGTTGGTTTCACTGATGTAATGTTTGATGAATCTTAGCATGGAGGAGTATATGCCTGTGTTAGAAGTTGTTTTGTTGTTGGTCCATTTTGTGATGTTTGTGGGGTTTTTAATGGTTTGTGATGTGCTTTGTATGATTGGTATTCCTAACTAGGTTAGTTTGTTGTAGAGTGCTATATGTGTGTTAGTAGGTAGTGAGATTGGTCTATGGATGATGGAGATAATGGGGTTGATTTCCTTTGGCTTGAGTATATCTTAAGCATCTAATATGAAAAATTGAGTATATCTTAAGCATCTAATATGAAAAATTTGAGAGTATATCTTAAGCATCTAATATGAAAAATTTTCCTAACTTGATTAGTTTGTTGTAGAGTGCTATATGTGTGTTAGTAGGTAGTGAGATTGGTCTATGGATGATGGAGATAATGGGGTTGATTTTCTTTGGCTTATTTGATGAGTATATCTTAAGCATCTAATATGAAAAATTGAGTATATCTTAAGCATCTAATATGAAAAATTTGAGAGTATATCTTAAGCATCTAATATGAAAAGTTTTCCTAACTTGGTTAGTTTGTTGTAGAGTGCTATATGTGTGTTAGTAGGTAGTGAGATTGGTCTATGGATGATGGAGATAATGGGGTTGATTTTCTTTGGCTTATTTGATGAGTATATCTTAAGCATCTAATATGAAAAATTTGAGAGTATATCTTAAGCTTCTAATATGAAAAATTTTAGGTATTTTAGGCTTTTGAAGGAATGCTCGAAGTACTCAAATTCTTCATTAAGGTATTGTGGGCTACATATTCTGAGTGTTCTCAGGTAAAAGCCAATTATGAGGTCTGTTTTGATATTGTTGTTGTGGTAGGAGTAGAAATGTATGAAATCTTTTTTGTTTGTGGGTTTGCAGTAGACTTTAAAAGTTAAATTGTTCCGAGATTAATAATTAGGATATCAAGGAAGGGTATGGTGTTATTAGATTCTTTTTCATAAGTGAAGTTGATGGAGGGTTCAACATTGTTTAGTTTTTTTGCGGTCGCTCAAGTTTTTATGTTTTGGGGGAGAAAAAGAAGTATATCATCAATATATCTAAGATATGTGGTGTTGCTAAGTAGTCTGTATTTAAAAGAGCCAGATTCTAAGTGGTTTTCTCAGACTACCAATATAATTTTAGTGAGCTGTTTCCCTATTTCTTTCCCATCAGCTCACTAGAATTATTTCCACTTTCACACAATCAAAAATCTTTAATAAAACCCAATATATTTGACTCTAAATCCTCTTTTTCTTCCTGCTACACCTTTATCCCCTCCATCATCTTATTATGTTCCTCATTTGCTTATAAATAGAAAAACTCAGGAAACGGTATAAGTTTGAAAAAGTTCTTAGAAATAAAAGTTTTAAGTGTTTGATTTATCAAACTTTCCACATATTTATGTTATATATATATATATATATATATACATCTTTATATTTGTATATTTTGTCACCATTTTTTCATTGATACATATTTGATTGAACATTATAGACATTTTTTGTCTACATATCTTTTGTTAATCCTTTCAAATTGCCTTATCAATCTTATGATATTCGGTGGGAATTATTTCCCCAAGTACTTTCTATCCAACCTTGGGCCATCATCAGGGGAGGATGTATTACAAAAGTGATGTAACTTTTGTATGTACATTACTACTTTGTAAAAATGAGCGTTTATACTATTGTTTTGTGTAGCGTTTACTTTTCAAATTTGTTTCTATAAATAACGTCAGTCGCTAAAGATATTTAAGTACATTAACACTGGTTTCAAAATTAATTCAATTAAGTTCGGTGTATGTTCCTAATATGCAGCGCCTTGAAAATATTTTGTTGTTCTAATATCGTTGTGTTTTCGGTAAGATTTTTCCGTAATTCAGTTGTTGGGCATGAATGTTTTTTAGATGTTGCACTATGAAACTGGTATCAGAAAGGTGCATCGTACGTCTTCTCGATAGCGTAGTTGAGGTTAAACCAATGTATATATTGTTGCTTTCATAGACACAATCTCTTAAAGGACACTTAAATTGATATACAACGTTAGTTTTTTGCAAAACTTCAATTGTGGGAGGGAATTATTCTTAATGACAAAGTTGGAGGTTTTAAATTTATTATAGTATATAATAAGTTTTATCTTTTTATCAGGATCAGTGGGGAGTATGTTTCTTTGAATCAACATTTCTAAATATATTTACATCTAATTTATAATTGTAGTGCATTTGGTTGTGGTAAAAAGTTTGATAAATGCTTCACTACCTCTACTTCCAAAAAAAACCCTCTAATATTAACTCCAGTACCCTCAACTTTAAAAGTGAATACCTCTTCCCATATAAAAAAGACAATTAATAATTATCTAATATCTGTCATGACATGGGTTACCTTCCCTTGGAAGAAGCAGTTACTTTCCTTGTTTAAATAAATAGTGGGCCTTGTCAATATACACACGCAGCGTATATAGTGTTGCGCTTACAAGCTAAACAAACCTTGTTGTTATCTATTGCCTTTCTTATTTTCCTACAAACAAAAACTATAACAATATCCCAGGCCAAACTCATGTCCGCCATCAAAACAATATTTTATAAAGAAATAAAAACAAACTCTCATCAATAATGGGTTCCTAACTATATTGTTGATGAACAAATTAAATGTATGATTAAAAATGTTAGCTAAAAAATTAAACAATGTAACACTCCACCCAGTCAACAAGCATTTATCAAACTTTTTACCCGCAACCAAATACGCTACAATTATAAATTAGATATGAATATATTAAAAACATTGATTCAAAGAAAAATAGTGACCCTGATAAAAAAACTAAAACTTATCATATACTATAATAAATCTAAAACCTCCAACTTAGTCATTAAAAATAATTCCCCTCTCTCGATTGGAGTTTTGTAAAAAACTAATGTTATATATCAATTTAAATGTCCTTTAAGAGATTGTATCTCTGAAAACAAGAATATATGTCGATCTAACCTCAACGACCCTATCGAAAAGATTTACAACGCACCTTTCTGATGCCAGTTCCATAGCACAACATCTAAAAAAACCATTCATGGCCAACAAATGAATTTCAGAAAATTCTTACCAAAAACACAATATCAGAACAACAAAATAATAAGCAAAAATTACAGATTCTCAAGGCACTACATATTATGAACATACAACCCAAACTTAATTAAATTAATTTTGAAACCAGTGCATTAAAGTCTTCAGCTACTGACGCTATTCATAGAAACAAATTTGAAAAGTAAATGCTACACAAAACAACAGTATAAATACTCATATATATACAAAAGTTACATCACTTTTGTAATACATCCTCTCCTGATGATGGCCCAAGGTTGGGCATAAAGTACTTGGGAAATAACTAATTATGGAAGGTTTATCAAACAATTCCCACCGAATATCATAATATCGATACGGCAATTCGAAAGGATTAACAAAAAATATGTAGACAAAAATGTCTTTGATTTTCAATCAAATATACATATATATACACATATATATATGTGTATGGGTAGTTGGACAGCAGTCTTTATTTTAAGTATGTCTGATTAAATAATTAAAATACATTTTGTTTATTTAATTTTATTAAGATTGGTGGATGAATTTAACAATTTGGTAAATTCATCCACTAATTCCACCTTGAAACAAAAACACTTATCAGGAAACTTAAAAGGATCTTAATAAAATTACATAGACAAAATGTGTCTTTATTATTTAATCAAACATGCATACATACATATATATATATATATATATATATATATATATATATATATATGAATGATGATAATAGAGTTGTCGATTTGACCTAGTCGTCCATGTCATCAGACTCTATGATGTCTACTTGGGAGGGTTCGGTCGTGAATCAATTTAGGAGTGCCCGCAAGATGGCTGGTGGGTTGTGCGAAACAGCATCGGAGGCTTTGTGCCACTTCCCAGGGCAGTGTTGGATGGAAAATCTGTACCTGAGGGTTTTTTCTTTAAGTCTGAATAATCGGGGGTTTGGGATTTTGCTGAGGTCCCTATCTCCGAATAGTCCCTTTAGTGGTTTGTGATCTGTAACCACTATAGGGTTCAGACAACCCATTATGAATACCGACACTTCTCTAATGCCCACGGAATTGATGCTGCCTCGCCCTTGATAGGTACGTATCTGTGTTTGGCATCAATGTAGAATCTGCTGCCGGCAAATATAAGGTGCCAGCCTTCAGGGCAGAAAACTGGAGCTTTGTCAGTCGTACACATGCAATATTTTTGCAGCAGTAGGAAGCCCATTCCCTCTTTGCTCCTATCTGGGGTGAGGCAGGTTACTCGATTTTTTTTTAATGTCAAGATACCTTTTTTGACTAAGTCGACTATGACTTTTTTGAATGCTCAAATGCATCTTCGAGGCTTTTGTCCCATACAAAATGCGAGTCTCGTTTCTCAGCCTGTGGCAAGCTCTTCTGTTTGCGGTATGTTGAAGTTTGGTCTCGCAATGCTGATTCAAATGCCTCAGCATGGCGGACATTTTGTTCAAGGGTTTTGAGGGTTCCAGCTTTGGTCAATAGGTTGACATGGAGTGTGTCATTTGCTACTCCTCGAATGATCTGGTCCTTAATGTATATATCGGAGAGATCACGCTCATACGAGGGGCATGAGAAGCTACAGTCAACAGCTACGGCTCTAAAGCGAACAAGGTAGTTCTGTATTGGCTCACCCTCGTCCTGAGACATGGAGGCAAAAGCAAGGTGATGGACAATGGGATTTGATGTCTGGGTGACCAATGCTTCAATCATGTCAAGAAGCTTATCTGGATCAGTGGTGAAGAAGTTGGGATGGGTGTTGATTATGGCTTTTTGCACAACCTTGTCAGCACAATTATATAGGTGGATATTGAACTGGGAGCCAGGCATATTTGTCATCTTGGTGAAGACATCCCAGTCAATTCGGAATTTTCTAAATTGTTGTGGTGTCATCTCAATATTGAGAGTGGGGGCTTGGCTGCCAGTGCTTGAATGCAAGGTGATTGAGCAGTGGCCTCCTTAGCCTGCTTAAGGATGTACAGGGCTTCCCTCATTAGTGTGACTCCTACCTCCTTCAGCATAGAGCGATCCAGCATTTGAAGGCTCTCGATTGTCAGCTTCTCATCTGCAAACTTCGTCGCATGAGTTTTGGCAGAGTCAGTGGATATGCCCGCTTCAATCAAGAAGCGTTCCCAATCATCAGGTGTCATAGGTCCTGCTTGCAGTGCCATGTAGGATTTGTTAGGTCGTGTAAGTTGCAATAGCTAAGAGTAATCAGTCGTGAAGACAGAAGGCTAAGCATTGCCACAACTGAGGAACTGGAGCTATTTATGGTGCCTTGGGGCATCCCATTGTGCACAAGTGGGCGATTCTATTGCATGGGTTGTGGTTAGCTGCTGGTAAATGAGTGAAGGTATTTCATTATATAAACCAGCTTCAGTTATTGTTATTCTACACTCTGCAAAGCAGGAAGTTAGGCACTGCGGGTCTCTTTCGGTGTGAACGACAAAGGCAAAGTATATCAGTGAAGAAGAGGTGACGGAATAGCTGCTCAGGTGTGAACATGTAGTCTCTTGAGGTTAAATAGACTGCCATCAAGACGGTAGCAAATCCATACAGCACCATCATCGTCAAGTTCTTCTATGCCCTGTTTAAGCATCATGCTGAAAAACACACTGAACAGAGTCAGTGCCAGAACACAACCTTGTTTTACACCGTTGACGATGAGGAAGGGTCCAGAGAGGTCACTGTTCAACCTAACTTGGCCAAGCTAGTCTTTGTTCATTTGAATGCAGTCATTGTCAACTTGTACAAAAACAAGGGAGAAAAGTCAGATTGCTCTAACTATCGAGGAATCACTCTGCTCTTCATTGCAGGAAAAATCTTAGCTTGTGTGCTCCTAAACAGATTGATACCCACCTTTACTGAAGATCATCTACCAGGAATTCAGTGTGGGTTCAGAGTCAACATCGGCACCACGTATATGGTGTTCATCCTCAGATAGCTACAAGAGAAATGCCGGGAGCAGAACAAAGGACTGTACATAGCATTTGTGGACCTGATGAAAGTGTTTGACATGGTGAGCAAAAAGTGACTGTGGATTATCATGGAGTGCCTTGGCTGTGCTATCAAAGCTCTCCAGTAAGGTTATAAACACATATATTATACATATATATATATATATATACACACATATATACATGCATATATATACATACACAATTACATATACATATACACATATATTAAAAAACATAAGGAAGTAAAAATCATTCAAACTGCAAACACAAAGTTCAAGTCTTATTGAATACCCCATTAACTAGACCTTGAGCTAGACATGTTCTCTGACGAAAACGTCAAATTGTAAACATTACATATATATATATATATATATATATATATAATGTATACATTACATATATATATATATATGTAATGTTTACAGTTTGATGTTTTCAATATATATATATATACACAAACATACATAGGTATGTGTATATATATACATTGACAAAAACTATTAGGAAAAAAGTTACCAGTAAATTTCAAACCACACTACCACAAATACACACACAAAAAAATCTCCAAGAAACACACTCACAGAGAAAAAATAACTGTTAGTCAAATCCAAAACCAGTCCAACACACACACACACACACAATGACAAAAACATATCAAATATCAAAGCAGACTAAAGAAACAAACTCTAAGAAAAAGAGAGGATGAACTCTATATAAACCCATAACCAACGGAAAATCATTCAAACTGCAAACACAAGGGAGTTCAAATCTCATTGAGTACCCCATTACCAAGACCTTGTGCCATACATGTTCTCTGACAAAAGCAATAAGCTGGAAGCATATACCTATATAAGAACAAAATAAATAAATTAAAAAAATACAAATCTCTTTGTGGACCTACCTATTTTAAAATATATACACACATATATTTACATATATATATATATATATATACATTTTTAAATACATATGTATATACATATATATGTACACACACACACATACACACACACATATATATATATGTTTCTTGAATTGTTCAAGAAAAAAATTTATCTTGAGAGAAGTCTATGAGTTAATTCGTCCAATTGGTTTGCAAATACTAAGAATGTATGGATAACTCAAAATTCATAAATCTGATATTCTTTTGCAACCTATTTGTCCATGTGCCATTCCGTACAACATTCATTGGCAAAATAGTTAATTCAATTAGTTAATCCTGTTTTAGCATTTAACTCAGGATTTTGTGTGGACGATTCATTTGTTTTTTCTTCTATTATTTGTCAACTCCCTCCTTGTGTTGTCTATCAATTCATGGTGTCCTTTAATATTACTTTACTGTTTACTAATGTTCCTCTAGATGAAGTAATTTCTATTTGTGTGGACTTTTTATATCGCAGTCCGCTAACATCAGTTCCTTCTTTCCCTGAAAGTGTTTTCGTAGAATTGATTGAATTGACTACAAAGTCAGTTTTCTTTAGTTTTAATGATACCATGTACCGTCAGGTAGACGGTATTTCGATGGGTTCTCCCTTGGGCCCTATTCGTGCTAATATTTTTGTTGGGTTTTATGAAAAACTATTCTTCAACAGGTTTCCCAAGCCTTATATTTATTTACATTACATGGATGACACATTCACATGTTTTAGTTAACATAATGAAGCTTTGTCATTCTTCTATTGTTTGAATGACTTACATCCTTCTTTAACCTTCACTATGGATGAAGAGAAGGATAACAAATTACCGTTCTTGGATGTATTGGTTGAACACTGTTCGTTTGCTTTCGTAACTTATATATATAGAAAGCTTACATTCACCAGTCTGTATTTGAGTTAGGATGCTTTTGCTCCTTAGTCAAGAAAGGTTAACCTGATCAAGTGTCTCATATTCAAGGCTCTTAAGATTTGTTCGGATAACAAGATTAAAAGCGAATTTGAACTGATTAAAAATTTATTTTTGGGTAATGGGTATCCTGAGGAAGTCATTATTGATACCATTAACGAAATTGTTAATAAGTTTAGGAATAACATCAGGCCATTTGGCCTTTCTAAATGCTCAGCTTATGTTAGACTTCACTGGACTGCATTTCGTTCTATTCATAAGAATGTGCTCCCTATGTTTCAACAAAGCAATTTAATTTATAAATTTCAATGTTGCTGTAATGTCACATATATAGAGCGCACTTCCCAACACCTTCAGGTTAGAGTTAAACAGCATGTTCTAAGAGATATTCGTAACCGCACAACATCCAGGCATTCAACATTGCTTGATTCTGCCATCTGTGAGCAATTAAATAGTTGTGTGGTTAATTACAGCAATGAGAGCTTTGTGGCCTAGCATAAACCTAAGACTAAACAATTCGCTCTAAAGTTATGTATGGATGTGTTCATGCCAGGCAAATAAACCATATTGTTAGCGCAAGTTTTCATGTCGTCTACACCTTGGCGAGCTGAGTGCTGACAGTGTAGTTGATTTCTCCTGAGGGATTTAGGTATAACGATTCTTCTGTCCATCAACACTAGGCCTATCTCAGTGCTGAGTTGGTGTCGTACTTCCCAGAAGTTGTGGATGTCAGGTTTTGTAAAAGAGCATTTGGAAGGAAATCCCTGATTGATGGAATTTATAAGGTTTGGTCATTTTGGTCTGATGCTCAAATGGGGTTAGGTGTTGTGGCATCTATGTTGTCTGAGAGGTGGACATCTTTGAAAGATGGGTGTACGGAGCATAGGCTATTAAGGGCTTCTACTGTAGCCACTTGATTGCCAGAAATGACATTGGCACCTTTGTGCCATTTGCCTGGGTAATGTTGAATGGTGAAGTAATATCTGAGACATTTCTTCTTAAGTCTAAAGAGCATGGATTGTGTACTTTGCTAAGGTCCCTATCAAAAGATATTCCTGTAAGTAGTTGGTGGTCTGTTACTACTATTACATTTGGGCAACCCATGATGAATATACAGCATTTTTCTAGTGCCCAGGTGATTGCAGCTGCTTCACCTTTGATGAATGCATATCAATGCTCAGCATCGGTGCAGAATCTACTGCCTGCAAATACAATGCACCATCCATCAGGCCAACACAGTGAGGTTTTCTGGGTGAGGCATATGCAGTGCTTCTGCAATAGGAGGAAGCCCATGCCTTCCTTGTTCCAATCTGGGTTGGTTTCTTTGTTTAATGGCATATCAACCTTTGTAGGTTATTTAATGCCAAAGCTATTCTCCTAGAAGAGCAGTAGTGGTACTATTTAACTCATAGCTGGGAGGATAAGGGGGTTCATACATTTCCCAAGGGTATTTGCCAAAAGTGAACGTAATAACGCGACTGGAATACGAACTCGCTTACTACGATTCCACAGTCCATTGTTTTAACCACTACACCACGAAGACACCCCCTCCAATCTGGAGCCAGGCAAGTTACTTTGTTGATGGCAAAAGTGATAACGCCTTTTTTTTTACTAAGTTTTAAATCCATCCCAATTAGCCTTTTCCAGGTGCCAGCTTAGAGTTCTTTTACTTAGTTTATTGGTGCTGTTTTCAAATAGAATCAGAAAGTGGTCACTTCTGCAAGAGTCACCATGTACTTTCCAGTTATAATCATAATGGGTGAGAGTGACAGATTGTAAGGTCTATTGCAGAATATGTACCTGTTGCTGGGTGCAGATATGTTTGATTTATTGTTGTACATGCATAACATATGTTTATTTAATATTGATTCTATTATTTTACCCTTTTTTCTGTTTTTTTACTTTCTCTGATCTCATTATGGCTACTGAAGCCCCCCCCCCTTCCAAAGAAGGGTCTTGATAATTGTTCTATCAAATCATTTAAATCTAATTCTTTGAGTTTTTCACTAGGAGGAATATATGATAAACACACTGTTATTGTTTTGTAGTGGGTTGCATTTTTGTATTTAGTATGATTTTGCCAATAATCCACCACAATGTTTATCAGTGTGCTGTTTAATATAATTGTCTAAGTGATAATTTTTAATGTTGCTTTTGAGGTGAGTTTCTTGAAGGTACATGATTGCTGGACAGCAACAATTCAGAGTTATTGACCGTTGTTCCTCTGATCTAATGGATTATTCCATTGTCCATGTAATTTTAGTTTTGAGATTTGTGGGTGTTGAATCACGAAACACACTTGTAGTCAGTAGCTGGGCTAAGACCATCAGTGAATAGTCCTCAATGAAAGAGCTTATTTATGACACATTGGGAGATTCCAATGTGCACACATTGGCCAGTCCATTCCTTGGATTGTGATTGGCTAGAACATCTCATTGGATACGTTTGTTCATAAATACCAACCCTGTCCAGTAAGCTGTTAGTCTTATGAATAGTCTGGACCTCTGGCGCTCTCATAACGATTGGAATTTACCATACTCAGCATCAAATTGTGTCAACTTCTCCCGGCTGGGCAGAAATATTCTGACCTGGTTGGAAAAACAAGATAAGTTCTTTTTCTCCAACCCCTTTTTTTGTTTTTTTTCTCATTATCTACACCCCCTTTCTTCTCCCACCCAGCCCATCAAAGGCGTTATTTTCCCCCAACAAGGGTGACCCCCCCCAGGTGAAAAATAATAATAAATCACCTACAATGAAAAATGTCCCTCCCCCTGACCAAAAAGAAAAATCGCCTCAAAAAAAACTACCCTCCCCTGTCAAAAAATCACAAGAAAATAAGATCACCCAAGAAAAGGAAAAAACTGAAAATAGTAGGAGAGCCCCTCCGAAAATTCAGCTCGACATCGACGACTTGCTCCAGCGAGCAAAGGCCATCTCCAGCGAAGTGCAGGAGCATGGCCTTATGTTCAATTTGGAGGAAGTAAGGCAAGACCAAAAAAAAAGAACGGTGTCTATCTTTGTAATGGAGAAACGGTCACGTAAAATCGTTAAACCCGCCAAAGACATGGTCCTTCGTCAAATTTCCAGCCTGGGCGTAAAGGCACAAGCTATAATAGCTGGTAGCTCTTACGCTTTCTGGGATATATTGCTACCGACCATCGAAGAAGCCGTCGCCCTAACAAAAAAACCTTTAGAAAATAAAGATTTTTTCTTTAGGACTGAATATATGGGGCGGCGGCGGACCACAGTATCAATATACGAGGTCCCTAGCTTCCTAAGAGATGCAAATTTAGCTGCATATATGCTACAATTTGGCGACATCGTCTCAGCGACACATGACGGAATGCGTGGGGAGTGGAGGTTCAACATTATGTTAGATGTGAAATCCTTCTACTTCGTTCCCAACTGGTTGGAGGTGGAAAAAAAACCCCACTCCCCCTTCGTCCCCTACGGTTAATTCCGAAGAGGCGGGGGCCGAGTGGCTGACTGTGGGAAAAGATGGGAGGAAGCTCCAACCTGAGGATCCTCACTCCCAAAAGTTGTCCCAGGTGGGCACTAACAGTCCACCCCCCTCAAAAACCAAGTCCAATAGCAACAGCTCTCCTTCTTCATATGCTCAGAAAACTTCTCCAAAAAGCAAATACCCACCCAAGACCCCACCTAAACAGCGCACTCCTCCCAAGATCAGATCTTTCAGCCGGGAGAAGTTCGAAAAACTTTTAGAATTTAAAAAGCGGCTGGACCAGGAGCGGAAATCGTCTCCACGACCAGAGCTCCCTCATTCCACCCCTTCATCACCAAGACAGCCAAGAATCATTCGACCACCACCAACCACACCACCCCAAAGATCCATGCACCACCTCTCATGTCAGTCTTACTGCCAAAAGAAAGGAAAAAAGGACCCATCCCCCTTCCGCTGCCGTTAGAAGCTCCTCCAGCCAAACCATCGCCACCAGTAACAGCAGCATCATCTTCATCACAATCCACCACACCAAAGAAACGGCAGCGGAGCTCATCAATCGACAGGTCGGGGGATGAGGTCCCTAAACACATTAAAAAAAGGATAAACCTCGCCATCATACCGGATCAAACATCTGCCGGGTGGATGAGGGGGCTCTGGATCGTCTTCACAAGGTCCAGCCGCAACTCTTGAAAGATTTGAGGGTCCTCCACAACTTCAAGGAAGTAAACGGACAAAACGTGGAGGACCCCAAAAATTTTCCGAATTCATGGGTCACCACTGTCATACGGAAGGGCCGAGGGTCGGAAGGAGTGATGAAAATGCTCGGCGAAGCGAACGAGGCCCTCGGCCCTATATCAATTTTTAAAGATGATCTCACCTCATGTAAGGGTCTTGTTGGGAGGGTCCCTGTTGTTTTGCACCCCTCCCTTTATAGGGCCCTAAAACTAACTTTTCCGTGGGACGTCGGGGGTCTCGCTCATGACGGAGCCATCAATAATGAGATGGCCACAGGATCCATGAGCCAGACCGTCGGAGTCCTAACCCCAGCCATGTTTAGTCCGGGCACTCAACCCCTGTAATTTTCATGATGGATTTAAGGTTGGCTAGTTTAAATGGCCGCGGCCTGAGGTCGGATTCTAAGCGATCCCAATTATTTTTATACCTCCAGCGTCGCAGCATTGATATATGTTGTTTACAGGAGACTCACTTTGACTCCAACTTCCATGAAGGTATTCTGTCGAGGGACTATTTGTCCTTCTCAGCATACTTTGATGGTCGTTCCAGAGGTGTCACCTGGCTGGTAAGTAGACGTCTGGACGCTTCGTGAGCTCTTGTTCTTTCAGATCCGGCTGGCAGACTTTGTGTTCCGGATGTTACCATAAAGGATAAGGCGTTTCGATTGATTGGGGTTTATGGACCCAATGTTACCAGTGAGCTTCCTGCCTTTTTCCGGCGCATCGAGCCGTAGGTTGTTCCGTCAAAGCAGGTAATTTTGGTGGGAGATTGGAACGCCGTCCTTGATCCCAACTTAGATAGAGGGGCTATTAGTACGGGTACTAACTCTTTGGATGCCAGATATTTTCGTGATTTTGTCCAGCGATTTGATCTGGTGGACAAATTTCGCGAAAGGCATCCAAATAAGATAGTTTGGACTTGGACCTGTAGGGGCACCTCGGCCCAGCTTTATAGCTATTTGGACCGAGTGTTAGTTAAGTGAGTTGACTTAGATTATTTAGGTGGTCCAAGTTTCGAGTCGTATAAAAATTCTGACCACAAATTTTTATGTGTGTCGATTAGGTTAGATAAGGCTAGATGTAGGATGTCTGGTTACTGGAAGTTCAACCTTTCCCTTTTGGCGGAGGCTGACTTCTGGAACCAGCTAGAACTAACGATAAAGCGGGAACTGACGGGGGCTATTATGGGTAATAGGTGGTGGGCTAACCTTAAGGATAGCATTAGATCCTTTGCTGCCGACTATAGTAGGAGACTCAAGTCAGCTAGGGTAGCGGAGCAAAGGTCGATTAAGGATAAGCTAGATAGGGCGGTGTTGGCGGGAGATAGTGGGCAAGTTAACGTAGCTAAGGCCGAGCTGGCCTCCTTGCAAATTAAGGAGTACCAAGCTCTGGTAGTTAGGGCTAGGTTAAAAAGAATGTCCTGCAAGGCGACGAATATGGCCCAGGAACTACGGGCCAAGGAACTCAGGCATGCAACAGATCGGCATATCGCCAGTGTCACATCGCCGGAGGGGCAACATCGAACTACAAACGAAGCCATCTGTGGGGAGTTCCGGCAGTATTTCTTGAAGCTTTTCACCAGGGAGCCCGGACTGAGTTCTGCTCAGTTTGACACCTATCTTGCCGACTTCCCTCGCCTTTCGGCGACTGAAGTGGCTGGATGTGAGGGGCGCATAAAGGAGGAGGAGATTCGGGATGCACTGAAGTCGGTCGGGCTGGATAAGTCTCCCGGAATTGATGGTCTTCCCTACGAAGTGTACTTGAGGTTGTTGCACATGTTTGGCCCCTTGCAGGCAACCATCTATAACAACTGGATGAGGCAGGGTACCATACCCAGACGCTTCACCAGGGGTATAGTGAAGTTGCTTCGTAAGAACAAACATGGTGGGGATGGGATTAGTAACTTTCGCCCTTTAACGATGTTAAACACTGACTTAAAGATTTTGGCGAAGATCTTAGCAAACCGTTTGCAGACTGTCCTGCCTAGTCTGATTTGCCCCGAACAGATTTGTGCTGTAAAGGGTAGGACTATCCAGGACAGTCTTCATCTGGTCCGCACGATCGTAGAAAAAGTCGACGGAAATGCCGCGCTGATCAATTTAGATCAGTCCAAGGCCTTTGATAGGGTTGACCATGCTTTTCTGGAGGCTGTCTTGTCTTCGGCTGGCTTCGGGGTGGATTTTCGCACCTGGATACGTCTCCTTTATGCGTCCCCCGGAGTCATGGTGGAGGTGAATGGGGTAAGGTCGGAGCCCTTCACTCTGACTCGATCGATTTGTCAAGGTTGTCCGTTGTCGCCCATGCTATATATCCTTGCGCTAGAGCCTTTTCTGCGCAAGCTAAAGGCGAACCCGGTCCTACGCGGCCTCACGTTACCTGGTGCCAGTCAGGTAGCCAGGTACACTGCATACGCTGATGACATCAGCGTACTTGTAACGAGCAGTGCCGAGGTGGAGGAGGTGAGCAAAGAAATCGGAAGGTACGAAGCTGTAACAGGGGCCAAGATTAACCGTGAAAAGTCTGTCGGCTTGCGGTTGGGCTCGTGGAAAGGCTGTGCTCTTCCTGGCCCCTTCATTTGGAAAGACGGTCTGTGCAAGATACTCGGCATCTGGTTTGGGCCTGATCTTCAATTGGAGAAAAATTGGTCGGAAGTACTGGAAAAGGTCGTAGCTGCAACTGAGTTGTGGTTACGTAGAAGGCTTTCCCTTAAGGGACGGGCAGAGGTGTGCAGTTCGCATATCTACTCCCTAGCCGTATACCGACTTTCAGTGCTTCCTATCCCGCCCACAATCCTATTCAAGCTGAAAAGGATTCTCTTCCAGTTTCTCTGGGCTAAGAGACATCCTTTGGTGCGATGGGAGATCTGTCACCTTCACCCTTCTAGGGGTGTCCTCGTGGTGTAATGGTTAAAGCGATGAACTGCGGAATCGTAGTACGCGAGTTCGTACTCCAGTCGCGCTATTATGTTCACTTTCGGGCAAATACCCTTGGGAAAGGTATGAACCCCCTTATTCTCCCTCCAGCTATGGGTAAATAGTAGGACGGACTAGGTTCTTCAGCCTTGTTGAGGCAACTAGTCTAGGAGAAGGAAAACTCTGAATTCAAACCTGTTAAACTCCGCTTAAAAATTGACCTTGTGTCATATCCTGCCCGAGCGGAGGAGTTGGTAAATAGTACCTTCACCCTTCTGAAGGCGGTCTAGGAGTGCCTAACGTCGAGGTACGGCGTCATACTTTGCGTCTTACTTTCCTAGACTGGATGTGTTCACGAGACACGGCGGCGGGAAGCATCTGGAAAGAAGATGCTAAACAATCTTTCCCGTCGCTAAGAAGCATGCATTTTGCTGATGGGGAGGCCCATCAGTTGCCCAGACGCGAATGCCCCTTCTATCGCGAGTGTCGGCATGCTTTGAAAGTTCTCTCTCGGCTGCAGACAGGTCTCTCTGACAGCCGGCCGTTGTCGAGTAGGGCATTATATCGTTGTTTAGTTAGGGGGGCCGCTAGCGATGGTCTGATTGGCAAGCTCGGTGTGACGGAGGCGGAGGGTCGCTTACTGTGGCCTTGAGCCCCCAGGATGAGGTGTCTCAATAATGACGAGGCTTCCCTCACCTGGCTGGTCATTCGGAATGCCCTCTGGGTCGGCAAGAAATTGTTTTCAGCACAACAGGCTATTTCGCCAGAGTGCGGCCGGTGCGGTGATTTGGAGGAGACTATTGGTCACGCCTTCTTTCACTGCCCGGTCGTACGGCCGCTGTGCAAGCTTCTTGAAGGCTACATGGTCCGCATCCTCAATGGAAAATTCTTTGTCCTGGAAGCCAGTTCTGTGTGCAGCAATGTGGTACCGAAGTTGAACAGACAGGAACATTATGTTTTTCTCTGCTTACTCGGCGTTATGCGTGTCGGGATTTGGACAACGAGAAAGAAGGAACTCTACGAGGATGAGTCTTTTTCTTCTCAGACCCTGGTGGCATTTTTTAAGCACCAAATCAAGGTCAAAATCCGGTCTGAGAGAAAGAGACTTTCTTCACTGGAGTTTGGCGAAAGGTGGGTGACTGTTGCGCGCTTGTGTCGCGTGGTAGGAGCCGACCTTATTTTCAACTTTGACATCCCAGGGACATAAGGATCTTGGGTTACAGGAAAGACATGACCACCCAGCCCAGGTAAGTTAGACTTTAGGCCATTTTGATTTAGTTTGTTTCCTTTTCGGTTAACTTAGCTAGAGTATGCAAGGTCATTGGGCCCCTCTTTTTGTCCCCTTTCTTTTGTTTTACTCCCCCTTCCCTTCCCCTCTGTTAGATGACAGGAATTGGAGTTCTCCAGGAGTGCGATGGGGTGCTTATGTTACTTCTTGTATTTATTGTTTTCTTATGCTACGTACTATTTATTCATTTATCTATTTATTTATTTATTCTCCGTTGACACTATTTTCAACTGGTTAACTCCTCTTTCTGCCATGTTTTAGTATGTGGGGGGGACCCCATACTAACCTTCATAATGTATATATGTTTTGTTCATCTTTCGTTTTAGGGGACCTGTAAATATATGTATATAGTTTTCTTTGGACATTTTATCTGTTCCCCTTCCCCCTCACACTGTAAATATGGGATTAAGTTTAGAAGTCCATGGAGTATTAGTGTTGTTTTGGTGATTGTTGTTTTGGTGAAAGTAGTTTGATTGTGTTATGTTTTATTGAGGTATTTTGGTGCTATCATCTTGGAGATATGTATCAGTCAGTGGATGAGTCTAGTTAAGTTAGAGATTAGGATAGTGTTGACCGGCCTTCCCCCCCCCCATTTTTAGGCCTTGCGCCATATTTGTATTTGTTTATACAATAAATAATGTCTTATGAATAGTCTGGACCTCTGGTAAGTGTTGCTGTTATTATCACTATTATTGCTGTTGTGTGTTGTTGCCTTCTATAGTTCTTTGTTTATTCTACAGTGGGATTCTCTTTATTTTGAGTTTGGTTCGTTTTATTTTCAATCTCCATTTTGTGCGTAATGCTCGTTAGCAGTGAGTAAATACTCGTTTGCGTAAAAAGCAATTCTACGACTTGAGGCAAGATTACATGTACATTGGGGCATTCCATTGCTCACAAGTGGCAAAGTCTATTCTCTGGACGTTGATTGGCTGCTGGTCCAGTGAATGAGTATATTAGTGTGTGAATACACTGGCTTGCTTAATATGTTACAGGTTCGGTATTGGGTTAACGCCCATTTTACTTTTTGTCTGCCAGCTAGGGCTGTTGAACTGGTAAGTGTTATTCTTATTGTTTATTCTGCACGTTAGAGTAGTGACTTCTACATTTCCCCTCTCTCTCCACCACGAGTAGGCCAGGTTGTATGAGAGCTGTGCCCTTCTTTTAGGCCTGGTCGGTTGTGTAGTAATAGCCTGGATAGAGCTCAAGGAATTCTTGGCAATGAAAGGCGTGGTGATGTATATATGGTTTGTTTGGGAGATTCAATATTTGGGCGTGTGCCATTACAGCGAGATGTAGGGGGATAGGGGTGCAAGAGCAGGTTATTGCTTGAGGGAGTTATTTATCCTAGTGCTGCACTTGGTATTGGGGTTGGTGCAGGCTTGAGTTCACACTTTTTGAGGAAACGGCGGTTCCTAAGTGTGATCCTTCCCAATCCGCCAACCCTGAATTGGTATTGGCGACCGGTAGGAGAGTGATGATTTTTCCATCTTTGATTGAGTGGGCTTTGAATAGCTACAGTGTCACCAGCTTGTAACGGCATAAGGTTGTGGGTGTATTTATTATATCTTTTTACTATTTTTGCATTGCGGTGGTGGAGAATTTCCTCACAGCGTTGCACTGCTACTACCCATTCCAGGTATGGCGTATAAAGGATTGGCTGTGAAAGAATGGAGTCATGGAATCAGCGTTTGGATAGGGGTGTTTCGGTACTGCAAGATGGCCCGGGCAACATTGACATTGTCCAAGGAACCCTGGGGGCCTGTGTTTCCTTTCCCTATCCTCTTTACGGTTTTCACTGCGAGCTCTGCCTGCATTGGATTGGGGATGTGCGACGGAGGATAGTCTGTGCTTAACACACCATGTCCTAAGGAATTTTTGGAATGCACTGGAGGTGTAAGGTTGGCTACCATCGGTGCTGAATTCTTCATAGGCATCATATGTCTGGAACAGTCATCAGCAAATGGACATCAATTTGGTTGCAGTGGCATGACCTGGTTCTAAGAGGTATAAGATGAGCCAGCCAGTTAGCCCATCTGCGCAGGCAAGGTATGTATGATCCCCAATATGGAAGAGATCCATGACAATCTGCTGGAATGGCTGATCAGGAAATCGTGTCATAGGCTCCCGTGGTTGACTAGGGGCGATGTTTGTGCATACCATGCAATTTGCCCTAATATTACGGATTGAAGCATCCATCCCAGGCCAGTACACCGATTCATTGGCACGTGCTTTCATGCCGATTACTCCTTGGTGTGCAGAATGTAGGCAGTGCAGGACTTTTCTCCATTGCGTTTTGGGGATGAAAATCCTTTGATCTAATAATACCAGGCCATTGTCAGTGCTGAGGTGGTGCTTCACCTCCCAATACTCACATACCTTGGGCGCAGTAAGATTATGTGTCCTTGGGAAGCCTTGCTGTATTACACTAATAAGTTTTTCATATTGTGGATCGCTTCGACCCGCTGCACTGATTAAATCTGGTGGTATCATGGCTATATTATCGTTATCTGTAAATGTTACCATCAAGGCTGTTGACTCTGTTATATTGCTTATGTTTTGAACAGTTCTATTTTAAACAATTCAGTTTAGCATAAGTACACAGTTTACATGTCAAAAACATTTCTATTTCAAGCTATTCAGTTTAGTTAAAAAAAATGCATCACTAACAATTCAATTAAACATCAGTAATTTATTTACACATAGTTAAATGTAAAAACGGAACAATTTCAAACAATTCAGTTTAGCATAAGTACACAGTTTAAATGTCAAAAATTCTATTTTAAGCAATTCAATTAAGAATAGGTACACAATTTAGTTCTGTTTGAACCAGAGATAGGACCCTATCAGGTACTATCACTCTGGACCAGAGTGGACCCGGGAGCGATGACAATGAAGGGGTACTCTACATTTCCCAAAGTTCCAGCATTACTAGGGCTTCACCATCAGATTTTTTAGTGTCATCTCTCGGACACACATTGGGGAAGTCTTACCCCTCTGCAGAGATGCAGTCAGCATATTCTACAGCCCCAGCCAACTGCACTATATTTGTTTTGGATCATGTTCACATTTCTCACACACTTGGTATCCTCTACAAATGTCTTTATGATGTCTGAATTTTTGACAATTGAAGCACCACAGGGGAGCTGGTATATAATGCTCTACCTTCTCTATCATGTAGCCAATTTTGATTTCTTATGTACGTGTGTATGAATTTTTATGGTTTCATCATTTTTTCGAAGAACATGTATGCACTGATTTTAAAATTTCTTGAGAATTCTCAGACCACAATATTGACTTGCTGTGGAAAATTTGAAGAATCAAATATTTCAAAAAATCTTTTCCTTCCTAGTTTCTTAAAAAAACATTCTTTAACCAATTAGAATCATAGATAAATCATCAACTTTTTTAGCTACTTTTGAGCTTACACTGTTAAAAATAGCAAAGAAATAACTATTTCTACAGCAGGTACAGATTTATTCTGTACCTATTCAACAACTTTTGTTTTTTATTTTGAGTAAAAATCTACATTTTTCCCTTCCAAAAATGGAATTAATTTCAACAATTATCTTAAATTGAATAAATATTATCATTTACAAAAATATTCATATTCCTACTACAATCTTGTTGCTCGCTGATAAAAATTTTAGCAGCAGCCCTATACATGTCATTGCATCAATATATTTTTTCCCTTACATACTGACATATTCAAACAATGATCACACACACAAAATATGTCAATTTACATTAAGACAAACAAAAAATGCTACATTTCATGCATGTTTTTTAAGAGGAGGATGATGGTCCCATTAACTGAGGGATTTACCACATGTAAAAGAATTAAACAGAAAAATATATGAAGATAATAGTTTAGTTCACAAACTTACATTAAGTAAAAAAATTCCACTTGCTACGAAAAATCTAGCATATGTTCAAATTAGGATGGGTTAATTTACAAGAACACCCTTTTCTGGTTTCTTAATTTTTCTAATACTTTATTGTTTTAAACCCCTTTACTTTTGCCTGAGAATTTAATTTATTTTTTTTCATACATATATAGACTGTAATCCATAATTGCTGTTTTTCAACCGCAAATTAAAAATATGAAGTCATCTGATGAGATGAAGAGTATAATAACCAAAATAAATTTATAATGATAATTTAACCAGGTTTGAATTTTCTTCTAATTACTTTGTATATGCTCTGTATGTGAATTTCATTAAATAAATCTGGATAAGGAATATATAACAACAGCACTATATTCTATACGTGAATAATCCACACCCATTGTCTTTGGACACTGACTGAATATATATATATATATATATATATATATATATATTTATGGTATTTATATATGCTCTCTGTACATATATATATATATATATATGTGCTACATATGGCATAATAGAGTTCACTAACTGTCCTGGCGATTTGTGTTCAATCTCAGCTTGAATCTTACAAAAATCAAAAAATGGTACTTGATGCCTCCTTGCTTAACACACAGCATTATAAGGTATGGATCAAAGGTAAGAGGAGCAAACCAGGGAAAGGAGTAGTGTCCTCCCCTACACCTCAGTGTAGTAGCTATTGAAAAGGGAGCCTTTAAGTATGGTTGGCCAACTTATTCATATATACATATATTATATACAGCAAAAATTACACATCTATGTCATATATATATATATATAGAGAGAGAGAGAGAAAGAGAGCTAATATATACATATACATATATATATATGTATATATATATATATATATATATACTTACAAAAATATACATATGTATTTATATAAATACATATATATATATATATGTATACATATATACAGTTATACATAAATACATATATATATATATATATACAGCGTTTCAGGAGCAGTGGTCTGCCAACACAGATAAGACGTTGAAAAATCAAAACCATGATGCATAACACAGTTCTGAGAAAATCCTTGCAGCTGAATCAAAGGATAAAACACAACCCGTTTTTCCAAGGATAAAATTTCCACCAGCATCCGACTCAGAAAGTTTATGTATGCTTGATAACATCATAAACAAGAATCTACATAAAGAACTGAGAAATAAGAAATACAACCAGCAACTAAATGAAAGAAGCCAAGTTATCTACAAGGTCTGTGAGAGAATCTAATGCATGGAAGAGAAAAATCAGAAGCCCATAGTAAAAAAAAACCCAGAATGATGCAGAATCTCAGAATGAAGAAGTGAAATCTGAAAAAGTAAATCCATTTCACTAACATCAACAAAAAAGAGGGTCTGCTTAAAATCTGGCAAGACCTCAAAGAAAATCAGTGCGCTTAGCAAGGTAAAAAATCTGAGATGAGTGAAATGAAGGAAAGAGCAAGGAGGTTTTTTCCAGGAACCATACAAATATGCAAGGAATATATTTGATCAACCAAAATCAGGCATGCTCAAGACAGAGATAAAATTTCTGGAGAAACATTTGAAAATTATATACTCTGATCCCAATCGACATATCCCTCTGGAACATAAATAAAAACTTGGTTTGGCCAGCCATCCCTAAAGTGAGGTTGACATGAAACCACCAACATGCGAAGAAATAAGTCAGCAAAAATAGGAATAAATCCACACCTGGCCCAAATAGAATACTTTTCCTTCCATATAAAAAATGTCCAAAAGTTCTCAAATGGCTATATACTAACCAAAAGCGGCCATGGAAAAATCATATCACCAACCAGTGGATGATAGCTGATGGAGTGTACATGACCAAAGAAAAGAATTCGAAGGACATTAGCCATTTTCATCCTATCTCTTTTCTCAATGAAGGAGAGATTTTTTGCAGTTTTACCATTGAGATTAACTAGATACTGTCTCACTAATGAGTATATCAATACTTCGATGCAGAAGTGTGGTATTCTAGGAATAGCTGGTTGTTTGGAGCATGGGAATATGATCTGGGAAGCTATTCAAAAAGCTAAAACTAACAAAAAGGATTTGGATGCTATTTGGTTAGATCTGGCTAATGCCTACAGATCAGTACCTTATTAGATGATACTATTATCTTTATAGATGTATCATATTCCAGAGGAAATATCTAAAATGCTAGGGACTTTGAGGATTTCCTCATGCAGTTCACTACAAAAGACTATACATAGGCTTTAAGTTGGTATTGTGATGAGATGTTCAGTGTCACCAATACTTTTCATTCTAGCAACACAGCTGCTGTTCAAAGCAACAAAAAATAATGCTATTATTGAGCTTGATGGACATAATAGGCCCTCAATAATATATATATATATATAGAGAGAGAGAGAACAACTGCTAACCTGCCTACTGTTCTTTTCAAAGAGACTGCAATGAAAATAAAGCCTTTAAAATGTTATAGTTTATCAATAATTAAAGGAAACAGCAGTGTGATAAAGTTCTCCATTGATGAGCCTTGGTTATGGCTACTCACTTCACCTGACTGATCGACATAATTGGCAGGACCTAAGCAAACTGCTAAAAGATGGATTACACTCCATTGATAAATATGACCTCCAGAGCAAAGATAAAGTATGGAGAATATATTTTGGATTAATTCCTAAATTATCATGACCAATGCAAATATATGAGGTATCCATTACAAAAGTTGAAGCAATGGAGCAGTTGATCAGGAAATATATGAAAAATTGGTGGTCCAAGAAATTCACAATAAATAAAAGAAAAATGGTTTCGGAAGAAATTCATCATCTTGAGGAAGTCAAGTGTGTTGCTACAGCTGTAGGACAAAAGAAACAGGGTGCATGGACCAAGTTGGAAAATGCAAAAGACAGAGCTGTCACATGGGACCCGAAAAATTAAGTTTCCTTGTAAAGGCAGTCTATGATGTCTTACCAACACCAGTCAACCTTCATGCTCGTGGGTTAACAACATTTGACCGATGCAGAGCATGTGAGAAAACTGCCAGCCTCAAACATATTCTCACTGGATGTGAGTATGCTCAAAGAAGCTGCATGAAGAGACATAAAGAAGTCCTGGAGATTTTTGCTGAGGCTTAAAAGACATTTTGAGACTGCCAATAAAGCTCTAAATAATATCACCAACAGAGCAATTCATTTCGTTAAAGAAGGAAATATTTCGGAACTTTTGCATAAAAAAAATGCACAAATCATCATAGCTCAATGGCTGCATGGACTGGCATGTAGGAATCAATTTAGAACATCATTTTGTATTTCCTACTGAAATAGCATCAATGACGCATTTGGTCCATGAAATTGAAAACAGATTTATTATTGAGTCTAACGGTCCCTTTTGATGAAAATTTTGACTGGGCACATCAGCTTAAGGTTAAAAAACTGTATACGCCAACAAAATAATTAGGGAGTTGTTACTTTGTCTAAAAAAATTAATTGTCAGTCAGTTCTCAGGAGAATAAGTTAATGTTTAATGCAAGTATCAGAGGTGAACATTTCTTATAAAATTTTAATGTTCATTTTTTTTTTTATTACGATCATTACTATGGATTAAATTTCAAATTATTATATTGAATATAAGAATGAAATAACAAGGGATAAGAAAAAGGTATAAGAAAAAAAGAGGATAGTAAATTTCAAAAATTGAATTTAAGAAAAGATTTAAACAATCATTGGCTGTATAGGATAAACTCCTGTAATTATTGAAAGCTACCAAAGAATGCGAAAAAAGAAAATGTGCAGCACCCTTCCATGATTTCCTACAGAAGAAGTATGTAGCTAATGCAAAATGCAACGACGAGGATATTGAATGTAAATCAGAACTAGTAGGGTAGAAACACAAAGAAAATGCAAATATGGCGGAAACAAATATAGAAATAAAAGTTGAAGAGGAACTGGTCAAGTAATGGGTTAATTATTGTCAGTATTCTTTCATAAAGCTCAGTAGCTATGAGTCAGCACTCATTAGCATAAAAGCTATGAGTTACAAGTTGAAGTGAGATTATATGGACATTGGGGCATTCCATTATTTGTAGTGGCTAAGTCAATTCTCTGGACAGTGATTGGTTGCTGGCTCAGTAAATAGGTATATTAGTGTATATGTATATTGGCTTGCTTCAGTTATGTTACAAGCTCGGTATTGAGTTGCCACTCATTTTATTTTTTGTCTGCCAGCTGGATGCTAGCTGGGGCCGCTGAGCCGGTAAATGTTGTTATTATTGTTGTTGTTTATTCTGCACCTTAGAGCAGTGACTTCTACATCTCCCCTCCCACCCCCATGATCAGGCCAGGCTGTATGAGGGCTGTACCCTTCTTTTAGGCCTGGCCTGTGGCCTGGACAGAGCTCAAAGAATTCTTGATGAGCGAAGGTGTGGTGATGTATATGTGGCTTGTTTGGGGGGGTTCAATTACTCTGTGTGTGCCATTACCAGAAGATGTTGGGGATAGGGGTGCAAGAGTGGCGCACTGCTTGAGGGAGTTATTGGTCTTGGTGTTGCATGTGGTATTGGGGTTGATGCGGATTTGAGTTCGCACTTGTTGAGGAAACACCAGTTCCTAAGTGTGATCCTTCCTGACCCATCAACCCTGATTCGGTATTGACGATCTGGTAGGGCAATGATGATTTTTCCCATTGCGTTCCATCTGTGATTGAGTGGGCTTTGGATAACTACAGTGTCACCAGCTTGTAACGGCGTAATGTTGTGGGTATATTTATTATATTTCTACTATTTTTGCATTGAGGTTGTGGAGAATTTCCTTGTGGCATTGCACTGTCACTACCCATTCAGGGTGTGGCTTGTAGAGGATTGGCTGTGAAGGAATGAAATCATAGTGTCGATGGTGGAATAGGAGTTGTGCTGGTGATAGGCCAACACTTTGGATTGGGGTGTTTTGGTACTGCAAGATGGAATGGGGAACTTTGTCATTGTCTAAGGAAACCTAGGGACCTGTGTTTCCATTCACTATCCTCTTTGCGGTTTTCACTGTGACCTCTGCCTGGTCATTGGATTGGAGATATGCGACTGAGGATAGTCTGTGCTTAACATACCACATCCTAAGGAATTCTTGGAATATGCTGGAGGTGAAAGGTGGACCGCTGTCGGTACTGAGTTTGTCTGGAACAGTTATCAACAGATGGATATCAATTTAGATGTAGTGGCATGACCTGGTTCTAGGTGGTACAAGATGAGCCAGCCAGTGAGTCTACCTGCGCAGACAAGGTATGCATGAAGAGATCTATGACAATCTGCTGGAATGGCCAATCAGGAGATCATGTCATGATAATAGGTTCCCATGGTTGACTAGAGGCAATGTTTGACCATACCATGCAATTTGCCCTAATACTGCAGATCAAAGCATCAATCCCAGGCCAGTACACTGAGGTCTGAGAAGGGTTAAAAGACAACACTAAAGCCATGCTGATCAATTAAGATCAGGCCAAGCCCTTCAACAAGGTGGCCAATCGGTTCTTGGCAATGGTTTTGGAGACCACCGGATTCAAACTGGAGTTCCACAAAGGGATCAGCATGATGTACCACAACCCGCAGGCAGTGGCGCAGGTGATGGCTAGCATTGGGAGGGGTTCACGATTAAACGGTCAGTCCAACAGAGTTGCCCCTTGTCCCCACTTCTCTTGTCCCCATTTTGGAGCCCCTGCTCCACAGGCTTAGGGATAGGATGGCAAATCCAGCCCTGCGAGGAGTTCCCTTTGCCAGCTGTCTTAAGGTGAAGGTCTCTATATATGCCAATGATATCACCATCTTTGTGTCTTGCCGATCAGACATAAAGGCTGTGAAGAAGGCGGTTGAGGTATGAAGAAGTAGCAGGTGCCAAGATCAACTTTGATAAGAGCTAAGGTTGGTGGTTGGGTGCCTGCAACTTAATACCAGGACCCTTCCACTGGAGTGACAAATTGCAACATCCTCAGGGTGTGGTTTGGGCCTGGCCTCCAACTGGGGGTCTAGGGATGCCTGA
Organism: Sepioteuthis lessoniana; assembly: GCA_963585895.1. Classification (NCBI taxonomy): domain Eukaryota; kingdom Metazoa; phylum Mollusca; class Cephalopoda; order Myopsida; family Loliginidae; genus Sepioteuthis; species Sepioteuthis lessoniana. The sequence goes on from OY757907.1 coordinate 75,471,221, forward strand.
TCTGAAGAGCCACAGCCTTGCTTAAAGACTGGTTTACCTTGGATAAAAAGTGAGACACCTTTCCTTACCTGGTGTCCAGTCTCAAAGCTGAAGGTCATCATCAGCCTAGGAGTGAAACACCTTTTGCCACAAGAGCCATAAGGTCCTCTATAACTTTCCTGGTTCCAGTGACCTTTCTCAGTCTCGAAAGGAACTGTATCAGGAGTTAGAGGTGGGTTCCGCTTCTTGTGGAGCAGCTCGGCTGGTTGATGGAGGAGGTTCGCTAATGGAATTGGGCACCAGATTTGGGCTTCTTGAACAACTCTGACTTCTTGCTCACATGGAGGCTTGCCCAGAATTCATGGTCTCTTGCTGATTGGGCTTTCAAAGCTGGCTTGGCAGACATGCTCAATTGTCCTCGCTGCAGCAGTGGTTTGAAAGAAACAGCTTTGCAAGCCTTCTATTTCTATGAGCGGGTTCACCCATTTTAGATTCACATCAGGGAGTGGACGGCCCGCATTGATCACAAACAGCTCATGCTGCTCGACATTGGTTACATATCAAGGTGAGAAGTGTGTGGTGTTTCTTGCAATCCTAGCGGTGGCTAGAATAGTGATTTGGGAGACACGAAAGAAGGGATTGTATGACAGTGCAAACTTTTCTCATCGTGATCTGATTTTGTTCTTTAGGCATCAGCTTAGGGTCAAAATTAGATGCGATAGAAAAATTTGAATCACATAACATTCAACAGAAGCGAGCCTGGTCGTACAAATGGGGCAACGTTGGAGTCATCCTTCCCTCCTCTTCCTGCACATGGCAATGATGATACAGGTCTTTCAGGACCCCATCCCTGATAAATAGGTAATTTTTTGTACCCCTTATTCACTAGTTAGCTATATGAGGTGTGTCATTGGCCCCACCATCTAATCGTTAGTCTCCAAGATCTTCCCTGCCCCCTCATTCTTTTATCACCCTACCCTTCCTCCTTCTTTCTGAGGATCTTGAGCCCACATTACTGTAATCCATACTATCCATTACTCACTGCACCCTTCCCTACATTTCTTTTATCCCATTAGTTTAGACCCGCACTCCACTTAGGGATAGTCTGGCTTGTTTTCGGTCCTTGCGGATATTGGAAAACAGTTGGCTCTCCACATGATAGACAGGGGGACGGGAGGATAACCAAATAGGGTTTTTATCCTTCTTTTACCAATTTGCTATTTTGGGGGTTTTGCTATTTTGTATATCTGCTCTCATTGTAAATAAATCAATCATTTTGCCTGGGTTTTCAGTAGGTTCTCATACAGTGAATGTCGTATTTTGGTGAATGTAGCATGCTTGTTGATGTATGGTTGTTTTATTGTATTGCATGCCTGGATCGGTGAATGTGGCTAGCTAGGGCCCTTAGAAAATACAGTCAAGCAAGGAAATAAATGGTATAGAGTTACTGCCCGTTTTATTTTTTGTCTGCCAGCTGGACGCAAGCTGGGGCCACTGAACCGGTAAGTGTTGTTGCTATTGTTGTTTATTCCGCATGTTAGAGCATTGACTTCTACAGTTAATCAGTCTTTTTACTATATATTATCATCTTAAAATGCATGAAAGATTTTTTTATGTGTAAAATCATTGCTAAATATTGTTTTTTAAATATAAAAGACTATTAATGTAAATACAATTTCCAGTTGAAAGCATAAAAAACAAAGTTATAGATTTTAATACTTTTGAAAATATTACAGTGTTGGAAAAACAAAGAGTAAGAATAGAATAATTTGTGAATTTCGTGCTAGGTGATGAAATAGTGACAGGGAAGAGAGGGAGTTAGAATGAATGAAGAAAGAAAAAAAAGGAAAACACTAGAAAACATAATATATCTCCACTCCATCTTAGAATCAACTCGCACTAACACAAGGAACCCAAAAGAGAGACCAAATCTATAGATACCTCCGGTACTGGTCAACTACAGGTTAGTTATTCTGTCTTTTTACTATATTGTCATCTTAAAATGCATGAAAGATTTTATTATGTATAAAATCATTGCTGAATATTCTGTTTTCTAAATGTAAAAGACTATTAATGTAAATCCAATTTCCAGTTGAACCATGAAAAACGAGGTAAAAGATTTTAATACTTTCGAAAATATTACAGAGTGTTTAAAAACCTAAGTTAGTGTAAAAAAAAGAATTGCCTTTAAGGTTGCAATGAACTATAAATAAGGACTCTCCGATGAATTTTATAAAAAAAAAACGTAACTGTGGACTAAGTTAAAAACTAGATACATACACAGGGATAGGGAGAAGGAAAAGAATTTTCTTAAACTTTTATTCATTTTTTTTAAGATATACCACGGACTCCATGGGAAGCAGTGTGGTGGATGTAAAAGCAGACGAACCCAATGGCACACCTAACCAGATGCTGGTCGGATGAATCCCATGGGAATTCGATCAGGATCAAATAGTTCAGTCGGGGAACTACAGCTGCTCATCTATTAGGGTGGCTTCTATGGATGAGAATAAAAACAGTCATTGAAAGATTACCATGATTCATACTCAAACCACTTGTCCAAACTGCATCGCCCTTCAAGAGCGTAAAAAAGGGGTGCGTCCTGTTAGATCTCTGGCCCAAGTTTTGAAAAATCAGCTACAGAACTCAATCTAAAACAAAAATTACTAAAATGTAAAAGTAGCAGTTCTTCGTAATTAGCTCTAATTCCTCTACAGTTCCACTGTATGATTTTGTTAGACATTTTTTATTGTATTTAATCCGGAGAGTTCCACAGAGTTATTTGATGGTTCATTATTAGTCCTTTGCTCCGGGCTGTTTGTTGGTTTATTCTTTTGGGTTTTGGGTTTAGTTAATTGGGAGCTGCTATCTATTTTCATCTTTTCCAATATTCTGAATTTATTCATTGTTTCTGTGTTTTCTGTTTCTTGTATTTTTGGTTTTAGTGTAGGTTTTTCTAAGTCTTTAAGTGTTTTTCTTTTTTTTATTTGGAGAGGAGTCTGTAGAAGCAGTAGGTCATATTGGGGATCTTTTATCTTTTGATCTAATTTTGATAGATTTTGTTATATGGTGTTTTATCATCTGTGTAGTTGGTGTTAATGCTGTTTTCTCCTCAGTATCGGTTTTCCCCAATCGGGTCTGTGTTTGGGCGGATGATTCCTCTTTGTTTTCAGCAAGATCTACTGATGTAGTTGATGTATCTGCAGCTCTGGTGGTATCAAGTGAGGCTTTGATTTTATTGATGAAGCTTTCCCAATTGCCCAACTCCAATTGGATCAAGGTCTCAACAATTGTCTCATACTTGATGTATGGAGATTTATTATACGGAACTGCTTGGGATTATGTAGCAGTCTTAGAGCCTACAACTAATTTACAGGCTTCATAGTAATAAATATTATTCTGGAGTTTTATTGTTAATATTTACTTCTCTTGCCTTCAACTCTCACAAGATCTTGCATACACTGGATGATTGCCGCCACAATTAGCACATTTCTATGGGAATTGACAATCATTAATGTGGTGGTCAGAATTTTGTTGACCACATTTCCCGCACACTTCACACCCTCAACAATTATCCTCATGGTGGCCATATTTTTGACATTTTTAACATTGCAATGGGTTGGGTATGTATTACTTGACCCTCTCCATTGTATAGCCCACTTTTATTTATTATACAGACACCTACCACCCATCACAAAAACTATCAAAGTTAGACGAACTAGACATGCAGGACACTGCTAGAGAAGTAAGAGCAAACTCATAAGCGATGTACTCCAGTGGACCCCTTCACACAGATGAGCAAAAGTTGGACAACCAGCTAGAACCTATATACAGCAGCTCTGTGCCGATACAGTATGTAGCCTGGAGGACCTCCTGGAAGCAATGGACAATAGAGACGGGTTGTGAAAGAGGGTCAGGGAGATCCATGCTGGCAGCGTGACTTGATGATGATGATGGAGAATGAAAAGACAGTTTTGAGATCATGGTGCAGTACTTAAAAATGAACAAAGCTCTTCCTAGTTTCTGCTGTCGCCTCTTCCTGAAGACAGAACAACGCAAATCAAATCTAATAAGAAATCTAGGATTTCATAAGTTCTGTAAGGTTAATTCAAAAATGCCTGAACAGGAAAATTCGTCTGACCACCAAAGAGCTTTCAAGGAACAAATGTTTGAAATGACCTTCAATAAATGTAAAACACCCAAGAGTAAATTACAAGAACAAACTATAAAAGAAAGACAGATTTGGAGACAGGTTTTAACACAGTTACTTGATATCATCAAGTTTCTAATGAAACAGAACTTGCCTTTAAGAGGATTTGTAAGCTTGCCATGCCTGCACGATACAAGTTCCGTTCAACAATACCCCAGGAAAAACATACATACAAAACGACGACATTTCAATGGGTTACCCCTTAGACCAGTTATATCCAAATTTTACACATCCTACATCAAAAACAAAATATTGAACACAATAAAAAAAGCCCAAAATATATGTCCGCTATGTAGATATCTTTATTGCCACACAATCCTACGATGAAATTAACACCCTTATAAAAGAACTCCGTGCTAAAGTTTACTTCTGAACTCAACATAAAAAAAATCCCTTTCCTAGACGTTCTTACTGACCCCAGCAACAATGATAAATTCATTAAATTCCCATACAAAAAAGTCAACCCAATCAATTCCACTTTACTTAACTACCGAGGAGAATGCCTCCCAAAAATACAAAATAGCCCAAATAAAAAAACTTAATCTATAGAGACTATCACATATCCTCCCCTAAGACAATATTTTACAAAGAACTAACATAAAACAGACCCTAGTTAATTACAACAAACAAACTCTATTTAATGATAAACTAATCGACAAATGAATAAAAACTATATCTCTATGAAATCCACAAAAATAATAATAAAAACAACTATACTACTAATAATAGAATTAACTTATATTACATGAATCAAATGCATAAAAGCTACAAATTAGACGAGCAGGTAATAACATTATACACAGTCACATTAAAGCCATTTAACAAGAAAACCAAATAAAACTGATTATCTGTTAAATTTAAAACGTCAAACCTCATCATTAGAAATAACACAAACTCCCCTAAAACTCTCCTAAACTAAATCAATGTAGTTTATAAATTTACATGTCCATTTCGAGAGTGTCTCTCCGAAGATAACAGCTAATACCTACATTGACCATACTACAACTACTGTCTCTCCTTACCTTACAGACCACCTCCCAAACATAAATGCCATAAAACAGTGTAGCGGGAATTAGATTTATTTCCCACTGGCCGACGAATTCCCACACAGAAATAAATTGGTTGAACTGAACCAATCAAATCAGCCGGCGGAAGAATACCAGAAGCAAGACCATCTGTGAGGGAGAGGAAAAAGCGAATTCGACCTCTTTTACCAGGAACTACTGTGGAGTTAACATGACAAAAACTGTTACTCGCCAACTAGGCTAACGGTTCAATAAAAACGTACACATGTACACAGACACACCTATACACTTTCTTTACCAACGAGGCAGTACGAACTTTTGTACTCGCTAAAGAGACACCTCACGGATTACCAACAAAGGTTAGTAGAAACTCGTCCGAACATTACTACCTTGTGGAAAAGGATTAAGTTGCCGTTGTCAACTTTCCAACTGGAATTGAGAACACTCTCAGCGACCTTAATCCCGTTTAACAACAGCATCTAATAACAAAGCATAACAACCGAACATGCTTAAATAAGTACACAATATATATATATATAAGTAAAAAGTAAAGTAGGCGACCATAGTCGAGGGTGACCCGAAGGCTCCCTTTTCGATAGCTTACTACACCAAGGTGTAGGGGAGGGCGCTACTCATTTCCCTGGATTGCTCCACTTTACCCTTGATCCGTACCTTATTGTGACGGCAAATTGACTATAATCCCAAAACGGGACTTTATTTTCGCACGTGCGAAGACGGGGCAGGTTGGCACTTGATCCCCTACAGAAATAAGTCCTGTTCAGAGTTTTTCTCTCAGGCATGTAAGAACTGGCATATTACGTGAGGGAATAATTTAGGACCAGACTGACCGCCGCTGGCAAGGGGTTCCAAATTTCACACTATCACACACCCACCAGGCAGCTTTCTTCCTTCCCCGAGATAATGGAAGAAAGTGAGCCTATAGGTTTTAGTCGTAATAATATTAATATTGTTGTAGTCGGCAACTCCGGTTTCCCGTATGATACTCTAGGAATTAATAGGACAGTTCTAAGCAAGATAATATAAGGCGAATAGAAGCTGAAAGGAAAGCATGAAATAACAACATAGACCACATGGTAAAATGAAAATACATAGGTTCTTTACTACGGTTATATATATACGTTCAAAGTGTCAAAACATATAATTGGATTGTCCATGAATATGAATGTCTTTTCTTGGCTTTATCCTTTTTCAAATTGAGAGAGAGAGAGTGGTAAACGAAATTTGGGTGTAAAGGAAAAATGTCCCAAAGTTACTTATCTTATTTTTGACGGGGTTCCACTGGAGAACTTTCTTCTTTCACGGGCTACTAGACTTTTTCTGTTTTTAGTACTGGCTTGAGGGATTTTGGAGTCCCTCGTGTCTCAGTTAATCTTTTGTCTTTAGCCCGGAGTAAAATGGCTATGGTCCGTCTGCCACGAGCCTTGCCCAAAAACTACCTTTTTACTATTACTTCCACTGAGGGGAAGGGAACCCCACTTCCGTTTTGGGGTCCCAGCCAATCATTTGGCTTCTCTCTCTTTCCCCTTCCGATGTCCGGCGACCTGAGGTCACTTAAGTGCAAACATCTGGTCTCCTGTGTGACCCACATTCTCTCCTAACGGTCACTTTTTGACTGCTTGATACTCTCATTCAATACGGGAGGATAGTATCAGTCTTACCTCTTCGTCTCCGTGAGCTATCACGTGACACTTATATTGCTGAGTGTTAAGCAAGGAGGCATCAAGTACCATTTTTTGAGTCTGACTCGACCTGGGATTGAACCCAGGTCTCCCGGGCGATTGGCGAACACTCTAACCGCTAGGCCAATGTCCGGTTTTATATGTATATATATATATAAAAATTGGCGACCCGAAGACTCCCTTTTCAATCGAGGTGTAGAGGAGGGTGCTACTCCTTTCCCTGGATTACTCCATTTTGCCCTTGATACGTACCTTATAATGCAAGGAGGTATCAAGTATCTTTTTTGGGGACTTTCGTATGACTCGGCCTGGGATTGAACCCTGGTCTCTCTGGCTATAGGTAATTACTCAAGCCACTGGCTATATATATATATATATAGCGTTTTATTTCATGATATCTGATGACATCTCATTTAAGGCAAGTATTGTTCAAATTCGTCAATATTTACAATATCTTAAACTTTTAAGTATAATCATTTATTGGTGAGTATTAGAAATATAATTTGAGCTAAAAATGAGTTAAAATATGAAAACTAAATGAAAGAAAAATATTAATTGATAAACATTTTTAAGATGTCAATTTTTTACGAGTTATTATCCAACCTAAAATTGTCTAATGTCAAAATTATAAGCAAATGAAATATCTCTGTTTTTATTTTAGTTTTAATTTTTATCTTCTGAAAGTGATATTAGCTAGAATGTTTTGGAAGTTCTAAGATGAGGTAAAAAATAAAGACTTAAAGGTAATCACGCATGTTGATTTTACTGCTTTTTATTTATTTTTGTTTTATTTTTTTAACTGGACACTACGAGTATGTGGGAAAAAAAGAGATATATACTGTCAATATAAATTCATTATGAATTAAAGTTTGTTTTTAATGACGCCAAATTTTAATTAAATTGGTTGTTTGAAACTAAGATAGTTACATAAGAAAATGCCTCAATAGCGTTGCTTCGGCTTCCTAGTTTCTATTTTTAACTTCAACAATTTTACTGTACACTCAATATGCACAAAAAATGAATTACTACAAATTTGCGAAGCAATACGTTTCTATATTCTAATCACAAAAAATAGACTTAAAGCTTTAAGCTAGGATCGAATAAGTTTAATGAGATAATCAAGAACATTTTTTTAAATGTTTTGATTTAATTTCGCTATTGATTGTTTCATTGAGTAACATGGTATTTTAAGTTTTATTTTATTTCTTGAAAAAAAAATCAGCAAATTCTTCCTTAAAGGCACTGTTAGTAATAATTTCAATACAAAGTAAATTCCACGATATTCCAAAAAGTACAATTCAATAACCCCAAAATTTTTAGAAACAGTGTTTCAAAATAGTAGATAGGTAAATATAAACTCTCTCTATATGAGTAAGTCCACGAAGAGACTTGATTTTTTTTTAGGATTTATAGTTAATCTGAGGTAAAATTAGGCAGCTTTCGATCCTGGGTTGGAGCGTCTCACGTGTCTAGCCACATTGAAGAGTTGTGATACAATGGAACCGTCTGTCGGAATGTATGGGATACAAATTTCTTCTAGTCTTAAAATAAGCAATAAAAACATACTTAAGAACATTCTAGAAATTTAGGATCAAACCCGCATTAGCATTTAAATTACATTTTTATATTTTTCAACCAATCATTTAAAAACATGGAATAGAACATTCTAGAAAATTAGGATCGGAAGTGAACTAACAGAAAACATTTAGGCTCGAAAATAAAATAGTAAAATACAAATCTGATTAGTCAATAAATGTCTACGCGCCAAGATTTTAGGGCGATTCTTTGATCCACCTGTAGGATATAAATAACACAGAGTTAGGAAGCCATAAACACAAGACACAAGCTTACACACAAACGAAGACACAGACGAACACAGGGGTTGGGTTTATCGCCCGGCGCCTGAGGCGCCCCGAAAAGGGGAATGCCGACGGGGTCCGAACTGCCTATCGCGTTGGGCTACGGCCCTGCGACAGGACCCACCTTAAACACGGCCTTGTGCCATATTCGTACGTTGGTGGGACGTCGGATAAATACAACACAGACGAACACAAGCCAGTAGCCGATACTATGTCCAACCAATTCCTTTCCTTCCTCAACTAAAGTTCATGACCTCTTTTCAAATGGCCGAGAATTATATTCAAAAGGAAAACCCGACAAACTTTCTTTCATCTACGAGACACGATGTCACCACAATCATAAAACCCGCTATAAACTTAATGTAAGTAAGAATGACTTATTTACGGACTCTGATAACATGAACATACACACATCTTTCAACAAATTTATTCTCTTCTTCAAACTTTATTTTCCAAAAGGCCATTTACACATCATGTATTTTGTTTTTCATATTCTGTTATATGCATATTAAATTGTTTGTTATTTAATGTTCGTTGCGTTCTATTCCATTTCTTTTGCGCGATTGTAATGTTTTGTGTTGTATTTGTGGTGGGAATAATTTAGAGAGCAATCTACAGAAATAACCAAATTACATACTTCCCCGACAAATGAAATAAATAAATAGAACCTACAACAAATATATATATACATATATAGTCAAAAAGAAAAATAACTTCATGACGAATTAAAGATTAAAAAGTAAAAAAAAAATTTTTTTAAAAAACAGAAAACAACAGTACAACAATATTGTTTTCTCAAAAAAAATTTTGATAGAAAATTGTAAAATCAAGGAATATTTACTTTTTACTAGCTTTTTTTTTTTTTTTTTTTTTCGGAAGCTGAAAAAGTTTACCACGGAAAATATTTTTCTGGAAAGAGCTAATCTGTCCCATAAATTCAAATCTTCTCTTTTTCTCATGCCACAAAATCGTCTGCTTTCAAAAACAAAACCTAACATTGAATTTTCTAATAGAATTAATTGGATAATTGGATTAATCGTTAGAGAAGAAATAGTTTCAAGAAATATGATCGATTAATGGAGATTTTGAAAATTATCTACTTACCTTTCATTAGAATATATATATATATATATATATATATATATATATATATATATATATATATATATATTGAAGAATTATTTTTCGTTGCGACGTCTTCTTCAATAAATGTTTATATCGGGAAAATCGACTAGGTCCAACAAGAAATTAAAAAGATCATCCCAAATCGATTTGTGGCTGTATAAATATGCACACGAGATTTTTTTTAAATCACAAATATAATTAAAAAAAGGAGTCCTGAAATATTTCCTGGTGTTTGGTAAATCGTTTGAAAGTTTTAAACAGTGGATGAAGTACACATTTCATTATGGTGCAGAGTGACACATTGATTGAATGCGAGAATCAACATGACATAATGACGACGATGATACAAGTGCGAACCTCTTCTATGTTAGTTATCTCCCTTTGATTTTTTTTTTTTTTTTTTTTTTCACTAAGAGTTATGTTGTTAATCATGGGATAGAAAGTATCGTTATTTTACACACTGAAGATGTTTTATGTCAATCAAGTAAAAAAATTATCTTATCTTAAATTTAAAGATTAGATTTGGGTTTTTTCATTGTCCTTTTAAATGATTGCTCTCTTTTTCATATGTATACATATATATACACATATATAAGTCGACTTACGGGCATCTGCTCTTTTAACTGTGACTAAAAAGTACGGCTAAAAACAAAAATATCTAACATACATTTCATGTAGCAGGCAGCGCCAACAAGTGCTGACCTTAACGTGGTGTGTAATAGTGACTGTTGTAGACTCGGCGCCTCGTAACAAAGGAATATACAAACGTGTGTATCTCAATACAAATATTAAACTAATTGCAATGTACGCAGTGTTTGAGTTTCTAAAAAGTTTCTCCTTTTCTACAAATAACAAAATACAAAAAAAAAAAAAAATAGTAGAATTACAATGATAGCCTAACAAAAAGAGATAAACATTAAAGACTCTACTTTGATACAAAAATTAAAAAGGTAAGTTATTTACCGAGCTTAACTTAGTTGTAGACAAAAGGCTAGAAGTAAGGAGCACCCAGTGATATAAGGATGATATAGAATGTTAGGAATTATAATAATAAAAAAGATTTAAAATATATCAACAATATGATAAGCATGATAGAATCGACTGATAAAGACTAAACAGACTCTGCTCGTAGAAAGCCAAAACATTTAGGTATAAGGGCTGTTTATAGTGCCGCGACCGGCCGATAAACATAAACATGTGAAGCTACACGCCCGCTGTAGAACAACTATATCCGGGTACGACCGGAACTGACTAAGCCCTTTTTCTTTCTAACGACCTTGACACCTCGTTATAGCTAAAGAAAAGGATGAATTAAAAACTAATAACATTTACAAAGCACTTTGGCCGAAAATAACTAGATAAGACTAGAACTAATAGTCGTCGCTAGCCTATGACGGGTTAGAAAAACACTTTATGGCTACACTCATTTTTATGAGGGAATTTCTTATTCACGCGGCTGGGCTGTGTGTCACAGCCCTTTCGTGATATCAACAGGCCCTTTTCAACGCTCGGTGGCGGGCACGCCCCCGGCTTTTTAGCTGGGCCGTCTGGCATTCGTGCCGGATGGGTGCTCGAAACCAAGAGCAGACTCGGGGCCGAATAGGCCCCCAGCTTCGGCTGGGCAACCTTCGGGTGGGCGAGCTGCACTTTTGTCCCCTTTGTACGGCACTAGACCAAGCGTCTAGTTTAAGCCGTAAACTGGCATACGTGCCCGGACCCACATTTGGGTTCGTGAAACCGCTTGCCTCATCAGGCTCACATTGCACTAAGTGAGCCGATGAGCAGCACAGACAAGCAGGGTTCGAGTCTCGACTCCTTCCCGACCTTCCCCTCCCCTTTATCCCCACTTTAATCGGCCTTCGGGCTTTTGACCTTGTGTCAAGTCGTGTCTGGTGGGAGGCAGCGACAAATATCTGGCGGGGCCGAATAGGCCCCCAACTTCGGCTGGGCAACCTTCGGGTGGGCGAGCTGCACTTTTGTCCCCTTTGTACGGCACTAGACCAAGCGTCTAGTTTAAGCCGTAAACTGGCATACGTGCCCGGACCCACATTTCGGTTCGTGAAACTGCTTGCCTCATTAGGCTCACATTGCACTAAGTGAGCCGATGAGCAGCACAGACAAGCAGGGTTCGAGTCTCGGCTCCTTCCCGACCTTCCCCTCCCCTTTATCCCCACTTTAATTGGTCTTCGGGCTTTTGACCTTGTGTCAAGTCGTGTCTGGTGGGAGGCAGCGACAAATATCTGGCGGGGCCGAATAGGCCCCCAACTTCGGCTGGGCAACCTTCGGGTGGGCGAGCTGCACTTTTGTCCCCTTTGTACGGCACTAGACCAAGCGTCTAGTTTAAGCCGTAAACTGGCATACGTGCCCGGACCCACATTTCGGTTCGTGAAACTGCTTGCCTCATTAGGCTCACATTGCACTAAGTGAGCCGATGAGCAGCACAGACAAGCAGGGTTCGAGTCTCGGCTCCTTCCCGACCTTCCCCTCCCCTTTATCCCCACTTTAATTGGCCTTCGGGCTTTTGACCTTGTGTCAAGTCGTGTCTGGTGGGAGGCAGCGACAAATATCTGGCGGGGCCGAATAGGCCCCCAACTTCGGCTGGGCAACCTTCGGGTGGGCGAGCTGCACTTTTGTCCCCTTTGTACGGCACTAGACCAAGCGTCTAGTTTAAGCCGTAAACTGGCATACGTGCCCGGACCCACATTTCGGTTCGTGAAACTGCTTGCCTCATTAGGCTCACATTGCACTAAGTGAGCCGATGAGCAGCACAGACAAGCAGGGTTCGAGTCTCGGCTCCTTCCCGACCTTCCCCTCCCCGTTATCCCCACTTTAATTGGTCTTCGGGCTTTTGACCTTGTGTCAAGTCGTGTCTGGTGGGAGGCAGCGACAAATATCTGGCGGGGCCGAATAGGCCCCCAACTTCGGCTGGGCAACCTTCGGGTGGGCGAGCTGCACTTTTGTCCCCTTTGTACGGCACTAGACCAAGCGTCTAGTTTAAGCCGTAAACTGGCATACGTGCCCGGACTCACATTTGGGTTCGTGAAACTGCTTGCCTCATCAGGCTCACATTGCACTAAGTGAGCCGATGAGCAGCACAGACAAGCAGGGTTCGAGTCTCGGCTCCTTCCCGACCTTCCCCTCCCCTTTATCCCCACTTTAATCGGCCTTCGGGCTTTTGACCTTGTGTCAAGTCGTGTCTGGTGGGAGGCAGCGACAAATATATGGCACTAGACCAAGCGTCTAGTTTAAGCCGTAAACTGGCATACGTGCCCGGACCCACATTTCGGTTCGTGAAACTGCTTGCCTCATCAGGCTCACATTGCACTAAGTGAGCCGATGAGCAGCACAGACAAGCAGGGTTCGAGTCTCGGCTCCTTCCCGACCTTCCCCTCCCCTTTATCCCCACTTTAATCGGCCTTCGGGCTTTTGACCTTGTGTCAAGTCGTGTCTGGTGGGAGGCAGCGACAAATATCTGGCGGGGCCGAATAGGCCCCCAGCTTCGGCTGGGCAACCTTCGGGTGGGCGAGCTGCACTTTTGTCCCCTTTGTACGGCACTAGACCAAGCGTCTAGTTTAAGCCGTTAACTGGCATACGTGCCCGGACCCACATTTCGGTTCGTGAAACTGCTTGCCTCATCAGGCTCACATTGCACTAAGTGAGCCGATGAGCAGCACTGACAAGCAGGGTTCGAGTCTCGGCTCCTTCCCGACCTTCCCCTTCCCTTTATCCCCACTTTAATTGGCCTTCGGGCTTTTGACATTGTGTCAAGTCGTGTCTGGTGGGAGGCAGCGACAAATATCTGGCGGGGCCGAATAGGCCCCCAACTTCAGCTGGGCAACCTTCGGGTGGGCGAGCTGCACTTTTGTCCCCTTTGTACGGCACTAGACCAAGCGTCTAGTTTAAGCCGTAAACTGGCATACGTGCCCGGACCCACATTTCGGTTCGTGAAACTGCTTGCCTCATTAGGCTCACATTGCACTAAGTGAGCCGATGAGCAGCACAGACAAGCAGGGTTCGAGTCTCGGCTCGTTCCCGACCTTCCCCTCCCCTTTATCCCCACTTTAATTGGTCTTCGGGCTTTTGACCTTGTGTCAAGTCGTGTCTGGTGGGAGGCAGCGACAAATATCTGGCGGGGCCGAATAGGCCCCCAACTTCGGCTGGGCAACCTTCGGGTGGGCGAGCTGCACTTTTGTCCCCTTTGTACGGCACTAGACCAAGCGTCTAGTTTAAGCCGTAAACTGGCATACGTGCCCGGACTCACATTTGGGTTCGTGAAACTGCTTGCCTCATCAGGCTCACATTGCACTAAGTGAGCCGATGAGCAGCACAGACAAGCAGGGTTCGAGTCTCGGCTCCTTCCCGACCTTCCCCTCCCCTTTATCCCCACTTTAATCGGCCTTCGGGCTTTTGACCTTGTGTCAAGTCGTGTCTGGTGGGAGGCAGCGACAAATATATGGCACTAGACCAAGCGTCTAGTTTAAGCCGTAAACTGGCATACGTGCCCGGACCCACATTTCGGTTCGTGAAACTGCTTGCCTCATCAGGCTCACATTGCACTAAGTGAGCCGATGAGCAGCACAGACAAGCAGGGTTCGAGTCTCGGCTCCTTCCCGACCTTCCCCTCCCCTTTATCCCCACTTTAATCGGCCTTCGGGCTTTTGACCTTGTGTCAAGTCGTGTCTGGTGGGAGGCAGCGACAAATATCTGGCGGGGCCGAATAGGCCCCCAACTTCGGCTGGGCAACCTTCGGGTGGGCGAGCTGCACTTTTGTCCCCTTTGTACGGCACTAGACCAAGCGTCTAGTTTAAGCCGTAAACTGGCATACGTGCCCGGACCCACATTTCGGTTCGTGAAACTGCTTGCCTCATTAGGCTCACATTGCACTAAGTGAGCCGATGAGCAGCACAGACAAGCAGGGTTCGAGTCTCGGCTCCTTCCCGACCTTCCCCTCCCCTTTATCCCCACTTTAATTGGTCTTCGGGCTTTTGACCTTGTGTCAAGTCGTGTCTGGTGGGAGGCAGCGACAAATATCTGGCGGGGCCGAATAGGCCCCCAACTTCGGCTGGGCAACCTTCGGGTGGGCGAGCTGCACTTTTGTCCCCTTTGTACGGCACTAGACCAAGCGTCTAGTTTAAGCCGTAAACTGGCATACGTGCCCGGACCCACATTTCGGTTCGTGAAACTGCTTGCCTCATTAGGCTCACATTGCACTAAGTGAGCCGATGAGCAGCACAGACAAGCAGGGTTCGAGTCTCGGCTCCTTCCCGACCTTCCCCTCCCCTTTATCCCCACTTTAATTGGCCTTCGGGCTTTTGACCTTGTGTCAAGTCGTGTCTGGTGGGAGGCAGCGACAAATATCTGGCGGGGCCGAATAGGCCCCCAACTTCGGCTGGGCAACCTTCGGGTGGGCGAGCTGCACTTTTGTCCCCTTTGTACGGCACTAGACCAAGCGTCTAGTTTAAGCCGTAAACTGGCATACGTGCCCGGACCCACATTTCGGTTCGTGAAACTGCTTGCCTCATTAGGCTCACATTGCACTAAGTGAGCCGATGAGCAGCACAGACAAGCAGGGTTCGAGTCTCGGCTCGTTCCCGACCTTCCCCTCCCCGTTATCCCCACTTTAATTGGTCTTCGGGCTTTTGACCTTGTGTCAAGTCGTGTCTGGTGGGAGGCAGCGACAAATATCTGGCGGGGCCGAATAGGCCCCCAACTTCGGCTGGGCAACCTTCGGGTGGGCGAGCTGCACTTTTGTCCCCTTTGTACGGCACTAGACCAAGCGTCTAGTTTAAGCCGTAAACTGGCATACGTGCCCGGACTCACATTTGGGTTCGTGAAACTGCTTGCCTCATCAGGCTCACATTGCACTAAGTGAGCCGATGAGCAGCACAGACAAGCAGGGTTCGAGTCTCGGCTCCTTCCCGACCTTCCCCTCCCCTTTATCCCCACTTTAATCGGCCTTCGGGCTTTTGACCTTGTGTCAAGTCGTGTCTGGTGGGAGGCAGCGACAAATATATGGCACTAGACCAAGCGTCTAGTTTAAGCCGTAAACTGGCATACGTGCCCGGACCCACATTTCGGTTCGTGAAACTGCTTGCCTCATCAGGCTCACATTGCACTAAGTGAGCCGATGAGCAGCACAGACAAGCAGGGTTCGAGTCTCGGCTCCTTCCCGACCTTCCCCTCCCCTTTATCCCCACTTTAATCGGCCTTCGGGCTTTTGACCTTGTGTCAAGTCGTGTCTGGTGGGAGGCAGCGACAAATATCTGGCGGGGCCGAATAGGCCCCCAGCTTCGGCTGGGCAACCTTCGGGTGGGCGAGCTGCACTTTTGTCCCCTTTGTACGGCACTAGACCAAGCGTCTAGTTTAAGCCGTTAACTGGCATACGTGCCCGGACCCACATTTCGGTTCGTGAAACTGCTTGCCTCATCAGGCTCACATTGCACTAAGTGAGCCGATGAGCAGCACTGACAAGCAGGGTTCGAGTCTCGGCTCCTTCCCGACCTTCCCCTCCCCTTTATCCCCACTTTAATTGGCCTTCGGGCTTTTGACATTGTGTCAAGTCGTGTCTGGTGGGAGGCAGCGACAAATATCTGGCGGGGCCGAATAGGCCCCCAACTTCAGCTGGGCAACCTTCGGGTGGGCGAGCTGCACTTTTGTCCCCTTTGTACGGCACTAGACCAAGCGTCTAGTTTAAGCCGTAAACTGGCATACGTGCCCGGACCCACATTTCGGTTCGTGAAACTGCTTGCCTCATTAGGCTCACATTGCACTAAGTGAGCCGATGAGCAGCACAGACAAGCAGGGTTCGAGTCTCGGCTCGTTCCCGACCTTCCCCTCCCCTTTATCCCCACTTTAATTGGTCTTCGGGCTTTTGACCTTGTGTCAAGTCGTGTCTGGTGGGAGGCAGCGACAAATATCTGGCGGGGCCGAATAGGCCCCCAACTTCGGCTGGGCAACCTTCGGGTGGGCGAGCTGCACTTTTGTCCCCTTTGTACGGCACTAGACCAAGCGTCTAGTTTAAGCCGTAAACTGGCATACGTGCCCGGACTCACATTTGGGTTCGTGAAACTGCTTGCCTCATCAGGCTCACATTGCACTAAGTGAGCCGATGAGCAGCACAGACAAGCAGGGTTCGAGTCTCGGCTCCTTCCCGACCTTCCCCTCCCCTTTATCCCCACTTTAATCGGCCTTCGGGCTTTTGACCTTGTGTCAAGTCGTGTCTGGTGGGAGGCAGCGACAAATATATGGCACTAGACCAAGCGTCTAGTTTAAGCCGTAAACTGGCATACGTGCCCGGACCCACATTTCGGTTCGTGAAACTGCTTGCCTCATCAGGCTCACATTGCACTAAGTGAGCCGATGAGCAGCACAGACAAGCAGGGTTCGAGTCTCGGCTCCTTCCCGACCTTCCCCTCCCCTTTATCCCCACTTTAATCGGCCTTCGGGCTTTTGACCTTGTGTCAAGTCGTGTCTGGTGGGAGGCAGCGACAAATATCTGGCGGGGCCGAATAGGCCCCCAACTTCGGCTGGGCAACCTTCGGGTGGGCGAGCTGCACTTTTGTCCCCTTTGTACGGCACTAGACCAAGCGTCTAGTTTAAGCCGTTAACTGGCATACGTGCCCGGACCCACATTTCGGTTCGTGAAACTGCTTGCCTCATCAGGCTCACATTGCACTAAGTGAGCCGATGAGCAGCACTGACAAGCAGGGTTCGAGTCTCGGCTCCTTCCCGACCTTCCCCTCCCCTTTATCCCCACTTTAATTGGCCTTCGGGCTTTTGACCTTGTGTCAAGTCGTGTCTGGTGGGAGGCAGCGACAAATATCTGGCGGGGCCGAATAGGCCCCCAACTTCGGCTGGGCAACCTTCGGATGGGCGAGCTGCACTTTTGTCCCCTTTGTACGGCACTAGACCAAGCGTCTAGTTTAAGCCGTAAACTGGCATACGTGCCCGGACCCACATTTCGGTTCGTGAAACTGCTTGCCTCATTAGGCTCACATTGCACTAAGTGAGCCGATGAGCAGCACAGACAAGCAGGGTTCGAGTCTCGGCTCGTTCCCGACCTTCCCCTCCCCTTTATCCCCACTTTAATTGGCCTTCGGGCTTTTGACCTTGTGTCAAGTCGTGTCTGGTGGGAGGCAGCGACAAATATCTGGCGGGGCCGAATAGGCCCCCAACTTCGGCTGGGCAACCTTCGGGTGGGCGAGCTGCACTTTTGTCCCCTTTGTACGGCACTAGACCAAGCGTCTAGTTTAAGCCGTAAACTGGCATACGTGCCCGGACCCACATTTCGGTTCGTGAAACTGCTTGCCTCATTAGGCTCACATTGCACTAAGTGAGC
Source organism: Sepioteuthis lessoniana (assembly GCA_963585895.1). NCBI lineage: Eukaryota > Metazoa > Mollusca > Cephalopoda > Myopsida > Loliginidae > Sepioteuthis > Sepioteuthis lessoniana. The sequence goes on from OY757907.1 coordinate 75,489,457, forward strand.
CGATGAGCAGCACAGACAAGCAGGGTTCGAGTCTCGGCTCGTTCCCGACCTTCCCCTCCCCGTTATCCCCACTTTAATTGGTCTTCGGGCTTTTGACCTTGTGTCAAGTCGTGTCTGGTGGGAGGCAGCGACAAATATCTGGCGGGGCCGAATAGGCCCCCAACTTCGGCTGGGCAACCTTCGGGTGGGCGAGCTGCACTTTTGTCCCCTTTGTACGGCACTAGACCAAGCGTCTAGTTTAAGCCGTAAACTGGCATACGTGCCCGGACTCACATTTGGGTTCGTGAAACTGCTTGCCTCATCAGGCTCACATTGCACTAAGTGAGCCGATGAGCAGCACAGACAAGCAGGGTTCGAGTCTCGGCTCCTTCCCGACCTTCCCCTCCCCTTTATCCCCACTTTAATCGGCCTTCGGGCTTTTGACCTTGTGTCAAGTCGTGTCTGGTGGGAGGCAGCGACAAATATATGGCACTAGACCAAGCGTCTAGTTTAAGCCGTAAACTGGCATACGTGCCCGGACCCACATTTCGGTTCGTGAAACTGCTTGCCTCATCAGGCTCACATTGCACTAAGTGAGCCGATGAGCAGCACAGACAAGCAGGGTTCGAGTCTCGGCTCCTTCCCGACCTTCCCCTCCCCTTTATCCCCACTTTAATCGGCCTTCGGGCTTTTGACCTTGTGTCAAGTCGTGTCTGGTGGGAGGCAGCGACAAATATCTGGCGGGGCCGAATAGGCCCCCAGCTTCGGCTGGGCAACCTTCGGGTGGGCGAGCTGCACTTTTGTCCCCTTTGTACGGCACTAGACCAAGCGTCTAGTTTAAGCCGTTAACTGGCATACGTGCCCGGACCCACATTTCGGTTCGTGAAACTGCTTGCCTCATCAGGCTCACATTGCACTAAGTGAGCCGATGAGCAGCACTGACAAGCAGGGTTCGAGTCTCGGCTCCTTCCCGACCTTCCCCTCCCCTTTATCCCCACTTTAATTGGCCTTCGGGCTTTTGACCTTGTGTCAAGTCGTGTCTGGTGGGAGGCAGCGACAAATATATGGCACTAGACCAAGCGTCTAGTTTAAGCCGTAAACTGGCATACATGCCCGGACCCACATTTCGGTTCGTGAAACTGCTTGCCTCATCAGGCTCACATTGCACTAAGTGAGCCGATGAGCAGCACAGACAAGCAGGGTTCGAGTCTCGGCTCCTTCCCGACCTTCCCCTCCCCTTTATCCCCACTTTAATCGGCCTTCGGGCTTTTGACCTTGTGTCAAGTCGTGTCTGGTGGGAGGCAGCGACAAATATCTGGCGGGGCCGAATAGGCCCCCAGCTTCGGCTGGGCAACCTTCGGGTGGGCGAGCTGCACTTTTGTCCCCTTTGTACGGCACTAGACCAAGCGTCTAGTTTAAGCCGTTAACTGGCATACGTGCCCGGACCCACATTTCGGTTCGTGAAACTGCTTGCCTCATCAGGCTCACATTGCACTAAGTGAGCCGATGAGCAGCACTGACAAGCAGGGTTCGAGTCTCGGCTCCTTCCCGACCTTCCCCTCCCCTTTATCCCCACTTTAATTGGCCTTCGGGCTTTTGACCTTGTGTCAAGTCGTGTCTGGTGGGAGGCAGCGACAAATATCTGGCGGGGCCGAATAGGCCCCCAACTTCGGCTGGGCAACCTTCGGGTGGGCGAGCTGCACTTTTGTCCCCTTTGTACGGCACTAGACCAAGCGTCTAGTTTAAGCCGTAAACTGGCATACGTGCCCGGACTCACATTTCGGTTCGTGAAACTGCTTGCCTCATCAGGCTCACATTGCACTAAGTGAGCCGATGAGCAGCACAGACAAGCAGGGTTCGAGTCTCGGCTCCTTCCCGACCTTCCCCTCCCCTTTATCCCCACTTTAATCGGCCTTCGGGCTTTTGACCTTGTGTCAAGTCGTGTCTGGTGGGAGGCAGCGACAAATATATGGCACTAGACCAAGCGTCTAGTTTAAGCCGTAAACTGGCATACGTGCCCGGACCCACATTTCGGTTCGTGAAACTGCTTGCCTCATCAGGCTCACATTGCACTAAGTGAGCCGATGAGCAGCACAGACAAGCAGGGTTCGAGTCTCGGCTCCTTCCCGACCTTCCCCTCCCCTTTATCCCCACTTTAATTGGCCTTCGGGCTTTTGACCTTGTGTCAAGTCGTGTCTGGTGGGAGGCAGCGACAAATATCTGGCGGGGCCGAATAGGCCCCCAACTTCGGCTGGGCAACCTTCGGGTGGGCGAGCTGCACTTTTGTCCCCTTTGTACGGCACTAGACCAAGCGTCTAGTTTAAGCCGTTAACTGGCATACGTGCCCGGACCCACATTTCGGTTCGTGAAACTGCTTGCCTCATCAGGCTCACATTGCACTAAGTAAGCCGATGAGCAGCACAGACAAGCAGGGTTCGAGTCTCGGCTCCTTCCCGACCTTCCCCTCCCCTTTATCCCCACTTTAATCGGCCTTCGGGCTTTTGACCTTGTGTCAAGTCGTGTCTGGTGGGAGGCAGCGACAAATATAGGCACGCCCCGGCGAAGCTCATTAAGGAGGAATCCCGCATTCTCTGCGGTCGAATCCAACTTAACTTACGGCGTTGGCCCCACTTCTCGTGGTAGACCTGCCTTACTTCCACCTACATAGGTATGCTCAAAGGTCCTTTTTAGGACCACAAGAGGTCACTGTCTGCGGGTCAGAGCATCTCTGACTGGTCAGTAATGATCAGTCGAAACAGACGGCCAGGCGGCAAACACGAAGACGGATTCTAAGACCAACCGGTCTTAACCTCGGTTCCGATTGTCCGATAAGCTGCGCAGCGCTAATGGCACGGTCCAGCCTTTAGCTACGGCTTCACTATCTGCGCAGCGCTAAGATAACGCCCATCTTAGCCTCGGCCTCATGGCCTGTCCGCTCGTTCGCACGGCTTTGACACGGCAAAGCCTTCGCTCTAGTCCGCTCGCCCGCACGGCTTTGACCCGACAAAGCCTTCGCTCTCGTCCGCTCGTTCGCACGGCTTTGACGCGGCAAAGCCTTCGCTCTTGTCCGCTCGCCCGCACGGCTTTGACCCGACAAAGCCTTCGCTCTCGTCCGCTCGTCCGCACGGCTTTGGCGCGAACCTAGCCATAGCCATTGTCCGCACGGCTTTGACACGGCAAAGCTTTCGTTCCCGTCAGATACGTCCGCACGGCTAGGGGGCCCAGCAAGGCCCTAGCCTTTCCTCGACCTCGACGCTCTTGCAAGGTATCACGCAGTCCACGTGACGACTCGCTGTTACGGACTGTTCTACCACTGCAACAACTGGCTCACGTACGACCCGCTGTACGAGCCAGAAACCAGGCCGACACACCCCCGGTTAATCCAACATATCGTCATAACCGAGGATGTCGATCTACCGAACTCGACGCTCTTGCAAGGTACCACGCAGTCCACGTAACGACTCGCTGTTACGGACTGTTCTACCACTGCAACACCTGACTCACGTACGACCCGCTGTACGAGCCAGAAACCAGATCAACACACCCCCGGTTAACCACAACATACCGTCACAACCAGGGATATCGATCTACCAACCTCGACCGACCTCAGCTTACCAGCATCCAACGCCTAGCTGAACTCAACGACTCGACCGACCTCAGCTTACCAGCATCCAACGTCTAGCTGAACTCAACGGCTCGACCGACCTCAGCTTACCAGCATCCAACGTCTAGCTGAACTCTACGACTCGACCGACCTCAGCTTACCAGCATCCAACGTCTAGCTGAACTCAACGACTCGACCGACCTCAGCTTACCAGCATCCAACGTCTAGCTGAACTCTACGACTCGACCGACCTCAGCTTACCAGCATCCAACGTCTAGCTGAACTCTACGACTCGACCGACCTCAGCTTACCAGCATCCAACGTCTAGCTGAACTCAACGACTCGACCGACCTCAGCTTACCAGCATCCAACATCTAGCTGTACTCAACGACCAGCATCAACCATCACGGACATTTACATTCACGCTTGTAAATATGACAAAATAAATTGTCATTTGTTATTATCGTTACCTCGCCTTTGTTCCTTCCTATTGCTTTGGCTGTTCCTCATTCACATAATTCATTTGCGGGGTCGACATATTTATCGGCTCCGCAACAATAGCACTTCAACTTTGACTGAATTGACTCAGGATTGATCTGTCAGACTAACTTTGTCATATATTGACGACTGTCTCTATCGGAGAGTATTCTTCAAAAACGTTTCCAACTCCAAAAATTTTAAGGGAGAATTATTTGGTTGAAATAACTAAGATTTTCTTTTCCTTTGAGACTTTAAGTGTCTTTCAAGGAGAAAATAAATTCTTTAAAAAAATTTTATGAAGGGATTTTTAAAACTTAAGTTTTAATATTTATTCATAGAAAATTTTTTATTTAAAATTGACATAATATTCTGTTATTGTTGCAGCCAATGAGTGGAAGAAATTCTCAAAATCTAAAATTTTTAGAATATTTTTTCTAGCTGAATCCCTCGCAAAATCACAAAATTTCCAGTTGCACGACCTTATCAAACTAAAAAAAAAAATCCAATCAACAGAAAGTTATTTGAAAGTTATTTACCTGACTGCATTAATAACATTTGAGACGAGAAAACAAGATTAAGTTGGACTTTCCAATTGCATTAAAAGTAGGGCTGGGAGTATACCCTGACATCTGCAGCCAAGGAAACTAATCTACTTTTGAATATCAAGTGGATATGGATTAGACTACATTGTTTCATTTTGTCTTCTTAGGGTCGTGAATAAGTCTGCATCATTTATGGTGGGAGTGAGGGTTATCTACCTTCTAAATCTTTTTATCTTTTTAATTATTTTGTATTTTAATCATTTTGCATTATAATTGTTAAATGCATATTACAAATGTAACTTTAATTCACATTCATAAACTCATATTGAAAATTCCTACTTAATGCAAAATCTGTATATTACTAAAACTCACATTATATATATCAACCGGCTAATATATATATATATATATATATATATATATATATATAAACCAGTAAGTGATACATTATAATGGCTTTTTATTAGAGCTATACACTTAAAATTCTCTTGGAGAATAAAGCAGTTTTCAGTACAATGATAATTTTGTAGGGTCATTATTCATTATATTTCTATCATAAATATTCTCAATAAAGTTCTCAAAATTACTATAAAATGCTAATCATAATCCTTCACTCTTTTCTAAATAAGAAGCATCAGTATCATCATGGACTGTTGTTAACGGTTTCATAAGTCATCTAATATCAATTAATCTTTTAAGTAGATTTTGGTTGATTGGCTGGTTGGGTTTTATTGCATATCAACCCATGTAGCTTGTTTAATGCCAAATCCTGTTGTGTATATATATATATATATATATATATATATTCAATCAAGTAAATATGGAGTTGGGAATATTTCCAATCAGGACCAATAAATAATTTTCAAAAACAGAATATTAAATTTAAATAATCCCGGTCAAGAGCTCAATGTAAATAAAATTCATAGAGAAAATAATTTTCTCATTAAAAAAACAACAATCGGTCACATTAAGATAATGAATTCATTTCCATCGTGTTAAAAGCATTTATCGTTGTCAACCGGCTACTCATAAACCAAACCAAACCAAACAAAACAAACCCCACTTCCAAGAAGTGATGAGTCACTAATGTCGTCAGCCAATAGTTATCTAGGAACCAGTCGTTAAGGAACCCAATCGCTCCACACAGGACGTCTTTTTAAGATATCAAGTTCAGCCTGTCTTCCTAAGGACAGTCCTCAACTAATGAACAAAATACGTATTAATAAAAAAAACATCGTCGAAGTAGAATGAAATTTCTCTAATTATTATTTAGTAATAATAAGCAAACTCATTCTACTAAGACCACATAGAGTTGTAGTGCACAGTAGATATACAAGGCTCAGTAAATAAGTTTCCAGACTTTTTTCGTATTGGAACTTTTATTGATAGTACACACATGAAACTCTAGTCCCCTTCGAAGTAATCTCCTCCTGCTGCAATGCACATGTTGTACCGTTCCAACAACTTCTGGAAGGCTCCATGGAAGTCCTTTTTTGTGAGCGTGTCAATGACCTTCGTCACAGCCTCTTTCATCTCCTCAATTGTCTCATAACGATAGTCTCTAAGTTTTTCCTTGAGCTTAGGGACGAACCAAAAGTCACAGGGAGCAAGGTCTGAACTATAGGGAGGCAGAGGAACTGTTTTGATGCCCATCGTGGTCAAATAGTCTGTGACAAGGATGGAGTTGTGAACTGGTGCATTGTCCTTGTGGAAATGCCACTGACCCGATTTAAAGAGTGCTGGCCTCTTCCGACGGAATCTCTTCCTGAACTCCCTTAAAACCTCAACAAAGTATCCCTTGTTGACTGTCTGTCCAGTGGGAACCCAGTACATGTAGATCATGCCAGTGCTGTCAAAAAAAGGGATCATGAAAGGTTTGTGGGTGGATTTGCTCTGTCTGGCCTTCTTGGGTCTGGGAGACCTGGCATGCTTCCACTGGGACTCTGTCTCTGGCTCATAGCAGTAGATCCAGCTTTCATCGCAGGTCACCAGAGCATCAAGAACTGCGGGATCTGAATTGATCAGCTCGACCATCTCCCTGCTGTCATGACAACGTCTTTCTTTCTGATATTCTCTGAGCATCCTTGGGACAAACTTCGCACAAATCTTCCGCATCTTCAGTTCCTCGCGAATAATTGTGTGTACAGTTCCCACGCTGACATCAAACTGTGCAATTATTGTCTCTATAGACACACGACAGTCCTTATCCATGAAACTCTTTATTTGGCCAATCAACTCTGGTGTTCTGACTTCCTTACTCCTCCCACACCTCTCATCATCTCTCACAGACTCCCCGCCTTCCTTGAATCTCTTATGCCACTCAAAAACTGATGCTCGATTCATGCAAGATGGTTGAAAAGCAGTCTGAAGCATTCCATACGTTTTTGTGGCATTTTTTCCAAGTTTAAAACAGAATTTTATTGCATATCGTTCTTTTAAAGTTTCCTCACGTCCAGATTGCATTTTTGAAATTCATCAGCTGTGACAATCAGGTTTTAGTAGGGTGTATTCCATTTCCTGGTGTAGCTGTTCATTTGAAGCTGAAATCATAAAAATTGGTCAGTCATCTCATAAGATGTATAGCAATAACATGCTGAATTTTCAAGAGTCTACGACAATTTTAAATGCCTGTACAAAAAAGTCTGGAAACTTATTGAATGCTCCTCGTAAAAGCAGCGGCATCAAAACGGTCGAGCCAGCCGAGGGGGACAAAGGTGTCAATGATGCAACTTACACTTTTGTCCTCCTTGTATAGCACTGCAACATGCTGTCCAGTTTAAGCTGTATCCAGGTTCACATTGCACTAAGTGGGTTGATGAGCCGCATAAACCAGCAGGGTTCGAGCCTCGGCTTGGGCCCGACCTCCCATTCCCCTAACCCCCACTATAATCGACCTTCGGGTCATTAACATTGTGTCAAGCCCTGTCGGGTGGGAAGCAGTGACAAATATCGTCAGTTGTCAGCCAAAAGTGTGGGAGAAATCTGATTCTCCCTTGGTTACTCTACGACCGAAGCCTTATCAGCAGCAGCTGCCCATGAGGCACTGCTCAAGGTTGGAATCTGGACGTCAAGGTTGGAATCTGGCTGGAATACGACCAGCCACAGACGACGCATGAACATTGCCAGCCTCTCAGCTTAAAAGCCTTTTTCAAGGCTACTCAGAAAGTCCATCCAAACACGTCCTGAGACAGCACAATGCAGCAGACACGACTATCGGCCTCTCAACAGTACTTTTCAGGGCTAATTCTGAAAGTCTAACCTAATACTCTCTGAGACGGCACCAGCAGCTATCTTCTTGCACTGGCGACCACTTCCCTGCAGCAGCAACTACCAGTCCTGCATCAGCGACCACTTCCCTGCAGAAGCAGCAACCAGCCCTGCTCCAGCGACCACCTTCCTGCGCCAGCGATCACTTCCCTACACCAGCAGCTACCAGTCCAGCACCAGCAGCTACCAGTCCTGAACCAGCGACCACCTTCTTGCACCAGCAACCACCAGTTCTGCACCAGCAGCTACCAGTCCTGCACCAGCGACCACCAACCCAACGACTACCAGTCTTGTACCAGCTATCTAGTCCTGCCCCAGTGACTAGATCCGGCTCCAGCAACCACCATTCGGCAGCGTAAGCTATTCCGATTTACGATTCGCCATTATAAAGTTTGGCCTTTCGAAGCAACACCCTTGTTTTGTTATTCTTGCCTAGTTCGTTGTCAGCCACTTACATTTTAAAAGTTTAGAAGTTTGCGAGATCGGTAATATTTATCGGCCTCTGCAACACATTAATATAAATCAAGGCTCTAAAAAATTATCAGGACTTCTTCAGATCAAACAAGAAATGGATTTAAATAATTTTTTTCATATTCATAACCAGACTAGAAAAAAAATTATTTCTCCTATACAATAAAGTAAGCCTAAACCTTCAAGAAACATTAAGTATCAATTATGGCATGTAAAACGACATCCGGTTTCATTATATTTCAAATTTAACAGAGGCAAAATTTACAGTTACAATAATACATGTCACAAATTCAGACATTTATATATATAAAAAATTATTCAGACATATCTAATTTTAGTACATCAATTTTTAATCTTATTAGAATGAACTAAAAAAAATCTAAAACTAATGTTAATTTAGGTAAGATCTCCATAAATTACAATAATACAAGAGTAAAAACCCCAAATATAATGCACACTAGTAGTTTTTCCTCTTCCCCATTTCGACGGGTGCCAGGTGGCCTAACCTAAACCTCTTCTCCAACTCGTTTGGATTCAAGCAAGTTAGCTTGCTTGGCAACTGGTTTAACTTTCGGATGCCTCCAATGGTAATTAAAGACCGCTCTTTGCGGTACGGTTTCGTCAAGTTACTCAAGTAACATGTATCAAAACAAAGCTTCAGCAGAAGATATACCACCGCTCTCGGCAATAAGTTTTATGGTCCGTTGGTTTCGTTCCACAATTGCATTTCCACTGGATCTATAAGCTGCCCTGCTGTATCGCCTGACGTTTCATCTATCCAATGTTTCCCGAAGGAACTCGGAGCGAAATGCCGCACCACTGACCATTCAGACCTCTTCAACTGGTTCGTGTTTCAAAAAAATCTCATTCAGCACTCCTGCAGTGATGTCTGCTTTTTCCGTTCAGATCTCCCTCCAAATGGCAAATCGCCCAGGACTATAGTCAACCATGGACAGGTACAATCCATTCCTATAATGCGTTACATGAACGCTTGGCGAAGGGTCAATCGACTTTCAACGGTCACAGCTTCTAACCACCCTCTAAACTACCTTAATTGTCACATCTGGGTTGACTTTTCGGTCTAGGTACAGCGTTCTGTCGACTCCCATAAGATGCAAATTGGGCAACTCATTCACTTCCTCCTGCCATACACAACACACTGTAGCTGTGTCTCCCTCCACCTTCGGCTAGCGCTTTCTCACCCTAGTCAAAAAATCGGCCTTATTCCTGTCAATCGGCCTTATTCCTACATTCAATTTTAACTCAAACTTATCCATTTCTTTCAGAATCCCCAAATGGCGCAAGATAATCAATTCTGCCACTTCTTTCGTACATACCCTTTTCTCGTTCGTGATCATAGAATGTATTCAACTACAAACAGTCAGTGAATTAGTTCGGATCTCAATTTCTTTCAGTCCCCATTCCAGCGCGAGTTTGACACCTTTTATTGTAGCATTCAATTTGGCCACATTGATATGGTTATAATCACTTTTCTTTCTTAACCATGTCGCGTTTTTAACTACCACGCTGTCGATCTCAACATTCATACCAGTGTCCATACTACTTGCATCGTACCATACGATGCTCTTCTCTGATTTAAGGACATGCCATTTCATTCGAACCGGGTCTTGCCATCGCACCTCCTTAACGATTTCTCGCGTCACAACGACCGTCTCACCATCCATCCTGTCTTCCCAGCCAATTCCGTCCGCAGTTCTCTTCATGTAACTGCAAGTGGTTCTAAGCCATCCAGCAACTGGGTAGTAGCCCACCAGTTTGCCACAGGTAGAGAGCAGCTCACGTCTATTCATTTCCTCATGCACTTCGGGGATTTCATTCCCTCTTGCAAATTCGAGGTCGCCTGTCCCATCTTTGTCAAGATCCAATGCTGGCCTTCGTTCTAGTGATTCCGGTAGCTTTGTCGAAATGACTTACAAAGTTTGACGCGGACACTGCAGTTCAGTCATCTATATAGGAATCTGTGCCCTCTCTCATGCTATCTTCTTTTTTGATCACGGCTTTGAGAATTGCCGATATTTAATCCAAACCCCAACCGAGTCAGGCAATAGGTTTGCTCCTTGTATCTGTCCAACTGGTACTTCCATGAATGTCTTGCAACATGTGCTTGCTCCGCTCACGGCGATTGCATCTCCACCGAAGTGACACGTAATATATTTATTCAGCTCTTGATTATCCAGGACTGGCCGGACCTTGTTCTTTGTGGGCTGGACCACTGCAATTAATAGTAACACTCCCGTTCTCACGTCTTCGTCCCATGGGGCAAGGATTCCCTCCTCAATCCAATGTTCGATCTCTGTCAAACTCGGCTCTCTCCTCCTCCTTCTGTCCTTGATTTTACACGGACTTGGCCCACAACTCCTGTCAGTCATTGGTTGCGTACTTATAGCACAATGCGCCCCTCTGAACTCCACGGCACCATTTTCATAGATGGTAACTCCTCCAAGCCGTCTAATAACATTTATACCCACGATGATGTTTACACTCTCAATGTTTTCACTCATCACAATGGCCTCCACTCTCAGCAGCCGTCCGCGTATCTTCAGCTTCACTCCTCTGCTCACAATCTCCTTTCCATTAAATGCTTTTATGCTGCTCGTGCCCTTGTAACTTCGAAAAATCCAAGTGGATCATCGTTGCAGTACACCCTGTGTCGACGAGGGCTCTTGCTTCCTTGCCCTCTACTAATACTTTTATTGTTGGCAGTGATCCATCATGCGCCATCAGTGGCTTGAAGGGGTAACCCCTGGCACACCGGTTCTCCTTTGCTCGTTTCCCTGTGGGCAATCTCTCACAAAGTGTCCCAATTCGCCACACCTATAACACCCATAACACTTTGGCTCTTTATTGTCTCGAAGCAAGTGTGAACCCCTATAATTAAAACACTTGCCGCCAAGCCGTTTGCCCGTCCAAGGTCCTCTATTAACCAGCCTTGACTCTTTACTGATTCCGGGCTTTACAGCCACAACTACTTTCGAAGGCTCTTAGTTGTCAGCACGTTGGCAGTCGAGACCAGTTCGCTAATCTCCAGCGTTTTCAAATTCGACAATTGCTGAAAGGTCACGAAAATACTTTCAGGAAAACCATTTACAAAAGTCAGCTTTACTATCAGCTCCTGACCACTTCCCTCAAATCCTGCCAATTCTGCTAGCCTCCGTATATTTGAAGGGTATACATAAACATCTTTACCTTCCCACCTCATCTTCTCCAGGCTTGCTTACAGCAGAAAAAAGCTCCCTCCATGAACACCATCTTAAACTTTGCCTCTATCTTGTCTGAATCCAATTGATCTTCACTTAACTGGAAGTATAAGGCCAAATCATTTTCTTCTAAGAACAGGGGCATAAAGCTTGCAAGGTCAGGGATCTTTTGCAGCCTTGCGACCAGCTTTACTTTCGCCACCCCAGCCATCAAATCGCCTTCACCATCAGACGATTTCATCATGTCGCTGATCAAGCGAAACTCTCATTCCATCTCGTAAGAGTTATAAAATGTCGAAATAGCTTGTGGTTGAAGTGGTTGGAAATTGACTACTAACAATTGGTGACCGACTTTCCTATCAACCGTCCTAACAAACAAAAATACCGTCGTCACTGAAAAACTTTCGCTTTATTTCTTCGTAATTAAAATTCAGTTACAAAGGGGAGCATGAAGCCCCATGTTTTGTGGGGAAGAGGGATGGAAGCGGTCTGATTTAACTATGAAACTAAGGGGTCAAGCCACATTAACCGACCTATTCCTTCAATATAATAGAACAATCATCCTTCACCAGACACGCCTCAACCACCAAAATACAGTATTTGCTCTATGAGAAAAGCCCCACTTAAAAACCCCGAATGGAAAAAGATGCATGAATTTATTTACAAGAAATGATCTCTATACAATTGATGGGGATGGGAGAAAAACCCCGAAAGAAAAAGTAAAAATAGAACAAAAGAAACAGCCTCACATCGCCCCATCTATAATATGGAGGCCAACTGTTTTTCGGTCTCCTCGAAGACCGAAAACAATCCGGACCTTCCCTAGTAAGGGAGGGAACTAAACTATTTGAAAAAAAAAAGAAACGCAGAGTAAGGTGCAGTACAGGAAATTTATGTAGGTTACAGGGATGAGAATATAGTACTGAAATTCCAAGATTTTCAGAAAGTGGGACTGGATGAAGGGTTGGGGAACGAAAAAAGAATGGGGGCGGGGAAGATCTTAGAGGCTAATAACTAGATAACGCAGACAATTGCTCACAACATACGGCTAACTTGGGAAAAAAGGGAGACAAGCAAATCCTACTTATCGAGGGTGTGGTCCCGAAGGACCCAGTCTGTAGTCGCCATGCGCAGGAAGAAGAGGGAAGGATGACTCAAACATTGCTCCTTTTCGTACGATCTGTCGAATGTTATGCGGTTCAAGCGTTTTCTATCGCATCTAATTTTGACCCTAAGAACAAAATCAGATCACGATGAGAAAAGTTTGCACTGTCATACAATCCCTTCTTTCGCGTCATCCAAATCCCCGTTCTAGCAACAACTAGGATCACGAGAAACACCACACGCTTCTCACCTTGAAACTGTGGCAAAATGTTCTCTACGACGTAACCAACGTCGAGCAGCACGAGCTATTTGGGTTCGATGCTAGCCGTCCACTCCCCATTGCGCGGACGTTGACAACAGACCTATTAAAGAACCATCAGTCTTCGGCCTCAAAGTAATTTGGAGAGGGATCGTTGAAGCGCCAGCCAATAGTTCTTTGGCAGAGGAAATACGGACAAACGGTAAAAGATCAAAGATGTACACTGCCCTTTAAGGACAACCACTTGGACATCTTCCTGGTAGGGGGACGCCACCCCTCCAGACACCTAACTGCAAACCTTCGCTCTTATCAAAGTTGATCTTAGCCCAAGCTATCTGCTCGTACCATGCAATCGCCTTCTTCACAGCCTTGATGTCCAAACGGCGGGAAAGAGAGCCAGCAAAAGGAATGCCGCGCAAGACTGGACTTGCCTTCTCATCTCTAAGCCTACGGAGCAGGGGCTCCAAAACGAGGACATGGATAACTGGAGACGGAGGGAAACCCTGCTGGACCGATCGCGAAAGCTTCCGAGCGTTTCCCGTTCACGTGCACCACTGCCTGCTGGTTGTGGTACACCATGCTAATCCATTTTCGGAGCACCGATTTGAATCCGGCGTTTTCCAAAACAGTCGCCAACCCTATCAAAGGCCTTGGACTGATCCAAATTGATCAGCACGGCTTCGGTGCCGTCTTCTAACCCCTCTAGAACCTCTCGCACCAAGTGCAAGTTGTCTTGAATTGATCTTCCCTTCATAGCGTAGTTCTGCTTAGGTCTGATCAAATCGCTAATGACCAGCAGCAAACGGTTCGCTAAAACCTATTGTTGTCTAAGTCCTCTCATATATGCTTGCCACCTGTCTTCAGCAATGGGATCACACCCTTGGTAACGCTACCAAGGATGGCTCCCGAGACGAACCAATGGTTGAACATATCCGTCAGAATAGGCACAAACATGTGCAGCAGCCTCATATAGACTTCGTAGAATAAACCATCAAGTCCTGGCAATTTGTTGAGGCCAACTTGCTTCAACGCATCATGGACTTCGCATTCAGTAACCACACCCTTGCAACTAGCCGTTCAGCCGCCCCAAGGCGGGGTAAGTCGGCGAGATAGCTACGAAACTCCTGAACCGGGAGCAAAGCAATCACGGAAGTGCACCCGAAAGGCCTCGTGCATCTTATGATTCGACCGGAGCACGTGACCGCCCGGGGACTTAACCGATTCGATATACCGAAAGGGGAACTTTCGTACTTCTTCTTCACGCGCGAACGCGTTGCATTTCACGGCTTCGTTGAGAACTCGCTAACCTCACGCTCAGGGTCCCGTCTAGCTAAATATACGGCTGGGGAATCCCCGCTTCCACCGCTCGGGAGAGCTTATTTTCAAAGATTTTGCCACCTTGGTTCAATCTAAGGTGAGCTAAGACGACCGTATTTGATGGCAGAATCTCTAATCCTGTGTTTAAGAGATCTCCACCACTTATTCTTCGGTAACCATCCCCGCTAATGTCCGCTGAACTAGGAATCCCAGCCGGTTTCGGAAGTCCCATGTCTCCAGTAAGGAAGTATTGAACTTGCAGTAGCTGGTTAGACAAGGGCTATTAGCTAACTGCTGACTGACCATAACAAGCCTATGGTCAGTCTGTGCTACATAGTGGAACGTGGGACACGTAACAAAATCAGTGTCAGCTCTTCTAACACTCTGTCCAGATAGCATCTAGCCACGTCCACATCTCCCTCTCAGGGTGATCCAGACAAAACCTGTCGATCAAGTCATGACGAGCCATAAAATCCATCAGACTGCTTTCATACCTTCTCGACCCACTAACTCCCCTTCCGACCCTATCTTGGGATCAAGGATCGTATTCCAATCATCCATTATAATTATCTGCTTCGGCGTCGAGGCACGGCGCTAACTGCCGATAAAAGGAAGCCCTCTCTGCAGCGATATTGGGCGCATAAACTGCGACCACCCGGAACTCGAAACTTTTAACGGCAACAGTGGCCACAACCAACCGGCCCCCGTCATCTACAAGAGCAAGATTTACGTCAGCTTTAAGGCTGCATCCAACTAGCTGAGAGACGTCAACGGTACTACGACTACCATATGCTGAAAGGACGACATAGTCATCCTTCAGCACCTGACAATCCATGTCGCAAGTGAAGCGAGTCTCCTGCTCTACAGCAACATCTACACTGAAGTTCGAGAGTTCACCAAGCAAGCACGCACACTTACTTGGACCCCTCAGTCCCCTCGCATTCAAAGTGGCAAGGTTTGGAACCATCAAACCCATTTACTTTACTCACTGTCGACTACAGCACGGAAATCCTCGTGGGTGAGGATGCCGACGGCATGTCTCAGGGAGTCGACGCCGAGCTCATTTGTTACTCGGCCATCTCTAGACACACCACACTCATCTAGTGGGTACTTCAATTTTAGGGCAATGTAAAAAGATGGGTGAACATTAACAGGGACCTACCCTGAACAATATGCTAATGCTTTCTTGAGCGAGGGGTGCTCCATTTCCGCCAACTTTGTGTTCCTATGCTTGTCACGGAGCCCATTGTGGTGTGACTACAAGTCACAGTACTTGTTTTGGCTATTGTGTTCGTGACTACCACTTTAGCTTCCGGCTGTTTGCTTTGTCGAATCCTTCCGTGCCCACGCTGTGTTTAAAAGATCCACGGGGAGGGGATGACACAATTCAGCCGGATCTTCTTCTAACGGTCAGGTAATGTGAGTGGTTAGATTGTCTAGTAACTCAAAGAATTGAGAAAACCCGTTGTTTAACAACAACAAAAAATCGTTTTTATTGAAACACGTTTATGAGACAATAAATAACAAACAAACGGGGTTTGCTTTCCTGGCAAACAGAAGAAGAAAGAATATCGAGAGGAAGAGTGACGATGAGGTGTGGTTAGAGTAACACAAACGTCTCTAAAATCTGGGACTTTGAAATTTTGTAACGTCTGAAGGTTGTTCAGAGTACTTTGGGTTTAGATTCTTCTTTGGCAGTCTTGGGTTTCTTCTTGGTCCCTTTTTCTTATCCTCTCCGAGGATTCGTTTAATTATCCCATTTTTTTATAGATCAATACCTGGACTAAAAAAGGTTTCCGACTGGTTGTTCAGTTAGACACAATTAGGAGTCATATTCCCATTGGTCAGCCAATCCTAGTTCAGGATTTTTTCCTACAAGTATAGGGAAAACCCTTTTTAGATGCTTTGACCAATGGGAACAGGTTTAGAGCAATGGGGTTGAACAAAAAAATTCTCGTTCTCACCTGACTGGATGAGGCATGCCCAACTCACCTTTATTTAGGGTGAAGCAAAATTGAATCTTTTTTTTGACATTGACCTTTAAGATTAGGACTAGAAAAATATATTTTACGAAATTACCCGTTTCATCAATGTGATTGAAGTTTTAGTTGACAACCGAAAAAATGAATAAATTTGCTAACCTTTAAAATCAAAAACAACTGTCTCGCACTTAACTGACCTTTAAAATCGGAAACGATTGTCTCGCATTTAACTGACCTTTAGGAACGATCAACCAGCTTTTTAGGTCAACTTTGACCAAAAAGATACTTATTTTAAGAATCTTTTCTTTTTTGTTTTTGATATATATATATATATATATATATATATCAGTTAGAATATATTTCATAGATTCTAATTTTTACACATTAATTAAGTACTCAACCGCACGTCGTGCTCATCCCTGCCCCAAACGTTTACCTACTGGATAAACGTTGGTAAGCCTGTAAAATAAGAAAATATATATACATAGAGTTGGTTACATAACAGAGTAGATGAATGATTTTTGTCCATATTCATAATGTCCATCCAGTAAAATAATTTTTTGTTTTTTTTTTGTCTTTTGTTTTTTTAACACAGGAGAAAGTGTGTTTGAGAGAAGACTTCTTTAAAATAACAGAAAGTCTATGCTCTTCTTCTCTCGCTTTTTTTTTAAATGTTCAACTTTTTTTTATTTCCAATTCTTTAAGCGGAAAGTATTTCCACTGACGGCAACCGCAGTGGCTCTTTTGGGTTAGCTGGGGACTGTTGTCCTGGTTCCTTGCTAATAAGTCCCATTTCTCTTTGTTGCTCTGGTGTAACTTCTGGTTGGTCAGTGACACTTATTCCTGAGCTTCCGTCATTCCCGTCCAAATGTACTGGTTCATTTCTATTTCGTTTTTGCAACCAAGATCGTATTATTGTGACTAATATTAAGGAAAGCGATCCAATCATTAAACTAATGGCTATTATTAAAATTGTCCATGTGGAGGGGCCCACTAGCTTATTTCCTATTGGGACATCTTTTTCTCCAATAGTATCAAGCTTATGCAATAGCTCATTCCTTTTAAAGGGCTTAATATCTTAGGGATTGCTTGGGGTGTTATATTTGGGAATTTTCTTATCAAAGGTTCCCATAGGCCCATCCCACTAATAAGTGTGGTGTTGATTAAGGGCAAGAAGGCGTCGCTCGTTTCAAAATTTTCTTCAGCCTGATAATAAGGTGGAAAGGTGATAGAATTCCCATAAACCCCACAGCCTAGTGGCACCTGTAGAGTACACAATGGAGGAGTTATTTTAATAGTCTTTGGGGATTTCCCGGCACACACCTGGAATGGCTCTGACTCATCCCTTGAGGCTATCGCCCATACTCCATCCGTTATTCTGACGGCCTTTGGTTGTAGGACGTCCAATAGAATCTCGACCTGACAATGCTGCTCTATCCCTCTTCGGTTGTCCCTATACAATTCCATCACACACAAGCGGTGGTTACTAAATGTATATATTGGGCTGTTAGATATACAAGCCCTGAGTGGGTCATATTTACACTTTTCTGCTTCAGTAGGGGTGAGTAGCATGAATTTTTCCCTAGTCAGATCGAGGGCAATATTTTCGGATTCTAATTTGCATTTTGAGACAGTCCCCGAAACCTGTTTCCTATGTGGGTAGGAGATCGGCAAATTAATTACTTGAAATACCTCATAGATGTTACTGCTATCCAACGGCGGAAGTGACACAACTATTAGTAATCTACCGTTTTCTACAAGGGTCAAGCAGCCCAATGAATTATAATAGTGCTATAATTCAGTTGCTGGATTAGCCGGCAGTTTCAGGTGACGTGGTAGTTTGGCCTGAACCTCCAATAAATGGTCCCTGAGAAGGGTTGGGTCCACTATATTTGGAGATAAATGACCGAAAAAAAGCATGTCCAATTGGACTCTCAAATCTCGTATTGACCCCAAAAAGGTTTGCAGCCTTTGATGCAATTGATTGATAACTGTCGAAAAGTTAATGTCCGCTCGACTGGCCTTATCTGGGAGACGTCACACGCCTTTTGTACGGCTCCCAGCCGAGCGAACAAAGGTGGTCACCATGGGTGTACTCCTGAACAAATATGAATTGGAAATGTTCTTTTCGTCAATTTTTTTAAAGTTTAGAAGTAGGTTAAATGCTATGGGGGAGTTGAAAGTCAGCTAGAAGTTCTTCAGCTTCCGTAGAGCAGAGCCATTCCTAAAAGTTCTCTAGAGTACCCTTTTGGTAGTGACTGATTTGTGGCGATTTTGAGGTTGAGAGGGTTCTGGGGAGAGTCTATTTAGTGATCTGAATCGGGAGAACAGCCTGAGAGGTAAAAGATAGGGGAGAGTTGGAGAGAAGGGAATTTAGTGATGAGGGAATTATTACAGTTGGGTTTGTTGAAGAGGGTATTTTTTGGGTTGTTTTGGTGGGGATTGTTTTGGTATCTGTTGTTGTGATGGGGCTCGTATTGGGGGTTGTTGAGATGGGACTTTTGGGGATGACTGGAGATGAATTTCTTTTTCATTTTCTGTAGTCTTTTAACTGAGTTTCCTCTCTGTCTCTGTGCCTTTTGAGGTTTATGGTGATTTCCATTTCCTCAAGCTATTCTCCCTCTGTATTTTTCTTTTTTGCTTTTCTTTCTGTTTTTTACTGGGTGATGGGGCTGGTTGGACTGTTATGGTTTCTGTTGCTGGTGTTTCTGCAGGCTTTTCTGCTGCCAGTGATGATAATTCTGTTGTTGTTGTTGTTGTAGTTCTATTTCCAGGTTTCTTTTTCTCGTTAAACTGGGTCCATCCTTCTCCAGGGTTGTTTGGATGATACCCAGGTGCCGATTTTGTCATTGTTGCTGTTAGTGGTGGTGGTGTTGTTGTTACTGGCTGCTGCCTTTTGCGGGCAACTCCTTGTCAGATGTCCCAATTGCTTACAAGACCAGCAGAGTGACTTCCTTCCCTCGACTACCACCATCATCTGCTGGTCTTTGTGAGCAATGATGTGAAGGATGACCTGGAAACTCTCCCTTTTAAGACATACGTTGAGGATGTAACCACCGTGTGCCGTCTCGTCAGTCACCTTTACAGGTGAGACTTCTTCCACGCTGTCATACGCACTGAGGTAGGCAGCGAGATCATCCCCATTAAGTTGTACAGGGACGTTGCACATGGTGATTCTTATTCAGCGTTTTCCCTGATGTTCTGATTGTAGCCGGAAGTATTTGCTAGAAACATTACTCCCGGCCAATTTGACTACCGGCTCCTCAGAGGGCAGCAGGACATCCCAGGTGGCAAAGTTTCGCCGACAGTAATACCGCCCTGGGATTCCCACTGTCTTGAGGAGCTCTCCAAATGTTTCTTTCTTGAGTCCGGCCATTTTCCGGGCCCTCAAGTCTGTCACAATGAAGTCTTTGGCTCTGTTTCGGCCACAAGTTAGGGAATGGGCAGGATGGTGTTGTCCTTGAATTAGGGGGCATATTTGTCCACCTTGTCCTTCTTATGCTCCTCGGGAGTTTTTTTATTTCACAGGAGACTGGCACTGCCGGGCTAGCAGTTTTTTTTCTAGCCCGGTGGAATGGAGCTGGCTGGGAGCGAGGTTTCCTTGGTTCTTTGTGTAGCCAGTAGCAAAGGTCATTCAGAAGATGTAGAAGGTTTTGCTATTGGCTCTTCGGGCTTTCTAGGTCGTAATTAAAAAGGTCGATTTGGGTGTTGGTGTCTTCTTCAATTGTTGCTTGAGGCAACTAGAAGGAGAGATAGGGACTTGCTGAAGGAGGAGGAGTCTGTTGTTGCTGCTGTTGGCTATGGAAGAAGGGCATGAATATGATGTATGAGTGTGAATGAACAGTGAAAAAAGGGTGAAAAAAGAGGAAGAAAATATAGTCAGGCTAGCGCCTGGGCTTAGTAGGGATTGAACCTGTGCACTAAGGACAACAAACAAAACCTACTAAGAAGTACACGATGTGTATCAGTCCACGCACGCGTCCGCCTAACTGACAAAAATGTCGCTTTTCCTCCCATGAGAGGCAGTTTTTATGCTTTAAAAAATTTACATAACCCACTCCCGCAAATTATCTTCGCTCAAGACCATGGCTCATTAAATTGAGATATTAGAGCGGTCATGTTTTTCTCTCTTCATTCTGCATGCTCACTTTATAATACAAGGTAAGCTGTCTTCTTTTCCATTCCACAGTAGAAATTAAAAGTGTTCCCGTTGTGGCCCCGGACTCATTTACAGAAAAATATTAAAACGAAAACAAAGGAAAAAATTCCCCGTTTGGTGGCACTCCCATCCCCCCTTCTACAAAAAAAATGGGTCCGAAAACACCGAAAAAAAAAAGCCGGACGGTAGGTTCGACTTGTTTTAGGTAGGAGGGAGATCCTAGTCTAGTGGGACAAAGAAATACAGGGTTGGGCGTGGAATGTGCAGATAAAAGCAGGTAGTGTGATTTTTATACATATGAACTTTCAAGATCTTCAACAAAGGCCGGCTGGGGTACGAGATGAGGTACAAAAATAATGAAGATGGGAAAGATCTTGAGAACTAACGACTAGATGACGGGGACGATGACTCACAACATACTGTTAACTAGGTTTCAAGAGGGGAAAAAAAATGCCAACTTACCCGGGATGGGGTCCCGACGGACCCGTACTGTACACGCCATGGGCCGGCAGAGGAGGGAAGGATGACTCCAACATTGCCCCCTTTCTTACGACCAGGCTCGCTGCATTCACCCACCTTTTGTTGAATGTTATGAAATCCAAGCGTTTTTTATCGCATCTGATTTTGACCCTCAGCTGATGCCTGAAATACAAAACCAGATCATGATGGGAAAAGCTTGCATCGTCATACAATCCTTTCTTTCGCGTCGTCCAAATCACCATTCGAGCTACAGCTAGGATGGCGAGAAACACCACACGCTTCTCACCCTGGAACGGAGGAAGAACGTTGTCTACGACGTAACCAACGTCGAGCAGCGCGATGCGAGCCGTCCACTCCCCGACGTGATCCCAGAACGGGTGAACTCGCTCGAAGTAGCAGAAGGCGTGCTCAGCCGTTTCTTCTAAATCACTGCCGCGGCGAGCACAATCGGGCATGTCTGCCAGGCCCGCTCTATAGTTCAAGCCGAGGAGGGGTAACGCATTTCGAACAAGTCACCAGGTGAGCGAGAACTCGGAATTGTTCAAGAAGCTCGATCTTGGCGCCAAATTCCAGTGAGAGCGGATCTCCTTCACCATCCAGCTGCGCCGCTCCCTAAGAGGGTCCGAGGCGGAACCCACTACTAGCACCTGATATAGCCGGGAAAGGTCACTGGGCCCATGAAGGTTACGAAGGGTCGTTCGGCACTCGCGGACAAACAGTACTTCGCCTTTGGGTCTGACTTGAGGCGAGGAAGTGTCCGACTTGCCTTTCGTCCCCACACTGCGTATGTAAGTATGTAAGTCTTTCAGCAAGCCAGTAGCTCTCCATGTCAGGCATACCTAGACACCCGTTGCACGTACGTTGGATATAAACCTGTCTACGGACCATCGGCCTTTGCAGTGCCAGCCGACGTGCCTTACACAGAGGAAGTACAGCCAATCGGTAAAGGATCAAGAGGAAGACGTACACGGAGCACGCCTCCACCCTGCCCTTTAAGGACAACCTCCTTGAAAGCCAGATTCCCACCTGAGCATTTACCTTAGCTTGTACTTCCGACCAATTTCACTCCAGTTGGAGATCGGGCCTGAACCACACCCCGAGGATGCTGACGGGTCCGTCACTCCAGCAGAAGGGCCTTGGAAGGGTAACGCTACCCCTCCAAGCAACAGGCCGCAAACCTTCGCTTTTGTCGAAATTGACCTTGGATCTTGCTATCCGCTCGGACTCGCCAACCGCCTTCTTCACAGCCTTTATATCCAGGCGGCGGGATACAAACACTGTGATATCATCAGCGAACGCGGAAACCCTTGCCGTAAGAGAGCCAGCAAAAGGGATACCCCTCATCCCTAAGCCTACGAAGCAGGGGCTCCAAAGCGAGGACATAGAGAAGGGGAGACAGGAGGCAACCCTGCCGGACCGAACGCTCAATCGCGAACGCCCTCGAACGCCTTTCGTTCACCTGCACCACTGCTAATCTCTCTACAGAACTCCGGTTCGAATCCGGCAGTCTCCAAAACAGTCGCCAAAAACCGATGGTCAACCCTATCGAAGGCCTTGGACTGATGTAAACTGATCAGCGCGGCTCCCGTGTCGTCTTCTATTCCCTCTAGGACCTCGCGAATCAAGTGCAGGTTGTCCTGGATCGATCTTCCCTTCACAGCGTAGGTCGGCTCGGGGCCGATCAGATCGCTAATGACAAGCTGTAAACGATTCATTAAGACCTGGGCCAAAATCTTTAACTCTGTGTTACGCAGAGTTATGGGCCTGTAATCGCCTAAACCCTCCCAAACATGCCTGCCACCTTTCTTCAGCAATGTGATCACACCCTTGGTAACGCTACCAGAGATGGCTCCCTGGGCGAACCAGTGGTTGAACCTATCCATCAGAATAGGTACAACCATGTGCGACAGCCTCAAGTACACTTCGGAGGGTAAACCATCTAAACCTGGCGACTTGTTGAGGCCGACCTGCTTCAACGCATCACGGACTTGGCATTTAGTAATCTCACCCTCGCAACTAGCCGCTTCAGCCGCCCCAAAGCGGGGGAAGTCGGTCAGATAGCTGCGAAACTCCTGAAGCAGGAAAAGCGATCACGAAAGTGCGTCCGAAAGGCATCACGCATCTCGTGATTCGATCGCAGCATGCGCCCATCCGGGGTCTTGACAGAATCGATATACTAATCGGGAAACCTTCGAACTTCTTCCTCACGCGCAGTTGCGTTCGATTTCACAGCTTCGTTGAGAACTCTTTTTAACGTAGATCTAACTACGTGTCCCTTGTAGCGCTCGCTATTCTTACGCTCAAGGTGCCCCCTAGCTACCTCTACGGTTAGGGAGTCCCCCCCCCCCAAGCCACCGCCCGGGAAATTCTATCATCTATAGATTTCACCTCCTTGGTCCTATCTAAGTTGAGCTGTCGAACGAACTTGGTGACGAAATCTCTAATCCTATGTTTAAGAGAAACCCAACACCTATTGCCGGTAACCGCCCCACTAACGCCCGCTTGATTAGGGATTCTAGCCGCTCCCGGAAGTCCCGTATCTCCAGTAAGGAGGTATTGAACTTCCAGTAGCCAGCTAGACTATGCCTATTAGCTAACCGCAGACTGACCCTAACAAGTTTATGGTCAGTCTACGCTATCAAGTGTAACGTGGGACAACTAACGAAATAAATGTCAGCTTGTCTAACTAACACTCTGTCCAAGTAGGAACCTACTTTGGCAGAAGGCGACCTATCTAGCCACGTCCACATCTCCCGCCCTGGGTGATCCAGACGAAACCTCGTCGACCAAGTCATGACGAGTCATAAGGCCGACAAGGCTGCTTTCACACCTTCCCAACCAACTAGCTCCCCGCCCGACCTTATTTATCTTGGGATCAAGGATCGCATTCCAATCACCCATTAACACTAGCCGCTTCAGATCGTCTAGGAACGGCGCCAACCGAAGTAAAAAAGAAACCCTCTCCGCAACGATATTGGGTGCATAAACAGCAACCAGACGGAACTTGAAACTTTTAACGGCAACATCGGCCGCAACCAGTCGGCCCCTGTCACCTGCAAAAACAACGTCAACATCAGCATCAAGTCTGCGTCCAACTAGTAAAGAGACCCCAACGCTGGTGCGGCTGCCGTATGCTGAGAAAACGTTAAAATCGCTTTCCAGCACATGACAGTCTGCACCGCAAGTGAAGTGGGTTTCTTGCACTGCAGTGGCATCTACACCAAGGTTCTTGAGTTCACCCAGCAAGCGCGTAAACTTGCTTGGATCCCTCAGTCCCCTTACATTCAAAGTGGCAATGTTCAGAGCCATCAGACCCACTTACCTTACTCAATGGCGACTACAGGCCGGAAATCCTTTGGGGTGAGGATGCCGACGGGCTGACGCAGGGAACCGGTGCCGAGCTCAGTGCTAACTCGGTTGTCCATGGTAATTCCCCCGACATCCATGGGGTACCGCAGCTTTAGGGACCTATAGAAGAACGGGTGAACTAAAATCGGGAACCTGCCCGCACAAAAAGGAAGCATTTTTTCAGCATGGAATGCCGCAAATCCGCCAACATTGCGTCCGCCCGACTGGCTTCCTAGATAAAGCGTCAAAGCTCTTTAGTTCGGTTTCCAGCCGAACGTACGAATGTGGTCACCATTGGAGTATTCTTAAATAAATAGGGATTTGTAATGTCTTTGTTATTATCGATAGTCTTCAATGATGTTAGAGGTTTTAAAATATTTTTTAAAACATGATTCAAGTTCTGCAGTTCTAATATGTCTTGGCAGAAATGAAATGCATTCAGGGCACGTCGGACTTCGGTAGAAGCAGACCCTGACCGCTGTTTCGTTGCTATTGGTGATGAAGCTGGTGGTGTGGGATCTCTGGCCAGCGAATGGGACCGTGAAAGTAGTTTTGGGGTTGAGATTGGTGAGAGAGAAGTTGATTTTGGGGAAAGTGGGTAGTCAACGAGGTCAGCTGGGGTATTTTTTTTGTTGTTGTGGGGAAGGAATTATTTGAGCTGGTCGCTCTGGTGGAGCTTGTGGTTTTATTTTTTTTTTTCTCACTTAGGTTGAGGCAGAGAGGGTGTTTGAGGTTGGGAACATGCTTGTTTTTCTTGTGCTGGTTTTGGGATTTTTTTTTTTCCTCTCCCTCTTCTGTAAATGAGTCCTCACTATCCCTTCTTCGCTATAAGTTAACTGAAATCTCCATATCTTCTGCGTTTTCGTCTTTATTTTTCCTTAATGTTGACGATGATGATTGTTTACTCGTAGCAGCAGTAACTAGTGACAGTTGTAACAGTAGTGGCAGTTGTTGTCTTTTGGTTTTCAGTTATTGTTGTTGGTGTTTGTTTTTTTAAGGGAGTCCTTTTCTTTTTGCCTCCCTTTGTTACCTGGGTCCAGCCCTCTTCGTCCTTGTCAGGGTGGTCCCCAGTTTCAAGTTTGGGGCTTCCGCTTGTTAACGGTATTGTCTTTGGCGACTCCGAAGTCGCAGCTGCTGCTGCTATTCTCGTTGTGGTCGTTGTTGTTGTTGTTGTCGGTGTTGTTATTTTGGTGGTCTTTTGAGGGCAGGATTTTGAGAAATGCCCCAGTTGCTTGCAGTTCCAGCACTGGGGCTCTCGGCCCTCAACGACCACCGTCATCACTTGACTTTCATAGTCTAAAGCCATAAACCCCCCTCTCTCTAGGCACATTGTGAATAAATAATCACCGTGCGCTGTCCCATTATTTGATTTGGCTTTTGTAACATTTTCTATTTCTCCATAGTTACTTAAGTAGGCAGCCAAGACCTCTTCGTTCAGTTGTATAGGGACATTGCACACGGTGATTTTTATTCTCCGCCTTTCCAGATATTCGGGCTGTAGCCGGAAGTATTTGGACGAAATGTTCTCTCCGACCGGCTTCGTTGCAAGTTCCTCTGATGGCAGCAGTACATCCCAGGTTGCAAAGCTGCGTCTGCAGTAATATTTTGCTGAGATGCCTGCTGCCTTTAGTAAGTCTCAAACGTGTCCTTTTTAATCCCAGCTAGCCTCCTGGTTTTTATGTCTGTCACGACGAAAGAAATCGTCTTTGGCTGTACCTCTTTAACAAGTTCGGGAATAGGAAGAATCTTATTCCCTTGAAAATACTTTTCGTATTTTTCCCTGCACTTTTTATAGTCTATTGGGGATTTTTTTGTTATTTGTGCCGTCCAGGAAGCTGGCCTTGATGGCACTTTCTGGGCCGGTTGAATGGTACTGGCCGGAGTTGATGTCTGAGAAGGAGCTGGCCATTTGTCTTCGGGCTTTGAGCGGGGTGCTTAGGCTGTCGAATATGTCAGTTTGTGAGTTGTGTGTTGGCGATGGTTCTTCCATAGTTGCTTATGAGGCAACTAGGAATGATGGCGCCATATGTTCTTGTTCGTGTGTGAAAATACAGATGAAAATATGTTGAAAAATGAATCGCTTTTTCCAAAAGAAAATGTTCCCAACAAATCACAAGTGTTGACCCCCCCCTCAGCAAACGGTATTGTTTGGGGGAGGGGCACTTAAAAAAACAGTAGTCCAACAATAACAAGAGCTTTTCAACAATAAACAAATAACAATATTTTCAACAAGAACAACAGTTTCAACAATAATTAACAAAAAAACACTCACTCGTTAGTTGCAAAAAGTAATAGACGCAAAATACACCGATTGTGATCTGCTCTTCTGGCAGCGAAATCTCTATACTAATAACGGTGAGAAGAGTCCATTATAGTAAAATGGGTAAAGTTCCCACAACAACCCTCCCCCAGCCTTTTACTTCGTAAAAGTGCTGTTAATATTTTTTCTTTTTGGGTCGATCATCAACGGGTCGGTGAATTTTCTTTCACTCCCTGACCGACGTATTTCAAGTGTTTTTGCGGGAGGATCTAAATCGAACAAGTCGAAAATGGTATCCACTGGCTCTTCTGTTTGTGGTATGTCGTTGGAGTCGTTCAAACGGCGTTTCTGTAACTGGTTTTGGTGTCTCGTATTTGGTGTTATGTTTTGACCTGTTGACCCGGCCAAAAATGCCATTCAAGGTGATGCACCCGAAGGAAGTGACACATTCTAATGGCAGTTATGAGAGGAAATCGCGTGGTCGGAAATTGGCTGATGAAATGGGAAGAGGTAAAAAAAATCCCATTATACTCTCATAGACTGACGCACCGGAAGAGAGTAACCTCTGAACTGGATGACAGTTATTTCCGCTCGATGACGACCACACAGGCCATTCCAAAGTTAGCGGAAGTGACACATCCCGGTCGCTAGATATCAGAAGAAGTTGCGGAGGCGTGTCCATATCACCGCGTGGGAGTTTGAAGGTAATATAAGGCCGACGAATTGAGGACAGTTGATAGAGGCGAGTAGGAGGGCAAGCAGTATAGTTGCAGAGGGAGTTGGACGAGATGTAGTAGAGAAAGCCAGCACACAGGAGAGTAGATTCCAAGGCTCCGGTTGAGCAGCCATGGAGAACGAGAAAGACACAACGCTGACGGCCATAACTTTGGGGTCAGAATATTTCAGTTATGATCGATCTCCAGCTCCCTCTCACACGCAAACTTTGAGTAACCCTTTTCGAAACCTTACAAATAAAATGAGAGGTAAAATATTTTATAAAGAAGTCTTCCTGCGTCTTTCTGTGTACGTCGTTTATTACTGCGTCTTTATCATCGTGTGTCTGTCTATCATTGCGTCGGTATGTATCCAGCATATATATGTATATTTCTGCATGAACATGTAGATGACTATATAACATTTGGGTCCTTCAACAATGTACACCTTATCACCAATTCTTTTTCTAATTATTCCACGTTCCCAACAGGACGTGTTATTTTGATATTTTTTTAAATAATTTTTTTCTCCCGGGTTGAACATTTTTGTAGGCTCTAATGAGGTCTTTCGTTGCTTATTTTGTTTCGGGAGTAGCTTATCGAAGACGGATCTTATCTTTCTGTCAAACATCGTCTCGGCTGGTGAGACTGCCAGTGGTGTATTGGGATTGGGTGTGATTCTGTATACCAGCAGAAATTGCTGTAGTGCCTGGTCCGTTATGGTACCTAATGCTTTTTTGAGTGCTCGCTTTAACGTGTCTACAAAACGTTCAGCCCAGCCGTTTGATCTTGGGTGATATTGCGGTGTGGTTATGTGCTTTATTTGGAAGATTTCTAGAACTCCTTGAATTCGACTGATGTGATTTGGCTTCCGTTGTCCCTGACCACAAAATCTACTACACCGATCAACTCAAACAGTTCATGTAGGAACCCAATAGTTGTCCCCGTGGCAGGTCTTCTGCATTTGAGAACCTCAGGCCATTTAGAGTAACTATCCACTACAATTAGGTAGTAGAAATCTTCCAGGGGACTCGCAAAATCAACATGTATCTCCGACCAAGGTTGTTCTGTTTTTGGCCAAGGTTTGAAAGTAGTGGGGGTGCTTTTGCTGCTAAGGCACAGCCTTTAAATTTTTCGATCATATCTGTAATGTCATTATCCATCTTCGGCCAATAAACATAGCTTCTCATGAGACTTTTCATTCTATTTATTCCCGGGTGTCTCGTGTGGAAATCTCTTAAAATTCTGTTTTGCAATTTCTTTGGTATTACGACCCTTTCACTATATAGGAGGACGTTGTCACATTGTGAAAATACTTCTAGTACTTTTTCGTTTTTTCTGTGATTTTCTGTTTAATATTGGTAATGAAGTCGTCGTTCATTGCTTCGCTTTTTACCGCGAGTAGCGTCACAGCCAGTTCTTTATGAGTATCATGCTTTTAATTTCACAGTCTGTTCGAATGCTGCTATTATTGTGTCCTCGAAGGGTTCACTATACTTCGGTACCAACCTTGATAGTCCATCTGCGTGGCTAATCTGTTTTGACGGGAGGTATTCGATTTTAAAATTGTAGTTCAGTAAAATCGTTCCCCATCTTAGTAGCCTATTGGCAGTATAAATTGGTAGACCCTTTTTTGATCGGAGAATGGTTATTAGGGGCTTGTGGTCCGTTTGTAGAGTAAAGAATCTGCCATGCAAGTATCGGTGAAATTTTGTCACTGCAAATATTATTTCCAAGGCCTCCTTTTCTATCTGGGAATAATGCTTTTTGGCCGGAAGAAGGGTTCTAGATGCGTGGGCTATTGGTTTTTTGTCCCATCGGGCATTTTATGTAGGATACACACACCAACCCCATATGAGCTGGCATCGCTTGCGACAATAATCTCCAGTTTTGGGTCATAGTGCGTGAGAAAAAGATCAGATGTTAATGTCTTTTTAATTTGGTCTAATGCTGTTTGACATTCGAGCGTCCATCTCCACTTTTTATCTTTTTTTAGTAGTTCGTTTAGCGGGGCGCAGAGATCGTGCAAATGTTTTATGAAACTTTGGTAGTAGTTTGCAAGTCCAAGGAAGCTCTGTAATGTCGTAACATTATCAGGGGTGGGCATATCCTTGATAGCTGTAGCCCTTTCGGGGTCTGGACGTCTCCGGTCTTTGTCAATGATATGTCCCAGATATTTGATTTTGTTCATACAAAAATAGCATTTTGCTTCCTTTACCTTGAACCCAAATTCCCGTATTTGTGCAAAAACCTTGTTTAGATGTTCTCTGTGTAGCTCCTTCGTTTTACTACTAATTACAATATCATCCAGATAAGCGAAAGTGAAGTCAAAGCCGCCAAGCATGGTGTCCATCACCTGTTGGAAGATAGCCGGTGTGACTTTTATTCCAAAATCGAGCCAGTCAAATTTGTACAGCCCTCTGTGTGTGTTAATACAGAGTAGTTTAGAGCTATTTTCTTCTACTGGAATCTGGAGGTAGGCCTCGTTTAAGCCAATTTTTTAAAAGACTTTTCCTCCATCTAATTTATTAAAAACCTCTTCTGGGCTGGGGAGTAGATAGTGGTAATCCTTGAGTGCAGCGTTCAATCCTGTAGAAAAATCTGCGCATACCCGGATTTCTTTAGATTTTTTTTCTTATATATACCGTTGGAGCAGCCCATTCACTGAATTCCACTTTCGATAATATGCCCATATCTACTTATCGGTCTAGCTCTTTATTTATTTCTTCGGTCACGGCGAACGGTACGTTACGCTTCTTTCTAAAAATGGGGCGTGTATTTTCTTTCAGTTCAAATTTTGCCTTAATTTTAGTACATTTGCCAAGACCAGCTGAAAATACTTCGGGGAAACCAGAGATTAAATTTCTGAAACCAGTCCGACCCAAACAAATTTTCTGTGTTCTTCAGTACGAAGACTTTTAATTTTTTGGTTATACCATTTAGTGATACTGGGATAATAATTTCGCCTTCAAATTTTATTTTGTCTCCCGTTACCGTTCGCGCCGTCTTGCTTGTCATCTTTATTATTGGCCAATTTAATTTTCTCCAAGTTTGTAAGTTTATTATTGATAAATCAGAGCCAGAGTCTAACTGAAATCTTACCGACTTATTTAGTATTTTGACTGTTATGTATTTACGAACGACTTTATCTGACTTGTCCTCGCTTTTCTGGCTCTGTTTTTAATTATTTTTCTGTTTCTACACTGAAAGCCCTTATGTCCGAATTTATCGCAGTTTTGGCATTTTTTTGTACGATAGGGACAGTCCTTGGCCGTGGCCGTTGCAATAATACCAAGGCCTGCCAGATGAAATGTGACATCACGTTAGTGGATTTATGAATCTCTCGCTTCATGACAACGTTGAATTATAATCACCAAGTCATTTTTTTTTAATAAAGATTTTAAAACTTTTAAATATGTAACAAGAAAGAAAAGGAATAGACAGGTTTTGATTTATACTGGTTTTTATTAATTTTAATTAGAATTAAGAAAAACAATAATTAATAAAAAAAATTATAAACATAAACATCACTGACTGTCGGTCGTGTTAGTAAATGAACACGGTTTTAAAGAACAAATTTTTCGTTTATTCGTCTAAATTTCAAAAACAATTTAACAAACACAGCTTAAATTTTTATATTTTAAATTTAATTTTGAAAAAAATCACAATCACTTTTGTTTTAATTGCAAGAATTTTAAAATCGGAATCACTCAAATATAACAATCAAGTTACCAACAATAATATCATTGGAATTTAAGAACAAACAAGAAGCAACAATAAATAGGCAAAAATTATTAATTAAAAATATTTAAAAATGCAATAAATTAAATTCAATCAAATTAATTCAAAGTAAATAAGTTCAAGTTACTGTTTTTAAAAAATTAAACTAATAAAAGTTTCTTTGTCTCAAAATTCAGTTGAATGTTAGAAGTTTTTTTTTTTACTTAACTTCTTACAAGTAATATTATCATTTTCCTTGCTACATTATATATATATGTATATTTTTTTTTCATCATACAACATGTGAAAGCACGTGTGATACCTAGCCTCATCAGCCGCCAACCAGGGTGATAACACAGTTTCGGTAGCTCAAGGCGGTACATATATATATATATATATATATATGTAACACTATGTAGGTGGTCCGCCAAGCAGACGATTCCTTTCTCTGTTTGGGCACGAAACCAGACAAAGGGTTTTGGACTTAAGATCTCGGCCAGACCGGCAGTGGGTAAGGGAATGAGAGAAAAGAGTTGGATAAAAGAGCTCGAGGAAGCAGTTGGCGAAGGGTGACGCGAGTGGCCAATCGACACCAGAGCAGAGAGACCAGTCGGATGAGATGAAGTCCAGAGCAGTGACGGAAGACGAGTCAAGATGAATCGGCATTCCAGTAGCGTTGTAGAATTTTCGCTAGAAACCCACGCTAGCGTTATTCTACATATGCACAATGTTACATAACTTCCCTTCTGCACTTGAGTTAAGTCAAGTATATTGTTAATTTCTTCTTTTTCGCCCGCTCTCTCGATTATATTTCTTGTAGCGGTAAGGAAATGTGCGATGCTCTTATCGGAAAAACTAGTTGATCACCGGCGAAATAGTGAAATGGTTCGAAGAAGTTGATGTAAAGTGGGGGCCGGGAGGGAACGTCATATATATATATGTATACACATATATACGCATCTATATATACATATATACATCTATATATATATATATATATATATATATACATACATATATAGATGGATATATATATATATACATCTATATATATATATATACATCTATATATATATATATACATACATCTCTCTCTCTATATGTATATAAACATACATCTATATATATATACATCTATATATATATATACACACATCTATACATATATGTATATACATCTATATATATATATATCCATACATATATATCTACCAATATATATATATACATACATCTATATATATATATATATATATATATATACGTCTCTCTATATATATACATACATCTCTATATATATACGTACATACATCTATATATATATATATATACATACATATATATATACATACATCTATATATACATATAAATACATCTATATGTATAAATACATCTATATATATACGTACATATATATATATATATATAAATCTATATATATGCATACATCTATATATACTTACATACATCTATATATACTCATATACACATACACCTATATATATACATAAATCTATATATATATACATACATCTATATATATATATATATACATCTATATATATATATACACCTATATATATACACACACATATATATATATATATACATATATATATATACATCTATATATATATATATATACACATCAATATATATATATACATTTATATATATATATAAATATACACATCTATATACATATATATATAAACATCTATATAAATATACATATACACATCTACATATATATATACATCTATATATACATCTATATATATACATACAAATCTCTATATATATATATACACACATCTATTATTACATATATATATATATATATATATATACACATCTAAATCTATATACATACATCTATATATATATACAAACATTTATATATATATATATATATATATATATATACATCTATATCTATATATATTCATCTATATATATATAAATACATTTATATCTATATACATACATCTAAATATATATATATATATATACATCTGTATCTATATACATACATCTATGTATATATACATATATATATATATACACATATACATCTATATATATATCTATACACATATATATATATATACATACATCTATATATATGTCTATATACACATATATATATATACATGCATCTATACATATCTATATACATATATATATACATCTATATAAATCTATATACATATATATATAAATATAGATCTATATACGTATGTATATATATACGTAGAACTATGTATATATACATATGCATATATATATATACATGCATCTATATATATGTATATACATATACATCTATATATATATCTATATTCATATATATATATATATATATACATACATCTATATATATATATATCTATATACATAGATATATATATATATTTATATTTATACATACATACATCTATATATATATATACATATATATCTATCTACATATATATATACATACACATACATATATATGTATATATATACACATCTATATATATACATACATACATCTATATATATATATATATACATACATATATCTATATATACATATATATATATATACATACATCTATATATATATACATACATCTATATATACATATATATACATCTATATATATAGATACATCTATATATATACATACATCTCTCTATATATATACATCTATATATATATACATAAGTCTATATATACACATATATACATATATCTACATACATATATATATCTATGTACATCTATATATATATATACATTTATATATATATATATACACACACATATATATATACATCTATATATATATATATACATCTATATATATATATATATATACACACATCTATATATATATATATATACATTTATATATATAGATATGCACGGCTATATACACATATATACATATCTATATATATATAAACACATCTACATATACATATATATATATACATCTATATATACATCTATATATATACATACAAATCTCTCTCTCTCTCTATATATATATATATATATACATATCTATATATATGAACACATCTATATATACATATATATATATACACTTACTATATCTATATACATACATCTATATATATATACATCTATATATATGCAAATTTCATTAAACATAATAGACATTTTATGTCTACATATTTTCTTTTGGATCCGTTCGAATTCCCGTATTACTTTTATTTTATTCTGGGGGAATTGATTTATGTATTGTCCATAGTTGCATGTATCCCTAGTACTTTCTGCCCGACTTTGGGCCATCATCAGGGGAGGATCTATTACAAAAGTGATGTAACTTTTGTTTTAGCATATTACAACTGTGTAAGGGCGTCTTTGCCGTTGAAGGTTTTGGCGTTTGTTTTTGAATGTGATTCTATATTTAGTGCCAGTAGCTAAAGACATTTAAGTACATTAGCACTAGTTTGAAAATTAATTCTATTAAGTGTTGGCTGCAGGTTTCTGATATATAATGCTTCGAGGATCTGAAGTTTTTGTTTATTATTTTGATGTTCTAATATTGTTGTGTTGTCGGTGAGAATTTTCCGTAGCTGTGCCGTTGGGCATGAATGTTTTTTTAAATGCTGAGCTATTGAACTTGTGTCTGAAAGGTGCATTGTAAGTCTCCTCGGCAGGGTAGTTGAGGTTAAACCAACATATATATTATTATTATCAGAGATACAATCTCCTAAAGGACATTTAAATTTATATATAACGTTGGTTTTTTGCATAACTCCAATCGAGGGAGAGGAATTATTTCTAATGACTAGATTCGAGGTTTTAAACTTATTATAATATATAACGAGTTTTATTTTTTTATTAGGATCAGTGGGGAGTATGTTTTTGGGAATCAATGTTTTCAAGATTTTTTCATCGGATTTGTAATTGGAGTGCATTTGGTTACGATAAAAAAGTTTGATATATGTTTGTTGGCTGGATGGAGTAATACACTGTTTATTTTGTTGGTTAATATTTTTGATCATACGTTTAATTTGTTCATCAACAATATAGTTAGGAAACCCATTGTTGATGAGAGCCTGTTTTATGTTTTCTACCTCTTTATAAAATATTGTTTTGGAGGAGGAGATTAGTTTGGCACGGGATATTAGATTATGTTTAATGAAATTTGCATTAACGAAGAAATGCTGCCTAAATATACATATCTATATATATATACATACTTCTATATATATATATATATATATATATATATATATATATATATATATATATATATATACATCTATATCTATATACATACATCTCTCTCTCTATATATATACACACATAAACATCTATATGTATATATATCTATACACATATATATATACATCTATATATATATACATATATCTATATATACATATACATCTATATATATCTATGTACATATATATATATACATACATACATCTATATATATATATACATACGTACATACAGATGTATGTATGTATGTATGTATGTATGTATGTATGTATGTATACATACATCTATATATACATATATATACCTCTATATATATACATACATCTATATATATACATACATCTATATATATATACATACGTGTATATATATTTACACCTATCTATATATACACATATATACATACATCTCTATATATACATACATCTATATATATATATGTACATATATTTATATACATCTATATATATATACATATATATATATATTTACATCAATATATATATATATATATTTACATCAATATATATATATATATACATCTATATATACATCTATATATATATATATATATACATTAATATATATATATACATTTATATATATATACACACACATCTATATACATATATATATAAACATCTCTATATATATATACACACACATCTACATATATATATATATATATATATACATCTATATATATACTTACAAATCTATATATATAGATATATACATATCTATATATATATACATATCTATTAATTCATATATATATATATCTATATCTATATATATATATACATATATATACACATTTATATCTATATACATACATCTATATATATACATCTATATATATATGCATACATCTATATCTATATACATACATCTATATATATATAAATACATCTATATATACATATATATATACATATATATATACATCTATATCTATATGTAATCATCTCTATATATAAATACATTTATATCTATATACATACATCTAAATATATATACATACATCTATATCTATATACATACGTCTATATATATATATAGATATATATATATACACATATATATCTATATATATATCTATACACACATATATATATACATCTATATATATCGATATACTTATATATACATACATACATCTGTATATATATATATATATACATACATACATCTATATATATATATATATATATACATACATCTTTATATACATATATACACATCTGTATATATACATACATCCATATATATACATACATCTATATATATATACATCTATATATATATACATACATATATATATATATACATACATCTATGAATACACATATATACATATATCTATATATATACATACATCTATATATATACATATATATATATATGTACATCTATATATATATACATCTATATATATATATATATATACATCTATATATATATATATACACACATCAATATATATATAAACATTTATATATATATATATACATATCTATATACATATAAATATACACATCTAAATATATATATATTTATATACACATCTAAATATATATATATATACATCTATATATACATCTATATATATACATACAAATCTATCATATATACACATCTATATCTATATACATACATCTATATATATATATATATACATCTATATATATACATACATCTATATCTATATACATACATCTATATATATATATATAAATACATCTATATATATATATATACATCTATATCTATATATTCATATATATATATATATATAAATACATCTAAATATATATATATATGCGTCTATATCTATATACATACATCTATATATATATATATACGTATATATATACACATACACATCTATATATATTTCTATACACATATATATACATCTTTATATATATATATACATATATATATACATCTATATACATATATATATTAATCTATATATATCTATATACATATATGTATATATACATCTATATATATCTATATACATATATATATGAATATACATCTATATATCTATATACATATATATATGTACATAGATCCAAATATATATATATACATATGTATATACGTACATACATGCATCTATATATATGTATATACATATACATCTATATATATCTATATTCATATATATATATACATACATCTATATATATATCTTTATACATATATATATATTTATATACATATATACATCTATATATATATCTATATACATATATATCTATCTATATACATATATATACACATACATATAGATGTATATATATATATATATATTTACATATATATATACATCTATATATATATATATACACATCTATATATATATATATATATATATATATATACATTTACTAATCTAATATCTACCAGCATTCACTTTACCAGAAAAAAAGAAAAGAAAACCCGCCAGGAACAAGAGGTAAGGGTATCTTAAAAAAGGGGGGGGAAGGTTTAAATTTCGACACAACAATGGGGGCATATGATGGGGCCAACATTTGTGAGCTCGTCAGGTGTGTGTTATTGTATAGCATTAATAAGATTATGGACCCAAGTAGCCACAGGCTTTATTATGATGATGGTTTGATTATCGTGGATAAAAGCATCCCGAAAAATGTGATGGTTTTAGAAAAAGATTGTATAAGCTGTTTGATGAGTTTGGATTTAGGTTAGATATAAAGACGGACCTAAAAATTACCGATTATCTTGATGTTACTTCAAACTTATATAGTGGAACTGTATCTCCGTTTAGAAAAAGGAACCAGGATCTGCGTTATAATAACAGGGGAACCAATCACCCAACACAGGTATTTAAACATGTACCTAAGGGAATAGAGCATAGGTTATCAAATAACTCCTCCAGCAAGGAAATCTTTGAACGATGCAAGCAGGAGTATGAGGGGGCTTTGAAGAAAGACGGATATAGGATCAATTTTGAATATCGGGATAGGGAGGAAAGTAATATGCAAAAAAGGAGAAATAGACCTAGGAAAATTTTATGGTTTAATCCCCCTTATAACATGGAGGTAGTCAATAACTTAGGGAAATAATTCTTTATGTTATTAAAAAGAAATTTCCCTAGTGGGAGCCCGTTACATAAGATATTTAATAAGAATTATGTTAAATTAAGTTATAGTTGCATGCCAAACATCAATGGCACAATCAATAAGAGTAATAGAGCTAAATTAAGTAAGGAGAAAAATAAGGTGATTGCTAAATGCAACTGTAGGGATAAGGTTAGATGTCCGCTGGAAGGCAAATGTAAGCAAGAATGTGAGGTGTATAGTGATCCGAATAATAAGAGAAACAAAAAGATATAATTTGGGTCGACGCAAGGGGATTTTAAGACTAGGTACTATAACCATAAAATGAGTTTCTCCCACGAGAAGTATGGGCATAGTACTACGTTATCTAGTTATGTATGGGAGCTCGAGGATAACAAAGGGATAGATCCTATAATGAAATGGGAAGTAATAAAGAAGTGCCGTAAATATAGGGCTGGCGACAGGGATTGTATGCTTTGCATGGATGAAAAATTAGCAATAGCATCTTGTAAAAGTAAAAGATGTTAAACCAAAGATCGGAGGTGTTAAATAGTTGTAGACACAAAAGGGCGTAGTTACTCTATAGTTAGGGATAGGTTTCGGAGAATTTGTAACGAGGTCCTTTTTTGTTTTTTTTTTTAATAAAAGTAAGGTTTTTTATTTAGTTATTTATTTGTTTTTTGTTATGTAAATTCTAAGCTAGGTGGGTTTTTGATGAATATAAGACGGCGTTTTCTCCTTTAGCATTAGTCGGTGATAAACTTCCTGATGATCCGATAAGGTGAAACTTTAGTAGAAGATTTTCGACTCGCGATTTAAGTTAATTTCATATACATATATGTATATATATATATACATCTATATATATATACATACATCTATATATATATACATCTATATATATATATACATCTATATATATATATATACATACACCTACATATATATATACATCTATATATATACATCTATATATATATATGTATATACATCTATATATATACAAATCTCTATATATATTCATTTATATATATTTATATATATATATATACGCATCTATATATACTCATCTATATATATATACATATATATATATATATACACATCTATATATATATATATACATCTATATATATACACAACTATATATATGTACATCTATATATATACACATCTATATATATACATCTATATATATATATATACATCTATATATATACATCTATATATATACACATCTTTATATATACATCTATATATATATATATACATATACAAATCTCTCTCTATATATATATACACATCTATATATATATATACACATCAATATATGCATATATATATACATCTATATATATATATACATCTATATCTATATTTTATATAATATATATATATATATATAGTCGAGGGTGACCCGAAGGCTCCCTTTTCGATAGCTACTACACCAAGGTGTAGGGGAGGGCGCTACTCCATTCCCAGGATTGCTCCACTTTACCCTTGAACCGTACCTTATAATGCTGAGTGCTAAGCAAGGTGGTATCAAGTTCCATTTTTAAAGTCTTTGGTATGACTCGACCTGGGATTGAACTCCCGGGCCATTGGCGAACACTCTAACCGCTAGGCCAATGTCCCGGTTAATATCTATATACATACATCAATATATATATACATACATCTTCATATATATACATACATCTATATCTATATACATACATCGATATATATATATACACACACACATACATTTATATATATATCTATAAACATATATATATATATATATATACATACATCTATATTTATCTATATACATATATATATACATATATATACATGCATCTATATATATCTATCTATATATATATACATACATACATCTATATATATATCTATATACATATATTTATACATACATCTATATATATCTATATACATATATATACATAAATCTATATATATCTACATACATATATATATATACATCTATCTACATATATATATACATACATCTAGATATATATACATCTACATATACATATACATACATCTATATATATACACACATCTATATATATATACATCTATA
This sequence comes from Sepioteuthis lessoniana, assembly GCA_963585895.1. Taxonomy (NCBI): domain Eukaryota; kingdom Metazoa; phylum Mollusca; class Cephalopoda; order Myopsida; family Loliginidae; genus Sepioteuthis; species Sepioteuthis lessoniana. The sequence continues at coordinate 75,529,794 of OY757907.1, forward strand.
TATATATATATATACATCTATATATATATATATATATATACATCTATATATATATATACATATATAAAATTAACTTAAATCCCGAGTCAGAATTCTCCTACTAAAGTTTCACCTCATCAGGGAGTCTCATTCTGACTAATGATAAAGGAGAAAACGCCGTATTTTATATTCACCAAAAACCTACCTACGTTCAAATTTACATAACAGCAAAATAACCGAAATAATAATAATAATAATAATAATAATAATAATAATAATAATAATAATAATAAATAAAATAAGAATAAAAAATTAAAAATAAATAAATAAAAAAACCTTACTTTTATTTTAAAAAACAAAACAAAAAATCCTCAGGCATAAATACTCAGAAACCTATCTCTAATTATAAAGCAACCACCCTCTTTTGTGTTTACAACTATTTAAAACCTCTGACCTTTGGTTTAACACATCCCTACTTTTACAAGACGCTATTGCTAATTTTTCCTCCACGCAAAGCATACAATCCCTGTCGCCAGCCCTATATTTACGGCACTTCTTTATTACTTCCCATTTCAGTATTGGATCTTTTTTTTTATTTTATCCTTGTCCTCCCACACATAACTAGATAACGTGGTACTATGCCTATACTTCTCGTGGGAGAAACTCATTTTATGGTTATAGTACCTAGCCTTAAATTCCCCTTGCGTCGACCCAAAATATACCTTTTTATTTCTATCATTACCGGAACACTATATACTTCCACTTTATACATCACACATTCTTGTTTACATTTGCCTTCCAGTGGGCATCTAACCTTATCCCTACAATTACATTTAGCAATCACCTTATTTTTCTCTATACTTAGTTTAGCTATATTACTCTTATTTATTATGCCATTAATGTTGGTCGTGCAGCTATAACTTAATTTAACACAATTCTTATTAAATATCTTATATAGCGGGTTCCCACTAGGGACATTTCTTTTTAACACTTTAAAAAATTCTTTTCCTAAGTTATTGACTACTTCCATGTTATAGGGGGGATTAAACCATAAAATTTTCCTTGGTCTATTTCTCCTTTTTTTGCGTATTACTTCTCTCCCTATCCCGATATTCTAAATTGATCCTATATCCGTCATTCTTCAATGCCTCCTCATATTCCTGCTTGCTTCGTTCAAAAATTTCCTTATTAGAGGAGTTATTTGATAACCTATGGAAATTTACTAAGCTTTTTGCTTAGATGTGGCACAAGGCCATATGAAAGGGGCACCCAATGAGATTCGAACTCACTCGTGTAGGTTTGCTAGCCGAGCTTGCTAACCATTACACCACCAGAGGCGCCCTGATTTGATAACCTATTTGATAACCTATGCTCTATTCGCTTAAGTATATGTTTAAATACTTGTATTGGGTGGTTGAATCCCCTGTCCACATAACGTAGATCCTGGTTCCTTTTTCTAAACGAGAGATACCGTTCCATTATATAGGTTTAAAGTAACATCAAGATAATCGGCAATTTTTAGGTCTGTTTGCGTATCAAACTCGCCAAACAGCCGGTGCAATCTTTTTCTAATACCATCACATTTTTTCGGTGTGCTTTTATTCACGATAATCAAATCATCATCATGATAAAGTCCATGGCTACTTGGGTCCACAATCTTATTAATGCTATACAATAATACACATCCCACGAGCTCACAAATTTTGGCCCCATCATATGCCCCCATTGCTGTGTCGAATTTTCCACCTTTCCCTTTTTTTATCCCTATACTATCTTCATAGTATAGCAATGTTTTATGACAATGCTTAATTATCTCCACCTTGTCTAAAGGTGTCACCATGTATTCTTTAGCCAAATCTAACGCTCTATCTAATGTCCTTTCGCTTATCGATGGGTAAAATTCCCTAATATCATATTTGATAAAGGAACACCTATCATTCTTATCGTATTCCTCAAACTACTTAATACAATCTTTTGTGCTCCGTCATTGATTAATATTTAATGCTAGTCTAAGCGAAGCACGTATATCTTGGACGATTATTTTACTAACCCTACCTATCTGTGTTTTGGCCGGGTTAATAAGCCTACATTCAGGATTAGTCTTGAAGTCACTTTTGTGGTCCTTGATCGTAATGAAACAATTCTTGGTATTGTATTTTTCCACTCTATCTACAATACCTAATCTACGCGCCAACATTTTTGCTTCACTATTCAACTCCTTTTCGAGATCTGGTGGTGCTTTTCTATAATATTCAACCACCTCCTTAAACATCATTTGCTTATATTTTCCCTTTTCTATTTCGTACAAGTTACCCGACTTATCCGACTTTACAAATATGCTGTCGGACTCCTTAATTCTTCTCATATCTTCACACATTTTCTGCTGGATATTATAGCGCATTTTCCTAAATTTTATCTCCTTAACCATTCCTATCATTTCAGCCTCAAACTTATCCATCTCTTTAATATGGGGGGGGGTCCTAGTTTTAAACCTATATTTCTCCCGTCCCTCCTTTTCAGTACAGTCAATCGCATTGAGAATAAAATATTCCTTCCATCTGATATTTTTTATAAAAGTTTCTATTCTTCTCAACAGAACTAACTTATACTGATGCCTATTAGGTATTGGTATATTTTTATATGAATACTTTATATTCGCCTTCTCCATATCAACGGGAGCAAAAAAGTGCTCAATGGTAAACACCAGAGCTTATATATATATATATATATATATATATATACATCTCTCTCTCTCTATATATATATATACACATACATACATCTTTATATATATATATATATACATCTATATATATATATATACATACATCTATATATATACATACATCTATATATATATACATATATATCTATATATACACACATATACATCTATATATATATATATATACATACATCTATATATATACATACATCTATATATATATACACATATATATATATACATCTATATATATACATTCATACAGATATATATATACATACAAACATCTATATATACATACATACATCTATATATATATACATATATACATACATCTATATATATACATCTATATATATTTATACATACATCTATATATATATATATATACATACATACATACATCTATATATATATACATACATCTATATATATATATATATATACATACATCTATGTATATATACATACATCTATATATATATACATACATCTATATATATATACATACATCTATATATATATATACATACATCTATATATATACACATCTATATATATATACATCTATATATATATACATCTATATATATATACATCTATCTATCTATATATATATATACACACACACACACACACATATATATACACAAACACACACATATATATACACACATATATATATATTCATATATGTACACACATATATACACACACATATATATATACATATACACACACACACACACACACACATATATATATATATATATACTAATATATATCTACCAGTATTCACGGTAGTGGAGGTAGTTAATAACTTGGGGAAAGAATTCTTTAAGTTATTAAAAAGAAATTTCCCTAGTGGGAGCCTGTTATATAAGATATTTAATAAGAATTGTGTTAAAATAAGTTATAGTTGCATGCCAAACATCAATGGAATAATAAATAGGGGTAATATAGCTAAATTAAGTAAGAAGAAAAATAAGGTGATTGATAAATATAACTGTAGGGATAAGGTTAGATGTCCCCTGGAAGGCAAATGTAAGCAGGAATGTGTAGTGTATAAAGTAGAAGTATATAGTGATTCGAATAATAACAGAAACAAAAAGATATACTTTGGGTCGACGCAAGGGGATTTTAAGACTAGGTACTATAACCATAAAACAAGTTTCTCGCACGAGAAATATAGGCATAGCACGGCATTATCTAGTTATGTGTTGGAGCTTAAGGAGAACAAAGGGGTAGATACTATAATGAAATGGGAAGCAATGAAGAAATGCCGTAAATATAGGGCTGGCAATAGAACTTGTAGGCTTTGTATGGAGGAGAAACTAGCGATAGCATCTTGTAAAAGTAGGAATATGTTAAACCAAAGATCGGAGGTGTTAAATAGGCGTGGTTGCTCTATAATTAGGGATAGGTTTTAGAGATTTTTTTTTATTAATAAAATCAGGTATTTTTTTTTTTAATGCAAATTCTAAGCTAGGTGGGTTTTTGGTGAATAAAAGAAAGCGATTTCTCCTTTAGAATTAGTCGAGCTCAGGCTTCCTGATGATCCGATAAGGTGAAACTTTAGTAGAAGATTTTCGACTGGCGATTTAGGTTAATTTCATATATATATATATATATATATATATATATATATATGCCTTTGAAAAAGAGATACACTTAAAATATCCTACGATAATTAGTAATTCACTTGCATTTGTAAATATTTTAATATTAAAAAATGAAAAACAATTATGAAGTTAAACTGTTTATAAATAGTCATGTTTTTGCAAAACTTTTTTGGTTTAATGTTTACTTACTAATTCATTTTTTAAGGATTAAAAACCCTAAACTTACTATAAAAAAAATTATTTATAAGTTAAAAATCTCATTTTTTTTTTTCCAATTTTTTTATCGATGATAAACTTTCAGATTATCAAAAAAGGAAAAAAATGTTTGGAAAATATTTTTGAGTGTGTTAGCGTGTTCATTTTGTGCTAAATATTTTCTAAAAATTAAATACATTTTAAATTATGTATTAAAATTCAAGTGTGGTGGTGTGATTTAATCCTTTATGTTTCAAATAAATTCAAAACGTATTCAGAAATAATAGCTTTTAACAAAGTTTAAGTCATTTTCAAATTTAAATTTTCGGCAATAGTGACTTGACTTTTGGTACAAATAATTTTACAGAGTTTTCAAATAAAAAAAAAACCTTAAAAATAAAACAAATTCTTTTTAAATTGACTAAAGAATAAATTTTGTAGTTTTTGGTCATTCAAGAATGAACAAAAAAATTAATTCAGGGATATTTTTTCATGTTTAAAAATTATTCATTAAGTTTCAAGTTAAAAGATTTTACGATCGTTTTCTAAGAATTTTTATTTCAATATTTCATTGAAAAGAAAAGACAATTTTCTTAAATAAAATATCAATAAGAATAATTAATTCAAATATTTTTAGAAAATATAATGTTTAACAAGTTTTTTCGGCTTCAGTTTAAATTTTTAAACTGCTTTCTTGTGCTACGACAAAACTAATTTTTTAACAAATTTTGAATTTAGCGCCTGTTGAAATAAATGGTGATTAAAATTTTAACTATTTACCTTGCTGAATGGACTTGTAGTAAAATTCTCCCTTTTAATGGCATGTTTCTATTTATCAAATAAATGCTTACTTTTTGGAAACGAAAAACAATGAACTCTGGGGCCATTTTTATAATTCCCTTTGCATTTTGGTACAACACATGGGGAAGCCATGTTTGGTTCTGAAACCGTCAACGCTGAAAGACGCTGTGAAGTAAATAAAACTGATATCTACTGATAGTGATGTCAGCCACAGGAATCTGAAGATCCCGCTGGCCTTGGTATTATTGCGACGGCCACTCCTTAGCCCAGTGTAATTTTCCACAGCGGTAACAAGCGCTGGGTGGGGTTTTTTTTTTGGTTGTTACTAGTCTGCCTGTATTGAAATTTAGGGTAATCATATTTTTTTCTCTTTTACCGGAGAGTATGATTGGGATCTATGTTTGACTTACCTTACGTAAGCAACACCAGACTTCTCGATATTTTTTAGTCTTTTCTGACACTAACTATCTTCTGACAGTCTTCAGTCAGTTTTTGAAGTGTTCGTTCTCTAATTTCGACAAAACTCAGCGTCTGATTTCCGCGTCTTTTGCCGACACAAGGCCTTGTGTGAATACCAGACATTTGAAGTTATCCGCTGACAATTCGCCTCGTTTAAAATCGTCGCAGTTTTTATTGACGACCGAGGCAAACCCTAAATAATCACCACAGTCCCTTTTTGTTAAGTTGAGGCATTTCCATCTTTTGTGGAATAGAGACGTTTTGGAGCTGAATAATTCTGACAATAATTCAACTGTTTCTAAAAAGCCAAGATCGCAAGTTTTTTTTTGTTTTTTTTTGGGGTAATCTACGAACTTGTTGTGTCCCATGGTTCCTAGCTTTCGTAGAAGTAGCCGGACTTTTTTTTTTTTTTTGCATCAGTCCAATCGGCACAGTCGGTAATATAGATATCTTCATATCTTCTATAATATGCCTCAAAGGTCTTATCTTCATCTGGTGCGTAGGAAAATGATTCGAGTGCGTTCCACACTGCATTTTGAGTGAAAATAGTAGTACTATCTGTAGGCTGGTTATTACTCAGATTTTTAAAAAGTGCTTCTTGTTGTTTTTGTAATTCAAGGAAGAACTGTTGTTGTTTTTCCTCGTTTTTTTTAAGATTCTTTCTTCGTTTTCTTTCTGAAGTTGTTGTTGCTTTTCCTCGTTTTTAAGATTCTTTCTTCATTTTTTTTTTTTGTTGAGACTCCATTTGGAACTTCATCATTTGTACAAACATTTCTTTAAGGTCTTCCACTTTTTTCTCTGAAGGGGGGAATTTTTTTTTTTTTGTTTTTTTTCACCAGAAATCGAGAATAATTACTGTGTGTGTGTGTGTGTGTGTGTGTGTGTGTGTGTGTGTGTGTTTTATGAATAACACAAACTGTAAGCGCCGAATTAGATTTTTCTATCTGAAGTGGGAAAAAAGAAAAATATGAAAATCACTTTTTGATTACGTGACAATCTTACTCACAGATTTAAAAAAAAATATCCACTCTCTGATACACTCCGTCGTTTGTACAATTTGATACTTTGTAGTTGTTTTAACAAAAATCTTGTTCGGTTCGTTGTATGTTGGAACTTTGTTGTAGATTCTTTAATAACTTGTAATTGGATATCTCTTTGTTGTTGCGATGTATCTTCGCCAGTATGTTGTGCGATTAACCCCTTTTGCTCGTTGAAGGGTCCCTTTTTCCTTCGAGTTCCTCGTCGCCAGTATGTTGTGGCCCCGGAAAGGGTCACTAATGAAAACGCAAACACGGATATTTGATAACAAATTATATTACACAAGAAAGATAGAGTTACATAGAAAAGATAAGAAGTCTCGTACTGTTCGTATAATACCGATAGTGATCTGCCCTTCTGGCAGCGAAATCTCTGTACTAATAACGGTGAGAAGAGTTCATTATAGTAAGATGGGTAAGGTTCCCACAACAGTTCCTAAGAGCATTTCTGAAGTTAATTATTCGATAAAGGTCTTACAACGTCTCTTACCATTTAATCCATTATTCATTAATTTTTAGGGGGTGGGGGTGTATTTTTCTTTATTGGTTTTGCTTTTGTAGCAAGTTTTGTTTTCTTTTCAACAGTATCTACAACTTTAGCAGATGTAGTTTCCATGTATTCGGGAAGCCATCCCATTTGCTTCAGCGAAGGACACTTAATGGCAGCCCCCCACCTCTCTCTCTCTCTCTCTCTCACACACACACACACACACACATATTCTCACCAGTAGATTTTGTTTGATTAATCTCCTTCTATGTCTTCTCTGCATCCATAGCGCTGCTATGACAACTGCCTTAAATACAAGGGTCCCAAACATAGCTGACTAGTTCATTATGGTCTGAGAAATATTTTTCCAAACTGAGTCCACTTTCTTAATTAAACTCAGTTTATACTTCCACTGTTCAAAAATAATTTTCTCCGCAGGATTTTAATACCTCAGCTATTTTCTTTATTGATATCTCAGGGAAATTCTCAACTATAGGTCACCATAATTCTGGACAATAACTCAAATTTATCTCAATCAATTTTGCAAACTATCTCTTTTCCTCAAATCTTTTCTCAGCTTGGTAATATGGAGGTTGGGAAATAAATATTCCAAATTCCAAGTAACCCTACGCCATTTCTATTATAGATAACTATTGTCTCGTTGGGTTTCCCTTCACACACCTTGGGTAATTTGATTTCTTTTTGGGTGGCCAGTACCAGACACCATCAGATATACTGATAGCTTGTGGTATTACTGTTTGCTCGATAATTTCTTTTAATTCTACCCTTGTCCTCATTAAACAATTGAATCACACACAACTTGTGTTACCAGTCACCTAAATTGGCCTTATTGATGTACATGTTCTTAAAGCATAATTCTTACATTTTTGTGCTTTCTCATTCATTAATAACATGAATTTCATTCTGGCCAAGGTAAGAGCTATGAATTCAGTTTCAATTTTATACTTAGAAACTGCTCCCAATTCATCTTCAACCCAAAGGTATAGGATGGGTAAGTTTCTCATCTGATATATTTCAAAAGTACTATTGTTGTATTGTCATATGCAGATTCATGCAGAACGCAACGACACAATGATAATGACGACAACGCAATGAAGACGAACGACACAGTTCTTAGAAAAATATACCTCTCTCTTTATTTGAAAGGTGTTGTGTATGAGAGAGGGAGTTGGAGACCGAACAGAACTGCAACATATTGACCCCCCACTCTTATGGCCATCAGCGTCTCTTTCCCGCTCCCCAGGGCAGCTCAACCGGAGGCCTGGGGGCCTACTCTGCTGGGTGCAGACTTCCTCTACCGCATCTTGTCTTTAACTCATCTGATTTCCAACTAACTGACTTCCTGTCTTCACCGAGTTATATAACAGTTCAATCACCCACTCAATATCTTTGGAATGGCATGTTTGATTGTCATCAAGCGGAAATAACAGTCATGCAGTTCACAAGTCACTCTCTTCCGGTGCATCAGTCTATGACTGTAGCATGGGATTTTACCTTGTCCCATATTGTCAGCCAAGTCCGCCTACGCGATTTCTTCCCATAACTGCCATCGGAATGTATCCCCTCCTTCCGGTGCATCACTTTGGAATGGCATGTTTGGCCGGGTCGAAGGTCAGTATACAACACTATCCCTATCTAACACTTAAACAAACAACAACACCAACAACTTGTTATCTTCTAACTACGAGGATCATTAAATAAGTTTCCAGAAATTTTTCGTATGGGCACTTTTATTGATAGTATACACATGAAACTCTAGTCCCCTTCGAAGTAATCTCCTCCAGCTGCAATGCACTTGTTGTGCCGTTCCAACAACTTCTGGAAGGCCTCTTTCATCTCCTCAATTGTCTCATAACGACAACATCTGAGCTTAGGTAATAACCGAAAGTCACAGGGAGCAAGTCTTGATGCCCATCTTGGTCAAATAGTCTGTGACAAGGATGGAGTTGTGGACTGGTGCATTGTCCTAGTGGAAATGCCACTGAACAGATTTGATGAGTGCTGGCCTCTTCCCAAGGAATCTCTTCTGAGATCAGTTGTAACCCTAACCCTAACCCTTTGGCCAATCAACTCTGGTGTATTGACTTCCTTACTCCTTCCACACCTCTCATCATCCCTCACAAACTCGCTGCCTTCCTTGAATCTCTTATGCCACTCAAAAACTCATGCTCGATTCATGCAAGATGGTTGAAAAGCAGTCTGAAGCATTCCATACGTTTCTGTGGCATTTTTTCCAAGTTTAAAACAGAATTTTATTGCATATCGTTCTTCCTCACTTCCAGATTGTAATATTTAAATTCACCAGCTGTGACAATCAGGCTTTAGTTGGGTGTATTCCAGTTCTTGGTGTAGCTGTTCATTTGAACCTGAAATCATAAAAATTGGTCAGTCATCTCATAAGAAGTATATCAATAACATGCTGAATTTTCAAGAGTCTACGACAATTTTAAATGCCTGTACAAAAAATGTCTGGAAACTTATTGAAGGCACCACGTATGTAGCACAGCCTAAAGCACTAAATTTCTATAACTCATTAGAAGGATTTATAGGCAATGATGAGGCAATTCGGTTTGTATTTTTAACAAGTCTCTGGGTGACCTATGATCACACTACTTTGTGACAAATTCCCGAGTGAAAACATGCCTAATTGTGCTCACATGTGTTCTGGCAACATAATCAAAGATTGGCTTGTCTTACATACCTTATTATTTTCATTTACTCAATATACTGCTGAATGCAATTATCCAATTCTCATAATTCAGCTGTCACAATATCCATCACATTGCCCACTTCTCTCTCAAGGCTTACAATATGAAAGCTAGAGCAAGTATAAAATGGCTGATTAACATATTGTTAATCAGCCAGTTTATGCTAGCTCTATTTTTGACTATTTCCAACCTCATTACATTCGGTATGGACACACTCTCCTTGGCCACTTTAGTTAAAATCTTCTGATCTTTCCCTACATTCTTTAATTTTTTCCTAATAGTCTTCAGGTTTTCTTTAGACACCATTCCAAATAAGACACATAATGCCTTCCCTACTATGGGACCAACTGCTCTCTTTTGTCTAGTTTCAAATTATTCATATCTTTCCACTGATCTTCTGTGGCAGTAGTTTCCTCTTCTATTGAATACAGTAATAGGTATAGGTATTTTTCATTATTCAGGTATCGCTGATTTATGTAAGTTCTGACCTTTCCTAAATTAAGCACCTCACTCTTTAATCAGTATATCATATGATCTTCAATCTATCACTATTTCAATCAAGTTACGATCACCTCATTTGTTTCCTTGAATATGATATTCCAATTGTGCTTCCGTGCTATCACAAGCAATAGTACTATCAGTAGTTTTGTTTTATCCATTCCTGCAAAGAGATGTAAGAAACTTGTTCTAATAAGAGAAGGAAGTTACTTACCAAGTAACAGAAACTCATCAAAAAGTGAGCGGATAGAAAACACTCCTTTAGCCATTCTTATTTCCACCAAGCAGTTTTAACTCAATGCTTGTCTTGGGGTCATCAGGAGAGAATGTCCACCGTTTCGGGGCAATCCTCTCAGAAGAAAATTGTAAGAAAATTGTTCTAATAAGATATCTTCTTCAACTTTCCTTTTAACCTTTATCATGTTTCCTCAACTGATTCTGACAACACCTGTGAGTTTAGTCTCCACAACAGCCATAAGCACTACACATGTACTGGGGCCCTTCCATACAAATAACATCACCCACAAATGTGCCAAGACTTTACCCACCAGTTTATCACCTAAGTATTTATTTTCATCATCAGGGGATGTTTCTTACCATTACTAATACTGCCTTTTTCAGGGCAAGCCAACAACCATTCGGACCTATACCAAGGACGACAATGACTTAATAGTATTGCAATTTTATTCAGTCAACAGAATTGGACACTAGTAACAATAATAATATTACAAAAAAATAAGAAGCCAAAAATAAAATAAAATAAGAGGGAGAGAGATCCTTGTATTAAAATTCAAAGTAGTTTATTATGACAAAAGGAAACTCACTCCAGTTAGTTGCATATGTGTCCCAATGTAAATATGACAAGTAACTCATAAAATACAAAAAATAAGTAAAATAAATCATAAAATATCTTTCACCTACTGATACATTCACAAAAAAGGAAAGAAGTCACTACTTCTTCCTTTCACCTACTGCTAAGGCACCACGTATGTAACACAGGGAAAGAAGTCACTACCTCATCCCTCCAGCCAAATAAGGGTTCACACGTGTAACCTTTTTTTAGAGACCAAGTCCTTAAAAATGTCCTTTTTTTTCTTTGCTTTTAATAAAAAGCCACTCCCTGTCTTTATTTCTTCTCTGGGACAATAATGTTCTTTTTTCTTTTTCTCTTTCTTTGTCGGTCGTCTTCCCTCTTGATAGAGCAAATAATGGCGTCTGAGACTTGTGTAGTTGTTGGGGTTGGCTAAATCTTTTTATTAGAGAAACAATTCCTCTAGAATATAAATTTATGTTGTAGAAACCTACCTTTTTTGGATTCTTTCTTTCTTTTCTCCTCTTTTTTGCTAGAGCTGTAGAAACCTATTTTCTTCAGTTTCTTTTATCTTCTTTTTTGGCTTGTGCTAACTTCAAATTCCCTTCTGGAATTCTGAATGTAATACAAAATCCTTCAGATGGATTTAAATTCTTTTCATTTCTTTTCGGCTTTCAAGGCATCTTTGAATTCCCTTCAGGAATTCTGAAAGAACACTAAATCCATCAAATAGACTTAATTCGTGTTATTCAGCTCCATTTGAGTTGAAGAGTAAAAAAACGCAGCCGAATTTGATTTCGGCAGGTAATCCCAGGAGACTCCTGCTAATCAGATCAAAGCGCCTCTGCCACACACAGATTTTCACCGAACACAAAAGCTACCCAGCAGTAAAAGAAAGACAATACAAAATAGGCCTCGGATTGACCCAGAAATGTTGGCGCTCCATTCAATAACCCTTTTACCGATAAAATGTCTACAATAGCAGCTCTACCAATCAACCAGACTGATACAGGGTTAACCGGAGGATAGATTGATCGGCTTAGTGCAGCGACACCAAGCAACTCAAACCATATTACCTGGCCTCCGAACCAGTCTGCGAATAATGGACCCTGTCTGAACTACAGACGACTTCACCAGTTGTGCTGCCATGCTTAGCAACTTTGACCGTATTCCCAAGTCTACTAACCGACAACGCAGATTCATCAGCGGATGACACTGTTCAGACTCACAACTTCATCAATTCAATTTATTCAACCACCGATTCACCCCCGGGACATCAACTCACTTGCCTTAACAATCTAGCACATCTAATCATCTGGCCAACTGCAAAATATCTGGCTACATAACTGTACCTGTAACTTGTTCAAGTATCATCTAGACTCGCTGTCGCTAAGAACTATTGCACAGTCGAGTCTAAGCCATCGACATAAACAGAAATTTCTCTCAAACCCCTTTTTTTGTTTTTTCTTAAAGTTAAAGCGTGCGAGTAATGACAGGCAAAGATAATGGAGGAAACAAAGGCGAGATAACAAATATAACAAAGATGACAATTTATTGTCGTGTTTACAAGCGCAGTGTAAAGTTCGTGGTAGTAGTATTTGTGTCCGGCTAGATGGGTGATGTTGGGAGCTGGTATGGTCGAGTCGTAGATGTGTACTGCTGGACGATCGTGACGGGTAGCTGATGTTGTTGGCAGCTTGGTCGCGTAGAGTCGAGCGAGCGTAGTGACTAAGACCTATGTAACGCTATATAGGTGGCCCGCCAAGCAGACGATTCCTTTGTCTGTTTTGGCGCGAAACCAGACAAAGGATTTTTGGACCTGAAATCTCGCCGTATGCGGAAGTGGTAAGGGGACACGAAAGAGAGTTGGCTGGAGAAAGGAGCTGAGAGCAGTTGGCGTGGAACCACGGACAGATGCAGTCGACTCCGGAGACAGTAGCAGAGAAGATAGGGTCCAGCGAAGAAGATTGAGTCAAGATGAGTCGGCATTCCAGTTGCTTTGTGGAATTTTCGCTAGTAACCCACGCTAGCTATCGGAAATGTAGTGTTGCATACTCTCCTTCTGCTCTGAGTTAACCCCAAGCATTGTTCATGTTTGTTCATTTGTCCTTCTATTTTCTCCGGCCCCCTCGATCGTATTCTTGTAGTAAAAAGAAAGGTGCGTTACCCCCCTCGGAACCACTGGTTGATTACCGGCCGTAAGGAAGGAAATAGTTAGAATAGTGGATGTAATATATGTGGGGGCGAGAGGGGGTAACGTTACACCTAGTCGTGTCTTAGTACTGCAGACCAAGTGAACGGACGGGGAAACCGTGGCTAAGGTTTGCCAGGCCTTAGCACATACGAAGTCGAGCGGTGGGTCGAGTCGTGGACGATCGTTGCGGGAAGCTGAGGTCGAGTCGTGGACGATCGTTGCGGGAAGCTGAGGTCGGTCGAGTCGTTCAATGCAGCTGGACGATCGTTGCGAGTAGCTGAGGTTGGTCGTGGTTGGTAAATCGATGTCCCGGTTTTGACAGTACGTTTGGTTAACCGGGGGTGTATCGATCTGATTGCTAGCCCATACACACGAGTCGCACGAGGGCTAGTTGTTGCAATATAAGGGCAGTCCGTACAGCGCGTCGTACGTGGACTGGATGCAGCATTGCTGGAGCGTCGTGGTCGAAGTCAGTGTTGGCAGCTTGGTCGTGTAGAGTCGAGCGAGTTGGTGACTAAGACTGAGCCGTGTCTTAGTACTACGGACGGGGAAACCGTGGCTAAGGTTTGCCAGGCCGTAGCACATACAAAGTCGAGCGAGCGAATCAGTGAAGCCAGGGCTTTGTCATGCCCCAAAGCTGCGCAGTCGTATCGGAGACGGTAGCTATGGCTTTGCCGCGCCAAAGCTGTGCGGACGTATGGGAGACGATAGCTATGGCTGTGCCGCGCCAAAGCTGTGCGGACGTATCGGGACGGTAGCTATGGCTTTCCCACGTCAAAGGTGTACAGACGTATCGGAGACGATAGCTATGGCTGTGCCACGTCAAAGCTACTCGGACGTATCGGGACGGTAGATATGTCTTTGCCGCGCCAAAGCTATTCGGACGTATCGAATCGGTAGCTAAGGCTTTGCGGTGCCAAAGCTCAGCACTGTCGCGCGAACAGGCCCGGAGGCCGCGGCTTAGCGCTGCGCAGATAGTGAAGCAGTTGCTAAAGGCTAACTCATGCCTTTAGCGCTGCGCTGCCAAACGGACGAGGAGGAATCGACCGAATGGTTAAGAACGGGTGGTCTTAGAGTCCGCTTCGTGTTTGCCTCCGGGCCGTCTACTTCGACTGGTCGGTAAGGACCGTCAGAAATGTCCAACCCGAAGAAGGAGACCTCTAATGGTCCTTAAAAGGACCCTTTGTGCATATCAATGTGATGGGAAAGGCGAATGCAACCACTTGATATAGGATTCAGCCTTTCGGAGTCTCGCTCTGAGAGCGGTTCCTGAGAGTGTCGTGAGGCCTCCGAATTTTTCGCCGCCGGAGTCTTGTTTATATGAAGGGAACGCAACACTACTTCTGCCGGGCACGTAAATAGATGGTTCTTCTATAAAAAAAAAATGGGTGTAGAAATCAAGTACTTCTTTAGTCTGATATAGGCTAGCGAAGATTATTAATTCCATTTTTATAGAGTTATTTCTGGCAGAAGTGTTCTGTAATTGTTGTTAATTTTAATTTATCCCTTTTTAGGTCCAGGTCGTAAAAAGGGCTTCGTCATTTCCGGCCGTACCCGGATGTAATTTGTCTAGGGCGAGCGAGTAATCCGATCTGTTTATGTTTGTGAGCAGGTCTCAGCACCATAAATTAGTCCGGCAACTGTTCTCACTTCAGCTATATTTTCTGCTTCGTAGGTCCTGAGTATTTGTTTAAAGATGCTGGTTCTTTTTGGGTCGATTCTGGTATAGGAAATGATGCAATTTCCACCTTAAAAAACGTCTAGAAGAAATGGATCAAGATTGGTGCAAAAACTCTCACAAATGCCCACGCACGCATTTTTCAAAAATTAACATTCGATCACAGTTTTTCGACCAATCGAATGTCTAAAAAAAAATACGCGGTCGATTTCTTTGCAAAGAATTTGCGAAGTCAATGCGCGTGTGTTTGATCCACCCAGATGCGATAAAAGCTACGTTTTTTTTTTCAGGGGGAAACAGAACTGTGTCTCACCCTAGCATGGGATGACGCGTACTCGACTGCTTCTCAACAATCAGCGCCCTATTCGCTGGACCACAGAACAAACGTATCAAATTACGATTCTCCGTTTGGACGGGAATCGTTTACCCGCACTGCTGTCAGAATTCGTTACTACGGTAGCGACTTGACGCGCAGACTGTCATATTCCCTTCTACCTTTCAGCTCCGACGAGAAATAAACTTTCTTTATTTTTGTCGCTCTATTGTTAATCTTGTTCTTTCATTAACATTAACCCCTACACATGGTTTCATGGCAAGCAAGTGAACAGATTATCCATATCTTCCAACAACTGGAGGGATTTACAGTGGTTAAAAACACGGCCTTTGATATAGTTCACTGTCTTTATTACCAAGCAAAGCACACGATCCAATTTTAAAATCTTTGAACACAAATTTTGCTGATGAGCAAAACAGTGGAAATGTGCAAATGATGGATCTGAATGCGAGCTTTTGGTTTTTTTTTTCTTTTTGTTCTTGTTTGTAACTTGATGTTACGGGACTATGTGACGCAAGATGGCGTTGGTCCCGCAAAACGTCCATAAATATATGTGTGGGTAAAAAGGGTGATTGACACAAACAAGACAAATGACAAGGCCGAGGAGGATAAGATTAAAAATAACAAGCCTTTATTAAGCGAACCATACACGAAGGATGAATTCAGTGTAGAATCGCAGATGTTGCATCACTGGGGTTTTGAGGGTCGGAATGACTCGAAGAAAGCCAATGTCTGTATGGCGGGTCACCGGGTAGACCGTGATAGGTGGAATAGAAGTAGCTGGTCGTTGGTAGCTGGTATTTGCTGGAGTATTGACATCTGTGGCAGGAACGTGGTGAAAAGAAACTTGGTTCAGGTGTGGGCTGGGCTGGAAGGGCCGTCAGCGATGGCAGTAACGTAGTCGAAAGAAACCAGGTTCGGCTGCGGACTGGAAGGACATCAACGATGGCAGGAACGTGGTCGAAGGAAAAACCGGGTTCAGCTACAAGCTGGAGAGGTCGTCAGCGAAGGTAGGAACGGAGGAGGAGGCAAAGATACCGGGTTTAGCTGCGGGCTGGAAAGTCTTTAGCGAAGGCAGGAACGAACACAGCAAAATAACCAGGTTCAGATGTGGACTGGAAGGTCTTCAGGGAAGCAGGAACGTGCTGGAAGGAAACCGGGTTCAGCTACGGACTGGAAGGGTCATCAACGAAAACAGGAACGGAGTCAGGGAAGAAACCGGGTTTGGCAGCTGACTGAAAGGTCGGGAGTTGCCGCGGGCTGGAGTCGTCATCAACATCTGCAGGGACAGCGATGAAGATCGGGATTGGCTGTAGCTGTGAACAAAGTCCGCGGGGGACATGTTCGGCAGAAATCTTAACACGTGTTTTTAGCCTTTATCAAAACCGCAAATGAACGGGATCGCTGCAGGCTAGATGTGTGCACAATGGGCCGTGAGCAGGTACTTGGTTGTCTAGCAGGTACGATCGCTACAAGCCCACGTAGACTTTTAGACCACCAGGCTGGATCGAGTGAAGGATGGGATCACGAGCGGGCTTCAAACGTTCGGCCTAAAATGAAAATAACTCGAAATGATTTTTTTAGACAGGAGCCGCCGAATGTTGCTATGACTGCTTTAGTTGCCACCGAAAGCGTGATTAAATAGATCTCCTGATCACGTAATCGGCTCCAAATGAAAGTTTTTTTTTTAATTTCTGCGCGGGAAATCGTATCAGATAGAGAAGTTAATTTTGGAGTTCAACTATGTAGACGAAAACAACCCACTTGATAATCCTATCAGATTCCAGAAACCTCTCATTTAATTTGGGACCCAAATTTTTTACTGATTTGTACAAGAGTTTTTGTTTTAGTGATTTTGATACATTTTATGAGTTGGCGTTTCTTACTTATTTATGCTTCACTAATTGGTTGTAGAATGTAAGATTTTATATCCAATACATTTCTGGTTTAAACAAACTAGTGAATAAATTACTCATAAGCATAGTATTTAAAATCAAATAGAAGCGCCAAAAACATTAAAAACAACTACCTAGTAATGTGTAGCTCCTCTTTTCACGAAATTAATGGCAGCTGTGTGATGTGACATGGAGTCTATGAGGTGCTGAAATCATTGCATGCATATGTTTTTAAGGTAGATTCCAAGGCTGTCCATAAGTGAATTGTGTTGCAGAAAGTTTAGTGAGGTTTGCAACATTCCTATACCGGCTGAATGGAGTTTAAATCAGACAACCATTTGTATCAAGAAAGTTGCTTGAAGTCAATTGAATGTTTCTACAACCAGTTTTATGTTACTTGCATATGACAGAGGATTGTTTTGTCTCACTGGAATTAACCCTCATGTCTAGGAAACATAGCAAGTATAAAGGCTGCAATAGTCTGCACCAGAATCTGCATATGTCACATCTATCAAGACAAAACTGTAGTTTCACTACCAGCTTGCGCAGCAGCCTGCTAACTGGCTAGATCTATAGCCTCATATGGTCTTCGCATACTAATCCTTCAGTCTAATGTTGATGTTCTCAGACCCAAGTGGTATAAAGGAACTTATGCTGTGATATTGATAAGGTATCCTCATTTATGAATGACAGTAACACTGTATAGAATTCTATTGTTAGTTTAAGTGGCATTAGTATTGAATTAGGCTGTGATTTGATGCAATATTCACCTATGTTGAAAGTCATCAACTGTCTCATTTTTACATCACCTGTAGATGCCCACAGCCAGTATTAACATGTCACTGATGTTTCATTGAAATTCACGTATTCCTTGATACTCCAGCCTGAAAAAAATTAAAGCAGCTGCCCCAACAATCATTCCATCATATAAAATCCTGTCTGCATTCCATGACTGCAACAGTCACATTACTTCTTTACCTATTTTGTCACATATATAAAATCTAATTGAATAATTTTTACTTGTGCACTACTGTCACTGATTTTTTGGCAACTCAGTTTAATAAAGTGAAAAGAAGAATTTAACTTTAAACGGCAGCTGTGATACTTCATACAATTTCACAGACTAACCAACTTCCTCTATATTATGGTGATTCTTTTAAAAAGAAAATGGCTGCTAGTGTTGGTTGAAACTACTGAAACCATGGGCCAACTCCAACAAAGAAAAGAAATAAACAAAGGCAAAAAGTCAGTTACATAGCCATCTTTATTGATGATTGTTGCAACAACTTCTTTTGAACCAAGAAACATTCTTTCTTGTTAATATCAGGAAATACTCTTCTTTCAATTTCATCATCGATCTTTTAAAAGCTCACCACCCACTTGAATCCATCAATAATTATTTTTCAGGGATAGTTTCCCTAAGTCAAAGTGATTCAAAGTAAAAATTCTTTAGAACTGCTTTATCGTAGATTAATAATCATTGATCTCTATGATACGAGAATCTATGAACATTCCTTCTCAGCTTAACGTTGCTTTCATTTCTCACGTGACACATGGATATTTATATTATTATGCTGTGAATTGATGAATCCAATTTATTTACATGAAGTCAGCTAATATACAAAATATTAGCTGACTTCATGTAAATAAATTCTTTATCAACTAATTAAATTACAAATGCTAGGATACACTCTTCTAAACATGAGAAGCCTTTATGTTCATTGGATATGAAGTATTATTTTGACTTCAAGGTTGGAGGAACCAATATTGGAAGCTTATGATATTTCAATCAAGAAAAAAAACACAAGTTGTAATGTATACTTAACATGATTTTTTATCAACATATATAACAAATGATAAGAAAAGTTCGAGAAAGGTTAATGAAGGGCTACTGAAACTGTCAAAGGTCCTTTAGAGAAGTTTTTATATAAATGGTGATGTTGCATTTTATAATGAAAGTATGTGCGTATATGCGTATGAAAGAATTATTTTAGTTCCATGTTTTGTCATTGCCATAGTAAAATAACTGTGTTTTTGCATATTTTTTACCTTTAATGGTTTGAACTGTGTCTCGTGTAGCTTTTGCAATGCTTACTACAGTTGAAAATGGAAATATTAAATCCAAGTTGAAACATGACCATAACCCTTGTATTTAGGTCTATGGTCCAAACATAATTTGCTGCATGTATTTATTTATTTATTTATTTTTTGCAAGTAAAGAGACTTGATATTCTGTGCCAGCTTCTCTCTATATCTGATTAGCCTCTGCTTTAGTTTTTATAGTGTGAAGGTGGTTTCACATTTTGATGTTAAACTCTCTGGTGAAAGGCAAATAATCGAACATTTTCTATCTGATATGTTCTTTGATGCAGATTCTACATGTGAGTTCTAATATTTTAATAAAAAGTTTTTGATATTTTCCTTCTGCTCCAGCATTCTGTTATTGAAATAAAATCTGATTATTTGGTTTTATCTAATAACCTCAGACAGTAATTTTTTTTCTTTTAGAATATATCCAATAACTTCATTAGGTTTTATTAAACAAATTGATAAAACCTAAAATTTTAACTCAGGCTTTGGTTTGGTGTCTAAATTGATTGTTTAAGATTTGACAGTTTTTTTCCAAACCAAATTTAAATCATTAAAGTTTAAGGGATTCGCTTAATTACTTCAGACAGGGTGTATATTACTGCAATGCAATAAAAATTAAAGTGAGTTTAAATACATCTAGTTATATCTTGAAATAACAAATAATATCTTTTAGGATTGATGCTTGAAAAATCATTTGTACTTAATGTAGGATACCAATTAGTGGTCAAAGAACACAATTTAATCGCAGTTTGTTTCAATCAAGGCATCTTTTGAATCTATTATTAGATGCAAAAAATCTTTAAAACTTAAAAAGTATGAACATAATACATTGAATGGTGGTAAAAGCAAAAATAGCCGAGCTAAAGCCCGAAAAATCATCAAAGACTCCAAAAGAAATACATGGAGAAATTACGTTGCCAAAAAAAGTATGGCAGATGATTCGGAAAATAACTGGCCAAAATAACAATACTCCTACAAAACACCTCACTCACAATAATCTGAAAATCACAGACGAGAAAGATATAGCAAATCATCTCGCCGAAACTTTCTCGCAAAATTCATCTGCCAAATACCAAAGCAAAAGTTTTCAAATTATCAAAATAAAAGCAGAAAAAATTAAAATCAAATTTCAAAGCAAAAACACTAAGACTTATAACCAACCTTTCTCTATAACAGAACTAAAAGAATACTTCAACAAGGCACACAATACAGTAGTTGGACCCGACTAAATACATTATCAGTTCCTGAAAAGATTACCCGAACCATCTACAAATTTCCTCCAACAAATTTGCCGCGACCCGCTCACAAACAAACAGATCGGATTACTCGATCACACTAGGAAAATTACATACGGGTACGGCCCTAACCTGCCGTTACAGCTAAGAAAAGGGAATAAATAATATTTAATAACCTTTACAAAACACTTCTGCCAGAAATAACTCTATAAAAATAGAATTAATAATCTTCATAACCTATATCAGACTAAAGAAGGACTAATTTTCTAAGTCCATTTTTTTTATAGAAGAACTTTCTATTTACGTGGCGCGGCAAAGTGGAATTCATTCCCTTAATATAAACAAGACTTCGGCGGCGAGAAATAGTACTAAAACACGGCCCAGTCTTAGTCACCAACTCGCTCGACTCTACGCGACCAAGCTGCCAACACCGACTTCGGCCACGACGCTCCAGCAATGCAGCATCCAGTCCACGTACGACTCGCTGTACGGACTGCTATAGCATTGCCACAACTAGCCTATGTACGACTCGCTGTACGGGCTAGCAACCAGATCGATACTCCCCCGGTTAACCCAACGTACTGTCAAAACCAGGACATCGATTTGCCAACCACGACCGACCTCAGCTACCTGCAACGATAGTCCAGCTGCATTCATCGACTCGACCGACCTCAGCTTCCCGCAACGATCCTCCAGCTCCATTCAACGACTCAACCGACAGCTACCCGCATCAAACATCTAGCTGTATCTCCACCACTCGACCTACACCAGCTACTCTCATCGAACATCCAGCTGCGTACATCTACGACGACCATACCAGCTATCGACATCACCTATCTAGCTGAAGATCAAATCCAACCACCACGAACTTTACATACACGTTTGTAAATCTGACAATAAATTGTAACTTTAATGATAATTGTTACCTCGCCTTTGTTTCCTTCATTGTCTTTGGCTGTCATTACTCAAAACATTTGCGGGGTCAACATGCTTATCGGCTCCGCAACAAATCTTCAATGATTTATGGAACAGCGGTGACATCCCAAAAATATGGAAATAAACCCCAGTTATACCAATACCGAAACCTTTCAAGGACAAAACAAACGCCAAAAATTACAGACCCATTACTCTTAGCAGTTGTGTCTGCAAAACATTAGAAAGAATGGTAAACGCCAGATTGATCTGGTACTTAGAAACCAATAAATTACCAATCTGGTTTCAGAAGCCAAAGAAGCCCTATGGATCACCTGATTCGATTAGAAACATTCATCAGAGAGGCTTCAATTAAAAAAGAACATCTACTAGCAGTTTTCTTCGATCTCGAAATAGCATACGACACAACCTGGAAGTACGGCATTGTAAAAGATCAGAAAAATATTTATCCAAAACTTCTATACTAGGATTTTTGTAGGATTTTTTAGCTGGAGAAGTTGGTTTGTTTGTTAGCGAGGATAGGTTGTAACGTATGTGTGTTTACGTTGTGTTGTTTCCTTCCTCGCTGAGTTTTTAAGGTCCCTCGCTAATTTTGTGAGAAAATAAAAGGAGGAGGTTGAAGAAGTAAGATGGCGAGAGTCGAAAGGTGTTTTTATGATAAGGTTTTTATTTGCAGCATGGAATATTGGGTTTGCTTTTGGTGCTGCAAGACTCGTGGAGTTTAAGCTTGTTGGTATTGAGACGAAATTGCGTTATGAGATGTTGAGAAGGTTGAGGTGGCAGCGTGTGTCGTCGGACGTGAGGGATTGTGTTTTTTGCATTTTGACGAAAGACATGTTGCAGTTGTTGGAATTGAACTTTGGATGTCACCATGAGTTTCGTGTCTCGTATTTGGGGAGAGTAGGCGTTATCTCCATGCGTGTCGAGAGCGGGATTACGCTCAGATCGACATAGCCAATTTTGGGGTGACATAAAGTTGTGCCTGTGCGAGGCATGTTGAATGCATCTAATTTATATTCAACCGGGATTCCTCGTAAGGAATCCATAAATTAGATGGTTTCCCTCGTGTGTCCATGTTGTTGCTGCTGGTATTTTAAAGCCGCAGTGAGATGTCTACACTGGGCGGCGTTGTCCAGCTAAAAAGCATCGCTATTGAAGAACGGCCAGTGTGACGTCTGCACTGGTCGGCGTTCCCCAGCCAAAGAGAATGTGTTTGGCAGCTCACCCGATTTTCTGGCCGGAAATGAAAGTTCCGGGGTGAATAGGATAAGTCATCCTGATTGGGTGAAATTAAGTGTCGAATTAAATTGCGCGCCAAACCAAAATACGAAATTTTTCTCTTCTCTACACTTCCTTCAAGATAGACGATTTAGAGTAAGAATGGGAGAGGTTTTCTCTGAAGAAAAACAACAAGAAATGGGTGTACCTCAAGGCAGTGTATTGTTTGTCACGCTGTTCAATATAAAAATTAATAATATTGTGAAAAACATAAATAGCAGAACAAACCGTGCGTTGTATGTAGATGACTTCCTTATCTGCTACAGAACAAGAAACATGAATCATATAGAAAGACAACTTCAAATATGCCTTGATAAGCTCCACAGATGGACCACGGAGAATGGATTAAAATTTTTAAAAGAAAAAACGAAATGCATCCACTTCTGCAACCAACGTAAGCTCCACCTAGAAATACTAATTGTTGAACACAACAAATATCTAGGAATCATTTTTGACCGCAAACCCTCCATCATTCTACATATCAAATACTTGAAGACAAAATGCAACAAAACCATACAAATACTTAGAACACACTAACTGGGGAAGAAGCAAAGAAACATTATTAAAATTATATCGCTCATTAATCAGATCAAGACTCGATTATGGCTGCTTTATATATGGGGCAGCCAGAAAGATATACTTGAAAGAACTAAACACCAAGGACTTAGACAAGCCCTTGGAGTATATAGCACTTCTCTGATTGAAAGCCTATACAGAAGCAGATGAACCACCTCTTACACTAAGACGTGAAAAACTGGCTCTCCAACACTCTACAAAGCTGAAATCTTGCCTATCCAACCCAGCTTATGACTGCACCTTCAACCCCAAATACAAGCAACATTTTGAAAGAAAAGAAAAAAACAATAAAACCTTTTGGCCTTCGGATGATATCGACCCTACAAGAATAAAAAATACCACTAAATAATACACATGAAAGCAGTTTTCCACAAACACCACTCTGGATCATTAAAACTCCCAAAGAGATTCTTAAACTGAATGAACATTCCAAAACAAAAACCCTCCCGAGCACTTATCAAGGGAAATTTCACAATATTCTCCAACACCACCCGACAACCTCTATGTCTTTACGGTTGGGTCCAAGGACAATGGTAGGGCAGCGTGAGTGGCTGTTTTGAACAAAACAGTTCTTAAGAAAGCTCTTCCAAGGGAAAGCTCTATCTTCACAGCAGAAGCCTGTGCAATAGACCTAGCTCTCAACATCATCTCAGAGAGTAAGCATAAGAAATTCATAATATTTTCAGACTCACTCTTTGTCTTGCTATCATTAAGAAATAAAAAAAAATTTCAGAACCCTCTTATCATTAAACTGTTGAGTAGATTAGACTCAATGTCAAATAGAAAAGAAATAATTATATGCTGGACCCCAAGCCACATTGGAGTGAGAGGGAATGAAAGAGCAGACTCGACAGCCAAATCGGCCTTAGATCTGACACCCGATAAATCCAGGATCCCATATACTGACCTGAAACCAACAATTAATAAATTCCTTCACACAAAATGGCAACAACAATGGAGTAATAACATTCACAATAAACTCTTCCAAATTCAGCCCACCTTGGGAGAGTGGATACCAGCATCGAGAAAATCAAGAAGAGAACAAGTTGTTATATCCCGATTGCAAATTGGTCATACAAGGCTTACTCACTCTTTCATTTTGAAACAGGAACCACAACCACAGTTTTTGACCTGCCAGACAACTTGTACAGTTAAACACATTCTTATAGAATGCAGAGATTTTGCTGTTATCAGAAAGCGATTTTTCAAAGTAAATAGCTTAACCGATCTGTTCGAGAACGTCAAAATAGATAACATTCTGTCCTTCTTGAGAGAGACAGAATTGTACCAAAAATATGACAACTTAAAACTGGTTAATCTTGTGCAAACAAATGAAATCCTGCTGATAGAAAATTTTACCTACCTAAGTATTCGTTTTGAAATCTTTTGTTGAATATGTATGTATATATAGACAGAATTTGGCGTTAAATGACCTGCAAGGGTTGATATGCCATAAAACCCAAACAACCAAACCAAACCATCTAACAGTGGCATATAATGAGGAAGACAACGACTCTTTCCAACTTTAACAAAAAATTTATAAAAGATGATATGTGAAAACAACAATACAAATTTCAGTCTTTCGTAAAAATTGTGGAAAGAGATAGACGACTATATCTTGAGACCTGGGGTTCTAGCTGCTTACTCTGGGTGTTTAATTAGTGGTTTTTGATCAATGCACGATCATGGTTTCAGAAAGTAACAGGCAATTCTTTGATTCATTCTCATTAAGTGTTCAATTCTGATTCAATCTATGTAATAATTCTTCTTTGAGTTATTTTAGTGTACTTGGCTAAAGTCTGCTAATCTGTTCGACCCTTTCTCTCCTATTCTGCTTATGATCCTAGTCTTGTCTGTTCTGCTTAAGGTCTTTATCTTCCCTGTTCTACTTAAAGTCTCAAAAATGCCTGGTTTAAATGATAATTCACCCAGAACCAGGTGAGGGTTGGGATGGCTTAGAAATATCAATTTTTCCTTTGTTTCAACTGAGATTTTCCAATTTTGTACAATGTCCAAGCTCTAATCTGCCCTATTTGGTATTTCTGACTGCCATTCATAGCTGCCTTCCCTTCTCTCACTCCTACTTCCCAATAAACAAACTTTTACTACCCTCTTTGGGTGCCATTTGATTGGGCTGACCAATCTCTTCTTAGTGACCATACAAAAGGGGCTGTCTTTTACTTTAATTAATAGTTAAGTCTTAAGAATTTTAAAAGTTTTTCTCTGAATCTTTTTTTTTTTTTTTTATGAACTCATTTTATGAAACAAAGCCACCCCAGAGATAATTAGATCCATATGCCCTGGCTGCACATTACTATCAAGTCATGGTCACATAAAATTGGCCTTAATGGAAATTAACAATTCCTACAAACAGATAAAAAATATTTTTAATACTTTTTTTTCATTTTCTCGGATCACTTTAGTCACCACCCCAGGTGATCTTCCTCAGATGGAAATCTTGAAAGTCCTGAATGAATGGTAGTTATTTAATGAAGTTCACTTTTTAATACTTTCTCAAGAGGTTGATCAGACTGTTCTTACATTCCATAAAATTCATCTTGAGTTAAAAACAGCCTTTCAAGCCCACATACAATGTCACATCAGAGGCAAGAAACCAGAGTGCTAAACTTTGAAACTTAAATCTCTTCACTCAAAGACAAGAAAAGCAAGTGCTCATCTTACACATTTCAATGTGACTGAATAAGATTAATAATGTTCATATCAGAACTTGATACAAACTTTCTTTTTTTCTCAACAATATACAGATAATGATAATCCATAATACAGAATAAGACATGAACTCATGTAGTTGAATATTATGCCCTGTCATCATCTCAGATAAATAATAGACTATTTCATTTTGATTGTGAAGGAAAAAAGAGAATAAAAAGAACACTGTGTTAAAGAAAAAAATGAATTAGTATAAGAAAGAAAGAAATAAAAAAGACAGAAGAAGCAATAATGCTACATGTGAGATGCTTATCATCTGATTCTGTAGAATAGAAGGAAGGAAAGAAGGAAAAAAGAAAGAAAGAGGAGATAAAGAGAGAAGTTAAAGAGATAGAAATGAGTCAAATAAAGAAATGAAGTGAACTTATTTTGGAAATTTATTCTTAAATTAAGAAAATGATGAGAAATTCATAATAAAATCCTCAAAAGTCAACAAATTATTCAATTTCAATAAAAATTTTCAGTACTTATTATTTAACAAAAAAAAGTGTTTCCATATTTATCTATTTATTTATTTGTTTAAAAGTTCCAGCTTGCTAAACAAACTCAAAATACAAGTATTGAAATAAAGGAAGGTATAACATGTGGGCAGATGGTGTACTATTTAAACATAAATGGCAGTTGATGTTGTAGAGTTCTGCTGCTTCTTGTTATATTAAAAGAAATAAAATAAATAATGAAGGCATTGATATTGATGGTTTTCAATCTAGTAGTTTAATGACAGCTTGAGAGGAAGTTTTTCCTTGTGCCGTGAGTAGAAGAGAGTGGAAGGACAGTTGTAAATGGCAGTGTGGGAATTTAGTTCTTAGCCAGATGCTTCGGGCTCCATATGGTTTAGGAGGGAGAAATAATTGACCAGGAAATGGTCTCCTAAAGGAAGCAGAGGAACAAATGTTGAAGTGTGCTCTCTTAAGATGAAAAGTCCCTGTCTGCTGTTGGATAGAGGAAAATGTTATCTCTCATGTCAGCTGGTCCTACCTTGCTGCCAGCAAGGACGAAAGGGAAAGAGAGCTCCCACCTTGCTGCCAGCAAGGAGGGGAGGTAAAAAGAGCGGGCGAGCATGGTTAGTGCTGCCTTTTATGGTGCCCAGGGAGGTGTGCTCAAGCAGAATAGCATCGGTCATTCTCATTGGAGGAAATGTATAATTTCAAACTCCAACGGCCAAAGCCATTCCCACACTAAATAATAATTTGTTATTCTTTCTGCCACAAAGGTAGGACAAGATATTTTATCCACTATATCATTGCAGTAGAATGTATTTTAAAATGATTTAGTCTGTTAATGAGGGAGTAGTTGGAGGAGGAGAGAGGATATATTAGTTCTAAACATTAACAAGCCATTTCAGAAGAGGATGGGTCATAAAATCAAGATTTAACTATCTGCTAATTTTGGATTGAACAACATTCCATACTTAAATCAAGTTAAAACTTTATTTTTTTATCAAGAAGGAAATATCCCATCATCAAAACCATAAAAGTGTAGTATGGAGGCTTATAAATCTGGTTAAAACACAGAGGTCTAACTCCTCAACAATCAAGTATTCAGTTATTTTGCCACAGCTTGACACTGGATAACAGATTCTAAGGCAGATGAATGTTATATGACTCATGCAAGTGAACAGTATTGGAAACCATGAGATGTAGCATTAATGGATATAAAGCAAGGAAGATGAATCCAAAAGTGGGTCAACAGCACACTTCATTTGATGCTGGATGAAAGAAACTCATAGGTCAACAGCCAGGATCAAATAGTTCAGTCAGGAAATTACTGTTACTCATCTATAAGGGTACCATCTACTGAAAGGAAAAAAATAGCCACCAAAAAATTACCATGACTCAAATTCCACCCAAATGTCTAAACTACTTCATCCTTCACATGGATTAACAAAGGAGCTTTGGTCCCAGTAATTGAAAAATCAGGTACTGAACTCAAACCAAAATTACATAGATGCTAAAATACTTCCATCATCATAACTTTTATTGTTTGCACATTAAATACAATAAAATAACTGCCCAAGTTTACAGCATCTGCAGTTGAAAAGAATATAGACTGCATATACATATAGAAACATAAATAGTACTATTTATTAGAAATACCATGAATCTGATTATTGATGGACATTTGTATTGGCATCTGCAGAGAAAAATTCCATCAATGCTTCCATTGAAAGTATAAGAATGCTTCTCAGTCGTCATGCTTTAAAATCCCTAAATAGTATAGAAAAAAACAAGCTGAGAATAAAGTGTGTGACAATCCATGCACAACAATCATCTCATTCTACTACTACCAGTGATAAAACAAACATTACCACCTGCTTTAATGAGCTATCTTTCCTTATCTGATACTCTCCCAAAGACAACATAGTGATCATTGGTGGAGACATAAATGATGCCTAGATTATATACTATGAACATCAATAGATCTTATGAAAAAAATGGTTTTCACACTAAAAAAGGCAAGAAATAGACAATATCCCTCAGAAACTATCATGCAGAGTTCACAATTATAGGAAAAAATTTCTAAAAATAAAGTTTATTTTTCTTTTTACCAAAAAAATCCCCTCATTGAATAACCATCATTTTTTTTATTATATCAGTTTACTATAAAGAAAAGTACTGGATACATATGGCAATAGAAAACAATGGAAACAGCATTGAAAATTGTACTTTCACAATATAAGAAATTATTCATTTTCAATTTTAATAGTTGTGATAGATTATGTGTGGTCTAAGGAGTATGTTCTATTTCATATGTTAAGGTGAGCATTGGAGTAATGTCTTTGGATCCTCCAGAATTGATGGTTATTTAAAATTGTTTTTTTTTATCAGTAATGAGACAGGGATGTGAGTCTTTGTTTAATCCTTTCTTGTTCCTGCATGGGTGAATGCATTTGAAGCATCTCATTGTAGTAGCAATATCTTATTGTATCCGCACAATTGGCAGTTGGTATATGGTATATTCTTGGTTGGTAGTCATTATATTTTTGATTCATAAGTAATTAGCATCATTGGTGCAGAAGTTAACTGAATAAATAACATCATATCAATATTTACATAATATTTTAAAACATAATTACGAAAACAAGAAGAAACTTGCATGCAACAAATACGGATATAAGATACCTTCATAAAACATTAAAACTGAGTTGAATGAGGCATCGTAGACTTTAGAAGAATAAAGTCATAGAAAATCCGAAAATTATTCTAGTAGCAAAGAAAAATGAGCACCGCAGATTTTAGAAGAATGAAATCAGTTCATTGTTTTTTTTTTGGAGAGTGATACAATATATTGCCAAAATAAAAACAGCGCAAAAAATATTGTTTAATTTTTGGCTAGGCAGGGAAAATACAAGAATATATATGAAATTGTTTTTTTTAACCAGAGAAAAAAAATGAAAGAAAGAAAGAAAGAAAGGGAAGCTAAATATCTAATTTGTCATTAGACAGCTAACCAAAACAATAATGAGCTGGAACTAGAGTCATGAAAAGGCCAGCCAGGTGCAGGCCAATTATATAGGAAAAATCAAACTTTAAGAAATAGAAAATTTTGATTTAATTTTGGAAGTAATTAGCAGGAGATGACATATATGTCACTTGATAAGAGAGAACTGCCCCTGCAGAGAGAAGAGTAGCTGATACATGGAAGTGGGAGAAAACACATCCCCCTCTTGAGTGGCTGGCACAAAGATTCACTGCTGAGGTAGCAGAGAGCAACAGTGAATGAAATTAATTATAGAAGATTAATTGAGGAGAAGGTTGTTGATGAGATACACTTACCTGGAAATAAGAGAAACAATTATATAAACTCAGTTTTTGCCAAAAAGTAACAGTTATACAGACAGTTGTGGAGTTGGTCAGAGTTGGTTAGAGTTGCTGAGACAGTTGGTCAGAGAGTTGGACAGACAGTTGGTTGGAGTTATCAAGATAGTCACAGAGAGTTGCAGTGTTGGTCAGAGAGAGAAGTCAGTTGGACAGTAGAGTAGAAAAGAACCCTTAGCCCACTACATTTGAAGCCTTGAGCCAGACCTTTTGAAACAGAGAAGCGAGAATCACAAGTTTTTAATGAGAACCTGATAAATACAAACTTATCTGAATTGGAACTGTGAAACGACTTAGATTTTTGAAAGGTTGTGTTTACTGCTACAACTAAACTGACTGCTGAGATAAACAGGGCCAAGTCTCTAAGTAGTATTACCTCACTCAACAGGGAAGGGAGTTGTATGATCAAACTTATTCATTTTTGAAAAGAGAACTGAATTATTTTTTTCTATGGACTTTGTTATTTTGTTTGTCAACTAAACTTTGTTTTAATTATGAAGAACCCCATGTTGTTTTATCTCTAGCCTTCAATTTCAATTTATTTTTCTTCAAATGAGCAACCCAGTCTGATTTGTTTGGCAATCAGCAAAAGGTGATATTCAGTTTTCTGGATCTAAAACACCATGTGGGCAGGTAACTGAACAAGCTTAGGTTCAATCCTTCATTCAATGGGGTGATAACATTAAAAATATGTTTGGTGGGAAAAGGAAAGCTTTAGAAAATTACTACATGGAACGGAGGGAAAGTAACCAAAGGGTTCACATTCTATAAAACCAGTCAACTATATTTTATCGTATATAAAATAATTTTAATGGATAAAGTCAAAAATATACTATCAAAAGCTTGAGTGAGAAGTGTAAATTTTCAGCAATAAATTTGCATTTTATCTGATATTTTTTAGATGTTTTTATTTGATTGGTTTTCATTGAATTTATCTACTGGCTTCAAGCATATTGCAATATTTTTATCTATTCTTATTCATTTTTTCTTTTTTTGTGATTTGTTTATATGTGGATAACTCTAATGAATTTATCCTGAAATCTTTTGGAGAAAGCAAAATTGATTTTTTTTAGAATTTTTTTCATAAACTAAGTTTATGAAAAAAATTCTTTGCATTGTTTGGAATTGGTTTACAGCCACACTTATCTTAATCACACAAAAATACTTGTTTTGAGACAAATCAGAGTGCTCCTGGTTTGAATAGAGGTCTGTCATCAAATTTTTGGTAGCTGAGAAATGGAAACAATGTGGAATTTACAGAAGCAAGGTAGTAATAAATGGGGTCAGGGGGTGCATGGCATCCCCAAGAGAATATGACAATGCCAGGTTTTAACACTATGGAAGAAAATAGAAAATCTTTTTGTTGATGATGAATTGAATAAAGTAATTCTAAACCCATGAATTATGATTGTAATGATGCTGATTAGGCAGTCACTTCAATTGCTAAATTTGAAGTCATAAAAATTCTCTAAGAGACTTTAGAAAGACCAATAAAACAGTGAAAAATAACTTCAGTGACAGATTTTGCATTACTTTCTCTACTCTAAGAATCAAATTAACTTGTCATCTCAGAATTTCATTCAAAAAATAAATTTGCTTCCTTATTCTCAAAGTATTTTTCTTACTTGCAAAGTAAGTAATTTGGCATTGTACATTTTGGCATAATATTTTCAAAAACAGTTTGTTTAATCTGCAAATTCAATTTTTCTTCAAAAGAAAATATCAGTCTCAAACTTTACCAAAAATAATATCAAAAACAATTTTCTTTTGAAAACTTGTGTTTATGAAATGGACGTTTCTTTAATGCCCTAACATGAGATAGTGATCCCTCACAGTAAATCTAAAAAAAAGGATAATTAATTTTTCTTATTTTTAAATATTCCCACTGTTTGAAATCTAATCAGTAGAACCATGAAAAAATTTCCGTTAAAAATCTCAACAAGTGTTTTTTCTAGGGTACAATTGTTGTTTGTTTATTACTATTGTTTGAATCTAAATTCTTAAACAAGTTTTTTTTTGTGTGTTTTCCAATAAACAGAAATCTATGATTTTTTTTCATTGATTTTCTTCAAATTACAGTTAAATAGACAATAATTTTCTGTGTTTTTTAAAAGTTTTATCAGGCAATAGTTTGCAATCTAAGATGATAATAAGTGGAAGAATGCCCTCCCCTTTAAGAGATATGACAAAAGCATATTTGGCCCCCTCTAAGGCAATGACCTTGTTAAGACCCTGTGAAAAATGTGATGTGTACAAAGAAGCATGTTTTAGGCAAAAAATGTTTACAAAGGGGTTAAATTGTTTAAGGAAAGTTGAAATGGTTTTCAGGATGCCAAGCAGTCCGATAACTGTAAGCACACCTAAAGTGGTGGATTCAGTTAAAGCACTCATTTTGGTGGACAAAAGAGTTACTAGAGAAGACATTTCTGATAATTGTGCATGATGATCCAACCTTTTCTTAGTTCAGTTGTAGTTGGGTTTCACCAGGACAATGCAAGGTCTTATACTGCAAAAAAAGATGGTAGAAACCATTAGTCAGTTTGGTTGGGAACAGCTGCCACATCCTCCTTACAATCCAGATTTGACCTCCTCTGATTTCTGTATGTTTAACCCACTCAAATAATTTCTGCTTGGAACAAAGCTTTCAAGCAATGATGAAGAGCACCATGAATAAATGTCAAAAAACTCTGTCTAAAGATTTCTGTGCAGAAAGAATAGAAAAGCTTGTTTTTCAATGGGAAAAATGAGGAATATCAGGGGAAAATTTTTCCTGGGGGGAAATGTAAGTCTTTATATAACTAAATTCACCAAATTTATTAAATGACCCTAATATTAATTTTTATCTATTTTATTTTTGCCCATTCATTATTATTTATTTATCTATTTATCTATTTATTTATTCTGTTTTCATTTATTGGCTTGGAGGACACTGTTGAGTTTTTATTTATTTTTATCCATTAATTATTTATCTTATTTTATTATTGATTAATTAATTTATTATCACTATCATTCCACTCATTTTAAAGTTTTTCATGCCAGCATTAGACGATAGTTTTTCCTGGAGTCTGACTGACTGCAAATTCCCTCAACTCTCCAGGACTTTTCCCAGTATTCTGG
Source organism: Sepioteuthis lessoniana (assembly GCA_963585895.1). Classification (NCBI taxonomy): domain Eukaryota; kingdom Metazoa; phylum Mollusca; class Cephalopoda; order Myopsida; family Loliginidae; genus Sepioteuthis; species Sepioteuthis lessoniana. Next base: position 75,563,016 of record OY757907.1, read on the forward strand.
CCGATCTCAACAATGCTGTAATTTGGATGATCTCCAATCGTCCTCTTATTTCGAAGTCTTTCAGTCCCTGTACCAATCCTTTTGTGACTGTTGTCATGTGGTATGCCACTGAGAGGAGAGAGGTAAGATCAATTTCCCCTACCCCTTTGTGTTTGAATTAACAGGCCCCAAAGATTGACCGTTAAAAGAGGAATAGGAATGAAGGTCAACTCCTCGGCCTGCCTGTTGAACAAAGTAACGAATCCAATCCAGGTCAGAATGAAAGCCAAGGGCTGCCTACACTCTGTGACCAGTTGGACAGAGAAGGGGATATAGAGGTCATTATAGTAGCCCAAATGAATAGCATGACAGGGGGAGGTGGAGGAGGAAGAAAGAGCCCAAAAGATTGGCCAGAGGCCTAAAGCCGAAAAAGAGGTCCTCTTCATCAGAGGAAATTGGAAAAAGGATTTTTTTCAGTTAGTTCTGGGACAGCAGCCGGCGTGTCAAGATGTGTTAAATCTGTAGCCAAAAATCCGGGAAAAGAAGCGGAACAGAGTTCTTGGACAGGAGATAACAGGTACCTTCAAGCCAAGCTCTACAGAATCCCGCTTGCCCGTAAAAGAAACGGAATCTCAGAAGAAACCCATCGAAAAACCATTTTCTTCATCTACCCTTCCTAAGTACTGCAATTATATGCCCTCTCTCTAAATTGAAAGAAAGAAGAAAGAAAAGAAAAAAGAAGAAAGAAATACATTTGTATTTGAGACTGTGTGCTGGTGTAATATAGCCGGCTAGCCCCATAAATATTTGTTTGGACCTCAACTATTAAAATTTTGGTTATATTTTAAATGTCCCCTCGTTGAAATTTATTTGTTGTGTTATTTACCCAGCGAGTTGCCTTCTTTTGCATATTTCCTTTTCAGCTTCATTTTGCTTCAATTTATTCTCGCTAAATGTCCTATTCACCTTTAAAAACGTTACACGGGAAATTGGAATTGCCGACTACAGTGAATAATGATATTTTATCTCAACCTAGAAGTCCATGTTTTCCGTTATCCTAGGGGGTAGGAAAACGAAGTGGCTTGGTGGGTGTGTGCAATGTGAAATTTGGAAATCCCCTTGCCAGCGGCGGTCAGTCTAACCCCAAATTAACCCCCACATTATCTGCCAGTTCCCATATGCCCGAAAAAGGAATCTTAACTAGGATTTATTTTGCGAGGGGTCAAGTGCCAGACTGCCCCGACGTCACACGTCCATAAAAGGAACTCCCGTCCTGGGGTAAATATTTATGCACCGTCACACTGTATGAAGTACACCAATTACAACTAGTATCACCATCACTTTCATGTTCCTTAGTTTTTTTCAGTTCTCTAGCAAGGTTTTAGTTTTCCTTCAGTTTTACCCTGTAGTCAGCTGAAACAGCTAGGTTCTTTTTTTTTTTTTTGACTACCATGAGGTCTAGTCATGTAGCCGAGATTAGATGATCAGCTTGTATCTCAAAATCCCACAGAATTTTGTGCATCTCATTTTCTTGGATGGATTTTAAATTGTGCCTATACCATTTGTTAATATAGTCAAATTTAAACTTCTTGCACAATTCCCAGTGGATAACCTTCCCCACCCAGTCATATCTTGTCTTATACTCTCTTTGCGCTAATTTACAGCATTCGCTTATTATGTGATTTAATCATTTCATCTCTGTCACAACGTAATCTACATCTGCTATTTTATTGCATCTTGTTTATTCTTGCTTTGACATAGTCCTTATGGCATTGTTTTGTGCTGCTATCAGAAGAGATTCAATTTTTCTCTTAAGGTTTCCCTTTCTTAGCCATGTCCAAGTTTTCTCATGAGAGATTTTGTTTGAAATGTCCATACAGTAGATTTTCTTCCCATTTTTGTTTTCTGGTTATTTTTGTTCTGTTGATGTGTGGGTGGTCTTTTTTGTTTCAAGTCACTCTAATCAGTTATTGCTTTGGGGTACATTGCAGTGTCCTTTTTTTATTTTATTTACATTCATTTGTTCATTTATTTTCATCATGTATTTTATTATTTATCGATTATTTTCATTTTATTTATGCCCTTTACATTATTTTTACCGTGAACTGTCCTCATCAATAAAAACTGTCCTATTCATATCTCATTGGAAACAGCATCAGCATTTGTACATGTAGCATCAGCTAAATTTAGTATCATGCTGAAGAGTCAGGAATTCATTGATTTTCAAAGTGGAGATCCATTCACAAAGGGAAAATATAGTGGAAGAATTTTGTTATTGGCTTTATTTTGAAATAGCAATCTCTCTCTCTCTCTCTCTCTCTCTCTTTATTATTATATTTATACTCTTCCAAGTACACATACACATGAGTATATATGTGCAAATATCTATATATTTACATATGAGTGTGCAAATATACAAAATTACAAATAGGAACAATTATTGATTGAGACCTTGTACTCTTTGAATATTTTCAACCTTAAATACTTTTATATCACTTAACTAGTTACATTCAATAAATATCAAATGATATCTTAATATATTTCTTGTATTAGACTAAAATAATTTTAAGGTAAAAATTTTCTAATCAGCTGTTAACCAGAAATAATTAAATTCAAATTACAATTGCAACAGAGATAACAGGAAGTTTATGTATATCAATTCTTTAGAAGTTTTTAAAAAATTATATGATATAGGATTCTGTTTAAATTCCATATCTGGATTAAACTTGATTGGATAATTCAATTTATCATCTTCCATACTTTCATTGGACTTTTTAGAGAGGATAAGTAATGGAAATATTATTAATTCCTTCATAAAATGATGATACCTTTATTTGAATAGCATCCTTATTTTCTTTTTCTTCAGGCCTTTTTGTCAGTTTCAAGACAAGACATTTAAAAATCATATATACTGGTGGACATTCAAGTGTACAAATTCAAATTTTATAGTAACCTAATTATGAACAATAATGAATCATAACATACTATATATGTAAACAATTCAACAAGAAAAATTGAAAATAGATACTATATATCTAAATACAAATTAGAAACATGCCATAATAGATCATTCCACAATAAAGAACATTTTTTTTTAGCAATTTTTAACATCAATTTCTGGGCTTTTGACATTTGAGATCCCTACCCAACTATATTACATAGACTTTCAAGGTAAATTTCAAATTTGGAAAACAAATGAGTAAAATTCCAAAGTGATTGAAAATTTTCTTCAGTGAGCAATTAAGAGCTTTGTTCTTTTAGGTAGATAGTCTTTAACAATTTTCTTGAAAAGTAAATTGAGGATCCTTTGCTACTGCAGGTCAGTTATTTTTTGAATCATTGAATAATTATAATATAAATTCCATAAATACATAAATTGTAATTTGATATAAAAATTCTGGCAGTCTTTAATCATGTATCTTACTATAACTCAATATTTTTTGTGCTTCTTTCTGTCATTACAAGACCCAAAAACAGATAACAATAGCCAAGGCTGGTGCAAGGGTCTCGTGCTCCCTCTTGAACCTATGATATTGGGGCCTCTACTCTACAACATGCCAATTTTCTTAAAGTAGTACTCATATAAAATTCAAATTTTATTGTAACGTAATTATGAACAATGATGAATCATAACATACTAAAAAAAATTCAACAAGAAAAATTGAAAATAGATACAATGTATCTAAATACAAATTAGAAACATGCCATAATAGATCATTCCACTATAAACAACAATTTTTTGTAACAATACGAAATTTGTTCTTGATAAGAGTTTGAATAATGAAGCAATGCAAAAATAGATATACACTTGAGAATTTTGTATAAAAAAAGTAAAGTTTTTGTTCACATAAGACAAATCTGCTTTTTATCACTGTCTTTGGACTGATATCTGCAACTTTTGGACAGTTTTAGTGTCACAAACCAACTCCTATGTTTTTTCTGTGGAATACTCATGAGGACTGCTCAAATCAATTCATGCAATATAATCCCATGTGTTGGGTATGGTTTTAGCTAGGCTAATAAATTTCTTAAATTAGACTGTAATTTTTCATGAAAGACATTTTTTCACTTTTCTAGTAATCCAGACACAGTCTTATGAGAAAAGTGAAATATGTAAAAATAATGTGATTTTTGCTTAAAAGTTGCTTAACATTTTTTACCCTCATATAGAAATACTGATTATTCAAAAGCTATATTGTAATAAGTCATATACAACATGCATTCGTTTATAATAAGCACCCCTAACTTTCAGCTGCAAAATTCTGGAAAAAACATTTCATGTATAATAAGCATTGACATTTTGAAATTTGTGGCAGCAAAATTCATACAAAATTTAACATTTGTCCAACTTTTTATCTCATTTCTATTGACAAAAATAAGAATTTATAGAATTTATATGATGTTTCTAAGCATAGAATTTACTCAATATTTACTGCAAAGGCCAGGACATATTCACTCAAAAATGTAAAAAAACTTATGGAGAAAATAAGTTCACAATAGAAGAAACAAATTATAAGCTAACACATATTCAAGTAGCTATTTTTCTGTAATGGTATAGAACAGAAATGTTTGTTACACATTAGTAAGTTTGGACAATAGATATAAGTTACTTTTGATCATGCCACCCTGAATATGGCAACACATGTGACTGAAAAAAAATGTAATATTTAGTTCCTGTGTATAAAGTGCACAGCTAGCTTATAGACTTAAATATCTAGAAAAAAGTGTGCATTGTACATAATAATTACCGTATTCATTCAATATTTGTGCCAAATTTCTGCTAATATTAAATTTTGTCACTTGCTTTAAATTGTATTTAGATTTCAACTTTTATATTTGACATTTCAATCTGAAAAAATTGTCTAAAAATATAAATTAATTGGATTAGTGAAATGATTATGATATGACGATATCTTTCTGCATTATAGGAAAATATTTTTCTGCATTTTTAGGGATCTAATGTACTAACACAAAATTTATGGTTTTCTTCATCTTGCTGGAAGCAGTGTATAGCTGTAATGATTGCCAAAAGCCATTTTTGACCATCTTTGCTTTTACCGTTTGTTACCAATTTCTATTTTAAGAGTAGCAATTTTTTTATATTCAAAAACTGATTATCAAAAATAATTTGCTTGAGCACAGATTATCAAATATTTTGCCTGTAACAGAAATAATGAATTGGTTTATTGTTATTCTGTAGTTTTTATATTCTAGGAAATAATGAACAACTCTAACTAAAAAAATAACAAGTTGATCAATTGAATTAAAATAATTCTGACAAAATTTCACCTCTCACATTTAAAACTGTCATTTACCTAATTTTATTTCATTTTGTAAATTACATATATGAAAATGCTAACTAAAATAAAGTGGAATTTTAAAAAATTTATGTCAAGGAAAATATTGAACCACTTTATAGATAATTAATCAATTATAGGAAATTAAACTTCCAAAAGTGATCAGGTTGCATTGGGCAAATGATAGCAATTAGATATAAATTAAAGAAAGCTGAATAAATCAGTTTGTAAACTTTAAAGATTATTAGGAAATAACTTGAAAGTAGAAAGATTAAACATTTCTGTATTTAAGTAAGGTTTTGAAGAAATTTTGATTTATGAGAAAATCTGATTTATGAGAAAAGGAAGTTAATATAGAGAATTAAATTGGTGTGTGTTGGGTGGTTTGCTGGATATTTTGCTCCCACAATTTATGTTGGCTCATAATTGAAAAGTAAACGATGTAAACAACGTCGACAAAAGAACATTGAAAACAAAGCAATACAAACAAAAACAAATTTATATATCAACAAGCACATAAAAATGAAACATTACAAAACATTACAAATATTCTAATATAGCTTGTTAAATATTCCTCTGTGTGTGTGTGTGTGTGTGTGTGTGTGTGTGTGTGTGTGTGTGTGTGACTAACATGAATATTATGTTGAAAGACTAAATATTAAAAGTGTCCTATAGACTATAAATGTATTTTAGAAAGATGTGTTTTCTCCCCTGTTGGTCGTTTGTCTCTTTTGGGATTTGATGAAATGTTTGAGGCTGTGTTCAAGACTGGAACAAGTCAAGCCAAAAGGGCAGAACAGGAAAGAAAAAGGTCGCAGAGTATATACACACCCATGTTACGTGTATTGAGCTAAGTATTTATGTCATAGGCACAATTATACTAATGCCAGTACAATTACAGCATAGACAAATATCAATCACAATCAAACATAACCAAAAGAATATCATTAGAAGAAATGAAATTGCACCTCTATAATTGTGAACCAGGCTGTGACTGTGCCTTCCATAAATGGAGGTACAAGGACTAAAAGGGCTAGTTGAAGCTGCTCCTGATAGATAGGCTGTACCATTAGTCATTGCAGCTCTAGGCTGTTAGACTGGTACTGCTGCTGGTCGTCACTGCTCCAGGCTATTAGACTAGTTGTAACACTGGTCATTGTTGCTCCAAGTTGTTAGGCTGGCTGTGCCACTGGTCAATGCTGCTCCATGCTGTTGAAAAGGCTGCTCAAAGCTATTAAACTGGCTGGGCCACTGGTCATGGGTCCTCTGAGTTGTGTCACTGGTCGTTGTAACTCACGTCTGTTAGACTGGTTGTGCCGCTGATCATTGCTATTCCAAGCTGTTAGACTGGTGGTGCCGCTGGTCATTGCTGTTCCATCTTGTTAGACTAGTTGTGCTGCTGGTCATTGCAGCTTCAGGCTGTGGCGCTGGTCATTGCTGACTCATACTGTTAGGCTGGCTGTGCCAGTGGTCATTACTGCTCCGGGCTGTTAGATGGGCTGTGCCACAAGTCAATACTTTTGGTCGTTGATTCTCCAGACTGATAGATTGGCTGTGCTACTAGTTTTTGCTGCTCTGGGCTGTTAGGCTCGCTGTGTCACTTATTATTTCTCTTCCTTGCCAAGTTTTTGTCCATCCCATTATTCACAATCAAATGTGGGATTGACATGTTTATTGGTTCCGCAATATATGGATTCTGAAATTAATTTCAATATTGTTCATTATAATTCAGAGCCTGATAATTTTGAATTTGTAAAGTTGATATTGTTATCCAATCTTAAAAAGAAATAAATTCTTAAAAGGTGGCTAGAGTGAATTTATAGCAGAGTTGTCTTTGCTTGCTGACCCAACAAACTTTTAATAAGTGAAGTGACACAGGAAAAACAAGGATAACGAAACGAGATATGTTACTACAAAGTTGCCAGGTTTATTATTTCGAGATAAATTTGATAAGGTTAATAAATTCAAAGTGTTTCGAAGGTCTCTGGTGGTGGAGCTAAAGATTCCTCGTCGGTCCGAGCAATGTCCACTGCTCGCGGATGGGTGTCCTTAATGTGTGAGGTTATCGGTTCGCAAGTTCGTCGGCCAGGGAATATGGCCTGAGTTGCTAGGTGTTGCGGTTTGTTACTCCAGTGTTGGAGCATCGGGCTGCTTGGTCTGGAACTCGCTGGTCATCTAAGCTGGATTTGTTATATAATTACGGAATGATTTTTTATATTAATCATTTTTCGTTAATTATATTTTATCATTCAGTTTGGTTGGGCTTTGAGCTATTCGGCTCTTAGTTCAGGTGCACAGACATTGGGTACAGTTTACGCTCGTGCGCAGAGGATATGATAATCACAATTGTCATAATAAACCTCAGGAAATGGAGCTGGACTGTGAATGACGTCATGCCCGGAAGCCATAGACTGAGAATTTGGAGATTTTGAAAAAGAAATCAGTTGGGACTCGACTGTGGGCCAGTCGAGTTGGTAGTTTACTGGGGACCAGTCCAGTTGGTTGTCAAATGGGGACCAGTCGAGTTAGAAGGTTGACTTTGGGCCATGTAGACAGGCACTGGGGTTGTCTGTCTCAATGGCAGACAGTTGAGAAGTTGAATTAAGACCATGGTGTTGAGAAGTTGAAGTCTGACCATGGAGTTCTGCAGATCTCTACCGACAGAGATTTTAAACACTACGGGATGCGCAGCGCGTTTGTTGGGCCCAACCTGGCATTTGGTAGTTTTGTTTGTATAGAATGATTACGAAAGACTTTTAAGAATTGTGTCTCTCTCTCCCCGTGTCGAAGAACCGAACTCAGAAGTCAAGAAGTTAATAAACGTTCGTACCTGAACAATAGTGAGTTCGCCTGTTAATGTGTTGTGTATTTCCCTGTATTTGAATTTGTACATGTACCGTTGGATTGAGATATCATTATGATTATGATGTGGGTATACAACAGATTGGCGAAAAAGAATTTCTTGGCTAGAGAAGAGCAGTTTTAAGTAGTTGTGCCTGAAAACAACATTTGGAAGTAGCTGGACTGCTAAAGTCAAAAGGTGTGGCTAGAAAAATCTGGAACTCGACAAGTCATACAAGGAAAAGTAACAGTCTAATCTTTTCATCTCAGGCCAGGCCCGCTACCCTTCAGGCGATGTCACCTGTGACTTGGTTCAAGAGCGAAGCTGGTCGTTTCTCTGCCGACTTAAAATGTATTAGATTTTGGTAGAAATACTTCTTTTTCATTTCTGTTCTATAATGAAACTGGTCATTTTACGACCAAGAGAAGGTAGTAAATAATACTTGCTATATGTCACAGACAGAAAATATCTCCCAAACGACTCACAGAATTGATGGTCTCGGAAATAGTTTTCGGTTTGTAGAGGAAAATTCCGTTCGTTGATGACATTTGGTCGCATACCAGAGAATAGTTTTCTGTGTACGGTGGAAAATTCCGTTCGCTTACAACATTGGGTGGCCATGAATCATATATATCCCGACATGCTTAGCGAGTAGCTATAAGTTTTCAACAGACAAGACAATTCCCAATCCCCCAGCGGGAAAGTGGTGATTTTTTTCAACACCTAAATATCAAATAAGTTGGGTTAGGCTTAATGGAGAATTTAAAAAATGTCTAAAAATGGTTAGGTTAGGAATGGTTGGGGAAATCAATAAGACCACTTTTAAGATTGGACTTTATTTACATATTTTTGTCGAAACTTATCTCTGAATTGTGAATGTAAATCCTAAATTTCTCTCTATTTTTTTAACATTACTATGTAGAGAAGAGGAAAATCTCTTATTTTGGTTTGGCGCACAATTTAATTCAACACTGAATTTCACCCAATCAGGATGACTTATCCTATTCAGCCCGGACCTTCATTTCCGGCTAGCAAAACGGGTGAGCGGCCAAACCCAGTCTCTTCAGCGTGAGACGGCGACCAGAACAGACGTTCGTCTGGTCCCTGCTTAGCGTTGCCTTTTAGCTAGACAAGCCACCCAGTGTGGACATCTCACTGTGGCTTTAACACTAGCAGCAGCAACATGGACACTCAACGAGGGAACCATCTAATTTATGGATTTCTTACAAGGAATCCCAGTTGAATATGAATTGGATGCATTCAGCATGCCTTCCACAGGCACTACTTCACATCACCCCAAAAATTGGCTATGTCGATCCGAGCGTAACTCCGCTCTCGACACACTAGTCACCTTTTCACTTCTGGTCCATATGAATGGAGATAACACATACTCTCCCCAAAAATACCAGACACACAAAAATACACGGTGACTCTAAACACAATCCCTCACACGTCCAGTAACACGCTGTCATCTCAACATCCCGCTAAGCCATTTCGCCTCCAACACTAACAAGCCTAAACACCACGAGTCTTGCAGCACCAAAAGCAAACCATATTCAAAGCTGCAAATAAAAACTTTCTTTGTTGTGTTGTTAAAGAAAAGTTTCGTAATTCATTTGTGTTGCCTAAAAAAATATAGTGTTAGGGAAATTAACAATTTCCCGAACTACATCAAACTTGTGGGATTATCTCTCTCGTCTACAAAAGACGTTTTCTAAGGACCAATATCAAAGCAGCTTATAATAGGGCAAAAGTATCAAACTCTCTCTTACTTTGAAACAAGACCCGGTTTTTAATCTTCTATGACTGGGACATTTTTGTCCCCAACAACCTCGTGTCCCACTGAACACGACAACATAGAATCGTATACATCCCACAGCCCTTAATTTATATGGACACACACACACACACACAGTGGTATAATTCATTTTACACAACCAACAACTAACAAACGCTTCTTAGATATGTAAATATTTACCCAAAACTTCTTTTAGAATTTACAAACATGTCCGGGATGTTGCGACATGTGTCGGGTGTATAAAACAAAATTTTGGATCGTTCGTGTTCCTCGCAAATAATTTCCCTAACAAAAAACAAAACCAAAACCTGAATAACTTTAAAATAAAGATTTATCATTCAGATTGAATGATATGCAAAGGAAACTCACAATGTTGAAGAAAGTACGATCAGTGTAATTAATGTTGTTGTTGTTGTGTTCGCTCGTGTTCGCTCGCTTGTGTTCGCTCGCTTGTTGAGCGTTTAATTTCCATAGTAGCAAACTCCTTTTTTAATGGTGGTAGAAGAAAGGGTAATATGACTTTGCTTGGCAGCGTGGCGCCTCTCAGGGTTTGGTGAAGTAAGGAAACAGTTTAGTGGCGTGGCTCCTTTTACTCGGCAGCGGCGATGTGTTTGGAATTGATTCATCACTTTATTTTATAACCTGTAAGTGGATCAAAACGGGTATGAATTTTTTTTTTTTGAGGGGAAAATACTCGATTGGTTTAAAAATATGTGAGCGCGAATTTTGTGCATGAGATTTTGATCTTTTTTTTTTTCTAGAATGTTCTTAGTTGTTTCCTCTGCTGATTGGTTTAAAGATATGTGTATGTAAATAAAATTTACGCTACACTTACTCCCCTTCCGGATTAATATTTATCAAATATTAAATAAAAATTTAACATGTGCGATTCTTGGCTTTTACTAGGGGAAACGCACGAACCTGGTGAGGCGGCGGATTGGTCTGCAAGACTTAGTGCGCAGTTGGAGTGTACTTGCGGGTGCCCTGTTTGTAGCTGAAGGTGTTTGTGGTGATGTGGGTGGTGGGGTATGAGGTTAGATTGGTGGTGATTCGGCGGAAACTTCTTCGATGACTGCTTTTTTAAGTCGATTGACAGAAACTGCATTTTGTTTCTCGTTCATGTCCAGTATGAAATATTTGGCGTGTTTCCGGAGTACTTGGTAAGGACCAAAATATGGTGGTCGAAGACTCGTTGGTACGCCGTCATTGCGTACGAATACATGGGTCCATTGGTTGATGTCCAAAGGGACATGTGTTTTTACACTCTGTGGACGTGGATGTATGTGTAATGGACGTGACATGAATTCTCATTTGCGCTGCACGTAGTTCGTCGGGTCCGGAACATTGTGTGGTGAGATGGGTGCAACCATTTGGTCAGGTAGAGTCAGTGTCGTACCATACAGCAGCTCTGCAGGCGCATGTCGAATGTCTTCTTTGATAGAAGCACGGATACCGAGGAGGACGAAAGGGAGCTACTCCATCCAATTGGTACTATTAGGGTAGGCCTTGAGTACAGCCTTTAGTTGACGATGGAATCGTTCAACCATGCCGTTGGCTGCTGGGTGGTATGCTGTTGTGCGAATGTGTTTGCATCCAAGCAGGCAAGTTAGCTCTGTGAGAGTCAAATTGCCGTCCTCTATCCGTAGGCAGAAAAGAGTGCGGAAAGAGATGTTTGAAAAAAATCTCCTGTGGGTATTTAAAAATACACTAATGAGATTTTTTCAAATATCTTTCTGGATTTTGTTGTTCAGTTCATTTTTGTATTCATTCTACATTATGAGCATAAAACCCTCTCTAATTATGTAGAATCATAACTTTAAAACTATGTTTGATATAAACAACACTTGTGGCTGTTTGTAAAATCATTTATGCTTTTTCGACGTTACAATTATCGAAATAGTTTCAGTAGACTGACCACACACACACACACACACACACATATATATATATATATATATATATATATATATATATATATATTTACATATACAGCTGGCATATCGTATTTCTATTGTTTCATTTCAAGCATACAGATGCTATTTTGATAATTGCAACCACAGAAAAAGCATTAATTGGTCTACATATTGCCACAAGTTTTGGTTTTCTATTTAACATAGTCATAAAGATATCCTTATACATAACCAGGAAAAATTTTATGCTCACTGTTTATTAAGTTTGCCCTGGAAATAAGATATTTTATTGTTGATTATGTAACCATTGGTCATGTGACATTTCAAGAAGCGAGTTCTACCGCTTTTTGGCTGCAGACATCCGTCGGAGAATAACCCTTTCTCTTATGTCTCCACTTTGTGACAAGCACGGGCACGCAGACTATCTTCTGTGAATTTTCCCTACACCAGGAAACCATGAGTGTTTAACTTCTCCTATGTTGCACTTCTTGTTCTTTGGAACAGCTTTTGTAACCTTTTTTATAGTTTGGGACATTTAACAGGATTTATAATTATGTGCAAATATATGTATATAAAATATATGTTATTTTAATCAAAATGGACTTTGCTTTTCCTTACCGAAATATTCTGTGTTTGGGTATCATTTAGATAGCCTAATGTATTATAGAAAAAGGCTGGTGGTAGTCTCTGTTAATACCACGCACTATAAATTCTTATAGTTGGTGGTAGGCTTGTGATATGTCAGTTTTGCAAAAAAAATTCATACTTGATTAGTTGGAAACACTGATGCTCAATAACAGGTTTGTTTTATACATCTAAATTCTTGTAGTCTCTTTAGGCTCTCCCCTATCCTGTTATGGATTTGGGATCCATGTGAAGGGTTAATGAGCAGGTTAATTTTGGATGATTCCTGCTTGAAGTAGTGCTTTTGCAGCGTTAAATTTTTCTTGAGACAGTTGTCTTACTTTAGCATTGGTGGGTGAACTGTCTTCTGTAGCAATATACCATTGACAAGGCTATATTAGGAGCTTTTGTTTTTGGTGTGAGTGAGGTCAGCAGGTCTCAGAATAAAGATTGTACAATTTCTGGGAGGATGTTATTGTAGTTAATTACTATTTGGTATCCCTCAATGTACTCACCCTATTGGTAGTATGGGTAGTACAACGTCTATCCTTTCAAACATAAGTGATCTAAAATCTTTTGAAATTTCTTGCCTCAATATAATCCCAATTGCTATCCTTGAGAGCTTGAAAAGTAGAAGATAGGCTTCATACAGGGACATTTATAATTAATAATTAATCTTATTTCAAGATTTGAAAATTAAATTTACAAAATTTTAAAATTTAGAATTTTAATGAATATATATGAACAGCTAAATAACTTAATTAATAAAGTTATTATTTCTTGACATCTAGTCTTTGTTTTAATGAGTCTGTGCTGATTTGAAAAAAATCAAACCAATCATTATACTTTTTGAACAGTAGTTTTTGGTATAACAGGATTGTATGTTATACTCATCAGATTTATATCCATACTAAACTGAAAATTTATCGGAAGAAGGATTTAAAGATAAGGAGGACATTAAAAGAAATAAAATTGTGCAATTTAACATCATATCAAAAGAGGAATTTCAGAAGTGCTTTGACCCATGGAAAACTACTGGAGTGTGTTGAATGCTAAGGGAACCATTTTGAGAAAAATGAATGCTTCATTCATTATGCATTTCTGTCTTTGTAAATAGAGCTTCAGTCTCAATTCTTTTTGACCATGCATTGTACACAAATGCTCTAACTTTGAAACAAAGAAATTTCCAGTTCAATTTGCAACTGAATAATAATTTTGTGGGACCTATGTTATGAACATTATTTTTTGATCACCAATACCTAAATTTTCACTATAACAGCAATGATTATAAAATTCTAATTAGAATCTTTCACCCCATCCTAAATAGAAGCATTTATATCATCATGGATAAAATTGAAACAGATATGAACAATTTCACAGTCCAAAAATACTGCTGGTGAGAATTTGCAAGTAACTGGACTGATGCAAAAGCTGCAGGGACTGCTGCAGCAGTATGAATTATATTGGAGTAATTGGTATGAGGTTAATCATTGGCATTTAAAAATGATCAGGGATAATTAGAAGTTCAAAGTGAGTGAGTTGAGGATAAAGAAAGGGTATCTAACTAACATTTAAGCTTCTGACATTCCTAAGGCATATTTTTAATCATGATGTTCTTCAGTCATCATCAACTGAAAAAGTACACATGGTCAGATAATATCCCATAATCATTATTATGCATAGAAAGGAAATGAAACTCAGAATTGTTACAGTGAAAATCAAATTAAACCAAAAACAGTTAAGTATATTAGAGAGGAAAGTATATTAGAGAGAGAGAAAGAGTGTGTGTGTGTGTGTGTGTGTGTGTGATAGAGAGAGTGTGTGCGTGTGTGTGTATGTAAGTGAGGGAGAGAGAGAGAGTGGTTGTGTGTGTGTATGTGTGTGCACGCACATGTGTGTGCATGAGAGAGAGAGAGAGAGAGAGAGAGAGTATGTGTGAGTATGTGAGAGAGAAAGAGAGAGAGGTTGTGTGTGTGTGTGTGTGTGTGTGTGTGTGTGTGTGTGTGTGTGTGTGTGTGTGTGTGTGCATGCACATGTGTATGGAGAGAGAGAGAGAGAGAGAGAGAGAGAGAGAGTATGTGTGAGTCTGTGCGAGAGAAAAAGAGAGAGGTTGTGTGTGTATGTGTGTGCATGCACGTGTGTGTGTGTGTGTGTGTGATTTAGGTTATAATCTGTATATATCTGTATCATAACTAGACAACACATGAACAGTGGTTAACTATGATATCAATGTTTTTATTTACAAAAAAGAAAAGGCTTTAGCCTTTCATAGAAATCTTTATCATTTTAAGAAATTGGATGATTAGCATACATGTAGGTACCACCAAATTATCATCCAGTTGCAAATTGTACTGGAAATTACTTTATTTTCTAAGAGCATTTTTAGCATATTACACTAATGAGAATATTACTATCATGTGCTGTTTTTGCTGAGTCATAGTTTAATACGTGCTAATATAATTAGAATTTTCAGATAGCTGATCAAATTTGTGTTTGTATGTTGTGATAAAAATAAAAATGTCAATGATATTTTTTTCTGCATGAACATGTTTAAATGCTCCAAATTAAAGGATGAAGCAATTTCTTATAAGTTTTCCAACTTAATAATAGTGTGGGATATGTATCTGTGCTTACACATATCAAAATTATTTTTGTGTGAAATAATCATTAAATGTTATAAAAAAAAAGAACACAGTGAGTTCATGGCTCATCTTTGATATTTGCTGGTCTGGTATAATGACATTTCAAACTTCAATTAAATGCTTATTCAGACTTTATTTGAATTTAAAGCATTGATATGAGAGTCATTCATAAATGTATTCAATTCTAAATGTGTATGTCTTAAGATTCCATTAATTCTTATATGAGGATGTACTTTAAAATGCGATTTTGGCTTAACAAAAAAATCAACAACTTTTCTTTTGATTAATGTGTATTGATTTATTCATAACTGTGAATGTTTGAGCATAGATGTACAAACAAGTAAAATATGATATGCAAATACATTTAGATATATCCATGAATTTGTGTATGTAAATATACTCAGGTAAGTATACATATAAGTATGTACAAGTAAGATTACACATACACGGTCTGTGTTTATATCAATGTGTACACTAATGTGAATGCTGCATTAGTTGATATATCTATGCACATGTATTAGTATGATAATATGTTAATATTTACACACAGATATGTGTATGTATATATTTGTGCATTTGTGTGTGTGTGTGTGTGTGTGTGTGTGTGTGTATTTTAATACATTTATGTATGTAAGTGTGCTTTGGTTTTGGTTTTTCTGTAAATAACTTACTCCTGCAAAGGCTAAGTAACTCCTCTCTTTTTCCCAAAGCCACTTAGGCTGCTACAGCTTAAAGGTTATTTTATTCTGAGTCTCAAAGACTCATTTTAATAAACCATTTCTATTTGCTGCATTTTTGTCTTCTTTTTGTTTTCCATGTCATAATTTTTTATTGTCAACTAAAATTTTTTATTTATTTTCCATTCAATTTTGTCTTCTCTCTATTTCTATATCTTTACAGTTTTGTAAATTTTGTAGGATGTTTTTCTTATAAAACACTTTTGTCAATTTCCAATAGCATGATTCATTTTGTGAACATCTTACATCCTGATCTGAAAGATATTTGCTTTAAAAAGACAGAAAAATATTCCCATTAAAACATTTTCAATATGACAGAAAAAATGACAGACTTTATCTGTTCTCTCAAATATAAGCTCTATATACAAAATCCTTTATAGTAAAACCCACTTGAAATAAAACATGTACTTGAATTTTTCTTCTTTATTTTGCTGTCAGTATTACACTCTGGAGACAGTCAAAAGATAGTCATCTCTCCATAAATATATACACAAAAATGATATTGAAGGGTAACAATGGAAATGATGGTCTATGCTTGTGCTTACACATGCACCACTCTCTCAGTATCAACAGCTGTGGTCCAGTGACAAACATAAACAAAATGTGTGGCAGCTACATCAAATGTATTTGTTATCATCATGGAGTTTAAGTGATCCAAAAATTGTTATGAGCCATAGAAAGTGGGAACTCTTAATGTTAGTTTTCATTTTGCTACAAAGCAGATCTGGATTGGCAACCACAATGATACCTAATGCCTTTCACACCAAAAAAGTATTAATATGCCTATTGATAGATTTTACTTTTTATCCTGTTCAGTATCTATTTTGCCAGGTCAGCCTCTTTCTCTCTTCCTCTCTATTTCTCTCTCACTCTCTCTCTCTCTCTTACACATGTATAACTAAACTTCACATTATGTTGTGCTGTATATTATTTTTTAATCATCCAAATTCTTGATATAACAGAGATAACTATGAAATGCTAATTGGAATTCTTTAGTCCTTCCAAAGTAGAAGCCTTAATATAATCAGCAAATGATTGTGCATTGTCTTTGTCAGATCAGCCTGATAGAGAGCTAGTTTAGTTGCAAACAGACATTATTGGGTTATATGGTACTCAGCAGCTCTTCAAATTCTTTATGCTTTGAAGTTGATTAAAAAAATCTGTCTTATCAATGATACCTAATCTTTGTGCCAAAACAGCCTTATGTCCATGGCTTATGCATAATAAATCTATGGGTCTGCCATCAAAAGTTGTACTTCATTATTGCAGTGAACACAGTGAAGTCAGAGTCAGTTCTTATTGTCTGAAGTGTCTTAAAAGAAACGATCAAGGAAATTGAGCAATTTTTATCCTTATCCACAAAAGATTCTTTGCATTAAACGTGACCTTGTGATATATTTCATCTTGGAGGGGAAGGAAATTTGTAATGATTCATTAAAAGTTGGCTTTTCAACAGGATATTTTTAGGTTTTAAATCAGTTGTAATATATTGAACTAAAAAGGAATGGAAGCAAAAGTTTGGCAGTAAAGATATTGACCTGTTTCATGCATAAGAAAGAGAAAAACCTGAAGATATTAATCAATTATCTTTGAAGATCTTGCAAAATATGGCAGATGCTAAAGCATGGTTTGACTAAAAACAGTGTCAAGGCATACTGTTCTTTAAAATACCTTACTGGAAAGTAAAAGACTAATCTTCTTTATTTTTCAGATTAACAACCCAGACTGAAATCAGCTGAACAATGATGACCTTTAATATGTGTAAAAACATTCCGTTCATGTTTGCCTGTCAAAATTCATATTCAGTGGAGTAATCTTGGATAATTACATGTGTATCACAAAATTGGAAGACTAGATCAAATTCTATATCAAACTTCTGGACAATTTGTCAGAAACCTTTATCAGGTTAAGACAAGATTATAATTTTTTCCCTATGTACAGTTTTTTAGGTGGTATAAGGAATTTTTTAATAGGTAAGATTCTGGAATATGAACCTAATTCTGGTCAACCAGATATTTCATGAATTAAAAAAATGTAGCAATAGAGAAAACTCTCATCAGATCTGATGGTGAGAATGATTAATGCTGAATAAACATTGAGCAGCTGATTTTCTATCAGAGTTGCCAACCTGAAAAATAAAAGAATCAGTCTTATTTCTTTCTAGATTCACTCTCGATGAATAAGTTTTTATGGGTTGTTTAATCCCAAATCCTGTTATATATATATGTATATATATAATTTGTAAGTGAATAGTTTGCAGGTAACTATATTTTTGAATGAGTTATTAGAACTCATTTGTTAGTGTACTGTTAAATGGTCACAAGTATTCCTGTTGGATATTGACTGGAAGATTCCTTTGAAATACCGCATAAGTTGAGTGGGTGGCATGACATGAAGTGCACCTGTTTCCTAAAGCAAACAGGACGCAGGTTTTTCTCCAGCGGAAATTCCACATAAATAGCATAGGTGGCATGTTAGAAAGAGGTGTGTCCTCATGCAACGTGTAGACGGGGAGAGACCCCGAGGAATTGCATAGGCGTCCAGAAAATTATATAAATCAGGAAGATTTCGATCCAGGCTGAACGAAGCAGAAAGGTAGAGAGGTTTCACTGAAGAACAGCACTGTCACCCCTATGTGTGAGTGCATCTCGGTCTCTCTCTCTCTCTCTCTCTCTCTCTCTCTCTCTCTCTCTCTCTCTCTCTCGCTCTCTCTCTCTCTCTCATATATATATACATTTCGGGTAATGAAAGGAAAAGAAAAGTAGCAGATTATATTTTTATACATCAACGTGATTGTCTTTCTCGGCCATACATTTTCGAATCAGATGTCATCGACGCATTTGATAAAGAACCAAAGTGCCATAAATGACAAAAACGGACAAAAAAGAAAAAATTGGAATGTAACTTTTGCTTTTGCCTTACGTGATTTCTGCTCTTTTTGACGAATTCATCTATTTAAAAAATTGTTATATAGAACCACGCATTTTTCCTGAGTTGTTTCAAGGGCTAACTGTTGAGTTAAGAAATGTGACGTTTGGTGACGAACACGCTAAGAAGAGAGTCATTTTTAAGAAATATACGTCCATTGGTTTGTAGACAAGATGGTGATTACAAGACGTGACTAGAGAATATGCAGTGCTATTTTATAGTTGTACGGTATCGAAGGAAGATGAACGTCAGGCAGCCTTTCTTACAACGGAGGGAGCAGTCAGACAATTCGCTTTTAGATTAATATCAAACAACACCCAGCTTACATGGGATGAACTAAGAGTAGCTTTAGAAGAATATTATGAAGAAGTGACCGACCCCAATGCTCGCATAGTCGAGTTAGTTAATATTAAGCAGGGAAGAACGTAGGGAACCCAGGACTTCATGCTGCGAGTAGTACGTCTGGCAGGAAGTGCATACATGGGGACCGACGGGTGAAATCAATTAGTTACAAAACTAGTGTTAGAGTTTTTTAATCGAAGGCCTAAAGGGTTCGGGACATTAAGATGGCCGTGATGAAGAATGAACTATAAACTTTGGAGGGAGCTTATCAGAAAACTCTTTGAATTAAAGGGGAAACCTGGCTCGATGCAAGAGCCGAATGTGAAGATGAGCAAATCGAGATTTGCCACTCTAGAAGGCGAATACCAATAGAAGCCGTAAGTCTAGCTTAATCCGAAAAGGATCTGGGTAGACGTATGGAAAAGTATAAGAAAGAAAGTAGCAATGGGCCAAGACACAAACTTCGTGAAAAGGAAAAAAGTGAGGTTGTTGTTCGGTGTTGGCATTGTGGAAAAGAGAGTCATATACAGAAATTCTGTATAAATCAAGCTCCTGGAAACGACCGGAGTCCGTTCGTGAG
Source organism: Sepioteuthis lessoniana (assembly GCA_963585895.1). Lineage (NCBI taxonomy): Eukaryota > Metazoa > Mollusca > Cephalopoda > Myopsida > Loliginidae > Sepioteuthis > Sepioteuthis lessoniana. The sequence continues at coordinate 75,582,695 of OY757907.1, forward strand.
ACGCCCAACGAATGGGACAAGATGGTTCCGACGCACATAGTTGGTAATATGGGCGCACCAAATTGGAGAAATTTTGACACTGAGCAACAGAGCTGGTTCTCTGCAGCATACCAACAAAGCTGCTTTGTTTCATTACCTTCAAGTGAAGTTTCCAAACATGAAAATTAAAATTCCACAAAATACAGCACTGATCTTAGATGGGATGGCAATAATTCAGCAGCTAGCAGATCATGTTACAGAAATGTTTGGTGATCTGAATATTTATATTTTTAGATATACAATCAAGCTTGCTTCCTTTTATATATAATCAAGAGTTGAGTTTGTATATGATAAGTGCAATCCTTAGAGCATTAAAGATTCTGAAAGACGATGACGTTCGATTTCCCTTGACTATTTTTTTGCGTGCTCTTAATGAGAATTAGAAAACACCAATCCAGTTTCGGAAATTCCTCATGTCTGGCAAAACAAAGAATCTCTTGTTCTATTTATGGTGATGCAATGGGAGAAATTAGCACCAGAAGAATTCCATGGAAAAACTATGTTTTTTGAGCCAAAGATGTTTTATGTTGTCTCCTTAAAATGACATGAATAAAGTGGTCACAGAAACTTTGCAAAAATTAAGTACTGATCATGAGAAACTAGAAACTCTTTTCTTGCCTTATATAAAGCATGCATCAACTGCTTTCCTCAACAACGAGAATTAAATTCTAACTTGTATGTGGCGGCTAGAACTAGTAGATGATCTTGTTTGATCTCTGTTCGATCAGTTGGAGAGAAATGTGGACCAGTTGTTTCAAGTGCTCTGTTCTCTCTGCATGCATTTACTGGCTGTGATAGTGTTTGTTGTTTTAAGGGAAAGGGGAAAATAAAATCTTTTAAGTTGATGAAAGAAACAGAGGAGTTTGGGCATACTTTCAAATTCCTAGGTTGCGACATAAATTTGACCAAAGATTTGTTCCAGCAACTTGAAACATTTTGTGCTGTATATTTGGATAGAGAAATGTTTCTTCTGTTAATGCTGCTCATTTCAAGATCTTTCAAACAACTCGCAAATTTAATAGTACATTACCACCTTGCCAAAATAGTTATTGGTTACACGCAAGAAGGGCAAAATAGCGGGTTGCTATTTGGTGTCAATGTTTTCACGTCAATATTAATGCTCCCTCTCCAAAAATTAATGGCTAGAAATGTGAAGATCAGAGATTAGTTGTCCAATGGAGTAGCCTTCCAACAACCCCATCTAGATTGAACAACCTTGTAAAGTGCAATTGTAAGAACAGCTGTGACTCCTGGCGTTGTTCATGTGTTCGTCAAATCCTACCTTGTATTGACCTTTGCTAATGTGTGGCCTGTTCTAATATACTTAAAGAAAATAAGGATAATGAAATGCTGCAGCATAATGATTTTGACTCCTCAGAGGATCAATGATATTTGTAAAGATGAGCTTGCAAGATCAGAGGACAATAAATCACATTTTATTTCCTTTTCAAATGTTGTGTTCCAAGATAACAATCCTCTCAACATAATAACTGAAAGAAAACTCAACCTATTTGCATTATTCTTTTATATATAGTCCAAGTTAGTCTAAACATCCATATTTTTGTATCAACTAATGTGTGGGTGCGACAAAATTACATAAAAAACTAAATGGCGGTACAAAAGGAAGGAAAAGAATTTTATCACCACAAGTATTTGAAAACAGCTTTTCCTTGTATAATTTTTGGAAGGTACAAGGTTTGGAAACATATGTAAAGGCTTTTCATCTTCTTTATCAAACGAATATAAATTGTATTGTTATTATGAGAATATTTACAATTTGAGAATCTGATTCGAATAGGCTTTTCACGGCTCATTTTATTTGTTAAAAATCCCTGATTAAGGCAATTAACACATGATTCAAGAGCACAGACTTATCAGCTTCTTAAATACGCTTAAGTGTGTTAAACAGCCTGTTTAAACTTTATTTTACATAAAGTAAGCCATAAAAATGGACTTTTCAGTAAATTTCACACCCTGTAGTATCTCCATTTTTTTGAAGTAGTGCGCACACTTACAACGGAGATATCTTCTGATTTGAAATCAGCACAAAAAATACTCCTAGAAATAGTTGGAATTTTCTCATATGAATAAAATTTCCACGGAACTAAAAAACTAAGCCCTTTTTAAACCTCGGACCTATAGCCTAGTTGATGAAATAATACAGGCAGATATAATGAAAAGGTCCAACAGTCCGTCGGGTTTTCCAATAGTTTTAGTTGAAAAGAAATGTTGTAGTAAGAGATTATGTGTTTACTTCAGAGCACTTAATAAAATTACAAAAAAAAATTCGTTTGAGCGCGCCCAGTTATTTAAGACGTACTAGCATCACTAGAGTCAGCAAGGTATTTTTCTATGTTATATTTAAAATCAGAGTACTAACAAGTTAAACTGCATGAAAATGACAAAGAGAAAAGTGCATTCATTTGGCACCGAAGTTTGTTTCATTTCAATTTGATGCTATTTGGTTTCGCAAATGCACACGGTATCTTCCAGGAATTGATGTCAGTTGTGTTACAGGATTTGAAGGACTTTGCTCTCGCGTATCTTGATGATATTTTGATATTTTCTGATACAGGGGATGACCATTTGAAACACATGGAGTTTTAAATAGTTTACAAAAACATAATCTAAGATTGAAACTCTCAAAGTGTGAGTTTTTTGAGAAAGAGACCCAATACATAGGTAAAGGGAAATGGGATACAGTTTTGATAAAGTTTCAGCTACACCAGCAGTTTTGACTACAATCACTATCAGGCAGGTGAGAGCTTTCATTGGAATGACCTCATACCATTGATGCTTTATTAAAAGATTTTCTGATATTGCTGAATCCCTCATTAAACTAACGAGGAAGATGTATGTTTCCAGTGGGAGCGCTTTCGACAGCTTAAAGAAGCTTGCTGAGATGGCGATACTTGGTTATAACGACTCAAATAAGAATTATAGGCTTTATACTAATGCGTCAGATCAATCTATTGGTGTATATTTGTCCCACCTGGTTTAACCAGGTGGGACAAAAAGAAGAAAGAAGTTGAAAAGCCAATTTATTTCTTATCCCATCAGTGAAGTGATACGTTGACAAGGTGGTCAACCATGGAGAAAGAGGATTATGCAATACATTATACCCTTCAAAACCTAAGCCACAATCTAAACAGATAATTTATGATCTGTTTACATTGTTCTAGAGGTTTACCTCTAGAACATTTATTAAATTCACCCATACAAAGTAAGAAAATACAGACATTGTGACAAAGAGAACTCCACCCCACCCCCAGACTGATTGATTAATTAACGATTCTAAGGAAATAATTAAAGAAAATTCATATATTTTTTCTCTCTTCTTCATTTCCTATCCTATTTTATTTATTTATTTTTTTAAACTTTTCACCGACGTCCTAAGATTCGCTAAGTGGATCTTACGATAAAAACAATAATGAAATCTGTATGGTCAAGAAAGGTGAAAAAAGGTTCAAACTAAAGATGAAAACAACATAAGAGGATCTTACGATAAAAACAGTAATGAAGTCTGTGTGGTCTAGATAGGAAAAAAGTTCAAGCTAAAGATTGAGACAATATAGTGGGTTCCTCTTATTTCAAGTGTCGCTGTCTGGAAAGAATCAGCGGGGGATACTGAATCTAAACTTTAGTACCTCTTTAAACAAAGCGTCGACCATATATGCAGAAAGTTGGTCAGCATGGGCGTGCCCAGAGATAATCGAAATTCCACCCCGAGACGAGAGATCAAGAGAGACAGAGAAGGGGCCAGTATAGAACGCATCCGAGAATACTCCTAGAATTTCAGGCAAAGTCAAGATTAGTCTAGAACTAAGAGTTCAAGGCAAAAGCCGAGACGAACAAATAAGATAAAATAAATAAATTAAGATAACAAAGAAACGATAGTCGCCTCCCTTACATCTTCTGTTTGATCTGTCACATTTCCGAACGAACGAATAAATTTCGTAAGACGTTTTTTTTTTTCTTTTTTGTATTCTACACACTTCTGTAAATACATATATTGTTAGATAAAAATAATTTGTATGATACAAAAACCGAAAGCGTTGTTTTCTTTCTTCTTGTGTACTTTTGTGAACCGCGACAGGTACAATCCCAGCAGCGATTTTATTTCGGCGTGGATTCTAGCCAAGGTTGGATCGACTCCCACAGCGGAAACGATATGAGGGAGCTAAAACACCGCCATTCGGATGAAAATACACAACGTGACGAATGGTAACAGTTATCTCGGATTGGCAAGCAGTGCCAAGAAAGTGAATGCCGGCGAACATTCCCAGGCGGAGCTAGACGTATCGGCCAGGGCTGGATTCCCAATGTCAGAACATGGGCTTTAAACATGACTGGCTATGATTACAAAATACGTACCTCAAAGGTAAACATATTGTTTGTGCAGATCTCTTGTAACGTGCTGCTGATGAAAGTAAGAACAACCATGAACCTCCTGTAGATATCGACGATAGGAATAACGGAATTAGATAAATTCGAATCTCTTCGAGCCGAAAGAGTTTGCCTCATGCAAAAATGCAGAGGACTCAGCGATGACGCACAAACGACCTTCGTTGCAGGGGATAGATGTAATCAGAGAGCAGTGTTATATTCTGAGTTGTGGGCGAGAAATGCGTATGGTTGCAAAACAAAGAACGTATAGATACTCACAATAACACAGTAATGATGTTATAGAAAAATTTTATAAATAGATTAAGTACAGAGAGTAGAATGGAGAAATATGTTTACAGTTGAAGAATGAATTCAGTGGTAGTAGTCACAAAGTTCATGTACTGTACTTGTCTCGTGGTGAAGGGATAGTTACAAAGTTCCCGTGGTGAAGGGATGGTTTTCTCGGAATTAGGACAATGTTCTTAGCGGTGGCGATCGTTTGATGTATCGGATGACAGGCGCCGGACGGTGCGTAGAATCCTTAACACGGGTCGTGTGAAGGAACAAGTCTGTGGTGTAGGAACGCGACTGACTGATGATTATTTGGTCCGTCTATTTATACATTTTCTGTAGGCTCAGAACGGCAATTTTTGTGCCCCGCGGGAAGCGTTCCGATTGGATATTTATTAATGTATTTTTTTTTTTTTTGTTAATTTATCGCAAACGGAAGTTCTGCGCGGAGCCCATGCGTGAGCGACTAACTTTTCATTTTGAGTTGAGAACTCGACGTGTTAACTTCCGTTTTTTTTTTCTTTTCTTCTTTTCTTTCTTTTTGTTTTTTTCAAATCAAGGCAAGATCTCGTCTTGTAACAGCTCCCCCAGATCTTACCATGATTTGAAGTTGCTATGTTGTTAGTGCTTGCTTGCGTGCGTGTTTTTTTTTGTTTTTTTGTTTTTTTTTTGTGTTGTGTATTATTTATTTTGTTTTTTGGCACATAACGAAGTCTTTAAAGCGTGCTGGGAGTTGCCCTCGTGTTGTTCGTTTCGTTGGGTTCTGGGTATTGTCTCCGGAACTGCAGTCATTTGCGACAAGATGCTCCCCTGACGAAAGTGTAGGGAGTTGTGACAACGGGTGATGGGTAGGTTGCCGGGGTGGACAAGGAGGTAGGAGTGGTCGTGTCGACGGGTGATTGGGAATTTGGTGAGGTGGGGATAGAGCTGGAGGTGGGGGTGGTTGATGCATGTGTTGCAGGTCATTTGGTCGTGGTACGAGTCGACGGACGTGTCCACGGTGAACCCAATGCGTTTCACAGTTTTCGTTTTTCACTTGAACTACCAAACCATTCGTTTTGGTGACCTCAAAGTCACCTATCCAAGGCAGGTGAGACAAGTGGGCTGTTGCGGATTGCGGTCGGTGGAGTAGCACCTTGTCACCGACTTGTATCGGGTCTTTGAAGATGCTGCGGTTCAGTTTGGCTTCCATTTTGTGGTCAGCCTCGTTGTTCGCCAAGGCGACTCTTTGATGCACCTGTCGGAGCAAAGCGTTTATCTGCATACCGTAAGCACCTGGGTTGTTGTTAACGATGTCTTGGCAGGGGATCTTCGGTAGACCAATGTTTGGTTGGCGGCCGGTGATAATGTAATGCGGGGATGCACCAGTGGCGGTGTTGGCTGTGGCATTCATTGAGGAAACTACGGAATCGAGAACGTCCGTCCATTCACAGTTTCTGTCTTCGCAGATCATGTAAAGGGCGTTTTTTAAGGTCCGGTGTTGCCTCTCAATGTTCCCCGAGCTTTGTGGTCGCCACGGGCAGTGAAGTTCCCGGGTGATCGAGGTTAGGTCACAAAATTCCTTGTAGACCTCACCAGTGAAGTGGGTTCCTCGGTCGGAGGAGACAATGCGGGGAATCTCGCGGTGACGGAGAAAGAACTGGTAGAGTCCGCGGGCTGCGTCGATTGCGCGGTCTCTGGCACATGGTATGGCCATGAGGTGGCGGCTGAAGCTGTCTAGAATAGTAAGGATGTACCGCTTGCCCTTTGAGAGGGGCATTGAGACAAAATCTATGTAGACAAACTCGAATGGTTTTCCGCCTCTCTTGCAATGGCCCGTGGACCAGTTTCGGCGCATGCCGTAATTTCCCTTGCGTTTAGCGCAGGTTTGGCATGACTGAACATACGCCCTGATATCGCGATTTTTGAATTCCCACCAGTAGCTGGATAGGTGTTCCTGCATGCGGGAGATCCCTGAGTGGTTGACACAGTCATGGGCTTGGTGGAGATATTTTGTCCGGAGCTTGTAGGGTACTACCAGTTTTGGTGTGTTTGTAGTATCCCTGATCATCAATACAGATGTACCAGGTTCCAAGTAAAATTGGTGCATGTATTTGTTATATAGCCCGGTACGATGATCTTTGGGGTCGAGTAGGGTAGCGTCCGGTCTTGGGGTTGCCAACTGAAGAGCTCTGATGATTTTTGAAAGTGTGTCATCAGAGGCTTGTTCCGCTGCAATACCCATGTGGTCAGCTATCTCTTCAACCGGGATGGTCGATGTGGCATGAAACGCGAGGAATGCGTCGATGGCCTGCAGATGATGCTGAATGTTCCGTGTTGTGTGAGTCCCAGGGAGCAGCTGGGAGCTCTTGATTTCGTCCATGCACCAGGATGGAACGTAGATGTTTAGACTGGAGCCTTGGAGTTTGAAGCGCTTCCCTGCAGGTGTGGGGTCTACCGTAAGTTTGTCCTTGCTGTGGCCATATCTCCGACTGAGCATGTCTGCCCAGACATTCGATTCACCTTCTACATATTCCAAGACGAATTTGTAGCACGATATTTCCTCCTGCCATCGTCGTATCTTCGCATTGTTGAATTCACGTTGATCCAAGTATGTGAGAGATCGATGATCTGTGAGGACGACGAAGGGACGACTACGCAAGAAGTAATCGAATTTGGTGATGGCCCATTTTATCGCATATGCCTCGCGTTCAGTTGTAGACCAGTTGCGCTCCGTCGCGTTAAAGGTGTGTAAGGCAACTGCTATTATTTTCTTTTGGCCGTGTTTATTCTTTTGCATGAGAATGGCCCCACATGCGATATCGCTGGCGTCGGTGGTGAGGGTAAAGAGTCCGGTGAAGTCGGGGAATGAAATGATTGGTGGTGAAGCGAGGCGCTTCTTAATTTTATTGAAAGCCTTGTTGGCCCCTTCGGTCCAGACAAATGTTCGTCCGGGCTTATTTAGTTCGTTTATGGGGGCCATTGGATTGGAGAACATGTCGGTTCTGATGCTCTCGTTAAGGCGTGTCTCGATGAATTGCCGAATCCATACGAGACGTCCGATGAGACTTTGTAGTTCTTTTCTCGTTGTCGGGGGTTTCATGTCGATAATGGCGCGGACATATTCGGGGTCGGCCTTGAACCCGTCGCTATTCACGATGCGACCGAGAAATGTAGCTTCGGACGCAAGAAAAATGCATTTTTCCGGGTTTAATTTTAATCCGAACTTGCGTAGAGCAATAAATAATTGCTCCAGCGCTGTCACATATTCCTCGAAGGTTTTGGCGTGGACAAGATTATCGTCAATATATGACGATATGTTCGCGCGTGAGGCAACTGTGTCGAGAGCCTCAGCTATGCATCGCGAGAAGATTTGTCCAGCGGATGTTAGACCGAAAGCCAGACGGGTGTATTGGAAACAGCGTCCTTTCCAAGTAAAGGCCGTTTTATGGCGGTCACGTTCGTCAATGACGATTTGCCAATAGCCATTGCGGAGGTCGAGTGTTGACAAGTACTTGTTACCTTCGCCAATCTTGTTGAATGTCGAGTCAATGGTAGGTATTGGGTATGGGTCGAGATCGACTAAAACCTTGTTGAGGGTTCTTTTGAAATTTGCGACCTCTCGAATCTTTCCGTTTTTCTTGCGGACGGCAAAAACGGGACTGTTAAATCCTTTAGGGTCGTTGCAAGGTTCGATAACACCCTCACTTGCCATGCGGGCAATTTCTGCGTCAACATCACCCTCCAGTGCTTGGGCTATAGGGTGCTGTTTTTGGCTCCTGGACTGGCCGTTGGTTGGTATGCGTATGGGCTTGATGAAAGTGCCCCTTCTATTGTCGTCGGTGCCGAGAATGTCCGCATAGCTGATGAGTAAATCGGCGGTAGCTTCTAATTCACTACGGCTATGTTGGTCTGGAAGCGATAGGCCTACGGTTTGCTTAAGCCAATGGAGTTTTTGGTTGAGAGTCAACCCGTTAGGCGATGATCTGGCTGTGGCTCGTGGTTCTCGTTGGAAACGGTTAGGGCGCCGTGTGAAAGGTTGTGGGTCGGTTTTATCCTTGGATGGACGGTTGTAGAGAGCGGGACAGTATGTTTTAGCTTGCCAGATGGGAGTGTGCGCGCAAGTTCTACAGTCGCCTTCTGGTTATCGATAGTATAGGATAACAGTGTGTGGTGGCCGAGTATGTTCTGACCGATCAAGATGGGAATGTCTGATGTCGTGATCAGTGTGTCGACGTTGCAGAAAGCGGGGGAAGTATCGTCACCCAAGGTAATGTCGCAGGTGAGCTTGCCCAGAATAGAGATGTTCCCTCCGATTCCTTTGACTCGGATGTTGGTTTTGGACATGTGTCTTCTTGCATCTTCAGGTAAGCGAGAAATGGGAATGATGCAAGTCGTGCATCCGGAATCCAGCATGCCTACACCGGAGAATATGATGCCGTTGTTGCGGAGGTTGATCTGAACAAGGGGCGATCGGAGATCGGGTTGGATTTGAACGTTAAATGTGTGATGATGCTGAGTGGATACATGGACCTGGGAACGAGTCATCACATCTCGTTCGGTCCCAACCAAAAATCCAGTTCGTCGAAGCGCGTCGCGTGTTCATGGTTGTGCTGATCGCTATCTATTCCAGGTAAACCGGTGTCAGTGGTCGCTATGTGTGCTTGAGCATGAGGGGGGGTGAAAATATGGGCACCTGTTGCCCTTAAAGCATGCGCGGCCTCGTAAAAAATTTTTGCACATTGCTTGTTGGCTGGGTTGGCCAGCGCTTCTTTGTGCCCGGTTGTGCTTCATGTTGTAGATGGGGGCGGTTTGACTTTTCCAGTCAACGATGGATGGGTTCCGCCTGTGGGTTTGCCGCAGTTGCTTGTTCAGATCCAGCAACTGTAGCTGTACGTCGGCTAGTATCTTGTCACTTTCAAGGCTACGAGGTTTGTCAGAGTGTGTAGGTTGGCTCGCCATCAGCGCAGTGGTTTCAGCGGCAGTGGTGATGTCCGTTTTGATACCACGATCAAGATAGCGTTGCGCATCGCTGGCTATACCACCCGCTGAGTAGTGTCTGTCCATAGTTTTGACGAGGTGTGGATAGATGTTAGGTGTCCATGCCTTGATCTTTTCACTCATAAGCATGGCCCCCATTAGGGAAAACGCAGTTTCGGCCGTCATCTCAGCATTTTGTCTGTCCGACTTGAATTTTGCCGTGATGTGGACTGTGGCCTCTCGGATTCTGTTTTCAAGTCGGCCTGCAAAATCAGTGAGTTTCTCTCCCTCATGTCGCTGAAGGTCCCATGCTCGGCTTAGGTACTGGAAGTTTGTCATTTGGCTCCCGTGGGTGGATATAAGGTAAGCCTTTAGTTCCTCGAACGTGGACGTAGGCTGTCTTGAGTCCTCCATCTGCTGGAAGATGCCTTCGTTCAGTAGTTGCTTTGCCAGCTTGACAAACTCCTTCTCCATTGCAGGATATTCCCTTAATTCTGGCTTAACGTGTATGGTGTAAGCCTTATTAAGGTCGGTAATGAAGCGGTTTACATCGCTGCCCGGTTCGAAGGTCCGGATGGATTTTGTGGCGTCCCGAAGTGACTGCTGTCGCAATAGAAGCTCATAGTTTGGGGTGTGTTGTTGCAATGTGTGCGATCGGTCGTGTGTGGTAGTTTGCAGAGCAGTTAAAAGTTTGTGGAGGTCTGTTTTCAGTTCACTAATGATTAATTGTGCTTGCGGGTTATCTGCCGGCTCCATGTCAATTTTCGTTTAGAGAATCGCTGCTTTTTGCTGTTTTATAAGTTCCAAGATTTCTGATCGAGAAAGGCTGGAGTATTCCATACTTGTTTTGCTGCACGCTTGACACCAGTGTTATATTCTGAGTTGTGGGCGAGAAATGCGTATGGTTGCAAAACAAAGAACGTATAGATACTCACAATAACACAGTAATGATGTTATAGAAAAATTTTATAAATAGATTAAGTACAGAGAGTAGAATGGAGAAATATGTTTACAGTTGAAGAATGAATTCAGTGGTAGTAGTCACAAAGTTCATGTACTGTACTTGTCTCGTGGTGAAGGGATAGTTACAAAGTTCCCGTGGTGAAGGGATGGTTTTCTCGGAATTAGGACAATGTTCTTAGCGGTGGCGATCGTTTGATGTATCGGATGACAGGCGCCGGACGGTGCGTAGAATCCTTAACACGGGTCGTGTGAAGGAACAAGTCTGTGGTGTAGGAACGCGACTGACTGATGATTATTTGGTCCGTCTATTTATACATTTTCTGTAGGCTCAGAACGGCAATTTTTGTGCCCCGCGGGAAGCGTTCCGATTGGATATTTATTAATGTATTTTTTTTTTTTTGTTAATTTATCGCAAACGGAAGTTCTGCGCGGAACCCATGCGTGAGCGACTAACTTTTCATTTTGAGTTGAGAACTCGACGTGTTAACTTCCGTTTTTTTTTCTTTTCTTCTTTACTTTCTTTTTGTTTTTTTCAAATCAAGGCAAGATCTCGTCTTGTAACAGCAGGAATTTGACATTAGACTTAAGGGGTAGAATTAAGAATGGCAGGGCTACTAAATTAAAACAGAAAAAGTTCATAGTGTATTACTCGTCTCAGCCTGACGACGAACCTCTGATTTGGTTGTATGGTGTTGTTATAACTGAGAAGGTGTGTGCTTGTGCAATGCCATGATGATAATGGCCATATACGTGTGGAAAAGACATTTCACGCAATGAAGCAAAAGTATTTCTGGCCTGGTTTGTTTAGAGATAAACGTGTTTGTAGTTCATGTATAGAAATTTAAGAAAACAGCAACCTCATATATAGGAATGCGATTTCCATCGCTTTGCTTTCGCTAAGCTTGCTTTAGATATCTCCAGATCCTACCTGAAAGTTCATTTGGGTAACCAATATATAGGTACATTCATAGATATGTACAGTTGTTTTGTCGGAAGCTTTTGCAGCCCTTAATAGGAAGTACATCTTTTGATCAATGACAATTTTCAAAGGTTTGGAGTACCACTTGAGCTTTTGTCCGACAACGGTCCGGCTAATATAAACAAGATAATGAAGAAGACATTAGAGGAACTGAATGTGCATCGTATGACGACGTCATCCTAACACCCTTAGAGTAATGATAAGGTTGAGAGGTTTCATAGAACGATGCATGATGTTTTAGCGAAGAAAACAGGAAACAACGAGGAAACATGAGATATTTTCATAAGCCAGATGTTGGAAGCTGTCAGGTTTCATGTTAACGAAACCACAAACTTTTCTCCATGCTATCTGCTCCATGACAGCGATGTAATTCTACCGTTAGAAAATGTATTAAGGTCTCTTTGTATATATTTTTGTAAAAAACATGAAATAACCCAGCAAAAATACATTGCACTTTCACTTTAGTTAGGAGTAATATGAAGAAACAGAAGAGGGGGACACTAGAGGATAAGGACATCAAGTTTAAGGTCAGTGATTTGGTTTACTATAGAAATCATCATAGAGGGAAATTGGACGTACTTTTGGCGGTCATATTATGTGGTTGTCAAAAAGACTGGGTCCGTATCTTATAGAATTAGAGACTAATTGACCGGCTCAATCACAAAGGCACATGCTGAGCACCGTTGATCGGCGTCTATTGAGGAATGGAAAATTCGTTCAACAGAGAGGCCATAACGGAAAATTGTATTGGTTGTTCCGGTAGACTCCAACGATTCTGACAGTGAATCTGGGGTGCGCAAGTGTCGATATCAGACGATGATGGAGCGCCGGATTATCTCACGAAGCAGAACGACTGTTGATACAGAAACAAGCATAGAAGACAGGGCTAGCCGCTTATCCACTTACAAGGATGATTTCTGAGAAAGGCGATTGTCTCAATTTTCGCAAGTGGAAGGAGTCATGAATAGATCAACCGGTACAGAAGTCAACGAAAATATTAAGTTTGCGCAAACGTCAGTTGGGCTAGAAACATATACAGGTCCCCCAGATGAATATATTGGTGGGATGGGTGTAACCAGTGTACGTGTAATCAAAAAGAAAGCTAAGGAGCAATTGAACTTATTGGCTGATATGCTATAGCTAGTGAGTAGAAATTAGTGTGTAATAGGAATAGTCCCTGGACCAGGTTGTGTATCCATCATTTCCTTATAGAATCATGTGTACAGTGATTTTTTTCCTTCCCTTATCGCCTTCATTTATTTCTTAATTCTTCTACATTGATCGACATGCGTTACACATGATGTCAGCTTTTAGTATTCGAATATAGTATGTTCGAAATTAAGCAGTGATGTGTGTTATTATGAAACTAAACAGAAAAAGTTTGGTAGTGGTTAAATGTCATTTACCCGAAATCAGTTTTAAAACTGAGGTGTTGTTACCGATATTGATCGATTGTTCATGCATATTTCGCCATGTATAATACAGCTTGAAGGAAGAAGAACATTAATTATGGTGACTGGGAACACTTATGGAAAAAATAACAAAAATTGTACAATGTTGTCATCATAAAAAAAAGAAAAAAGGAACTGTTTCTTTAACGACGTTATATGGGTTAGATATTTGAAATGAAGAGTAAGGACTTCGTCAAGATTTTACCATGATTGTTTTATTTTGTTCTTGTTTCTTTTGTTTTTAAGGGGTTTTCTGTTTTTTTCTGGGGTTTTTTTTGGGGGGGGTGTAAATGAAGCAATTTAATAAGAAAAAATTAGTGTATAGGCAATACTATCGACCTTCTAAGTAGTATTTATAAAAGGTATATCGTAGCAATTTGGTCAGAACACGTGTAAGGGTTATATAACAGCAATTTCATCAGAACAGATAAGTGTATGGGCAATTTTTAAGCTTTGTAAATAACATTTGTAAATTATAGTATTAATTTGATCAGAACATTTGTTAGAGTCATACAATAGCAATATGATCAGAACAAATAAATGAATAGGCAATTTTTTGCCTTGTAAATAGCATTTGTAAGTATAATATGGTAGTAATTTGATGTAACTATTTATAAGCAATTGAATAAGAAAAATAATTTCTATTCTCTTCTAAAAAGCATTTGTAAGATTTATATAATTGCAATTTTAACAGAACATTTGTAAAAGTAATAGCAATTTTATCAGAACAAAGCAATTTTTTCTACCTTCTAAATAGTATTGCAGAGCCGATAAGAGAGTCGACCCCGCAAATGAATTTTAGTTTAATGCGTGCGAGTAGTGACAACCAAAGACAATGAAGAGGACAAAGAGGCAAGGTAACAAATACAACAAGGATGGCAATTTATTATCAGAAATTACAGACGTGGTCGTAGTGTTCGGTCTCTAGCTAGATGGGCGATGTCGGTAGCTGGTATGTTCGAGTCGTAGGTGCGGTTGGATGATCGTTGCTGGAAGCTGAGATCAGTCGTAGAATGCAGGAGCGTCTGTAACAGCGTCGTGGTCGAAGTCGGTGCTGGCAGCTTGGTAGCGTACAGATCGAGCGAGCGTGGTTTGCTAAGACTTAATTGCGTCTTAGTACTGCGGACCGAGTGAACGAACGGAGAAATCGTGGCTAAGGTTTGCCAGGCCTTAGCATATACGCAGTCGAGTGAGCAGATCGATGAAGCTAGGGCTTTGTCGCGCCCCTAGCTGTGCGAGCGTGTCGTTTACGGTGGCTATGGCTTTGTCGTGCCAGATAGCTGTGGGGGCGTATCGTTGACGGCAGCTATGGCTGTTCACGCCATATAGCTGTGCGGGCGTATCGTTTACGGTAGCTATGGCTTTGTCGTGCCAGATAGCTGTGCGGGCGTATTGTTGACGGTAGCTATGGCTGTTTGCGCCAAAACTGTGCGGTTGCTAAGGCTTTTTGTGCCAAAGTTGTGAGGGCTGATCGGGACGATAGTTAAGGCTTTTCGCGCCAAAGCTGTGAGAGCTGATCGGGACGATAGCTAAGGCTTTTCGCACCAAAGCTGTGCGGTAGCTAAGGCTTTTCACGCCAAAGCTGTGGTGGTAGCTAAATCTTTTGGGTGCCAAAGCTCTGCACTATCGAGCGAGCAGGCCAGGGGACCGCGGCTAAGATTGGCGTTATCTTAGCGCTGCGCAGGTATCGAAGTGGGAGCTAAAGGCTAACCCGTGCCTTTAGCGCTGCGCGACCGAACGGACGAGCGGTGGTTAAGACCGGCTGGTCTTAGTGAGTCCTCTTCGTGTTTACCTCCTGGCCGTCTATTTTGACTGGTGGTTAATGACCGCCAGAAATACTCCGACCCGCAGAAGGCGACCTCTCATAGCCCTTAAAAAGGAGCGTAAAAAAAGATTGTTGAATCTAACACTAGAAGTGGCGGCGAGGCGAATGCAACCACGAATAACATAGGATTCTTTTCCTCGTATGAGCTCCGCAAAGGACCTGCCAACGAGCGTTGAAAAAAACTTGTTGATATTAAGAAGGTGCTATGACACACAGCCCCAGCCGCGTGAATAGGAAATTCTTTTATAAAAGATGGGTGTAACAATTAAGTACTTTTTTAACCTGCTATAAGCTATATAATTCCATTTTTATCAAGTTATTTTTGGCCGAAGTGTTTTGTAAATATTGTTAATTTTAATTTATCCCTTTTTAAAGCTGTAACGGGATGTCAAGGTGGTAAAAAAGGGCTTAGTCATTTCCGGCCGTACCCGGATATAATTGTCCTAAGGCGAGCGAGTGATCCGATCTGTTTACGTTTATCGGCAGGTTGCGGCAATAGCATCTTAAAGAGTTATCGAGTGGCAATTTGATCATAACAAATGAATATATGGACAATTTTCTCTGCCTTTTAAGTAGCGTTTGTAAGCAATTGTATTAATCTAATCAGAACATTTATTAGAGTTATATCGTAGCAATTCGACCTGAACAAATAAATGTATAGGCAATTTTTTGCCTTCTAAATGTTCAGTTAGAGATTAGCTGAATCTGTTATTTAAGAGATAGTGTAGGTACTTTAAAAGATTTAAACACGTGTTCTAAAGTGGAAACTTATGGTATCAAATAGGATTAATTGACATGATATTCCAAAGATCAATTTAAAATGTGTTTGCGATTGGATAATCTCAATCAAGTGAGTGAGGGGTTCTGGAAGTTAGAAATTAATTTTCCACTTCAAATTAATCGGTCCACAGTAGCTGAAGTGAGTGGTCAATCATTTTCATCTATGTTCCAGCTAATTTCCAACGTGTACAGATAGTAGTATCTAATGGGTTGAAAAGATGTCTATGATGATAAAGAAGATGCACACAAAGGGAAATGTCTTTATTATCATTCATCTCAACATGTAAAGAATTTGGAATAACATAAAGTGATAAACGGTGGTGACGAGAGAAGATGTATGGGGATTTTTATAAGCCCCGAAAAGCTCGGTTTATTCCTACGTTTTGTAAAAGAATAAACCGTACTTCAACAGCAGTAGAGATTTGGTGACAGCTTTTGACGAAAGGGGACGAACGACTTATACGTGCAACAAAAGTTATATACAACAACAACAATAAACAGGGTTTTACACGGAATAAACAACGAATGTGTAAGTAACAGTTAAAAAAAGAGTTCAAGATGTAAGATAAAGTAAGGTTAGGTATTGTGAAGGTTGTAAGGTTGTAAGGTGAAGGTTTGGTAGGTTTGGTAGGTTTGGTGAAAGTAAAGTGTTTGAAGGTAAGTGGAGGTTTGCAGATAAAATGCCTGCTGGAACTTAACTGTCTGTGTGTCCTGTTCCTTTTAACTCAGCACGTGCGTTCGTCGCTCTCGGGTCCTGGCTGGTGGAAGGTACCAACTACGTATGCCGTCAAGGGCTGCTACGAAATGGACCTCCTGCTAACAACGATGGGAGTGGAAATAGAGAGAGAATCTCCAGTGGAGCTTTTTTTTATAATGGACGCCACGTGACCCCAAGGGGCTACAGCTGTTCGGTGAAATAGGATCACCAGTTCCTTAACAAAATTTCTACAGATGTTCAAAAGCCAGGAAGAACAAGAGGATAAGATGGTAGTGTAGCATTAATAGCTTTTGTTATAAGTTATATGGTAGTAATTTGGTCAGAATACATAAGCATACAGATAATTTTTCTTCCTTTTAAATAGCGATAGTAAAAATTATATAGTAAACAATTTTCTCTATATTGTTGCAGAGCCGATAAGCGTGTCGACTCCTCAAATTATTAAAGTGTAATGCGTGTGAGTATGTGACAGCCAAAGACAATGGAAGGAGACAGAAGGCGAGATATATAGGTGCAACAAAAGTGACAATTTTATTGCCGGAATTACAAACGTGTATGTAAATGTCTGTGGCGGTTGTATGTGGTCTTCAGCTAGGATGGGTGATATCGTTAGCTGGTATGGTCGAGTTGTAGATGTGCGCAGCTGGACGTTCGACGAGGGTAGCTGGCGTAGGTCGAGTCGTGGAGATACAACTGGATCTTTGATGCTAGTAAGCTGAAATCGGTCGAGGCGTCGGATGCAGTTGGACAGTCGTCGCGGGTAGCTGAGGTCGGTCGAGTCGTTGCGGAAAGCCGAAGTTGGTCGCTGGTAAATAGATGTCCCGGTTTTGACATTTCGTTGGTATGGTTGAGTCATGGTTGCTAGCTCGTAACAGCGAGTCGTTACGTGAGCTAGTTGTTGCAATGCTAGTGTAGTCCGTAACATCGAGTCGTTACGTGGACTAGATGCTGCATTGCTAGGGTAGTCCGTAACAGCGAGTCGTTACGTGGACTAGATACTGCGTTGCTGGGGCAGTCCATAACAGTGAGTCGTTACGTGTACTGCACTGCAGGAGCGTCGTGGTCGGTAGATCGATATCCAGGTTTTGACAGTACGTAGGGTTAACCGGGGGTGTATCGATCTGGTTGCTAGCCCGTAACAGCGAGTCGTTACGTGGGCCAGATGCTGCAATGCTAGTGTAGTCCGTAACAGCGAGTCGTTACGTGGACTAGATGCTGCATTCCTAGGGTAGTCCGTAACAGCGAGTCGTTACGTGGACTGCATTGCAGGAGCGTCGTGGTCGGTAGCTATGGTTTTGTCGTGCCAGATAGCTGTGCGGGCGTATCGTTTACAGTAGCTATTGCTTTGTCGTGCCAGATAGCTGTGCGGGCGTATCGTTGACGGGAGCTATGGCTTTGTCGCGCCAAAGCTGTGCGGACGAGTCGGAGCGGTAGCTATAGCTGTTTCGCGCTAGGTAGCTGTGCGGGCGTATCGTTTACGGTAGCTATGGCTTTGTCGTGCCAAAGCTGTGCGGACGTATCGAGGCGATAGCTAAGGCTTTATCGCCCCAAAGCTGTGCGGACGTATCGAGGCGGTAGCTAAGGCTTGCGCGCTAAAGCTCTGCACCGTCGAGCGAACGGGCCAGGAGGCCGAGGCCAAGATTGGTGTTATCTTAGCGCCGCGTGGATGGTGGAGCGGTAGTTAAAGGCCAACCCCTGCCTTTAGCGCTGCGCAGCCAAACGGACGAGCGGAACTGAGCGATGGTTAAGACCGGCTGGTCTTAGTGAATCCTCTTCGTGTTTGCTTCCAGGCTGTCTATTTCGACTGATCATTAATGACCACCATAGATGCTCCGACCCGAAGAAGGAGACCTCTCATAGCCCTTAAAAAGGACCGTAAAAAAAAGGTTGTTGAATCTACCACTAGAAGTGGTGGTGAGGTGGGTGCAACCACGATAACGTAGGACCCGAGCCTCGTGGAGCGAGTGGCCCCTGAGAACGTCCGCGTAGATCTCTCAATTTTCGCCGCCTGAAGCCTTTTTATATGGAAGAAAGGGAACTCCACTTCTGTCGTGCCACGTGGATAGAAAGTTCTTCTACAAAAAATGGACGCAGAAAATAAGTACTTCTATAGTCCGGTATGGGCTAGCGAAGACTATTAGCTCCATTTCTATAGAATTATTTCATGTAGAAGTGTTTTGCAAATGTTGATAAATGTTAATTTATCCCTCTCTTAGCTGTAACGGCCGGTTAGAGTCGAAAAAGGGCTTCATTTCCGGCCGCGCCCGGATGTTATTTCTCTAGGGCGAAAGTGTAATCCGATCTGTTTACGTTCGTAGGCTGGTCACGGTAATATAATAAATAGCATTTCTACGTATTATATTATGGCAGTTCTAAGAGTTATATAGTAGCAAACTGATTAAAATTAAGTATTGGTAAAAGTTATACAGTAGTGATTTTATCAGAAGAAATATGCAGTTTTATCTGCTTTCTAAATAGCATTTGTATGGTACCAATATGATCAGAGTCTTTGTAAGAGTTATATAAGAATAATTTGATCAGAAGAAATAAGTGTATCGGCAATGTCTTTGTCAAAAAATTATCCTCTGGCTTCACATGAATATGTATATTGTATGGATTCGTGTTGCTTATTTTTACCAGAAATGTTTCTTGAACCTTGATTTACGCTAAAATTATTTTTTGTCTCTTTGGATAACTTTGGTCAAAAGTTAAAAAAAAATATAGAATCACATCTAATATATATAGAAGTTAGGACATTAATAATTGAATTATGGTAGCCTTTCATTTATTGATTAACATAGTAATTCATTTATTTTTCAATTATGATTTTAGATGGTTAAATTAAACTAAAAATTATAACTTGACTCTCAATTCTTATGGTTTGACCCAGGATCCGTCAAAATTTCATCATTTGTTTGTATCTGTTTGATAGGAAAATCTTGAAAATTACAGTACAATAGCATGGACCTTTCTTATTCTATGACCATTTAAAATTTAAGGGAATTTTTTTTAAATTCCACTTTTTGATTTTTTTCCAATTCTGGAGTCTTGCATTTTGAGATTGGTTTGTAAAGCCTTGGTAAAGTTGTATTTGTATAAGTGACTTGTTAGAAGTTACAAGTCGGGCCTGGTATCCAGTATTTATGCCATTCCCGAAATCCCGGTGTCACTCCAAATGTCGTACCCTGTCAACAATCGTCCTTCCTACTCTACATGTCCCCACCTCCTTGACCACAATACCTATGCTTTATGGTCACTTGCTGGGATGACTCCAAGTAGTAATGAGCCGGTCACCGCATTTGTGGGGATAGTGACCTTGGTGGGCGTATTACTCTTGTAGTGTGTCTCAGGACCAGACTCGGTGGCGGTTGGACGATTGGGTGTTGATTTTCTTCAACCTCCATGCCTGTGTGGTCTGCCATCCCTCTGTCGACATCCGTATAGACTACCTCCATCATTTCAGGTTCTATGCATGGAGTTTCACTGTCGACTGGCATCTGCCTTTGAATGAGTGGTTGTGATTTATGGGGCGTATAGTTCGGTGTGTCTACCACCGGAAGGATTTTCCGGAGAAATCGCCGGTTACGCAGTGTGACTCTGTTGCTTCCGTCTTGACGTACCCGGTATTGCTTGTTTATCATTTTCTCGACAACCCTCCCTGTTTTCATCCACCGCCGTGGGAGTGGTCCTTCTTGGTTCAGCACTTGCACCGATTCGCCAACCTGAAGTTCTCGGAATGGGTGGCTGTGTATGTTGTAATGCTTTTGATTCAGCAGGTGTCTCTTTGCCATGGCCCTTTCTCTCAACTCTCTGATCTCCCTCCAGCGTTTGTGAATCTGGTACTTCTCTCGAAGTATGGGGAGGTGATCTCTTATTACCCGGCCATATAGCATTTCTGCTGGTGACAAGCCAAGGTCCTGATGGGGTGTATTTCTATGGGTCATCATTGCCCGTGCCGCCAGGTCGTGGCGTAAGCGACCATATTCATCAGTATAGTCAATCAGCGTTCTTTTCGTTGTTTTTACAGCCAGTTCAGCTCGGCCATTACTCTGATGGTAACGCGCTGATGACATTCGCTTTTTTACGCCCCAATCCTCCAAGAATGACTTGTATCCCTGTTAATCAAACGGTGGTCCTCCATCCGAAGATATCTCCTCCGGTACACCGTATGTGAAGAACCAATTCCGCAAGGCCTCGCATACAGCTGTAGCCTTCCCGGATGATAATGAGGTTACTTTCATCCAGCCGGTGTAACGGTCTGTGTACACCATATAAGTTTTCACATGCAGGTCAAACAAGTCAGTGACTGTCTTTTGGAATGGAAATTTCGGGTTTGATGGTGGTATCAGGGGTTCTCTGGGCTGAGACGAGGCAATTATATTGCACTTTCGGCACTGCGCCTTCGTCTGTCGAATGCTGGCATCTAATCCGGGCCAAAATAGCCGCTGTCGTGCGTTAGCCATCACCCCATTAACGCCCTGGTGTGCGGAGTGTAGCGCTTTCAGAACCTCGGCCCGAAGTTGCCTCGGTATCAGAATTTTGTTTTCTTTTATGGGTACCCCATCAAGGCAATGCAATTGGTCTGCCATCGATCAAAACTGTCGGATTTTCGATGGTAGTTCACGGCGTGACCTGAAGAATCCATTCTGTATGTACTCCGCTAATGCACGGCATTCCTTGTCAGTGGCCGCGGCAGCCACGATTCTGTCCCAGGTTATGGCTCTTAGTTTAGGGTCGTGCTCGTACGCAGATATAATTGACGCCTGCATAGCACGATCAATTTGCTGAGTAGTGTCAATACGCGTTACCTCGCTGGGCTTTGGGGACCTCGGATATCTAGAGGTGCAGTTAGGGGCGGCGTTCAGTTTTCTGGTAACGTACTTAATGTGGAATATGTACATCAATGAACGTTCCTTAAAAGTGAACAGGCTAGGATTTTTGATATTTTCAAGGACCTGATCCGAAAATATTTTCACCAGTGGTTGGTGATCCACTGTGACTAATAGGTCTGGGCATACCAATATGAACATCTTGCAGGACTCCAATCCATATATTAATGCTTCCCCTTCTATAGGAGAATAGCAGGACTCTGCGTCTTTCGTGAATCGGGATCCTGCCAGAATTATTTTCCAATGATTCTCACCACAGTTTGGGCCCGATTCTGTTGGGCACCGGCAGTGCTTCTGGAAAAGAAAGTATCCGATGCCAGTTTTGCTATAATCGGTCGAGAGACATGTCACTCTGTTCATTTTCATCCCTTCCTCGATTTCCTGTACGATTTTTCGTTTTGACTCCTCGAACAGCTTGTCCAGTGTGGCACCCCCATAAAATTTACGATCTTTTGTACGTAATAACTCTCGAAAGGGGGCCATGGCCTGTGAGAATGCATATGAGACTTGGTTGACTAGTCCGAACCAGGATCTGATACCAGTGATATTTGTGGGAGTCGGGAAGTTGAGAATGGCTTCGGTCATTTTTTTCGTTGGCTTTTCACTATCGGCCGTTATTCGAAAGCCAGCAAACTTCACTTCGTTCCATTTCTGCCACAATGGGTAATGTATTCAAGAGTGTGCCAAAAAGCAGACACTATGGTTTCATCCCAGAGAAGGGTATCGTCAATGCAGCGAGTTTTTCGGGGTGTATCCACCGTAACATCGTCAAATCGGCGAGTGTATCCGTCCCCAGACGCGTGAGAATCCTGGGGTGCTCTGAGGTACCGATAACGGCCCCATTCTGTTATGAATGTGGTTGCATCTCGCGCAGCTGGGGAAAGTGGTAAGCTGTGGTACCCATTCCATGCATCTAGGACAGTCTTCTTGGCAGGTACTATAGACACTTGGTTGAATGGAGAAGGAGTATGATGGGTCTCTCTCCTTGTAGCCGCATTTAATGTTTGCAAGTCCACTGTTTTCCTGGGAGATCCATCCTTTTTCGGTGCGACTACCAAACCGTAGGGGTATCTGTTGATACTGGTTCAATGATGCCCAATGCAATGTCCCGGTCGAGGTCTTGTTTCACCCTCTTTTTCCAGTGATTTCGGACAAGAATTGGTGTGTGTACCGCTGATGGTTTTGCTCCCTGGGTAAGCGTTATATCCAGTGGCCTCACCGCCATCATTTGTAACGGTTGTTGTGGACAAGTGTTAAATGCATTTGACTTGAAATGTTCCCGTAGCCATAATTCCAGATGGTCCCTATTGCTTGCAATAGGAGAGAATGGGATGTTAGCTGGTTTATCAGGAACCGTTGTTCTTCGGGGGCATCCACACAATGCTTTTCCATTAACGAGGGCTGATGCATCAATTTTATACGTCTGAAAATTGTGAGGTATCAATTCCAAATCCTTCAGCGCTGATTCTGATAAGTAGAATCCTGATGTGTCCCCCGATACATAAACCACTTGCCTCGTTTCTCTGATGCCGACTCTGATATGCATAAAGAGGACCCTTTAATGTGTCGTTGATCATCTGTGATCCCGCGCATCCTATGGTTGGTTGGTATCAGGGAGTCTCTGGTGCATCCCAATATCTTCAATATTTCTAGGCCACTTGAAAAGGTTTGCGCACCAGTGTCCACAACTGCCCGGATGCGGTGTGTCCGGCGACTGGTTTTTTCACTCAAGGTTCGCCCAAATTTGATGTGTGATTCAGCCATCAATGATATCTCAATTTTCAGAGATGGTTGTGGTTCTGTAGGGCTCCACTGGAATTTTCCCTTACTCCATATGAGGTGCGGTATTGCCGATACTTCTCGCATCCGTTCACAGGATTCCTGGTTTTCCTTTCTCCTATTACTGAGAATGACTGACTGGTGCTCTGTAGAAGTACTCGTTGATCCAGTGCAGGATTCCTTCACTTGTCTACGACACACTTTTTCTATTAGCCCACAATTAAAACAACATAGCTTGGCTGCTGGACAGTTTTCCCGTCCCCTAAGCCTGTTGGGATGGGATATCTCTCTGCACCCCTCGCATGGCCTGTCCCTTAAAATTCTGGGTGTACCTTCACCCTGGGACCGCTTCTGCTCAGACCTCACCGAGCCAAATATCGTCGGTGGAACTAGGTTGTTTCGAAGGTGGGTGGATCGTTTTATCTGTGGTTTCCAGGCTAACCAACCTGTGGAATTTCTGTTCCAATGTAGTAAGAATATTAGCTTCAGCTAATATCTTACCTTGATGTTCCGTATTAAGGAGTCCAGCGACGAGTTGACCAGCTACCATGACCACTGAATAGTTTACTTGTTGTTGGCAACTTCCGTTTGTACACTTCACGGTAAATTCACAGAGCCTCGCCTACGACTGCAACCTTGCTAAGAAATGTGTGATACCCTCCCCTTCTTGTTGCCTAATGTTATGAAAGGTATGCCTATGAACCTCTTTATGCAGGCCTTTCACTGCAACAAGTCGTATTTGTAGTAACTGTTCCTCTGTAGCTATGTTAAGAGTTTCAGACCCTAAAAGCTGAAATAACAATCTGTTTACGTTCGGCGAACAGGTGGTTCTCAGCTCGTTCCAGATTTCTGGTAGGTTGGTAAGGTCACACATTTCTTTATATCGACCTCAGGCGTCGACAAACAAGGCCCAGTCTTCGTCTGTAGAATCCTCTTCAATAACAGGTCTGTCAGTTTTTTTTAGAAGGACCGAACGGGTGCGTTGTCTCTTCGCTTTCGTAGTTCATTATTCCCGTCTGAAGATTTATCAATAGTTGAATAAGTTGCACGTAGCGTTCGCTGTTCTCTTCTCCTGAAGCCATCTTTGCTAAACTCTAGGATAACTTTCAAAGTTCTGAAGGGTATAATCCTGTCTGTAGCGCCATGTGTAAGTGACTTATAAGAAGTATTTATTTCATTGTAAAAAATACAATGAAGGTACAAGGCCTTAAAGTTTTGGGGGAGGGGAAGGGAGCGGTCTTCCTTTAACTATGAATTCTAAGGGAACCTAGCTAGCCACATTCGCCGACCCATTCAACAGTACAATATATAACCATTCATCCATCGCGATGTGCGCAGCAACCACCAAAATACCACATTTGCTCTATGAAAAAAGACGTTCTTAAAAGCCCGAAAGTGATGTATGATTTTATTTACAATTTATGATTTATTTACAATGAATATATATGATGGGAATGGGAGAAAAACCCCGAAATATATACAAACGAAAACCAATGAAAAAATTCCTCGTTTTGTTGCCGTCCTATCCCCCCCGTCTACGAAAATGGAAGCCGACTGTTTCCCGGTATCCGAAAACAAGCCGGACCTGCCCTAGGTGGGACGGGGGGCCTAGTCTAGTGGGGCAAAGAAATGTAGGGTTGGGTACGGTGTGGGCAGTTAAATTGCAGTGAATGTGGATTACATACATATGAAGTTTCAAGATCTTTAACAAAAGCGGGCTGGGATACGGGTTGAGGAATAAAAATAATGGGGATGGAGAAGATCTTGAGAACTAACAGACTAGATGACGGGGACAATGACTCACAAAATACTGCTCACTAGGTTTCAAGAAATCCTACTTACCAGGGATGGGGTCCCTAAGAACCCGTACCGTGGACGCCATGGGCCGGCAGAGGAGGGAAGGATCACTCCAACATGGCCCCCTTTCTTACGACCAGGCTCACTGCATTCACCCACGTTTACTGAATGTTATGCGATCCAAGCGTTTTCTATTGCATCTGATTTTGACTCTAAGCTGATACCTAAAATACAAAACCAGATCACGATGAGAAAGTTTGCATCGTCATACAATCCCTTGTTTCGCGTCGTCCAAATCACCATTCGGGATACAGCTAGGATCACGAGAAACACTACACGCTTCTCACCCTGGAACGGAGGAAGAACGTTGTCTACGACGTAACCAAGGTCGAGCAGCACGAGCTGTTTGGGTTCGATGCGAGCCGTCCACTCCCCGACGTGATCCCAAAACGGGCGAACCCGCTCGCAGTAGTAGAAGGCGTGCTCAGCCGTTTCTTCCAAACCACTGCCGCAGCGAGCGCAATCGGGCATGTCTGCCAGGCCCGCTTTGTAGTCCAAGCCAAGAAGGGGTAACGCATTCCGAACAATTCACCACGTGAGCGAGAACTCAGAGTTGTTCAAGAAGCTCAATCCTGGCGCCCAATTCCAGTGAGAGCGGATCTCCTTCGCCGTCCAGCCGCGCCGCACGCTAAGAGGGTCCGAGGCGGAACCCACTACTAGCTCCCGATATAGCTCTTTCCGAGGCCGCGAAAGGTCACAGGACCCAAGAAGGTTAAGAAGGGCCTTTCGGCACTCGCGGACAAACAGTGCTTCGCCCAAAGGCTTACGTCGACCTTCAGCCTTTGGGTCTGACTTGAGGCGAGGAAAAGTCCGACTCGCCTTTCGTCTCCTCACTGCGTCCCCCGTCAAGGATCGGCCCAAGTATGCAAGTCTTTCAGCAAGCCAGTGGTTCTCGAGATCAGGCATACCCAGACCCCCGTAGCGCGTACATTGGATGCAGACCTGTCTACGGGCCTTGCACCTCCCCAGAGCAATCTGGAGAGGGATCGTTGCAGTGCCAGCCGACGTGCAGAGGATATACAGCTAATCGGTAAAGGATCAAGGGGAAGACGTACACGGCACACGCCTCTGCCCTGCCCCTTAAGGACAACCTCCTTGAAAGCCAGATTCCCACCTGAGCATTCACCTTAGCTTGTACTTCCGACCAATTTCGCTCCAGTTGGAGGTCAGGCCCGAACCACACCCAAAGGTCCGTCACTCCAGCGGAAGGGCCCTGGAAGGGTATTGCTACCCCTCCAAGCACCGAGCCGCAAACCTTCGCTTTTGTCAAAGTTGACCTTGGCTCCTGCTATCCGCTCGTACTCGACAACCGCCTCTTTCACAGCCTTTATATCCAGGTGGCGGGATACAAAGACTGGGATATCATCAGCGAACGCGGAAACCCTTGCCGTAAGAGGGCCAGCAAAAGGGACACCGCGCGGGGCCGGATTTGTCTCCTCATCCCTTAGCCTACGGAGCAGGGGCTCCAAAGCGAGGACATAGAGAAGAGGAGACAGGGGGCAGCCCTGCCGGACCGAACGATCAATCGCGAACGCCCTCGAACGCCTTCCATTCACCTGCACCACTGCCTGAGTGTTGTGGTACATCATTCTAATCCATCTGCGGAACTCTGGTTCGAATCCGGCAGTCTCCAAAACAGTCGCCAAAAACTGATGGTCAACCCTATCGAAGGCCTTGGACAGATCTAAACTGATCAGCGCGGCTTCCGTGTCGTCTTCTATCCCCTCTAGGACCTCGCGAATCAAGTGCAGGTTGTCCTGGATCGATCTTCCCTTCACAGCGAAGGTCTGCTCGGGGCCGATCAGATCGCTAATGACAAGCTGTAAACGATTCGCTAAGACCCGGGCCAAAATCTTTAACTCTGTGTTAAGCAGAGTTATGGGCCTGTAATCATCTAAACCCTCCCAAACATGCCAGCCACCTTTCTCCAGCAATGTGATCAAACCCTTTGTAACGCAAACAGGGATGGCTCCCTGGGCGAACCAATGGTTGAACACATCCGTCAGAATAGGTACAAACATGTGCGACATCCTCAAGTACACTTCGTACGGCAAACCATCTAGGTCCTGTCGACTTGTTGAGGCCAACCTGCTTCAACGCGTCACGGACTTCGCATTCAGTAACCACACCCTCGCAGCAAGCCGTTTCAGCCGCCCCAAGGCGGGGGAAGTCGGTGAGATAGCTGCGAAACTCCTGAAGCGGAAGATCAGGGCAGCGGGCAAAGCGATCACGAAAGTGCGCCCGAAAGGCATCACGCATCTCGCGACTCGATCGCAACAGTCCCCCATCCGGGGTCTTGACAGAATCGATATACCGATCGGGAAACCTTCGTACTTCTTCCTCACGCGCAGTTGCGTTCGTTTTCACAGCTTCGTTGAGAACTCTTCTTAACCTAGATCTAACTACGTGTCCCTTGTAGCGCTCGCTACTCGCACGCTCAAGGTTCCCCCTAGCTAGCTCTACGGTTAGGGAGTCACTCCCAGCCACCAGCCGGGAAAGTCTATCATCTATAGATTTCGCCGCCTTGGTCCTATCTAAATTGAGCTGTCGACCGTACTTGGTGGTGAAATCTCTAATCCTATGTTTAAGAGAAACCCACCACCTATTCTCGGTAACCGCCCCCACTAACGCCCGCTTGATTAGCGATTCTAGCGGTTCCTGGAAGTCTTGTATCTCCAGTAAGGAGATATTGAACTTCCAGTAGCCGGCTAGACTAGACCTATTAGCTAACCGCAGACTGACCCTAACAAGTTTATGGTCAGTCCATGCTATCAAGTGGAACGTGGGACAACTAACGAAATCGATGTCAGCTCTTCTCACTAACACTTTGTCCAAGTAGGAACCTACTTTGGCAGAGGGCGAGCTATCTAGCCACGTCCACATCTCCCGCCCTGGGTGATCCAGACGAAACCTGTCAACCAAGTCATGACGAGTCATAAGGCCGACAAGGCTGCTTTCACACCTTCCCAACCTACTAGCTCCCCGCCCGACCTTATCTATCTTGGGATCAAAGATCGCATTCCAATCACCCATTAAAACTAGCCGCTTCGTATCGTCCAGGAACGGCGCCAACCGACGAAAAAAGGAAACTCTCTCCGCAGCGATATTGGACGCATTAAACGCAACCAGACTAAACTTGAAACTTTTAACGGCAACATCGGCCACAACCAGTTGGCCCCCGTCACCTGCAAAAACAACGTCAACAGCATCAAGGCTGCGTACAACTAGCAAGGAGACCCCAGCGCTACCGCAGCTGCCGTATGCTGAGAAAACGCTAAAATCGCCTTCCAGCACCCGACAGTCCGCAGCGCAAAGTGGGTCTCCTGCACTGTAGGGACATCTACGCTGAGGTTTTTGAGTTCACCTAGCAAGCGCACTCATTTGCTTGAATCCCTAAATCCCCTCACATTCAACGTAGCAAGGTTTAGAGACATCAAACCCACTTGCCTTACTCATTGGCGACTTTGGGCTGGAAATCCTTCGGGGTGAGATGCCGACGGCCTGACGCAGGGAACCGGTACAAAGTTCAGGAGTAACTCGGCCACTCCTGGAAATTTCACCGACATCAAAAGGAAACCGCTACTTTAGGGACCTATAGAAAGTAGGATGAACGTAAATCGGGACCCTGCCCGTACATTTAGCTGATATGTCATTGAGAGAGTCGTGCTCCATTTCCGCCAGCTTCATGTCCGCTCGACTGGCTTCTTCAATAAAGTGCCAAAGCTCTTTAGTTCGGTTGCCAGCCGAACGGACAAGGTGGTCACCATGGCTGCACCTTCAAATAGATATGGATAGGTAATATCTTTGTTGTCAACTTTTTTAAAGTCTCTCAGTGGTTTGAGTATCTATTTGACTTGCCGATCTAGTGATGGTGTCTCGAGGATGTCTTCGCAAAAGTAGAAGGAGTTGAGTGCTTGTCGGACCTCTAGAGGCCAACTTGGTTCCTTGCTTAATGTTTGATGTTGATGGTGATGGTGGCGAGTCTCTTGTTGCCGAATGGGACCGGGAGAGTAGATTGGGGGTTGAGACGGGTGATAATGTAGGTGGTGTTGGGGAGTTTAGTAGGGTCTGCTGGGGTATTTTTTGCTTGTTGTGAGGGAAGAATAATTTGGGCAGGTCGCTGTTGTTTTTTCAGGATTGTTTTTATATTTTTAAATTGTTTTTCCCCCTCTCCTTCTGTGATAGAATCCCTGCCTTTTCTTTAAATTGGTCGAAGTGTCCATTTCTTCCTGTTGTAATTCATTTGTTTTATTTGCTTTTTCTTTTTTTCTTTTCTCTGTTTTTGTATCGACTTCTTTTTTCTTTTCCTCTGTTTTTTGATTTCCTACGGGTTTTCTTTTTTCCCCCTCTGTATTTTTAATGTCGCCGGTTTTGGCAGGGGGTGATTTCGGGGCTTTAGGTGGGGCCTTTTTGCCCCGCGTTACCTCGGTCCACCACTCCTCGTTATTGGGGTCTTCCCCAGTTTCTGTTGGTGGAATGTTTATTTTTTCCGTCTTGTTTGCTGTTACCGATATTGATGGAACTGGTGCAGTCTTTGTTGTTGCTGATATTAATGAGGTCGTTGTTGTTGCTGATACTAATGAGGTCGTTGTTGTTGTTAGTGTTGATGTTGTTGTTACTGTTGTGTTGGTGGTTTTCTGTGGGCATGACCTCGAAAAGTGGCCTTATCTGTTTGCAGTGCCAGCACTGCGGCTTCCGGCCTTCCACTACCACCATCATGGCTTGATCTTCATAATCTAGTGTATGAGGTATTGCCTGGAAACCTCCCCTGTTTAGGCACATGGTAAATGAGTAATCACTGTGTGCCGTGCCACTGGATGACTTTATTGTTGAAAAATCTTCGACGTCCCCATAGTCACTGAGAAACCCACCAGTCACCTGGTTTTTATAACAGTTACGATTAAGGACTGCTTCTACCAATTCTGGGATTGGCAGAATTCTGCTGCCTTTGAAGTATTGGGCGTATTTTTCAGCCCAGTCCTTTTTATAGTCTTGTGGCGTTTTTTTAAACGCCTGCGTCGACCAGGAGACTAGCATTGACGGCACTTTTGGGGCAGGTGGAATTGTGCTAGCCAGGATTGATGCTTCAGAAGAGGTCCCAGGCAATGACGGCCATTCCGGTTTTTCTTGGGATATAAAAATATCCTCTTGTGTTTTTGGTTCTCCCATAGTTGCTTTGGGCAACTATGTGACACTATGAGTTGGATATATGCACATACATGTATACACACACACACACACACACACACACACACACACACACACATATATACACACATATATATGTGGCGAGATGTGTTAGATTCGGCCTGGGTATCGAATTTCAAATGTTAGGAAAACCCATTAACTAGATTAAGGAAATCTAGATAAGAAAATGTTTATACATATAGCTGCGGACGTGTTAAGTACTTGTCAGAACTTAAAAGGGTCTGAATTTAATGTCCCTGTATCGGAGACGGCCAGTCTAGGAACTAATTTTATGTCCAGTTTTTTTAAGAGAGAATTGGCTCCCCAAAAAGTTATGGGTTTATTCGTGGGTGTTCCATTAGCCGGAAATAATAGTGAAACATTCTGTATATATACAGGTGCATTTTGGGTCCGAGAGTCAGACTTAGTTTGGGTTCGAAGGGAGTTGATTAGACCGGGACAAAGAAATAACGAACAGCGACATTACCAGCCGGACCCAGTTAGTTAAGATAATCTTTTGCCAGCCGAAACTCAAACTAGAATTAATCATCCACTAAGTGTTACACGCTTCTCATCATCCCTTGACGTTTTAACCACAAGTTGTTGTTTTGTCTTGTTTTTTTTCTCTGTGAACCTGCTTCTCGCTTTGATCCGGCCCACATAAGTTTTCAGACGAGGACTCAGTAACTTATGCAACGAGCTGCAGAAGCGGGTATTATCACAACTAGGGAGAAATGAAATCGTATGGTTTTGTTGAATGTATGAATATGGTGACGAATGAAAAACAGTAAATGTAATAAAATAAAAAAAGTCTTTTGAGTTGACCCCCCCTCAATAACAATACAAATAACGATTGTTTTGGGGAGGGGCACAAACCCAGTAACAAGTTGGTTCAAAAATTTCAACAAATAAATCGACAAAATTATTTAACAGGATATCCAACAGAAAGCACTTACTTTTCGTCACTCAGAATCAAAGAATTTGGTAAAGACCAAAGTTGTGACTCGTTAGAAGTAACGAGTTGGGCCTCGTATCCAATATTTATGCCATTCCCGTAATCCCGGTGACAATCCCGGTGACACTCCCTGTCAACAATCGTCCTTCCTACTCTACAGTATTATTTTTTTTATGTCTATCTTAAAGTGTTTTAAAATCAGTCAGAACCAATATTAAGATACTTTTGAAATATTAACAGTAAAAAATCTTTAAAAAAACAACTTTCTGATGGGCAATTTTCAAAAGATTAAAAGTTTAAATAGCTCTTGCTTAATGAAGTTAAAATACGTGCATGGCAATACATGGAGGAGACAGGAATAAAGTACTTGCAGATATGACTGAGAGTAGTTGAAGGAAGGATAAATTTGGCGTTCACGGCTCTGGTTCAGTATGTGTGGCAGGGAATAAAAGTAGTCACAGATATGGCCGAGATTGGTTGAAGAAAGGATTAATTTAGTACCCAGGACTATGGCTTAGTATGCGTGGCAAGGAATAAAAGTAGTTACAAATATGGCTGAGAGTAGTTGAATGAAGGATTAATTAAATGCTCAAGACTATAGCTTAGTATGCGTAACGAGGAATGGAAATAGTTGCAGATATGACTGAGAGTAGTTGAAGGAATTATAAGTTTGGTGTTCACGGCTTTGGTTTAGCATTTGTGACGAGGAATGGAAGTATATACAAATATAGCTGAGAGTAGTTGAAGGAAGGATAACTTTAGCACTCAGAGTGGCTGAGTATTTCAAGCAGTGAAACATCTTTTGATGTTCAAGATGGTGCTTTGGTGTTGCACTCTTCACATTCGGTACCGTGACAAGCATAGTATCACATTTGGTGCCGTAACAGGATTCGACCCTGAAAACCCACGGCACAGTCACGTTGGCAAGACAGGGGATGATTTCGAACCTGGGGTCAGACACTTGGCGATCAAGGGTGGCGGCCGATGGAGGAAAAAAAGGAAATTCTGCGTTTGCTGTGTGACCCCAGTTACGTATACTTGTGACGTTTCACATAGTAGCAGCCAACGGACACACTGCGAGAGTAGTAGAGAAAGGTTGTTGACCGGAAGACCTGGACTAAAAAGATGAGACCCCTTTTGCCTACTTGCGTGAATAGGAAGGCGGGGGGTAGTTTAAAACGGTACAGTCGAACAGAGACACGCAGGCGTGAAGGGTTGGAAAAGAGAAATGTAACATGAGCAATTGAACAAAAAATGCAGCGTTGGCTGTCGAAGAAGAAAAGGCGTGACTACGTGTGAGAAAAAAAATGAACAATAAAGAAAAAGCCTGATAGAACATAATTTTCTATCATGTCTATATATCGAGTATTCGCGTTAAACACCATTCTTCAGCTAAGTTCTATTCGCATATCTGTTGAACTGTATTATATGTTTCTATTTTTTTGTTAATTGAATGCTAACGAAATAAATATATTTAGTACGTCGTTGAATTTGCCGTTGTGTTTAATTTTATTTTACTTGTCATTCTGATACGTTGGTTCCGAGCAGTAATTCCTCAACCTGTTGTTGATACCTTTTTTTTTTTTTTTTTTTGTTATTATTACTCGTGAAATATCCCTTTGAGCCAACTCGGAAAATAGGACGAATCATAGATTTTTATTTGTTTACGTACTCGTTGACGACGTGTCCGGGACAAGGAATACCAAAATATCGAGAATATCGTCCGGATGCAAGAGAAGGACGTAACAAATATGGCGGATATCGTGCGTGACATAACACTCCAAACAAGGAGAAAAAAAAGAACGAGTGAAATAAGAAAGAGAAAGGAAAAATATTATGTTTGCTGATTGACCCCAAAGAAAAAGAAAAAGAAATGAACCAGTAAAATTAGAAAGAGAAAGGAAAGTATCACGTTTACTGACAGACTCGAAGCAAAGAGAAAAAGAAAAGAATTAGTAAAATAAGAAAGGAAAAAGAAAAACGCTACGATTACTTACTGACTCCAAATAAAAGAAAAAGAAATGAACAAGAGAAAGGAAAAATATTAGGTTTTCTGACAGACCTGAAACGAAGAGAAAAAGAAAAGAAAGTAGTGATTCATGATACGTGAAATAGACTAAAAGAATGAAAAGATCATGAAAACTGAAAAACGAATTAAAAGAGAAAATGAATAAGGAACGATGAAAAAAGGAAAAAAAAAAAAAAGAAAAGAACGATGCAAACCGTCTCCTTGTTTGATTTTTGCTTTTCAATTTATTTTTGACAGTGCAAATGGTTTCATGTTGTTTTTTGGTTTAATATTCTTTAGAATTGTTGTTTTTTGTTCTTATTTTTATTTCTATTTTTATGTTATCGCAGCACGAGAGAGAAATAGATTACTTGTTTACTTCAAACTGAGAAGGAGAAAAGGTAGAAAAAAGAAAGAATATCATTAGATATAGTTGTAAAAGTTTAAATAAATTTTTGTCATAGACAAAAATTTGTTTTATGATGGTGAACGAGTATAAAATAATTACTGTGATGGTTAATTGTATTAACTATTTTATAATTAAGTTTTGTCAGGTTGCGAATTATTCGGGGGTCTTTTTGTTGGCTAAAATTTTTGAATGGAAAGTTTAGTCAAATGGGTGCACGGAGGTGGGTTCTGAGGTTTAACACCTGGCGTCAAAATAACGTTGTGGAAGACAGGAAGGCCAGATATAAATAAAATGTTTTCAAGTAGTGTTATAAATTTGATTGTAGTAAAATAAAAACGTAATGAAAGTTAAAGACTAGTGCGATGATCATGATGATATGACGTAATGAGATGACATCACACGAATGGTACACTTAATTTTAGTATATATACAAGATAAGAATTTTCAAAATAAGGGTAGTCAGTTGAGAAGTAGTCAGTTGTCAGTTGGGTTGTCGGTTGAGTTAAGTACAAGTTCAGACAGAGTTAAGATCCACTGAGCCCTTCGGGACAGCGATTGTGGGTCGGTGACTCTGTGTAGCAGCAAGTTTATCTCTGTTCATAGACTCTTACAAGGTTTCTACATCTCCCGCTCTCTCTTTTAAAAGAAATAACATACGAAACCTCACACTTACCGTCCCTCAAATATCGCCTGATAAGAGCTTGTGAGATTGTCAAGAGCTAGTGTGATTGTCAAGAGCCATTGTCGGCAACCAATCAGAGCATACAAGACATATGACATTAGGTTCTGTTTTAGAGGTACAAATACAAACACAAGAGAAATATCGTTCTCTTACGTACACTGCAGACCGTCCAAGCAAGACGTTAACACGCCAACGACTTATAAGGGCCGATGTCCACGTAAAGTCGACCACTCAGAAGCAAAAGACATTTAACAACCTAAGTAACAAGATTAGTTCGCTGGCATATTATTTTGCTATCTATTATGTTCACTTAACAATTCCTAAAAGAGCAAACAGAATATATCCAAAATCAGATAAATAAGATAAGGGACTGATCTGAAGATAGACTATTTAAGATAACATGGTAGACGGTAAATGAAGTGAGCGGGAGGAAAAGTACTGTGAGAGCTAAACTTAATGCTGCTAGCTAAGAAAAACGAATACACCTGTGGAAACAACATTTTGAGAAGATACTCGGAAAACCTCCGAAAGTTACAGACGAACCAATCACAAAAATTATTAGTAATCAACTTGACATCAAACTAGGACAGTTTACGCAAGAAGAACTCGCCTCAGAACTAAGAAAACTTAAAAATAGAAAATCCGCAGGGCTTGAGAAAATACTCCAAGAAGTATGGAAGAAAAAGGAATTCGACGACATACTGCCCCGATAGAGTAACGCTATATATAACTAGAACTCAATAGACAGATGAACAAAAGGATGCACCCTCCCTTTCCCCAAGAAGGATAACCACGGAATAGCTAAGAACTTCCGAGGTATAAACCTTACATCCATAGCGGCCAAGATCTACAACGCAACCGCATAGAACCTAAAATTGAAAAAATACTTAGGAAAAAATTAAATGGCTTTCGGAGAAATCGATCCACAACATCACAAATTGTGAATCTCCGTCGAATTCTAGAAAGTATTCGTGCAAAAAAACCTTGAGGCAACACTATTATTCGTCCTCTTCTTCAAGGTATTTGACTTCATACACATGGAGCAAATATTTCTCGCCTACGATCTCCCTAAAGAAACCGTCGCAGCCATAATGATGCAATATAAAAAGACGAAAGTAAAAGTCCGCTCACTGGATGGAGTCACAAACTTCTTCGGCATTGTAGCAGGTGTGTTGCAAGGAGATACATTAGCCCCTTACCTGTTTATCATCCGCCTAGTCTACATGCTTAGAACGTCTATAGATTTAATGAAAGAAAACGGTTTCAAGCTGGTAAATGAAAGAAGCAGAATATACCTCGCACAAACAATTGCAGACGCAGACTTCGTTGATGACAGAGCGCTTCTAGCAAATTCACCCGCCCATCATGATGCTGTGACATGATCATGATGATGAACAATTCTTTAACAGCTCATGCTCTTCATTAAATTTTACACTTTGCTTTTTGTATTACGCTTGTAATTGACATTGTTGAGAATACATAGTTTTGTCGAATTGTCATGTCCTGTTTTCCTTGCCACAAACTTTTATGCTTATTTTGTCCGTCTAAATGCTGCAATTTGCAAAATAACAGACAACTGCAAAATAATACAAATTTGTGAATTTGGTAGAGGTTTATGCGCGACGTTCACACACACACACACTCACACACACACAAGGGTTATAAAATTGATTATTAAGGTTGAAAAAAGAAAAATCTTTTGAATTATACTTTCGAAAAAAAAACAGTTCGAATTCCTTTTTCAGCTCTCGTCAATTTAGCTATTAACTTGACATCGAGAAAAAAAACAAACAATGTTTTGAATTTACCTTGAAAAAGAAAAACCCTTTGAATTCTACTTTTGAAAAAGAAAAAAAAACTCGATTTCCCTTTTCAGATGTAGTAAATTTGACCACAGTGAGTCTGTCACTTGACACCGGAAAAAGAAAAAAAACTTTGAACTCTTTTAAAAAAAAATTCGTGTAACAAGCAGTTCCACGTGGGCCAAAAAAATAAGTAGTCAACCATTTTGAAAAAAAATATTTTATAGAATTCCCCTGACACTTAATGAAAGGATACCTAAACCTTAAAAGACCACTGATAATTTCTTCAGCACAATGGATAAATTAACAGAAATAAAACAAGTCAAAACTTTTCTCGACTCCCGAGATAATTTAGCAGGAGAAATCAATTTAATAATAGAAATGATGGAACAACCAAATAGCTGCCCAGTCGGCTTGGGTTGTAGAATACACCAACTGCACTTCTGCAGAGGGGTAAGACCCCGCTCAATGAGAGTCCTAGGTATGACACTAAACTATCTGATGGTGAGGCTAAACTGAACAGTTTGAAATGGAACTGTTTTTGACATTGAAACTCTTCTTACACTAAACTGAATTGTTTAATATAGAACTGTTTTGACATTTAACTGTGTGTAAACAAAATCTGTACTTATACTAAACTGAATTAGCTGAATTAGAAGTGTTTGGCAAAACTGAATAGCTTGAAATAGAATTGTTTTTGACAATTAAACTGTGTACTCATGCTCAACTAAATTGTTTGAAATTGAACTGATTATTTGCTATAAATGGATTTGGCGTTAAATAAGCTACAAAGGTTGATATGCCATAAAACCCAACCAACCAACCAGAACTATGGAGAAAGATGCATTCGACCAAGAAGTTGCTATAGTGCGAGACACGCAGAAGGAGATAAGAGCTTTAAAAGATAAAAATCAAAAGTTCATTTAAGAAAGTGGACTTGGACCTAATAGAAAGCGGTCTTATAGAGAATTTAAAAAAAACAAATTTCCTTGTGGACAGAGACTAACAACCGCATCGGGGTAATTAGAGATTAAATTTATGGTACCGCCAACCCAACTAGAAATGAAGCCGTCAGCATTCCTGAGATTGCTAGCTCTAAATTCCAGTCTGCCACATTTAGCGGAATAAACCCATCAAAATATGAGTATAACATTTTTTTTTTTTTTTTTGGCTCAATTCGGGAACTGCACTGGAACAGTGAAGTGCCAAAAATACAAATTAGCCTAACTGAGAAGCTACTTAACTACTCCTGCCTTGCAATTAGTATCTCATCTTTCCCTTGAGGGAGAAAACCATGACATAGCCATAAGTATGCAAAATAAAGAATTTTTGGATATTCCATTCATAATAAGTGAAACATTTAAACAAATCTTGAAAACTTCCCATGACTTTGTCAGTGAAACTCTACCTTGCAGAAGTCCGAGCCGATTTGTCTGAATTGAAAACCTCTTACGGACTGGATTTCTTCGAAGAAAACCCCCCTGGGTTTATGATGGTTAGCCATATTGTATTGGATAAACTTCCAGTGAGTGTAAGAAAGGAAATCAGTCACAGGGTTGACAATAACTACCCTTCAATAAAACAAATTTTTGAAATTTACAGCGACGCTATTGGTACGTTGACAATAGCTAAAAAAGCTCAATACACAACACAGAACAGATCCCACAGAAAAGAATTGGCTGCTGCACCAAATTTCAGGTCCCACAAAAAGGATGAGGTAACTTTACAAAATTTTGCCACTTCCAAACAAGAACTACAATGCAAGTTATGCGACGCACGTGGCCATAATATTAGCTGGTGTGACAAATTAACTACATTTTACTGCAAGAATACTGAAGTGTCTCGAACTGAATCTGTGCATACATTGTAGTAGCGGAAGACATGTCCGAAAAGTGCCTTGGAATTCAAAATAATCAAGGTACACCTGTAAACACTGTTCCTCAAGGTCTCATGTGACCCTCTTATTTAACAATAAATTGGAGGGGGTTTCAAACCAGAATCATCAAACAGTTCTGCTTGGCTGACTTCGAGCGGAATCTCTCCCTTCGGAGACAGGAAGAATTTTCCGTATGAAGATCAATTTTTGTTAACCGAAAATAAACCTGGTAGTGGAACAAATAACTATCACACAATAATCTCCAAGAATGCCGCTTATCCGTAATAAATGTTGGGAGATATATTAAATCCCAAGCCAACCTACCCGGAGATGTTTCCCGGTATCTTTGAATCCTCCAACGTAGAAAAGAATCTGGAGAGAATGTCGCTGTTGATTTCAGCAATTTCCTCCCTTGAGGAAGTCATATCAGCGAATATATTTTCATATTCGCTGATATGACTTCCTCAAGGGAGGAAAATCATATCAGCGACTTCCCTCCTCAAGGTAGGGAAGTCATATCAGTGAATATTTTTTCATATTCGCTGATATGACTTCCTCAAGGGAAGAAAACCAAGGAATTTGAGGATTCTATCGAGTTAAGAAATAATGCCTACTATGTGGACTTGTCCTGGCTCGAAGACAAGATCAAAGCAGTACCTTCCAATTATCGAGTGGCGCTGAAAGTACTGAACAGAACTATGCACTGACTGGAGAGTAAAAAATTGGATGGCACTTACCTCGATCTCTTTCTCCAACATGAAGCAAAAGGGATCATAGAAAGGATAGAAGTTCTTCCTCAAAACTTCAATTAATATGTATGGATACTACACGGGCCAGTATTCAAGACGGACTAGCAATCAACAACGAAAATAAGGCCAGTTTTTAACTGCCCCCTGAAGATTGGAGACGTTTGTTTCCTAAATGAGGCTTCATATTCAGGAGTCAATCTGGCTAATGATATGTTCGAATTACTTTTGCTGTTCGTCACCAATAAATATGTGCTACTGGGAGATATTTGCAAAGCTTTCCAGTTGATTAAACTTAATTCAGAGAAAGACAAGAACTGATTTTGTTTTTTCATGAAAAATGGTAACAAATTACTGTGTTACCAATATACGACATTGATCTTTGGGTTCAATGCCTGTCCATTCATCCAGAACTTTGTCATCAAACATCATGTAAATCGATACTCAGATGATACTTGCACTAGGATGTTGAAGAGCAGGTTCTATGTGGACAATTTATGCATGACGAGTAGTTCTTCTTGTACCAGGAAGCTGTGCCTTGACTATAGGAAGGAAATTTTCAGTTAAGATCGTGCAACTCTAATTCTCAAGTCTTCAAATCCATTATGAGGGAAGAAGATACTATCGTATAGCATGGATGCGAATGGGAAAAGATTTTGGGCTATAGTTACTACCCAGAATCTGACAATATAAGGGTTACAAACACTTCCGTAAAAATGAAAGTCTTTTCCAAAAGTGAAGTCTTAGCCCAGACAATCAAGATATTTGACCGTCTATCACTTTGTTCACCGGTCATAGTCAACACAAAAATACTTTTACGGAAATTATGGTCATTAAAACTGAATTGGTATGAGAAAATACTGGATGAAATGAAGAACTTCTGGTCTGACATAGCAAAAGACCTCGCACGTCCACATAATGTATCTTTTCCAAGACATGCAGTGGACAGTGATAGTCCATTAAAACTATGCTTATTTTGTGATGCATCGCCACAAGCCTGTGGATTTGCTGCCTCCGGAGTACAAAACAAAAGATCTGAAATAATATTTTCAAAAGTAAAGGTGGCTCCTATGAAACCAAAAACACTGCTTATGATGGAGCTACTCGCAGTACACTCTGCTATCAAATCCCTAGCAACTTTAAAAACTTATTCCAAAATCTGTATTGAGAATGTTTGCGTCTTTGTGGATGCACGTCGTTTTATCATGGTTACTCACTGACAATATAAAAGCAAAAAGCTTTTTCGCCTGGAACAGGTTAAAAATCACCCAAGAGACGTGAAAGCAACTGCACAAAGAATTTGCAGTAGACATCAAATTTAGATACGTCCCTTCTGTAGATAACACAGTTGATCCGCTTACTCAGGGTATCATCTTGGAAAAATTCCAGTAAGGCTTAATTACTGGATATTTGGGCTTATTTGGTTGAGAAATGGCCAGTTTGGATTATCTGAGTCCGGAGAATAAGTGTCATGTGGACAACATTTTCATTACACATTGACTAGTAAGTCAATTTGTTATAGAAAATGTTTAGGAGCCAATGATTTCTTTTGATAGGTTATCAGAATCTACTAAATTGCGAAATGCTACTGCCTACATTTTCAGATTTAAAGATAAATGCAAGCACATCAAAGAGTAAACGGAGCACAGGAAATCAGGTAGAAAATATCTGATTAAAACTATACAGCAGCAAGTACCCCACAAAGAGATTATATACTTGCAGAACCCAAATAACAAAGAAATTCCTATGTCGGTGATGGATCTTAACCTTTTTTTGGATCCAGATGAGATTCAATGAGTGGATGGCAGGATTGCCAAGACCACAAATTGATACCCAATCCTGATTGCTAAAAATCACCCACTTTCGACTCTTAGCATAAACAGCTGTCATAGCAAATGTAAACATTTAGGCATTGGTACGACAGTTGCAAAGTTGAGATTGTCAGAATACTGGATCCCTTAGGCAAGACAATCTGTGAAAATTAATTTCCAAATGTCATACTTGCAAAAGGTTCAACTCACTGGACCTTATTACCCAAAACTATCCAATCTATCTGAATATAGTCAAAATCATTAAACCATTTCAACACACAGGAATCGACAACACTGGTCACATATGGATTCAAGAAAATGGAAGATCAGGCAAAATGTATTTGTTGATTTTCTCTTGTATGGACATTCGGGCCTTTCATATAGAACTGGTTCCAGATATGAGTATCCGAGCCTTCATTCAAGCCCTGAATAGATTCTGCAACACCTATGGTGCACCTTTGCCCAGTCGGCTGGGCGGTAGAATACACAGACTGCACCTCTGCAGAGGGGTGAGACCCCCCCATGAGTGTCCTGGATATGACACCAAACAGTCTAATGGTGAGGTCCAAGTAATGCTGGGGCTTTGGGGAATACGGAGCACCCCTTCATGGCCATTGCTCCCAGGTCCACTCTGGTCCGGAGTGGTAGCACCTGATAGGGCCCTATCTATGGGTTAAATACATAACGGCATACTTATGCTAAACTGAATTGTTTGATTAAACGGAATAGCTTGAAATAGAAATGTTTTTGACAATTAAACTGTACTTACATGTAAACTGCGTGCTTATACTAAACTGAATTATTTCAAATAGAACTGTTTTTTGACATTGAAACTGTATTTACACTAAACTAAATTGTTTAATATAGAACTGTTTTGACATGTAACTATGTGTAAACAAAATCTGTACTTATAC
This sequence comes from Sepioteuthis lessoniana, assembly GCA_963585895.1. Taxonomy (NCBI): domain Eukaryota; kingdom Metazoa; phylum Mollusca; class Cephalopoda; order Myopsida; family Loliginidae; genus Sepioteuthis; species Sepioteuthis lessoniana. The sequence goes on from OY757907.1 coordinate 75,624,001, forward strand.
TAAACTGAATTAGCTGAATTAGAACTGCTAGAATAAACTGAATAGCTCGAAATAGAAGTGTTTTCACAATTAAACTGTACTTACATTTAAACTATGGGCTTTTGCTTAACTGAATTATTTGAAATTGAAATGTTTTTGACATTGAAACTGTACTTACACTAAACTGAATTGTTATATATAACTGCTTGAATAGTTTGAAATAGGAATGTTTTTAACAATCAAACTGTGTATTCATGCTAAACTGAATTGTTTGAAAAAAAAATGATTATTTACATAAAAATGGATTTGGCGTTAAATATCCTACGAGGGTTGATATGCCAGAAAACCCAACAAACCAAACCAAACCGACCATGGTGCACCCATACACATTTATAGTGACAACACACGTTCTTTTAAAATGGCATTAGATGGTGATATAATTCAACACCATATTGAAAGGGATGTATTTTTCATACACAAACTGTACTCATCAATCACATGAAAATACCACAGTACTCGCCGTGGTTTCGAAGTACTTGGGAGAGACTGATAAGAGTAATCAAGACCTGCCTGTACAAGAAGTTAGGTAAGGCGAGGGTTGACTATTTTCATCTGTTAATACTATTATCTGGTATTCGAAGGGCAGTAAATTCCATACCACTGACTTACAGATGCTCCACGGATGATGACATCATCCCTTTAACACCTGATTGTTTTATACAGCCGAATGTAAATTGCGAATTGTCTTTTCAAGCAGACGCTCCAAATGCAATTGAATCGGAACCTGTTGTTAACCTCTTACACACTTTGGAAGCCAGGGAAAATATGTTGAACAAATTCAAGATTCTATAGTTCGAGGAGCATTTGCTTGGTCCCAGAGAAAGCTGTATGGATTTGCATGAGACTGAGTTCCACAATAGAATCAGAGAAAGTGCACAGAAGCAACAAACATTTAATAATCTAAGTGACAAGATGAGTTTGCTAGCTTATTATTTTGCAACCAATTAAGTTCACTTAACAATTTCTTAACAACTCTCGCTCTTCATTAATTTTTACACTTTGTTTTTTGTTTTTTGATATTGTTGAGAATACATCGTCTTGTTGAAGTGTCGTGTCCTGTTTTCTTTGCCACAAACTTTTATGCTTATTTTGTCCGTTTAATTGCTACACTCTCTCTTGTGCTTCGATGATGGCTATAAAATTGTATGCTGTCTGAATAATAATAAAGCACTTTCGCATCTGGAACAGCTGAATCGCCTTGAGTTTGAAGAATTGTAAAATCTGTTGTTATCCGAGATTATGCCATGGTGTTGCACTCTTCATATTTGGTACCGTGATAAGCATGGTATCACATTTGGTGCCCTGACAACAATAGTATCATAGCGTGCATGGTAAGGAATAGAAATAGTTACATATATGGCTAAGAGTAGTTAAAGGAGGGATTAATTTGGCACTCAGGGCTTCGAAGTGTTGCGAGGAAGAGAAATAGTTGCAGATATCGCTTAAAGTAATTGAAGGAAGCATAATCTAGATGATCAAGGCTTTAGCCTAGCTATGCGTAGCGGGTAAAAGAAATAGTTACAGATATTCATTTTGCTCTCTGAACTTTAGCTTTACATGCATGACGAAGAATGGAAGAAGTCGCCGATATGGCTGAGAGTTGCAGAAGGAAGGATGAGTTTGGCGATCCGGTCTTTTTGGTTCTGCATGAACTGTATGGAATGGACGTAATAGCAGATATGGCTGAGACTAGTTGAAGGAAGAATCAATTTAGCGCTCAGTGCTTTGGCTTAGCATGTGCAACATGGAATTGAAGAAGTTGCAGATTTGGCTGAGGATAGTTAAAGGAACGATGACTAACTTTCAAGGTTTTCACTTTGCATGCGTGTGTGGGGATAACAACCTAAGCTATATACTTCGCAGAATGAAAATCTTATTCAACGTTGCGTTTGCTGGTTCTCAGCAGGTTGAGTCGAAATGCATGAGTCCGAAACGGTTCTACAAAGAAGAACTAGGCGAGAAAAAATAAACTTGGATAACTTGTTTAAAGAAAGAAGGAAGTTTATGTGACAAAATGACCGTTTGTGGTGTCCCTACTTTGGCTAAAAACTAAGGCCAACAGGTAGATTTTCAGCTCTATGCATCTTTGGTCCTATCTTCTCTGTCAGATCCTCTGCATCTGTATACTTTCTGCATCTGTCTCTTATCCCTTCAAGTAGCAGACTGACACTACTTGTATATATCCAGGAGTGAACGTTCCAATTTCCAGACTTTCGGCAACTTATAGACTTGACAAAAAAATACTGGCGGACAACAGATCTCCTGGAGACATAAAAAGAGGTGCGATAATAATTTTTTCAAGTAGTTGATCCACTTTTATCTGACATCTGCGTTTTATACTAGCCGGGATGAATCAGTAATTCTTAAGCAAATATGTCTCGGACCCTGTATGGATACACTCATATGCGCTCGTATGCATATACATACCCATGGTCAACTCACAACCATTTACATGTATACACCTGCACGCACATACATACATATATGTACTCACGCACCCACTTTGTGTTCAAATATATGCACACATAGAGCTATATACCACCATCAATAGTGTCACACTCATCTCACCATTTTTGTCCTTTATTTCATAAATTCCAAGCAGAAACAAAAATGTTACACTATGATTCTTTGGTCAGGGCGCCACCGAGAAAAGAAAACGTCATTTACAATTGGAACTAGGAAAAAAACAAACAAAAACCATTATAATAATAAGCATTGGGATTCAATTATTCTCGCGTCAAAAGAAAAAATCACTCACCCTTCACAAACTCTTTTTTTTTAATTAGCATAACCCACCTTTACAACACGAAGCTGCAGTGGCTCTTCAGATGGAGCACGTGCTGAACGAACGCATCCGTTTGGCCAATATTCGGGGCATCTACAGTGTCCTTGGTCACTTGTATCTCTGCTGTCTGATATTTCTTTTCGGCTACACTGGCATATTTTTCCTTGTCAACCACTGCTTTCCCTTGCTTAATACGACTACTATTATGATCACTACCACGACACTTTCCCCAAATGAAGACCAGACTAAGGTGCCTGCAGACTAATCATCATTGACGAGGATTCCCTTTCTCACAGTCTCCAATTTATACTCCCATAAGCAAACTGATAAGATTTATAGATGCTGCGGCTCTTATGGTAACTGACGATTTTCCCTTGCATATCTGTGACAAGTCTAGATCCTTCTCTAGTACTACTGCCCAAACCCCATGGATACCTCCACGTGACAAGTTCGCTCAGTGCCCTCTTTATAATCACTAAACAATTCAACTAGGCATAGTTGATGGCTCCTGGTTGCATATATCGGACTCTGGGACGTACAGATTCTCAGTGCATCTCTCTTGCATTTTTCTAATTCCATTTTAGTTAGCAGCATGAACTTTATCCTGGCCAGGTTAAAGGCTATAGATTCTGGTTCTAATTTGTATTCAACTACAACTCCTAATTTTTGTTTTGGATTAGGGTAAGGAATAGGTAAATTTATCACCTGAAGTACCTGAAAAGTAACCTCCTTGTCTAAGAGCGGCACGATTACTAGTGCTAAGATTTTGTCCTTTTCTACCAGAGTTATGCAGCCTAATGTACTATAGTACCTGTACAGCTCCCTGGTGGGTTCAAAAGGTAACCAAAATTGGTGAGAAAGCCCTGCTTGAATTTTAAGCTGGGTGTCCCGGGGGTGAGCTGGGACCACTATGCTTAGTGATAGATGCTCCAAGAAGAGCGTATCTGGCTAGGTTCTAACATGCCCTAGGAACAATAGTAATGATTGCGAGGCTTGCCGAAATTTGTTGATTGCTATTGATACTTGCAGGAACAGTCACAAAGTCCCTCAGTTGCTGAAGTTGCATCGACATGGACAGAGTTACATTGCCCAGTTCCCATTCCAAGTCCAGGATATTCCTGATGAATTGGTTGACTGTCTGTCTATTCTTAATAAAGTCTATTCTAATGACATTTGATATTGATAAACTGCTCTTGACCTCTTGTGCTTGGATCATTTCAACCTCCCCTATGATTATCAACATCGGCTTTATCATCGGTTAATCAGCCTTTGTTACTGTCCCAGAAAGAATTTAAAGTGCCTTTTCTACAATGGGAAGCACAGCAGCTTTTCTTCTTGGCTACAGTCGTCTAAATTCTCTCAAATAGTTCCCCATGCTTTTCGATTCTGATCTCCTCCCTTAGGAAATACATAAGGCTATGATAATTGCCGGAATAGTAGTCTGGAGCTATCTCCTCCCCTATCATTCTTATTTTTTCTCTTCCGGGCACTACTCTCTCTAGTAAAATGCGATATGGTATCAGACTGATCATGACTGTGATGATCCATTGATCCATTTTGAACGGGTAATCACTACATCAGAGAATTTCTTAAAAATCGTGTTCTGGCTAAGCCTATATGTGCTTCTTGGCATCACGAGAACGAGCAGTAGGAGTATCAGGAGACTAGCTATTCTGCAATCTAATAAGAAGTCGAGTTACTGGAGATGAACACACACACAAAAGGTGAGCAAAATTCAAACAATAGGGATCCTCCATCCCTGTTTTACTTCCCTCTATTCTCAATGGCGATTATTACTCATGGATGAATAGCTAAAAGTCAGGTACTTGAGAGGAAGAGGCTTTCGATTTCACTCCCTCCGGGTGCAATTGAACCCTCTCTTCTTGGGATAAGTCCCTATCCTACTCAGAGGCAGATCTTCTTCGTTGTCTTTTCCATCTTCATGCAGAGATTGGGCTAACCATTATTTTAACTCTGCAAGAGGGATCTCATCATCAGAATCCCACTCATTTAGGTCTTTTTGGGGAAGATGTAGCTTCACATTCGAATTGTGATCTCCTGCTTGACTTGGGAGTGATTCTGACTCCGAATCTTAGGTATCGGAATCTACTTCAAAGAGGGGCAGCTAATGTCGACAGTCTAATTGCCCCTTCTCTGTTCTTGACTCGCGGGTTTTACCCCTCCCGGAGCACGGCTAACTTCGAATCATTCGCATGGGCTGTTTTTGTCTTCTCTTTTAGTTGTTCCCATATCAAGAAAACAACGGGGCTAGTTTGTTCAACTATTCCATAGTGTGGTCTCCACTTTCAATCCAGATTATCCTGCTTAGCGTGAAACCGGTTGTATACTTGATTCTCAAGGCCTTATTCAATTTCTCGCTGGTTCTTGGTGTTATTCCCTTTTTTTCTGTAATCGTTTTATTCTTCCCAAGCCTGGACGAAGGTTTTATGCTGTCGTTCAATGATAACACGGAAGCGGTCCTCACTCATATATTTCCTTCGAGGATCTAGCAAATTGGTAGGACCATATCACGTCCAAACAGCATGTAGTATGATAAGAAATTCGTTGTCTCACACATGGAGAACCTCACTGCAGCTGCTGCCTGCTACAAGTCACAGTTTTGACTGTCTTCTTGGGTCATCTTTGATAGAATATCCCCTAACAAACGGTGGAAGCGTTCTATCTTACTGTTACTTTGTAGGCGATGGGGAGACGTAGTGATATGCGTTATATTTAGGCTCATCATAGTTTCCCTGAAGATCTCATTCATGTTTTCGGCCACATTATCGGTTACGAACACTAAGGAGACTCATATTGCAGAAATATTTCTATTAAAATCAACCTAGCTATAGTTTAAGCATTTTTGTCCGCCTTCGCGTACGTCTCTGAGAAGTTGGTTAAACAATCAACAAAACTAACAATATAGATATTACCCTGCGGGGTTTCACCGTAGGGATCGGGCATGTCTTGGCAGATCTTCTCAAATGGATAGGCTGGAACGTCCATCTCCGTAAGAGGAGCAGCTGCATACTTGCTACTTCTTGTATAACGGATGATACAGCTATTCACATATGCCGTCACTTGCTTGTACAGCCTGGGCCTGTAATACTTCCTACTAATAATCTCGTAGGTCTTATCTATCTTTATATGATCTACTGCTTCGTGGCACTGTTCTAGTATTCTATCCCGTAGCACTTGGCGCATGTACAATCGAGACCTCACCTCTTCATCCTTATTGGAGTGAAGTACAATCGATCATCCAGTACCAGGTACTTACTGGCACATACTTTTGTTATTTTCCCTGCCTCTGTCGCTTCCTTTAGTATTCTAATTTCTTCATCTATCTAGTACTCGCAGACTGATTCAGGCAACTGGTACTTTCCCACTGCCTCTGGGATATCATACACCATACCTTTAACTCTTGACTCTCTTCTTATTCTGTGTGAGTTGATCACATTTATCTGGTATGCTTGAGAATCTATATTTGGTACTATACTTATTGATTCTTGCTCTAACTGCTTAGGAATACGTGACAGTAAATCAGCAGCCAGGTACTCTATTCTGCAGTTATACCTACTTAGTTTAAATACCCATTGTTGAATCTTTTTATTCTCCTACTCTGCTTCACATAGATATTGAAGAGGCTTGTGGTCGGTCTTAATTACGAAGGTAGCCCCACTTGCATTGTTGCTAAACTTTTCTAAAGCATTCACTCTAGTATAGCCCTCCTTCTCAATCACTGGCCACCTCCACTGAATGGAGGAGAGCCTGTGAGACAAGAAGTAGATGGGTATTTCCTCTGGTATACCTGATTTAGAGCTGTTACTTTAGGGGCATGGCTGGATAAGGCAAGTCTCGATGCAATGATCGTTTGCATCGATGAACAGAATCAACGGCTTATTCAAGTCTAGATTGGCCAATAGATAAATAACTGTTGATTGCTCCTTCAAGGCGTCGAAAGACCGCTGACAATCCTCTGTCCACCTAAACCGAGTATACATTTTTGTTAATGCTATGAGCGGAGTTGATAATCTTGAAAACGCTGAATCTCTTATAATAACCTATTGCCTCTCTAAACTCCCTAACATCCTTAACTGCTCGTGGTTCGGACATTTCTCTGATTACCTCACACTTAACTATATCTGGTAGTAATCCGCCCCAATCAATAATGAATCCAAAGTACTTTGTCTCCTTCCTTATAAATGAACATTTAGATAGCTTAACCTTCAGCCACTTCCCGAACTCCAGGCTACTTTCCGACATCAATTCCAGCGTAGATAAGTACGCAAATTAGTAATGTTAGGATGTCTTTACTTAATGTTAGGATGTCTTTACTTAACGCCAGCAGATAAGCCAAGTGTTTCGTGATGTTATTTAAGGCTAAAAAATCCCCGCAAAACCTGTGTCCCCCATCCTTCTTGCTGACTACTACGATTTGGAAACTCCCCGAGGATGTTGAACGTTCTTGCTTCTCGCATATTCTCAACATCGTCTACTAGCTTCTGTTTGTGTAATGGAGTTCGATATGATTTGCGTTTATAGGTTGGTGGTCGCTAGTATCAATCTTCATCTTCACTGGCTGAGTTTGACCCAACTCCTAATTGGCTACTACATCCTTATTCTTATTAACGAAATTTACAATTTTTCATATTCTTTGAGCACAGCTATTTCTTCTACATTAACTATTGGTTTTATATTACCGTCGTTTGAGTTTGTCTTATCTATTAGTTGCTCCCTAATACTTGCAGTTATCGCCTTTCCTACTTCTTTGTCATAGCATTGGTAGTGTGAGCCATCATTATTGGAATCCGAACTGTGCTATCAGCCTTCACCACTGATTTGCAATTTACCCTTTTTCAAAGAAAGGATCATACACTGGGGTTATTTGAAGTATGTCTTCACACTGTTGCCCTGCGTAGAACACCTTACGATGGCAAGAAATAGCCGTACGAGGGCGGACAACAATATCCTCGGGTTGCCACTACAGTATATTCCTCGTTTATTTAGGTTCCAAGTATTATTTCCTTTCCGCCCAATTCTAACCGAGCTGGATTGAAACTTAGATGTGTCCTGTTTCGTTCCAACTAATCCCTACCTAAAATCATCGATCTGCACAAAGCGGGTGCTACATATTATCCCTAAATAGTAATCATCCCCCTTGCCATCACAGGCAGACATATCATGCCGTAAATTTTAATATCCTGTCCGTCAGCCCGAACTATCCTTAAATTTGAAGTTCCCAATCCCTTACTCGTAAATCCTAATTCTATAAACTACTTCAGCCTAACCATCGATATAGATGCCCCTGTATCTAGTAATGCTTGTATTTTTCTACCCACCACTTGTACCCAAGTTACTTCGGTTCCCTGAATAAATAATGTATAACTTTGATCCTCTCACACTTCTTTCGAGGTGGCCCCTATTCATTTCCCTGGGCCCTCGAGTCTTCTTCCTCCGAGTGATGCACTGCCTTTCTGAGGACACTGCCCACACCTCTAAAACCTCTGTCGTCTTGGGTTGGAAGATCTTTTCTCCAGCTCTTTTTATGAGAGTAGTCCTTTTCATGAGGACCTGGGTAGCAAGGGCCCCTGTGTCCCTTAGTAACTGTAAGAGTCTTCGCTCATCTCGTTCAATCTCCTAATAACTCCTTTCCTTTTTTCCGCTCCTGAGAAGCTATTCTTTCGCAAACACTTCCGCCAGTGCGCCAGGAACCGCTCCCACTGTGTCTTAATTCAAGAATGAATTTTCAGTTGCACCTGCACCGCTCCCCTTCACACTGGACAGCGTCCTTGTAATCAATTTTAGCTAATCTTAAGACACTACTCGCTAGTTCTAAAACAGTTGCCTCTTTCAGCGTCAGTTGAACTGGTATAATCATTGTAGTGGTTCGTCAATTGCTCTAACAGATCTTCTTTCGGGATTATCGTCTAAATACAGTCCTATATATTCAGATACAACCCCATCCGTCTGTGTAAGTTGGTAAATCCTAGCTTTCTTCTTCAAAGATCTGAAAATCTGAAGCTTTCCCCTTAAATATATATTGTATAGGGATCCGTGATACACTTTCTCCCACCTTATAAGCAGAATGCAGCGGGTATCTTAATCTATCCAATCTATATTTCAATCCCAGCGAGATACACGAGTCACAAAGAGAGAAATAGATCTTCAACTTACCTTGCTGGGACCAGTCTGGTTTTCTCTTTGTCTTTTCTTTATATTCCCCCCTCTCTCTCTCTCTCATAAGAGTTTATTTAATTGTTCGCTTCAGTTCTTTTGCCTTCGACGCGTTCCTCCAGAAGCAAAAAATATGTCTGTTTCTTGTTTGTTTTTGTTTTGTTTTCCTTGTGTATGTTTGTGTGTGTGTGTGGTTTTTATCTTATGTGTTTGGTCAGATGTATATAGGTTTGCTAGAGTTCTTCTTCCATACCCGTCGTTTTGTCTTTCCTTCTTTCCTTTTACTGTAAGATAATTAGGGTGTTAGTTAATTATATTAATTATTTTATAGATAATTTTATTGATAATTTTATTTTATAGATAACTATAATTATATTGGTCATTTTATTATTTACTTTGATGGGGTTGTGGACTGGTTAAGAGTAAGTGTACTTCGTCTCAAAGGTTCATATGGTGTGATTCTTACACGTGTGCGAGATGGTAGTGACTAGGTTTAACACCTCCCGTCAAAATAGTCCTAGACAGAATATTGAACATAAACAAATCAAGTGTTTGTCATCTGGGTAAGTATTACAAGTTTGTGATCGTATGATGCAATAATAAATTTTATAAAAAAAGATAATTTTCAATTCTGGAGACAGCCGTTAAAGAGAGTTGAGTAGGGAACCCATAGAGACAGATTGGATTTGACTTTGATGCAGGTCGGTGAGAGACGCGGTGGTAGGTGCCTCTTTGTTACTTGAAGCAAGATTCCTTCATATACCCTTACAAGATCTTCCTCCCTCCTTGTGTTTGCGTCGAACTACTATACAAGAATATTGACACACTGAATAAAGACTTTTTCCGCATCTGAATTATGAGTCACATAATTATTTTCGAAAACTTGATATTCAAAATGATCCATCGTGTTACATTACCTGTCTTTCTTCCTCCCCTTCCTTGTGCGACGCCTTGTTCCTTCTTTCTCTTTTGGAATGGTTTTCGGCCAAGGCAATTTTTTGTTTTACTTATTTGGTGACTTTTGCTTATTTGGTGACTTTTGCAAGATCACGGGCACCTGTGTGGGAATACAGCCTCGGCTATGTACTTCGCAGAATGAAATCTTACTCCACGTTTTTTTGTTTTTGTTTTTTTTTTTTCCTGGTTCTCAGCATGTCGAGTCGAAATGAATGAGTCTGAGACGGTTCTATAATGAAGAACAAGCGGAGACAAAAAAATTTAATAAATGTTATTTAAAAGGAGGAAGTTTGTGTAACAAAGAGACCGTTTGTGATTTGGCTACGTAGTTCCCTTAAGAAAAACTGAGGCTGACTGCAAGATTTTCGGCTTTTTATATCTCTGGTCCTCTCATTCTTCCGTCAGACCCTCTACGTCTGTATTACTTTCTGCATCTGTCTCTAATCTCTTCAAGTAGCAGACTGACTTTACTTGTATATAGCCAAGGAGGATCATTCCTATTTCTGGACTTTCGGCACCCATAGACTGGACATAAAATTACTGACGTATCTCCAGGAGACATAAAAAAGGTGTTGATCGACTTTTATCTGACATCTGCGTTTTATACTAGCAAGCCTGAATTAGTAATTCCCACGCAGATATGTCTAATAGAAGTAGTAGCAGTGTAAAATATTAGATAATTATTTTATTGGTAATAATAAATTGTGAGTTAGCTAAAATCTTTGAGTAGTAAAGGTCGCATTGAAAAGGTCGTATGCAGGCATATACCACGACTGAATGTCAATTCATGTCAAGATTGGGTTTTGTTTTGAACTCGGAGTTGTAGATCGGATATTAAAACGATAAACATTCCGTCGGCTAAGGTTAAGATAAGATGAGGTAACACTGAAAATTAATGACAGCTGAACAAGCGGTGATGTGTTTATGGAAAGTTTTAGAAGTTACGTAAGCAGTAATTACGAGAAATATTGGAAGAAAATTAAAAAGATGTCAGAGAGCAGAGTTAGTTCAGAGATTCAGGTCCAGAGACGATAGCCCTCTTGGGTTTTGTTCAGGTCGAAGTAAGCGAAGTCGGTGTTTTGATCGTTTTTCTCCCACGAATGAGACCTATAGCGTTTCTATGTAACAACTAATATATTTCACTCTATCTTTCTCTCTCATTTCGATTGCCACTGCTATGAAGTATTACACTCAGCTAATAAACTTTCGTATTCGATAAATGTAACACCTTTTGATGTTTAAGATGGGGCCGTATCGATGAGATATTAGAGTAGATATAATTGAAAGTAGATGAAAGAAGGATTTATCGCTCGAGACTTTGGCTTAGCATACGTGACGAAGAATGGAAGTCGTTACAGATGTGGCTGAAAGTTGTTGAAAGTATTTGTTCACAGCTTTGGCTTAGCATGTGTGACGCGGAATGGAAGTACTAAAAGATATCGCAAAGAATAGTTGAAGGAAGGATCATTTTAGTGATCAGGGCTATGACAAAGCATGCGTGGCGAGGAACGGAAATAGTTACAGATATGACAGGGTGCATAAAGAAAGGATTAAGTTAGCGCTCAGTGCTTTGGCTTGGCATGCGATACGAGGAAAGAAATAGTCGCAGATATAGCTGAGAGTAGTTGAAGGAAGGATAAGTTTGGCGTTCGGACCTTTGGCTTTGCGTGCGTTGTGTGTAATAGATGTAGTTGTAGATATGGCTGAGAGTAGTTAAAGGTAGGATAATCTTGGAGTTCAGAACTTTGAATTAGCATGCGTTACCAGGAATAGAAATAGTTGCCATTATGCCTGAGTATAGTTGAAGGATGAATAAGTTTAGCACTCAAACTTTGACTTTGCATGATTGACGAGTACATAAAATGTATGTCGTTGTAGTCTAAATGGACTTTGTTTTTCTTTACTGAAATATTCTATCTTAGGGTCATTTACATAGCCTAATGAATTATTGAAAAAGCCGGTGGTAATCTCAATTAATACCACACAACGTAAATTCCTAATATTAGCAACCTCGACGTGCCAATATATTTTGTTCATTTAAAAAATAAGAATATAATTGGTAATATGTCAGCATTGTTTTTTTTGCGTTCGCAAAAATATAAGTGGCATATTCTTTTTTGGTATCTGAAAATTTGTTCAGACACAACAAATATTCGGTTTAGGAAATATTCCGTAAATGGCTGTCTTTCTTACGTTCCTTGTTTGTGTTTGGGTTTAGCGCCAACAAAACTTTTCTTCCTCATTCCTACTGTACTGGCTAACAGCTACTTAATCCGCAATGGGAGAAGGAGGCATTAGTATCAGGCATTCTTGCAGTTAGAGAAATTTTTGCATACTTTCAGAAGGTATATTATGGAGGATAACACTGAAGCAATTAGGGCGCTTAATAATGCGTGCACACATTATTGTAAGAAGTACATGGCCCTATTTTTTGTCTATTTGAAGTCAGAATGTAGTAGCCAAAAAGCAAAACTCTATTTCTCGGTCCCTTGGTTGCTTCATGAGACAATGCTAGAAGTGAGAGAAATTAAAACCTTACACTAAACTGAGTGACGCGCTCATAAAGTGACTGTCGAGGTCTCAGCAAAAAAGTTATCTCAGTTTTCCATGAAGAGAGATTAAAAGACAGTGTAGAGCAGAGGAAAATCTCGTATTTTGGTTTGGTGCGCTATTTAATTCAACACTGAATTTCACCCAATCAGGATGACTTATCCTATTCAGCCCGGACCTTCATTTCCGGCTAGCAAAACGGGTGAGCGGCCAAAACCTCTCTCTTCGGCTTGAGACGGCAACCAGAATAGACGTGCCTCTGGTCGTCCCTGCTTAGCGATGCTTTTTAGCTAGGCAAGCCACCCAGTGTGGACATCTCACTGTGGCTTTAACACTAGCAGCAGCAACATGGACACTCAACGAGGGAACCATCTAATTTATGGATTCTTTACGTGGAATCCCAGTTGAACATAGGCACAGGCACCACTTCATGTCACCCCAAAAATTGGCTATGTCGATCCGAGCGTAACCCCGCTCTCGACACACTAGCTACCATTTCACCTCTGGCCACATTAATGGAGAAACGCATACTCTCCCCAAAAATACCAGACACACAAAAATACACAGTGACTTTAAGCACATCCCTCACAAGTCCAACAACACGCTGCCATCTCAACATCCCGCTAAGACATTTCGTCTCAAACATCCAACAAGCCACGAGTCTTGCAGTACCAAAAACAAACCATATTCAAAGCTGCAAATAAAGAACTTTCGTTGTTGTGTTGTTAAAGCAAAGTTTCGTAATTCATTTGTGTGCCTTAAAAAATATAGTGTTAGGGGAAATAACAAATTCCCTCCAAAACCGCTATAACAGCACTCCGTCGCTGTTTCTGCGAAGACTGCAACGATTAGCGGGAAAGAGCCAAGATTGACTAATCCGTTACATTTTCCTTGAAATTGTGACATAGTTCTGTCTATATTTAAAAAGATTAAAAGATATTGTCCCAAGCTATAAAATTGTTGCATGTTGTTCCAAGCATTCAGTTGTGTTAGGCGATTAACGCATCTTCTATTGGTATTCTACAATAGAAAATGAGCGACCTGCAGAGATCGATTTCGTTCTTTTCCAAGAAATTGACGCCGACTGAAACAGGCCATTTGGACGAAAGCTTCTCACGGTGTATTTGATCGTTCGTTACTTTCGATATTTGTTGGAGGGGTGGACTTTTTATATATTGACCGACCACAAGTCCTTGCTGGACACTTTCCAGTCAAGCTCGGACAAGTACTCACCCTGTGAAACAAGACACCTGAATTATGTTACAATTCACTCCAGATATCCGCTTTATAAAAGGGATTGAAAACGTACCTGAAGATGCCATGTCTCGTGGAATAAATGATCTCTTGCTGGACTCATGTGTGGAATACCAACGATTTGTGGAGGAACAATTACTGCAGCTTCTACAGGACAACACAACCTCACTGAAGTTGTCAAAGACACGTGTGGTGACTGTTGACTTGGAGGTTGTGTGCGATACCAGCACAGGACGATTTGGTTCTTTGTGCTTGTAACTTTACGGAAGATGTTGTTTTCCTCCATGCATAATTTATCGCAACTGGGTACCAACGCATCACTACGACTGGTGTCGGACAGATTTATGTGGCCACGTATGAGAACGGACATCTGTGCCATGTCAAAAAGCCAAAGTTGGAAGATACACCATCTCTCCTCTTGGATCCTTTCCATCACCCGATGAAAAATTTGCCCATGTGCAAATGAACATTACGGGATCACTGCCCTAATGTGATGCTGTGTTGATCGGTTCTCTCGCTGGTGCGAAGCTCTTCCCATATCGGATATCACCGCGTAAACCACAGCAAAAACATTTGTTGCAGGCTGGGTTTCTCGTTTTGGGGTCCCAGCAATAATTACCACGGACAGAGGCAAGCAGTTCGAGTCAGACAACCAGCAAATAAACCTATTGGGGAGTAAAAGAACTAAAACCACTGCCTATCAACCGGAAGCAAATGAACTGGTAGAGCGATATCATCGTTCACTCAAGTAAGATCTGGGGGCTAGAATGAATCAATCAAATTGACTGAAACATCTACTTTTAGGGACTCTGCACTGTAGTGAAGGATAACATAAAATGTTCATCTGCTGAGATGGTGTATGGCACCACATTCAGACTCCCTAAGTAGTTTTTTCTGCGACCTTCGCAAAAGATTTTGGACATGACTTCGTTTGTTGATCGGCTTATGTCAAGAATGGCAAACTTGACATACAATTCTCCTGCCCAGAGTCCAAGGCCTACATACGTGCCTAAACTTTTGCAGACCTGCACATACGTTTTTGTGCGAGATTTAGCCAAGACCAACACATTGCAGCCTTCATATAGAGGACTCTTTATGGTCCTAAAAAGGATACCCAAAATCTTTTGAGGTAGAAATAAAAGATTACCATGGAACATTGTTGTTGATAGGTTGAAACCTGCTTCTTTGGATGTATGGACACTTCAGTGACTCTCCCACCACCGGTAGTATCACACGTTTTAAAAGAGACTATGACCAGGTCTGGACGTCCTGTTAGATGTCCTAAACATTTGTTGAATTAAATGTATTCTTTTTCAGGTCTGAAATTTGAATAACACTTTTGCTAAAATATCTTTTCCGTTCGGAAAGATTTTATTTTTTCTTTTACTTGTAGTGAAGGAACTCTTTAATTGCATGTAGTCCCATCCATACTACTTGTTGCTTTCTGTTAATTTTTCACTATTGATATACCTCTAACATTGTACTCTTGGCAATGGCCTTGTGCAGGTAATGGACCTATCCAAGAATGGAGTAGCCTATTTGGGAGTTATGGGCATAACCTCCGAGAATAACGTGATTATTTGTCATGTAACATTTCCAGAAGCGAGTTCTACCGCTTTTTGTTTGCAGACACCAGTCCCAGAGAAACCATCTCTTTCTTCTCCGTCTTTTCATACAGCACGTGTGTGCAAATTATCCTATGTGAACCTTTTCCCTACACCAAAAGAAATGTAAGTTTTTATCCACTGCCTTGCTGCACTTCTAGTTCTGGAGAACAGCTTTTGTGCCTTTTTATGGTTTAGGACACTTTGTTATGTTTTGTAATTACGTGTACTATATATGTGAATATCGTTGTAGTCTGAATGGATTTTGTTTTTCCTTACTGAAATATTCTGTATTAAGGTACCATTTAGATAGCCTAATGCATTATAGAAAAAGCTGGTTATAATCTCAATGAATACCACACACAATAAATTACTATTGAAGGATTAATTTCACGCTCTGTGCTTTGGCTTTGCATGTATGCTGAGGAATAAAAGTATTCGCAGATATTGAATATATGGCTGATTGTAGTGGAAGGAATATCTAATTTAGCACTTAGTGCTTTTGCTTAGTATGCGTGACGTGGAATAGATGTAGTTGCAGATATGACTGAGAGTGGTTAAAGGGGGATAAGTTTGGTGCTCAGAGTTATGGCTTAGTGTGCATGGGGAAGAATGGAAATAGTTGCAGATATGGTTGAGAGTAGTTGAAGGAAGGTTAAGTTTTGTGCTCAGAGCTTTGGCTTAGTATGCAAGGCATGAAATGAGAGTAATTACAGATATGGCTGACAGTAGTTGAAGAAAGGATAAGTTTGGAGTTCAAGGCTCTGGCTTAGCATGCATTGTGAGGAATAGAAGTATTTGCAGATATTAGTAAGAATAGTTGAAGGGATGATTAGTCTGGCAATCAGGACTTTGGTTTAGTATTTCTCGTCATGCATGCTAATCTGAAGCTCTGAGCACCAAACTTATCTTTCCTTCAACTACTCTTCATCTTATATACAACTTCCAAGATGTCAGTATACAGCACTGATGTGGTGATTAATGACATAAGGTCACTTTCGCTTCACGTGGGAAGAAAAGGTATGTTAGTCAAAATCCTATATGTAAGGATTTGCAGCCTCTAAGACACCTCTGGAGTTGTTGGGTTTGTACACAGAGCTTCATCTAAGAATAAGTCATTAAGTTTATAATAGTCATATCCAAGAATTGCTGCCTGCTTCAAAAAGTGTTTGTTAGCTGAACACTGCCAAGAAAAAGTTTTTCGTAAAAAGTTTCGTAAACTCTGCATCATTTATTTTCATAAGCTGCACTGTTATATTTCTTTTTGTGTCTTCCACATCCCCAAATCTTACCCTTAAGATGTATTTTCAGTTTAGAAAACAAGAAAAAGTTGCACAGAGTAGAATATTAAATGAGTATGGTGTATGGTGGACTTACACAATCCTGCTGTAAAATTAGCACTGACTGATGTTGATATCATTTTAAATTACTCAGCAGATTATACTAAACTTAAAACTTCAGTTTTAATACCTTTTGATCATAACTTATAATGTTAAAAAGCATTTAATTTCAAACAATGCACTTAATTCCGCAGAAAATATTGATCGCATAAATTAAAAATTAAGCAATGAATGCTTCAGATCAAAACTGAGCTAATAATTAGATTAATGACTTACTGATCCATCAATGTATACATTTCCGTTACTTAAGACTGAATCTTCACACCAAAAATTAGTTTAAATAATCTGTTTTAATTCTATTAATACATTTATATTCAGATAATTATAATAATAAGTTAGTGAAAACAGTTATTCAGTGTCTGATTGATGATGATTTAAGAAAACTAGAAATGTTTAGTAGCAGCAGGTATACTGAATCATGCCAAATGCACCTCTACAGAAGATGAGGCCACCTTTTGGCCGAGGGTGGAAATCTGTAATGCCTGAGGATAGGGGGCTGAGAGATCAGTGACCAAGCAGTCAAAGTGACCTGCAACACTCTACTTTAGCCCTTGCTCAGCTAGATAGGAGTTCTTAGTGGTATGATCAGATAAATTGGTTGGTCATGTTAAGCTGTAGCATTTACGATTGTCCTGACCATATACTTCAAATTGTTCTTGTAGCGAACTCTCAACCATTTTTATCTTAAAGGTACTAAAAGGCAGTGAAATACTTGAAACCATTTAAACTAGATGCAAACAAATGCATAATATTGAATAGAATTATTAGTGTTTTTAAAATATATTTCGAACACTAATTAACTCACAGTTTTGAAACAGAACACCACTAATGGAAATAGAATGATAAAAACTTTCTCATTTTTGTATTTTATTAAAAATAAAAATCCAAAGAAATATAATTTAGAAGATACAACATTACATTTTAAATACCTTGATGATGGTTTGATGTGTGGGGTTTGAAGGGTTTTAGGTAGTCAGTGGCTAAGGGCAAGGCTGTGTTGCCGTAAGATGTCTGACTCCATATTTTAGTTATATTATTTTACCCCACGTTGACTGGCCGGCGGAATGCCTTGCCCAAAGAAGGTCCAAAAGAAATATGCAAAAAGAAAAGATAGGAACAGATAGGAGACGAAAACATTTCTTCCATACTTTCCTTTATTTACTTGGTGAATGGACTAACCAACGCTACGTCCCAAGACGCAGCGTGGTGCCCAAAAAACACCAGATAGTAAAATCGGTGTTGTCGGTTCGACGTCACTACCCGAAAAGAGGTCGGTTCACAGAAAACCTGAGTATTTATCTCTCTACACCGGCTCCAAATTCGCTACTCCAAAATCCTTCTAATTTTGGCGCGACCACTTCCCATTGGCTACTTTACTTTTTTATTATTTTTCTTTTTTCTGATTTTAACCGGATGGATGCGTGGAGCCTTATGCGTGGCGATGCGTTTATACATTTTGTATCTGGCAGCCGACGAGTCAATATCCGGTTGGGAGTTTTACCGTTAATTCCTAAATTCCCACAGATGTAAAAACCAAAATGTTTAATGTTAACAAATAATTTGACTATAAATAAAATCATCCACTGAATACTTTGTTTTTTCAGATTTGTATATTTACATTAATACACACACACACACACACACACACACACACACATATATATATATATATATATGTGTGTGTGTATGTGTGTGTGTGTTACTGCTGGATAGTAATATTTGAAACCATTTAACTGGGTAAAAACAAATGAGTTCTAACTCATTTAAAAATGAAGTTACTTACAAAGTATTTCCTTATAAATCACACACACATACATGCACACATACACATATATATATATGTGTGTGTGTGTGTGTGTGTGTGTGTGTGTGTGTGTATATAAGCAGGATTTAGCATCAGATAATTCACAAGGGTTGATATTCCATTAAACTAAATAACCAAACCTCACCAAGGTATACTTGATGTATGTAAAAGTTGTTTTTTCTTACTTGCAAACCTTTATTCAGCTCTTTGCTAAAACACACTTTCTTTTATTTGTAGCTTACTTTTCATATCTTTATTTACAAACCATAATGCTAGATTTAGTTTCTAGAATGTTCCTAGTTATTTGATTGCTAAGAAAAAAACAAAAAACAAAAGCAAAAAAAATGCGAGCATATTACTTTTATTGTATTTAAAAACTTGTGATCTAAGCAACCAACATTTCATTAATTTTTTCCATTAAATCCTATTATTCACACAAAAGTTTGCAGAACAGATCTATTCCACATCCTTTCTAGATTTTGATCTTTTTTTCATTATTTAAATCTTCAAGTTTCATCTAAATGTAATTGATTTATTGATTTCCTTTTGTAAATGATCATACTGAGGTAATTAAATGATGAACCTTTCATCGAATAAAATGGTTGTTTTGGTAATTTGTTAACACTGTCAGTTAAAAAAAATAATCATTTTGGCAAATTTTTTTTAGATAATGTTTATGTAACATTAGCCCCCAAATGATTTTCTTGTTCAAATGATTGCAGTTTTTTCTACTTCTACCAAATGCATTTCTTCAGTACACATTATCAGCAATCAATATACTTGCATTTTCTCATATGTTTTAGAAAAATGTTATGACTTAGTAATATTCAGCAGATCATAAAAACTACATCATTGTATTTGTGAAGTCTGCTTTATTTCAAGATATTGGCTTCAAATAGCAGGCTTGACAATTCACAGAACTGTTTTAGGTAAAAAAAAATTATACATTGCAATCTTAAAGAACTGAATGCTCTTTTCTTAATTGTATTTTCACCACAACCAATAAGGGAATTACTTTTCTTAAAATCACCGATTTTTTCTTGGTATTGGGGAGAAGGTTAAAGAAACTTGCGAAACAATGTGCTAAGTGTGTTGAACCGTGAGATAAGTGAATAGTATGTACATTTTATGACTCCAGCTCATTCTTTTTATAGCTATTCATAGTGTTTATTCACAGATTTTTTTACCGACCCATTGTCATAATGGTTCGAGTGTTCACCAATAATCCGGGAGATTGGGGTTCAATCCCAGTTCGAGTCATATCAAAGACTCAAAAAATAGTACTTGATGTCTCCTTGCTTAACTCAGCATTATGATCAAGAGTAAGTAGATCAATCGAATGAAAAGAGTAGCGCCCTCCCTTACACCGCAGTGTAGTAGCCATTGAAAAGGGAGCCTTCAGGAGTCTTCATCTACGGTCGGCTAACTTAACTTATTTGTAGATTAAGCACAAAAATGTGTTGTTTTTTAAATATATTTCTCCTTGGTGATTGTGTGCTAATGAGCTTTACCAACCTGGCACTCGATGGAAGCAGCAATCTACCGCACTGACAATGTTATAGAGGTTTTGTTTGATTAACATCTAAAATGTTATTTTCCCCTAAAAATATTGTTGACATAATGTTTGCTATCAAGTTATCTTTTGCATGAGTTAATCTTAATTACTATTTTATTATTGATCTGTTAATTTGGTTCTCTTCCAAATACAAATACATATATCCTCGAATGCAGACTGGACAGACTGGGTTCTCTAGCCTTTTTTAAGCAACCAGTCTTGGAGAAGGAAAAAAAAATTTCAAACCACCAAAAAAATTGACTTTTTATCATATCCTGCCAGTACTAAAAGAGCTTGGTAAATATATGCCTACAACACAACAAAGAACACATTCATCTCAAAGTGTATTTCTTGTTATTTTTGTATATATGAACGTATTCATTTATAAGTCACTCAATTTAGCTTATCTTTACAGCGTTTATTTCTATTAACTTGTTCATATTGTAGAGTTATATCCCTAAGATTAATGTCCTCGGTCCCCTAAGAGATCGGTTGGTATAATAAACTGACTTTGAGGTTTATAAAAGATTACTACTAGGGTTCCTCGCGTGGTAATGGTTAGCAAATTAGACTAGAAAACCATTACTAGAGAGTTCGAATCTCACTGAGTGCCCCATATATCCGGTTTGGGACCACAACTAAGCAAAGTTTAGTAAATGAAATAAAAGATTACAACAACTACTACTCGTAACAAGTGTCCATTCGTGTCTCCTCGTCCTGTCTTTGTAAATTCAGTCCACAAAACTCTACATGGTGTCAGAAGTTATGAAAAGAATAAGCAAAATTGTGAAGACCAAATATCAAAGAAAACAAAGAAAATAATATTTTTTTCACCAATATAACTTGGCAAAAAAGGGGTTCAATGGGAAAATTCATCCATTGCTAAAGTTGGACCAAACCTACAAAACCGAACCCACGAAACCAAGCCCCCACCACCCAAAAAAGAGGAACGAAAGAAAAATAGGAACAAAATCCCCATATATATATATATATATATATATATATATATATATATAGAGAGAGAGAGAGAGAGAGAGAGAGAGAGAAACGAAGAACAAATGAATTCCTAAGCGCACACACACACATCAAACTGTGACTATGATAATTCTTTATTTTAATTTTTCTTTATTGTCATTTGTTATTGTAAAAGCATTTTTGAAATGGCCCCTTCGAAAATAAAACAATTTTCTGCTAATAATCTAACACCAGAAAAAATCATACTTGTTGGAAATATAACTGGCGAAGATTTAAACGGTACATTGCCAATAGACAGTTTGGGAGATCAGATCCTGCATGCCAAACTTCGGTGTTCTCAGAAACTATAGGAAAAGAAGCCTACTGTGATATTATGCTTTTACACCGTCTACCCAAATGTGGTACTATGCTAGTCATAGCACTAAATGAGAGAGAGAGAGAGAGAGAGAGAGAGAGAGAGAAATCTGTGAGGGTCTATGAACAGATACAAAGAGACACGCCGCCCCCACCCATCAGCCAAACAGAACTCTCTGAATGCAAACTTCAAACTGTCAACTGACCGACTAGCTAAATGACTACCATTTTAAAAATTTGCTAATTTTTATATATTCAAACTCAGGATATCGGTAGGGGTGATGCCATCTCTGACGTGTCCAAAATTCACTGTTTTTAGTTTTCCAGTCAAACCTGTCACAGACAAGATATGAATCCATTTTGTTTACATTTTGGCCTTCCTGTGTAGAACATTATGTACTCGCTTAAACTTTCCAATTTGACTTACATCTCCGCTGAAAGACCTCAGCCAACCCAACAGCCTACTGAAAAACTCGTGGCCCAACCAAACCAGGCAATAAAATTATTAAAATATCACGGCAACTGTGCAACACTACGACAATAATGACAGGTAAAAATTACAAGATAAAATTTGGTGACGTGATGATAAAAAATTGTGAAATTTTTTGTAGGGGATGTACACAAATCACCTCTGAGAGAAAGTAAAAGAAAATTACGAGTTATCCTCTAGACGACTGTGTACCCGGATCTACAACCGAGGCTGAGGGTAGAGAGAGAAGGCAGGACGGAAGTGACTTGAGCACAGGACTTGGGCACGGAGAGAAGTACAAGCGACTAGCGTCTCCACAAGACGTGGCTAAAGACAGCCTGTTAACTGAGGCAGTTAGCAGACCACATAACTCTTAAACACAACCAGAAAATATACAGAAAGGCAACAGGACATTCACCAACCACAGATAAGTGTATGATAATTTTAACTTTGTTCTATTTAAGACTATTGACCGCTAAAGGAATATGCTTTAGCAACTCTTCGCACTTCTAAAATAAACGTATTTAAACGTCTTACCACGTTGCTTATTCTTTTTTATGACCCATATGCGTGTCGTTAAATTTCCCGTATTTTGCTAAAGCATAGTATCCCAAATTTTGTTGTTGAATTTTGCAAAAGCATAATAATCCCAAAATTTGCTAAACCTCAGGTGTGGTATTTTGCTAAAACATACAAGTCCTAAAATTTGTTATTGCATATTTGGGATTTGTTACAAGGTTTGGAACAAGTTGTTAGTCATAAAGCGATTCTGTCAAAATGAAGTAAGCGCGAAGAGAAGGAATGAAAAGAAATTTTTCTCGGTTTCATGTGCGGAACGAACATATTTCTTTACGCTGGTACGTTCTAAATACTGGTTTAAAATTATCTTCGTCTGCAGTAAAAAAAGCAAGTCTGATGTTTGAAAAAAAATTCTCTTATCAAATTGAATATTAAAAGTAAAACCACGCGTTCAATTAAAAAACCAAAAATAACCTTAAAGGTTTAAAAATCATATATTGGAAAATTCTTCACGTCTGCTGATTTAATAAAAATATTCTCTTGTCAAATTAAATATTAAAAGTAAAACCACGTGTTCAATTAAAAAAAAGAAATATCCTTACCGGTTTAAAAATTATATATTGGAAAATTCTCCACGTCTTCAGGTTTGAAAAGAAAGAAAAAAAATTCTCTCATGTCAAATTTAAAATTTAGATGAAAAAACATGTCTTCTGTTCAAAAGAAAGAAAATAACTTTACCGGTTAAAAATTATCCTAGCGAGCAGGTTCGAAAAAGAAAAAAATTCTCTCACGTCAAATTTAAAATTGGAAGAAAAACCACATCTGCTCAAAAGAAAAAGAATAACTTTACTGGGCAAAAATTATCCTCGTCAGTTTGAAAAAGAAAAAAAAAGATATCTTGTCAAATTGAATATTAAAAGTAAAACCACGTGTTTGTTGCGTGGACGATAAATATATCGATCCCACAAACTTTTGAAATATAAGTGATTGACAACAAACTAGGCAAGAATGACAAAAATAGGTGGTTGTTTCGAAAGGAAATTTTATTATGGCGAATCGTAATCGGAAATTGTAAAATCCAGGAACTGGTACTGGTGCAGGATCTAGTCGCTGGTGCAGTAATGGATTGCTGGTGCAAGTCTTTTCGTCAGGACTGGTGATCACTGGTGCAGGACTGGTAGCTGCTGTTGTAGAATTGGAAGCTGCTGGTGCAAGAAGGTAGTAGCTGCTGCGGGAAGGTAGTCGAAGGTGCAGGACTGATAGCTGCTGCTGCAGGAAGGTGGTCGCTGGTACAGGAAGGCAGTCGCTGCAGCAAAAGGTTTGTCGCTGCTGCTGGAAAGCAATTGCGGCTGCAGGAAGGTAGTGCGTCATGCTGTCTCAGAAGGTAGTAGGCTTGAATTTCGGAATTAGACCTGAAAAGGGTTGTTAGTTTGAGAGGCTGGTAGTCGGGACGGCTGCATCGTGCCGTCTTAAGAGGCGTTGGAATAGACTTTCTAAGTTAGACCTGAAAAAGGCTGTTATGCTGAGAGGCTAACAGTTTTCCTGCGTCGTCTACTGGCTGTAATCAGGACGTCGGCTAAAGAGGAAACCTGGAGCAGTGCGTCATGGGCAGCAGCTGCTAATAAAGCTTCGGTCGTAGAGTTGATCAGAGGAGAATCGGATTCCTTCCACACCCTTGGCTGACGACCAGTCAAAGCGTTTATTTCCAAAAAATGGTCTATAATACAAACAGTAAAATTTAACAAATTTAAGGTGGGCACAAGGCCCAAAAATGTTTTGAGGAAGGGGTCAGGAAGAGGACCACGCTGTTCTGGGGAGCCCTAGCCAGCCACTAACACCCTTCAATCACTCTGTACAATAAATTCAGCCATATATTGCCAGATGCGCAACAATCACCAAAATACATCATTCGCTCTATAAAAAGAACTACTTGAAACCCTAATGAAATGAAATGATATGTATACGATTAGCAAAGCATGATGGGGAAGGGGAGAAAAACCCCGAGAATTTTCTAGATTAAAAGCAGAAAATAAACCCCTTTTAGTTTCCCTCCAATCCCCCATCTATGATGTGGAGAGTCGCCTGTTTTCCGGTCACCAGATGGGACCGAAAACAAGCCGAACTATCCCTATGGGGAAGGGGGCCTAAACTAATTAGGGTAAAAGAAAAAATGGGGAAGGGCGCGGCAAGGAAAAAGGACAACATGAATTAGGTTCAAGATCCTTGAAAAGCTGGGGCTGGCAGATGGTTGGGGAAGTAGAAAAAAAATGGTGATAAGGCCAATGACACACCTCACACAACTAACTAGGGGGTCAAGAGGTCACAGAACGCAAAAAAAACTCCTACTTACCCGGGGCTGGGTACCGAAGGACACGGACTATTGTCGCCATGCGCAGGAAGAGGAGGGAAAGATGACTCCAACATTGCCCCCTTTCGTACGACCAGGCTTTCTGCATACACCCATCTTTTGTTGAATGTCGAGAACACCCTCCTTGGTGAGTGATTTAACTTCGTCCAGGTGCCTGACGCATTCAACGTTGAAGGCTATAAGCTGGAGTGCAGAGCTGGCCCGTCCACTTGAAAATGGACTTTTTTCTTGATGCTGTTTGCTTCGCACCACAGTATTACAGCTCCCAGGGGTTGGAGAATGGAATTGTCGTACAACTTCAGCTTTTTATGGGAAGGCTGTAGGGGTGCTGTGGTGAGACCTTAGTAGTCCACAAGAGCAAGAGTGCTGCAGCTTGTCCCAGTGTCAATTTGGAACTTGAGGGTTAGAGCTTTCTGGCCTCCTAAGGGGGGTACGTGGATGTTTGCGTAGTAGTGTTTGCGGTCTGACAATGGGTCCAAGGCATATATGCTTTCATCACTGCTGGCAGGTTCGTCGTTTACGTAACGGACCTTTGCATGTGCTGGCAGTTTATCGTTTGACCGTGGTGGATGCACTTGGGATTGGCACATCCTTGCAACGTGGTTACGCTTTAAGCAGATTGCGCAGGTTAATCCATAGGCCTGACATTTGCCTTTGTCATGGCTTAATCCACAGAATTTGCAGTCCTTGATATGCTCCCGTCTCTGTTTTCTTTTTTCTGCTTTTTGGGCATAATGCACTGTTTCTGTTGTGTTTCTGCTGCCTATCATGTCAACTTGTTTGTCCCTTTGTTCAGTGCTCCGACATATATCAATTGTCCGGTCTAATGTTAGATCTAATTCACCGAGGAGTCTGGTCCGTATTTCTTTTTTATTTGTTCCCATCACAATCCGGTCGCGGAGAAATTCGTCTTTGTCGGGTAAGATGTATTTATTTATTTCAGTGGATATGCATCCGTATTTTACGGGTATTGCTCTCTATATCATTTCCTCCACAAATACAACACAAAACTTTACAATCGCGCAAAAGAAATGGAATAGAACACAACGAACAATTTAATATGCATAACAATTTAATATGCATAAAACAGAATATAAAAACAAATAAAATACATGATGTGTAAATGGCCTTTTGGAAAATAAAGTTTGGCAAGAAGAAAATAAATTTGTTTAAAGGTGTGTGTATGTTCATGTTAACGGAGTCCGTAAATAAGTCGTTCTTACTTACATTAAGTTCATGTCTTGTTTTATGATTGTGGCGACAGCGTGTCGCTTTGATGAAAGAAAGTTTGTCGGGTTTTTTCTTTGAACGTGATTCGTGGCTATCTGTAGCTAGGTCATGAACTTTAGCTGTAGAAGAAAATGAATTTGCCGGACAGAGTATCGGCTACTGCTTGACTGATTTTAGAGGCTCGTCTTAGTGAATGGCTCCCTAACTGTGTGTTATTTATACCGTAATAGTGGATCAAAGAATCGTCCTAAAATTTTGGCGCGTAGACATTTATTGACCCATCAGATTTGTATTTTACTATTTTATTTTCGAGCCTAAATATTTTCTGTTAGTTGACTTCCGATCCTATTTTTCTAGAATGTTCTTAAGTATGTTTTTATTGCTTATTTCAAGACTAGAAAAATGTGTATCCCATATCTTCCAGCGTGCTGTATCTGCACGTTTTTATCAATTTCCTCAGCTTGTTCAAATAGGAATCAAAACGTTCGCCTATTTCCTGGTCGCATGAATTAAATACGTAGCGTTCGTATATCGTATTTAATTTAGGTTCGAAATAGTCCGATAATTTTTTTATGATGGAGTTGATGTCCGCACGTTCCTCCTCTGTCATGGGCAGATTTATTATAATTTTTAGGCATTCTTTGCAAACGATAGAGAGAAAAGTTCCTACCTGGACTTTAGCTGGTTTGGTATCAATGCGCGTAGCGTCGGCGTAGTTCGTCCATGAGAGTTTAAATAGGGACCAGTTCTCTCTCAAATCGCCGTCTATGTCCATTTTTTCCGGTGGTAGGATGGGGTAAGCCATTATTCCGAAGTATTATATCCGATTTGTGCCGTGTAATGATCCGATCCGACTTCCGTGTTTTGTGTGTTCACGTGGTGTCCAAAGAGTAGTTGGATTAGTTTGCCGGTGCGTATACGCTATTTCAGTTATTTTCCGATGAAATGTGTGTTTATCCGAGGTGTGGAGAGATGACTTCGCCAAAAGTAGAAAAAAAATCCCACTCTTATACCATGTTTTGGTGCCAATGGCGAGCGATAATAAATAACACGCGAACACACAAGCTATCTAGTAAAGGAGTATCTTTATTCTACATCTAAGGGAGCTAAGCCTACAGAGCCGGCCTCACTTTCATGGGGCCGTTTCGTATCCGTGTATTACGGAGCTATATACATCATAACAAATACTATGACGGACATTAAGATTAATGGCATTTGACTTTGATATAGAATATGTCAAAGGAAATTTAATTCCACACAGGTAAACGCACTATCAAGATTGAGATTTTACAAGCACTCAAAAGATAAAACGGAAGAAGAATTAGAAGATACATTTTTACATTGAGTAGAGAGTGATGTTTTGCCTTTAGATAGAATGGCTGTAGAAACTAGACATGATCTAGTACTAAGTAGGATAACATCGAGAATAAGAAAAAGACGCATGGGAAAATTGTCAAAGGCAGAAAGAGCCCTCAAAGAAATAAGTAAACGATAGAACATGAAGTCATTTGTTATGGAGATCTGATAATTCTCCCAGAAACACAAAGAAAATTGATGATAAAAAGTGTACATGATGATATACACTGTGGAGTAGCGACCACACAAAAAAGGATAAAATTAGAAGCATGGAAGCCGGGATATTCATGAGATGTCGAAGAATATATAAAAAGATGCAAAAATGTAAAGAATTGAGAAATTTTATACAGACTACTTTACATTCATGATCCAGAGAAGAGGAACCATGGCGTCGTGTGCATATTGATTTTGTATACATTACTGGAGATGGACTAGTAGACTCTTTTTCAGGCTAGCCTGAAGTAATCCGTGTGCCAGACAAGAAAAGTTCTACGATAAAACAGATTCTAATGATCATATTTTCCAGAAACGGTATACCAAAATACTTGGTATCCGACAATGCACCAGAATTTTGTGACAAATATGTTAGTTGATGGTTGAAAAAATTGGGTGTAAACCGTATAGGACCCTGCCATATCATCCTCAATCGAATGGGGTAGCGGAAAGAATGGTGAAGACCGTTAAAAAGGGTTGAAAAACATGTTCTCTGCAAAAAGAAAAAATAGAAGTTTTTCTACCAAGGCTGCTTTGAAGAAATCGCACAATACCATACGCTGGAAGACTAGAAAGCCCATCGGCTTTAATGGGAAGGCAAATTAGAGCTCCGCTAACGATGTCGTATTCCACAAATGAAAAAATATGGTACAAAAAGAACAAAGAATCAAATCCAGAAAGGATAGAATTTATCATGCAAAAAGGCCACAATGCAGCTATAATAAATAGAGAAAAGGGAAACAGTCTATTAGCCCATACAGATCAAACAAGGCCCCAGGGCGAATATGAAGAGCAAAATGAGGAAGAAATCTCTATGATTCTTTCCATTAATGATTTATTGGAACAACCTTTACAGAATGAAACGTTAGAAGACAAAATAATGCATGATCAGGTGGGCCAGAATCAGATGATGCAAAAAGACGAGCCTGATTACAGCTTGGTGCGGGACAGATCGAGATCTCCAAGAGAAAGAAATACAGGAGAGATACAAGGAGAGCAAAGTAATCCCGAAAATGAAACAATCACTAAAAGTACAAGACCTATTAAGGGCATAAAACGTATAAGTTTCATGGAAATAAAGTGATGCTGGCAAATTAATCTGCCTAATTAGCATAAGTGTAAGGGAGAGCCTATATAAAATCTCTCACTAAGAAGAATAGCCACTAACCAGTGCTAACCTCTCACACCCCAACAGTGGGGATTTTAGAGACATACTTCTGGAATTTCAATTCGACTTCGAAAAGTTGAATACGTTTCGTAGGACATTCTGGCTTGATTGCCCTAACATACCAGCATATACGACAAATGACTGGGAGAAATTACAAATCTTTTCTGCTGTTTTACCAAAAATAAAAAAAATAAAACATTTGAATTCAAGAAAATTATCCTCGCATGCTCTTAAAAATTGTCTGTTGGTTTTCAAAAAATATCATTACCTCTGTTGAATTCTAGTGAACATTACATGGCCGACTCATTTTTCTCATCCAAATTTCGCGCATAAAATTCTATTGGCCAACGTCGTATAATGACATCATTGCAGACTGCTAGCTCCACCCATTCATTTCCAATGCTACAGTGTGCAGGGGTTGAATTTAAAAAGAAAAAATGGGGGAGAAAGAATATTTCAAATGGCGGTCGAGTTAGAAAATTTGAAAGGGATAAACTCCCTTAACGGGACAATAGCCTTGATAGAAAAAGACATTAGGAGTAACATAAAATTATTAGAGGAGGAAGACAATTTAGATGCTTTTACCTCTTCTGAAGAAAAAGAATTAATAAGAAAAATACCTCGCAAAAATTAAAGGAATGAAAGAAAAGTAAAGGAAATTATGAAATGGAATGATAAATAGAATTATGAAAAGATCCGAAGTCCTGAGTCAGACCCTCTCCACAAATGAAGACGATCCCTCCTGCAGTGGTAGATGCACGCATTTATCTTTAGCGGTGATTCGTTTGTGTGGTTCAGTTTTCTCTTCATAAGGTTCGTTTTAGAATCGGCATCCCTCGTGGTTCTCTGTCTTCCGTGCTACTACTAAGTTGTTGTCCAACAAGAGCTGTCCAGCCGTCATGCTTAGCTGCTTCTTTGCCTTCTGTGACTCTTGGCCCCTGCTACTTCCGGGTACACAATGTTGAGGGGGATGACTCATATTTTTCATAATAGAGGTGAGGGAAAAGTCTCCCTGCATTATTTGTTGGTGGGAATATCGGAATGTAATGTTGAAAGTGGAATCGAAATGAAATGTTGAAAGGGAATTTAAAGTCCTTCCAAATCCTTTGGAATCCAAGTTTATTGATAGTCCTCCTAAAAGTCTACTGCAATCAAAATTTATGGATAAAGTGAGAATGAATCGTGGCCTCCGCGATATATATTACCAAGGCCTGTCATATGATTAAAGTTGACTTGCTGATGTCACACTAGTAGGATTTCTGTTTTATTTACTACACGGGTGTAGTACCAAAGCGCAAAGGGAATTTTAAAAATGGTCCGAAAGTTCATTGTTTTTCGTTTCCAAAAAGTAAACATTTATTTGATGAAAGGAAACATGCCATTAGAAGGGAGAATTTTACCTCAAGTTCATTTAGCAAAGTGAGTACTTAAAATTTTAATCACCATTTATTTCAACAGGCACTAAAATCAAAATTTGTAAAAAAAATAATTTTGCCGGAGCACAAGAAAGAAAGCAGTTTTAAAATTCAAACTGAAGCCGAAAAAACTTGTTAAACATTATATTTTCTAAAAATATTTGAATTAATTTTTTTATTGAAATTTTATTTAAGAAAATAATGTTTACTTTTCAATGAAATATTTTTTTAAATTCTTAGAAAACGATCATAAAAACTTTAAACTTTTCTAAACTTGAAACTTTATGAATCATTTTTAAACATGAAAAAATATTCTTTAATTAACTTTTTTTTTTACTCTTGAATGACCAAAATCTAATTTTTAGTCAATTTTAAAAGAATTTGCTTTATTTTTAAGGTTTTTTTTTTATTTGAAAACTCTATAAAATTATTGGTACCAAAAGTCAAGTCACTATTGACGAAAATTTAAATTTGAAAATGATGACTTAAACTTTGTTTAAGCCTATTATTTCTGAATAAGTTTTGAATTTATTTGAAACATAAAGGCCTAAATCACACCACCACACTTGAATTTTAAAACATGATTTATAAAATATTTAATTTTTAGAAAATATTTTCGCGACCTGTTCACTAACGTCAACACATCGGTTTACTCGCTCGCCCTAGAAAAACAACATCCGGTTACGATCGGAAATGATGAAGCCCTTTTTACGACCTTGACTCCCGTTACAGCTAAAAAAGAGGATAAATTAAAATTAACAATAATTACAGAACACTTCTGCCAGAAATAAATCTATAAAAATGGAATTAATCATCTTCGCTAGCTTATATCAGGCTTTTAAGAA
Organism: Sepioteuthis lessoniana; assembly: GCA_963585895.1. Lineage (NCBI taxonomy): Eukaryota > Metazoa > Mollusca > Cephalopoda > Myopsida > Loliginidae > Sepioteuthis > Sepioteuthis lessoniana. Next base: position 75,655,035 of record OY757907.1, read on the forward strand.
GTAATTTATCTTTACGCCCATTTTTATAGAAGAACTTTCTATTTACACAACTCGGCAGAGTGGCGCTGCGTCTCCTGTGGTTCTTAAAGGTTTTTCGCGTCGAGGTTACCAATGTGGGGTTGAAGTTTTTTATGAAAGGTCAGTGGCTAAGGGCAAGACTGTGTTGCCGTAAGATATCTGACTCCATATTTTGGTTATTTTGCTTTACCCCACGTTGACTGGCCGGTGCAATGCCTTGCCCAAAGAAGGTCCATAAGAAATATACAAAAGGGAAAGATAAGAACAGACAGGAGACGAAAAACTTTTCTTTCAGACTTTCCTTTATTTACTTGGTGAATGAACTAACCAACGCTACGTCCCAAAACATAGCGTGGTGCCCAAAACACCAGATAGTAAAATCGGTGTTGTCGGTTCGACGTCACTACCTGAAAAGAGAGCGGTTCACAGAAAACCTGAGTATTTATCTCTTTTCACCGGCTCCAAATTCGCCACGCCAAAATCCTTCTAATTTTGGCGCGACCACTTCTCATTGGCTACTTTACATTTTATTATTTTTCTTTTTTCTGATTTTAACCGGATGGATGCGTGGAGCCTTATGCGTGGCGACGCATTTATACATTTCGTATCAGGCAGCCGACGAGTCAACATCCGGTTGGGAGTTCTTTGGTAATTCCTAAATCGCCACACTCCTTTATATAAAAAAGACTTTTGCGGCGGAAATATTTGAAAGAGGTCGTGTATGATCTTTCCTCTCCAGTTGTTGGGTCTCATTCGGTAGGCTGTTCTACCTCTGGACGGTTCTGCCGGGTGTGCCTCGGCACTGGAGATATCCTCTGGCCTCAGGGGGCCATCCCTCCAGGCTTTAACCCTCTTCGGAGGGGTTGGGTTTATCGCCCGGTGCCTGAGACGCCCCGAAAAGGGGAATGCCGACGGGGTCCCAGGCATTTTTGGAACTGCCTGACGCGTATGGGCTCCGGCCCTGCGACAGGACCCACCTTAAACGACCTTGTGCCATATTCTTACGCTGGAGGGACGTAGGATAAATAATTGGAGGTCTACGTTATAGGACTTTACACTCCTATAATTTAATTTAGGTGGTATGCCACTTGTTCCCACAACAAAGATGGCGGACGCACACAAATAATCAGTCTCGGGAAACCATTGGCCAGAACCACGTGACCTGCGTAAAACTACGTCCGCGTAAATTTCGTCCTGTGTTTTTTTGGAGCCGATTCCAAAACACGTATTTTCTATAAAGACGTCGTCTTCAAACACTCTTTCTCTTTTACCCAATTTCCATTGCAGCGGCAACACACTCCCTTCAGTGTGACTCTATTTCACCAACAGACGTCAAAAAGCAACAACATAGATGGGCCTCGCAAGCATTCATTCCTTCAAAATAAACTAAATACTTTAACTAACTCTGCCTCGGAAACACCGACTGTTTCGAATCATTGGAAGAAACGAACATTTTAAAATATGACATTTAACCTTTCAGTAGTTGTAATTGTGTTTGTTATACACACACACACACATATACACACATGACTATTTTATTAATAGAACCATAGCGATATTTTAATGCATCAATGTATGTTTTGTTATAGATATAAATTTGTTTTGTTTGTCGCCTTGTTTTGAATGTTCCTTTTGTCCGTTTCGTTTCATATCCTTTACTCATTTGTTTCATATCTTCATTCATTTGCTTTATCCACGTTGGGCTCCGCAAAGGAACAATGACAGACTTAAGGCCGTAAGCCTCCCAGTTTACGGGTGGGCGAGCTGCAACATTGACTCCTTTGTCCTCCATGTATAGCACTAGACCTTGCTGTCTAGTTCAAGCTATAACCCGGTATACGTGCCCGGTTAAACTGTTTGCCTCATTAGACCCACATTGCACTTAGTGGCTCAATGAGCAGCACAGACCAGCAGGGTTTGAGTCTCGGCTCGTTCCCGACCTTCTCCTCCCATTTATCCCCACTTTAATTGGCCTTCGGGCTTTTGACCTTGTGTCAAGCCTTGTCTGGTGGGAGACATTGGCAAATAGTCCACGGACGCTCTCAGAAGCCGCTCTCAGAGCGGACTCCGTAAGGTTGAATCCTACATCTAGTAGTTGCATTCACCCTCCCATCACAACGATATGCACAAAAGGTCCTTTTAAGGATCATAAGAGGTCACTTTCTGCGGGTTGGAGTATCTCTGACGGTCCTTAACGACTCGTCGAAGTAGACAGCCCGAAGAGGACTCCTAAGACCATCCAGTCTTAACCATTCGGTCGGTTCCGCTCGTCCGTTTGGCTGCGCAGCGCTAAAGGCACGGGTTAGCTATTTAGCAACCGCTTCACTATCTGCGCAGCGCTAGAATAATGCCAATCTTATCCACGGCCTCCTGGCCTGTCTGCTCGATTGTGCAGAGCTTTGGCATTCCAAAGCCATAGCTACCGCCTCCGACACGTCCGTACAGCTTTGGTGCGGCACAGCCATAGCTACTGTTTCGATACTCTGCAGGGCTTTGACACGGCGAAGCCATAACTACCGTCCCGATACGTCTGCACGGCTTTGACACGGCAAAGCCTTAGCTATCGTCTCCGATACGTCCACACAGCAAGGGACACGACGAAGCCCTAGCCTCACCGACTCGTTCGCTCGACCTCGTATGTGCTAAGGCTTGGCAAACCTTAGCCACGGTTTCCTCGTCCGTAGCACTAAGTCTTAGTCACTAGCTCGCCCGACACTACGCGACTAAGCTGCCAACACCGACATCGACCACGACGCCCCAGAAATGAAGCATCCAGTCCACGTACGACTCGCTGTTACGGACTGCCCTAGCATTGCAATATCTGGCCCACATACGACTCTCTGTACGGGCTAGCAACCAGATCGGCACCCCCCCGGTCAACCCAACGTACTGTCAAAACCGGGATTTCGATTTACTAACCACGACCGACACCAGCTTCCTGCAACGATCGTCCAGCTGCATTCGACGACTTAACCGACGCCAGCTTCCCGCAATGATCGTCCGGCTGCATTCCACGACTCAACCGACCTCAGGTACCCGCTACGATCGTCCAGCTGCATTCAACGACTCAACCGACAGCTACCCGCATCAAACATCTAGCTGTATCTCCACCACTCGACCTACACCAGCTATCCACATCGAATATCCAGCTGCGCACATCTAAGACTCGACCATACCAGCTATCGACATTACCCATCTAGGTGAAGACGAAATACAACCGCCACGGTCTTTACACACACTTTTGTAAATCTGACAATAAATTGTCACCTTTGTTATATTTATTACCTCGCCTTTGTTTCCTTCATTGTCTTTGGCTGTCAATTATTCACACGCATTAAACTTAAATCAATTGTGGGGTCGACATGCTTATCGGCTCCGCAACAATATTTAGCACAAAATGAACACGCTAACACACTCAAAAATATTTTTCAAACATTTTTTCCTTTTTTGATAATTTGAAAGTTTATCATCGATATTAATCCGTAGAAAAAATTGGAAATTAAAAAAATTAGATTTTTAACTTACGAATAATTTTTTATGGTTGGTTTAGGGTTTTTAATCCTTAAAGAATTAATTAGTAAGTAAACATTTAACCAAAAAGAGTTTTGCAAAAAATGATTTTTTATAAACAGTTTAACATCATAAATGAAATAGAAACGTTAATTTTTACATTTTTTTCCCGTTTTTTACTATTATTTAAATGCAATTGAATCACCAAATATCCTAGAATTTTTTTTAGAATATCTTTTTTGAAAAGTAAAAATATCTTTTTATTTCATCCAGGAGGATTAAAAATATTTCAAAATATTATTTTAAAATTCGAACTCTGTTGTTTTTTAGCAGAATTTCCCTAAAGACTTTGTTTTTCTTATAAATGAAGATATAATAGAATTTTCTGGAAAAAACGGATCAAAATTGGCGCAAAGATATCCAACTAACGCCCACGAAGATGTTTAAAAAAATAAACAATTAAAAATGGTTTTTAAGACCAATAGGAGGTCTCTAAAATACGCGCCAAAAGAATCTTCGAAAGTCAACGCGTGCGCGCGGGATCCACTTTAATGTTATAAAAACACACAATATTCCAGATTATTCAGATCAGTTACTCACGCCAACCCGGAGTGATACGTACTAACTGTTTCTCAGCGGTGCCGTGCTCGTTGGATCTTCAAACAACGGTGTCATGTCAGTAATAAGTTGGATAAAGATCTTTATCCACGCTAGACTCAGAACAGGTTTCTGTGGTCGTGACCTCATACACGAATCGCTGTATACCCTACTACATTTCAGCTCCCAACAAAAAAATAAATTTCTTTATTTTTGTAGCACTATCGTTAATATTGTCTTTTTATTCTTTACCATTAGTAACCTACATATGCATTTCTAACAATATTTTATAACTGGTTGGAATCTTGGGATAGCATTCCTGGAAAAAAGTGGTAAATTAAAAAGGAAACTTTTACTGCTTTACACCATACCACTTACGCCATTTTAGAACTTACACAATATTGTACAGAAGGATTGAAAATGGTGTATATATTACCTGGAAAATTTCAAGAGACAAGATTTGGCCAGTATCGACAACTTAGTGGTGATCAATATAATATCTCTATATGTCAAGTATTTGAATGTGAAAAAAAAAAGAATATTGTCTTTTTTAAAACTTAGCCTGCCTCTTAATAATCAAAGTATTTATTTGATAAATTTACTAGAAGTGAATTGGAATGAAATGACAGGGGAACAAACTTTAGATGTTTATTAATTTAACATAGATAATGATGTTCATCAGTGCAAAGAATATTGTAATATATTTAGCGGGTTATTGCTGTTATGCCGTTTTTTAAAAAAAGTGAAATCAGGAAGAGATGATATGCTACCTGATATAAACAGTTATTTTCAAGGAATCAATAGAGGTTCTCAGATATATCCCAATGATGTAACAACAAATTTAGTTCTATACAATTATATTGTTATTAATAAACTTGTAAAGAATCCTTCTTTTCTTCATTCAATGAATCAAAGAAAATTGTCTATGTACATAACAATGGATGTTTTGGCTAATGATGAACTTCTCTTTCATGTTGACTCATGCGGTGATGGTCACAGCATTGAAAAAATAGAAGAAAAAAAAAGATTGTCTGGAGCTCTTCTAATGCATTATCAAATAATTTTTTGTAGCAAGGAAAATGATAATATTACGTGTAAAAAGTTAAGTAAAAAAAGAATTTTGAGACATAAAAAGTTTGATTTTTAAAAACAGTAACTTGAACTTATTTAGTTTGAATTAATTTGACTGAATTTAATTTGTTGCATATTCTAATATTTTTAATTAATAATTTTTGCTTATTTATTGTTGCTTCTTGTTTGTCCATAAATTCTAATGATACTGTTGTTGGTTGCTTGATTGCTATATTTGAGTGATTCTGATTTTAAAATTATTGCAATTAAAACAAAAGTGATAGTGATTCTTTATGATTAAATTAAAGATATGAAAATTAAAGCAGTGTTGAAGAGCCAATAAGCATGTCGACCCCGCAATTCATTTAAGTTTAATGCGTGCGAGTAATGACACCCAAAGACAATGAAGGGAACAAAGGCAAGGTAACAGATACAACAAAGATGACGATTTATTGTCGGAATTACAAACGTGTGTGTAAAGTCCGTGGCGGTTGTATGTGGTCTTCAGTTAGATGGGTGATGTCGATAGCTGGTATGGTAGAGTCGTAGTTGTGCGCAGATGGATGTTCGATGAGGGTAGCTGTCGTTGAAGTGCAGCTGGACGATCGTAGCGGGTAGCTGAGGTCGGTCGAGTCGTTGAAGTGCAGCTGGACGATCGTAGCGGGAAGCTGAGGTCGGTCGAGTCGTAGGATGAAGCTGGATGATCGTTGCGGGAAGCTAAGATCGGTCGACTCGTTGAATGCAGCTGGACGATCGTTGCGGGAAGCTGAGGTCGGTCGAGTCGTTGATTAATCGATGTCCCGGTTTTGACAGTACGCTGAGTTAACCGGGGGGGGGGTCGATTTAGTTGCTAGCCCGTACAGCGAGTCATACGTGGGACAGATGTAGCAATGCTAGAGCAGTCCGTAACAGCAAGTCGTTACGTGAACTGCATGCTACATTGCGGGAGCGTCGAGGTTGGTAGATCGATATCCCGGTTTTGACAGTACGTTGGGTTAACCGGGGGCGTGTCGATCTGTTTGCTAGCCCGTACAGTGAGTCGTACATGCCAAAGCCGTCCGGATGAGTCGGGACGGTAGCTAAGGTTGTGTCGCACCAAAGCTGTGCGGACGTATCGGACGGTAGCTAAGGCTTTGTCGCGCCAAAGATGTGCGGACGTATCGTTGACGGTAGCTATGGCTTTGCTGTTTCAAAGCCGTGTGGATGTGTCTGACGATAGCTATGGCTGTGTCACGCCAAGGCTGCGTGGACGTATCGTTGACGGTAGCTATGGCTTTTGCGCGTCAAACCTGGGCGGAGGGTCGGACGGTAGATAAGGTTGTGTCGCGCCAAAGCTGTGCAGGCGTATCGGACGGTAGCTAAGGCTGTTTCGCCTCAAAGATGTGCGGACGTATCGAGACGATAGCAAAGGCTTGTGCGCCAAAGCTCTGCACTGTCGAGCGAATAAGCCAGTAGGTCGAGGATAAGATTGGCGTTATCTCAGCGCTGCGCAGAGAGTGAAGCGGTAGCTAAAAGCTAACCCGTGCCTTTAGCGTTGTGCAGCCAAATGGACGAGCAGAACTGAGCGATGGTTAAGACCGGCTGGTCTTTTGAGTCCTCTTCCTGTTTACCTCCGGGCCGCCTATTTCGACTAGTCGTTAAGGACCGTCAGAGATACTCCAACCCGCAGAAGGGGACCTCTTATGGCCCTTAATATCAATGTGATGAGAAAAAAAAGGTAGAATCTGCCACTAGAAGTGACGGTGAAGTGAATGCAACCACGATAACGTAGGATTCGACCTCGTGGAGCCGAGTGGCCCCAGAGAGCGTCCGCGGGGACCTCTGAATTTTTCGCCGAAGCCTTTTTCATATGAAAGAAAGGCAACACCACTTCTACCGCGCCACGTAAAGTTCTTCTATAAAAAAATGGACGTAGAAAATAAGTCCTTCTTTGGCCCGGTATCGGCTAGCGAAGAAAATTAATTACATTTTTATAGAATTATTTCTGACAGAAGTGTTTTGCAAATGTTGATAAATGTTAATTTATCCCTTTCTTAGCTGTAACGACCGGTTATAGTCGAAAAAGGGCTCAGTCATTTCCGGCCGTACCCGGATGTAATTTTTCTATGGCGAACGAGTTATCTGATCTGTTTATGTTTGTAGGCAGGTCGCGGCAGCAGTGTTTGTTAAATTATTTTTAAAATTAAGACTAATAAATGAAAAATTCTATCTTTAAAACCGTGTTTATTTACAAACAAGACCGACAGGCAGCGATGTTTATGTTTATATTTTCTTATTAATTATTGTTTTTCTTAATTTTTATTAAATTAAAACCAGTATAAATTATTTTCATTAATTAAATTAATTTTATAAATTAAAAACCAGTATAAATCAAAACCTGTCTCTTTCTTTTCTTTCTTGGTACATTTTAAAAAGTTTAAAAATCTTTATTAAAAAACGACTTCAACGTTGTCATGAAGCGAGAGATTCATGGCTCTACTAGCGTGACGTCACATTTCATCGCACAGGCCTGGGTAAGAGCGACGGCCACGGTATTAGCGATGTTTTCAGCTGGGGTCTACTGGAACGCAATTTTATTGATGGAGGCGTATTTAAAATTCTTCCAGATTATTTCAGTAGTAATGCGTTTAAACGTCGCTTTCAATAAAAGAGGTGAGTGAAAAATCTGCCGCAACCGGGCTACGAACGTAAACAGATCGAATTACTCCTTCGCCCTAGAAAAATTACATCCGGGTACGACCGGAAATGACGAGGCCCTTTTTTCGACTCTAACCGCCAGTTACAGCTAAGAAAGGGATAAATTAACATTTATCAACATTTGCAAAACACTTCTGCCAGAAATAATTCTATAAAAATGGAAGTAATACTCTTCGCTAGCCTATACCGGGCAATAGAAGTACTTATTTTCTACGTCCATTTTTTATTGAAGAACTTTCCATTTATGTGGCGCGGCAGAGGTGGAGTTCCCTTCCTTTCATATGAAAAAGGCTTCAGGCGGCGAAAAATTTAGAGGTCCCCGCGGACCTTTTTTCCTCTCCAGTTGTTGGGTTGCATTCGGTAGGCCGTTTTATCTCTGGACGGTTCTGCCGGATGTGCCTCGGCACTGGAGAGTTCCTCCGGCCTCAGGGGGCCATCCCCCCAGGCTTATACCCCCTTCGGGGGGGTTGGGTTTATTGCCTGGTGCCTGAGGCGCCCCAAAAAGGCGAATGCCGACGGGGCCGAAGGTATTTTTGGCCTTGCCGGACGCGTGTGGGCTTCGGCCCTGCGACCGGGCCCACCTTAAAAACGGCCTTGTGCCATATTCGTGCGTTGGTGGGACGCAACGATAAATACAGAGGTCTACGCGGACGCTCTCAGGGGTCAATCGGCTCCACGAGGCTCGAATCCTACGTTATCGTGGTTGCATTCACATCACCGCCACTTCTAGTGGCAGATTCAACCTTTTTTTCCATCTCATCGATATGCGCTTACGGTCATTTTAAGGGCTATGAGAGGTCCTTTTCTGCGGGTTGGAGTATCTCTGATGGTCCTTAACGACCTGGCGAAATAGACGGCCTGAATGCAAACACGAAGAGGACTAACTAAGACCAGCCTGTCTTAACCATTGCTGGGTTCCGCTCGTCCGTTTGGCTGCGCAGAGCTAAAGGCAAGGGTTAGCCTTTAGCTACCGCTCCACTATCTGCGCAGCGCTAAGATAACGCAAATCTTAGTTATCGTCTCGATACGTGATTGAAGCGAATTTTCATCCCATTCAAATTATTTGGTTGCTAATGTTCTGGAATACAAATTTATTGACTGAGGTGAATTAAAAGTCATCTTGAATTATTTCGTTGCGGGTGATTTATAAATCCCCTGGAATCCAAATTTATTATATTATTATATTATATCTATATTATTTGGTTGGTAATGCGTTAAAAGTCTTCTGGAATAAAAATTTATTAATGGAGGTGAGTGAAAAATCCTCCTTGATTTTTAGGGTTGATTTATAATTCTTGTTAGGGGTGATTTATAATTCTAGAGGAATGCAAATAAAAAATTTGGGTGGTGAATGAAAAGTCGTCTCGGATTATTTGGTTGGGGCGTGAATTATAAATTCACTTGAATCTAAATTTATTGGTGAAGGTTAATTTAAAAGCCTTCCTAGTTATGCGTTAAAAGTCCCTCAAAAATCAAAATTTATTGATGAAGGTAAATTAAAAGTCCTTCTTTTTTTATTTGCATGGGGGAATTCAAAATTCCCCTTGAATCCAAATTTATTGAGGGGTGTGAGTTAAATGTCTTCCTTGATTATTAGGTTGGGGTGATTTCAAACCTCTTCGAATACAAATTTAGTGATGGAGGTGAATTAAACGTCTCTCCAGGTTGTTTGGTTGAGTTTGATTAAACCCCACCTCCAGAATTCGTGTTCCTGAATGAGAATTGGAGGGATTTAGCACCACTCCCAGTATTTTTAAGGTAAAATGCACCTTATTATTATTTTTCTCAATTTTAATTTATTAGTTTTTTTCTTCTTGGTGTCGCCATTCTTATCATGGGAGGTCCACTTGTACTCCTGGCGCGAACTGCCTACAAACATAAACAGATCAGATTACTCGTTCGCCCTTGAAAAATTACATCCGGGTACAGCCGGAAATGACTGAGCCCTTTTTCGACTATAACCGGTCGTTACAGCTAAGAAAGGGATAAATTAACATTTATCAACATTTGCAAAACACTTCTGCCAGAAATAATTCTATAAAAATGTAATTAATTATCTTCGCTAGCCTATACCAGGACTTATTTTCTACGTCCATTTTTTATTGAAGAACTTTCTATTTACGTGGTGCGGCAAAAGTGGTGTCGCCTTTCTTTCATATGAAAAAGGCTTCGGCGGCGAAAAATTCAGAGGTCCCCGCTCTTTTTTAGGGTGTGTGTGACCTTTCCTCTCCAGTTGTTGGGTCGCATTCGGTAGCCGTTTTACCTCTAGGCGGTTCTGCCGGGTGTGCTTCGGCACTGGAGACCTCCTCCGGCCTCAGCAGGCCATCCCCCAGGCTTTTACCTCTTTCGGGAGGGTTAGGTTTATTGCCTGAGGCGCCCCAAAAAGGGGAATGCCGACGGGGGCGAAGGTATTTTTGGCCTTGTCGGACGCGTGTGGGCTTCGGCCCTGTGACCAGACTCACCTTAAAAACGGCCTTGTGCCATATTCGTGCGTTAGTGGGATGCATCGATAAATAATAGCGGTCCTCGCAGACGCTCTCAAGGAACCTATGTATGGCACGAGACCTTGCCATAACCCGGCATACGTGCTCGGACCCACATTTGGGTTTGTGAAACTGCTTGCCTCATCAGGCTCACATTGCACCAAGTGAGCCGATGAGCAGCATAAACCAGCAGGGTTCGAGTCTCGGCTCGTTCCTGACCTTCCCCTCCCCTTCATCCCCACTTAAATTGACCTTCGGGCTTTTGACCATGTGTCAAGTCCTGTCTGGTGGGAGGCAGCGACAAATAAACAGAGGTCCCCGCGGACGCTCTCAGGGGCCACTCGGCTCCACGAGGTCGAATCCTACGTTATCATGGTTGCATTCACCTCATCGCCACTTCTAATGGTTGATTCACCCCTTTTTTCCATAAGAGGTCACCTCCTGTGGGTTGGAGTATCTCTGACGGTCTTTAACGACCAGTGGAAATAGATGGCCTGGAGGCAAGCACGAAGATGGGTCCTAAGACCAACCTTTATTCAGTTCCGTTCGTCTGTGTGGCTGCGCAGCGCTAAAGGCACGGGTTAGCTTTTAGCTACCGCTTCACTATCTGCGCAGCGCTAAGATAACGCCAATCTTAACCTCGGCCTCCTGGCCAGTTTGCTCAACAGTGCAGATGTTTGGCACGCAAGCCTTAGCTATCGTCTCGATACATCTGTACAGCTTTGGCGTGAAACAGCCTTAGCTACCGTCGCACAGCTTTGGCGCGTAAAGCCTCAGCTACCGTCCGATACGCCCGCACAGCTTTGGCACGCTAAGCCTCAGCTACCTTCCGATACGTCCGCACAGCTTTGGCACAAAACAGTCTTAACTGCTGTCAACGATACGTCCACACAGCTTTGGCGCAAAACAGCCTTAGCTACCGTCCGATACGCTCGCACAGCTTTGGCGTGCAAAAGCCATAGCTACCAACAATGATACGTCCGCATACCTTTGGCGCGAAACAGCCTTAGCTACTATCCGATACGTCCATACAGCTTTGGCGCGAAACAACCTTAGCTACCGTCCGATACGCCTGCACTACTTTGGCGTGACACGGCCTGAGGTACCTCCGATTCGTCCGCATAGCTTTGGCGCGTAAAGCCATAGCTACTGTCAACGATATGCCTGCACAGCTTTGGTGCAACAAATCTTTAGCTATCGTCTCGATATGTCTGCACAGCTTTGGCGTGAAACAGCCTTAGCTATCGTCTCGAAACGTCCGCACAGCTTTGGCGCGAAACAGCCTTAGCTACCGTCGCACAGCTTTGGCGCGTAAAGCCTCAGCTACCGTAAACTATACGCCCACACAATTAGGGGCACGACAAACCCCTAGTTTCACCCATCCACTCGCTTGACTTCGTATGTGTTAAGGCCTGGCAAACCTTAACCACGGTTTCCCCGTCCGTTCACTTGGTCCGTAGTACTAAGACACGGCTCAGTCTTAGTTACCAATTCGCTCGACTCTACACGACCAAGCTGCCAACACCGATTTCGACATCGACGCCCCCGCAATGTAGCATGGAGTCCACGTAACAACTCGCTGTTGCGGACTGCTCTAGCTTTGCAACATCTGGCCCATGTACAGCTCGCTGTACGGGCTAGCCAGCAGATCGACACCCCCCACCCCGGTTAACCCAATGTACTGTCAAAACCGGGATATCGATCTATCAACCACGACGCTCCAGCAATGCAGCATCTAATCCACGTAACGATTCGCTGTTACGGACTGCCCTAGCATTACAACATCTGGCCCATGTATGACTCGCTGTACAGGCTAGCAACCAAATCGCCCCCCCCCCGGTTAACCCAACGTACTGTCAAAAACCGGGACATCTATTTACCAAACTCAACTGCAACGATCGTCCAGCTGCATTCAGCAACTCGACCAACCCATCCTACATAACCCATCCTTGATGCCCATTTTCCCGCAACGATCGTCAGCTGCATTCAACAACTCGACCGACCTCAGCTTACCTGCATCAAACATCTAGCTGTATTTCCACGACTCGACCTACGCCAGCTACCCTCATCGAACATCCAGCTGTGCACATCTACGACGTGACCATACCAGCTATCGACATCACCCATCTGGCTGAAGACCACATACAGCCGCCACGGACTTTACATACACACGTTTGTAAATCTGGCAATAAATTGTCACTTTTGTTGTATCTGTTATCTTGGCTTTGTTCCCTTCATTGTCTTTGGCTGTCATAACTCGCTCGCATTAAACTTAAAACATTTGCGGGGTCGACATGCTTATCTACTCCGCCACACTCCTCTGTCGCTCTTGGGATATCTGGGAGGTAGAAAAAATATCAACGCCATGAATATATGAATTGATGGACTGAAAGACGGAGAATGGTCATTTAGTTTATAGTTGGCAGCTGTTGGATTTTGGAGAAATGGGAGGATATGCAAACCCAGTTTTCAGATGATTCACCTGCAGTAGGGTGAAGGTGACTGTGTCAACCTAAGAAGCATGGTGTCAGTTTTTGTTTATTCTTATAGTAATTTATGGAATACATGACAAAAATGGTTGGCGGGGTTATTACACATTGAGCCTTTGGTGTAGTTGTCGAAAGGGTAATATATGCGAGTGAATATATATGTGTGATTGCAAGTTAACCATAGGTGTTGATACATTTTCATATGTACATGTGTGGGCTTAGACTTATCCAAGCTGGCGTGTATGTAATTATAAGTTGAGTATGTATATAACGAGCGTAGATATTTATGTATATGCATGTCATAGTAGACATGAGTTGGTATAGGTACAATAAGTGCATACATATGTAAGTACATATGTGCATAGCCGCGACTTGACCACATGTATACGGGGATCATTAGATAAGTTTCCAGACTTTTTTCGTATGGGCACTTTTATTGATAGTACACACATGAAACTCTAGTCCCCTTCAAAGTAATCTCCTCCAGCTGCAGTGCACTTGTTGTACCATTCCAACTACTTCTGGAAGGACCCATGGAAGTCCTCTTGTGTGAGCGTGTCAATGACCTTCATCACAGCCTCTTTCATCTCCTCAATTGTCTCATAACAACAGCCTCTGAGCTTAGGGAATAACCAAATTTTACAGGGAGAAAGGTCTGGACTATAGGGAGGGTGAGGAACTGTCTTGATGCCCATCTTAGTCAAATAGTCTGTGACAAGGATGGAGTTGTGGACTGGTGCATTGTCCTGGTGGAAATGCTACTGACCCGATTTGAAGAGTGCTGGCCTCTTCCGACGGAATCTCTTCCTGAACTCCCTTAAAACATAGTAACCCTGACCCTAACCCTAATCCTTTGGCCAATCAACTCTGATGTATTGATTTCCTTACTCCTCCCACACCTCTCATCATCCCTCACAGAGTCACTGCCTTCCTTGAATCTCTTATGCCACTCAAAAACTGATGCTCGATTCATGCAAGATGGTCGAAAAGCAGTCCGAAGCATTCCATACATTTCTGTGGCATTTTTCCAAGTTTAAAACTGAATTTTATTGCATAGCGTTCTTCTAAAGTATCCTCACGTCCAGATTTCATTCTTGAAATTCACCAGCTGTGACAATCAGGCTTTAGTAGGGTGTATTCCAATTGCTGCTGTAGCTGTTGATTTGAACCTGAAATCATAAAAATTGGTTAGTCATTTCATAAGATGTACTGCAATAACAGACTGAATTTTCAAGAGTCTATGACAATTTTAGATGCCTGTACAAAAAAGTCTGGAAACTTATTGAATGCACCACGTATATATATATATATATATATATGTGTGTGTGTGTGTGTGTGTGTGTGTGTGTGTAGATGTTTATAGGTGTCTGTCTGTGTGTGTGGGTATCCATTTAGGGACCTAGAAATATCTGCGTGGGTGTGTGTAAGCATACATTTAGTATGTGCGTTTTAGTCATGGATGAGGTCTAGGTTCAGATGTTGGGAAACATTCACTCCTGCCTATAAACAGGTGAAGTCAGTAGGTTAGAAAATGTGCTAAAAACAGTGAAAGTGACACAAGGATCTCATCATGTCCAGTCCAAAAACTTAGGTATTGCAAGTTAGAATTTATGCCACACACATAGGTGAATGGAGCAGAACTAAAGGAATGTCCTAATATGATCCCTCTGGTCTGTGAGCAAATCTAGTCCTTGAACACTTATTTGACTTTTTTTTCTTTTATCCTTATGACACCGTTGTCTCCCGAGTAGTGTGCACTGTGGTATGCATCTGCAGAATCCAACAATATAGATCTGACATTGTAGTTCAGGCAGACAGGCATAGTGACAATGTTTTTTAACTGTCACTTTTAAACTGTCACTTATGTGGTGCTATTGATCTTAGATAAGTAGCAATGGTAGCTCTATCTAGAAAATATCTTACAATCTGACAATCTTCAGATATCATCATCATCCTCATGTCGTGCCGTCAGCACGGATATCCCTGACCCTCTCTCGCCACTTCTCCCTATTATTCATCGCCTCTGGCAGGTCTTCAGGGTTACAGCCTGTGTCCTCACATAGCTGCTGTATGTAAGTTCGAGCTGGTTGTCCTGCTTTTGCTTGGCCATATGTGGGGGTCCATAGGAGTACATCACTTATGAGCTCGTCCTCGCTTCTCCAGAAGTGTCCTGCGTGTCTGGTTTGTCTAACTTGTATAGTTTTTGTGATGGGAGGCAAGTGGCCGTATAGTTGGTGTCTTGTGGGGTGTTGTCGCCAGGACTTGTTCAATATTGCTATCAACATTCTTGTGTAATTGCCGTCTAGTTTCTTCTCCAGCCGTTTGGTTAGCGTCCATGTAATGCATCCATATAGCAGTATTGATACAACTGCTGCCTGGAAGAAACTGCGTTTCATTTTATCGGTCAGGTCTGATTTCCATATGATCGAGAGCCTATTGATAGCTGTCCATGCTTTCGTTAGTCGTGTGTCGATGTCTTTTTCGGTTGATGAGACGCTACTTCCTTGGTAGGTGAATTTGTCTACTAGTTTCAGAGAGGCTCCGTCTAGCGTGGTAATGTTGCCCGTTTGGTTGTAACACATATATTCAGTTTTGTGTGCATTGACATGGAGGCCAATGCCTGCTGCGGCTCATTCCAAACTATGCAGTAGTGTCTCTGCTTGATTAGGCGTATTCGCCAGTAACGCTAAGTCATCAGCGTAGTCGGCGTCGGTGATTGTTTTTGCAGGGCACCTTTTGCTTCTTTTCTTCGTCAGCTCGAATCTGGTTTGGACTGGTGCTCGACAAAGTAAAAACTCAAAGAAGGTGAAAAGAGAGACAAGTGCTTGGATTTTGCCAAAGCACTAAGATAGTTGAGAAACATGAGGGTAAGGATGATACCATTTATGATTGACATGCTTGAAGCAGACTCCAAAGGCTTTGAAAGGAGGATGGAAGAATTGAAAATTAGAGGACGAATTAAGACCATCAAAACTACAACATTGTTGAGATTGGCCAGAATACTGAGAAGAGTCCTGGAGACATGTCACTCAGACTCCTGTGAAAAATTATTAGCTAAAATCTTGCAAGGAGTATAATAGTAATGAACATATATTGAGAAATATATCTGTATACACTATTATATAAAAAAATATATGGATAAAGTATCAAGCAAGCAATAATTCAACACAATATAGTCTAATGTGAGTTCAAGTAGTGGTGTAATGTAGCTTTTGGAAAATGTTTTATTCATGCTCAGTACTAAAGAAGAAAAACACCTACAAACAATTTTTCGAAAGATATCTGGTTATACTAAAGTCAAAGTTTTTGAAGAAGGCTTGTATTTAGTATAATAAATAAAACATTGCAGCACTTAACTTGTTTCAATTAAAAATGACACTTTGAGGAAGAGAAGTAGAAAATTTTGAGGGTTGCTAAATATCTTTGACTAGTAGTGCCTTTATTTGACTTTTGTCATAATTTTTGTGCATTTTGTTTTCTTTTATACCAGCTCGAATGTTTGCTACATGATATGTGATGATCTAAATTTAATTTTAAATAAGTGTTGTTATATCAGCGTATGGTTGCAAGGAAAGAACAAAAACAAAGTTGAAAAAAAACAACAAAAAAAACAAAGAACTCGCAGGCACGTAAAGATTTTAACAATTGTATAGAAAAACAAATAAGTAAAAAGTTCAAATAACTGGGTTGTATAAAAGTGTGGATGTGAAATTTAAAAAATGGAAAAATGTCCAATAAGTGGTAGGATTGTTAGACTTACACGCATGCGGTCAATCAAATGTTATGAGTGCGGAGAGGAGAGGGGTATTTGGTGATTAGTCGCTTCCTTCAAAGTGGAGAAGAGGAAAGTCAAAGTAGGCGATGCATGGTTTCGAGTTTCGCCCCTCTCTCTCTCTCTCTCTCTCTCTCTCACTCAGAGCTGGAGATCTAGTGTGTTGGTCATCTGCCTTCTTTTTATCTGGCTCATCTGTTGAGAAATTTGTCTTTTATATCGTTTTTCTCTTCTGATCGGATCAAATTGGGTTTTCTTTGTTTTTTACCACGAAGGTCATGGAATTGCCGAAAAATTACTTTCAATTATTTTGATTTTTTGACAAATTTCATCGACATTTCACTATGCGCTGATCCTATGCACAGAAACACCTTTTTCCATTTTGAAGAAAGTCTCAGCACCGATAACATCCGGTGAATGCTCTCGTGGGCGCCAGTTGCAATCATTATTTTGTGTGTAGGATGAATTAGAAGAGATCTCCCTCAGTCATATAACAGTGTGTTGAATGGTAAGAAAACTATTTTCATTGTTCTTGTTTGCTTTGCTAAGTACAGTAAATTCAGTCTGAATATTTTTTAACAAACCTAGTACAAGCAAGAAATGTTAAATTTTTTATATATATCAACAGATTTCTGAAAGGTTGTATTAGCTATATATATATATATATATATATAGTTAATATATATATATATATATATATATATATATATATATATATATATATACGATCAAATTGATGGATCTTACTTTTTACAAAATATTTTGGAGTAAGAAATATTTTCTTTAGGGTTAAAGGGGAAAAACTCTTCCCTATTTGACATTTTAATTCCTACAACTATATAAAAAAAAACTAACTTTACAGCTCTTTAATTTAAAGTATAAAGTTGATTTGTTATTTCTCTACTCAGAGGTATTTTCAGTTTTTAACTTTATGGACAGTAAAGTTTCTATTAAAGTTGTAGAAAAATTGGAGTTTCCCCACTTCAACTAAAACTAAGTAGCAGGAGTTTTTTTCCCTTATAATTAAAACTGATCTTCTTTTATTACATTTCCAATTATTTGGTGCCTACATCAATTTGGTGTTCATAAAACTATCTTGTATGAATTTGGCTCTTCTTCAAAACATATAAATATTATTTGATGAAAATAAAAACAGTTAATTTATCGATTCACAACAGTTTATCCATTGTAGAAACAAGAGCAAATTCAATGGATTTAAAATTGCTTGTTCTGTATACAAAATGATCTTTTCCCTTAAATATTTTCAGAAGATTGTGATTAACATCTTTTCTCCATAAAGATTGAAAGTTGAGTGACAAACTTATTTTTGTAATTTATACAAGATTGAAATAGCTTCTCTCAACAGCAACTCCAAAATTGACTGTAAAGTTTTTTGTTTTTTTTTTAGAGTTAGAGTTTTTGAAAACCCTTTTTTGAAGCTTTTTATTGCATATAAATATGACGATACCAACTCTCATAAACATTATGTAAACTCAACTCTCCACCAGACTGATGGCACATCTCTCTTTTCTATTTCTTTTGTTAACCTCTTGTTTGATATAATGTCATGTTAATGTTTCCATTTCGAACCAAATCACATTTGTCAACAGAAATCAGGATCCAACAACCGTGGGTTAAAGCAGTAAAAACTAATGAATGTATCTTTTGCACAACAATTCAAATATCTACTATTAGTTAGATTTTTTCAGATTTTTATTATTTCATTACTTTTAACAAACGTTTTAGTAAGCTTACTGATGTATCAAATCTAAAGATGAAAATCTTCTGTAAGCAGCTGATCAATGTTTTGTTCTAAGCAGTTTGATAACCTATTTGAATGACAATATCATTTGGAGGAATTTTTTTCCTGTTTTTTATATCAGTTATTATTGCATTTCAAAGTTTATCATTCATTCTAAAATATTATTTGCCTAAATTTCTAAAATGTAACTTGTGATTTTTATTACTAAGAGTATTCACACAATTGTCTTCATCTTCATTATTATATTCATAGCATTTTGGCCAAATTGACCTTAAGCCTTCTTTAGATATTTTATGTTGAATCAGAAGCCCTCATAGAAATTTGAACCAAACCCTTTATTTAATCCCTTTAGGTAGATTGTTCTAATTCCATTAACCATGACCAGGTACAAGTGTTAAGCTATAGTTAGTATTCCTAGGTATTTACCTGTAGTTGTGATTGAACCTACAACCTCCAGAGGATTTTTCTTAGAAGCACTTTCCCACTAAATTCCTATATTTGTTGTGTCATATTTCTTGAAGGACAATTCAGAGTGGATTTTTGGGACTTATAAACTTAATGCTTCTAACAATTTTGAAGGGCCAGAAATGAGTAACACAAAGAGATGTAAGTATATATTTACAGAAATACAGACTGTAATGGTTACTGGTAGCTGACTTGACTCACTTGCCTCATTTACTGAGCCAGTAATTATTTGTGGTGTCAGGAGGGTCCATGCAGTGATGTCATGGGGTACATCACCATAACACCATGAGATATTACTTACTACTAAAAAAATTGTAATATGAGCTAAGGAAAAATCGTATATATTAGTATTATAAGGTAAGAATCAAAGATAAAGTGGAGCAATCCAGGGAAAGGAGTAGCACCCTTCCCCTACACCTCGGTGTAGTAGCTATTGAAAAGGGAGCTTTCAGGTCACCCTCGACTAAGGTCGCCAAATTTACTTTAGTATCTCATGGGTTGCTTTAAGCAAGTGTTTTTATCATTTTTCAGATTTCCATGCTATACATGCTATCTATTAACCTATATTAAAAAACAATATGTATTTATATTATCCTCAACTTATGGCTCCATTTAAACCACAACAGTCCTACTGACATCAATGTATGTGCCTCATACAAACATAATTACTCACTTCAACAAGTGTTGCATAAAGGCCTCCTAACAGTAATACCCACATTACTCATGTACAGCATACCATTATGGCTTCCTCATGGTGACATACACAACCTATGATCTTTTCCCACATAAGATACACGCAATAGTCATTTTCACATAACATGAGTATAAGATACTGACATTCATTTTGGCTCTATCTGTGACCAGTTCAATGAAGAGAACTAAGCCAACCCACAAGTTACAACATTACTAATAAGAACTACTGCAAGCCATGCTCCAAATGCAGTTCTGCTTTTTTCTACTACCTTAGCAAATAAGAAAACAATTCTCTGCTTTGAGTGCTAACCTCTCCTTTCTACAACAATCTTCTTACATACTCTTAAGGGCTTTTGAACAAAAGAACTTTTAATGAAATCGACCATTAGATAGTTTGTATACTCCTTATAAATATGCTCTTCCTATCATTATCATAATTTTTCAGTTATTTACCAATTTGTTTGTCTGTTATAATTTTAACAGTTCTACTAAAATACAATGTTGTCCACATTGGAACAGTCTTTCCTTCATTTCTTACTTTCTCTCTTCCCCAGCATGACATGAATATAACACAAATAATAATTATGCATAATAAGTATTTATGCTCACTTTTGTCATTATGATTTCTCTAAGAAATGTTAATCATAGTTCTTAATCTTTTTTATTTCTAGTTAATCTTCTATATAAAACTCAATGTGTCTTATTCTTTCTCTCTCTTTCTTTCGCTCTCTCTCTCTCTCTCTCTCTCTCTCTCTCTTATTGAAATTATTTATGGAGTCGCTAACTAGGTGCCCTGTGATTGGATGGAAAACAGCCAATCACAGGCTACCTTTTCCGATTTTCACCAAACCCCTACAAGGGTGGTTTTTACAAACTCCCTTTCTCTTTTGCTTGTGTGAATCCTCAGAGTCAACATGTGCCTGCCTGTTCTCTCTGTCATCCTAACACCAAGACACATGTGAGGATTTTATTCCGCGACTGGAGCATAGAAATCAAGACTCTATTTCTTCAACCCAGCCAAAAAGAAACAGGAAATATGAACCCGTTAAAAAGATGCTTCTTTCAGATAAGTTTCCCGTAAACCGACTGTTTGCAAAAACTATTCTTTTCCTTCCTCTCTTTTCCTGTAAATACAAGTTTTTATAACATTTTCATCTGTGTTGTGTTCCTTTCTTCTGGTCGTCGTCACAATATTTTGTTACCAAATAAAGTTGGGAAAATCCCAATACTCTCTCTCTCTCTCTCTCTCTCTCTCTCTCTACATATATATATATACATATATATATATATATACAGGGTATGGAAGAATGATCTTCCAGATTTGAAATTGGTCTTGTGTGGACATTAGTATATGGAAAACTCATTGGACTAAGTATATTGAATATTACGGGAACTGTTTTTAAAAAATGTTTCTTTTAGTATTCATTTCTGTTTTAGTAAATACTGCTTTGGTCTGGATACTTATTTTTAACAAATCTCATGTGTGTGTGTGTGCGTGTGTGCATATAGATATATATATATATATATTATGAAAATATTTTATATATATATATATATACATACGAGGTTCCTTCAATAAGTTTCCAGACTTTTTTGTACAGGCATTTAGAATTGTTGTAGACTCTTGAAAATTCACTATGTTATTGCTATACATCTTATGAGATGACTAACCAGTTTTTATGATTTCCGGTTCAAATGAACAGCTACAGCAGCAATTGGAATACACCCTACTAAAGCCTGATTGTCACAGATGGTGAATTTCAAAAATATGCAAAAAAATCCTGTTTTAAACTTGGAAAAAAATGCCACAGAAACGTATGGAATGCTTCGGACTGCTTTTGGAGCATCTTGCATGAATCAAGCATGAATTTTTGAGTGGTATAAGAGATTCAAGGAAGGCAGGGAGTCTGTGAGTGATGATGAGAGATGTAGGAGGAGTAAGGAAGTCAGAACACCACAGTTGATTGGCCAAATAAAGAATTTTCATGGATAAGGACTGTCGTGTTTCTATAGAGACAATAAGTGCACAGTTTGATGTCAGTGTGGGAACTGTACACACAATTATTCACAAGGAACTGAATATGCGGAAGATTTGCGCGAAGTTTGTCCCAGAAATTTGATCAGAAAGAAAGATGTTGTCATGACAGCAGGGAGATGGTCGAGCTGATCAATTCAGATCCCACAGTTCTTGATGCTCTGGTGACCTGCGATGAAAGCTGGATCTACTGCTATGAGCCAGAGACCAAGAGACAGAGTTCCCAGTGGAAGCATGCTGGCTCTCCCAGACCCAAGAAGGCCAAGACAGAACAAATCCACCCACAAACTTTTGATGATCCCTTTTTTTGACGGCACTAGCATGATCTACATGCACTGGGTTCCCACTGGACAGACGGTTAACAAGGAATACTATGTTGAGGTTTTAACGGAGTTCAGGAAGAGATTCCATTGGAAGTGGCCAGCACTCTTCAAATCGATTCAGTGGCATTTCCACCCAGACAATGCACCAGTCCACAACTCCATCCTTGTCACAGACTATTTGACCAAGATGGGCATCAAGACAGTTCCTCACTGTCCCTATAGTCCAGACCTTGCTCCCAGTGACTTTTGGTTATTCCCTAAGCTCAAGGAAAAACTTAGAGGCTGTTGTTAATAGACAATTGAAGAGATGAAAGAGGTTGTGATGAAGGTCATTGACACGCTCACACAAGAGGACTTCCATGGGTCCTTCCAGAAGTTGTTGGGATGGTACAACAAGTGCATTGCAGCTGGAGGAGATTACTCTGAAGGGGACTAGAGTTTCATGTGTGTACTATCAATAAAAGTGCCTATACAAAAAAAGTCTGGAAACTTATTTAATGAGCCTTGTATGTATTAATTTCATGATGAGGAGGAAGAAATGATACCCTTAGATTCCTCCTTGAATATTGGGAAACTATACTCCAATCCTATTATATTTTGATTTGTACACAAAGTGTACAAATGCAACACTCTGATCTGAGGCAGAAGTGCAGATCTACCATAAATAATCTCATAATTTTGTTATTGTAAGATATAAAAAAGATACCCCACTCCCAATGTGTCCTGGAGTCTCACTATTAAATGATAGTGGGACTCCAGTTCCCCAGCTTTGGAGGATGTAGATTACCTCTTCACTGCCATTACTCCCAGATCCACTCTAACCCAAAGTAGTAGCTGTTCAGGTCCAATCTACAGGTCAAATAAAACTAGTGTCATAAGTATGACACTAAACTGCACCTGAGGATAAGTCTCCAGTCCTGGAGCTTAGGGGAATATGGAGTACCTCTTCATTGCTATACTCCTTGGTCCACTTCGACCTGGAGTGGTAGTACCTGTTAGGGTCCCATCTATGGGTAAAAAACTGTTTAACCAATTAACTGCATGCAAGCAAATGACTGACATTAAATTGAATTGTTAGTGTTACATAATAATACTAGAAGCCATTTAATTGTATACAAACAAATGAGTGATGTTGAATAAAACTATAGCAATAATTGAAACAATTTAACTGTGGGTAAACAAATGATTTACGAAAAATAGAATCATTCATGTTAGATTGCAATCCCATGCACTTGTGGTAAAATATTCAAAGGCAACCATTTGACAATGAGCAAACAAATGAGCTTTGGTTTGTTTAATTTGTTACCAACTATTCGTTTATAAATCATATAAATTTTATATATAAACAGGAATTGACAATAAATAACTATGGTATCGACAGTACTGACTGGCAGGAGTTATTCTCCTTTATATATGTATCTGTAGTAGGCACCAACATTATGTTATAAATAAACCTGTTTTGTAACAAACAGGTTTATCTTCTGACTGTGATACAAAACCAAGAAGAAATGAAGAGTTCAAGAGACTACCTCAATCACAACAACTACCCAGGGAGCATAACATTGGCTCCAAGAAATCACAAGCAAATGACAAAGAACAATGACCAAAAACTCACCACTGTCCATCTGCCTTATGTCAAAGCCAAAAGGATTCATAAGATATATAGTTCATTTGATATTGGAGCAATATTAAGGTGTGGCATGACTCTTTGAAAATATCTCTTCCAAGTCAAAATACAACATGATCAAGAATGGTGTGAATTCCATCCCATGCAGTTGTGGTAAAGTATTCCAAGGCAACACATGCTGCCTAGAGGAATATTAAAAGGCAGTCTGTCGAAGTGAAGTCAAAAAGTCAGGTATGACGGACAATAAATTGAAAGAAAAGGGAAACCATCTGCCCCTCAAGAATAAAGTTAAAATAATAGATAGGGAAGAACATTCGAGAATAAGACATCTAAAAGCAGTGGATATGTTGGGCTACAGTGATTAGTTGTGCTGAACAAGTATAGGGATAAATATAATTTAGGAACTATTAATCAAAAAAACTTCAAGAAAAAATTGGTATATGAGCCCAAATAAAAATTCAGACATGATAGTAATGTATGTCATCGGTTGATGGGAATGTTAGATTTATAAGTTCCAAAAGTTCACTCTAAATTGTCTAGCCGGACACATTGGATAAAGACTGAAAGAAATGAAAAGTGCCTCTAAGTGAAATCATCTAGAGGTTGCAGGTTCAGTCCCAATTATAGGTGAATAACTATTAATTCTTACCATAACTTGAGGTTCTTTGTAGGCCCTCAAGTTTGACATGAAACTTCTGAAGAAGCATGAAGGATATATTGGCCAAAATGTTGGGAGTATAACAATGAAGACAATCGTCTGAATATTCGAAGAGATAAGAAAAAGAACCAAACTTTCATAATGAAGCACTAGTTGCAATTTCCACTCCTGTTACAAATAGCAGTTCCCACTCCTTTTACAAATAGACTCAAGAAGGCCAGAAGAGCTCAAGACCAGATACCCACACAGACAACACACCAAGCTCTATTATCTGAGACTATGTCATGTTTGTAACAGGTATATAATATGGAGTATAAACTTTAAGGGGAAGAAATGTGGTATCAATGATGGGAGTTGTGTAGTGGATAGATAAAGAAAAAGAAAATAAGTTAAAAAATACAGAAGTTAACCGATGCCCCTGACAGGAAACAAGGGTGATACATGCCCAGAAATGAAACCATCCCTGTGAAAAGGAGAAATTAAACATCACTCCAGCAGTATCCCTTAGACTGAAAGGACTAGCAAACTAACACACCTGTTTGCCAAGTCCTAGGGCATTGCATGCAAGTTGTGCTTGTTGCTAGCAAGCTGATATGCTGAAACAAGCATCATAAAAATACTACAGGACATGACCACCAAATTTGGACTTATCAACCTCTAGAGATGATTAGTATATTTTAACACCTTGTCTGGGAGACATGACCCTTTCCATTGGATTCAGGAATAATTTCCCACTCTCAGAATAGTTTCAACAACTATTCTGAGGATGGGAAATTCTTCCCACCCTCAGAATAAAGTTAAAATTCAAAAGGTATCTTGGTATTCTTTCCTTCCTTCCTTCAGGAATTCTTTAGCCACCTTCTACAGACACAGAAGAAGCCAACAAATTAAGACGGGGTAAGAAGAAAAACAACGGAGTCAGATATCCAAACCCAAATCTGACTACTATCACCCAAACAAATTAAACTAAATAAATTACCAGCCAAATCTTCTGAAGTCTCTTTATATATGTTGTAAATAAACCTGTCTGGTAACCCTCCATACTTTGTTCTCAATGAGATTATAATAACCTAGAAGGGTTGATATGCCACAAAACCCGATCAACCAACCTGATAAAATCAAATCATAAATGATCTAAAAACACATTAACAATCATAGGAATACTAATTAATCTTTTTATATTAGTTTTGATCAGAATCAACCTTTCTTTACAAATCCAACAAAATGACAATACTGAAGAATTAGACAAATGCAAATCTAACAGATAAATCATCATTTTCTTTCTCCAAGGTGTGTTTTGTAATTTCATCAACCTAACATCTACCAAATTCTGTTTTCCATTATTCAATGTAAAAAATCTTTCTCTCAACCAGGAAAATAAATAAGAATTCCTAATAAAAATTTATCCTCAAAATAAGTGAAAAATGATTACAAAAAATATTGATTGATGTAAATTATGTTCATATTTTGCTTTAAGACAAAACAGAAATCTAAAGATAAAACTGAAAAAAATATCTATTGCAAATTTAAAGGCCACCATGCAATATGAAAAGTATTGCTGACCTTAGGTCAAAAAATGATATGGAACTGGTTATGTTTTATCATTGACATCTGCAAATAGTTTCTAATGATGACTTAGAATTACTGACAACAGAACTTATGCATTCTTGAATGATTTGTAACCTTAAATAACAGGAAGATAATTGAATTGTTGGACTAACTGCCCTACTAATGCTTGAAGGAATGTCCTTTCTTAAGCTGTACAAACTAAACTGGTCATAAATTAAATACAATGACACCCCTTTTCTTCTCATTATAATTTTTGCCTTGCTAATTTACTCACTAAAGTAAAGCCAAGATCTGTTTGTTTCAGTTAAAGTAAATACATTGTAATTGTCAAATATTAGATAATGTCTATTAATTTTTTTATTCAACAGACTCATAAACTTTTTTGTGATAACCATTTCCAAAGAATTTTTTTTGTGATAACCATTACCAAAGAATATTTAAATTTTTTAAATTCATGACTTAAAGAATAAGATGAAGATGTCTTAAGATTTTGTTTGACAAATCATAATATTTGCTGCTGAAACAAGATTTTTTGCCAAAACCAAAGGCTTCTCATTTGTCAAGTTACAAACCTGTAAAAAAAGAATCAGCATAATTTTAGAGGTTACATTTTTTGTCTTGGTCAAAGGCAGTGCACTAATTTTAGTTTCTATCCTCTGTGTTAGATCAGTTAGTGGTATTTGATATTAAAAAAACAAAAAACTCTGAAACTAAACCAAAGAATTTCAATAAAAACTTATATCTTAAACATAAACAATTTTTGATCAGCTGATAAACCTCACAACAAAAATTATCCTACTTATTTGTTGTAAGCTTCAAAATAGATTATATTATAATGATCTGATTTTGTACGTAAAAAAAATGACACATCACGCTGATTTTTTTTTCTTCTTGCAATAGTGTTAAAATACCCAGACTTAGAAAATAAAGCAGCTTTCAATTTAATCAGCAACTTCAGAATTATTATGTAGGAGTGGTCATTTACACTTATGCCAATTTCTCAAGATAACTATTTAATACTAACAACAGAATACTACCCATGATTTATTTATTTGCAATTAATATAAATTCTATTAATAGGACATACAACATTAACTGAATTAATTATTCAAATTTAAAACTTATAAAATATTTAAAAACTGGAAAAACTTTTATCAGTATTCTATAATTGTTTTTACTCTTTTGAGAGTTTTTCATACCAGCATTAGCTTATGGTTTCTCACTGGAGTTTGAGTGACTGTAAATCTTCTCAAGTCTCCAGGACTTTTCTCAGTATTCTGGTTGATCTTAATAATGCTGAAGTTCAGATGGTCTCGATTTGTCTTCTTATTTCCAAGTTCTCCAGTACCATTCCTTTGGTGATTGTATCGAGTGCACCAATTATAATTGGTATCACTGTCACTTTCATGTTCCATAGTTTTTTCAGTTGTCTAGCTAGGTCTAGACAGGGTCTCTCTTTTCCCTTTCTTTTAATTTCACAATCGTTTTTCGTTTTCCTCTATTTTACCCTGTGGTCAAATTCTGCTATTCAACTGGTTCTCTTTTTTGTTGACAATCACTACATCTGGTTATCTTGTGATACATTTGCATCTCAAAATCCCAAAGAACTTTGTGCATCTTATTTTCCAGAATAGATTCTGGGTTGTGCATACACCATTTGTTCATATGGTTGAATTTAAACTTCTTTCACAATTCCAAGTGGATCACTTTCTCCACCCACTTGTGTCTAGTCTTATACTTCTTTTGTGCAAAATTTATTGCATTTGGGATTGATCGTTTCATCTCTATCACTCTTAATCTACATCTGCTCTTTTGTTGTATCTTGTCTGTTTTTGCTTTGACATAATTGGTCCTTATGACATTGTTTTGACCTGCTATCAGAAGAGATTCATTTTTTTTAAGGTTTCCCTTTCTTCGCCAAGTCCAAGTTTTCTCATGAAAGATTTCACTTGTTTGTTGCTTAAAATGTCCATACAGTTGTTTTTCTTCCCATTTTCGTTTTCTGGTTATTTTTGTTCTGTTGATACTTGTGTTGTCTCTATTGTTTCTGATTGTTGTAATTAGTCTTCCTCAACACTTTCCTATGTAGTCTTTGAGTCATTGTATTGATACATCAACACTATTTTCAATGCTGACCAGTCCTCTTCCTCTTTCTTTTCTTGACACATACAGTCTCTCTACATCATCTCTGAGATGTAAGGCCTTATACATTGTTATGAGTTTTCTTGTTCTCTGGTCCATTTGTTTAAGTTCTTCTTGTGTCAACTTCAAGAATGATAATGAGTATCTTACAAGGAGTACAGCCCAGGCATTTATCCTTTTGATGAGATTTCTGCTATATACTGTGATTTCCAGTAGTTTTCTTGTTCTCCTAAGATATTTCTAAAAATCTTTTCTTTCATCTCCATTTGTTTAATGGTGTCCACTGCTAATATTCTTAAGTATTATTATTATTATTATCTACTGATGTACTTGGGTGAACATCCTTGTCTTGGTTGTTTTTATGACATTTTATGCACTACCTAACCAATTCGATTAGACATCGCATTGGTTAGGTAGTACATAAAAAGCCATTTCCTCTGGTTCAGTTAAAGAGACAAGTGACTCTTTCACAACAAATTAACTGATTGATACTATCTATCTGCTAAATGGTATTTAGAAAATTACAAACATGGATGTTAGTAAGATATATAAAAAATGGCTTTTTAGAAAAAATATTTTGGTAATTTAGAAAAAATTGTCATTTAAGAAAAAATACCTTTCTTGTTTAGATGATATCTAATAAAAAAGAAATGAAACTGACAAAGGAACTGTTGTAAGTGGTTAGTGTAAATTGATTTGAAGAATTTAAAATCAATTCTATCAGCTTTTGTATTAAGGTTTATATGTGCCTAGAAAAGATGCCTCTGTTAATTTTCTTGCTGTTGATTTGAAAATTTATATCGCAAAATGTGTGAAGATGATGGTGTACCAAACTGAATTATAGTCAAAATTAACTCTTACGTGCTATAGATAAATTGTCCATGGGCTGCATATACCCTGGCTTTTGATGGAGTCAGACCAGTCTACCAGGGGCTTTGTGTTAGCTTACTTAATTTTCTGTAAAGATGAAATAAAATCTATTTTTTATTCAACTGTTTTATTCAGTATATGTTAAGTTATTCATTGTTTTCTTCTTTAGAGGTCCCTTGACAAATGGAAAACTCAAGATAAAATGAGAAATCTATCTTAAAGAAAATTACTGTTTTGTTCATTTTTCCCTGGGTAAATAGAGTTTTTCAGTTGTCTTTGATATTCTTAATTTGCTATTTTAAGATTCTCATAAAATAATTTTTTATAAGCTTTTATAGCTATCAGACCAATATTTTGTTTTCAGGGTAACAGAGCAGCTATAAAAAAAGTGAGTTATTTAATACTGAAAAAAATAACAGAAAGCATTAATAGTAATTAAAATCATTTGAAAAATTTGAAAAATATGTTCGTAATTTGCACTGTTTATGAAAATTTGATCTGAGGGAAATCGATTTATAGGTCAAGAATTTGTCTTTGTATTGGTTGGTAATGATAGTTTTTGTTTTTATTTGATTATTGGTTAAATCAAGAGTTAAAAGTGAATATTTTAGTGAAAATGATAGAAATAAAACCTTTTTCTATATCTGAAATTATATTTATTACTCTAAAACTATTACAAAAATGTTACAGACATTTTGAAATCGTAGCAATTTTTTAGTCTAATGTAGAATTTGGATTCACTGGTTCTAGCTTAAAACTTTCACAGTTGGCCATTAATGGAGCTTGGTTTTCTTAAAATCAATAAAAAAAATCATAAGTTCATTATTAGCATGTATGGCAAAATTTCATATTTCAAGCATCTTGATACAGATTTATTTAAACAAAATTGATAAATGTGAAAAATTATAAAAAAATGAAATATGCACATTTTTAAATTATTAGATCAAAGCTTTCTACAAACATGGAAATATACAACCATCAAGTCAATGATTATGAACAAGATGAAATGCTTTTCAGAAAATGTTTTTGAAATGATTTCCATTGAACAAA
Source organism: Sepioteuthis lessoniana (assembly GCA_963585895.1). NCBI lineage: Eukaryota > Metazoa > Mollusca > Cephalopoda > Myopsida > Loliginidae > Sepioteuthis > Sepioteuthis lessoniana. The sequence continues at coordinate 75,684,866 of OY757907.1, forward strand.
ATTAAATGAAAAACAAAATATGAATAATTATAGATGTATGAGATGAATTTGTTATTCTAATTATCTATTGAGAAGTATTAGTTTAGTCATTTATTTGATTTTAACACCATAAATATTTTGGTGATAACATCTTATATTTTTGGCATTCTAGTAAGCAGACCGGGCCATTAGCCTAATGAGTCAAGTGTTCACCAATGGTCTGGGAAACCAGAGTTCAATCCCATGTCAAGTCATACCAAAGACTCAAAAAATGGTACTTGATGCCGCCTTGCTTAACACTCACCATTATAAGGTAAAAGTAAAGTGGAGCAATCCAGGAAATGGAGTAGTGCCCTCCCCTACACCTTCATGTTGTAGCTATTAAAAGGAGATGAAAGAGGCTGTGATGAAGGTCATTGACACACTCACACAAGAGGACTTCCATGGGTCCAACGTTTGCCAACTTTACTTACTTTACTTTTAGTAAGTAAAAGTTGATATAACTTTGGGACAATGTAACAATTTAATTTGAGGATGGACTTCTTTGTTCTCATTTCAGATCATATATATATATATATATATATATATATATATATATATATATATATATGCACACACTCACACACACACAAAAACATATACATATATATAAAGGTCATTGGAAAATTAATGGGAATTTTTTTTAAATAAAATAACTTTTTTAGAATTTTTTTCATAAATGTAAACGTGACATTGTTTGGAAATAGTCATTAGCAAAAATCATTTTAATTTTGCCAAAATATTTGTTTGGAGGTGATTCAAAATGGTGACCAATCATAGTGCACCAGATATATATATACACAAGGATAATTAAATAAGTTTCCAGACTTTTTTCGTATGGGCACTTTTATTGATAGTACACACATGAAACTCTAGTCCCCTTTGAAGTAACCTCCTCCGGCTTCAATGCACTTGTACTATTCCAACACCTTCTGGAAGGACCCATGGAAGTCCTCTTGTGTGAGTGTGTCAATGACCTTCATCACAGCCTCTTTCATCTCCTCAATTGTCTCATAACAACAGCCTCTGAGCTTAGGGAATAACCAAAAGTCACAGGGAGCAAGGTCTGGACTATAGGGAGGGTGAGGACCTGTCTTGATGCTCATCTTGGTCAAATAGTCTGTGACAAGGATGGAGTTGTGGACTGGTGCATTGTCCCGCTGGAAATGCCACTGAACCGATTTGAAGAGTGCTGGCCTCTTCCAATGCAATCTCTTCCTGAACTCCCTTAAAACCTCAACAGAGTTACCCTAACCCTAACCCTTTGGCCAATCAATTCTAGTGTATCGACTTCCTTACTCCTCCCATACCTCTCATCATCCCTCACAGACTCCCTGCCTTCCTTGAATCTCTTATGCCACTCAAAAACTGATGCTCAAAAACTGAACCATTCCATACATTTCTGTGGCATTTTTCCAAGTTTAAAACAGAATTTTATTGCATATCGTTCTTCTAAAGTGTCCTCATGCCCAGATTGCATTCTTGAAATTCACCAGCTGTGACAATCAGGCTTTAGTAGGGTGTATTTCAATTCCTGCTGTAGCTGTTCATTTGAAACTGAAATCATAAAAATTGGTCAATCATCTCATAAGACATATAGCAAAAATATACTGAATTTTCAAGAGTCTGCGACAATTTTAAATGCCTGTACAAAAAAGTCAGGAAACTTATTGAAGGCATCACATACATACATATGTATATATACACACACACATATATATATATATATATATATATATATATATATTTACCAACCCCTCCACTCAGGCAGGATATGACACAAGGTTAATTTTTAAACGGAGTTTAACAGGTTTGAATTCAGAGTTTTCCTTCTCCTAGACTAGAAGAACCTAGTCTGCCCTACTAATTACCCATAGCTGGAGGGAGAATAATTGGATTCATACCTTTCCTAAGTGTATTAGTGCTATGGGAAATGCAATGTCTCGTCCAGGATTTGAATTCGTGTCGGCATGTCCATTTCCTATGATGATAACCATTAGACCATGGACACCTCCAAAAAGAAAAAAAAAAAAAATATATATATATATAGTCTAGGAGAAGGAAAACTCTGAATTCAAACCTGTTAAACTCCGTTTAAAAATTAATCTTGTGATATATATATCTTGTCATATATATATTAATCTTGTGATATATATATATATATATATATATATATATATATATATATATATATATATATATATATATATATATGAGATCAGTGTTCAATCCCTGGTCGAGTCATACCAAAGACTTAAATAATGCTACTTGGAGCAATCATAGGAATGGAGTAGTGCCCTTCCCTACACCTTGGTGTAGTAGATATCGAAAAGGGAGCCTTCAGGCCACTCTCGACTAAGTCACCATCTTTACTTTATATATATATATATATATATATATATATATATATATGAGTGTGTGTGTGTGTGTGTATTGTTCACATTAGTTGGTCACTTTTCTGAGTTATGAGAAATTTTTTTTTTTTTCTTAAAAAGTTTTTACAGATATTTAAATATAGTATATTTTTTACTAGTACTATAAATTATTCAAAATCTCCCTATTTTCCTCTCTCTCTCTCTCTCTCTCTCTCTCTCTCTCTCTCTCTCTCTCTCTCCCCATTTAATTTTCTTTCTTTTTCCTTTTTTGATAACTTTCTATATTTCGATCTTTACTTTTTTCTTTGTCACTTATGTTCAGTCTCGCTTTTTTAATTTCTCTCTCTTTCTAACTTATTCTCAAACTTTCTTCTTCCTATACTTTTTTTCTTTCTTTGCTTCTATTTTTCTTTCTATCTTTTGGGTTAATCAAGAGATTTCAAAGGATTTCTGATAATTGATGTCTCTTCATTCTCAATTTGCCAACACAATTGATACCATCTTCATTCTCAATTTGCCAACACAATTGATACCATCATCTCAAACAAGAAGTGTCCATCCATATATAAATAATCTCATCTTTTATTACAAAAATCATGTAAGAAATAGAATATTTAAAGATATGATCATCTGTTCCAAATAATCTTCCAATTTTAATCATAAGTCACTCATAAAATCTTGAGATAGAAATTTAATGAATAGGAAATAACTTGAAGTTTTTAAAACAATCTAAAGGAGATTTAAAAGTTTTTGAAGGTGGAAATGAGAGAAAATTACTCAATGTATAGCCTTCTGTTGGAATATAATTTTTTACTCAGCAAATAAATCTTAAACTTGCAATGGAAAAAAAGTCTAAAAATATCTAGTTTTATAATCATTTAACAAATTTGCTAATATAATTTCTTGAAATCCCCTTGATACATCAATTGATAATAGACTCAAATATCCTACTATCTATCTATTTATCTATTACTAAAATTCTCATATTGTTTATATATTTATATAACCATAAGCCCAATAAAAATGGCACATCATAGCAAAAACTTAAAGCAAAGCAAAACTTTAAAAGTATTTGGACTTATTTCCGGTCCAATTTAATGAATGATAATTTTGTGGATTCTTCATCACACTGAATAATTTTTAATCATCCAAATTCTTGATATAACAGAAATTGAGATGAAATGCTAATTAGAATCCCTCCCTATTCCCTTAATTGAAGCATCAATATCTTCATAGGCTTCTATTTCAATCATGGAAGTTCATGAGTCATTTAGAATTTTGATGATTTAATTTATCAGTCTACAATTTCATATTGGAAATTACTTGACATTAAAATGAAAAGTTGATGTTAAAACTCGCTCTTAATTTTTCTTTTTCATGCAAATATATTCATTTGTGTGCAATCATTTTTTTTCAATAAGCTCCAGTGTTCTTCATATAAGACAGTTTTTATACAAACTTTACATATTTTAATAAAAATTATTTTATTCTGGAGACATTGCTGCTTGGATTTTTTTCATAATTTTGTGGCTATTTCTTCATCAGAATTAGTAATCAGAATTTCATTAATGCAAGCAACTTTACCATTTTGCTCAGAACTATCACCTTTGTTGATTGTTTCTAGATCTTTCTCTGAAAGTTTGGCAATGATTCCTGCTCCATAAGCATCTCCCAATACATTGATACTTGTACGACATCGATCCCTTAAAAAAAAGAAAAATTTTTTCAAAAAATATATATGACAGGTACAAGTTTCAATAAAATTGTTTTTGTTTAGGAATATTGAATAAAGAAGAGCTCAATGCAGTAGATTGCTATTATATGGAATTTGCCGTCATAGTTGTTCAGTTTTATATAAAGTGTATTAATAATGATTTCAAGCTTATCTTTAAAATACATAAAACATTTTTCTCATTTTTGAATTTCTTTTTAGATTACTAAGTTACTTTTAGGAAACATCATTTTAAGGTTTTGATAATTTTAGTTTCTAGAATGATGTAATGATATCTTCATGTGCTGTTGCTTCAAACTAATCTTCAGTAATGATCTTGTGAGAATATATGAAAAATGTGCTATCAGAAGCTAGTTTCATTGAATAGTGCTATTAGAATTAAGAACTGTGAGAATGAGTTTACTGTTCTAAGCCTTGTTTAGCACAATGATTAGTGCATTCAATTAGAATAGAATTCATTGTTCATAATTTGTGGGACCAGTTTGTCATTCACATCAGTCAACCAGTCCGATTTTATGAGAATTTTTATACTGGTTCTTCAAATGGAAATGCAGAATCTGATACTCTTAAGTCCAATTATCTACAAGATAAATTTTGGTTGTGGCGAATTCTATACCCATCAGAATCATTTCATGCTTATTAATAAGACTTTTCTTTTGAATTTTCTTTTCAGGTTTCAGTATTACTTCTGCATTATGTTTGGGTTTACAAACTTCAGTTTTTAAAAGCAATTTACTGAAATATTCATGTACTCTTACTACAAACTAATCACTAACCCTAATCTTAAGAGGAGATAAAAACATGTCATAGTGTTGTTAGAAAAATCACAATTACAAAAGAGAATTTTACTCTGATTATACTGCAAAATATAGAGTATATTTAAAATATTCCTTTTGAAATGTTTGAATATAAAAGCATGAAAGTTTAAATATAAGGTGGTAACAATTATTATTGTCACAAATGGTAAATAATATAGAAATGTTGAATCTGTTGGTGAGTCCCCATGGTGTAATAGCGAAAGTGCTGGACTTGAAGAAAATGAGTTCAAACTCCCAACACACAATTATATTCATTTTTGGACTAATATTCCAGGGAAAAGTACAAACTTCCTTATTCACCTAGCTAGTACTGTTGCTGTCCTCCAACAAGGATGGTTGTGGTGTTAAATAACCCACAAAAGTTGATAAAACATTAAACAAAAAAACTAAAACCGTTGAGGACAAAAAATGTTTTAAATTCAATAAAAAGTTCATTTTGTTTAGTTTGATTTCCAGCAAAAAATACTTGAATTTAATTTATTTTTAGATGAAATTTTTAAAGAATTGAAAAATGCTGCTTAAAATTTATAATAATCATACTTCATATCTGAAATTTCTGTAGAAGAGAAAATAATACTTTTGTTCTTATCTTGTCAACTAATTCTAGTCTCAATAATTATCATTTAGACTTGAACAGCTGAGATTTGTTGTCAAGCCTACCTGACCCAAATACCACAGGGTATTTGAAATTTAAAATATTCTACCTAGCACACAAAAAATACTACTCCATTAATCATTTTCATCTTACACAATGATTAAATATCATGTGCAACTCAAAAAATAACATAAGTTACAATATGATTAATAAAGGAGCAATGTTTATATAAATCAGTTGTTTCATATTGAATCATTGGTTAAATGCTCTAAAGTGGTAATTCTGAACATAGAATGTACATCCCACTAGAGAACAATTTCTGGGAGGTAGTCTGGAATTTAGGTGTAAAGAGTGAAAGACATTCCATAATTCAAATCTGAATCATCAATTGATTAATTACTGTCTAATACCAGTAATACAATACTATTTATGACTAATCACATAATAGAATTAATAACTACTTTCATTATAGATTCAATTGTGATTAATGCTTAACTTATTGACTTTCTGAGGTCTAAAAGTGTTGAAGTTCATGTGTTATTGTTAGCAAATTTCACATACAATAGAAATTACAAAAATGTTAGCAAGTGGTCTAAAGTTCATAAATCAGTATCTTCATAAAAAATTTTTCCATACAACTTGTATCAGTAAAGATATTCATCAACTTCAGATGAATAGTGTTAACAAAATAAAAGTTTGTCAATATTTGTATTTGAAGTTTAGTTTTGTATTTGGTATTCATGATAACCTGTTGTGGTCGGCATTATTTTAAAATCACATTTCTGTGGAACTTCCTGAAAAGTAGATGGGTGAAGGAGGAAAAAATAACAAAAATTAAATAAATATACTTTCCCATCTTTCAAAGAAAAAAGCAGATATGTTTTTTTACTCATCTCCCTGCTTATCCAACTTCTAGAAAAGAGTTCTCTGACTATGAATCCCACTTGGAATAGCATGAAAACTTTTTTCTCTCAAAAAACCAGGACATTCAACATTGTCTGCATGAATAAGCACAGAAAAATGTGACAACCCTTTCTTTCATGCCAATAATGTTTGTTCACTGAATCAATCAAAGATGACTGCTTTCAAACTCATTTGAAAGTGAAAAAAATTATAAGTTGTAGATTTTCTGGTTTAAAAGAAATGAATTTTTCTATTTGGGCTAACTCAGCCATTCCTAATGGACGTGTCTAAAGTATAAATCATACTGACCTGAGCAAAAATGATAGAATTAGCACACCTACAGCATGATCACCTTGTTTTTTGTATTTAGCAGTAAATAAACTAATAACAGATAAGATGCAAAATATTTTTTATTTAATTGCTGGACATTCTGGGTTCATTAGGTATATCTTAAACAAACTAAATTAAATCATTTAACTTAATGGTATAAATTTTTCCAAGCCATGCAGAGAAAAATATAGAATAACAATGTTGAGGAAAAAAATAATAGAATGATTTTGAAATTTGCATTCCTAAAACAAATTCCAGCAGAAGCTTAATTATGCAAATCAGTCTACTGATAACTTCTAGTAAACAATGTTAGATCACTGAATTTATCAAACACAACTGTTTTTTGGTTCATTTGAAAGTGAAACAAATTCTAAATTGAAAATTTTCTGGTTCAAAATAAATGGATTTTCAATCTAGTGTAAAGTAGACATGATATATCAAGAATTACTGAAATATAGAATTATATTTCTTTGAAAATTGTATTCAAAGTAAAAGGGACTTGAATGTGGGATTATGAGGAAAGAGAAACTCTAATTCAGCTCCTTTACTATTGTTAGCCTAAAGGAACTGGAACAGTCTTACTATGACTCTGTTTTGTGATGAAGCTTTTACATACTTGATATTTTTATCACAATCTTATTGAATCAAATCTGAGGTTTTCTTTTTTAATTAAAATATTTTCAAGCATAAACATGTAATAATTTAATATTATTTTGTTGGTAAGAATATATTACTTTTGACCTGGACCAGTCTAAGCCTTTATAAAACATTATGTAGAACTTAATTTCTCTCTATCCCCAAGGGGCCTTGAAAAACTGCTAATACCACTAATATTTTGGGCCAGCTTTATTTTTAGCTCATCATAAAACATCTATATATAATTTTCATTCTGGATAGTTATAAATTGTATAATTTTTTATTAAATTATTTTTGCCATAAAATTAATAAATCCTTGAAATGTGACATCAAAGAGAAAATTATATCTGGAAAAAGATATATCTAATGATTAAACTGATTCTTATAACAATTAGATTAGCCTATCATTTAATCCTAGCAAAATTGTATATCTACAGATTTTCTTAAAACTTGTAAAATTTGCTTACTTACAAGAACCAATCTACTGCTAAAATCAAAGCAATATCATCTGTTGGTAATCCAACTGCTGTTAACACAATCATCATTGTTACAAGACCTGCTTGTGGTATCCCAGCAGCCCCCACTGCAGCAGCTGTGGCAGTAATGCTACAATGGTGAAGAAAAAATACTTGAAACAAAAGAAATAGCATAAAACAGTTTCTAGCATAGTATATACACAAAAATATCCAAATATCCCAAAAAGATGAATATGTAACAGTCCTGGTATAAATATTTTTGGATGATATATCCTCTGGCATTCTTCAATCCCTGAGGCAGGATTCAAAGGAAGGGCAAAGCAACATTACAGGGGCAAAATGACTAAAAAGGTGAATTAATTGATATGAAATATCCCAAGGCATTGGCAAATAGAATGAGAATAGTCTATTCCTATGGATTCAGTATGAAATACCCTGACAAAGACATCTGAAGAAGACAGAAGGATACAGCAGCCAAAATGTTGTGAATATAACAACCAAGATGAGAACAATTGTCCAAGACCTGCTGGTTTTGTCTGATGAGAGAACCTTACAATATGTATAACAAGGGATATCAGCTACATTTCTCAAACTGACAAAGTTAATGTATACAGTAATTTTGTGTTATTTTATATAATCAGTAAAAAATTATATTGAAAAATAAGATGATTTAAATTTATCATCATCATCATCATGTCGTGCCACTAGCACGGATATCCCTGACCCTCTCTCGCCACTTCTCGCTATTATTCATCGCCTCTGGCAGGTCTTCAGGGCTACATCCTGTATCCTCACATAGCTGCTGTATGTATGTTCGAGCTGGTCGTCCTGCTTTTGCTTGGCCATATGTGGGGGTCCATAGGAGTAAAATCACTTATGAGCTTGTCCTTGCTTCTCCAGCAGTGTCCTGCACATCTGGTTCATCTAGCTTGGATAGTTTTCATGATGGGAGGCAGGTGGCCATATAGTTGGAGCCTTGTGGGATGTTGCTGCCAGGACTTGTTCAATATTGCTCTCAACATTCTTGTGTAATTGCCGTCTAGCTTCTTCTCCAGCCATTTAGTTAGCATCCAAGTAGTGCATCCATATAGCAGTATTGACACAACCGCTGCCTGAAAATAGCTTAAATCCTATTTATGTTTATATATATATATACTCAAATACAAAGTTAATGTAAACAAATTTTAATTTTTTGATAAAATATTTTCTGATTTCCATATAATCGATAGCCTATTGATTGCTGTCCATTCTTTCGTTAACCTCGTGTCAATGTCCTTTTCGGTTGATGCGACGCTGCTTCCTAGGTAAGTGAATTTGTCTACTAGTTTAAGAGGGGTTCCGTCTAGAGTGGAGATGTCCCCCATTTGATTATAGCACATATGTTCCGTTTTGTGTGCATTGACATCGAGGCCTATACCTGCGGCTGCTCGTTCCAAACTATGCAGTAGTGTTTCGGCTTGGTTGTGTGTATTTGCCAGTATTGCTATGTCATCGGCGTAGTCGGCGTCGGTAATTGTTTTTGCGGGGTACCGTCTGCTTCTTTTCTTTGTCAGCTCGAAGCCGTTCTCTCTGATTTTGTCAATCGATGTTCTGAGTACGTAGTCTAGACAAATGATAAAGAGGTATGGAGCTAGCGTGTCCCCTTGTAGTACTCCTGCTACAATGTCAAAGTATTCTGTGTCTCCATCTGGTGATCATACTTTTACTTTGGTGTTTCTATAGAGAATCGTTATTGCTGCTACAGTTTCTTTAGGTATGCCGTATGCTAGTAGGATTTGTTCCATCTTTCCTCTGTGAATGGAATCAAAGGCCTTGGTAAAGTCAACAAATATTAATGTCGCTTGTAGGTTTTTTGCCTGTACACCTTCAAGGATTCTACGGATGGTTAATACTTGTGAGGTCGTGGATCTATTTCTTCAGAAGCCATTTTGGTTTTTCCTAAGTATGTTGTCGATTTCGTAGTCAGGCATTGTAGATTTTGGCGGCTATGGATGTAAGTGTCGGTAGTTTTTAGCTAATCCAAGGTCCCCCTTTTTAGGAAAGGGGAGGATGCATCCCTTCATCCATCTATCTATCGGATTTTGATTATATACTGTGTTGCAGTGTCGGAGCAGTATGTCATTGAATTGTCTGGTCTTCTATACTTCTGGGGGAATCTCGTCCAGCTCTGCAGCTTTCCTATTTTTAATTTTTCTGAGAACTGAGTTGAGTTCTTCTTGAGTGAACGGTCCTAGTTTAATGTCTAATTGTTTACTAATTGTTCTGGTGATTGGTTCATGTGTTATTTTCGGTGGGTTTCCTAGTAGGTTTTTAAAGTGCTATGGTGCTAATGTATCCCCTTGAAACATTCCAGTGATCTTGTCAAAAAAGTTGCTGTGGCTATCAGGTGAGCAAACCATTGCTTTTGTTTTTTTATAAAGCATCATTATAGTGGTAACAGTTTCTTTGGGGGACACCATATGCCAGTAGTATTTACTCCATCTTGAATTGAATGATTTGAAGAAATCTACAAACAATAGTGTTGCCTTGAGATTTTTTTACATGCACTCCTTTGATGATTCAACAGACAGAATCTATGATGTTGTGGATCAATTTCCGAAAGTCATACTGATTTTTCTCAAGAATTCTTTTGATTTCAGATCAGATATGATTGAGAAGCAGGGCATTATAAACCTTAGCAGCTAGAGCAGTAAGAGTGATGTCTTGGCAGTTTTTAGTGATTTCTAAGTTGCCTTTCTTTGGGATGGGGAGAATACTGCCTTTTGTCTATTTCTCTGTTGTGTTTTCTTTACTCATAGTATTGCAAAATCAAAGGAGTAATACAGGTATCTGACATGATCTCCATGAACCTAAAATGTTGTCAGAGGGTATACAATAAAAACAAAAATAGAGGGATTATGTTTTCAAATAAAAAATAGGCTGAAGTAATATCTTACCTCACAGTGACAACTTTTCCTGCATCCATGGACATACCATTGATTTGTCCAATGAAGATTGATGCCACTGCTTCATACAATGCTGTACCATCCATGTTAATTGTTGCTCCAATTGGAACAACAAACTTAGTTATTCTTGGATCAACTTTATTCCTCTTCTCAAGACATTCAATCGTGATTGGAAGTGTTGCTGAACTGTACAAAAACAATGAGAAAGTAATACCAATTAGATTTAATATAAAAATGCTGAACCTTAGTCTAGGGTGAAAAAGAATCCGTAGTTGAAGAATATTTATTTGACAGAACTGCTTAGTTTCAAGATTTTTTTCATTTTCAATGTCTTACTATCTTATGGATGAGGCTGTTTGCTTTTCATTTTGTACTAATGCTCTTGGGAAAGGCATGAAACCATGTCTTCTCCCTCTCAACTAAGGGTAAATAGTAGGGCAGCTGGTTCATTAGCCTTAGTAAAGCAACCAGTCAAAGAGAAGGAAACTTTGAATTCAAACTCACTTAAAAAATTGATCATGTGTTACATCCTGCTCATGAAGGAGGGATTCAGTAAATACTTTCTAATGAATGTATGAATATTTAAACTGAAAAACATCTTCACTCTATGTTGAAAAAATACACCAAATTTTCCAGGATATATTCATTATACACTGTATGATAATATGAATAATACTGTATTATACAATATAATTAAACTTATAAAATTATTGTGTAGTGTAGTAAAAGAGTAATTTGAGTTTATATCTTGCATCCTCTCAGATACTCTCTCTATATATCTTCTCTCTTTCTTTCTGTCATTTCAGTAAATTGTTTTAAAACCTCTAGCAACCAACCACACAACCTTTTAACTCAATGTACTCTATACAATATAATAACCTGTATTAAAAAAACAAATTTCTAATTCTTTCCAACGTGTTACATGGATTATAAATATTTACAGGCTCTTCACAGTGAATAAAAGTACACTTACTTTTTATTCACTGTGGAGACCCAGGAAAGTAACAGGCAAGTAAAATGAACTATCTCAATTATCTGGGTTACCAAGCAGTGGAGGCATGTATCAACAATGAACAGTGTCTTTTTGTTATAAATAACAACATTTATTAACAAGTACTTAAAGAGGAGGGTAGCTGACCTGAACTGAAAAAAATGTGTAGATATGTTGAGAAAGAATCAAGATTGTCAGATGATATAGATTTTGCAATATAGTGCTAAAAAAGAAATTCCTGTTGCTTCTTTACTATGATAATTTTTTAAAATAGTTATACATATAATAAAATATAATATTAAGATTTAAGCTTTGAATTTGTTAATTTCAAAATTAACAATTTAAATGAACATGTATGCATTGCTGAGCATCTTCTATAATAATGTGTTGATTTGTAGATGTCTAGACAAATTCAAGAGAAGTCAGGGCAAATTTTCTAAAAAATTATGAAGCAATCATGATAAGTTTTGAATTGGTGAAACACAGGATTGAGTAAGTGCAATCTTTTTTGTTTCCTCAAATGAAAATTCATCTCAAGGGTAATAATTGAAGACATAGAGAAAGTTGAAAGAAATATGATGGGGCAGCTTTATTCATTAGATATCAGAAAAACCCAGACATGATTGTTTTAATTTTTGCAGAATTCAGATAATATCTGATAAGAAAATCAGAGAAAGGAATACTTCAAAGAAAGAAGAATTTTTCAAACAAAACTGAAATTATGATTAAAAGTAATGAAAGGGTTGCATGTACTCACCTGGAACTTGTGGCCAGTGCTGTGATTAATGCTTTCATCATATTGCACATAAATACAAGTGGGTTTTTCCTTACAATTACAAAATATAAAAATGGAAGTATAATGAATCCATGGATAATCAAACCAATAATAACTGTCAAGGCATAAAGACCAAGTCTTTGAATGATCAATTCTGGATCATTCATCTTGATAACTTGAGTGGCTATCAAAAAGAATATGCCAATTGGGGAATACCTGCATGAAAGGAAATGGAAGACAATGCATTTTACTAAATTAAGAATATTAGCAGATAACATAAGCTCACAAGAAAATATTGATTTCATTAGCGAAAAACTTATATATTAATGCTTTGGTGAAATGGTGAACTTTTTACAATACTATGAACAAAATTATCAACTTTAACTCATGGTACATTAAAAGGCATTTATTAAATGATTTTCAAATATTTTACAAGAATTACATCATTGCTATGAGAGACATTTGAATTAGCTACCTTTGAACAAATCTAATTAACACCAAAATTTTTTAAAATAAAAAAAACCTGTTTCTAAATCAGCAACAGTTAGTAAATACCAAAAAAATTAGTCCTCTTTTTTATAGGTAAAATTGTGGGGTAGACTAAGCGTTAGTAGGGCAACTAGTGTAGGGTAGACTAGTGTTAGTAGGGCAACTGATTTAGGAGAAAGTAAAACTCTGAATTCAAAATCAGGAGTTGAAGTCTCTAAGGCAATCTGATGTGGTCTTCAATTTCATTTTGGTAATACTGATTCCAATTGTATAGCACCTTACACTTCAGGCAACATCATGAAAAAAGGAGACCTGAAACATGGGAAACCGCTGGTCTTTGAATCCAGAAACAGATCTAAAATGTCAAAAAAACTAATAAATACTATAAAATACTTCCATCTAGTTATATCTGTAAAAGAAATTCTGGCCAGTAAACACAAACATTCATTAAGTTTTCTCTAATTTTCTGGTCTCTGAAAGAACAGATCTGTCTCTTCCATGAAAATCTTTAGGTCTTTTGCTAATCTCTTCTATCTCTTATATATAGCATCCAGGAAAATCATGAAAATATAATTCCCAAGAACCTTCTCTTATCTAACTAATCCTGATATCCTCAGTTTAAAGATCAATCAATATTCATGACTTTTGTTAAATAAATATTATTTGTTGAATTATAAATATCATCCATTGTTTATTTCTCTCTTACATCTTCAATTACATTTCTTCATTAAAATTCCAAACTCAATGTATTTATATATATGTTGATTATATATTTACATCTGACGAGATCAATAACCAAATTCACTATAGGAGAATAGGGAACAATTTTTTAATACTTAGTTACCTGAAGCAAAGTCAGTTGGCAAAGGGTAACAACCTGACACAGCCTCTTGTACCAGTTTAGCATTTCTTTGAATTAAAGGTTTCTCTATATTATTAATTTTGAACCATCAAATGAGCTCGTCTAAGCCTTTATGAGACATCAAATAGAATTTGATTTATACTCTCACCACCACAAAAAATATCAATTATGTTTAATCAGTCTCATTCCTACAGTGAAAAATCTGAGATTTTATAGTAAACACTGTCATTTTTTATAATTGGATGTTCAAACTGTAATATTGAATTAAAAAAAGAAACAATTAAACAATCTTGTTTTCCATTCCTTAACGCATCTGCTGATGGCCACAAGGTTCTCTACAACTACTCATATCAGCTATATGACTTATATCTTAGGTCTGCTCTGCCTCCAAATCTATTAGTTCTCATTTCTCTGCTTAGATGTCTTAGTTTCTTTTAAAAATAGATGCTGACTACAAATAAAACAAGATTGGAGTGTGTGTGTGAGTGAGTGTGTGTGTGTGTGTGTGTGTGTGTGTGTGTGTGTGTGTGTGTGTGTGTGTGTGTGTATGTGTGTGTGTGTGTGTGTGTGTGTGTGTGCAGATGAGCATGCATATGTGTGATTAAGAGAGAGAAAGAAAGAAAGAGAGTGAAAGAAAGAAAAAGGAAGGAATACTATGAGAGAGTGAGTGAGAGGGGCAAAATATGTTATATATGTATGCTATATATATATATATATATATATATATATATATATATATATATATATATATATATATATATATATTGCATTATTCGGTTCAGTTAAACCGGAGTTGGGAGTAATTCCATCAGGACAAAAAAAACATTGAACAGTGAACATTTAAAATTGACTTTTATCCTTCTATAACAAAAAATACTCTGATAGATAGCATTAACAACACCAGAAAATATGTGGATAAAACTAACAAGCAATATGATATAATTCAAGCTTGTAGGAAAACAGATCTTAAAAATAATGGATCCACGTGGGTAAAAAGTGCTTCTGATAATTTTAATGTTCCTATGGATATACTTCGTAGGATTATTAGCCCGGAACAGATGAGTTTATATCTTATGATGGGTTAATATATATCCCAAATAGTAATGGCATACAAAATAAGATTATAAGGGCTTTTAAGTTTTTAGGATTCAAAATAGAAGTCTCATCAAATAATAAGATAGTTAATTTCCTGGATGTAACCCTGGACCTTTCGAATAACACTTATAAACCATTTATAAAAACTGACCAGTACCCTTCATATATTAATGTTAACTCGAATCGCCTTAAGACAATAATTAAACAAATCCCAAAAGCAGTAAATTTGAGAATAAGAAATTTATCTGCAAACAAGAAAATATTCCAAGAGAGTAGTAAGATATATATGGATGCCCTTAAAAATAGCGGTTTTAGGGAAGAGTTTACCTATCAAGAAGAAAATATACCTGTAGAGAAGAGGAAAATCTCATATTTTGTTTTGGCGCGCTATTTAATTCGACACCGAATTTCACCCAATCAGGATGACATATCCCATTCAGCCCGGACCTTCATTTCCGGCTACCAAACGGGTGAGCGGCCAAACACACTCTCTTCGGCTGGAGGCGGCGACCAGAACGGACGTGTCTCTGGTCGCCCCTGCTTAGCGATGCCTTATAGCTAAACAAGCCACCCGGTGTGGACATATCACCGTGGCTTTAACCCTAGCAGCAGCAACATGGACATTCAACGAGGGAACCTTCTAATTTATGGATTCTTTGCGTCTAATATTTTAGACCAAGGAATCCCAGTTGAATATGAATTAGATACGTTCAACATGCCTTCCACAAGCACCACAGAAATTTACTATGTCGATTCGAGCGCCACTCCGCTCTCGACAAGTTCCCTTTTCACCTCTGGTACACTGTAATGGAGACAACGCACGCCTCTCCCCGAAACACCAGACACACGAAGCTACACGGTGGCCTTGAATACTTCCCTCACACATCCAACGACACGCTGCCATTTCCAACATCCCGCTAAGCTATCGCGTCTCCAAAAAACCCACAAGCCTAAATACCACGAGTTTTGCAGCGCCAAGAACAAACCTCCTCAAAGCTGCAAATAAAGAACTTTCGTTGTTGTGTTACCAAAGAATAGTTTCATAATTCATTTCTTGTGCCATAAAATCTATAGTGTTCGGGAAAATAACTAATTCCCACAAAACACTCTATATACCTAATGATATTAATAAAGAAAAAAATAAGAAGTACGGTCATAAAAATAGAAAAAGAAAAATTATATGGTTTAACCCCCTTTTTGTTGACTAGGTAAATATGTAGGTAAATATTTTTTTGAAATTGATAGATAAGCACTTTAAACATGATAATATACTACATAAAATATTTAATAGAAAAACGTTAAAAATTAGTTACTACAGTACGAAAAATATTTTTCAAATAATCAATAATCATAATAAAGAGATAATTAAGGAATTTCAGGACTGAACAAATTATAATAATAATAATGATAGTAAACAAAACGAATATAATTGTAAAACTCGAAATAATTGTACAATGAATGGATTATGTAACTTAAATAATGTAGTATATCAAGAAATTATTTACCCAAAAGAGAATATAAAGGATAAAAAAAACTTATATCAGAATTTCCTCCACAAAATGGAAAATTAGATACATGAATCATAAATTTTCTTTCTCCCATGAAACACCTAACAGCCCTATCTAAGCATTTTTGGAGTTTGAAAAATAAAGGATTCAATGGTCCATATCGAAAAAGTCAAATACTCCAAAATGTTTTGATAGTAGATGTAATCTATGTCTAGAGGAAAAAATACAAATAATGATATACCCAGACCCTGAAAAATTGTTAAATAAGAGATTTGAATTAATAGCTAGATGTAGACATAGGAATAAATTCAAACTATAGACAAATTATCATAGATAATGCTTAAATAAAAAAAACATAGGATTAAATTGAGATTTAAGGTAAATGAATAAAAATAAAATAAAATTAAAAAAGGAGAAGAAACCATGTGATGTGTACATACTCTTTAATGGAGGGGTAACTGAATTAATAGGCACGAAAATCAAATTGAAATTAAAAATTTTAATTTGAAATTTTGAATTTAATTTAATATAAGTATTACTGTATCCTTACGTAAAGTTATTAAAGAAAGTTGTATTTATCTAAATTAGTATTAAATCTGGAGTTTTAAGTCAATATGTATTTAGAATTTAAAAAATAAAAATAAAAAATTAATTTATTTTTGTTCCAACCGGCAATAAAATTTAAAAAACGGAAGTGGGCTAAATGAAGAGAAAACTCTTCACGCCTCTTCTACCCCTCCACACCCTTCTTTCCTGTGTCTATTCTGAATTATTTTATCCATAAGATCTGAAGAAGTCCTGTTAATTTTTTTTTTGGTGTTTTTGATTTATATCAAAAACCCATAACAGGATGAAATAGATTTATAATCCTAATGTGACAGGTTTTTGTTTTTTCTTAAAGAAAAAAAAAAAAAAATATATATATATATATATATAGGTCAATCCAGAAGAATCAGTTTATGATTTTTTTTTCAGAAAGTGCTGAATTTTGTGAGAGGGAGGTCATTCAAGAAGAAATCATATATATATATATATATATATATACAGAGAGAGAGAGAGAAAGAGAGAGAGAGAGAGAGTGGTATCAATACTTTTGTGCGTGCAATTGTATATTAATAATTTTCAAATTAATTTTAATCTTTACATATTTTTATAAAAGTACCGACCAAATGACCATATTTTTAAAAAGTACTGACCAAATTACTAGTTTGACAAGCATCATAGATGCTTCATAAACTGAACTGAAGAAATCTAGCAAGGGTTGTCCTTTTTCTTCAAGACGGCCTACAATAACTCCAAAAAAAATGGAAGCCACAACTATCCCAAGCATATTTATTCCTGGAGATTCTGTCACAGAAATTACATATTCTGAAAAACAAGACAAAACAAAATAAAACAGAAGCCTGTACATGAAAATAAATAAATAAAAATAAGTAAACAGTATCAAATTTGTTGGTTTTATTTTAAATTCAAGCAATTTCTATTTAATATTATTTTAAAAAATTTCATAAACATTCTGTAATGATAAAGCAGTTTTAATCTCTAAACTGAGGAAGTTGATAAATATCACTGAGATGTTTATAAATCCTTGGTAGTCATTGCTTGTTCTAAAATTTTAAAACCAATACAATTTCTTAAGTCTTGATTTTCCAGTGACTAGAAAAAAGTAAAAAGAAAAAAGGTTGCGAACCTGATGTACACTTTAGAATCATACTCACATTTTCATTGAAACCTCTTTAAATTTTAAAAAGTTTTAGAATTTTCAAAAACTAATATACTGAAAACATACTTCAGGGTTTCATTAGCAGCCACAAAAAATTTGGTGACCTTGCTCAAAAAGTCATTGAGTTATACTGTGACAGACAGATAAAAAGATATTTGAAAAATTTTACAAAGATGTCATTTTTTAACATTATGCTATATCAATGATTGTTCATCTCTTCACATTAACTGCTTACTGAGGGTCACAAGTATGCTCCTCCACTCTGTTGATGGAAGCCCAGTCGACTGGAGCTGTGGATGCACCGACTGCATCTCTGCAGAGGAGTATGACTGACCCTATAACGAGTGTCTTGATATGACACTAAACTATCTGATGGTATCAGTTCTAGAGCTTGAGTGGGGGGGCTAGACTACCTCTTCATTGCCATTATTCCCCGGTCCACTCTGACTCAGAGTGATAGTATCTGTTAAGGTCCTATCAGTGGATCAAATAGAAATGTTTAATAATTTTCTATATACTTAGAGTGTTCACCAATGGCCCGGGAGGCTTGGGTTAAATCCCAGGTCGAGTCATAACAAAGACTCAAAAAATGGTACTTGAGGCCTCCTTGCTTAACACTCAGCATTATAAGGTAAGGATCAAAGGTAAAGTGGAACAATCCAGAGAAAGGAGTAGTGTCCTCCCCTACACCTTGATATAGTAGCTATCAAAAAAGGAGCCTTCAGGTCACCCTCGGCTATGGTTGCCAACTTTACAACTATATACTTAAAACCATTTAACTGTGTGCAAAAAAATGACATGTTAAATTGAATTATTGGTATTTCATAACAATACTTGGAGCCATAGTTGGGTCTGAGTGTAGTATCTGTTCTACTTCCTTAAAATGTACATAAAATTACAAAGTAAAAATGTACAAAATCATAAATAATGATAAATTTATAGAATTATGATTATCTTAGCATATTTATGTTAAAACTGACAAAATTTGGAACAAAGATGAATGATGCAATGAATGGAAAAATAAACAAACTCTGAAATAAGATTTGCTTGGGTCTTTATTATGATTATTGTTATTATTATTGTTACTCCTTTTCAAGTTTTCTGCTCTAGCATTAGCTGATGGTTTCTCACTGGAGTTTAAGTGACAGCAAGTCTCCTCAAGTCTCCAGGATTCTTCTCAATATTCTGGCTGATCTCAAATATGGTATAGTTTGGATGGTCTCCTCTCGTCCTGTTATTTCCTAGTTCTCTAGTCCCTATAATAGTCCTTTGGTAACAGTAGCCAGAACACCAATTACAACCGTCACTTTCATGTTTCACAGTTTTTTTGCAATTCCCTAAC
The DNA here is from genome assembly GCA_963585895.1 of Sepioteuthis lessoniana. Taxonomy (NCBI): domain Eukaryota; kingdom Metazoa; phylum Mollusca; class Cephalopoda; order Myopsida; family Loliginidae; genus Sepioteuthis; species Sepioteuthis lessoniana. The sequence continues at coordinate 75,704,479 of OY757907.1, forward strand.
AAGGTCCAGGTACTTATCCTTCTTTTTGCTTTCTTTCAATTTTATTCTATGGTCTGCTGGGACAGCAAAGTCCACAGTTGTGCAAGTTCTCTTTTTTAGTGGATTATTACAAGATCTGGTCGTCAGGCCAGGATTAGGTGATCCATTTTTATCTCAAAATCCTAGAGGAGTTTGTGTGTCTCATTCTTCAGGACAGATTCTGGGTTGTGTATATCCCATTTTTTCGCGTGGTTAAGCTTCATTTTCTTGCACAATTCCCAATAGATCACCTTGCTCACCCAGTCATTTCTAGTCTTATGCTCTTTCTGCGCTAATTTGCGGCATTTGCTTATTTATGTGATTGATTATTTCATCTCTGCCACTACATAACCTACATTTGCTGTTTTGTTGTATCTTATCTATTCTTGCTTTGATATGATTAGTCCTTATGACATTGTTTTGAGCTACTATTAAAAGAGATTCATTTTCTCTCTTAAGGTTTCCCTTTCTTTGCCATATCCACATTTTCTTGTGTGAAATGTCACTTGTTAGTCCAAAAAGCTGTTTTCCTTCCCATTTTTGCTTTTTAGTTATTTCCATTCTATTGATCCTCATGTTGTCTGTATTGTTTCTGGTGGCCATAATCATTCTTCCTCCATGCTTTTCTAGTCTTTGAGTTGTTGTATTGAAGCATCAACACTGTCTTCAATGCTGGTATGTGCTCTTCTTCCTTCTTTTCTTGACACAAGCAGTTTGTCAATGTCATCTCTAGGATGTAAAGACTTATTCTTCCAATATTCCCAAGTAATGGTAAGTTTCTTTTTCTCTGAGCATTCTAATTTTTTCTTGATTTGGTAGACCCATTCTTTCAGTTATGTGTCATTCCCAACTTTTCATTATTAGCATGGCACATTTTTCAATACCAAATTCCATTCCTATGTGCTGGCTGTATATTCTCCCTGTGTGTATAGAGTTTGTAATCCTTTTTTGTTTTTGGCAAACTGTTCGATGTTGTCCATGTACATTAGGTGACTGATCTTTTCCTGTGATTTTCTGAGTTTGTATCCACATGTGCATTTTCTGAGTATGTGGTTGAGTAGCAAATACTAGTGGTGATAGCACATCTCCCAGGAATACCCTTTTTAGATCATTGCTTCAGCTAAGCTTTTCCTTCAGAAAATTAACTTGTGGGTGTTAAAAAAATCCCCCTTATATTTCTTTAGTTTTACCTTAGATAAAGTCTAATTTGCTATTATTTTGTTAATGTTTTTTCAATTACTTCTAAATTGTTGACCTTGTCATTTCAATTTCCTTACAAAGCTGGTTCCTTAATTCATTTCAATTGTTGTCCATGTGAGATTAAGATAATTTGATTCATAGGAAATATTCTCACTCCTCCTAACCCATCTTAAATATGTTACCCAGTTGGCTGGGGCTATAGAATACACCGACTGCTTCTCTGCAGAGGGGTAAGACCCCCACCCAACGAGTGTCCTGGATATGACACTAAACAATCTGATGGTGAGGTTCCAGCAATGCAGGAGCTTTGGGGAATGTGGAGTACCCCTTCATTGCCATTGTTCCCTGGTCCACTCTGGCCCGGAGTGGTAGCACCTGATAGGGCCCTATCTATGGGTTAAATAGAGCTAACAGCATACTTATGCTAAAATGAATTGTTTGAGTAAACTGAATAGCTTGAAATAGAAATGTTTTTGACAATTAAACCGTACTTACATTTAAACTGCGTACTAATGCTAAACTGAATTATTTGAAATAGAACTGTTTTTCGACATTAAAACTGTATTTACACTTAACTGAATTGTTATATATAACTGCATGAATAGTTAGAAATAGAAATGTTTTTGACAATTAAACTGTGTACTTATGCTACCCTGAATTGTTTTAAATAGAACAGATTATTTACATAAAAATGGATTTGGCATTAAATAACCTACAAAGGTTGATATGCCATAAAACCCAACAAACCAAACCAAACCATCTTAAATATATATATAACTGTTAAATTTCAAGTAATAACAATAATAATAATAATAATAATAATAATAATAATAATACCTGCAAAATGAATAAACTTAGTACTGCAATCAAGGAAAGAGGAGAGAAAAAGGTTTTAAAAATTTGAAAAATTTATACAAAAATTCAAATGTTTCAGTGAAACCAGATCAATGTGAAGTTCCTGTTTAATTTCAATCACAAAAGTAAAGCTGTTTTTTGTGGCTTTTTTTTTAATTATTTTTTCTTTTCTTTCTCAATTTATTTCAATTTCCAAAATCTCAAATCAAAACAAACTTTGTCCTTTGTCGTCTAGATTTCTGATTTCCTTTTTTATTTCAAGATTCACAAATGTGACATTAAGCTGATTCCTTTCATAGGAAATATTCTCAATCCCCCCAACCCTTTCAGCTTTTGACTAAACCAATCTTAAATATATATATAACCATTAAATTTCAAATAATAATAATAATAATAATAATAATAATAATGATGATGAAGATGATAATGATGACACCAGCAAAATTAATAAAATTTCTATAGCAATCAAAGAAAGGAAAGAAAAAAGGTTTTAAAAAATTTGAAAAAAATTTATACAAAAAATAAAACATTATTATTATTATTATTATTATTATTATTATTATTATTATTATTATTATTATTATTATTATTATTATTATTATTATCTTCTTCTTCTTCTTTGGTTCCAATTCTGTCATTTTTGAAGCTGAAAATGAAGCTTTTTGCAATGCATTTACAATTTGGTCCCATTATTGAATAATAAGAAATATTTTTGTTATCGTAATACAAAGCCTGTTTGTGCTATACCAACACATGCAGAACAATATCCAAAATAAAAACATGTGAATATAACAACCAAAATAAAAACAATTGTCCAAATTGTGTAAATTATGTAAAAACAATAACTGCTTATCACAGAAATTTAAACAGATATAAGAATGGAATTTCTTATTACTCTTTAATGAGATCAGGTTGTATGACTGATAAACATATATATATAAAGTCACACTGTCTTTTTATATGTAAGCAAACTGAATTTTTAATAAAACTATACTTTGCTTCAGTCAAGTATTTAAAATTCAATTATTTTATTTCAAAATAAGGATTTATTTGCTTCCCCATGAGGACAAAAATGTGACACTAAATCTATTTTAAAGCGATCCATGGTTTGGTTTGGTTTTATTGCATATCAACCATTGTAGGTTTTATAATGCCAAATTGTTTTTATACATATTTATTAAATATATGATTTGTAAACACATTTCATTGATAACATTTTTAAACAAGTCTAAGCTCATTTTTTTACACACAGTTAATGGTTTCAAGTATCACTATTGAATACAAATAATTCTATTGTTTGTACACAGTTTAATGTTAATGTGACATTAACAATTTAACATCAGTCATTTGTTTGCACACATTTAAGTAGATATTTGTAAGAGATTAGTTTATTGGTAATTTCATTTTTAAATGAGTTTGAACTAATTTGTTTGCACATGAGTATTGCTATTGTTTCTACACAGTTAAATGGTTTCAGTTATTGCTATCTAACGCTAATAATTCTATTCAATATCAATCATTTTTTGCAGACAGTGAAGTGGTTACAAGTACTGCTATTTGACACTAATTATTCTATTCAATATAATTCATCCATTTGCACACTGTTAAATAGTTACAAGTATTGTTATGTGTCACAAACAATTCCATTAAACATCAGTCATTTGTTTACACAGAGTTAAATGATCAAACAGTTCTATTTCTAACCCTTCAATTTAGCATGAGTTTAAGTTAAATGGTTCCAAGTATTGCTATATATAACTAACAATTCAATTAAACATCACTCATTTATTTATACACAATTAAATGATCAAGCAGTTCTATTTCAAACAATTCATTAGCCATTTGTTTGCACTCCCTTTAAATGTCAAACAGTTCTATTTGACCCATAGATAAGACCCTTTCAGGTGTTTTCACGCTGGGCCAGTGGACTTGGGAGTGATTGTAATGAAGGGATACTCTGCATTTCCCAAAGCTCCTGCACTACTGGAGCCTTACCATCTGATTGTTGTCATGTCTTGGACACTCATTGGTAGGGGTTTTAGCCCTCTGTTGAGATGCAGTCAGTGTATTCTACAGCCCCAGCCAACTGGGCTTGGTGATCCACACACTTCTGCATAATGGGTAAGGTTTTTCTGCAGATATTATAGTGTAGTCTTGGTCCAACCCTGTTTTGGTTCAATGAGGATCAGATCTTAAAATAGCATCTTTACAGACAATTTACCATGTGAATAAATACCTAAATAAATAATACCTAATTTTTTTTTCCTTTTTTTAGGCAACTTTTTTACTTTATTCATTTATTTATTCAAAACAATATTTTTAAGTTTTCATTTAAAGAGTAATTGTGTATGTGTGTGTGTGTGTGTGTGTGTGTGTGTGTGTGTGTGTGTGTCTTTGGATCTGTAATTGTGTATATGTTTATGTTTGTGCATGTTTGTGTGTATAAGTGTACATGTTGGTTATTTTTAGGGATATGTATGTATGTATGTATGTCTGTATGCTGGTATATGTGCATTTGTTGGTACATGTGTGTTCAGGTTTGTGAATGCAAATGTGTGCAATTATGTATATGCATTCACTATACAGGTGTGTTGATATTTTGGATATCTTAACATGGGACTTCATCTAGAAACTGGTCTCAAGCCAATGTGTTGTTCTCAGCCCACATCTAATTAAAAGATCCACAGAAGTTATGTCAAAATAAGGTCAAAACCTCTTCCTGCTTAATTGATTTGATTACAATGATATTGGTAACTTTAGAAATTGAGATAGACACTCAGTGTAATTTTAATAATGCATAAAAATTGTTTATTAATCAATTGAATTATTCCTCTAGACAATATTGACTTACTAGGATTGAATGTTGATTGAGTTTACTGGTAGTTTGCTTACATAATAGTGTGGCAGAGACTGGGAGCAATGATTTTAAGCCTTCAGCAATATTTTCTTTTCTTCCTTCAAATCAATTTCAATCTCTTCATAAATCTTGCAGTTCTGTCAAAGCAATATTTTCTTCACTTCCATATTAATTTAAATTTTTTCATGCACTTTCAGTTGTGTCAATTTCATTTTCTCTGTTCAAATCTTTAGCAATGGTCTGGGGCTGCTCTGTGACAATCTATCAACTGCCTCCTTCCCTTATCTCCCCAACACGTACTGCCTTAATTATTGTCCTTATGCTACACAATGTTTTTTTTTATTTCAACAAACAATTAATGTTTAATGAATTACATCTGAGAGTAGCAAAACATTGAAAAATTCCATTTCAAAATGAGGGCCATGCATTCGAAAATTTAAGAACATTTATAATAATCTTTTTACTAAAGCCAGACTGGCTTGATTAATAGCTACTGTCAACAACACCTGCATGATGTTTTAAACTTACTTTGTAATAGTAAATATATTTCTGCATTATTCTTAATAATAATTTATCTCTCATGATGTTTTGACAATTGTAATTAAAAAAACAGATTAAATTTGAGATTGACAATCAATGTTTGAAAATTTACATGCTCCAAGAGGATTAACTCAATTTTTTTCAAGTTTGCAAAACTTACCTTTTACTGTGATATTATTTTCACTGATAATCGAAAAATTGGTTCCATTATTTTCTTCAACTAATTTATGCTCTGTGGTTTTCTGTAAAACACATACAAACAGGTTATTACAGACACAGATTAACTTTAATTAATCATCATCATCATATAAAGAAATAAAAATTTGTTGGCTAAATTATATCGTTCAAAATTTACAATTACACATTATATATGCCGATCAGAAGAATGGTTTAGAAGAAAATTAACTTTTTATAAAAAAAATTGCTCTAGGTACATTCATTTGTCATTGATACTGTACCCAGATAACTCTGAAGAAAAATATCCTCCTAATAATTTCTTCTTCATAGGATAAATTCCCAAAATTACAATTAACAAAATAAGACAGAGAATTCTATTGCTTTATTCATCCACACTGTAAACTCATTATTTGACTCACTATTTGATTCCCTGATTCATATGACTCAATTCTGTAGCATATTTCAACATTAAATATTTTATCAAACTAAAATGATTGTATTGAATATTTTCTATTTCATCAGAAAAACCATTTTAAATCTGAAGATATCTTTTTTTATGCTTTAATCAAAATTAACTGATCTTAAAGCAATTATCTAAGATTGATTAATTTTCTAAATTCGATGATTGTGTGATTTTGTATTGTATGCTCATACACATACATGCAAATACAAAAATATTAGTACAACCATTATTAACTTTTGCTCAACACCAATTAAACAGATTTCAATATGACAGAAGTTCATTGATTTTTGTATTTTTTCGCACAAACTTTGGGAGAATATTATCTAAAGTGATAATCTTTGCTAAATTCATTTTGCAGCTTACCTTGGAAAAACAAGCAGATATCAAATTATCCGGGAAGCAGTTTCTGTTAAATATTTTTAAAAAATCATGATAACAAATTAAAATCATATTTATCAACCAATTGTACTGGATAAATTTTGATGATACATTATCAACAAGAAATTACTTACAAAATCATTTTAATAAATCAAAAAACATAACAAGAAGATAAAAGAAAAAAGATTCTATGAGTAAAAATTATTTGAAAACCAATATATAAGAAGAGGAGACTAAGATTACAACAGCATGTACTTATTTTTGGACTGTTACATATTTATATCTTTGAAAACAGAGTTTCAGTGAAGTAGAATTTGGCAATCAATAATACCTAATAATATCCATTTTGATTGTATAATATTCCACTAGAAATGATAAAATCCTGTTATCTTTGTTTGAGACAAAAAAAATTGTTAGGTGTGTACTTATTTATAATCAATATTGTTTCTCAAATGCAAGATATCTGCAAAATATTCAATTGCTCACTCCTTAGAATATGATTGTTGGCTGAAGCTGATGTTCTACCTTACTCATTTAAGACTTAATCAGAACATGATACTGTCTACGACTCAGCTGCATCCTGAGGGTCTAAAGTAACAAGTGATCCTAATAGCAAAAATTTCATTTTTAAAGTGGACTTTGTTTGCCAGTCCCACAAATTTAATCAAAAATAATACTTGACTCATTTTTGCATCAAAGATCATGTATAGTTCTCTATATTTTTTGTTTAATATTGTTATTTAATATTTCTGAATGAAAAAATATGTATAAATCCTTTTTAAAAACAATGCTAACTTCAATAAAGTTTTAAATCAATGTAGTTGATTGATTGATTGGTTAGTTGGTTGCAAGTTAACAATTGTTGGCTTTGTAAGGAGACAAAAATATTTGTCTTCCCTTGAATTGTTGAGTTGTCTTCATACATTGTATGTCCTCTTAATCATTCTTTTTTTGGTTTTTGTCTTTGATGGGATAAAATGCATTTTTGAGTCTCCATTTGTGTAGTGAAGTGGACATGTTAATCACCTCTGTTTATTGAACAGTATAGAGATCTTTATCTCTAACTCTGGTGAGGTATTTTACTTCACCTCACTACTGAAATGAAATTCATTGAAGAAAAGCAAGATTTTTATATTTAAATATATAAATTTTATATAAATATATAAATTTTATATAAATATATAAATTTTAATTCATATGTTGTTTTATTCAGACCATATGTAAATGAAAATGTGAAAATTTGCTCATTTTCACATGAAAATAGATTAATTCCAACTTTTGATTATCCATGACAAAAGAGCAAAGTTTGAAGGGAATAATGACCATTATCTATACTTTTACAACATAAAACAATTAAGAAATAACAAACTACACAGGAAAAAATTGTGTTACAAAGTGTTAATAAATCAATGCAAACCACAGATCTTCCATAAAGGAACAAATAAAACTTTTAATTTATCAGATAGGTTTTATCATATCTGGTTATTTATCCATAAAGGAAGAAAACCGATACCACAAAAAAGAATAAATAAAATGATAATTAGAACTAAACTTTTTGTAAAGGCATTTACTTAATGATTAAAGAAGAATAAAATCAAAATGTAATTTTCTTAATCGATTTCTCACATGTTTTATGTGTTTCTTTAGATGATGTCTGTTGCTATTAATATTGTTGTCATCAAGAGATAGTAACTTCTGAGAATAGACCAAAGAGTAATGGTAACAAAGAGGTGACTTAACACTCCAGAGAACTCTAGAACTGAAACCTCACCACACAAGACTCACTTTTTATTCTGGTGGAATAGAGTCAAGCAATGCAAATGTCTAAATCTATAACAAGTTTGATATATTCTTTACTTAGTCATTAGTAATATAGCAAGTTCTAAAATCTCATTTTATATCTATTCTCCTTCTTGGCCAAAGACACTTCATGTCAGCTGTCCTTAGAGTGAACTTAGGAGTAATGGCAACAAAGAGATGACTCTACACGCAATTGAGCTCCAGAACAGTAGTTAAAAAGCCCATCTTCTTTGAGTTTAGACTAAAACTTCAACTGATCTATTGCTACATTGGTAAAGCTAGTAGTAATTACTTCTGCTTATCTTAGAGTAGTCCTCTAACTTTGCTCTCCCACTGATCATACTTTTTACTTGAAGATACAATCTTTTGAGACATTTCCAAAATGCAATTCAATTTCTGACATGTTCTTAATTTCTCTTGCAAATTACCAATCTATGCACAACAATTTCCATTTCCAATATCCTCACCACCTTATACAATCAATATTGTAAACCAGTAAGTTTTCCAAGTAAATTATCATCACAACTGGAAACTATCCAAACTGACAGATTAATGTATTCATAATTCAAATTTAGTTCCATAACATTAGTAGTACATGTTGTTGGTATTGACTGTAGAGATTAAACTTTCTTGTCAATAAGCTAAACTTTTTTGCCTTGTTACAGATATCACCTGAGTGGCAATTTGGCAAAATGGCTTCTAATATGAAAGCTGGAGAATCATTGAATTCATCCCCACAGAACAAAATTGCACTCATTGACAGTCATCAATGCTTGCTGAATGTTTATAAGACCAAACAGTAGATATGAAGAGAGTTAGATTGTGGGAATTCATTTCAGCAATAGTGACAGGGATGTGAAAGAAAAACCAAATTCAATACATTTGTCAACTTAACTCTAATCATTATTGTTGAAGAAAACAATAAAGCAGTGATCTGGATTCTTTAATATATCCCTATTTTTAACAAAATTAATTCTAAAGATTAAATAGAATATAAATACAATATTCTTATTCAATAATAATCTTTTGCTATTTTTTGTATTATCCAATACTCTATTAATCTCTCAGATTAATAGGGTGATTGAGTGGGCAATATGTCTTTTAGCGACAGCAACTGTCATTTCATGTGTAATCATGATGTGGAATGGTGAACATTGTTATTGAAACTTATTTCTATAAATGATGCCTCATTTGACTATGAAGTGACATTCAACTGCTGGTTTGCTTACTAGCTCTATTCCCTTGCGATTACTTTCTTTTGGGATACCTAAAGGTTGAAGTCTTTAACGACAAACAACAGATAAACAGAAAGATTTTATTCATCATGAAATCACAGCAATACCTGAGGCAAGTATTGCAGAACTTTTGGGTGAGGCTTCAGGAGTATACAGTTTGTGAGGACAAACATTTGGATGATATAGTCTTTAAAACAAAGTGATGATGATAATGAACCAAAATAGTAAATTTTGTTCTTTTTTATGGTAAAATTTAATTTGGAATAGTTTCCATGTTGCCTTTCTTATTTATGTTCTAAATCTTAGGGTCATTCTGCCTGCTTCTGTTTTATTAATAATAAATTTCAAATTATGCTACTCCTCAATAATCTTTACTTAAATCTTATCCTAATAATATTAGCCACAAAACAAATTTTAAAAGAATTAAATGAAATTTTTTTAAAAGCTGCTAAAAAACATTCAGCATCTGTTCCTATGAAAATTTATATAAACCAATCCTGTTATTTAAAAAGGATAATTTTATATCTGATGAAGCTATTTAGACAAAACATGTTATTTAAATAAATTGTTTTTTTTTTAAATTTGGCAATCATTTTTTTTTTAGTCATATTTCTTAACAAAAATTACAATGGAAGAAAAGCTTTTTAGGATTTTTTACCTTATCAGATCTAAGAAGGCATCAACTGGGCTGACTTCATTTGATAAGTTTTTATCATGAATATCATGCTGTTTGTAAACTCCAGGTTTGATGGTTAATACAAGAAGAATCCCCAATAGAACTGCTAAGAATGTGCTGCAGAAATAATAAACAACTGCACGAAGACCAATTTTGCCTGACGCTTTTGTATCCAAAGACGCTAAGGACGATATCAGACTTGAAACTACCAATGGCAAAATCAGCATTTTTAGCATATTAAAGAGAAGTTCTCCAGGAAAATTGAAATAGAAAAGCTTTTTTTGTTCTGTAGGTGCCCAAACTTTGCGAAGACCAATGCCTGCACAGATACCTCCAACCATTGAAAGAAATAAAAGTAGAACAAGGATGTTGCTTTTCAACAGAGATGAACACTTTTTACTTTTTTGCAAACTTTCAGAAGATTTCAGATGTTCAAGAGCAATTGAATTGTTTTTCTTGAAACAGCCCATTTTTACAATTTCGTCTTTATATACCTGAAAGTTAAAAGAGAAATAATTTAGTAACTTTGCATTGTGTGAAGAACTCATCTTACAGTTAAGACATGTATTGAAGTTAAGCAGTGATGAGCCTGTTCAGTAGATGAGGGAATTCTTTGGAACAACCTGTGTGTGGGACAATGCATTATCAAATGAAAAAAAAAATCTTTTAGTATAGAAAGATGTTTATAAGTTCAGCTATGATTTAAAGAATTTATATATATGATTTAATTGCATACATACATGCATACATACATATATAGTAAACAGATATGAATAAACATTCATAAAAAGAGTATTGGATTGCTTAATGGTAGGGAGGATATTTAGTTGAGTACCCATTCACCAAAGACTAAGATGCAAAAATACTAAATAAACGGAAGGTAAATTTATTTACCCATACAGAAATTTTTAATATGTATATAATATGCATACAATAAATATTGAAAAAATGCATAAACGTATTCTAACAGTTAAAATATTCACATGTTGTATGAACTTGCAGTATTTAAAAGGGATGCAAAAACAATAGAAGGCTTACTTGAGATTGATGGACAGTAAAATGATGACCATGCTGGTTTTACAGCATGAAGGCAGAGCAACAGACGACGAAGAACACTGGCAAAAGAGGCTGAGGACTTTTTTCTTTTTCAGATATAGCTCTAACGATGTCCGTTATTTATAAAGAAATGGATGAAAACCCATCTTAGTCTTAAGTTTAATGTTAGGCACATCTGACCATAAGTCTGAATGAATTATTTATTTATAGTCCGTACGGAAAGTTTGTGGGCCTTGTAACTGTCTGAGTGGCAGGGATAAATACCCAAGAAAACGGATGCCAGTTCGCCAATAATAGGCGATAGACTTTTCCCATACAAGCGGATTGAATCACTTCAAGCCCCAAGTTAGACTTTTCCCTGTGGTACTTTGAATGAACAGGGTAGTTTACAGCAATTTCTCTAATCCCCGAATTTCCAGTGTAGATAACACATATCTTTTGAGCTAATCCTTGCTCGTTCCTTAGGGAGCCTTACCACCAATCTGTCTCCAAGATCTGCTGCAACTCCCTCAACTAAATCTGCAAACCTCACAAGTGTACATTTCTCAAACACTTGTCATGACATTCAGCAAAAGTAGTTCCATACAATGACATTATTTATGTTTAAAATATCGAAACTTTCAGATTGTGAATTTCGAAATAATCTTGGCATGTTTCTCCCCACAACAAATACCTTTGAAACACTCCTTAAAGTGAAAGGAGTGAGAAAAAAATATACAAAAAATACAAAACTGAAGATGACTGAAACTAATTCTGAGTAAGTCTCTTTTTTCGTTTACCCAACCGGCTTCAAAATGACTTAAATCAGGTGAACTTAACTTCAGAAACTGACCCATACCTTTCCAAAACTAACTTCAATTACGTACATTTTCCCAAAGAAGTGAACATTTCAGGCATTAGAGTTCAAATTCTATATTTACCATAAAAGATGTGTGTATGAACTAAAGTCTGCGATGACTATTCCTCAGAATAACGAAATCGATTTAAGCCAAATAAAAACAGCTAGCGAAACCTTCCTTAGTAGACTATGGCTGACATCAAGAAGGTGTAGGAGACAATGGAAGACATAGCAGACCACAACAGACACAGCAGTTAGTTGCAAACCTGTGGACCCATATTACTTTTAATCTGCCAAAGTATCAATGTAATTTACTTTTTGTTTAGATATAGCACAAGGCCTCATGAATGGGGCACCCAATGAGAATCGAACTCACTCATATAGGTTTGCTTGTCTAACATGCTAACCATTACACCACCCGAGGTGTCCTACCAAAGAATCAATGTAGCAGACTTGTCAATTACACACACACATAAGAACATCGACATATATTTACTCATAAACAGGTCATACAGCCGAACAAACAACGCAAGATTCTTACCGAGAAAGTAATTCCATAATATCGTCATCAAAACACATCCTATGCTCACAAACAAAATTTTCCTTTGCAAGGATGTTCTCGCTTACATACGTCCACAATCAAAGGATTTTATAGTTTAAACAACTGATTTATTTCCTCTCAAATGGTAATTTTCTATTTTGTTATTGTAGCCGAGAATTTTTTTCAAACTTTTATTTGTGTTATCGGACTAATACAAGTCTTAACCCAAAACATTTTAACTTAGTATCTCATACGAGGTGCATACGATAAGTTTCCAGGCTTTTTTCGTATGAGCATTTAAAATTGTCGTACACTCTTGAAAATTCAGTATGTTATTGCTAAACATCTTATGAGATGACTGAGCAATTTTTAGGATTTCAGGTTCAAATCAACAGCTACAGCTGCAATTGGAATACACCTTACTAAAGCCTGATTATCACAGCTGGTGAATTTCAAAAATGCAATCTGACACTTTAGAAGAACGATATGCAATAAAATTCTGTTTTAAACTTGAAAAAATGCCACAGAAACGTATGGAATGCTTCAAACTGTTTTTTGGAGCATCTTGCATCAATCGATCATCAGTTTTTGAGTGGCATAAGAGATTCAAGGAAGGCAGGGAGTCTGTGAGGGATGATGAAAGGTGTGGGAGGAGTAAGGAAGTCAATACACCGGGGTTGATTGGCCGAAGGATTAGGATTAGGGTTAGGGTTATTATGTTGAGGTTTTAAGGGAGTTCAGGAAGAGATTCCGTCGGAAGAGGCCAGCACTCTTCAAATCGGGTCAGTGGCATTTCCACCAGGACAATGTACCAGTCCACAACTCCATCCTCGTCACAGACTATTTGACCACGATGGGCATCAAGACAGTTCCTCAGCCTCCCTATGACTTTTGGTTATTCCCTGGCCGTCGTTGATTGTTTATATTTCTCTTGGTAAGTGAAGACCAGGTCATATGGTGAAGCTGTAAATTTTGCATAAACTCAAGCGTCGTTGAGACAATTGAGGAGATGAAAGCGGCTGTGACGAAGGTCACCGACACGCTCACACAAGAGAACTTCCATGGAGCCTTCCGGAAGGTGTTAAAATGGTACAACAAGTGCATTGCAGCCGGAGGAGATTACTTCCAAGGGGACTAAAGTTTCATGTGTGTACTATCAATAAAAGTGCCCATACGAAAAATGTCTGGAAACTTGTCGTATGCACCTCGTAAAATATACTTTAAACAAACTGGGTTTAATTATATAAATCAATGATATGATTTTTTACAAGCCTTGAAGATGAAAATATAATGGATTAACCCAAAAATTATAAAATTCATTGACAATAAAATTAGAATTGATACTTAGTTGTCCTCCTTACAGCTTTTATGACAGCCTCAAATCTTTCTGGCATAGATTTCACTAATTTAAATCTGTATTCTTTCTTATACTGCCCGCAACTTTCCCGAATGGTAATTTATAGATTTTTGGTGAATGGAGCCTTCTCATGGACCATTTAAAATATTTCTACCTTAAATTTTCAATTAGATTTAGATCTGAACTGTCCATTGTTTTTAAATGCCTTATCTGAAAAAAATCTTTAACGCCCTTTGTTCTATAAGATGAATCATCGTTCTGAAAAATAACTTCATCAACAAACCAATTTTTTATCGATAGGATGAAAAAATTATCCAGGATTTCAATATACACAAGAGCATTGACAGTTTAGATAATGATCTCTCCAGGTCGTTTAAATTATAAGTAGTCTAATATGAAAGACTTGGGAAATCTATTTCTTTTCTTCAGACAGTAATCTTCATATGTTTTTTTAGTTGTTTTTTTTTTGTTTGTTTGTTTGTTTTTTGAACGGCACTAGACAAAAATTTCAGCATTATATCCTTGGAAAATGCAGATTCTTGATTTATCATTGAATATGACTTTCATTCGCTTGTTCACACACCATGATTGTTTCTCTTTAACCCACAAATTTTCTTGCTTGTGTGTTAGTGCAAGTTCTCGTTTGGGTTTTCTCTATGAAAATCCCATTCCATTCAGCCAAATTCTGATAGTTCTGTCACAAAGTTTTACTTCTACTTCAACTCATTTGTTTTTCATTTTTTTTTTTTTTTGTTATACATTTTCTATTTTTTAGGCATATTGCTTTATGTTTTCTATCCTGACGCTTTGATATATTTCCGTGGTCGACCACACATTTATTTTTTAACCTGTTCATTTCTTTTATAATTGCACCAAATTATGAGACACAGCTGACTGGCAACAGCTAACATCTATCTTTACACTGCACTGTGGATTGCCTTCTTGAATGAGTTTTACGATCGTTTCCATTGTTTCAATTGATAGTTGTTTGGGGTTTTTTTTTGTTGGAGCTCTATCGCCTTTGAATTAGGTATGCACAACCACTTGTACTGGAAAAGTTGTCTTTTAACTGCAGACCGATTTGCATATCTTTGCTTCAGCAGGTATTTGTTTTAGGAATGCAAATTACAAAATAATTTCATAATTTTTTCCTTAACATTGGGTTATTTCATATATCTACTGCATGGCTAGGAAAAAATTATACCAGCAATTCAGATAATGTAAACTACTTTGTTTAAGGGATATCAAAATATCCCTTAAACAAAGTAGTTTAAAAAGAAATGTTTTGAGTTTTATCTGCCATTAGTTTATTTACTGCTAAATAAAAGGCATAGAGAAATCTTCTGAATGTGCTAATTCCATAATTTTTGCAAGAATATATATATATATATATATATATATATATATATATATATATCACACAAAGAGCATTGAGTTCCCAGACACTTTCTTGCTATCCATCCAGTTTTAGTTTATCAGAGAGACCAAATTTCATTATGATCAATAATCTGTGAAGAGTGATCCATGCTTTCACTAAGCGTATGATGACATCACTTTCAGTAGATGAGATATTGCTGCTGAGATATGTGAACTGGTCTACTAATTTCAGAGGCTTGTTACTTAAAGTGGAATTGGCTCCTCCTTGTTAAAAACAGGATTTTTTTTTATTTCAGCTCATGTAGAGACTAGTGCCACCTTCTGGTAGCTCCGAGCTAGGCTGTTGGGATTTAGCTTGCGCAGGTGTATTTGGAAGAAGCGCTTGATCATCTGCGTAGGCGTTGCCTGTCATAATTTCTGCAGAATTTTTTTAGTGTGAAACAATTTGCTTTTCTGAGTTCAAAGCATGTAGTCTAAAAGTAAAGTTGGCGACCGCAGTCGAGAGTAAACTGAAGGCTCTCTTTTCAATAAATACAACACCAAAGTATAGGGAAGGGCACTACTCTATTCCCTGGATTGCTCCACTTACCCTTGACCCGTACCTTATGCTGAGTGTTAAGTAAGATGGCATCAAGTATCATTTTTTAGTCTTTAGTATGACTCGACCTAGGATTGAAACCCGGTCTCTCGGACCATTGGCGAACACTCTACTCATTAGGCCAATGTACCAGTTCATTGGTCTAGTGGGTAGAGTGTTCGCCAAAGGCCCAAGAGACCGGGGTTCAATCCCAGGTCGAGTCATACCAAAGACTCAAAAATCGTACTTGAAGCCGCTTTGCTTAACCCTCAGCATTATAAGCTATGGATCAAGGGTAAAGTAGCGCAACCTAAGGAAAGGAGTAGCGCCCTTCCCTACATTTCGGTGTAGTAGCTATTGAAAAGAGAGCCTTCGAGTTATCCTCGACTACGGTCGCCAACCTACATAGTCTAAGCAGATAATAAGCATATATAGTGCTTATGTATATCTTTGTAAGACTCCGGTATCAATGTCAAAAAGTCGGCGTTACTATCAGGTGAGCAAACCATTGCTTCCTTATTTTTGTAAAGCAGCATTATAGCTGTGTCATTCTTTTATGGAGACCATATGCTTTTGTGTGTAAGGAATCAAATGCATTGGAGAAATCTACGAGCAATAGTGTTGCCTCTGGATTTTTTGCACGTAGTCCTTCGATGATTTGACGGATAGCCGAAATCTGTGATGTTGTGAATCGATTTCTGTGACAACCATTCTGATTTTTCCTAAGAATTTTCTCAATTTCAGGTCGGATATGATTGAGAAGTAGGATATTATAAACCGTAGCAGCTATAGCAGTAAGTAGTTCGAAGTGATTTCAAGCTTGACTTTCTAGGAGATGGGGATAACATAGCCTTTGCCCATTTTTCTACAGAGTTTTGTTTATTATGCATAAACAAAACGCTATAGAGTTCATAGTGTTGCATAATCGAAGCAGTATGTCAGCAATTTTTCTTGTCTGCATACTTCAGGAGCTATTTCATCAAAGTTTGCAACTGAAATGTTCTTTCCATTTCTGAAGTCTTTCTTCTTGACTAGCTGAGGAACATTTTCTTCCGTTCACTTCATTTACTGTCAATCATGCAAATCGTAATTGTCTGTCTTCTATCAAGTTTCTGCTTTTATTGATTTAGCCTTGTTCTTTATGGCGTGTTTTAGTTAGTCCCCTCTGGATTTTCTTCAATTTCTACTCACTAGCATTTGCTAGGCTTCTTTTAAGCTTGGGTGCTTTTTTATGCAATCTCATTTTTTCCTAATTCTTATTGCTTTCCGATGTATTTTACATTTGGCTGTTGGTTTGGTTGGTATGCACTCAGCTACTGCTTTTATATTTGCCGTAACAAATCTTTTATATTTGTCATTCTAAGTATATTTTCAGATGTCTTCTGAAGAATATCAAACTTGTTTCTTACAGTTACCGTATATTGATTGTTTATATTTCTCTTGGTAAGTGAAGACCAGGTCATATGGTGAAGCTGTAAATTTTGCATAAACTCAAGCGAATGATTGCTGTGATCAGAACATACTCCTTCAAAAGAGGAGCATGCCTCACAGTTCAAAGCACTATTTATTTCTTGTTTAGGAATATATAATCTAGCTGTGCTTTAGAGTTATTTTGGTAGGTGCATGTTCATAACTTTTCCTGTTTTTTGAAATTTCATGTTTAAACACGTTAGCTTTTTTTGAGTGAAAAATCTGTTAGATATTCACCATTCTTCTTTGGCGAGTTGTGTAAGAAGAATTTATTATTTCCGTGTTCACCTATTTGAGCATTCATATTTTTTCCGATGATTAGAAATTTGTATTCGAGAATGTGTCATAAAAGGGATCATAGTTCCTTGTAGAATGATGTTTATTTTATCTCTGGCATTGGTGAGGTTGTAGCGAGAAACGATTGTTGTACCGCGAAATTAGCACACATAATGCTCGGTTGGGTTTTCTTTATGATATTCAGTGATTTTAAGGTATGAGGACTGAGAAGTATTCCTATACGTCCTACAGTGGCGTTGGTGGAATATTCCATGCAGATACCGAGACAAATGTATTTTAGTTCTAGTTTGCTATAGTAATGTCAATGTTCGGTTGCAGCTGCTGTAGGCTCGGGAAGCTTGTTTATAGTTTAAAGTCCTAACGTTGAATATCGCTATGTTAACAATGCATTTAAGTAACTTTGGTTTGGGTTTGGGCTCAGCATCTGATTTTTCAAACTCAGCAGAACGCACTCCTTCTTAACCTGCATGAAGGACAATACGGTTTCTACCTATGGTCTGAATTAGTAATTTTTTGGTAGTTGATATTTCTGAAGCAGGGCAACGCATTGCTTACCCAATAAAATTATTCCGTACAAAATGAAAAATATCTTTATTAAGTTTAAAGTATTATTTATTTATGTTGAATCTAACTGAGACTCAATTAATTCTATAATCTGTTGTAATGAACATTTGAAAATTATTAACATTTAAAATTTGTTAACAGACAGCATTTATAGACATCTGAGATGCAAAATTTGATTTGTAGTAGTAATCATTTTCCGCAATAAAATGATAAAACACTTCCCGACGGAATCTAGAATACATTTGGCGAAAAACTATAGTCAACCAGTACGCAGAGCGTTCATAATCAGCACCAGTTGAAAGGGAAAGTAAGCCAATACACATGGCAAATTAGGATTTCTTTTCCCATATATATTACTGCTAATATATGTTTTGTTCTATTTTCAGTAGAATTCATTACTTATCTTCATAGTCCTTAACATTCATTAGTGCAAATGGAAAATTGTTATAAAAAACAAACAATCTTACAAGAAACCCAACAAATGATAGTATGCAGAAACTGGTGTAAACTTCTAATTTGTTAAATTTTGTTTTAAAGGTCACACTCGTAAATTAATTGCAAATACAAACATTCGAAAAAATTCAGTTAAGATTTCAGAGGTATTGACATCGGAGGTATCTAATTTGATTTTCAATTACTGTTATCTTTAATTCCACATGCATGATCATAACAGTGTTATTTCCTTACCTTAGCATATTTTTCAGGATATATATATATATATACACTGTTATGAATTTGGACGCTAGGGATAGTCAAGTTCATATTTACTCATAAATATAGACTCTCTCTCTCTCTCTCTCTCTCTCTCTCTCTCTCCTTTTTTGTTTCCCTCGCGATAAGTCTGAAGAGTTGAATTCTGGTCAAGGACGCGTGTTGACCATTGACGGTCAAGTTTCCCTAATATGGGTATATGAACTGGCAAGCAGCCCATACCAACAAGCCACCTATTGGCATAGAAGCCCAGGTGATAAGAGGCAGCGGAAAAGTTAAATATGCAGAGAGGAAAAATCGGATAAGTCAATTGGCTGAGAGATTCCATAACAGACAGACGTGTCTGTGGTGCAAAGAGTAAACTGTCTTCTCCAGGACAGCTCATGTAGGAAGATTAAAATATCGCCATAAAAAGATAAGAAATGCATGACTATTTTGTTTGTCGACTGACAGCAAGAAAAACCAGAGAACAATAAACGATTTGAAGATGTACCAAGAAAGAAAGAAAGAAAGACAGAGAAATTAACGATCAGTGAAACACAACACCAGAAAAAAAAGAAAGAAAAATTGACGGTCGGTGAAATGCGACACCAGAAAAAAGTGAGAGAGACATATATATAAAAAATAAAAGAGATAAAAGAAAAGGAGACAGAGAAGTAAGATAAGCTTTCATTTTAATATTGTTTCGTCTTTTTGCTTACCCCGTTCTTACCGCTCACAAAACACATTAAAAAATTTGCACACATCATCACAAGAAAAATTCTTGGTGAATTGTCCCCAAATTATTGAAATTTAAACATTTTTATTTTTATCGCTAAGACTTCGCATATAGGCATTTATTTTGGGTGGTTGGTAGTAAAATAACTTTCCATTTCGTGTTGTTTCACTTACGGCTCGTTCAAAAATCTCTACGTTCACTGTTCGCTTGTTGTTGAATGACATCCCGAAATGAACTATTGTCCGACCTAATAGCAGCAATATGCTTGGCGTTGTCCGGGCGATAGGCGTAGGTAAAAGAGTCGAGACTAAAAGCTTGTCACCTTCACCGACAGCAAACTAGTCGGAGAAGTTTCATGACAATACACACGCACACACACACACATATATATACACATATATATTATTGAAAATGATAGACTAAGATCTTAGTGCTTAGCTTTTCATTCATCGTTTCTTTTTTACAAAAGAGACGTCGCATCCGTGGTTATAAACATTGTTAAACAATCCGAAATCACTGTTAGTGTAGTTCTCATACAGATATTGCCCAGTCGGCTGGGGCTGTAGAATACACCGATTGCATCTCTGCAGAGGGATTAGACTCCCCCCCCAATGAGTATCCAGGATATGACACTAAACAATCTGATGGTGAGGTTCCAGTAATGCTGGAGCTTTAGGGAATGCGAAGTACCTCTTTATTGCCATCGCTCCCAGGTCCACTCTGGCCCGGAGTGGTAGCACCTGATAAGCGTCCTATCTATAGATTAAATAGAACTAAACCGTGGTTTCTTGACTTTACTGTTTTTTTGCACTTAAACTGCGTTCTATTTTAAGCAATTCGGTTTAGCTATGCTAAACCGAATTGCTTAAAATAGAACTGTTTTGACATTTGAACTACGTACTTATGCTAAAAGGAATTGCTCGAAATAGAACTGTTTTTACATTTAAACTGTGTACTTATGCTAAACTGAATTATCTAAAATAAAACTGTTTCGACATTAACTCTGTGTATTGCCCTGTTGGCTGGGGCTGTTGAATACACCGACTGCACCTCTTCAGAGGGGTAAGACCCCCCCCCAATGAGTGTTCAGGATATGACACTAAACAATCTAATGGTGAGCTTTCAGTGATGCTGGAGCTTTGGGGAATGCGGAGCACCCTTTCATTAATATTGGTCCCTGGTCCACTCTGGCCCGGAGTGGTAGCACCTGGTTGGGTCCTATCTATGGGTCAAATAGAATTAACTGCATACTTATGCTAAAACTGAATTGTTTGAATTAGAACTGTTTGACTAAACAGAAGGTTTGAAATAGAAATGTTTTTGACAATTAAACTGTGTACTTACATTTATTCTGTGTACTTATGCTAAACTGAATTGTTTGAAATGAAACTGTTTTTGACATTGAAACTACTTACACTAAACTGAATTGTTTAATATAGAACCATTTTGACATTTTATGGGGTCCCAGGGCAAGCTAAGTTGCCGTGTGCTATCCGATTCCATTCTGGGTTATTCTATTCTTATCTCATTTTTGTTTTGCTGGTGCAACTTCTGGGATAAGAAGGCCGTAAAAGAATTATATGAAATAAGATAGTAACAGATAGGAGACAAAACATTTTTTATATTTTTCCTTTATTCCTGGGTTCAACAACAAGTTAGTGGGTGAGAAAATTCTCCCTGAATACAATTGAAATGGTTGAATCTCCCAGTCAAGGTGTTAAAAATACGTTAGTCGTTTCTTGGGTATATATGTGTCCTTATTCGGTATTTAAAGCTTTAACAACGTGTTCGGTATATAAAGTTTTAGCGATGTGTTTGTCACTTTTGATAGTTCGTCTAAATCCGGTGCTTTAGTCATGGGTTGGTAGGGAAAGAGACGACTACTACCAGAGGAAGAGTTAGCCAATGCGCCGTCTAAAGACGGGCACATGGCGTCCCTCACCAGTTACCAAGAACGATCTAGGTGTTGGTACTCTGCTGGTTGCCACTGAAAAAGAGTGATATTCCCCCTTTTGACGGGACAGTCCCTTTTCTTTGCGCATGCATCGCCCCTATTCCTGTCAGAGGCCTCTGGGAGTTTCTCCATATTTTAATAACTATTTTAATTCGATTCAAATTTTTTTATTTATATATTCCCAACAATCTAACTGTGTAAACAAAATCTATACTTATGCTAAACTGAATTAGCTGAATTAGAACTGTTGGAATAAACTGAATAGCTTGAAATGGGAATGTTTTTGACAATTAAACTGTGCTAAACTGAATTGTTAGAAATAGAACTGACTGTTTGCATAAAAATGGATTTGGCGTTAAACAACCTACAAAGGTTGATATGCCATAAAACCCAAATAACCAACCAACCAAATCATACAGGTACTTTCGACCGTCTCCGGTCATTTACAGGAATGTAAGTACTCCTGTATTTTGTGGAGATGGATTGATTAAAGGGATTTTTAGGTGGCGTGTTCGTCATGAACAGGTGATATCATTTATAATAGTCGCTAAGGATTACGTGATTATAGTAAAAGTACAAAGCCCAACAGTCATGTGATCCTTATCCGCTCCATATATGATATTATCTGCTCATAACGAAAACATTCCTTGAACACAAAATCAATTTTTCAATCCACAATGTCATTTTCAGTAAACCATGCTTACAAGAGAATTTGCTATCTAAATACGCATTGGAGTGTTCTCCAGTCCTGTTGATTGGAATTACCATTATTTTGTTTGTACGATAAATCAGACGAGATCTCTTACAGTCATATAACATAACGGCGCAACTAGCATCAGAAATAAACATCTTATTTTTTAAAGCGTTTTGAGACTTGAAGCTTTAGAAAAGTTAACGATATATTTATATAAGGTAAAGTGCGATGGGTTAAGGGGTCGATAACGCTACTTTTCTTCTTTTTCTTTCTTTTTTTTTTTTCATTTGCTAATGTACCTAAATCATTGTCAGTCCGCCTCTACTACAAAATTAAGTATGCAAATCGGTTACAAGTTCAAATTTAGTCGTCTATATTCAGAAGTTATAAAATCCGTGATATGCCTTACGATCGTGTGATATGAGTAACACATGATGGATTCTTGAAATCATAAAAATCATAGTAATTCTAAAGAAAGAATTATCTAATGCAAATTCTATTTGTTGTGATAACAGCGGGATGTTTTCAAATTCAATGAATCTATTAGACTTGTGCACAAAGAACAAAGACAACTTTTCCACTGACAACAGCTGGAAGTCGATAACATATTTTATGTTTTACTACCGAAGTAGACGCTGACTATGCTCTATAAAACACAAGTAATCAATTGAGAATATCAGATCTTGTAATTTTGAGAAATACTTTGCTATTAATGATATCATTTATTTAAGAAGGGGTTCAGTTAAGTATCTTTATCAATTCTGTTCAAATGAATACTTCTTAAAACTACCAATACATTTTATGCATATTAAGATTATTTTCAACTAGACAACATTGGGTTCCTGTTGTAATAGCGGACATTAATGTTGATTCAAGCCTTCCATTTAGAAAATTAGCATTTCAAGTTATACCGAGAATTTGACTGATTAAAAAACATAATGACATTTGGATAATTAAAGACATTTTGATGATTAGAGACATTCATCGTAAATGCAGAACAAAAAATTATCATTCATTTACAAATTAGAATGAAAATTATTTTATTTTATTTGTAGCTCTAATAAAAATCTTTTTATGATATACGGCTTTTGCGAGGTAACGGTTACATACGAGGTGCGATAAAAAATAAAGTATCGAAATAGAAGTTATAAACTTTAAAAAAATTTAATTATGAAATTTAGATTTGTAGAGAAGAGGAAAATCTCGTATTTTGTTTTGGCGCGCTATTTAATTCAACACTGAATTTCACCCAATCAGGATGACATATCCTATTCAGCCCGGACCTTCATTTCCGGTTAGCAAAACGGGTGAGCGGCCAAACACACTCTTCAGCTTGAGACAGCGACCGGAGCAGTCGTGTCTCTGGTCGCCCCTGCTTAGCGATGCTTTTTAGCTAAACAAGCCACCCAGTGGGACATCTCACTGTGGCTTTAACCCTAGCAGCAGCAACATGGACACTCAACGAGGGAACCATCTAATTTATGGATTCTTTGCGTCTAATATATTTTAGACCAAGGAATCCCAGTTGAATATGAATTAGATACGTTCAGCATGCCTTCCACAAGCACCACAAAAATTTACTATGTCGATCCGAGCGCCACTTCGCTCTCGACACACCTAGCTCTCATTTCTACTCTGGTCCACATTAATGGAGATAACGCCTACTCTCCCCAATTACCAGACACACAAAACTACACGGTGACCTTGAATACTTCCCTCACACGTCCAACGACACGCTGCCATCTCAACATCCCGCTAAGCTATCGCGTCTCCAAAACCAACAAGCCTAAATACCACGAGTCTTGCAGCACCAAGAACAAACCGCCTCAAAGCTGCAAATAAAAACTTTCGTTATTGTGTGTTGTTAAAGCAATAGTCTCGTAATTCATTTGTGTGCCTAAAAACAATAGTGTAATTCCTCAAAACCGCTATAGATTAAAACGTGCGCACGGCTGGGCAATTTATATAACAAAGTGATAATGTCTCGATAACAATGCCAGTTTGGAAAAATAATGCCACTCTCGATACTTTTAAGCAACAACTTTTGGTGAAACGCAGATTGTGCAAGTGTAGTACCCTCCATACTCACCAAACCTCGCTCTGCGTGGCTTTAATTTGTTTCCAAAGCTAAAAATTAATTTTAAGGGTAGGATTTAAGGAAATGGAGAACATTAAAAGATTTAGTAATCTTGTTCGGTGGCAGTTATGATTAAAAGAAATATGACAACGCAGCTTCAATTTCGATACTTTTTTAACATATATGTAGAATTAAAAAAAAAAAACTTACCCGAATAGACACGGAGACACGTATACGTTTTAAAAGAAATCTTGTTAAAATTGTCGATAAGAACGAATTAAAATAGGATTTCATATACAAACATTTTCTTTTCTCTACTATTATGTGATTTGTACTCACTCGTCCGTTAATATGCTTCCTTTTCACGGTCGAATTCACTTTATACTCAACAAATACCTATCTCACCAACTGAAAATTGTGTTTAGAGGAAAATTGTCGAATCATAACTGTCACTGAGCAAAATTAGACGGACCAGAAGATAAATGAATAAATAAAAATAGTGCATTATTTAGAGCATTCCATTTTGCAAGCACGATCAGCAATTGCCGTGCCTCTAACTTTATTGATAAATGAATTATTGCAATTTTTATTTAGTCAACAAAATTGGACACTGGTAGGTAACAATAATAATATTACAAAAAATATGAAGGCAAGAAGAGAATAAAATAAAATAAGGGGTAGAGAGATCCTTGTTTAAAATTCAAAGTAGTTTATTATGACAAAAGGAAGCTCATTCCATTTAGTTGCATATGTGCTCCAATGCAAATATGACAAGTAACTCATAAATACAAAAAAGAAGTAAAAAAATTCTAAAAAATCTTTCACCTACTGCTACTCTCACAAAAAAAGGGAGAGAAGTCACTACTTCTACCATCCTGCTAAGCAAGGGTTCACACGTGTAACCTTGTTTTTAGAGACCAAGTCCAAAAAATGTCCTTTTTTTTTCTTAGTTCCCAAAAATCTTCCTCTTTCCTCTTTTTTCTTTTCTTTTAATAAAAAGCCACTCTCTGTCTTTCTTTCTTCTCTGAGACAATGTCTCAAATAATTTTTTTTTCTTTTACACTTTCTTTGTCGGTTATCGATTGAGCAAGTAATGGCATCTGAGAGTAAATTATTGGAGTAAACTGAAATCGTTAATACTTTTTTTAGAGAAACAATTCATCTAAAATATAAATTTATCTTGTAGAAACCTACTTTTTCGGCTTCTTTCTTTAATCTTCTTTTTAGCTTGAGCAGTAGAAGCCTATTTCCAGCGGTTTCTTTCTTTTATTTTCTTTTCTGTTTGTGCTAACTTCGAATTCCCTTCTGGAATTTTGAATTTAATACTAAATCCTTCTGGTGGATTTTAGTTATTCTTCTTTTCTTTTCTTTTCTTTTTGGCTTTCAAGCCTTCTTTGAATTTCCTTCTGGAATTCTGAATGAAACACTAAATCCTTCAAGTGGACTTTATTCTTGATACTCAACTGTTGAGGAGTAAAAAAACGTAGGCTAATTCTAAGGCCTCCTGCTTCCAACTGACTACTGTTGATCTCGGCGGCTAACACCAGGAGCAAGAGC
This sequence comes from Sepioteuthis lessoniana, assembly GCA_963585895.1. Lineage (NCBI taxonomy): Eukaryota > Metazoa > Mollusca > Cephalopoda > Myopsida > Loliginidae > Sepioteuthis > Sepioteuthis lessoniana. Next base: position 75,730,466 of record OY757907.1, read on the forward strand.
ACCCCGTCCCCCAGAAACTTCTGTCACACATAGATTTTCACCGAATACGAAAGCTAACCAGCAGTAAAAAAAAGCCAACTGACCTTCGGGACCCGTGGCGCAGCGGATAGAGGCGTTGAGTCTCTACGGTTCCAGGTCAGCATTGTCAGAATATAGCGGTTTCAAATCCTACCCAAGCCGGCCAGAGGTTAAAATGGTCAAAAATGTGGTGCGATAGACAACAAATATGGAAGGCAGTAATTACTGGGGATACGATTACAAGACTCAGCATTCCTATCTGAGGTCGCGGTAAATCACCTGAAGAAGGCCAGAGGTGAAATTTGGCCGAAACGTAGTGAAAAAAGAAACAACACAAAAACTACCAAGATGAAGACAAAAAGTCCGCAATGAATAAAAAATTAATTCTCTGACCCAGAAATGTTGGCGCTCAATAAACTCATTTACCGAAAAAATTTCCATAGAATGAATAAAAGTGAGTTATTCTGGACATTACCTTTTGCAATCGCATTTTAAAACACATACTCACATATAGATGTATACATGTGTGTGTGTGAACGTGTGCATGCGTGTTTGTGTGTGCAAATATGCGTATGTTTGTACGTGTGCACGCGCGCATACGTGCGTGCTCGTATGTTTTGAAATGCGTTTGCAAAATGTACCGTCCTGAAAATGCACTTTTATGTATTTATTTATTCATCAATAAATTTGGAAGTACACACATACACACTCATACACTCACACGTATATATATATATATATATATAATCAAGCAAATTTTGTTAAAGACGATGTAACACTATTTAACATTTCTTATTTTATTTTTTCAAGACTCCTTGTTATTTTTCTAGCGTCTGGATCTAGATGGTAGAGGAATTGTCCCATATCTTCTGCTCAAGCGCTTTCGACCGCACTTTTGGTCTTCATTAGGGATAGTGTAGTTTTGAGTTGACTGTTGAGTTTTTACTGTTTGAATTATGGAGCATGGAGGTGATACTAATTGTAATTGGTACGCTCGGAATAATCCTCAAGCGATTGGTAGAGGGGCTGGAAGACTAGGAAATAAGAGGACAAGTGGAGTCCATCTAAACTACAAAATTCTTTAAAAAAATCTTAATATCGGTTTGAGGAGAGTCCTGGAGACTTGAAGAAACTTGCTGTCACTCAACTTTGAGTAGAAAACCATGAGCTAACGCTTATGAAAAACTCTAATGAAAATAATAACAATAATGTAAATACGAAATTTGAAATTATTTGCTGACCTATTCATATATATATATATATATATATAGTGTTTCACAATTGTTGAAACAAAGCAGTGGTCTCTCATATTTTTTCAAGTGGCTTTATTCTCTTTATCTTTTCAGGTCTTTGCTGGAAACAAATTTTGATATATTCAAACAAATATAGCGAAATCATGCCTTGGGTAATTGAACAGAAGATCTCTGTGTAAAGACATACCAGTTCTTTCACAGTTATTGAAGCTAGATACTAAAGGAAGTTTACTTTCTCCTCAAATAGGCATCAGATTTTTAAGTTGGTCAAGAACATTGAAGCTCATGGTACTTGTACAGAACGGATTCTTCACCATCTGAGCCTCCGATAACAATCCGAACAGTTTTGGGGGTGGGTAGCAACATATAGATGACCTCAAAAATATTTTTTAATCTTCTGCTTGCAACGAAGATTTGCAAACTTGTTTTTGAGGCATGGACAAACAGCAGTTTAATTGCTATGTGCAAGACAGCAATCACGAACAAGTGTTGTGGAATGGCTTTAGTTGTTACATAGAAATAGGAACGCAGTGTAGTCTGGTCATTCTGCAGGTATCAAAATGCAGGTTCATTAATTTTTTTCCCTACGACGACGGTGATTGAAATATCCCCAAGCATAAAATTAACAGTAATGCAATCTCTTCTCAATTTCTGCTCTTTTCTCGAAAAATAAAATTTTGTTTGTATTGTTGCAGAACCGATGAGCACGTCCACCCTGCAAATTGTTTTAGTTAAGCGTGAGAGTAATGACAGCCAAAAAGAACAGTGAAGGAAAGAAAGGCGACAAAGATGACAATTTATTTGTCGAGATTACCAGGACGTATGTAAGTTCGTGGATAGTTGTTAGTGTCTTCAGCTAGATGGTTGATGTCGGTAGCTGGTATGGTCGAAGTCGTAGAGAGGCAGCTAGATGTTCCTAGCGAGTAGTTGGTGTTGGTCGGAGTCGTAGAGAGGCAGGTAGATGATCGATGCGAGCAGCTGGTGTTGGTCGGAGTTGGTAGATCGATGTCCCGGTTTTTGACAGTGCGTTGGATTAACCGGGAGTGTGTCGATGTGGTGTTGGCAGCTTGGTCACATAAAGTCGAGCGAGCGTGGTGACTAAAATTTAACAGTGTCTTAGCATTGCGGACCAAGTGAACGGGCATAATCGATAATCGCGGCTAAGGTTTACCATGCCTTAGCACATGCAAAGTCGAGCGAGCGTGTCGGGAAGTGAGGCTAAGGCTTTGCCGTACCATAGCACTATCGAGCAAACGAACCGGGAGGCCACGGCTAAGACTGGCGGTATCTTAGCGCTGCGCAGATAGGGAACCGATAGCTAAGGCTAACCCCGTGCCTTAGTGCTACGCAGGAAAGCGAACGAACGGACAGCGGAATCGACCGCGTTGGTTAAGACCGGATGGTCTTAGAGTCCTCTTCGTGTTTGCCTCCAGGCCGTCTGCTTCGACGAGTTCGTAAGAACCGCCAGAGATACTCCAACCCGCAGAAGAGGACCTCTAGCGCTCCTTAGAAGGACCTGTAAGCATATCTATGTGATGTAAGGCGAATGCGATCACGAGAAGTGGGACTCAGCCTTTAGAGCCTCTCTCTGAGACTGAACTCCTGAGAGCTTTGTAAAAACGACCTCTGAAATTTCTTTTGACCCAAGAGCTTGTTTATCAAAAGGGAAAAGTATGTCACTCTGCTGGGTAAGCGAAAAGTTCTACTTTAAAAAATAGGAGTGGAAATACAATTCTTCTTTAGCCTGGGATAAGCTTCAGAAGATAATCGACTCTATTTTAATAGTTACCTTTGACAGACGGGTTCTGTAAATGTTGTTAAATGAAATTTTTTTTTTTAGCTGTAACGGCAAGTCAGCGTCATGTCGGGTTTATCATGTCCGGTCGTAGCCGGATGTACTGTTTTTAGGATGTAAGTAATCCGATATGTTTACGTTTGTGAACAGGTCGCGACAGTATACATTTGAATATCTCCAGTAGACACTAAACAAAACAGTAACCAAATTTATCAGTTTTCATTATATAAGAAATAATTTCACTTATATATAAAACACAATGTGACACACACACAAACACACACACATATAAGTCTATATTAACATATATGTTGAAATGATAGATTGTTGTGAATCTGACAATACGATAGAAATATGTGGAAAGTTGGATAAATCAAACACTTAACTCAAATTCAGATGCGTGATATTTCGTTCGTTTTATTGCATCGAACTTTATCAGATAGAGACCGTTTTCTGAGTTTTTCTATTTAAAAGCAAATGAGGAGAATGATAAGATGATGGAGAGGGTATAGGTGTAGCAGGAAGGAGAGAGGGTTTAAAGTCAAGTTTGTCAGGTTTCATTAAAGAGTTTTTTTTTTTATGAAAGTGGAAATAGATTTCAGGGAGCTGATAGGAAAAAGTAGGGAAGGGTTTAAAGTCAGTTGTATAAGGATTCATTGAAGACTTTTGTTGTGAAAATGGAGATAGATTTTATTGAGCTGATGGGGATAAGTATGGAAAGGTCCATTTTTTATTGAAGAACTTTCTATTCACGTGGCGCGACAGAAATGGAGTTCCCTTTCTTCCATATAAAAAAGGCTTCAGGCAGCGAAAACTCAGCGGTCTACGCGGACGCTCTCAGGGGCCACTCGGCTCGGGTCCTACGTTATCGTGGTTGCACCCACCTCACCGCCACTTCTAGTGGTAGATTCAACAACCTTTTTTCACGGTCATTTTTAAGGGCTATGAGAGGTCACCTTCTGCGGGTCGGAGGATCTCTGGCGGTCATTAATGACCAGTCGAAATAGACGGACTGGAGGCAAACACGAAGAGGATTCACTAAGACCAGCCGGTCTTAACCATCGCTCGGTTCCGCTCGTCCGTTTGGCTGCGCGGCGCTAAAGACAAGAGTTGGCCTTTAGCTACCGCTCCACCATCCACGCAGCGCTAAGATAACGCCAATCTTAGCCTCGGCCTCCTGGCCTGTTCGCTCGACAGTGCAGAGCTTTGGCGCGCAAGCCTTAGCTATCGTCTTGATACGTCTGCACAGCTTTGGCGCGCAAGCCTTAGCCACCGCCTCGATACGTCTGCACAGCTTTGACGCGAAACAGCCTTAGCTACCGCCCGATACGCTCACACAGCTTTGGCGCGAAAAAAAGCCTTAGCTACCACCACAGCTTTTGGGGCGATAAAACCTTAGCTACCGCCTCGATACGTCCGCACAGCTTTGCGCGAAACAGCCATAGTTACAATAAACGATACGCCCGCACTGCTATCTGGCACGACAAAGCCATAGCTACTGTAAACGATACGCCCGCATAGCTATCTGGCACAACAAAGCCATAGCTACCGTAAACGATACGCCCGCACAGCTATCTGGCACGACAAAGCCATAGCTACCGACCACGACGCTCCGGCGATGCAGTCCACGTAACGACTCCCTGTTACGAACTGCCCCAGCAACGCAGCATCTAGTCCACGTAACGACTCGCTGTTATGGACTACCCTAGCAATGCAGCATCTTGTCCACGTAACGACTCGCTGTTACGGACTACACTAGCATTGCAACATCTGGCCCACGTAACGACTCGCTGTTACGGGCTAGCAAACAGATCAACACACCCCCGGTTAACCCAACGTACTGTCAAAACCGGGATATCGATCTACCGACCACGATGCTCCTACAATGCAGCATTCAGTCCACGCAACGACTCGCTGTTACGGACTGTCCTAGCATTGCAGCAACTATCCCACGTAACGACTCGCTGTTACGGGCTAGCAACCACGACTCGACCATACCAACGAAATGTCAAAACCAGGACATTGATTTACAAACGACCGACCGACCTCAGCTGCCCGCAACGACCATCCAGCTGCACTCAACGACTCGATCATTCTCAGCTTACCAGCATCAAACATCTAGCTGTATCTCCACGACTCGACCCAGCTACCCTCGTCGAACGTCCAGCTGCGAACATCTACAACTCGACCATACCAGCTAACGATATCACCCATATAGCTGAAGACCACATACAACCGCCACGGACATTTACATACACGTTTGTAATTCCGGCAAATAAAATCGTCACTTTTGTTGTGTCTGTTATCTTGCCTCTTTGTCTCCCTTTATTGTCTTTGGCTGTCACTACACACACACGCGTAAAAACCCCAAAGATTATTTACGGAGTTGACGCGCTTATCGGCTCCGCAACAATGTCTGCTCCAGTGTCTATTGTAAATTTCCCGTGGCTAAAGCAAATTAGAGAACCGATGATCGAGCGTTTTACTTTCCCATGAGCGAGCCTAAAATATTCCTTCATGTTCTTGTATTTTATTTCCAGGACGTCGCTTATTTTCGTCCAGCAACATATCGCGAGGTGAGTAAGGCGGTTCTAGTTTTTACAAGGTTGTCCTGGACACCATCTGCTGTATTTTTTCTTGATATTTTTTTCTGGTTTCGGTTTGAAAGTATTAATGAAACTTTTCCCTTTCATTCGAATCTCGTCGACGTTTTTTGTCTGCCATTTTTTTCATTTGTGTTCTTAGTTGTTCATAACTTTTTGCCATTTCTAAGGCCCTGTCGAGATTCAAGTATTGGTTAAACTGAAAGCGTTCCGATAATCCTTTGTTGTGAAGTCCAATGATGAATCTGTCCTTCATTTCTTCGTTCTTGTTGGCGAAGTTACAATCATCTGCAAGTTCAAATTCATATAATGCGCTCGCCAACGTGACACATTCCCCGGAGCGTTGTGCTCTTAAGTGAAATATGGCCTTTTCGTGCGTGGTGTTCTTGGGTATGAAATAAACTTTGAAATTTATTATTACATTTTCGAAGTAATTTTTGTCTTTCTTCTTTGAAAATGTAACTGTTTCAAGACATTTTCTACCTCTTTGCCCATGAAATATGTTTGGATACTTATTTGAATTGGTTCAGTTTCCAAATACAATTTAGACGCAATTCGAAATCTTTCGAATCTTTATCGCCTAGTTGGTCACGTGGGGGATTAAAACAATAGAATGCTTCACTTCTGACACCTTGTTTTATATTTTTATGTTGGGTTCGTTCATTTAGGGGCTTTCTTTCTCACAACACAAGAACCATTTATTACTAAGTGTAAGGATCAACTACAATACAAACAAGGGAACACAATTCAAGATACCTGAATGAAACAAGAATTGATAATGAATCTATTACTGCTCATCGCACAAACTTATCCAGAATATTCAACTGAGGACATTTCTGCAGTTATGTAGAAATATGATACTCAGATTTACCATCCAGATAAGGGCAAGTTTCTTTCCCAACACCAATTACTAAGAAATCAATTGCTGACATTATATATCGGCAATCACCGTAACTGACCATCTGGGACTAAAATGTAATTTCAGTGAAAAATGAAAGAAATAACACAAACTCACTCTTAACTGAATGGTGAGTATCAGTATTAAATTCTCTCTTTTGTACCTTATTATAGGATATTCTGGATAATTACTAGTTATTTATAAAGAAAAAAAAACACGCATTTTTATCGGCAATGTTATGATTTATTACTGACAAACCACACCTTTTACTGTCTAGAATATGATGTTTCAAAAGCGTAATAATCAGTGCTTTTAATGTTAATTAAGTCTTAGAAAAAGTGAATCGCTCTTAAGCGACTTTTCTTATATTGGCTCAAGCGCGTAGAAAAATATCATCCAATAAAATTTTAAAAATTAATAATGTAATAATAAAAATAAAATATTTTTTAGATTATAAAGTAATAATTAATCATTTAATTCTCGCAATTAACAAAATACGTTCTGTTTTCATGCTCGGTTATTTTATTCATTAATTTTTTTTTTTTTTTGTACTTTTTAGGTATTAAAAAAACACGCACCTACTAAAGCACCTTTTTTAAAAAGTTCCCCCATGAAATCGATTAATCATTAGATTTTATAAAACAGACAGATTCATTAAATCAGTATTTTTACATTAATTAATAAAATCCCAATCGCTTGTAATGAGTGGAAAAGTTTAATCAACGGATATCAATTTTAAACCTTAAAAAAACGTCTTTCCTGAATTTTTTTTCTCTATTATTAAACCACAAAAACGAAGTAAAAAAATTCCGAGAAGAGCAATATTGTACCTTATTTTACTGTTTTCTGAACTTCAAAAATAAACCACTCGTACGGAAAAATAGACATTTTAAAGAAATGTAACCAAAATCTTATTCTCTATGGAATTATCTTCTTACTACGTAAAAACCATTCACTTTCACCTTCATTGTGATTCAAATTAACAAAATGATTGAAGGTGGGCTGGCGCATGGCAACAAAATAATAAAACATGTCTTCAGAAGTTTGAATGTTTTTTCAAAGAAAGCTCATCTTTTATTACTTGAAATATCGAAAATTTTATAAAATCCAATGATTAATCGATTTGATGGGGGAACTTTTAAAAAAAAGTGCTTTAGTAGGTGCGTGTTTTTTTTAATACCTAAAAAGTAAAAAAAAAAGATTAATGAATGAAATAACCGAGCATGAAAACATAACGTATTTTGTTAATTGCTAGAATTAAATGATTAATTATTACTTTATGATCTAAAAAATATTTTGTTTTTATTATTACATTATTTATTACTTTTAAAAAAATTCCAAGCTAATTCTCTGTCAGATATTTTAATTCATTGACAAACTGGTACCATTCTTTCGGACAGGAATTTATAGGCTTGAAAAAATTGTCGAAAGTTTTATTTGTACATTTTATAATGTATAAAATATACAAATAAAACTTTCGATAATTTTATGCAAAATGATTATTGATTTTTCCTGATTCGAAGAGAAAACAAATCAATATAAAACAGGAAAAGAGATAATTTTTATGTGTACTTACAAAAATATATAATTAAAATTATTTATTTATTGCAATTAAAGAAAAACTCAATCTGAATGCAGTCATTATTCTTAGTGTAAGACTGTATTTTCAACGAATTATTTTTTTTCTTTTCGCCAGAGCCATACTGGACATTTAACAATTCAATTAACTGTCTCGCAGGAAAATTTTCCGTTTGTTATTTTTGGAAAGTGTAATGGTATGGAATTTCACGAGAATACAATATATGTTTACAAAAATATTGTAACGTTTTATTTTGAATTTGTTTTTTCTTTAGCTCGTTATGCAATCAATTTTAGTCCCACATATTTTGTGGAAAGAAGTATCCACACAACTTTCTATCATTTTTTTTTGCGGAAAACTAGACGACTCGTGAACCATTGTAACAATTTCCATGATGATATAGATTCTTCTGTTTAGAAAGGAGTGAAAAGGAGACTAATCAATTACTGTTTCATAGTTATATCTGTTATCGAGGTGGATGAATAAAAATGTCGTTAATATTCATTCGCATATTGAACTGGAAATTACTTTATTCTCTTTACATATTGCTTTAGTGAAAAAAACCTCTCGCTATGATGTGCCGTTTTGCTGGGTTGCAGTTATGCACATGTACTATACAAACAATGAAGAGAATATTTTAATATAAGGAAAAAAGAGGATAGAAAACGTGTCTATTTCTCTTTTCTCAGAAAACAGAAGTTGTTCAAGTGAAGTAAAAAAAAAATAGAACAGGGAAGAAAAGACGAAACATTTTGTCTTTCTATCTTTTATAATTAAAATATAGAAGAAGGAAAAATATCGACTGACACATTCATACGATAAGGATTACACTCCTAGTATCGGCATTGTGGATCATGCATTCCCCAATCTGTGCCACGGGGCGTCAATGCCCCCACCCAATCAACCAAGTCTACTGGTTTGCTTATGTAGGGGTACTCCACAACATTCCATACAAGTTCGGAGTGGTTGACGTCGCCACTGTACACAGTAATGGTATTTAGATAAGTTACAGAGGTTTTTTGTTCTATTTGTTTTTTGTCTTTTGTCACTACGCTTAGTTTAGTTTGTCACAAGGCCATGATTTTTAGTGTCATTAAAAGCAAAATTGCATTCTACATTAATTAACGTTAAATATCTAAAATGATATTCTATGGTGAAACAAAATGAAGTTGATATCTTCAACAATAAAATCTGACGAAATTTTCGCTCTCTGAAGTCTTTTATTTATTTATTTGTTTTTAATAAATAAAATCGCTCGAATCAAATGATAGAATAGAAGATAGAAAGTAATGAGGGTTTAAATAGAGAGCTTGTTATAAATGTTTTTAAACTAACAGTTTTCTTATTTTTAATTCTAAACAAGTTAAAGAATAAAGATTAGAAAAATCTAATATGCTTTCATGGAATATTAAACAACTGTTATTCAGAAATTATTAAGAAATTACTTACATGTTTTTTTTTTAATTTTAATCTGAAATTTTTGCAGTAATGTTAGATCTATACACAGTATAATTTTTAGGTTAAATTCAATGATAAAATAGAAATAAGTACAAGTATAAATAAATGTATTATTACATTAGGGTACAGGTTTATTGATGTCCCCAAAAATCTTGTAAGTGAAAGATACCTCGAAATATTTCAAAAATTTCGATTGTCGATCATATTGTTAAACTTTAAAAGTTTTGAGCACACTTGCATATTATGCTGGATTTTCTGGAATGATAGATGGGGTAAGAAATGGTTAGTTTTGGTCAGGTCTGAAAGCAATTTTCCTTTAAACGCGATAAGTGATAACAAGAAATATATTTTCAAACGGGAGCTTCTACACGATGAATTAAGCAGTGAATAAAAAATACCAAAGGATTTGTTAGTTCTTAATTTATCGGTCAACGAAAGACTGCGATTTAATATTTACTCACCCAATCCTTTTCAATCACTTAAAAAGTACCTTTTTGTCTATGGAGAAAATATCGTCTGGTTTGAAAGAGAGGCTTGTTTGTTAGTATGTATCAGGCCCACTACCTGTGAGTGAATAGGTGTAGTCTGTTTCAGAGTTTCCTAACTCCTATGTTGCTGGATTCATTCGGCCTTATTCATAGATAGACAGGGAAAATTTCGGTTGCTTGCCTGCTGGCCAAGTGAAAAAGGCTACCTTTCTTTTCTTGGTCATCAGGCAAACGACCAAAATTTTTGGAACGAACGGAGGGCTAAATAGAAAACAGCGTGCGAGCAACACAATCCAAAAACAAAAATAAAACTTTAAAACGAATTCTCTGTTACAATTGTTGTGATAGTACTGTAAAGTCTCAAGCAGCCCCTTTTGGTTTTATGCCGTTTTAAGCTTATAAAGATGCTCTGAAATGTATACACGTGTTGACTCACTCACTATCAGAGCCTCATACAAGATATGAAAAATTAATTCTTCTGAAATATGGTATCAGAAATAACATTTAACTGTATTTCTCGGACCTCATTTAATTCAGAACTCTGTTTCTTTTCGTCTAATTTATGAGAAATGTGCTCAATTCAATAAATATGCAAGATTTTAGGTTTTAAATTGCAACGACTAACATACGAAAAGTTTGTTACAAAGCCGATAAGCGTGTCGACCCCGCAAATGTTTTTTAGTTAAATGCGTGCGAGTAGTGACAACCAAAGACAATGAAGGGAAACAAATGTGAGGTAACAAATACAACAAGGATGACAATTTATTGTTAATAATTACAGACGTGTGTATAAAATTCATGGTATTAGTATTCGGTCTCCAGCTAGATGGGCGATGTCGATAGCTGGTATGTTCGAGTCGTAGATGCGGCTGGATGATCGTTGCTGGAAGCCGGTGTTTGGCAGCTTGGTAGCGTACAGTTTGAGCGAGCGTGGTTGCTAAGACTTAATCGCGTCTTAGTATTGCGGACTGAGTGAACGGTCGGGGAGATGGTGGCTAAGGTTTGCTAGGCTTTAGTATGTACGAGGTCGAGCGAGCGAACTGGTAAAATCTAGGGCTTTTTCGTGCCCCTAGCTGTGCGGACGTCTTGGAGACGATGGGTTATTGTTTTGCCGTGTCAAAGCTGAGCGGGCGTATCGAGATCGTAGCTATGGCTTTGTCGTACCAAAACCCTGTGGACGTATCGAGCGGTAGCTATGACTTTACCGTGCCAAAGCTGTACGGACGTATCGGGCGGTAGGTAAGGCTGTTTCGCACCAAAGCTGTGCGGACGTATCGGACAGTAGCTAAGGCTTGCGCGCCAAAGCTGTGTGAACGTATCGGACGGTAGCTAAGGCTGTTTCGCACAAAAACTGTGCGGTAGCTAAGGCTTTTCGCGCCAAAGCTGTGTGAACGTATCGGACGGTAACTAAGGCTGTTTCGCACAAAAACTGTGCGGTAGCTAAGGCTTTTCACGCCAAAGCTGTGCGATAGCTAGGGATTTAACCCTAACCCGTGCCTTTATCGCTGCGCGGCCAACGGACGTGCATATCGAAGCAAAAAAAGGAGAGTGAATCTACCACAAGAAGTGGGATTCAGCCTTGTAGCAAGGCGATTTGTAGAAAAAAAAGGGTGTTGAATCTACCACTAAAAGTGGCGGTGAGGTGAATGCAACCACGAATAACGTAGAAATTCCAACCTCATATGAGCTCCGCAAAGAACGAGCTGATATTTGCCAACGTCTCCCACCAGATGAGGCTTGACACAAGGTCAAAAGACCGAAAGCCGATTAAAGTGGGGATAAAGGGGAGGAGAAGGTCGGGAACGAGCCGAGACTCGAACCCTGCAAGTCTATGCTGCTCATCGGCTCACTTGGTGCAATGTGCGCCTGATGAGGCAAGCAGTTTCACGAACCCAAATGTGGGTCCGGGTACGTATGCCAGTTTACGGCTTAAACTAGACGCGAGGTCTAGTGCCATATGTAGGTTACAAAGGAGACAAAACTGCAGCTCGCCCACCCGGAGGTAGCCTAGTCGAAAAACTAGGAGCCTAAAGGCCTCAAGTCTGCCATTGTTCCTTCTGCAGAGCCACGCTCCGTTTATTTGTCGCTGCCTCCCACCAGACACGACTTGACACAAGGTCAAAAGCCCGAAGGCCGATTAAAGTGGGGATAAAGGGAGGGGGAGGTCGGGAACGAGCCGAGACTCGAACCCTGCAGGTCTATGCTGCTCATCGGCTCACTTAGTGCAATGTGAGCCTGATGAGGCAAGCAGTTTCACGAACCCAAATGTGGGTCCGGGCACGTATGCCAGTTTACGGCTTAAACTAGACGCGAGGTCTAGTGCCATACGTGGGTTACAAAGGGGACAAAGGTGCAGCTCGCCCACCCGACGGTAGCCTAGTCGAAACTAGGTGCCTAAAAGACCGCAAGTCTGCCATTGTTCCTTTTGCAGAGCCACGCTCCGGACCAAAGTCCAAAACAGGCTCTGGGGTGTTCTTCGGGAAGAACGCGCCCCCGAGCGTTGAAAAAGGCTTGTTGACATTAAGAAGGTGCTATGACACACAGCCCCAGCCGCGTGAATTGGAAATTCTTTTATAAAAAATGGGTGTAGAAATAAAGTACTTTTTTAACCTGGTATAAGCTGGCGAAGACTATTAATTCCATTTTTATAAAGATATTTCTGGCAGAAGTGTTTCGTAAATATTGTTAATTCTAATTTATTCCTTTTTTTTGTTGTAACGGGAGGTCAAAGTCGTAAAAAGGGCTTAGTCATTTCCGGTCGTACCCGGATGTAATTTTTATAAGGAGAGCGAGTAATCCGATCTGTTTACGTTTATGGGCAGTTCACGGCAAGTTAACAAAATTATCCGAATGCTAGTCGCTATATAAAGTACGATTTCACTTAAATTACCAAGAGTTGAATGCTTTTATAGTAGTTGTATTATCTCTCCCTAGTCAAAAAGTTATTATATTTAGTGAGATAAAGGGCGGGAAGTAAAGCATAAAAAAGGAAAGTTGAAAGGGAAGGAAGAACTAATACCTTTGCTACCTGAAAGAGAAGTGTGTCTGTATCTCTTAAAAACAAAAACAAGTTCCCACAAAGTAATTTATTTCAAGAGAAATAAACTTTACAAAATCTAGCTTTGCATATTTTCCCTATGTTTGTCGAAAACATTGAATTTAAGGTAACAAAAATAACATACATTCAAGTAACAACAATATTATTAACGAAAAATAAAATGAAGAAGAGGGTATAAAAAATAACGACTGACTTGCACGAAGCAAAGCCGTCAACCACCTACGGTCAGTTTAACTTTTGTTAATAATAAAATACCATTGTTTGGTATCTATATCAAAGTTCTTTATGAAGCCAATTTTTAAGGTTTTTTCATCTCTCGGTCTATTACTCAAGCCACCTTGCTTAAGAAAAACTGCCTGGTCGAAGGCGAATAAACAAGTGTTCACAAAGAAAAAAGAGCGTGCAAGGCAGAGATTGTGCTCGAGCGCTGTAAGAAACCAAAAAAGGAGAGAGATATCTCAAGCGGGTCTCACTTAAATAACAGTAGCCCTTACTGTTATTCAAGTGAGACCCACCAGGGATAACGGCGCAACTTCAAAAGAGCCAATCATATTCGAGCAGACATTAACTGCTGAATTTACAAATTTACAACACCCTTTTGAACAAACAGAAAAACATTCTTTTACAGAAATAGAACAACAGATTCATGGGAATCAATACCATACAAAGTTTATCTTTTTTTGTGCATTCCTCTGGTTGATCTTTTGGGGCGAGAAGGGGCTAATACGTCTGCAACTGAATTTTCATCGGGGGAATAACTGCTAGATGAGAATGAGTGATCGATAGTAACTCCAAAGGATATAAGAGCTTTATCGAATCCTCCTGCGCCTTCCCATCAGGCTTCCTAATCTTTGCTGATCTAACAAGATCGTCATCACCTGAGATAACCTCCATTACGCCCCCAAAAGACCAATAAGGTCGAGACTTCGTAGGATTCTTAACTACAACCACGTCACCTATTTTAATGACATTATCATGATCTACCTGAAAAATATCCTTAGATTGCTATCTAAGGATCAACAGGTATTCCTCATCATATAAATTATAGAATTCCTTCAAGTAGAGGGACTTGAAATCCAAACACTCCAATGAATCTTTTCATGAATCTTTCCTAGATCTCTCAAGAAAAGTTCGGTATTGAAGTGAGGGTGCAGAAATGTATTAGGCGTAATAATGCTCAACCCACCATCTTCTGAACACTGATAGGTAAGTGGTCGAGAATTGATAGTATTCTGAACATCGGACAACAGTCAAAAATTCAAAATACTCCACACTATTCCTACCCACGAGCTTAAACAAATAACACAACTAATTTTATAAGTCTCTCCCAGACGCTCCCAAACCAAGCAGCAAGTAACAATAAAAAAAACCTGTAAGGAAAAGAGGTTTAGCCTAATCGACTCTACTACTCAAGCCACCTCGCTTAAGAAAAACTGCCTAAAGTCGAAGGCGAATAAATAAGTTCCCACAAAGCAAAGAGAGCGAGCCAGGAAATGCCTTGCGCTCGAGTGCTGAAAGAAACCAAAAAAGGAGAGAGATATCCCTGGCGGGTCTCACTTAAAATCACTAGGGGCGGAGAATAACGGTACAACTTCAAAACAAGCAATCATATTCGAGCAGACTTTAACTGCCGAATTTGTAAATTCCAAAAATTTGTTGAATTTCGCATTTCGTTTCTCGCTTCTTCTTCTTCTTCTTCTTCTTCTTCTTCTTCTTCTTCTTCTTCTTCTTCTTCTTCTTCTTCTTCTTCTTCACTCATTAACTCGCCAATAATGAATAGATTGCCTTCACTCAAACCATTCAGATTCGACCAGGAAAAGTGTTATATTTTGACCTTTTGACCCAGCCAAAAATGCCATTCCAAGGTGATGCACCGGAAGGAGGTGACACATTCTAATGGCAGTTATGAGAGAAAAATCGCGTGGGCGGAAATTGGCTGATGAAATGGGACGAGCTAAAAAATTCCCATGGTACACTCATAGACTGATGCACCGGAAGAGAGTAACCTGTGAACTGAATGACAGTTATTTCCGCTTGATAACGATCAAACATGCGATTTCAAAG
Organism: Sepioteuthis lessoniana; assembly: GCA_963585895.1. Classification (NCBI taxonomy): domain Eukaryota; kingdom Metazoa; phylum Mollusca; class Cephalopoda; order Myopsida; family Loliginidae; genus Sepioteuthis; species Sepioteuthis lessoniana. The sequence goes on from OY757907.1 coordinate 75,745,680, forward strand.
ATCGAGTGGGCGATCGAGTGGGTGTTGAACTGTTATATAACTCAGAAGTCAGGACAGTTCGAGTTGAGTTCGAGTTCCAGGGAGATCGGGCGGAAATAGACGAAATGTGGTAGGTAAAGCCACACCCGGCCGAGGGAGGCCCTCGGGAACCCCGATGGAGTTTGGGGACCAGAGAAATTGCTGATAAGATGCAATAAAGAAAGCCATCACTCAGCAGAGTGGGCCCTGGGCCTCCGGTTGAGCAGCCCTGGAGAACGAGAAAGACACAACGCTGATGGCCATAACAGTGGGGTCAAAATATTACAGTTTATGTTCGGTTTCCTGATCCCTCTCACACGCAAACCTTGAGTAACCCTTTTCGAGCTCTTGCAATAAAGGGAGAGGTGCATATATTTATAAAGAAGTATGCGTGCGTCTGTCTTTATTATTGTGTCGTTATGATGCTGTAGATTACAATATGACATAATGCGATTTGGTGCCAAAAACCAGACATATCGTCATGATATGGTTACGGACTGGGTTTCCACGGAGACGATCTGAGAAAACACAAGGCTCCCAGAAAATAAGAAGAAGAAAAAAAAAAGAAAACAAAAAAAGGAAAAAAAAAAACAGTAACAGGAAGAAAGAAAAAAAAGGAATTGTAAGTAGATTGCTGCATTCATATAACTTCTATCTGTCTCTGTCATTTAATTTGGGTTCGTAAAAAGAGGATGTAAATTGATTATAATAGTGAAAGATTAGTTTTAATGACAAGGGCCTTTCTAGAAGGATAAAATTGGAAATAATTGTTTAAAAAATGTGTGATCCCTAGATAAATATTGAGATTACTGCTATGTGTAATATTGTATCATAGTAAGGGAGAGAAAGACAAAAGGGAAACAAAGATGACTGGGACAGTTGCTGTCTGTTTTTTGATAGACAGCAATAATAAATAATAAATTTTATGAATGGAATTCTTTATAGTAAATAGGTCTTTGTGAGTAAAAATTTGTAGTAACTTGTCAGTGGTCCGGACAAGTGATGATTGAAAATTAGAATTTCAGTCTAAGATCTGGAATCCCGCATATCTGTAGTTAAGACTTTTTGGGCAGGTTTTTATGTTTGGAACTTGTGGATTGGAAATGAGAATTTTAATCCGAGAGATGGAATCCTGGGAGCATCAATGGGATTGTCCAAGAATTTCGCACATTGGTGTTTGTCTGAAGAATGCGCATATAATTTTTCGATATTTATGAAGTTGGGAGAATCGATATTTTCGGCCCTGGTAGAATCAGGCCGGTTTTTTGTTGTGGAAGTTGTTGATACCAATTATTGGAGACATGGGTATTGTCTCAGACTTGTCGTGGTCCGTATCGATTGAAAATGGTCTCGCCGTGGAGGCAGAGTAACTAAGAGACAGATGTTTTTTTGTCTGAGTGGAGCTTTGAGATTGTTATTGGGGAAGATATTTTGAAACAGGGTTTTGGATATAATTAAGAGATGCGCAGAATTTTGACGGAACCAGGTGTGGCGAAGATTCGCAGATTCGGATTAGGAATTATTTTGAATTGAGAAATGTTGGCTGAATTGATAAAAGTTTGGGTTGTTTAGAAAAAAAAAAACGGGATATTTTGTGCAAAGAAAAAAAAAGAAGAAGAATGCTTGTAAGCTACTGAGAAAGTTTTATTATAAATCAGGCTTAATTTATGGTACTATAGACTGAAATTGAATAAACTGGGAAGCGAACCTATAGTTATAGTATTAAGGTAAAGACAGAGAGGTAGATATAAGGTTGAAAAAAAGGGACATTGAATGAACAATTTATTATGAAAAAAAAAAAAAAAAAGAAATGAAAACCAAAACAAAAACAAAAAGCTACAGGACAATGAAAATGGAAAAAAAAAGAGAAAAAAGAAGAGAAACTTGAACACTGTTGACCACAGCATATAGAAAAAAAGAAAAAGAAAGAAAGAAAGAACAGACATTTTCAGTAAAATAGACAGTACATAGATTGAAAAAAGAAGAAAAGAAAACTGAACATTTGTGAACTGTGATTGTAACATTGTTTTGACTTGTTGTAAAGTGAAAAAATTTTGAGTTTGTTTGAGTTTAAAGGCGACATTAGAAAAATTTTTTCCTGTTCATATTATGAAATTTGACGAAAACCATTAACAGAGGATTTTACACTAGTTTTAATAATAATTGCAATTATATTGATTCTAAATGTTTTTTTAGAATTTGGGGTTTTCGTGGAATAGGAAATATTTGGGGGGGGAGGGGGTTCTGTTTTGACGAATCGGTGGCTAACGTGAGATTAGGACAGACATTCATCCAAGTGGTGTTACAGATTGTTGTTGGGTAGACGGCAAAGAAAGCAATTCTATCGAAGAATTCGCCGGCCCATAAAGCTGTTAAAAGCCTATGGGGACTTCTATTTTTTTAGATTGGAGTTCCGAGGATGGAATAAAAGAAAAAAAAGGCGTGGCCTACTCCAATATTTTGTGGATGATGTCTGAGTCTTTCAGTCACGATTCGTGTGTGATTTGGCAAAGTGAAACGAATCTTGGAAAGGCGAGGTGCCTATATATTGGTAGCCACGAGGGTTCTTGATTAAATTGAAAAGAAACCCGGCATGGGTTTGATCAGGTAGGGCATGTTCCTCAAGGGCTTGCAAACCAATGGGCATGGAAACAGAAACTTATTGAAAAAAATGGGTAACACATTGCTAATTAGTATTTTGCGTGGACTATTTTAGGTGCCAGATTGTGATACATTCGGATGTATTGTGATTCTTTCTTTTGGGCCATGATTTTTGTAGTTTATGGGGAATGCTTTGGGCCTTGAAGATATTGTGTTTTAGTTTATAGAATTCTCCGGTTACTCCAGGTAGGAACCTGTAGAGCGAAGAACTGGAGTGTGGTCATGAGGAATCCAGGCAAAATGTATTGTTGGAATGACCAGGGTCGCTAGGTTTGTGACCAGGATCTGGGACCAGAGTATGGTCCTTTTAGGGTTTTGAAATTTCTTCAAGGAATTATGGAGGGCCCGTTGTGTTGGGAGGATAAAAAAATGCATCCGTATGGTACCTTGATGCACACATGTCAAGATGGCCAACCACGCAAATATAGTTAGACAAATTTAGATAATAATTAGCCAGGCAAGTGTTACAAAGAGTGAAGGTCGCCTTCTAAGTAAGATATTATTTGCTATGGTTCAAGTGATTCTTTTTGTGTTTTCAGCCATTTATTGTCCTTGTAAATTATTCTGTAAAATATGTGTGAGGGTGATGGAGAGAAACGTGAAGAAAATTCCACATGTGGAATTTTGAAAAATAATTAACAGATGATTGTTATATTTTGACCTTTTGACCCAGCCAAAAATGCCATTTCAAGGTGATGCACCGGAAGGAGGTGACACATTCTAATGGCAGTTATGAGAGGAAAATCGCGTGGGCGGAAATTGGCTGATGAAATGGGACGAGCTAAAAAAATTCCCATGGTACACTCATAGACTGATGCACCGGAAGAGAGTAACCTGTGAACTGAATGACAGTTATTTCCGCTTTCAAAGATCGAGTGGGCGATCGAGTGGGTGTTGAACTGTTATATAACTCAGAAGTCAAGACAGTTCGAGTTGAGTTCGAGTTCCAGGGAGATCGGGCGGAAATAGACGAGATGTGGTAGGTAAAGCCACACCCGGCCGAGGGGGAGCCCTCGGGAACTCCGATGGAGTTTGGGGACCAGAGAAGTTGCTGATAAGATGCAATAAAGAAAGCCATCACTCAGCAGAGTGGGCCCTGGGCCTCCGGTTGAGCAGCCCTGGAGAACGAGAAAGACAACGCTGACGGCCATAACAGTAGGGTCAAAATATTACAGTTTATGTTCGGTCTCCTGATCCCTCTCACACGCGAACCTTGAGTAACCCTTTTCGAGCTCTTGCAACAAAGGAAGAGGTACATATATTTATAAAGAAGTATGCGTGCATCTGTCTTTATTATTGTGTCGTTATGATGCTGTAGATGACAATATGACAAAAGTTGTTTGAAGCCTGGATGAGGTGAAAAGAGAAATGAAAACTATTTTTAAAGGTATCAGAATCAGATTTAAACTTCCATTCTAATAATATATATAAGAGCAAAAGGAAGGGATATTTTTCATATTTAAGTTTGAAAATGGCGAAGATTAAGACATTTCAAAATTAATTGAGCAATTTGCCAAATACTGTGAAACTGGAGCTTGGAGGAGGGTAATCAATTGAAAGCAAACAGACTAAGTAAAAGGGGTTGAGTTGTATTCTTAAGAAAATCTTAATTACCAAAATATTATTTAGACAAAGAAAACATTTGGAAACCAAAAAGATAGAATGACTTATATGACACTGGAGTTTATCAATAAAAGCAAGCAGACCAAGTGAAAAGGATAGGATCATAATCTTGTGAAAATCCAAGTTACCGAACAAAGAAAACGTTGGAAACCCAAAAGACAACTTAAACAAACAGCATAGTTCATGCGAGAAAAATGTTTGAATTATTTCTATGTTTATCAAACAGAAAACAGATTTGTTCGCATTAAAAAAATGACCAGGAAGGTTTGATTAGATAATCTTAATTTGGACAAAGAAAATACTGGGAGACTTTAAAAAAGTCTGGATCGCTCATAAATAATCAGAGAAGAAAAAATTGTTTTCTTTTGAATGGTCAGCCTGATAAGAAAATAGTGATCACTGATAATCTTTGATACCTCCTCTTTGCCTACACATTTTGAAAATTAGATCCGTCACAAAACTAGATTGAATATAGAGAGAATGAGCGGAATAAGTACCAGGTATATGTGAGCGATACAAATTAAAGTAGGCTGGAGTTGAGAGGGTGGATTCAGTCCTCCGATCTGTAAAAAAAATGGTTGGACAATTCACCAAATTTGGGAAAGACGATATAAACAAAAAGAGTTGTTACGATTCTAACCTGTGTTGACTTTGATTTTTTGTATTGGAGAATTATTTTTATGACAATCGACCTCTTCATCACTTCAGTGACATCATCAAGCGACCTTCTCACTTTTTGTATTCAAAACACATGGGCAGAGGAGTGGATGATCGTGAAGAACACTTATGCAGTCAAATCAAGCGGAATCATGTCTAACTACACGATACCAGCGGCATCGATTACTGTGCTGATTACCGATTGGTCAGGTTCAATTCAGTACGCTTGATTGCTTTCACCAGGATCGACCCAGAAAAGCCCAGAAACTTTTGGACAAGCCTTTGAGAATACAAATCTCAGCTTAGCCAGATCAACAAAATAAAGAAAAAGATTATAACAATGCTAGAAAGGCAGACGAATCAACCAACATAGAAGACAAGGACAGTTGAAGCTGATACTGATAAGACACTTTTAGTTTCCTTATCATTTTCTCTCGTGTGGATATTGTTATATCTTGCCAGTGGATATGTTTGGATTGAATGACATTGGATAACTAAGCAGATTAAGTCGTTTTATATATGAAAATGAGAATCTCCGAGTCTGACTACGACTCCGAAACTACAGATATTAATGAAGAGTAGGAAGTGGGATTGCCCAGTATCATTAGGGAATTTAGGAGTGTGATGGGGGACTCAAACTCCCAACTTATTAAGGAAACACCTCCAAATTGCAAAGTAGGCTACGGGAATGCAGATGAAACAAATTATCATGGGTCTGACAGATAGAGAAAAGGTGTTATTGATCTTCGATGAGGCTGTAGATCCGCCTTCAAGTTGGTAGGGAGTATACGCAGAGAATTTTGGAATAATTTGAGCGGACTTAAGGAAGGGATTAGTTGAACAGTTTGCCAGTAAACGTACTGCAATAGGAGATTGTTACGAATAAAACTAGCAGATGGAGAAAATTCCAATAATCTGTGAGATAAATAGGCCGGATTAACTATCCTGATGCAGATGAGCCCACAAGGAACGGGAAAGTAATTCAAGTTCAACTGACGGATATCGATGTTGATGTCACTCAAGAAGCACCGGCCATGAATTCAGCGCTAGGAAGCGAAAGACTCCAGGAAAGGATATGGGAGAGGGAGAAGAAAAGCCATGGTTAAATTAAGGATCAGGATGGTGATAGACCGTTTTGAGGTAGGACTTCGACAGGGGACAGGAAACTTATGAGGAGCGCACCGAAAATTGGAAAAAGGAAACCGGATCCCTATAGAAGACAATGGAGCCTGAGATTTGGGTTTTTCCTGCTGACTCCTGAGAAATAAAGGTTAGTATATTGGACTTGTAACAATGAGTGTCACATATTAAGAGATTTTCCAATCAGATGGGATGAGTCTCCGAGTGTAGCCGGACTAAATTGGATTAACTGTAGTCGGGTTAGCTGCGAGATCCAGTGGTATAGGTTCTCAAAGGGATGGCCAGGAAGGTCTCCGAGGTAGAGAAACGATGGAATCAGGGGAAAGCCTAAAAAGCAGGTTGCAAGAAGCAAGAAGGCGTAAAACTGATGCATTAGGGACATGTACATCAGTGAGAGTGATTCACGCGACAGGTAATAACTGGTTGTGTGTGCTCTAGTTGTTTAAATGGGATTAAGAGCAATTGTAAAGTAGAAGCGTTGACAAATACTGTATTACCACAAGATGTCTTTATATCTAATGGGATCTGAGCAGTTACTACTAAGAGAGAGATGGAATTATCAAAAGAAGAAAATCTTACTAAGACAATAAAAGTAATATCCCAATAGTCTATGATAGAATTACCGTTAGGTTGTTCAATAATTTGAGCATACATCTTTCTCCTCTCCATATTATCATGAAGAAGAAGAGTTCGAAAAATAGCAGTCATTTATGAAATTGATTAAAACAAATCTGAGAAATTGGACAGACTTATGGGATCAAGAAATTCCCTAAGATGATGTAAAAAATGCATAGGTTATTAAATCCCGTGGAGGAAATTAATTTTAAACAGTTGAGGAATAGATTAAATACAACAGATAGAGCAAACTCAATTCGGAAGGATAATTCAGAGACCATAATAAACTAGTCAGCTATGCTAGGAACTTTCGCAGCTATAGCAGTAGTAATAATTGTCCTATAGGCGCACCGGCAGACGTGTATAAGAACGAAAGAGCGACACTATTAAGTGTTCTTTACCAAAACAAGTCAAATTTGCCTGAAAAAGATTTAATAAAAGAATTAAAAATGAAATCAGCATCTACCGAAATAAAAATTAAAGCTTACTGAAGAGAAGTTAAAACTCACGGCAAAAGGAAAACAAAATAGGAAGGATAAATAATGAAAAAAATGATTTAATAAATCAAATTGTAAGGCGTCTTGTCAACCCTTGAACAAATAGATAGCTTCACTCTCAATTACACACATCACAGGCAAACTTAGATGACTCCAAAACTGAAATCTCCGTTGAAGATATGGGAACCCACTTACACCTCATCAAATCCCGACCAATGACTAACAAGAAATTCAATATTTACTGTGAAAAATCAGCAACTGACAAATCAACTGACAAATCACTAAAAATACTTTCATGAATGGCCCAAAAAATAATAAGTAAAATCGTTGGCAAAACCGTTCTACAATAGCAGTTGGGACATCGATGGGGCATGAGAAGAAGGCTCTTTATTCGTAGCTGAGGTGATGGTTATCGGTGAATTGTTGGTATTTTGGGTGATTCTGAGTCTCGCGCCTGACTCATTTTTCTTCTTATTACCTCATTCACTTATCTTTTGTCGGTGTAAAGCTGCAAAAGAATTAAGGACGAACGGAAAAGAAACAAAGATACCTTTATTCTCAAAGTTTGTTTTGGAGTTCATGACAATTCTGAACCAATCAAAGTGATGAAATGTATTAGAGTCATTTTCGGTGAGTTATATGTTTGAAGTTCAGGTTGGTATGTTCAGCAGCAGACATGGCTGGCTATTAGGCCCCGGGACCCTATCAGCTCGTGCGCTCATTACTAGCAGCTGAGAGAAAAAGGTCCTTCTAGAAGAAGTCAAAGCTGAATAAGAGACTTTTCTTCGGCGCTAGGAAGCCCCTCTTTTTAGGTATGCGCCGATTTCGTTTCCTGCCAGAGGCCTCCTGGAAAACCGTTACTTTTTTGCATTTTTTTTTTAAATCTCTACACATCTCTATAGTAAATGGAATACTGCTAAAAAGGAGCAGAATTACCGTCTCAACTAACCTACGCGGAGAAAAAATCATAGTTTACAGCTGGAGCACTTGTCTTGATGAACGCAATTAATATCTCGATGAACCAATTATACCCAAATAATCCCTGAAATACTATGATTTGAAATTGGCTCTGACATCTTTGAACTCTACAAAAACTCTGTGATCGCTGTTGATTATACCATGAAGTTTTTCAACAGTCATTCCCTCACATAGACCAACAATCTCCCATTATTATCATGCACCCTAAGAGTATGTTTTCAAAATTCAAACCTTCATGTTACATACTATCATGTCATAGACTATCATCAATGACAATGATACTAAATTCAAAGCAAATGAATTCAGAATATTTGCCAAGGATTTAGATTTCCATGATACATCCAATGCTCTCTAGCCACAATCCAATGGTCTTGTGGAAGGTAAAATCGAAACCGTCACACGTGTTCCGAAGAAGGCAATGAAAATCAACCAAGACCCATTCCAATTTATTCTTGTTCCATTTTTTTAAAAAAAAGTCAGTAAAGTTGGCGTCCTTAGTCGAGTGTGACCCGAAGGCTCCCTTTCCAATAGCTACTACACCGAGGTGTAGGGGAGGGTGCTAAACCATTCTCTTTAGTTCTCCACTTTACCCTTGATCCTTACCTTATAGTGCTGAGTGCTAATCAAGGCGGCATCAAGTACCATTTTTGAGTCTTTAGTATAACTCGACCTGTGATTGAACCCTGGTCTCCCGGACCATTGGCGAACACTTGACTCATAAGGCCAATGCTCCATTTAATGATGCACCATGACCAGCATCACAACTTATTGGTAGAAATCTCCGAATGATTCTGAGTCATATTGAACATCAACGCCGATAAAAACAAAAAAATCGCCTTGGACTCTACGTGAATTTAAACCTGGTGATACACCCAAAGCATAAATGAGAAATGAAAGGAGAAGTGCTTAATAAATAAAGGTATCCCCGATCCTATTTAGAAACTGATAAATGGCTCAAAATTAGACGCCATCGGCGCCACTGACACAAAACAAAGTAAGATGTCTTTATCAACCCGTATATTGACAATGAAAACATCATCCCAGTAGAAGATATACCATCCCATCATGGTCAGCATTCAAACCGAAATCTGGAAGCTCAGTAGCTTCTTTGGATGATATGCATGAAGAGGCAGACAGGTCATTATTCCTCAATGATACAAATGAGGGCTTTCCGAACTACTTCAGATGTACTTATGAAATTTTCTCCGTTATGTTTTCTTATATTATAGTATGATAGTACTGAAAGGTTCTAAGCGGTTCACTTTGGTTTTATACAATTGTAAGTGACAACCTTATTAGTCAATAAAGATGCTCTGAAATGTATACATTGTTGAAATCATTTTATTGTAATGAGAATATCCTCTGGGGACTTTTATGGTTGTCACCGCCAGAAGGAAATGACGGGATTTTTTGGAACTGACACCACCTGCTAAGAGAATAGCCCTTTTCGGGTCAAGCCACGAGGCAATCAAGACGTTAATTTTTGTAGACCTGTGAATTTTTGCTGGATGTGCTGGTTTATAAACCTTGCTGTTCCTTACAGTTAAGGGAAAATAGTGAATAGGGAGTAAAATCCCTCAGAGAATTTTGCTGCTGTGCTGAACCTCTCCAGGAGAAATATATTGTTACCAATATCCGTGAATTCATGCTGTCTCGACTTTAACTACAAGGTGTCAACAGAATTCCCCTGCACTGCTGTATTCTTCCTAGCGAAATATGCTGTTGCCTATATCTGTGAATTCGTGCTGACCATGAGGTGTACAAATTAATTTGCTGTCCTATACGGACAGCAAAGTACTGAAAGAATTGTTCCCCCTCGTGTCTGCATTGTTCACTCTATTCTTTACGGAAAATTGAACTGGTTTTCCCAAGAGATATTTTTCGCCTAAGATGCTCTTCCTAATCTTTTTTTCCATTCATACAACACCCCATTTTTTTAGTTGTAAGCACCGGCACCTTTGTTGGTTGAAGTCATATCAGTTCGTTGTAATTCATCAGTGACCCAGTGTTTTTTCGAAACAATTTGTATCATTGTTACTTGATTCAGTTTTTTTGACTAGTCGCTAAAAAACTGATCTTCAAAACTTTGTAACTCCTTTTTATTTATTTTTATTTATTTGGTAAACTATTTCTTAGTTCTTAGTTGTACGCACGAGGCAAGTTTCTCTTTTTATTTTTTCCTTTCTGTTTTTTTCAAAGCGCTGTTTTATTTTCCGTGAAAGGATAGGGTTTTTTTTTAAATAAAAATTAATCTAATTTTGCTAAAATTAAAGTTTTCCACCGTGGCTGTAACTTTAGCATTAGTTAAGCTGAAGCTTTCATAAACTTGTGCGTGCGATTATTGAGCTATTTTTGCGTTCTATTTTACTGTTCTTGTGAATTTCGAACTTTTATCATGGCTGACAAAACTGTGTTAAAATTAACCAAGGCTTGAGACTTCCTAAAAAGAAGGTTAGATAGACTCTTGATAGCAAGTAGTCCGGACAAACGGAGTTTTTTTGTAGATTTAAAAATGAAATTAGTCTAATTATCAATGATTTTGGTAAAAGGGCCGAAGAACTAAGGCAGTATTATACGAAGAAAGAATTAAACCCAGGAGAAACTGATCTAGAAGAACATATTTATTTAAGCAAAAAATTTGATGGGATGTTGACGCAATATAAGCAAGGTTAGAATATGGGAGCGGCGATTCATATCCATCCTGCAGTCATACTACACCTAGCAATAGAGTGGATTTGACAGGGTCAGTAGTACAAACCAAATTGAAATGTGCTGTATTGGCGGATAAAACGGCTGATAAGCTGGCGTTTAAGAAGTTTTTGGCGCAGTTTGAGAATTGGTACAGTGGTGTAAAGTTCAGCTCCTGTAAATTGCAAATTCTGAGGAGCTACTTCAGTGGTTACCTGTTCAAGTTATCGAGCATCTTTCTGTATCGGACGAAAATTATTTCGTGGCCTTAGATCTTTTGCGAAGTGAGTTCTTAGACATATGTTGACTCACTCACCAACTTTCTGTGCCTCATACAAGGAATGCAAAAATTATTTCTATAACAATAATAACAAAGCCGAAATTTACTATCCGAGATTAAATGGATAAAATGTTGAACTAGAACGAAAAATACTTTGCATACAAGCAAGATTATCCTTGCAAAGAAAAGGTGTTTGTGAAAGAAAATCTTGATGTGTTTTATGGGCGATATTATGGAGTTACTAGGCGAAAATCTTGCTTTGTTCGTTCTGCTGTGTAGCAGCGAACTGTAGCGATGGGCATAACATTATTATTATTATTATTATTATTGGGGGTTTTAGGTTTAAGTTGATTTTGCGTTGGTTATATTGACATTACGTTGGTTGCGTTGGTATTTCGTTGGTAGTTATCCCCTCGCTAAATGTTGATAGAAAATAAAGGTGGTGGAGAAGAACGAAGACGTCGTTAGGTTTTTGAATCAAGGTAAAACCTTGATTCAAAAACCTAACGACGTCTTCGTTCTTGGCAGCATGAAGTAAAGGGGTTCACACTGCGAGGTCTCGTAGTAAGGGAAGAAGGTAGGAAGTTGTTAGAGTGTATCATCTAATTTGTTTTTAACTAGGATCCCTCGGTCTAGAAGAATAGACCCGAGGGGTCCATAAACTAGATGGCTCTCCTCATAGTGTATGATGCTACTACTGCTATTCAGGAACAGACGAACAGACGTCCGTTCCCATTGGGGATTTCTGAGGGAGAGAGAGATTCGTAGGCTTTCTTCAATTTTTGGTGCTGCTAGGAAATATGGTTCAGGCTGAATCGGAGAAGTCATCCTGATTGGGTGAAAATGTTCGGCGACTCTAACGGTCAAATTAAATTACGCGCCAACCAGAAATTAGAAATTCAAGTTTCTTTCTGCTACAGAACTATAGTTGACCTGTTAGCTATACTGATATACTGCTTGCCTACTGCTGTGTTGCATTTTGACTTGTTATGTATTTTTTTAAAAAGTTTTTTCTCTCCAAGAAGGAATAATTGTTTGAATTTAAAACGACATTTCAAATTTTTCCCCAATTCATTTCATGAGATTTTTTTTCGGGAAAGTGAAGCAATAATTGATTAAGAAGAAAATCATTTGCTGATAAATGCTTTGGCGTGGTATGTTTTGGTTGTCGCTGCATGTATTTAAATTAATAATGCCATTTTGAGGTATTGGTTTGGGGCCATGGTGATTTTGTTGTTGAATATTTGGAAATCCCTAGTTACTCCAGGTAGGATACTGTAGAGTGGATGACAGGTGTACGGTCATAAGGAATCCAGGGTCACGGGATTTGTGACCAGGATCTTGGGAACCAAGATGTTGGTCTTGTGATGTTTTTAGTTTCCTCAGGGAATTGCAGAGGAACTTTTTTGATTGGGTATGTTATTGTGTTGTAATTTTGATGTATGCATGTTGGAAAGCTAACCGCGCCGAGAAAGAATAAAGAAATAATTCAGATAAGAACGAGAACAGAGTAATTGTCGCATGATTAAAAGGTCGCATGATTAAAAGGTCGTTTAATGATTGTTGTATTTTTGCTGTTGTTGTCCTTGAATATTATTTGTAAGATGTGGGCGAGGCGAGGGATGGAGGGGTACCTGAGGAAAACGTCCACAGGTAGACATTTTGAAAAATAAGGTGGGGAGGAGTGTGGCATATTGACCCTTGATCGAGCTGTCAATCAGAGACGCACCTGTTCAAATAAGCGGAAGCAGTCACAGAAGTTGTGAGCGTTATAAATTAATATATGCTGATGCAGTTGTCAGTTGGAGTCAGTGAGGGCCGAGTCAGAGCCAGCTGGCTGTCACTGAGAACGCCCATAGAAAATAGTAAGGAAGAGGTTTATATTGGAAATCATCAACGGGAAATTAGAAACAGAGGTCTACAACACACACACACTTTTTCAATCCGTTGCTTAAAAAGCAAACAACCCTATCGGGGACGGGGGATTGGAGTTTAAAAGAAAGGGACCAAACTCCAAAAATTAAGTAGAGATTTATTAAAAAATCTTCTACTCCGGGAAGTTTCTACAGTAGATGTTTGCTTTGCCTAGACGAAAAAAAGAACATCATCAGATCATCATTTGTCACTAATTAACAATTAAGTAAATTTTCAAATGCCGACATAAAGATAAATCAAAACTCACATGATAAAGGTTCAGAATGAATAAATTCAGAGGGATAACAATAGTAGAATGAAGATTATAATATCAGCATTATTGTGGATACAAATGATAATACGGTACGCAACGAAATAGCAGATGTAGATTAAGAGGTGATAGGGACGAAACGATCAATCACATAATAAGCGTATGCAGTAAATTAGCGCAAAAAGAGTTTAAGACTAGACACGACTGGGTTGGCAAGGTAATCTACTGGGAATTATGCAAGATGTTTAAATTCGACCATGCGAATAAATGGTATATGCATAATCTAGAATCCGTCCTAGAAAATGAGACGCACAAAATTCTTTGGAATTCTGAAATACAAACGGTTTATCTAATCTCTGCCAGAAGAACAAACCTCATGACTGTCCCAAAAAAAAAAAAGAACCTACCGAATTGTTATTCCGGTGGACTGAAGGAAAGCGAAAAGAAAGATAAGTACCTATACCTTGCTAGACAACTGAAAAAACTATGGAACAGGAAAGTGACGGAAAAACCACTTGTAATTGGTGCGCTCGGTACAATCACCAAAGGAATGGTACAGGTCTGGAGAACTTGGAAATAAGAGGACGGATGTAGATTATCCAAACTACAGCATTATTGAGATTGGCCAGAATACTAAGAAGAAATCGGGAGACTTAAGGAGACTTGCTGTCACTCAAACTCCAGTGAGAAACCATACGCTAATACTGGTGTGAAAAACCTTCAAACGAGTAAAAATAATTATGGTATATTATGGTATATGGTATAAGTTTTTCTAGTTTTTAAATATTTTATAAGTTTTCAATTTGTGTTATTAATTCAATTAATGTTATATCATTTGGAGACCATTAAGCTTAATGTTGAGTCACGTCCTATTAATAGAATTTATATTAAATGCAAATAAACAAATTATGGCAAGTATTCTATGATTAGTATTAAATAGTTATCTTGAGAAATTGGCATAAGTGTAAACGACCAATCCAACATAACTATTCTGAAATTGCAGATTAAATTGAAAGCTGCTTTATTTTCTAAGTCTGGGTATTTTAACACTATTGCAAGAAGAAAAAAAAATCAGCGTGATGTGTCATTTTTTTGTCTTATGATAAAATACGTACAAAATCAGATCATTATAATATGATTTATTTGGAAGCTTACAACAAATAAGTTGGATAATTTTTGTTGTGAGGTTTATTCGCTAATCAAAAATTGTTTATGTTTAAAATATAAGTTTTTATTGAAATTCTTTGTTTTTGTGCAAAGTGAACCACTGGGAATTGTGAAAATAGTTTAAATTTGATCATACGAACAAATGGTATATACACAGCCCGGAATACGACTTAGAAAATGAGACACACAGTTGGGTGGGGTTGAGATACAAACAGATCATCGAAACTCGCCCAGACGACCAGACGTAGTGATAGTAAAAAGAAAACGTGCCGATTAGTGGGCTTTGCTGTTCCGGCTGATCACAGGATAAAACTGAAGGAAAGTGAAAAGAGAGATAAATACCTTGACCTTGCAAGAGAACTGAAAAAAACTATTGAACATAAAGGTAACAGTGATACCAATTGTAATTAGTGTGCTCGGCACAATCACTAAATGACTACTACAGGGACTGAAGGACTTGGAAATAAGAGGACAAGTAGAGACCTTCCATACGACAGCAATGAGATCGGCCAAAATACTGAGAAGAGTCCTGGAGACTTGAAGAGACTTGCTGTCACTCAGACTCCAGCATGAAACCATCAGCTAACTCAAAGGAGTAAAATAATAACATATCGACAAAAAGAATAACCGAATTATGAACTAATTTATGCAGGATTGAAATTCGTTTGTGAGAAAATTTGAGGTTCCCTTAAAGAGCACTAATGAAAAAAAAACAAATCCTGGATGAGAAATTCGACTCGAAAAGCAGATAAGAAATCTATGAATTCAGGCAAAAATGATAAAACAAAGGATAAACGCTGAAACATATTGGGACAAAAAAGAAAAAGCAACAGAAGGAAAAATAACAATACAACTTGAGGAAATAAACCAGAAAGTACTGGCCAAAGAAAGAGGATTAAAATAATATCGACAAAGGGTAAAACAATACAGACAAAACAGGACATTCCAAAATAACGGAAAAAAAAAATTCTACCAACAAATTGAGGGAGATGACACGAAAATATAACAACAACCGGATGCAAGAGAAGCTGAACAAATCTGGAATAAAACATGGAAGCCAAGAGAACACAACAAAAAACACGAATGGATAAGTAACATGGTAAAAGATCTACAAGGACTCGAAGAAGGATCGAAAGCGGAAATACACATAGATTTACGCAGAACAACACTAAAATATATCAAATTGGAAAGCACTTGGCCATGATGGAATACATAGATTCTGGTTCAAGAAATTTACTATCACTCATGACAGACTAGCGCTGGAAATGAACAGATGTCTACAAGAAGCGCACGTACCCAAATGGATGACCAAAGGAAAAAACACATTGATCCAAAAAGACCCCCCTCAAAGGAACCGCCCCAAACAACTACAGATCTACAACGTGCCTACCTATGATATGGAAAATATTAACGGCACCAATAAATGAAGAGATTCATTACTCGCTAACAAGCTGCAGATCGTTCTCGTAGGAACAGAAATGATGCTGCAAAGGATCCAGAGGCACAAGAGAGTTACTCTTCATTGATTGGCACATCTTCAATGAAAGCAAAAGACGGAAAAATCTAGTTATGGCCAGGATTGTCAACAAAAAGGCATTTGATATGGTCTCGAAAATCTGGATAATAAACTGCCTCAAAATCACAAAATATCAGATGACGTCATAAACTTTATAGAGAAAACGATGAAAACCTGAAGAGTGGAATTGACAGCAGAAGAGAAAAGCTTAGCTGAAGCAAAGGTCTAAAGAGGTATATTCCAAGGAGATTGCACAATCACCATTACTATCTATAATTGCGATGATGCCACGAAACCACATACTCAAGAAATGCAAAGCCGGATACAAACTTAGTAAATCCTAGGAAAAATTTCATCACATAATGTACATGGACGATATCAAACTGTTTGCAAAAGATAAAAAAGAATTTAAGACTAATTCACGCAGTCAAAATATACAGACCGGTCATAGGGATGGGGTTTGGCATTAAAAATGCGCCATACTATTAATGAAAAGCGGCCAATGACGCCTGACAGACGGAATGGAACTACCAAACCAAGACAAAATTAGAACGCTCGGAGAAAAGGTGACCTACAAATACTTGCAGAAATTGGAAGCTGAAACCATCAAACAAGTGGAGATCAGAGAAAAAATTAAGAAAGAGTATCTCAGGAAAAACAGAAAGACAGAAACCTTATCAAAGGAATAAATAGCTGGAGTGTTCTCGTCGTAAGATAATCGGTACCATTCCTGAAGTGGACCAAAGAACTTAAAGAAATGAACCAGAGAAGAAGAAAACTAATGGCATTACATCCCAGAGATGACGTTGACAGACTGTGAGTCAAAAAAAGAAGGCAGAAGCGGACTCACCTACCGGCATTGAAGACAGCTTCGATGCATCAATACAACGACTTAAAGACTACATACAAAAGCGCAGAGAAAGATTGATTACAGCCACCAAAAACAATACTCACAACACGAGGACCAACAGAACGACAATAACCAGAAAACAAAAATGGGAAGAAAAAAAACAAGCGACATTTCACACGAGAAAACATGGACGTGGCTAAGAAAGAAAAAACCATAAGAGAAACTGAATCTCTTCAAATAGCAGCATAAAGCAACACCATAAGAACCAATCATATCAAAACAAGAACAGATAAGACGCAACAAAACAGCAAATGTAGGTTATATGGTGATAGAGACGAAACGATCAATCACATAATAAGCGAATGCAGCAAATTAGCACAGAAAGAGTATAAGTCTAGACACGACTGGGTGTGCAAGGTGATCCCCTGGGAGATGTGCAAGAAATTTAAATTTGACCATACGAACAAATGGTATATGCTCAACCCAGCATCTCTTGAAAATTACACACATAAACTCCTTTGGGACTTTGACGTACAGACGGATCACCTAATCTCCCCCTGAAGACCAGACCTAATCATAATAAAAAAAAAAAAAAAAAGAAAATTTGCAAAATTGTGGACTTTGCTGTCCCGGCTGACCACAGGATAAAACTGAAATAATGTGAAAAGAAGGATAAGTACCTCGACCTTGCTAAGGAATTGAAAATGTCCTGACCCGCCTAAAAACGTAAACAAATCGGATCACTCAAACCCTTAAGAACATTAAATCCGGCAACGACCGGAAAAGATGAAACCTTCCATAGCCCTGACCTGCCGTAACGGCTAAAAAAGGGAATAAGTAACGTTGAACAACATTAATAGAACCCATCTTTCAAAAGTAACTCTCTCAAAATAAAGTGGATTATCTTTCGAAGCCTATCCCAGGCTAAAGTAGGACTGTATTTCCACATCTATTTTTTATAGACGAACTTTCTGTTTACGCAGCCCTGTAGTGTGGCAGTTTTCCCATAAACAAGCCTCCTTTGATAGTTCAAACCGGCTCACTCTTCCCAGCGTATCCCGAAGTCCGTTCTGGACTTTGGTTCAGAGCGAGGCTCCCAAAAGGAATAATGGCAGACTTGAGGCTGTAAGGCTCCCAGTTTCCACTGGGCTACCTCCGGTTGGGCGAGCTGCAACATTGACACCTTTGTACCCGATGTATAGCACTAGACCTTGCTGTCTAGTTTAAGATATAATCTGGCATCTGTGCCCGAACCCACATTTGGGTTCGTGAAACTACTTAGCTCATTAAACCCACATTGCACTTAGTTGGTCAATGAGCAGCACAGGCCAGCAGGGTTCAAGCCTCGGCTCGTACCCGACCTCCCTCTCCCCTAAATTCCCACTATAATCGGCCGTTGGGTCATTGACCTTATGTCAAGCCTTGTCTGGTGGGAGACATTGGCTACATTGTGCGGTTCAGTCAGGTGTGTCTCATCACTGGATATACCACTGGCCTCAGTTGGGCGTCCCCCAGGCTTAAACCCTCCTCAGAGGGGTTAGGTTTAGCGCCTGGCGCCTGAGGCGCTCCAAAAAGGAGAATGCCGACTGGGACCGATGCATTTTTGGGACTGCTGGGCGCTACGACCGGACCGGACCCTGCGACCGGACCCACCTTAAAAACGGTTTTGTGCCACACTCGTACGCTGGTGGGGCGTATGACAAATATCGGCGCGCTCGCTACATTGTATCGTTCGGTCGGGTGTGTCTCATCACTGGATATACCACTGGCCTCTGGGGGCCGTCCCCCAGGCTTAAACCCTCCTCGAAGGGGTTAGGTTTATAGCCTGGCGCCTGAGGCGCCCTGAAAAGGGGAATGCCGACGGGACCCGAGCCATTTTTAGGACTACCGGACGCGTCTGGGCTACGGCCCTGCGACCAGACCCACCTTAAAAACGGCCTTGTGCCATACTTGTACGCTGGTAGGATCAAGTGCCATTTTTTGAGTCTTTGGTATGACTCGACCTGTAATTGAACCCAGGTATCCCGAGTCATTGGCGAACACTCTAACCATCATGCCAATGTCCGGTTCAGAGTTAAGAGTGCGAGTAATGACAGCCAAAAGAACAATGTAGGCGAGATAACAGTATAAAAAAATGACAATTTATTTGTCGAGGTTATAAAAACAGATGTAAGTAGTTGTTGGTATAGTCAGCGAGATTGGTCGATATCAATAGCTGAAATGGTCGTCATTGGTAGACAGACAGCTAGATGATCGATGTGAGTTGATGGTATTGGTCGTCGTCGTAATAGGTGAGTCATCGTTGTTGGTGTACCAAGACGAGTGTGCCTTAGCTCTGCTAAGTCACTAGAACTATCAGGGAACCGACCGCTAAGGTTGTTGTACCTTAGCGCTACGCAGCCAAACGGACAGGGGGCCGATGACTAAGCCAAACGGACAGCCAAACGGACAGGGGGCCGATGACTAAGGCTTAACCGTGCCTTTGCTCTGCAAACGAATCGGGAGCCGATGGCTAAGGCTTAGCCATGCCTTAGGTCTGCGAAGCTGAGCGAACGAACCGTGAACGGTGACTAAGGCTTGACCGTACCATAGCTCCGCACAATCAACCAAACGGACCGTGAAGCCGTGGCTAAGATTTGTCGTATCTTAGTGCTGCGCAGACCGGGAACCGATAGCTAAGGCTAACCGTGCCTTAGCGCTGCGCGACCGAGCGAACGAACGGACTGGGAAACTGACCCAAACACTTAAGACCGGGTGGTCTTAGAGTCCTCTACGTATTTGCCTCCTGGCAGTCTGCTTCGACGCGTTCGTAAGAACCGTCAGAGATACTCCAACCCAAAGAAGGCGACTTCTAGTGACCCTTAAAAGGACCTTTTGGCATATCTATGTTGAAGTAAGACAAATGCTACCACGAGATGTAGGATTGCACCTTCAAGAGCTTCGCGACGGAAAAACGAGCGTGCCGATATTCGTCATACCAGCGTACGAGTGTGGCACAAAGCGGTTTTTTAGATGGGTCCAGTCGCTGAGCCGTAGCCCAGACGCATCCGGCAGTCCCAAAAATGCCTCGAGTTCCGTCGGCATTCCCCTTTATGGAACGCCTCATGCGCCATGCGATAAACCTAACCCCTCCGAGGAGGGTTAAAGCCTGGGGGACGACTCCAGAGGCCAGAGGTAAGTCCAGTGAAGATAAACGCCCGACCAGATCCGTCCGGCACACAACGCGGCCGGCCAAAATGTGACTCAAACACTGGAGTCATGCTACTCAGGAAAACGAGCATGCCGATATTTGTCATACCAGCGGAAGAGTGTGGCACAAGATCGTTTTTAGGTGGGTCCGGTCGCAGTTTATTTCCCCAAAAATGAAAAATACAATATTTAACAATTTTTTAGGTGAACACGAGGCCCAAGGTTTTTTAGGGGAGAGGGGAGAAGAAGAAAAGACTTTGTTGTTCTGGGGGCCCTAGCTAGCCTCTTTCACGACCAGTCACACTATAATTTATTCTCATTCATCTCTGATGCGCAACAATCACCAGTACGATAATAACTCTATGAAACTTACTTAAAAACCCGGTGAAATGAAATGGTGTATATACAATGGAGAAACATGATGGGGAAGGGAAGAAAAATTCAAGGAGGAAATTTTAGTAAAATAAAAAATAAATAACTGAAACCCCATTGGTTTCCCTCCTCCCCCCCCCGTCTATGATATGGAGAGACGACTGTTTTCCAGTGTCTGGTCGGGAGCCGAAAACAAGCCGAGCTGTCTCTAGTGGGGATGGGGGGAAAAATTAAGGGGAAAAAAGAAAAGGAGGGAAGTGAGGAAAGGACAACATGAATTACAGAAAATGTGGTTTCAAGATCCTCAGAAAGCGGGGAGTGGGGAGTAGGTTAGGAGAACAAGAATGTAGGATTGGGGAGGATCTTGATAATTAAATACAAAGTGATAAGGCCAATGACATACCTTATAAAACTAGCTAGGGGGTCAAGTGGGTATCAAAAGGATCTATTTACCCTGGGTGGGGTCCCGAAGGACCTGGACTATCGTCACCATGCGCAGGAAGAGGAGGGAAGCATGATTCCAACATTGTCCCTTTTCGTGCGACCAGGCTCGCTGCATACACCCACCTTTTGTTGATTGTTATGCGGTCCAAGCGTTTTCTATCGTATCTTATCTTGACCCTAAGCGCGCCGTTTATCTTTCCCAAAATGAAATGAGCGCACAATATTAGCCACTGCCACCCACCAGACAGGACTTGACACAAGGTCAATGACCCGAAGGTCGATTATAGTGGGGGTTTAGGGGAGGGTAAGGTCGAGCACGAGCCGAAGTTCGAAACCTGCTAGACTATGATGCAGCTCGTCCACCCTAAGGTGGCCCAGCCGTAACCGGGGATCTTACGGCCTCAAGTCTGCCTTTGTAGCGAGCGCGCTGGATCAAGGGTAAAGTGGAGCAATCCCGCGAAAGGAGTAGCGCCCTCCCCTAAATCTTGGTGTAGCTATCGAAAAGGTGGCCTTCGGTCACCCTCGACTACGGTCGCCAACTTTACTTTCTTAACTCTAAAATAATTTGCGGGGTCGACGTGCAACAAAAAAACGTGCAACAAAAAAACTATGGAACATGAAAGTGACAATTATACCAATTGTGATTGATGCTTTTGGCACAGTTACAAAAGGATTATTAAAGGGACTGGAGGACTCGGAAGTTGGCGGACGAGTGGAGGCCATCCAAACGACAGCATTATTGAAAACGGCTAGAATACTGAGAAGAGTCCTGGAGACTCGAGGAGATTTGCTGTCACTCAAACACCAGTGAAAGACCATCAAATAACACTGGTGTGAAAAACTCTGAAAGAGTTTTACATTAATGATAATAAATTGGCTAAAAGTGTAATCGTAGTTTTAGTAAATTATTTTGATTATTAGGAATATAATCATCAATGATTAATTATTATAATAAAAGTAAAGATTTCAAAGGTAATTAAATCGGCAGTATTCAGAAATAAATATAAAAAAGATACATCAACATTTTTATATATCTATTTAATCAAAGAAATCTCATTAATTAATTAAATTTCAACCTTAAATAGAAATCAGAAAAAATAAATAAAAAATCCTTTTAAGAAAAAGAAAAGTTTGATATTGATAATAGTATTAATCCCCAAGCTTTACTTGACAAATAAATGAATATTTAACTAAATAGACGGATCTTTTCTTAAAATAGGATAGGTTAAAAGAGGGGAAATTATAAGAAAATTATAAAAATTTTGTTGATAAATAAGGATACATGACGCCAAAATGGACTTTACACACTAGGTTGACGTCAGCCACTAACCCATTTCCTTCTGATCTTTTGTTCTCCTCTAAAATGTTCTTTTTGTTTTTTGTTTTCGTTGTTTTTGTTTTTTGTTTGTTTGTTTTTTGTTTTGTTTTTTTCGTTGTGCTTGTTTTGTTCTTGTTCTTGTTCAACGAGTATTGTTGTAACCTCCTCCTACCATAATGTGACGTCTATCAAAAGAAGTTGGTTGCTTTTATCAGTGGCCATCTGAAATAAATTTATAATAGCCAAACGACGGTCTGTAGACTTTTTCTTCCAATTATATTCTATAAATTTGCTCTGGATGATATTTATATACTTATGTACATTAATAATCATACACTGAGCACTTCTGGAAAATTATAAGAATTTTCTTATATATTCATGTAAACGTGGAAAGGAAAAAAAGAAAGGAAAAAAATCAAAAAACTTTAAATGGAAAATATCTCTGCTCAATCTGAATATAAATCCACCGGATTTTGATTTCATTAAATGGACTTTGGGTAAACAAAAATCCTAAAACAAACTCATTTTAAAACCTAAAAATAAGAAAAACAATTTATCTGTCTGTAAAAACTTACATTTTTTTTACATTAAACTTTATATCTCTACAAATTCATTTCATTGTTACTTGTTTGTGTGATTTTTTTATTGTTTTACATGTCTAAGGATTCTTATACTCTAATTTGTTCTTTTAAATAAATGTTGGCTGGCTAAATAAATAAATTATTAAATAAATTATTAAATAAATTTTAAATAAATTATTAGATGACTAAATTTAAAATAAGTGTATTTTTAGTTAAGAATTACGAAATAAAAATGATAACCAACCATCCGCTACAAATCCTTAAATTATATATATATATATATATATATATATATATATATATATATAATTTAAGGATTTGTAGCGGATGGTTGGTTATCATTTTTATTTCGTAATTCTTACGTAATTTCGTAATTTCGTAATTCTTACGTAATTTCGTAATTCTTACGTAATTTCGTAATTCTTACGTAATTTCGTAATTCTTACATAATTTCGTAATTTCGTAATTCTTACGTAATTTCGTAATTCCGTAATTTCTTACGTAATTTCGTAATTTCGTAATATATATATATATATATATATATATATATATATATATATTATATATTATATATATATATTATATATATATATTATATGGCCCGGGAGACCTGGGTTCAATCCCAGGTCGAGTCATACCAAAGACTTTAAAAATGGAACTTGATACCACCTTGCTTAACACTCAGCATTATAAGGTACGGTTCAAGGGTAAAGTGGAGCAATCCAGGGAATGGAGTAGCGCCCTCCCCTACACCTTGGTGTAGTAGCTATCGAAAAGGGAGCCTTCGGGTCACCCTCGACTATGGTCGCTAACTTTACTTTTAATATATATATATCACTGGCTAATACTAGGTTTGGGAAAAGTGCGTTTCAAATTAGCCGTGACTTGACTGTCCTATTTGTCTGCTTTTCTCGATGTTTGCCGCAGTGCAGTTTTATTTCAAGTTAAGTTTCATGGAAGGAGCGCTTTTCAAACTAGCAGTGACTGATTGTCTGGTTTATTTGTTTATGTAGATATTTGTAATTGTCAAAGTTTTATTTAAAGACCAGGTGTTTAAGCTTTACATTGAATCCAAATAGCACGTTATATTTTCAGACTTTTTATCCATTTGCATTCTTTTTTTTAATTATTGATAGACATAAACTGTTAATATATATTTTAAGATTATTTCCATGTTTATGAATTTTGCATCTCTGTTAAAGTTTTTACTGTTTGAGCGGAAGTATTGTTCCACTAATATTAGATTGTTGTGATACGTAGATTTGATTATGTATTATTTAATCTAAAATAAATAAAATTGCCATATTGATTGTGGCAGCATGTGCAATCCATTTTTGCTTCTGCAGTTTGATTCGTAGTAGATTTTTAAAATCATTTTAGTTGTGAAACGAGTGAACAGGTTGGTTTATTTGAAATGTTTTGCAGCATAGGTTGTTCTTGATATTACATAGTTGGCAAAAATTCGTGGATTTTATAGTGGGCTTCCCATGGATTTTCTTTATTATTATTTCCCCGGGGTTATTTGATCAATGTTAGGTTAGTATGTCTGGTTCAGAAAAATATCTTCGAAGTTGAAGTTTACTTTCAGAATACCCTAATGATTCTTCGATATTTGACTTAGTTGTGAAAAAATGTTTTTCAGTGTTGTTACGAGGGTGTTGCCAACCCTACAAACAATTAGAAATGAGTGAAGTGACTGTAACAGCCACTGATCTATTTCCTTTCGCGAATCAATGCTCCCGCCAAGCGATTCGGCCACTAATTGACCAATCCAGGCAGAGCGCATTGATTCCTTCTTCCTCTCAAGAACTATTTTTCTAGTCCCTTTTGGGTAGTCGACGGACAGAGAGCCATTAGCCTGCCGCACGGCACACTCTCCACAAGATTTATGTAACAACCGTGCCTATTTTATCACAGACTCTAGGTCTCAAGCACGTTGTTTGGTTGACACAGGAGTAGCTTGCAGTATCTGGACACTGAAAACTCCTCACTGAGAAGCCGCCAGTGTCGCCAATCACACTGCAAGCGGTAAATCATTCCGCTATTCCCACGTACGGTCAAATTTAGCATTCTCTGGACTTGGAATTACGGAGAGACTTTACATGGGTTTTTACTGTAGCTGATTTACCATACCCCATTCTAGGCTCGGACTTTCTGCACCACTTCAACCTCTTGGTGGACATGCGCAAACGACGACTTATTGACGGCAATACGGAACTTTCCGTCACAGGATTTAAGGCAAATACCTCACCCATCAGCCCATTGTTGCCATCGACGACCCATACCAGATATTACTACGCTCTTACCCAGAGTTAACGAACTTGAATTTTGTTATGAGCAAGTCAACTGACTCAACAACACACCACATTGAGACCACAGGTGCTCCGGTGTTCTCACGCCCTCGCCGCCTCCCTGCTGATAAACTAAAGGCGGTGAAGGTAGAATTTAACCATATGCTGCAGCTGGGAATTATACGCCCCTCGTCCAGTCCATGGGCTTCCCCTTTGCATATGGTTCCAAAGCGCTCTGGAGATTGGCGTCTGACTGGGGACTATCGACGACTAAATGCCATTACAGTACCTGATCGTTACCGAATCCCACATATACAGGACTTCGCTTCATCTCTTTATGGTTGTAAGACCTTCTCCAAACTAGACCTCGTTAAGGGTTACCATCAGATACCAGTGAACCCAGCCGACATACCAAAAACTGCTGTAACAACTCTATTTGGAGCGTTTGAATTCTTAACTATGCCTTTCGGTTTGCGAAACGCGGCTAGTACCTTCCAACGCTTCATGGACGAAGTAGTGCGTGATTTGGACTTCGTCTATAATTATATAGATGATATCCTTGTTGCAAGTGCCTCACCTGAGGAACATGTTACTCACCTCCGCCTACTATTCGAACGGTTTCAGAAGTACCAGGTGAGAATTAACCCCGGTAAATGTGTTTTCGGTGCTTCGTCGCTAACTTTCTTGGGACACATTATCAGGCCTGAAAGGATATCTCCCTTACCTGAAAAGGTGAAGGCTCTACAAGACCTTCAACCACCCACTTCACTTCGCCAACTAAGGCACTTCCTCGGTCTGCTTAACTATTACAGACGTTTCATCCCACACTGTGCGGGTCTCCTTTCTCCTCGGTCTGACCTGTTTTTGACAACCTACATCATTTGGCACATCCCGAACCCAAAACCACAGTGAAGCTGATTTCAGCTAGATTTTTCTAGCCAAATATGAGGCGTGATATCACTGCCTAGACACGTTCTTGCGTATCCTACCAAAAGTCAAAGGTGCACTAATATATCCGTGCACCACTTAGAACATTCAGCACCCCAGACGCTTGGTTCAGCCATATCCATATTGATCTGGTTGGACCATGGCCGGTCAGTCAGGGATTTACCTACCTCCTGACCTGTATAGACCGTTTCATACGGTGGCCTGAAGGTATTCCCCTAAAGGACATTTCAGCTGAATCCGTAGCGCAAGCCTTTATACCAGGCTTGATAACGCGTCACGGAGTTCCAACAACAATTACCACTGACCGTGGCAGACAGTTTGAACCCCACCTATTCCAGGAATTTCCAGAATTTTAGGGATCAATCGTATACGAACAATGAGTTATCACCCTGCTTCTAACGGGATGATAGAACCCTTCTATCGCCAATTGAAGGCAGCATTGCGCGCCTATTCTGACCAACAGCGATGGAGCGAATGTGTACCTATTGTCCTTCTTGGCTCCTGCAGAACTTGTCTATGGAGAACCTCTATCGTTACCAGGTCAGATGCTGAATCCGATAGATTTAACGGAAACAGATCCAGCTGTGTATATAACCAGATTGCGAGCTTATTTTGGTAAGCTCCCACCTATGCACCCTAGGGAACAAACCATCAAATCATCGGCTCCAAAAGATATTTTCTGGCGGACTCACGTTTTTCTGAGAAAAGACGCTGTCAAAGCCCCTCTTACTTCACCTTACTCTGGCCTTTACCGCGGGACAAATTTTTCACCCTTGACATTAGTGGCAAAAAAGAAACTGTATCTATTGACAGGGTGAAAAGAGCCTTTCTTAACACAAACACACAAGAGCTACATATCCCCCCTACTTGCACACATAAACATACCCTTACACCTGTAGAAGGAAATACAACGCCAAAAGACGTTGTGGTCGACGATTACATTGGCCAAAAAAACTCTGTAAAACTGTTTATGTATAAAATGTACCCTTCTTTGTTTTACGGCTGCTATCTTTTTCTCTGTCAGCTTTCCGCCTAAACTGGGGGTGATGTAGCAGCCACAGATCTATTTCCTTTCGCGAATCAATGCTCCCGCCAAGCGATTTGGCCACTAATTGACCAAACCAGGCAGAGCGCATTGATTCCTTCTTCCTCTCAAGAACTATTTTTCTAGTCCCTTTTGGGTAGTGAGTCGACGGACAGAGAGCCATTAACCAGCAGCCCAAACAGACCTCTCTCACATCCACTGCTACTGATTCTACTCGAAACCCAATCGCTGAAGAACACGCAGCTGCTAGCTTCACACACGCTTCCTACAAACCAAGGACCAACATTCTAACCAGTGACACCAAAAGGGACACTTTCTCACTCTCACTCCTTTACGCCTGCTACGATTATAAACCTTTCTTTGTTGTGTTATTTAAAAGAAGTTTTGTTATTCATTTGTGTTGCCAAATAATTTATAGTGTTAGAGAAACTAACCATTTCCCAAAACACTAAATGACATTGGAAAGGCAAGGATAACAAAAAGAGATATTAGGTCATAACAAAATTGCCAGATTTATTATTTCGAGATAAATTTGATAACATTAATAAATTTAAAGTAGTTTCGACGCTCTCTGCCTGTAGAGCTGTAAATTCGTCGTCATTGATGTCGCTCCGGACGGTAGTTGATTTAAGCAGCAGTAGAAGTAAGACAAGTGCTCTGATAAGGACAGAAGTAGTGGCAAGACAAGTGCCCTGAAAAAGACAGTTAAAAATAGCCGGATGGCTGAGTGCACAGTGTTTCGCAAGGAAAACCGAGGTGGTGGCGTCTAGTTGTCTGGAGCTCGGGATGTTGTACCAATGAAAGGAACAAACAGATCCATAGTCTCGGAAATAGTCTTCGGTTTGTGAAGAAAAATCCAATTCGATAACGACATTGGTGATCATGAAACCAAAGATTCGTTTTCGGTTTTTCGTGAAAAATTCCGTTGGCTGACGACATTGGTGATTGTGATGTACTCATACCAAAGATCTTAACTTGAGTAGCTAGTAGCGACGATAAGGGGAATGTGATTCATTTTCACTTTTGTTCATTGGTTTGTTTAATCAAACGTATTGTTGCAAGGAAAGGACAAAACACAGAGTTGCAAATCAAACAAAGAAGACAAGTGAAAAATTCAACAATTATATTAACAAACAAGAAACAAAAACTTCAAACAATTGTGTTCGTGAATATAAGAATGTCTGTTAAATTGAAAAGGAAATGTTCGTAGTTGTATTGATAGGAACGAGTTATTTTAGAAAATTTGATGTGTGATGAATGATAGTGAAAATCGAGAAATAAAATGTTCTAATATTTGTGTTGGTAGGGGTGAATCACAGACTTACCTGGTCAACCAAAGTTTACGTCGACATGGAAGGAGAAACGTCGGCGTTGAAAAAGTGGAATGTAGATGTGGTGGGGATTCTCAGGTCATGCGGCTTCCATCAAAGGCCACAGTAAGATGAGTTTATGTGATGTTGGATGTTGCAGACGTCGCGGTCGATGTTCTTTCTCGAGGTTTCGAAGCCGGCTGCCTTTTTGAACTTTCGTTGACCATTTTATTGCCGCGTTTGGGTTGAATCAGCTCCAAAAATATTGGAGGATAGAGTTGCTAATTGGGTGAAAGAAAAAAAAAGGATCTTTTAAATTGTAAATATATAGTTACATTTCAACCGGATGAATGCACGGAGCCTACCTGCGTAGTGACGCGTTTTATTAATTTTGGTTTCGGCCATCGTCTATACAACATCCGGCCTTTGAAATGTCCGTTTGTGGTGTTTTATTTGTTTATTTATTTATTTATCTATTTATTTTGCTTGTGAGTTAGTTTGAAATGTATTAGTAAATCAGAAGGGATTTCTGTATACAACAGGTTTCAGGTGTCTAGCTAAGAGGTGTAAATAAATTTGACTATCAGGTTTTCAATTAACGTATGGGATTATTTCTGTGCTGAGAATTACAGATATTGCTTTGTCTTTTTAATTCGTTGTCGTCAATGCAGATTCTAGAGTAGAGAAGACTGCCTTTGAGATGTTTAGGGTGAAAAGATGCGTAATGGAGATAGTTGTTGGCGCTGGTGGGTTTTGTGTTTGATGTTGTTTGTAGGCGTCTGTTCTTATGCAAGAGTGTCTAAAAATGCCTTTAAATGTATTCATTTTTCGTGGTCAAATATATATAAGCATCTGATCTCTCCGTAAATCATCCAGCTGTTTTGAACATCGAGAATCCATTGTGTTGTTTTAATGTAATTTGGCTTTTGCGCATACACGAGCGGATATTCTCCTACAATGTTACTTAGTCAGTACCAAGACACTATCAAGTAAGCTTGTGACTGAGAAATCACAGGGAAGTCTGTCCCAATTCTGTTAACCATGACCAGGTACAAGTGTTAAGTTATGGAAAATATTCCTTGTTAGCCTAAACTGCTGATAGGACTGAACCTGCAATCTCCTAATGATTTCAGTCAGAAACATCTTCCACAGTGGTTCAAAGGGTTCAATTTGAGATTCTGTCTGGACTCCAGAGTTCGACATGAAACACCTGAAGAAGGCCGAAAGACATTGTGATTATGAGAATAAAGATGTGGTCAGTAGTCCGAATACTCAAAGTAATATTTTCTTCTTTTTTTTTTTTTTTTCTTATTTAATTGTCCAGCCAAACAGTGTTATTCTACTGATGGTTAAAGGGGCATAACTTTTTTCACCGGTGGTTCGTAACACGGTCGCATTTTCACTAAAATAATAATGCTTTTTGCTTAGTATTTTTTGAAAAGTTGAAATTACTTTCTGATTTATTTATACTGGTATATTTTCTCAGCTTTCTTATCAATAAGAAATAATAATTAATAAATTATGATAATTATAGTTGCTAAATATCTGCACGTGAGTAGCAATTCAAGTCATTTTAGTAACAGTAATTTCAATCAATTTAGCACGAGTCTAGCTGAAGCTACCTGCTTACCAGACCTATTATCGGGATACCTTTGATTCTGGCGCAAAAATAAAGAAGTGAGATTATTTGGAATCAATGCTAACCGGGTGTTAAGTCAATGTTTTGTGAGAAAATTTTAAAAATGCATGTGGTTGAACAGAAAAGCATAGACAAGAAAAGCATGAATAAAGTAGGTAAGAAAAGTGTGGATAATTTCGCTGACGTAATTTTTTTTTTTTTTTTTTTTTTGTGAGGACACTAGAGACCCTAATATGAATGCGGCAAGAGAATTAATTCTAAGATTAATCGCGAAATTTTGTTTTGGTTGCAGGTCTTTGCCGGATTAGCTGTTAGTTAGCGTCGTAAATTATTTAAAATTATGACCTTCAAATATTCTTCAGAATGAGAAATTATTTAAAGATCTTGTGAACATTTTTTCTTTTTTGCTTATTAGTAAAATATTTGCTTATTGGTAAAAAAAAAAAAGGTTTATCAACAATTAGTAAAATGTGACCATATCAAATAAATAAATCTATGAACTATCAAAATAAGAAATAATATAATTTAAAGCTGTCTCATTATCTCAAGATCCTTCAAAATACTAGTTGCAGATAATCGGATCTTAAATTTGGTTCTTTTGTATATGGTTAAAATCCAGTACTGGGACTGTGAGAGTTGCTTCCCTTGTGTTTGTGTGTTATGACCGAGCGCCACCTTGAATAAATATGTTTTTATACCCTATCCGCTTTGTCTGTTTAAATATACAATTATAATACTGGAGACGAAGATTGAAAATGAACTTTTATGTCCAAGATGTACAATAAGGTGCCAGGAGCGAACTCTAAAAGAAAACAAAGTATAATAGCAGAAAACAAGTAAGAAAATCGTGATAACTTTTTTGTAGCGGTCGATAACGTAGCGACTTGGAAAGTTCGCTGCTTTGGTTTTTGTTTTGTTTTTTGTTTTTTTAATTGTTTGTATTTTAAAGTGTATGGGATACAAATTTCTTCTAGTCTTAAAATAAGCAATAAAAACATACTTAAGAACATTCTAGAAATTTAGGATCAAACCAGCATTAGCATTTAAATTACATTTTTATATTTTTCAACCAATCAGCTAAAAACATGGAATAGAACATTCTAGAAAATTAGGATCGGAAGTGAACTAACAGAAATATTTAGACTCGAAAATAAAATAGTAAAATACAGATCTGATTGGTCAATAAATGCCTACGCGCAAAAATTTTAGGACGATTCTTTGATCCACCTGTAGGATATAAATAACACAGAGTTAGGAAGCCAGACACACAAGACACAAGCTTACACACAAACGAAGACACAGACGAACACAAGCCACTAAGCCAGTAGCCGATATTATGTCCAACCAATTCCTTTCCTTCCTCAACTAAAGTTCATGACCTCTTTTCAAATGGCCGAGAATTATATTCAAAAGGAAAACCCGACAAACTTTCTTTCATCAACGAGACACGCTGTCGCCAAAATCATAAAACCCGCTATAAACTTAATGTAAGAACGACTTATTTACGGACTTCGTTAACATGAACATACACACATCTTTAAACGAATTTATTTTCCTTTTGTCAAACTTTATTTTCCAAAAGGCCATTTACACATATATTTTATTTGTTTTCATATTCTGTTATATGCATAATAAATTGTTTGTTGTTTAATGTTCGTTGTGTTCTATTCCATTTCTTTCACGCGATTGTAAAGTTTTGTGTTGAATTTGTGGTGGAAATAATTTAGAGAGCAATCTACTGAAATAACCAAATTACATACCCCCTCCCCACAAGTGTTTTCCTCGGTGAAGCAAAAGGTAGAAATGGCCACGTATGGTAGCATAGTGGAATATACAGGGTCCAAAGAGTGGTCCCAGTACATGGAAAGATTGGAATTCTTTTTCCCTGCAAATGACATAGATAATACGCTGGATAATGCTGGGAGACAGAAAGCAATTCTACTGAGTGTTATCGGAAGTAAAAGTTACGGACTAGTTCGGAATTTGTTAGTCCCAAAGAAAGCAGCAGATGCAAGTTATCAAGAAATAGTTGGAGTTTAAAAAAAGCATTTCTAATCAAAACCGTCTGAGATTGTCCAGCACTATAAATTTTATTCATGCGTTAGGAAAACAGAGGAGACTGTATCGAACTTCGCTGCGGATTTGAAAGGTTTATCCGAGAAATGTAATTACGGTACCACTTTAGGGACAATGCTACGAGCAAGAATTGTGTGAGGCATAAACGACAAATTTTATCGGTAAATTTCATCGGTAAATGGATTTATTGAATGGAGCGCCAACATTTTGGATTATCCAAGGCCTATTTTGTACTGTCTTTTTTTACTGCTAGTTAGCTTTTGTGTTCGGTGAAACCTGTGTGTGACAGAGGATTGTACTGTGATGAAATGAGTATTATTGTTTAGCTGGAAATGTTGTTAGCGAGGATAGGTTGTAAGGTTCAGTGAGGAAGATGGTGTAACGTATGTGTGTTTACGTTGTGTTGTTTCCTAGCTGAGAGTTGTTAGTCCCCTCGCTAAGTTTGTAGGGAATTGAAAGGTACTATTTACCAACCCCTCCGCTCGGGCAGGATATGACACAAGGTCAATTTTTAAGCGGAGTTTAACAGGTTTGAATTCGGAGTTTTTCCTTCTCCTAGACTATTTGCCTAACCAAGGCTGAAGAACCTAGTCTGTCCTACTATTTACCCATAGCTGGAGGGAGAATAATTGGATTCATACCTTTCCCAAGGGTATTAGTGCTATGTGAAATGAATTGAGGGAATTGAAAGGTGGTTGAAGATGAAGTAAGATGGCGAAGGTCGAAAGGTGTTTTCATGAATAGGTTTTTTTTTTTGTTTCGCAATTCAGAAGGTGCCATGCGGGGTCACCAATTTGTAGCGTTTCGGGA
Source organism: Sepioteuthis lessoniana (assembly GCA_963585895.1). Taxonomy (NCBI): domain Eukaryota; kingdom Metazoa; phylum Mollusca; class Cephalopoda; order Myopsida; family Loliginidae; genus Sepioteuthis; species Sepioteuthis lessoniana. Next base: position 75,778,578 of record OY757907.1, read on the forward strand.
AATTGTTAATTTCTCTAACACTAAATTTATTTTAGGCAACACAAATGAATGACGAAACTTTTCTTTAACAACACAACAAAGAAAGTTTTTATTTGCAGCATGGAATATGGTTTGCTTTTGGTGCTGCAAGACTCGTGGAGTTTAGGCTTGTTAGTGTTGGAGACGAAATGGCGTAGCGGGATGTTGATATGGCAGCGTGTGTTGCAGAACGTGTGAGGGATTGTGTTTAGAGTAACCGTGTAGTTTTGTATCTGGTATTTGGGGGAGAGTCTGCGTTGTCTCCATGTGTGGACCAGAGGTGAAAAGGGAACTAGTGTCGAGAGCGGAGTTACGCTCAGATCGACATAGCCAATTTTTGGGGTGACACAAAGTTGGGCCTGTGCGAGGCATGTTGTATGTTTCTAATTTATGTTCAACTGGGATTCCTCGTAGGAAATCCATAAATTAGATGGTTCCCTCGTTGAGTGTCCATATTGTTGCTGCTGCTGTTAGAGCTGCAGTGAGATATCCACACTGGGCGGCTTGTCTAGCTAACAAGCATCGCTAAGTAGGGACGGCCAGAGGAACGTCTGTTCTGGTCACTGTCTCAAGCCAAAGAGACTGGGTTTGGCCGCTCACCCGTTTTGCTAGCCGGAAATGAAGGTCCGGGCTGAATAGCATAAGTAATCCTGATTGGGTGAAATTAAGTGTCGAATTAAATTGCGCGCCAAACCAAAATACGAGATTTTCCTCTTCTCTACAGGATCTTTGATCTGATTGGCTGGAGTCTCTGGTGGGGGTGCTGAAATCAACCGTCGTCAGTTGAAAACAGGAGGCCTTAGAATTAGGCTGCGTTTTTTCTCCACAACTCAAATGGAGTTGAGAAATAATAATTAAGTCCACTTGAATGATTTCGTGTTTCATTCAGAATTCCAGAAGGGAATTCAAAGAAGGCTTGAAAGCCAAAAAGAAAGAAAAGAAATGAGAAGAATTTAAATCCACCTGAAGGATTTTGTATTACATTCAGAATTCGTTTTTTTTTCGGTTTCTACAACAAATTTTAGAGGAATTGTTTCTCTGAGAAAAAGAACTAACGACTTCAGTCAACTCCAAGAACTACACAAGTCTCAGATGCCATTACTTGCTCTATCGAGAGAGAAGATGACCAACAAGGAAAAAAGAAAAAGAAGAAAAAAGAACATTATTAGAGACTTTGTCTCGCAGAAGAAAGAAAGACAAAAAAGAAAAGAAAAAAAAAGGATACTTTTAGGGACTTGGTCTCTAAGAAAAAGAAGAAAAGATGCACGTGTGAACCCTTGTTTATCTGTTTTGTGAGTGTAGCAGTGGGTGAAAGATTTTTATAATTTTTTAAATTTCGTTTTTTTATTCATAAGTTACTTATCATATTTGCATTGGGACATATGCAACTAATTGGAGTGACCTTTTTAGCGTTAGGTTTTTGCGTTGTGAAATTGTTATTGTTAACGAGGAATGGTTGTGACGTGTTTGTGTTTAGTTACTTCCTCGCTAGGTTGTGAGGTCCCTCGCTAAAGCTTGTTGGGTAATAAAAGGAAGATGACGAAATTGAGTTATGAGAAATTGAGAAGGTTGAGGTGGCAGTGCGTGTCGTCGGACGTGTGAGGGATGGAACTTTAGAGTCACCGTGTAGTTTCGTGTGTCTGGTATTTTGGGGGAGGAGAGTATGCGTCGTGTCCATTAAAGTGGCCCAGAGGTGAATTGAGAGCTAGGTGTCGAGAGCGGAAGAAGAGCATCGCGTTGACATAGCCAATTTTGGGGTGACATAAAGTTGTGCCTGTGCGAGGCATGGAATGTATCTAATTTATATTCAACTGGGATTCCTTGCAAGGAATCCATAAATTAGATGGGTTCCCTCGTGTGTCCATGCTGCTGCTGCTATTCTAGAGCCGCAGTGAGACGTCTTCACTGGGCGGCGTTGTCCAGCTAAAGAGTGTTGCCATTGCTATTGAAGAACGGCCAGTGTGACATCTGCACTGGACGGCGTTCTCCAACCAAAGAGAATGTGTTTGGCAGCTTACCCAATTTTTTGCTGCCCAGGAAAGGAAGACCCGGGCTGAATAGGATAGGTCATCCTGATTGGGTGAAATTAAGTGTCGAATTAAATTGCGCGCCAAACCAAAATACGAAATTTCCCTTCCACTACATAGCTTGGCCCCAGAATTTCAAGTATGGTGTACCTGATATTCGATACATAACATTAATTGTAAGAGAAGGGAAATAAAAGAAAAGAGCTACGAGTATCACAGCACAAAAGTGTAAAATACAAACAATGAAAAATACATATATATATAAAAACAAGTAAAAGCAAATTAAAAAACAAAGTGTCCTGTTTAATTCTTTTTGTGTGTGTGTGTTTGTGTGTACCTCGTGGTAGGTTTGTTTTTAACAAAATGTCACTTTGGGAAAAAAAACTGACGAGCTGAGAAGGTGGCATACAAAAGTAGTAGTAGTAGTAATAGTTCAAAGGAGTAGTGTGAGTTTTTGGGGACTCCGAAATTCATAGCAGTCGTTGGTTGTTTACAGAGGTGGTGGGAGTGGTAAACCGTGTTGCAGCAGCGACCAAAATAGAAGTAGGGTTAGTGAAAGAGTTAAAAAGTTACCTTATTTTGGTAGTTGGGAAGTAAAAATGTGTGTTGATAGATAAGGTAGGAGTTTCGCAGAAAAGGTTCCATGTGCTTTTCGGCCATCTTGCTTTCTTCTTGAAGTTAGGTCCGCGAGAAAATTGAAAACTTCTCAATGTTTCGCTGTTTTTTCTTTTGCATGGGAATGCTGAGTGTCCATTAGGCTGCGTGTTGTAAAGGCTGTATTTTTGTATCAAAAGTTTGTTGTTCATTTACGCGGTCACTATTTTTAGTGGCCTGGGTTTTTGTTGTTGTTAGCGAGGAATGGTTGTAACGTGGGTGCGTTTTTACGTTGAGTTGTTTCTTCGCTAAGAGTGTAAGGTCCTCTCGCTAATTGTTGTGAGAAATAAAAGGAGGATGAAGAAGTAAGATGACGATAGTCGAAATGTGTTTATGAATAAGTTTTATTTGCAACATGGAATATTGGGTTTGCTTTTGGTGCTACAAGACTCGTGGAGAGGTTGTGTTTTTGAGACGAAATTGACTTATGAGAAGTTGAAAAGGTTGAGATAGCAGCGCGTGTCGTCGGACGTGTGAGGGATTGAACTTTAGAGTCACCGTGTAGTTTCGTGTCTGGTATTTTTGGGGAGGAGAGTTTGCGTGGACGTGCGAGGGATTGTGTTCGCCGTAGTTTAGCAAAAGCCATGTTACCGTTGGAGGAATTGAACTTTGGAGTCACCGGTTTTTGTGTGTCTGGTAAATTGAGGAGAAGGCGTGCGTTGTCTCCATTAAGGTTGGCCAGAGGTAAATTGAGAGCTAGGTGTAGTTTGCGGAATAAAACCATCGCGTTGACACAGCCAATTTTGGGGTGACATAAAGTTGTGCCTGTGCGAGGCATGGAATGTATCTAATTTATATTCAACTGGGATTCCTTGCAAGGAATCCATAAATTAGATGGGTTCCCTCGTGTGTCCATGCTGCTGCTGCTATTCTAGAGCCGCAGTGAGACGTCTTCACTGGGCGGCGTTGTCCAGCTAAAGAGTGTTGCCATTGCTATTGAAGAACAGCCAGTGTGACGTTTGCACTGGACGTCGTTCTCCAACCAAAGAGAGTGGGTTTGGCAGCTTACCTAATTTGCTGCCCGGAAATGAAAGGTCCGGGCTGAATAGGATAGGTCATCCTGATTGGGTGAAATTAAGTGTCGAATTAAATTGCGCGCCAAACCAAAATACAAAATTTCCCTTCCACTACACCTTCATTTTGTCATGATAAACTACTTTAAATTTTAAACAAGGGAGATCCCCCTTATTCTATTTTATTTTAGCCTTCCTATTTTTTTTTTCTTGTAATATTATTGTTACTGGTGTCCAATTTTGTTGACTAAATAAAATCGCGATACGCAAGCATCCAGAAAAAATTAGTGTCTGAAAGCGAATGAACTTTCAAGAAAGCCTTTGAAATTGCAGAAGGAACCTTGGCAGCTCGCAAATATGTGTCGGATTTAGAGGACTGAAATCAAGCGAGTGATGAGAAGGAGGACGTGTGGTATATTAATAGGAGAGTTGAGAAGGATAAAAAGACAGACTTGCTATCGGTATAAGGAAAACCACAAAGCAGAATAAAAAAAAAATTATCGCTGTTTGAAAACAGGACATTTGATTCGTTGCCGTCGCAGTAAACAACCGAATCAAAGTGACCAAATAAAAGGAGACATACACAGCCAAAGGCAAACTCTAGATATAAACCAACACGCTATATGGTCGCAACAAGCAAAGAATCGGATATGGAACGACTAGAATTGACGAAAAAGCTGGTAAATCCAAAACGTACCTAATCAAAATATCCATAAAGGTGAACAAAATAATTATAGAAATAGACACCAGAGCACTGTAATAAGGGAAATAACTTTTTCAGCCATGAAAAATTGCCCATCATTACAAAATTCAAACACCCAACTACACACCTATTCTGGAGATAGTTTGAAGGTTCTGGGGTCCATGGAAGTTGAGCTTGTTTACAAAGGTCGGCATTATATGTTACCCGTAATAGTAGTGGTTAGTAAAGGTCCTAATTTGCTGGGACAGAATTGGTTAAACATCATCAATTGGGACAGGAGCCAGATGTTCTTTATAGGAGTGTATTTGTCTATCATCTGTTACCAGGAAATAGACAAATACACTGATGTGTTCCAGGATGAACTGGGCACTATGAAAATGGTAGAAGCCCTCATACACGTACCGGAAAGTGCGACACCAAGGAACTCTAAACCCAGCCTATGCACTACAAAGCGGAATAGTGTCCCTATTAAAAAAAAAATATCGCTGTTTGAAAACAGGACATTTGATTCGTTACCGTCGCAATAAACAACCAAATCAAAGTGACCGTACACCACCAAATGGAAGGAAATATACACAGATATGCACTACAAGGACCAATGGTCAGAGAAATTGAGCAACTTCAAGAAATTGGTTCCATAGTTCCAGTGACCCATTCCGAGTGGGCAGCACCCATTATTCCTATAGTGAAGGGGGATAGAAGCATTCGAATATGTGGGGATTATAAAGTCACCGTGAACCAAGTATCGAAACTGGATAATTACCCAGTACCGAAAATGGAAGACTTGCTAGTCAAAATTGGAGTAGGCCAGAAGTTCCCAAAACTGGATTTAAGCCATGCATATCAACAGTTGCTATTAGACGATGGGAATCGTAAATATACAACTATAATTACCTGCAAAGGACTATTCAGGTATACCAGATTACCCCATGGAATCTTCTCTTTTCAGTTAGTGATAGAAAATTTGTTGGCTGGAATCGCATATGTAATTGTGAAACTCGATGATATCCTGGTCAGTGCAAAGAATGATGCAGAACATCTGAGGAACCTAGAAGTTTTGAAATGACCCTCCAACGCAGTGTTAAGAGTAAAGGAAAACAAATGTGTTTTCATGGCAGCAGAAGTAGTATACAGTGAACACAAGGTCACCGCAGAAGGCAACACACGAGTGAAAGGAATAAAGGAAGCACCAAGACCCTAAAATGCTAACCAGTTGAAGTTCTATTTAGATATGATAAACTATTATCATAAATTTCTACCTAGGTTGTCAACTGTACTCGCACCCTTACAGAAACTGTTAGCCAAGAGCGAACCCTGGAATTGGTTTTCTGACCAAGACCGAACATTTCACAAATCCAAAGAGCTGCTGACATCCTCTACACTACTAGTGCACTGCAGTAGTACTAAGGAAATAGTCACAGCATGTGATGCATCACCTTATGGCGTTGGTGCAATCATATCTCACGTTATGGAGAATGGGGATGAGAGATCAATTGCATATGCTTCGCGTACCTTAATAGCAGCAGAAAAAATATGCATAGATAGACAAAGAAGTTATTGCAGTAGTGTATGGTGTTAAAAAAATTCCACCAAATGCTGTATGGTCGACACTTCACTATAGTGACAGACCATACACCTTGTTGGTATTGTTTGGAGAAATAAAACCCATACTTCCATTAGCATCAGGAGATGGGCAGTTACATTGTCAACATATGAGTATACCTTGCGGTACAGGAAAGGATGCGACAAGTCAAATGCAGATGCCCTTAGCAGAATACCGTTGAAATAGACAATTTCAACATCGATCCCTATTTCGGAAGAGATATTTGGGCTGGTCAATTTGCTGGAATCATCACCAATGGATGCAGGAAACATTAAGAACTGGACTCTCCTTGACCCAGTGTTATCCAAAGTACTAACTGTGGTCCAGTCTGGATGGCCAGATAGAGGGGTTGCTGAGGAGTCCATACAACTATATTTCGGGCGCAAAGATGAAATAACTGTGCATGATGGTTGTCTATTATGGGGACAACGTGTCATCATCCTAGAGCCAGGTAGACAAAGGATATTGGAAGAACTACATGATATGGATCCAAGTGTTTGTAGCCCAAAGGACATTAAAAGCTGTGTTTAAAGTTGTTCACTATATCAGGTCAACTGTAAAATGCCTATCGCGGCCCCGTTACATCCATGGGAGTTCCCTCATAAACCATGGTCCCGTATATTCTAAGATTATGCGGGACCATGTGAAGGGAAAATGCTTCTCATCATTGTAAACGCCTACTCAAAATAGTTATGAATACATCCACCTCAAAGGTCATGATTGGGAAGCTGCGTCGCCTTTTTGCAGAGCATGGTTTGCCGGATCAGTGCGCACTGTTTCACAAGTGCAGATTTCGAGGAATTTATGAAAAATAATGGTATAAAACATACCACTTCATCTCCATATAATCCTGCAACGGGCGGTCAAGCAGAGAGCTGTGTAGTCAGACAAAAAGACATAGGATTGAGATATTGAAACGCGCATATGCCGAATAATCCTGCAATATCAGATAACTCCAAATACAACTGCAGGAGTATCACCAGCAGAACTGCTCATGAAAAGAAAACTGACCACAAGACTCAGTAGAATTCATCCAGATCTACAACAGTGCATATATGACAAACAAGTGGTAGCAAAGTAGAGGAAGTTTGTGGAAGAGGACCTTGTCTTTGTACGCACTTTTAATGCCCAGGAAAAATGGATCACAGGGTTAGTGCAAAAATGTCTGGACCTGCCTTAGTACATGTGAAAGTGTCTAATGGATCGATAATCCGACGACATTTTGATCATATGCAGAATCGTTGGCCAACAATAGTGGCAAACAACCTGAACATCAGTGACACCAACCCAGTGGCGGATGGTAACGGGCATCAACAGCCATGGAGCAGGTACCGGAGGATATACCCAAGAATCACAGTGATCAGCCTTCAGCTACTACCAGTCTGTCAACAAACATCGGACCAACCCCACCAGAACCTGAACCGTTGGGCAAGCTGGTGATCAGATATCCACGCGGGTCTGCCTGCGACTATTGGTGCTGAGGGATATGAACTCGATGGAAGCTACCTAGCATTTGTACTGGGTGGTAAGAAGTCGATTGAACACTTAGTCTCAGGTGCCGACCTCCCAAGCTTTACGTATGTATGTATGTGCGTGTGGGTGTGGGCGTATGTATGGTTGTGGGTATGCATATGCATATGGGTCAGTATGTGTGTGTTCATGTAGGGGTCAGGAAATAGGAATGTTAACCTCTTCATATACGCAGTGGTCAACCAGATCACTGCGAAAAAGAAGGAATCTGCCACTGGAAGTTGGGGAAAACCGACACAGAGAAGAGAAGCAAAGAAACACACTCAGAGAAGGGACTCGAACAAGCCACTCAGAAAAGACAATGACAGAGAAGGAACTCGAAAAGGACAAGCATTTGAAAAGAACACGCCAGTCAGAGAAAATACACGAACAAGTCAAGAAGGAGTGAGTCGGCTATGAGACAGAGATGTACTGAGAAAAATGGAGACAGAAAAAGATGTGTTGGGGCAGAGATAGACCTACATGCAGTTAGACTGAGTAGTAAGCTTTTTTGTTAAGAGAGTTAATTAAAAAGAAAAAAAAAGCACACGAGATTCTCCTCACCAAAAACAGACGGCAAGAATTTTTGTTCTTACCTCTGCATGAGTCGACTCCTGCGTGATCCTCCTTGTGCCGTCTTCTGACTTGGTGAGATGTCAGATAAATACCACCGCTGGCACCGATCTTCAACTGTCTGTCTTAGAGGGGCTTTATATCACAACATATCAAGCCGGCTCTTTCTAAACAGAAAGATTTTTATAATCTCTTTTTATTTGACTATACTGCAACAAAACCAGGCTAAAATGAGGAGGAAAGAATAGGAAAAAAAAAAAGAAATAAAAACATAACCAAAAATTCTAGGTACTTTTTCCCCCTTTACCGGCTTCTTTTTTCGTTTATTTATTTATTTTATTTTTTTTTTTTCAACTACTGATCAGCTCTCTATATTTTTGTCGTTTGCTTTTTGCCTCAGTGTTCTCTGACGAGACGTGATCGAAAAAAGGTCCTTTTAGAAATGTACGCACTATTTAAAGCTATCCTAACATTTTATATGTATCACAGACAAAACATATTTACTAATAAAGATAAGATTATCATAATATTTTTCATTAGATGAAGTATTCATGACCTAATCAATTTCTGATTAAATTAATTCATCAAAATAATGTTTGAATATGAAATTGATTATTCACAAAATCTTTGGACAAAACATTGGGAATAGTTTGTCTATCCTTTATTGGTAGCCAACTGTTTGATGTACACCCACCAAATTTGGTATACATTTTTTTGGACTTAGCAGAAGAAACAAGAAGGGTCTTTAGCAATAGACAATTATAGGTTATTGAACACATCATAACAAGTACCCTTCATCCACAAGAAATATTTATTTTTCCACATGATTTGTTAAGGCACATACATCAAACATTATACAGTGAAAATTTCAGATTAAAATTCAAATAATAATTCAATATTTTAATAACCATGTTAGAAAATAAACTAAGAATAATATTAAAGATTAGAAAAAAGTTCTTTTTTTTTTATAACTCCAACTAGCTATAAAAATGATTGTATTATTTACAAACTTTGTTTCATAAAATTTGAATCATTTAAAATTCAAAGCAAATTAGTGAACTTACTTTAGAAAGGTGATGTTCTGTACAAAATTCTAATCAAATTCATATTTTTCAAAGCTCGGAAAAACTTTACATAAACTTCATTATTTAAAATCCCACACTACTTGAATCAGCAAACTTATTTTGAAAAGTGTATATTCAAAACATTTTATGAATATTTATAAATTTATCTGATTGGAATAGGAATATCAAAATAGAAATTTTAAGTTTGATTATTTTTTTCTTTCAAGAAAAAAAAATCAAACTAAAAATTTCTATTTTGATATTTTTTTCTAAATCTTGAAAATGTCCAATTTTTTATAGTTTTCTTTGATAAAGTTCTGGATTTGAAAATTTAACAGGAAATAAAGAAAATAAATGTGACTCATTAAATAGTTACTTTGAAATAATTCAGTTTGCTTCAGCATGACAAATGTTGGTGCACAGAAAAACAAATGTAGTGACAACAGCCCTGTGAACACTGGGTTATCATTTATACACTTGCAAATAAAGAAATAAAAAAGAATTAAAAAATCAATGGTTATATCGTAGCCGTCACGGCTATTCAAACCTTAGAATCACCGGTTTAGAGAGAATGCTGAGTCCCTCATGCTGTCAGTCAACAAAATGTCGTGATAAGAGAACTTATGTTATCAACACACGAAATATTTGTCGAAAGGGATTAATTCTGCAGGCCTTTCGGAAACAGTTGGTAACCACAGGATAAAATACATCATAACTAAAAGATCCTCGTCAAAGTACAATGAAGTTGTTGTTGGGGTAGCCTTGTGTTTGTCATTGTGTATACTTCCGAGTCCGTAGTGGGAGGTGGTGAACAATAATTTTTAAGTAAAACGATAAGTCAACAAAAGTAAACAAAACAATAAAAGCAACAAACAAGAATTTAAAGTGCAGCAAACTTGTCTTTCATATATACTATTATCATTGTATAATTTATGCTGGCTATAAAAATGTGATAAGGTTATTAAAACAGAATACCTTTCGACCATGTATTCCTAACGCCTGCTTCTCTGCTACTCTCTACTTTTTCTCCCTGACCGTTATCTCGCGTCCTCTTTCAAAATCCTGGAAGAAAAAGGAAGTCGGTAAGTTGTAACTTATATATATATATATATATATATATATATATATATATATTCTGCCACTAGATAAGGATCAAGAGGTGAGTCGGTGTATGTTGTTCTTAGCTTGCTGGCTTTGCGTGTTGCGTAGGTTATTAGGCACCAACGATCTTCTTTCTTTTTTTTTTGTCGAGCATGTCGATTCTAAAAGGTTTTTAAATTGGAAGTTAGCATTAGTCAAATCCGTCCTTTGTAAAAATTTATATATATATACCTGCTACCTATGAATCATAGATCCAGCTGCAGGCTTATCTGGCTTTCATTGTATTAAGTGACCAGCATAGCCCGGCGGGGTTTGAGCCCGACCTCTTCTTCTCTTAATTCCCACTGTCATGTCATTGACCTTGTGTCAAGTCCTGTTGGGTGAAAGACAGTGACTAATATTGCGGCTAAATGGCTTCCAGGTTCGGCTAGGCTGCCTTCGGGTGGGCGATAACGTCATTGACAAGCATTGTATAGCATTGGACATCTTGGTCCATATATAATCTGGTATCTACGCCTGGACTCACGTTGATTGAGTCCATGTTTAGCTAGGCTCTTCAGACTCACATTGCACTTTGAGCCGATGGCCACCTTCGTCCAGCTCATATGGCTCGCAGTTTTAATAGTCCCATTGCATTGAGGGTGATATACTGTTGTACGTAGCAAATAAAAGCCAATTATTTTGGCTAATTCAGCAAAGAAATCACTTTAAAATTGTTTCCCTTTGTTTTCACATAAAGGCCTCAGCTACATTACATGCAGTGATCTCGCTTATGGGTAGCGCTTCTATCCAACGCGTTGTGTGATCAATGCATATGAAGACATCTGTATGGGCTGATGTAAGGGTTATTCGGGCTTTTTGCTGGTAGGAATGATCCTACTATATCTACGTATACTGTCTGAAATCTTGCTGATGGTATTTCTAATGTTTGAATTGGTGATTTGGTGTGCTTGTAGACATGAGGTGCATTATGCGCAAAATTCTTTAATCGATTTATCCATGCTGGCCAGCTTTAATCATTTTAATGGATGATTTAATGCCAGAGTGTAACATAGAATGGTTGCCATTAAAATTAACTCGCGGGACTTAGATGGAATAACAGGTCTTGGGTAAGAAGTAGATACATCACACAATATAAACTGGTTATCCCCAGGTATGGTGAATCATTTTAAGTCCTGAAAGGTTTGAATTTCATTGTCGGATGCTTGTGCTTCTGCAAGTGCAAGTAAATCATATACATCTATTTGTATAGCAAGAGTTGGTCGAGATAGACAATCAGCAACTGTATTCTGACAACCTATTAAATATTCAATATCTGAAATGAATTTTGTTGTCGCTGTCCGATTTCTCAAAGTTTAAGCTGTGAAATACACACGATAACGGCTTATGACTAGTGAAAGGCAACAGTTGGCGACCTTCTGTGAGGTGACGAAAGTGTAACACTGACAAATAAGCTGCTAAATATTCCAGATCAAAGGTGGAATACCCGGTTTGTGATTGTGTTAAGTTTTGGAGAAAAATCCGCTCAGTATTGGATTTCCCTCCACAATTTAGCCTAATGCAGCACCTACAGCATAGTTACTACTGTCGGTGACTAATTGAAAATTAGTTAGGTTGAGGGTTGTAGAATATTGGTTAACTCAAGTAGAGTGGTGTCCAAAATACACCTCTGACCAATGTAGAATATTGGTTAAGAATAAGTAGATGAATGGACACCACTCATGCAAATGTGTTGGATAGGTCCATTCTTGTAAAGTGAGCCAATCCACATGCTGCTCCACATGCTGCTGATGCACTCTTCAATAAAAGAGGTGAGCTTTAGCTGGCTAGCTTTTCCAAGGAGGCAGCCATGTTACTTTTGGCTTGTAAAGGCGAGTGCTGTTTATTGTTGTTCTATAGATGAGCTAATGTGGATGCATCATTAAGTTCCTTAATTACAGAAGTGAAAGCTTGTCGTTCAGATTCATTTGATACAAACAGGCCTTTGGGAGGCAGTCTCATTCTCTCAGATAGAGGTAAAACTATCTTTGAAAATTTTGGAATTAATTTTCTTTAAAATCCCACCATCCCAAAGAACCTGCGTAACCCTTCTGAGTCACAAGGATAGGGGAAGGATTTTAATTCCTTTCTCCCTGTGACTCTTGGTAATTCCCTAAGCTCAGAGGCTGTCGTTATGAGACAATTGAGGAAATGAAAGAAGCTGTGATACAAGAGGACTTCCATGGGGCGTTCCAGAAGTTTTTGGAACGGTACAACAAGTGCATTACAGCCGGAGGAGATTACTTCGGAGAGGACTAGAGTTTCATGTGTGTACTATCAATAAAAGTGGTCATAAGAAAAAAGTCTAGAAACTTATTTAATGATCCTCGTATATATATATATGTGTGTGTGTGTGTGTGTGTGTGTGTGTGTGTGTGTGTGTGTGTGTGTGTGTGTGTGTGCCTATGTATGTATTAACCACCTCTCGCACACATTGAATACACACACACACTGGCACCATCAATAAAACAAAAAATAGAAAAAAGAAATAACGAACACACACGAAAAAATATAGGAAAAGGAAAGGGAGCAAACACAAGACACATTTTTTGTAAGCACAGAAAAAAGTGTTTGCTGCGGCAATTCAAAGGTGTCCAGCAAGATGTTCAACGGAATGATAGGGTCTTGTTGTATTTCTACTGGAAGATGTGATGGTCTCAGTTGGTTAGAATGTCGAACCCAAATGGAATTTTGGACATTTACATTGTAAGTGACATTTCCAGTTTGTTGTACCATATGTCCTTGGGTTCATGTTTCTGTGTTGTTCCGGTAGTCTCTTACCAAGACTTGTCCAGGTAAGAATTTCCTTTGAACAGAACCATCGTGGCGATTGTACTGCCTTTCCATTTTTGTGTTTCTCCTGATGGGGTGATGTTGTTTTGGACGTAAGACGTCGATGTGTAATCGGATTTTCTGATTCATCAAGGATTCGGCAGATGAGCTACCGTTTGGTGTGTTAGGGTTTGGTGTTGCCCTATAGCTTGTCAGAAAGTTTTCCAGTATTTCTGACGTTGTCCCTTCTCCTCTGGGTTTTAAAAGGGCTCTTTTGAAAGTATCCACAAGACGTTCAACCTGACCATTTAACTGTGGATGGAATGGTGGTGTACGAATGTGGTTGATACCATTTTGTTGGCACAAAGTGGAAAATTTGACTGAACTAAATGCGGTGCTGTTGTTAGAGACCAAGATCTCCGGGAGGCCAAATCTGCTAAAAAATTTTTGAAGTTCGAAAATTGTTTCTTCAGAAGTGATGCGTGACATTGGAAAAAATCTCAGGCCATTTGCTGTAGGCGTCTACAACAACGAGAAAGGATTGTCCATTTGTGGGTCCTGCAAAATCTATGTGGAGGCGTGACCAGGGAATCAGGAACAGGCCATGAAGAAAGTGTAGATTTGCTAGCTGGCATTTAGCGCAAGTGCGTGCGAGGTCTTCTCGCTGTTTATCCATATTTGGCCAATAGACGTAACCACGTGCTAAAGCCTTCATGCGGCTGACGCCTTGGGGTCCAAAATGAAATTGTTTGAGGGTCCTGTTTTGCAAGGATGAAGGAATGATGACCCGTTCGGCAAAAAGTAGTACACCATCAACCTCGAACAAGGAAGATTTCCGTTGGAAGAATGGTAGTAACTGTTTATTCGGGGATACTGTTGGCCACCTGGTACGGTGGTAGCTGATGACTTCCTGTAGTAGAGGGTCAGAAGCTGTGGCTTCTTTAATCATATGGGAAGTAACTGGTAGTTCCCTTATTGTAGCTGTGAGCATTGAAGAGATTTCTGGCTCCAAGGATATTGCTGCAACAACAGAATCTTCTGGTTGCTTTTGGTGTGTATTAATGAGTTTCGATGTCCAATCGAATTGGTTGAAAGGTACTTTATCGAGAAGTCATAATCCAGTAGAGTGGTAGCCCATAGTTGTAATCGATTTGCAGTGTACACGGGAATACCTTTCTTGGGTTCAAAAATGCTTACCAGAGGTTTATGGTCTGTGACCAAGGTGAAATGACGTCCATAAACCATTTTATGGAACTTCTTTATGGCATATATTATTGCCAAAGGTTCTTTCTCTATTTGGCCATAGTTCCTTTCTGGGGATGTCAATGGCCTAGATGCATGAGCCATAGCTTTCTGACTGCCGTCAGGAAAGATGAAAGAGATCACGGCTTCAACGCCATAGTCAGAAGCATCGGAAACTACAACAATGTCCAAAGATGGATTGAAGTGTGTAAGAAGAAGATATGAAAAAAGTAAAGCTTTAATTTTGGCAAAAGCAGCTTTGCATTATGGTGACCAGTTCCATGTAATCTCTTTTTTTAAGAAGGTGATTCAGTGGAGATCGGATGCGATGTAACTCAGGCAAAAACGAACTGTAATGGCTTACTAAACCGAGGAAAGAACGCAGAGTTTTGATGTCTGTTGGAGCTGGCATATTTTTGATGGCTGAAATGTTCTCAGGTTCCGGGCGTCGGCCCGTTTTATCAAAAATAAATCCAAGATATTTTATCGATGTCCGGTAAAATTGACATTTTTCTGCACGTACATGGAAACCATATTGTTGGATACGTTCAAATACGGAGATTAGCCTTTGAAAAAGTTCATCCTAGGATGTGCCTGTGACGATGATGTCGTCAAGAAATGCTGTGGCTCCCGTTATACTTGTGAGCATGGCATCCATCATCATCATCATTATCATGTCATGCCGCCAGCACGGATATCCCTGACCCTCTCTCGCCACTTCTCCCTATCGTTCATCGCCTCTGGCAGGTCCTCAGGGCTACATCCCGTATCCTCACATAGCTGCTGTATGTATGTTCGATCCGGTCGTCCTGCTTTTGCTCGGCCATACGTGGGGGTCCATAGGAGTACATCGCTTATGAGCTCATCCCTGCTTCTCCAGCAGTGTCCTGCGAGTCTGGTTCGTTTAACTTGGATAGTTTTCGTGGGGGAGGTCGGTGGTCGTATAGTTGGTGCTTTGTGGGGTGTTGCCTCCAGGACTTGTTCAATATTGATTGCAGCATTCTTGTGTAATTGCCGTCTAGCTTTTTCTCCAGCCGTATAGTTAGCGTCCAAGTAGTGCATCCATATAGCAGTATCGACACGACCGCTGCTTGGAAGAAACTGCGTTTCATTTTATCGGTCAGGTCTGACTTCCATATGATCGATAGCTTATCGATAGCTGCCCATGCCTTCGTTAGCCGCGTGTCGACGTCTTTTTCGGTTGATGAGGTACTGCTTCCTAGGTAGGTGAATTTGTCTACCAGTTTCAGAGAGGTTCTGTCTTGTGTGGAAATGTCGCCTGTTTGATTAAACCACATGTATTCAGTTTTGTGTGCATTGACATGGAGTCCAATGCCTACGGCGGCTTGTTCCAAACTATGCAGTAGTGTTACGACTTGGTTTGGTGTATTTGCCAGCGTCGCTATGTCATCGACGTAGTCGGCGTCGGTAATTGTTTTTGCGAGGTACCTTCTGTTTCTTTTCTTTGTCAGCTCGAAGCCATTTTCTTTGATTTTATCAATCGATGTTCTAAGCACGTAGTCTAGAGAGATGATGAAGAGGTTTGGGGCTAGCGTGTCCCCTTGTAATACTCCAGATACAATGTCGAAGTATTCTGTGTCTCCATCTGGTGAACGTACTTTCACTTGGGTATTTATGGTGCTGTCTTGACTCCAAAAGGAAGACGATTGTATCTAAATAACCCTTTGTGGGTATTGATTGTAATGAGTTCGTTGGAGTCCTCATCAACTTCCAATTGTAAAAATGCATCTGAAAAATCAATTTTTTCAAAACAGATTTCTCCATTTAGCTTGGCAAAAAGGTCTTCAGGTATAGGCAAAGGATATTGGTGTGTATCTAGTTCATTATTTAGTCCTGTGGAATAATCAGCACAGATGCAGACTTTACCATTTGCCTTCCTGACTACAACAATAGGGACTGCCCAACTGGAATAGTTTGTTGGCTCAATTACTCCAGCTTCTTGGAGGCGATCCAATTCCTTTTCGACTATGTTGAGAGCTGCATAAGACACAGGGCATTTAGGTCTAAATATTGGCTTACTATCTGCTTTCAACTTGAGAGTCGCTTTGATCTTCGTGCAACATCCCAGATCCTCTCGAAAAACATCACTGAACTTAGACTTAAGCGTCTGAGTAAAATATTTTTCAGTGTCCTGAACGGATTGAGGGAAAATGTATTGAAAACAGATTTCAATGGGGCGGTGAAAAGATCAAGTTCTTCGATCCTGTCTCAACCGATAAGATTTAGATCTGCATCTGTCATATAGCAGGTTCCAGTGAATTGTTTATCTCGAAAAGAAACAGAGCAATTTAGTTCACCAGTGAATCGAACGTCATTTCCAGATGCGCTCTGGGCAACTTGTTTTGTTTTGGGTAGATCAGGTTTGCCAATTTTTGTCCATGTGTTCCGAGAAATAAGGGTGATATCAGATGCTGTGTCAAATTGAAAACGAACTGGGATTTCGTTTAAACCGACACTGATATATTTCCTTCGGGATTTGAAATCTACTTTGAAAGTTGCAGACACTGAATGTGATTTTCTCCGCTGATTCTTTTTTTTATAAGTTTGGTGAGCAGACTTACTATGAGTTTGGTGATCAGATTTGACGTTTGGAGGACGGCAAAAATTTTCCTTATGGCCACGTTTATGGCACACCTGGCACTTGTGTTTTTTGAATGGACAAAACTGTGTGTAGTGCCATTCGCCGCAAGACCAGCATGTGGACAGTGGAATTTTATTGGAGCTTTTGGATTTGTTCAAATGGATGTGGCTAACTAGTGATAGTTGAGAAAATAAGGAGAATTGTTGTTGGACTAATATGGTGTCCTTCCTTAATTTTAACAACCTGTTGCATTCAACTGTCAAATCTTGTACTAACAGTCGGGAACGTATTTCTGAATCGTCGGGTGAGTGGAGACCTGCTATAAAGATTAAGTATTTGAATTGGTCTTCTGTCAGTGTCTGAAGATGGAACCTCTCACACTCATAATTCACACGCCCGGCGTAGGAGACTGTTTTTTGGCTATCTTGAAGAATTTGTAACGGGTGTTGAAAGACGCATATTGTGGGTGGGTGTATGAGTAACACATGGATGACAGACGTAGTAGTGGAAAAAGGAAGAGAGAACTCACAGTTTGACTTGATGAGAACATTTATTTACAAATGAAAAACACATTTGGATGGTACAAAATACACCAACCAATATGGGTTGAGCTGTGTGCCATAGCTCTCTCGGGAAGAGGTAATTTATTCCTACAGTTGGTTTCCCGGATTTGAAGTCATCCTTCGTTCGCGCTGCCACCCATAATCTGGCACCGTTCTTGCATGTTCACGCCAGAACTCAAACAGTAGGGGTCAAAAGGGGGAGGTAACTCTGCCTGAAACAGAAAGGGTTTAGCTCCCTTTGACCGTTAGATCGTTCTAACATACACGAAATGCAATCCGTTGCTAAACGGATAGGAATTAGCGACGACATTGTGAGACACAAATTCCTGTAGGCATTACCGTCAACAATATCTCCAGTAATAGCTTCGCAAAAAGATTTAAGCCATACCCAACTTAGCAGGTTAGCAGATGAGTTGATGCCATTGCTGAATAACGATAAGGCATTCGTTGTTCAGCGGCACTTGTCTTCTAAGAATAACACACAGACGAATTATAAAGGAAAATACAGCCAAAACACTTCAGTGCCACTAGGTGTCAGGCCGTATCGGAGTAACCAACGGACACAAATTTGCAGAGCACATATTTTTTTCGCCAATGAAGCAAGAACATGTAAACCTTGGTGTAAATGGCCCAAAAAGAACGGTTTACAAGTGTAGCCTAGTTCCTGACCAGCAACACCTACTGGAAGTAATTCGGACAACTAATAGGACGAACAAGTTCAGTCCCACAAGATTCACCGCTGTTAGAAATTAACGCAAAATTAGGGTCTACCGAATTGAAATTTATTGTAGATACTGGCGCAAGTATCTCAATATTACCAACTTCTGCAGTAAATGGTATTACATTAAACCCGACTCCCATATCACTCTCCACTGCAAATGGGGAGAAAATAAAATGCTACGGACAAGAGAGTCTGGAAATTGGGATACCGGGTTTAAGATCTTTTACCTGGACATTCGTTATCGCTGATATCACCAACCTACTCCTTGGACTGGATTTCCCCAATAAGATTGGTCTAACTGACTGCAGTAACAAAACCATTTACGATCCAGAGGTAAAAAAAAACAACATCTGCATCATCGGTGAATCTAGACGGAGCTCCCGTCATTCGTACGGAACGTGATTAACGAAAAATATCCGAACCTAATCACACCACACAAGAACAGTAACAAAAAATACTGCGGCGTCTACCACAGAATTGACACAGGAAGTATTTGCAAAATCCAGGCGGCTTAATGTAGAAAACTGGAAGCCGCGTGTAGTGCAAAAAGACGGAGTGATCTCCCTTTCCAAAAGCGAGTGGTCTAGCCCACTGCATAGAGTAAGTAAACAAAACGGAGGATTTAGATGTTGTGGAGACTATCGTTCTCTCAATAGCATAACTAAGACTGACAGGTACCCTATACCAAATATAAATTCTTTTTCTGCAAAACTTTCGAACAAACGACGCTTCTCCAAAATCGATTTAATTTCAGCCAACCACCAAATTAAAATGCATCCGGACGATGTAGCAAAAACTGCTCTAACCACCCCTATTCGAACTTTATGAATATGATTATATGCCGTTTGGATTAAAAAATGCGTCAGCTACATTTCAACAGTATATGGACAAAACTTTTGAAAATATTGATTGTGTTCTTATATATATTGATGACATTTTAATTTTCAGCAATGATGAGATTTCTCATAAAAAAGACATTGAAATTGATTTTAGTATTTTAAATGAGCACAATATAAAAATTTCAGCCACAATATCTGTTTTCAATGTGACTTCCCTAGGTTTCTTAGGCTTTCATATTAGGGTAGACGGCATTAAACCTTCAATAAGTAAAATAGAAGAGTTAAAATTTTTCCTTAACCTAAGGACGCAAAAGGGTTACGCAGATTTCTTGGAATGGGAGGATTTTATAAAAAATTAATACCAAAATTTTCAGAGATAGTTTTACTCTTATCTGAGTGAATGAGATTATTCCCTAAAGGCTCGTTCACGACAATCTTTCAATTCTATAATTAAGGAACTTAATGATACATCCTCATTAGGTCACCTTGAACCTAACTACAAATTATCAGTTAGTCACCGACAGTAGTAATTATGCTGTCGGTGCGGCATTGCACCAAATTGTGGAAGGAAATCCAATACCGAAGGGATTTTTCTCTAAAAAATGAACCCAAACACAAATGAGATATTCTACATTCGATCGTGAGCTTTTAGCAGCTTATTTGTCAGTGCTGCAGTTCCGTCACCTCATAGAAGGTCGCCAAGTGCTGATTTTAACTGACTATAAGCCATTGTGTGGTGCATTTTATAGTTTAAACCTCGCTAAATCAGACAGACAAAAACGACAATTAGCTATCCTGACAGAATTAATTCAGATATTAAACATGTACTCAGAATATAGTTGCTGATTGTCTATCCCGACCAACTCTTTCTGTACAAATAGATGCGTGTGATTTACCGGCACTTGCAGAAGCACAGGCATCTGATACTGAAATTCAATCTTTTCAGGACTTAAAAAGATTCACCATACCTGGAGATAACCAGTTTATATGGTGTGACTTACCCCAGACCTTTTGTTCCATCTAAATTGCATGAGTCCATATTCTATAGTATCCATTCCATAAATCACCCTGGCATTAAATCATCCATTAAGATGATTAAAGCTAGATATTACTGGCCAAGCATGAATAAATCAATCAAAGAATTTTGTGCATCATGCACAGCGTGCCAACAAGCAAAGGTCTAAAAACATACAAAATCCCCTATACAGACGTAAGAAATACCATCAGCTAGATTTCACACAGTCCACATTTATATAGTAGGACCACTCCTAGCCCAAATAGCAGTTACATCAGCCCTTATAGATATATTCTCACGTGTATTTACCGCGCCACTCGTTGGGTAGAAGCACAACCCATCAGCGAAATCACTGCATCTAGTTATAAACACGTGGGTCACGCGTTGGAGTGTCCCTCTGCATGTTATAACTGACGGAGGCCGGCAATTTGAAAGTGAGTTGTTTAGTGAAGTAGCAAAAATAATTGGTTTTTATCGACTACGTACGACAGCTTATCATCCTCAATGTAATGGTTTGATTGAGAGAATGCACAGGAGCATTAAAACTGCTATTATAGCACGAAAAGAGTCCTAGCTCTCAGCTCTTCCAATAGTACTTCTTGGGATTCACAGTAGGCCCAACAGCTCTATTTTTTCTCCTTTTTATGCTGTTACAGGCACACATTGTTTGCTACCACAGCTGCTAATAGATAGCACAAGCGATGAGGCTATAACTCGAAATTTTAAAAGAGATTTACACAAAACCATGTCACAATTTGATGTGAGAGACTTCTCCAAAAGAATTACTAAGTCCGCAAAAAAACCCTTCAAACTTGTGATAAAGTTTGGATTAGAGTGGATCGTATTCGAAGGCTATTAGAGGCATCCTATTCAGGTCCCTAAACAGTCCTTCAGCGAACATCTAAATATTTTCTGGTTAAGATGAATAATGATATGGATACCCAAGTTTCTGTGGACAGGTTGAAACCATATATAGAAGTACAAAAACAAATAATAGAGAAACAAGTTGAAGAAAAGATGAATAACAACGAAACGCTTAGTGATTCAGAGCAGGAAATAAATGCTAGAAATAAAAAAGAAGATTCTCCCATGATAAATACAAAATCTCGTTTAGGTCGAACATTTTTCTGGAAGAAACATAACGAGTACTATTATTAATAGTACACTCCGTTCTAAAGGAGGAACTTCTGTTAAGGTTGATAAAATGGCCATTGGCGAGTATTCTAAAAATAGAAAAATGTAGACATACTGACGCTAAGAATTCAAAATTGGGTGGCAAAAATAAGGAACCGTTTCTTTTGGAAGGGGGAGATGAAGAGAAGGAGTAGGAGTTAGTTTTGTAGCAATGAAATAATCATGCTACGCGTGGAAGACTAGAATCCACGGTGGACATAACTCCACAATTTCCGCTCCTGTATACACAAAAATTAAGAGGTTACAACAAAGCTTAATTACAACTTGATATAAAAGCCTGATTTTCTTGAACCAAAATAAAACATCATTGAATCGAAGTTTGTGTTTTCTGCAATAATTTCAACATACGAAGAATTACAACATTCTTAAAAATGGATCACATTTTTTTAATTACTGTTCAACAGACAACATAAATTGGATATATATGATATAAAGATATATATGATAATAAGATTGAAAATTTAAAAATTAATTATAGTTAATATTTAATGTTAGATTTTCGTTTTATTGGATAGATAGTAACATCATAATTATCAATATTAAAAGCAAAATAACATTAATTACTAATCAATTTTTAAAGATTTAAATTCAGCAACAGTTGGCCGAATTTACGTTAGTAAATCAAAAAATGTTATTAAAATTTTAAAATACTAATTTTAAAATTACTTTCTAGAAACATTAATAAACCAATTTATGTAAAAATTATTATTTACATGTTGGTTACCAAATAATTTACTGTATTTAAATTTCAAGTTGTAGATCAAAATCAATGCAGACACTTTCCGGAACACACAGCTATTAAGGTGTGTTTTAGTTTTCCCCTCCCAAATTATTTGTTCGGAACGCAACTACTGCCAACAAAAAAAAAAAAAGCATAGAACGATTTTATTTTGAAAAAGGAAAATAAGCATGTTAAAGAGGTTTTTGAATGCATGGTTGAAAAAACTCAATGAAATCATCTTAAATTCATAATTGATTTGTTGTTTAAAATAGTGAAATGGCTTTTTAATATTTAATGTTTTACTTGGTAAAATTCAACAAATCTTTTATTGCTCCTAAAACACTAATTTTTACCTTGTTTTTGATTTCCTATTTTTATTACAAAATAACAAAATTTTGCTTTTTTCCTTACTTAAAAATTCAATCCGAGTACAAAGGACAAAACTCGAAATTGCTAAACAAAAATTAGACAAAAGAAGGATTGGCACCGACAGTGTTACTGTCAGGGTCCATTCTTCTTTTGTCTAATTTTTTAATGTTTTGCTTTAAAATTTATATTTTTTCGATTTGTGAAAATATTCATTATTTAATTCATTTAGGTTTGATTTAAGATTGGAGAAAAGTAAGTAAAAATCTAAAGCAAATTTAAGGTTCCCCCCCCAACAAACTATACAGAATTATTTCCAAATTAATTCAAAATGAAATATTTTCTAGTAAATCATAGTAATTAAAGCTCTCAAAACATTTTAAAGTTATTTTGATATTCACATTTGGGGCACTATTTTCTTCAACAGCTCCCAATTTAATTTTTTTCTTTATTCCATTCACACTCTTATATATAGAAATTATATACAGTATCGTATATCCCTAACTATTAGCATCACACACATGGAAGGGTAAAGTAAAGTGAACTGAAAAAATCTGCAAGTTTTTTTAAATGAAATAACTCATGCATTGAAAAATTCATTAATGACCTCTGAAATTTTCATGAAAATCAACCAATTTCTTGATTTTTGGTGATTTTTTTATTAGTATGAGAGGTCCATGAAAGCCATGTTGTTAGAACCAAAATATAACTGGCATGGATTTAGCACTTTTCTATTGAACCACTGAGAATCACTTCTTATTGATGTTGGATAGATGAAGTAAGGAAAAGGAAAACAACTTTTAAACATCAACAATGTTTTACCATGCTCCAAACCAAAATGCTATGCATCACATTAATAGAATGAATATGTGTATTTTGCTTGTTTTCTTTTTCTTTTTCTTTTTTCTTGACAAGATGAACAAGGAAGAAACTCGAAGAGCAATTCTGAGTGAAATTTTATTTAGAATTAGTAAAAGCTTTTATAAAGATTTTTGTAAAGTGGCGATAGATCAATTGGATTGATTGATTGTGCTGTATATAAACATCATGAGTGGTTCTAGCATTTCAAAGGATATCAATAAAAACAGCTCAAATTTAAACACCTTTGTATACCAACGGATGACAGTTATATATCGGTAATTAAGGCGGCTGGGCTCCAAGAAAATCGCTGACTGAAAATATATGTAGATGGTTGAGTTTCATTGTTTAGTAAAATATCAACATTAAATAATGTCAAATTTTTCCGTGTAGAAAAACAGCAGAGATACAATTTCTGAAAGGAAATAAAAACGAGTGATGAGTTCGGAATCGCTACTAACAATGTCGGAGTCATGCAATAGTATTTAACTAGATTTAAGTACCCGTACACGAATTATTTAGTTTTGTGAATTAGAATTGAAAAAAAAAAAATAAAATGCGTTGTTTTCGTACTATATTCTATAGTCGTAGCATGTATAAAGTTTACCTTTTATATCAAAGGTTTACTATTGCCACTTATCAGATCGTGTGCAGGTACATATTTCCATGACAAAAATATTATTTGCAATGTTATTTTACTAAAATTACATGCTTGTACAGGGTTTTTTTACATCAGGGAATTAGGGTCAAATGTTAAGTGTATAAGCAATACGCACACCCCGTCCCCTTCTATATCACGACCCCTGGCCTGGATAACTCTCCTCACACGAGGAACCCCACTTCCTGTATAATAAGGATAGTCGCTGTTCTCCCTAGCTCTGTGTTGTCTTCATTTCATATTAACGTCTACACACGTAACATGGTGGCAGTTTGGAAATGAAGCACGTCTTTACAACTACCAAAGAACTACAGGTCGTCAAAAACTGAGTAAACTAGGTTTTTTTCCTTGTTTTTATTTCTGTCCATTTTCTACGTCTTTCGGGGACCCATGAGCTAACAGCATAATCCATTTCGACCCTATTTAGTACTGTTACATTGTTGGATTCTGGAACTGACTACTCGCCGTCATCTCGGATTTTATTTCTTTTTTTTTTTTTTTGTTTACTGACTGTTACTGGAAGTGAATTGTTTCTGTGACTAATTAACTCTGTTTAGACTCCTTTTGTATCACGAACATGTCTTACGAGGAAGCAACAACCACTACTACTACCCTGTCTACTGACATGGCCGGCTTACATTTCGGGGCTCCCGAACGACTGGTGTTTAGTAAGAACAAGGCAGATTCCTGGAACTTGTTTTTTAAAAGATGGTCCAGTTACGCTCAATTGACCCGACTGGGCTGCAAACCTGGGGAGATCCATTTGTCATACTTGAGAACTGTTTAGGTGACGACGCCATGAGGGCATACCAAGCTATATAGTTTGACGGCCCAGATTCGGACCGTACTGTACAAGATATACTGCAGGCCATTAGTGAATACGCTGTCAGAATCGTCAATGAAACGTACGAGAGATTTGCTTTCCGTCAGAGGAAACAGGAGGAAGGTGAAGCTTTCGACATCCTCTATAATGATTTAAGAGTTCTATCAAGGACTTGCACGGGGTGTCCTCGTGGTGTAATGGTTAAAGCGATGAACTGCGGAATCGTAGTACGCGAGTTCGTACTCCAGTCGCGCTATTATGTTCACTTTCGGGCAAATACCCTTGGGAAAGGTATGAACCCCCTTATTCTCCCTCCAGCTATGGGTAAATAGTAGGACGGACTAGGTTCTTCAGCCTTGTTGAGGCAACTAGTCTAGGAGAAGGAAAACTCTGAATTCAAACCTGTTAAACTCCGCTTAAAAATTGACCTTGTGTCATATCCTGCCCGAGCGGAGGGGTTGGTAAATAGTATCAAGGACTTGCAATTTTTGTTCTAAATGCAATGACTCAATGCTGGAAGGCATCAGCAATCAAAGTACAAAACAAGACCTCCTGAGACTCCAGAACCTCACCCTGCAGAAGAGTGTAGACATTTGCAGGGCACCTAAAAAGGCCTCGATTCACAGTCAAAGCATGTGAACAGAGGATGCTTAGGTAATGAAAGTATACAAAACCAACAGAGCTAAGGAACCAGCTCGACAAAAAGAATGCCTATTCTGTGGCTATTTACTTGCACCAAAATGCAGCAGATTTCCAGCCTATGGTAAACTGTGCAACACATGCAAGGAGAAGGACCATTTTGAGTCGAAGTGCCCCAACAAGGACGGAAGAGCTCATAAACAGAGGAGCAGCATCTCAAAGAGAAGCAAGTACAATGCTCCATGACCACGCGTGCATCACCTTGACATATCATCAGAGGATAATGAAGATGAATACGCCCACTGGGTGATTTGCAGTGAAGTCCAGGAAGAAGCAGAGAAAGGACGCCAAGTGTCTCATGCTCCTCGACAGGCAGGAAATTATCTTCCAGATCGACACGGGAGCAACCATCAACAGGCTACCTGCAAAGTTCATTAATGAAATAAAATAAAACCATACAAGGGGGTTCTGACGATGTGGAACAAATCACTAATGAAACCATTAGAAGTTAACATAGAGAAGAACTACAGAGAAGTGTTTGACGGGCAACTCGGAAAGCAACCAGGTGTTACCACGCTGTAGCTTAAGCCAGATGCTGTTTCAGCAGTAATGCCCAATTGGAGGATACCTGTGGCGATACGACAAGAGCTCAAAGAGGAATTAAACAGACTGACTAGATTGGGAGTCATTAAGCCAATCAAAAAACCCACTCCATGGGTTAGCCAACTCGTCCTCACAAGAAAGAAAAATGGAGTTTTAAGAATATGCCTGGCCCCCCATGAACTCAACAAAGCACTCACGCGATAGCACTACATCATGCCAATTCTCGAGGATGTCCTCCATGACATGAGAGGGGTAAAGATATTCACCAAGGCAGACCTTTCATCAGGATATTGGCATGTCGAACTTGATGAAGCATCTAGCAACCTGACCACATTCCAAACATGTTTTAGTCAATACCGCTAGTCTAAACTCTGCAGCCGAAATATTCCAAAAGAAGCTAGTGGAGCAATTCCAGGACATGAAAGCCATCATCATCATTGCCGATGACCTGATGATTTATGGAACAAACTGGGAGGAACATGACAGGCGGTTTCATAATCTACTCCAGAAATGCCAGATATTGGGGTAAAACTAAACCCTGAGAAGTTAGAGATAGGCCTAGATGACATCACTTTCATGGGACATCGCATCATTAAGGAGGGTATAGTGGTCGACCCAGAGAAATTCCGGGCTATTACTGACATGCCAGCCCCAGAGACTATTGGAGATCTGCGCAGATTTCTTGGCATGATCAATTATGCTAGGAAATTTATCCCAAACCTCACTACAGTCCGAAAGCCCCTCCAGGACTTAACAAAAAAGATATCATGTGGACATGGTCGGAATCACAGCAATCGGCCTTCATATGGCTAAAGATTTGATAAGTAGAGCGCCGGTGTTCTCCTACTACTACCCGCTTAAAGAACTCACACTTGAAAATGATGTGAGTATTGCTTGGGATCCTAAAAGAGCAACCAGTTGCCTACGCAAGCCGTTCCCTATCTGACACTGAAAAGAGATATGCTCAAATTGAGAAAGAGATGCTAGCAGTGGTGTATGGTCTGGAAAAATTTCACCATTACACACATGGAAGGAAAGTAAATGTTTTCACAGATCACAAGCCACTTGTGTCAATCTGCCAGAAGCCATTAGCAAAGGCACCTAAACGGCTTCAAAATTTGCTACTACGTGCTCAGCAATACAATTTCTCAATAAAATACAAGCCAGGAAAAGAAATTCCACCGCAGGCACTCAGAGACTAGATCAAAGACACTGGACGACTCCATCATTAAAATACTAGCCGAGGTTATTGCTACAAGCTGGCACAGTGACAAAATACTATTGCCAAATTCATTAAAACCGTTCTTTGACAGCACTAAGAGGAGAGAGAATTGTCATCCCCCTCGTCATGATATCAGAAATGAAACAAAAATCTCACGTTGGCCACCTAGACATAAACTCCCGTTTCATAAGAGCGAGGGACCTGATATTCTGGCCAGGCATGTCTGCTGAAATACGGCAATATGTACAAGCCTGCACCACCTGTGCAACACATGCAGATCGTCAACCAACAGAGCCTTTCAGAATCACAGAAGTACCAAAAAGACCCAGGCAACGAGTCGCTACTGACATTTTCTCATGAGGAGGAAGTGAATATCTAATCACAGTGGACCAGCACAGCAAATTTTTTTTGGTGGACAAGGTGAGCAACTCAACCTCAGATGTAGTGATCAGCCGTCTAAGAGGTCATTTCGCCAGGTATGGGATACCAGACACTCTCGTCTCAGACAACGGACCCCAATTCTCATCTAATGCATTCAGAAAGTTCTCAAGAGATTGGGCGTTCACACATGAAACGATATCCCCTGGCAACAGTCAAGCAAACGGTGCTGTAGAGGCGGCTGTTAAGATAATGAAGCGCCTAATGCGGAAATGCAAGGCCTCAGGAGAAGATCTACTGCCGGGGCTACTGAACCTTCACAATACACCAACTGAAGGTCTGGGCTAGTGTTGAACACTAGCCCAGCATAAAGGCTTTCAGGGTGACGCACAAAGTCAATCGTACCAACTACAGAGACCTTGCTAAAATCCAGTCATCCATACTCATATGATGAAGCACAAAATAAAGAAGACAGGAAACTAAAGCAACAGGACACAAGCAGAGAACTGAGCCAACTTCACATTGGCAGCAATGTTCGGGTCCAGCCTCTAAGACCTCACGCAAGAAAGTGGGAGGAAGCCACAATAAGAAAAAAACTAACTGGCTGATCGTACGAAGTTGAGAATGAAAATGGACAGAGATACCGACGCAACTGTCGGTTCCTACGCCAAACAGTGCGATCAACACACCCATTCCCAAGACAACCACCGCTTACGGCCATCCAGAAGCAGAAAGTCTCACCCCAGACCAAGAAATAAGCTGAGAGAATGAGATGGAAGCAGTAGACCAACAGCCAAATGAGAGACCAGTACAAACAAGATCAGGCCGAGTCATAAAAAAGCCAGCTACGTATGATGACTGAAGATAACCATCCCATTTTTTTTCAACCAAGGACATATCCCCTCCCTTCTCCTGCCACACCACACCACACACACAAAAAAAAAGAAAGAAAAGTAATGAAAAGAAATAAAAAAGAAAAAAATCTCCCTTTCCCCCCATAAGGAGGGAGATGTTAAGCACACACACCCCATCCCCTTCTATATCACGACCCCTGGTCTGGGTAACTCTCCTCACACGAGGAACCCCACTTCCTGTATGACGACTCAATAAAGATAGTCGCTGTTCTCCCTAGTAATGTGTTGTCTTCATTTCATATTAACGTCTACACACATAACAAGTCAAAGTATAGCTAAAATGCGTTTTCAGTACAATTTTCTATAGTTTTAGCATGAACAAAGTTCAACTTTTATCAAAGGATTTACTATTGCGACTTCTCAAATCGTGTGCAGGTACATATTTTCATGGTAAAAATACTATTTGAATGTTATTTTACTGGATTTCCGTACCCGTACACGGGTGTTTTAGTTTAATCAATAAGAGTCAAAACATACCCAAAATGCATCGTTTTCGTACTGTTTTCTATGGTTTTAGCATGTATAAAGTTTACCAAATATATCATAGATTAGTTATGAAAAATTAGTGTTAGCAATATTATTTTACTAGATTTACATACCCGTATTCGAGTGACACCGAAAAGTTTTGTGAATCAGACTCAAAATATTGCAAAAATACTTTGTTTTCTTACTGTTTTCTATACTTTTAGCATGTATAAATTTCAACTTTTATATCAAAGATTTTACTATTGTCACTCATCAGATCGTGTGTGCAGATACATATTTTCATAATAAAAATACTATTTGCAATGTTCTTTTTCTAGATTAGTGTCACCATACACAGGTTTTTAAGTTTAGTGGATTAGAGTCAAAACATAGCTAACATGAGTTGTTTTCGTACAGTTTTCTGTACTTTTAGCATGTATAAAGTTCACCCTTTAGATCAAAGCTTTCACTATTGCCAATAATCAGATCATGTGTGTAGATACATATTTTCATGATAAAAAAAGACCATTTACAATGTTATTTCACGATATTTACATACTTGTACACGAGATTTTGGGTTTTTTTTTAGCTTTATGAATTAGAGACAAAACATAGTAAGTTCTTTTCGTACTGTTTTGTATAGTTTTATTAATGTAAAGTTCTCCTTTTATAACAAAGTCTTATCATCCCCACTTCTCAGATCGTGTAAAGATGCACATTTTCATGATAAAAATTCTATTTGCAATGTTATTTTTCAATATTTACATAACCGTACACTAGTTTACTAGTTTTGTGAAATAAAGTTTTTAAAAAAATCTGAAATGCGTTCTTATCGTACAGTTTTTTTTTATAGTTTTAACATGTGTAAAGTTTACCTTTTTACATTAAAGCTTTTATTATTGGCACACATCAGATCCTGTGCAGGTAAATATTTTTATGATAAAAATACTATCTACTATGCTATTTTACAAGACTTAAATACACGTACACGGTTTCTTTAGTTTTTAGTTTAAAGTCAAAACATAGTGATAATGCATAATTTTCGTGTTGTTTTCTATAGCTTTAGCCCGTATAAAGTTGACCTTTTATATGAACGCTTTTATCATTGCAGGGAAAATTTTTCATGATAAAAAGCGTATTTTCAATGTTATTTTACTAGACTTACGTACCCGTACAGGGTTTTTTTTTTTTGAATTAGTGTCAACATATAGCTAAAACGTGTTGTTTTCGTAATGTTTCCTATAGTTTGACCTTTTTCATCCAAGCTCTCATTATTGCCACTTATCAGATCGTATGCATATACACATTTTCATGATAACACACTGTTTGCAATGTTATTTTCCTAGATTTACTAGTAGCAGAATTGACCCAAAATATCGATTAATGGCAATATGTTACTTCAACGTTGTATTTATTGTGCTCGAGCCATACGATTAAAACGAATTTAATTGAAAAGAAGCAAACTTAGTGGGGCTTGGAAATATGCAGTGAGTCCTTGCTAAGGCTCAAAATCTATCTATTTATCTATCCTTATCTATCTATTCATATCTGTATATTCTGATTTATCTATTCTGATTTATCTATTATAGAATACACATTTTCTTAGCCTTAAAATAATCAACCCCAAAAGCATAAATAAGAACATTCTAGAAATTTCGGATCAGAATTGCATTAACATTAAAGTTACATTTTTATATTTTTCA
Source organism: Sepioteuthis lessoniana (assembly GCA_963585895.1). Classification (NCBI taxonomy): domain Eukaryota; kingdom Metazoa; phylum Mollusca; class Cephalopoda; order Myopsida; family Loliginidae; genus Sepioteuthis; species Sepioteuthis lessoniana. The sequence goes on from OY757907.1 coordinate 75,809,180, forward strand.
ACCAATCAGCTAAAAACACAGAATAAGAACATTCAAGATATTTCGGATCAGAATCGCATTAACATTGCAGTTATAGTTTTTATATTTTTCAACCAATCAGCTAAAAACACAAAATAAGAACATTCTAGAAAATCCGGATCAGATACTAATTAACAGAAAATTTTTAGGCTCTAAAACAAATAAGTAAATATACGAATCTGATTGGTTTTAGAAATGTCTGTGCGCTTGAATTTTAGGACCCGCAGTAAAACCTAACACTATCCTATTTTTTTTTTGGTCCACTTTAGTGACCCCAAAAAGTATAAATAACGAAGAATTTAATCAACCAGGTCATTCATGCCTTCGACTACCAAAAGACTTTCCACTGCCAAAAGTTCATTCCTTCGACTAGCCATCAAATACAGGACACGGCAAAGAAACATGCGACCTTCTTTTACCGACTATCAGATGCGACACGTTCTTGCCAAAGATCATAAGAAAACGCACATGCGGACTTAATGAAAGCAAAGACCCATACTTAGGATCTATCACTTACACACACACACACACACACACACACATACCCATGTATGTAAACAAAGCCAAATCTTTTATCCTCCTTACTTCGGCCAACTATGGTCCAATTTATTTAATAGACTTTAATAACATGTAAACACACATGGGCGAACAATACTATTTTCATTCATCTGGCCACAACTGTATTTTCAGCAATTTGTTTTTTTATTTACAGTAACGACATCGCTTACAAACATTGTTCTCCTACAGTTTTTCTATAGGTTTGGCTTTTATAAAGTTTATTGTTTAAATCAAAGCTTTAATCATTACGACTGGCCAGATCATGAGCAAGACAATATTCTCGTGATAAAAATACTATTTACATGTTATTTAATTAGATATACATAGCCGTACACGAAATTTTTAGTTTTGTTAATTACACTGAAAATACAGCCAAAATGAACATTTTCCTTCACTTTTCTATAGTTTTAGCAAGTATAATGTTCACGTATTACATGAAAGCTTTTATTATTTATAGTGATCAGATGGTTTGCAGGTACATTTGGTCATGATAAAAATACTGTTTGCAATGTTATTTTACTAGATTTACATAGGTTTACACGGTTTTATTCTATTCCGAATTAGTTTCACAATATAGCTAAAATCCATTGTTTTTATACCGTTTTCTATAGTTTTTTTTATATAGTATGACATGGATTTTCGGTTCGTTCCTAGTGATCCCGTGTGCTTTGACAAGCTGTCACGTTGGGATTAGAAAACAGAGGGATGGCAGCGCGTCGGGGCAGTCAGGTCCAACAGATGTGTAACCAGAAGGAGACCACGTGATACCATGCAGTCAGATTTAGACTGAGTACAGAGAATCGAGAGTCGAGCCTGGGACACGCAGTCGATAAGAGGCGTTAGGTCGTCTCTGACTATACGGCTTGCAAGGGGGTGCAAGCGTTGGCACCTCCTGGCTCCTGGAAGAAGATATGGGACAAGAAGAAGTCCCCTCTATGAGTATATGTCTCTCTATCTCTCTCTCTCTCAAACAAACAACAAACAATGGGCCCCTTTCGAGAATAAAATGAGAGATATATTTTTATATATACGTGTTCCTCGTTGCTCATAAACACACAGCTGAGTATACAACATATAAAGTTTTCCTTTAACATCAAAGCTTTTCATATTGCCATTTTTTTCATTATGTGCATATGGATATTTTCACGATAAAAATGCTGTTTGCAATGTTTTTTTAATTAGATTTACATAGCCGTTCACGAGTTTTTAGTTTTGTTAATTACACTCAAAATACAGCTAAAATGAACATTCTCAGTTTTCTATAGTTTTAGCATGAATAATTTTCACCTTTTACATCAAAGCTCCCATTAATGGCACTGATCTTAATGTGTGCATATACATATTTTTACGATAGAGATACTGTTTGAAATCTAATTTTACTAGATATACATTACCGTACACGGATATTTTTGTTGTTTTCTTTATAGCAACGAATGCGCATAATGATGTTGTTATACTGCAGTTTTCTATGTATTAAGTTTATATTTTAAATCAAAGCTTTAATCATTACAACTGGCCAGTTCATGACAATATTCTCGTGATAAAAATACTGTTTACATTTTATTTATCTTGATTTACATACCCGTACACGATTTTTTTTGGTTTGGTGAATTTCTCTCAAAAATAACCAAACTAGCCAGTTTCCTTCAGTTGTTCATGTAATACGTGAACATTATACTTGCTAAAATTGCAAGGATAATGTTCACGTATTACATGAAAGCTTTTTTTTAATAACAGTTATCAGATGGTGTGCAGGTTGTTATCAGATGGTTGTTTATGATAAAATTACTGTTTGCAATGGGTTTTTTTAATTAGATTTACATAGCCGTACACGAGTTTTTTTAGTTTTGTTAATTACGCTAAGAATACAGCCAAAATGAACATTTTCCTAGAGTTTTCTATAGTTTTAGCAAGTATAATGTTCTCTTATTACATGAAACCTTTTGGTATGAACAGTTATCAGATGGTGTGCAAGTACATACGTTCATGGTAAAAATACTGTTTGCACTGGTTTTTTACTTGATATACATAAGCGTACACGCGTTTATTTGGTTTTTGATTTACAATAACTACATCGCTTGAAAACGTTGTTATCCTATAGTTTTTCTATAGGTTTGGCACGTATAAAGTTTGTTGTTTAAAAGAAAGTTGTAATCATTGTACCTGATCATATCGTAAGTATTATTGAGATAAAAATACTGTTTACCTCGTTGTTTTATTAGATTGTAGTGGGTACATATAATTGTTTAGTGTTACTCTCCAATTTGTGAGTGAGTTCCCGTCCGTATTTTACGGGTATTACTTTCAGGTTTCAGGTCCACCACAAATACAACACAAATTTTACAAACACGTAAACAAATGAAATATGACAACAACGAACATTAAGAAACAAACAATTTAATATTCATAACAAAATAGGAATAAAAATTTTGAGAAATACAGTTATGGCCAGTTGAATGAAAATAAGGTTGCTCGCCCGTGTGTGTGTGTGTGTGTGTGTGTGTGTTTACATGTTAGTAAAGTCTATCAAATAAATGGGTCCATAGTTGGCCAAAGTTAGGAGGATAAAAATTTTGTCTTTACTTACATACATGGGTATGTGTGTATATGAGTGATGGACCGTAAGTATGGGTCTTTGCTTTCATTAAGTCCGCACGTACGTTTTCTTATGATCTTGGTGACAAAGTGTCACATTGATAAAAGAAGGTCGCAAGTCTTTTCCCTTTGAGTCTTATGTCGTGGCTCTCTGCTGTCCGTTTATGACCTCTCGTAGTCGGTAAAGTGTTTTTGGTAGAGGACGGAATGAACTTTTGGCCGTGGAAGGAATGAATTGAATGACCTGGTTGATTAAATTCGTTATTTACACTTTCTGGGGTTACTAAAGTCGATCAAAAAATAGTTTTATTGCGGGTCCTAAAATTCAAGCGCGTAGACATTTCTTGACAAATCAGATTCGTATATTTACTAATATCGTAGTCAGCCGACTACTCATAAACCAAACAAAAACAAAACAAACAAACCCCTTTCTAAGAAGTGATGAGTTACTGATGTCCTCAGCCAATAGTATTTAGGAACGACTCGTAAGGAACCAAATCCTTCCGCACTGGACGTCTTTTTTTTTAATATTAAATTCAGCTTGTCTTTCTAAGGACAGTCCTCAACGAATGGAAAAATTGGTAGTAATAAAACCACATGGTTGAAGTAGAATGAAGTTTCTCACTATTATATAGTAATAATAAGCAAGGTCACTCTACTTACACTACATAGCGTAGTAGCGCACAGTAGGTATAAAAGCAGCGGTATCAAACCGCGTCAAATCAGTTTGGCTTGGCGTTAGCCAAGGGTGCAGGAGAAATCAGATCCTCCCCTGATCGTTCTACGACCGAAGCCTAATCAGCAGCAGCTGCCCACGAGGACTGCTCAAGGCTTCCCCTAAAGCCGACGTCCATATTCCAGCCGCAGACGACTCAGGAACATTGCCAGCCAATCAGCTTAAAAGCCCTTTTTAGAACTACTCAGAAAGTCTATCCAAACACCTCCTGAGATGGCACAATTCAGCAGACACAACGACTAGCTTCTCAATCTAACAGCCCTTTTCACGTCTAATTCAGAAAGTATAACCTAATATCCTTTGAGACGGCACCAGCAGCAACCTTCTTGCAACGACGACCACTTGCCTGCAGAAGCAGCTACCAGTCCTGCACCGGTAACCACCTTCCTGCACCAGCAGCTACCAGTTCTGCACCAGCAGCTACCAGCCCTGCTCCAGCGTCCACCTTCTTGCAGCAGCGACCACCTACCTGCATCAGCATCTACCAGTTCTGCACCAGCAGCTACCATTCTTGCACCAGCGACCACTTTCCTACACTAGCAACTACCAGTACTGAACCAGCGACCACTTTCCTGCACCAGCAGATACCAGCAGCTACCAGTCCTGAACCAGCGACCATCTATTCAACGACTACCAGTCTTGTACCAGCTATCCAGACCTGCACCAACGACTAGATCATGCTCCAACGATCACCATCCGGCCACAGCGACTGTTCACCGTATGCTTTTCCGATTTACGATTCGCCATAATAAAGTTTGGCCTTTTGAAGCAACACCCTCGTTTTGTCATTCTTGCCTAGTTCGTTGTCAATCACTTATATTTCAAAAGTTTGCGGGGACCAGTATATTTATCTGGCCTCAGCGACACTTATTTGTTTTAGAGCCTAAAAATTTTTTGTTAATTAGTTTCTGATCCGGATTTTCTAGAACGTTCTTATTCTATGGTTGAAAAATATAAAAATCTAACTTTAATGTTAATGCAATTTTGATCCGAAATTTCTAGAATGTTCTTATGAATGTTTTTGGGGTTGATTATTTGAAAGCTAAAAAAATGTGTTCTCTATAAGATTTACATAGCCGTACACATATTTTTTTTATTTTTGTTTTATTACACTGATAATACAGCCAAAATGACCATTTCTTACAGTTTTCTTTAGTTTAGCAAGTATAGTGTTCACGTATTACATGAACATGCTATAAACAGTTTGTTGCACGTCGACCCTGCAAATGTTTTAAGCAAAAGCGTGCAAGTAATGACAGCCAAAGACAACGAAGGAAACAAAGGCGAGGTAATAAATATAATAAAGATGACAATTTATTGTCGAGTTTACTGGCGCGGTCTAAAGTTCGTGGTGGTAGTATTTATGCCTTCAGCTAGATGGGTGATGTCGGTAGATGGTATGGTCGAGTAGTAGATGTGTGCTGCTGGACGATCGTAACGGGTAGCTGTTGTTGGTCGAGTCGTAGAAGTGCGGCTAGATGATTGTTGCGGGTAGCTGATGTCGGTCGAGTCGTAGATGAGTGCCGCTGGACGACCGTCGCGAGTTGAAGTTGGTGTTGGCAGCTTGGTCGCGTAGAGTCGAGCGAGCGTGGTGACTAAGACCTAGTCGTGTCTTAGTACTGCGGACCAAGTGAATGGACGAGGAAACCGTGGCTAAGGTTTGCTAGGCCTTAGCACATACGAAGTCGAACGAGCAAATCGGTGAAGCTAGAGCTTTGTCGTGCCCCTAGCTGTGCGGATGTATCGGAGACGGTATCTGCGGCTTTGCCGTGTCAAAGCTGTGCGGACGTATCGATGACGGTAGCTATGGCTTTGCCGTGTCAAAGCTTTGCAGACATATCGTAGACGGTAGCTATGGCTGGGCCGTGCCAAAGCTGTTCGGACGATTCGGAGACGGTATCTATAGCTATGCCATGCCAAAGCTGTTCGAATGTATCGGGACGGTAGCTATAGCTGTGCCGTGCCAAAGCTGTACGGACGTATTGATGACGGTAGCTATGGCTTGTCAGTGCCAAAGCTGTGCGGACGTATCGGGACGGTAGCTAAAGCTGTGTCGCGCCAAAGCTATTCAGACGTATCGAGACTGTAGCTAAGGCTTTGCAGTCCCAAACCTCTGCACTGTCGATCGAACAGGCCAGGAGGCCGCAGCTAAGATTTGACGTTATCTTAGCGCTGCGCAGATAGCGATGCGGTAACTAAAGGCTAATTCGTGCCTTTAGCGCTGTGCTGCCAAACGGACAAGGGGGAATCGACCGAATGGTTAAGCCTGGGTAGTCTTAGAGTCCTCTTCGTGTTTGCCCCCGGGCCGTCTACTTCGACTGTTCAATAAAGACCGTTAGAGATGCTCCAACCTGCAGAAGGTGACCTTTAATGGCTCTTAAAAAGACCCTTTGTTCATATCAATGTGATGGGAAAGGCGAATCTACCACTAGAAGTGGGACTCAGCCTGAGTGGTAAGGTGAATGCAACCACAAGACGTAGGATTCGACCTTGAATGAACTTCGCATAGAACATGCTGATATTTGCCTGTGCCACCCACCAGACAAGGCTTGACACAAAGTCAAAAGCCCACGGGCCGATTAAAGTGGGGATAAAGGGGAGGGGGTCGGGAACGAGCCAAGACTCGAACCCTGCTGGTCTATGCTGTTCATCGGCTCACTTAGTGCAATGTGAGCCTGATGAGGCAAGCAGTTTCACGAACCCAAATGTGGGTCCGGGCACATATGCCAGTTTACGGCTTATAGACGCGAGGTCTAGTGCCATACGTAGGTTACAAAAGAGACAAAACTGCAGCTCGCCCACCCAGTCGAAACTAGGAGCCTAAAGGCCTCAAGTCTGCCATTGTTCCTTTTGCAGAGCCACGCCCCGGACCGAAGTCCAGAACAGGCTTCGGGGTATTCTTCGCAAAGAACGCGCCGCCGAAAGCGGGAAAAGGCTAGTTGACATTAAGGGAATGCTATGCCACTCTGCCTAGCCGCGTAAATTGAAAGTTCTTCTATAAAAAAAAAATGGGCGTAGAAATAAAGTTCTTCTTTGGCCTAATATAGGCTACCGAAGATGATTAAAATTCCATTTTCATTGAGTTATTTCTGGCAGAAGTGTTTTGTAAATGTTAAATTTATTTTATTCCCTTTTCTGTAACAGCAGGTCAGGGTCGAAAAAGAGCTTAGTCATTTCCAGCCGTACTCGGATGTAATTTTTCTTGGGCGAGCGAGTAATCCGATCCGTTTATGTTTGTGAGCAGGTTGCGGCAAGTTATCAGATGGTATGCAGGTACATATGTTCATGATAAAAATACTGTTTGCAATGTTTTTTTTACTTGATATACGTAAGAATACACGCGTTTACTTGTTGGTTGGTTGGTTGGTTGGTTGGTTTAAATGGCATATCAACCTCTATAGGTTATTTAATGCCAAAGTCTGTTTACACATATGTACGGTTTGTAAAGACATAATTTAATGATACCATACTAAAACCAAACGACTCATTTACTCGCATACGAGTAAATATTTTCGAGTATTTCTATATGACATTAGTTTATTTAGTGATGATAGTTTTTTTTTTAAATTATTTTTCACTACTATTTCTACTAACACAAACATAATGGTATTTCTATTCAACAATAATTTGCTTTCAGTTGATTAGTTCGTTGTGTTTTCAGGAATGTAACCAAGTCTATATTTTCTGGTACAACCCGGTCTCTTTCAAGAGCGACAAAACATTATCCATGTGGACATTCGCAAATAAGTCCTTCATGGTATTTGCGTAGAAATAGTGCTTTCTGGTGTCATTAAAAGTTTTACACTCAAGGAGAAAGTGTTTGATAGTGCAGGGTGTTTGGCCTGTCGTGCACTGTGGTTGCCGTTCTTGCTTGAGTATAAAAGAGTGCGTAAGTCTGCTGTGACCAATACGCAATCGCGTAATAGTTACTTGTTCTTTTCACGATTTTCGGAAAACTGGGCACCATTCTCCCAAAAAGGGTTTAACCTGGAATAGTTTATTATTTGTATTTCTATTCCAGCGTTGTTGCCATTTTTTATGGAGGAAATTATTTATTTTGAGTTTAAGATCAGTGTATGGAATGTTGTACTTGTCTAAAGCCAATTTTACTGCCGCGTCTGCTCTATGATTTCCTCTCACCCCAATGTGGCTTGGAATCCAGCAAAAATCGATTTCTTTGTTTGATGTTGAGTGTAGTTTGCAAAGTAGTTTGATAATATGTGCTCTAGTTTTTATTGTTTAATGATAATGATATTTGTTTTTTGATTTACAATAACGACATCGCTTAAAAACATTATTATCCTATAGTTTTTCTATAGGTTTGGCACGTATAAAGTTCATAGTTTAAATGAAAGTTTTAATCATTGCAACTGATCATATCGTAACCAAGTAAGTGTTATTGAGATAAAGAATACTGTTTCCCTCGTTATTTTTTTAGATTTACATAGCCGTACACGAGTTTTTTTTAGTTTTGTTAATTACACTGAAAATACAGCCAAAATGAACATTTTCCAACAGTTTTCTATAGTATTAGCAAGTATAATGTTCACTTATAACATGAAATCTTTTATTATTAACAGTTATCAGATGGTGTGGAGGTACATTTGCCGCGACCTGCTCACAAACATAAACAGGTCGGATTACTCGCTCGACATAGAAGAATTACATCTGGGTACGGCCCTTTTTCGACCCTGACCTGCCGTTACAGCTAAGAAAAGGGAATAAATTAAATTTAACAATATTTACAAAACACTTCTGCCAGAAATAACTCTACAAAAATGGAATTTTAATTATCTTCGGTACCCTATATTAGGCTAAAGAACTTTATTTCTACGCCCATTTTTTATAGAAGAACTTTCTATTTACGCGGCTAGGCAGTGACATAGCATTCCCTTAATGTCAACAAGGTTTTTTCCACTTTCGGCGGCGCGTTCTTTGCGAAGAACACCCGGGAGCCTGTTCTGGAGTTCAGTCCAGAGCATGGCTCCGCAAAAAGAACAATGGCAGACTTGAGGCCTTTGGGGCTCCTAGTTTCGGGTGGGCGAGCCGCATTTTTGTCTCCTTTGGAACACCTTGTATGGCACTAGACCACGCGTCTAGTTTAAGCCATAAATTGGCATATGTGCCCGGACCCATCCTTGGGCCCGTGAAACCACCTGGCTCATCAGGATCACATTGCACTAAGTGAGCCGATGAGCAACACAGATCAGCAGGGTTCGAGCCTCGGCTTGTTCCCGACCCCCCTCCACTTTATTCCCACTTTAATCGGCCCGTGGGCTTTTGACTTTGTGTCAAGCCTTGTCTGGTGGGTGGCACAGGCAAATATCGGCACGTTCTATGCGAAGTTCATTCAAGGTCGAATCCTACGTCTTGTGGTTGCATTCACCTTACCACTCAGGCTGAGTCCCACTTCTAGTGGTAGATTCGCCTTTCCCATCACATTGATATGCACAAAGGGTCTTTTTAAGAGCCAATTAGAGGTCACCTTCTGCAGGTTGGAGCATCTCTAACGGTCTTTATTGACCAGTCGAAGTAGACGGTCCGGAGACACGAAGAGGACTCTAAGACTACCCGGGCTTAACCATTCTGTCGATTCCCCCTTGTCCGTTTGGCAGCACAGCGCTAAAGGCACGAATTAGCCTTTAGTTACCGCATCGCTATCTGCGCAGCGCTAAGATAACGTCAAATCTTAGCTGCGGCCTCCTGGCCTGTTCGATCGACAATGCACAGTTTTGGTACTGCAAAGCCTTAGCTACTGTCATCGATACGTCCGTACAGCTTTGGCACGGCACAGCTATAGCTACCGTCCCGATACATTCGAACAGCTTTGGCATGGCATAGCTATAGATACCGTCTCCGAATCGTCCGAACAGCTTTGGCACGGCACAGCCATAGCTACCGTCTACGATACGTCTGCACAGCTTTGACACGGCAAAGCCATAGCTACCGTCATCGATACGTCCGCACAGCTTTGACACGGCAAAGCCGCAGATACCGTCTCCGATACATCCGCACAGCTAGGGGCACGACAAAGCCCTAGCTTCACCGATTCGCTCGTTCGACTTCGTATGTGCCTAGCAAACCTTAGCCACGGTTTCCTCGTCCATTCACTTGGTCCGCAGTACTAAGACACAACTAGGTCTTAGTCACCACGCTCGCTCGACTCTACGCGACCAAGCTGCCAACACCAACTTCTACCAGCGACGATCGTCCAGCTGCACGCATCTAATATTCGACCGATATCAGCTACCCGCACCAATCATCTAGCTGCACTTCTACGACTCGACCGAGATCAGCTACCCGCAACAATCGTCTAGCTGCACTTCTACTACTCGACCATACCAACTACCGACATCACCCATCTTGCTGAAGACTCAAATACTACTACCACAACCTTACACCGCGCTTGTAAACACGATAATAAATTGTCATCTTTATTATATTTGTTACCTCGCCTTTGTTTCCTTCATTGTCTTTGGCCGTCATTACTTGCACGCTTAACTTAAAACATTTGCAGGGTCGGCTTGCTTATCGGCTCCACAACACATTTGTTCATGATAAAAATACTGTTTGCAATGTTATTTTACTTTATATACATAAACGTACACGCGTTTATTTGTTTTTGATAACTATTATTGTATAACGACGTCGCTTAAAAACGTTGTTATCTTATAGTTTTTCTATAGGTTTGGCAAGTATAGAGTTTATAATTGAAATCAAAGCTTTAATCATTGCAACTGATCATATCGTCACCAAGAAAGTATTATTGAGATAAAAATACTCTTTGCCACTTTATTTTATTAGATTGATATTGCCGTACACGAGTTATTTAATCTTGTTAATTACAACGAAAATACAGCCAAAATGAACGTTTTCCTACAGTTTTCTATAGCCTTAGCAAGCTTTATTCATTGCAACTGATCATGTCGTAACCAGGTTAAGTATTATTTGATAATATACATTACACACATGCGTGCTGGTAAACAACTCCTATTATCGCCTACAAAGAGACAGTAGTAGTATCACCAGCAGACACTAGCCTAAGGGATGTAACATCTCCCCTCTGTATAATTGAAACAAAACTCTTGGCTGTGGCGAAGGGTGCGATATTTTTATTTATTTATTTTTAAAACCCTTCTTGTTATGTACATACATGATGCACGTATTATTATCTCCCATTTCCTTTTTTTTTTTCTTGATTATTTATATTCTGCTCGTTACTTGGATTATGCGACTGGGCAAGTTATTCAGTCTCTTTCCTTAAAATATAGTCTATGTACCGATCTTCCTGATGAGGTCCGATTTTCAGTACCTGGATTTTCGGACTGCCTTATGTCTTATTTCTCTTAATGTCTTTCTTCGTGTCTTGTTGGAGGTGGGGCTATACGTAGGTGGCGTAAATTTCTCCTTATGGTTACTGTGGTTACATTGTAGAATCTGGGCTCCTGGCTTCGACTCTTAATTATTGCTCTTTCCCATATGGCCGTTTAATGATTTCTTACTCTTATGTTCTGGCTTTCATAGAGCGGTGGTAGGTCTTTTGCACCATGGTCGTACTTTTGGTTTTGCTCTTGTTGGCGTTTGTGTAATCCCTCCAGGATTTTGTCCATTTGAGGCTGTGTGTTCCTTATCCTGATTGGGAGATTCCCTCAATTTTTTATAAAGCAGTTGTGTTGGACTTGGTAGGTTGTGGTCAATAGATGTTATTCTTAAACATAGCAATGCCATGTCTACATCTGTTCTGCTGCCTTTGGCCTTCATTGTGGTTTTCTTTACTGTTTGGACTGTTCTTTCTACAAATCCATTTGATTGAGCATACCTTGGTGAAAAAGTGATGTGATCGAATCCCCAGCTTCTTGAAAATTGTCTGAAAGTGTAGCTGTCATATTGGGGCCATTATCACTTATGATACATTCTGGTATCCCATGTTCTCCGAATATTGATTTCAGGGCATATATGACCTCTTGACTTGGGCATGTGTTGTGAATTTTCCTGATAAAAGGGAACTTTGAATGGTAGTCGACTATTAGTGAGTATGTTTCCCCTGCGACATAGAAAATATCTGATCCGACCACTTTCCAGGATCTAGACAGGGCCTCATGTGGTATCATGGTTTCCTTCTGTTCGTTTTGGAATTTCTGGCACGTGGGGCAACCTTTGACAACCTCCTCAATGTCCTCATTTATTCCTGGCTAATATACGCATGTCTTGGTTCTCAGGATACTCTTTTCAATACCTTGGTGTGACGCGTGGATCTTGTTTAGAATCTCATTCCTCATAGTTGCAGGAATTATTATCCTCCCTCCTTTCAACACCAAGGAGTCCTCTATCGATAGCTCATCCTTGAATGCCCAAAATGACTTGAACAGCATGGATGTGTCTTTGGCCTTGTCTGGCCAGCCTCCCTGAGTAATGATATCACTTTGTCTTCCTGACATCCAAGTTTACTGGATCGCATTTATTCTTGTATGGTAATCTTGAGTGCCAATATTATTTCTTTTCCAGGGTGGTATACTATAGTGAGATCATATCCTTGTGTTTCCATAAGCATCCGTTATAGTCTTGGTGGAGCTGCAGACAAGTTTTTTTTGACTGATCATTTCCAACGGTTTATGATCAGTCTCTACTGTGAATGGTCTCCCATATACATATGTGTGAAATCTCTGGCATCCGAAGACTACTGCCAGCATCTCACGTTCTATATTTGCTTATCTTTTTTTCAGCTAAGGTGAGTGACTTGGACAAAAATGCAACTGGTTTATTGTTTTGCAATAGTACTGCTCCCAGTCCTCGACTATGATAGTTGTTGGCTTGATGGGGTCAATATAAGCAAGGGTTACCTCTTTGCTGATGAGGTCCTCGATTTGTTGGAAGTCCTTTTCATGGCTCTCTGTCCAAGCATACTCGTTGTCTTTCTTTAGGAGGTCGCGTAAATTGGCGGTATGCTTAGACAAATGAGGCACGAAGGGACCCATGTATGTCACCATTCACAGCACGTGTTACATTGGCAGGGGACTTTAGGGATTTAATGTCTTCTATTTGGGGGGGATCTCGATGTACCCCGTTCTCGTCATAAACTCCTCCGAAAAATTTTTTGGATTTGGTTTTGATAATGCACTTCGTGCTGTTGAAAACCAGATCATTTTTCTTAGCAGCTTCCATTAGGTAGTGCAAGTTGTTGTCATGTTCTTTTTCATTCTTTCCTAAAAAAAAAAAAACCCGACATCATCCGAGATACCGATAGTTCCGGGGCATTTTTCAAGTATCTGGTCCATTTTTTGTTGGAGCACATCTTGACTCATCACTAGCCCAAATGGCATCCTCCTGAAACAGTATCTTCCAAATGAGCTGTTGAAGCATGTTAGAGTCTGACTCTCTTCGTCAAGCTCAATAGACCAATTTCCATTTTTTTGCATCGAGCTTGCTAAACTATTTTGCACTCGCCATCTGGTAGGTTATTTCTTCCAGGGTTAATCCTCTATGGTGACCCGAAAAACAATAAGGCTATAGCCTTATTGTCTTTCGGGTCGAGGCAAATCCTCATCAGTCCATTGCTTTTCCGGCTATACGCTAGGCTGCTGACCCAGTCAGTGGGTTCTTCGATTTTCCTAATGATCCTGTCTTTTTCCATTTTGTCAAGCTCGTCTTTTTCCATTTTGTTTAACTCGTCTCTTGGGTAGATAGGACATTTTCGTGGGGCATGTATCACCGGTGTTACAGTGGGGTCGAGAACAATGTGGTACTTGTTACTGCGGTCAAAATGTTTTGGATATTCTCATAGTAGATCATTTGTGGACTCTATCTGTTTTTCTTCTTTTATTTCACAATGCAGGGTTACCATTTTAAGGTTACGACAGCTTGGTAATCCTAATATTGTTGGTCCATTTGTATCTACTATGAAATTTTTTTCTGCCGACCACGTGTCCTGGTTATACTTGCATTGGAGCTGGATGGCGCCAATTTGTGGTATTATGGTCCTATTGTATGCGGTTAAGATTGTGTTTGCATGTTTGACTAAATTTTTGGGCGGATTTGGGCACATTTGTTCACAAAATCGAAGTGAGAATTGTAAAGGTAACGTACCTGGGCATTCGAAGCGCGCACGAACGTGTCTGGCTTGTCGAAGAGAAACCGATATGGCTGCCGCGAGCATATTTGACGAGGGGAGATCTCGAACCAGCGAGAGGTAATGTACACGTATGCAAATTAGTGCGAGAGCTTACGAACATACAAATACGCACAGTAACGGCTGAAAGGAGATCGATTCTAAGTGCAGTTGCCTGACGAACGCGTTACAACTCAACGAACGAACGAACGAACGAACGTAGGAAGGAAGGAAGGAAGGAAGGGGAACTAGGGAGAAAGCGAGAGAGAAGGAACAGCTACCGAGAGAGGGAGAGAGCGCTCAAATCAATACGCCCTGAAACTAACAATAGTGGTCTCTGTTGGATTGATACAAGAAGCAGTTTTTCTATTGCCGTTTACGCCCGCTCTGGACAACAAGCTATTTCGGCAATCATGGCCTTTGATCCAAAACTAATTCCCCTTTTTGACGGTACCGATGCTGGGCAATCGGTGGTTGAATGGGTGGAGAAGGCAGAGTTGGTGTGCCGGTTGAGCGGGGTAAAACATATCGAATGTGTGGTGCCGATGCGCCTCTCGGGGGGCGCATACGCAGTGTATCAGCAGCTGAGTGAGGAGAAGAGGGCTGACTTTGCCTGTATAAAAGATGTTCTGTACACAGCATTTCCTCTCAGTCCTGTAACGGCGTATAAGCAGTTCGCGGCGCGCCGTTTGCGTCCGGGAGAAACGGTGGACGTCTATTTGGCGGAGCTACGCAAGCTTGCGACTCAGTTCGGAGGTATGACGGAGAGAGGCCTGGTCTGCGCATTCATAGCTGGGTTGCCGGAGCATGCGGAGAATCTTCTCCAGGCCACTACCCGAGTAGACGATTTGCCGATATCCGACATATTGGCCCGTGCCCGAGCAATATTGAAGGACAGGCTCGCGGGCACAGAATCGGCAGTCGCAGCAGCTCAACTACCGGGACGTCAGGAGAAGGGAGTCACAGCTTTAAGGAGATGCTATGTGTGTCAAGAGCCTGACCACATGGCTCGAGATTGACCTAAGCGGCGCGGAAGTCCCAGGTCCCCAAAGAGTCTCATTTGTTATCGGTGCAATCGACAGGACCACGTTGCACGAAATTGTCCGGGAAACGAGCGAGGGGACGAGTCTTCAGCGCCAGTCTCTCCCCCAGACCTCGTATGAATGGCGCTCTGCCTGCAGTCAGTGTGCAGATTGACGGAATACGACGAACTGCCCTGGTGGATACAGGCTGTACGCAAACCCTAGTTCGCAAGCCATGCTGTCAGACGTGGAAGAAAAAGCAAGTCCCCTTGATGGTTGTAGGAGGGAACTCGTCAATGTGTTGTGGAGAGAGCGTGGTCCAAATTGGCATCGGCAATGGACCTTCAGTCGCCGTACGAGCCCTGGTTGTAGATGAGGCGCTGTTTGGATACGATCTGCTACTCGGGCTAAATGCGATCAGGCAACTTGGTGGAATGACTATGTCTGCCACCGGCGAAGTGAAATTTCCTCAGCGTGAAAGACTGATGTGTGCTGCTATTACCCTCGACGAGCCTGATTTTCACGCTAAATACAACGAGACGAAGCGCGTATGGACCGCATCTTGGAAATGGGCCGGTGACCAGCCACCTGTGTCTTTGAAAAACAGGCTTTCAGAATACCCTGCCCCTAAGCGACTTCGAGGTGAATATGAGCGGAAGTTGCTGGCCTGGATTCAAAACGGTTGGCTGATTCCGTACCCGGAGAGCGACCTTGGCCCTCCTAAAGGCCTGATACCATTAATGGCCATATTACAGGAAAGTAAACAGAAGGTCCGGCCAGTTATGGACTATCGCGAGTTGAATGAGCACGTGAACGCGTATACGGCGAATGCAGACGTATGTGCTCAAACCATGCGGGAATGGCGACGGCAGGGGCCAAAAGCCGCCATAGTGGACCTACGCCGGGCATATCTGCAGATCCACGTTGACAAGTCATTGTGGCCGTTCCAAACGGTGAAAATTAAAGGGCAGAGATACTGCCTCACCCGCTTGGGGTTCGGGCTCAATGTAGCTCCCCAGATTATGCGGGCCATTGTAAAAGCTGTGATCGGGCAAGATGACACCGTCAGTCGCGCTACCTCTTCGTATGTCGATGACATATTTGTTAACGAAAGTGTGTGTTCGGCGGCGCAAGTGAAGACGCATCTTGAACGATTTGGGCTGACTTGTAAGAGTCCGGAACAACTAAGTAGTGGCGCTCGAGTGTTGGGCGTATACGTCTGGGAGGAGCGCGGCAAGCTTAGATGGCGACGCGACGGCGAGCGTCCGAAGGTCCCCAATGTACTCACGCGTCGTGCCGTTTTTTCTGTGTGTAGGCGGCTGACCGGGCATTTTCCAGTGTGCGGCTGGCTCCGTGTTGCAGCTGCGTTCGTGAAACGGAGAGCCAACGCTGTGACAACCGGATGGGACGACGAAACACAAGACCCCATGTTGCGTCGGATGCTTGACGAAATTATGATGAGATTGTCACAAACTGATCCAGCACACGGTAACTGGTGCGCGGATGGTCAGGAAGTCACTGTGTGGGTGGATGCCAGCTCTCTGGCCACCGGGGTGGCTATTGAATATGACGGAGCCATCATTGAAGACGCAAGTTGGCTACGACCGGTGCACGCAGATAAGCACATCAACCTGGCGGAGCTTGACGCAGTGTTGAAGGGCATTACTCTGGCACTGCACTGGAAGGCGAGTGTGATTAACCTGCGAACAGACTCGGCCTGCGTGCACCGGTGGATTTCGGACACCCTGTCCGGGAAAGCAAGGGTGCGGACTAAGGCGGCGTCGGAGATGTTAATAAGACGGCGACTGAGTACGCTCCAAGAATTAGCGGCAGAGTATAGACTGACAATCGACGTGGCACTCGTCAAATCCCAGGCGAATTGAGCCGATCCACTCACTAGAGTGCCCCAACGGTGGCTGGATGCACTTCGGAAAGAAGCGGAACCCATCGAGCCAATATGCGCCGCATCTATGGGTGAGCTGGATCTCGCTCGCATTCGGACCATTCACCGATCTTGTGGGCACCCTGGCGTAAAGCGCACACTCTACTTCGTGAAACTGGCGAGTCCTGAGGTCTCTAAGGCAGCTGTTCGGGAGGTAGTTAGAGAATGCGAAGAGTGTCAGTCTATAGATCCAGCCCCGATGAGTTGGAAAGCAGGCAGACTGGACGTATGCGAGAACTGGAGGAGGGTTGCAATGGACGTGACTCCCCTTGGAGGTCGTCATTACCTAACCTTAATCGACTGCGGACCCAGTCGGTTTGCTATTTGGAGGCCGTTATCATGCCAAGATGCTGCCAGCATTGTTAGGCAGTTGGAGACCGTGTTTTGCGAGAGGTGGGTGCCTGTTGAGCTTCTCACAGATAACGCCACGGCCTTTAGCGGAGAGGCGTTCTCTAGATTCGCCGAGCGCTGGGGCGTTCGAATGAGATTCCGATGCGCATACGTACCGGCTAGCAACGGGATCGTGGAGAGATCTCACCGCACAATAAAGCGCATTGCCGCAAGAACACGGTGCTCAGTGATGGAGGCTGTATACTGGTACAATGTGACTCCCAAAGATGATGCGTCGGCGTCAACTGCACCAGCAAACCTAATATACTCATATACAGCCCGTATAAGAGGTGTTGATGTCACGTTACCACCGGAGGATGCCGGACCCAGCAGGTAGGGGATAATGTTTGGGTGAAACTCCCTCATGGACGATGTACAACCCAGTTCGGAAAGGGAACAATTATGGGTGTGTACAGCCCTCATTCGGTCCTTGTTGACGGGACACCTCGCCACATAAAGGATGTTCGTCTAGTGCGAGGAGCAGACGCCACTTATTGCAGCAGCGCTTCCTCTGAAGACGAAGCGCCGATGCTGTATTTACCGCAGGAGGATCCCGCAGCATCTGAAAGCGACCACAGCGACAGTGGTCAACATGGGCCCGGAGACACGTCCGAGGACGACAACGTGGTCGAAAGCGTTCCGCTCAGACGAAGCAGCAGACGCAAAAGACCTGCTCCGCGCTGTACGTTGTGTGATTCCCAAATCAGGGAGGAGTGTAAAGGTAACGTACCTGGGCATTCGAAGCGCGCACGAACGTGTCTGGCTTGTCGAAGAGAAACCGATATGGCTGCCGCGAGCATATTTGACGAGGGGAGATCTCGAACCAGCGAGAGGTAATGTACACGTATGCAAATTAGTGCGAGAGCTTACGAACATACAAATACGCACAGTAACGGCTGAAAGGAGATCGATTCTAAGTGCAGTTGCCTGACGAACGCGTTACAACTCAACGAACGAACGAACGAACGTAGGAAGGAAGGAAGGAAGGAAGGAGAACTAGGGAGAAAGCGAGAGAGAAGGAACAGCTACCGAGAGAGGGAGAGAGCGCTCAACTCAATACGCCCTGAAACTAACAATAGTGGTCTCTGTTGGATTGATACAAGAAGCAGTTTTTCTATTGCCGTTTACGCCCGCTCTGGACAACAAGAATGTTTCCTTCTGCCCCAGTATCTACTTTTACCATTAGTTTAGCTGGGTTTTTTTTTTACTTTGTCTGGGTATCATAATTTTTATATTTGTTTTTATTTCAGTACGGTTGTCCGAGCTGTTAACAGTGTGTAGTTCCAGTTCTTCGGAGTCACTATTGTAAGCATCATAGTCTATACCGCACGAATATTTTTATAGTATCTCCTCTGAGTGTCTTCTGCCTTGTATCGTTCTTTTGTTGGGGTATCATTATATCTGGTCTTTTCTTTCCTCTCATTCCACCTGCATACGCTAGCCCAGTGGTTACATTTATTACATTTTCGACATTTTGTATCGTAAGCTGGACATTTTTCATAAGATTTTTCTCCACATTTTAGACAGCCTCTGCTTTTTTTTTTTTTGTGTCTCGTATAGTAGCTACTGAGGCATTGTGTAGTGGCTGTGCGCTTTAATTTTTTGTGGCCTTCAGTTGTTTCATGTAATTAATTGATGCTTTGTGGTTTTTTTGCCACTTGAATAGCTTTCTCCAGCGTCATTTTTTAAATCTTCTCCCCGTAGTTTTTGTTGTACTTCTGGATAAATCGTTCATTCAATTATTTGTTTGATGAGCAGTTTGTCCAACTCGCAGTTGTATTCTTCTCTGTGTTTTGTTTTCTGAGATTCACAATAGGCAGCTTGTAGGCACAGTCTAGACACAAATTCATCCGTTATTTCTGGTTCGTTTACGTTCACATCAATCTTTTGGTTGAAATTTCTTAATGATTTGATTTCCTGTATTCTTCAAATTTTTCCCATATGACGCTCGGCCGCTTCTTATCCTCGGCTGATAAACCCCAACTATTAAATTTTAGTATACCTGTTTCTCCGGTGCAGGGCAGGATTTCGTCTATTTGGTCTTGTGGGTCTGTTATTTTCTTTCGTCTGAATATCATTTCACATTGTTGACGGAATTGGGACATCGCTTCGGCTCGGTTTGGATTGCTCCAGTTCATCATCACGTTGTCTTGGGCCGCCATATTTGTTTCGTTGTTGACTGACTCCTTTTTGTATCAGTGTTTATATGTATCATGTGCACGAAGTCCATCACTGCCACCATGAAATAAGTGATATGCATAAAGAGATATAATTATCTAACATACCTTTATTAACATATGCTTTCGGCTTTATTAACACATGCTTTCGGCTTCGTGTGCTTACAATTTTCCCCAGAGCGCGAGGCTCAGCGGAAATAAACAAACCCTGTTTTCGCGCGCAAAGGGATAGTAGTAGTATCATAAGCAGTCACTAGCCTAAGGGATGTTACATTATTGAGATAAAAATACTGTAATTTTATTAGATTTTGATAGACGTACACGAGTTTTTTTAGTTTTGTTAATTACACGGAAAATACAACCAAAATAAATATTTTCCTACAGTTTTTTTAAAAATAGTTTTAGCATATATAATGTTCATCTAATACATGAAACCTTTTGTCATTAACAGTTATCAGATGGTGTGCAGGTACATATGTTCAGGATAAAAATTCTGTTTGCAGGATAAAAATACTGTACTTGATATACATAAGCGTACACGCGTTTGTTTGTTTTTTGATTTACAATAACGACATCGCTTAAAAACATTATCCTCTAGTTTTTCTATAGGTTCCGTACATATAAAGTTTATAGTTTAAATAAAAGTTATAATCATTGCAACTGATCATATCGTAACCACGTAAGTATTATTAAGATAAAAATACTATTTGCCGCGTAATTTTACTAGATTTAGATAGCCATACACGAGTTTTTTTTTTTTTTAGTTTTGCTAATTACACTGAAAATACAGCCAAAATGAACATTTTACATAGTTTTCTATTACGTGAAAGCTTTTAGTATTAACAGTTATCAGATGGTGTGGAGGTACATATGTTCAGGATAAAAATACTGTTTGCAATGTTATTTTACTTGATATACATGCGTGCATTTGTTTTTTAATTCAAAATAACGACATCGCTTAAAAACTATGTTAAATGCCATTTGCAATGTCATTTTACATTTCCGTACACGATTTTCAATTATCTCTTAAAAATACATCAAAATATAGCTTAAATGCTTACTTTCCTCGATTTTTCTCTTGTTTTAGCAATTATCAATTTCAGTGTTTTTAGAATTGTTAACTTATATATCGTGTGTACATACACATATTTTTAACAAAAAGGCCATTTGCAATATTATCTTACTAGATTTATGTTTCCGTACACGATGTTACGCCGCCATCTGCCCAGTGGGCTTGCAGGGTTCCGTTCGTTCCTGCTAAGTCCACCAGTTAAAGCTGGGCACACAAGTGAGCTGTTGTTTGCCAACGCTATTTAATATTACAGATATCACCAAACCCCTAGGTGAACCACATTTTAAAGCAGTGATACACTCCTTCGCCCGCCCCGTATACATCAACTTCTTAAAACCAATACAATTCATGGCCCATGATTCATCCAGTGGGTTCTGACAGGGATATCACACATTTCTTTGCGGCCACAAGAAATACAACCGAGGGAGTGGGAGAAAAAGAAGAAACGAACAATATGGACTTAGGTCAGCTCAAAGTGCAAGAAGGGTAGTTTTGTGACACTTTTTTGTACAGCTTTTCGTGCATCTTGTCGACTATCGCTGGGAGTATATTTTTCGCGAAACTCCGGCAGAAGCCACTAGGAATACCAACTCCTCTTTGACCGTCTTCCTTGCTGCCTCCTTCTGCTTACTGTTGTCCACTCTGGACTGCTAACACATCTTGACTGGTCCCTTCTGCGGTCCATTCTCGACTGTCTCTCTGCGTTCTGCCAACTACCCTCTGGGTTCCTTTTCTAACTGCCCTCTCTGGGTTCCTTTGCCAACTGCCCCTCTGGCTTCTCTCGGACGTGCCTTTCCTCTCCCACTTCAGGTATCGTCGGAGATCTCGAGCTCAGGCCTTTGTTTGGTTTCGCGCCAAAACAGACAAAGAAATCGTCTGCCTGGTCTACCACCCACATAGTGTCACAAAGCCCCTAGTTCTGTTATAGGTGAGTTATTAAAATTCAACTCAGCTTGGTAGCTTTTCCCCTCAAATACAAGGTCTTCGATAAATACAATACTTCGACAGTAAAAGAAGACTCTTAACTGCTGTGTTTGGGTCAACAAGATTAAAATAACAATATTTTTTATTGAAAGAAACAAGAAACAATTCGGGTAAAAACCAGGAGCGATAAAGTTTTCTTTGAAATGGCGGAAGGTGAAAACGCAGTTCTTCAGCAGGGTAGATACGGTCTACTTTCCTTCAGACTTTGGGTCTGGTGGGAGAGTACGAATCCAAAATCTCAAGTTTATCATTCAGGGAATATTTCTACTTCTTTTCTCCTGTATTTTATCAGAGCTATTCTTTCCTTCCGTAATTCATCTTTTATTCACGTCAGCATGAATATAGCAAGAGAAATTTCAATGTACTTCAATTGCATGTTCACTTACTTGGGATTTAGCAGAGTCTTCTTTTTTTTCTCTCCTTTCTTTCGTTATTGGCTCTCATAAGACGTCGATAGAAAGATGCACGTCTTGTTTCAGATAAGACCAAGATTAATTATTATCTCTTTCCTCGTGGACAAGTCTCCAGCTTTGGGTGTTTCATTTGACGAGGTCCCCGGATCCCAGAGTGCGAATTCATTCAAAGGAGAAGCTTTTTCCTCTCAGTGTTCTCTGCGTCGCATGACTTTGGATTCTGGTTTCTTCCGTATCCCAAACTACGTGTCTTCTCTCTCAAACAAACAAACGACAACTGATTGTTTTCCGTAGTTTAAAAAATGACTACGTGTTGGCTTTTTAGCAGTTTATTCCTCCGCAACAATCATGGTTGCTGTCTGCCTCTTTCCGCTGACACACTCGTAATAATGAGTGAGGTTTCTCTCATGACTATGTCCCCTAATGGTAAATAGAGAGGGTTGTGGAAAAATAGCGTTTCCAGTGCCACTAGTCTTCTTTCTCGGTGACTACTACATACGGCTAACGACTCAGTGTTGCGCCCTCCTTTCCCCACAACCCAACAAAACGAATATCAATTCTCTCTTTAAAAAGTGTCAAAACATATCTAAAATGCTTTTTTTGCCTTCATATTTCACTTTCAGGTATAAATATCAATGTTTTTAGAAAGACTTTAGTATTGCTTAACTAATGTATCGTGAGCACATACACATGTTGATGACAAAAATGCCATTTGAAATGTTATTTTACTAGATTTACATTTCCGAGCACACCTTTCAAAATGTATCAAAATATAGTGAAAATGCTTACTTTTCCTCGATTTTTCACTTGTTTGAGCAAGAATAAATTTCAGTGTTTTTCTGAAAGTTTTTAGTATTGCTAACTTATATATCATGTGCAAATACATGACAAAAATGCCATTTGCAATATTTTACTAGATTTACATTTCCGTCCACGACTTTGAATTATCTCTTACAAATGTGTCAAAACATAGTTAAATGTTTACTTTTCCTTGATTTTTCTCTTGTTTTAGCAAATGTTTTCTGAAAAGCTTTTGTATTGATACCTAATGCACGTACAAAATGCCATTTGCAATGTTTTCTTACTAGATTTACATTTCCGTACACGACTTTCATTTATCTCTTAAAAATGTATTGAAATATAGCTAAAATGCTTACTTTTAATCGATTTATCAGTTGTTTAACCAAGTATAAATTTCAATGTTTTTCTGAATTGCTTTAAGATTGTGTGCACAGAAACATATTTGACAAAAATATGACAAAAATGCCATTTGCAATATTGTTTTACTAGATTTACATTTCCGTTCACGACTTTCAATTACGTCTTAAATATGTATCAAAACATAGCTAAAATGCTTACTTTTCCTCGATTTGTCACATGTTAAGCAAGTAAAAATATCAATGTTTTTCTGAAAGGCTTTAGTATTGCTAACTTATATATCGTGTGCACTTAGACATATTTATGACAAAAATGCTATTTGCAATGTTATTTTAGAATATTTATCTTTACGTAAATGAATTTCAATTATCTTTTAGCGAGGAAATATTGTTATGTGTTGTTACGTTGTTATTTACTCACTAAATGTTGTTGGAAAATAAAGGAGAGAAGAACCAAGATATCAAAAGTTTTTATGAAGGTTTAATAACAGCGAGAATAAAGGGTACCTTCATGTGGGAAGTCTCGTCGGAAGGAAGGAAGGAAATAGTTATGGCGTTGAGAAGGAATTTTAGCAACTAAATGCCTGAGCGGAATGTGCGTCGCTACTGTTAAGGCATTGTTGAATGTCTGAGTGAGATATGGTCGCCATAGGTGTAGCAAAGGTCGTGATTGCTAGTTAAGGACAGGAATGATGAATATGTGGTCATGGTTGTTGTCGGAGAGAGACATGAAAGTCTCCTGAAAATGTTGCCCAGGGATGAAGTAGCTGGATGTCTGAGCGTAATTACGCGTCACGGTAGACATAGCTAAGATTAGAGGCGAAATGAAGTTCCTGTTTATGGGGTATTGAATGCATCTAATTCATATTCAACTGGGAACCCTTGGTCTAAGAGAGTAGACTCAAGAGGCCCATAAATTAGATGGCTTTCCTCATGGTGCTGTGATGCTGCTGCTATGATTGGAGCGGACAGTAAGTACATCTGTCCTGTTCGAAATATTCTGAGAAGTGATAGTTTGGCAGAATTTCCCCAATTTGGTGCTGCCCGAAAAAATGGTCCGGGATGAATAGGATAAGTCATCCTCATTGGGTGAAAATATGCGTCGACCATAACGGTCAAATTAATTTACGCGCCAAACAAAAATACGAAGTTCTTTCTGTTACAATCTATTCAAAATATATAAAAAATTGTAAGATTTTCTCTATTTTTTGCATTTTTTGCAAGTATACATATCAGTATTTTTCTGGAATGACTTAGTATTCCTACCAAATATATCCTGTGCACATAAACAAATTTAACATTTTCAATGTTATTGTACTAGATTTACATATCCGTACACGATTTACAATTATCTTTCGAAAATGTATCAAAATATAGCTAAAATGCTTACTTTTCCTCAATTTTTCTTTTGTTTTAGCAAGTATAAATTTCAGTGTTTTTCTTAAAGGCTTTAATTCTGCTACATAATATATCATTTGCAAATATACATATTTATGTCAAAATGCCATTTGCAATCATATTTTACTAGATTTACATTTCCGTACACGACGATCAATTATCTCTTCAAAATGTATAAAAGCATAATTAAAATAGTGACTTTTTCTCGATTTTTCGCTTATTTAAACAAATATAAATTTCGTTGTTTCTCTGAAAGGCTTTAGTACTGCTACCAAATATATCGTGTGCATATACACATATTTATGACAAAAATGCCACTTGCAATGTTATTTTACTAGATTTTACATTTCCAAACACGATGTTTAATAATCACTTCAAAGTGTATCAATTGTTTATTTTCTCGATTTTTCACTTGTTTTAGAAAGTATAAATTTCAGTGCTTTTCTATAAGGTTTTTAGTATTGCTAATTTATATATCGTGTGCACATACATATGTTTATGACAAAAATGACATTTTCAATAATATTTTACTAGAGTAACTGTTGTGGCAGAATCACCTGCTAATGGACCCAACCACTCTCCATAATACCGGAAGACGCAGCAATACGAAGTCAGTCTACATCTGTAATCCCAGGTAAATATTTTTACCGTAGGAGCTTCGCTACCTGGGATGTGCTACTTCCCTCAGAGGAAGTAGCAAAAACACTGGCCGGTGGTAATATCACCGCTCATTTCTTCCGGCTGCAACCGGAATATCGAGGCAAACGTAAGATCAAGGTCACCGTATGCAATGTTTCAATGCAGCTGAGTGGGGACGTTCTCGCCGCTTACTTAAGTATATACGGCGGCGTAGAACAAGTCACCCAGATAAGATCAAATTGCGGGACGTCATACTGTAACTACGTTTTCATCATATGTCTCGATAGAGGAGGGTTTAACACAATACCCCACAGAGATCAATCTATAATGGTGGTCGTCGAAGGCAGAAAACCATTATGTTGGTCCTGCAAGCAATTGGGACATTTTTCGAGATCATGCCCTCAAAAGACGACCACCACAACGACTACTACTACGACTACGACTTCACCTACCATCAAAACGACAACGACAGCAAAGACCACAGAAAAAGCTACAGCGCCAATAAATGACACAATCGAGGAGCACCCCAACAAAAAATTAGAGGAGGGGTGGACCCAAGTAACTTTGGGAAAAAAGAAGAAAATCCCATCAAAAGAATCCCCATCAAAAGAATCCCTACCAGCAGCAGAAAAGACATCACCGGCAAAATCATCACCAGTAAAACCACAACTCACTACAAAAGTTAGCCAAGAATCATCATCAACAAAAGCCATAAAAAAGAAAAAAAAAACACTTGAGCAGCCTGAAGAAATGGATTGTTCTGTCAATTTGAAGAGAAGGAGGGATAGCGGGGACTCAAACAAGGTGGGGGAAAGGAAAAATGCAAAGAACTGGAAGAAAAATCACAAGTCCAACCACAACCACAAACACCTTCCCAGCAACAACCACAAAAAGCTTCCCAGCAACAACCACAAACACCTTGCTAGTCACAACCTGTGCGGAAAAAATAAAATCCCAGCGACAAGCTCAAATCATTCCACCCTCATATAAAGAAAATACCCCAACTCAACCTAGCAAAACCCCCTCTCCCCAACGCCTCCTTCTCTATCACCTCTATCCGCTCCCAGGCTGCTCCACCGTTCATATTCAGAAACTCGCGATGACAAACCTACACCTTCAACATCAAAGACTCATTCGAGAGCTATGTCGGTCACGGGAAGGGACCAACAACCATTAAAAGCATTTTATTGTTGTTCAGAAATCCTGGACTAATCTCATACGAGAGTCTTTTTCATTTGATGATCAAATGAAAAAGACTCTCATACGAGAGTCTTTTTCATTTGATGATCTATGATAGATTAGTCCAGGATTTCTGAACAACAATAAAATGCTTTTAATGGTTGTTGGTCCCTTCCCGTGACCGACTTAGCTAAAAACCATTAATGAGAAAGAAATTACCAATCCATATTTGTTTAGGGGTGAACTCATGGTGACCACTTTTGTCCGTCAGATAAGCAACCAAGCCAGAGAGCTATGGCGATTTGACGATGAAGCTAGTCGAGCGGAGTTAAAGCACCCCTCTCTCAATAAAATGTTACCTTTCTGTGGGGGCATGTTCATCCCTATTTTTATAGGTCCCTAAAGTTGCGGTAACCCTTGGATGTCGGTGGAATTTCCAGGGACGGCCGAGTTACTACTGAACTCGGTTGCGGCTCCCTGCATCAGGCCGTCGGCATCCTCGCCCCGGAAGATTTCCGGCCCGTAGTCGACAGTGAGTAAGGTAAGTGGATCTGATGGCTTTAAACCTTGCCGCGTTGAATGTAAGGTGACTGAGGGATCCAAGCAAGTGTGCGCACTAGCTTGCTTGCTGAACTCAAAAACTTTACAGTAGATGTCGCTGCAGTGCAAGGGACTCACTTAATTTGCGATGCAGCCTGTCGAGTGCTGGCAAGCGATTTTAGCGTATTCTCCGCATACGGCAGCCGTA
This sequence comes from Sepioteuthis lessoniana, assembly GCA_963585895.1. NCBI lineage: Eukaryota > Metazoa > Mollusca > Cephalopoda > Myopsida > Loliginidae > Sepioteuthis > Sepioteuthis lessoniana. The sequence goes on from OY757907.1 coordinate 75,836,313, forward strand.
CCAGCGTTGTGGTCTCTTTGCTAGTTGGATGCTACCTTGATGCTGATGTTGACGTTGTTTTTGCAGGTGACGGGGGCCGACTGGCTGTGGCCGATGTTGCCGTTAAAAGTTTTCAAGTTCCGTTAAAAGTTTTCAAGTTCCGACTAATTTCGCTGCGGAGATGGCTTCCTTTTTTCGTCGGCTGGCGCCGTTCCTGGACGATTCGAAGCAGCTAGTCTTAATAGGTGATTAGAATGCGAAACTTGATCCCAAGATAGGTAAGTTCGGGCGGGGAGCTAGTAGATAGGGAAGGTGTGAAAGCAGCCTTATGACACGTCATGACTTGGTCGACAGGTTTCGTCTGAATCACTCTGAGAGGGAGATGTGGACATGGCTAGTCTGATGGTGTGAATCCAGTCCTGGCTGATGCGTTTAGTTCCGCTTGGGAATTTTCGCCGACGTTCAATTCCTCGGCTCTGCTTGCTAATCCGAGATAACTCCTACCATCCCCCACGTTGTGTCTTTTGATTCGAATGGCAGTGTTCTAGCTAACTCAGATCGTTTCCAATTTTGGCTGGAATCTACGCTGAAATAAAATTGTGGTTGGGAGTGAGATTAAACCTGTCGCAGTTCACAAATGTACAAGAAGGAAAACAACGCTTTCACATTTCTCCAAGCTATTGTCTTTATCAATGATGTACGTATTTACAAAATGCTTAGAATACAATGGGGAAGAAAGAAAAGAAAAATGTCTTACGAACTTATTCGCTTGTTCGGAAATGTGACAGATCAAACAGGTGTAGGGGAGGCAATTATTGCCCTTGGGTTTCTTAACAGAAAAATAATCGGTTGTCTCCGCTTTTACTTAGGACCCTCGGTTCTAAACTAAACTTGGCCTGGAGTCGAAGTTCTAAGATGGGTGCTGCACTGAATTCTTCACTGTCTCTCTGCTCTTCCGTCGACCTCGACTGGTCTATCGGCGTCGTGCCTTGTTTATATAAATTGGGGGTGGAGTTTCGATGATCCCTGGGCACGCCTATGCATAATGATATGTAAATCGCCAAGTTGACCAACTTTTTCTACATATGGCCGACGCTGCGTTTGAAGATATACTTAAGATTTTAACTTCGATATCCCCTACTTATCCCAAGCAGACGGTCAGTACTTAAGATGGGATAAATCCACTTACCTTGTCTCAATATTTAGCCAAATCTATTCTTGCATCGACCACGCAGACTTTATTACTATTTCCACCGTAAGATCCGCTTAAGTTGGCTACACCCTTAGATTTAAACTTATCCTTGCCTTTGACCACGCAGACTTTATTACTATCTCCACTGTCAGATCCACTTAAGTTGGCTATATCTTCCTTGACTTTTCCAAACCATATGGACTCTATCACCATCTCCACCATAAGATCCACTAAAGGTTTTTCCTTTTTTTTCTTATTTTTAATTCATGTCCAGTATGAACTCCAGTTCACCCTGTAGTTTATTACTCGTTCTCCTTTATATTATCGCAAAATTGACTTTCAAAGAACCTCATGACATCGGTCGAAAGTTTAATAAATAAATGAATAAAATAGGACAGGAAACGAAATAAGAAGAAGAGAGAAAGAAAAAAAATGAATTTTCCTTAATTAATTTCCTAGAATCGTTAATTAATCAACCAATCTGGGGGGGTCTCTCTGTCACAGCTAGAGAACTCACCCTCTTCCAAAGTAGGTTCCTACTTGGACAAAGTGTTAGTGAAAAAGAGCTGATAGCGATTTCGTTAGTTGTCCCACGTTCCACTTGATAGCGTGGACTGACCATAAACTTGTTAGGGTCAGTCTGCGGTTAGCTGATAGGCCTTGTCTGGACGGCTACTGGAAGTTCAATACCTCCATACTGGAGATACGGGACTTCTGGGAGCGGCTGGAATCCCTAATTAAGCGGGCATTAGGTGTTGGATTTCTCTTAAACATAGGATTAGAGATTTCGCCACCAAGTACGGTCGACAGCTCAACCTAGATAGGACCAAGGAGGCGAAATCTATAGAAGATAGACTTTCCCGGGCGGTGACTGGGGGGGAGACTCCCAAAGCGTAAAGCTAGCTCGGAGGGACCTTGCGCGTAAGACTAGCGAGTGCTACCAGAGATTCGTAGTAAGATCTAGGTTAAAGAGTTCTCAACGAAGCTGTGAAATCGAACGCAACTGCGCATGAGGAAGAAGTGCGAAGATTTCCCGTTCGGTATATCGATTCCGTCAAGTCCTGGGATGGGCACGTGCTGCAAGAGAATCGTGAGATACGTGATGCCTTTCTGGCGCACTTTCGTGATCGCTTTACCCGCTGTCCTGGTCTCCCACTTCAGGAGTTTTGCAGCAATCTTGTCGACTTCCCCCGCCTCGGGGCAGCTGAAGCGGCTAGTTGCGAGTGTGTGATTTCTGAATGCGAAGTCCATGATACGTTGTTGTAGATCGGCCTCAACAAGTCGCCAGGATTAGATGATTTACCCTACGAAGTGTACTTGAGGTTGCCGCACATGTTTGTGCCTATTCTGACGAATATGTTCAACCACTGGTAGCGTTACCAAGGGCGTGATCACATTGCTGAAGAAAGGTGGCAGGCATGTTTGGGAGGGTCTAGATGATTACAGGCCCATAACTCTGCTTAACACAGAGTTAAATATTTTGTTCCGGGTGTTAGCGAATCGTTTACAGCTTGTCATTAGCGATCTGATCGGCCCCGAGCAGGCCTTCGCAATTAAGGGAAGGTCGATCCAAGACAATCTGTACTTGATTCGCGAGGTCCTAGAGGGAATAGAAGACGGCACGGAAGACACGCTGATCAGTTTAGATCAGTCACAGGCCTTTGACCATCGGTTTCTGGCGTCTGTTTTAGACTCTACCGGATTCCAACCGGAGTTCCGCAGGTGGATTAGCATGATGTACTACAGTCGTGCAAGTAAATGGAAGGCGTTCAAGGGCGTTCGCGATCGAACGTTCGGTCCAGCAGTGCTGCCCCCTGTCTCCTCTTCCCTATGTCCTCGCTTTGGAGCTTCTGCTCCGTAGGCTTGGGGATGAGGGGACCAATCCAGCTCTGTGCTGTGTCCCTTTTGCTGGCCCTCTTACAGCAAGGGTTTCCGCGTTCGCCGGTGATATCACAGCGTTTGTATCCCGTCGCTGTGAAGAAGGCCGTTGGCGAGTACGAGCGGATAGCAGAAGCCAAGATCAATTTTGACAAAGCGAAGGTTTACAGCTCGGTGTTTGGAGGGGTAGCGATACCCTTCCAGGACCCTTCCTCTCGAGTGACGGACCCATCCGCATCCTTGGGGTGTGGTCCGGGCCCGACCTCCAACTGGAACGAAATTGGTCAGAAGTACATGCTAAGGTGAATACTCAGGTGGGAATCTGGCTTTCAAGGATTTTATCTTGAAAGAGCAGGGCGGAGGCGTGCGCTGTGTACGTCTTGACCTTGATCCTTTACTGATTGGCTATACTTCCCCTGCCTAAGGCACGTCGGCTGGTGCTTTAACAATACCTCTCCAGATTACTCTGGGTAGGCGGAAGGCCGATGGTCCATAGACAGGTATGCATCCAACGTACACACAACGGGGGTCTGGGTATGCCTGATCTGGAGAGCCACTGGCTTGCTGAAAGACTTGCATACTTGAGCCGATTCTTGACGGGGGACGCAATGTGGAGATGAAAGACGAGTCGGACTTTTTCTCGCCTCCAGTCGGATCGAAAGCATGAAGGTCGATGTAGGCCGTTGGGTGAAGCACTGTTTGTCCGCGTGTGCCGAACGGCCCTTCGTAACCTTCTTGGGTCCAGTGACCTTGCACGGCCTCGGAAGGAACTATATCGGGATCTAGTGGTGGGTTCCGCCTCGGACCCTCTTGGAGAGCGGCGCGGCTGGACGGTGGAGGAGATCTGCTCTCACTGGAATTGGGCGCCAGGATCGAGCTTCTTGAACAACTCCGAGTTCTCGCTGAGCACGCCTTCTACTACTGCGAGCGAGTTCGTCCGTTCTGGGATCACGTCAGGGCGTGGACGGCACACATCGAACCCAAGCAGCTCGTTGGTTACGTCGTGAACAACGTTCTTCCCCCTTTTCAGGATGAGAAGCGTGTGGTGTTTCTCGCGATCCTAGCTTTATGGTGATTTGGACGACGCGAAAGAAGGGAATGTATGACGATGCAAACTTTTCTCATCGCGATCTGGTTTTGTATTTTAGGCATCAGCTTAGGGTCAAAATCAGATGCGATAGAAAACGCTTGGATCGCATAACATTCGACAAAAGGTGGGTGAATGCAGCGAGCCTGGTCATAAGAAAGAGGGCAATGTTGGAGTCATCCTTCCCTCCTCTGTCTGCCCATGGTATCTACGGTACGGGTCCTTCGGGACCCTACCTCGGGTAAGTAGGGAAACCTTTTTTTCCCTCGAAGCCTAGTTAGTAGTATGTTGTGAGTCATCGTCCCCGTCATCTAGTTGCTAGTCTCCAAGATCTTCACCATCCCCATTATTTTGCACCTCAACCTCCAGCTCACTTTTGTTCAAGATCTTGGAATTTCACATGTATATAATTCATATCATCTGTCATTAACTGCCCATACCGCGCCCAACTCTGTATTTTCCCCCCATTTGGTTTGGATCCCTCTCCCATCTAGGGTAGGTCCGGCTTGTTTTCGGACACCGGAAAACAGTCGGCCCCCATTTTGTAGACGGTGGGATGGGAGGGTAATCATCTGGGAAATTTTTCCTTGGTTTTCGCTTTTTTCGTTTCATCGCATTTCGGGGTTTTTCTCCCATTCCCATCATATAAAATTCTTTGTAAATACATCACAATTTGTAAATAAAACCATACATTACATCCGGGGTTTTAAGTAGGTCTTGTTACAGAGCAAATGTGGTGTATTGCTGACTGCAGCGTGCTTGGTGATGGATGACTGGTCCTATGTTCTTGTAACCATCCTTTCTACTTGAAATATATACCTATACTATAACCGTGATGTTCTATTCTCTTTGTGATCCCTTCCAGGGCCATAACACTTACATTTCCGAACACGACGTTCAATAACTTATATATCATGTGCACATACACTGTTTATGACAAAAATAACATATTTCATGTTATGTTACTAGATTTACATTTCGTACACGACTTTCAATTATCTCTTAAAATATATCAAAATATAGCTAAAAATGTACCTTTTTCTCAATTTTTTCCTTGTTAAAACAAGGAAAAAATTGAGAAAAAGGTACATATAAATTTTAGTGTTTTTCTGAAAGGTTTTACCATTTCTAACTTACATATAATGTGCACATACAAATATTTATGACAAAAATAACATATTTAATGTTATTTTACTAGATTTACATTCCCGTACACGACTGTCAATTATCTCTCAAAAAATATAGCTAAAATTCATACTTTTTCTCATTTTTTCACCTTTTTTAGTAAGTATAAATGTCAGTGTTTTTCTTAAAGGTTTTAGCATTGCTAAATTACATATCGTGTGCAATCATACATATTTATGTCAAAAATAACATTTTAATGTTATTTTACTAGATTTACATTTCCAAAAACGACTTCAAAATACATCAAAATATATCTAAAATGCGTACTTTTTCTTAAAATTTCACTTGTTTTCGCGAGTATAAATTATAGTGTATTGCTGAAAAATTTTAATTTTGCTTACTCATATATCGTGTGTATTTATGGCAAAAATGTCATTTTTAATGTAAGTTTACTAACACGACGTTCAATTATCGATCGAAAATGTATCAAAATGTAGCTAAAATTGTTACTTTTTCTCGATTTTTGACTTATTTTAGCAGGTATAAATTTCAGTGTTTTTAATTCCAAAATGATATATGGTGTGTAACTATATATATACTCATGTCCGAAATGCAATTTACAATGTTATTTACGTTTGTGTATACGATTTTCAATTTTCACTAAAAGAACTTATGAAATTATTTCTAAAATCATATTACTGTTACTTTTAACGATTTTTCACTTATTTTAGCAAGTATAAATTTCACTGTTTTATGCTAACGTATATATCGTGCGCACATACACATATATATGACAAAAATGACATTTGCAATGATATTTTACAAGATTTACGTTTCCGTATACGACTTTAATTATTACTAAAGAAAGTATCAAAATATAACTAAAATGCTTACGTTTACTCGATTTTTAACTTATTTTAGCAGGCATAAATTTCAGTCTTTTTCACAAAGATTTTCATCATAGGTATTGCTAAAGTATATATCATGTGCACATACACATAATTATGACAAAAATGACATTTGCAATGTTATTTTACTAGATTTACATTTCCGCACACAATATTCAATTTACATTAAAAACTTATAAAGATACAGCTTGCTTTTTCTGGATTTTTCACTTACTTTTCCTCAAAGGTTTTTGTATTTCATTGCTCGTGTGCACATTTACTTTATGACAAAAATGACATTTGCAATGTTATTTTACGAAATTTACATATTGTTACGTGGGGTAGAAAATAGGAGAGATATATTTTTTATGTACATTACAAGGTGTGTTTCATTCGCTCGTATTATTCCGAGACGAAGAATAAAATTGGAAAAGCAGGCGCCAAATGAACCTTTTCTAATCACGCATGATTCGAGGCTAAAGGAGGAAGAGAAAAAAAAAAGACGACAAGAAATGGAATTGCAAGTCAACCCCTTTCCACTTTTTACCCATCTCAGCTAGCCTTGAACTCTTGGAATGAACTTTGGGTGACCTTATCAACCACGTGTTCGGCTCTAAGAGTCAAGGAAGGACCCTTTTTTTTTTTTTTTTGACTGGCAAAGTGACTATAGCAGTAGCGGTTTTGACTTCGAGGAGTCCACATTCATCCCTGGGCTCTGTTTCACTACACCCGAAATGTGACTAAGAAAAAGGACAGCAGAAAACTAACTCCTTGTGGCAAGCTTCTTCGAGAAAAAGGAAAGAAAGAAAAAGAGAGAACGAAAGAGAAAAAGAACGAAAGAAAAAAAAGAGATTATTAACCAGTCCTAAACCCTCAGTGAGTGTCATATTTCTTTTGCCTCTATGTGTCCATCGTGCGTTTGAGTTAAGATTCGTCTCGGACTTCTATATATACATAGTAACATTAGTTTTCCCTCCCCTTTTGTTCGTAAAGCCTTTTTTTATATATTCTTATTCTTCCCTAAATAAGTTGTTATTGTTATAATAAAATTTTGTTGTTAAATCTTCAAATTGTGTTGTGTTGGTTTTGTGAGTGCTTGTCGCTTATTCTGCTGTGATTTACCGTGAGTCTTATATTGGAGAAATTCCCTTCCCATAGTTCACCCTTTTTTTTATCGAACCTTGGGACATTCTCGCAATTTTATATATATATTTTTATTATTCTCGTTACGTGCCTGTTTTCGCAGTCCCAGTGAAAGTCGGCTCGTAACAGAATTGGGGGCTCGTCCGGGATTATTTCTCCTTTCTATAAGACCTCACAGTAGGGAGCGGTGCACTCATAAAACTGCATAAGACAGAGAAGTCAAAATGTCAGTGATAGATACCTTCCTAAAATCTCCCACTCTCGGTGATCTGATAAAGATGAAAAAAGACCATATTTTAGAGGTAGGGTTAAAATTGGAGTTGGATGTAAGACGGTCCATGCGAAAGACACAGTTGATAAAAGTAGTTGCAGAAGATATGGTCGATAATGACATTTTCGACAAAAGTGTTCTCGATGACCTTGCGTCAGACTTGCCCGAAATCTCGAAAGCTCAAATTGAATTAGAGAAGCTCAAAATTGAAGCCCAGATTGAACTAGCAAGGATTAATCAAGAAACCCGTTTCAAAGAACTAGAAGAGGAACGCACACGACGCGAGAAGGAACGAAATAACTTCGACCTCACCAAACACATTCGACTTGTACCCGCGTTCAACGAAGAAGATGTGGACAAATATTTCCAGCACTTCGAAAAAATCGCTTCGAATCTCGAGTGGCCTATCGAAGCGTGGCCGACGTTACTACAGACAGTATTAAAAGGCAAAGCGCAAGATACGTATGCTTCCCTTTCAATTACAGACAGCGCCAACTACGACACTGTAAAAAGGGCAATTTTAAGAAGTTATGAAATGGTACCAGAGGCCTACAGGCAAAGGTTCAGAGATTACAGAATGGGCGAAAACCAAACCTACGTCGAGTTCATCAGGCAGAAAGAAACATATCTCGACCGGTGGATTGCAGCGAAAGGCGTCGTAACAGACTACAATAAATTAAGGCAACTCATATTAATAGAGGAATTTAAATGGTGCGTACACGACAACGTCAAGATATTCCTCAACGAAAGACAGGTCGACACAGGCTATGAAATGGCTGCCCTAGTGGATGAATACACGCTGACACACCAACGAAACCAGAATAAGTCAGAGGACCCATCTGAGTATAGAAGGAGCGCAAAGCCCCGAATAACGACTAGTACAAGCTCGAGGGCGAGGCTTGGTCAGACAACGTATCTACATCGACCGAGCAGCCCGAATAATAAGAGGACTACTCCTCATTCTCTTATCCCTCGACATATGGAAGGAGGAAGGAATTTGACGTGCTACTACTGTAGGAAGACAGGACACCTGGCAGCGAATTGTTACGCGAGGAGGAGTGCCGAGCATAAGAACGGTAGCCTAAATAAACCACACGGTTTTATATCGTCGCATAAGGAAAGCAATAAGAGGACCGAGAGCCGAATCCGAGAGGAATACAAACCATTTATATCGAATGGCTCCGTGCACCCAGTTGATGACGCCACGAAGAGAGTCGAGATAAAAATCTTACGTGACACGAGAGCGACCCAGTCTCTAATGGTTAGGGACGACATGCCGCGTGAATCAGAGACAGCCACGGGCGAACGGGTGGTTATACAAGGAGTAGGAGGAAATGTTGTTTGTGTCCCGCTATATCAGATCTCCCTCGATTCTGAAATAGTATGTGGAACTGTAATCGTCGGAGTGGTCGATAGTCTGCCTATGCAAGGCATATCGATGTTACTGGGAAATGACTTGGCTGGAGAGAGAGTGGTACCCCATCCAAGAATGGTGGAGAAACTGAGCGTCTCGGAGGAGACGGAAAAAATTGAACGAGAACATCCTGAAACACTTTTACCACGTGTAGTAACCCGAGCAGAGGCGAAGAGGACTGAAGATCCTACTACCAAAATGGAAAGCGAAGAGAATGAAATAATTTACCTCTCCCAAACTTGCTTAAGCCATGAGATAGGATTAAACCCTATGCTCGAACAGACCCCTTCTTCAAACCCTAACCCACGGGAGAAAATAATTGACGTCGCGCCCGTTACAGAGAAATCCATAGCAGTCGAACAGAAAGAGGATGACCAAATCGCTCCTCTCTTCGAAAAATCATTATTAGAAGAAGAACCGAACAAAGTACCCTCAGAGTATTTCATTGAAGATGATATTTTAACGAGTACATCCGCAGGAAAGATTATGAAATCTCTCACTAATTTCTTTTCCATGGTCGCATTGCCTAAGATAGTGCAGTCTGATCAAGGCTCCAACTTTACCTCCAGAGTATTCCGGCAAACCATGAACTCTTTAGGAATAAAGACGGTTACGTCGAGTGCATATCATCCCCAATCCCAGGGAGCCTTAGAACGGTTTCATTCTACACTGAAAACCATGATCCGAGCATCCTGTCTCGACCACCAGAAAGATTGGGATGAAGGTATCCCATTACTCATGTTTGCTGCGAGAGATGCACCACAAGAGTCGCTAGGATTCAGTCCATTTGAACTAATAGTTGGACACACTGTACGTGGACCCTTATCCATGCTGAAAGAGAAATGGTTGCAAGGAAATCCCGTGAACGAATCCTTACTGGAATATGTATCCCGTTTTCAGACCCGATTACAGGAAACGGAAGAGACTTAAAACAGTCCAAAGTGAGATGAAGAGACGGTATGATCGAAATACTGTCCACAGAAATTTCCAAGCCGGTGATAAAGTATTTGTACTACTGCCCTTATCCGGTCATCCCCTTAAGGCCCGATTCCATGGTCCCTACGAAATAATTTGGAAAGTTAGTGATCTCAACTACGTACTAAGAACCCCAGACCGAAGAAAAAAAATACAGTTGTGTCATATTAATGTGATCCGATCGTATTACGAAAGGGGGAAACAAACCCCTAGCTTAGCTCTTGTCTTGAGCCTACATCATTTTGATGTGTACGCATCCTCATCTTGTTATCCGATCGTTGTATATACTGACCATAACCCCCTTACTTTCTTACACCGAATGAAAAGTAAGAATAGGAGATTACTTAATTGGAGTCTGATCCTCCAAGAATATAATTTAGACATCCGACACATTCGAGGCATTGACAACGTATGTGCCAATACCTTGTCACGCAGTATAACTTAAGGGCCTAAATATTTAGTGCACACATTGTAAGATACATGAAGACTAAGTACTTTGAAAAACTTCGATCTCACAAACTCTACCCCGTGGAATTTTGAAAAACGATCGCAAGCGATCCTTTTACATTTTTTTTTTTTTTTTTGGTGAGGAGGTGTTACGTGGGATAGAAAATAGGAGAGATATATTATTTATGTACATAACAAAGTGTGTTTCATTCGCCCGTATTATTCCGAGACGAAGAATAAAATTGGAAAAGCAGGCGCCAAATGAACCTTTTACTATTTTTTATTATTCTCGTTACGTACCTGTTTTCGCAGTCCCAGTGAAAGTCGGTTCGTAACAATATCCGTACACGACTTTCAATTTTCACTAAAAAAACGTATCAAAATATAGCTAAAATTGAGAAAAATACTTTTTCTCAATTTTCCACATATTTTAGCGAGCATAAATTTCAGTGTTTTTCTAAAAGGCTTTCGTGTTGTATTTTGGTTCGATTTCTGCTAGGTGTAATCACCTAGCAGAAATCGAGCCAAAATACAGAAAAAAGGCGATTTTTAAGGGACATAATAAAAATATTTAAAAATAAATTAAAGGAGTTATTTACCTTACATTGCGCAATTTTAGATTCATACAATAAGTCCGGTAATTTAATTTTATTTCAATTAATTTCTCGAAAACATTCCAGACAGGACACCTCCGTGTTAGCTAGCTTGGCAAGCTAGGTTTCAGGCATAACTACCGTTTACATCATGTGTACATGCACACATTTATGACAAAAATGACATTTGCAATTTTTTTATTAGATTTACATTTCTATTTACGATTTTCTATTACCTCTTTAAAATGTATCAAAATATAGCTAAAATTTTTCACTTATTTTAGAAACTATAAATTTTTCTCAAAGGTTATTGTATTGCTAATGACAAAAATGACATTTGCAATGTTATTTCACTAGACTTACGTTTCCGTACACAACTTTCAATTTTTACTGAAAAACGTATAAAAAATATAGCTAAAATAATTACTTTTTAACGATTTTTCACTTATTTTAGCAATTATGAATTTCTGTGGTTTTCTCAAAAGTTTTAGTAATACTAACATATATATCGTGTACACAGATACATATTTATGACAAAAATGACATTTGCAATGATATTTTATTAGATTTACGTTTCCGTATTCGACTTTCAATTATTACTAAAGAGAGTATCAAAATATAGCTAAAATTCTTATTTTTTCTAGATTTTCCACTTATTTTGCTTGTATAAATTTCAGTGTTTTATCAAAGTATTGCTAACGTATATATCTTGTGCATAAACAGACATTTATCACGAACATGACCTTTGCAATGTTATTTCGAGATTTACTTTTACGTAAAAGACATTAAATTCTCACTAAAAAAAAACTATGAAAATATTACTAAAATGCTCATTTATGCTCGATTTTTCACTTATTTCAACAAGTATAAATTTTAGAGTTTTTCTCAAAGGTTTTAGTAATGCTAACGTATATATCGTGTGAACATACACATATCTTTGACAAAAATGACATTTGCAATTTTATTTTATTAGATTTGCATTTCAGTACACGACATTCAGTTTACATAAAAACGTATGAACATATTGCTAAAAAGCTTACTTTTTCTCAATTTTTAACTCATCTTAGCGAGTATAAATTCCATTTTTTTCCTCAAAGTTTTTTGTGTTGCTAATGAATACATCGTGTGCACATACACATATTTATGACAAAAATGAAATTTGCAATGTTATCTTACAAGATTTTTGTTTTCATACACGACTTTCAATTTTCACCAATAGACGTTCCAAAATATTGCTAAAATGCTTACTCTTCCTCGATTCTTCACTTACTTTAGCTAGTATTAATTTCAGTGTTTTGCTCAAAGGTTTTTGAATTGCTAATGTACATAGCGCGTGCATATACATTTATTTATGACAAAAATGACATTTGCAGTGTTATTTACGTGATGTACCTATCCATACACGACTTTAAAATTTCACTAAAATTATGCATCAAAATATTGCTAAAATGCTTTATTTTTCTCGATTTTTCACTTATTTTAGCAAGTATCAATTCCAGTATTTTTCTTAAAGGTTTTGGTATTGCTAACGTATATATCGTGTGTACATACACATATTTCTGACAAAAATGACATTTGCAATGTTATTTTACTAGATTTACATTTCCGTACACGATATTCAATTTACGTAAAAATGCTTTATTTTTCACTTATTTTAGCCAGAACAAATTTCAGTGTTTTTCTAAAAAATTTTAGTATTGCTAACTTATATATCGTCTGCTCTTACACAAATGTTTGAAAAAAATGACATTTGCAATGTTATTTTACTAATTTTACATTTCCGTACACGACCTTCAATTTTCACAAAATGACTGTTCAAAATATAGCTAAAATGCTTACCTTTTGAGGACTTTTCACTTATTTTAGCTAGTATAAATATCAGTGTTTTTCTCAAAAGTTTTAGTTTTGCTAACGTATATATAGTCTACACATACATATATTTATGACAAAAATTATATTTGTAATGTAATTTTACTAAATTTACATTGCCGTACGCAACGTTCAATTTTCACTAAAAGACATATAAAGTAAAGTTAGCGACCATAGTCGAGGGTGACCCGAAGGCTCCCTTTTCGATAGCTACTACACCAAGGTGTAGGGGAGGGCGCTACTCCATTCCCTGGATTGCTCCACTTTACCCTTGAACCGTACCTTATAATGCTGAGTGTTAAGCAAGGTGGTATCAAGTTCCATTTTTAAAGTCTTTGGTATGACTCGACCTGGGATTGAACCCAGGTCTCCCGGGCCATTGGCGAACACTCTAACCGCTGGGCCAATGTCCCGGTAAAATGCTTACTTTTTCACGATTTTTTACTTAGTTTAGCTAGTATAAATTTCAGTATTTTTCTCAAAGGTTTAAATTTTGCTAACGTATATACCGTGTGCATATACACATATTTACGACATAAAGGACGTTTGCAATGTTGTTTTACTATATTTACTTTTCTGTACACGACTTTCAATTTTTACATATAGACGTATCAAAATATAGCTAAAATGCTTCTTTTTTCATGATTTTTTACTTATATAAATGTTTACTTTTTAACGATTTTTCACTCAGTTTAGCTAGTACAAATTTCAGTATTTTCCTCAAAGTTTTTAGTTTTGCTAACGTATATCGTCTGCAAATACACATATTTGTGACAAAAATGATGTTTGCAATGTTATTTTACTAAATTTATATTTCCGTACACGACTTTCAGTTTTCACTAAAAGGCGTATCAAAATATAGCTAAAATGGTTACTTTTTCACGATTTTTCACATAATTTAACAAATATAAATGCTTACTTTTTCACGATTTTTCACTTAGATTAGCTTGTATAATTTTCAGTGTTTTCTAAAAGGTTTTAGTTTTTCTAACGTATATATCATGTGCATATTCACATATTTATAACAAAAATTACATATGCAAGGTTATTTTACCAAATATAGCAAAAATACTTACTTCTTCACGATTTTGCATGTATAAATGATTACTTTTGCACGATTTTTCACTTAGTTTAGCTACTATAAATTTTAGTGTTACTCGAAGTTTTGCTAACGTATATATCGTGTGCACACACATATTTATGACAAATATGATATTTTCATTGTTATTTTACTAATTTTACCTATCTGTACACGATTTTCAATTTTCACTGAAAGACGTATCAAAATATAGCTAAAAGGCTAAAAATCGTGAAAAAGTATTTTTCACGATTTTTAAACTTAGTTTAGCTAGTATAAAATTAAGTGTTTTTCTAAACATTTATAGATTTGCTAACGTATATATCGTGTGCATATACACATATTTATGACAAAAATGGTTTTTGCAATGTTATTTTGCTAAATTTACATTTCCGTACACGACTTTCAATTTTCACTAATAGACGTATCAAAGTGTGGATAAATTGCTTCATTTTTTTAAATTTTTTACTTAATATAAATGTTTTCAAGATTTTCCCATAGTTTGATAGTATAAATGATTAATTTTCACGATCGTTCTCTTTGTTTTGCTAGTATAAATTTCAGTCTTTTTCTCAAAGGTTTTATTTTGCTAACGTATATATCGTGTGCACATATACAAATGTATGACACATATAAAATTTACAATGTTATTTTACTAAATTTACAGCATAGCCAGATAGAGGGAAAAAATAAATAAATAAACTAAGTAACCCCAGTATCTTGCAGTTCCCCAAAAAGAGTATGATTGTTTAACTGCCTGCATAGAGAGGGGCGATTCATAGAAATATAAATTGCCTCTATAAATTTGAGGTGGAATTTATCTCTAGCTCTACGCAGGACTGAGAAACAATCATCTTCATAACTGGTTCTGAAGCGATTTATAGTGAGCAAATAGTCGAATCTATTGCTTGAGAATGCCCGGATGCTAGTCGGCCTGACAAAAGAGATCTGGGTATATGCTGTCTAACCCTCACTTCGAGACGTTGACAAGTCATACCAATATATGTCGAATTACATCGACAAACAAATTTATAGATTAAATTACTTTGTTTAAAGATAGGCAGCTTGTCCTTATTCGTATAATTAAAGGCTGAATCAATTAAGGCGAATCAAAATATAGTAAAAATGCTTACTTTTTCACAAATTTAGATAGTATACATTTTTTTCTCAAGGATCTTTAGTATTGCTAATGTATATGTCGTGTGCATATACACATAATTATGACAAAAAAATATTTGCATTGTTATTTTACTAGATTTACATTTTTGTATTTTAGCTAGTATAAAAAAGTTTGCATTTTGCAAACTTTTTCTCGATTTTTCACTTAGTTTTGCTAGTTCAAATTTCAGTGTTTTTCTCGAAGGTTTATGTTTTGTTAACTTATATATCGTGTGCATGTTTATGACAAAATGACATTTGCAATGTTATTTTACTAAATTTACATTTCCGTACATGATTTTCAATTTTCACTAAAAAGACGTATCAAAATATAACTAAAATGCTACCATTTTTACGATACATGGTCTAACTTGTATAAATGTTTACTTTTTTACGATTTTTCACAAATAAAAATTTCAGTTAGCTAGTATAAATTTTAACAATTTTCACTTGGTTTAGCTACTATAAATTCCAGTGATTTTTTTTTTCACATATTTATGAGAAAAATGACTTTTGCAATGTTTTCTACTAAATTTACTTTTCCGTACACGACTTTCAATTTTCACTAAATGGCGTATTAAAATATAGCAAAATGGCTCACTTTTTCACAATTTTTCATGTAGCTTAGCTTGTATAAATCCTATCGTGTGCACATAAGTGAAAAATCGTGAAAAACTAATCATTTTAGCTATATATAGTAAAATTACATTGCAAATGTCTTTTCTGTCGTAAATATGTTTGTGCACACGATATATACGTTAGCAAAACTAAAACATTAGAGACAACAAAGTTAACATTTAATACGTCTTTTAGTGAAAATTTAAAGTCGTGTACTTTAGTAAAATAACATTGCAAATGTTGTATTTGACATGTACCTGTGCATTTGTACATGTGAACACGATATATACGTTAGCAAAACTAAAACCTTTGAGAAAAAGACTGAAATTTACACTAAGGGAAAAATCGTAAAAAACAAAAAGTCTTAGGTATATTTTGGTACCATTTTAGTGAAAATTTGTCATAAATATATGTATGTGCACACGATATATATGTTAGCGCGAATAAAACCTTTGTAAGAACACCGATATTTATACATGCTAAGTCAAAATCGTAAAAAAGTAAGTTTTTCAGCTTTGTTTTGACATGTCTTTTAGTGAAAATTGAAAGCCGTGTACGGAAATGTATATTTAGTAAAATAATATTGTAAATGTTATATTTCAAATACATTTGTATATGTGCACATGATATACAACTTTATATATGTGCACATGATATACGACTTGGCAAAAATTTACACTAGCTAAAATAAGGGAAATATCGTAAAAATATCGTAGCTTTTGTGAAAATTGAAAGTCGAGTACGGAAATGTAAACTTAATAAAATAACATATTCAATATCATTTTTTCATAAATATGTATATGTGCACACGATATATGCCTTATCAAATCTAAAACCTTTGAGAAAAAGGCTGAAATTCATACTGGCTAAACCAAACGAAAAACCGTGAAAAAGTAAGCATTTATAGTAGCTAAACTATGTAAAAAATCGTGAAAAGTTTGTCATCAATATATGTATGTGCACACGATATATACATTGGCATAAATAAAACTTTGAAAAAACACTGAAATTTATACCTGCTAACCTAAGTAAAAATTTTAGTGAATATTGAATGTCGTGTACGGAAATGTTAATGAAGTAAAATAACATTGGCAATATCATTTTTGTCATAAATATGTGTATGTGCACACGACATATACGTTAGCAAAACTAAAACCTTTGAGAAAAAGGCCAAAATAGATACTTGCTAAACCGTCAAAAAATCGTGAAAAAGCAATCATTTATTGTAGCTAAATCATTTTTAAAAAATCGTGAAGAAGTAAGCATTTTAGCTATATACGTCTTTTAGTGAAAATTAAAAGTCGTATACGGAAATGTTAATTTATTAAAATAACATTGCAAAAATCATTCTTGTTATAAATACATGTGCACACGATATATACGCTAGCAAAACTAAAACCTTTGAGAAAAAGACTGAAATTTATTCTAGCAAAACTAAGTGAAAAATCGTGAAAAAGTAATCATTTATACTAGCAAAGCTAAGTGAAGAATCACGAAAAAGTAATCACTTTAGCTATATTTTGTATAATTACATTACATATGTCATTTTTGTTGTAAACATGTGTATATGCATACGATATATACGTTAGCAAAATTAAAACCTTCGAAAAAACACTGAAAATTATACTAAATGATAAATCGTTAAAAAAGAAAGCATTTCAGCTATATTTTGATACGTCTTTTAATGAAAAATGAAAGTCGAGTACGGAAATGTAAATTTAGTTAAATAACATTGCAAATATCAGTTTTGTCATAAATATAAGCATGTACACACGATATATACGTTAGCTTGAATAAAACCTATAAAAAAAAAACTGAAATTTATACTTGTTAAACGAAGTAAAAATCGTAAAAAATGAAACATTTTAGCTATATGTCTTTTTTACAGAAATATAAATTTTGTAAACTAACATTGCAAATGTTATATTTGTCATATATTTGTTTATGTGCACACAATATATACGTTAGCAAAACTAAAAGCTTTGAAAATAAAGATTGAAATTTATACTAGCAAAACTAAATGAAGATCGTGATTATTTGTACTATTAAAGCTAAGTGAAAAATCGTTAAAAAGTAATCATTTTAGCTATATTTTTGAAAATTACATTGCAAATGTCAATTTTGTTTACATTGCAAATGTCAATTTTGTTGTAAATATGTGAACACGATATATACGTTAGCAAAACTAAAGCCTTAGAGAAAACATTAAAAATAATACTAGCTAAACAAAGTAAAAAATCGTTAAAAAGTAGCATTTTAGATATATTTTGATACGTCTTTTTGTGAAAATTGAAAGTCGTGTACGGAAATGTAAATTTAGTAAAATAACATTGCAAATATCATTTTTGCATAAATATATATATGTGCACACGATATCTACGTTAGCATAAATAAAACCTTTGAAAAAACACATATGATATATACATATGATACATACATTAGCAAAATTAAACCTTTGCGAAAAAGACTGATATTACTGGTTTACAAAGAAATTGAGGCACGCACAAAAATACCCGTTTTTACCTAATTTGAGGGTGCTGGATTCAAATTTGAAATCCCTTTTTTCTCATCACCTGTAGGTTTTTTAGATATGCATAGTGTGCATTTTGTGCATAAAGGCGTATATGAATTCAGGGTTAATTCTAATATTGTGAGACTTATGGCTTATTTTTTAGTTATTATGCACTAAATGTAAGTGATAGCATTATATATATATATATATATATATATATATATATATATATATATATATATATATATATCAAGACGGATTTTGACAGTTGAGGCAGCAGGTCTCAATTCACACTCTGGCAGTCATTGGAAGAGGTTGTCTCGCAGGCGGCGCAGGAGGTTGGTGTCCCTCAAATGTCGTGTTACACATCTTTTGGATTATTAAATATTAGTATTACATTTTCAAATGCACATTTACTTTTACTTTTTTATATTTTCAGATTTTCCAATGTCTTCAAACACGTCAATATGTCGAGGATGCCTCAGTAAGGCCAATTCTTTCTGCTACGTGTGTGGGGACTTCACAACAGTTGCACAGCGTCGAACCATCACTTCCCTCCTCAGAACCGCCTACTTTCACTATTTTGACTGTAAAATTGGTGATCAGGACAAGTCTTAGGCTCCACACATCTGTTGTAAACCCTGCTACAATGGACTAACTGCATGGTTTAATGGCAAGAAAGCGGCTTTCAACTTTGCAGTCCCGATGGTTTGGAGAGAGCCGCGAAATCACGCAGATGATTGTTATTTTTGTTTAACTAATATAACTGGTTTCAATGCATCTTCTAGGAAAAAGATCAAATATCCCAACCTTCGATCTGCTATGAGACCTGTTCCCCATTCAGATGATCTTCCTGTACCCACACCTCCAGTAAATAAGGATCTTCTTTCCTCATCAGATGAAGAAATGCCTTCAAGGGAGGATTCTGCCAAGTCAATATCTTTGGAAGATATTGAGTCGATATATTCAGGAACAAGTGGCAATGAGCCACTCTGGATCACGCAAGAAGACCTGAATGATCTTGCACGTGATTTGTATCTGTCAAAACAGCTGTCAGAGCTCTTGGCGTTTCGGCTTAAACAGTGGAACCTCGTCCAGGAAGATGTAAGGATCACCAGTTTCAGGAATCGGAACAAATAAGGTCATTGGTCTTCTTATGGGTATGCAAGCGGGCTTCACAAAGTACTTTTGTTTTCTCTGTCTCTGGGATAGTCGAGCTGTATCCCAGCATTACAAGCAGAAAGACTGGGGGTCTAGAAGCACTTTTGTTCCTGGCGAACACAGCCTCAAGGAGAATCCTCTGGTGGACATGAATAAGGTGCTTCTTCCTCCTCTTCACATCAAGCTTGGTTTGATGAAGAATCTCGCGAAGGCGTTGCACAAAAATGGCGCTGCCTTCCAACACTTGCCAACTGTGTTCCCAGGTCTTAGTGCTGCTAAGCTCAAAGAGGGTATCTTTGTCGGACCTCACATCCAAGAAGTGCTGAAGGATACTGATTTTGAGGGACTGAGAACATGGAAAGCATTCAAGCCAGTCTGTAGTGGCTTCCTTGGTAACACACGCGTACCAGATTAGCAAGCCTGTATTGAGAAGTTGCAAAAGTCTTACGAGGATATGGGGTACCGAATGTCACTCAAGATTCATTTTCTACATTCCCACCTCAACTTCTTCCCGCCAAACCTTGGAGCAGTAAGTGATGAGCATGGAGAAAGATTCCACCAAGACATTACGAAGATGGAGAGCGACTATCAAGGCAAATGGAACCCCGGCATGATAGGAGACTTCTGCTGGATGCTCTTGCGTGACATTCCGGAGGCAAAATACACCAGATCTTCTAAGAAAACACACTTTTCACTGTCTGTGGTACTATGAATTGTGTAATTGTGTCATCCAAGTATATTGATTCAATCAGTGTTTTTTATCTATCCTGTTTTATCTGTTATAAGAAACTCTTGAAATATGCACATATATTCTCTGTTTATACTAAAATGAGACTATTTAAAAGCCAGAAAACTAGAGGTGGTAGAGCAAAACTATTTATAAATTTGAATTCAGCACACCCAAATTAAAAAAAAAACCCATCCCCATTCTTGCCTCAGACCAAAAATGTATTTTTGTAAACCAGTGTATTTATACTAGCAAAACTAAGTGAAAGATCGTGAAAAAATAATCATTTATACTACTAAACTAAGTAAAAAATCATGAAAAGTCATCATTTTTGGTAAAATTACATTGCAAACGTCGATAACAAAACTAAAACCATAGAGAAAACACTGAAAATTATATTTGCTAAACTAAGTAAAAAATCGTTTAATGTAATCATTTTAGTAATATTTTCATACGTCTTTTAGTAAAAATTGAAAGTCGTGTACGGAAATGTTAATTTAGTAATTTATACCTGCTAACCTAAGTAAAAATCGTGAAAAAATGAGAATTTTACCTATATTTTGATACGGTTTTAGTAAATTTATAAATTCATGTACGGAAATATAAATCTAGTAAAATAACATTGCGAATGTTATATTTGTCATACATTTGTATATGTGCACACGATATATACGATAGCAAAACTAAAACCTTTGAAAAAAAAGACTGAAATTTACAGTAGCAAAACTAAGTGAAAGATCGTGAAAAAGTAATCATTTATACTATCTAAGTTAAGTGAAAAATCGTGAAAAGGTAATCATTTTAGCTATATTTTATAAAAATACATTGTAAATATCATTTTTGTTGTAAATGTGCACATGATATATATGTTAGCAACGCTAAAACTATAGAAAAAACTAAAAATTATACTAAGTAAAAAATCTTTAAAAAGTACGCATTTTAGCTATACTTTGAGACTTCTTTTAGGGAAAATTAAAGGTCGTATAGGGAAATGTAAATTTTGTAAAATTACATTGCAAATATCATTTCTGTCATAAATATATGTATATGCACACGATTTACGTTAGCATAAATAGAACTTTGAAAAAAACACTGAAATTTATACCTGCTAACCTAAGTAAAAATCGTGAAAAACTAATCTTTTTGTTAAAATTACATCATAAATATCTGTATGTGCACATGATATATACGTTAGCAAAAGTAAAACCATAGAGAAAACATAGAAAACTGTACAAGGTAAACTAAGTGAAAAATCGTTAAAAAGTAAGCATTTTAGCTATATTTTAATACTTCCTTTAGCGAAAAATGAAAGTCGTCTACAGAAAGTTAAATTTAGTAAAATAACATTGCAAATATAATTTTTGGCATATATATATATATATATATATATATATATATATATATATATATATATATATATATATATATGCACACGATATATACGTTAGCATAAAAAAGCCTTGAAAAAACACTAGTAGCTAAACTAAGTAAATAATCGTTAACAAGTAAGCATTTAAGCTATATTTTGATACGTCTTTTAGTAAAAATTGAAAGTCATGTACGGAAATTTAATATTTTTCATACATTTGTATATGTGCAAACCTAAAACCTTTGAAAAAAAAGACTGAAATTCATACTAGCAAAGCTAAGTGAAAAATCGTGAAAAAGTAATCATTTTAGCTATATTTGGTAAAATTACATTGCAAATGTCATTTTTATTGTAAATATGTATGTGTACATGATATATACATTAGCAACACTAAAACCTTAGAGAAAAGCCAGAAAATCTTACTAGCTAAACTAAGTAAAACATTGTTAGCAGTAAGCATTTTAGCTATATTTTGATACATTTTTAGCGAAAATTAAAGGTCGTGTACGGAAATGTGAATTTAGTAAAATTACATTACAAATATCATTTTTGTCATAAACACGATATATACGTTAGCATAAATAAAACATTGAAAAAAAAGACTGCTAACCAAAGTAAAATCCTAAAAAAGAAATCATTTTTGTTAAAATTACCTCGTAAATATGTGTATGTGCACACGATATATACGTTAGCAAAACAAAAACCATAGAGAAAACACTGAAAATTTTACTAGCTAAATTAAGTGAAAAATCGTTTAAAAGTAAGCCTTTTGTTAAAAAGAGGTAAATCAAGTTAGATAACGCAAGCGGTTGTTTAGTGTAACTCTCCTTTCTGTAAAATAAAATTAATCTTCTATTCTCCTTTTCAAGAAGCACACGTGTTTTATTTTCCTTCGTCTAATATCGCTCTACATCCTTATCTTAAGACATGACAACTACAACGGGTTATGGGCCCAGCAGAAGAAGATAATGGAAGTCGGTGGATCAGGTTATTATTTGACAGAGATGAAACCAAATATGAAATTTGGAAAACTAAGTTCTTAGCATTAATTTTAAAGGACGCCATTTTAGGTAAAAACCTCAACGGAGACGAAACAGATACGGAAAGGAATGAGGAAGCATATAATGAACTGATACAATTCTTGGATGAGAGAAGCCTCGAACAATAGAAGAGAAGCTCTGAGGATATTGCGTGACGATTACGCAGGTAAGGGAAAACCAAGAATTATTTCTTTATATACTGAATTAACGTCACTAAGAAAGGAAGAGAATGAAGGTGTTACCGACTATATTATTAGAACAGAAGCAACAGTAACGGCACCAAGAAATTCCGGAGAAATATTAAGCGATGGCTTAATAATCGCCATGGTTCTAAAAGGACTACCTAGAACATTTAATGCTTTTTCGATATATGTGACTCATAGCAGTAAGGTGCTAACATTCTCCGAATTCAAAACACAACTTCGAAGTTTCGAGGATTCGGATAAATATCATCAAAACTCAAATGATGACAATGTTATGAAATTAACAAATTCATTTTCAAAAATGAGTAACGAAGTTTCGTGTTTTAAATGTAATGGAAAAGGGCATGTGGAAAAAATATGCCCAAACAATTTCAAGAAAAATAAAAAGTGGTGTAACTACTGCAAAAGACAGACCCATGTGAGGGAGTCATGTCGCTATAAAAAGCGAGATACCATGAAAGCCGCTGCAGAAGAAGAAAATAGTTCATTTGATTTTGGAATAAATGACCGACCAAAGAGAACCGTTGAAAGCAAGAGAGTTATGGTTGATACGGGGGCTACCACACACATTATATGAGAATTGAGAGATTCAAAAATTTTGATAACTCATTCCAACCTGATAACCATTTTATAGAACTGGCTGACGGTACTAAGACGAATACCCCATTTGCTTTAAAACGAGGTGACGCTGAGATATGCCTGGTGAACGCAAATGGAAACACGGAGTCTGTCACCTTAAAAGGGGCATTATTTATACCCTCCTACCCACAGGATATATTTTCTGTCAAGTCTGCCACGGCAAACGGGGTGGCTATAACATTTAAGAAAAACAAGAATGAGCTGATTCATAAAAATAGAACAAAGTTTAATATATTCGCCCACAACAGGCAATATTGTTTAATGTCTACAACGAACAAATCGGAGGATAGTTGCCAGGGTTGCTACGATATAAATACTTGGAATAGGATACTTAGTCATTGCAACTATGATGACATTAGAAAATTGCCAAATGAATGAAAATTAAAGAAAAAATAGGTACTCTAAACAAGAACTGTGAAATCTGTGTCCAGGGACAATTTTCTCAGAGCAGAAATAGACAACCCGACAGACGTGCAGCATCTACCTTTGAATTAATACACACTGACTTAGCTGGCCCTATAGAACCAGCAGATATAAACGGGCACAGATATGCAATCACATTCACTGATGATTTTTCCGGTGCAATATTTGTGTATTTTTTAAAAACGAGGGAAGATACTGTATCAGCCACAAAGAAATTTATCGCTGATACTGCCCCCCATGGAAGAATAAAATCCCTAAAATCTGATGACGGATCAGAATTCAAGTGGAATGATTTTCAGAGATTACTCTGTGATAATAGTATTCGACACGAAACTTCTGCGCCATATTTACCTCACCAAAATGGGACCGCAAAAAGAAATTGGCGAACCCTATTTGAAATGGCTAGATGCATGGTCATTGAAAACAACTTGCCTAAAAGTTTATAGACCTACGCTGTAATGACAGCTGCAGTAATCAGAAACAGATGTTTTAACAACCGTCTAAAAAAAAGCTCCCTACTATATGATAACAGTAAGGAAGCCTGATCTATCGAAGATGATTAACTTCGGGTCAACATGTTATGCATACAAAAACTTAAAGAAGAAGCTAGATCCGAAATGTGAAAAAGGCATATTCGTTGGGTATGACAGAAACAGTGCTGCATATTTAGTTTTTTATCCTGAGGATAACAGAGGTCTCAAACACAGGCTAATAAAATTTATTAGCAATGTGACAAATTAGCAGACTCAGACCTATCCACAAATTAAGACAACAGAACCACAGGATAATGCACAGACCGAGGAAGATAGTAAGCTTCGACATTACCCCAGAAGGGAAAGAAAACTTCCTGAATACCTAAATGACTAGATTACAAATTCGGAGGATGATAGTGATCATGCATTGATTAACTTTGACTATTGTTATAAAGACACGTGCAATATACCAAGAACATATACAGAAGCAATAGACTCTTCAGATGCACACTGCTGGGTTGAGGCGATGCATGAAGAACTGGAATCCTTAAAGGAAAATAATGTTTTTGAATTGACAAATTTACCTGAAGGCAAAAAGACAGTAGGTAATAAATGGGCCTACACTACCAAAGAAAACCCTGATGGATCCAAAAGATATAAAGCAAGATTCGTTGCTTGAGGATTCAGCCAGAAAAAGGGTATAGACTATGGAGAAACCTTCTTCCCTTCCTGCAAACATCACCTCAATATGCATCTTGATGCAAATGGTGGTGCAATATGATCTGATTGTCCACCAGATGGATGTAAAAATGGCGTATTTGCATACACCAATTGACGATGAGATTTTTGTGGACCAGCCTGAAGGATTTAAAACAAATAAATTAGTCTATAGGCTAAACAAGTCCCTATATGGGCTGAAACAATCAGGAAGAAAATGAAACAAAATGTTACATGAATGCCTCATCCGGAATGATTTTATACAAAATCCAGCAGACCACCGTGTCTATATGAAACAAAATGAGAGATTATTAATCGTATTCTGGGTTGACGATTTAATCATCGCAGCTGACAAAGTTATCTCCCTTAGTAATATCAAGAAAATGTTGATGTCAGAATTTAAAATGAAAGATCTGGGAAAACTCAGCCAATTCATTGGTATAGATTTTCACATAACACAAGGATGTGTTAAAATGAACCAAAACAAAGGATGTTGGAAAGATTTAATATGTCAAACTGCAAACCAAGAGCAACACCATGTGAACTAAAAATGGGTCTCAGTAACAACAGTGTCCCAGTTGATTCAAGAAAATACCGTGAAATTATTGGTAGCCTAATCTACCTAATCCTATTCACCAACCCCTCCACTTGGGCAAGATATGACACAAGGTCAATTTTTAAGCGGAATTTAACAGGTTTGAATTCAGAGTTTTTCCTTCTCCTAGACTAGTTTCCTCACCAAGGCTGAAGAACCCAGTCTGTCCGACTATTTACCTATAGCTGGAGGGAGAATAATTGGATTCATACCTTACCCAAGGGTATTAGTGCTATGTGAAATACAATCATTCTCGTCCAGGATTTGAACTCGAGTCGCCATGTCCATTTCCTACGACGATAACCATTACACCACGGGCACCGCCTAATCTACCTAATGACATGTACTGGACCAGATTTGAGTTATGCTGTTCATAAATTATCACAGTTTCTATCAGAGCCATGTCAACAGCATTGGGTAGCAGCAAAACATATCCTAAAGTATTTAAGAGGTACATCCCATTACGAACTGCGTTACCAGAAAAGTGAAGAGTTAGGGATCTTAGCTTACAGCGACGCAGATTGGGCGTCTGATCAGAGTGATTGACGCAGTACAACAGGATTTTGTTTTTATTTAAACAAAAAAGCTCGCCTATCTCATGGAAGTCAAAGAAGTAACCTACAGTTGCACTGTCCACCTGTGAATCTGAGTACATGACTCTGGCTAAAACAATACAAGAGAGTTTATATCTAATTCAGCTATTAAATGGAATGGACCCTCAACAGAGATATTGTGACGTTCCCCCCATTCGGCCCCCACGTTACATCAACTTCTTCGAACCATTTCAATATCTTTTCGGCCGGTGATCAACTAGTGGTTCCGATAGGGGTAACGCACATTTCTTTACCGCTACATCAAATACAATCGAGGGTAGAGGGGAAAAGAAAAAAAAAAAAAAAGAACAAACGAACAAATGCTTGGGGTTAACTCAAGTGCAGAAGGAGAGTTATGTAACATTATGAATGTGTGGACTCTAGCGACACTTCCACAAAGCTACTGGAATGCCGTCTCATCTTGACTCGATCTTCTTTCACTGGTCTGGACCCTCTCTCATGCCGACTCGTCTCTCTGCTGTCCCGTGTCGACTGCTTCTGTCCGTCGTCCCTCGCCAACTCCAACTTCGAGCTCATTTTGTCCAACCAACTCTCTTCTCGCGTCCTCTTACCACTTCCGGTCACGCCGAGATCTCAAGTCCAAAACCCTTTGTCTGGTTTCGCGCCAAAACAGACAAAGGAATCGTCTGCTTGGCGGGCCACCTACATAGTGTTACAATATGAACCTGCAAAAATACTTGGAGATAACCAAGGTGCAATCGCTCTATCTCAGGACCCTGTAAATTGACAGAGGCGCAAAAATATCGATATAAAATATCATTTCATCAGAGATGCATTACACAAGAAGAAAATAGAGATTATCTATTGTCCAACCACAGATATGATTGCTGACATACTGACAAAACCAATGTCAAAATTAACGCTAGATTCAAAAGACTTTTATTTGGACTTTAAACACTTTTTGGATTGTACTCTCATATGTATGGAAAGAATTCAAAGTATTAATATGAGAGCATACGGAGGTGTTAAAAAGAGGTAAATCCTGTTAGATAACCCAAGCGGTTGTTTTATGTAACTCTCCTTTCTGTAAAATAAAATTAATCTTCTATTCTCCTTTTCAAGAAGCGCACGTGTTTTATTTTCCTTCGTCTAATTTCGCTCTACATATCCTTATCTTAAGACATGGCAACTTCAACACATTTTAACTATATTTTGATACGTCTTTTAGTGAAAATTTTAATGTCGTGTACGGAAATGTAAATTTAGTAAAATAACATTGCCAATGTGATATTTGTATATGTGGACACGATGTATACATTAAAATTAAACCTTTAAGAAAAAGACTGAAATTTATACGATCAAACTAAGTGAAAGATCGAGAAAAAGCAATGATTTTAGCTATATTTGGCAAAATTACATCTCAAACGTCGATTGTGATGTAAATATGTGTATGTGCACAACTAAACCTTAGAAAAAATACTGAAAATTATACGAGTTAAACTAAGTCAAAAAATCTTTTAAAAGTTAGCATTTTGGATATATTTGGATACGTCTTTTAGTGAAAATAAAAGGTCATGTACAGAATTATAAATTTAGTAACATATCATTGCAAATATCATTTTTGTCATAAATATATATATGTGCATACAATATATATACGTTAGCAAAACTGAAATTTTGAAAAATATACTTAAAAATCGTAAAAAATTAAGCATTTTAACTATATTTTCATACGTCTTTTAGTGAAAATTGAAAGTCGTGTACGGGAATATAAATTTGGTAAAATAATGTTGCAAATGTAATATTTGTCATACATTTGTATATGAACACACAATATATATATTAGCATAATTAACCCTTTGAGAAATAGAGATAAATTTATACTATCAAAACCAAGTGGAAGATCGTGAAAAAGTAATCATTTATACTATCAAACTAAGTAAAAATTGAGAAAAGGATTTTTGTTAAAATTACATCGTAAATATGTGTATGTGCACAGGATATATACCTTAACAAAACTAAAACAATAGAGGAAACACAGAAAATTGTATGAACTGAAAATTATACTAAGGGAAAAATCGTTAAAAAGTAAGCAGTTTAGCTATATTTTGATACGTTTTTGGTGAAAATTGAAAGTCGTGTACGGAAATTTGAATTTAGTGAAATAACATGGCAAATATAACTTTTGGCATAAATCTATATATATATGAACACGATATATACGTTACATAAATAAAACCTTAGATAAAAACACTGAAATTTATACCTGCTAACCTAAGTAAAAATCGCAAAAAAGTGAACATTTTATCCATACGTCTTTTAGTGAAAATTGAAAGTCGTTTACTGAGATCATTTATACAATAAAACTGAAATCGTGAGAAAGTAATCATTTTTGGTTAAATTACATTGAAAATGTCAATTTTGTTGTAAATATGTGTATGGGCACACGATATATAATACGTTAGCACAACTAAGACCATAAAGGAAACACGGAAAATTATACTAGCTTAACGAAGTAAAAAATCGTTAAAAATTAAGCATTTTAGTTATATTTTGATACGTCTTTTAGTGAAAATTGAAAGTCGTGTACGGAAATATGAATTTAGTAAAATAACATTGCAAATGTTATATTTGTCACTCATTTGTATATGTGCACGCGTTAGATACGTTAGCAAAATTAAGCATTTGATAAAAATATCATGAAAAAGTAAGCATTTATACGATCTAAACTAAATGAAAAATCGTGAAAAAATAATCATTTAAGCTACGTTTGGTAAAATTACTTTGCAAATATCATTTTTATTGTAAATATGTGTATGTGCACAGATCTATTTCCTTTCGCGAATCAATACCCCTGTTAAGAGAGTCGGTCACTCACTGACCAATCAACTGGCAGAGCGCATTAATTCCTTCTCCCTCTCGGGAACTATTTTTCTGGTCCCTTTTTGTAGAACGGACAAGGTCAGAGAGCCCGGAGCTAGCAGAAGAAACACATCTCTCTCACATGACTGCCACTGATTCCACTTGGAACACTTCGCTCGCTACTAGCTTTAAACACGCTTCCTACGAACT
Source organism: Sepioteuthis lessoniana (assembly GCA_963585895.1). Classification (NCBI taxonomy): domain Eukaryota; kingdom Metazoa; phylum Mollusca; class Cephalopoda; order Myopsida; family Loliginidae; genus Sepioteuthis; species Sepioteuthis lessoniana. The sequence continues at coordinate 75,865,512 of OY757907.1, forward strand.
TTCTTCCCAGTGACACACGTGTTCGTTCAATTCATTCTTCGGCTGAGAAGACATAGGCGCAAATTTTTCTTTCAGAAAAATATTCATAAAAAATACCTTTTTCGTGCCAGAGAAAGACTTTAAAATACTTCGTTTACGAAGCCCTAAACGAAGGAAAAAATTTGTGGCAAGTAAAACAATCTTTCTAAAAAGAGATGTCATCTTTTGTTTTGCCAGACAAATTGGCGCCCATTTACAAGTGGTCAAATAGAAAGATACAAGATTCTATAACATTTTTTGAACACGTGCCTCAACAACAAAAAAAACCCCTAAAACTTTCCAACCAGGAATTATCTTCTTTTTCAGCCCATCCACAAGAAAAACACCAACTCAAGCAAGCATAACGAACATTACATTTTGTTCATACAAAACAAAGTTTAAAACAAAAATAAAAAATAAATTATTACTCTCAGCTTGGCCTACTAGGCATAAAAAAAGGAAGAACCTTACTACTCTGCTCTTTTCAACTGACCACGTGGTACACAAAAGATTTCTATTACAATAACAAAAAGAAACTTACTACTCTGCTCTTTTCAACTGACCACGTGGTACAAAAAAAATTTATTACAATAACAAAAAAAAAAGGAAAAAACAAGTGAGTAATACATTTTTACATATTTTTTTTAAAGTCAAAGCTAAAAGAGCACCTTCTTCCTATTTAACATTTCATTTTCCCGCCTAAATAGCCATTGGGTGACGCCATCTTGAATTTCAACTTTTGTTTTCCTTACTAAGGAACCTTAAAGCAGCACCTTCTCTAAAACGAAACAAATTTTTTATTTTATTTTAACACGAATATCACTATTTTCTTGTGGCTTTTTATCCCTTTCGCTCCTTTCTCATTGAAACGTGTTTCTTTGATTTTTTTTTTTTTTTGTCTGTTGTCACCCTATGAATTAAAAAGAAAATGGACACTACAGTGGCCATACTCGAAGCTTTGGTGTGGCTTAACAATAAAGTAAGTAAATTGGCCGTAGTCAAATCACAACCGCCAAGACGTCAATACAAAAGTCGTTCGCCATCCCCTCGCCACCGACGCCTCTCAAGCAAGCATGGACTATGCTATTATCACAGACGTTTTGGCGCTAAGGCTCGGAGGTGCAAAATACCCTGCTCGTTTTCAAACCAGGGAAACTTAAATCTGGAGAGCTGAGCACGGCACACTCTCCACAAGATTTATGCAACAACCGTGCTTTATTTTATCCCTGACTTCAGGTCCCAAGCACGTTGTTTGGTTGACAAAGGAGCAGCTTGCAGTATCTGGCCACTGAAACTCCTCACTGAGAAGCCGCCAGTGTCGCCCATCACACTGCAAGCGGTAAATCATTCCCCTATTTCCACGTACGGTCAAATTTCTCGTTCTCTGGACTTGGAATTACGGAGAGACTTTACATGGATTTTTACTGTAGCTGATTTACCATACCCCATTCTAGGCTCGGACTTTCTGCACCACTTCAACCTCTTGGTGGAGATGCGCAAACGACGACTTATTGACGGCAATACGGAACTTTCCGTCACAGGTTATAAGGCAAATACCTCACCCATCAGCCCGGGATTTTTCATTGCCGCCACAGACGACCCATACCAAATATTATTACGCTCTTACCCAGAGTTAACGAACTTAAATTTTGTTGTGAGCAAATCCACTCACGAAACGACACACCACATTGAGACCACAGGTGCTCCGGTGTTCTCACGCCCTCGCCGCCTCCCTGCTGATAAACTAAAGGCGGCGAAGGCAGAATTTAACCACATGGTGCAGCTGGGAATTATACGCCCCTCGTCCAGTCCTTGGGCTTCCCCTTTGCATATACAGTTAAAAGCCTTTAACGAAGTGAAGCAGAAATTAGCAACAACATCGCTACTTGTACATCCTGTACCCGACGCCCAGTTCTCATTGGTCGCTGATGAATCGGGCACAGGTGTAGGTGCAGTTTTGCAACAGCAATACCAACAACAGCTACAACCTCTCGCTTATTTTCCGAGACAGCTGAAACCGGCAGAACAACGTTACAGCACATTTGGCCGTGAACTCCTGGCAATGTACGTAGCAGTGAAACACTTTCAGCATTCACTAGAGGGCAGGCAATTTGTGATCTACAACAATCACCGTCCGCTTACTTTCGCGCTGCGCTCAAAGCCGGACAAGTATTCTCCTCGCGAAACTCGCCACTTGGATTTTGTTTCGCAGTTTACAAACGATATCCGACATATCTCTGGTGAACAAAATGCTGCGGAAGACGCCTTGTCCCGCCTTCCAATTAATTCACTTTTCTCACCTTCGGATATCGACTTACGGCAGATGGCCTTAGACCAGCCACGTCTGGACACCTTGGATCTATCGTCACCTGAATTTGCAACTTGCAAGTTCGCATACCTGCCAGTGCCCTGCGGTATCTGCGGACACGCAGATTATCTGTGACACCTCAACAGACGCACCTCGACCTCTTGTTCCGATGACTCATCGTAGGGTTGTTTTTGACACCCTACACCAATTGGCACACCCCGGACCCAAAGCCACAATGAAGCTGATTTCAGCTAGATTTTTCTGGCCAAACATGAGGTGTGATATCACTGCCTGGACACGTTCTTGCATATCCTGCCAAAAATCAAAGGTGCACACACATATCTGTGCACCCCTCGGGACATTCAGCACTCCAGACGCTCGGTTCAGCCATATCCATATAGATCTGGTTGGACCATGGCCGGTCAGTCAAGGATTTACTTACCTCCTGACCTGTATAGACCGTTTTACACGATGGCCTGAAGCTATTCCCTTAAAGGACGTTTCAGCTGAATCCGTAGCGCAAGCCCTTATATCAGGCTGGATAACGCGTTACGGAGTTCCAACAACAATAACCACTGACCATGGCAGACAGTTTGAATCCCACCAATTCCAGGAACTTTCCAGGATTTTAGGGATCAATCGCATACGAACTACGAGCTACCACCCTGCTTCTAACGGGATAATAGAACGCTTCCATCGTCAATTGAAGGCGGCATTACGCTCCTATCCTGACCAACAGCGATGGAACGAATATGTACCTGTTGTCCTTCTTGGCTGTCGTGCAGCTATCAAAGAGGACCTCGAATACTCTCCAGCAGAACTTGTCTATGTAGTACCGCTAGCATTACCAGGTCAGATGCTGAACCCTATAGATCTAACGGGAACAGATCCAGTTTTGTATATAAACAGACTGCAATGTTATTTTGGTAATCTCCCACCAATGCAACCTAGGGAACAGACCATCAAACCATCAGTCCCCAAAGATATTTCCTCATGGACTCACGTTTTTCTATGAAAGGACGCTGTCAAATCCCCTCTCACTCCACCTTACACTGGCCCTTACCGCGTGCTTTCACGCACTGACAAACTTTTCACCCTTGACATTAATGGCAAAAAAGAAACTGTATCTATTGACAGGGTGAAAAGAGCCTTTCTTAACACAAACACACAAGAACCATATATTCCCCCTTCTTACACACATGAACATATGCCTACACCTGTAGAAAAAATACGATACCAAAAGACAATTACGTCACCACCACGCGTAGTGGTCGACAAGTACATTGACCCAAAAAGCTCTGTAAAACTGTTTATGTATAAAATGTACCCTTCTTTGTTTTATGGCTGCTATCTTTTTCTCTGTCGGCTTTCTGCCTAAGCAGGGGGTGATGTAGCAGCCACAGATCTATTTCCTTTCGCGAATCAATGCCCCTGTTAAGAGAGTCGGTCACTCACAGACCAATCAACTGGCAGAGCGCATTAATCCTTCTCCCTCTCGGGAACTATTTTTTCTGGTCCCTTTTTGTAGAACGGACAACGTCAGAGAGCCCGGAGCTAGCAGAAGAAATACATCTCTCTCACATGACTGCCACTGATTCCACTTGGAACCCTTCGCTCGCTGCTAACTTTAAACACGCTTCCTACGAACCAAGGACCAACATACAGACCAGCGACGCAAAAGAGACACTTTCTCACTCTCACTCCTTCACTCCTGCTACTATAATAAACCTTACTTTGTTGTGTTATTAAAAGAAGTTTTGTTATTCATTTGTGTTGCCTAAAATATATAGTGTTAGAGAAATTAACAATTTCCCGAAACACTAAATATACATTAACAATATTAAACCTTAGAGAAAAGCCTGAAAATTTTATAAACTTAACTAAGTAAAACATCTTTAAAAAAGTAAGTATTTTAGCTATATTTTGACATGTTTTTTAGTTAAAATTGAAAGTCGTGTACGGAAATGTTAATTCAGTAAAATAACATTACAAATGTCATTTTTGTCATAAACATATGTATGTGCACATGATATATATGTTAGCATAAATAAAACATTGAAAAAAACACTGAAATTTATACCTGCTAAACAAAGTAAAATCCGAAAAAAGGAATCACTTTTTTTAATTACCTGTGTGTATGTGCACATGATATATATGTTAGCAAAAAAACCCACCAGAAAACACTTAAAATTACAATGGCTAAACTAGGTGAAAAATTGTTTAAAAGTAAACAATTTAGCTATATTTTGATACGTCTATTAGAGAGAATTTTAAGGTCGTGTGCGGAAATGTAAATTTAGTAAAATAACATTGCCAATGTGATATTTGTCACACATTTGTATATGTGGATACGATATATACGTCAGCAAAATTAAACCTTTAAGAAAAAGACTGAAATTTATACGATCAAACTAAGTGAAAGATCGAGAAAAAGCAATGATTTTAGCTATATTTGGTAAAATTATATTGCAAATGTCATTTTTTTTGTAAATATGTGTATGTGCATACGATATATACGTTTGGAACACTAAAACATTGAAAATTATACAAGTAAAAAATCATTAAACACTAAATATTTTAGCTATATTTTGATACTTCTTTTAGTGATAGTCGTGTACAGAAATACAAATTTAGGAAAATAAAATTGCAAATAATATATTTATTATTCATTTGTGTATGTACACACGATATATACGTTAGTAAAAGAAAAAAATTTGAGAAAAAGACTGATAGTTATACTAGGAAAGAAAGATCATGCATATCATGTGAATGCACATATATTTACAACAAAATAGACATTTGTAATGATTACTTTTTCAAGATTACTTTAAATCATGAAAAAGTAATCATTTATACCATCAAACAAAGTGAACAATCTTGAAAAAGTAATCTTTTTTTGGTAAAATTCCATCACAAATATCGATTTTGTTGTAAGTATATGTGCATGCACATGTTATACGTTAGTAAAACTAATACCATACAAAAAACACTAAACTAAGTAAAATATCGATAAATATCATTTTACCACTATTTTTTTACGTCTTGTAGTGAAAATTAAAAGAGATGTACAGGAATGTAAATTTAGTTAAATAAAATTGCGAATATACTTTTCGTAATAAAGATATGTATGTGCACACGATATATACGTTAGCAAAATAAAACCTTAGAGTAAAAGACTTTATACTAGTGAACGATTTATAAATTGATACGATTTATAAATTTATACAAGTGAACGATCGTGAAAAAGTGATCTTTATACTATCAAACTAAAAGAAAAATCATAAAAAAGTAATCGTTTTTAGTAAAATAAAATTGCAAACGTCGATTTTCTTATAAATAAGTGCATGTGCACACAAGATATTCGTTAGCATAACTAAAACCACGATAGAAACTCTGAAGCTAAATTAACGGTAACATATAAGGAAGTTTCGCTCTATTTTCATTACGTCTTTTAGTAAAAATTAAAAGTCATATACGGGAATGTAACTTTACTTAAATAACATTGAAAATATACTTTTCGTAATAAATATATGTATGTGCACACGATATATACGTCAGCAAAATAAAACGTTTGAGAAAAAGACTTAAATTTAGACTAGAAAAACTAAGTGAACGATCATGAAAAAGTAATCATTTCTGCGATCAAACTAACAGAAAAATCATAAAAAAAAGTAATCGTTTTTGGTAAAATAACATTGCAAACGTCGATTTCTGTGCACACGATATATTCGTTAGCATAATTAAAACCACGTAGAAAACGCTGAAGATTACACTAGATAAACTGAGGATAATAACGTTAAAAAGTACGCATTTTAGCTCTACATTAATACGACTTTTAGTGAAAATTAAAATCATGTACGGCAATGCAAATTTATTAAATAACATTGCAAATATACTTTTCGTAATAAATATATATATGTGCACACGACATATACGTTAGTAAAATAAAACCTTAGAGAAAACGACTTAAATTTATACTGGAAAAACTAAGTGAACGATCGTGAAAATTAATCATTAACAAAAAAATTTTTTAAGAAGTAATCGTTTTTGGTAAAATAACATTGCAAACGTCGTTTTTGTTATAACTATGTAAATGTGTAGGCGATATATTCGTTAGCATAACTAAAACACAAAGAAACCCCTGAAGATTATACTAGCTAAACTCAGTAAAATAACGTCAAAAAGTAGGCGTCTTTTATCAAAAATTAAAAGTCAAGTACGGGAATATAAATTTACTTAAATAACATTGCAAATATAAATTTAATGATAAATATATATATGTGCACACGATAACAAAATAAAACCTTAGACTTTAATTTCAACTAGAAAAACAATGTGAATGAACGTGAAAAATTAATCATTTATTCTACCAAACGAAGAAAAAAAAACATAAAAAGTAATTGTTTTGGTTAAATAACACCGCAAACTTCGATTTTGTTATAAATATATGCATATGTACACGATATATTCCTTAGCATAACTAAAACTGCGGAGATAATTCTGAAGATTTTCCTAGCTAAACTAAGTAAACAAACGTTAAAAAGTTGTCATTTTAGCATCACATTTATACATCTTTAGTGAAAATTAAAGTCACGGACGGGAATGTAAATTTAGTTAAGTAACATTGCAAATATACTTCTTGTAATAAATAACAAGTAACATTAAAAACATACTTTTCGTAATAAATATATGTATCTGCACACGATATATACGTTAGCAAAACAAAACCTCAAAGTAAAATACTTAAATTTATACTAGAAAAACTAAGTGAACGATCGTGAAAAAGTAATCATTTCTTCTATAAAACTAACAGAAAAATGATAAAAAGTAATCGTTTATGAAAAAAAAAACATTGCAAACGTCGATTTCTGTGCGCTTGATATATTCTTTAAGTTAATAAAACAACGGAGAAAACTCTGAAGATTATACTAGCTAAACTAAGTAAAATAACGTTATAAAGTACGAATTTCAGCTCAATTTTTAGACGTCTTTAAGTGAAAATGTAGAGTCATGTATGGGAATGTATATTTCCTTAACTAACATTAAAAACATCCTATTCGTAATAAATATATGTATGTACACACAATATATACGTTAGCAAAAAATTCGTTAGAGTAAGAGACTTAAATTTATACTACAAAAACTAAGTGAACGATCGTGAAAAAGTAATCATTTCTGCTATCCAACTAACAAAAAAAACATGAAAAAGTAATCGTTTTTGGTAAGATAACATTGCAAACGTCGATTTCTATGCATACGATAGGTTACTAAAACAACGGAGAAAACTTTGAAGATTATACTAGCTAAACTAAGAAAATAACGTTAATAATTAGGATTTTCAGCTCAATTTTTAAACGTCTTTTAATGAAAATGTAAAGTCAGGTATGGAAATGTATATTTCCTTAAATAACGTTAAAAAGAAAATACTTTTCGTAAAAAATATATGTAGGTGCACACGATATTAGAAAAATATAACCATGGAGTAAAAGACTTAAATTTATACTAGAAAAACCAAGTGAACAACAGTGAAAAAGTAATCATTTTTACATTCAAACTAACAGAAAAATCATTAAAAAGTAATCATTTTTTGTAAAATAACATTCCAAACGTATATTTCTCTGCGAACGATATATTCGTTAAGTCACTAAAACAACGGAGAAACCTCTGAAGATTATAGTAGCTAAACTGAGTAAAATAACGTAAAAAGTAGGAATTTCTGGTCAATTTTTATACGTCTTTTAGTGAAAATGTAAAGTCATGTATGGGAAGGTATATTTCCTTAAGTAAAATTAAAAAATTTTGAAAGGTTATTTAAGGAAATATACATACCCATACATGACTTTACATAAATTCTCGTACTAAATATATGTATGTGCACACGATATATACGTTAGTACAACAAAACATTAGAGTATAGCGGTTAAGGGAAATAGTTAATTTCCCTAACACTATATTTTTTAGGCACACAAATGAATTGCAAAACTTCTTTTAACAACACAACAAAGTAAGGTTTATTACAGTAGCAGGCGTGAAGGAGTGAGAGTGAGAAAGTGTCTCTTTTGCGTCGCTGGTCTGTATGCTGGTCCTTGGTTCGTAGGAAGCGTGTTTAAAGCTAGCAGTGAGCGATGTATTCCAAGTGGAATCAGTGCAGTCATGTGGGAGAGATATGTTCCTTCTGCTAGCTCCAGACTCTCTCTGACGTTGTCCGTTCTACAGAAAAGGGACCAGAAAAATAGTTCCTGAGAGGAAGAAGGAATTAATGCGCTCTGCCAGTTGATTGGTCAGTGAGTGACCGATTCTCTAAACAGGGGCATTGATTCGCGAAAGGAAATAGATCAGTGACTGCTACATCACCCCCTGCTTAGGCGGAAAGCCGACAGAGAAAAAGATAGCAGCCATAAAACAAAGAAGGGTACATTTTATACATAAACAGTTTTACAGAGCTTTTTGGGCCAATGTACTCGTCGACCACTACGTGTGGTGGTGACGTAATTATCTTTTGGCATTGTATTTTATTCTACAGGTGTAGGGATATGTTCATGTGTGTAAATAGGGGGAATGTGTGGCTCTTGTGTGTTTGTGATAAGAAAGGCTCTTTTCACCCTGTCAATAGATACAGTTTCTTTTTTGCCATTAATGTCAAGGGTGAAAAGTTTGTCAGTGCGTGAAAGCACGCGGTAAGGGCCAGTGTAAGGTGGAGTGAGGGGGGCTTTGACAGCGTCCTTTCTTAGAAAAACATGAGTCCATGAGGAAATATCTTTGGGGACTGATGGTTTGATGGTCTGTTCCCTAGGTTGCATTGGTGGGAGATTACCAAAATAACATTGCAGTCTATTTACATATAAAGCTGGATCTGTTCCCATTAGATCTATAGGGTTCAGCATCTGACCTGGTAATGCTAGCGGTACTACATAGACAAGTTCTGCTGGAGAGTATTCGAGGTCCTCTTTGATAGCTGCACGACAGCCAAGAAGGACAACAGGTATATATTCGCTCCATCGCTGTTGGTCAGGATAGGAGCGCAATGCCGCCTTCAATTGGCGATGGAAGCGTTCTATCATCCCGTTAGAAGCAGGGTGGTAGCTCGTAGTTCGTATGCGATTGATCCCTAAAATCCTGGAAAGTTCCTGGAATTGGTGGGATTCAAACTGTCTGCCACGGTCAGTGGTTATTGTTGTTGGAACTCCGTAACGCGTTATCCAGCCTGATATAAGGGCTTGCGCTACGGATTCAGCTGAAACGTCCTTTAAGGGAATAGCTTCAGGCCATCGTGTAAAACGGCCTATACAGGTCAGGAGGTAAGTAAATCCTTGACTGACCGGCCATGGTCCAACCAGATCTATATGGATATGGCTGAACCGAGCGTCTGGGGTGCTGAATGTCCCGAGGGGTGCACAGATATGTGTGTGCACCTTTGATTTTTGGCAGGATATGCAAGAACGTGTCCAGGCAGTGATATCACGCCTCATGTTTGGCCAGAAAAATCTAGCTGAAATCAGCTTCATTGTGGCTTTGGGTCCGGGGTGTGCCAATTGGTGTAGGGTGTCAAAAACAACCCTACGATGAGTCATCGGAACAAGAGGTCGAGGTGCGTCTGTTGAGGTGTCACAGATAATCTGCGTGTCCGCAGATACCGCAGGGCACTGGCAGGTATGCGAACTTGCAAGTTGCAAATTCAGGTGACGATAGATCCAAGGTGTCCAGACGTGGCTGGTCTAAGGCCATCTGCCGTAAGTCGATATCCGAAGGTGAGAAAAGTGAATTAATTGGAAGGCGAGACAAGGCGTCTTCCGCAGCATTTTGTTCACCAGAGATATGTCGGATATCGTTTGTAAACTGCGAAACAAAATCCAAGTGGCGAGTTTCGCGAGGAGAATACTTGTCCGGCTTTGAGCGCAGCGCGAAAGTAAGCGGACGGTGATTGTTGTAGATCACAAATTGCCTGCCCTCTAGTGAATGCTGAAAGTGTTTCACTGCTACGTACATTGCCAGGAGTTCACGGCCAAATGTGCTGTAACGTTGTTCTGCCGGTTTCAGCTGTCTCGGAAAATAAGCGAGAGGTTGTAGCTGTTGTTGGTATTGCTGTTGCAAAACTGCACCTACACCTGTGCCCGATTCATCAGCGACCAATGAGAACTGGGCGTCGGGTACAGGATGTACAAGTAGCGATGTTGTTGCTAATTTCTGCTTCACTTCGTTAAAGGCTTTTAACTGTATGTCATTCAACGAAATCTGTTCATTTTCCTTTTTCCTGTTACGTAACAGGTCAGACAGAGGAGACAGGAGATCCGCACATTGTGGGATGAAACGTCTGTAATAGTTAAGCAGACTGAGGAAGTGCCTTAGTTGGCGGAGTGAAGTGGGTGGTTGGAGGTCTTGTAGGGCCTTCACTTTTTCAGGTAAGGGAGATATCCCTTCAGGGCTGATAATGTGTCCCAAGAAAGTTAGCGACGAAGCACCGAAAACACATTTACCAGGGTTAATCCTCACCTGGTACTTTTGAAACCGTTCGAACAGTAGGCGGAGGTGAGTAACATGTTCCTCGTGTGAGGCACTTGCTACGAGTATATCGTCTATATAATTATAGACGAAGTCCAAATCACGCACTACTTCTTCCATGAAGCGTTGGAAGGTACAAGCCGCGTTTCGTAAACCAAAAGGCATAGTTAAGAATTCAAACGCTCCAAATGGAGTTGTTACAGCAGTTTTTGGTATGTCGGCTGGGTTCACTGGTATCTGATGGTAAGCCTTAACGAGGTCTAGTTTAGAGAAGATCTTACAACCATGCAGAGATGAAGCGAAGTCTTGTATATGTGGGATTGGGTAATGATCAGGTACCGTAATGGCATTTAGTCGTCGATAGTCCCCAGTCGAACGCCAATCTCCAGAACGCTTTGGAACCATATGCAAAGGGGAAGCCCAAGGACTGGACGAGGGGCGTATAATTCCCAGCTGCACCATGTGGTTAAATTCTGCCTTCGCCGCCTTTAGTTTATCAGCAGGGAGGCGGCGAGGGCGTGAGAACACCGGAGCACCTGTGGTCTCAATGTGGTGTGTCGTTTCGTGAGTGGATTTGCTCACAACAAAATTTAAGTTCGTTAACTCTGGGTAAGAGCGTAATAACATTTGGTATGGGTCGTCTGTGGCGGCAATGAAAAATCCCGGGCTGATGGGTGAGGTATTTGCCTTATAACCTGTGACGGAAAGTTCCGTATTACCGTCAATAAGTCGTCGTTTGCGCATGTCCACCAAGAGGTTGAAATGGTGCAGAAAGTCCGAGCCTAGAATGGGATATGCTAAATCAGCTACAGTAAAAATCCATGTAAAGTCTCTCCGTAATTCCAAGTCCAGAGAACGAGAAATTTGACCGTACGTGGAAATAGGGGAATGATTTACCGCTTGCAGTGTGATGGGCGACACTGGCGGCTTCTCAGTGAGGAGTTTCAGAGGCCAGATACTGCAAGCTGCTCCTGTGTCAACCAAACAACGTGCTTGGGACCTGAAGTCAGTGATAAAATAGGCACGGTTGTTATATAAATCTTGTGGAGAGTGTGCCGTGCTCAGCTCTCCAGATTTAAGTTTCCCTGGTTTGAAAACGAGCAGGGCATTTTGCACCTCCGAGCCTTAGCACCAAAGCGACTGTGATAAAAACATAGTCCTGACTTGCTTGAGTGGCGGCGGTGGTGCGGGGATGGCGAACGACTTTTTTGTTGACGTCTGGGCGAATGTGACCTAACTACGGCTAATTTTCGTATTTCTTGTGTAAGTCGCTCCACAGCGTTGAGTATGGCCACTTGCGTGGCAACTTGGCTAGTGTTCCCAGCAGCAGAGAGTATAGAGACTTCAGCCTTTGGCTGGGGAATGGACGCAGTAATAGGCCCCTTAGTGAATTCCATCACTTTATCTGCAGAGGACGCTATCACGTCTACAGGGCTTTTCTCTACCATGGGTGCCAGAATTGCCTTTACTTGAGGGGGCAGCCTTGAGAAGAAAAGTTGCTTTATAATGGCACTATCAGTAGGGACATCTGCCAGCTCTCTCATTCTGCGGAGCAATTCGCTTGGCATACGGTCCCCCAAAAGCTCGTCATTAACTAAAGTTTGGAACCGCTTTTCCGCTGATAGCGATGTCCGGAGCAGAACTTCCCCCTTAATACTGTCATAAGTAGCATTAAGGGGGGTGTCAGTTATCAAATCTTTGACAACTGGCGTCAATGACGCAGGAAATGCACTAAATAAAATAGGCAATTGTCGCTGCTCCATGACGTTGTTTCCCACAAAATACGATTCGAGTTGGGCAAACCAAACTCGAACGTCGCCAGCGAAAGCAGGTAAAGTAGTAGCCATTTTCTTTTATATTTATAGAGTGACCACAGACCACAAAAAAATCAAAGAAACACGTTTCAATGAGAAAGGAACGAAAGGGATAAAAAGCCACAAGAAAATAGCGATATTCGTGTTAAAATAAAAATAAAAATTTGTTTTGTTTTAGAGAAGGTGCTGCTTTAAGGTTCCTTAGTAAGGAAAACAAAAGTTGAAATTCAAGATGGCGTCGCCCAATGGATATTTAGGCGGGAAAGAGAAATGTTAAATAGGAAGAAGGCGCTCTCTTAGCTTTGGCTTTCTAAAAAAAATATGTAAAAATGTATTACTCACTTGTTTTTTCCTTTTTTTTGTTATTGTAATAAATTTTTTGTACCACATGGTCAGTTGAAAAGAGCAGAGTTGTAAGTTTCTTCCTTTTTCTTTTTGTTATTGTAATAAAAAATTTTTGTACCACGTGGTCAGTTGAAAAGAGCAGATTAGTAAGTTTCTTCCTTTTTTTATGCCAAGTCGGCCAAGCTGAGGGTAATAATTTTTTTCTTTTCTTTTTTTTTTTTTAAACTTTGTTTCGTATGAACCAAATGTAATGTTCGTTACGCTTGCTTGAGTAGGTGTTTTTCTTGTAGACGGGCTGAAAAAGAAGATAATTCCTGGTTGGAAAGTTTTAGGAGTTTTTTTGTGGTTGTTGAGGCACGTGTTCGAAAAATGTTACTTGGGTAAAGGAAGAATCTTGTATCTTTCTATTTGACCACTTGTAATATGGGCGCCAATTTGTCTGGCAATACGAAAGATGATATTTCTTTTTAGAAAGATTGTTTTACTTGCCACAAATTTTTTTCTTCGTTTATGGCTTCGTAAACGAAGTATTTTAAAGTCTTTCTCTGGCACGAAAAAGGTTTTTCATATGGAATATTTTTCTGAAAGAAAAATTTGCGCCTGTGTCTTCTCAGCCGACGAATGAATTGAACGAACACGTGTGTCACTGGGAAGAAAATTCTTGGGTGGTAGTATTCTTTCGGTTCTTTGAGTCAGGAAGCTTTTTCTCTCTCTTTTTCTCTTCTTTTTGCTTGTTCTGCGGTCCGAAAATGGAGACCGTGTTTCGTGTTATTTTTTTTTATTTGTTTCGTAATTCAGAAGATCACGTCGGGGTCACCAATTTATAGCGGTTAAGGGAAATAGTTAATTTCCCTAACACTATATTTTTTAGGCACACAAATGAATTGCAAAACTTCTTTTAACAACACAACAAAGTAAGGTTTATTACAGTAGCAGGCGTGAAGGAGTGAGAGTGAGAAAGTGTCTCTTTTGCGTCGCTGGTCTGTATGCTGGTTCGTAGGAAGCGTGTTTAAAGCTAGCAGTGAGCGATGTATTCCAAGTGGAATCAGTGCAGTCATGTGGGAGAGATATGTTCCTTCTGCTAGCTCCAGACTCTCTCTGACGTTGTCCGTTCTACAGAAAAGGGACCAGAAAAATAGTTCCTGAGAGGGAGAAGGAATCAATGCGCTCTGCAAGTTGATTGGTCAGTGAGTGACCGATTCTCTAAACAGGGGCATTGATTCGCGAATGGAAATAGATCTGTGACTGCTACAAGAGTAAGGGACTTAAATTTATAGTAGAAAAACTAAGTAAACGATCGTGGAAAAGTAAAAATTTCTACTTTCAAACTAACAGAAAAATCATAAAAAGTAATCGTTTTTTGTAAAATAACATTGCAAACGTCGATTTCTGTGCGCACGATATATTCGTTAATTACTAAAATAACGGAGAAAACTGAAGATTATACTAGCTAAACTAAGTAAAATAACGTTAACAAGTACGCATTTCAACTCAATTTTTATACATCTTTTAGTCATGTATGGGAATGTATATTTCCTTAAATAACATTAAAAATATATTTTTCACAGTAAATATATGTATGTGCATACGATATATACGTTAGCAAAATAAAACGTTAGAGTAAAAGACTTAAATTTATACTAGAAAAACTAAGTGAACGATCGTGAAAAAGTAAGCATTTCTACGATAAACTAACAGAAAAATCATAAACAAGGAATAGTTTTTAGTAAGATAACATTGCAAACTCTGATTTCTTTGCAAACATTATATTCATTACGTTACTAAAAAAGCCCGGAAAAAAACAGAAAATTATACGAGCTAAACTAAGTAAAATAACGTTAAGAAGTAGGCATTTCAGCTCAATTTTTATACGTCTTTTAGCAAAAATATTAACTCATGTATGGTAATGTATATTTCCGGAAATAACTTTAAAAACATACTTGTCGTAATATATATATATATATATATATATATATATATATGTATATATATATATATGTGTGTGTGTGTGTGTGTGTGTGTGTGTGTGTGTGTGTGTGTGTGCGCGCGTGCACACAATATATACGTTAATTAAAAAAAACGTTAGAGTAAAAGAATTAAATTTATACTAGATAAACTAAGTGAACGATCGTGAAATGATAACTTTTACACGATCGTTCACTTGGTTTTTCTAGTATAAATCTAAGTCTTTTACTGAAACGTTTTATTTTGGTAACGTATATATCGTGTCAACATACATATATTTATTACGAAAAGTATGTTCTTAATGTTATTTGAGAAAATATACATTCCAATACATGACTTTAAATTTTCACAAAAAGACGCTTAAAAATTGAGCTGATATGCGTACTTTTAACCTTATTTTACTTAGTTTAGTTGAAGAATCTTCAGAGATTTCTCCGTTGTTTTAGTAACCTAATGAATATATCAATGTTTGCAATGTTATTTTAACTAAAACGGTTACTTTTTTATGATTTTTCTATTAGTAAAAATGAATAATTTTTCACGATAGTTCACTTAGTTTTTCTAGTATGAATTTAAGCCTTTAATCTAATATTTTATTTTGCTATCGTGTGCACATAGTAAAAGTATGTTTTCTGCTAATTAAGGAAATATACATTCCCATACATGACTTAACATTTTCACTAAGACGTATAAAAATTGAGCTGAAATGCGACTTTTAAACGTTATTTTACTTAGTTTAGCTCGTGTAATATTCAGAGTTTTCTCCGGTGTTTTAGTAACCAAATGAATATATCGTGTGCAAAGAAATCGACGTTTGCAATGTTATTTTACAAAAACGGTTACTTTTTTATGATTTTTCTTATATTTGGATAGTAGAAATGATTAATTTTTCACGATCGTTCACTTAGTTTTTCTAATATAAATTTATGTCTTTTACTTTGTTTTATTTTGCTAACGTATATATCGTGTGCACATACATATATTTATTACGAAAAGTATGTTAAAAATGCTATTTAAGGATGTATACATTCCCATACATGACTTTACATTTTCACTAAAAGACGTATAAAAATTGAGCTGAAATGCGTACTTTTTAACGTTATTTTACTTAGTTTAGCTCGTAGAATCTTCAGAGTTTTATCCGTTGTTTTGATAACCTAATGAATATATCGTGTGCACAGAAATCGATGGGTGCAATGGTCTTTTATCAAGACTGCTTACTTTTTAAAGATTTTTCTGTGAGTTCAATACTAGAAATGATTACTTTTCACTTGGTTTTTCTAGAATAAATTTAAGTCTTTTACTCTAATGTTTATTTTGCTAACGTATATATCATATGCACATACATATATTTTTTACGAAGAGGATTTTCTTAATGTTAGATAAGGAAATATACATTCCCATACATGACTTAACATTTTAACTCGAAGATGTATAAAAATTGTGCTGTAATGCGTACTTTTTAATGTTATTTTACTTAGTTTAGCTTGTAGAATCTTCATAGTTAGTAACCTAATGAATATATCGTGTGCACAGAAATTGATGTTTGCAATGGTCTTTTACCAAAGCCGTTTGCTTTTTTTATGATGTTTCTGTTAGTTCAATACTAGAAATTATTACTTTTTCACGATCATTCACTTGTGTTTTTTAGTATAAATTTAAGTCTTTAACTCTGATGTTTTATTTTGCTAACGTATATATTTTGTACACATACATATATTTATTACAAATAGGATGTTTTTAATGTTAGTTAATGAAATATTTTCACTTAAAGACGTATAAAAATTGAGCTTTAATGCGTGCTTTTTAACGTTTTTTAATTAATTTAGCTTATAGAATCTTCATAGTTTTCTCCGTTGTTTTAGTAACCTAAGGAATATATCTTGTGCACAGAAATCGATTTTTTCAATGGTCTTTTATCAAAACCTTTTACTTTTTCATGATTTTTCTTTTAGGTCAGTACTAGAAATGATTACTTTTTCACGATCGTTTACTTGGTTTTCCTAGTATATATCTAAGTCTTTTACTCTAATGTTTTATAATAGTAATTTATATATCTTGTACACAAACATGCATTTATTACGAATGGGATCATTTTAAAGTTAGTTAAGAAAATATACATTCATATACTTGACTTTAAATTTTCAATTGAAGACGTGTAAAATTTGAGCTTTAATGCGTACTTTTTAAAGTTTTTTACTTAGTTTAGCTTGTAGAATCTTCAGAGATTTCTCGGTTGTTTTAGTAACCTAAGGAATGTAGCGTGTACACAGAAATTGGTGTTTGCAATGGTCTTTAACAAAAACTGTTTACTTTTTTATGATTTTTCTGTTAGTTCAATACTAGACATGATTAATTTTTCACGATCGTTCACTTGGTTTTTCAAGTATGAATTTAAGTCTTTTACTCTAATGTTTATTTTGCTAACGTATATATCATGTGCACGTACATATATTTATTACGAATAGGATTTTTTTAATGTTAGTTAAAGAAATATACATTCCCATACATGACAATACATTTTCACATAAAGACGTATGAAAATTAAGCTTTAATGCGTACTTTTTAACGTTTTTTACTAAGTTTAGCTTGTGGAAGCTTCAGAGTTTTCTCCGTTGTTTTAATAACCTATTGTATATATCATGTGCACTGAAATCGGTAATGGCAATGGTCTTTAACCAAAACTGTTTACTTCTTTATGATTTTTCTGTTAGTTCAATACGAGAAATGATCACTTTTTCGTGATCGTTCACTTGGTTTTTCTGGAATAAATTTAAGTCTTTTACTATAATGTTTTATAATGCTAACGTATATATCATGTGAACATCCATATATTTATTACGAATATGATGTCTTTAATGTTAGTTAATGAAATATACATTCCAATACATTACTTTACCTTTTCACTTAAAGACGTATAAAAATGAAGCTTTAATGCGTACTTTTTAACAATTTTTACTTAGTTTAGCTTGTAGAAGCTTCAGAGTTTTCTCCGTTGTTGTAGTAACCTAATGTATATATCGTGTGCACTGAAATCGGTGTTTGCATTTTTTTGATTTTTCTTTTAGTTCGATACTAGAAATGATTACTTTTTCACGATCGTTTACTTGGTTTTTTCTAGTATAGATTTAAGTCTTTTACTGTAATGTTTTATAATGCTAACGTATATATCATGTGCACATACATATATTTATTACAAATAATGTTTTTAAGGAAATATACATTCCCATACATGACTTTACATTTTCAATTAACCGCGTGTAAAAATTGAGCTTTATTGCGCACTTTTTAACGTTTTTTACTAAGTTTAACTTGTAGAAGCTTCAGAGTTTTCTCCGTCGTTTTAGTAACATAAGGTGTATATCGTCTGCATTGAAATCGGTGTTTGCTTAAAGACTTAAGCAAAACCGTTTACTTTTTTTATGATTTTTCTGTTAGTTCAATACTAAAAATGATTACTTTTTCACGATCGTTTACTTGGTTTTTCTACTATAAACTTAAGTCTTTTACCCTAATGTTTTATAATGCTAACGTATATATCATGTGCACATTCGTATATTAATTTCGAATATAATGTTTTTAATGTTATTTAAGGAAATATACATTACCATACACGAATTATCTTTTTCACTTAAACGCGTATAAAAATTGAGCTTTATTGCGTACTTTTTAACGTTTTTTACTAAGTTTAGCTTGTTGAAACATCAGAGTTTTCTCCGTTGTTTTAGTAATCTAACGTATATATCGTGTGCACCGAAATCGGTGTTTGCAATGGTCTTTAAGCAAAACTGTTTACTTTTTTTGATTTTTCTATTAGTTCAATCCTAGAAATGATTACATTTTTACGATCGTTCACTTGTTTTTCTAGTATAAACTTATGTCTTCTACTCTAATGTTTTATAATGCTAACGTATATATCATGTGCACATACATATATTTATTTCGAATGTAATGTTTATAATGTTAGTTAATGAAATATACATACCAATATAAGACTTTACTTTTTCACTTAAACGCGTATAAAAATTAAGCTTTAATGCGTACTTTTTAACGTTTTTTACTAAGTTTAGCTTGTATAAGCTTCAGTGTTTTATCCGTTGTTTTAGTAACCTAAGGTATATATCATGTGCACTTAAATCGGTGTTTGCAATGGACTTTAAGAAAAACCGTTTACTTTTTTATGATTTTTCTGATAGTTCTATACAAGAGATGATTAATTTTTCACGATCGTTTACTTGGTTTTTCTCGTATAAACTTAAGTCTTTTATTCGAATGTTTTATAATGCTAACATATATATCATATATATATATAATAATATCGAATATAATGTTTTTAATGTTAATTAAGGAAATATACATTCCCATACATATATGGCCTTGTTGGTTGAGTTTGGAGTGTTATAACATACAATGAGAAAAAAACTTCATTTAACACAAGACAAACAAGGAACATCTAATAATTAAACAATTTTTATAAAACAAAAAAACGTCAACTTGGATTTGAATGTTCAGAAGTTCTCCTTTGTGAGTAGTAAATTTTCGAAGTGGTGGAAAGTCAGATATCAAGAAACAGGGTAAAGGAGGAGAATGTTTTTAAAGAGTACTTATTCCTTTTTCTTTTCTTTTCTTTCTTTCTTTCTTTTATGGTCTGGTAGTGGAACTAGCAGAGAGGTAGTTTCGGCTCTTAACTCGAGGGCGGACATTACTTCTCTCCTGGTTATCGTGTCTCCGTTCTTTCTTGTGTCTCCTTTTGTTCTCACTGATCTGGTTCACAGAAAACCTGAGTATTTATCTCTCTCTACCGGTTCCAAATTCGCCACTTCAAAATCCTTCCAATTGGATACTTTACTTTTTATTATTTTTCTTTTTTTCTGATTTTTAACCGGATGGATGCGTGGAGCCTTATGCGTGGCGACGCGTTTATACATTTTGTATGTGGCAGCCGACGAGTCAACATCCGGTTGGGAGTTTTATTGTTATTTCCTAAATCCCCACAATGCATCGCCTCCCGAAATAGCAGAGCTATTGCAAGAATCTTTTTTGATTGTTGGTAATTCGGGGAGTGTGTTTAGGTTTCTTACTATTGTTATGACCTATGTAGGAGGATGAGTTATTTTGTTATTACCTCTTTTATGTGTAGTAAATATGGTTATTGTGCTTCGCAAAGCGAACACGTCTGCCTGAGCGTGTGACAGTAGGTTCTTCGGGTGTGTCCTGTGTTTGAGATGCCGTGTCTCCTGATGTATTGTCGTTTGCTGTCCACCGTTTGGTGTTTTTGCTGCCTGTGTTACCATTGTTGTTAGCACCACGGAACTTAACTGGTTTCAGCCTTTCTATTGAGATTGTTTGCTTCTCTCCGGATGGTGTTTCTATTTGGAAGTATTTGTTTTGTTTTTGGACAACCCTATGTGGGCCCGAGTATGGAGCTTCCAGCGGTTTTCGAATTCTATCTGTTCGGAGCCACACATAGGTTGCTGATTTCAAATCTTCCGGTATGAATGCTTTCTGTGTTGTATGTAGCTGTCCTTCTGAGAGTAGAGCCATATCCAACTTTCGCATTTCTTTGGCAATTTTTCTTATGTCATCTCCATGTAGATCCGGATCTTCTTTGTCCATTATGAGTTTTGGCAGTAGTAGTTGGGTTCCTGTAACTGCAGCAGCTTGGGAAAAACCTTGGTCATTGGGCATATTCCTAATTCCAAGTAGTACGATTGGTAGTGCATCTAGCCAGCTCTGCTTTCGTGCCATGATTGCAGTCTTTAGGGTTCGGTGTACCCTTTCAATAATCCCGTTGGTTGATATGCCGTTGTGCGGAGCCTATGGAATCCAATAATAGTGGATAGGTCTTTGAATAGTTCGCTTTCAAACTGGCTCCCTCGATCTGTCACTACGTGTAATGGAACCCTAAAGCGGGAGATCCATGTGTTAAGTAGGCTAATGCGATGGTGGAAGCGAATGTGTTCTGTAAAGGGGTGGCTTCCACCCATCTTGTTGCTCTGTCAATGCATGTGAGTACATATCTAGCTGGAGATGTGTATACACCATCGTATGTAGAGGTGGGTGGTAGTGGGCCAATGATGTCAATGTGGACTGTCTCAAATCTTCCAGATGGTAAGGAGAATGGTGTGGTTTCAGTTTTAGTGTGTCTGGAAATTTTGTGTTGTTGACATTGAAGACAGTCTTTTGCCCAAGTTCGTATACTCCTGTCCATATCTGGCCAAAAGTATCTCGATTTTATTATTTTGGTTGTTGGTGTAGGTCCTGGATGTGAGATGTTGTGGAACATGTCAAAGATCCTCTTGCGTAGTGGTTCGGGTATGTAGGGTCTGGGAGTGGATGTTGATAAGTCACACCAGATTGATGATCCTTGTATTTCATACGTTTTTAACTGGCTTTCGTATGTTTTAAGTTCCTCATCCGTTTTCTGTGATTCGCTTATAGCTGGTAAATCACAGGGATCTATGGTTACTGCGCACACTGGTCGAGATAGACAGTCAGCAACAATGTTGTCTTCTCCTCTGATGTAAGACACATTTACAACATATTCAGTAATGATCGATAAATATCGCTGTTGTAAATCAGATTTTATTGGTGTCTTTTTTTTAAAAGCTAGGGACAGTGGTTTATAATCCGAGAACAGAGTAACATTTCTACCTTCTATTTGTGGTTTAAAATGCAAGACTGCCTGGTATGCCGCTAATAGTTCTCTGTTAAAGGTGGAGTACTTCTTTTGGCTCTCCGATAGCTTTCGGGAGTAGAATCCGATAGGGATTGATTCACCATTTATCATTTGGTGTAGTGCTGCACCTACAGCATAGTTGGAGCTATCTGTGACAAGGTGGTATTGTGTGGCATTTGGATCAGGGTGTGTCAATGCAGATACTTCGGCAAGGATGTCTTTTATTTTGACAAATGCTTCTTTTTCAGGTGGGCCTAATTCTAGTGTTTTAGCTGCAGGATTGTGTTTAATGGCTTCAGTCAGAGGCAGTAGCACATCTGCAGCCTGTGGGATTAATTTCCTGTAAAAATTTATCATTCCCAGGAATCGTCGGAGCGATTTGGAGTCCGTTGAGTCTGGGAAGTATTTTATGTCTTTAAATTTTTGCATTATAGCCCAAAATTTGATATTGCTTTTATAGAATTGGCATTTGTCGATGAAGATTTTTAGATTGTTTTCTTCCAGAAGTGAGTGGACCTTTTCGAGGTCACTGTGGTGTTGTTCTTCTGACTCGGAAAACACTAAAATATCATCAATATATACGAAAACGCAGCCA
Organism: Sepioteuthis lessoniana; assembly: GCA_963585895.1. Taxonomy (NCBI): domain Eukaryota; kingdom Metazoa; phylum Mollusca; class Cephalopoda; order Myopsida; family Loliginidae; genus Sepioteuthis; species Sepioteuthis lessoniana. The sequence continues at coordinate 75,887,735 of OY757907.1, forward strand.
ACATCCATGAATATGCTGTCCATAAATCTTTGGAAGGTTGAACTGCTATTTCGCAATCCAAATGGCATAAATAAATATTCAAAGAGGCCAAACGGCGTTATCACGGCAGATTTTTCAATATCAGCCTTTTGGATAGGAATTTGGTGATAGGCCTGTAGTAGGTCGATCTTTGAAAATATTTTCTTCTTAAAAAGCTTGGATCCGAGGCTGTTGATGTTTGGGATCGGGTATCTGTCTGGTTTTGTCAGGTGGTTGAGGTGTCTGAAGTCACCACATACTCTCCATTTTCCTGTAGTTGGTTTTGGGACTAGATGGATTGATGAAGACCATGGAGATTTTGAAGGTCTTACTATGCCAGCTTTTAAAAGTTCTGCGAACTCCCGCTTTGCTGCTTCATATTTTTCTTCAGACAGTTGTCGAACTTTGGCATAGGTTGGGGCATTATCTCCAGTGTCTATGACGTGAGTTACTCTCGTGTTAGCTGCTAGAGGTTGTTCCGTGCATGGTCTGGTAAGTTTGGGGAATTTTTGAAGAAGGGACTGTATTCTTTCAGGTAGATTACTATGGTTGTTCACTGTTATATTTTGAATGCGGGCTGTGACCCGTCCACCTTGAACATAACGGCGTGTTGTCTCATCTATCAGTCTGCCATCACTGCAGTTCAGAATGAGGCCATAGTGGCGAAGAAAGTCTGCACCTAAAAGGGGGTTGATGGTGTCCGCAATTACAACAGTCCAAAGGTATGAACGGCGTAAACCTGGAATAATAATGTCCAACTGTATTTCCCCAAAGCATTTTATGGTCTCTCCATTTGCTGCTGAGAGACGCACAGGTGTGGAATTTATGGATAGACCGGGCGCCAGACTGTGTGGTAATATTGTTACAGAGGCACCTGTATCTATGATAAAGCTTATTTTCTTTTGTCCAATTTTAGTTGCAACCTCAAATAGTTGCGAGTTGTCGGTTGCTGCTCCAACTCTCATTATTAGTTTTCCGAAACTTGTCTGGTGGGCGAGGATGATCTTGATGTGGGCATTGTTTTGCAGTTCGATTTCTGCGGCCATTTGCACCATGGTTTGCAGGTCTTTGATTTATCGGCAAAGTATAGGTGTCCACGACATATTTGGGGTTTTTGGTTCTCATAGAAAGGCCTTAAGTTGTAATTCATCCTCGGGACAGCGCTCGTGGAGACTGTGTGTCTATTGGATTTTGATGGTGGTGGTGCGGTAACGTTATGTACATATTTTTGATTTAAAAATGGTACTATTTCGTCCGCTAAGGTACCCAATTCATATACAGAGGCGTTTTTAACCGCCGCTATAACTGGGATTATCTCAGTAGGTAGCGCCTGGATAAATTTGTGCCGCACGAGTTCTTCTCCCGCGCCTATTTTACTAGCCGTCGCCAACAGTTCGTGTAGGTATGTTGAGGGTTTTCCTGTCATAGTTGTGACACCAATGAGTCTGTTGAACAACTCGGGCTTTGGTTGTTCATGCATGCTTATAACGCCCTCTCTCGGTTTTGTGTAGCTCTTTGAGGTAATGGTGGTGGTCGGCAGGTTTGAGATTAAGTCAGGAGGAAGGTTAGATGGGACATGATAAAATCTTGTGGTTTCGTTTGATATGTTCCTCAACTCGAACTGAGCCTCGCATATAGGAAACCACCCGTCAACTGCAGCATGCATAAACTGTGGAATCTTTACTGAAACTGTCGATATACTATCCACCATTTTCTGTGTGTGTGTGTGTGTGTGTTTTAGAAGAAAAAGAAAATGCAATTATTTTCTGGGAAAAAGGAAGTTCGTAGAGATAATGTTTTCTTTTTAGAACAAAAGCACATAAAAACAAAACAAAACACGGCTCCATAATTAGCTTTTTAGTTGCTCAAATTATTTGAAGAGAAGCACGTGAATTTAAAAAAAAAATTTTTTTGTGTTAGGCACGGTAAAAGAAAACGTCGGTGTGTCACCATTTATGGCCTTGTTGGTTGGGTTTGGAGCGTTACAACATACAATGAGAAAAAAACTTCATTTAACACAAGACTAACAAGGAACATCTAATAATTAACAATTTTTATAAAACAAAAAAACCTCAACTTGGATTTGAATGTTCAGAAGTTCTCCTTTGTGAGTAGTAAATTTTCAAAGTGGTGGAAAGTCAGATATCAAGAAACAGGGTGAAGGAGGAGAATGTTTTTAAAGAGTACTTATTCCTTTTTCTTTTCTTTTCTTTCTTTCTTTCTTTTATGGTCAGGTAGTGGAACTAGCAGAGAGGTAGTTTCAGCTTTTAACTCGAGGGTGGACATTACTTCTCTCCTGGTTATCGTGTCTACGTTCTTTCTTGTGACTCCTTTTGTTCTCACTGATCTGGTTCACAGAAAACCTGAGTATTTATCTCTCTCTACCGGCTCCAAATTCGCCACTTCAAAATCCTTCCAATTTTGGCACGACTGCTTCCCATTGGATACTTTACTTTTTATTATTTTTCTTTTTTTCTGATTTTTAACCGGATGTATGCGTGGAGCCTTATGCATGGCGACGCGTTTATACATTTTGTATGTGGCAGCCGACGAGTCAAGATCCGGTTGGGAGTTTTATTGTTATTTCCTAAATCCCCACACATATACTTTACTTTTTCACTTAAACGCGTATAAAAATATATGTTTAGCGCGTACTTTTTTACGTTTTTTACTAAGTTTATCTTTAGAGTTGTCTCCGTTCTAACCTAAAGTATATATCGTGTGCATTGATATCGGTGTTTGCAATGGTCTTTAAGCAAAACGATTTACTTTTTTATGATTTTTGTGTTTGTTCAATACTAGAAATGATTATTTTTTCACGATCATTCAATTGGTTTTTCTAGTATAAACTTGAGTCATTTACTCTAATATTTTATAATGCTAACGTATATATCATGTGCACGTGGTTTTTCTAATCTAATATATATATCGTGTGCCCTGAAATTGGTGTTTGCAATGGTCTTTGAGAAAAACTGTTTACTTTTTATGATTTTTCTGTTAGTTCAATAGTAGAAATGATTACTTTTTACGATCGTTCGCTTGGTTTTTCTAGTATAAATTTAAGTCTTTTACTCAAATGTTTTATAATGCTAACGTATATATCTTGTGAACCTACGTATATTTATTTCGAATATAATGTTTTTAAAGTTAGTTAATGAAATATATATTCCAATATATGACTTTAATTTTCACTTAAACGCGTATAAAAATTAAGCTTTAATGCGTACTTTTTAACGTTTGTTACAAAGTTTAGCTCTTAGAAGCATCAGAGTTTTCTCCGTTTTTTAAAAAAACCTTAGGTTATATCTTGAGCACTGAAATCATTGTTTACAATAGTCTTTAAGCAAAACCGTTTACTTTTTTATGATTTTTCTGTTAGTTCGTTACTAGAAATGATTACTTTTTCACGGTCGTTCATTTTTAGTATAAATTTAAGTCTTTTAATTTAATATTTTATAATGCTAAGGTATATATCACGTGCACATACATATATTTATTTAAAATATAATATTTTTAATGTTATTTAATTAAATATACGTTCTAATATATGAATTTACTTTTTCACTTAAACGCGTATAAAAATTAAGATTTAATGCGGACTTTTTAACGTTTTTTACTAAGTTTAGCTTGTTGAAGCTTCAGATTTTTCTTCGTTGTTTTAGTAATATAAAGTATATATCGTGTGCACTGAAATCGGTGTTTGCAATGGTCCTTAAGAAAAACCGTTTACTTTTAAATGATTTTTCTGTTAATTCGATACTAGAAATGATTACTTTTTCACTGTTGTTCACTTGGTTTTTCTAGTGTAAATTTAAGTCTTTTCCTCTAATGTTTTATAATGCTAACGTATATATCATGTGTACGTACATATATTTATTTTGAATATAATGTTTTTAATGTTAGTTAAGGAAATATATTTTCCCATACACGACTTTAGTTTTACACTTAAATGCGTATAAATATTGAGCTTTAATGCATACTTTTAACGTTTTTTAAAAGTTTAGCTGTTAGAAGCATCAGAGTTTTCTCCGTATTTTTAGTAATCTAACGTAAAGACCGTGTGAGCTGAAATCGGTGTTTGCAATGGTCTTTAAGCAATACCGTTTACTTTTTTATGATTTTTCTATTAGTTAAATCCTAGAAATGATTGCTTTTTCACGGTCGTTCACTTGGTTTTTCTAGTATAATCTTGAGTCTTTTACTCAAAACTTTTATAATGCTAACATATATATCATGTGCACATACATATACCTATTTCGAATATAAGTTTTTAATGTTAGTTAATGAAATATACATACCAATAGAAGACTTTATTTTCACTTAAACGCGTATAAAAATTAAGCTTTAAAACGTACTTTTTAACGTTTTTTACTAAGTTTAGCTCTTAGAAGTATCAGAGTTTTCTCAGTTGTTTTAGTAACCGAAGGTATATAACTTGTGCACTGAAATCATTTTTTGCTATGGCCTTGAAGCAAAACCGTTTATTTTTAATGATTTTTCTCCTATTCGATACTAGAAATGATTACTTTTTCACTGTTGTTCACTTGGTTTTTTATGTATAAATTTAAGACTTTTACTCTAATGTTTTATAATGCTAACGTATATATAATGTGCACGTACATATATTTATTTTGAATATAATGTTTGTAATGTTAGTTAAGGAAATATATATTCCCATAGACGACCTTACTTTTTCACTGAAGCGCGTATATAAATTGAGTTTTAATGCGAACTTTTTAACGTTTTTATCGAAGTTTAGCTTGTTGAAGTATCAGAGTTTCTCAGTTGTTTTTGTAATCTAATATATATATCGTGTCAACTGAAATCGGTGTTTGCAATGGACTTTAAGCAAAACCGTTTACTTTTTTATGATTTTTCAGTTAGTTCAATCAAAGAAATGATTACTTTTTCACTGTTGTTCACTTGGTTTTTCTAGTATAAATTTAAGTCTTTTACTCTAATGTTTAATAATGCTAACGTATATATCATGTGCACGTACATATATTTATTTCGAATATAATGTTTTTAATGTTAGTTAATGAAATATACATACCAATATAAGACTTTACTTTTTCACTTAAACGCCTATAAAAATTATGCTTTAATACGTACTTTCTAAAGTTTTTCACTAAGTTTAGCTCTTAGAAGCATCAGAGTTTTCACAGTTGTTTTTCTAATCTAATATATATATTGTGTGCACTGAAATAGGTGTTTGCAATGGTCTTTGAGCAAAACCATTTATTTTTTATGATTTTTCTGTTAGATCAATCCGAGAAATGATCGCTTTTTCACGGTCGTTCACATGGTTTTTCTAGTATAATCTTGAGTCTTTTACTCAAATCTTTTATAATGCTAACATATATATCATGTGCAAATACATATATCTATTTCGAATATAATGTTTTTAATGTAAGTTAATGAAATATACATACCAATATAAGACTTTACTTTTTCACTTAAACGCCTATAAAAATTAAGCTTTAATGAGTACTTTTTAACGTTTTTTACTAAGTTTAGCTCTGAGAAGCATCAGAGTTTTCTAAGTTGTTTTAGTAACCGAAGCTATATAACTTGTGCACTGAAATCATTGTTTGCTATGGCCTTGAATCAAAACTGTTTACTTTTTAATGATTTTTCTGTTACTTCGATACTAGAAAGGCTTACTTTTTCACAGTTGTTCACTTGGTTTTTCTAGTATAAATTTAAGTCTTTTACTCTAATGTTTTATAATGCTAACGTATATATCATGTGCACGTACATATATTAATTTCGAGTATAATGTTTATAATGTTAGTTAATGAAATATACATACCAATATAAGACTTTACTTTTTCACTTAAACGACTATAAAAATTAAGCTTTAATACGTATTTTTTAACGTTTTTTACTAAGTTTAGTTCTTAGAAGCATCAGAGTTTTCTCAGTTGTTTTAGTAACCGAAGGTATATAACTTGTGCACTGAAATCATTGTTTGCTATGGCCTTGAAGCAAAACTTTACTTTTTAATGATTTTTCTGTTACTTCGATACTAGAAATGCTTACTTTTTCACTGTTGTTCACTTGGTTTTTCTAGTATAAATTTAAGTCTTTTACTCTAATGTTTTATAATGCTAACGTATATATCATCTGCACGTACATATATTTATTTCGAATATAATGTTTTTAATGTTAGTTAATGAAATATACATACCAATATAAGACATTACTTTATCACTTAAACGCGTATAAACATTAAGCTTTAATACGTACTTTTTAACGTTTTTTACTAAGTTTAGCTCTTAGAAGCATCAGAGTTTTCTCAGTTGTTTTAGTAACCGAAGCTATATAAATTGTGCACTGAAATCATTGTTTCCTATGGCCTTGAAGCAAAACTGTTTACTTTTTAATTATTTTTTTGTTACTTCGATACTAGAAATGCTTACTTTTTCACTGTTGTTCACTTGGTTTTTCTAGTATAAATTTAAGTCTTTTACTCTAATGTTTTATAATGCTAACGTATATATCATGTGCACGTACATATATTTATTTCGAATATAATGTTTTTAATGTTAGTTAATGAAATATACATACCAATATAAGACATTACTTTATCACTTTAACGCGTATAAATATTAAGCTTTAATACGTACTATTTAGCGTTTTTTACTAAGTTTAGCTTTTAGAAGCATCAGAGTTTTCTCAGTTGTTTTAGTAACCGAAGGTATATAACTTGTGCACTGAAATTATTGTTTGCTATGTCCTTGAAGCAAAACTGATTACTTTATAAGGATTTTTCTGTTACTTCGATACTAGAAATGCTTACTTTTTCACTGTTGTTCACTTGGTTTTTCTAGTATAAATTTAAGTCTTTTACTCAAATGTTTTATAATGCTAACGTATATATCATGTGCACGTACATATATTTATTTCGAATATAATGTTTTTAATGTTAGTTAATGAAATATACATACCAATATAAGACTTTACTTTTTCACTTAAACGCCTATAAAAATTAAGCTTTAATACGTACTTTTTAACGTTTTTTACTAAGTTTACCTCTTAGAAGCATCAGAGTTTTCTCAGTTGTTTTAGTAACCGAAGCTATATAACTTGTGCACTGAAATCATTGTTTGCTATGGCCTTGAAGCAAAACTGTTTACTTTTTAATGATTTTTCTGTTACTTCGATACTAGAAATGATTACTTTTTCACTGTTGTTCACTTGGTTTTTCTAGTATACATTTAAGTCTTTTACTCTAATGTTTTATAATGCTAACGTATATATCACCTGCACGTACATATATTTATTGCGAATATAATGTTTTTAATGTTAGTTAATGAAATATACATACCAATATAAGACTTTACTTTTTCACTTAAACGACTATAAAAATTAAGCTTTAATACGTATTTTTTAACGTTTTTTACTAAGTTTAGCTCTGAGAAGCATCAGAGTTTTCTAAGTTGTTTTAGTAACCGAAGCTATATAACTTGTGCACTGAAATCATTGTTTGCTATGGCCTTGAATCAAAACTGTTTACTTTTTAATGATTTTTCTGTTACTTCGATACTAGAAAGGCTTACTTTTTCACAGTTGTTCACTTGGTTTTTCTAGTATAAATTTAAGTCTTTTACTCTAATGTTTTATAATGCTAACGTATATATCATGTGCACGTACATATATTAATTTTGAGTATAATGTTTATAATGTTAGTTAATGAAATATACATACCAATATAAGACTTTACTTTTTCACTTAAACGACTATAAAAATTAAGCTTTAATACGTATTTTTTAACGTTTTTTACAAAGTTTAGTTCTTAGAAGCATCAGAGTTTTCTCAGTTGTTTTAGTAACCGAAGGTATATAACTTGTGCACTGAAATCATTGTTTGCTATGGCCTTGAAGCAAAACTTTACTTTTTAATGATTTTTCTGTTACTTCGATACTAGAAATGCTTACTTTTTCACTGTTGTTCACTTGGTTTTTCTAGTATAAATTTAAGTCTTTTACTCTAATGTTTTATAATGCTAACGTATATATCATCTGCACGTACATATATTTATTTCGAATATAATGTTTTTAATGTTAGTTAATGAAATATACATACCAATATAAGACATTACTTTATCACTTAAATGCGTATAAACATTAAGCTTTAATACGTACTTTTTACAGTTTTTTACTAAGTTTAGCTCTTAGAAGCATCAGAGTTTTCTCAGTTGTTTTAGTAACCGAAGCTATATAAATTGTGCACTGAAATCATTGTTTCCTATGGCCTTGAAGCAAAACTGTTTACTTTTTAATTATTTTTTTGTTACTTCGATACTAGAAATGATTACTTTTTCACTGTTGTTCACTTGGTTTTTCTAGTATAAATTTAAGTCTTTTACTCTAATGTTTTATAATGCTAACGTATATATCATGTGCACATACATATATTTATTTCGAATATAATGTTTTTAATGTTAGTTAATGAAATATACATACCAATATAAGACATTACTTTATCACTTTAACGCGTATAAATATTAAGCTTTAATACGTACTATTTAGCGTTTTTTACTAAGTTTAGCTTTTAGAAGCATCAGAGTTTTCTCAGTTGTTTTAGTAACCGAAGGTATATAACTTGTGCACTGAAATCATTGTTTGCTATGTCCTTGAAGCAAAACTGATTACTTTATAAGGATTTTTCTGTTACTTCGATACTAGAAATGCTTACTTTTTCACTGTTGTTCACTTGGTTTTTCTAGTATAAATTTAAGTCTTTTACTCAAATGTTTTATCATGCTAACGTATATATCATGTGCACGTACATATATTTATTTCGAATATAATGTTTTTAATGTTAGTTAATGAAATATACATACCAATATAAGACATTACTTTATCACTTAAACGCGTATAAATATTAAGCTTTAATACGTACTTTTTAACGTTTTTTACTAAGTTTACCTCTTAGAAGCATCAGAGTTTTCTCAGTTGTTTTAGTAACCGAAGGTATATAACTTTTAAACTGAAATCATTCTTTGCTATGGTCTTGAAGCAAAACCGTTTAATTTTAATGATTTTTCTGTTACTTCGATACTAGAAATGCTTACTTTTTCACTGTTGTTCACTTGGTTTTTCTAGTATAAATTTAAGTCTTTTACTCTAATGTTTTATAATGCTAACGTATATATCACCTGCACGTACATATATTTATTTCGTATATAATTTTTTTAATGTAAGTTAATGAAATATACATACCAATATAAGACTTACACTTTTTCACTTAAACGCCTATAAAAATTAAGCTTTAATACGTACTTTTTAACGTTTTTTACTAAGTTTAGCTCTTAGAAGCATCAGAGTTTTCGCAGTTTTTTTAAAAACCGAAGGTATATAACATGTGCACTGAAATCAGTGTTTGCTATGGTCTTGAAGCAAAACCTTTTACTTTTTGATGATTTTTCTGTTACTTCGATACGAGAAATGATTACTTTTTCACTGTTGTTCACTTGGTTTTTCTAGTATAAATATAAGTCTTTTACTCTAATGTTTTATAATGCTAACGTATATATCATGTGCACGTACATATATTTATTTCGAATATAATGTTTTTAATGTTAGTTAATGAAATATACATACCAATATATGACATTACTTTATCACTTAAACGCGTATAAATATTAAGCTTTAATACGTACTATTTAGCGTTTTTTACTAAGTTTAGCTCATAGAAGCATCAGAGTTTTCGCAGTTTTTTTAATAACCGAAGGTATATAACTTGTGCACTGAAATCATTCTTTGCTATTGTCTTGAAGCAAAACCTTTTACTTTTTGATGATTTTTCTGTTACTTCGATACTAGAAATGATTACTTTTTCACTGTTGTTCACTTGGCTTTTCTAGTATAAATTTAAGTCTATTACTCTAATGTTTTATAATGCTAACGTATATATCATGTGCACGTACATATATTGATTTCGAATATAATGTTTTTAATGTTAGTTAATGAAACATACATACCAATATAAGACTTTACTTTATCACTTAAACGCCTATAAAAATTAAGCTGTAATACGTACTTTTTAACGTTTTTTACTAAGTTTAGCTCTTAGAAGCATCAGGGTTTTCTCAGTTGCTTTAGTAACCGAAGGTATATAACTTGTGCACTGAAATCATTCTTTGCTATGGTCTTGAAGCAAAACCGTTTACTTTTTAATGAATTTTGTGTTACTTCGATACTAGAAATGATTACTTTTTTTCACTCGGTTTTTCTAGTATAAATTTAAGTCTTTTACTCTAATGTTTTATAATGCTAACGTATATATCACCTGCACGTACATGTATTTATTTCGAATATGATGTTTTTAATGTTAGTTAATGAAATATACATACCAATATAAGACATTACTTTTGCACTTAAACGCCTATAAAAATTAAGCTTTAATACGTACATTTTAACGTTTTTTACTAAGTTTAGCCCTTAGAAGCATCAGAGTTTTATCAGTTGTTTTAGTAACCGAAGCTATATAACTTGTGCACTGAAATCATTCTTTGCTATGGTCTTGAAGCAAAACCTTTTACTTTTTGATGATTTTTCTGTTACTTCGACACTAGAAATGATTACTTTTTCACTGTTGTTCACTTGGTTTCTAGTATAAATTTAAGTCTTTTAATCTAATGTTTTATAATGCTAACGTATATATCATGTGCACGTACATATATTTATTTCGAATATAATGTTTTTAATGATAGTTAATGAAATATACATACCAATATAAGACATTACTTTATCACTAAAACGCGTATAAATATTAAGCTTTAATACGTACTTTTTAACGTTTTTTACTAAGTTTAGCTCTTAGAAGCATCAGAGTTTTCTAAGTTGTTTTAGTAACCGAAGGTATATAACTTGTGCACTGAAATCATTCTTTGCTATGGTCTTGAAGCAAAACCTTTTACTTTTTGATGATTTTTCTGTTACTTCGACACTAGAAATGATTACTTTTTCACTGTTGTTCACTTGGTTTTTCTAGTATAAATTTAAGTCTTTTACTCTAATGTTTTATAATGCTAACGTATATATCATGTGCACGTACATATATTTATTTCGAATATAATGTTTTTAATGTTAGTTAATGAAATATACATACCAATATAAGACATTACTTTATCACTTAAACGCGTATAAATATTAAGCTTTAATACGTACTATTTAGCGTTTTTTACTAAGTTTAGCTCTTAGAAGCATCAGAGTTTTCTCAGTTGTTTTAGTAACCGAAGGTATATAACTTGTGCACTGAAATCATTCTTTGCTATGGTCTTGAAGCAAAACCTTTTACTTTTTGATGATTTTTCTGTTACTTCAACACTAGAAATGATTACTTTTTCACTGTTGTTCACTTGGTTTTTCTAGTATAAATTTAAGTCTTTTACTCTAATGTTTTATAATGCTAACGTATATATCATGTGCACGTACATATATTTATTTCGAATATAATGTTTTTAATGTTAGTTAATGAAATATACATACCAATATAAGACATTACTTTATCACATAAACGCATATAAATATTAAGCTTTAATACGTATTATTTAGCGTTTTTTACTAAGTTTAGCTCTTAGAAGCATCAGAGTTTTCTCAGTTGTTTTAGTAACCGAAGTTATATAACTTGTGCACTGAAATCATTGTTTGCTATGTCCTTGAAGCAAAACTGTTTACTTTTTAATGATTTTTCTGTTACTTCGATACTAGAAATGATTACTTTTTCACTGTTGTTCACTTGGCTTTTCTAGTATAAATTAAAGTGTATTACTCTAATGTTTTATAATGCTAACGTATATATCATCTGCACGTACATATATTTATTTCGAATATAATGTTTTTAATGTTAGTTAATGAAATATACATACCAATATAAGACATTACTTTATCACTAAAACGCGTATAAATATTAAGCTTTAATACGTACTTTTTAACGTTTTTTACTAAGTTTACCTCTTAGAAGCATCAGAGTTTTCTCAGTTGTTTTAGTAACCGAAGCTATATAACTTGTGCACTGAAATCATTGTTTGCTATGGCCTTGAAGCAAAACTGTTTACTTTTTATTGATTTTTCTGTTACTTCGATACTAGAAATGATTACTTTTTCACTGTTGTTCACTTGGTTTTTCTAGTATACATTTAAGTCTTTTACTCTAATGTTTTATAATGCTAACGTATATATCACCTGCACGTACATATATTTATTGCGAATATAATGTTTTTAATGTTAGTTAATGAAATATACATACCAATATAAGACTTTACTTTTTCACTTAAACGACTATAAAAATTAAGCTTTAATACGTATTTTTTAACGTTTTTTACTAAGTTTAGCTCTGAGAAGCATCAGAGTTTTCTAAGTTGTTTTAGTAACCGAAGCTATATAACTTGTGCACTGAAATCATTGTTTGCTATGGCCTTGAATCAAAACTGTTTACTTTTTAATGATTTTTCTGTTACTTCGATACTAGAAAGGCTTACTTTTTCACAGTTGTTCACTTGGTTTTTCTAGTATAAATTTAAGTCTTTTACTCTAATGTTTTATAATGCTAACGTATATATCATGTGCACGTACATATATTAATTTTGAGTATAATGTTTATAATGTTAGTTAATGAAATATACATACCAATATAAGACTTTACTTTTTCACTTAAACGACTATAAAAATTAAGCTTTAATACGTATTTTTTAACGTTTTTTACAAAGTTTAGTTCTTAGAAGCATCAGAGTTTTCTCAGTTGTTTTAGTAACCGAAGGTATATAACTTGTGCACTGAAATCATTGTTTGCTATGGCCTTGAAGCAAAACTTTACTTTTTAATGATTTTTCTGTTACTTCGATACTAGAAATGCTTACTTTTTCACTGTTGTTCACTTGGTTTTTCTAGTATAAATTTAAGTCTTTTACTCTAATGTTTTATAATGCTAACGTATATATCATGTGCACATACATATATTTATTTCGAATATAATGTTTTTAATGTTAGTTAATGAAATATACATACCAATATAAGACATTACTTTATCACTTTAACGCGTATAAATATTAAGCTTTAATACGTACTATTTAGCGTTTTTTACTAAGTTTAGCTTTTAGAAGCATCAGAGTTTTCTCAGTTGTTTTAGTAACCGAAGGTATATAACTTGTGCACTGAAATCATTGTTTGCTATGTCCTTGAAGCAAAACTGATTACTTTATAAGGATTTTTCTGTTACTTCGATACTAGAAATGCTTACTTTTTCACTGTTGTTCACTTGGTTTTTCTAGTATAAATTTAAGTCTTTTACTCAAATGTTTTATAATGCTAACGTATATATCATGTGCACGTACATATATTTATTTCGAATATAATGTTTTTAATGTTAGTTAATGAAATATACATACCAATATAAGACATTACTTTATCACTTAAACGCGTATAAATATTAAGCTTTAATACGTACTTTTTAACGTTTTTTACTAAGTTTACCTCTTAGAAGCATCAGAGTTTTCTCAGTTGTTTTAGTAACCGAAGGTATATAACTTTTAAACTGAAATCATTCTTTGCTATGGTCTTGAAGCAAAACCGTTTAATTTTAATGATTTTTCTGTTACTTCGATACTAGAAATGCTTACTTTTTCACTGTTGTTCACTTGGTTTTTCTAGTATAAATTTAAGTCTTTTACTCTAATGTTTTATAATGCTAACGTATATATCACCTGCACGTACATATATTTATTTCGTATATAATTTTTTTAATGTAAGTTAATGAAATATACATACCAATATAAGACTTACACTTTTTCACTTAAACGCCTATAAAAATTAAGCTTTAATACGTACTTTTTAACGTTTTTTACTAAGTTTAGCTCTTAGAAGCATCAGAGTTTTCGCAGTTTTTTTAATAACCGAAGGTATATAACATGTGCACTGAAATCAGTGTTTGCTATGGTCTTGAAGCAAAACCTTTTACTTTTTGATGATTTTTCTGTTACTTCGATACGAGAAATGATTACTTTTTCACTGTTGTTCACTTGGTTTTTCTAGTATAAATATAAGTCTTTTACTCTAATGTTTTATAATGCTAACGTATATATCATGTGCACGTACATATATTTATTTCGAATATAATGTTTTTAATGTTAGTTAATGAAATATACATACCAATATATGACATTACTTTATCACTTAAACGCGTATAAATATTAAGCTTTAATACGTACTATTTAGCGTTTTTTACTAAGTTTAGCTCATAGAAGCATCAGAGTTTTCGCAGTTTTTTTAATAACCGAAGGTATATAACTTGTGCACTGAAATCATTCTTTGCTATTGTCTTGAAGCAAAACCTTTTACTTTTTGATGATTTTTCTGTTACTTCGATACTAGAAATGATTACTTTTTCACTGTTGTTCACTTGGCTTTTCTAGTATAAATTTAAGTCTATTACTCTAATGTTTTATAATGCTAACGTATATATCATGTGCACGTACATATATTGATTTCGAATATAATGTTTTTAATGTTAGTTAATGAAACATACATACCAATATAAGACTTTACTTTATCACTTAAACGCCTATAAAAATTAAGCTGTAATACGTACTTTTTAACGTTTTTTACTAAGTTTAGCTCTTAGAAGCATCAGGGTTTTCTCAGTTGCTTTAGTAACCGAAGGTATATAACTTGTGCACTGAAATCATTCTTTGCTATGGTCTTGAAGCAAAACCGTTTACTTTTTAATGAATTTTGTGTTACTTCGATACTAGAAATGATTACTTTTTTTCACTCGGTTTTTCTAGTATAAATTTAAGTCTTTTACTCTAATGTTTTATAATGCTAACGTATATATCACCTGCACGTACATGTATTTATTTCGAATATGATGTTTTTAATGTTAGTTATTAAATATACATACCAATATAAGACATTACTTTTGCACTTAAACGCCTATAAAAATTAAGCTTTAATACGTACATTTTAACGTTTTTTACTAAGTTTAGCTCTTAGAAGCATCAGAGTTTTCTCAGTTGTTTTAGTAACCGAAGGTATATAACTTTTAAACTGAAATCATTCTTTGCTATGGTCTTGAAGCAAAACCGTTTAATTTTAATGATTTTTCTGTTACTTCGATACTAGAAATGCTTACTTTTTCACTGTTGTTCACTTGGTTTTTCTAGTATAAATTTAAGTCTTTTACTCTAATGTTTTATAATGCTAACGTATATATCACCTGCACGTACATATATTTATTTCGTATATAATTTTTTTAATGTAAGTTAATGAAATATACATACCAATATAAGACTTACACTTTTTCACTTAAACGCCTATAAAAATTAAGCTTTAATACGTACTTTTTAACGTTTTTTACTAAGTTTAGCTCTTAGAAGCATCAGAGTTTTCGCAGTTTTTTTAATAACCGAAGGTATATAACATGTGCACTGAAATCAGTGTTTGCTATGGTCTTGAAGCAAAACCTTTTACTTTTTGATGATTTTTCTGTTACTTCGATACGAGAAATGATTACTTTTTCACTGTTGTTCACTTGGTTTTTCTAGTATAAATATAAGTCTTTTACTCTAATGTTTTATAATGCTAACGTATATATCATGTGCACGTACATATATTTATTTCGAATATAATGTTTTTAATGTTAGTTAATGAAATATACATACCAATATATGACATTACTTTATCACTTAAACGCGTATAAATATTAAGCTTTAATACGTACTATTTAGCGTTTTTTACTAAGTTTAGCTCATAGAAGCATCAGAGTTTTCGCAGTTTTTTTAATAACCGAAGGTATATAACTTGTGCACTGAAATCATTCTTTGCTATTGTCTTGAAGCAAAACCTTTTACTTTTTGATGATTTTTCTGTTACTTCGATACTAGAAATGATTACTTTTTCACTGTTGTTCACTTGGCTTTTCTAGTATAAATTTAAGTCTATTACTCTAATGTTTTATAATGCTAACGTATATATCATGTGCACGTACATATATTGATTTCGAATATAATGTTTTTAATGTTAGTTAATGAAACATACATACCAATATAAGACTTTACTTTATCACTTAAACGCCTATAAAAATTAAGCTGTAATACGTACTTTTTAACGTTTTTTACTAAGTTTAGCTCTTAGAAGCATCAGGGTTTTCTCAGTTGCTTTAGTAACCGAAGGTATATAACTTGTGCACTGAAATCATTCTTTGCTATGGTCTTGAAGCAAAACCGTTTACTTTTTAATGAATTTTGTGTTACTTCGATACTAGAAATGATTACTTTTTTTCACTCGGTTTTTCTAGTATAAATTTAAGTCTTTTACTCTAATGTTTTATAATGCTAACGTATATATCACCTGCACGTACATGTATTTATTTCGAATATGATGTTTTTAATGTTAGTTATTAAATATACATACCAATATAAGACATTACTTTTGCACTTAAACGCCTATAAAAATTAAGCTTTAATACGTACATTTTAACGTTTTTTACTAAGTTTAGCTCTTAGAAGCATCAGAGTTTTATCAGTTGTTTTAGTAACCGAAGCTATATAACTTGTGCACTGAAATCATTGTTTGCTATGGACTTGAAGCAAAACTGTTTACTTTTTAATGATTTTTTTGTTACTTCGATACTAGAAATGCTTACTTTTTCACTGTTGTTCACTTGGTTTTTCTAGTATAAATTTAAGTCTTTTACTCTAAAGTTTTATAATGCTAACGTATATATCATGTGCACGTACATATATTTATTTCGAATATAATGTTTTTAATGTTAGTTAATGAAATATACATACCAATATAAGACATTACTTTATCACTTAAACGCCTGTAAATATTAAGCTGTAATACGTACTTTTTAACGTTTTTTACTAAGTTTAGCTCTTAGAAGCATCAGAGTTTTCTAAGTTGTTTTAGTAACCGAAGCTATATAACTTGTGCACTGAAATCATTGTTTGCTATGGCCTTGAAGCAAAACTGTTCATTTTTTAATGATTTTTCTGTTACTTCGATACTAGAAATGATTAATTTTTCACTGTTGTTCACTTGGCTTTTCTAGTATAAATTAAAGTGTATTACTCTAATGTTTTATAATGCTAACGTATATATCATCTGCACGTACATATATTTATTTCGAATATAATGTTTTTAATGTTAGTTAATGAAATATACATACCAATATAAGACATTACTTTATCACTAAAACGCGTATAAATATTAAGCTTTAATACGTACTTTTTAACGTTTTTTACTAAGTTTAGCCCTTAGAAGCATCAGAGTTTTCTAAGTTGTTTTAGTAACCGAAGGTATATAACTTGTGCACAGAAATCATTTTTTGCTATGGTCTTGAAGCAAAACCTTTTACTTTTTGATGATTTTTCTGTTACTTCGACACTAGAAATGATTACTTTTTCACTGTTGTTCACTTGGTTTTTCTAGTATAATTTTAAGTCTTTTACTCTAATGTTTTATAATGCTAACGTATATATCATGTGCACGTACATATATTTATTTCGAATATAATGTTTTTAATGTTAGTTAATGAAATATACATACCAATATAAGACATTACTTTTTCACTTAAACGCCTATAAAAATTAAGCTGTAATACGTACTTTTTAACGTTTTTTACTAAGTTTAGCTCTTAGAAGCATCAGGGTTTTCTCAGTTGTTTTAGTAACCGAAGGTATATAACTTGTGCACTGAAATCATTGTTTGCTATGTCCTTGAAGCAAAACCTTTTACTTTTTAATGATTTTTCTGTTACTTCGATACTAGAAATGATTACTTTTTCACTGTTGTTCACTTGGCTTTTCTAGTATAAATTTAAGTCTTTTACTCTAATGTTTTATAATGCTAACGTATATATCATCTGCACATACATATATTTATTTCGAATATAATGTTTTTAATGTTAGTTAATGAAATATACATACCAATATAAGATTTACTTCTTCACTTAAACGCCTATAAAAATAAGGCTTTAATACGTACTTTTCAACGTTTTTTACTAAGTTTAGCTCTTAGAAGAATCAGAGTTTTCTCAGTTGTTTTAGTAACCGAAGTTATATAACTTGTGCACTGAAATCATTGTTTGCTATGGACTTGAAGCAAAACTGTTTACTTTTTAATGATTTTTTTGTTACTTCGATACTAGAAATGCTTACTTTTTCACTGTTGTTCACTTGGTTTTTCTAGTATAAATTTAAGTCTTTTACTCTAAAGTTTTATAATGCTAACGTATATATCATGTGCACGTACATATATTTATTTCGAATATAATGTTTTTAATGTTAGTTAATGAAATATACATACCAATATAAGACATTACTTTATCACTTAAACGCCTGTAAATATTAAGCTGTAATACGTACTTTTTAACGTTTTTTACTAAGTTTAGCTCTTAGAAGCATCAGAGTTTTCTAAGTTGTTTTAGTAACCGAAGCTATATAACTTGTGCACTGAAATCATTGTTTGCTATGGCCTTGAAGCAAAACTGTTCATTTTTAATGATTTTTCTGTTACTTCGATACTAGAAATGATTAATTTTTCACTGTTGTTCACTTGGCTTTTCTAGTATAAATTAAAGTGTATTACTCTAATGTTTTATAATGCTAACGTATATATCATCTGCACGTACATATATTTATTTCGAATATAATGTTTTTAATGTTAGTTAATGAAATATACATACCAATATAAGACATTACTTTATCACTAAAACGCGTATAAATATTAAGCTTTAATACGTACTTTTTAACGTTTTTTACTAAGTTTAGCCCTTAGAAGCATCAGAGTTTTCTAAGTTGTTTTAGTAACCGAAGGTATATAACTTGTGCACAGAAATCATTTTTTGCTATGGTCTTGAAGCAAAACCTTTTACTTTTTGATGATTTTTCTGTTACTTCGACACTAGAAATGATTACTTTTTCACTGTTGTTCACTTGGTTTTTCTAGTATAAATTTAAGTCTTTTACTCTAATGTTTTATAATGCTAACGTATATATCATGTGCACGTACATATATTTATTTCGAATATAATGTTTTTAATGTTAGTTAATGAAATATACATACCAATATAAGACATTACTTTATCACATAAACGCATATAAATATTAAGCTTTAATACGTACTATTTAGCGTTTTTTACTAAGTTCAGCTCTTAGAAGCATCAGAATTTTCTCAGTTGTTTTAGTAACCGAAGTTATATAACTTGTGCACTGAAATCATTGTTTGCTATGTCCTTGAAGCAAAACTGTTTACTTTTTAATGATTTTTCTGTTACTTCGATACTAGAAATGATTACTTTTTCACTGTTGTTCACTTGGCTTTTCTAGTATAAATTTAAGTCTATTACTCTAATGTTTTATAATGCTAACGTATATATCATGTGCACGTACATATATTTATTTCGAATATAATGTTTTTAATGTTAGTTAATGAAATATACATACCAATATAAGACTTTACTTTTTCACTTAAACGCCTATAAAAATTAAGCTGTAATACGTACTTTTTAACGTTTTTTACTAAGTTTAGCTCTTAGAAGCATCAGGGTTTTCTCAGTTGTTTTAGTAACCGAAGGTATATAACTTGTGCACTGAAATCATTGTTTGCTATGTCCTTGAAGCAAAACCTTTTACTTTTTAAGGATTTTTCTGTTACTTCGATACTAGAAATGATTACTTTTTCACTGTTGTTCACTTGGCTTTTCTAGTATAAATTTAAGTCTTTTACTCTAATGTTTTATAATGCTAACGTATATATCATCTGCACGTACATATATTTATTTCGAATATAATGTTTTTAATGTTAGTTAATGAAATATACATACCAATATAAGACTTTACTTCTTCACTTAAACGCCTATAAAAATAAGGCTTTAATACGTACTTTTCAACGTGTTTTAGTAAGTTTAGCTCTTAGAAGTATCAGAGTTTTCTCAGTTGTTTTAGTAACCGAAGATATATAACTTGTGCACTGAAATCATTGTTTGCTATGGACTTGAAGCAAAACTGTTTACTTTTTAATGATTTTTTTGTTACTTCGATACTAGAAATGCTTACTTTTTCACTGTTGTTCACTTGGTTTTTCTAGTATAAATTTAAGTCTTTTACTCTAAAGTTTTATAATGCTAACGTATATATCATGTGCACGTACATATATTTATTTCGAATATAATGTTTTTAATGTTAGTTAATGAAATATACATACCAATATAAGACATTACTTTATCACTTAAACGCCTGTAAATATTAAGCTGTAATACGTAGTTTTTAAAGTTTTTTACTAAGTTTAGCTCTTAGAAGCATCAGAGTTTTCTCAGTTGTTTTAGTAACCGAAGGTATATAACTTGTGCACTGAAATCATTCTTTGCTATGGTCTTGAAGCAAAACCTTTTACTTTTTGATGATTTTTCTGTTACTTCAACACTAGAAATGATTACTTTTTCACTGTTGTTCACTTGGTTTTTCTAGTATAAATTTAAGTCTTTTACTCTAATGTTTTATAATGCTAACGTATATATCATGTGCACGTACATATATTTATTTCGAATATAATGTTTTTAATGTTAGTTAATGAAATATACATACCAATATAAGACATTACTTTATCACATAAACGCATATAAATATTAAGCTTTAATACGTACTATTTAGCGTTTTTTACTAAGTTTAGCTCTTAGAAGCATCAGAATTTTCTCAGTTGTTTTAGTAACCGAAGTTATATAACTTGTGCACTGAAATCATTGTTTGCTATGTCCTTGAAGCAAAACTGTTTACTTTTTAATGATTTTTCTGTTACTTCGATACTAGAAATGATTACTTTTTCACTGTTGTTCACTTGGCTTTTCTAGTATAAATTTAAGTCTATTACTCTAATGTTTTATAATGCTAACGTATATATCATGTGCATGTACATATATTTATTTCGAATATAATGTTTTTAATGTTAGTTAATGAAATATACATACCAATATAAGACTTTACTTTTTCACTTAAACGCCTATAAAAATTAAGCTGTAATACGTACTTTTTAACGTTTTTTACTAAGTTTAGCTCTTAGAAGCATCAGGGTTTTCTCAGTTGTTTTAGTAACCGAAGGTATATAACTTGTGCACTGAAATCATTGTTTGCTATGTCCTTGAAGCAAAACCTTTTACTTTTTAATGATTTTTCTGTTACTTCGATACTAGAAATGATTACTTTTTCACTGTTGTTCACTTGGCTTTTCTAGTATAAATCTAAGTCTTTTACTCTAATGTTTTATAATGCTAACGTATATATCATCTGCACGTACATATATTTATTTCGAATATAATGTTTTTAATGTTAGTTAATGAAATATACATACCAATATAAGACTTTACTTTTTCACTTAAACGCCTATAAAAATTAAGCTGTAATACGTACTTTTTAACGTTTTTTACTAAGTTTAGCTCTTAGAAGAATCAGAGTTTTCTCAGTTGTTTTAGTAACCGAAGATATATAACTTGTGCACTGAAATCATTGTTTGCTATGGACTTGAAGCAAAACTGTTTACTTTTTAATGATTTTTTTGTTACTTCGATACTAGAAATGCTTACTTTTTCACTGTTGTTCACTTGGTTTTTCTAGTATAAATTTAAGTCTTTTACTCTAAAGTTTTATAATGCTAACGTATATATCATGTGCACGTACATATATTTATTTCGAATATAATGTTTTTAATGTTAGTTAATGAAATATACATACCAATATAAGACATTACTTTATCACTTTAACGCCTGTAAATATTAAGCTGTAATACGTACTTTTTAACGTTTTTTACTAAGTTTAGCTCTTAGAAGCATCAGAGTTTTCTAAGTTGTTTTAGTAACCGAAGCTATATAACTTGTGCACTGAAATCATTGTTTGCTATGGCCTTGAAGCAAAACTGTTTATTTTTTAATGATTTTTCTGTTACTTCGATACTAGAAATGATTAATTTTTCACTGTTGTTCACTTGGCTTTTCTAGTATAAATTAAAGTGTATTACTCTAATGTTTTATAATGCTAACGTATATATCATCTGCACGTACATATATTTATTTCGAATATAATGTTTTTAATATTAGTTAATGAAATATACATACCAATATAAGACATTACTTTATCACTAAAACGCGTATAAATATTAAGCTTTAATACGTAGTTTTTAACGTTTTTTACTAAGTTTAGCTCTTAGAAGCATCAGAGTTTTCTAAGTTGTTTTAGTAACCGAAGGTATATAACTTGTGCACTGAAATCATTCTTTGCTATGGTCTTGAAGCAAAACCTTTTACTTTTTGATGATTTTTCTGTTACTTCGACACTAGAAATGATTACTTTTTCACTGTTGTTCACTTGGTTTTTCTAGTATAAATTTAAGTCTTTTACTCTAATGTTTTATAATGCTAACGTATATATCATGTGCACGTACATATATTTATTTCGAATACAATGTTTTTAATGTTAGTTAATGAAATATACATACCAATATAAGACATTACTTTATCACATAAACGCATATAAATATTAAGCTTTAATACGTACTATTTAGCGTTTTTTACTAAGTTTGGCTCTTAGAAGCATCAGAATTTTCTCAGTTGTTTTAGTAACCGAAGTTATATAACTTGTGCACTGAAATCATTGTTTGCTATGTCCTTGAAGCAAAACTGTTTACTTTTTAATGATTTTTCTGTTACTTCGATCCTAGAAATGCTTACTTTTTCACTGTTGTTCACTTGGTTTTTCTAGTATAAATTTAAGTCTTTTACTCTAATGTTTTATAATGCTAACGTATATATCATCTGCACGTACATATATTTATTCGAATATAATGTTTTTAATGTTAGTTAATGAAATATACATACCAATATAAGACTTTACTTTTTCACTTAAACGCCTATAAAAATTAAGCTGTAATACGTACTTTTTAACGTTTTTTACTAAGTTTAGCACTTAGAAGCATCAGGGTTTTCTCAGTTGTTTTAGTAACCGAAGGTATATAACTTGTGCACTGAAATCATTGTTTGCTATGTCCTTGAAGCAAAACCTTTTACTTTTTAATGATTTTTCTGTTACTTCGATACTAGAAATGATTACTTTTTCACTGTTGTTCACTTGGCTTTTCTAGTATAAATCTAAGTCTTTTACTCTAATGTTTTATAATGCTAACGTATATATCATGTGCACGTACATATATTTATTTCGAATATAATGTTTTTAATGTTAGTTAATGAAATATACATACCAATATAAGACATTACTTTATCACTTAAACGCCTGTAAATATTAAGCTGTAATACGTACTTTTTAACGTTTTTTACTAAGTTTAGCTCTTAGAAGCATCAGAGTTTTCTAAGTTGTTTTAGTAACCGAAGCTATATAACTTGTGCACTGAAATCATTGTTTGCTATGGCCTTGAAGCAAAACTGTTCATTTTTTAATGATTTTTCTGTTACTTCGATACTAGAAATGATTAATTTTTCACTGTTGTTCACTTGGCTTTTCTAGTATAAATTAAAGTGTATTACTCTAATGTTTTATAATGCTAACGTATATATCATCTGCACGTACATATATTTATTTCGAATATAATGTTTTTAATGTTAGTTAATGAAATATACATACCAATATAAGACATTACTTTATCACTAAAACGCGTATAAATATTAAGCTTTAATACGTAGTTTTTAACGTTTTTTACTAAGTTTAGCTCTTAGAAGCATCAGAGTTTTCTCAGTTGTTTTAGTAACCGAAGGTATATAACTTGTGCACTGAAATCATTCTTTGCTATGGTCTTGAAGCAAAACCTTTTACTTTTTGATGATTTTTCTGTTACTTCGACACTAGAAATGATTACTTTTTCACTGTTGTTCACTTGGTTTTTTTAGTATAAATTTAAGTCTTTTACTCTAATGTTTTATAATGCTAACGTATATATCATGTGCACGTACATATATTTATTTCGAATATAATGTTTTTAATGTTAGTTAATGAAATATACATACCAATATAAGACATTACTTTATCACTTAAACGCGTATAAATATTAAGCTTTAATACGTACTATTTAGCGTTTTTTACTAAGTTTAGCTCTTAGAAGCATCAGAGTTTTCTCAGTTGTTTTAGTAACCGAAGGTATATAACTTGTGCACTGAAATCATTCTTTGCTATGGTCTTGAAGCAAAACCTTTTACTTTTTGATGATTTTTCTGTTATTTCGATACTAGAAATGATTACTTTTTCACTGTTGTTCACTTGGCTTTTCTAGTATAAATTTAAGTCTTTTACTCTAATGTTTTATAATGCTAACGTATATATATTTATTCGAATA
This sequence comes from Sepioteuthis lessoniana, assembly GCA_963585895.1. Classification (NCBI taxonomy): domain Eukaryota; kingdom Metazoa; phylum Mollusca; class Cephalopoda; order Myopsida; family Loliginidae; genus Sepioteuthis; species Sepioteuthis lessoniana. The sequence continues at coordinate 75,912,094 of OY757907.1, forward strand.
TAATGTTTTTAATGTTAGTTAATGAAATATACATACCAATATAAGACTTTACTTTTTCACTTAAACGCCTATAAAAATTAAGCTGTAATACGTACTTTTTAACGTTTTTTACTAAGTTTAGCACTTAGAAGCATCAGGGTTTTCTCAGTTGTTTTAGTAACCGAAGGTATATAACTTGTGCACTGAAATCATTCTTTGCTATGTCCTTGAAGCAAAACCTTTTACTTTTTAATGATTTTTCTGTTACTTCGATACTAGAAATGATTACTTTTTCACTGTTGTTCACTTGGTTTTTTTAGTATAAATTTAAGTCTTTTACTCTAATGTTTTATAATGCTAACGTATATATCATGTGCACGTACATATATTTATTTCGAATATAATGTTTTTAATGTTAGTTAATGAAATATACATACCAATATAAGACATTACTTTATCACTTAAACGCGTATAAATATTAAGCTTTAATACGTACTATTTAGCGTTTTTTACTAAGTTTAGCTCTTAGAAGCATCAGAGTTTTCTCAGTTGTTTTAGTAACCGAAGGTATATAACTTGTGCACTGAAATCATTCTTTGCTATGGTCTTGAAGCAAAACCTTTTACTTTTTGATGATTTTTCTGTTATTTCGATACTAGAAATGATTACTTTTTCACTGTTGTTCACTTGGCTTTTCTAGTATAAATTTAAGTCTTTTACTCTAATGTTTTATAATGCTAACGTATATATCATCTGCACGTACATATATTTATTCGAATATAATGTTTTTAATGTTAGTTAATGAAATATACATACCAATATAAGACTTTACTTTTTCACTTAAACGCATATAAAAATTAAGCTGTAATACGTACTTTTTAACGTTTTTTACTAAGTTTAGCACTTAGAAGCATCAGGGTTTTCTCAGTTGTTTTAGTAACCGAAGGTATATAACTTGTGCACTGAAATCATTGTTTGCTATGTCCTTGAAGCAAAACCTTTTACTTTTTAATGATTTTTCTGTTACTTCGATACTAGAAATGATTACTTTTTCACTGTTGTTCACTTGGCTTTTCTAGTATAAATCTAAGTCTTTTACTCTAATGTTTTATAATGCTAACGTATATATCATGTGCACGTACATATATTTATTTCGAATATAATGTTTTTAATGTTAGTTAATGAAATATACATACCAATATAAGACATTACTTTATCACTTAAACGCCTGTAAATATTAAGCTGTAATACGTACTTTTTAACGTTTTTTACTAAGTTTAGCTCTTAGAAGCATCAGAGTTTTCTAAGTTTTTTAGTAACCGAAGCTATATAACTTGTGCACTGAAATCATTGTTTGCTATGGCCTTGAAGCAAAACTGTTCATTTTTTAATGATTTTTCTGTTACTTCGATACTAGAAATGATTAATTTTTCACTGTTGTTCACTTGGCTTTTCTAGTATAAATTAAAGTGTATTACTCTAATGTTTTATAATGCTAACGTATATATCATCTGCACGTACATATATTTATTTCGAATATAATGTTTTTAATGTTAGTTAATGAAATATACATACCAATATAAGACATTACTTTATCACTAAAACGCGTATAAATATTAAGCTTTAATACGTAGTTTTAAACGTTTTTTACTAAGTTTAGCTCTTAGAAGCATCAGAGTTTTCTCAGTTGTTTTAGTAACCGAAGGTATATAACTTGTGCACTGAAATCATTCTTTGCTATGGTCTTGAAGCAAAACCTTTTACTTTTTGATGATTTTTCTGTTACTTCGACACTAGAAATGATTACTTTTTCACTGTTGTTCACTTGGTTTTTTTAGTATAAATTTAAGTCTTTTACTCTAATGTTTTATAATGCTAACGTATATATCATGTGCACGTACATATATTTATTTCGAATATAATGTTTTTAATGTTAGTTAATGAAATATACATACCAATATAAGACATTACTTTATCACTTAAACGCGTATAAATATTAAGCTTTAATACGTACTATTTAGCGTTTTTTACTAAGTTTAGCTCTTAGAAGCATCAGAGTTTTCTCAGTTGTTTTAGTAACCGAAGGTATATAACTTGTGCACTGAAATCATTCTTTGCTATGGTCTTGAAGCAAAACCTTTTACTTTTTGATGATTTTTCTGTTATTTCGATACTAGAAATGATTACTTTTTCACTGTTGTTCACTTGGCTTTTCTAGTATAAATTTAAGTCTTTTACTCTAATGTTTTATAATGCTAACGTATATATATTTATTCGAATATAATGTTTTTAATGTTAGTTAATGAAATATACATACCAATATAAGACTTTACTTTTTCACTTAAACGCCTATAAAAATTAAGCTGTAATACGTACTTTTTAACGTTTTTTACTAAGTTTAGCACTTAGAAGCATCAGGGTTTTCTCAGTTGTTTTAGTAACCGAAGGTATATAACTTGTGCACTGAAATCATTCTTTGCTATGTCCTTGAAGCAAAACCTTTTACTTTTTAATGATTTTTCTGTTACTTCGATACTAGAAATGATTACTTTTTCACTGTTGTTCACTTGGTTTTTTTAGTATAAATTTAAGTCTTTTACTCTAAGGTTTTATAATGCTAACGTATATATCATGTGCACGTACATATATTTATTTCGAATATAATGTTTTTAATGTTAGTTAATGAAATATACATACCAATATAAGACATTACTTTATCACTTAAACGCGTATAAATATTAAGCTTTAATACGTACTATTTAGCGTTTTTTACTAAGTTTAGCTCTTAGAAGCATCAGAGTTTTCTCAGTTGTTTTAGTAACCGAAGGTATATAACTTGTGCACTGAAATCATTCTTTGCTATGGTCTTGAAGCAAAACCTTTTACTTTTTGATGATTTTTCTGTTATTTCGATACTAGAAATGATTACTTTTTCACTGTTGTTCACTTGGCTTTTCTAGTATAAATTTAAGTCTTTTACTCTAATGTTTTATAATGCTAACGTATATATCATCTGCACGTACATATATTTATTCGAATATAATGTTTTTAATGTTAGTTAATGAAATATACATACCAATATAAGACTTTACTTTTTCACTTAAACGCCTATAAAAATTAAGCTGTAATACGTACTTTTTAACGTTTTTTACTAAGTTTAGCACTTAGAAGCATCAGGGTTTTCTCAGTTGTTTTAGTAACCGAAGGTATATAACTTGTGCACTGAAATCATTGTTTGCTATGTCCTTGAAGCAAAACCTTTTACTTTTTAATGATTTTTCTGTTACTTCGATACTAGAAATGATTACTTTTTCACTGTTGTTCACTTGGCTTTTCTAGTATAAATCTAAGTCTTTACTCTAATGTTTTATAATGCTAACGTATATATCATGTGCACGTACATATATTTATTTCGAATATAATGTTTTTAATGTTAGTTAATGAAATATACATACCAATATAAGACATTACTTTATCACTTAAACGCCTGTAAATATTAAGCTGTAATACGTACTTTTTAACGTTTTTTACTAAGTTTAGCTCTTAGAAGCATCAGAGTTTTCTAAGTTGTTTTAGTAACCGAAGCTATATAACTTGTGCACTGAAATCATTGTTTGCTATGGCCTTGAAGCAAAACTGTTCATTTTTTAATGATTTTTCTGTTACTTCGATACTAGAAATGATTAATTTTTCACTGTTGTTCACTTGGCTTTTCTAGTATAAATTAAAGTGTATTACTCTAATGTTTTATAATGCTAACGTATATATCATCTGCACGTACATATATTTATTTCGAATATAATGTTTTTAATGTTAGTTAATGAAATATACATACCAATATAAGACATTACTTTATCACTAAAACGCGTCTAAATATTAAGCTTTAATACGTAGTTTTTAACGTTTTTTACTAAGTTTAGCTCTTAGAAGCATCAGAGTTTTCTCAGTTGTTTTAGTAACCGAAGGTATATAACTTGTGCACTGAAATCATTCTTTGCTATGGTCTTGAAGCAAAACCTTTTACTTTTTGATGATTTTTCTGTTACTTCGACACTAGAAATGATTACTTTTTCACTGTTGTTCACTTGGTTTTTCTAGTATAAATTTAAGTCTTTTACTCTAATGTTTTATAATGCTAACGTATATATCATGTGCACGTACATATATTTATTTCGAATATAATGTTTTTAATTTTAGTTAATGAAATATACATACCAATATAAGACATTACTTTATCACTTAAACGCGTATAAATATTAAGCTTTAATACGTACTATTTAGCGTTTTTTACTAAGTTTAGCTCTTAGAAGCATCAGAGTTTTCTCAGTTGTTTTAGTAACCGAAGGTATATAACTTGTGCACTGAAATCATTCTTTGCTATGGTCTTGAAGCAAAACCTTTTACTTTTTGATGATTTTTCTGTTACTTCAACACTAGAAATGATTACTTTTTCACTGTTGTTCACTTGGTTTTTCTAGTATAAATTTAAGTCTTTTACTCTAATGTTTTATAATGCTAACGTATATATCATGTGCACGTACATATATTTATTTCGAATATAAGGTTTTTAATGTTAGTTAATGAAATATACATACCAATATAAGACATTACTTTATCACATAAACGCATATAAATATTAAGCTTTAATACGTACTATTTAGCGTTTTTTACTAAGTTTGGCTCTTAGAAGCATCAGAATTTTCTCAGTTGTTTTAGTAACCGAAGTTATATAACTTGTGCACTGAAATCATTGTTTGCTATGTCCTTGAAGCAAAACTGTTTACTTTTTAATGATTTTTCTGTTACTTCGATACTAGAAATGATTACTTTTTCACTGTTGTTCACTTGGCTTTTCTAGTATAAATTTAAGTCTATTACTCTAATGTTTTATAATGCTAACGTATATATCATGTGCACGTACATATATTTATTTCGAATATAATGTTTTTAATGTTAGTTAATGAAATATACATACCAATATAAGACATTACTTTATCACATAAACGCATATAAATATTAAGCTTTAATACGTACTTTTTAACGTTTTTTACTAAGTTTAGCTCTTAGAATCATCAGAGTTTTCTAAGTTGTTTTAGTAACCGAAGCTATATAACTTGGGCACTGAAATCATTGTTTGCTATGGCCTTGAAGCAAAACTGTTCATTTTTTAATGATTTTTCTGTTACTTCGATACTAGAAATGATTAATTTTTCACTGTTGTTCACTTGGCTTTTCTAGTATAAATTAAAGTGTATTACTCTAATGTTTTATAATGCTAACGTATATATCATCTGCACGTACATATATTTATTTCGAATATAATGTTTTTAATGTTAGTTAATGAAATATACATACCAATATAAGACATTACTTTATCACTAAAACCCGTATAAATATTAAGCTTTAATACGTAGTTTTTAACGTTTTTTACTAAGTTTAGCTCTTAGAAGCATCAGAGTTTTCTCAGTTGTTTTAGTAACCGAAGTTATATAACTTGTGCACTGAAATCATTCTTTGCTATGGTCTTGAAGCAAAACCTTTTACTTTTTGATGATTTTTCTGTTACTTCGACACTAGAAATGATTACTTTTTCACTGTTGTTCACTTGGTTTTTCTAGTATAAATTTAAGTCTTTTACTCTAATGTTTTATAATGCTAACGTATATATCATGTGCACGTACATATATTTATTTCGAATATAATGTTTTTAATGTTAGTTAATGAAATATACATACCAATATAAGACATTACTTTATCACTTAAACGCGTATAAATATTAAGCTTTAATACGTACTATTTAGCGTTTTTTACTAAGTTTAGCTCTTAGAAGCATCAGAGTTTTCTCAGTTGTTTTAGTAACCGAAGGTATATAACTTGTGCACTGAAATCATTCTTTGCTATGGTCTTGAAGCAAAACCTTTTACTTTTTAATGATTTTTCTGTTACTTCAACACTAGAAATGATTACTTTTTCACTGTTGTTCACTTGGCTTTTCTAGTATAAATTAAAGTGTATTACTCTAATGTTTTATAATGCTAACGTATATATCATCTGCACGTACATATATTTATTTCGAATATAATGTTTTTAATGTTAGTTAATGAAATATACATACCAATATAAGACATTACTTTATCACTAAAACGCGTATAAATATTAAGCTTTAATACGTAGTTTTTAACGTTTTTTAGTAAGTTTAGCTCTTAGAAGCATCAGAGTTTTCTAAGTTGTTTTAGTAACCGAAGGTATATAACTTGTGCACTGAAATCATTGTTTGCTATGTCCTTGTAGCAAAACCTTTTACTTTTTAATGATTTTTCTGTTACTTCGATACTAGAAATGATTACTTTTTCACTGTTGTTCACTTGGCTTTTCTAGTATAAATTTAAGTCTTTTACTCTAATGTTTTATAATGCTAACGTATATATCATCTGCACGTACATATATTTATTTCGAATATAATGTTTTTAATGTTAGTTAATGAAATATACATACCAATATAAGACTTTACTTCTTCACTTAAACGCCTATAAAAATTAAGCTGTAATACGTACTTTTTAACGTTTTTTACTAAGTTTAGCTCTTAGAAGCATCAGGGTTTTCTCAGTTTTTTTAGTAACCGAAGGTATATAACTTGTGCACTGAAATCATTGTTTGCTATGTCCTTGAAGCAAAACCTTTTACTTTTTAATGATTTTTCTGTTACTTCGATACTAGAAATGATTACTTTTTCACTGTTGTTCACTTGGCTTTTCTAGTATAAATTTAAGTCTTTTACTCTAATGTTTTATAATGCTAACGTATATATCATCTGCACGTACATATATTTATTTCGAATATAATGTTTTTAATGTTAGTTAATGAAATATACATACCAATATAAGACATTACTTTATCACTTAAACGCGTATAAATATTAAGCTTTAATACGTACTATTTAGCGTTTTTTACTAAGTTTAGCTCTTAGAAGCATCAGAGTTTTCTCAGTTGTTTTAGTAACCGAAGGTATATAACTTGTGCACTGAAATCATTCTTTGCTATGGTCTTGAAGCAAAACCTTTTACTTTTTGATGATTTTTCTGTTACTTCAACACTAGAAATGATTACTTTTTCACTGTTGTTCACTTGGTTTTTCTAGTATAAATTTAAGTCTTTTACTCTAATGTTTTATAATGCTAACGTATATATCATGTGCACGTACATATATTTATTTCGAATATAATGTTTTTAATGTTAGTTAATGAAATATACATACCAATATAAGACATTACTTTATCACATAAACGCATATAAATATTAAGCTTTAATACGTACTATTTAGCGTTTTTTACTAAGTTTAGCTCTTAGAAGCATCAGAATTTTCTCAGTTGTTTTAGTAACCGAAGTTATATAACTTGTGCACTGAAATCTTTGTTTGCTATGTCCTTGAAGCAAAACTGTTTACTTTTTAATGATTTTTCTGTTACTTCGATACTAGAAATGATTACTTTTTCACTGTTGTTCACTTGGCTTTTCTAGTATAAATTAAAGTGTATTACTCTAATGTTTTATAATGCTAACGTATATATCATCTGCACGTACATATATTTATTTCGAATATAATGTTTTTAATGTTAGTTAATGAAATATACATACCAATATAAGACATTACTTTATCACTAAAACGCGTATAAATATTAAGCTTTAATACGTACTTTTTAACGTTTTTTACTAAGTTTAGCTCTTAGAAGCATCAGAGTTTTCTAAGTTGTTTTAGTAACCGAAGGTATATAACTTGTGCACTGAAATCATTCTTTGCTATGGTCTTGAAGCAAAACCTTTTACTTTTTGATGATTTTTCTGTTACTTCGACACTAGAAATGATTACTTTTTCACTGTTGTTCACTTGGTTTTTCTAGTATAAATTTAAGTCTTTTACTCTAATGTTTTATAATGCGAACGTATATATCATGTGCACGTACATATATTTATTTCGAATATAATGTTTTTAATGTTAGTTAATGAAATATACATACCAATATAAGACATTACTTTATCACTTAAACGGGTATAAATATTAAGCTTTAATCCGTACTATTTAGCGTTTTTTACTAAGTTTAGCTCTTAGAAGCATCAGGGTTTTCTCAGTTGTTTTAGTAACCGAAGGTATATAACTTGTGCACTGAAATCATTTTTTGCTATGTCCTTGAAGCAAAACCTTTTACTTTTTAATGATTTTTCTGTTACTTCGATACTAGAAATGATTACTTTTTCACTGTTGTTCACTTGGCTTTTCTAGTATAAATTTAAGTCTTTTACTCTAATGTTTTATAATGCTAACGTATATATGATCTGCACGTACATATATTTATTTCGAATATAATGTTTTTAATGTTAGTTAATGAAATATACATACCAATATAAGACATTACTTTATCACTTAAACGCGTATAAATATTAAGCTTTAATACGTACTATTTAGCGTTTTTTACTAAGTTTAGCTCTTAGAAGCATCAGGGTTTTCTCAGTTGTTTTAGTAACCGAAGGTATATAACTTGTGCACTGAAATCATTGTTTGCTATGTCCTTGAAGCAAAACCTTTTACTTTTTAATGATTTTTCTGTTACTTCGATACTAGAAATGATTACTTTTTCACTGTTGTTCACTTGGCTTTTCTAGTATAAATTTAAGTCTTTTACTCTAATGTTTTATAATGCTAACGTATATATCATCTGCACGTACATATATTTATTTCGAATATAATGTTTTTAATGTTAGTTAATGAAATATACATACCAATATAAGACTTTACTTCTTCACTTAAACGCCTATAAAAATAAGGCTTTAATACGTACTTTTCAAAGTTTTTTACTAAGTTTAGCTCTTAGAAGAATCAGAGTTTTCTCAGTTGTTTTAGTAACCGAAGATATATAACTTGTGCACTGAAATCATTGTTTGCTATGGACTTGAAGCAAAACTGTTTACTTTTTAATGATTTTTTTGTTACTTCGATACTAGAAATGCTTACTTTTTCACTGTTGTTCACTTGGTTTTTCTAGTATAAATTTAAGTCTTTTACTCTAAAGTTTTATAATGCTAACGTATATATCATGTGCACGTACATATATTTATTTCGAATATAATGTTTTTAATGTTAGTTAATGAAATATAAATACCAATATAAGACATTACTTTATCACTTAAACGCCTGTAAATATTAAGCTGTAATACATACTTTTTAAAGTTTTTTACTAAGTTTAGCTCTTAGAAGCATCAGAGTTTTCTAAGTTGTTTTAGTAACCGAAGCTATATAACTTGTGCACTGAAATCATTGTTTGCTATGGCCTTGAAGCAAAACTGTTCATTTTTTAATGATTTTTCTGTTACTTCGATACTAGAAATGATTAATTTTTCACTGTTGTTCACTTGGCTTTTCTAGTATAAATTAAAGTGTATTACTCTAATGTTTTATAATGCTAACGTATATATCATGTGCACGTACATATATTTATTTCGAATATAATGTTTTTAATGTTAGTTAATGAAATATACATACCAATATAAGACATTACTTTATCACTAAAACGCGTATAAATATTAAGCTTTAATACGTACTTTTTAACGTTTTTTACTAAGTTTAGCTCTTAGAAGCATCAGAGTTTTCTAAGTTGTTTTAGTAACCGAAGGTATATAACTTGTGCACTGAAATCATTCTTTGCTATGGTCTTGAAGCAAAACCTTTTACTTTTTGATGATTTTTCTGTTACTTCGACACTAGAAATGATTACTTTTTCACTGTTGTTCACTTGGTTTTTCTAGTATAAATTTAAGTCTTTTACTCTAATGTTTTATAATGCTAACGTATATATCATGTGCACGTACATATATTTATTTCGAATATAATGTTTTTAATGTTAGTTAATGAAATATACATACCAATATAAGACATTACTTTGTCACTTAAACGCGTATAAATATTAAGCTTTAATACGTACTATTTAGCGTTTTTTACTAAGTTTAGCTCTTAGAAGCATCAGAGTTTTCTCAGTTGTTTTAGTAACCGAAGGTATATAACTTGTGCACTGAAATCATTCTTTGCTGTGGTCTTGAAGCAAAACCTTTCACTTTTTGATGATTTTTCTGTTACTTCAACACTAGAAATGATTACTTTTTCACTGTTGTTCACTTGGCTTTTCTAGTATAAATTAAAGTGTATTACTCTAATGTTTTATAATGCTAACGTATATATCATCTGCACGTACATATATTTATTTCGAATATAATGTTTTTAATGTTAGTTAATGAAATATACATACCAATATAAGACATTACTTTATCACTAAAACGCGTATAAATATTAAGCTTTAATACGTAGTTTTTAACGTTTTTTAGTAAGTTTAGCTCTTAGAAGCATCAGAGTTTTCTAAGTTGTTTTAGTAACCGAAGGTATATAACTTGTGCACTGAAATCATTGTTTGCTATGTCCTTGTAGCAAAACCTTTTACTTTTTAATGATTTTTCTGTTACTTCGATACTAGAAATGATTACTTTTTCACTGTTGTTCACTTGGCTTTTCTAGTATAAATTTAAGTCTTTTACTCTAATGTTTTATAATGCTAACGTATATATCATCTGCACGTACATATATTTATTTCGAATATAATGTTTTTAATGTTAGTTAATGAAATATACATACCAATATAAGACTTTACTTCTTCACTTAAACGCCTATAAAAATTAAGCTGTAATACGTACTTTTTAACGTTTTTTACTAAGTTTAGCTCTTAGAAGCATCAGGGTTTTCTCAGTTTTTTTAGTAACCGAAGGTATATAACTTGTGCACTGAAATCATTGTTTGCTATGTCCTTGAAGCAAAACCTTTTACTTTTTAATGATTTTTCTGTTACTTCGATACTAGAAATGATTACTTTTTCACTGTTGTTCACTTGGCTTTTCTAGTATAAATTTAAGTCTTTTACTCTAATGTTTTATAATGCTAACGTATATATCATCTGCACGTACATATATTTATTTCGAATATAATGTTTTTAATGTTAGTTAATGAAATATACATACCAATATAAGACATTACTTTATCACTTAAACGCGTATAAATATTAAGCTTTAATACGTACTATTTAGCGTTTTTTACTAAGTTTAGCTCTTAGAAGCATCAGAGTTTTCTCAGTTGTTTTAGTAACCGAAGGTATATAACTTGTGCACTGAAATCATTCTTTGCTATGGTCTTGAAGCAAAACCTTTTACTTTTTGATGATTTTTCTGTTACTTCAACACTAGAAATGATTACTTTTTCACTGTTGTTCACTTGGTTTTTCTAGTATAAATTTAAGTCTTTTACTCTAATGTTTTATAATGCTAACGTATATATCATGTGCACGTACATATATTTATTTCGAATATAATGTTTTTAATGTTAGTTAATGAAATATACATACCAATATAAGACATTACTTTATCACATAAACGCATATAAATATTAAGCTTTAATACGTACTATTTAGCGTTTTTTACTAAGTTTAGCTCTTAGAAGCATCAGAATTTTCTCAGTTGTTTTAGTAACCGAAGTTATATAACTTGTGCACTGAAATCTTTGTTTGCTATGTCCTTGAAGCAAAACTGTTTACTTTTTAATGATTTTTCTGTTACTTCGATACTAGAAATGATTACTTTTTCACTGTTGTTCACTTGGCTTTTCTAGTATAAATTAAAGTGTATTACTCTAATGTTTTATAATGCTAACGTATATATCATCTGCACGTACATATATTTATTTCGAATATAATGTTTTTAATGTTAGTTAATGAAATATACATACCAATATAAGACATTACTTTATCACTAAAACGCGTATAAATATTAAGCTTTAATACGTACTTTTTAACGTTTTTTACTAAGTTTAGCTCTTAGAAGCATCAGAGTTTTCTAAGTTGTTTTAGTAACCGAAGGTATATAACTTGTGCACTGAAATCATTCTTTGCTATGGTCTTGAAGCAAAACCTTTTACTTTTTGATGATTTTTCTGTTACTTCGACACTAGAAATGATTACTTTTTCACTGTTGTTCACTTGGTTTTTCTAGTATAAATTTAAGTCTTTTACTCTAATGTTTTATAATGCGAACGTATATATCATGTGCACGTACATATATTTATTTCGAATATAATGTTTTTAATGTTAGTTAATGAAATATACATACCAATATAAGACATTACTTTATCACTTAAACGGGTATAAATATTAAGCTTTAATCCGTACTATTTAGCGTTTTTTACTAAGTTTAGCTCTTAGAAGCATCAGGGTTTTCTCAGTTGTTTTAGTAACCGAAGGTATATAACTTGTGCACTGAAATCATTTTTTGCTATGTCCTTGAAGCAAAACCTTTTACTTTTTAATGATTTTTCTGTTACTTCGATACTAGAAATGATTACTTTTTCACTGTTGTTCACTTGGCTTTTCTAGTATAAATTTAAGTCTTTTACTCTAATGTTTTATAATGCTAACGTATATATCATCTGCACGTACATATATTTATTTCGAATATAATGTTTTTAATGTTAGTTAATGAAATATACATACCAATATAAGACATTACTTTATCACTTAAACGCGTATAAATATTAAGCTTTAATACGTACTATTTAGCGTTTTTTACTAAGTTTAGCTCTTAGAAGCATCAGGGTTTTCTCAGTTGTTTTAGTAACCGAAGGTATATAACTTGTGCACTGAAATCATTGTTTGCTATGTCCTTGAAGCAAAACCTTTTACTTTTTAATGATTTTTCTGTTACTTCGATACTAGAAATGATTACTTTTTCACTGTTGTTCACTTGGCTTTTCTAGTATAAATTTAAGTCTTTTACTCTAATGTTTTATAATGCTAACGTATATATCATCTGCACGTACATATATTTATTTCGAATATAATGTTTTTAATGTTAGTTAATGAAATATACATACCAATATAAGACTTTACTTCTTCACTTAAACGCCTATAAAAATAAGGCTTTAATACGTACTTTTCAAAGTTTTTTACTAAGTTTAGCTCTTAGAAGAATCAGAGTTTTCTCAGTTGTTTTAGTAACCGAAGATATATAACTTGTGCACTGAAATCATTGTTTGCTATGGACTTGAAGCAAAACTGTTTACTTTTTAATGATTTTTTTGTTACTTCGATACTAGAAATGCTTACTTTTTCACTGTTGTTCACTTGGTTTTTCTAGTATAAATTTAAGTCTTTTACTCTAAAGTTTTATAATGCTAACGTATATATCATGTGCACGTACATATATTTATTTCGAATATAATGTTTTTAATGTTAGTTAATGAAATATAAATACCAATATAAGACATTACTTTATCACTTAAACGCCTGTAAATATTAAGCTGTAATACATACTTTTTAAAGTTTTTTACTAAGTTTAGCTCTTAGAAGCATCAGAGTTTTCTAAGTTGTTTTAGTAACCGAAGCTATATAACTTGTGCACTGAAATCATTGTTTGCTATGGCCTTGAAGCAAAACTGTTCATTTTTTAATGATTTTTCTGTTACTTCGATACTAGAAATGATTAATTTTTCACTGTTGTTCACTTGGCTTTTCTAGTATAAATTAAAGTGTATTACTCTAATGTTTTATAATGCTAACGTATATATCATGTGCACGTACATATATTTATTTCGAATATAATGTTTTTAATGTTAGTTAATGAAATATACATACCAATATAAGACATTACTTTATCACTAAAACGCGTATAAATATTAAGCTTTAATACGTACTTTTTAACGTTTTTTACTAAGTTTAGCTCTTAGAAGCATCAGAGTTTTCTAAGTTGTTTTAGTAACCGAAGGTATATAACTTGTGCACTGAAATCATTCTTTGCTATGGTCTTGAAGCAAAACCTTTTACTTTTTGATGATTTTTCTGTTACTTCGACACTAGAAATGATTACTTTTTCACTGTTGTTCACTTGGTTTTTCTAGTATAAATTTAAGTCTTTTACTCTAATGTTTTATAATGCTAACGTATATATCATGTGCACGTACATATATTTATTTCGAATATAATGTTTTTAATGTTAGTTAATGAAATATACATACCAATATAAGACATTACTTTGTCACTTAAACGCGTATAAATATTAAGCTTTAATACGTACTATTTAGCGTTTTTTACTAAGTTTAGCTCTTAGAAGCATCAGAGTTTTCTCAGTTGTTTTAGTAACCGAAGGTATATAACTTGTGCACTGAAATCATTCTTTGCTGTGGTCTTGAAGCAAAACCTTTCACTTTTTGATGATTTTTCTGTTACTTCAACACTAGAAATGATTACTTTTTCACTGTTGTTCACTTGGTTTTTCTAGTATAAATTTAAGTCTTTTACTCTAATGTTTTATAATGCTAACGTATATATCATGTGCACGTACATATATTTATTTCGAATATAATTTTTTTAATGTTAGTTAATGAAATATACATACCAATATAAGACTTTACTTTTTCACTTAAACGCCTATAAAAATTAAGCTGTAATACGTACTTTTTAACGTTTTTTACTAAGTTTAGCTCTTAGAAGCATCAGGGTTTTCTCAGTTGTTTTAGTAACCGAAGGTATATAACTTGTGCACTGAAATCATTGTTTGCTATGTCCTTGAAGCAAAACCTTTTACTTTTTAATGATTTTTCTGTTACTTCGATACTAGAAATGATTACTTTTTCACTGTTGTTCACTTGGCTTTTCTAGTATAAATTTAAGTCTTTTACTCTAATGTTTTATAATGCTAACGTATATATCATGTGCACGTACATATATTTATTTCGAATATAATGTTTTTAATGTTAGTTAATGAAATATACATACCAATATAAGACATTACTTTATCACTTAAACGCGTATAAATATTAAGCTTTAATACGTACTATTTAGCGTTTTTTACTAAGTTTAGCTCTTAGAAGCATCAGAGTTTTCTCAGTTGTTTTAGTAACCGAAGGTATATAACTTGTGCACTGAAATCATTCTTTGCTATGGTCTTGAAGCAAAACCTTTTACTTTTTGATGATTTTTCTGTTACTTCAACACTAGAAATGATTACTTTTTCACTGTTGTTCACTTGGTTTTTCTAGTATAAATTTAAGTCTTTTACTCTAATGTTTTATAATGCTAACGTATATATCATGTGCACGTACATATATTTATTTCGAATATAATGTTTTTAATGTTAGTTAATGAAATATACATACCAATATAAGACATTACTTTATCACATAAACGCATATAAATATTAAGCTTTAATACGTACTATTTAGCGTTTTTTACTAAGTTTAGCTCTTAGAAGCATCAGAATTTTCTCAGTTGTTTTAGTAACCGAAGTTATATAACTTGTGCACTGAAATCTTTGTTTGCTATGTCCTTGAAGCAAAACTGTTTACTTTTTAATGATTTTTCTGTTACTTCGATACTAGAAATGATTACTTTTTCACTGTTGTTCACTTGGCTTTTCTAGTATAAATTTAAGTCTATTACTCTAATGTTTTATAATGCTAACGTATATATCATGTGCATGTACATATATTTATTTCGAATATAATGTTTTTAATGTTAGTTAATGAAATATACATACCAATATAAGACTTTACTTTTTCACTTAAACGCCTATAAAAATTAAGCTGTAATACGTACTTTTTAACGTTTTTTACTAAGTTTAGCTCTTAGAAGCATCAGGGTTTTCTCAGTTGTTTTAGTAACCGAAGGTATATAACTTGTGCACTGAAATCATTTTTTGCTATGTCCTTGTAGCAAAACCTTTTACTTTTTAATGATTTTTCTGTTACTTCGATACTAGAAATGATTACTTTTTCACTGTTGTCCACTTGGCTTTTCTAGTATAAATTTAAGTCTTTTACTCTAATGTTTTATAATGCTAACGTATATATCATGTGCACGTACATATATTTATTTCGAATATAATGTTTTTAATGTTAGTTAATGAAATATACATACCAATATAAGACTTTACTTCTTCACTTAAACGCCTATAAAAATAAGGCTTTAATACGTACTTTTCAACGTTTTTTACTAAGTTTAGCTCTTAGAAGAATCAGAGTTTTCTCAGTTGTTTTAGTAACCGAATATATATAACTTGTGCACTGAAATCATTCTTTGCTATGGACTTGAAGCAAAACTGTTTACTTTTTAATGATTTTTTTGTTACTTCGATACTAGAAATGCTTACTTTTTCACTGTTGTTCACTTGGTTTTTCTAGTATAAATTTAAGTCTTTTACTCTAAAGTTTTATAATGCTAACGTATATATCATGTGCACGTACATATATTTATTTCGAATATAATGTTTTTAATGTTAGTTAATGAAATATACATACCAATATAAGACATTACTTTATCACATAAACGCATATAAATATTAAGCTGTAATACGTACTTTTCAACGTTTTTTACTAAGTTTAGCTCTTAGAAGCATCAGAATTTTCTCAGTTGTTTTAGTAACCGAAGTTATATAACTTGTGCACTGAAATCATTGTTTGCTATGTCCTTGAAGCAAAACTGTTTACTTTTTAATGATTTTTCTGTTACTTCGATACTAGAAATGATTACTTTTTCACTGTTGTTCACTTGGCTTTTCTAGTATAAATTTAAGTCTATTACTCTAATGTTTTATAATGCTAACGTATATATCATGTGCATGTACATATATTTATTTCGAATATAATGTTTTTAATGTTAGTTAATGAAATATACATACCAATATAAGACTTTACTTTTTCACTTAAACGCCTATAAAAATTAAGCTGTAATACGTACTTTTTAACGTTTTTTACTAAGTTTAGCTCTTAGAAGCATCAGGGTTTTCTCAGTTGTTTTAGTAACCGAAGGTATATAACTTATGCACTGAAATCATTGTTTGCTATGTCCTTGAAGCAAAACCTTTTACTTTTTAATGATTTTTCTGTTACTTCGATACTAGAAATGATTACTTTTTCACTGTTGTTCACTTGGCTTTTCTAGTATAAATTAAAGTGTATTACTCTAATGTTTTATAATGCTAACGTATATATCATCTGCACGTACATATATTTATTTCGAATATAATGTTTTTAATGTTAGTTAATGAAATATACATACCAATATAAGACATTACTTTATCACTAAAACGCGTATAAATATTAAGCTTTAATACGTACTTTTTAACGTTTTTTACTAAGTTTAGCTCTTAGAAGCATCAGAGTTTTCTAAGTTGTTTTAGTAACCGAAGGTATATAACTTGTGCACTGAAATCATTCTTTGCTATGGTCTTGAAGCAAAACCTTTTACTTTTTGATGATTTTTCTGTTACTTCGACACTAGAAATGATTACTTTTTCACTGTTGTTCACTTGGTTTTTCTAGTATAAATTTAAGTCTTTTACTCTAATGTTTTATAATGCGAACGTATATATCATGTGCACGTACATATATTTATTTCGAATATAATGTTTTTAATGTTAGTTAATGAAATATACATACCAATATAAGACATTACTTTATCACTTAAACGGGTATAAATATTAAGCTTTAATACGTACTATTTAGCGTTTTTTACTAAGTTTAGCTCTTAGAAGCATCAGGGTTTTCTCAGTTGTTTTAGTAACCGAAGGTATATAACTTGTGCACTGAAATCATTTTTTGCTATGTCCTTGAAGCAAAACCTTTTACTTTTTAATGATTTTTCTGTTACTTCGATACTAGAAATGATTACTTTTTCACTGTTGTTCACTTGGCTTTTCTAGTATAAATTTAAGTCTTTTACTCTAATGTTTTATAATGCTAACGTATATATCATCTGCACGTACATATATTTATTTCGAATATAATGTTTTTAATGTTAGTTAATGAAATATACATACCAATATAAGACTTTACTTTTTCACTTAAACGCCTATAAAAATTAAGCTGTAATACGTACTTTTTAACGTTTTTTACTAAGTTTAGCTCTTAGAAGCATCAGGGTTTTCTCAGTTGTTTTAGTAACCGAAGGTATATAACTTGTGCACTGAAATCATTGTTTGCTATGTTCTTGAAGCAAAACCTTTTACTTTTTAATGATTTTTCTGTTACTTCGATACTAGAAATGATTACTTTTTCACTGTTGTTCACTTGGCTTTTCTAGTATAAATTTAAGTCTTTTACTCTAAAGTTTTATAATGCTAACGTATATATCATCTGCACGTACATATATTTATTTCGAATATAATGTTTTTAATGTTAGTTAATGAAATATACATACCAATATAAGACTTTACTTCTTCACTTAAACGCCTATAAAAATAAGGCTTTAATACGTACTTTTCAAAGTTTTTTACTAAGTTTAGCTCTTAGAAGAATCAGAGTTTTCTCAGTTGTTTTAGTAACCGAAGATATATAATTTGTGCACTGAAATCATTGTTTGCTATGGACTTGAAGCAAAACTGTTTACTTTTTAATGATTTTTTTGTTACTTCGATACTAGAAATGCTTACTTTTTCACTGTTGTTCACTTGGTTTTTCTAGTATAAATTTAAGTCTTTTACTCTAAAGTTTTATAATGCTAACGTATATATCATGTGCACGTACATATATTTATTTCGAATATAATGTTTTTAATGTTAGTTAATGAAATATACATACCAATATAAGACATTACTTTATCACTTAAACGCCTGTAAATATTAAGCTGTAATACGTACTTTTTAAAGTTTTTTACTAAGTTTAGCTCTTAGAAGCATCAGAGTTTTCTAAGTTGTTTTAGTAACCGAAGCTATATAACTTGTGCACTGAAATCATTGTTTGCTATGGCCTTGAAGCAAAACTGTTCATTTTTTAATGATTTTTCTGTTACTTCGATACTAGAAATGATTAATTTTTCACTGTTGTTCACTTGGCTTTTCTAGTATAAATTAAAGTGTATTACTCTAATGTTTTATAATGCTAACGTATATATCATCTGCACGTACATATATTTATTTCGAATATAATGTTTTTAATGTTAGTTAATGAAATATACATACCAATATAAGACATTACTTTATCACTAAAACGCGTATAAATATTAAGCTTTAATACGTAGTTTTTAACGTTTTTTACTAAGTTTAGCTCTTAGAAGCATCAGAGTTTTCTAAGTTGTTTTAGTAACCGAAGGTATATAACTTGTGCACTGAAATCATTCTTTGCTATGGTCTTGAAGCAAAACCTTTTACTTTTTGATGATTTTTCTGTTACTTCGACACTAGAAATGATTACTTTTTCACTGTTGTTCACTTGGTTTTTCTAGTATAAATTTAAGTCTTTTACTCTAATGTTTTATAATGCTAACGTATATATCATGTGCACGTACATATATTTATTTCGAATATAATGTTTTTAATGTTAGTTAATGAAATATACATACCAATATAAGACATTACTTTGTCACTTAAACGCGTATAAATATTAAGCTTTAATACGTACTATTTAGCGTTTTTTACTAAGTTTAGCTCTTAGAAGCATCAGAGTTTTCTCAGTTGTTTTAGTAACCGAAGGTATATAACTTGTGCACTGAAATCATTCTTTGCTGTGGTCTTGAAGCAAAACCTTTCACTTTTTGATGATTTTTCTGTTACTTCAACACTAGAAATGATTACTTTTTCACTGTTGTTCACTTGGTTTTTCTAGTATAAATTTAAGTCTTTTACTCTAATGTTTTATAATGCTAACGTATATATCATGTGCACGTACATATATTTATTTCGAATATAATTTTTTTAATGTTAGTTAATGAAATATACATACCAATATAAGACTTTACTTTTTCACTTAAACGCCTATAAAAATTAAGCTGTAATACGTACTTTTTAACGTTTTTTACTAAGTTTAGCTCTTAGAAGCATCAGGGTTTTCTCAGTTGTTTTAGTAACTTAAGGTATATTACTTGTGCACTGAAATCATTGTTTGCTATGTCCTTGAAGCAAAACCTTTTACTTTTTAATGATTTTTCTGTTACTTCGATACTAGAAATGATTACTTTTTCACTGTTGTTCACTTGGCTTTTCTAGTATAAATTTAAGTCTATTACTCTAATGTTATAATATTAACGTATATATCATGTGCATGTACATATATTTATTTCGAATATAATGTTTTTAATGTTAGTTAATGAAATATACATACCAATATAAGACTTTACTTTTTCACTTCAACGCCTATAAAAATTAAGCTGTAATACGTACTTTTTAACGTTTTTTACTAAGTTTAGCTCTTAGAAGCATCAGGGTTTTCTCAGTTGTTTTAGTAACCGAAGGTATATAACTTGTGCACTGAAATCATTCTTTGCTATGTCCTTGAAGCAAAACCTTTTACTTTTTAATGATTTTTTTGTTACTTCGATACTAGAAATGATTACTTTTTCACTGTTGTTCACTTGGTTTTTCTAGTATAAATTTAAGTCTTTTACTCTAATATTTTATAATGCTAACGTATATATCATCTGCACGTACATATATTTATTTCGAATATAATGTTTTTAATGTTAGTTAATGAAATATACATACCAATATAAGACTTTACTTTTTCACTTAAACGCCTATAAAAATTAAGCTGTAATACGTACTTTTTAACGTTTTTTACTAAGTTTAGCACTTAGAAGCATCAGGGTTTTCTCAGTTGTTTTAGTAACCGAAGGTATATAACTTGTGCACTGAAATCATTGTTTGCTATGTCCTTGAAGCAAAACCTTTTACTTTTTAATGATTTTTCTGTTACTTCGATACTAGAAATGATTACTTTTTCACTGTTGTTCACTTGGCTTTTCTAGTATAAATTTAAGTCTTTTACTCTAATGTTTTATAATGCTAACGTATATATCATCTGCACGTACATATATTTATTTCGAATATAATGTTTTTAATGTTAGTTAATGAAATATACATACCAATATAAGACTTTACTTCTTCACTTAAACGCCTATAAAAATAAGGCTTTAATACGTACTTTTCAAAGTTTTTTTACTAAGTTTAGCTCTTAGAAGAATCAGAGTTTTCTTAGTTGTTTTAGTAACCGAAGATATATAACTTGTGCACTGAAATCATTGTTTGCTATGGACTTGAAGGAAAACTGTTTACTTTTTAATGATTTTTTTGTTACTTCGATATTAGAAATGCTTACTTTTTCACTGTTGTTCACTTGGTTTTTCTAGTACAAATTTAAGTCTTTTACTCTAAAGTTTTATAATGCTAACGTATATATCATGTGCACGTACATATATTTATTTCGAATATAATGTTTTTAATGTTAGTTAATGAAATATACATACCAATATAAGACATTACTTTATCACTTAAACGCCTGTAAATATTAAGCTGTAATACGTACTATTTAGCGTTTTTTACTAAGTTTAGCTCTTAGAAGCATCAGGGTTTTCTCAGTTGTTTTAGTAACCGAAGGTATATAACTTGTGCACTGAAATCATTGTTTGCTATGTCCTTGAAGCAAAACCTTTTACTTTTTAATGATTTTTCTGTTACTTCGATACTAGAAATGATTACTTTTTCACTGTTGTTCACTTGGCTTTTCTAGTATAAATTTAAGTCTTTTACTCTAATGTTTTATAATGCTAACGTATATATCATGTGCACGTACATATATTTATTTCGAATATAATGTTTTTAATGTTAGTTAATGAAATATACATACCAATATAAGACTTTACTTCTTCACTTAAAGGCCTCTAATAATAAGGCTTTAATACGTACTTTTCAACGTTTTTTACTAAGTTTAGGTCTTAGAAGAATCAGAGTTTTCTCAGTTGTTTTAGTAACCGAAGATATATAACTTGTGCACTGAAATCATTGTTTGCTATGGACTTGAAGCAAAACTGTTTACTTTTTAATGATTTTTTTGTTACTTCGATACTAGAAATGCTTACTTTTTCACTGTTGTTCACTTGGCTTTTCTAGTATAAATTAAAGTGTATTACTCTAATGTTTTATAATGCTAACGTATATATCATCTGCACGTACATATATTTATTTCGAATATAATGTTTTTAATGTTAGTTAATGAAATATACATACCAATATAAGACATTACTTTATCACTAAAACGCGTATAAATATTAAGCTTTAATACGTAGTTTTTAACGTTTTTTACTAAGTTTAGCTCTTAGAAGCATCAGAGTTTTCTAAGTTGTTTTAGTAACCGAAGGTATATAACTTGTGCACTGAAATCATTCTTTGCTATGGTCTTGAAGCAAAACCTTTTACTTTTTGATGATTTTTCTGTTACTTCGACACTAGAAATGATTACTTTTTCACTGTTGTTCACTTGGTTTTTCTAGTATAAATTTAAGTCTTTTACTCTAATGTTTTATAATGCTAACGTATATATCATGTGCACGTACATATATTTATTTCGAATATAATGTTTTTAATGTTAGTTAATGAAATATACATACCAATATAAGACATTACTTTATCACTTAAACGCGTATAAATATTAAGCTTTAATACGTACTATTTAGCGTTTTTTACTAAGTTTAGCTCTTAGAAGCATCAGAGTTTTCTCAGTTGTTTTAGTAACCGAAGGTATATAACTTGTGCACTGAAATCATTCTTTGCTATGGTCTTGAAGCAAAACCTTTTACTTTTTGATGATTTTTCTGTTACTTCAACACTAGAAATGATTACTTTTTCACTGTTGTTCACTTGGTTTTTCTAGTATAAATTTAAGTCTTTTACTCTAATGTTTTATAATGCTAACGTATATATCATGTGCACGTACATATATTTATTTCGAATATAATTTTTTTAATGTTAGTTAATGAAATATACATACCAATATAAGACTTTACTTTTTCACTTAAACGCCTATAAAAATTAAGCTGTAATACGTACTTTTTAACGTTTTTTAATAAGTTTAGCTCTTAGAAGCATCAGGGTTTTCTCAGTTGTTTTAGTAACTTAAGGTATATTACTTGTGCACTGAAATCATTGTTTGCTATGTCCTTGAAGCAAAACCTTTTACTTTTTAATGATTTTTCTGTTACTTCGATACTAGAAATGATTACTTTTTCACTGTTGTTCACTTGGCTTTTCTAGTATAAATTTAAGTCTATTACTCTAATGTTTTATAATGCTAACGTATATATCATGTGCATGTACATATATTTATTTCGAATATAATGTTTTTAATGTTAGTTAATGAAATATACATACCAATATAAGACTTTACTTTTTCACTTAAACGCCTATAAAAATTAAGCTGTAATACGTACTTTTTAACGTTTTTTACTAAGTTTAGCTCTTAGAAGCATCAGGGTTTTCTCAGTTGTTTTAGTAACCGAAGGTATATAACTTGTGCACTGAAATCATTTTTTGCTATGTCCTTGTAGCAAAACCTTTTACTTTTTAATGATTTTTCTGTTACTTCGATACTAGAAATGATTACTTTTTCACTGTTGTCCACTTGGCTTTTCTAGTATAAATTTAAGTCTTTTACTCTAATGTTTTATAATGCTAACGTATATATCATGTGCACGTACATATATTTATTTCGAATATAATGTTTTTAATGTTAGTTAATGAAATATACATACCAATATAAGACTTTACTTCTTCACTTAAACGCCTATAAAAATAAGGCTTTAATACGTACTTTTCAACGTTTTTTACTAAGTTTAGCTCTTAGAAGAATCAGAGTTTTCTCAGTTGTTTTAGTAACCGAATATATATAACTTGTGCACTGAAATCATTCTTTGCTATGGACTTGAAGCAAAACTGTTTACTTTTTAATGATTTTTTTGTTACTTCGATACTAGAAATGCTTACTTTTTCACTGTTGTTCACTTGGTTTTTCTAGTATAAATTTAAGTCTTTTACTCTAAAGTTTTATAATGCTAACGTATATATCATGTGCACGTACATATATTTATTTCGAATATAATGTTTTTAATGTTAGTTAATGAAATATACATACCAATATAAGACATTACTTTATCACATAAACGCATATAAATATTAAGCTGTAATACGTACTTTTCAACGTTTTTTACTAAGTTTAGCTCTTAGAAGCATCAGAATTTTCTCAGTTGTTTTAGTAACCGAAGTTATATAACTTGTGCACTGAAATCATTGTTTGCTATGTCCTTGAAGCAAAACCTTTTACTTTTTAATGATTTTTCTGTTACTTCGATACTAGAAATGATTACTTTTTCACTGTTGTTCACTTGGCTTTTCTAGTATAAATTTAAGTCTATTACTCTAATGTTTTATAATGCTAACGTATATATCATGTGCATGTACATATATTTATTTCGAATATAATGTTTTTAATGTTAGTTAATGAAATATACATACCAATATAAGACTTTACTTTTTCACTTAAACGCCTATAAAAATTAAGCTGTAATACGTACTTTTTAACGTTTTTTACTAAGTTTAGCTCTTAGAAGCATCAGGGTTTTCTCAGTTGTTTTAGTAACCGAAGGTATATAACTTATGCACTGAAATCATTGTTTGCTATGTCCTTGAAGCAAAACCTTTTACTTTTTAATGATTTTTCTGTTACTTCGATACTAGAAATGATTACTTTTTCACTGTTGTTCACTTGGCTTTTCTAGTATAAATTAAAGTGTATTACTCTAATGTTTTATAATGCTAACGTATATATCATCTGCACGTACATATATTTATTTCGAATATAATGTTTTTAATGTTAGTTAATGAAATATACATACCAATATAAGACATTACTTTATCACTAAAACGCGTATAAATATTAAGCTTTAATACGTACTTTTTAACGTTTTTTACTAAGTTTAGCTCTTAGAAGCATCAGAGTTTTCTAAGTTGTTTTAGTAACCGAAGGTATATAACTTGTGCACTGAAATCATTCTTTGCTATGGTCTTGAAGCAAAACCTTTTACTTTTTGATGATTTTTCTGTTACTTCGACACTAGAAATGATTACTTTTTCACTGTTGTTCACTTGGTTTTTCTAGTATAAATTTAAGTCTTTTACTCTAATGTTTTATAATGCGAACGTATATATCATGTGCACGTACATATATTTATTTCGAATATAATGTTTTTAATGTTAGTTAATGAAATATACATACCAATATAAGACATTACTTTATCACTTAAACGGGTATAAATATTAAGCTTTAATACGTACTATTTAGCGTTTTTTACTAAGTTTAGCTCTTAGAAGCATCAGGGTTTTCTCAGTTGTTTTAGTAACCGAAGGTATATAACTTGTGCACTGAAATCATTTTTTGCTATGTCCTTGAAGCAAAACCTTTTACTTTTTAATGATTTTTCTGTTACTTCGATACTAGAAATGATTACTTTTTCACTGTTGTTCACTTGGCTTTTCTAGTATAAATTTAAGTCTTTTACTCTAATGTTTTATAATGCTAACGTATATATCATCTGCACGTACATATATTTATTTCGAATATAATGTTTTTAATGTTAGTTAATGAAATATACATACCAATATAAGACTTTACTTCTTCACTTAAAGGCCTCTAATAATAAGGCTTTAATACGTACTTTTCAACGTTTTTTACTAAGTTTAGCTCTTAGAAGCATCAGGGTTTTCTCAGTTGTTTTAGTAACCGAAGGTATATAACTTGTGCACTGAAATCATTGTTTGCTATGTCCTTGAAGCAAAACCTTTTACTTTTTAATGATTTTTCTGTTACTTCGATACTAGAAATGATTACTTTTTCACTGTTGTTCACTTGGCTTTTCTAGTATAAATTTAAGTCTTTTACTCTAATGTTTTATAATGCTAACGTATATATCATCTGCACGTACATATATTTATTTCGAATATAATGTTTTTAATGTTAGTTAATGAAATATACATACCAATATAAGACTTTACTTCTTCACTTAAACGCCTATAAAAATAAGGCTTTAATACGTACTTTTCAAAGTTTTTTACTAAGTTTAGCTCTTAGAAGAATCAGAGTTTTCTCAGTTGTTTTAGTAACCGAAGATATATAACTTGTGCACTGAAATCATTGTTTGCTATGGACTTGAAGCAAAACTGTTTACTTTTTAATGATTTTTTTGTTACTTCGATACTAGAAATGCTTACTTTTTCACTGTTGTTCACTTGGTTTTTCTAGTATAAATTTAAGTCTTTTACTCTAAAGTTTTATAATGCTAACGTATATATCATGTGCACGTACATATATTTATTTCGAATATAATGTTTTTAATGTTAGTTAATGAAATATACATACCAATATAAGACATTACTTTATCACTTAAACGCCTGTAAATATTAAGCTGTAATACGTACTTTTTAAAGTTTTTTACTAAGTTTAGCTCTTAGAAGCATCAGAGTTTTCTAAGTTGTTTTAGTAACCGAAGCTATATAACTTGTGCACTGAAATCATTGTTTGCTATGGCCTTGAAGCAAAACTGTTCATTTTTTAATGATTTTTCTGTTACTTCGATACTAGAAATGATTAATTTTTCACTGTTGTTCACTTGGCTTTTCTAGTATAAATTAAAGTGTATTACTCTAATGTTTTATAATGCTAACGTATATATCATCTGCACGTACATATATTTATTTCGAATATAATGTTTTTAATGTTAGTTAATGAAATATACATACCAATATAAGACATTACTTTATCACTAAAACGCGTATAAATATTAAGCTTTAATACGTACTTTTTAACGTTTTTTACTAAGTTTAGCTCTTAGAAGCATCAGAGTTTTCTAAGTTGTTTTAGTAACCGAAGGTATATAACTTGTGCACTGAAATCATTCTTTGCTATGGTCTTGAAGCAAAACCTTTTACTTTTTGATGATTTTTCTGTTACTTCGACACTAGAAATGATTACTTTTTCACTGTTGTTCACTTGGTTTTTCTAGTATAAATTTAAGTCTTTTACTCTAATGTTTTATAATGCTAACGTATATATCATGTGCACGTACATATATTTATTTCGAATATAATGTTTTTAATGTTAGTTAATGAAATATACATACCAATATAAGACATTACTTTGTCACTTAAACGCGTATAAATATTAAGCTTTAATACGTACTATTTAGCGTTTTTTACTAAGTTTAGCTCTTAGAAGCATCAGAGTTTTCTCAGTTGTTTTAGTAACCGAAGGTATATAACTTGTGCACTGAAATCATTCTTTGCTGTGGTCTTGAAGCAAAACCTTTCACTTTTTGATGATTTTTCTGTTACTTCAACACTAGAAATGATTACTTTTTCACTGTTGTTCACTTGGTTTTTCTAGTATAAATTTAAGTCTTTTACTCTAATGTTTTATAATGCTAACGTATATATCATGTGCACGTACATATATTTATTTCGAATATAATTTTTTTAATGTTAGTTAATGAAATATACATACCAATATAAGACTTTACTTTTTCACTTAAACGCCTATAAAAATTAAGCTGTAATACGTACTTTTTAACGTTTTTTACTAAGTTTAGCTCTTAGAAGCATCAGGGTTTTCTCAGTTGTTTTAGTAACTTAAGGTATATTACTTGTGCACTGAAATCATTGTTTGCTATGTCCTTGAAGCAAAACCTTTTACTTTTTAATGATTTTTCTGTTACTTCGATACTAGAAATGATTACTTTTTCACTGTTGTTCACTTGGCTTTTCTAGTATAAATTTAAGTCTATTACTCTAATGTTATAATATTAACGTATATATCATGTGCATGTACATATATTTATTTCGAATATAATGTTTTTAATGTTAGTTAATGAAATATACATACCAATATAAGACTTTACTTTTTCACTTCAACGCCTATAAAAATTAAGCTGTAATACGTACTTTTTAACGTTTTTTACTAAGTTTAGCTCTTAGAAGCATCAGGGTTTTCTCAGTTGTTTTAGTAACCGAAGGTATATAACTTGTGCACTGAAATCATTGTTTGCTATGTCCTTGAAGCAAAACCTTTTACTTTTTAATGATTTTTTTGTTACTTCGATACTAGAAATGATTACTTTTTCACTGTTGTTCACTTGGTTTTTCTAGTATAAATTTAAGTCTTTTACTCTAATATTTTATAATGCTAACGTATATATCATCTGCACGTACATATATTTATTTCGAATATAATGTTTTTAATGTTAGTTAATGAAATATACATACCAATATAAGACTTTACTTTTTCACTTAAACGCCTATAAAAATTAAGCTGTAATACGTACTTTTTAACGTTTTTTACTAAGTTTAGCACTTAGAAGCATCAGGGTTTTCTCAGTTGTTTTAGTAACCGAAGGTATATAACTTGTGCACTGAAATCATTGTTTGCTATGTCCTTGAAGCAAAACCTTTTACTTTTTAATGATTTTTCTGTTACTTCGATACTAGAAATGATTACTTTTTCACTGTTGTTCACTTGGCTTTTCTAGTATAAATTTAAGTCTTTTACTCTAATGTTTTATAATGCTAACGTATATATCATCTGCACGTACATATATTTATTTCGAATATAATGTTTTTAATGTTAGTTAATGAAATATACATACCAATATAAGACTTTACTTCTTCACTTAAACGCCTATAAAAATAAGGCTTTAATACGTACTTTTCAAAGTTTTTTTACTAAGTTTAGCTCTTAGAAGAATCAGAGTTTTCTTAGTTGTTTTAGTAACCGAAGATATATAACTTGTGCACTGAAATCATTGTTTGCTATGGACTTGAAGGAAAACCTTTTACTTTTTAATGATTTTTCTGTTACTTCGATACTAGAAATGATTACTTTTTCACTGTTGTTCACTTGGCTTTTCTAGTATAAATTTAAGTCTTTTACTCTAATGTTTTATAATGCTAACGTATATATCATGTGCACGTACATATATTTATTTCGAATATAATGTTTTTAATGTTAGTTAATGAAATATACATACCAATATAAGACATTACTTTGTCACTTAAACGCGTATAAATATTAAGCTTTAATACGTACTATTTAGCGTTTTTTACTAAGTTTAGCTCTTAGAAGCATCAGAGTTTTCTCAGTTGTTTTAGTAACCGAAGGTATATAACTTGTCCACTGAAATCATTCTTTGCTGTGGTCTTGAAGCAAAACCTTTCACTTTTTGATGATTTTTCTGTTACTTCAACACTAGAAATGATTACTTTTTCACTGTTGTTCACTTGGTTTTTCTAGTATAAATTTAAGTCTTTTACTCTAATATTTTATAATGCTAACGTATATATCATCTGCACGTACATATATTTATTTCGAATATAATGTTTTTAATGTTAGTTAATGAAATATACATACCAATATAAGACTTTACTTTTTCACTTAAACGCATATAAAAATTAAGCTGTAATACGTACTTTTTAACGTTTTTTACTAAGTTTAGCACTTAGAAGCATCAGGGTTTTCTCAGTTGTTTTAGTAACCGAAGGTATATAAGTTGTGCACTGAAATCATTGTTTGCTATGTCCTTGAAGCAAAACCTTTTACTTTTTAATGATTTTTCTGTTACTTCGATACTAGAAATGATTACTTTTTCACTGTTGTTCACTTGGCTTTTCTAGTATAAATTTAAGTCTTTTACTCTAATGTTTTATAATGCTAACGTATATATCATCTGCACGTACATATATTTATTTCGAATATAATGTTTTTAATGTTAGTTAATGAAATATACATACCAATATAAGACTTTACTTCTTCACTTAAACGCCTATAAAAATAAGGCTTTAATACGTACTTTTCAAAGTTTTTTTACTAAGTTTAGCTCTTAGAAGAATCAGAGTTTTCTTAGTTGTTTTAGTAACCGAAGATATATAACTTGTGCACTGAAATCATTGTTTGCTATGGACTTGAAGGAAAACTGTTTACTTTTTAATGATTTTTTTGTTACTTCGATATTAGAAATGCTTACTTTTTCACTGTTGTTCACTTGGTTTTTCTAGTACAAATTTAAGTCTTTTACTCTAAAGTTTTATAATGCTAACGTATATATCATGTGCACGTACATATATTTATTTCGAATATAATGTTTTTAATGTTAGTTAATGAAATATACATACCAATATAAGACATTACTTTATCACTTAAACGCCTGTAAATATTAAGCTGTAATACGTACTATTTAGCGTTTTTTACTAAGTTTAGCTCTTAGAAGCATCAGGGTTTTCTCAGTTGTTTTAGTAACCGAAGGTATATAACTTGTGCACTGAAATCATTGTTTGCTATGTCCTTGAAGCAAAACCTTTTACTTTTTAATGATTTTTCTGTTACTTCGATACTAGAAATGATTACTTTTTCACTGTTGTTCACTTGGCTTTTCTAGTATAAATTTAAGTCTTTTACTCTAATGTTTTATAATGCTAACGTATATATCATGTGCACGTACATATATTTATTTCGAATATAATGTTTTTAATGTTAGTTAATGAAATATACATACCAATATAAGACTTTACTTCTTCACTTAAAGGCCTCTAATAATAAGGCTTTAATACGTACTTTTCAACGTTTTTTACTAAGTTTAGCTCTTAGAAGAATCAGAGTTTTCTCAGTTGTTTTAGTAACCGAAGATATATAACTTGTGCACTGAAATCATTGTTTGCTATGGACTTGAAGCAAAACTGTTTACTTTTTAATGATTTTTTTGTTACTTCGATACTAGAAATGCTTACTTTTTCACTGTTGTTCACTTGGCTTTTCTAGTATAAATTAAAGTGTATTACTCTAATGTTTTATAATGCTAACGTATATATCATCTGCACGTACATATATTTATTTCGAATATAATGTTTTTAATGTTAGTTAATGAAATATACATACCAATATAAGACATTACTTTATCACTAAAACGCGTATAAATATTAAGCTTTAATACGTAGTTTTTAACGTTTTTTACTAAGTTTAGCTCTTAGAAGCATCAGAGTTTTCTAAGTTGTTTTAGTAACCGAAGGTATATAACTTGTGCACTGAAATCATTCTTTGCTATGGTCTTGAAGCAAAACCTTTTACTTTTTGATGATTTTTCTGTTACTTCGACACTAGAAATGATTACTTTTTCACTGTTGTTCACTTGGTTTTTCTAGTATAAATTTAAGTCTTTTACTCTAATGTTTTATAATGCTAACGTATATATCATGTGCACGTACATATATTTATTTCGAATATAATGTTTTTAATGTTAGTTAATGAAATATACATACCAATATAAGACATTACTTTATCACTTAAACGCGTATAAATATTAAGCTTTAATACGTACTATTTAGCGTTTTTTACTAAGTTTAGCTCTTAGAAGCATCAGAGTTTTCTCAGTTGTTTTAGTAACCGAAGATATATAACTTGTGCACTGAAATCATTGTTTGCTATGGACTTGAAGCAAAACTGTTTACTTTTTAATGATTTTTTTGTTACTTCGATACTAGAAATGCTTACTTTTTCACTGTTGTTCACTTGGTTTTTCTAGTATAAATTTAAGTCTTTTACTCTAAAGTTTTATAATGCTAACGTATATATCATGTGCACGTACATATATTTATTTCGAATATAATGTTTTTAATGTTAGTTAATGAAATATACATACCAATATAAGACATTACTTTATCACTTAAACGCCTGTAAATATTAAGCTGTAATACGTACTTTTTAAAGTTTTTTACTAAGTTTAGCTCTTAGAAGCATCAGAGTTTTCTAAGTTGTTTTAGTAACCGAAGGTATATAACTTGTGCACTGAAATCATTGTTTGCTATGTCCTTGAAGCAAAACCTTTTACTTTTTAATGATTTTTCTGTTACTTCGATACTAGAAATGATTACTTTTTCACTGTTGTTCACTTGGCTTTTCTAGTATAAATTTAAGTCTTTTACTCTAATGTTTTATAATGCTAACGTATATATCATCTGCACGTACATATATTTATTTCGAATATAATGTTTTTAATGTTAGTTAATGAAATATACATACCAATATAAGACTTTACTTCTTCACTTAAACGCCTATAAAAATAAGGCTTTAATACGTACTTTTCAACGTTTTTTACTAAGTTTAGCTCTTAGAAGAATCAGAGTTTTCTCAGTTGTTTTAGTAACCGAAGATATATAACTTGTGCACTGAAATCATTGTTTGCTATGGACTTGAAGCAAAACTGTTTACTTTTTAATGATTTTTTTGTTACTTCGATATTAGAAATGCTTACTTTTTCACTGTTGTTCACTTGGTTTTTCTAGTACAAATTTAAGTCTTTTACTCTAAAGTTTTATAATGCTAACGTATATATCATGTGCACGTACATATATTTATTTCGAATATAATGTTTTTAATGTTAGTTAATGAAATATACATACCAATATAAGACATTACTTTATCACTTAAACGCCTGTAAATATTAAGCTGTAATACTTACTATTTAGCGTTTTTTACTAAGTTTAGCTCTTAGAAGCATCAGGGTTTTCTCAGTTGTTTTAGTAACCGAAGGTATATAACTTGTGCACTGAAATCATTGTTTGCTATGTCCTTGAAGCAAAACCTTTTACTTTTTAATGATTTTTCTGTTACTTCGATACTAGAAATGATTACTTTTTCACTGTTGTTCACTTGGCTTTTCTAGTATAAATTTAAGTCTTTTACTCTAATGTTTTATAATGCTAACGTATATATCATCTGCACGTACATATATTTATTTCGAATATAATGTTTTTAATGTTAGTTAATGAAATATACATACCAATATAAGACTTTACTTCTTCACTTAAAGGCCTCTAATAATAAGGCTTTAATACGTACTTTTCAACGTTTTTTACTAAGTTTAGCTCTTAGAAGAATCAGAGTTTTCTCAGTTGTTTTAGTAACCGAAGATATATAACTTGTGCACTGAAATCATTGTTTGCTATGGACTTGAAGCAAAACTGTTTACTTTTTAATGATTTTTTTGTTACTTCGATACTAGAAATGCTTACTTTTTCACTGTTGTTCACTTGGCTTTTCTAGTATAAATTAAAGTGTATTACTCTAATGTTTTATAATGCTAACGTATATATCATCTGCACGTACATATATTTATTTCGAATATAATGTTTTTAATGTTAGTTAATGAAATGTACATACCAATATAAGACATTACTTTATCACTAAAACGCGTATAAATATTAAGCTTTAATACGTAGTTTTTAACGTTTTTTACTAAGTTTAGCTCTTAGAAGCATCAGGGTTTTCTCAGTTGTTTTAGTAACCGAAGGTATATAACTTGTGCACTGAAATCATTGTTTGCTATGTCCTTGAAGCAAAACCTTTTACTTTTTAATGATTTTTCTGTTACTTCGATACTAGAAATGATTACTTTTTCACTGTTGTTCACTTGGCTTTTCTAGTATAAATTTAAGTCTTTTACTCTAATGTTTTATAATGCTAACGTATATATCATGTGCACGTACATATATTTATTTCGAATATAATGTTTTTAATGTTAGTTAATGAAATATACATATCAATATAAGACATTACTTTATCACTTAAACGCCTGTAAATATTAAGCTGTAATACGTACTTTTTAAAGTTTTTTACTAAGTTTAGCTCTTAGAAGCATCAGAGTTTTCTAAGTTGTTTTAGTAACCGAAGCTATATAACTTGTGCACTGAAATCATTGTTTGCTATGGCCTTGAAGCAAAACTGTTCATTTTTTAATGATTTTTCTGTTACTTCGATACTAGAAATGATTAATTTTTCACTGTTGTTCACTTGGCTTTTCTAGTATAAATTAAAGTGTATTACTCTAATGTTTTATAATGCTAACGTATATATCATCTGCACGTACATATATTTATTTCGAATATAATGTTTTTAATGTTAGTTAATGAAATATACATACCAATATAAGACATTACTTTATCACTAAAACGCGTATAAATATTAAGCTTTAATACGTAGTTTTTAACGTTTTTTACTAAGTTTAGCTCTTAGAAGCATCAGAGTTTTCTAAGTTGTTTTAGTAACCGAAGGTATATAACTTGTGCACTGAAATCATTCTTTGCTATGGTCTTGAAGCAAAACCTTTTACTTTTTGATGATTTTTCTGTTACTTCGACACTAGAAATGATTACTTTTTCACTGTTGTTCACTTGGTTTTTCTAGTATAAATTTAAGTCTTTTACTCTAATGTTTTATAATGCTAACGTATATATCATGTGCACGTACATATATTTATTTCGAATATAATGTTTTTAATGTTAGTTAATGAAATATACATACCAATATAAGACATTACTTTATCACTTAAACGCGTATAAATATTAAGCTTTAATACGTACTATTTAGCGTTTTTTACTAAGTTTAGCTCTTAGAAGCATCAGAGTTTTCTCAGTTGTTTTAGTAACCGAAGGTATATAACTTGTGCACTGAAATCATTCTTTGCTATGGTCTTGAAGCAAAACCTTTTACTTTTTGATGATTTTTCTGTTACTTCAACACTAGAAATGATTACTTTTTCACTGTTGTTCACTTGGTTTTTCTAGTATAAATTTAAGTCTTTTACTCTAATGTTTTATAATGCTAACGTATATATCATGTGCACGTACATATATTTATTTCGAATATAATGTTTTTAATGTTAGTTAATGAAATATACATACCAATATAAGACATTACTTTATCACATAAACGCATATAAATATTAAGCTGTAATACGTACTTTTCAACGTTTTTTACTAAGTTTAGCTCTTAGAAGCATCAGAATTTTCTCAGTTTTTTTAGTAACCGAAGTTATATAACTTGTGCACTGAAATCATTGTTTGCTATGTCCTTGAAGCAAAACTGTTTACTTTTTAATGATTTTTCTGTTACTTCGATACTAGAAATGATTACTTTTTCACTGTTGTTCACTTGGCTTTTCTAGTATAAATTTAAGTCTATTACTCTAATGTTTTATAATGCTAACGTATATATCATGTGCATGTACATATATTTATTTCGAATATAATGTTTTTAATGTTAGTTAATGAAATATACATACCAATATAAGACTTTACTTTTTCACTTAAACGCCTATAAAAATTAAGCTGTAATACGTACTTTTTAACGTTTTTTACTAAGTTTAGCTCTTAGAAGCATCAGGGTTTTCTCAGTTGTTTTAGTAACCGAAGGTATATAACTTGTGCACTGAAATCATTGTTTGCTATGTCCTTGAAGCAAAACCTTTTACTTTTTAATGATTTTTCTGTTACTTCGATACTAGAAATGATTACTTTTTCACTGTTGTTCACTTGGCTTTTCTAGTATAAATTTAAGTCTTTTACTCTAATGTTTTATAATGCTAACGTATATATCATGTGCACGTACATATATTTATTTCGAATATAATTTTTTTAATGTTAGTTAATGAAATATACATACCAATATAAGACTTTACTTTTTCACTTAAACGCCTATAAAAATTAAGCTGTAATACGTACTTTTTAACGTTTTTTACTACGTTTAGCTCTTAGAAGCATCAGGGTTTTCTCAGTTGTTTTAGTAACTTAAGGTATATTACTTGTGCACTGAAATCATTGTTTGCTATGTCCTTGAAGCAAAACCTTTTACTTTTTAATGATTTTTCTGTTACTTCGATACTAGAAATGATTACTTTTTCACTGTTGTTCACTTGGCTTTTCTAGTATAAATTTAAGTCTATTACTCTAATGTTATAATATTAACGTATATATCATGTGCATGTACATATATTTATTTCGAATATAATGTTTTTAATGTTAGTTAATGAAATATACATACCAATATAAGACTTTACTTTTTCACTTAAACGCCTATAAAAATTAAGCTGTAATACGTACTTTTTAACGTTTTTTACTAAGTTTAGCTCTTAGAAGCATCAGGGTTTTCTCAGTTGTTTTAGTAACCGAAGGTATATAATTTGTGCACTGAAATCATTGTTTGCTATGTCCTTGAAGCAAAACCTTTTACTTTTTAATGATTTTTCTGTTACTTCGATACTAGAAATGATTACTTTTTCACTGTTGTTCACTTGGCTTTTCTAGTATAAATTTAAGTCTTTTACTCTAATGTTTTATAATGCTAACGTATATATCATCTGCACGTACATATATTTATTTCGAATATAATGTTTTTAATGTTAGTTAATGAAATATACATACCAATATAAGACTTTACTTTTTCACTTAAACGCCTATAAAAATTAAGCTGTAATACGTACTTTTTAAAGTTTTTTACTAAGTTTAGCTCTTAGAAGCATCAGGGTTTTCTCAGTTGTTTTAGTAACCGAAGGTATATAAATTGTGCACTGAAATCATTCTTTGCTATGTCCTTGAAGCAAAACCTTTTACTTTTTAATGATTTTTCTGTTACTTCGATACTAGAAATGATTACTTTTTCACTGTTGTTCACTTGGCTTTTCTAGTATAAATTTAAGTCTTTTACTCTAATGTTTTATAATGCTAACGTATATATCATCTGCACGTACATATATTTATTTCGAATATAATGTTTTTAATGTTAGTTAATGAAATATACATACCAATATAAGACTTTACTTCTTCACTTAAACGCCTATAAAAATAAGGCTTTAATACGTACTTTTCAACGTTTTTTACTAAGTTTAGCTCTTAGAAGAATCAGAGTTTTCTCAGTTGTTTTAGTAACCGAAGATATATAACTTGTGCACTGAAATCATTGTTTGCTATGGACTTGAAGCAAAACTGTTTACTTTTTAATGATTTTTTTGTTACTTCGATACTAGAAATGCTTACTTTTTCACTGTTGTTCACTTGGTTTTTCTAGTATAAATTTAAGTCTTTTACTCTAATGTTTTATAATGCTAACGTATATATCATGTGCACGTACATATATTTATTTCGAATATAATGTTTTTAATGTTAGTTAATGAAATATACATACCAATATAAGACATTACTTTATCACTTAAACGCGTATAAATATTAAGCTTTAATACGTACTATTTAGCGTTTTTTACTAAGTTTAGCTCTTAGAAGCATCAGAGTTTTCTCAGTTGTTTTAGTAACCGAAGGTATATAACTTGTGCACTGAAATCATTCTTTGCTATGGTCTTGAAGCAAAACCTTTTACTTTTTGATGATTTTTCTGTTACTTCAACACTAGAAATGATTACTTTTTCACTGTTGTTCACTTGGTTTTTCTAGTATAAATTTAAGTCTTTTACTCTAAAGTTTTATAATGCTAACGTATATATCATGTGCACGTACATATATTTATTTCGAATATAATGTTTTTAATGTTAGTTAATGAAATATACATACCAATATAAGACATTACTTTATCACTTAAACGCGTATAAATATTAAGCTTTAATACGTACTATTTAGCGTTTTTTACTAAGTTTAGCTCTTAGAAGCATCAGAGTTTTCTCAGTTGTTTTAGTAACCGAAGGTATATAACTTGTGCACTGAAATCATTCTTTGCTATGGTCTTGAAGCAAAACCTTTTATTTTTGATGATTTTTCTGTTACTTCAACACTAGAAATGATTACTTTTTCACTGTTGTTCACTTGGTTTTTCTAGTATAAATTTAAGTCTTTTACTCTAATGTTTTATAATGCTAACGTATATATCATGTGCACGTACATATATTTATTTCGAATATAATGTTTTTAATGTTAGTTAATGAAATATACATACCATTATAAGACATTACTTTATCACATAAACGCACATAAATATTAAGCTTTAATACGTACTATTTAGCGTTTTTTACTAAGTTTAGCTCTTAGAAGCATCTGAATTTTCTCAGTTGTTTTAGTAACCGAAGTTATATAACTTGTGCACTGAAATCATTGTTTGCTATGTCCTTGAAGCAAAACCTTTTAATTTTTGATGATTTTTCTGTTACTTCAACACTAGAAATGATTACTTTTTCACTGTTGTTCACTTGGTTTTTCTAGTATAAATTTAAGTCTTTTACTCTAATGTTTTATAATGCTAACGTATATATCATGTGCACGTACATATATTTATTTCGAATATAATGTTTTTAATGTTAGTTAATGAAATATACATACCAATATAAGACATTACTTTATCACATAAACGCATATAAAAATTAAGCTTTAATACGTACTATTTAGCGTTTTTTACTAAGTTTAGCTCTTAGAAGCATCAGAATTTTCTCAGTTGTTTTAGTAACCGAAGTTATATAACTTGTGCACTGAAATCATTGTTTGCTATGTCCTTGAAGCAAAACTGTTTACTTTTTAATGATTTTTCTGTTACTTCGATACTAGAAATGATTACTTTTTCACTGTTGTTCACTTGGCTTTTCTAGTATAAATTTAAGTCTATTACTCTAATGTTTTATAATGCTAACGTATATATCATGTGCATGTACATATATTTATTTCGAATATAATGTTTTTAATGTTAGTTAATGAAATATACATACCAATATAAGACTTTACTTTTTCACTTAAACGCCTATAAAAATTAAGCTGTAATACGTACTTTTTAACGTTTTTTACTAAGTTTAGCACTTAGAAGCATCAGGGTTTTCTCAGTTGTTTTAGTAACCGAAGGTATATAACTTGTGCACTGAAATCATTGTTTGCTATGTCTTTGAAGCAAAACCTTTTACTTTTTAATGATTTTTTTGTTACTTCGATACTAGAAATGATTACTTTTTCACTGTTGTTCACTTGGCTTTTCTAGTATAAATTTAAGTCTTTTACTCTAATGTTTTATAATGCTAACGTATATATCATCTGCACGTACATATATTTATTTCGAATATAATGTTTTTAATGTTAGTTAATGAAATATACATACCAATATAAGACTTTACTTCTTCACTTAAACGCCTATAAAAATAAGGCTTTAATACGTACTTTTCAACGTTTTTTACTAAGTTTAGCTCTAAGAAGAATCAGAGTTTTCTCAGTTGTTTTAGTAACCGAAGATATATAACTTGTGCACTGAAATCATTGTTTGCTATGGACTTGAAGCAAAACTGTTTACTTTTTAATGATTTTTTTGTTACTTCGATACTAGAAATGCTTACTTTTTCACTGTTGTTCACTTGGTTTTTCTAGTATAAATTTAAGTCTTTTACTCTAAAGTTTTATAATGCTAACGTATATATCATGTGCACGTACATATATTTATTTCGAATATAATGTTTTTAATGTTAGTTAATGAAATATACATACCAATATAAGACATTACTTTATCACTTAAACGCCTGTAAATATTAAGCTGTAATACGTACTTTTTAACGTTTTTTACTAAGTTTAGCTCTTAGAAGCATCAGAGTTTTCTAAGTTGTTTTAGTAACCGAAGCTATATAACTTGTGCACTGAAATCATTGTTTGCTATGGCCTTGAAGCAAAACTGTTCATTTTTTAATGATTTTTCTGTTACTTCGATACTAGAAATGATTAATTTTTCACTGTTGTTCACTTGGCTTTTCTAGTATAAATTAAAGTGTATTACTCTAATGTTTTATAATGCTAACGTATATATCATCTGCACGTACATATATTTATTTCGAATATAATGTTTTTAATGTTAGTTAATGAAATATACATACCAATATAAGACATTACTTTATCACTAAAACGCGTATAAATATTAAGCTTTAATACGTAGTTTTTAACGTTTTTTACTAAGTTTAGCTCTTAGAAGCATCAGAGTTTTCTAAGTTGTTTTAGTAACCGAAGGTATATAACTTGTGCACTGAAATCATTCTTTGCTATGGTCTTGAAGCAAAACCTTTTACTTTTTGATGATTTTTCTGTTACTTCGACACTAGAAATGATTACTTTTTCACTGTTGTTCACTTGGTTTTTCTAGTATAAATTTAAGTCTTTTACTCTAATGTTTTATAATGCTAACGTATATATCATGTGCACGTACATATATTTATTTCGAATATAATGTTTTTAATGTTACTTAATGAAATATACATACCAATATAAGACATTACTTTATCACTTAAACGCGTATAAATATTAAGCTTTAATACGTACTATTTAGCGTTTTTTACTAAGTTTAGCTCTTAGAAGCATCAGAGTTTTCTCAGTTGTTTTAGTAACCGAAGGTATATAACTTGTGCACTGAAATCATTCTTTGCTATGGTCTTGAAGCAAAACCTTTTACTTTTTGATGATTTTTCTGTTAATTCAACACTAGAAATGATTACTTTTTCACTGTTGTTCACTTGGTTTTTCTAGTATAAATTTAAGTCTTTTACTCTAATGTTTTATAATGCTAACGTATATATCATGTGCACGTACATATATTTATTTCGAATATAATGTTTTTAATGTTAGTTAATGAAATATACATACCAATATAAGACATTACTTTATCACATAAACGCATATAAATATTAAGCTTTAATACGTACTATT
Source organism: Sepioteuthis lessoniana (assembly GCA_963585895.1). Lineage (NCBI taxonomy): Eukaryota > Metazoa > Mollusca > Cephalopoda > Myopsida > Loliginidae > Sepioteuthis > Sepioteuthis lessoniana. The sequence continues at coordinate 75,952,447 of OY757907.1, forward strand.
TAGCGTTTTTTACTAAGTTTAGCTCTTAGAAGCATCGGAATTTTCTCAGTTGTTTTAGTAACTTAAGGTATATAACTTGTGCACTGAAATCATTGTTTGCTATGTCCTTGAAGCAAAACTGTTTACTTTTTAATGATTTTTCTGTTACTTCGATACTAGAAATGATTATTTTTTCACTGTTGTTCACTTGGCTTTTCTAGTATAAATTTAAGTCTATTACTCTAATGTTTTATAATTTTAACGTATATATCATGTGCATGTACATATATTTATTTCGAATATAATGTTTTTAATGTTAGTTAATGAAATATACATACCAATATAAGACTTTACTTTTTCACTTAAACGCCTATAAAAATTAAGCTGTAATACGTACTTTTTAACGTTTTTTACTAAGTTTAGCTCTTAGAAGCATCAGAGTTTTCTCAGTTGTTTTAGTAACCGAAGGTATATAACTTGTGCACTGAAATCATTGTTTGCTATGTCCTTGAAGCAAAACCTTTTACTTTTTAATGATTTTTCTGTTACTTCGATACTAGAAATGATTACTTTTTCACTGTTGTTCACTTGGCTTTTCTAGTATAAATTTAAGTCTATTACTCTAATGTTTTATAATGGTAACGTATATATCATGTGCATGTACATATATTTATTTCGAATATAATGTTTTTAATGTTAGTTAATGAAAAATACATACCAATATAAGACTTTACTTTTTCACTTAAACGCCTATAAAAATTAAGCTGTAATACGTACTTTTTAACGTTTTTTACTAAGTTTAGCTCTTAGAAGCATCAGGGTTTTCTCAGTTGTTTTAGTAAATTAAGGTATATAACTTGTGCACTGAAATAATTGTTTGCTATGGCCTTGAAGCAAAACTGTTCATTTTTTAATGATTTTTCTGTTACTTCGATACTAGAAATGATTAATTTTTCACTGTTGTTCACTTGCCTTTTCTAGTATAAATTAAAGTGTATTACTCTAATGTTTTATAATGCTAACGTATATATCATCTGCACGTACATATATTTATTTCGAATATAATGTTTTTAATGTTAGTTAATGAAATATACATACCAATATAAGACATTACTTTATCACTAAAACGCGTATAAATATTAAGCTTTAATACGTAGTTTTTAACGTTTTTTACTAAGTTTAGCTCTTAGAAGCATCAGAGTTTTCTAAGTTGTTTTAGTAACCGAAGGTATATAACTTGTGCACTGAAATCATTCTTTGCTATGGTCTTGAAGCAAAACCTTTTACTTTTTGATGATTTTTCTGTTACTTCAACACTAGAAATGATTACTTTTTCACTGTTGTTCACTTGGTTTTTCTAGTATAAATTTAAGTCTTTTACTCTAAAGTTTTATAATGCTAACGTATATATCATGTGCATGTACATATATTTATTTCGAATATAATGTTTTTAATGTTAGTTAATGAAATATACATACCAATATAAGACTTTACTTTTTCACTTAAACGCCTATAAAAATTAAGCTGTAATACGTACTTTTTAACGTTTTTTACTAAGTTTAGCACTTAGAAGCATCAGGGTTTTCTCAGTTGTTTTAGTAACCGAAGGTATATAACTTGTGCACTGAAATCATTGTTTGCTATGTCTTTGAAGCAAAACCTTTTACTTTTTAATGATTTTTTTGTTACTTCGATACTAGAAATGATTACTTTTTCACTGTTGTTCACTTGGCTTTTCTAGTATAAATTTAAGTCTTTTACTCTAATGTTTTATAATGCTAACGTATATATCATCTGCACGTACATATATTTATTTCGAATATAATGTTTTTAATGTTAGTTAATGAAATATACATACCAATATAAGACTTTACTTCTTCACTTAAACGCCTATAAAAATAAGGCTTTAATACGTACTTTTCAACGTTTTTTACTAAGTTTAGCTCTAAGAAGAATCAGAGTTTTCTCAGTTGTTTTAGTAACCGAAGATATATAACTTGTGCACTGAAATCATTGTTTGCTATGGACTTGAAGCAAAACTGTTTACTTTTTAATGATTTTTTTGTTACTTCGATACTAGAAATGCTTACTTTTTCACTGTTGTTCACTTGGTTTTTCTAGTATAAATTTAAGTCTTTTACTCTAAAGTTTTATAATGCTAACGTATATATCATGTGCACGTACATATATTTATTTCGAATATAATGTTTTTAATGTTAGTTAATGAAATATACATACCAATATAAGACATTACTTTATCACTTAAACGCCTGTAAATATTAAGCTGTAATACGTACTTTTTAACGTTTTTTACTAAGTTTAGCTCTTAGAAGCATCAGAGTTTTCTAAGTTGTTTTAGTAACCGAAGCTATATAACTTGTGCACTGAAATCATTGTTTGCTATGGCCTTGAAGCAAAACTGTTCATTTTTTAATGATTTTTCTGTTACTTCGATACTAGAAATGATTAATTTTTCACTGTTGTTCACTTGGCTTTTCTAGTATAAATTAAAGTGTATTACTCTAATGTTTTATAATGCTAACGTATATATCATGTGCACGTACATATATTTATTTCGAATATAATGTTTTTAATGTTACTTAATGAAATATACATACCAATATAAGACATTACTTTATCACTTAAACGCGTATAAATATTAAGCTTTAATACGTACTATTTAGCGTTTTTTACTAAGTTTAGCTCTTAGAAGCATCAGAGTTTTCTCAGTTGTTTTAGTAACCGAAGGTATATAACTTGTGCACTGAAATCATTCTTTGCTGTGGTCTTGAAGCAAAACCTTTTACTTTTTGATGATTTTTCTGTTACTTCAACACTAGAAATGATCTTTTTCACTGTTGTTCACTTGGTTTTTTCTAGTATAAATTTAAGTCTTTTACTCTAATGTTTTATAATGCTAACGTATATATCATGTGCACGTACATATATTTATTTCGAATATAATGTTTTTAATGTTAGTTAATGAAATATACATACCAATATAAGACATTACTTTATCACATAAACGCATATAAATATTAAGCTTTAATACGTACTATTTTAGCGTTTTTTACTAAGTTTAGCTCTTAGAAGCATCAGAGTTTTCTCAGTTGTTTTAGTAACCGAAGGTATATAACTTGTGCACTGAAATCATTGTTTGCTATGTCCTTGAAGCAAAACCTTTTACTTTTTAATGATTTTTCTGTTACTTCGATACTAGAAATGATTACTTTTTCACTGTTGTTCAATTGGCTTTTCTAGTATAAATTTAAGTCTATTACTCTAATGTTTTATAATGCTAACGTATATATCATCTGCACGTACATATATTTATTTCGAATATAATGTTTTTAATGTTAGTTAATGAAATATACATACCAATATAAGACTTTACTTCTTCACTTAAACGCCTATAAAAATAAGGCTTTAATACGTACTTTTCAACGTTTTTTACTAAGTTTAGCTCTTAGAAGAATCAGAATTTTCTCAGTTGTTTTAGTAACTTAAGGTATATAACTTGTGCACTGAAATCATTGTTTGCTATGTCCTTGAAGCAAAACTGTTTACTTTTTAATGATTTTTCTGTTACTTCGATACTAGAAATGATTACTTTTTCACTGTTGTTCACTTGGCTTTTCTAGTATAAATTTAAGTCTATTACTCTAATGTTTTATAATGCTAACGTATATATCATGTGCATGTACATATATTTATTTCGAATATAATGTTTTTAATGTTAGTTAATGAAATATACATACCAATATAAGACTTTACTTTTTCACTTAAACGCCTATAAAAATTAAGCTGTAATACGTACTTTTTAACGTTTTTTACTAAGTTTAGCTCTTAGAAGCATCAGGGTTTTCTCAGTTGTTTTAGTAACTTAAGGTATATAACTTGTGCACTGAAATCATTGTTTGCTATGTCCTTGAAGCAAAACCTTTTACTTTTTAATGATTTTTCTGTTACTTCGATACTAGAAATGATTACTTTTTCACTGTTGTTCACTTGGCTTTTCTAGTATAAATTTAAGTCTTTTACTCTAATATTTTATAATGCTAACGTATATATCATCTGCACGTACATATATTTATTTCGAATATAATGTTTTTAATGTTAGTTAATGAAATATACATACCAATATAAGACATTACTTTATCACTAAAACGCGTATAAATATTAAGCTTTAATACGTACTATTTAGCGTTTTTTACTAAGTTTAGCTCTTAGAAGCATCAGAGTTTTCTCAGTTGTTTTAGTAACCGAAGGTATATAACTTGTGCACTGAAATCATTCTTTGCTATGGTCTTGAAGCAAAACCTTTTACTTTTTGATGATTTTTCTGTTACTTCAACACTAGAAATGATTACTTTTTCACTGTTGTTCACTTGGTTTTTCTAGTATAAATTTAAGTCTTTTACTCTAATGTTTTATAATGCTAACGTATATATCATGTGCACGTACATATATTTATTTCGAATATAATGTTTTTAATGTTAGTTAATGAAATATACATACCAATATAAGACTTTACTTTTTCACTTAAACGCCTGTAAAAATTAAGCTGTAATACGTACTTTTTAACGTTTTTTACTATGTTTAGCTCTTAGAAGCATCAGGGTTTTCTCAGTTGTTTTAGTAACCGAAGGTATATAACTTGTGCACTGAAATCATTGTTTGCTATGTCCTTGAAGCAAAACCTTTTACATTTTAATGATTTTTCTGTTATTTCGATACTAGAAATGATTACTTTTTCACTGTTGTTCACTTGGCTTTTCTAGAATAAATTTAAGTCTTTTACTCTAATGTTTTATAATGCTAACGTATATATCATCTGCACGTACATATATTTATTTCGAATATAATGTTTTTAATGTTAGTTAATGAAATATACATACCAATATAAGACTTTACTTTTTCACTTAAACGCCTATAAAAATTAAGCTGTAATACGTACTTTTTAACGTTTTTTACTAAGTTTAGCACTTAGAAGCATCAGGGTTTTCTCAGTTGTTTTAGTAACCAAAGGTATATAACTTGTGCACTGAAATCATTGTTTGCTATGTCCTTGAAGCAAAACCTTTTACTTTTTAATGATTTTTCTGTTACTTCGATACTAGAAATGATTACTTTTTCACTGTTGTTCACTTGGCTTTTCTAGTATAAATTTAAGTCTTTTACTCTAATGTTTTATAATGCTAACGTATATATCATCTGCACGTACATATATTTATTTCGAATATAATGTTTTTAATGTTAGTTAATGAAATATACATACCAATATAAGACTTTACTTCTTCACTTAAACGCCTATAAAAATAAGGCTTTAATACGTACTTTTCAACGTTTTTTACTAAGTTTAGCTCTTAGAAGAATCAGAGTTTTCTCAGTTGTTTTAGTAACCGAAGATATATAACTTGTGCACTGAAATCATTGTTTGCTGACTTGAAGCAAAACTGTTTACTTTTTAATGATTTTTTTGTTACTTCGATACTAGAAATGCTTACTTTTTCACTGTTGTTCACTTGGTTTTTCTAGTATAAATTTAAGTCTTTTACTCTAAAGTTTTATAATGCTAACGTATATATCATGTGCACGTACATATATTTATTTCGAATATAATGTTTTTAATGTTAGTTAATGAAATATACATACCAATATAAGACATTACTTTATCACTTAAACGCCTGTAAATATTAAGCTGTAATACGTACTTTTTAACGTTTTTTACTAAGTTTAGCTCTTAGAAGCATCAGAGTTTTCTAAGTTGTTTTAGTAACCGAAGCTATATAACTTGTGCACTGAAATCATTGTTTGCTATGGCCTTGAAGCAAAACTGTTCATTTTTTAATGATTTTTCTGTTACTTCGATACTAGAAATGATTAATTTTTCACTGTTGTTCACTTGGCTTTTCTAGTATAAATTAAAGTGTATTACTCTAATGTTTTATAATGCTAACGTATATATCATCTGCACGTACATATATTTATTTCGAATATAATGTTTTTAATGTTAGTTAATGAAATATACATACCAATATAAGACATTACTTTATCACTAAAACGCGTATAAATATTAAGCTTTAATACGTAGTTTTTAACGTTTTTTACTAAGTTTAGCTCTTAGAAGCATCAGAGTTTTCTAAGTTGTTTTAGTAACCGAAGGTATATAACTTGTGCACTGAAATCATTCTTTGCTATGGTCTTGAAGCAAAACCTTTTACTTTTTGATGATTTTTCTGTTACTTCGACACTAGAAATGATTACTTTTTCACTGTTGTTCACTTGGTTTTTCTAGTATAAATTTAAGTCTTTTACTCTAATGTTTTATAATGCTAACGTATATATCATGTGCACGTACATATATTTATTTCGAATATAATGTTTTTAATGTTAGTTAATGAAATATACATACCAATATAAGACATTACTTTATCACTTAAACGCGTATAAATATTAAGCTTTAATACGTACTATTTAGCGTTTTTTACTAAGTTTAGCTCTTAGAAGCATCAGAGTTTTCTCAGTTGTTTTAGTAACCGAAGGTATATAACTTGTGCACTGAAATCATTCTTTGCTATGGTCTTGAAGCAAAACCTTTTACTTTTTGATGATTTTTCTGTTACTTCAACACTAGAAATGATTACTTTTTCACTGTTGTTCACTTGGTTTTTCTAGTATAAATTTAAGTCTTTTACTCTAATGTTTTATAATGCTAACGTATATATCATGTGCACGTACATATATTTATTTCGAATATAATGTTTTTAATGTTAGTTAATGAAATATACATACCAATATAAGACATTACTTTATCACATAAACGCATATAAATATTAAGCTGTAATACGTACTTTTCAACGTTTTTTACTAAGTTTAGCTCTTAGAAGCATCAGAATTTTCTCAGTTGTTTTAGTAACCGAAGTTATATAACTTATGCACTGAAATCATTGTTTGCTATGTCCTTGAAGCAAAACTGTTTACTTTTTAATGATTTTTCTGTTACTTCGATACTAGAAATGATTACTTTTTCACTGTTGTTCACTTGGCTTTTCTAGTATAAATTTAAGTCTATTACTCTAATGTTTTATAATGCTAACGTATATATCATGTGCATGTACATATATTTATTTCGAATATAATGTTTTTAATGTTAGTTAATGAAATATACATACCAATATAAGACTTTACTTTTTCACTTAAACGCCTATAAAAATTAAGCTATAATACGTACTTTTTAACGTTTTTTACTAAGTTTAGCTCTTAGAAGCATCAGGGTTTTCTCAGTTGTTTTAGTAACCGAAGGTATATAACTTGTGCACTGAAATCATTCTTTGCTATGGTCTTGAAGCAAAACCTTTTACTTTTTGATGATTTTTCTGTTACTTCGACACTAGAAATGATTACTTTTTCACTGTTGTTCACTTGGTTTTTCTAGTATAAATTTAAGTCTTTTACTCTAATGTTTTATAATGCTAACGTATATATCATGTGCACGTACATATATTTATTTCGAATATAATGTTTTTAATGTTAGTTAATGAAATATACATACCAATATAAGACATTACTTTATCACTTAAACGCGTATAAATATTAAGCTTTAATACGTACTATTTAGCGTTTTTTTACTAAGTTTAGCTCTTAGAAGCATCAGAGTTTTCTCAGTTGTTTTAGTAACCGAAGGTATATAACTTGTGCACTGAAATAGTCTTTGCTGTGGTCTTGAAGCAAAACCATTCACTTTTTGATGATTTTTCTGTTACTTCAACACTAGAAATGATTACTTTTTCACTGTTGTTCACTTGGTTTTTCTAGTATAAATTTAAGTCTTTTACTCTAATGTTTTATAATGCTAACGTATATATCATGTGCACGTACATATATTTATTTCGAATATAATGTTTTTAATGTTAGTTAATGAAATATACATACCAATATAAGACATTACTTTATCACATAAACGCATATAAATATTAAGCTTTAATACGTACTATTTAGCGTTTTTTACTAAGTTTAGCTCTTAGAAGCATCAGAGTTTTCTCAGTTGTTTTAGTAACCGAAGGTATATAACTTGTGCACTGAAATCATTCTTTGCAATGGTCTTGAAGCAAAACCTTTTACTCTTTGATGATTTTTCTGTTACTTCAACACTAGAAATGATTACTTTTTCACTGTTGTTCACTTGGTTTTTCTAGTATAAATTTAAGTCTTTTACTCTAATGTTTTATAATGCTAACGTATATATCATGTGCACGTACATATATTTATTTCGAATATAATGTTTTTAATGTTAGTTAATGAAATATACATACCAATATAAGACATTACTTTATCACATAAACGCATATAAATATTAAGCTGTAATACGTACTTTTCAACGTTTTTTACTAAGTTTAGCTCTTAGAAGCGTCAGAATTTTCTCAGTTGTTTTAGTAACCAAAGTTATATAACTTGTGCACTGAAATCATTGTTTGCTATGTCCTTGAAGCAAAACTGTTTACTTTTTAATGATTTTTCTGTTACTTCGATACTAGAAATGATTACTTTTTCACTGTTGTTCACTTGGCTTTTCTAGTATAAATTTAAGTCTATTACTCTAATGTTTTATAATGCTAACGTATATATCATGTGCATGTACATATATTTATTTCGAATATAATGTTTTTAATGTTAGTTAATGAAATATACATACCAATATAAGACTTTACTTTTTCACTTAAACGCCTATAAAAATTAAGCTGTAATACGTACTTTTTAACGTTTTTTACTAATTTTAGCTCTTAGAAGCATCAGGGTTTTCTCAGTTGTTTTAGTAACCGAAGGTATATAACTTGTGCACTGAAATCATTGTTTGCTATGTCCTTGAAGCAAAACCTTTTACTTTTTAATGATTTTTCTGTTACTTCGATACTAGAAATGATTACTTTTTCACTGTTGTTCACTTGGCTTTTCTAGTATAAATTTAAGTCTTTTACTCTAATGTTTTATAATGCTAACGTGTATATCATCTGCACGTACATATATTTATTTCGAATATAATGTTTTTAATGTTAGTTAATGAAATATACATACCAATATAAGACTTTACTTCTTCACTTAAACGCCTATAAAAATAAGGCTTTAATACGTACTTTTCAACGTTTTTTACTAAGTTTAGCTCTTAGAAGAATCAGAGTTTTCTCAGTTGTTTTAGTAACCGAAGATATATAACTTGTGCACTGAAATCATTGTTTGCTATGGTCTTGAAGCAAAACCTTTTACTTTTTGATGATTTTTCTGTTACTTCGACACTAGAAATGATTACTTTTTCACTGTTGTTCATTTGGTTTTTCTAGTATAAATTTAAGTCTTTTACTCTAATGTTTTATAATGCTAACGTATATATCATGTGCACGTACATATATTTATTTCGAATATAATGTTTTTAATGTTAGTTAATGAAATATACATACCAATATAAGACATTACTTTATCACTTAAACGCGTATAAATATTAAGCTTTAATACGTACTATTTAGCGTTTTTTACTAAGTTTAGCTCTTAGAAGCATCAGAATTTTCTCAGTTGTTTTAGTAACCGAAGTTATATAACTTGTGCACTGAAATCATTGTTTGCTATGTCCTTGAAGCAAAACCTTTTACTTTTTAATGATTTTTCTGTTACTTCGACAGTAGAAATGATTACTTTTTCACTGTTGTTCACTTGGTTTTTCTAGTATAAATTTAAGTCTTTTACTCTAATATTTTATAATGCTAACGTATATATCATCTGCACGTACATATATTTATTTCGAATATAATGTTTTTAATGTTAGTTAATGAAATATACATACCAATATAAGACATTACTTTATCACTAAAACGCGTATAAATATTAAGCTTTAATACGTACTTTTTAACGTTTTTTACTAAGTTTAGCTCTTAGAAGCATCAGAGTTTTCTAAGTTGTTTTAAGAACCGAAGGTATATAACTTGTGCACTGAAATCATTCTTTGCTATGGTCTTGAAGCAAAACCTTTTACTTTTTGATGATTTTTCTGTTACTTCGACACTAGAAATGATTACTTTTTCACTGTTGTTCACTTGGTTTTTCTAGTATAAATTTAAGTCTTTTACTCTAATGTTTTATAATGCTAACGTATATATCATGTGCACGTACATATATTTATTTCGAATATAATGTTTTTAATGTTAGTTAATGAAATATACATACCAATATAAGACATTACTTTATCACTTAAACGCGTATAAATATTAAGCTTTAATACGTACTATTTAGCGTTTTTTACTAAGTTTAGCTCTTAGAAGCATCAGAATTTTCTCAGTTGTTTTAGTAACCGAAGTTATATAACTTGTGCACTGAAATCATTGTTTGCTATGTCCTTGAAGAAAAACTGTTTACTTTTTAATGATTTTTCTGTTACTTCGATACTAGAAATGATTACTTTTTCACTGTTGTTCACTTGGCTTTTCTAGTATAAATTTAAGTCTATTACTCTAATGTTTTATAATGCTAACGTATATATCATGTGCATGTACATATATTTATTTCGAATATAATGTTTTTAATGTTAGTTAATGAAATATACATACCAATATAAGACTTTACTTTTTCACTTATACGCCTATAAATATTAAGCTGTAATACGTACTTTTTAACGTTTTTTACTAAGTTTAGCTCTTAGAAGCATCAGGGTTTTCTCAGTTGTTTTAGTAACCGAAGGTATATAACTTGTGCACTGAAATCATTCTTTGCTATGGTCTTGAAGCAAAACCTTTTACTTTTTGATGATTTTTCTGTTACTTCAACACTAGAAATGATTACTTTTTCACTGTTGTTCACTTGGTTTTTCTAGTATAAATTTAAGTCTTTTACTCTAATGTTTTATAATGCTAACGTATATATCATGTGCACGTACATATATTTATTTCGAATATAATGTTTTTAATGTTAGTTAATGAAATATACATACCAATATAAGACATTACTTTATCACATAAATGCATATAAATATTAAGCTGTAATACGTACTATTTAGCGTTTTTTACTAAGTTTAGCTCTTAGAAGCATCAGAATTTTCTCAGTTGTTTTAGTAACCGAAGTTATATAACTTGTGCACTGAAATCATTGTTTGCTATGTCCTTGAAGCAAAACTGTTTACTTTTTAATGATTTTTCTGTTACTGAAATGATTACTTTTTCACTGTTGTTCACTTGGCTTTTCTAGTATAAATTTAAGTCTATTACTCTAATATTTTATAATGCTAACGTATATATCATGTGCATGTACATATATTTATTTCGAATATAATGTTTTTAATGTTAGTTAATGAAATATACATACCAATATAAGACTTTACTTTTTCACTTAAACGCCTATAAAAATTAAGCTGTAATACGTAGTTTTTAACGTTTTTTACTAAGTTTAGCTCTTAGAAGCATCAGGGTTTTCTCAGTTGTTTTAGTAACCGAAGGTATATAACTTGTGCACTGAAATCATTCTTTGCTATGTCCTTGTAGCAAAACTGTTCATTTTTTAATGATTTTTCTGTTACTTCGATACTAGAAATGATTAATTTTTCACTGTTGTTCACTTGGTTTTTCTAGTATAAATTTAAGTCTTTTACTCTAATGTTTTATAATGCTAACGTATATATCATGTGCACGTACATATATTTATTTCGAATATAATGTTTTTAATGTTAGTTAATGAAATATACATACCAATATAAGACATTACTTTATCACTTAAACGCGTATAAATATTAAGTTTAATACGTACTATTTAGCGTATTTTACAAAGTTTAGCTCTTAGAAGCATCAGAGTTTTCTCAGTTGTTTTAGTAACCGAAGTTATATAACTTGTGCACTGAAATCATTGTTTGCTATGTCCTTGAAGCAAAACTGTTTACTTTTTAATGATTTTTCTGTTACTTCGATACTAGAAATGATTACTTTTTCACTGTTGTTCACTTGGCTTTTCTAGTATAAATTTAAGTCTATTACTCTAATGTTTTATAATGCTAACGTATATATCATGTGCATGTACATATATTTATTTCGAATATAATGTTTTTAATGTTAGTTAATGAAATATACATACCAATATAAGACTTTACTTTTTCACTTAAACGCCTATAAAAATTAAGCTGTAATACGTACTTTTTAACGTTTTTTACTAAGTTTAGCCCTTAGAAGCATCAGGGTTTTCTCAGTTGTTTTAGTAACCGAAGGTATATAACTTGTGCACTGAAATCATTGTTTGCTATGTCCTTGAAGCAAAACCTTTTACTTTTTAATGATTTTTCTGTTACTTCGATACTAGAAATGATTACTTCTTCACTGTTGTTCACTTGGCTTTTCTAGTATAAATTTAAGTCTTTTACTCTAATGTTTTATAATGCTAACGTATATATCATCTGCACGTACATATATTTATTTCGAATATAATGTTTTTAATGTTAGTTAATGAAATATACATACCAATATAAGACATTACTTTATCACTAAAACGCGTATAAATATTAAGCTTTAATACGTAGTTTTTAACGTTTTTTACTAAGTTTAGCTCTTAGAAGCATCAGAGTTTTCTAAGTTGTTTTAGTAACCGAAGGTATATAACTTGTGCACTGAAATCATTCTTTGCTATGGTCTTGAAGCAAAACCTTTTACTTTTTGATGATTTTTCTGTTACTTCGACACTAGAAATGATTACTTTTTCACTGTTGTTCACTTGGTTTTTCTAGTATAAATTTAAGTCTTTTACTCTAATGTTTTATAATGCTAACGTATATATCATGTGCACGTACATATATTTATTTCGAATATAATGTTTTTAATGTTAGTTAATGAAATATACATACCAATATAAAACTTTACTTTTTCACTTAAACGCCTATAAAAATTAAGCTGTAATACGTACTTTTTAACGTTTTTTACTAAGTTTAGCTCTTAGAAGCATCAGGGTTTTCTCAGTTGTTTTAGTAACCGAAGGTATATAACTTGTGCACTGAAATCATTGTTTGCTATGTCCTTGTAGCAAAACCTTTTACTTTTTAATGATTTTTCTGTTACTTCGATACTAGAAATGATTACTTTTTCACTGTTGTTCACTTGGTTTTTCTTGTATAAATTTAAGTCTTTTACTCTAATGTTTTATAATGCTAACGTATATATCATGTGCACGTACATATATTTATTTCGAATATAATGTTTTTAATGTTAGTTAATGAAATATACATACCAATATAAGACATTACTTTATCACATAAACGCATATAAATATTAAGCTTTAATACGTACTATTTAGCGTTTTTTACTAAGTTTAGCTCTTAGAAGCATCAGAATTTTCTCAGTTGTTTTAGTAACCGAAGTTATATAACTTGTGCACTGAAATCATTGTTTGCTATGTCCTTGAAGCAAAACTGTTTACTTTTTAATGATTTTTCTGTTACTTCGATACTAGAAATGATTACTTTTTCACTGTTGTTCACTTGGCTTTTCTAGTATAAATTTAAGTCTATTACTCTAATGTTTTATAATGCTAACGTATATATCATGTGCATGTACATATATTTATTTCGAATATAATGTTTTTAATGTTAGTTAATGAAATATACATACCAATATAAGACTTTACTTTTTCACTTAAACGCCTATAAAAATTAAGCTGTAATACGTACTTTTTAACGTTTTTTACTAATTTTAGCTCTTAGAAGCATCAGGGTTTTCTCAGTTGTTTTAGTAACCGAAGGTATATAACTTGTGCACTGAAATAATTGTTTGCTATGTCCTTGTAGCAAAACTATTCATTTTTTAATGATTTTTCTGTTACTTCGATACTAGAAATGATTACTTTTTCACTGTTGTTCACTTGGCTTTTCTAGTATAAATTTAAGTCTTTTACTCTAATGTTTTATAATGCTAACGTATATATCATCTGCACGTACATATATTTATTTCGAATATAATGTTTTTAATGTTAGTTAATGAAATATACATACCAATATAAGACATTACTTTATCACTAAAACGCGTATAAATATTAAGCTTTAATACGTAGTTTTTAACGTTTTTTACTAAGTTTAGCTCTTAGAAGCATCAGAGTTTTCTAAGTTGTTTTAGTAACCGAAGGTATATAACTTGTGCACTGAAATCATTCTTTGCTATGGTCTTGAAGCAAAACCTTTTACTTTTTGATGATTTTTCTGTTACTTCGACACTAGAAATGATTACTTTTTCACTGTTGTTCACTTGGTTTTTCTAGTATAAATTAAAGTGTATTACTCTAATGTTTTATAATGCTAACGTATATATCATGTGCACGTACATATATTTATTTCGAATATAATGTTTTTAATGTTAGTTAATGAAATATACATACCAATATAAGACATTACTTTATCACTAAAACGCGTATAAATATTAAGCTTTAATACGTAGTTTTTAACGTTTTTTACTAAGTTTAGCTCTTAGAAGCATCAGAGTTTTCTAAGTTGTTTTAGTAACCGAAGGTATATAACTTGTGCACTGAAATCATTCTTTGCTATGGTCTTGAAGCAAAACCTTTTACTTTTTGATGATTTTTCTGTTACTTCGACACTAGAAATGATTACTTTTTCACTGTTGTTCACTTGGTTTTTCTAGTATAAATTTAAGTCTTTTACTCTAATGTTTTATAATGCTAACGTATATATCATGTGCACGTACATATATTTATTTCGAATATAATGTTTTTAATGTTAGTTAATGAAATATACATACCAATATAAAACTTTACTTTTTCACTTAAACGCCTATAAAAATTAAGCTGTAATACGTACTTTTTAACGTTTTTTACTAAGTTTAGCTCTTAGAAGCATCAGGGTTTTCTCAGTTGTTTTAGTAACCGAAGGTATATAACTTGTGCACTGAAATCATTGTTTGCTATGTCCTTGTAGCAAAACCTTTTACTTTTTAATGATTTTTCTGTTACTTCGATACTAGAAATGATTACTTTTTCACTGTTGTTCACTTGGTTTTTCTTGTATAAATTTAAGTCTTTTACTCTAATGTTTTATAATGCTAACGTATATATCATGTGCACGTACATATATTTATTTCGAATATAATGTTTTTAATGTTAGTTAATGAAATATACATACCAATATAAGACATTACTTTATCACATAAACGCATATAAATATTAAGCTTTAATACGTACTATTTAGCGTTTTTTACTAAGTTTAGCTCTTAGAAGCATCAGAATTTTCTCAGTTGTTTTAGTAACCGAAGTTATATAACTTGTGCACTGAAATCATTGTTTGCTATGTCCTTGAAGCAAAACTGTTTACTTTTTAATGATTTTTCTGTTACTTCGATACTAGAAATGATTACTTTTTCACTGTTGTTCACTTGGCTTTTCTAGTATAAATTTAAGTCTATTACTCTAATGTTTTATAATGCTAACGTATATATCATGTGCATGTACATATATTTATTTCGAATATAATGTTTTTAATGTTAGTTAATGAAATATACATACCAATATAAGACTTTACTTTTTCACTTAAACGCCTATAAAAATTAAGCTGTAACACGTACTTTTTAACGTTTTTTACTAATTTTAGCTCTTAGAAGCATCAGGGTTTTCTCAGTTGTTTTAGTAACCGAAGGTATATAACTTGTGCACTGAAATAATTGTTTGCTATGTCCTTGTAGCAAAACTGTTCATTTTTTAATGATTTTTCTGTTACTTCGATACTAGAAATGATTAATTTTTCACTGTTGTTCACTTGGCTTTTCTAGTATAAATTTAAGTCTTTTACTCTAATGTTTTATAATGCTAACGTATATATCATCTGCACGTACATATATTTATTTCGAATATAATGTTTTTAATGTTAGTTAATGAAATATACATACCAATATAAGACATTACTTTATCACTAAAACGCGTATAAATATTAAGCTTTAATACGTAGTTTTTAACGTTTTTTACTAAGTTTAGCTCTTAGAAGCATCAGAGTTTTCTAAGTTGTTTTAGTAACCGAAGGTATATAACTTGTGCACTGAAATCATTCTTTGCTATGGTCTTGAAGCAAAACCTTTTACTTTTTGATGATTTTTCTGTTACTTCGACACTAGAAATGATTACTTTTTCACTGTTGTTCACTTGGTTTTTCTAGTATAAATTTAAGTCTTTTACTCTAATGTTTTATAATGCTAACGTATATATCATGTGCACGTACATATATTTATTTCGAATATAATGTTTTTAATGTTAGTTAATGAAATATACATACCAATATAAGACATTACTTTATCACTTAAACGCGTATAAATATTAAGCTTTAATACGTACTATTTAGCGTTTTTTACTAAGTTTAGCTCTTAGAAGCATCAGAGTTTTCTAAGTTGTTTTAGTAACCGAAGGTATATAACTTGTGCACTGAAATCATTCTTTGCTATGGTCTTGAAGCAAAACCTTTTACTTTTTGATGATTTTTCTGTTACTTCGACACTAGAAATGATTACTTTTTCACTGTTGTTCACTTGGTTTTTCTTGTATAAATTTAAGTCTTTTACTCTAATGTTTTATAATGCTAACGTATATATCATGTGCACGTACATATATTTATTTCGAATATAATGTTTTTAATGTTAGTTAATGAAATATACATACCAATATAAGACATTACTTTATCACATAAACGCATATAAATATTAAGCTTTAATACGTACTATTTAGCGTTTTTTACTAAGTTTAGCTCTTAGAAGCATCAGAATTTTCTCAGTTGTTTTAGTAACCGAAGTTATATAACTTGTGCACTGAAATCATTGTTTGCTATGTCCTTGAAGCAAAACTGTTTACTTTTTAATGATTTTTCTGTTACTTCGATACTAGAAATGATTACTTTTTCACTGTTGTTCACTTGGCTTTTCTAGTATAAATTTAAGTCTATTACTCTAATGTTTTATAATGCTAACGTATATATCATGTGCATGTACATATATTTATTTCGAATATAATGTTTTTAATGTTAGTTAATGAAATATACATACCAATATAAGACTTTACTTTTTCACTTAAACGCCTATAAAAATTAAGCTGTAATACGTACTTTTTAACATTTTTTACTAAGTTTAGCTCTTAGAAGCATCAGGGTTTTCTCAGTTGTTTTAGTAACCGAAGGTATATAACTTGTGCACTGAAATCATTGTTTGCTATGTCCTTGTAGCAAAACCTTTTACTTTTTAATGATTTTTCTGTTACTTCGATACTAGAAATGATTACTTTTTCACTGTTGTTCACTTGGCTTTTCTAGTATAAATTTAAGTCTTTTACTCTAATGTTTTATAATGCTAACGTATATATCATCTGCACGTACATATATTTATTTCGAATATAATGTTTTTAATGTTAGTTAATGAAATATACATACCAATATAAGACTTTACTTCTTCACTTAAACGCCTATAAAAATTAAGCTGTAATACGTACTTTTTAACGTTTTTTACTAAGTTTAGCTCTTAGAAGCATCAGGGTTTTCTCAGTTGTTTTAGTAACCGAAGGTATATAACTTGTGCACTGAAATCATTGTTTGCTATGTCCTTGTAGCAAAACTGTTCATTTTTTAATGATTTTTCTGTTACTTCGATACTAGAAATGATTAATTTTTCACTGTTGTTCACTTGGCTTTTCTAGTATAAATTAAAGTGTATTACTCTAATGTTTTATAATGCTAACGTATATATCATCTGCACGTACATATATTTATTTCGAATATAATGTTTTTAATGTTAGTTAATGAAATATACATACCAATATAAGACATTACTTTATCACTAAAACGCGTATAAATATTAAGCTTTAATACGTAGTTTTTAACGTTTTTTACTAAGTTTAGCTCTTAGAAGCATCAGAGTTTTCTAAGTTGTTTTAGTAACCGAAGGTATATAACTTGTGCACTGAAATCATTCTTTGCTATGGTCTTGAAGCAAAACCTTTTACTTTTTGATGATTTTTCTGTTACTTCGACACTAGAAATGATTACTTTTTCACTGTTGTTCACTTGGCTTTTCTAGTATAAATTTAAGTCTTTTACTCTAATGTTTTATAATGCTAACGTATATATCATGTGCACGTACATATATTTATTTCGAATATGATGTTTTTAATGTTACTTAATGAAATATACATACCAATATAAGACATTACTTTATCACTTAAACGCGTATAAATATTAAGCTTTAATACGTACTATTTAGCGTTTTTTACTAAGTTTAGCTCTTAGAAGCATCAGAGTTTTCTCAGTTGTTTTAGTAACCGAAGGTATATAACTTGTGCACTGAAATCATTCTTTGCTATGGTCTTGAAGCAAAACCTTTTACTTTTTGATGATTTTTCTGTTACTTCAACACTAGAAATGATTACTTTTTCACTGTTGTTCACTTGGTTTTTCTAGTATAAATTTAAGTCTTTTACTCTAATGTTTTATAACGTATATATCATGTGCACGTACATATATTTATTTTGAATATAATGTTTTTAATGTTAGTTAATGAAATATACATACCAATATAAGACTTTACTTCTTCACTTAAACGCCTATAAAAATTAAGCTGTAATACGTACTTTTTAACGTTTTTTACTAAGTTTAGCTCTTAGAAGCATCAGGGTTTTCTCAGTTGTTTTAGTAACCGAAGGTATATAACTTGTGCACTGAAATCATTCTTTGCTATGGTCTTGAAGCAAAACCTTTTACTTTTTGATGATTTTTCTGTTACTTCGACACTAGAAATGATTACTTTTTCACTGTGGTTCACTTGGTTTTTCTAGTATAAATTTAAGTCTTTTACTCTAATGTTTTATAATGCTAACGTATATATCATGTGCACGTACATATATTTATTTCGAATATAATGTTTTTAATGTTAGTTAATGAAATATACATACCAATATAAGACATTACTTTATCACTTAAACGCGTATAAATATTAAGCTTTAATACGTTCTATTTAGCGTTTTTTACTAAGTTTAGCTCTTAGAAGCATCAGAGTTTTCTCAGTTGTTTTAGTAACCGAAGGTATATAACTTGTGCACTGAAATCATTCTTTGCTATGGTCTTGAAGCCAAACCTTTTACTTTTTGATGATTTTTCTGTTACTTCAACACTAGAAATGATTACTTTTTCACTGTTGTTCACTTGGTTTTTCTAGTATAAATTTAAGTCTTTTACTGTAATGTTTTATAATGCTAACGTATATATCATGTGCACGTACATATATTTATTTCGAATATAATGTTTTTAATGTTAGTTAATGAAATATACATACCAATATAAGACATTACTTTATCACATAAACGCATATAAATATTAAGCTTTAATACGTACTATTTAGCGTTTTTTACTAAGTTTAGCTCTTAGAAGCATCAGAATTTTCTCAGTTGTTTTAGTAACCGAAGTTATATAACTTGTGCACTGAAATCATTGTTTGCTATGTCCTTGAAGCAAAACTGTTTACTTTTTAATGATTTTTCTGTTACTTCGATACTAGAAATGATTACTTTTTCACTGTTGTTCACTTGGCTTTTCTAGTATAAATTTAAGTCTATTACTCTAATGTTTTATAATGCTAACGTATATATCATGTGCATGTACATATATTTATTTCGAATATAATGTTTTTAATGTTAGTTAATGAAATATACATACCAATATAAGACTTTACTTTTTCACTTAAACGCCTATAAAAATTAAGCTGTAATACGTACTTTTTAACGTTTTTTACTAAGTTTAGCTCTTAGAAGCATCAGGGTTTTCTCTGTTGTTTTAGTAACCGAAGGTATATAACTTGTGCACTGAAATCATTGTTTGCTATGTCCTTGTAGCAAAACCTTTTACTTTTTAATGATTTTTCTGTTACTTCGATACTAGAAATGATTACTTTTTCACTGTTGTTCACTTGGCTTTTCTAGTATAAATTTAAGTCTTTTACTCTAATGTTTTATAATGCTAACGTATATATCATCTGCACGTACATATATTTATTTCGAATATAATGTTTTTAATGTTAGTTAATGAAATATACATACCAATATAAGACATTACTTTATCACTTAAACGCCTGTAAATATTAAGCTGTAATACGTACTTTTTAACGTTTTTTACTAAGTTTAGCTCTTAGAAGCATCAGAGTTTTCTAAGTTGTTTTAGTAACCGAAGCTATATAACTTGTGCACTGAAATCATTGTTTGCTATGGCCTTGAAGCAAAACTGTTCATTTTTTAATGATTTTTCTGTTACTTCGATACTAGAAATGATTAATTTTTCACTGTTGTTCACTTGGCTTTTCTAGTATAAATTAAAGTGTATTACTCTAATGTTTTATAATGCTAACGTATATATCATCTGCACGTACATATATTTATTTCGAATATAATGTTTTTAATGTTAGTTAATGAAATATACATACCAATATAAGACATTACTTTATCACTAAAACGCGTATAAATATTAAGCTTTAATACGTAGTTTTTAACGTTTTTTACTAAGTTTAGCTCTTAGAAGCATCAGAGTTTTCTAAGTTGTTTTAGTAACCGAAGGTATATAACTTGTGCACTGAAATCATTCTTTGCTATGGTCTTGAAGCAAAACCTTTTACTTTTTGATGATTTTTCTGTTACTTCGACACTAGAAATGATTACTTTTTCACTGTTGTTCACTTGGCTTTTCTAGTATAAATTTAAGTCTTTTACTCTAATGTTTTATAATGCTAACGTATATATCATGTGCACGTACATATATTTATTTCGAATATAATGTTTTTAATGTTAGTTAATGAAATATACATACCAATATAAGACATTACTTTATCACTTAAACGCGTATAAATATTAAGCTTTAATACGTACTATTTAGCGTTTTTTACTAAGTTTAGCTCTTAGAAGCATCAGAATTTTCTCAGTTGTTTTAGTAACCGAAGTTATATAACTTGTGCACTGAAATCATTGTTTGCTATGTCCTTGAAGCAAAACTGTTTACTTTTTAATGATTTTTCTGTTACTTCGATACTAGAAATGATTACTTTTTCACTGTTGTTCACTTGGCTTTTCTAGTATAAATTTAAATCTATTACTCTAATGTTTTATAATGCTAACGTATATATCATGTGCATGTACATATATTTATTTCGAATATAATGTTTTTAATGTTAGTTAATGAAATATACATACCAATATAAGACTTTACTTTTTCACTTAAACGCCTATAAATATTAAGCTGTAATACGTACTTTTTAACGTTTTTTACTAAGTTTAGCTCTTAGAAGCATCAGGGTTTTCTCAGTTGTTTTAGTAACCGAAGGTATATAACTTGTGCACTGAAATCATTGTTTGCTATGTCCTTGAAGCAAAACCTTTTACTTTTTAATGATTTTTCTGTTACTTCGATACTAGAAATGATTACTTTTTCACTGTTGTTCACTTGGCTTTTCTATTATAAATTTAAGTCTTTTACTCTAATGTTTTATAATGCTAACGTATATATCATCTGCACGTACATATATTTATTTCGAATATAATTTTTTTAATGTTAGTTAATGAAATATACATACCAATATAAGACATTACTTTATCACTAAAACGCGTATAAATATTAAGCTTTAATACGTAGTTTTTAACGTTTTTTACTAAGTTTAGCTCTTAGAAGCATCAGAGTTTTCTAAGTTGTTTTAGTAACCGAAGGTATATAACTTGTGCACTGAAATCATTCTTTGCTATGGTCTTGAAGCAAAACCTTTTACTTTTTGATGATTTTTCTGTTACTTCGACACTAGAAATGATTACTTTTTCACTGTTGTTCACTTGGCTTTTCTAGTATAAATTTAAGTCTTTTACTCTAATGTTTTATAATGCTAACGTATATATCATGTGCACGTACATATATTTATTTCGAATATGATGTTTTTAATGTTACTTAATGAAATATACATACCAATATAAGACATTACTTTATCACTTAAACGCGTATAAATATTAAGCTTTAATACGTACTATTTAGCGTTTTTTACTAAGTTTAGCTCTTAGAAGCATCAGAGTTTTCTCAGTTGTTTTAGTAACCGAAGGTATATAACTTGTGCACTGAAATCATTCTTTGCTATGGTCTTGAAGCAAAACCTTTTACTTTTTGATGATTTTTCTGTTACTTCAACACTAGAAATGATTACTTTTTCACTGTTGTTCACTTGGTTTTTCTAGTATAAATTTAAGTCTTTTACTCTAATGTTTTATAACGTATATATCATGTGCACGTACATATATTTATTTTGAATATAATGTTTTTAATGTTAGTTAATGAAATATACATACCAATATAAGACTTTACTTCTTCACTTAAACGCCTATAAAAATTAAGCTGTAATACGTACTTTTTAACGTTTTTTACTAAGTTTAGCTCTTAGAAGCATCAGGGTTTTCTCAGTTGTTTTAGTAACCGAAGGTATATAACTTGTGCACTGAAATCATTCTTTGCTATGTTCTTGAAGCAAAACCTTTTACTTTTTGATGATTTTTCTGTTACTTCGACACTAGAAATGATTACTTTTTCACTGTTGTTCACTTGGTTTTTCTAGTATAAATTTAAGTCTTTTACTCTAATGTTTTATAATGCTAACGTATATATCATGTGCACGTACATATATTTATTTCGAATATAATGTTTTTAATGTTAGTTAATGAAATATACATACCAATATAAGACATTACTTTATCACTTAAACGCGTATAAATATTAAGCTTTAATACGTTCTATTTAGCGTTTTTTACTAAGTTTAGCTCTTAGAAGCATCAGAGTTTTCTCAGTTGTTTTAGTAACCGAAGGTATATAACTTGTGCACTGAAATCATTCTTTGCTATGGTCTTGAAGCCAAACCTTTTACTTTTTGATGATTTTTCTGTTACTTCAACACTAGAAATGATTACTTTTTCACTGTTGTTCACTTGGTTTTTCTAGTATAAATTTAAGTCTTTTACTGTAATGTTTTATAATGCTAACGTATATATCATGTGCACGTACATATATTTATTTCGAATATAATGTTTTTAATGTTAGTTAATGAAATATACATACCAATATAAGACATTACTTTATCACATAAACGCATATAAATATTAAGCTTTAATACGTACTATTTAGCGTTTTTTACTAAGTTTAGCTCTTAGAAGCATCAGAATTTTCTCAGTTGTTTTAGTAACCGAAGTTATATAACTTGTGCACTGAAATCATTGTTTGCTATGTCCTTGAAGCAAAACTGTTTACTTTTTAATGATTTTTCTGTTACTTCGATACTAGAAATGATTACTTTTTCACTGTTGTTCACTTGGCTTTTCTAGTATAAATTTAAGTCTATTACTCTAATGTTTTATAATGCTAACGTATATATCATGTGCATGTACATATATTTATTTCGAATATAATGTTTTTAATGTTAGTTAATGAAATATACATACCAATATAAGACTTTACTTTTTCACTTAAACGCCTATAAAAATTAAGCTGTAATACGTACTTTTTAACGTTTTTTACTAAGTTTAGCTCTTAGAAGCATCAGGGTTTTCTCTGTTGTTTTAGTAACCGAAGGTATATAACTTGTGCACTGAAATCATTGTTTGCTATGTCCTTGTAGCAAAACCTTTTACTTTTTAATGATTTTTCTGTTACTTCGATACTAGAAATGATTACTTTTTCACTGTTGTTCACTTGGCTTTTCTAGTATAAATTTAAGTCTTTTACTCTAATGTTTTATAATGCTAACGTATATATCATCTGCACGTACATATATTTATTTCGAATATAATGTTTTTAATGTTAGTTAATGAAATATACATACCAATATAAGACATTACTTTATCACTTAAACGCCTGTAAATATTAAGCTGTAATACGTACTTTTTAACGTTTTTTACTAAGTTTAGCTCTTAGAAGCATCAGAGTTTTCTAAGTTGTTTTAGTAACCGAAGCTATATAACTTGTGCACTGAAATCATTGTTTGCTATGGCCTTGAAGCAAAACTGTTCATTTTTTAATGATTTTTCTGTTACTTCGATACTAGAAATGATTAATTTTTCACTGTTGTTCACTTGGCTTTTCTAGTATAAATTAAAGTGTATTACTCTAATGTTTTATAATGCTAACGTATATATCATCTGCACGTACATATATTTATTTCGAATATAATGTTTTTAATGTTAGTTAATGAAATATACATACCAATATAAGACATTACTTTATCACTTAAACGCGTATAAATATTAAGCTTTAATACGTACTATTTAGCGTTTTTTACTAAGTTTAGCTCTTAGAAGCATCAGAATTTTCTCAGTTGTTTTAGTAACCGAAGTTATATAACTTGTGCACTGAAATCATTGTTTGCTATGTCCTTGAAGCAAAACTGTTTACTTTTTAATGATTTTTCTGTTACTTCGATACTAGAAATGATTACTTTTTCACTGTTGTTCACTTGGCTTTTCTAGTATAAATTTAAATCTATTACTCTAATGTTTTATAATGCTAACGTATATATCATGTGCATGTACATATATTTATTTCGAATATAATGTTTTTAATGTTAGTTAATGAAATATACATACCAATATAAGACTTTACTTTTTCACTTAAACGCCTATAAATATTAAGCTGTAATACGTACTTTTAAACGTTTTTTACTAAGTTTAGCTCTTAGAAGCATCAGGGTTTTCTCAGTTGTTTTAGTAACCGAAGGTATATAACTTGTGCACTGAAATCATTGTTTGCTATGTCCTTGAAGCAAAACCTTTTACTTTTTAATGATTTTTCTGTTACTTCGATACTAGAAATGATTACTTTTTCACTGTTGTTCACTTGGCTTTTCTAGTATAAATTTAAGTCTTTTACTCTAATGTTTTATAACGTATATATCATGTGCACGTACATATATTTATTTTGAATATAATGTTTTTAATGTTAGTTAATGAAATATACATACCAATATAAGACATTACTTTATCACATAAACGCATATAAATATTAAGCTTTAATACGTACTATTTAGCTTTTTTTACTAAGTTTAGCTCTTAGAAGCATCAGAATTTTCTCAGTTGTTTTAGTAACCGAAGGTATATAACTTGTGCACTGAAATCATTGTTTGCTATGTCCTTGAAGCAAAACTGTTTACTTTTTAATGATTTTTCTGTTACTTCGATACTAGAAATGATTACTTTTTCACTGTTGTTCACTTGGTTTTTCTAGTATAAATTTAAGTCTTTTACTCTAATGTTTTATAACGTATATATCATGTGCACGTACATATATTTTTTTTGAATATAATGTTTTTAATGTTAGTTAATGAAATATACATACCAATATAAGACTTTACTTCTTCACTTAAACGCCTATAAAAATTAAGCTGTAATACGTACTTTTTAACGTTTTTTACTAAGTTTAGCTCTTAGAAGCATCAGGGTTTTCTCAGTTGTTTTAGTAACCGAAGGTATATAACTTGTGCACTGAAATCATTCTTTGCTATGGTCTTGAAGCAAAACCTTTTACTTTTTGATGATTTTTCTGTTACTTCGACACTAGAAATGATTACTTTTTCACTGTTGTTCACTTGGTTTTTCTAGTATAAATTTAAGTCTTTTACTCTAATGTTTTATAATGCTAACGTATATATCATGTGCACGTACATATATTTATTTCGAATATAATGTTTTTAATGTTAGTTAATGAAATATACATACCAATATAAGACATTACTTTATCACTTAAACGCGTATAAATATTAAGCTTTAATACGTACTATTTAGCGTTTTTTACTAAGTTTAGCTCTTAGAAGCATCAGAGTTTTCTCAGTTGTTTTAGTAACCGAAGGTATATAACTTGTGCACTGAAATCATTCTTTGCTATGGTCTTGAAGCCAAACCTTTTACTTTTTGATGATTTTTCTGTTACTTCAACACTAGAAATGATTACTTTTTCACTGTTGTTCACTTGGTTTTTCTAGTATAAATTTAAGTCTTTTACTGTAATGTTTTATAATGCTAACGTATATATCATGTGCACGTACATATATTTATTTCGAATATAATGTTTTTAATGTTAGTTAATGAAATATACATACCAATATAAGACATTACTTTATCACTTAAACGCGTATAAATATTAAGCTTTAATACGTACTATTTAGCGTTTTTTACTAAGTTTAGCTCTTAGAAGCATCAGAGTTTTCTCAGTTTTTTTAGTAACCGAAGGTATATAACTTGTGCACTGAAATCATTGTTTGCTATGTCCTTGTAGCAAAACCTTTTACTTTTTAATGATTTTTCTGTTACTTCGATAGTAGAAATGATTACTTTTTCACTGTTGTTCACTTGGCTTTTCTAGTATAAATTTAAGTCTTTTACTCTAATGTTTTATAATGCTAACGTATATATCATCTGCACGTACATATATTTATTTCGAATATAATGTTTTTAATGTTAGTTAATGAAATATACATACCAATATAAGACTTTACTTCTTCACTTAAACGCCTATAAAAATAAGGCTTTAATACGTACTTTTCAACGTTTTTTACTAAGTTTAGCTCTTAGAAGCATCAGAGTTTTCTAAGTTGTTTTAGTAACCGAAGATATATAACTTGTGCACTGAAATCATTGTTTGCTATGGGCTTGAAGCAAAACTGTTTACTGTTTAATGATTTTTTTGTTACTTCGATACTAGAAATGCTTACTTTTTCACTGTTGTTCACTTGGTTTTTCTAGTATAAATTTAAGTCTTTTACTCTAAAGTTTTATAATGCTAACGTATATATCATGTGCACGTACATATATTTATTTCGAATATAATGTTTTTAATGTTAGTTAATGAAATATACATACCAATATAAGACTTTACTTCTTCACTTAAACGCCTATAAAAATTAAGCTGTAATACGTACTTTTTAACATTTTTTACTAAGTTTAGCTCTTAGAAGCATCAGGGTTTTCTCAGTTGTTTTAGTAACCGAAGGTATATAACTTGTGCACTGAAATCATTGTTTGCTATGTCCTTGTAGCAAAACCTTTTACTTTTTAATGATTTTTCTGTTACTTCGATACTAGAAATGATTACTTTTTCACTGTTGTTCACTTGGCTTTTCTAGTATAAATTTAAGTCTTTTACTCTAATGTTTTATAATGCTAACGTATATATCATCTGCACGTACATATATTTATTTCGAATATAATGTTTTTAATGTTAGTTAATGAAATATACATACCAATATAAGACTTTACTTCTTCACTTAAACGCCTATAAAAATTAAGCTGTAATACGTACTTTTTAACGTTTTTTACTAAGTTTAGCTCTTAGAAGCATCAGGGTTTTCTCAGTTGTTTTAGTAACCGAAGGTATATAACTTGTGCACTGAAATCATTGTTTGCTATGTCCTTGTAGCAAAACTGTTCATTTTTTAATGATTTTTCTGTTACTTCGATACTAGAAATGATTAATTTTTCACTGTTGTTCACTTGGCTTTTCTAGTATAAATTAAAGTGTATTACTCTAATGTTTTATAATGCTAACGTATATATCATCTGCACGTACATATATTTATTTCGAATATAATGTTTTTAATGTTAGTTAATGAAATATACATACCAATATAAGACATTACTTTATCACTAAAACGCGTATAAATATTAAGCTTTAATACGTAGTTTTTAACGTTTTTTACTAAGTTTAGCTCTTAGAAGCATCAGAGTTTTCTAAGTTGTTTTAGTAACCGAAGGTATATAACTTGTGCACTGAAATCATTCTTTGCTATGGTCTTGAAGCAAAACCTTTTACTTTTTGATGATTTTTCTGTTACTTCGACACTAGAAATGATTACTTTTTCACTGTTGTTCACTTGGCTTTTCTAGTATAAATTTAAGTCTTTTACTCTAATGTTTTATAATGCTAACGTATATATCATGTGCACGTACATATATTTATTTCGAATATAATGTTTTTAATGTTACTTAATGAAATATACATACCAATATAAGACATTACTTTATCACTTAAACGCGTATAAATATTAAGCTTTAATACGTACTATTTAGCGTTTTTTACTAAGTTTAGCTCTTAGAAGCATCAGAGTTTTCTCAGTTGTTTTAGTAACCGAAGGTATATAACTTGTGCACTGAAATCATTCTTTGCTATGGTCTTGAAGCAAAACCTTTTACTTTTTGATGATTTTTCTGTTACTTCAACACTAGAAATGATTACTTTTTCACTGTTGTTCACTTGGTTTTTCTAGTATAAATTTAAGTCTTTTACTCTAATGTTTTATAACGTATATATCATGTGCACGTACATATATTTATTTTGAATATAATGTTTTTAATGTTAGTTAATGAAATATACATACCAATATAAGACTTTACTTCTTCACTTAAACGCCTATAAAAATTAAGCTGTAATACGTACTTTTTAACGTTTTTTACTAAGTTTAGCTCTTAGAAGCATCAGGGTTTTCTCAGTTGTTTTAGTAACCGAAGGTATATAACTTGTGCACTGAAATCATTCTTTGCTATGGTCTTGAAGCAAAACCTTTTACTTTTTGATGATTTTTCTGTTACTTCGACACTAGAAATGATTACTTTTTCACTGTTGTTCACTTGGTTTTTCTAGTATAAATTTAAGTCTTTTACTCTAATGTTTTATAATGCTAACGTATATATCATGTGCACGTACATATATTTATTTCGAATATAATGTTTTTAATGTTAGTTAATGAAATATACATACCAATATAAGACATTACTTTATCACTTAAACGCGTATAAATATTAAGCTTTAATACGTTCTATTTAGCGTTTTTTACTAAGTTTAGCTCTTAGAAGCATCAGAGTTTTCTCAGTTGTTTTAGTAACCGAAGGTATATAACTTGTGCACTGAAATCATTGTTTGCTATGTCCTTGAAGCAAAACTGTTTACTTTTTGATGATTTTTCTGTTACTTCGACACTAGAAATGCTTACTTTTTCACTGTTGTTCACTTGGTTTTTCTAGTATAAATTTAAGTCTTTTACTCTAATGTTTTATAATGCTAACGTATATATCATGTGCACGTACATATATTTATTTCGAATATAATGTTTTTAATGTTAGTTAATGAAATATACATACCAATATAAGACATTACTTTATCACTTAAACGCCTGTAAATATTAAGCTGTAATACGTACTTTTTAACGTTTTTTACTAAGTTTAGCTCTTAGAA
This sequence comes from Sepioteuthis lessoniana, assembly GCA_963585895.1. Lineage (NCBI taxonomy): Eukaryota > Metazoa > Mollusca > Cephalopoda > Myopsida > Loliginidae > Sepioteuthis > Sepioteuthis lessoniana. The sequence continues at coordinate 75,981,695 of OY757907.1, forward strand.
GCATCAGAGTTTTCTAAGTTGTTTTAGTAACCGAAGCTATATAACTTGTGCACTGAAATCATTGTTTGCTATGGCCTTGAAGCAAAACTGTTCATTTTTTAATGATTTTTCTGTTACTTCGATACTAGAAATGATTAATTTTTCACTGTTGTTCACTTGGCTTTTCTAGTATAAATTAAAGTGTATTACTCTAATGTTTTATAATGCTAACGTATATATCATCTGCACGTACATATATTTATTTCGAATATAATGTTTTTAATGTTAGTTAATGAAATATACATACCAATATAAGACATTACTTTATCACTAAAACGCGTATAAATATTAAGCTTTAATACGTAGTTTTTAACGTTTTTTACTAAGTTTAGCTCTTAGAAGCATCAGAGTTTTCTAAGTTGTTTTAGTAACCGAAGGTATATAACTTGTGCACTGAAATCATTCTTTGCTATGGTCTTGAAGCAAAACCTTTTACTTTTTGATGATTTTTCTGTTACTTCAACACTAGAAATGATTACTTTTTCACTGTTGTTCACTTGGTTTTTCTAGTATAAATTTAAGTCTTTTACTCTAATGTTTTATAACGTATATATCATGTGCACGTACATATATTTATTTTGAATATAATGTTTTTAATGTTAGTTAATGAAATATACATACCAATATAAGACATTACTTTATCACATAAACGCATATAAATATTAAGCTTTAATACGTACTATTTAGCTTTTTTTACTAAGTTTAGCTCTTAGAAGCATCAGAATTTTCTCAGTTGTTTTAGTAACCGAAGGTATATAACTTGTGCACTGAAATCATTGTTTGCTATGTCCTTGAAGCAAAACTGTTTACTTTTTGATGATTTTTCTGTTACTTCGACACTAGAAATGCTTACTTTTTCACTGTTGTTCACTTGGTTTTTCTAGTATAAATTTAAGTCTTTTACTCTAATGTTTTATAATGCTAACGTATATATCATGTGCACGTACATATATTTATTTCGAATATAATGTTTTTAATGTTAGTTAATGAAATATACATACCAATATAAGACATTACTTTATCACTTAAACGCCTGTAAATATTAAGCTGTAATACGTACTTTTTAACGTTTTTTACTAAGTTTAGCTCTTAGAAGCATCAGAGTTTTCTAAGTTGTTTTAGTAACCGAAGCTATATAACTTGTGCACTGAAATCATTGTTTGCTATGGCCTTGAAGCAAAACTGTTCATTTTTTAATGATTTTTCTGTTACTTCGATACTAGAAATGATTAATTTTTCACTGTTGTTCACTTGGCTTTTCTAGTATAAATTAAAGTGTATTACTCTAATGTTTTATAATGCTAACGTATATATCATGTGCACGTACATATATTTATTTCGAATATAATGTTTTTAATGTTAGTTAATGAAATATACATACCAATATAAGACATTACTTTATCACATAAACGCATATAAATATTAAGCTTTAATACGTACTATTTAGCGTTTTTTACTAAGTTTAGCTCTTAGAAGCATCAGAATTTTCTCAGTTGTTTTAGTAACCGAAGTTATATAACTTGTGCACTGAAATCATTGTTTGCTATGTCCTTGAAGCAAAACTGTTTACTTTTTGATGATTTTTCTGTTATTTCGATACTAGAAATGATTACTTTTTCACTGTTGTTCACTTGGCTTTTCTAGTATAAATTTAAGTCTATTACTCTAATGTTTTATAATGCTAACGTATATATCATGTGCATGTACATATATTTATTTCGAATATAATGTTTTTAATGTTAGTTAATGAAATATACATACCAATATAAGACTTTACTTTTTCACTTAAACGCCTATAAAAATTAAGCTGTAATACGTACTTTTTAACGTTTTTTACTAAGTTTAGCTCTTAGAAGCATCAGGGTTTTCTCAGTTGTTTTAGTAACCGAAGGTATATAACTTGTGCACTGAAATCATTGGTTGCTATGTCCTTGTAGCAAAACCTTTTACTTTTTAATGATTTTTCTGTTACTTCGATACTAGAAATGATTACTTTTTCACTGTTGTTCACTTGGCTTTTCTAGTATAAATTTAAGTCTTTTACTCTAATGTTTTATAATGCTAACGTATATATCATCTGCACGTACATATATTTATTTCGAATATAATGTTTTTAATGTTAGTTAATGAAATATACATACCAATATAAGACTTTACTTCTTCACTTAAACGCCTATAAAAATTAAGCTGTAATACGTACTTTTTAACGTTTTTTACTAAGTTTAGCTCTTAGAAGCATCAGAGTTTTCTAAGTTGTTTTAGTAACCGAAGCTATATAACTTGTGCACTGAAATCATTGTTTGCTATGGCCTTGAAGCAAAACTGTTCATTTTTTAATGATTTTTCTGTTACTTCGATACTAGAAATGATTACTTTTTCACTGTTGTTCACTTGGCTTTTCTAGTATAAATTAAAGTGTATTACTCTAATGTTTTATAATGCTAACGTATATATCATCTGCACGTACATATATTTATTTCGAATATAATGTTTGTAATGTTAGTTAATGAAATATACATACCAATATAAGACATTACTTTATCACTAAAACGCGTATAAATATTAAGCTTTAATACGTAGTTTTTAACGTTTTTTACTAAGTTTAGCTCTTAGAAGCATCAGAGTTTTCTAAGTTGTTTTAGTAACCGAAGGTATATAACTTGTGCACTGAAATCATTCTTTGCTATGGTCTTGAAACAAAACCTTTTACTTTTTGATGATTTTTCTGTTACTTCGACACTAGAAATGATTACTTTTTCACTGTTGTTCACTTGGTTTTTCTAGTATAAATTTAAGTCTTTTACTCTAATGTTTTATAATGCTAACGTATATATCATGTGCACGTACATATATTTATTTCGAATATAATGTTTTTAATGTTAGTTAATGAAATATACATACCAATATAAGACATTACTTTATCACTTAAACGCGTATAAATATTAAGATTTAATACGTACTATTTAGCGTTTTTTACTAAGTTTAGCTCTTAGAAGCATCAGAATTTTCTCAGTTGTTTTAGTAACCGAAGTTATATAACTTGTGCACTGAAATCATTGTTTGCTATGTCCTTGAAGCAAAACTGTTTACTTTTTAATGATTTTTCTGTTACTTCGATACTAGAAATGATTACTTTTTCACTGTTGTTCACTTGGCTTTTCTAGTATAAATTTAAGTCTATTACTCTAATGTTTTATAATGCTAACGTATATATCATGTGCATGTACATATATTTATTTCGAATATAATGTTTTTAATGTTAGTTAATGAAATATACATACCAATATAAGACTTTACTTTTTCACTTAAACGCCTATAAAAATTAAGCTGTAATACGTACTTTTAAACGTTTTTTACTAAGTTTAGCACTTAGAAGCATCAGGGTTTTCTCAGTTGTTTTAGTAACCGAAGGTATATAACTTGTGCACTGAAATCATTGTTTGCTATGTCCTTGAAGCAAAACCTTTTACTTTTTAATGATTTTTCTGTTACTTCGATACTAGAAATGATTACTTTTTCACTGTTGTTCACTTGGCTTTTCTAGTATAAATTTAAGTCTTTTACTCTAATGTTTTATAATGCTAACGTATATATCATCTGCACGTACATATATTTATTTCGAATATAATGTTTTTAATGTTAGTTAATGAAATATACATACCAATATAAGACTTTACTTCTTCACTTAAACGCCTATAAAAATAAGGCTTTAATACGTACTTTTCAACGTTTTTTACTAAGTTTAGCTCTTAGAAGAATCAGAGTTTTCTCAGTTGTTTTAGTAACCGAAGATATATAACTTGTGCACTGAAATCATTGTTTGCTATGGACTTGAAGCAAAACTGTTTACTTTTTAATGATTTTTTTGTTACTTCGATACTAGAAATGCTTACTTTTTCACTATTGTTCACTTGGTTTTTCTAGTATAAATTTAAGTCTTTTACTCTAATGTTTTATAATGCTAACGTATATATCATGTGCACGTACATATATTTATTTCGAATATAATGTTTTTAATGTTAGTTAATTAAATATACATACCAATATAAGACATTACTTTATCACTTAAACGCCTGTAAATATTAAGCTGTAATACGTACTTTTTAACGTTTTTTACTAAGTTTAGCTCTTAGAATCATCAGAGTTTTCTAAGTTGTTTTAGTAACCGAAGCTATATAACTTGTGCACTGAAATCATTGTTTGCTATGGCCTTGAAGCAAAACTTTTCATTTTTTAATGATTTTTCTGTTACTTCGATACTAGAAATGATTAATTTTTCACTGTTGTTCACTTGGCTTTTCTAGTATAAATTAAAGTGTATTACTCTAATGTTTTATAATGCTAACGTATATATCATCTGCACGTACATATATTTATTTCGAATATAATGTTTTTAATGTTAGTTAATGAAATATACATACCAATATAAGACATTACTTTATCACTAAAACGCGTATAAATATTAAGCTTTAATACGTAGTTTTTAACGTTTTTTACTAAGTTTAGCTCTTAGAAGCATCAGAGTTTTCTAAGTTGTTTTAGTAACCGAAGGTATATAACTTGTGCACTGAAATCATTCTTTGCTATGGTCTTGAAGCAAAACCTTTTACTTTTTGATGATTTTTCTGTTACTTCAACACTAGAAATGATTACTTTTTCACTGTTGTTCACTTGGTTTTTCTAGTATAAATTTAAGTCTTTTACTCTAATGTTTTATAATGCTAACGTATATATCATGTGCACGTACATATATTTATTTCGAATATAATGTTTTTAATGTTAGTTAATGAAATATACATACCAATATAAGACATTACTTTATCACTTAAACGCGTATAAATATTAAGCTTTAATACGTACTATTTAGCGTTTTTTACTAAGTTTAGCTCTTAGAAGCATCAGAGTTTTCTCAGTTGTTTTAGTAACCGAAGGTATATAACTTGTGCACTGAAATCATTCTTTGCTATGGTCTTGAAGCAAAACCTTTTACTTTTTGATGATTTTTCTGTTACTTCAACACTAGAAATGATTACTTTTTCACTGTTGTTCACTTGGTTTTTCTAGTATAAATTTAAGTCTTTTACTCTAATGTTTTATAATGCTAACGTATATATCATGTGCACGTACATATATTTATTTCGAATATAATGTTTTTAATGTTAGTTAATGAAATATACATACCAATATAAGACATTACTTTATCACATAAACGCATATAAATATTAAGCTTTAATACGTACTATTTAGCGTTTTTTACTAAGTTTAGCTCTTAGAAGCATCAGAATTTTCTCAGTTGTTTTAGTAACCGAAGTTATATAACTTGTGCACTGAAATCATTGTTTGCTATGTCCTTGAAGCAAAACTGTTTACTTTTTAATGATTTTTCTGTTACTTCGATACTAGAAATGATTACTTTTTCACTGTTGTTCACTTGGCTTTTCTAGTATAAATTTAAGTCTATTACTCTAATGTTTTATAATCCTAACGTATATATCATGTGCATGTACATATATTTATTTCGAATATAATGTTTTTAATGTTAGTTAATGAAATATACATACCAATATAAGACTTTACTTTTTCACTTAAACGCCTATAAAAATTAAGCTGTAATACGTACTTTTTTACGTTTTTTACTAAGTTTAGCTCTTAGAAGCATCAGGGTTTTCTCAGTTGTTTTAGTAACCGAAGGTATATAACTTGTGCACTGAAATCATTGTTTGCTATGTCCTTGAAGCAAAACCTTTTACTTTTTGATGATTTTTCTGTTATTTCGATACTAGAAATGATTACTTTTTCACTGTTGTTCACTTGGCTTTTCTAGTATAAATTTAAGTCTTTTACTCTAATGTTTTATAATGCTAACGTATATATCATGTGCACGTACATATATTTATTTCGAATATAATGTTTTTAATGTTAGTTAATGAAATATACATACCAATATAAGACATTACTTTATCACATAAACGCATATAAATATTAAGCTTTAATACGTACTATTTAGCGTTTTTTACTAAGTTTAGCTCTTAGAAGCATCAGAATTTTCTCAGTTGTTTTAGTAACCGAAGTTATATAACTTGTGCACTGAAATCATTGTTTGCTATGTCCTTGAAGCAAAACTGTTTACTTTTTAATGATTTTTCTGTTACTTCGATACTAGAAATGATTACTTTTTCACTGTTGTTCACTTGGCTTTTCTAGTATAAATTTAAGTCTATTACTCTAATGTTTTATAATCCTAACGTATATATCATGTGCATGTACATATATTTATTTCGAATATAATGTTTTTAATGTTAGTTAATGAAATATACATACCAATATAAGACTTTACTTTTTCACTTAAACGCCTATAAAAATTAAGCTGTAATACGTACTTTTTTACGTTTTTTACTAAGTTTAGCTCTTAGAAGCATCAGGGTTTTCTCAGTTGTTTTAGTAACCGAAGGTATATAACTTGTGCACTGAAATCATTGTTTGCTATGTCCTTGAAGCAAAACCTTTTACTTTTTGATGATTTTTCTGTTATTTCGATACTAGAAATGATTACTTTTTCACTGTTGTTCACTTGGCTTTTCTAGTATAAATTTAAGTCTTTTACTCTAATGTTTTATAATGCTAACGTATATATCATGTGCACGTACATATATTTATTTCGAATATAATGTTTTTAATGTTAGTTAATGAAATATACATACCAATATAAGACTTTACTTCTTCACTTAAACGCCTATAAAAATAAGGCTTTAATACGTACTTTTCAACGTTTTTTACTAAGTTTAGCTCTTAGAAGAATCAGAGTTTTCTCAGTTGTTTTAGTAACCGAAGATATATAACTTGTGCACTGAAATCATTGTTTGCTATGGACTTGAAGCAAAACTGTTTACTTTTTAATGATTTTTTTGTTACTTCGATACTAGAAATGCTTACTTTTTCACTGTTGTTCACTTGGTTTTTCTAGTATAAATTTAAGTCTTTTACTCTAAAGTTTTATAATGCTAACGTATATATCATGTGCACGTACATATATTTATTTCGAATATAATGTTTTTAATGTTAGTTAATGAAATATACATACCAATATAAGACATTACTTTATCACTTAAACGCCTGTAAATATTAAGCTGTAATACGTACTTTTTAACGTTTTTTACTAAGTTTAGCTCTTAGAAGCATCAGAGTTTTCTAAGTTGTTTTAGTAACCGAAGCTATATAACTTGTGCACTGAAATCATTGTTTGCTATGGCCTTGAAGCAAAACTGTTCATTTTTTAATGATTTTTCTGTTACTTCGATACTAGAAATGATTAATTTTTCACTGTTGTTCACTTGGCTTTTCTAGTATAAATTAAAGTGTATTACTCTAATGTTTTATAATGCTAACGTATATATCATCTGCACGTACATATATTTATTTCGAATATAATGTTTTTAATGTTAGTTAATGAAATATACATACCAATATAAGACATTACTTTATCACTAAAACGCGTATAAATATTAAGCTTTAATACGTAGTTTTTAACGTTTTTTACTAAGTTTAGCTCTTAGAAGCATCAGAGTTTTCTCAGTTGTTTTAGTAACCGAAGGTATATAACTTGTGCACTGAAATCATTCTTTGCTATGGTCTTGAAGCAAAACCTTTTACTTTTTGATGATTTTTCTGTTACTTCGACACTAGAAATGCTTACTTTTTCACTGTTGTTCACTTGGTTTTTCTAGTATAAATTTAAGTCTTTTACTCTAATGTTTTATAATGCTAACGTATATATCATGTGCACGTACATATATTTATTTCGAATATAATGTTTTTAATGTTAGTTAATGAAATATACATACCAATATAAGACTTTACTTTTTCACTTAAACGCCTATAAAAATTAAGCTGTAATACGTACTTTTTAACGTTTTTTACTAAGTTTAGCACTTAGAAGCATCAGGGTTTTCTCAGTTGTTTTAGTAACCGAAGGTATATAACTTGTGCACTGAAATCATTGTTTGCTATGTCCTTGAAGCAAAACCTTTTACTTTTTAATGATTTTTCTGTTACTTCGATACTAGAAATGATTACTTTTTCACTGTTGTTCACTTGGCTTTTCTAGTATAAATCTAAGTCTTTTACTCTAATGTTTTATAATGCTAACGTATATATCATCTGCACGTACATATATTTATTTCGAATATAATTTTTTTAATGTTAGTTAATGAAATATACATACCAATATAAGACTTTACTTCTTCACTTAAACGCCTATAAATATAAGGCTTTAATACGTACTTTTCAACGTTTTTTACTAAGTTTAGCTCTTAGAAGAATCAGAGTTTTCTCAGTTGTTTTAGTAACCGAAGATATATATAACTTGTGCACTGAAATCATTGTTTGCTATGGCCTTGAAGCAAAACTGTTCATTTTTTAATGATTTTTCTGTTACTTCGATACTAGAAATGATTAATTTTTCACTGTTGTTCACTTGGCTTTTCTAGTATAAATTAAAGTGTATTACTCTAATGTTTTATAATGCTAACGTATATATCATCTGCACGTACATATATTTATTTCGAATATAATGTTTTTAATGTTAGTTAATGAAATATACATACCAATATAAGACATTACTTTATCACTAAAACGCGTATAAATATTAAGCTTTAATACGTAGTTTTTAACGTTTTTTTACTAAGTTTAGCTCTTAGAAGCATCAGAGTTTTCTAAGTTGTTTTAGTAACCGAAGGTATATAACTTGTGCACTGAAATCATTCTTTGCTATGGTCTTGAAGCAAAACCTTTTACTTTTTGATGATTTTTCTGTTACTTCGACACTAGAAATGATTACTTTTTCACTGTTGTTCACTTGGTTTTTCTAGTATAAATTTAAGTCTTTTACTCCAACATTTTATAATGCTAACGTATATATCATGTGCACGTACATATATTTATTTCGAATACAATGTTTTTAATGTTAGTTAATGAAATATACATACCAATATAAGACATTACTTTATCACATAAACGCATATAAATATTAAGCTTTAATACGTACTATTTAGCGTTTTTTACTAAGTTTGGCTCTTAGAAGCATCAGAATTTTCTCAGTTGTTTTAGTAACCGAAGTTATATAACTTGTGCACTGAAATCATTGTTTGCTATGTCCTTGAAGCAAAACTGTTTACTTTTTAATGATTTTTCTGTTACTTCCATACTAGAAATGCTTACTTTTTCACTGTTGTTCACTTGGTTTTTCTAGTATAAATTTAAGTCTTTTACTCTAAAGTTTTATAATGCTAACGTATATATCATGTGCACGTACATATATTTATTTCGAATATAATGTTTTTAATGTTAGTTAATGAAATATACATACCAATATAAGACATTACTTTATCACTTAAACGCCTGTAAATATTAAGCTGTAATACGTACTTTTTAACGTTTTTTACTAAGTTTAGCTCTTAGAAGCATCAGAGTTTTCTAAGTTGTTTTAGTAACCGAAGCTATATAACTTGTGCACTGAAATCATTGTTTGCTATGGCCTTGAAGCAAAACTGTTCATTTTTTAATGATTTTTCTGTTACTTCGATACTAGAAATGATTAATTTTTCACTGTTGTTCACTTGGCTTTTCTAGTATAAATTAAAGTGTATTACTCTAATGTTTTATAATGCTAACGTATATATCATGTGCACGTACATATATTTATTTCGAATATAATGTTTTTAATGTTAGTTAATGAAATATACATACCAATATAAGACTTTACTTTTTCACTTAAACGCCTATAAAAATTAAGCTGTAATACGTACTTTTTTACGTTTTTTACTAAGTTTAGCTCTTAGAAGCATCAGGGTTTTCTCAGTTGTTTTAGTAACCGAAGGTATATAACTTGTGCACTGAAATCATTGTTTGCTATGTCCTTGAAGAAAAACCTTTTACTTTTTAATGATTTTTCTGTTATTTCGATACTAGAAATGATTACTTTTTCACTGTTGTTCACTTGGCTTTTCTAGTATAAATTTAAGTCTTTTACTCTAATGTTTTATAATGCTAACGTATATATCATGTGCACGTACATATATTTATTTCGAATATAATGTTTTTAATGTTAGTTAATGAAATATACATACCAATATAAGACTTTACTTCTTCACTTAAACGCCTATAAAAATAAGGCTTTAATACGTACTTTTCAACGTTTTTTACTAAGTTTAGCTCTTAGAAGAATCAGAGTTTTCTCAGTTGTTTTAGTAACCGAAGATATATAACTTGTGCACTGAAATCATTGTTTGCTATTGACTTGAAGCAAAACTGTTTACTTTTTAATGATTTTTTTGTTACTTCGATACTAGAAATGCTTACTTTTTCACTGTTGTTCACTTGGTTTTTCTAGTATAAATTTAAGTCTTTTACTCTAAAGTTTTATAATGCTAACGTATATATCATGTGCACGTACATATATTTATTTCGAATATAATGTTTTTAATGTTAGTTAATGAAATATACATACCAATATAAGACATTACTTTATCACTTAAACGCCTGTAAATATTAAGCTGTAATACGTACTTTTTAACGTTTTTTACTAAGTTTAGCTCTTAGAAGCATCAGAGTTTTCTAAGTTTTTTAGTAACCGAAGCTATATAACTTGTGCACTGAAATCATTGTTTGCTATGGCCTTGAAGCAAAACTGTTCATTTTTTAATGATTTTTCTGTTACTTCGATACTAGAAATGATTAATTTTTCACTGTTGTTCACTTGGCTTTTCTAGTATAAATTAAAGTGTATTACTCTAATGTTTTATAATGCTAACGTATAAATCATCTGCACGTACATATATTTATTTCGAATATAATGTTTTTAATGTTAGTTAATGAAATATACATACCAATATAAGACATTACTTTATCACTAAAACGCGTATAAATATTAAGCTTTAATACGTAGTTTTTAACGTTTTTTACTAAGTTTAGCTCTTAGAAGCATCAGAGTTTTCTCAGTTGTTTTAGTAACCGAAGTTATATAACTTGTGCACTGAAATCATTGTTTGCTATGGTCTTGAAGCAAAACCTTTTACTTTTTGATGATTTTTCTGTTACTTCGACACTAGAAATGATTACTTTTTCACTGTTGTTCACTTGGTTTTTCTAGTATAAATTTAAGTCTTTTACTCTAATGTTTTATAATGCTAACGTATATATCATGTGCACGTACATATATTTATTTCGAATATAATGTTTTTAATGTTAGTTAATGAAATATACATACCAATATAAGACATTACTTTATCACTTAAACGCCTGTAAATATTAAGCTGTAATACGTACTATTTAGCGTTTTTTACCAAGTTTAGCTCTTAGAAGCATCAGAATTTTCTCAGTTGTTTTAGTAACCGAAGTTATATAACTTGTGCACTGAAATCATTGTTTGCTATGTCCTTGAAGCAAAACTGTTTACTTTTTAATGATTTTTCTGTTACTTCGATACTAGAAATGATTACTTTTTCACTGTTGTTCACTTGGCTTTTCTAGTATAAATTTAAGTCTATTACTCTAATGTTTTATAATCCTAACGTATATATCATGTGCATGTACATATATTTATTTCGAATATAATGTTTTTAATGTTAGTTAATGAAATATACATACCAATATAAGACATTACTTTATCACTAAAACGCGTATAAATATTAAGCTTTAATACGTAGTTTTTAACGTTTTTTACTAAGTTTAGCTCTTAGAAGCATCAGAGTTTTCTCAGTTGTTTTAGTAACCGAAGGTATATAACTTGTGCACTGAAATCATTCTTTGCTATGGTCTTGAAGCAAAACCTTTTACTTTTTGACGATTTTTCTGTTACTTCAACACTAGAAATGATTACTTTTTCACTGTTGTTCACTTGGTTTTTCTAGTATAAATTTAAGTCTTTTACTCTAAAGTTTTATAATGCTAACGTATATATCATGTGCACGTACATATATTTATTTCGAATATAAGGTTTTTAATGTTAGTTAATGAAATATACATACCAATATAAGACATTACTTTATCACATAAACGCATATAAATATTAAGCTTTAATACGTACTATTTAGCGTTTTTTACTAAGTTTGGCTCTTAGAAGCATCAGAATTTTCTCAGTTGTTTTAGTAACCGAAGTTATATAACTTGTGCACTGAAATCATTGTTTGCTATGTCCTTGAAGCAAAACTGTTTACTTTTTAATGATTTTTCTGTTACTTCGATACTAGAAATGATTACTTTTTCACTGTTGTTCACTTGGCTTTTCTAGTATAAATTTAAGTCTATTACTCTAATGTTTTATAATGCTAACGTATATATCATCTGCACGTACATATATTTATTTCGAATATAATGTTTTTAATGTTAGTTAATGAAATATACATACCAATATAAGACATTACTTTATCACTAAAACGCGTATAAATATTAAGCTTTAATACGTAGTTTTTAACGTTTTTTACTAAGTTTAGCTCTTAGAAGCATCAGAGTTTTCTCAGTTGTTTTAGTAACCGAAGGTATATAACTTGTGCACTGAAATCATTCTTTGCTATGGTCTTGAACAAAACCTTTTACTTTTTGATGATTTTTCTGTTACTTCGACACTAGAAATGATTACTTTTTCACTGTTGTTCACTTGGTTTTTCTAGTATAAATTTAAGTCTTTTACTCTAATGTTTTATAATGCTAACGTATATATCATGTGCACGTACATATATTTATTTCGAATATAATGTTTTTAATGTTAGTTAATGAAATATACATACCAATATAAGACATTACTTTATCACTTAAACGCGTATAAATATTAAGCTTTAATACGTACTATTTAGCGTTTTTTACCAAGTTTAGCTCTTAGAAGCATCAGAATTTTCTCAGTTGTTTTAGTAACCGAAGTTATATAACTTGTGCACTGAAATCATTGTTTGCTATGTCCTTGAAGCAAAACTGTTTACTTTTTAATGATTTTTCTGTTACTTCGATACTAGAAATGATTACTTTTTCACTGTTGTTCACTTGGCTTTTCTAGTATAAATTTAAGTCTATTACTCTAATGTTTTATAATCCTAACGTATATATCATGTGCATGTACATATATTTATTTCGAATATAATGTTTTTAATGTTAGTTAATGAAATATACATACCAATATAAGACTTTACTTTTTCACTTAAACGCCTATAAAAATTAAGCTGTAATACGTACTTTTTAACGTTTTTTACTAAGTTTAGCTCTTAGAAGCATCAGGGTTTTCTCAGTTGTTTTATTAACCGAAGGTATATAACTTGTGCACTGAAATCATTCTTTGCTATGTCCTTGAAGCAAAACCTTTTACTTTTTAATGATTTTTCTGTTATTTCGATACTAGAAATGATTACTTTTTCACTGTTGTTCACTTGGCTTTTCTAGTATAAATTTAAGTCTTTTACTCTAATGTTTTATAATGCTAACGTATATATCATCTGCACGTACATATATTTATTTCGAATATAATGTTTTTAATGTTAGTTAATGAAATATACATACCAATATAAGACTTTACTTCTTCACTTAAACGCCTATAAAAATAAGGCTTTAATACGTACTTTTCAACGTTTTTTACTAAGTTTAGCTCTTAGAAGAATCAGAGTTTTCTCAGTTGTTTTAGTAACCGAAGATATATAACTTGTGCACTGAAATCATTGTTTGCTATGGACTTGAAGCAAAACTGTTTACTTTTTAATGATTTTTTTGTTACTTCGATACTAGAAATGCTTACTTTTTCACTGTTGTTCACTTGGTTTTTCTAGTATAAATTTAAGTCTTTTACTCTAAAGTTTTATAATGCTAACGTATATATCATGTGCACGTACATATATTTATTTCGAATATAATGTTTTTAATGTTAGTTAATGAAATATACATACCAATATAAGACATTACTTTATCACTTTAACGCCTGTAAATATTAAGCTGTAATACGTACTTTTTAACGTTTTTTACTAAGTTTAGCTCTTAGAAGCATCAGAGTTTTCTAAGTTGTTTTAGTAACCGAAGCTATATAACTTGTGCACTGAAATCATTGTTTGCTATGGCCTTGAAGCAAAACTGTTTATTTTTTAATGATTTTTCTGTTACTTCGATACTAGAAATGATTAATTTTTCACTGTTGTTCACTTGGCTTTTCTAGTATAAATTAAAGTGTATTACTCTAATGTTTTATAATGCTAACGTATATATCATCTGCACGTACATATATTTATTTCGAATATAATGTTTTTAATATTAGTTAATGAAATATACATACCAATATAAGACATTACTTTATCACTAAAACGCGTATAAATATTAAGCTTTAATACGTAGTTTTTAACGTTTTTTACTAAGTTTAGCTCTTAGAAGCATCAGAGTTTTCTAAGTTGTTTTAGTAACCGAAGCTATATAACTTGTGCACTGAAATCATTGTTTGCTATGGCCTTGAAGCAAAACTGTTCATTTTTTAATGATTTTTCTGTTACTTCGATACTAGAAATGATTAATTTTTCACTGTTGTTCACTTGGTTTTTCTAGTATAAATTTAAGTCTTTTACTCTAATGTTTTATAATGCTAACGTATATATCATGTGCACGTACATATATTTATTTCGAATATAATGTTTTTAATGTTAGTTAATGAAATATACATACCAATATAAGACATTACTTTATCACTTAAACGCGTATAAATATTAAGCTTTAATACGTACTATTTAGCGTTTTTTACTAAGTTTAGCTCTTAGAAGCATCAGAGTTTTCTCAGTTGTTTTAGTAACCGAAGGTATATAACTTGTGCACTGAAATCATTCTTTGCTATGGTCTTGAAGCAAAACCTTTTACTTTTTGATGATTTTTCTGTTATTTCGATACTAGAAATGATTACTTTTTCACTGTTGTTCACTTGGCTTTTCTAGTATAAATTTAAGTCTTTTACTCTAATGTTTTATAATGCTAACGTATATATCATCTGCACGTACATATATTTATTCGAATATAATGTTTTTAATGTTAGTTAATGAAATATACATACCAATATAAGACTTTACTTTTTCACTTAAACGCCTATAAAAATTAAGCTGTAATACGTACTTTTTAACGTTTTTTACTAAGTTTAGCACTTAGAAGCATCAGGGTTTTCTCAGTTGTTTTAGTAACCGAAGGTATATAACTTGTGCACTGAAATCATTGTTTGCTATGTCCTTGAAGCAAAACCTTTTACTTTTTAATGATTTTTCTGTTACTTCGATACTAGAAATGATTACTTTTTCACTGTTGTTCACTTGGCTTTTCTAGTATAAATCTAAGTCTTTTACTCTAATGTTTTATAATGCTAACGTATATATCATGTGCACGTACATATATTTATTTCGAATATAATGTTTTTAATGTTAGTTAATGAAATATACATACCAATATAAGACATTACTTTATCACTTAAACGCCTGTAAATATTAAGCTGTAATACGTACTTTTTAACGTTTTTTACTAAGTTTAGCTCTTAGAAGCATCAGAGTTTTCTAAGTTGTTTTAGTAACCGAAGCTATATAACTTGTGCACTGAAATCATTGTTTGCTATGGCCTTGAAGCAAAACTGTTCATTTTTTAATGATTTTTCTGTTACTTCGATACTAGAAATGATTAATTTTTCACTGTTGTTCACTTGGCTTTTCTAGTATAAATTAAAGTGTATTACTCTAATGTTTTATAATGCTAACGTATATATCATCTGCACGTACATATATTTATTTCGAATATAATGTTTTTAATGTTAGTTAATGAAATATACATACCAATATAAGACATTACTTTATCACTTAAACGCGTATAAATATTAAGCTTTAATACGTACTATTTAGCGTTTTTTACTAAGTTTAGCTCTTAGAAGCATCAGAGTTTTCTCAGTTGTTTTAGTAACCGAAGGTATATAACTTGTGCACTGAAATCATTCTTTGCTATGGTCTTGAAGCAAAACCTTTTACTTTTTGATGATTTTTCTGTTACTTCGACACTAGAAATGATTACTTTTTCACTGTTGTTCACTTGGTTTTTCTAGTATAAATTTAAGTCTTTTACTCTAATGTTTTATAATGCTAACGTATATATCATGTGCACGTACATATATTTATTTCGAATATAATGTTTTTAATGTTAGTTAATGAAATATACATACCAATATAAGACATTACTTTATCACTTAATCGCGTATAAATATTAAGCTTTAATACGTACTATTTAGCGTTTTTTACCAAGTTTAGCTCTTAGAAGCATCAGGGTTTTCTCAGTTGTTTTAGTAACCGAAGGTATATAACTTGTGCACTGAAATCTTTGTTTGCTATGTCCTTGAAGCAAAACCTTTTACTTTTTAATGATTTTTCTGTTACTTCGATACTAGAAATGATTACTTTTTCACTGTTGTTCACTTGGCTTTTCTAGTATAAATTTAAGTCTTTTACTCTAATGTTTTATAATGCTAACGTATATATCATCTGCACGTACATATATTTATTTCGAATATAATGTTTTTAATGTTAGTTAATGAAATATACATACCAATATAAGACATTACTTTATCACATAAACGCATATAAATATTAAGCTGTAATACGTACTTTTCAACGTTTTTTACTAAGTTTAGCTCTTAGAAGCATCAGAATTTTCTCAGTTGTTTTAGTAACCGAAGTTATATAACTTGTGCACTGAAATCATTGTTTGCTATGTCCTTGAAGCAAAACTGTTTACTTTTTAATGATTTTTCTGTTACTTCGATACTAGAAATGATTACTTTTTCACTGTTGTTCACTTGGCTTTTCTAGTATAAATTTAAGTCTATTACTCTAATGTTTTATAATGCTAACGTATATATCATGTGCATGTACATATATTTATTTCGAATATAATGTTTTTAATGTTAGTTAATGAAATATACATACCAATATAAGACTTTACTTTTTCACTTAAACGCCTATAAAAATTAAGCTGTAATACGTACTTTTTAACGTTTTTTACTAAGTTTAGCTCTTAGAAGCATCAGGGTTTTCTCAGTTGTTTTAGTAACCGAAGGTATATAACTTATGCACTGAAATCATTGTTTGCTATGTCCTTGAAGCAAAACCTTTTACTTTTTAATGATTTTTCTGTTACTTCGATACTAGAAATGATTACTTTTTCACTGTTGTTCACTTGGCTTTTCTAGTATAAATTAAAGTGTATTACTCTAATGTTTTATAATGTTAACGTATATATCATCTGCACGTACATATATTTATTTCGAATATAATGTTTTTAATGTTAGTTAATGAAATATACATACCAATATAAGACATTACTTTATCACTAAAACGCGTATAAATATTAAGCTTTAATACGTACTTTTTAACGTTTTTTACTAAGTTTAGCTCTTAGAAGCATCAGAGTTTTCTAAGTTGTTTTAGTAACCGAAGGTATATAACTTGTGCACTGAAATCATTCTTTGCTATGGTCTTGAAGCAAAACCTTTTACTTTTTGATGATTTTTCTGTTACTTCGACACTAGAAATGATTACTTTTTCACTGTTGTTCACTTGGTTTTTCTAGTATAAATTTAAGTCTTTTACTCTAATGTTTTATAATGCGAACGTATATATCATGTGCACGTACATATATTTATTTCGAATATAATGTTTTTAATGTTAGTTAATGAAATATACATACCAATATAAGACATTACTTTATCACTTAAACGGGTATAAATATTAAGCTTTAATACGTACTATTTAGCGTTTTTTACTAAGTTTAGCTCTTAGAAGCATCAGGGTTTTCTCAGTTGTTTTAGTAACCGAAGGTATATAACTTGTGCACTGAAATCATTTTTTGCTATGTCCTTGGAGCAAAACCTTTTACTTTTTAATGATTTTTCTGTTACTTCGATACTAGAAATGATTACTTTTTCACTGTTGTTCACTTGGCTTTTCTAGTATAAATTTAAGTCTTTTACTCTAATGTTTTATAATGCTAACGTATATATCATCTGCACGTACATATATTTATTTCGAATATAATGTTTTTAATGTTAGTTAATGAAATATACATACCAATATAAGACTTTACTTCTTCACTTAAAGGCCTCTAATAATAAGGCTTTAATACGTACTTTTCAACGTTTTTTACTAAGTTTAGCTCTTAGAAGCATCAGGGTTTTCTCAGTTGTTTTAGTAACCGAAGGTATATAACTTGTGCACTGAAATCATTGTTTGCTATGTCCTTGAAGCAAAACCTTTTACTTTTTAATGATTTTTCTGTTACTTCGATACTAGAAATGATTACTTTTTCACTGTTGTTCACTTGGCTTTTCTAGTATAAATTTAAGTCTTTTACTCTAATGTTTTATAATGCTAACGTATATATCATCTGCACGTACATATATTTATTTCGAATATAATGTTTTTAATGTTAGTTAATGAAATATACATACCAATATAAGACTTTACTTCTTCACTTAAACGCCTATAAAAATAAGGCTTTAATACGTACTTTTCAAAGTTTTTTACTAAGTTTAGCTCTTAGAAGAATCAGAGTTTTCTCAGTTGTTTTAGTAACCGAAGATATATAACTTGTGCACTGAAATCATTGTTTGCTATGGACTTGAAGCAAAACTGTTTACTTTTTAATGATTTTTTTGTTACTTCGATACTAGAAATGCTTACTTTTTCACTGTTGTTCACTTGGTTTTTCTAGTATAAATTTAAGTCTTTTACTCTAAAGTTTTATAATGCTAACGTATATATCATGTGCACGTACATATATTTATTTCGAATATAATGTTTTTAATGTTAGTTAATGAAATATACATACCAATATAAGACATTACTTTATCACTTAAACGCCTGTAAATATTAAGCTGTAATACGTACTTTTTAAAGTTTTTTACTAAGTTTAGCTCTTAGAAGCATCAGAGTTTTCTAAGTTGTTTTAGTAACCGAAGCTATATAACTTGTGCACTGAAATCATTGTTTGCTATGGCCTTGAAGCAAAACTGTTCATTTTTTAATGATTTTTCTGTTACTTCGATACTAGAAATGATTAATTTTTCACTGTTGTTCACTTGGCTTTTCTAGTATAAATTAAAGTGTATTACTCTAATGTTTTATAATGCTAACGTATATATCATCTGCACGTACATATATTTATTTCGAATATAATGTTTTTAATGTTAGTTAATGAAATATACATACCAATATAAGACATTACTTTATCACTAAAACGCGTATAAATATTAAGCTTTAATACGTACTTTTTAACGTTTTTTACTAAGTTTAGCTCTTAGAAGCATCAGAGTTTTCTAAGTTGTTTTAGTAACCGAAGGTATATAACTTGTGCACTGAAATCATTTTTTGCTATGGTCTTGAAGCAAAACCTTTTACTTTTTGATGATTTTTCTGTTACTTCGACACTAGAAATGATTACTTTTTCACTGTTGTTCACTTGGTTTTTCTAGTATAAATTTAAGTCTTTTACTCTAATGTTTTATAATGCTAACGTATATATCATGTGCACGTACATATATTTATTTCGAATATAATGTTTTTAATGTTAGTTAATGAAATATACATACCAATATAAGACATTACTTTGTCACTTAAACGCGTATAAATATTAAGCTTTAATACGTACTATTTAGCGTTTTTTACTAAGTTTAGCTCTTAGAAGCATCAGAGTTTTCTCAGTTGTTTTAGTAACCGAAGGTATATAACTTGTGCACTGAAATCATTCTTTGCTGTGGTCTTGAAGCAAAACCTTTCACTTTTTGATGATTTTTCTGTTACTTCAACACTAGAAATGATTACTTTTTCACTGTTGTTCACTTGGTTTTTCTAGTATAAATTTAAGTCTTTTACTCTAATGTTTTATAATGCTAACGTATATATCATGTGCACGTACATATATTTATTTCGAATATAATTTTTTTAATGTTAGTTAATGAAATATACATACCAATATAAGACTTTACTTTTTCACTTAAACGCCTATAAAAATTAAGCTGTAATACGTACTTTTTAACGTTTTTTACTAAGTTTAGCTCTTAGAAGCATCAGGGTTTTCTCAGTTGTTTTAGTAACTTAAGGTATATTACTTGTGCACTGAAATCATTGTTTGCTATGTCCTTGAAGCAAAACCTTTTACTTTTTAATGATTTTTCTGTTACTTCGATACTAGAAATGATTACTTTTTCACTGTTGTTCACTTGGCTTTTCTAGTATAAATTTAAGTCTATTACTCTAATGTTATAATATTAACGTATATATCATGTGCATGTACATATATTTATTTCGAATATAATGTTTTTAATGTTAGTTAATGAAATATACATACCAATATAAGACTTTACTTTTTCACTTCAACGCCTATAAAAATTAAGCTGTAATACGTACTTTTTAACGTTTTTTACTAAGTTTAGCTCTTAGAAGCATCAGGGTTTTCTCAGTTGTTTTAGTAACCGAAGGTATATAACTTGTGCACTGAAATCATTCTTTGCTATGTCCTTGAAGCAAAACCTTTTACTTTTTAATGATTTTTTTGTTACTTCGATACTAGAAATGATTACTTTTTCACTGTTGTTCACTTGGTTTTTCTAGTATAAATTTAAGTCTTTTACTCTAATATTTTATAATGCTAACGTATATATCATCTGCACGTACATATATTTATTTCGAATATAATGTTTTTAATGTTAGTTAATGAAATATACATACCAATATAAGACTTTACTTTTTCACTTAAACGCCTATAAAAATTAAGCTGTAATACGTACTTTTTAACGTTTTTTACTAAGTTTAGCACTTAGAAGCATCAGGGTTTTCTCAGTTGTTTTAGTAACCGAAGGTATATAACTTGTGCACTGAAATCATTGTTTGCTATGTCCTTGAAGCAAAACCTTTTACTTTTTAATGATTTTTCTGTTACTTCGATACTAGAAATGATTACTTTTTCACTGTTGTTCACTTGGCTTTTCTAGTATAAATTTAAGTCTTTTACTCTAATGTTTTATAATGCTAACGTATATATCATCTGCACGTACATATATTTATTTCGAATATAATGTTTTTAATGTTAGTTAATGAAATATACATACCAATATAAGACTTTACTTCTTCACTTAAACGCCTATAAAAATAAGGCTTTAATACGTACTTTTCAAAGTTTTTTTACTAAGTTTAGCTCTTAGAAGAATCAGAGTTTTCTTAGTTGTTTTAGTAACCGAAGATATATAACTTGTGCACTGAAATCATTGTTTGCTATGGACTTGAAGGAAAACTGTTTACTTTTTAATGATTTTTTTGTTACTTCGATATTAGAAATGCTTACTTTTTCACTGTTGTTCACTTGGTTTTTCTAGTACAAATTTAAGTCTTTTACTCTAAAGTTTTATAATGCTAACGTATATATCATGTGCACGTACATATATTTATTTCGAATATAATGTTTTTAATGTTAGTTAATGAAATATACATACCAATATAAGACATTACTTTATCACTTAAACGCCTGTAAATATTAAGCTGTAATACGTACTATTTAGCGTTTTTTACTAAGTTTAGCTCTTAGAAGCATCAGGGTTTTCTCAGTTGTTTTAGTAACCGAAGGTATATAACTTGTGCACTGAAATCATTGTTTGCTATGTCCTTGAAGCAAAACCTTTTACTTTTTAATGATTTTTCTGTTACTTCGATACTAGAAATGATTACTTTTTCACTGTTGTTCACTTGGCTTTTCTAGTATAAATTTAAGTCTTTTACTCTAATGTTTTATAATGCTAACGTATATATCATGTGCACGTACATATATTTATTTCGAATATAATGTTTTTAATGTTAGTTAATGAAATATACATACCAATATAAGACTTTACTTCTTCACTTAAAGGCCTCTAATAATAAGGCTTTAATACGTACTTTTCAACGTTTTTTACTAAGTTTAGCTCTTAGAAGAATCAGAGTTTTCTCAGTTGTTTTAGTAACCGAAGATATATAACTTGTGCACTGAAATCATTGTTTGCTATGGACTTGAAGCAAAACTGTTTACTTTTTAATGATTTTTTTGTTACTTCGATACTAGAAATGCTTACTTTTTCACTGTTGTTCACTTGGCTTTTCTAGTATAAATTAAAGTGTATTACTCTAATGTTTTATAATGCTAACGTATATATCATGTGCACGTACATATATTTATTTCGAATATAATGTTTTTAATGTTAGTTAATGAAATATACATACCAATATAAGACATTACTTTATCACTAAAACGCGTATAAATATTAAGCTTTAATACGTAGTTTTTAACGTTTTTTACTAAGTTTAGCTCTTAGAAGCATCAGAGTTTTCTAAGTTGTTTTAGTAACCGAAGGTATATAACTTGTGCACTGAAATCATTCTTTGCTGTGGTCTTGAAGCAAAACCTTTCACTTTTTGATGATTTTTCTGTTACTTCAACACTAGAAATGATTACTTTTTCACTGTTGTTCACTTGGTTTTTCTAGTATAAATTTAAGTCTTTTACTCTAATGTTTTATAATGCTAACGTATATATCATGTGCACGTACATATATTTATTTCGAATATAATTTTTTTAATGTTAGTTAATGAAATATACATACCAATATAAGACTTTACTTTTTCACTTAAACGCCTATAAAAATTAAGCTGTAATACGTACTTTTTAACGTTTTTTACTAAGTTTAGCTCTTAGAAGCATCAGGGTTTTCTCAGTTGTTTTAGTAACTTAAGGTATATTACTTGTGCACTGAAATCATTGTTTGCTATGTCCTTGAAGCAAAACCTTTTACTTTTTAATGATTTTTCTGTTACTTCGATACTAGAAATGATTACTTTTTCACTGTTGTTCACTTGGCTTTTCTAGTATAAATTTAAGTCTATTACTCTAATGTTATAATATTAACGTATATATCATGTGCATGTACATATATTTATTTCGAATATAATGTTTTTAATGTTAGTTAATGAAATATACATACCAATATAAGACTTTACTTTTTCACTTCAACGCCTATAAAAATTAAGCTGTAATACGTACTTTTTAACGTTTTTTACTAAGTTTAGCTCTTAGAAGCATCAGGGTTTTCTCAGTTGTTTTAGTAACCGAAGGTATATAACTTGTGCACTGAAATCATTCTTTGCTATGTCCTTGAAGCAAAACCTTTTACTTTTTAATGATTTTTTTGTTACTTCGATACTAGAAATGATTACTTTTTCACTGTTGTTCACTTGGTTTTTCTAGTATAAATTTAAGTCTTTTACTCTAATATTTTATAATGCTAACGTATATATCATCTGCACGTACATATATTTATTTCGAATATAATGTTTTTAATGTTAGTTAATGAAATATACATACCAATATAAGACTTTACTTTTTCACTTAAACGCCTATAAAAATTAAGCTGTAATACGTACTTTTTAACGTTTTTTACTAAGTTTAGCACTTAGAAGCATCAGGGTTTTCTCAGTTGTTTTAGTAACCGAAGGTATATAACTTGTGCACTGAAATCATTGTTTGCTATGTCCTTGAAGCAAAACCTTTTACTTTTTAATGATTTTTCTGTTACTTCGATACTAGAAATGATTACTTTTTCACTGTTGTTCACTTGGCTTTTCTAGTATAAATTTAAGTCTTTTACTCTAATGTTTTATAATGCTAACGTATATATCATCTGCACGTACATATATTTATTTCGAATATAATGTTTTTAATGTTAGTTAATGAAATATACATACCAATATAAGACTTTACTTCTTCACTTAAACGCCTATAAAAATAAGGCTTTAATACGTACTTTTCAACGTTTTTTTACTAAGTTTAGCTCTTAGAAGAATCAGAGTTTTCTCAGTTGTTTTAGTAACCGAAGATATATAACTTGTGCACTGAAATCATTGTTTGCTATGGACTTGAAGCAAAACTGTTTACTTTTTAATGATTTTTTTGTTACTTCGATACTAGAAATGCTTACTTTTTCACTGTTGTTCACTTGGCTTTTCTAGTATAAATTAAAGTGTATTACTCTAATGTTTTATAATGCTAACGTATATATCATCTGCACGTACATATATTTATTTCGAATATAATGTTTTTAATGTTAGTTAATGAAATGTACATACCAATATAAGACATTACTTTATCACTAAAACGCGTATAAATATTAAGCTTTAATACGTAGTTTTTAACGTTTTTTACTAAGTTTAGCTCTTAGAAGCATCAGGGTTTTCTCAGTTGTTTTAGTAACCGAAGGTATATAACTTGTGCACTGAAATCATTGTTTGCTATGTCCTTGAAGCAAAACCTTTTACTTTTTAATGATTTTTCTGTTACTTCGATACTAGAAATGATTACTTTTTCACTGTTGTTCACTTGGCTTTTCTAGTATAAATTTAAGTCTTTTACTCTAATGTTTTATAATGCTAACGTATATATCATCTGCACGTACATATATTTATTTCGAATATAATGTTTTTAATGTTAGTTAATGAAATATACATACCAATATAAGACTTTACTTCTTCACTTAAACGCCTATAAAAATAAGGCTTTAATACGTACTTTTCAAAGTTTTTTACTAAGTTTAGCTCTTAGAAGAATCAGAGTTTTCTCAGTTGTTTTAGTAACCGAAGATATATAACTTGTGCACTGAAATCATTGTTTGCTATGGACTTGAAGCAAAACTGTTTACTTTTTAATGATTTTTTTGTTACTTCGATACTAGAAATGCTTACTTTTTCACTGTTGTTCACTTGGTTTTTCTAGTATAAATTTAAGTCTTTTACTCTAAAGTTTTATAATGCTAACGTATATATCATGTGCACGTACATATATTTATTTCGAATATAATGTTTTTAATGTTAGTTAATGAAATATACATATCAATATAAGACATTACTTTATCACTTAAACGCCTGTAAATATTAAGCTGTAATACGTACTTTTTAAAGTTTTTTACTAAGTTTAGCTCTTAGAAGCATCAGAGTTTTCTAAGTTGTTTTAGTAACCGAAGCTATATAACTTGTGCACTGAAATCATTGTTTGCTATGGCCTTGAAGCAAAACTGTTCATTTTTTAATGATTTTTCTGTTACTTCGATACTAGAAATGATTAATTTTTCACTGTTGTTCACTTGGCTTTTCTAGTATAAATTAAAGTGTATTACTCTAATGTTTTATAATGCTAACGTATATATCATCTGCACGTACATATATTTATTTCGAATATAATGTTTTTAATGTTAGTTAATGAAATATACATACCAATATAAGACATTACTTTATCACTAAAACGCGTATAAATATTAAGCTTTAATACGTAGTTTTTAACGTTTTTTACTAAGTTTAGCTCTTAGAAGAATCAGAGTTTTCTCAGTTGTTTTAGTAACCGAAGATATATAACTTGTGCACTGAAATCATTGTTTGCTATGGACTTGAAGCAAAACTGTTTACTTTTTAATGATTTTTTTGTTACTTCGATACTAGAAATGCTTACTTTTTCACTGTTGTTCACTTGGTTTTTCTAGTATAAATTTAAGTCTTTTACTCTAAAGTTTTATAATGCTAACGTATATATCATGTGCACGTACATATATTTATTTCGAATATAATGTTTTTAATGTTAGTTAATGAAATATACATATCAATATAAGACATTACTTTATCACTTAAACGCCTGTAAATATTAAGCTGTAATACGTACTTTTTAAAGTTTTTTACTAAGTTTAGCTCTTAGAAGCATCAGAGTTTTCTAAGTTGTTTTAGTAACCGAAGCTATATAACTTGTGCACTGAAATCATTGTTTGCTATGGCCTTGAAGCAAAACTGTTCATTTTTTAATGATTTTTCTGTTACTTCGATACTAGAAATGATTAATTTTTCACTGTTGTTCACTTGGCTTTTCTAGTATAAATTAAAGTGTATTACTCTAATGTTTTATAATGCTAACGTATATATCATCTGCACGTACATATATTTATTTCGAATATAATGTTTTTAATGTTAGTTAATGAAATATACATACCAATATAAGACATTACTTTATCACTAAAACGCGTATAAATATTAAGCTTTAATACGTAGTTTTTAACGTTTTTTACTAAGTTTAGCTCTTAGAAGCATCAGAGTTTTCTAAGTTGTTTTAGTAACCGAAGGTATATAACTTGTGCACTGAAATCATTCTTTGCTATGGTCTTGAAGCAAAACCTTTTACTTTTTGATGATTTTTCTGTTACTTCGACACTAGAAATGATTACTTTTTCACTGTTGTTCACTTGGTTTTTCTAGTATAAATTTAAGTCTTTTACTCTAATGTTTTATAATGCTAACGTATATATCATGTGCACGTACATATATTTATTTCGAATATAATGTTTTTAATGTTAGTTAATGAAATATACATACCAATATAAGACATTACTTTATCACTTAAACGCGTATAAATATTAAGCTTTAATACGTACTATTTAGCGTTTTTTACTAAGTTTAGCTCTTAGAAGCACCAGAGTTTTCTCAGTTGTTTTAGTAACCGAAGGTATATAACTTGTGCACTGAAATCATTCTTTGCTATGGTCTTGAAGCAAAACCTTTTACTTTTTGATGATTTTTCTGTTACTTCAACACTAGAAATGATTACTTTTTCACTGTTGTTCACTTGGTTTTTCTAGTATAAATTTAAGTCTTTTACTCTAATGTTTTATAATGCTAACGTATATATCATGTGCACGTACATATATTTATTTCGAATATAATGTTTTTAATGTTAGTTAATGAAATATACATACCAATATAAGACATTACTTTATCACATAAACGCATATAAATATTAAGCTGTAATACGTACTTTTCAACGTTTTTTACTAAGTTTAGCTCTTAGAAGCATCAGAATTTTCTCAGTTTTTTTAGTAACCGAAGTTATATAACTTGTGCACTGAAATCATTGTTTGCTATGTCCTTGAAGCAAAACTGTTTACTTTTTAATGATTTTTCTGTTACTTCGATACTAGAAATGATTACTTTTTCACTGTTGTTCACTTGGCTTTTCTAGTATAAATTTAAGTCTATTACTCTAATGTTTTATAATGCTAACGTATATATCATGTGCATGTACATATATTTATTTCGAATATAATGTTTTTAATGTTAGTTAATGAAATATACATACCAATATAAGACTTTACTTTTTCACTTAAACGCCTATAAAAATTAAGCTGTAATACGTACTTTTTAACGTTTTTTACTAAGTTTAGCTCTTAGAAGCATCAGGGTTTTCTCAGTTGTTTTAGTAACCGAAGGTATATAACTTGTGCACTGAAATCATTGTTTGCTATGTCCTTGAAGCAAAACCTTTTACTTTTTAATGATTTTTCTGTTACTTCGATACTAGAAATGATTACTTTTTCACTGTTGTTCACTTGGCTTTTCTAGTATAAATTTAAGTCTTTTACTCTAATGTTTTATAATGCTAACGTATATATCATGTGCACGTACATATATTTATTTCGAATATAATTTTTTTAATGTTAGTTAATGAAATATACATACCAATATAAGACTTTACTTTTTCACTTAAACGCCTATAAAAATTAAGCTGTAATACGTACTTTTTAACGTTTTTTACTAAGTTTAGCTCTTAGAAGCATCAGGGTTTTCTCAGTTGTTTTAGTAACTTAAGGTATATTACTTGTGCACTGAAATCATTGTTTGCTATGTCCTTGAAGCAAAACCTTTTACTTTTTAATGATTTTTCTGTTACTTCGATACTAGAAATGATTACTTTTTCACTGTTGTTCACTTGGCTTTTCTAGTATAAATTTAAGTCTATTACTCTAATGTTATAATATTAACGTATATATCATGTGCATGTACATATATTTATTTCGAATATAATGTTTTTAATGTTAGTTAATGAAATATACATACCAATATAAGACTTTACTTTTACACTTCAACGCCTATAAAAATTAAGCTGTAATACGTACTTTTTAACGTTTTTTACTAAGTTTAGCTCTTAGAAGCATCAGGGTTTTCTCAGTTGTTTTAGTAACCGAAGGTATATAACTTGTGCACTGAAATCATTCTTTGCTATGTCCTTGAAGCAAAACCTTTTACTTTTTAATGATTTTTTTGTTACTTCGATACTAGAAATGATTACTTTTTCACTGTTGTTCACTTGGTTTTTCTAGTATAAATTTAAGTCTTTTACTCTAATATTTTATAATGCTAACGTATATATCATCTGCACGTACATATATTTATTTCGAATATAATGTTTTTAATGTTAGTTAATGAAATATACATACCAATATAAGACTTTACTTTTTCACTTAAACGCCTATAAAAATTAAGCTGTAATACGTACTTTTTAACGTTTTTTACTAAGTTTAGCACTTAGAAGCATCAGGGTTTTCTCAGTTGTTTTAGTAACCGAAGGTATATAACTTGTGCACTGAAATCATTGTTTGCTATGTCTTTGAAGCAAAACCTTTTACTTTTTAATGATTTTTTTGTTACTTCGATACTAGAAATGATTACTTTTTCACTGTTGTTCACTTGGCTTTTCTAGTATAAATTTAAGTCTATTACTCTAATGTTTTATAATGCTAACGTATATATCATGTGCATGTACATATATTTATTTCGAATATAATGTTTTTAATGTTAGTTAATGAAATATACATACCAATATAAGACTTTACTTCTTCACTTAAACGCCTATAAAAATAAGGCTTTAATACGTACTATTTAGCGTTTTTTACTAAGTTTAGCTCTTAGAAGCATCAGGGTTTTCTCAGTTGTTTTAGTAACTTAAGGTATATTACTTGTGCACTGAAATCATTGTTTGCTATGTCCTTGAAGCAAAACCTTTTACTTTTTAATGATTTTTCTGTTACTTCGATACTAGAAATGATTACTTTTTCACTGTTGTTCACTTGGCTTTTCTAGTATAAATTTAAGTCTATTACTCTAATGTTATAATATTAACGTATATATCATGTGCATGTACATATATTTATTTCGAATATAATGTTTTTAATGTTAGTTAATGAAATATACATACCAATATAAGACTTTACTTTTTCACTTAAACGCCTATAAAAATTAAGCTGTAATACGTACTTTTTAACGTTTTTTACTAAGTTTAGCTCTTAGAAGCATCAGGGTTTTCTCAGTTGTTTTAGTAACCGAAGGTATATAACTTGTGCACTGAAATCATTCTTTGCTATGTCCTTGAAGCAAAACCTTTTACTTTTTAATGATTTTTTTGTTACTTCGATACTAGAAATGATTACTTTTTCACTGTTGTTCACTTGGTTTTTCTAGTATAAATTTAAGTCTTTTACTCTAATATTTTATAATGCTAACGTATATATCATCTGCACGTACATATATTTATTTCGAATATAATGTTTTTAATGTTAGTTAATGAAATATACATACCAATATAAGACTTTACTTTTTCACTTAAACGCCTATAAAAATTAAGCTGTAATACGTACTTTTTAACGTTTTTTACTAAGTTTAGCACTTAGAAGCATCAGGGTTTTCTCAGTTGTTTTAGTAACCGAAGGTATATAACTTGTGCACTGAAATCATTGTTTGCTATGTCCTTGAAGCAAAACCTTTTACTTTTTAATGATTTTTCTGTTACTTCGATACTAGAAATGATTACTTTTTCACTGTTGTTCACTTGGCTTTTCTAGTATAAATTTAAGTCTTTTACTCTAATGTTTTATAATGCTAACGTATATATCATGTGCACGTACATATATTTATTTCGAATATAATTTTTTTAATGTTAGTTAATGAAATATACATACCAATATAAGACTTTACTTTTTCACTTAAACGCCTATAAAAATTAAGCTGTAATACGTACTTTTTAACGTTTTTTACTAAGTTTAGCTCTTAGAAGCATCAGGGTTTTCTCAGTTGTTTTAGTAACTTAAGGTATATTACTTGTGCACTGAAATCATTGTTTGCTATGTCCTTGAAGCAAAACCTTTTACTTTTTAATGATTTTTCTGTTACTTCGATACTAGAAATGATTACTTTTTCACTGTTGTTCACTTGGCTTTTCTAGTATAAATTTAAGTCTATTACTCTAATGTTATAATATTAACGTATATATCATGTGCATGTACATATATTTATTTCGAATATAATGTTTTTAATGTTAGTTAATGAAATATACATACCAATATAAGACTTTACTTTTACACTTCAACGCCTATAAAAATTAAGCTGTAATACGTACTTTTTAACGTTTTTTACTAAGTTTAGCTCTTAGAAGCATCAGGGTTTTCTCAGTTGTTTTAGTAACCGAAGGTATATAACTTGTGCACTGAAATCATTCTTTGCTATGTCCTTGAAGCAAAACCTTTTACTTTTTAATGATTTTTTTGTTACTTCGATACTAGAAATGATTACTTTTTCACTGTTGTTCACTTGGTTTTTCTAGTATAAATTTAAGTCTTTTACTCTAATATTTTATAATGCTAACGTATATATCATCTGCACGTACATATATTTATTTCGAATATAATGTTTTTAATGTTAGTTAATGAAATATACATACCAATATAAGACTTTACTTTTTCACTTAAACGCCTATAAAAATTAAGCTGTAATACGTACTTTTTAACGTTTTTTACTAAGTTTAGCACTTAGAAGCATCAGGGTTTTCTCAGTTGTTTTAGTAACCGAAGGTATATAACTTGTGCACTGAAATCATTGTTTGCTATGTCTTTGAAGCAAAACCTTTTACTTTTTAATGATTTTTTTGTTACTTCGATACTAGAAATGATTACTTTTTCACTGTTGTTCACTTGGCTTTTCTAGTATAAATTTAAGTCTATTACTCTAATGTTTTATAATGCTAACGTATATATCATGTGCATGTACATATATTTATTTCGAATATAATGTTTTTAATGTTAGTTAATGAAATATACATACCAATATAAGACTTTACTTCTTCACTTAAACGCCTATAAAAATAAGGCTTTAATACGTACTATTTAGCGTTTTTTACTAAGTTTAGCTCTTAGAAGCATCAGGGTTTTCTCAGTTGTTTTAGTAACTTAAGGTATATTACTTGTGCACTGAAATCATTGTTTGCTATGTCCTTGAAGCAAAACCTTTTACTTTTTAATGATTTTTCTGTTACTTCGATACTAGAAATGATTACTTTTTCACTGTTGTTCACTTGGCTTTTCTAGTATAAATTTAAGTCTATTACTCTAATGTTATAATATTAACGTATATATCATGTGCATGTACATATATTTATTTCGAATATAA
The DNA here is from genome assembly GCA_963585895.1 of Sepioteuthis lessoniana. NCBI lineage: Eukaryota > Metazoa > Mollusca > Cephalopoda > Myopsida > Loliginidae > Sepioteuthis > Sepioteuthis lessoniana. The sequence continues at coordinate 76,013,092 of OY757907.1, forward strand.
TGTTTTTAATGTTAGTTAATGAAATATACATACCAATATAAGACTTTACTTTTTCACTTAAACGCCTATAAAAATTAAGCTGTAATACGTACTTTTTAACGTTTTTTACTAAGTTTAGCTCTTAGAAGCATCAGGGTTTTCTCAGTTGTTTTAGTAACCGAAGGTATATAACTTGTGCACTGAAATCATTCTTTGCTATGTCCTTGAAGCAAAACCTTTTACTTTTTAATGATTTTTTTGTTACTTCGATACTAGAAATGATTACTTTTTCACTGTTGTTCACTTGGTTTTTCTAGTATAAATTTAAGTCTTTTACTCTAATATTTTATAATGCTAACGTATATATCATCTGCACGTACATATATTTATTTCGAATATAATGTTTTTAATGTTAGTTAATGAAATATACATACCAATATAAGACTTTACTTTTTCACTTAAACGCCTATAAAAATTAAGCTGTAATACGTACTTTTTAACGTTTTTTACTAAGTTTAGCACTTAGAAGCATCAGGGTTTTCTCAGTTGTTTTAGTAACCGAAGGTATATAACTTGTGCACTGAAATCATTGTTTGCTATGTCCTTGAAGCAAAACCTTTTACTTTTTAATGATTTTTCTGTTACTTCGATACTAGAAATGATTACTTTTTCACTGTTGTTCACTTGGCTTTTCTAGTATAAATTTAAGTCTTTTACTCTAATGTTTTATAATGCTAACGTATATATCATCTGCACGTACATATATTTATTTCGAATATAATGTTTTTAATGTTAGTTAATGAAATATACATACCAATATAAGACTTTACTTCTTCACTTAAACGCCTATAAAAATAAGGCTTTAATACGTACTTTTCAACGTTTTTTACTAAGTTTAGCTCTTAGAAGAATCAGAGTTTTCTCGGTTGTTTTAGTAACCGAAGATATATAACTTGTGCACTGAAATCATTGTTTGCTATGGACTTGAAGCAAAACTGTTTACTTTTTAATGATTTTTTTGTTACTTCGATATTAGAAATGCTTACTTTTTCACTGTTGTTCACTTGGTTTTTCTAGTATAAATTTAAGTCTTTTACTCTAATGTTTTATAATGCTAACGTATATATCATGTGCACGTACATATATTTATTTCGAATATAATGTTTTTAATGTTAGTTAATGAAATATACATACCAATATAAGACATTACTTTATCACTTAAACGCCTGTAAATATTAAGCTGTAATACGTACTATTTAGCGTTTTTTACTAAGTTTAGCTCTTAGAAGCATCAGGGTTTTCTCAGTTGTTTTAGTAACCGAAGGTATATAACTTGTGCACTGAAATCATAGTTTGCTATGTCCTTGAAGCAAAACCTTTTACTTTTTAATGATTTTTCTGTTACTTCGATACTAGAAATGATTACTTTTTCACTGTTGTTCACTTGGCTTTTCTAGTATAAATTTAAGTCTTTTACTCTAATATTTTATAATGCTAACGTATATATCATCTGCACGTACATATATTTATTTCGAATATAATGTTTTTAATGTTAGTTAATGAAATATACATACCAATATAAGACATTACTTTATCACTTAAACGCGTATAAATATTAAGCTTTAATACGTACTTTTTAACGTTTTTTACTAAGTTTAGCTCTTAGAAGCATCAGAGTTTTCTAAGTTGTTTTAGTAACCGAAGGTATATAACTTGTGCACTGAAATCATTCTTTGCTATGGTCTTGAAGCAAAACCTTTTACTTTTTGATGATTTTTCTGTTACTTAAATACTAGAAATGATTACTTTTTCACTGTTGTTCACTTGGCTTTTCTAGTATAAATTTAAGTCTTTTACTCTAATGTTTTATAATGCTAACGTATATATCATCTGCACGTACATATATTTATTTCGAATATAATGTTTTTAATGTTAGTTAATGAAATATACATACCAATATAAGACTTTACTTCTTCACTTAAACGCCTATAAAAATAAGGCTTTAATACGTACTTTTCAACGTTTTTTACTAAGTTTAGCTCTTAGAAGAATCAGAGTTTTCTCAGTTGTTTTAGTAACCGAAGATATATAACTTGTGCACTGAAATCATTGTTTGCTATGGACTTGAAGCAAAACTGTTTACTTTTTAAGGATTTTTTTGTTACTTCGATACTAGAAATGCTTACTTTTTCACTGTTGTTCACTTGGTTTTTCTAGTATAAATTTAAGTCTTTTACTCTAAAGTTTTATAATGCTAACGTATATATCATGTGCACGTACATATATTTATTTCGAATATAATGTTTTTAATGTTAGTTAATGAAATATACATACCAATATAAGACATTACTTTATCACTTAAACGCCTGTAAATATTAAGCTGTAATACGTACTTTTTAACGTTTTTTACTAAGTTTAGCTCTTAGAAGCATCAGAGTTTTCTAAGTTGTTTTAGTAACCGAAGGTATATAACTTGTGCACTGAAATCATTCTTTGCTATGGTCTTGAAGCAAAACCTTTTACTTTTTGATGATTTTTCTGTTACTTCGACACTAGAAATGATTACTTTTTCACTGTTGTTCACTTGGTTTTTCTAGTATAAATCTAAGCCTTTTACTCTAATGTTTTATAATGCTAACGTATATATCATGTGCACGTACATATATTTATTTCGAATATAATGTTTTTAATGTTAGTTAATGAAATATACATACCAATATAAGACATTACTTTATCACTAAAACGCGTATAAATATTAAGCTTTAATACGTACTTTTTAACGTTTTTTACTAAGTTTAGCTCTTAGAAGCATCAGTGTTTTCTAAGTTGTTTTAGTAACCGAAGGTATATAACTTGTGCACTGAAATCATTCTTTGCTATGGTCTTGAAGCAAAACCTTTTACTTTTTGATGATTTTTCTGTTACTTCGACACTAGAAATGATTACTTTTTCACTGTTGTTCACTTGGTTTTTCTAGTATAAATTAAAGTCTTTTACTCTAATGTTTTATAATGCTAACGTATATATCATGTGCACGTACATATATTTATTTCGAATATAATGTTTTTAATGTTAGTTAATGAAATATACATACCAATATAAGACATTACTTTATCACTTAAACGCGTATAAATATTAAGCTTTAATACGTACTATTTAGCGTTTTTTACTAAGTTTAGCTCTTAGAAGCATCAGAGTTTTCTCAGTTGTTTTAGTAACCGAAGGTATATAACTTGTGCACTGAAATCATTCTTTGCTATGGTCTTGAAGCAAAACCTTTTACTTTTTGATGATTTTTCTGTTACTTCAACACTAGAAATGATTACTTTTTCACTGTTGTTCACTTGGTTTTTCTAGTATAAATTTAAGTCTTTTACTCTAATGTTTTATAATGCTAACGTATATATCATGTGCACGTACATATATTTATTTCGAATATAATGTTTTTAATGTTAGTTAATGAAATATGCATACCAATATAAGACATTACTTTATCACATAAACGCATATAAATATTAAGCTTTAATACGTACTATTTAGCGTTTTTTACTAAGTTTAGCTCTTAAATGCATCAGAATTTTCTCAGTTGTTTTAGTAACCGAAGTTATATAACTTGTGCACTGAAATCATTGTTTGCTATGTCCTTGAAGCAAAACTGTTTACTTTTTAATGATTTTTCTGTTACTTCGATACTAGAAATGATTACTTTTTCACAGTTGTTCACTTGGCTTTTCTAGTATAAATTTAAGTCTATTACTCTAATGTTTTATAATGCTAACGTATATATCATGTGCACGTACATATATTTATTTCGAATATAATGTTTTTAATGTTAGTTAATGAAATATACATACCAATATAAGACTTTACTTTTTCACTTAAACGCCTATAAAAATTAAGCTGTAATACGTACTTTTTAACGTTTTTTACTAAGTTTAGCTCTTAGAAGCATCAGGGTTTTCTCAGTTGTTTTAGTAACCGAAGGTATATAACTTGTGCACTGAAATCATTGTTTGCTATATCCTTGAAGCAAAACCTTTTACTTTTTAATTATTTTTCTGTTACTTCGATACTAGAAATGATTACTTTTTCACTGTTTTTCACTTGGCTTTTCTAGTATAAATTTAAGTCTTTTACTCTAATGTTTTATAATGCTAACGTATATATCATCTGCACGTACATATATTTATTTCGAATATAATGTTTTTAATGTTAGTTAATGAAATATACATACCAATATAAGACTTTACTTCTTCACTTAAACGCCTATAAAAATAAGGCTTTAATACGTACTTTTCAACGTGTTTTACTAAGTTTAGCTCTTAGAAGCATCAGAGTTTTCTAAGTTGTTTTAGTAACCGAAGGTATATAACTTGTGCACTGAAATCATTCTTTGCTATGGTCTTGAAGCAAAACCTTTTACTTTTTGATGATTTTTCTGTTACTTCGACACTAGAAATGATTACTTTTTCACTGTTGTTCACTTGGTTTTCTAGTATAAATTTAAGTCTTTTACTCTAATGTTTTATAATGCTAACGTATATATCATGTGCACGTACATATATTTATTTCGAATATAATGTTTTTAATGTTAGTTAATGAAATATACATACCAATATAAGACTTTACTTCTTCACTTAAACGCCTATAAAAATAAGGCTTTAATACGTACTTTTCAACGTTTTTTACTAAGTTTAGCTCTTAGAAGAATCAGAGTTTTCTCAGTTGTTTTAGTAACCGAAGATATATAACTTGTGCACTGAAATCATTGTTTGCTATGGACTTGAAGCAAAACTGTTTACTTTTTAATGATTTTTTTGTTACTTCGATACTAGAAATGCTTACTTTTTCACTGTTGTTCACTTGGCTTTTCTAGTATAAATTAAAGTGTATTACTCTAATGTTTTATAATGCTAACGTATATATCATGTGCACGTACATATATTTATTTCGAATATAATGTTTTTAATGTTAGTTAATGAAATATACATACCAATATAAGACATTACTTTATCACATAAACGCATATAAATATTAGGCTTTAATACGTACTATTTAGCGTTTTTTACTAAGTTTAGCTCTTAGAAGCATCAGAATTTTCTCAGTTGTTTTAGTAACCGAAGGTATATAACTTGTGCACTGAAATCATTCTTTGCTATGGTCTTGAAGCAAAACCTTTTACTTTTTGATGATTTTTCTGTTACTTCGACACTAGAAATGATAACTTTTTCACTGTTGTTCACTTGGTTTTTCTAGTATAAATTTAAGTCTTTTACTCTAATGTTTTATAATGCTAACGTATATATCATGTGCACGTACATATATTTATTTCAAATATAATGTTTTTAATGTTAGTTAATGAAATATACATACCAATATAAGACATTACTTTATCACTTAAACGCGTATAAATATTAAGCTTTAATACGTACTATTTAGCGTTTTTTACTAAGTTTAGCTCTTAGAAGCATCAGAGTTTTCTCAGTTGTTTTAGTAACCGAAGGTATATAACTTGTGCACTGAAATCATTCTTTGCTATGGTCTTGAAGCAAAACCTTTTACTTTTTGATGATTTTTCTGTTACTTCAACACTAGAAATGATTACTTTTTCACTGTTGTTCACTTGGTTTTTCTAGTATAAATTTAAGTCTTTTACTCTAATGTTTTATAATGCTAACGTATATATCATGTGCACGTACATATATTTATTTCGAATATAATGTTTTTAATGTTAGTTAATGAAATATACATACCAATATAAGACATTACTTTATCACATAAACGCATATAAATATTAAGCTTTAATACGTACTATTTAGCGTTTTTTACTAAGTTTAGCTCTTAGAAGCATCAGAATTTTCTCAGTTGTTTTAGTAACCGAAGTTATATAACTTGTGCACTGAAATCATTGTTTGCTATGTCCTTGAAGCAAAACTGTTTACTTTATAATGATTTTTCTGTTACTTCGATACTAGAAATGATTACTTTTTCACTGTTGTTCACTTGGCTTTTCTAGTATAAATTTAAGTCTATTACTCTAATGTTTTATAATGCTAACGTATATATCATGTGCATGTACATATATTTATTTCGAATATAATGTTTTTAATGTTAGTTAATGAAATATACATACCAATATAAGACTTTACTTTTTCACTTAAACGCCTATAAAAATTAAGCTGTAATACGTACTTTTTAACGTTTTTTACTAAGTTTAGCTCTTAGAAGCATCAGGGTTTTCTCAGTTGTTTTAGTAACCGAAGGTATATAACTTGTGCACTGAAATCATTGTTTGCTATGTCATTGAAGCAAAACCTTTTACTTTTTAATGATTTTTCTGTTACTTCGATACTAGAAATGATTACTTTTTCACTGTTGTTCACTTGGCTTTTCTAGTATAAATTTAAGTCTTTTACTCTAATGTTTTATAATGCTAACGTATATATCATCTGCACGTACATATATTTATTTCGAATATAATGTTTTTAATGTTAGTTAATGAAATATACATACCAATATAAGACTTTACTTCTTCACTTAAACGCCTATAAAAATAAGGCTTTAATACGTACTTTTCAACGTTTTTTACTAAGTTTAGCTCTTAGAAGAATCAGAGTTTTCTCAGTTGTTTTAGTAACCGAAGATATATAACTTGTGCACTGAAATCATTGTTTGCTATGGACTTGAAGCAAAACTGTTTACTTTTTAATGATTTTTTTGTTACTTCGATACTAGAAATGCTTACTTTTTCACTGTTGTTCACTTGGTTTTTCTAGTATAAATTTAAGTCTTTTACTCTAAAGTTTTATAATGCTAACGTATATATCATGTGCACGTACATATATTTATTTCGAATATAATGTTTTTAATGTTAGTTAATGAAATATACATACCAATATAAGACTTTACTTTTTCACTTAAACGCGTATAAAAATTAAGCTGTAATACGTACTTTTTAACGTTTTTTACTAAGTTTAGCTCTTAGAAGCATCAGAGTTTTCTAAGTTGTTTTAGTAACCGAAGCTATATAACTTGTGCACTGAAATAATTCTTTGCTATGGTCTTGAAGTAAAACCTTTTACTTTTTGATGATTTTTCCGTTACTTCGACACTAAAAATGCTTACTTTTTCACTGTTGTTCACTTGGTTTTTCTAGTATAAATTTAAGTCTTTTACTCTAATGTTTTATAATGCTAACGTATATATCATGTGCACGTACATATATTTATTTCGAATATAATGTTTTTAATGTTAGTTAATGAAATATACATACCAATATAAGACATTACTTTATCACTTAAACGCGTATAAATATTAAGCTTTAATACGTACTATTTAGCGTTTTTTACTAAGTTTAGCTCTTAGAAGCATCAGGGTTTTCTCAGTTGTTTTAGTAACCGAAGGTATATAACTTGTGCACTGAAATCATTGTTTGCTATGTCCTTGAAGCAAAACCTTTTACTTTTTAATGATTTTTCTGTTACTTCGATACTAAAAATGATTACTTTTTCACTGTTGTTCACTTGGTTTTTCTAGTATAAATTTAAGTCTATTACTCTAATGTTTTATAATGCTAACGTATATATCATGTGCACGTACATATATTTATTTCGAATATAATGTTTTTAATGTTAGTTAATGAAATATACATACCAATATAAGACTTTACTTTTTCACTTAAACGCGTATAAAAATTAAGCTGTAATACGTACTTTTTAACGTTTTTTTACTAAGTTTAGCTCTTAGAAGCATCAGGGTTTTCTCAGTTGTTTTAGTAACCGAAGGTATATAACTTGTGCACTAAAATCATTGTTTGCTATGTCCTTGAAGCAAAACTTTTTACTTTTTGATGATTTTTCTGTTACTTCGATACTAGAAATTATTACTTTTTCATTGTTGTTCACTTGGTTTTTCTAGTATAAATTTAAGTCTTTTACTCTAATGTTTTATAATGCTAACGTATATATCATGTGCACGTACATATATTTACTTCGAATATAATGTTTTTAATGTTAGTTAATGAAATATACATACCAATATAAGACTTTACTTTTTCACTAAAACGCCTATAAAAATAAGGCTTTAATACGTACTTTTCAACGTTTTTTACTAAGTTTAGCTCTTAGAAGAATCAGAGTTTTCTCAGTTGTTTTAGTAACCGAAGATATATAACTTGTGCACTGAAATCATTGTTTGCTATGGACTTGAAGCAAAACTGTTTACTTTTTAATGATTTTTTTGTTACTTCGATACTAGAAATGCTTACTTTTTCACTGTTGTTCACTTGGTTTTTCTAGTATAAATTTAAGTCTTTTACTCTAAAGTTTTATAATGCTAACGTATATATCATGTGCACGTACATATATTTATTTCGAATATAATGTTTTTAATGTTAGTTAATGAAATATACATACCAATATAAGACTTTACTTTTTCACTTAAACGCGTATAAAAATTAAGCTGTAATACGTACTTTTTAACGTTTTTTACTAAGTTTAGCTCTTAGAAGCATCAGAGTTTTCTAAGTTGTTTTAGTAACCGAAGCTATATAACTTGTGCACTGAAATAATTCTTTGCTATGGTCTTGAAGTAAAACCTTTTACTTTTTGATGATTTTTCCGTTACTTCGACACTAAAAATGCTTACTTTTTCACTGTTGTTCACTTGGTTTTTCTAGTATAAATTTAAGTCTTTTACTCTAATGTTTTATAATGCTAACGTATATATCATGTGCACGTACATATATTTATTTCGAATATAATGTTTTTAATGTTAGTTAATGAAATATACATACCAATATAAGACATTACTTTATCACTTAAACGCGTATAAATATTAAGCTTTAATACGTACTATTTAGCGTTTTTTACTAAGTTTAGCTCTTAGAAGCATCAGGGTTTTCTCAGTTGTTTTAGTAACCGAAGGTATATAACTTGTGCACTGAAATCATTGTTTGCTATGTCCTTGAAGCAAAACCTTTTACTTTTTAATGATTTTTCTGTTACTTCGATACTAAAAATGATTACTTTTTCACTGTTGTTCACTTGGTTTTTCTAGTATAAATTTAAGTCTATTACTCTAATGTTTTATAATGCTAACGTATATATCATGTGCACGTACATATATTTATTTCGAATATAATGTTTTTAATGTTAGTTAATGAAATATACATACCAATATAAGACTTTACTTTTTCACTTAAACGCGTATAAAAATTAAGCTGTAATACGTACTTTTTAACGTTTTTTTACTAAGTTTAGCTCTTAGAAGCATCAGGGTTTTCTCAGTTGTTTTAGTAACCGAAGGTATATAACTTGTGCACTAAAATCATTGTTTGCTATGTCCTTGAAGCAAAACTTTTTACTTTTTGATGATTTTTCTGTTACTTCGATACTAGAAATTATTACTTTTTCATTGTTGTTCACTTGGTTTTTCTAGTATAAATTTAAGTCTTTTACTCTAATGTTTTATAATGCTAACGTATATATCATGTGCACGTACATATATTTACTTCGAATATAATGTTTTTAATGTTAGTTAATGAAATATACATACCAATATAAGACTTTACTTTTTCACTAAAACGCGTATAAAAATTAAGCTGTAATACGTACTTTTTAACGTTTTTTACTAAGTTTAGCTCTTAGAAGCATCAGAGTTTTCTCAGTTGTTTTAGTAACCGAAGGTATATAACTTGTGCACTGAAATCATTGTTTGCTATGGCCTTGAAGCAAAACTGTTCATTTTTTAATGATTTTTCTGTTACTTTGAAACTAGAAATGATTACTTTTTCACTGTTGTTCACTTGGTTTTTCTAGTATAAATTTAAGTCTTTTACTCTAAAGTTTTATAATGCTAACGTATATATCATGTGCACGTACATATATTTATTTCGAATATAATGTTTTTAATGTTAGTTAATGAAATATACATACCAATATAAGACATTACTTTATCATTTAAACGCCTATAAAAATTAAGCTGTAATACGTACTTTTTAACGTTTTTTACTAAGTTTAGCTCTTAGAAGCATCAGAGTTTTCTAAGTTGTTTTAGTAACCGAAGCAATATATAACTTGTGCCCTGAAATAATTCTTTGCAATGGTCTTGAAGCAAAACCGTTTACTTTTTAATGATTTTTCTGTTACTTCGGTACTAGAAATGCATACTTTTTCACTGTTGTTCACTTGGTTTTTCTAGTATAAATTTAAGTCTTTTACTCTAATGTTTTATAATGCTAACGTATATATCATGTGCACGTACATATATTTATTTCGAATATAATGTTTTTAATGTTAGTTAATGAAATATACATACCAATATAAGACATTACTTTATCACATAAACGCATATAAATATTAAGCTTTAATACGTACTATTTAGCGTTTTTTACTAAGTTAGCTCTTAGAAGCATCAGAGTTTTCTCAGTTGTTTTAGTAACCGAAGGTATATAACTTGTGCACTGAAATCATTCTTTGCTATGGTCTTAATGCAAAACCTTTTACTTTTTAATGATTTTTCTGTTACTTTGATACTAGAAATGATTACTTTTTCACTGATGTTCACTTGGATTTTCTAGTATAAATTTAAGTCTTTTAGTCTAATGTTTTATAATGCTAACGTATATATCATGTGCACGTACATATATTTTTTTCGAATATAATGTTTTTAATGTTAGTTAATGAAATATACATACCAATATAAGACATTACTTTATCACATAAACGCATATAAAAATTAAGCTGTAATACGTACTTTTTAACGTTTTTTACTAAGTTTACCTCTTAGAACCATCAGAGTTTTCTAAGTTGTTTTAGTAACCGAAGCAATAAATAATTTGTGCACTGAAATCATTGCTTGCTATGGCCTTGAAGCAAAACTGTTTACTTTTTAATGATTTTTCTGTGACTTCGATACTAGAAATGATTACTTTTTCACTGTTGTTCACTTGGTTTTTCTAGTATAAATTTAAGTCTTTTACTCTAATGTTTTATAATGCTAACGTATATATCATCTGCACGTACATATATTTATTTCGAATATAATGTTTTTAATGTTAGTTAATTAAATTTACATACCAATATAAGACATTACTTTATCATTTAAACGCGTATAAATATTAAGCTTTCATACGTACTATTTAGCGTTTTTTACTAAGTTTAGCTTTGAGAAGCATCAGAGTTTTCTCAGTTGTTTTAGTAACCGAAGCTATATAACTTGTGCACTGAAATCATTGTTTGCTATGTCCTTGAAGCAAAATTGTTTACTCTTTAATGATTTTTCCATTACTTCGATACTAGAAATGATTACTTTTTCACTGTTGTTCACTTGGCTTTTCTAGGATAAATTAAAGTCTATTACTCTAATGTTTTATAATGCTAACGTATATATCATGTGCACGTACATATATTTATTTCGAATATAATGTTTTTAATGTTAGTTAATGAAATATACATAAAATATAAGACTTTATTTTTCACTTAAACGCCTATGAAAATTAAGCTGTAATACGTACTTTTTAACGTTTTTTAGTAAGTTTAGCTCTTAGAAGCATCAGAGTTTTCTCAGTTGTTTTAGTAACCGAAGGTATATAACTTGTGCACTGAAATCATTCTTTGCTATGGTCTTGAAGCAAACCTTTTACTTTTTGATGATTTTTCTGTTACTTCGACACTAGAAATGATTACTTTTTCACTGTTATTCACTTGGTTTTTCTAGTATAAATTTAAGTCTTTTACTCTAAAGTTTTATAATGCTAACGTATATATCATGTGCACGTACATATATTTATTTCGAATATAATGTTTTTAATGTTAGTTAATGAAATATACATACCAATATAAGACATTACTTTATCATTTAAACGCCTATAAAAATTAAGCTGTAATACGTACTTTTTAACGTTTTTTACTAAGTTTAGCTCTTAGAAGCATCAGAGTTTTCTAAGTTGTTTTAGTAACCGAAGCAATATATAACTTGTGCCCTGAAATAATTCTTTGCAATGGTCTTGAAGCAAAACCGTTTACTTTTTAATGATTTTTCTGTTACTTCGGTACTAGAAATGCATACTTTTTCACTGTTGTTCACTTGGTTTTTCTAGTATAAATTTAAGTCTTTTACTCTAATGTTTTATAATGCTAACGTATATATCATGTGCACGTACATATATTTATTTCGAATATAATGTTTTTAATGTTAGTTAATGAAATATACATACCAATATAAGACATTACTTTATCACATAAACGCATATAAATATTAAGCTTTAATACGTACTATTTAGCGTTTTTTACTAAGTTAGCTCTTAGAAGCATCAGAGTTTTCTCAGTTGTTTTAGTAACCGAAGGTATATAACTTGTGCACTGAAATCATTCTTTGCTATGGTCTTAATGCAAAACCTTTTACTTTTTAATGATTTTTCTGTTACTTTGATACTAGAAATGATTACTTTTTCACTGATGTTCACTTGGATTTTCTAGTATAAATTTAAGTCTTTTAGTCTAATGTTTTATAATGCTAACGTATATATCATGTGCACGTACATATATTTTTTTCGAATATAATGTTTTTAATGTTAGTTAATGAAATATACATACCAATATAAGACATTACTTTATCACATAAACGCATATAAAAATTAAGCTGTAATACGTACTTTTTAACGTTTTTTACTAAGTTTACCTCTTAGAACCATCAGAGTTTTCTAAGTTGTTTTAGTAACCGAAGCAATAAATAATTTGTGCACTGAAATCATTGCTTGCTATGGCCTTGAAGCAAAACTGTTTACTTTTTAATGATTTTTCTGTGACTTCGATACTAGAAATGATTACTTTTTCACTGTTGTTCACTTGGTTTTTCTAGTATAAATTTAAGTCTTTTACTCTAATGTTTTATAATGCTAACGTATATATCATCTGCACGTACATATATTTATTTCGAATATAATGTTTTTAATGTTAGTTAATTAAATTTACATACCAATATAAGACATTACTTTATCATTTAAACGCGTATAAATATTAAGCTTTCATACGTACTATTTAGCGTTTTTTACTAAGTTTAGCTTTGAGAAGCATCAGAGTTTTCTCAGTTGTTTTAGTAACCGAAGCTATATAACTTGTGCACTGAAATCATTGTTTGCTATGTCCTTGAAGCAAAATTGTTTACTCTTTAATGATTTTTCCATTACTTCGATACTAGAAATGATTACTTTTTCACTGTTGTTCACTTGGCTTTTCTAGGATAAATTAAAGTCTATTACTCTAATGTTTTATAATGCTAACGTATATATCATGTGCACGTACATATATTTATTTCGAATATAATGTTTTTAATGTTAGTTAATGAAATATACATAAAATATAAGACTTTATTTTTCACTTAAACGCCTATGAAAATTAAGCTGTAATACGTACTTTTTAACGTTTTTTAGTAAGTTTAGCTCTTAGAAGCATCAGAGTTTTCTCAGTTGTTTTAGTAACCGAAGGTATATAACTTGTGCACTGAAATCATTCTTTGCTATGGTCTTGAAGCAAACCTTTTACTTTTTGATGATTTTTCTGTTACTTCGACACTAGAAATGATTACTTTTTCACTGTTATTCACTTGGTTTTTCTAGTATAAATTTAAGTCTTTTACTCTAAAGTTTTATAATGCTAACGTATATATCATGTGCACGTACATATATTTATTTCGAATATAATGTTTTTAATGTTAGTTAATGAAATATACATACCAATATAAGACATTACTTTATCACTTAAACGCCTATAAAAATTAAGCTGTAATACGTACTTTTTAACGTTTTTTACTAAGTTTAGCTCTTAGAAGCATCAGAGTTTTCTAAGTTGTTTTAGTAACCGAAGCAATATATAACTTGTGCACTGAAATCATTGTTTGCTATGGCCTTGAAGCAAAACTGTTTACTTTTTAATGATTTTTCTGTTACTTCGATACTAGAAATGATTACTTTTTCACTGTTGTTCACTTGGTTTTTCTAGTATAAAATCTTTTACTCTAATGTTTTATAATGCTAACGTATATATCATCTGCACGTACATATATTTATTTCGAATATAATGTTTTTAATGTTAGTTAATTAAATATACATACCAATATAAGACATTACTTTATCATTTAAACGCGTATAAATATTAAGCTTTAATACGTACTATTTAGAATTTTTTACTAAGTTTAGGTCTGAGAAGCATCAGAGTTTTCTCAGTTGTTTTAGTAACCGAAGCTATATAACTTGTGCACTGAAATCCTTTTTGCTATGTCCTTGAAGCAAAATTGTTTACTTTTTAATGATTTTTCCTTTACTTCGATACTAGAAATGATTACTTTTTCACTGTTGTTCTCTTGGCTTTTCTAGTATAAATTAAAGTCTATTACTCTAATGTTTTATAATGCTAACGTATATATCATGTGCACGTACATATATTTATTTCGAATATAATGTTTTTAATGTTAGTTAATGAAATATACATACAAATATAAGACTTTACTTTTTCACTTAAACGCCTATGAAAATTAAGCTTTAATACGTATTTTTTAACGTTTTTTACTAAGTTTAGCTCTTAGAAGCATCAGAGTTTTCTTAGTTGTTTTAGTAACCGAAGCTATATAACTTGTGCACTGAAATCATTGTTTGCTATGGCCTTGAAGCAAAACTGTTCATTTTTTAATGATTTTTCTGTTACTTCGATACTAGAAATGATTACTTTTTCACTGTTGTTTACTTGGCTTTTCTAGTATAAATTAAAGTCTATTACTCTAATGTTTTATAATGCTAACGTATATATCTTCTGCACGTACATATATTTATTTCGAATATAATGTTTTTAATGTTAGTTAATGAAATATACATACCAATATAAGACATTACTTTATCACTAAAACGCGTATAAATATTAAGCTTTAATACGAACTTTTTAACGTTTTTTACTAAGTTTAGCTCTTAGAAGCATCAGAGTTTTCTAAGTTGTTTTAGTAACCGAGGGTATATAACTTGTGCACTGAAATTATTCTTTGCTATGGTCTTGAAGCAAAACCTTTTACTTTTTGATGATTTTTCTGTTACTTCGACACTAGAAATGATTACTTTTTCACTGTTGTTCACTTGGTTTTTCTAGTATAAATTTAAGTCTTTTACTCTAGTGTTTTATAATGATAACGTATATATCATGTGCACGTACATATATTTATTTCGAATATAATGTTTTTAATGTTAGTTTGTGAAATATACATACCAATATAAGACATTACTTTATCACTTAAACACGTATAAATATTAAGCTTTAATAAGTACTATTTTGCGTTTTTTACTAAGTTTAGCACTTAGAAGCATGAGAGTTTTCTCAGTTGTTTTAGTAACCGAAGGTATATAACTTGTGCACTGAAATCATTCTTTGCTATGGTCTTGAAGCAAAACCTTTTACTTTTTGATGATTTTTCTGTTACTTCAACACTAGAAATGATTACTTTTTCACTGATGTTCACTTGGTTTTTCTAGTATAAATTTAAGTCTTTTACTCTATTGTTTTATAATGCTAACGTATATATCACCTGCACGTACATATATTTATTTCGAATATAATGTTTTTATGTTAGTTAATGAAATATACATACCAATATAAGACATTACTTTATCACTCAAACGCGTATAAATATTAAGCTTTAATATGTACTTTTTAACGTTTTTTACTAAGTTTAGCTCTTAGAAGCACCAGATTTTTCTCAGTTGTTTTAGTATCCGAAGGTATATAACTTGTGCACTGAAATCATTGTTTGCTATGGTCTTGAAGCAAAACCGTTTACTTTTTAATGATTTTTCTGTTACTTCGATACTAGAAATGATTACTTTTTCACTGTTGTTCACTTGGCTTTTCTAGTATAAATTTAAGTCTATTACTCTAATGTTTTATAATGCTAACGTGTATATCACCTGCACGTACATATATTTATTGCGAATATAATGTTTTTAATGTTAGTTAATTGAATATACATACCAATAGAAGACTATACTTTTTCACTTAAACGCGTATAAAAATTAAGGTTTAATACATACTTTTTAAAGTTTTTTACTAAGTTTAGCTCTTAGAAGCACCAGAGTTTTCTCAGTTGTTTTAGTAACCGAAGGTATATAACTTGTGCACTGAAATCATTCTTTGCTATGGTCTTGAAGCAAAACCTTTTACTTTTGATGATTTTTCTGTTACTTCGATACTAGAAATGATTACTTTTTCACTGTTGTTCACTTGGTTTTTCTAGTATAAATTTAAGTCTTTTACTCTAATGTTTTATAATGCTAACGTATATATCATCTGCACGTACATATATTTATTTCGAATATAATCTTTTTAATGTTAGTTAATGAAATATACATACCAATATAAGACATTACTTTATCACTTAAACGCGTATAAATATTAAGCTTTAATACGTATTATTTAGCGTTTTTTACTAAGTTTAGCTCTTAGAAGCATCAGAGTTTTCTCAGTTGTTTTAGTAACCGAAGCTATATAACTTGTGCACTGAAATCATTGTTTGCTATGTCTTTGAAGCAAAATTGTTTACTTTTTAATGATTTTTCCTTTACTTCGATACTAGAAATGATTACTTTTTCACTGTTGTTCACTTGGCTTTTCTAGTATAAATTAAAGTCTATTACTCTAATGTTTTATAATGCTAACGTATATATCATCTGCACGTACATATATTTATTTCGAATATAATGTTTTTAATGTTAGTTAATGAAATATACATACCAATATAAGACTTTACTTTTTCACTTAAACGCCCATGAAAATTAAGCTGTAATACGTACTTTTTAACGTTTTTTACTAAGTTTAGCACTTAGAAGAATCAGAGTTTTCTCAGTTGTTTTAGTAACCGAAGGTATATAACTTGTGCACTGAAATCATTCTTTGCTATGGTCTTGAAGCAAAACCTTTTACTTTTTGATGATTTTTCTGTTACTTCGACACTAGAAATGATTACTTTTTCACTGTTGTTCACTTGGTTTTTCTAGTATAAATTTAAGTCTTTTACTCTAAAGTTTGATAATGCTAACGTATATATCATGTGGACATACATATATTTATTTCGAATATAATGTTTTTAATGTTAGTTAATGAAATATACATACCAATATAAGACATTACTTTATCACTTAAACGCGTATAAATATTAAGCTTTAATACGTACTATTTAGGGTTT
The DNA here is from genome assembly GCA_963585895.1 of Sepioteuthis lessoniana. Lineage (NCBI taxonomy): Eukaryota > Metazoa > Mollusca > Cephalopoda > Myopsida > Loliginidae > Sepioteuthis > Sepioteuthis lessoniana. The sequence goes on from OY757907.1 coordinate 76,030,291, forward strand.
TTTACTAAGTTTAGCTCTTAGAAGCATCAGAGTTTTCTCAGTTGTTTTAGTAACCGAAGGTATATAACTTGTGCACTGAAATCGTTCTTTGCTATGTCCTTGAAGCAAAACCTTTTACTTTTTGTTGATTTTTCTGTTACTTCGACACTAGAAATAATTACTTTTTCACTGTTGTTCACTTGGTTTTTCTAGTATAAATTTAAGTCTTTTACTCTAAAGTTTTATAATGCTAACGTATATATCATGTGCACGTACATATATTTATTTCGAATATAATGTTTTTAATGTTAGTTAATGAAATATACATACCAATATAAGACATTACTTTATCAAACGCCTATAAAAATTAAGCGGTAATACGTACTTTTTAACGTTTTTTACTAAGTTTAGCTCTTAGAAGCATCAGAGTTTACTCAGTTGTTTTAGTAACCGAAGGTATATAACTTGTGCACTGAAATCATTGTTTGCTATGGCCTTGAAGCAAAACTGTTCATTTTTTAATGATTTTTCTGTTACTTCGATACTAGAAATGATTACTTTTTCACTGTTGTTCACTTGGCTTTTCTAGTATAAATTAAAGTCTATTACTCTAATGTTTTATAATGCTAACGTATATATCATCTGCACGTACATATATTTATTTCGAATATAATGTTTTTAATGTTAGTTAATAAAATTTACATACCAATATAAGACATTACTTTATCATTTAAACGCGTATAAATATTAAGCTTTAATACGTACTATTTAGTGTTTTTTACTAAGTTTAGCTTTGAGAAGCATCAGAGTTTTCTCAGTTGTTTTAGTAACCGAAGCTCTATAACTTGTGCACTGAAATCATTGTTTGCTATGTCCTTGAAGCAAAATTGTTTACTTTTTAATGATTTTTCCATTACTTCGATACTAGAAATGATTACTTTTTCACTGTTGTTCACTTGGCTTTTCTAGTATAAATTAAAGTCTATTACTCTAATGTTTTATAATGCTAACGTATATATCATGTGCACGTACATATATTTATTTCGAATATAATGTTTTTAATGTTAGTAAATGAAATATACATACCAATATAAAACATTACTTTATCACTTAAACGCATATAAATATTAAGCTTTAATACGTACTTTTTAACGTTTTTTACTAAGTTTAGCTCTTAGAAGCATCAGAGTTTTCTCAGTTGTTTTAGTAACCGAAGGTATATAACTTGTGCACTGAAATCATTCTTTGCTATGGTCTTGAAGTAAAACCTTTTACTTTTTGATGATTTTTCCGTTACTTCGACACTAAAAATGATTACTTTTTCACTGTTGTTCACTTGGTTTTTCTAGTATAAATTTAAGTCTTTTACTCTAAAGTTTTATAATGCTAACGTATATATCATGTGCACGTACATATATTTATTTCGAATATAATGTTTTTAATGTTAGTTAATGAAATATACATACCAATATAAGACATTACTTTATCACTTAAACGCCTATAAAAATTAAGCGGTAATACGTACTTTTTAACGTTTTTTACTAAGTTTAGCTCTTAGAAGCATCAGAGTTTACTCAGTTGTTTTAGTAACCGAAGGTATATAACTTGTGCACTGAAATCATTGTTTGCTATGGCCTTGAAGCAAAACTGTTCATTTTTTAATGATTTTTCTGTTACTTCGATACTAGAAATGATTACTTTTTCACTGTTGTTCACTTGGCTTTTCTAGTATAAATTAAAGTCTATTACTCTAATGTTTTATAATGCTAACGTATATATCATCTGCACGTACATATATTTATTTCGAATATAATGTTTTTAATGTTAGTTAATAAAATTTACATACCAATATAAGACATTACTTTATCATTTAAACGCGTATAAATATTAAGCTTTAATACGTACTATTTAGTGTTTTTTACTAAGTTTAGCTTTGAGAAGCATCAGAGTTTTCTCAGTTGTTTTAGTAACCGAAGCTCTATAACTTGTGCACTGAAATCATTGTTTGCTATGTCCTTGAAGCAAAATTGTTTACTTTTTAATGATTTTTCCATTACTTCGATACTAGAAATGATTACTTTTTCACTGTTGTTCACTTGGCTTTTCTAGTATAAATTAAAGTCTATTACTCTAATGTTTTATAATGCTAACGTATATATCATGTGCACGTACATATATTTATTTCGAATATAATGTTTTTAATGTTAGTAAATGAAATATACATACCAATATAAAACATTACTTTATCACTTAAACGCATATAAATATTAAGCTTTAATACGTACTTTTTAACGTTTTTTACTAAGTTTAGCTCTTAGAAGCATCAGAGTTTTCTCAGTTGTTTTAGTAACCGAAGGTATATAACTTGTGCACTGAAATCATTCTTTGCTATGGTCTTGAAGTAAAACCTTTTACTTTTTGATGATTTTTCCGTTACTTCGACACTAAAAATGATTACTTTTTCACTGTTGTTCACTTGGTTTTTCTAGTATAAATTTAAGTCTTTTACTCTAAAGTTTTATAATGCTAACGTATATATCATGTGCACGTACATATATTTATTTCGAATATAATGTTTTTAATGTTAGTTAATGAAATATACATACCAATATAAGACATTACTTTATCACTTAAACGCCTATAAAAATTAAGCGGTAATACGTACTTTTTAACGTTTTTTACAAAGTTTAGCTCTTAGAAGCATCAGAGTTTACTCAGTTGTTTTAGTAACCGAAGGTATATAACTTGTGCACTGAAATCATTGTTTGCTATGGCCTTGAAGCAAAACTGTTCATTTTTTAATGATTTTTCTGTTAGTTCGATACTAGAAATGATTACTTTTTCACTGTTGTTCACTTGGCTTTTCTAGTATAAATTAAAGTCTATTACTCTAATGTTTTATAATGCTAACGTATATATCATCTGCACGTACATATATTTATTTCGAATATAATGTTTTTAATGTTAGTTAATAAAATATACATACCAATATAAGACATTACTTTATCACTTAAACGCGTATAAATATTAAGCTTTAATACGTAGTTTTTAACGTTTTTTACTAAGTTTAGCTCTTAGAAGCATCAGAATTTTCTCAGTTGTTTTAGTACCCGAAGCTATATAACTTGTGCACTGAAATCATTCTTTGCTATGGTCTTGAAGCAAAACCGTTTACTTTTTAATGATTTTTCGGTTACTTCGATACTACAAATGATTACTTTTTCACTGTTGTTCACTCGGTTTTTCTAGTATAAATTTAAGTCTTTTACTCTAAAGTTTTATAATGCTAACGTATATATCATGTGCACGTACATATTTTTATTGCGAATATAATGTTTTTAATGTTAGTTAATGAAATATACACACCAATATAAGACTTTACTTTTTCACTTAAAAGCGTATAAAAATTCAGCTTTAATACGTACTTTTTAACGTTTTTTACTAAGTTTAGCTCTTGGAAGCATCAGAGTTTTCTCAGTTGTTTTAGTAACCGAAGCTATATGACTTGCGCACTGAAATCATTGTTTGCTATGGCCTTGAAGCAAAACTGTTCATTTTTTAATGATTTTTCTGTTACTTCGATACTTGAAATGATTACTTTTTCACTGTTGTTCACTTGGTTTTTCTAGTATAAATTTAAGTCTTTTACTCTAATGTTTTATAATGCTAACGTATATATCATCTGCACGTACATATATTTATTTCGAATATAATGTTTTTAATGTTAGTTAATGAAATATACATACCAATATAAGACTTTACTTTATCACTTAAACGCGTATAAATATTAAGCTTTAATACGTACTATTTAGCGTTTTTTACTAAGTTTAGCTCTTAGAAGCATCAGAGTTTTCTAAGTTGTTTTAGTAACCGAAGCAATATATAACTTGTGCACTGAAATCATTGTTTGCTATGGCCTTGAAGCAAAACTGTTTACTTTTTAATGATTTTTCTGTTACTTCGATACTAGAAATGATTACTTTTTCACTGCTGTTCACTTGGTTTTTCTAGTATAAATTTAAGTCTTTTACTCTAATGTTTTATAATGCTAACGTATATATCATCTGCACGTACATATATTTATTTCGAATATAATGTTTTTAATGTTAGTTAATTAAATATACATACCAATATAAGACATTACTTTATCATTTAAACGCGTATAAATATTAAGCTTTAATACGTACTATTTAGCGTTTTTTACTAAGTTTAGCTCTTAGAAGCATCAGAATTTTCTCAGTTGTTTTAGTAACCGAAGTTATATAACTTGTGCACTGAAATCATTGTTTGCTATGTCCTTGAAGCAAAACTGTTTACTTTTTAATGATTTTTCTGTTACTTCGATACTAGAAATGATTACTTTTTCACTGTTGTTCACTTGGTTTTTCTAGTATAAATTTAAGTCTTTTACTCTAAAGTTTTATAATGCTAACGTATATATCATGTGCACGTACATATATTTATTTCGAATATAATGTTTTTAATGTTAGTTAATGAAATATACATACCAATATAAGACATTACTTTATCACTTAAACGCCTGTAAATATTAAGCTGTAATACGTACTTTTTAACGTTTTTTACTAAGTTTAGCTCTTAGAAGCATCAGAGTTTTCTAAGTTGTTTTAGTAACCGAAGGTATATAACTTGTGCACTGAAATCATTCTTTGCTATGTCCTTGAAGCAAAACCTTTTACTTTTTAATGATTTTTCTGTTACTTCGATACTAGAAATGATTACTTTTTCACTGTTGTTCACTTGGTTTTTCTAGTATAAATTTAAGTCTTTTACTCTAATGTTTTATAATGCTAACGTATATATCATCTGCACGTACATATATTTATTTCGAATATAATGTTTTTAATGTTAGTTAATGAAATATACATACCAATATAAGACATTACTTTATCACATAAACGCATATAAATATTAAGCTGTAATACGTACTTTTCAACGTTTTTTACTAAGTTTAGCTCTTAGAAGCATCAGAATTTTCTCAGTTGTTTTAGTAACCGAAGTTATATAACTTGTGCACTGAAATCATTGTTTGCTATGTCCTTGAAGCAAAACTGTTTACTTTTTAATGATTTTTCTGTTACTTCGATACTAGAAATGATTACTTTTTCACTGTTGTTCACTTGGCTTTTCTAGTATAAATTTAAGTCTATTACTCTAATGTTTTATAATGCTAACGTATATATCATGTGCATGTACATATATTTATTTCAAATATAATGTTTTTAATGTTAGTTAATGAAATATACATACCAATATAAGACTTTACTTTTTCACTTAAACGCCTATGAAAATTAAGCTGTAATACGTACTTTTTAACGTTTTTTACTAAGTTTAGCTCTTAGAAGCATCAGGGTTTTCTCAGTTGTTTTAGTAACCGAAGGTATATAACTTGTGCACTGAAATCATTCTTTGCTATGTCCTTGAAGCAAAACCTTTTACTTTTTAAAGATTTTTCTGTTACTTCGATACTAGAAATGATTACTTTTTCACTGTTGTTCACTTGGCTTTTCTAGTATAAATTTAAGTCTTTTACTCTAATGTTTTATAATGCTAACGTATATATCATCTGCACGTACATATATTTATTTCGAATATAATGTTTTTAATGTTAGTTAATGAAATATACATACCAATATAAGACTTTACTTCTTCACTTAAACGCCTATAAAAATAAGGCTTTAATACGTACTTTTCAACGTTTTTTACTAAGTTTAGCTCTTAGAAGAATCAGAGTTTTCTCAGTTGTTTTAGTAACCGAAGATATATAACTTGTGCACTGAAATCATTGTTTGCTATGGACTTGAAGCAAAACTGTTTACTTTTTAATGATTTTTTTGTTACTTCGATACTAGAAATGCTTACTTTTTCACTGTTGTTCACTTGGTTTTTCTAGTATAAATTTAAGTCTTTTACTCTAAAGTTTTATAATGCTAATGTATATATCATGTGCACGTACATATATTTATTTCGAATATAATGTTTTTAATGTTAGTTAATGAAATATACATACCAATATAAGACATTACTTTATCACTTAAACGCCTGTAAATATTAAGCTGTAATACGTACTTTTTAACGTTTTTTACTAAGTTTAGCTCTTAGAAGCATCAGAGTTTTCTAAGTTGTTTTAGTAACCGAAGCTATATAACTTGTGCACTGAAATCATTGTTTTCTATGGCCTTGAAGCAAAACTGTTCATTTTTTAATGATTTTTCTGTTACTTCGATACTAGAAATGATTAATTTTTCACTGTTGTTCACTTGGCTTTTCTAGTATAAATTAAAGTGTATTACTCTAATGTTTTATAATGCTAACGTATATATCATCTGCACGTACATATATTTATTTCGAATATAATGTTTTTAATGTTAGTTAATGAAATATACATACCAATATAAGACATTACTTTATCACTTAAACGCCTGTAAATATTAAGCTGTAATACGTACTTTTTAACGTTTTTTACTAAGTTTAGCTCTTAGAAGCATCAGAGTTTTCTAAGTTGTTTTAGTAACCGAAGCTATATAACTTGTGCACTGAAATCATTGTTTGCTATGGCCTTGAAGCAAAACTGTTCATTTTTTAATGATTTTTCTGTTACTTCGATACTAGAAATGATTAATTTTTCACTGTTGTTCACTTGGCTTTTCTAGTATAAATTAAAGTGTATTACTCTAATGTTTTATAATGCTAACGTATATATCATCTGCACGTACATATATTTATTTCGAATATAATGTTTTTAATGTTAGTTAATGAAATATACATACTAATATAAGACATTACTTTATCACTAAAACGCGTATAAATATTAAGCTTTAATACGTAGTTTTTAACGTTTTTTACTAAGTTTAGCTCTTAGAAGCATCAGAGTTTTCTAAGTTGTTTTAGTAACCGAAGGTATATAACTTGTGCACTGAAATCATTCTTTGCTATGGTCTTGAAGCAAAACCTTTTACTTTTTGATGATTTTTCTGTTACTTCGACACTAGAAATGATTACTTTTTCACTGTTTTTCACTTGGTTTTCTAGTATAAATTTAAGTCTTTTACTCTAATGTTTTATAATGCTAACGTATATATCATGTGCACGTACATATATTTTTTTCGAATATAATGTTTTTAATGTTAGTTAATGAAATATACATACCAATATAAGACATTACTTTATCACTAAAATGCGTATAAATATTAAGCTTTAATACGTACTTTTTAACGTTTTTTACTAAGTTTAGCTCTTAGAAGCATCAGAGTTTTCTAAGTTGTTTTAGTAACCGAAGGTATATAACTTGTGCACTGAAATCTTTCTTTGCTATGGTCTTGAAGCAAAACATTTTACTTTTTGATGATTTTTCTGTTACTTCGACACTAGAAATGATTACTTTTTCACTGTTGTTCACTTGGTTTTTCTAGTATAAATGTAAGTCTTTTACTCTAATATTTTATAATGCTAACGTATATATCATCTGCACGTACATATATTTATTTCGAATATAATGTTTTTAATGTTAGTTAATGAAATATACATACCAATATAAGACATTACTTTATCACTAAAACGCGTATAAATATTAAGCTTTAATACGTACTTTTTAACGTTTTTTACTAAGCTTAGCTCTTAGAAGCATCAGAGTTTTCTAAGTTGTTTTAGTAACCGAAGGTATATAACTTGTGCACTGAAATCATTCTTTGCTATGGTCTTGAAGCAAAACCTTTTACTTTTTGATGATTTTTCTGTTACTTCGACACTAGAAATGATTACTTTTTCACTGTTGTTCACTTTGTTTTTCTAGTATAAATTTAAGTCTTTTACTCTAATGTTTTATAATGCTAACGTATATATCATCTGCACGTACATATATTTATTTCGAATATAATGTTTTTAATGTTAGTTAATGAAATATACATACCAATATAAGACTTTACTTTTTCACTTAAACGCCTATAAAAATTAAGCTGTAATACGTACTTTTTAACGTTTTTTACTAAGTTTAGCACTTAGAAGCATCAGAATTTTCTCAGTTGTTTTAGTAACCGAAGTTATATAACTTGTGCACTGAAATCATTGTTTGCTATGTCCTTGAAGCAAAACTGTTTACTTTTTAATGATTTTTCTGTTACTTCGATACTAGAAATGATTACTTTTTCACTGTTGTTCACTTGGCTTTTCTAGTATAAATTTAAGTCTATTACTCTAATGTTTTATAATGCTAACGTATATATCATGTGCATGTACATATATTTATTTCGAATATAATGTTTTTAATGTTAGTTAATGAAATATACATACCAATATAAGACTTTACTTTTTCACTTAAACGCCTATAAAAATTAAGCTGTAATACGTACTTTTTAACGTTTATTACTAAGTTTAGCACTTAGAAGCATCAGGGTTTTCTCAGTTGTTTTAGTAACCGAAGGTATATAACTTGTGCACTGAAATCATTCTTTGCTATGTCCTTGAAGCAAAACCTTTTACTTTTTAATGATTTTTCTGTTACTTCGATACTAGAAATGATTACTTTTTCACTGTTGTTCACTTGGCTTTTCTAGTATAAATTTAAGTCTTTTACTCTAATGTTTTATAATGCTAACGTGTATATCATCTGCACGTACATATATTTATTTCGAATATAATGTTTTTAATGTTAGTTAATGAAATATACATACCAATATAAGACTTTACTTCTTCACTTAAACGCCTATAAAAATAAGGCTTTAATACGTACTTTTCAACGTTTTTTACTAAGTTTAGCTCTTAGAAGAATCAGAGTTTTCTCAGTTGTTTTAGTAACCGAAGATATATAACTTGTGCACTGAAATCATTGTTTGCTATGGACTTGAAGCAAAACTGTTTACTTTTTAATGATTTTTTTGTTACTTCGATACTAGAAATGCTTACTTTTTCACTGTTGTTCACTTGGTTTTTCTAGTATAAATTTAAGTCTTTTACTCTAAAGTTTTATAATGCTAACGTATATATCATGTGCACATACATATATTTATTTCGAATATAATGTTTTTAATGTTAGTTAATGAAATATACATACCAATATAAGACATTACTTTATCACTTAAACGCCTGTAAATATTAAGCTGTAATACGTACTTTTTAACGTTTTTTACTAAGTTTAGCTCTTAGAAGCATCAGAGTTTTCTAAGTTGTTTTAGTAACCGAAGCTATATAACTTGTGCACTGAAATCATTGTTTGCTATGGCCTTGAAGCAAAACTGTTCATTTTTTAATGATTTTTCTGTTACTTCGATACTAGAAATGATTAATTTTTCACTGTTGTTCACTTGGCTTTTCTAGTATAAATTAAAGTGTATTACTCTAATGTTTTATAATGCTAACGTATATATCATCTGCACGTACATATATTTATTTCGAATATAATGTTTTTAATGTTAGTTAATGAAATATACATACCAATATAAGACATTACTTTATCACTAAAACGCGTATAAATATTAAGCTTTAATACGTAGTTTTTAACGTTTTTTACTAAGTTTAGCTCTTAGAAGCATCAGAGTTTTCTAAGTTGTTTTAAGAACCGAAGGTATATAACTTGTGCACTGAAATCATTCTTTGCTATGGTCTTGAAGCAAAACCTTTTACTTTTTGATGATTTTTCTGTTACTTCGACACTAGAAATGATTACTTTTTCACTGTTGTTCACTTGGTTTTTCTAGTATAAATTTAAGTCTTTTACTCTAATGTTTTATAATGCTAACGTATATATCATGTGCACGTACATATATTTATTTCGAATATAATGTTTTTAATGTTAGTTAATGAAATATACATACCAATATAAGACATTACTTTATCACATAAATGCATATAAATATTAAGCTTTAATACGTACTATTTAGCGTTTTTTACTAAGTTTAGCTCTTAGAAGCATCAGAATTTTCTCAGTTGTTTTAGTAACCGAAGTTATATAACTTGTGCACTGAAATCATTGTTTGCTATGTCCTTGAAGCAAAACTGTTTACTTTTTAATGATTTTTCTGTTACTTCGATACTAGAAATGATTACTTTTTCACTGTTGTTCACTTGGCTTTTCTAGTATAAATTTAAGTCTATTACTCTAATGTTTTATAATGCTAACGTATATATCATGTGCATGTACATATATTTATTTCGAATATAATGTTTTTAATGTTAGTTAATGAAATATACATACCAATATAAGACTTTACTTTTTCACTTAAACGCCTATAAAAATTAAGCTGTAATACGTACTTTTTAACGTTTTTTACTAAGTTTAGCTCTTAGAAGCATCAGGGTTTTCTCAGTTGTTTTAGTAACCGAAGGTATATAACTTGTGCACTGAAATAATTGTTTGCTATGTCCTTGTAGCAAAACTGTTCATTTTTTAATGATTTTTCTGTTACTTCGATACTAGAAATGATTAATTTTTCACTGTTGTTCACTTGGCTTTTCTAGTATAAATTAAAGTGTATTACTCTAATGTTTTATAATGCTAACGTATATATCATGTGCACGTACATATATTTATTTCGAATATAATGTTTTTAATGTTAGTTAATGAAATATACATACCAATATAAGACATTACTTTCTCACTAAAACGCGTATAAATATTAAGCTTTAATACGTAGTTTTTAACGTTTTTTACTAAGTTTAGCTCTTAGAAGCATCAGAGTTTTCTAAGTTGTTTTAGTAACCGAAGGTATATAACTTGTGCACTGAAATCATTCTTTGCTATGGTCTTGAAGCAAAACCTTTTACTTTTTGATGATTTTTCTGTTACTTCGACACTAGAAATGATTACTTTTTCACTGTTGTTCACTTGGTTTTTCTAGTATAAATTTAAGTCTTTTACTCTAATGTTTTATAATGCTAACGTATATATCATGTGCACGTACATATATTTATTTCGAATATAATGTTTTTAATGTTAGTTAATGAAATATACATACCAATATAAGACATTACTTTATCACTTAAACGTGTATAAATATTAAGCTTTAATACGTACTATTTAGCGTTTTTTACAAAGTTTAGCTCTTAGAAGCATCAGAGTTTTCTCAGTTGTTTTAGTAACCGAAGTTATATAACTTGTGCACTGAAATCATTGTTTGCTATGTCCTTGAAGCCAAACTGTTTACTTTTTAATGATTTTTCTGTTACTTCGATACTAGAAATGATTACTTTTTCACTGTTGTTCACTTGGCTTTTCTAGTATAAATTTAAGTCTATTACTCTAATGTTTTATAATGCTAACGTATATATCATGTGCATGTACATATATTTATTTCGAATATAATGTTTTTAATGTTAGTTAATGAAATATGCATACCAATATAAGACTTTACTTTTTCACTTAAACGCCTATAAAAATTAAGCTGTAATACGTACTTTTTAACGTTTTTTACTAAGTTTAGCTCTTAGAAGCATCAGGGTTTTCTCAGTTGTTTTAGTAACCGAAGGTATATAACTTGTGCACTGAAATCATTGTTTGCTATGTCCTTGAAGCAAAACCTTTTACTTTTTAATGATTTTTCTGTTACTTCGATACTAGAAATGATTACTTTTTCACTGTTGTTCACTTGGCTTTTCTAGTATAAATTTAAGTCTTTTACTCTAATGTTTTATAATGCTAACGTATATATCATCTGCACGTACATATATTTATTTCGAATATAATGTTTTTAATGTTAGTTAATGAAATATACATACCAATATAAGACATTACTTTATCACTAAAACGCGTATAAATATTAAGCTTTAATACGTAGTTTTTAACGTTTTTTACTAAGTTTAGCTCTTAGAAGCATCAGAGTTTTCTAAGTTGTTTTAGTAACCGAAGGTATATAACTTGTGCACTGAAATCATTCTTTGCTATGGTCTTGAAGCAAAACCTTTTACTTTTTGATGATTTTTCTGTTACTTCGACACTAGAAATGATTACTTTTTCACTGTTGTTCACTTGGTTTTTCTAGTATAAATTTAAGTCTTTTACTCTAATGTTTTATAATGCTAACGTATATATCATGTGCACGTACATATATTTATTTCGAATATAATGTTTTTAATGTTAGTTAATGAAATATACATACCAATATAAGACATTACTTTATCACTTAAACGCGTATAAATATTAAGCTTTAATACGTACTATTTAGCGTTTTTTACTAAGTTTAGCTCTTAGAAGCATCAGAGTTTTCTCAGTTGTTTTAGTAACCGAAGTTATATAACTTGTGCACTGAAATCATTGTTTGCTATGTCCTTGAAGCAAAACTGATTTACTTTTTAATGATTTTTCTGTTACTTCGATACTAGAAATGATTACTTTTTCACTGTTGTTCACTTGGCTTTTCTAGTATAAATTTAAGTCTATTACTCTAATGTTTTATAATGCTAACGTATATATCATGTGCATGTACATATATTTATTTCGAATATAATGTTTTTAATGTTAGTTAATGAAATATACATACCAATATAAGACTTTACTTTTTCACGTAAACGCCTATAAAAATTAAGCTGTAATACGTACTTTTTAACATTTTTTACTAAGTTTAGCTCTTAGAAGCATCAGGGTTTTCTCAGTTGTTTTAGTAACCGAAGGTATATAACTTGTGCACTGAAATCATTGTTTGCTTTGTCCTTGTAGCAAAACCTTTTACTTTTTAATGATTTTTCTGTTACTTCGATACTAGAAATGATTACTTTTTCACTGTTGTTCACTTGGCTTTTCTAGTATAAATTTAAGTCTTTTACTCTAATGTTTTATAATGCTAACGTATATATCATCTGCACGTACATATATTTATTTCGAATATAATGTTTTTAATGTTAGTTAATGAAATATACATACCAATATAAGACTTTACTTCTTCACTTAAACGCCTATAAAAATTAAGCTGTAATACGTACTTTTTAACGTTTTTTACTAAGTTTAGCTCTTAGAAGCATCAGGGTTTTCTCAGTTGTTTTAGTAACCGAAGGTATATAACTTGTGCACTGAAATCATTGTTTGCTATGTCCTGGAAGCAAAACCTTTTACTTTTTAATGATTTTTCTGTTACTTCGATACTAGAAATGATTACTTTTTCACTGTTGTTCACTTGGCTTTTCTAGTATAAATTTAAGTCTTTTACTCTAATGTTTTATAATGCTAACGTATATATCATCTGCACGTACATATATTTATTTCGAATATAATGTTTTTAATGTTAGTTAATGAAATATACATACCAATATAAGACATTACTTTATCACTAAAACGCGTATAAATATTAAGCTTTAATACGTAGTTTTTAACGTTTTTTACTAAGTTTAGCTCTTAGAAGCATCAGAGTTTTCTAAGTTGTTTTAGTAACCGAAGGTATATACCTTGTGCACTGAAATCATTCTTTGCTATGGTCTTGAAGCAAAACCTTTTACTTTTTGATGATTTTTCTGTTACTTCGACACTAGAAATGATTACTTTTTCATTGTTGTTCACTTGGTTTTTCTAGTATAAATTTAAGTCTTTTACTCTAATGTTTTATAATGCTAACGTATATATCATGTGCACGTACATATATTTATTTCGAATATAATGTTTTTAATGTTAGTTAATGAAATATACATACCAATATAAGACATTACTTTATCACTTAAACGCGTATAAATATTAAGCTTTAATACGTACTATTTAGCGTTTTTTACTAAGTTTAGCTCTTAGAAGCATCAGAGTTTTCTCAGTTGTTTTAGTAACCGAAGGTATATAACTTGTGCACTGAAATCATTCTTTGCTATGGTCTTGAAGAAAAACCTTTTACTTTTTGATGATTTTTCTGTTACTTCAACACTAGAAATGATTACTTTTTCACTGTTGTTCACTTGGTTTTTCTAGTATAAATTTAAGTCTTTTACTCTAATGTTTTATAATGCTAACGTATATATCATGTGCACGTACATATATTTATTTCGAATATAATGTTTTTAATGTTAGTTAATGAAATATACATACCAATATAAGACTTTACTTTTTCACTTAAACGCCTATAAAAATTAAGCTGTAATACGTACTTTTTAACGTTTTTTACTAAGTTTAGCCCTTAGAAGCATCAGGGTTTTCTCAGTTGTTTTAGTAACCGAAGGTATATAACTTGTGCACTGAAATCATTGTTTGCTATGTCCTTGTAGCAAAACTGTTCATTTTTTAATGATTTTTCTGTTACTTCGATACTAGAAATGATTAATTTTTCACTGTTGTTCACTTGGCTTTTCTAGTATAAATTAAAGTGTATTACTCTAATGTTTTATAATGCTAACGTATATATCATCTGCACGTACATATATTTATTTCGAATATAATGTTTTTAATGTTAGTTAATGAAATATACATACCAATATAAGACATTACTTTATCACTAAAACGCGTATAAATATTAAGCTTTAATACGTAGTTTTTAACGTTTTTTACTAAGTTTAGCTCTTAGAAGCATCAGAGTTTTCTAAGTTGTTTTAGTAACCGAAGGTATATAACTTGTGCACTGAAATCATTCTTTGCTATGTCCTTGAAGCAAAACTGTTTACTTTTTAATGATTTTTCTGTTACTTCGATACTAGAAATGATTACTTTTTCACTGTTGTTCACTTGGCTTTTCTAGTATAAATTTAAGTCTATTACTCTAATGTTTTATAATGCTAACGTATATATCATGTGCATGTACATATATTTATTTCGAATATAATGTTTTTAATGTTAGTTAATGAAATATACATACCAATATAAGACTTTACTTTTTCACTTAAACGCCTATAAAAATTAAGCTGTAATACGTACTTTTTAACATTTTTTACTAAGTTTAGCTCTTAGAAGCATCAGAGTTTTCTAAGTTGTTTTAGTAACCGAAGGTATATAACTTGTGCACTGAAATCATTGTTTGCTATGTCCTTGTAGCAAAACCTTTTACTTTTTAATGATTTTTCTGTTACTTCGATACTAGAAATGATTACTTTTTCACTGTTGTTCACTTGGCTTTTCTAGTATAAATTTAAGTCTTTTACTCTAATGTTTTATAATGCTAACGTATATATCATCTGCACGTACATATATTTATTTCGAATATAATGTTTTTAATGTTAGTTAATGAAATATACATACCAATATAAGACATTACTTTATCACTAAAACGCGTATAAATATTAAGCTTTAATACGTAGTTTTTAACGTTTTTTACTAAGTTTAGCTCTTAGAAGCATCAGAGTTTTCTAAGTTGTTTTAGTAACCGAAGGTATATAACTTGTGCACTGAAATCATTGTTTGCTATGGTCTTGAAGCAAAACCTTTTACTTTTTGATGATTTTTCTGTTACTTCGACACTAGAAATGATTACTTTTTCACTGTTGTTCACTTGGCTTTTCTAGTATAAATTTAAGTCTATTACTCTAATGTTTTATAATGCTAACGTATATATCATGTGCATGTACATATATTTATTTCGAATATAATGTTTTTAATGTTAGTTAATGAAATATACATACCAATATAAGACTTTACTTTTTCACTTAAACGCCTATAAAAATTAAGCTGTAATACGTACTTTTTAACATTTTTTACTAAGTTTAGCTCTTAGAAGCATCAGAGTTTTCTAAGTTGTTTTAGTAACCGAAGGTATATAACTTGTGCACTGAAATCATTGTTTGCTATGTCCTTGTAGCAAAACCTTTTACTTTTTAATGATTTTTCTGTTACTTCGATACTAGAAATGATTACTTTTTCACTGTTGTTCACTTGGCTTTTCTAGTATAAATTTAAGTCTTTTACTCTAATGTTTTATAATGCTAACGTATATATCATCTGCACGTACATATATTTATTTCGAATATAATGTTTTTAATGTTAGTTAATGAAATATACATACCAATATAAGACATTACTTTATCACTAAAACGCGTATAAATATTAAGCTTTAATACGTAGTTTTTAACGTTTTTTACTAAGTTTAGCTCTTAGAAGCATCAGAGTTTTCTAAGTTGTTTTAGTAACCGAAGGTATATAACTTGTGCACTGAAATCATTGTTTGCTATGGTCTTGAAGCAAAACCTTTTACTTTTTGATGATTTTTCTGTTACTTCGACACTAGAAATGATTACTTTTTCACTGTTGTTCACTTGGTTTTTCTAGTATAAATTTAAGTCTTTTACTCTAATGTTTTATAATGCTAACGTATATATCATGTGCACGTACATATATTTATTTCGAATATAATGTTTTTAATGTTAGTTAATGAAATATACATACCAATATAAGACATTACTTTATCACTAAAACGCGTATAAATATTAAGCTTTAATACGTAGTTTTTAACGTTTTTTACTAAGTTTAGCTCTTAGAAGCATCAGAGTTTTCTAAGTTGTTTTAGTAACCGAAGGTATATACCTTGTGCACTGAAATCATTCTTTGCTATGGTCTTGAAGCAAAACCTTTTATTTTTGATGATTTTTCTGTTACTTCGACACTAGAAATGATTACTTTTTCACTGTTGTTCACTTGGTTTTTCTAGTATAAATTTAAGTCTTTTACTCTAATGTTTTATAATGCTAACGTATATATCATGTGCACGTACATATATTTATTTCGAATATAATGTTTTCAATGTTAGTTAATGAAATATACATACCAATATAAGACATTACTTTATCACTTAAACGCGTATAAATATTAAGCTTTAATACGTACTATTTAGCGTTTTTTACTAAGTTTAGCTCTTAGAAGCATCAGAATTTTCTCAGTTGTTTTAGTAACCGAAGTTATATAACTTGTGCACTGAAATCATTGTTTGCTATGTCCTTGAAGCAAAACTGTTTACTTTTTAATGATTTTTCTGTTACTTCGATACTAGAAATGATTACTTTTTCACTGTTGTTCACTTGGCTTTTCTAGTATAAATTTAAGTCTATTACTCTAATGTTTTATAATGCTAACGTATATATCATGTGCATGTACATATATTTATTTCGAATATAATGTTTTTAATGTTAGTTAATGAAATATACATACCAATATAAGACTTTACTTTTTCACTTAAACGCCTATAAAAATTAAGCTGTAATACGTACTTTTTAACGTTTTTTACTAAGTTTAGCCCTTAGAAGCATCAGGGTTTTCTCAGTTGTTTTAGTAACCGAAGGTATATAACTTGTGCACTGAAATCATTGTTTGCTATGTCCTTGTAGCAAAACTGTTCATTTTTTAATGATTTTTCTGTTACTTCGATACTAGAAATGATTAATTTTTCACTGTTGTTCACTTGGCTTTTCTAGTATAAATTAAAGTGTATTACTCTAATGTTTTATAATGCTAACGTATATATCATCTGCACGTACATATATTTATTTCGAATATAATGTTTTTAATGTTAGTTAATGAAATATACATACCAATATAAGACATTACTTTATCACTAAAACGCGTATAAATATTAAGCTTTAATACGTAGTTTTTAAAGTTTTTTACTAAGTTTAGCTCTTAGAAGCATCAGAGTTTTCTAAGTTGTTTTAGTAACCGAAGGTATATAACTTGTGCACTGAAATCATTCTTTGCTATGGTCTTGAAGCAAAACCTTTTACTTTTTGATGATTTTTCTGTTACTTCGACACTAGAAATGATTACTTTTTCACTGTTGTTCACTTGGTTTTTCTAGTATAAATTTAAGTCTTTTACTCTAATGTTTTATAATGCTAACGTATATATCATGTGCACGTACATATATTTATTTCGAATATAATGTTTTTAATGTTAGTTAATGAAATATACATACCAATATAAGACATTACTTTATCACTTAAACGCGTATAAATATTAAGCTTTAATACGTACTATTTAGCGTTTTTTACTAAGTTTAGCTCTTAGAAGCATCAGAATTTTCTCAGTTGTTTTAGTAACCGAAGTTATATAACTTGTGCACTGAAATCATTGTTTGCTATGTCCTTGAAGCAAAACTGTTTACTTTTTAATGATTTTTCTGTTACTTCGATACTAGAAATGATTACTTTTTCACTGTTGTTCACTTGGCTTTTCTAGTATAAATTTAAGTCTATTACTCTAATGTTTTATAATGCTAACGTATATATCATGTGCATGTACATATATTTATTTCGAATATAATGTTTTTAATGTTAGTTAATGAAATATACATACCAATATAAGACTTTACTTTTTCACTTAAACGCCTATAAAAATTAAGCTGTAATACGTACTTTTTAACGTTTTTTACTAAGTTTAGCTCTTAGAAGCATCAGGGTTTTCTCAGTTGTTTTAGTAACCGAAGGTATATAACTTGTGCACTGAAATCATTGTTTGCTATGTCCTTGTAGCAAAACTGTTCATTTTTTAATGATTTTTCTGTTACTTCGATACTAGAAATGATTAATTTTTCACTGTTGTTCACTTGGCTTTTCTAGTATAAATTAAAGTGTATTACTCTAATGTTTTATAATGCTAACGTATATATCATCTGCACGTACATATATTTATTTCGAATATAATGTTTTTAATGTTAGTTAATGAAATATACATACCAATATAAGACATTACTTTATCACTAAAACGCGTATAAATATTAAGCTTTAATACGTACTTTTTAACGTTTTTTACTAAGTTTAGCTCTTAGAAGCATCAGAGTTTTCTAAGTTGTTTTAGTAACCGAAGGTATATAACTTGTGCACTGAAATCATTCTTTGCTATGGTCTTGAAGCAAAACCTTTTACTTTTTGATGATTTTTCTGTTACTTCGACACTAGAAATGATTACTTTTTCACTGTTGTTCACTTGGCTTTTCTAGTATAAATTTAAGTCTTTTACTCTAATGTTTTATAATGCTAACGTATATATCATGTGCACGTACATATATTTATTTCGAATATAATGTTTTTAATGTTAGTTAATGAAATATACATACCAATATAAGACATTACTTTATCACTTAAACGCGTATAAATATTAAGCTTTAATACGTACTATTTAGCGTTTTTTACAAAGTTTAGCTCTTAGAAGCATCAGAGTTTTCTCAGTTGTTTTAGTAACCGAAGTTATATAACTTGTGCACTGAAATCATTGTTTGCTATGTCCTTGAAGCAAAACTGTTTACTTTTTAATGATTTTTCTGTTACTTCGATACTAGAAATGATTACTTTTTCACTGTTGTTCACTTGGCTTTTCTAGTATAAATTTAAGTCTATTACTCTAATGTTTTATAATGCTAACGTATATATCATGTGCATGTACATATATTTATTTCGAATATAATGTTTTTAATGTTAGTTAATGAAATATACATACCAATATAAGACTTTACTTTTTCACTTAAACGCCTATAAAAATTAAGCTGTAATACGTACTTTTTAACGTTTTTTACTAAGTTTAGCTCTTAGAAGCATCAGGGTTTTCTCAGTTGTTTTAGTAACCGAAGGTATATAACTTGTGCACTGAAATCATTGTTTGCTATGTCCTTGAAGCAAAACCTTTTACTTTTTAATGATTTTTCTGTTACTTCGATACTAGAAATGATTACTTTTTCACTGTTGTTCACTTGGCTTTTCTAGTATAAATTTAAGTCTTTTACTCTAATGTTTTATAATGCTAACGTATATATCATCTGCACGTACATATATTTATTTCGAATATAATGTTTTTAATGTTAGTTAATGAAATATACATACCAATATAAGACATTACTTTATCACTAAAACGCGTATAAATATTAAGCTTTAATACGTAGTTTTTAACGTTTTTTACTAAGTTTAGCTCTTAGAAGCATCAGAGTTTTCTAAGTTGTTTTAGTAACCGAAGGTATATAACTTGTGCACTGAAATCATTCTTTGCTATGGTCTTGAAGCAAAACCTTTTACTTTTTGATGATTTTTCTGTTACTTCGACACTAGAAATGATTACTTTTTCACTGTTGTTCACTTGGTTTTTCTAGTATAAATTTAAGTCTTTTACTCTAATGTTTTATAATGCTAACGTATATATCATGTGCACGTACATATATTTATTTCGAATATAATGTTTTTAATGTTAGTTAATGAAATATACATACCAATATAAGACATTACTTTATCACTTAAACGCGTATAAATATTAAGCTTTAATACGTACTATTTAGCGTTTTTTACAAAGTTTAGCTCTTAGAAGCATCAGAGTTTTCTCAGTTGTTTTAGTAACCGAAGTTATATAACTTGTGCACTGAAATCATTGTTTGCTATGTCCTTGAAGCAAAACTGTTTACTTTTTAATGATTTTTCTGTTACTTCGATACTAGAAATGATTACTTTTTCACTGTTGTTCACTTGGCTTTTCTAGTATAAATTTAAGTCTATTACTCTAATGTTTTATAATGCTAACGTATATATCATGTGCATGTACATATATTTATTTCGAATATAATGTTTTTAATGTTAGTTAATGAAATATACATACCAATATAAGACTTTACTTTTTCACTTAAACGCCTATAAAAATTAAGCTGTAATACGTACTTTTTAACGTTTTTTACTAAGTTTAGCTCTTAGAAGCATCAGGGTTTTCTCAGTTGTTTTAGTAACCGAAGGTATATAACTTGTGCACTGAAATCATTGTTTGCTATGTCCTTGTAGCAAAACCTTTTACTTTTTAATGATTTTTCTGTTACTTCGATACTAGAAATGATTACTTTTTCACTGTTGTTCACTTGGCTTTTCTAGTATAAATTTAAGTCTTTTACTCTAATGTTTTATAATGCTAACGTATATATCATCTGCACGTACATATATTTATTTCGAATATAATGTTTTTAATGTTAGTTAATGAAATATACATACCAATATAAGACATTACTTTATCACTAAAACGCGTATAAATATTAAGCTTTAATACGTAGTTTTTAACGTTTTTTACTAAGTTTAGCTCTTAGAAGCATCAGAGTTTTCTAAGTTGTTTTAGTAACCGAAGGTATATAACTTGTGCACTGAAATCATTGTTTGCTATGGTCTTGAAGCAAAACCTTTTACTTTTTGATGATTTTTCTGTTACTTCGACACTAGAAATGATTACTTTTTCACTGTTGTTCACTTGGTTTTTCTAGTATAAATTTAAGTCTTTTACTCTAATGTTTTATAATGCTAACGTATATATCATGTGCACGTACATATATTTATTTCGAATATAATGTTTTTAATGTTAGTTAATGAAATATACATACCAATATAAGACATTACTTTATCACTTAAACGCGTATAAATATTAAGCTTTAATACGTACTATTTAGCGTTTTTTACTAAGTTTAGCTCTTAGAAGCATCAGAGTTTTCTCAGTTGTTTTAGTAACCGAAGGTATATAACTTGTGCACTGAAATCATTCTTTGCTATGGTCTTGAAGCAAAACCTTTTACTTTTTGATGATTTTTCTGTTACTTCAACACTAGAAATGATTACTTTTTCACTGTTGTTCACTTTGTTTTTCTAGTATAAATTTAAGTCTATTACTCTAATGTTTTATAATGCTAACGTATATATCATGTGCATGTACATATATTTATTTCGAATATAATGTTTTTAATGTTAGTTAATGAAATATACATACCAATATAAAACTTTACTTTTTCACTTAAACGCCTATAAAAATTAAGCTGTAATACGTACTTTTTAACGTTTTTTACTAAGTTTAGCTCTTAGAAGCATCAGGGTTTTCTCAGTTGTTTTAGTAACCGAAGGTATATAACTTGTGCACTGAAATCATTGTTTGCTATGTCCTTGTAGCAAAACCTTTTACTTTTTAATGATTTTTCTGTTACTTCGATACTAGAAATGATTACTTTTTCACTGTTGTTCACTTGGCTTTTCTAGTATAAATTTAAGTCTTTTACTCTAATGTTTTATAATGCTAACGTATATATCATCTGCACGTACATATATTTATTTCGAATATAATGTTTTTAATGTTAGTTAATGAAATATACATACCAATAAAAGACTTTACTTCTTCACTTAAACGCCTATAAAAATTAAGCTGTAATACGTACTTTTTAACGTTTTTTACTAAGTTTAGCTCTTAGAAGCATCAGGGTTTTCTCAGTTGTTTTAGTAACCGAAGCTATATAACTTGTGCACTGAAATCATTGTTTGCTATGTCCTTGAAGCAAAACCTTTTACTTTTTAATGATTTTTCTGTTACTTCGATACTAGAAATGATTACTTTTTCACTGTTGTTCACTTGGCTTTTCTAGTATAAATTTAAGTCTTTTACTCTAATGTTTTATAATGCTAACGTATATATCATCTGCACGTACATATATTTATTTCGAATATAATGTTTTTAATGTTAGTTAATGAAATATACATACCAATATAAGACATTACTTTATCACTAAAACGCGTATAAATATTAAGCTTTAATACGTAGTTTTTAACGTTTTTTACTAAGTTTAGCTCTTAGAAGCATCAGAGTTTTCTAAGTTGTTTTAGTAACCGAAGGTATATAACTTGTGCACTGAAATCATTCTTTGCTATGGTCTTGAAGCAAAACCTTTTACTTTTTGATGATTTTTCTGTTACTTCGACACTAGAAATGATTACTTTTTCACTGTTGTTCACTTGGTTTTTCTAGTATAAATTTAAGTCTTTTACTCTAATGTTTTATAATGCTAACGTATATATCATCTGCACGTACATATATTTATTTCGAATATAATGTTTTTAATGTTAGTTAATGAAATATACATACCAATATAAGACATTACTTTATCACTAAAACGCGTATAAATATTAAGCTTTAATACGTAGTTTTTAACGTTTTTTACTAAGTTTAGCTCTTAGAAGCATCAGAGTTTTCTAAGTTGTTTTAGTAACCGAAGGTATATAACTTGTGCACTGAAATCATTCTTTGCTATGGTCTTGAAGCAAAACCTTTTACTTTTTGATGATTTTTCTGTTACTTCGACACTAGAAATGATTACTTTTTCACTGTTGTTCACTTGGTTTTTCTAGTATAAATTTAAGTCTTTTACTCTAATGTTTTATAATGCTAACGTATATATCATGTGCACGTACATATATTTATTTCGAATATAATGTTTTTAATGTTAGTTAATGAAATATACATACCAATATAAGACATTACTTTATCACATAAACGCATATAAATATTAAGCTTTAATACGTACTATTTAGCGTTTTTTACTAAGTTTAGCTCTTAGAAGCATCAGAATTTTCTCAGTTGTTTTAGTAACCGAAGTTATATAACTTGTGCACTGAAATCATTGTTTGCTATGTCCTTGAAGCAAAACTGTTTACTTTTTAATGATTTTTTTGTTACTTCGATACTAGAAATGATTACTTTTTCACTGTTGTTCACTTGGCTTTTCTAGTATAAATTTAAGTCTATTACTCTAATGTTTTATAATGCTAACGTATATATCATGTGCATGTACATATATTTATTTCGAATATAATGTTTTTAATGTTAGTTAATGAAATATACATACCAATATAAGACTTTACTTTTTCACTTAAACGCCTATAAAAATTAAGCTGTAATACGTACTTTTTAACATTTTTTACTAAGTTTAGCTCTTAGAAGCATCAGGGTTTTCTCAGTTGTTTTAGTAACCGAAGGTATATAACTTGTGCACTGAAATCATTGTTTGCTATGTCCTTGTAGCAAAACCTTTTACTTTTTAATGATTTTTCTGTTACTTCGATACTAGAAATGATTACTTTTTCACTGTTGTTCACTTGGCTTTTCTAGTATAAATTTAAGTCTTTTACTCTAATGTTTTATAATGCTAACGTATATATCATCTGCACGTACATATATTTATTTCGAATATAATGTTTTTAATGTTAGTTAATGAAATATACATACCAATATAAGACTTTACTTCTTCACTTAAACGCCTATAAAAATTAAGCTGTAATACGTACTTTTTAACGTTTGTTACTAAGTTTAGCTCTTAGAAGCATCAGGGTTTTCTCAGTTGTTTTAGTAACCGAAGGTATATAACTTGTGCACTGAAATCATTGTTTGCTATGTCCTGGAAGCAAAACCTTTTACTTTTTAATGATTTTTCTGTTACTTCGATACTAGAAATGATTACTTTTTCACTGTTGTTCACTTGGCTTTTCTAGTATAAATTTAAGTCTTTTACTCTAATGTTTTATAATGCTAACGTATATATCATCTGCACGTACATATATTTATTTCGAATATAATGTTTTTAATGTTAGTTAATGAAATATACATACCAATATAAGACATTACTTTATCACTAAAACGCGTATAAATATTAAGCTTTAATACGTAGTTTTTAACGTTTTTTACTAAGTTTAGCTCTTAGAAGCATCAGAGTTTTCTAAATTGTTTTAGTAACCGAAGGTATATAACTTGTGCACTGAAATCATTCTTTGCTATGGTCTTGAAGCAAAACCTTTTACTTTTTGATGATTTTTCTGTTACTTCGACACTAGAAATGATTACTTTTTCACTGTTGTTCACTTGGTTTTTCTAGTATAAATTTAAGTCTTTTACTCTAATGTTTTATAATGCTAACGTATATATCATGTGCACGTACATATATTCATTTCGAATATAATGTTTTTAATGTTAGTTAATGAAATATACATACCAATATAAGACATTACTTTATCACATAAACGCATATAAATATTAAGCTTTAATACGTACTATTTAGCGTTTTTTACTAAGTTTAGCTCTTAGAAGCATCAGAATTTTCTCAGTTGTTTTAGTAACCGAAGTTATATAACTTGTGCACTGAAATCATTGTTTGCTATGTCCTTGAAGCAAAACTGTTTACTTTTTAATGATTTTTCTGTTACTTCGATACTAGAAATGATTACTTTTTCACTGTTGTTCACTTGGCTTTTCTAGTATAAATTTAAGTCTATTACTCTAATGTTTTATAATGCTAACGTATATATCATGTGCATGTACATATATTTATTTCGAATATAATGTTTTTAATGTTAGTTAATGAAATATACATACCAATATAAGACTTTACTTTTTCACTTAAACGCCTATAAAAATTAAGCTGTAATACGTACTTTTTAACGTTTTTTACTAAGTTTAGCTCTTAGAAGCATCAGGGTTTTCTCAGTTGTTTTAGTAACCGAAGGTATATAACTTGTGCACTGAAATCATTGTTTGCTATGTCCTTGTAGCAAAACTGTTCATTTTTTAATGATTTTTCTGTTACTTCGATACTAGAAATGATTAATTTTTCACTGTTGTTCACTTGGCTTTTCTAGTATAAATTAAAGTGTATTACTCTAATGTTTTATAATGCTAACGTATATATCATCTGCACGTACATATATTTATTTCGAATATAATGTTTTTAATGTTAGTTAATGAAATATACATACCAATATAAGACATTACTTTATCACTAAAACGCGTATAAATATTAAGCTTTAATACGTAGTTTTTAACGTTTTTTACTAAGTTTAGCTCTTAGAAGCATCAGAGTTTTCTAAGTTGTTTTAGTAACCGAAGGTATATAACTTGTGCACTGAAATCATTCTTTGCTATGGTCTTGAAGCAAAACCTTTTACTTTTTGATGATTTTTCTGTTACTTCGACACTAGAAATGATTACTTTTTCACTGTTGTTCACTTGGTTTTTCTAGTATAAATTTAAGTCTTTTACTCTAATGTTTTATAATGCTAACGTATATATCATGTGCACGTACATATATTTATTTCGAATATAATGTTTTTAATGTTAGTTAATGAAATATACATACCAATATAAGACATTACTTTATCACTTAAACGCGTATAAATATTAAGCTTTAATACGTACTATTTAGCGTTTTTTACTAAGTTTAGCTCTTAGAAGCATCAGAATTTTCTCAGTTGTTTTAGTAACCGAAGTTATATAACTTGTGCACTGAAATCATTGTTTGCTATGTCCTTGAAGCAAAACTGTTTACTTTTTAATGATTTTTCTGTTACTTCGATACTAGAAATGATTACTTTTTCACTGTTGTTCACTTGGCTTTTCTAGTATAAATTTAAGTCTATTACTCTAATGTTTTATAATGCTAACGTATATATCATGTGCATGTACATATATTTATTTCGAATATAATGTTTTTAATGTTAGTTAATGAAATATACATACCAATATAAGACTTTACTTTTTCACTTAAACGCCTATAAAAATTAAGCTGTAATACGTACTTTTTAACGTTTTTTACTAAGTTTAGCTCTTAGAAGCATCAGGGTTTTCTCAGTTGTTTTAGTAACCGAAGGTATATAACTTGTGCACTGAAATCATTGTTTGCTATGTCCTTGAAGCAAAACCTTTTACTTTTTAATGATTTTTCTGTTACTTCGATACTAGAAATGATTACTTTTTCACTGTTGTTCACTTGGCTTTTCTAGTATAAATTTAAGTCTTTTACTCTAATGTTTTATAATGCTAACGTATATATCATCTGCACGTACATATATTTATTTCGAATATAATGTTTTTAATGTTAGTTAATGAAATATACATACCAATATAAGACATTACTTTATCACTTAAACGCGTATAAATATTAAGCTTTAATACGTACTATTTAGCGTTTTTTACTAAGTTTAGCTCTTAGAAGCATCAGAGTTTTCTCAGTTGTTTTAGTAACCGAAGGTATATAACTTGTGCACTGAAATCATTCTTTGCTATGGTCTTGAAGCAAAACCTTTTACTTTTTGATGATTTTTCTGTTACTTCAACACTAGAAATGATTACTTTTTCACTGTTGTTCACTTTGTTTTTCTAGTATAAATTTAAGTCTATTACTCTAATGTTTTATAATGCTAACGTATATATCATGTGCATGTACATATATTTATTTCGAATATAATGTTTTTAATGTTAGTTAATGAAATATACATACCAATATAAAACTTTACTTTTTCACTTAAACGCCTATAAAAATTAAGCTGTAATACGTACTTTTTAACGTTTTTTACTAAGTTTAGCTCTTAGAAGCATCAGGGTTTTCTCAGTTGTTTTAGTAACCGAAGGTATATAACTTGTGCACTGAAATCATTGTTTGCTATGTCCTTGTAGCAAAACCTTTTACTTTTTAATGATTTTTCTGTTACTTCGATACTAGAAATGATTACTTTTTCACTGTTGTTCACTTGGCTTTTCTAGTATAAATTTAAGTCTTTTACTCTAATGTTTTATAATGCTAACGTATATATCATCTGCACGTACATATATTTATTTCGAATATAATGTTTTTAATGTTAGTTAATGAAATATACATACCAATATAAGACTTTACTTCTTAACTTAAACGCCTATAAAAATTAAGCTGTAATACGTACTTTTTAACGTTTTTTACTAAGTTTAGCTCTTAGAAGCATCAGGGTTTTCTAAGTTGTTTTAGTAACCGAAGCTATATAACTTGTGCACTGAAATCATTGTTTGCTATGTCCTTGAAGCAAAACCTTTTACTTTTTAATGATTTTTCTGTTACTTCGATACTAGAAATGATTACTTTTTCACTGTTGTTCACTTGGCTTTTCTAGTATAAATTTAAGTCTTTTACTCTAATGTTTTATAATGCTAACGTATATATCATCTGCACGTACATATATTTATTTCGAATATAATGTTTTTAATGTTAGTTAATGAAATATACATACCAATATAAGACATTACTTTATCACTAAAACGCGTATAAATATTAAGCTTTAATACGTAGTTTTTAACGTTTTTTACTAAGTTTAGCTCTTAGAAGCATCAGAGTTTTCTAAGTTGTTTTAGTAACCGAAGGTATATAACTTGTGCACTGAAATCATTCTTTGCTATGGTCTTGAAGCAAAACCTTTTACTTTTTGATGATTTTTCTGTTACTTCGACACTAGAAATGATTACTTTTTCACTGTTGTTCACTTGGTTTTTCTAGTATAAATTTAAGTCCTTTACTCTAATGTTTTATAATGCTAACGTATATATCATGTGCACGTACATATATTTATTTCGAATATAATGTTTTTAATGTTAGTTAATGAAATATACATACCAATATAAGACATTACTTTATCACTTAAACGCGTATAAATATTAAGCTTTAATACGTACTATTTAGCGTTTTTTACTAAGTTTAGCTCTTAGAAGCATCAGAGTTTTCTAAGTTGTTTTAGTAACCGAAGGTATATAACTTGTGCACTGAAATCATTCTTTGCTATGGTCTTGAAGCAAAACCTTTTACTTTTTGATGATTTTTCTTTTACTTCGACACTAGAAATGATTACTTTTTCACTGTTGTTCACTTGGTTTTTCTAGTATAAATTTAAGTCTTTTACTCTAATGTTTTATAATGCTAACGTATATATCATGTGCACGTACATATATTTATTTCGAATATAATGTTTTTAATGTTAGTTAATGAAATATACATACCAATATAAGACATTACTTTATCACATAAACGCATATAAATATTAAGCTTTAATACGTACTATTTAGCGTTTTTTACTAAGTTTAGCTCTTAGAAGCATCAGAATTTTCTCAGTTGTTTTAGTAACCGAAGTTATATAACTTGTGCACTGAAATCATTGTTTGCTATGTCCTTGAAGCAAAACTGTTTACTTTTTAATGATTTTTCTGTTACTTCGATACTAGAAATGATTACTTTTTCACTGTTGTTCACTTGGCTTTTCTAGTATAAATTTAAGTCTATTACTCTAATGTTTTATAATGCTAACGTATATATCATGTGCATGTACATATATTTATTTCGAATATAATGTTTTTAATGTTAGTTAATGAAATATACATACCAATATAAGACTTTACTTTTTCACTTAAACGCCTATAAAAATTAAGCTGTAATACGTACTTTTTAACATTTTTTACTAAGTTTAGCTCTTAGAAGCATCAGGGTTTTCTCAGTTGTTTTAGTAACCGAAAGTATATAACTTGTGCACTGAAATCATTGTTTGCTATGTCCTTGTAGCAAAACCTTTTACTTTTTAATGATTTTTCTGTTACTTCGATACTAGAAATGATTACTTTTTCACTGTTGTTCACTTGGCTTTTCTAGTATAAATTTAAGTCTTTTACTCTAATGTTTTATAATGCTAACGTATATATCATCTGCACGTACATATATTTATTTCGAATATAATGTTTTTAATGTTAGTTAATGAAATATACATACCAATATAAGACTTTACTTCTTCACTTAAACGCCTATAAAAATTAAGCTGTAATACGTACTTTTTAACGTTTTTTACTAAGTTTAGCTCTTAGAAGCATCAGGGTTTTCTCAGTTGTTTTAGTAACCGAAGCTATATAACTTGTGCACTGAAATCATTCTTTGCTATGGTCTTGAAGCAAAACCTTTTACTTTTTGATGATTTTTCTGTTACTTCAACACTAGAAATGATTACTTTTTCACTGTTGTTCACTTGGTTTTTCTAGTATAAATTTAAGTCTTTTACTCTAATGTTTTATAATGCTAACGTATATATCATGTGCACGTACATATATTTATTTCGAATATAATGTTTTTAATGTTAGTTAATGAAATATACATACCAATATAAGACATTACTTTATCACTTAAACGCGTATAAATATTAAGCTTTAATACGTACTATTTAGCGTTTTTTACTAAGTTTAGCTCTTAGAAGCATCAGAGTTTTCTCAGTTGTTTTAGTAACCGAAGGTATATAACTTGTGCACTGAAATCATTCTTTGCTATGGTCTTGAAGCAAAACCTTTTACTTTTTGATGATTTTTCTGTTACTTCAACACTAGAAATGATTACTTTTTCACTGTTGTTCACTTGGTTTTTCTAGTATAAATTTAAGTCTTTTACTCTAATGTTTTATAATGCTAACGTATATATCATGTGCACGTACATATATTTATTTCGAATATAATGTTTTTAATGTTAGTTAATGAAATATACATACCAATATAAGACATTACTTTATCACATAAACGCATATAAATATTAAGCTTTAATACGTACTATTTAGCGTTTTTTACTAAGTTTAGCTCTTAGAAGCATCAGAATTTTCTCAGTTGTTTTAGTAACCGAAGTTATATAACTTGTGCACTGAAATCATTGTTTGCTATGTCCTTGAAGCAAAACTGTTTACTTTTTAATGATTTTTCTGTTACTTCGATACTAGAAATGATTACTTTTTCACTGTTGTTCACTTGGCTTTTCTAGTATAAATTTAAGTCTATTACTCTAATGTTTTATAATGCTAACGTATATATCATGTGCATGTACATATATTTATTTCGAATATAATGTTTTTAATGTTAGTTAATGAAATATACATACCAATATAAGACTTTACTTTTTCACTTAAACGCCTATAAAAATTAAGCTGTAATACGTACTTTTTAACGTTTTTTACTAAGTTTAGCTCTTAGAAGCATCAGGGTTTTCTCAGTTGTTTTAGTAACCGAAGGTATATAACTTGTGCACTGAAATCATTGTTTGCTATGTCCTTGTAGCAAAACTGTTCATTTTTTAATGATTTTTCTGTTACTTCGATACTAGAAATGATTAATTTTTCACTGTTGTTCACTTGGCTTTTCTAGTATAAATTAAAGTGTATTACTCTAATGTTTTATAATGCTAACGTATATATCATCTGCACGTACATATATTTATTTCGAATATAATGTTTTTAATGTTAGTTAATGAAATATACATACCAATATAAGACATTACTTTATCACTAAAACGCGTATAAATATTAAGCTTTAATACGTAGTTTTTAACGTTTTTTACTAAGTTTAGCTCTTAGAAGCATCAGAGTTTTCTAAGTTGTTTTAGTAACCGAAGGTATATAACTTGTGCACTGAAATCATTCTTTGCTATGGTCTTGAAGCAAAACCTTTTACTTTTTGATGATTTTTCTGTTACTTCAACACTAGAAATGATTACTTTTTCACTGTTGTTCACTTGGTTTTTCTAGTATAAATTTAAGTCTTTTACTCTAATGTTTTATAATGCTAACGTATATATCATGTGCACGTACATATATTTATTTCGAATATAATGTTTTTAATGTTAGTTAATGAAATATACATACCAATATAAGACATTACTTTATCACAGAAACATATATAAATATTAAGCTTTAATACGTACTATTTAGCGTTTTTTACTAAGTTTAGCTCTTAGAAGCATCAGAATTTTCTCATTTGTTTTAGTAACCGAAGGTATATAACTTGTGCACTGAAATCATTGTTTGCTATGTCCTTGAAGCAAAACTGTTTACTTTTTAATGATTTTTCTGTTACTTCGATACTAGAAATGATTACTTTTTCACTGTTGTTCACATGGCTTTTCTAGTATAAATTTAAGTCTATTACTCTAATGTTTTATAATGCTAACGTATATATCATGTGCATGTACATATATTTATTTCGAATATAATGTTTTTAATGTTAGTTAATGAAATATACATACCAATATAAGACTTTACTTTTTCACTTAAACGCCTATAAAAATTAAGCTGTAATACGTACTTTTTAACGTTTTTTACTAAGTTTAGCTCTTAGAAGCATCAGGGTTTTCTCTGTTGTTTTAGTAACCGAAGGTATATAACTTGTGCACTGAAATCATTGTTTGCTATGTCCTTGTAGCAAAACCTTTTACTTTTTAATGATTTTTCTGTTACTTCGATACTAGAAATGATTACTTTTTCACTGTTGTTCACTTGGCTTTTCTAGTATAAATTTAAGTCTTTTACTCTAATGTTTTATAATGCTAACGTATATATCATCTGCACGTACATATATTTATTTCGAATATAATGTTTTTAATGTTAGTTAATGAAATATACATACCAATATAAGACATTACTTTATCACTAAAACACGTATAAATATTAAGCTTTAATACGTAGTTTTTAACGTTTTTTACTAAGTTTAGCTCTTAGAAGCATCAGAGTTTTCTAAGTTGTTTTAGTAACCGAAGGTATATAACTTGTGCACTGAAATCATTCTTTGCTATGGTCTTGAAGCAAAACCTTTTACTTTTTGATGATTTTTCTGTTACTTCGACACTAGAAATGATTACTTTTTCACTGTTGTTCACTTGGCTTTTCTAGTATAAATTTAAGTCTTTTACTCTAATGTTTTATAATGCTAACGTATATATCATGTGCACGTACATATATTTATTTCGAATATAATGTTTTTAATGTTAGTTAATGAAATATACATACCAATATAAGACATTACTTTATCACTTAAACGCGTATAAATATTAAGCTTTAATACGTACTATTTAGCGTTTTTTACTAAGTTTAGCTCTTAGAAGCATCAGAGTTTTCTCAGTTGTTTTAGTAAACGAAGGTATATAACTTGTGCACTGAAATCATTCTTTGCTATGGTCTTGAAGCAAAACCTTTTACTTTTTGATGATTTTTCTGTTACTTCAACACTAGAAATGATTACTTTTTCACTGTTGTTCACTTGGTTTTTCTAGTATAAATTTAAGTCTTTTACTCTAATGTTTTATAACGTATATATCATGTGCACGTACATATATTTATTTCGAATATAATGTTTTTAATGTTAGTTAATGAAATATACATACCAATATAAGACTTTACTTCTTCACTTAAACGCCTATAAAAATTAAGCTGTAATACGTACTTTTTAACGTTTTTTACTAAGTTTAGCTCTTAGAAGCATCAGGGTTTTCTCAGTTGTTTTAGTAACCGAAGGTATATAACTTGTGCACTGAAATCATTCTTTGCTATGGTCTTGAAGCAAAACCTTTTACTTTTTGATGATTTTTCTGTTACTTCGACACTAGAAATGATTACTTTTTCACTGTTGTTCACTTGGTTTTTCTAGTATAAATTTAAGTCTTTTACTCTAATGTTTTATAATGCTAACGTATATATCATGTGCACGTACATATATTTATTTCGAATATAATGTTTTTAATGTTAGTTAATGAAATATACATACCAATATAAGATATTACTTTATCACATAAACGCATATAAATATTAAGCTTTAATACGTACTATTTAGCGTTTTTTACTAAGTTTAGCTCTTAGAAGCATCAGAATTTTCTCAGTTGTTTTAGTAACCGAAGTTATATAACTTGTGCACTGAAATCATTGTTTGCTATGTCCTTGAAGCAAAACTGTTTACTTTTTAATGATTTTTCTGTTACTTCGATACTAGAAATGATTACTTTTTCACTGTTGTTCACTTGGCTTTTCTAGTATAAATTTAAGTCTATTACTCTAATGTTTTATAATGCTAACGTATATATCATGTGCATGTACATATATTTATTTCGAATATAATGTTTTTAATGTTAGTTAATGAAATATACATACCAATATAAGACTTTACTTTTTCACTTAAACGCCTATAAAAATTAAGCTGTAATACGTACTTTTTAACGTTTTTTACTAAGTTTAGCTCTTAGAAGCATCAGGGTTTTCTCTGTTGTTTTAGTAACCGAAGGTATATAACTTGTGCACTGAAATCATTGTTTGCTATGTCCTTGTAGCAAAACCTTTTACTTTTTAATGATTTTTCTGTTACTTCGATACTAGAAATGATTACTTTTTCACTGTTGTTCACTTGGCTTTTCTAGTATAAATTTAAGTCTTTTACTCTAATGTTTTATAATGCTAACGTATATATCATCTGCACGTACATATATTTATTTCGAATATAATGTTTTTAATGTTAGTTAATGAAATATACATACCAATATAAGACTTTACTTCTTCACTTAAACGCCTATAAAAATAAGGCTTTAATACGTACTTTTCAACGTTTTTTACTAAGTTTAGCTCTTAGAAGAATCAGAGTTTTCTCAGTTGTTTTAGTAACCGAAGATATATAACTTGTGCACTGAAATCATTGTTTGCTATGGACTTGAAGCAAAACTGTTTACTGTTTAATGATTTTTTTGTTACTTCGATACTAGAAATGCTTACTTTTTCACTGTTGTTCACTTGGTTTTTCTAGTATAAATTTAAGTCTTTTACTCTAAAGTTTTATAATGCTAACGTATATATCATGTGCACGTACATATATTTATTTCGAATATAATGTTTTTAATGTTAGTTAATGAAATATACATACCAATATAAGACATTACTTTATCACTTAAACGCCTGTAAATATTAAGCTGTAATACGTACTTTTTAAAGTTTTTTACTAAGTTTAGCTCTTAGAAGCATCAGAGTTTTCTAAGTTGTTTTAGTAACCGAAGCTATATAACTTGTGCACTGAAATCATTGTTTGCTATGGCCTTGAAGCAAAACTGTTCATTTTTTAATGATTTTTCTGTTACTTCGATACTAGAAATGATTAATTTTTCACTGTTGTTCACTTGGCTTTTCTAGTATAAATTAAAGTGTATTACTCTAATGTTTTATAATGCTAACGTATATATCATCTGCACGTACATATATTTATTTCGAATATAATGTTTTTAATGTTAGTTAATGAAATATACATACCAATATAAGACATTACTTTATCACTAAAACGCGTATAAATATTAAGCTTTAATACGTACTATTTAGCGTTTTTTACTAAGTTTAGCTCTTAGAAGCATCAGAGTTTTCTCAGTTGTTTTAGTAACCGAAGGTATATAACTTTTGCACTGAAATCATTCTTTGCTATGGTCTTGAAGCAAAACATTTTACTTTTTGATGATTTTTCTGTTACTTCAACACTAGAAATGATTACTTTTTCACTGTTGTTCACTTGGTTTTTCTAGTATAAATTTAAGTCTTTTACTCTAATGTTTTATAATGCTAACGTATATATCATGTGCACGTACATATATTTATTTCGAATATAATGTTTTTAATGTTAGTTAATGAAATATACATACCAATATAAGACATTACTTTATCACATAAACGCATATAAATATTAAGCTTTAATACGTACTATTTAGCGTTTTTTACTAAGTTTAGCTCTTAGAAGCATCAGAATTTTCTCAGTTGTTTTAGTAACCGAAGTTATATAACTTGTGCACTGAAATCATTCTTTGCTATGTCCTTGAAGCAAAACTATTTACTTTTTAATGATTTTTCTGTTACTTCGATACTAGAAATGATTACTTTTTCACTGTTGTTCACTTGGCTTTTCTAGTATAAATTTAAGTCTATTACTCTAATGTTTTATAATGCTAACGTATATATCATGTGCATGTACATATATTTATTTCGAATATAATGTTTTTAATGTTAGTTAATGAAATATACATACCAATATAAGACTTTACTTTTTCACTTAAACGCCTATAAAAATTAAGCTGTAATACGTACTTTTTAACGTTTTTTACTAACTTTAGCTCTTAGAAGCATCAGGGTTTTCTCAGTTGTTTTAGTAACCGAAGGTATATAACTTGTGCACTGAAATCATTGTTTGCTATGTCCTTGTAGCAAAACCTTTTGCTTTTTAATGATTTTTCTGTTACTTCGATACTAGAAATGATTACTTTTTCACTGTTGTTCACTTGGCTTTTCTAGTATAAATTTAAGTCTTTTACTCTAATGTTTTATAATGCTAACGTATATATCATCTGCACGTACATATATTTATTTCGAATATAATGTTTTTAATGTTAGTTAATGAAATATACATACCAATATAAGACATTACTTTATCACTTAAACGCCTGTAAATATTAAGCTGTAATACGTACTTTTTAACGTTTTTTACTAAGTTTAGCTCTTAGAAGCATTAGAGTTTTCTAAGTTGTTTTAGTAACCGAAGCTGTATAACTTGTGCACTGAAATCATTGTTTGCTATGGCCTTGAAGCAAAACTGTTCATTTTTTAATGATTTTTCTGTTACTTCGATACTAGAAATGATTAATTTTTCACTGTTATTCACTTGGCTTTTCTAGTATAAATTAAAGTGTATTACTCTAATGTTTTATAATGCTAACGTATATATCATCTGCACGTACATATATTTATTTCGAATATAATGTTTTTAATGTTAGTTAATGAAATATACATACCAATATAAGACATTACTTTATCACTAAAACGCGTATAAATATTAAGCTTTAATACGTAGTTTTTAACGTTTTTTACTAAGTTTAGCTCTTAGAAGCATCAGAGTTTTCTAAGTTGTTTTAGTAACCGAAGGTATATAACTTGTGCACTGAAATCATTCTTTGCTATGGTCTTGAAGCAAAACCTTTTATTTTTGATGATTTTTCTGTTACTTCGACACTAGAAATGATTACTTTTTCACTGTTGTTCACTTGGCTTTTCTAGTATAAATTTAAGTCTTTTACTCTAATGTTTTATAATGCTAACGTATATATCATGTGCACGTACATATATTTATTTCGAATATAATGTTTTTAATGTTAGTTAATGAAATATACATACCAATATAAGACATTACTTTATCACTTAAACGCGTATAAATATTAAGCTTTAATACGTACTATTTAGCGTTTTTTACTAAGTTTAGCTCTTAGAAGCATCAGAGTTTTCTCAGTTGTTTTAGTAACCGAAGGTATATAACTTGTGCACTGAAATCATTCTTTGCTATGGTCTTGAAGCAAAACATTTTACTTTTTGATGATTTTTCTGTTACTTCAACACTAGAAATGATTACTTTTTCACTGTTGTTCACTTGGTTTTTCTAGTATAAATTTAAGTCTTTTACTCTAATGTTTTATAATGCTAACGTATATATCATGTGCACGTACATATATTTATTTCGAATATAATGTTTTTAATGTTAGTTAATGAAATATACATACCAATATAAGACATTACTTTATCACATAAACGCATATAAATATTAAGCTTTAATACGTACTATTTAGCGTTTTTTACTAAGTTTAGCTCTTAGAAGCATCAGAATTTTCTCAGTTGTTTTAGTAACCGAAGTTATATAACTTGTGCACTGAAATCATTGTTTGCTATGTCCTTGAAGCAAAACTGTTTACTTTTTAATGATTTTTCTGTTATTTCGATACTAGAAATGATTACTTTTTCACTGTTGTTCACTTGGCTTTTCTAGTATAAATTTAAGTCTATTACTCTAATGTTTTATAATGCTAACGTATATATCATGTGCATGTACATATATTTATTTCGAATATAATGTTTTTAATGTTAGTTAATGAAATATACATACCAATATAAGACTTTACTTTTTCACTTAAACGCCTATAAAAATTAAGCTGTAATACGTACTTTTTAACGTTTTTTACTAAGTTTAGCTCTTAGAAGCATCAGGGTTTTCTCAGTTGTTTTAGTAACCGAAGGTATATAACTTGTGCACTGAAATCATTGGTTGCTATGTCCTTGTAGCAAAACCTTTTACTTTTTAATGATTTTTCTGTTACTTCGATACTAGAAATGATTACTTTTTCACTGTTGTTCACTTGGCTTTTCTAGTATAAATTTAAGTCTTTTACTCTAATGTTTTATAATGCTAACGTATATATCATCTGCACGTACATATATTTATTTCGAATATAATGTTTTTAATGTTAGTTAATGAAATATACATACCAATATAAGACTTTACTTCTTCACTTAAACGCCTATAAAAATTAAGCTGTAATACGTACTTTTTAACGTTTTTTACTAAGTTTAGCTCTTAGAAGCATCAGGGTTTTCTCAGTTGTTTTAGTAACCGAAGGTATATAACTTGTGCACTGAAATCATTCTTTGCTATGGTCTTGAAGTAAAACCTTTTACTTTTTGATGATTTTTCTGTTACTTCGACACTAGAAATGATTACTTTTTCACTGTTGTTCACTTGGTTTTTCTAGTATAAATTTAAGTCTTTTACTCTAATGTTTTATAATGCTAACGTATATATCATGTGCACGTACATATATTTATTTCGAATATAATGTTTTTAATGTTAGTTAATGAAATATACATACCAATATAAGACATTACTTTATCACTTAAACGCGTATAAATATTAAGCTTTAATACGTACTATTTAGCGTTTTTTACTAAGTTTAGCTCTTAGAAGCATCAGAGTTTTCTCAGTTGTTTTAGTAACCGAAGGTATATAACTTGTGCACTGAAATCATTCTTTGCTATGGTCTTGAAGCAAAACCTTTTACTTTTTGATGATTTTTCTGTTACTTCAACACTAGAAATGATTACTTTTTCACTGTTGTTCACTTGGTTTTTCTAGTATAAATTTAAGTCTTTTACTCTAATGTTTTATAATGCTAACGTATATATCATGTGCACGTACATATATTTATTTCGAATATAATGTTTTTAATGTTAGTTAATGAAATATACATACCAATATAAGACATTACTTTATCACATAAACATATATAAATATTAAGCTTTAATACGTACTATTTAGCGTTTTTTACTAAGTTTAGCTCTTAGAAGCATCAGAATTTTCTCAGTTGTTTTAGTAACCGAAGTTATATAACTTGTGCACTGAAATCATTGTTTGCTATGTCCTTGAAGCAAAACTGTTTACTTTTTAATGATTTTTCTGTTACTTCGATACTAGAAATGATTACTTTTTCACTGTTGTTCACTTGGCTTTTCTAGTATAAATTTAAGTCTATTACTCTAATGTTTTATAATGCTAACGTATATATCATGTGCATGTACATATATTTATTTCGAATATAATGTTTTTAATGTTAGTTAATGAAATATACATACCAATATAAGACTTTACTTCTTCACTTAAACGCCTATAAAAATTAAGCTGTAATACGTACTTTTTAACGTTTTTTACTAAGTTTAGCACTTAGAAGCATCAGGGTTTTCTCAGTTGTTTTAGTAACCGAAGGTATATAACTTGTGCACTGAAATCATTGTTTGCTATGGACTTGAAGCAAAACTGTTTACTGTTTAATGATTTTTTGTTACTTCGATACTAGAAATGCTTACTTTTTCACTGTTGTTCACTTGGTTTTTCTAGTATAAATTTAAGTCTTTTACTCTAAAGTTTTATAATGCTAACGTATATATCATGTGCACGTACATATATTTATTTCGAATATAATGTTTTTAATGTTAGTTAATGAAATATACATACCAATATAAGACATTACTTTATCACTTAAACGCGTATAAATATTAAGCTTTAATACGTACCATTTAGCGTTTTTTACTAAGTTTAGCTCTTAGAAGCATCAGAATTTTCTCAGTTGTTTTAGTAACCGAAGGTATATAACTTGTGCACTGAAATCATTGTTTGCTATGTCCTTGTAGCAAAACCTTTTACTTTTTAATGATTTTTCTGTTACTTCGATACTAGAAATGCTTACTTTTTCACTGTTGTTCACTTGGTTTTTCTAGTATAAATTTAAGTCTTTTACTCTAAAGTTTTATAATGCTAACGTATATATCATGTGCACGTACATATATTTATTTCGAATATAATGTTTTTAATGTTAGTTAATGAAATATACATACCAATATAAGACATTACTTTATCACTTAAACGCGTATAAATATTAAGCTTTAATACGTACCATTTAGCGTTTTTTACTAAGTTTAGCTCTTAGAAGCATCAGAATTTTCTCAGTTGTTTTAGTAACCGAAGTTATATAACTTGTGCACTGAAATCATTGTTTGCTATGTCCTTGAAGCAAAACTGTTTACTTTTTAATGATTTTTCTGTTACTTCGATACTAGAAATGATTACTTTTTCACTGTTGTTCACTTGGCTTTTCTAGTATAAATTTAAGTCTATTACTCTAATGTTTTATAATCCTAACGTATATATCATGTGCATGTACATATATTTATTTCGAATATAATGTTTTTAATGTTAGTTAATGAAATATACATACCAATATAAGACTTTACTTTTTCACTTAAACGCCTATAAAAATTAAGCTGTAATACGTACTTTTTAACGTTTTTTACTAAGTTTAGCTCTTAGAAGCATCAGGGTTTTCTCAGTTGTTTTAGTAACCGAAGGTATATAACTTGTGCACTGAAATCATTGTTTGCTATGTCCTTGTAGCAAAACCTTTTACTTTTTAATGATTTTTCTGTTACTTCGATACTAGAAATGATTACTTTTTCACTGTTGTTCACTTGGCTTTTCTAGTATAAATTTAAGTCTTTTACTCTAATGTTTTATAATGCTA
Source organism: Sepioteuthis lessoniana (assembly GCA_963585895.1). Classification (NCBI taxonomy): domain Eukaryota; kingdom Metazoa; phylum Mollusca; class Cephalopoda; order Myopsida; family Loliginidae; genus Sepioteuthis; species Sepioteuthis lessoniana. The sequence goes on from OY757907.1 coordinate 76,070,412, forward strand.
ACGTTTATATCATCTGCACGTACATATATTTATATCGAATATAATGTTTTTAATGTTAGTTAATGAAATATACATACCAATATAAGACTTTACTTCTTCACTTAAACGCCTATAAAAATAAGGCTTTAATACGTACTTTTCAACGTTTTTTACTAAGTTTAGCTCTTAGAAGAATCAGAGTTTTCTCAGTTGTTTTAGTAACCGAAGATATATAACTTGTGCACTGAAATCATTGTTTGCTATGGACTTGAAGCAAAACTGTTTACTTTTTAATGATTTTTTTGTTACTTCGATACTAGAAATGCTTACTTTTTCACTTGGTTTTTCTAGTATAAATTTAAGTCTTTTACTCTAAAGTTTTATAATGCTAACGTATATATCATGTGCACGTACATATATTTATTTCGAATATAATGTTTTTAATGTTAGTTAATGAAATATACATACCAATATAAGACATTACTTTATCACTTAAACGCCTGTAAATATTAAGCTGTAATACGTACTTTTTAACGTTTTTTACTAAGTTTAGCTCTTAGAAGCATCAGAGTTTTCTATTTTGTTTTAGTAACCGAAGCTATATAACTTGTGCACTGAAATCATTGTTTGCTATGGCCTTGAAGCAAAACTGTTCATTTTTTAATGATTTTTCTGTTACTTCGATACTAGAAATGATTAATTTTTCACTGTTGTTCACTTGGCTTTTCTAGTATAAATTAAAGTGTATTACTCTAATGTTTTATAATGCTAACGTATATATCATCTGCACGTACATATATTTATTTCGAATATAATGTTTTTAATGTTAGTTAATGAAATATACATACCAATATAAGACATTACTTTATCACTTAAACGCGTATAAATATTAAGATTTAATACGTACTATTTAGCGTTTTTTACTAAGTTTAGCTCTTAGAAGCATCAGAATTTTCTCAGTTGTTTTAGTAACCGAAGTTATATAACTTGTGCACTGAAATCATTGTTTGCTATGTCCTTGAAGCAAAACTGTTTACTTTTTAATGATTTTTCTGTTACTTCGATACTAGAAATGATTACTTTTTCACAGTTGTTCACTTGGCTTTTCTAGTATAAATTTAAGTCTATTACTCTAATGTTTTATAATGCTAACGTATATATCATGTGCATGTACATATATTTATTTCGAATATAATGTTTTTAATGTTAGTTAATGAAATATACATACCAATATAAGACTTTACTTTTTCACTTAAACGCCTATAAAAATTAAGCTGTAATACGTACTTTTTAACGTTTTTTACTAAGTTTAGCTCTTAGAAGCATCAGAGTTTTCTCAGTTGTTTTAGTAACCGAAGGTATATAACTTGTGCACTGAAATCATTGTTTGCTATGTCCTTGAAGCAAAACCTTTTACTTTTTAATGATTTTTCTGTTACTTCGATACTAGAAATGATTACTTTTTCACTGTTGTTCACTTGGCTTTTCTAGTATAAATTTAAGTCTTTTACTCTAATGTTTTATAATGCTAACGTATATATCATCTGCACGTACATATATTTATTTCGAATATAATGTTTTTAATGTTAGTTAATGAAATATACATACCAATATAAGACTTTACTTCTTCACTTAAACGCCTATAAAAATTAAGCTGTAATACGTACTTTTTAACGTTTTTTACTAAGTTTAGCACTTAGAAGCATCAGGGTTTTCTCAGTTGTTTTAGTAACCGAAGGTATATAACTTGTGCACTGAAATCATTGTTTGCTATGTCCTTGTAGCAAAACCTTTTACTTTTTAATGATTTTTCTGTTACTTCGATACTAGAAATGATTACTTTTTCACTGTTGTTCACTTGGCTTTTCTAGTATAAATTTAAGTCTTTTACTCTAATGTTTTATAATGCTAACGTATATATCATCTGCATGTACATATATTTATTTCGAATATAATGTTTTTAATGTTAGTTAATGAAATATACATACCAATATAAGACTTTACTTCTTCACTTAAACGCCTATAAAAATAAGGCTTTAATACGTACTTTTCAACGTTTTTTACTAAGTTTAGCTCTTAGAAGAATCAGAGTTTTCTCAGTTGTTTTAGTAACCGAAGATATATAACTTGTGCACTGAAATCATTGTTTGCTATGGACTTGAAGCAAAACTGTTTACTGTTTAATGATTTTTTGTTACTTCGATACTAGAAATGCTTACTTTTTCACTGATGTTCACTTGGTTTTTCTAGTATAAATTTAAGTCTTTTACTCTAAAGTTTTATAATGCTAACGTATATATCATGTGCACGTACATATATTTATTTCGAATATAATGTTTTTAATGTTAGTTAATGAAATATACATACCAATATAAGACATTACTTTATCACTTAAACGCGTATAAATATTAAGCTTTAATACGTACCATTTAGCGTTTTTTACTAAGTTTAGCTCTTAGAAGCATCAGAATTTTCTCAGTTGTTTTAGTAACCGAAGTTATATAACTTGTGCACTGAAATCATTGTTTGCTATGTCCTTGAAGCAAAACCTTTTACTTTTTAATGATTTTTCTGTTACTTCGATACTAGAAATGATTACTTTTTCACTGTTGTTCACTTGGCTTTTCTAGTATAAATTTAAGTCTTTTACTCTAATGTTTTATAATGCTAACGTATATATCATCTGCACGTACATATATTTATATCGAATATAATGTTTTTAATGTTAGTTAATGAAATATACATACCAATATAAGACTTTACTTCTTCACTTAAACGCCTATAAAAATAAGGCTTTAATACGTACTTTTCAACGTTTTTTACTAAGTTTAGCTCTTAGAAGAATCAGAGTTTTCTCAGTTGTTTTAGTAACCGAAGATATATAACTTGTGCACTGAAATCATTGTTTGCTATGGACTTGAAGCAAAACTGTTTACTTTTTAATGATTTTTTTGTTACTTCGATACTAGAAATGCTTACTTTTTCACTTGGTTTTTCTAGTATAAATTTAAGTCTGTTACTCTAAAGTTTTATAATGCTAACGTATATATCATGTGCACGTACATATATTTATTTCGAATATAATGTTTTTAATGTTAGTTAATGAAATATACATACCAATATAAGACATTACTTTATCACTTAAACGCCTGTAAATATTAAGCTGTAATACGTACTTTTTAACGTTTTTTACTAAGTTTAGCTCTTAGAAGCATCAGAGTTTTCTAAGTTGTTTTAGTAACCGAAGCTATATAACTTGTGCACTGAAATCATTGTTTGCTATGGCCTTGAAGCAAAACTGTTCATTTTTTAATGATATTTCTGTTACTTCGATACTAGAAATGATTAATTTTTCACTGTTGTTCACTTGGCTTTTCTAGTATAAATTAAAGTGTATTACTCTAATGTTTTATAATGCTAACGTATATATCATCTGCACGTACATATATTTATTTCGAATATAATGTTTGTAATGTTAGTTAATGAAATATACATACCAATATAAGACATTACTTTATCACTAAAACGCGTATAAATATTAAGCTTTAATACGTAGTTTTTAACGTTTTTTACTAAGTTTAGCTCTTAGAAGCATCAGAGTTTTCTAAGTTGTTTTAGTAACCGAAGGTATATAACTTGTGCACTGAAATCATTCTTTGCTATGGTCTTGAAGTAAAACCTTTTACTTTTTGATGATTTTTCTGTTACTTCGACACTAGAAATGATTACTTTTTCACTGTTGTTCACTTGGTTTTTCTAGTATAAATTTAAGTCTTTTACTCTAATGTTTTATAATGCTAACGTATATATCATGTGCACGTACATATATTTATTTCGAATATAATGTTTTTAATGTTAGTTAATGAAATATACATACCAATATAAGACATTACTTTATCACTTAAACGCGTATAAATATTAAGCTTTAATACGTACCATTTAGCGTTTTTTACTAAGTTTAGCTCTTAGAAGCATCAGAATTTTCTCAGTTGTTTTAGTAACCGAAGTTATATAACTTGTGCACTGAAATCATTGTTTGCTATGTCCTTGAAGCAAAACTGTTTACTTTTTAATGATTTTTCTGTTACTTCGATACTAGAAATGATTACTTTTTCACTGTTGTTCACTTGGCTTTTCTAGTATAAATTTAAGTCTATTACTCTAATGTTTTATAATCCTAACGTATATATCATGTGCATGTACATATATTTATTTCGAATATAATGTTTTTAATGTTAGTTAATGAAATATACATACCAATATAAGACTTTACTTTTTCACTTAAACGCCTATAAAAATTAAGCTGTCATACGTACTTTTTAACGTTTTTTACTAAGTTTAGCTCTTAGAAGCATCAGGGTTTTCTCAGTTGTTTTAGTAACCGAAGGTATATAACTTGTGCACTGAAATCATTGTTTGCTATGTCCTTGAAGCAAAACCTTTTACTTTTTAATGATTTTTCTGTTACTTCGATACTAGAAATGATTACTTTTTCACTGTTGTTCACTTGGCTTTTCTAGTATAAATTTAAGTCTTTTACTCTAATGTTTTATAATGCTAACGTATATATCATCTGCACGTACATATATTTATATCGAATATAATGTTTTTAATGTTAGTTAATGAAATATACATACCAATATAAGACTTTACTTCTTCACTTAAATGCCTATAAAAATAAGGCTTTAATACGTACTTTTCAACGTTTTTTACTAAGTTTAGCTCTTAGAAGAATCAGAGTTTTCTCAGTTGTTTTAGTAACCGAAGATATATAACTTGTGCACTGAAATCATTGTTTGCTATGGACTTGAAGCAAAACTGTTTACTTTTTAATGATTTTTTTGTTACTTCGATACTAGAAATGCTTACTTTTTCACTTGGTTTTTCTAGTATAAATTTAAGTCTTTTACTCTAAAGTTTTATAATGCTAACGTATATATCATGTGCACGTACATATATTTATTTCGAATATAATGTTTTTAATGTTAGTTAATGAAATATACATACCAATATAAGACATTACTTTATCACTTAAACGCCTGTAAATATTAAGCTGTAATACGTACTTTTTAACGTTTTTTACTAAGTTTAGCTCTTAGAAGCATCAGAGTTTTCTAAGTTGTTTTAGTAACCGAAGCTATATAACTTGGGCACTGAAATCATTGTTTGCTATGGCCTTGAAGCAAAACTGTTCATTTTTTAATGATTTTTCTGTTACTTCGATACTAGAAATGATTAATTTTTCACTGTTGTTCACTTGGCTTTTCTAGTATAAATTAAAGTGTATTACTCTAATGTTTTATAATGCTAACGTATATATCATCTGCACGTACATATATTTATTTCGAATATAATGTTTGTAATGTTAGTTAATGAAATATACATACCAATATAAGACATTACTTTATCACTAAAACGCGTATAAATATTAAGCTTTAATACGTAGTTTTTAACGTTTTTTACTAAGTTTAGCTCTTAGAAGCATCAGAGTTTTCTAAGTTGTTTTAGTAACCGAAGGTATATAACTTGTGCACTGAAATCATTCTTTGCTATGGTCTTGAAACAAAACCTTTTACTTTTTGATGATTTTTCTGTTACTTCGACACTAGAAATGATTACTTTTTCACTGTTGTTCACTTGGTTTTTCTAGTATAAATTTAAGTCTTTTACTCTAATGTTTTATAATGCTAACGTATATATCATGTGCACGTACATATATTTATTTCGAATATAATGTTTTTAATGTTAGTTAATGAAATATACATACCAATATAAGACATTACTTTATCACTTAAACGCATATAAATATTAAGATTTAATACGTACTATTTAGCGTTTTTTACTAAGTTTAGCTCTTAGAAGCATCAGAATTTTCTCAGTTGTTTTAGTAACCGAAGTTATATAACTTGTGCACTGAAATCATTGTTTGCTATGTCCTTGAAGCAAAACTGTTTACTTTTTAATGATTTTTCTGTTACTTCGATACTAGAAATGATTACTTTTTCACAGTTGTTCACTTGGCTTTTCTAGTATAAATTTGAGTCTATTACTCTAATGTTTTATAATGCTAACGTATATATCATGTGCATGTACATATATTTATTTCGAATATAATGTTTTTAATGTTAGTTAATGAAATATACATACCAATATAAGACTTTACTTTTTCACTTAAACGCCTATAAAAATTAAGCTGTAATACGTACTTTTTAACGTTTTTTACTAAGTTTAGCTCTTAGAAGCATCAGAGTTTTCTCAGTTGTTTTAGTAACCGAAGGTATATGACTTGTGCACTGAAATCATTGTTTGCTATGTCCTTGAAGCAAAACCTTTTACTTTTTAATGATTTTTCTGTTATTTCGATACTAGAAATGATTACTTTTTCACTGTTGTTCACTTGGCTTTTCTAGTATAAATTTAAGTCTTTTACTCTAATGTTTTATAATGCTAACGTATATATCATCTGCACGTACATATATTTATTTCGAATATAATGTTTTTAATGTTAGTTAATGAAATATACATACCAATATAAGACTTTACTTTTTCACTGAAACGCCTACAAAAATTAAGCTGTAATACGTACTTTTAAACGTTTTTTACTAAGTTTAAAACTTAGAAGCATCAGGGTTTTCTCAGTTGTTTTAGTAACCGAAGGTATATAACTTGTGCACTGAAATCATTGTTTGCTATGTCCTTGAAGCAAAACCTTTTACTTTTTAATGATTTTTCTGTTACTTCGATACTAGAAATGATTACTTTTTCACTGTTGTTCACTTGGCTTTTCTAGTATAAATTTAAGTCTTTTACTCTAATGTTTTATAATGCTAACGTATATATCATCTGCACGTACATATATTTATTTCGAATATAATGTTTTTAATGTTAGTTAATGAAATATACATACCAATATAAGACTTTACTTCTTCACTTAAACGCCTATAAAAATTAAGCTGTAATACGTACTTTTTAACGTTTTTTACTAAGTTTAGCTCTTAGAAGCATCAGGGTTTTCTCAGTTGTTTTAGTAACCGAAGGTATATAACTTGTGCACTGAAATCATTCTTTGCTATGGTCTTGAAGTAAAACCTTTTACTTTTTGATGATTTTTCTGTTACTTCGACACTAGAAATGATTACTTTTTCACTGTTGTTCACTTGGTTTTTCTAGTATAAATTTAAGTCTTTTACTCTAATGTTTTATAATGCTAACGTATATATCATGTGCACGTACATATATTTATTTCGAATATAATGTTTTTAATGTTAGTTAATGAAATATACATACCAATATAAGACATTACTTTATCACTTAAACGCGTATAAATATTAAGCTTTAATACGTACTATTTAGCGTTTTTTACTAAGTTTAGCTCTTAGAAGCATCAGAATTTTCTCAGTTGTTTTAGTAACCGAAGGTATATAACTTGTGCACTGAAATCATTCTTTGCTATGGTCTTGAAGCAAAACCTTTTACTTTTTGATGATTTTTCTGTTACTTCAACACTAGAAATGATTACTTTTTCACTGTTGTTCACTTGGTTTTTCTAGTATAAATTTAAGTCTTTTACTCTAATGTTTTATAATGCTAACGTATATATCATGTGCACGTACATATATTTATTTCGAATATAATGTTTTTAATGTTAGTTAATGAAATATACATACCAATATAAGACATTACTTTATCACATAAACATATATAAATATTAAGCTTTAATACGTACTATTTAGCGTTTTTTACTAAGTTTAGCTCTTAGAAGCATCAGAATTTTCTCAGTTGTTTTAGTAACCGAAGTTATATAACTTGTGCACTGAAATCATTCTTTGCTATGTCCTTGAAGCAAAACTGTTTACTTTTTAATGATTTTTCTGTTACTTCGATACTAGTAATGATTACTTTTTCACTGTTGTTCACTTGGCTTTTCTAGTATAAATTTAAGTCTATTACTCTAATGTTTTATAATGCTAACGTATATATCATGTGCATGTACATATATTTATTTCGAATATAATGTTTTTAATGTTAGTTAATGAAATATACATACCAATATAAGACTTTACTTTTTCACTTAAACGCCTATAAAAATTAAGCTGTAATACGTACGTTTTAACGTTTTTTACTAAGTTTAGCTCTTAGAAGCATCAGGGTTTTCTCTGTTGTTTTAGTAACCGAAGGTATATAACTTGTGCACTGAAATCATTGTTTGCTATGTCCTTGTAGCAAAACCTTTTACTTTTTAATGATTTTTCTTTTACTTCGATACTAGAAATGATTACTTTTTCACTGTTGTTCACTTGGCTTTTCTAGTATAAATTTAAGTCTTTTACTCTAATGTTTTATAATGCTAACGTATATATCATCTGCACGTACATATATTTATTTCTAATATAATGTTTTTAATGTTAGTTAATGAAATATACATACCAATATAAGACTTTACATCTTCACTTAAACGCCTATAAAAATTAAGCTGTAATACGTACTTTTTAACGTTTTTTACTAAGTTTAGCACTTAGAAGCATCAGGGTTTTCTCAGTTGTTTTAGTAACCGAAGGTATATAACTTGTGCACTGAAATCATTGTTTGCTATGTCCTTGTAGGAAAACCTTTTACTTTTTAATGATTTTTCTGTTACTTCGATACTAGAAATGATTACTTTTTCACTGTTGTTCACTTGGCTTTTCTAGTATAAATTTAAGTCTTTTACTCTAATGTTTTATAATGCTAACGTATATATCATCTGCACGTACGTATATTTATTTCGAATATAATGTTTTTAATGTTAGTTAATGAAATATACATACCAATATAAGACTTTACTTCTTCACTTAAACGCCTATAAAAATAAGGCTTTAATACGTACTTTTCAACGTTTTTTACTAAGTTTAGCTCTTAGAAGAATCAGAGTTTTCTCAGTTGTTTTAGTAACCGAAGATATATAACTTGTGCACTGAAATCATTGTTTGCTATGGACTTGAAGCAAAACTGTTTACTGTTTAATGATTTTTTTGTTACTTCGATACTAGAAATGCTTACTTTTTTACTGTTGTTCACTTGGTTTTTCTAGTATAAATTTAAGTCTTTTACTCCAAAGTTTTATAATGCTAACGTATATATCATGTGCACGTACATATATTTATTTCGAATATAATGTTTTTAATGTTAGTTAATGAAATATACATACCAATATAAGACATTACTTTATCACTTTAACGCCTGTAAATATTAAGCTGTAATACGTACTTTTTAACGTTTTTTACTAAGTTTAGCTCTTAGAAGCAACAGAGTTTTCTAAGTTGTTTTAGTAACCGAAGCTATATAACTTGTGCACTGAAATCATTGTTTGCTATGGCCTTGAAGCAAAACTGTTTATTTTTTAATGATTTTTCTGTTACTTCGATACTAGAAATGATTAATTTTTCAGTGTTGTTCACTTGGTTTTTCTAGTATAAATTTAAGTCTTTTACTCTAATGTTTTATAATGCTAACGTATATATCATGTGCACGTACATATATTTATTTCGAATATAATGTTTTTAATGTTAGTTAATGAAATATACATACCAATATAAGACATTACTTTATCACTTAAACGCGTATAAATATTAAGCTTTAATACGTACTATTTAGCGTTTTTTACTAAGTTTAGCTCTTAGAAGCATCAGAGTTTTCTCAGTTGTTTTAGTAACCGAAGGTATATAACTTGTGCACTGAAATCATTCTTTGCTATGGTCTTGAAGCAAAACCTTTTACTTTTTGATGATTTTTCTGTTACTTCAACACTAGAAATGATTACTTTTTCACTGTTGTTCACTTGGTTTTTCTAGTATAAATTTAAGTCTTTTACTCTAATGTTTTATAATGCTAACGTATATATCATGTGCACGTACATATATTTATTTCGAATATAATATTTTTAATGTTAGTTAATGAAATATACATACCAATATAAGACATTACTTTATCACATAAACGCATATAAATATTAAGCTTTAATACGTACTATTTAGCGTTTTTTACTAAGTTTAGCTCTTAGAAGCATCAGAATTTTCTCAGTTGTTTTAGTAACCGAAGTTATATAACTTGTGCACTGAAATCATTGTTTGCTATGTCCTTGAAGCAAAACTGTTTACTTTTTAATGATTTTTCTGTTACTTCGATACTAGAAATGATTACTTTTTCACTGTTGTTCACTTGGCTTTTCTAGTATAAATTTAAGTCTATTACTCTAATGTTTTATAATGCTAACGTATATATCATGTGCATGTACATATATTTATTTCGAATATAATGTTTTTAATGTTAGTTAATGAAATATACATACCAATATAAGACTTTACTTTTTCACTTAAACGCCTATAAAAATTAAGCTGTAATACGTACTTTTTAACGTTTTTTACTAAGTTTAGCTCTTAGAAGCATCAGGGTTTTCTCAGTTGTTTTAGTAACCGAAGGTATATAACTTGTGCACTGAAATCATTGTTTGCTATGTCCTTGTAGCAAAACCTTTTACTTTTTAATGATTTTTCTGTTACTTCGATACTAGAAAAGATTACTTTTTCACTGTTGTTCACTTGGCTTTTCTAGTATAAATTTAAGTCTTTTACTCTAATGTTTTATAATGCTAACGTATATATCATCTGCACGTACATATATTTATTTCGAATATAATGTTTTTAATGTTAGTTAATGAAATATACATACCAATATAAGACTTTACTTCTTCACTTAAACGCCTATAAAAATAAGGCTTTAATACGTACTTTTCAACGTTTTTTCTAAGTTTAGCTCTTAGAAGAATCAGAGTTTTCTCAGTTGTTTTAGTAACCGAAGATATATAACTTGTGCACTGAAATCATTGTTTGCTATGGACTTGAAGCAAAACTGTTTACTTTTTAATGATTTTTTTGTTACTTCGATACTAGAAATGCTTACTTTTTCACTGTTGTTCACTTGGTTTTTCTAGTATAAATTTAAGTCTTTTACTCTAAAGTTTTATAATGCTAACGTATATATCATGTGCACGTACATATATTTATTTCGAATATAATGTTTTTAATGTTAGTTAATGAAATATACATACCAATATAAGACATTACTTTATCACTTTAACGCCTGTAAATATTAAGCTGTAATACGTACTTTTTAACGTTTTTTACTAAGTTTAGCTCTTAGAAGCATCAGAGTTTTCTAAGTTGTTTTAGTAACCGAAGCTATATAACTTGTGCACTGAAATCATTGTTTGCTATGGCCTTGAAGCAAAACTGTTTATTTTTTAATGATTTTTCTGTTACTTCGATACTAGAAATGATTAATTTTTCACTGTTGTTCACTTGGCTTTTCTAGTATAAATTTAAGTCTATTACTCTAATGTTTTATAATGCTAACGTATATATCATGTGCATGTACATATATTTATTTCGAATATAATGTTTTTAATGTTAGTTAATGAAATATACATACCAATATAAGACTTTACTTTTTCACTTAAACGCCTATAAAAATTAAGCTGTAATACGTACTTTTTAACGTTTTTTACTAAGTTTAGCTCTTAGAAGCATCAGGGTTTTCTCAGTTGTTTTAGTAACCGAAGGTATATAACTTGTGCACTGAAATCATTTTTTGCTATGTCCTTGTAGCAAAACCTTTTACTTTTTAATGATTTTTCTGTTACTTCGATACTAGAAATGATTACTTTTTCACTGTTGTTCACTTGGCTTTTCTAGTATAAATTTAAGTCTTTTACTCTAATGTTTTATAATGCTAACGTATATATCATGTGCACGTACATATATTTATTTCGAATATAATGTTTTTAATGTTAGTTAATGAAATATACATACCAATATAAGACTTTACTTCTTCACTTAAACGCCTATAAAAATAAGGCTTTAATACGTACTTTTCAACGTTTTTTACTAAGTTTAGCTCTTAGAAGAATCAGAGTTTTCTCAGTTGTTTTAGTAACCGAATATATATAACTTGTGCACTGAAATCATTCTTTGCTATGGACTTGAAGCAAAACTGTTTACTTTTTAATGATTTTTTTGTTACTTCGATACTAGAAATGCTTACTTTTTCACTGTTGTTCACTTGGTTTTTCTAGTATAAATTTAAGTCTTTTACTCTAAAGTTTTATAATGCTAACGTATATATCATGTGCACGTACATATATTTATTTCGAATATAATGTTTTTAATGTTAGTTAATGAAATATACATACCAATATAAGACATTACTTTATCACTTAAACGCCTTTAAATATTAAGCTGTAATACGTACTTTTTAACGTTTTTTACTAAGTTTAGCTCTTAGAAGCATCAGAGTTTTCTAAGTTGTTTTAGTAACCGAAGCTATATAACTTGTGCACTGAAATCTTTGTTTGCTATGGCCTTGAAGCAAAACTGTTCATTTTTTATTGATTTTTCTGTTACTTCGATACTAGAAATGATTAATTTTTCAGTGTTGTTCACTTGGCTTTTCTAGTATAAATTAAAGTGTATTACTCTAATGTTTTATAATGCTAACGTATATATCATCTGCACGTACATATATTTATTTCGAATATAATGTTTTTAATGTTAGTTAATGAAATATACATACCAATATAAGACATTACTTTATCACTTAAACGCGTATAAATATTAAGCTTTAATACGTACTATTTAGCGTTTTTTACTAAGTTTAGCTCTTAGAAGCATCAGAGTTTTCTCAGTTGTTTTAGTAACCGAAGGTATATAACTTGTGCACTGAAATCATTTTTTGCTATGGTCTTGAAGCCAAACCTTTTACTTTTTGATGATTTTTCTGTTACTTCAACACTAGAAATAATTACTTTTTCACTGTTGTTCACTTGGTTTTTCTAGTATAAATTTAAGTCTTTTACTCTAATGTTTTATAATGCTAACGTATATATCATCTGCACGTACATATATTTATTTCTAATATAATGTTTTTAATGTTAGTTAATGAAATATACATACCAATATAAGACTTTACTTCTTCACTTAAACGCCTATAAAAATTAAGCTGTAATACGTACTTTTTAACGTTTTTTACTAAGTTTAGCACTTAGAAGCATCAGGGTTTTCTCAGTTGTTTTAGTAACCGAAGGTATATAACTTGTGCACTGAAATCATTGTTTGCTATGTCCTTGTAGCAAAACCTTTTACTTTTTAATGATTTTTCTGTTACTTCGATACTAGAAATGATTACTTTTTCACTGTTGTTCACTTGGCTTTTCTAGTATAAATTTAAGTCTTTTACTCTAATGTTTTATAATGCTAACGTATATATCATCTGCACGTACATATATTTATTTCGAATATAATGTTTTTAATGTTAGTTAATGAAATATACATACCAATATAAGACTTTACTTCTTCACTTAAACGCCTATAAAAATAAGGCTTTAATACGTACTTTTCAACGTTTTTTACTAAGTTTAGCTCTTAGAAGAATCAGAGTTTTCTCAGTTGTTTTAGTAACCGAAGATATATAACTTGTGCACTGAAATCATTGTTTGCTATGGACTTGAAGCAAAACTGTTTACTGTTTAATGATTTTTTTGTTACTTCGATACTAGAAATGCTTACTTTTTCACTGTTGTTCACTTGGTTTTTCTAGTATAAATTTAAGTCTTTTACTCTAAAGTTTTATAATGCTAACGTATATATCATGTGCACGTACATATATTTATTTCGAATATAATGTTTTTAATGTTAGTTAATGAAATATACATACCAATATAAGACATTACTTTATCACTTAAACGCCTGTAAATATTAAGCTGTAATACGTACTTTTTAACGTTTTTTACTAAGTTTAGCTCTTAGAAGCATCAGAGTTTTCTAAGTTGTTTTAGTAACCGAAGCTATATAACTTGTGCACTGAAATCATTGTTTGCTATGGCCTTGAAGCAAAACTGTTCATTTTTTAATGATTTTTCTGTTACTTCGATACTAGAAATGATTAATTTTTCACTGTTATTCACTTGGCTTTTCTAGTATAAATTAAAGTGTATTACTCTAATGTTTTATAATGCTAACGTATATATCATCTGCACGTACATATATTTATTTCGAATATAATGTTTTTAATGTTAGTTAATGAAATATACATACCAATATAAGACATTACTTTATCACTAAAACGCGTATAAATATTAAGCTTTAATACGTAGTTTTTAACGTTTTTTACTAAGTTTAGCTCTTAGAAGCATCAGAGTTTTCTAAGTTGTTTTAGTAACCGAAGGTATATAACTTGTGCACTGAAATCATTCTTTGCTATGGTCTTGAAGCAAAACCTTTTACTTTTTGATGATTTTTCTGTTACTTCGACACTAGAAATGATTACTTTTTCACTGTTGTTCACTTGGCTTTTCTAGTATAAATTTAAGTCTTTTACTCTAATGTTTTATAATGCTAACGTATATATCATGTGCACGTACATATATTTATTTCGAATATAATGTTTTTAATGTTAGTTAATGAAATATACATACCAATATAAGACATTACTTTATCACTTAAACGCGTATAAATATTAAGCTTTAATACGTACTATTTAGCGTTTTTTACTAAGTTTAGCTCTTAGAAGAATCAGAGTTTTCTCAGTTGTTTTAGTAACCGAAGGTATATAACTTGTGCACTGAAATCATTCTTTGCTATGGTCTTGAAGCAAAACATTTTACTTTTTGATGATTTTTCTGTTACTTCAACACTAGAAATGATTACTTTTTCACTGTTGTTCACTTGGTTTTTCTAGTATAAATTTAAGTCTTTTACTCTAATGTTTTATAATGCTAACGTATATATCATGTGCACGTACATATATTTATTTCGAATATAATGTTTTTAATGTTAGTTAATGAAATATACATACCAATATAAGACATTACTTTATCACATAAACGCATATAAATATTAAGCTTTAATACGTACTATTTAGCGTTTTTTACTAAGTTTAGCTCTTAGAAGCATCAGAATTTTCTCAGTTGTTTTAGTAACCGAAGTTATATAACTTGTGCACTGAAATCATTGTTTGCTATGTCCTTGAAGCAAAACTGTTTACTTTTTAATGATTTTTCTGTTATTTCGATACTAGAAATGATTACTTTTTCACTGTTGTTCACTTGGCTTTTCTAGTATAAATTTAAGTCTATTACTCTAATGTTTTATAATGCTAACGTATATATCATGTGCATGTACATATATTTATTTCGAATATAATGTTTTTAATGTTAGTTAATGAAATATACATACCAATATAAGACTTTACTTTTTCACTTAAACGCCTATAAAAATTAAGCTGTAATACGTACTTTTTAACGTTTTTTACTAAGTTTAGCTCTTAGAAGCATCAGGGTTTTCTCAGTTGTTTTAGTAACCGAAGGTTACTTGTGCACTGAAATCATTGGTTGCTATGTCCTTGTAGCAAAACCTTTTACTTTTTAATGATTTTTCTGTTACTTCGCTACTAGAAATAATTACTTTTTCACTGTTGTTCACTTGGTTTTTCTAGTATAAATTTAAGTCTTTTACTCTAATGTTTTATAATGCTAACGTATATATCATCTGCACGTACATATATTTATTTCGAATATAATGTTTTTAATGTTAGTTAATGAAATATACATACCAATATAAGACTTTACTTCTTCACTTAAACGCCTATAAAAATAAGGCTTTAATACGTACTTTTCAACGTTTTTTACTAAGTTTAGCTCTTAGAAGAATCAGAGTTTTCTCAGTTGTTTTAGTAACCGAAGATATATAACTTGTGCACTGAAATCATTGTTTGCTATGGACTTGAAGCAAAACTGTTTACTGTTTAATGATTTTTTTGTTACTTCGATACTAGAAATGCTTACTTTTTCACTGTTGTTCACTTGGTTTTTCTAGTATAAATTTAAGTCTTTTACTCTAATGTTTTATAATGCTAACGTATATATCATGTGCACGTACATATATTTATTTCGAATATAATGTTTTTAATGTTAGTTAATGAAATATACATACCAATATAAGACATTACTTTATCACTTAAACGCGTATAAATATTAAGCTTTAATACGTACCATTTAGCGTTTTTTACTAAGTTTAGCTCTTAGAAGCATCAGAATTTTCTCAGTTGTTTTAGTAACCGAAGTTATATAACTTGTGCACTGAAATCATTGTTTGCTATGTCCTTGAAGCAAAACTGTTTACTTTTTAATGATTTTTCTGTTACTTCGATACTAGAAATGATTACTTTTTCACTGTTGTTCACTTGGCTTTTCTAGTATAAATTTAAGTCTATTACTCTAATGTTTTATAATCCTAACGTATATATCATGTGCATGTACATATATTTATTTCGAATATAATGTTTTTAATGTTAGTTAATGAAATATACATACAAATATAAGACTTTACTTTTTCACCTAAACGCCTATAAAAATTAAGCTGTCATACGTACTTTTTAACGTTTTTTACTAAGTTTAGCTCTTAGAAGCATCAGGGTTTTCTCAGTTGTTTTAGTAACCGAAGGTATATAACTTGTGCACTGAAATCATTGTTTGCTATGTCCTTGAAGCAAAACCTTTTACTTTTTAATGATTTTTCTGTTACTTCGATACTAGAAATGATTACTTTTTCACTGTTGTTCACTAGGCTTTTCTAGTATAAATTTAAGTCTTTTACTCTAATGTTTTATAATGCTAACGTTTATATCATCTGCACGTACATATATTTATATCGAATATAATGTTTTTAATGTTAGTTAATGAAATATACATACCAATATAAGACTTTACTTCTTCACTTAAACGCCTATAAAAATAAGGCTTTAATACGTACTTTTCAACGTTTTTTACTAAGTTTAGCTCTTAGAAGAATCAGAGTTTTCTCAGTTGTTTTAGTAACCGAAGATATATAACTTGTGCACTGAAATCATTGTTTGCTATGGACTTGAAGCAAAACTGTTTACTTTTTAATGATTTTTTTGTTACTTCGATACTAGAAATGCTTACTTTTTCACTTGGTTTTTCTAGTATAAATTTAAGTCTTTTACTCTAAAGTTTTATAATGCTAACGTATATATCATGTGCACGTACATATATTTATTTCGAATATAATGTTTTTAATGTTAGTTAATGAAATATACATACCAATATAAGACATTACTTTATCACTTAAACGCCTGTAAATATTAAGCTGTAATACGTACTTTTTAACGTTTTTTACTAAGTTTAGCTCTTAGAAGCATCAGAGTTTTCTAAGTTGTTTTAGTAACCGAAGCTATATAACTTGTGCACTGAAATCATTGTTTGCTATGGCCTTGAAGCAAAACTGTTCATTTTTTAATGATTTTTCTGTTACTTCGATACTAGAAATGATTAATTTTTCACTGTTGTTCACTTGGCTTTTCTAGTATAAATTAAAGTGTATTACTCTAATGTTTTATAATGCTAACGTATATATCATCTGCACGTACATATATTTATTTCGAATATAATGTTTGTAATGTTAGTTAATGAAATATACATACCAATATAAGACATTACTTTATCACTAAAACGCGTATAAATATTAAGCTTTAATACGTAGTTTTTAACGTTTTTTACTAAGTTTAGCTCTTAGAAGCATCAGAGTTTTCTAAGTTGTTTTAGTAACCGAAGGTATATAACTTGTGCACTGAAATCATTCTTTGCTATGGTCTTGAAACAAAACCTTTTACTTTTTGATGATTTTTCTGTTACTTCGACACTAGAAATGATTACTTTTTCACTGTTGTTCACTTGGTTTTTCTAGTATAAATTTAAGTCTTTTACTCTAATGTTTTATAATGCTAACGTATATATCATGTGCACGTACATATATTTATTTCGAATATAATGTTTTTAATGTTAGTTAATGAAATATACATACCAATATAAGACATTACTTTATCACTTAAACGCGTATAAATATTAAGATTTAATACGTACTATTTAGCGTTTTTTACTAAGTTTAGCTCTTAGAAGCATCAGAATTTTCTCAGTTGTTTTAGTAACCGAAGTTATATAACTTGTGCACTGAAATCATTGTTTGCTATGTCCTTGAAGCAAAACTGTTTACTTTTTAATGATTTTTCTGTTACTTCGATACTAGAAATGATTACTTTTTCACTGTTGTTCACTTGGCTTTTCTAGTATAAATTTAAGTCTATTACTCTAATGTTTTATAATGCTAACGTATATATCATGTGCATGTACATATATTTATTTCGAATATAATGTTTTTAATGTTAGTTAATGAAATATACATACCAATATAAGACTTTACTTTTTCACTTAAACGCCTATAAAAATTAAGCTGTAATACGTACTTTTTAACGTTTTTTACTAAGTTTAGCTCTTAGAAGCATCAGAGTTTTCTCAGTTGTTTTAGTAACCGAAGGTATATAACTTGTGCACTGAAATCATTGTTTGCTATGTCCTTGAAGCAAAACCTTTTACTTTTTAATGATTTTTCTGTTATTTCGATACTAGAAATGATTACTTTTTCACTGTTGTTCACTTGGCTTTTCTAGTATAAATTTAAGTCTTTTACTCTAATGTTTTATAATGCTAACGTATATATCATCTGCACGTACATATATTTATTTCGAATATAATGTTTTTAATGTTAGTTAATGAAATATACATACCAATATAAGACTTTACTTTTTCACTGAAACGCCTATAAAAATTAAGCTGTAATACGTACTTTTAAACGTTTTTTACTAAGTTTAGCACTTAGAAGCATCAGGGTTTTCTCAGTTGTTTTAGTAACCGAAGGTATATAACTTGTGCACTGAAATCATTGTTTGCTATGTCCTTGAAGCAAAACCTTTTACTTTTTAATGATTTTTCTGTTACTTCGATACTAGAAATGATTACTTTTTCACTGTTGTTCACTTGGCTTTTCTAGTATAAATTTAAGTCTTTTACTCTAATGTTTTATAATGCTAACGTATATATCATCTGCACGTACATATATTTATTTCGAATATAATGTTTTTAATGTTAGTTAATGAAATATACATACCAATATAAGACTTTACTTCTTCACTTAAACGCCTATAAAAATTAAGCTGTAATACGTACTTTTTAACGTTTTTTACTAAGTTTAGCTCTTAGAAGCATCAGGGTTTTCTCAGTTGTTTTAGTAACCGAAGGTACATAACTTGTGCACTGAAATCATTCTTTGCTATGGTCTTGAAGTAAAACCTTTTACTTTTTGATGATTTTTCTGTTACTTCGACACTAGAAATGATTACTTTTTCACTGTTGTTCACTTGGTTTTTCTAGTATAAATTTAAGTCTTTTACTCTAATGTTTTATAATGCTAACGTATATATCATGTGCACGTACATATATTTATTTCGAATATAATGTTTTTAATGTTAGTTAATGAAATATACATACCAATATAAGACATTACTTTATCACTTAAACGCGTATAAATATTAAGCTTTAATACGTACTATTTAGCGTTTTTTACTAAGTTTAGCTCTTAGAAGCATCAGAGTTTTCTCAGTTGTTTTAGTAACCGAAGGTATATAACTTGTGCACTGAAATCATTCTTTGCTATGGTCTTGAAGCAAAACCTTTTACTTTTTGATGATTTTTCTGTTACTTCAACACTAGAAATGATTACTTTTTCACTGTTGTTCACTTGGTTTTTCTAGTATAAATTTAAGTCTTTTACTCTAATGTTTTATAATGCTAACGTATATATCATGTGCACGTACATATATTTATTTCGAATATAATGTTTTTAATGTTAGTTAATGAAATATACATACCAATATAAGACATTACTTTATCACATAAACATATATAAATATTAAGCTTTAATACGTACTATTTAGCGTTTTTTACTAAGTTTAGCTCTTAGAAGCATCAGAATTTTCTCAGTTGTTTTAGTAACCGAAGTTATATAACTTGTGCACTGAAATCATTCTTTGCTATGTCCTTGAAGCAAAACTGTTTACTTTTTAATGATTTTTCTGTTACTTCGATACTAGAAATGATTACTTTTTCACTGTTGTTCACTTGGCTTTTCTAGTATAAATTTAAGTCTATTACTCTAATGTTTTATAATGCTAACGTATATATCATGTGCATGTACATATATTTATTTCGAATATAATGTTTTTAATGTTAGTTAATGAAATATACATACCAATATAAGACTTTACTTTTTCACTTAAACGCCTATAAAAATTAAGCTGTAATACGTACTTTTTAACGTTTTTTACTAAGTTTAGCTCTTAGAAGCATCAGGGTTTTCTCTGTTGTTTTAGTAACCGAAGGTATATAACTTGTGCACTGAAATCATTGTTTGCTATGTCCTTGTAGCAAAACCTTTTACTTTTTAATGATTTTTCTGTTACTTCGATACTAGAAATGATTACTTTTTCACTGTTGTTCACTTGGCTTTTCTAGTATAAATTTAAGTCTTTTACTCTAATGTTTTATAATGCTAACGTATATATAATCTGCACGTACATATATTTATTTCTAATATAATGTTTTTAATGTTAGTTAATGAAATATACATACCAATATAAGACTTTACTTCTTCACTTAAACGCCTATAAAAATTAAGCTGTAATACGTACTTTTTAACGTTTTTTACTAAGTTTAGCACTTAGAAGCATCAGGGTTTTCTCAGTTGTTTTAGTAACCGAAGGTATATAACTTGTGCACTGAAATCATTGTTTGCTATGTCCTTGTAGCAAAACCTTTTACTTTTTAATGATTTTTCTGTTACTTCGATACTAGAAATGATTACTTTTTCACTGTTGTTCACTTGGCTTTTCTAGTATAAATTTAAGTCTTTTACTCTAATGTTTTATAATGCTAACGTATATATCATCTGCACGTACATATATTTATTTCGAATATAATGTTTTTAATGTTAGTTAATGAAATATACATACCAATATAAGACTTTACTTCTTCACTTAAACGCCTATAAAAATAAGGCTTTAATACGTACTTTTCAACGTTTTTTACTAAGTTTAGCTCTTAGAAGAATCAGAGTTTTCTCAGTTGTTTTAGTAACCGAAGATATATAACTTGTGCACTGAAATCATTGTTTGCTATGGACTTGAAGCAAAACTGTTTACTGTTTAATGATTTTTTTGTTACTTCGATACTAGAAATGCTTACTTTTTCACTGTTGTTCACTTGGTTTTTCTAGTATAAATTTAAGTCTTTTACTCTAAAGTTTTATAATGCTAACGTATATATCATGTGCACGTACATATATTTATTTCGAATATAATGTTTTTAATGTTAGTTAATGAAATATACATACCAATATAAGACATTACTTTATCACTTAAACGCCTATAAAAATTAAGATTTAATACGTACTATTTAGCGTTTTTTACTAAGTTTAGCTCTTAGAAGCATCAGAATTTTCTCAGTTGTTTTAGTAACCGAAGTTATATAACTTGTGCACTGAAATCATTGTTTGCTATGTCCTTGAAGCAAAACTGTTTACTTTTTAATGATTTTTCTGTTACTTCGATACTAGAAATGATTACTTTTTCACTGTTGTTCACTTGGCTTTTCTAGTATAAATTTAAGTCTATTACTCTAATGTTTTATAATCCTAACGTATATATCATGTGCATGTACATATATTTATTTCGAATATAATGTTTTTAATGTTAGTTAATGAAATATACATACCAATATAAGACTTTACTTTTTCACTTAAACGCCTATAAAAATTAAGCTGTAATACGTACTTTTTAACGTTTTTTACTAAGTTTAGCACTTAGAAGCATCAGGGTTTTCTCAGTTGTTTTAGTAACCGAAGGTATATAACTTGTGCACTGAAATCATTGTTTGCTATGTCCTTGAAGCAAAACCTTTTACTTTTTAATGATTTTTCTGTTACTTCGATACTAGAAATGATTACTTTTTCACTGTTGTTCACTTGGCTTTTCTAGTATAAATCTAAGTCTTTTACTCTAATGTTTTATAATGCTAACGTATATATCATCTGCACGTACATATATTTATTTCGAATATAATGTTTTTAATGTTAGTTAATGAAATATACATACCAATATAAGACTTTACTTCTTCACTTAAACGCCTATAAAAATAAGGCTTTAATACGTACTTTTCAACGTTTTTTACTAAGTTTAGCTCTTAGAAGAATCAGAGTTTTCTCAGTTGTTTTAGTAACCGAAGCTATATAACTTGTGCACTGAAATCATTGTTTGCTATGGCCTTGAAGCAAAACTGTTCATTTTTTAATGATTTTTCTGTTACTTCGATACTAGAAATGATTAATTTTTCACTGTTGTTCACTTGGCTTTTCTAGTATAAATTAAAGTGTATTACTCTAATGTTTTATAATGCTAACGTATATATCATCTGCACGTACATATATTTATTTCGAATATAATGTTTTTAATGTTAGTTAATGAAATATACATACCAATATAAGACATTACTTTATCACTAAAACGCGTATAAATATTAAGCTTTAATACGTAGTTTTTAACGTTTTTTACTAAGTTTAGCTCTTAGAAGCATCAGAGTTTTCTCAGTTGTTTTAGTAACCGAAGGTATATAACTTGTGCACTGAAATCATTCTTTGCTATGGTCTTGAAGCAAAACCTTTTACTTTTTGATGATTTTTCTGTTACTTCGACACTAGAAATGATTACTTTTTCACTGTTGTTCACTTGGTTTTTCTAGTATAAATTTAAGTCTTTTACTCTAATGTTTTATAATGCTAACGTATATATCATGTGCACGTACATATATTTATTTCGAATATAATGTTTTTAATGTTAGTTAATGAAACATACATACCAATATAAGACATTACTTTATCACTTAAACGCGTATAAATATTAAGCTTTAATACGTACTATTTATCGTTTTTTACTAAGTTTAGCTCTTAGAAGCATCAGAGTTTTCTCAGTTGTTTTAGTAACCGAAGGTATATAACTTGTGCACTGAAATCATTCTTTGCTATGGTCTTGAAGCAAAACCTTTTACTTTTTGATGATTTTTCTGTTACTTCAACACTAGAAATGATTACTTTTTCACTGTTGTTCACTTGGTTTTTCTAGTATAAATTTAAGTCTTTTACTCTAATGTTTTATAATGCTAACGTATATATCATGTGCACGTACATATATTTATTTCGAATATAAGGTTTTTAATGTTAGTTAATGAAATATACATACCAATATAAGACATTACTTTATCACATAAACGCATATAAATATTAAGCTTTAATACGTACTATTTAGCGTTTTTTACTAAGTTTGGCTCTTAGAAGCATCAGAATTTTCTCAGTTGTTTTAGTAACCGAAGTTATATAACTTGTGCACTGAAATCATTGTTTGCTATGTCCTTGAAGCAAAACTGTTTACTTTTTAATGATTTTTCTGTTACTTCGATACTAGAAATGATTACTTTTTCACTGTTGTTCACTTGGCTTTTCTAGTATAAATTTAAGTCTATTACTCTAATGTTTTATAATGCTAACGTATATATCATGTGCACGTACATATATTTATTTCGAATATAATGTTTTTAATGTTAGTTAATGAAATATACATACCAATATAAGACATTACTTTATCACATAAACGCATATAAATATTAAGCTTTAATACGTACTTTTTAACGTTTTTTACTAAGTTTAGCTCTTAGAATCATCAGAGTTTTCTAAGTTGTTTTAGTAACCGAAGCTATATAACTTGTGCACTGAAATCATTGTTTGCTATGGCCTTGAAGCAAAACTGTTCATTTTTTAATGATTTTTCTGTTACTTCGATACTAGAAATGATTAATTTTTCACTGTTGTTCACTTGGCTTTTCTAGTATAAATTAAAGTGTATTACTCTAATGTTTTATAATGGTAACGTATATATCATCTGCACGTACATATATTTATTTCGAATATAATGTTTTTAATGTTAGTTAATGAAATATACATACCAATATAAGACATTACTTTATCACTAAAACCCGTATAAATATTAAGCTTTAATACGTAGTTTTTAACGTTTTTTACTAAGTTTAGCTCTTAGAAGCATCAGAGTTTTCTCAGTTGTTTTAGTAACCGAAGGTATATAACTTGTGCACTGAAATCATTCTTTGCTATGGTCTTGAAGCAAAACCTTTTACTTTTTGATGATTTTTCTGTTACTTCGACACTAGAAATGATTACTTTTTCACTGTTGTTCACTTGGTTTTTCTAGTATAAATTTAAGTCTTTTACTCTAATGTTTTATAATGCTAACGTATATATCATGTGCACGTACATATATTTATTTCGAATATAATGTTTTTAATGTTAGTTAATAAAATATACATACCAATCTAAGACATTACTTTATCACTTAAACGCGTATAAATATTAAGCTTTAATACGTACTATTTAGCGTTTTTTACTAAGTTTAGCTCTTAGAAGCATCAGAGTTTTCTCAGTTGTTTTAGTAACCGAAGGTATATAACTTGTGCACTGAAATCATTCTTTGCTATGGTCTTGAAGCAAAACCTTTTACTTTTTGATGATTTTTCTGTTACTTCAACACTAGAAATGATTACTTTTTCACTGTTGTTCACTTGGTTTTTGTAGTATAAATTTAAGTCTTTTACTCTAATGTTTTATAATGCTAACGTATATATCATGTGCACGTACATATATTTATTTCGAATATAATGTTTTTAATGTTAGTTAATGAAATATACATACCAATATAAGACATTACTTTATCACATAAACGCATATAAATATTAAGCTTTAATACGTACTATTTAGCGTTTTTTACTAAGTTTAGCTCTTAGAAGCATCAGAATTTTCTCAGTTGTTTTAGTAACCGAAGTTATATAACTTGTGCACTGAAATCATTGTTTGCTATGTCCTTGAAGCAAAACTGTTTACTTTTTAATGATTTTACTGTTACTTCGATACTAGAAATGATTACTTTTTCACTGTTGTTCACTTGGCTCTTCTAGTATAAATTTAAGTCTATTACTCTAATGTTTTATAATCCTAACGTATATATCATGTGCATGTACATATATTTATTTCGAATATAATGTTTTTAATGTTAGTTAATGAAATATACATACCAATATAAGACTTTACTTTTTCACTTAAACGCCTATAAAAATTAAGCTGTAATACGTACTTTTTAACGTTTTTTTACTAAGTTTAGCTCTTAGAAGCATCAGGGTTTTCTCAGTTGTTTTAGTAACCGAAGGTATATAACTTGTGCACTGAAATCATTGTTTGCTATGTCCTTGAAGCAAAACCTTTTAATTTTTAATGATTTTTCTGTTATTTCGATACTAGAAATGATTACTTTTTCACTGTTGTTCACTTGGCTTTTCTAGTATAAATTTAAGTCTTTTACTCTAATGTTTTATAATGCTAACGTATATATCATCTGCACGTACATATATTTATTTCGAATATAATGTTTTTAATGTTAGTTAATGAAATATACATACCAATATAAGACTTTACTTTTTCACTTAAACGCCTATAAAAATTAAGCTGTAATACGTACTTTTTAACGTTTTTTACTAAGTTTAGCACTTAGAAGCATCAGGGTTTTCTCAGTTGTTTTAGTAACCGAAGGTATATAACTTGTGCACTGAAATCATTGTTTGCTATGGACTTGAAGCAAAACTGTTTACTTTTTAATGATTTTTTTGTTACTTCGATACTAGAAATGCTTACTTTTTCACTGTTGTTCACTTGGTTTTTCTAGTATAAATTTAAGTCTGTTACTCTAAAGTTTTATAATGCTAACGTATATATCATGTGCACGTACATATATTTATTTCGAATATAATGTTTTTAATGTTAGTTAATGAAATATACATACCAATATAAGACATTACTTTATCACTTTAACGCCTGTAAATATTAAGCTGTAATACGTACTTTTTAACGTTTTTTACTAAGTTTAGCTCTTAGAAGCATCAGAGTTTTCTAAGTTGTTTTAGTAACCGAAGCTATATAACTTGTGCACTGAAATCATTGTTTGCTATGGCCTTGAAGCAAAACTGTTTATTTTTTAATGATTTTTCTGTTACTTCGATACTAGAAATGATTAATTTTTCACTGTTGTTCACTTGGCTTTTCTAGTATAAATTAAAGTGTATTACTCTAATGTTTTATAATGCTAACGTATATATCATCTGCACGTACATATATTTATTTCGAATATAATGTTTTTAATGTTAGTTAATGAAATATACATACCAATATAAGACATTACTTTATCACTAAAACGCGTATAAATATTAAGCTTTAATACGTAGTTTTTAACGTTTTTTAGTAAGTTTAGCTCTTAGAAGCATCAGAGTTTTCTAAGTTGTTTTAGTAACCGAAGGTATATAACTTGTGCACTGAAATCATTCTTTGCTATGGTCTTGAAGCAAAACCTTTTACTTTTTGATGATTTTTCTGTTACTTCGATACTAGAAATGATTACTTTTTCACTGTTGTTCACTTGGCTTTTCTAGTATAAATTTAAGTCTATTACTCTAATGTTTTATAATGCTAACGTATATATCATGTGCATGTACATATATTTATTTCGAATATAATGTTTTTAATGTTAGTTAATGAAATATACATACCAATATAAGACTTTACTTTTTCACTTAAACGCCTATAAAAATTAAGCTGTAATACGTACTTTTTAACGTTTTTTACTAAGTTTAGCTCTTAGAAGCATCAGGGTTTTCTCAGTTGTTTTAGTAACCGAAGGTATATAACTTGTGCACTGAAATCATTGTTTGCTATGTCCTTGTAGCAAAACCTTTTACTTTTTAATGATTTTTCTGTTACTTCGATACTAGAAATGATTACTTTTTCACTGTTGTTCACTTGGCTTTTCTAGTATAAATTTAAGTCTTTTACTCTAATGTTTTATAATGCTAACGTATATATCATCTGCACGTACATATATTTATTTCGAATATAATGTTTTTAAAGTTAGTTAATGAAATATACATACCAATATAAGACTTTACTTCTTCACTTAAACGCCTATAAAAATTAAGCTGTAATACGTACTTTTTAACGTTTTTTACTAAGTTTAGCTCTTAGAAGCATCAGGGTTTTCTCAGTTGTTTTAGTAACCGAAGGTATATAACTTGTGCACTGAAATCATTGTTTGCTATGTCCTTGAAGCAAAACCTTTTACTTTTTAATGATTTTTCTGTTACTTCGATACTAGAAATGATTACTTTTTCACTGTTGTTCACTTGGCTTTTCTAGTATAAATTTAAGTCTTTTACTCTAATGTTTTATAATGCTAACGTATATATCATCTGCACGTACATATATTTATTTCGAATATAATGTTTTTAATGTTAGTTAATGAAATATACATACCAATATAAGACATTACTTTATCACTAAAACGCGTATAAATATTAAGCTTTAATACGTAGTTTTTAACGTTTTTTACTAAGTTTAGCTCTTAGAAGCATCAGAGTTTTCTAAGTTGTTTTAGTAACCGAAGGTATATAACTTGTGCACTGAAATCATTCTTTGCTATGGTGTTGAAGCAAAACCTTTTACTTTTTGATGATTTTTCTGTTACTTCGACACTAGAAATGATTACTTTTTCAATGTTGTTCACTTGGTTTTTCTAGTATAAATTTAAGTCTTTTACTCTAATGTTTTATAATGCTAACGTATATATCATGTGCACGTACATATATTTATTTCGAATATAATGTTTTTAATGTTAGTTAATGAAATATACATACCAATATAAGACATTACTTTATCACATAAACGCATATAAATATTAAGCTTTAATACGTACTATTTAGCGTTTTTTACTAAGTTTAGCTCTTAGAAGCATCAGAATTTTCTCAGTTGTTTTAGTAACCGAAGTTATATAACTTGTGCACTGAAATCATTGTTTGCTATGTCCTTGAAGCAAAACTGTTTACTTTTTAATGATTTTTCTGTTACTTCGATACTAGAAATGATTACTTTTTCACTGTTGTTCACTTGGTTTTTCTAGTATAAATTTAAGTCTATTACTCTAATGTTTTATAATGCTAACGTATATATCATGTGCATGTACATATATTTATTTCGAATATAATGTTTTTAATGTTAGTTAATGAAATATACATACCAATATAAGACTTTACTTTTTCACTTAAACGCCTATAAAAATTAAGCTGTAATACGTACTTTTTAACGTTTTTTACTAAGTTTAGCTCTTAGAAGCATCAGGGTTTTCTCAGTTGTTTTAGTAACCGTAGGTATATAACTTGTGCACTGAAATCATTTTTTGCTATGTCCTTGTAGCAAAACCTTTTACTTTTTAATGATTTTTCTGTTACTTCGATACTAGAAATGATTACTTTTTCACTGTTGTTCACTTGGCTTTTCTAGTATAAATTTAAGTCTTTTACTCTAATGTTTTATAATGCTAACGTATATATCATGTGCACGTACATATATTTATTTCGAATATAATGTTTTTAATGTTAGTTAATGAAATATACATACCAATATAAGACTTTACTTCTTCACTTAAACGCCTATAAAAATAAGGCTTTAATACGTACTTTTCAACGTTTTTTACTAAGTTTAGCTCTTAGAAGAATCAGAGTTTTCTCAGTTGTTTTAGTAACCGAATATATATAACTTGTGCACTGAAATCATTCTTTGCTATGGACTTGAAGCAAAACTGTTTACTTTTTAATGATTTTTTTGTTACTTCAATACTAGAAATGCTTACTTTTTCACTGTTGTTCACTTGGTTTTTCTAGTATAAATTTAAGTCTTTTACTCTAAAGTTTTATAATGCTAACGTATATATCATGTGCACGTACATATATTTATTTCGAATATAATGTTTTTAATGTTAGTTAATGAAATATACATACCAATATAAGACATTACTTTATCACTTAAACGCCTTTAAATATTAAGCTGTAATACGTACTTTTTAACGTTTTTTACTAAGTTTAGCTCTTAGAAGCATCAAAGTTTTCTAAGTTGTTTTAGTAACCGAAGCTATATAACTTGTGCACTGAAATCATTGTTTGCTATGGCCTTGAAGCAAAACTGTTCATTTTTTATTGATTTTTCTGTTACTTCGATACTAGAAATGATTAATTTTTCACTGTTGTTCACTTGGCTTTTCTAGTATAAATTTAAGTCTTTTACTCTAATGTTTTATAATGCTAACGTATATATCATCTGCACGTACATATATTTATTTCGAATATAATGTTTTTAATGTTAGTTAATGAAATATACATACCAATATAAGACTTTACTTCTTCACTTAAACGCCTATAAAAATAAGGCTTTAATACGTACTTTTCAACGTTTTTTACTAAGTTTAGCTCTTAGAAGAATCAGAGTTTTCTCAGTTGTTTTAGTAACCGAAGATATATAACTTGTGCACTGAAATCATTGTTTGCTATGGACTTGAAGCAAAACTGTTTACTGTTTAATGATTTTTCTGTTACTTCGATACTAGAAATGATTAATTTTTCACTGTTATTCACTTGGCTTTTCTAGTATAAATTAAAGTGTATTACTCTAATGTTTTATAATGCTAACGTATATATCATCTGCACGTACATATATTTATTTCGAATATAATGTTTTTAATGTTAGTTAATGAAATATACATACCAATATAAGACATTACTTTATCACTAAAACGCGTATAAATATTAAGCTTTAATATGTAGTTTTTAAAGTTTTTTACTAAGTTTAGCTCTTAGAAGCATCAGAGTTTTCTAAGTTGTTTTAGTAACCGAAGCTATATAACTTGTGCACTGAAATCATTGTTTGCTATGGTCTTGAAGCAAAACCTTTTACTTTTTGATGATTTTTCTGTTACTTCGACACTAGAAATGATTACTTTTTCACTGTTGTTCACTTGGCTTTTCTAGTATAAATTTAAGTCTTTTACTCTAATGTTTTATAATGCTAACGTATATATCATGTGCACGTACATATATTTATTTCGAATATAATGTTTTTAATGTTAGTTAATGAAATATACATACCAATATAAGACATTACTTTATCACATAAACGCATATAAATATTAAGCTTTAATACGTACTATTTAGCGTTTTTTACTAAGTTTAGCTCTTAGAAGCATCAGAATTTTCTCAGTTGTTTTAGTAACCGAAGTTATATAACTTGTGCACTGAAATCATTGTTTGCTATGTCCTTGAAGCAAAACTGTTTACTTTTTAATGATTTTTCTGTTATTTCGATACTAGAAATGATTACTTTTTCACTGTTGTTCACTTGGCTTTTCTAGTATAAATTTAAGTCTATTACTCTAATGTTTTATAATGCTAACGTATATATCATGTGCATGTACATATATTTATTTCGAATATAATGTTTTTAATGTTAGTTAATGAAATATACATACCAATATAAGACTTTACTTTTTCACTTAAACGCCTATAAAAATTAAGCTGTAATACGTACTTTTTAACGTTTTTTACTAAGTTTAGCTCTTAGAAGCATCAGGGTTTTCTCAGTTGTTTTAGTAACCGAAGGTATATAACTTGTGCACTGAAATCATTGGTTGCTATGTCCTTGTAACAAAACCTTTTACTTTTTAATGATTTTTCTGTTACTTCGATACTAGAAATGATTACTTTTTCACTGTTGTTCACTTGGCTTTTCTAGTATAAATTTAAGTCTTTTACTCTAATGTTTTATAATGCTAACGTATATATCATCTGCACGTACATATATTTATTTCGAATATAATGTTTTTAATGTTAGTTAATGAAATATACATACCAATATAAGACTTTACTTCTTCACTTAAACGCCTATAAAAATTAAGCTGTAATACGTACTTTTTAACGTTTTTTACTAAGTTTAGCTCTTAGAAGCATCAGGGATTTCTCAGTTGTTTTAGTAACCGAAGGTATATAACTTGTGCACTGAAATCATTCTTTGCTATGGTCTTGAAGTAAAACCTTTTACTTTTTGATGATTTTTCTGTTACTTCGACACTAGAAATGATTACTTTTTCACTGTTGTTCACTTGGTTTTTCTAGTATAAATTTAAGTCTTTTACTCTAATGTTTTATAATGCTAACGTATATATCATGTGCACGTACATATATTTATTTCGAATATAATGTTTTTAATGTTAGTTAATGAAATATACATACCAATATAAGACATTACTTTATCACTTAAACGCGTATAAATATTAAGCTTTAATACGTACTATTTAGCGTTTTTTACTAAGTTTAGCTCTTAGAAGCATCAGAGTTTTCTCAGTTGTTTTAGTAACCGAAGGTATATAACTTGTGCACTGAAATCATTCTTTGCTATGGTCTTGAAGCAAAACCTTTTACTTTTTGATGATTTTTCTGTTACTTCAACACTAGAAATGATTACTTTTTCACTGTTGTTCACTTGGTTTTTCTAGTATAAATTTAAGTCTTTTACTCTAATGTTTTATAATGCTAACGTATATATCATGTGCACGTACATATATTTATTTCGAATATAATGTTTTTAATGTTAGTTAATGAAATATACATACCAATATAAGACATTACTTTATCACATAAACATATATAAATATTAAGCTTTAATACGTACTATTTAGCGTTTTTTACTAAGTTTAGCTCTTAGAAGCATCAGAATTTTCTCAGTTGTTTTAGTAACCGAAGTTATATAACTTGTGCACTGAAATCATTCTTTGCTATGTCCTTGAAGCAAAACTGTTTACTTTTTAATGATTTTTCTGTTACTTCGATACTAGAAATGATTACTTTTTCACTGTTGTTCACTTGGCTTTTCTAGTATAAATTTAAGTCTATTACTCTAATGTTTTATAATGCTAACGTATATATCATGTGCATGTACATATATTTATTTCGAATATAATGTTTTTAATGTTAGTTAATGAAATATACATACCAATATAAGACTTTACTTTTTCACTTAAACGCCTATAAAAATTAAGCTGTAATACGTACTTTTTAACGTTTTTTACTAAGTTTAGCTCTTAGAAGCATCAGGGTTTTCTCAGTTGTTTTAGTAACCGAAGGTATATAACTTGTGCACTGAAATCATTGTTTGCTATGTCCTTGTAGCAAAACCTTTTACTTTTTAATGATTTTTCTGTTACTTCGATACTAGAAATGATTACTTTTTCACTGTTGTTCACTTGGCTTTTCTAGTATAAATTTAAGTCTTTTACTCTAATGTTTTATAATGCTAACGTATATATCATCTGCACGTACATATATTTATTTCGAATATAATGTTTTTAATGTTAGTTAATGAAATATACATACCAATATAAGACTTTACTTCTTCACTTAAACGCCTATAAAAATAAGGCTTTAATACGTACTTTTCAACGTTTTTTACTAAGTTTAGCTCTTAGAAGAATCAGAGTTTTCTCAGTTGTTTTAGTAACCGAAGATATATAACTTGTGCACTGAAATCATTGTTTGCTATGGACTTGAAGCAAAACTGTTTACTGTTTAATGATTTTTTTGTTACTTCGATACTAGAAATGCTTACTTTTTCACTGTTGTTCACTTGGTTTTTCTAGTATAAATTTAAGTCTTTTACTCTAAAGTTTTATAATGCTAACGTATATATCATGTGCACGTACATATATTTATTTCGAATATAATGTTTTTAATGTTAGTTAATGAAATATACATACCAATATAAGACATTACTTTATCACTTAAACGCGTATAAATATTAAGCTTTAATACGTACCATTTAGCGTTTTTTACTAAGTTTAGCTCTTAGAAGCATCAGAATTTTCTCAGTTGTTTTAGTAACCGAAGTTATATAACTTGTGCACTGAAATCATTGTTTGCTATGTCCTTGAAGCAAAACTGTTTACTTTTTAAGGATTTTTCTGTTACTTCGATACTAGAAATGATTACTTTTTCACTGTTGTTCACTTGGCTTTTCTAGTATAAATTTAAGTCTATTACTCTAATGTTTTATAATCCTAACGTATATATCATGTGCATGTACATATATTTATTTCGAATATAATGTTTTTAATGTTAGTTAATGAAATATACATACCAATATAAGACTTTACTTTTTCACT
The DNA here is from genome assembly GCA_963585895.1 of Sepioteuthis lessoniana. Taxonomy (NCBI): domain Eukaryota; kingdom Metazoa; phylum Mollusca; class Cephalopoda; order Myopsida; family Loliginidae; genus Sepioteuthis; species Sepioteuthis lessoniana. The sequence continues at coordinate 76,103,529 of OY757907.1, forward strand.
TAAACGCCTATAAAAATTAAGCTGTAATACGTACTTTTTAACGTTTTTTACTAAGTTTAGCTCTTAGAAGCATCAGGGTTTTCTCAGTTGTTTTAGTAACCGAAGGTATATAACTTGTGCACTGAAATCATTGTTTGCTATGTCCTTGAAGCAAAACCTTTTACTTTTTAATGATTTTTCTGTTACTTCGATACTAGAAATGATTACTTTTTCACTGTTGTTCACTTGGCTTTTCTAGTATAAATTTAAGTCTTTTACTCTAATGTTTTATAATGCTAACGTTTATATCATCTGCACGTACATATATTTATATCGAATATAATGTTTTTAATGTTAGTTAATGAAATATACATACCAATATAAGACTTTACTTCTTCACTTAAACGCCTATAAAAATAAGGCTTTAATACGTACTTTTCAACGTTTTTTACTAAGTTTAGCTCTTAGAAGAATCAGAGTTTTCTCAGTTGTTTTAGTAACCGAAGATATATAACTTGTGCACTGAAATCATTGTTTGCTATGGACTTGAAGCAAAACTGTTTACTTTTTAATGATTTTTTTGTTACTTCGATACTAGAAATGCTTACTTTTTCACTTGGTTTTTCTAGTATAAATTTAAGTCTTTTACTCTAAAGTTTTATAATGCTAACGTATATATCATGTGCACGTACATATATTTATTTCGAATATAATGTTTTTAATGTTAGTTAATGAAATATACATACCAATATAAGACATTACTTTATCACTTAAACGCCTGTAAATATTAAGCTGTAATACGTACTTTTTAACGTTTTTTACTAAGTTTAGCTCTTAGAAGCATCAGAGTTTTCTAAGTTGTTTTAGTAACCGAAGCTATATAACTTGTGCACTGAAATCATTTTTTGCTATGGCCTTGAAGCAAAACTGTTCATTTTTTAATGATTTTTCTGTTACTTCGATACTAGAAATGATTAATTTTTCACTGTTGTTCACTTGGCTTTTCTAGTATAAATTAAAGTGTATTACTCTAATGTTTTATAATGCTAACGTATATATCATCTGCACGTACATATATTTATTTCGAATATAATGTTTGTAATGTTAGTTAATGAAATATACATACCAATATAAGACATTACTTTATCACTAAAACGCGTATAAATATTAAGCTTTAATACGTAGTTTTTAACGTTTTTTACTAAGTTTAGCTCTTAGAAGCATCAGAGTTTTCTAAGTTGTTTTAGTAACCGAAGGTATATAACTTGTGCACTGAAATCATTCTTTGCTATGGTCTTGAAACAAAACCTTTTACTTTTTGATGATTTTTCTGTTACTTCGACACTAGAAATGATTACTTTTTCACTGTTGTTCACTTGGTTTTTCTAGTATAAATTTAAGTCTTTTACTCTAATGTTTTTTAATGCTAACGTATATATCATGTGCATGTACATATATTTATTTCGAATATAATGTTTTTAATGTTAGTTAATGAAATATACATACCAATATAAGACTTTACTTTTTCACTTAAACGCCTATAAAAATTAAGCTGTAATACGTACTTTTTAACGTTTTTTACTAAGTTTAGCTCTTAGAAGCATCAGGGTTTTCTCAGTTGTTTTAGTAACCGAAGGTATATAACTTGTGCACTGAAATCATTGTTTGCTATGTCCTTGAAGCAAAACCTTTACTTTTTAATGATTTTTTTGTTATTTCGTTACTAGAAATGATTACTTTTTCACTGTTGTTCACTTGGCTTTTCTAGTATAAATTTAAGTCTTTTACTCTAATGTTTTATAATGCTAACGTACATATCATCTGCACGTACATATATTTATTCGAATATAATGTTTTTAATGTTAGTTAATGAAATATACATACCAATATAAGACTTTACTTTTTCACTTAAACGCCTATAAAAATTAAGCTGTAATACGTACTTTTTAACGTTTTTTACTAAGTTTAGCACTTAGAAGCATCAGGGTTTTCTCAGTTGTTTTAGTAACCGAAGGTATATAACTTGTGCACTGAAATCATTGTTTGCTATGTCCTTGAAGCAAAACCTTTTACTTTTTAATGATTTTTCTGTTACTTCGATACTAGAAATGATTACTTTTTCACTGTTGTTCACTTGGCTTTTCTAGTATAAATCTAAGTCTTTTACTCTAATGTTTTATAATGCTAACGTATATATCATCTGCACGTACATATATTTATTTCGAATATAATTTTTTTAATGTTAGTTAATGAAATATACATACCAATATAAGACTTTACTTCTTCACTTAAACGCCTATAAAAATAAGGCTTTAATACGTACTTTTCAACGTTTTTTACTAAGTTTAGCTCTTAGAAGAATCAGAGTTTTCTCAGTTGTTTTAGTAACCGAAGCTATATAACTTGTGCACTGAAATCATTGTTTGCTATGGCCTTGAAGCAAAACTGTTCATTTTTTAATGATTTTTCTGTTACTTCGATACTAGAAATGATTAATTTTTCACTGTTGTTCACTTGGCTTTTCTAGTATAAATTAAAGTGTATTACTCTAATGTTTTATAATGCTAACGTATATATCATGTGCACGTACATATATTTATTTCGAATATAATGTTTTTAATGTTAGTTAATGAAATATACATACCAATATAAGACATTACTTTATCACTTAAACGCGTATAAATATTAAGCTTTAATACGTACTATTTAGCGTTTTTTACTAAGTTTAGCTCTTAGAAGCATCAGAGTTTTCTCAGTTGTTTTAGTAACCGAAGGTATATAACTTGTGCACTGAAATCATTCTTTGCTATGGTCTTGAAGCAAAACCTTTTACTTTTTGATGATTTTTCTGTTACTTAAACACTAGAAATGATTACTTTTTCACTGTTGTTCACTTGGTTTTTCTAGTATAAATTTAAGTCTTTTACTCTAATGTTTTATAATGCTAACGTATATATCATGTGCACGTACATATATTTATTTCGAATATAAGGTTTTTAATGTTAGTTAATGAAATATACATACCAATATAAGACATTACTTTATCACATAAACGCATATAAATATTAAGCTTTAATACGTACTATTTAGCGTTTTTTACTAAGTTTGGCTCTTAGAAGCATCAGAATTTTCTCAGTTGTTTTAGTAACCGAAGTTATATAACTTGTGCACTGAAATCATTGTTTGCTATGTCCTTGAAGCAAAACTGTTTACTTTTTAATGATTTTTCTGTTACTTCGATACTAGAAATGATTACTTTTTCACTGTTGTTCACTTGGCTTTTCTAGTATAAATTTAAGTCTATTACTCTAATGTTTTATAATGCTAACGTATATATCATGTGCACGTACATATATTTATTTCGAATATAATGTTTTTAATGTTAGTTAATGAAATATACATACCAATATAAGACATTACTTTATCACATAAACGCATATAAATATTAAGCTTTAATACGTACTTTTTAACGTTTTTTACTAAGTTTAGCTCTTAGAATCATCAGAGTTTTCTAAGTTGTTTTAGTAACCGAAGCTATATAACATGTGCACTGAAATCATTGTTTGCTATGGCCTTGAAGCAAAACTGTTCATTTTTTAATGATTTTTCTGTTACTTCGATACTAGAAATGATTAATTTTTCACTGTTGTTCACTTGGCTTTTCTAGTATAAATTAAAGTGTATTACTCTAATGTTTTATAATGGTAACGTATATATCATCTGCACGTACATATATTTATTTCGAATATAATGTTTTTAATGTTAGTTAATGAAATATACATACCAATATAAGACATTACTTTATCACTAAAACCCGTATAAATATTAAGCTTTAATACGTAGTTTTTAACGTTTTTTACTAAGTTTAGCTCTTAGAAGCATCAGAGTTTTCTCAGTTGTTTTAGTAACCGAAGGTATATAACTTGTGCACTGAAATCATTCTTTGCTATGGTCTTGAAGCAAAACCTTTTACTTTTTGATGATTTTTCTGTTACTTCGACACTAGAAATGATTACTTTTTCACTGTTGTTCACTTGGCTTTTCTAGTATAAATTAAAGTGTATTACTCTAATGTTTTATAATGCTAACGTATATATCATGTGCACGTACATATATTTATTTCGAATATAATGTTTTTAATGTTAGTTAATGAAATATACATACCAATATAAGACATTACTTTATCACATAAACGCATATAAATATTAAGCTTTAATACGTACTATTTAGCGTTTTTTACTAAGTTTAGCTCTTAGAAGCATCAGAATTTTCTCAGTTGTTTTAGTAACCGAAGTTATATAACTTGTGCACTGAAATCATTGTTTGCTATGTCCTTGAAGCAAAACTGTTTACTTTTTAATGATTTTTCTGTTACTTCGATACTAGAAATGATTACTTTTTCACTGTTGTTCACTTGGTTTTTCTAGTATAAATTTAAGTCTATTACTCTAATGTTTTATAATGCTAACGTATATATCATGTGCATGTACATATATTTATTTCGAATATAATGTTTTTAATGTTAGTTAATGAAATATACATACCAATATAAGACTTTACTTTTTCACTTAAACGCCTATAAAAATTAAGCTGTAATACGTACTTTTTAACGTTTTTTACTAAGTTTAGCTCTTAGAAGCATCAGGGTTTTCTCAGTTGTTTTAGTAACCGAAGGTATATAACTTGTGCACTGAAATCATTTTTTGCTATGTCCTTGTAGCAAAACCTTTTACTTTTTAATGATTTTTCTGTTACTTCGATACTAGAAATGATTACTTTTTCACTGTTGTTCACTTGGCTTTTCTAGTATAAATTTAAGTCTTTTACTCTAATGTTTTATAATGCTAACGTATATATCATGTGCACGTACATATATTTATTTCGAATATAATGTTTTTAATGTTAGTTAATGAAATATACATACCAATATAAGACTTTACTTCTTCACTTAAACGCCTATAAAAATAAGGCTTTAATACGTACTTTTCAACGTTTTTTACTAAGTTTAGCTCTTAGAAGAATCAGAGTTTTCTCAGTTGTTTTAGTAACCGAATATATATAACTTGTGCACTGAAATCATTCTTTGCTATGGACTTGAAGCAAAACTGTTTACTTTTTAATGATTTTTTTGTTACTTCGATACTAGAAATGCTTACTTTTTCACTGTTGTTCACTTGGTTTTTCTAGTATAAATTTAAGTCTTTTACTCTAAAGTTTTATAATGCTAACGTATATATCATGTGCACGTACATATATTTATTTCGAATATAATGTTTTTAATGTTAGTTAATGAAATATACATACCAATATAAGACATTACTTTATCACTTAAACGCCTGTAAATATTAAGCTGTAATACGTACTTTTTAACGTTTTTTACTAAGTTTAGCTCTTAGAAGCATCAGAGTTTTCTAAGTTGTTTTAGTAACCGAAGCTATATAACTTGTGCACTGAAATCATTGTTTGCTATGGCCTTGAAGCAAAACTGTTCATTTTTTAATGATTTTTCTGTTACTTCGATACTAGAAATGATTAATTTTTCACTGTTATTCACTTGGCTTTTCTAGTATAAATTAAAGTGTATTACTCTAATGTTTTATAATGCTAACGTATATATCATCTGCACGTACATATATTTATTTCGAATATAATGTTTGTAATGTTAGTTAATGAAATATACATACCAATATAAGACATTACTTTATCACTAAAACGCGTATAAATATTAAGCTTTAATACGTAGTTTTTAACGTTTTTTACTAAGTTTAGCTCTTAGAAGCATCAGAGTTTTCTAAGTTGTTTTAGTAACCGAAGGTATATAACTTGTGCACTGAAATCATTCTTTGCTATGGTCTTGAAACAAAACCTTTTACTTTTTGATGATTTTTCTGTTACTTCGACACTAGAAATGATTACTTTTTCACTGTTGTTCACTTGGTTTTTCTAGTATAAATTTAAGTCTTTTACTCTAATGTTTTATAATGCTAACGTATATATCATGTGCACGTACATATATTTATTTCGAATATAATGTTTTTAATGTTAGTTAATGAAATATACATACCAATATAAGACATTACTTTATCACTTAAACGCGTATAAATATTAAGATTTAATACGTACTATTTAGCGTTTTTTACTAAGTTTAGCTCTTAGAAGCATCAGAATTTTCTCAGTTGTTTTAGTAACCGAAGTTATATAACTTGTGCACTGAAATCATTGTTTGCTATGTCCTTGAAGCAAAACTGTTTACTTTTTAATGATTTTTCTGTTACTTCGATACTAGAAATGATTACTTTTTCACTGTTGTTCACTTGGCTTTTCTAGTATAAATTTAAGTCTATTACTCTAATGTTTTATAATGCTAACGTATATATCATGTGCATGTACATATATTTATTTCGAATATAATGTTTTTAATGTTAGTTAATGAAATATACATACCAATATAAGACTTTACTTTTTCACTTAAACGCCTATAAAAATTAAGCTGTAATACGTACTTTTTAACGTTTTTTACTAAGTTTAGCTCTTAGAAGCATCAGAGTTTTCTCAGTTGTTTTAGTAACCGAAGGTATATAACTTGTGCACTGAAATCATTGTTTGCTATGTCCTTGAAGCAAAACCTTTTACTTTTTAATGATTTTTCTGTTATTTCGATACTAGAAATGATTACTTTTTCACTGTTGTTCACTTGGCTTTTCTAGTATAAATTTAAGTCTTTTACTCTAATGTTTTATAATGCTAACGTATATATCATCTGCACGTACATATATTTATTTCGAATATAATGTTTTTAATGTTAGTTAATGAAATATACATACCAATATAAGACTTTACTTTTTCACTGAAACGCCTATAAAAATTAAGCTGTAATACGTACTTTTAAACGTTTTTTACTAAGTTTAGCACTTAGAAGCATCAGGGTTTTCTAAGTTGTTTTAGTAACCGAAGGTATATAACTTGTGCACTGAAATCATTGTTTGCTATGTCCTTAAGCAAAACCTTTTACTTTTTAATGATTTTTCTGTTACTTCGATACTAGAAATGATTACTTTTTCACTGTTGTTCACTTGGCTTTTCTAGTATAAATTTAAGTCTTTTATTCTAATGTTTTATAATGCTAACGTATATATCATCTGCACGTACATATATTTATTTCGAATATAATGTTTTTAATGTTAGTTAATGAAATATACATACCAATATAAGACTTTACTTCTTCACTTAAACGCCTATAAAAATTAAGCTGTAATACGTACTTTTTAACGTTTTTTACTAAGTTTAGCTCTTAGAAGCATCAGGGTTTTCTCAGTTGTTTTAGTAACCGAAGGTATATAACTTGTGCACTGAAATCATTCTTTGCTATGGTCTTGCAGTAAAACCTTTTACTTTTTGATGATTTTTCTGTTACTTCGACACTAGAAATGATTACTTTTTCACTGTTGTTCACTTGGTTTTTCTAGTATAAATTTAAGTCTTTTACTCTAATGTTTTATAATGCTAACGTATATATCATGTGCACGTACATATATTTATTTCGAATATAATGTTTTTAATGTTAGTTAATGAAATATACATACCAATATAAGACATTACTTTATCACTTAAACGCGTATAAATATTAAGCTTTAATACGTACTATTTAGCGTTTTTTACTAAGTTTAGCTCTTAGAAGCATCAGAGTTTTCTCAGTTGTTTTAGTAACCGAAGGTATATAACTTGTGCACTGAAATCATTCTTTGCTATGGTCTTGAAGCAAAACCTTTTACTTTTTGATGATTTTTCTGTTACTTCAACACTAGAAATGATTACTTTTTCACTGTTGTTCACTTGGTTTTTCTAGTATAAATTTAAGTCTTTTACTCTAATGTTTTATAATGCTAACGTATATATCATGTGCACGTACATATATTTATTTCGAATATAATGTTTTTAATGTTAGTTAATGAAATATACATACCAATATAAGACATTACTTTATCACATAAACATATATAAATATTAAGCTTTAATACGTACTATTTAGCGTTTTTTACTAAGTTTAGCTCTTAGAAGCATCAGAATTTTCTCAGTTGTTTTAGTAACCGAAGTTATATAACTTGTGCACTGAAATCATTCTTTGCTATGTCCTTGAAGCAAAACTGTTTACTTTTTAATGATTTTTCTGTTACTTCGATACTAGAAATGATTACTTTTTCACTGTTGTTCACTTGGCTTTTCTAGTATAAATTTAAGTCTATTACTCTAATGTTTTATAATGCTAACGTATATATCATGTGCATGTACATATATTTATTTCGAATATAATGTTTTTAATGTTAGTTAATGAAATATACATACCAATATAAGACTTTACTTTTTCACTTAAACGCCTATAAAAATTAAGCTGTAATACGTACTTTTTAACGTTTTTTACTAAGTTTAGCTCTTAGAAGCATCAGGGTTTTCTCTGGTTTTTTAGTAACCGAAGGTATATAACTTGTGCACTGAAATCATTGTTTGCTATGTCCTTGTAGCAAAACCTTTTACTTTTTAATGATTTTTCTGTTACTTCGATACTAGAAATGATTAATTTTTCACTGTTGTTCACTTGGCTTTTCTAGTATAAATTAAAGTGTATTACTCTAATGTTTTATAATGGTAACGTATATATCATCTGCACGTACATATATTTATTTCGAATATAATGTTTTTAATGTTAGTTAATGAAATATACATACCAATATAAGACATTACTTTATCACTAAAACCCGTATAAATATTAAGCTTTAATACGTAGTTTTTAACGTTTTTTACTAAGTTTAGCTCTTAGAAGCATCAGAGTTTTCTCAGTTGTTTTAGTAACCGAAGGTATATAACTTGTGCACTGAAATCATTCTTTGCTATGGTCTTGAAGCAAAACCTTTTACTTTTTGATGATTTTTCTGTTACTTCGACACTAGAAATGATTACTTTTTCACTGTTGTTCACTTGGTTTTTCTAGTATAAATTTAAGTCTTTTACTCTAATGTTTTATAATGCTAACGTATATATCATGTGCACGTACATATATTTATTTCGAATATAATGTTTTTAATGTTAGTTAATAAAATATACATACCAATCTAAGACATTACTTTATCACTTAAACGCGTATAAATATTAAGCTTTAATACGTACTATTTAGCGTTTTTTACTAAGTTTAGCTCTTAGAAGCATCAGAGTTTTCTCAGTTGTTTTAGTAACCGAAGGTATATAACTTGTGCACTGAAATCATTCTTTGCTATGGTCTTGAAGCAAAACCTTTTACTTTTTGATGATTTTTCTGTTACTTCAACACTAGAAATGATTACTTTTTCACTGTTGTTCACTTGGTTTTTCTAGTATAAATATAAGTCTTTTACTCTAATGTTTTATAATGCTAACGTATATATCATGTGCACGTACATATATTTATTTCGAATATAATGTTTTTAATGTTAGTTAATGAAATATACATACCAATATAAGACATTACTTTATCACATAAACGCATATAAATATTAAGCTTTAATACGTACTATTTAGCGTTTTTTACTAAGTTTAGCTCTTAGAAGCATCAGAATTTTCTCAGTTGTTTTAGTAACCGAAGTTATATAACTTGTGCACTGAAATCATTGTTTGCTATGTCCTTGAAGCAAAACTGTTTACTTTTTAATGATTTTTCTGTTACTTCGATACTAGAAATGATTACTTTTTCACTGTTGTTCACTTGGTTTTTCTAGTATAAATTTAAGTCTATTACTCTAATGTTTTATAATGCTAACGTATATATCATGTGCATGTACATATATTTATTTCGAATATAATGTTTTTAATGTTAGTTAATGAAATATACATACCAATATAAGACTTTACTTTTTCACTTAAACGCCTATAAAAATTAAGCTGTAATACGTACTTTTTAACGTTTTTTACTAAGTTTAGCTCTTAGAAGCATCAGGGTTTTCTCAGTTGTTTTAGTAACCGAAGGTATATAACTTGTGCACTGAAATCATTTTTTGCTATGTCCTTGTAGCAAAACCTTTTACTTTTTAATGATTTTTCTGTTACTTCGATACTAGAAATGATTACTTTTTCACTGTTGTTCACTTGGCTTTTCTAGTATAAATTTAAGTCTTTTACTCTAATGTTTTATAATGCTAACGTATATATCATGTGCACGTACATATATTTATTTCGAATATAATGTTTTTAATGTTAGTTAATGAAATATACATACCAATATAAGACATTACTTCTTCACTTAAACGCCTATAAAAATAAGGCTTTAATACGTACTTTTCAACGTTTTTTACTAAGTTTAGCTCTTAGAAGAATCAGAGTTTTCTCAGTTGTTTTAGTAACCGAATATATATAACTTGTGCACTGAAATCATTCTTTGCTATGGACTTGAAGCAAAACTGTTTACTTTTTAATGATTTTTTTGTTACTTCGATACTAGAAATGCTTACTTTTTCACTGTTGTTCACTTGGTTTTTCTAGTATAAATTTAAGTCTTTTACTCTAAAGTTTTATAATGCTAACGTATATATCATGTGCACGTACATATATTTATTTCGAATATAATGTTTTTAATGTTAGTTAATGAAATATACATACCAATATAAGACATTACTTTATCACTTAAACGCCTGTAAATATTAAGCTGTAATACGTACTTTTTAACGTTTTTTACTAAGTTTAGCTCTTAGAAGCATCAGAGTTTTCTAAGTTGTTTTAGTAACCGAAGTTATATAACTTGTGCACTGAAATCATTGTTTGCTATGTCCTTGAAGCAAAACTGTTTACTTTTTAATGATTTTTCTGTTACTTCGATACTAGAAATGATTACTTTTTCACTGTTGTTCACTTGGCTTTTCTAGTATAAATTTAAGTCTATTACTCTAATGTTTTATAATGCTAACGTATATATCATGTGCATGTACATATATTCATTTCGAATATAATGTTTTTAATGTTAGTTAATGAAATATACATACCAATATAAGACTTTACTTTTTCACTTAAACGCCTATAAAAATTAAGCTGTAATACGTACTTTTTAACGTTTTTTACTAAGTTTAGCTCTTAGAAGCATCAGAGTTTTCTCAGTTGTTTTAGTAACCGAAGGTATATAACTTGTGCACTGAAATCATTCTTTGCTATGTCCTTGAAGCAAAACCTTTTACTTTTTAATGATTTTTCTGTTATTTCGATACTAGAAATGATTACTTTTTCACTGTTGTTCACTTGGCTTTTCTAGTATAAATTTAAGTCTTTTACTCTAATGTTTTATAATGCTAACGTATATATCATCTGCACGTACATATATTTATTTCGAATATAATGTTTTTAATGTTAGTTAATGAAATATACATACCAATATAAGACTTTACTTTTTCACTGAAACGCCTATAAAAATTAAGCTGTAATACGTACTTTTAAACGTTTTTTACTAAGTTTAGCACTTAGAAGCATCAGGGTTTTCTCAGTTGTTTTAGTAACCGAAGGTATATAACTTGTGCACTGAAATCATTGTTTGCTATGTCCTTGAAGCAAAACCTTTTACTTTTTAATGATTTTTCTGTTACTTCGATACTAGAAATGATTACTTTTTCACTGTTGTTCACTTGGCTTTTCTAGTATAAATTTAAGTCTTTTACTCTAATGTTTTATAATGCTAACGTATATATCATCTGCACGTACATATATTTATTTCGAATATAATGTTTTTAATGTTAGTTAATGAAATATACATACCAATATAAGACTTTACTTCTTCACTTAAACGCCTATAAAAATTAAGCTGTAATACGTACTTTTTAACGTTTTTTACTAAGTTTAGCTCTTAGAAGCATCAGGGTTTTCTCAGTTGTTTTAGTAACCGAAGGTATATAACTTGTGCACTGAAATCATTCTTTGCTATGGTCTTGCAGTAAAACCTTTTACTTTTTGATGATTTTTCTGTTACTTCGACACTAGAAATGATTACTTTTTCACTGTTGTTCACTTGGTTTTTCTAGTATAAATTTAAGTCTTTTACTCTAATGTTTTATAATGCTAACGTATATATCATGTGCACGTACATATATTTATTTCGAATATAATGTTTTTAATGTTAGTTAATGAAATATACATACCAATATAAGACATTACTTTATCACTTAAACGCGTATAAATATTAAGCTTTAATACGTACTATTTAGCGTTTTTTACTAAGTTTAGCTCTTAGAAGCATCAGAGTTTTCTCAGTTGTTTTAGTAACCGAAGGTATATAACTTGTGCACTGAAATCATTCTTTGCTATGGTCTTGAAGCAAAACCTTTTACTTTTTGATGATTTTTCTGTTACTTCAACACTAGAAATGATTACTTTTTCACTGTTGTTCACTTGGTTTTTCTAGTATAAATTTAAGTCTTTTACTCTAATGTTTTATAATGCTAACGTATATATCATGTGCACGTACATATATTTATTTCGAATATAATGTTTTTAATGTTAGTTAATGAAATATACATACCAATATAAGACATTACTTTATCACATAAACATATATAAATATTAAGCTTTAATACGTACTATTTAGCGTTTTTTACTAAGTTTAGCTCTTAGAAGCATCAGAATTTTCTCAGTTGTTTTAGTAACCGAAGTTATATAACTTGTGCACTGAAATCATTCTTTGCTATGTCCTTGAAGCAAAACTGTTTACTTTTTAATGATTTTTCTGTTACTTCGATACTAGAAATGATTACTTTTTCACTGTTGTTCACTTGGCTTTTCTAGTATAAATTTAAGTCTATTACTCTAATGTTTTATAATGCTAACGTATATATCATGTGCATGTACATATATTTATTTCGAATATAATGTTTTTAATGTTAGTTAATGAAATATACATACCAATATAAGACTTTACTTTTTCACTTAAACGCCTATAAAAATTAAGCTGTAATACGTACTTTTTAACGTTTTTTACTAAGTTTAGCTCTTAGAAGCATCAGGGTTTTCTCTGTTGTTTTAGTAACCGAAGGTATATAACTTGTGCACTGAAATCATTGTTTGCTATGTCCTTGTAGCAAAACCTTTTACTTTTTAATGATTTTTCTGTTACTTCGATACTAGAAATGATTACTTTTTCACTGTTGTTCACTTGGCTTTTCTAGTATAAATTTAAGTCTTTTACTCTAATGTTTTATAATGCTAACGTATATATCATCTGCACGTACATATATTTATTTCTAATATAATGTTTTTAATGTTAGTTAATGAAATATACATACCAATATAAGACTTTACTTCTTCACTTAAACGCCTATAAAAATTAAGCTGTAATACGTACTTTTTAACGTTTTTTACTAAGTTTAGCACTTAGAAGCATCAGGGTTTTCTCAGTTGTTTTAGTAACCGAAGGTATATAACTTGTGCACTGAAATCATTGTTTGCTATGTCCTTGTAGCAAAACCTTTTACTTTTTAATGATTTTTCTGTTACTTCGATACTAGAAATGATTACTTTTTCACTGTTGTTCACTTGGCTTTTCTAGTATAAATTTAAGTCTTTTACTCTAATGTTTTATAATGCTAACGTATATATCATCTGCACGTACATATATTTATTTCGAATATAATGTTTTTAATGTTAGTTAATGAAATATACATACCAATATAAGACTTTACTTCTTCACTTAAACGCCTATAAAAATAAGGCTTTAATACGTACTTTTCAACGTTTTTTACTAAGTTTAGCTCTTAGAAGAATCAGAGTTTTCTCAGTTGTTTTAGTAACCGAAGATATATAACTTGTGCACTGAAATCATTGTTTGCTATGGACTTGAAGCAAAACTGTTTACTGTTTAATGATTTTTTTGTTACTTCGATACTAGAAATGCTTACTTTTTCACTGTTGTTCACTTGGTTTTTCTAGTATAAATTTAAGTCTTTTACTCTAATGTTTTATAATGCTAACGTATATATCATGTGCACGTACATATATTTATTTCGAATATAATGTTTTTAATGTTAGTTAATGAAATATACATACCAATATAAGACATTACTTTATCACTTAAACGCCTGTAAATATTAACCTGTAATACGTACTTTTTAACGTTTTTTACTAAGTTTAGCTCTTAGAAGCATCAGAGTTTTCTAAGTTGTTTTAGTAACCGAAGCTATATAACTTGTGCACTGAAATCATTGTTTGCTATGGCCTTGAAGCAAAACTGTTCATTTTTTAATGATTTTTCTGTTACTTCGATACTAGAAATGATTAATTTTTCACTGTTGTTCACTTGGCTTTTCTAGTATAAATTAAAGTGTATTACTCTAATGTTTTATAATGCTAACGTATATATCATCTGCACGTACATATATTTATTTCGAATATAATGTTTTTAATGTTAGTTAATGAAATATACATACCAATATAAGACATTACTTTATCACTAAAACGCGTATAAATATTAAGCTTTAATACGTAGTTTTTAACGTTTTTTACTAAGTTTAGCTCTTAGAAGCATCAGAGTTTTCTAAGTTGTTTTAGTAACCGAAGGTATATAACTTGTGCACTGAAATCATTCTTTGCTATGGTCTTGAAGCAAAACCTTTTACTTTTTGATGATTTTTCTGTTACTTCGACACTAGAAATGATTACTTTTTCACTGTTGTTCACTTGGTTTTTCTAGTATAAATTTAAGTCTTTTACTCTAATGTTTTATAATGCTAACGTATATATCATGTGCACGTACATATATTTATTTCGAATATAATGTTTTTAATGTTAGTTAATGAAATATACATACCAATATAAGACATTACTTTATCACTTAAACGCGTATAAATATTAAGCTTTAATACGTACCATTTAGCGTTTTTTACTAAGTTTAGCTCTTAGAAGCATCAGAATTTTCTCAGTTGTTTTAGTAACCGAAGTTATATAACTTGTGCACTGAAATCATTGTTTGCTATGTCCTTGAAGCAAAACTGTTTACTTTTTAATGATTTTTCTGTTACTTCGATACTAGAAATGATTACTTTTTCACTGTTGTTCACTTGGCTTTTCTAGTATAAATTTAAGTCTATTACTCTAATGTTTTATAATCCTAACGTATATATCATGTGCATGTACATATATTCATTTCGAATATAATGTTTTTAATGTTAGTTAATGAAATATACATACCAATATAAGACTTTACTTTTTCACTTAAACGCCTATAAAAATTAAGCTGTCATACGTACTTTTTAACGTTTTTTACTAAGTTTAGCTCTTAGAAGCATCAGGGTTTTCTCAGTTGTTTTAGTAACCGAAGGTATATAACTTGTGCACTGAAATCATTGTTTGCTATGTCCTTGAAGCAAAACCTTTTACTTTTTAATGATTTTTCTGTTACTTCGATACTAGAAATGATTACTTTTTCACTGTTGTTCACTTGGCTTTTCTAGTATAAATTTAAGTCTTTTACTCTAATGTTTTATAATGCTAACGTATATATCATCTGCACGTACTTATATTTATATCGAATATAATGTTTTTAATGTTAGTTAATGAAATATACATACCAATATAAGACTTTACTTCTTCACTTAAACGCCTATAAAAATAAGGCTTTAATACGTACTTTTCAACGTTTTTTACTAAGTTTAGCTCTTAGAAGAATCAGAGTTTTCTCGGTTGTTTTAGTAACCGAAGATATATAACTTGTGCACTGAAATCATTGTTTGCTATGGACTTGAAGCAAAACTGTTTACTTTTTAATGATTTTTTTGTTACTTCGATACTAGAAATGCTTACTTTTTCACTTGGTTTTTCTAGTATAAATTTAAGTCTTTTACTCTAAAGTTTTATAATGCTAACGTATATATCATGTGCACGTACATATATTTATTTCGAATATAATGTTTTTAATGTTAGTTAATGAAATATACATACCAATATAAGACATTACTTTATCACTTAAACGCCTGTAAATATTAAGCTGTAATACGTACTTTTTAACGTTTTTTACTAAGTTTAGCTCTTAGAAGCATCAGAGTTTTCTAAGTTGTTTTAGTAACCGAAGCTATATAACTTGTGCCCTGAAATCATTGTTTGCTATGGCCTTGAAGCAAAACTGTTCATTTTTTAATGATTTTTCTGTTACTTCGATACTAGAAATGATTAATTTTTCACTGTTGTTCACTTGGCTTTTCTAGTATAAATTAAAGTGTATTACTCTAATGTTTTATAATGCTAACGTATATATCATCTGCACGTACATATATTTATTTCGAATATAATGTTTGTAATGTTAGTTAATGAAATATACATACCAATATAAGACATTACTTTATCACTAAAACGCGTATAAATATTAAGCTTTAATACGTAGTTTTTAACGTTTTTTACTAAGTTTAGCTCTTAGAAGCATCAGAGTTTTCTAAGTTGTTTTAGTAACTGAAGGTATATAACTTGTGCACTGAAATCATTCTTTGCTATGGTCTTGAAACAAAACCTTTTACTTTTTGATGATTTTTCTGTTACTTCGACACTAGAAATGATTACTTTTTCACTGTTGTTCACTTGGTTTTTCTAGTATAAATTTAAGTCTTTTACTCTAATGTTTTATAATGCTAACGTATATATCATGTGCACGTACATATATTTATTTCGAATATAATGTTTTTAATGTTAGTTAATGAAATATACATACCAATATAAGACATTACTTTATCACTTAAACGCGTATAAATATTAAGATTTAATACGTACTATTTAGCGTTTTTTACTAAGTTTAGCTCTTAGAAGCATCAGAATTTTCTCAGTTGTTTTAGTAACCGAAGTTATATAACTTGTGCACTGAAATCATTGTTTGCTATGTCCTTGAAGCAAAACTGTTTACTTTTTAATGATTTTTCTGTTACTTCGATACTAGAAATGATTACTTTTTCACTGTTGTTCACTTGGCTTTTCTAGTATAAATTTAAGTCTATTACTCTAATGTTTTATAATGCTAACGTATATATCATGTGCATGTACATATATTTATTTCGAATATAATGTTTTTAATGTTAGTTAATGAAATATACATACCAATATAAGACTTTACTTTTTCACTTAAACGCCTATAAAAATTAAGCTGTAATACGTACTTTTTAACGTTTTTTACTAAGTTTAGCTCTTAGAAGCATCAGGGTTTTCTCAGTTGTTTTAGTAACCGAAGGTATATAACTTGTGCACTGAAATCATTCTTTGCTATGTCCTTGAAGCAAAACCTTTACTTTTTAATGATTTTTCTGTTATTTCGATACTAGAAATGATTAATTTTTCACTGTTGTTCACTTGGCTTTTCTAGTATAAATTTAAGTCTTTTACTCTAATGTTTTATAATGCTAACGTATATATCATCTGCACGTACATATATTTATTCGAATATAATGTTTTTAATGTTAGTTAATGAAATATACATACCAATATAAGACTTTACTTTTTCACTTAAACGCCTATAAAAATTAAGCTGTAATACGTACTTTTTAACGTTTTTTACTAAGTTTAGCACTTAGAAGCATCAGGGTTTTCTCAGTTGTTTTAGTAACCGAAGGTATATAATTTGTGCACTGAAATCATTGTTTGCTATGTCCTTGAAGCAAAACCTTTTACTTTTTAATGATTTTTCTGTTACTTCGATACTAGAAATGATTACTTTTTCACTGTTGTTCACTTGGCTTTTCTAGTATAAATCTAAGTCTTTTACTCTAATGTTTTATAATGCTAACGTATATATCATCTGCACGTACATATATTTATTTCGAATATAATGTTTTTAATGTTAGTTAATGAAATATACATACCAATATAAGACATTACTTTATCACTAAAACGCGTATAAATATTAAGCTTTAATACGTAGTTTTTAACGTTTTTTACTAAGTTTAGCTCTTAGAAGCATCAGAGTTTTCTCAGTTGTTTTAGTAACCGAAGGTATATAACTTGTGCACTGAAATCATTCTTTGCTATGGTCTTGAAGCAAAACCTTTTACTTTTTGATGATTTTTCTGTTACTTCGACACTAGAAATGATTACTTTTTCACTGTTGTTCACTTGGTTTTTCTAGTATAAATTTAAGTCTTTTACTCTAATGTTTTATAATGCTAACGTATATATCATGTGCACGTACATATATTTATTTCGAATATAATGTTTTTAATGTTAGTTAATGAAATATACATACCAATATAAGACATTACTTTATCACTTAAACGCGTATAAATATTAAGCTTTAATACGTACTATTTAGCGTTTTTTACTAAGTTTAGCTCTTAGAAGCATCAGAGTTTTCTCAGTTGTTTTAGTAACCGAAGGTATATAACTTGTGCACTGAAATCATTCTTTGCTATGGTCTTGAAGCAAAACCTTTTACTTTTTGATGATTTTTCTGTTACTTCAACACTAGAAATGATTACTTTTTCACTGTTGTTCACTTGGTTTTTCTAGTATAAATTTAAGTCTTTTACTCTAATGTTTTATAATGCTAACGTATATATCATGTGCACGTACATATATTTATTTCGAATATAAGGTTTTTAATGTTAGTTAATGAAATATACATACCAATATAAGACATTACTTTATCACATAAACGCATATAAATATTAAGCTTTAATACGTACTATTTAGCGTTTTTTACTAAGTTTGGCTCTTAGAAGCATCAGAATTTTCTCAGTTGTTTTAGTAACCGAAGTTATATAACTTGTGCACTGAAATCATTGTTTGCTATGTCCTTGAAGCAAAACTGTTTACTTTTTAATGATTTTTCTGTTACTTCGATACTAGAAATGATTACTTTTTCACTGTTGTTCACTTGGCTTTTCTAGTATAAATTTAAGTCTATTACTCTAATGTTTTATAATGCTAACGTATATATCATGTGCACGTACATATATTTATTTCGAATATAATGTTTTTAATGTTAGTTAATGAAATATACATACCAATATAAGACATTACTTTATCACATAAACGCATATAAATATTAAGCTTTAATACGTACTTTTTAACGTTTTTTACTAAGTTTAGCTCTTAGAATCATCAGAGTTTTCTAAGTTGTTTTAGTAACCGAAGATATATAACTTGTGCACTGAAATCATTGTTTGCTATGGCCTTGAAGCAAAACTGTTCATTTTTTAATGATTTTTCTGTTACTTCGATACTAGAAATGATTAATTTTTCACTGTTGTTCACTTGGCTTTTCTAGTATAAATTAAAGTGTATTACTCTAATGTTTTATAATGCTAACGTATATATCATCTGCACGTACATATATTTATTTCGAATATAATGTTTTTGATGTTAGTTAATGAAATATACATACCAATATAAGACATTACTTTATCACTAAAACCCGTATAAATATTAAGCTTTAATACGTAGTTTTTAACGTTTTTTACTAAGTTTAGCTCTTAGAAGCATCAGAGTTTTCTCAGTTGTTTTAGTAACCGAAGGTATATAACTTGTGCACTGAAATCATTCTTTGCTATGGTCTTGAAGCAAAACCTTTTACTTTTTAATGATTTTTCTGTTACTTCGATACTAGAAATGATTACTTTTTCACTGTTGTTCACTTGGCTTTTCTAGTATAAATTTAAGTCTATTACTCTAATGTTTTATAATCCTAACGTATATATCATGTGCATGTACATATATTCATTTCGAATATAATGTTTTTAATGTTAGTTAATGAAATATACATACCAATATAAGACTTTACTTTTTCACTTAAACGCCTATAAAAATTAAGCTGTCATACGTACTTTTTAACGTTTTTTACTAAGTTTAGCTCTTAGAAGCATCAGGGTTTTCTCAGTTGTTTTAGTAACCGAAGGTATATAACTTGTGCACTGAAATCATTGTTTGCTATGTCCTTGAAGCAAAACCTTTTACTTTTTAATGATTTTTCTGTTACTTCGATACTAGAAATGATTACTTTTTCACTGTTGTTCACTTGGCTTTTCTAGTATAAATTTAAGTCTTTTACTCTAATGTTTTATAATGCTAACGTATATATCATCTGCACGTACATATATTTATATCGAATATAATGTTTTTAATGTTAGTTAATGAAATATACATACCAATATAAGACTTTACTTCTTCACTTAAACGCCTATAAAAATAAGGCTTTAATACGTACTTTTCAACGTTTTTTACTAAGTTTAGCTCTTAGAAGAATCAGAGTTTTCTCGGTTGTTTTAGTAACCGAAGATATATAACTTGTGCACTGAAATCATTGTTTGCTATGGACTTGAAGCAAAACTGTTTACTTTTTAATGATTTTTTTGTTACTTCGATACTAGAAATGCTTACTTTTTCACTTGGTTTTTCTAGTATAAATTTAAGTCTTTTACTCTAAAGTTTTATAATGCTAACGTATATATCATGTGCACGTACATATATTTATTTCGAATATAATGTTTTTAATGTTAGTTAATGAAATATACATACCAATATAAGACATTAATTTATCACTTAAACGCCTGTAAATATTAAGCTGTAATACGTACTTTTTAACGTTTTTTACTAAGTTTAGCTCTTAGAAGCATCAGAGTTTTCTAAGTTGTTTTAGTAACCGAAGCTATATAACTTGTGCACTGAAATCATTGTTTGCTATGGCCTTGAAGCAAAACTGTTCATTTTTTAATGATTTTTCTGTTACTTCGATACTAGAAATGATTAATTTTTCACTGTTGTTCACTTGGCTTTTCTAGTATAAATTAAAGTGTATTACTCTAATGTTTTATAATGCTAACGTATATATCATCTGCACGTAAATATATTTATTTCGAATATAATGTTTGTAATGTTAGTTAATGAAATATACATACCAATATAAGACATTACTTTATAACTAAAACGCGTATAAATATTAAGCTTTAATACGTAGTTTTTAACGTTTTTTACTAAGTTTAGCTCTTAGAAGCATCAGAGTTTTCTAAGTTGTTTTAGTAACTGAAGGTATATAACTTGTGCACTGAAATCATTCTTTGCTATGGTCTTGAAACAAAACCTTTTACTTTTTGATGATTTTTCTGTTACTTCGACACTAGAAATGATTACTTTTTCACTGTTGTTCACTTGGCATTTCTAGTATAAATTTAAGTCTATTACTCTAATGTTTTATAATGCTAACGTATATATCATGTGCATGTACATATATTTATTTCGAATATAATGTTTTTAATGTTAGTTAATGAAATATACATACCAATATAAGACTTTACTTTTTCACTTAAACGCCTATAAAAATTAAGCTGTAATACGTACTTTTTAACGTTTTTTACTAAGTTTAGCTCTTAGAAGCATCAGGGTTTTCTCAGTTGTTTTAGTAACCGAAGGTATATAACTTGTGCACTGAAATCATTGTTTGCTATGTCCTTGAAGCAAAACCTTTACTTTTTAACGATTTTTCTGTTATTTCGATACTAGAAATGATTAATTTTTCACTGTTGTTCACTTGGCTTTTCTAGTATAAATTTAAGTCTTTTACTCTAATGTTTTATAATGCTAACGTATATATCATCTGCACGTACATATATTTATTCGAATATAATGTTTTTAATGTTAGTTAATGAAATATACATACCAATATAAGACTTTACTTTTTCACTTAAACGCCTATAAAAATTAAGCTGTAATACGTACTTTTTAACGTTATTTACTAAGTTTAGCACTTAGAAGCATCAGGGTTTTCTCAGTTGTTTTAGTAACCGAAGGTATATAACTTGTGCACTGAAATCATTGTTTGCTATGTCCTTGAAGCAAAACCTTTTACTTTTTAATGATTTTTCTGTTACTTCGATACTAGAAATGATTACTTTTTCACTGTTGTTCACTTGGTTTTTCTAGTATAAATTTAAGTCTTTTACTCTAATGTTTTATAATGCTAACGTATATATCATCTGCACGTACATATATTTATTTCGAATATAATGTTTTTAATGTTAGTTAATGAAATATACATACCAATATAAGACATTACTTTATCACTTAAACGCGTATAAATATTAAGCTTTAATACGTACTATTTAGCGTTTTTTACTAAGTTTAGCTCTTAGAAGCATCAGAGTTTTCTCAGTTGTTTTAGTAACCGAAGGTATATAACTTGTGCACTGAAATCATTCTTTGCTATGGTCTTGAAGCAAAACCTTTTACTTTTTGATGATTTTTCTGTTACTTCAACACTAGAAATGATTACTTTTTCACTGTTGTTCACTTGGTTTTTCTAGTATAAATTTAAGTCTTTTACTCTAATGTTTTATAATGCTAACGTATATATCATGTGCACGTACATATATTTATTTCGAATATAAGGTTTTTAATGTTAGTTAATGAAATATACATACCAATATAAGACATTACTTTATCACATAAACGCATATAAATATTAAGCTTTAATACGTACTATTTAGCGTTTTTTACTAAGTTTGGCTCTTAGAAGCATCAGAATTTTCTCAGTTGTTTTAGTAACCGAAGTTATATAACTTGTGCACTGAAATCATTGTTTGCTATGTCCTTGAAGCAAAACTGTTTACTTTTTAATGATTTTTCTGTTACTTCGATACTAGAAATGATTACTTTTTCACTGTTGTTCACTTGGCTTTTCTAGTATAAATTTAAGTCTATTACTCTAATGTTTTATAATGCTAACGTATATATCATGTGCATGTACATATATTTATTTCGAATATAATGTTTTTAATGTTAGTTAATGAAATATACATACCAATATAAGACTTTACTTTTTCACTTAAACGCCTATAAAAATTAAGCTGTAATACGTACTTTTTAACGTTTTTTACTAAGTTTAGCTCTTAGAAGCATCAGGGTTTTCTCAGTTGTTTTAGTAACCGAAGGTATATAACTTGTGCACTGAAATCATTGTTTGCTATGTCCTTGAAGCAAAACCTTTACTTTTTAATGATTTTTCTGTTATTTCGATACTAGAAATGATTAATTTTTCACTGTTGTTCACTTGGCTTTTCTAGTATAAATTTAAGTCTTTTACTCTAATGTTTTATAATGCTAACGTATATATCATCTGCACGTACATATATTTATTCGAATATAATGTTTTTAATGTTAGTTAATGAAATATACATACCAATATAAGACTTTACTTTTTCACTTAAACGCCTATAAAAATTAAGCTGTAATACGTACTTTTTAACGTTATTTACTAAGTTTAGCACTTAGAAGCATCAGGGTTTTCTCAGTTGTTTTAGTAACCGAAGGTATATAACTTGTGCACTGAAATCATTGTTTGCTATGTCCTTGAAGCAAAACCTTTTACTTTTTAATGATTTTTCTGTTACTTCGATACTAGAAATGATTACTTTTTCACTGTTGTTCACTTGGCTTTTCTAGTATAAATCTAAGTCTTTTACTCTAATGTTTTATAATGCTAACGTATATATCATCTGCACGTACATATATTTATTTCGAATATAATGTTTTTAATGTTAGTTAATGAAATATACATACCAATATAAGACATTACTTTATCACTAAAACGCGTATAAATATTAAGCTTTAATACGTAGTTTTTAACGTTTTTTACTAAGTTTAGCTCTTAGAAGCATCAGAGTTTTCTCAGTTGTTTTAGTAACCGAAGGTATATAACTTGTGCACTGAAATCATTCTTTGCTATGGTCTTGAAGCAAAACCTTTTACTTTTTGATGATTTTTCTGTTACTTCGACACTAGAAATGATTACTTTTTCACTGTTGTTCACTTGGTTTTTCTAGTATAAATTTAAGTCTTTTACTCTAATGTTTTATAATGCTAACGTATATATCATGTGCACGTACATATATTTATTTCGAATATAATGTTTTTAATGTTAGTTAATGAAATATACATACCAATATAAGACATTACTTTATCACTTAAACGCGTATAAATATTAAGCTTTAATACGTACTATTTAGCGTTTTTTACTAAGTTTAGCTCTTAGAAGCATCAGAGTTTTCTCAGTTGTTTTAGTAACCGAAGGTATATAACTTGTGCACTGAAATCATTCTTTGCTATGGTCTTGAAGCAAAACCTTTTACTTTTTGATGATTTTTCTGTTACTTCAACACTAGAAATGATTACTTTTTCACTGTTGTTCACTTGGTTTTTCTAGTATAAATTTAAGTCTTTTACTCTAATGTTTTATAATGCTAACGTATATATCATGTGCACGTACATATATTTATTTCGAATATAAGGTTTTTAATGTTAGTTAATGAAATATACATACCAATATAAGACATTACTTTATCACATAAACGCATATAAATATTAAGCTTTAATACGTACTATTTAGCGTTTTTTACTAAGTTTGGCTCTTAGAAGCATCAGAATTTTCTCAGTTGTTTTAGTAACCGAAGTTATATAACTTGTGCACTGAAATCATTGTTTGCTATGTCCTTGAAGCAAAACTGTTTACTTTTTAATGATTTTTCTGTTACTTCGATACTAGAAATGATTACTTTTTCACTGTTGTTCACTTGGCTTTTCTAGTATAAATTTAAGTCTATTACTCTAATGTTTTATAATGCTAACGTATATATCATGTGCATGTACATATATTTATTTCGAATATAATGTTTTTAATGTTAGTTAATGAAATATACATACCAATATAAGACTTTACTTTTTCACTTAAACGCCTATAAAAATTAAGCTGTAATACGTACTTTTTAACGTTTTTTACTAAGTTTAGCTCTTAGAAGCATCAGGGTTTTCTCAGTTGTTTTAGTAACCGAAGGTATATAACTTGTGCACTGAAATCATTGTTTGCTATGTCCTTGAAGCAAAACCTTTACTTTTTAATGATTTTTCTGTTATTTCGATACTAGAAATGATTAATTTTTCACTGTTGTTCACTTGGCTTTTCTAGTATAAATTTAAGTCTTTTACTCTAATGTTTTATAATGCTAACGTATATATCATCTGCACGTACATATATTTATTCGAATATAATGTTTTTAATGTTAGTTAATGAAATATACATACCAATATAAGACTTTACTTTTTCACTTAAACGCCTATAAAAATTAAGCTGTAATACGTACTTTTTAACGTTTTTTACTAAGTTTAGCACTTAGAAGCATCAGGGTTTTCTCAGTTGTTTTAGTAACCGAAGGTATATAACTTGTGCACTGAAATCATTGTTTGCTATGTCCTTGAAGCAAAACCTTTTACTTTTTAATGATTTTTCTGTTACTTCGATACTAGAAATGATTACTTTTTCACTGTTGTTCACTTGGCTTTTCTAGTATAAATCTAAGTCTTTTACTCTAATGTTTTATAATGCTAACGTATATATCATCTGCACGTACATATATTTATTTCGAATATAATGTTTTTAATGTTAGTTAATGAAATATACATACCAATATAAGACATTACTTTATCACTAAAACGCGTATAAATATTAAGCTTTAATACGTAGTTTTTAACGTTTTTTACTAAGTTTAGCTCTTAGAAGCATCAGAGTTTTCTCAGTTGTTTTAGTAACCGAAGGTATATAACTTGTGCACTGAAATCATTCTTTGCTATGGTCTTGAAGCAAAACTTTTTACTTTTTGATGATTTTTCTGTTACTTCGACACTAGAAATGATTACTTTTTCACTGTTGTTCACTTGGTTTTTCTAGTATAAATTTAAGTCTTTTACTCTAATGTTTTATAATGCTAACGTATATATCATGTGCACGTACATATATTTATTTCGAATATAATGTTTTTAATGTTAGTTAATGAAATATACATACCAATATAAGACATTACTTTATCACTTAAACGCGTATAAATATTAAGCTTTAATACGTACTATTTAGCGTTTTTTACTAAGTTTAGCTCTTAGAAGCATCAGAGTTTTCTCAGTTGTTTTAGTAACCGAAGGTATATAACTTGTGCACTGAAATCATTCTTTGCTATGGTCTTGAAGCAAAACCTTTTACTTTTTGATGATTTTTCTGTTACTTCAACACTAGAAATGATTACTTTTTCACTGTTGTTCACTTGGTTTTTCTAGTATAAATTTAAGTCTTTTACTCTAATGTTTTATAATGCTAACGTATATATCAAGTGCACGTACATATATTTATTTCGAATATAAGGTTTTTAATGTTAGTTAATGAAATATACATACCAATATAAGACATTACTTTATCACATAAACGCATATAAATATTAAGCTTTAATACGTACTATTTAGCGTTTTTTACTAAGTTTGGCTCTTAGAAGCATCAGAATTTTCTCAGTTGTTTTAGTAAC
The DNA here is from genome assembly GCA_963585895.1 of Sepioteuthis lessoniana. Lineage (NCBI taxonomy): Eukaryota > Metazoa > Mollusca > Cephalopoda > Myopsida > Loliginidae > Sepioteuthis > Sepioteuthis lessoniana. The sequence goes on from OY757907.1 coordinate 76,129,808, forward strand.
CGAAGTTATATAACTTGTGCACTGAAATCATTGTTTGCTATGTCCTTGAAGCAAAACTGTTTACTTTTTAATGATTTTTCTGTTACTTCGATACTAGAAATGATTACTTTTTCACTGTTGTTCACTTGGCTTTTCTAGTATAAATTTAAGTCTATTACTCTAATGTTTTATAATGCTAACGTATATATCATGTGCACGTACATATATTTATTTCGAATATAATGTTTTTAATGTTAGTTAATGAAATATACATACCAATATAAGACATTACTTTATCACATAAACGCATATAAATATTAAGCTTTAATACGTACTTTTTAACGTTTTTTACTAAGTTTAGCTCTTAGAATCATCAGAGTTTTCTAAGTTGTTTTAGTAACCGAAGCTATATAACTTGTGCACTGAAATCATTGTTTGCTATGGCCTTGAAGCAAAACTGTTCATTTTTTAATGATTTTTCTGTTACTTCGATACTAGAAATGATTAATTTTTCACTGTTGTTCACTTGGCTTTTCTAGTATAAATTAAAGTGTATTACTCTAATGTTTTATAATGCTAACGTATATATCATCTGCACGTACATATATTTATTTCGAATATAATGTTTTTGATGTTAGTTAATGAAATATACATACCAATATAAGACATTACTTTATCACTAAAACCCGTATAAATATTAAGCTTTAATACGTAGTTTTTAACGTTTTTTACTAAGTTTAGCTCTTAGAAGCATCAGAGTTTTCTCAGTTGTTTTAGTAACCGAAGGTATATAACTTGTGCACTGAAATCATTCTTTGCTATGGTCTTGAAGCAAAACCTTTTACTTTTTGATGATTTTTCTGTTACTTCGACACTAGAAATGATTACTTTTTCACTGTTGTTCACTTGGTTTTTCTAGTATAAATTTAAGTCTTTTACTCTAATGTTTTATAATGCTAACGTATATATCATGTGCACGTACATATATTTATTTCGAATATAATGTTTTTAATGTTAGTTAATAAAATATACAAACCAATCTAAGACATTACTTTATCACTTAAACGCATATAAATATTAAGCTTTAATACGTACTATTTAGCGTTTTTTACTAAGTTTAGCTCTTAGAAGCATCAGAATTTTCTCAGTTGTTTTAGTAACCGAAGTTATATAACTTGTGCACTGAAATCATTGTTTGCTATGTCCTTGAAGCAAAACTGTTTACTTTTTAATGATTTTTCTGTTACTTCGATACTAGAAATGATTACTTTTTCACTGTTGTTCACTTGGCTCTTCTAGTATAAATTTAAGTCTATTACTCTAATGTTTTATAATCCTAACGTATATATCATGTGCATGTACATATATTTATTTCGAATATAATGTTTTTAATGTTAGTTAATGAAATATACATACCAATATAAGACTTTACTTTTTCACTTAAACGCCTATAAAAATTAAGCTGTAATACGTACTTTTTAACGTTTTTTTACTAAGTTTAGCTCTTAGAAGCATCAGGGTTTTCTCAGTTGTTTTAGTAACCGAAGGTATATAACTTGTGCACTGAAATTATTGTTTGCTATGTCCTTGAAGCAAAACCTTTTACTTTTTAATGATTTTTCTGTTATTTCGATACTAGAAATGATTACTTTTTCACTGTTGTTCACTTGGCTTTTCTAGTATAAATTTAAGTCTTTTACTCTAATGTTTTATAATGCTAACGTATATATCATCTGCACGTACATATATTTATTTCGAATATAATGTTTTTAATGTTAGTTAATGAAATATACATACCAATATAAGACTTTACTTTTTCACTTAAACGCCTATAAAAATTAAGCGGTAATACGTACTTTTTAACGTTTTTTACTAAGTTTAGCACTTAGAAGCATCAGGGTTTTCTCACTTGTTTTAGTAACCGAAGGTATATAACTTGTGCACTGAAATCATTGTTTGCTATGTCCTTGAAGCAAAACCTTTTACTTTTTAATGATTTTTCTGTTACTTCGATACTAGAAATGATTACTTTTTCACTGTTGTTCACTTGGCTTTTCTAGTATAAATCTAAGTCTTTTACTCTAATGTTTTATAATGCTAACGTATATATCATCTGCACGTACATATATTTATTTCGAATATAATGTTTTTAATGTTAGTTAATGAAATATACATACCAATATAAGACTTTACTTTTTCACTTAAACGCCTATAAAAATTAAGCGGTAATACGTACTTTTTAACGTTTTTTACTAAGTTTAGCACTTAGAAGAATCAGAGTTTTCTCAGTTGTTTTAGTAACCGAAGATATATAACTTGTGCACTGAAATCATTGTTTGCTATGGACTTGAAGCAAAACTGTTTATTTTTTAATGATTTTTCTGTTACTTCGATACTAGAAATGATTAATTTTTCACTGTTGTTCACTTGGCTTTTCTAGTACAAATTAAAGTGTATTACTCTAATGTTTTATAATGCTAACGTATATATCATCTGCACGTACATATATTTATTTCGAATATAATGTTTTTAATGTTAGTTAATGAAATATACATACCAATATAAGACTTTACTTTATCACTAAAACGCGTATAAATATTAAGCTTTAATACGTAGTTTTTAACGTTTTTTACTAAGTTTAGCTCTTAGAAGCATCAGAGTTTTCTAAGTTGTTTTAGTAACCGAAGGTATATAACTTGTGCACTGAAATCATTCTTTGCTATGGTCTTGAAGCAAAACCTTTTACTTTTTGATGATTTTTCTGTTACTTCGACACTAGAAATGATTACTTTTTCACTGTTGTTCACTTGGTTTTTCTAGTATAAATTTAAGTCTTTTACTCTAATGTTTTATAATGCTAACGTATATATCATGTGCACGGACATATATTTATTTCGAATATAATGTTTTTAATGTTAGTTAATGAAATATACATACCAATATAAGACATTACTTTATCACTTAAACGCCTATAAAAATTAAGCTGTAATACGTACTTTTTAACGTTTTTTACTAAGTTTAGCTCTTAGAAGCATCAGCGTTTTCTCAGTTGTTTTAGTAACCGAAGGTATATAACTTGTGCACTGAAATCATTGTTTGCTATGTCCTTGAAGCAAAACCTTTTACTTTTTAATGATTTTTTTGTTATTTATATCCTAGAAATGATTACTTTTTCACTGTTGTTCACTTGGCTTTTCTAGTATAAATTTAAGTCTTTTACTCTAATGTTTTATAATGCTAACGTATATATCATCTGCACGTACATATATTTATTTCGAATATAATGTTTGTAATGTTAGTTAATGAAATATACATACCAATATAAGACTTTACTTCTTCACTTAAACGCCTATAAAAATAAGGCTTTAATACGTACTTTTCAACGTTTTTACTAAGTTTAGCTCTTAGAAGCATCAGAGTTTTCTAAGTTGTTTTAGTAACCGAAGCTATATAACTCGTGCACTGAAATCATTGTTTGCTATGGCCTTGAAGCAAAACTGTTCATTTTTTGATGATTTTTCTGTTACTTCGATACTAGAAATGATTAATTTTTCACTGTTGTTCACTTGGCTTTTCTAGTATAAATTAAAGTGTATTACTCTAATGTTTTATAATGCTAACGTATATATCATCTGCACGTACATATATTTATTTCGAATATAATGTTTTTAATGTTAGTTAATGAAATATACATACCAATATAAGACTTTACTTTTTCACTTAAACGCCTATAAAAATTAAGCTGTAATACGTACTTTTTAACGTTTTTTTACTAAGTTTAGCTCTTAGAAGCATCAGGGTTTTCTCAGTTGTTTTAGTAACCGAAGGTATATAACTTGTGCACTGAAATTATTGTTTGCTATGTCCTTGAAGCAAAACCTTTTACTTTTTAATGATTTTTCTGTTATTTCGATACTAGAAATGATTACTTTTTCACTGTTGTTCACTTGGCTTTTCTAGTATAAATTTAAGTCTTTTACTCTAATGTTTTATAATGCTAACGTATATATCATCTGCACGTACATATATTTATTTCGAATATAATGTTTTTAATGTTAGTTAATGAAATATACATACCAATATAAGACTTTACTTTTTCACTTAAACGCCTATAAAAATTAAGCGGTAATACGTACTTTTTAACGTTTTTTACTAAGTTTAGCACTTAGAAGCATCAGGGTTTTCTCACTTGTTTTAGTAACCGAAGGTATATAACTTGTGCACTGAAATCATTGTTTGCTATGTCCTTGAAGCAAAACCTTTTACTTTTTAATGATTTTTCTGTTACTTCGATACTAGAAATGATTACTTTTTCACTGTTGTTCACTTGGCTTTTCTAGTATAAATCTAAGTCTTTTACTCTAATGTTTTATAATGCTAACGTATATATCATCTGCACGTACATATATTTATTTCGAATATAATGTTTTTAATGTTAGTTAATGAAATATACATACCAATATAAGACTTTACTTTTTCACTTAAACGCCTATAAAAATTAAGCGGTAATACGTACTTTTTAACGTTTTTTACTAAGTTTAGCACTTAGAAGAATCAGAGTTTTCTCAGTTGTTTTAGTAACCGAAGATATATAACTTGTGCACTGAAATCATTGTTTGCTATGGACTTGAAGCAAAACTGTTTATTTTTTAATGATTTTTCTGTTACTTCGATACTAGAAATGATTAATTTTTCACTGTTGTTCACTTGGCTTTTCTAGTACAAATTAAAGTGTATTACTCTAATGTTTTATAATGCTAACGTATATATCATCTGCACGTACATATATTTATTTCGAATATAATGTTTTTAATGTTAGTTAATGAAATATACATACCAATATAAGACTTTACTTTATCACTAAAACGCGTATAAATATTAAGCTTTAATACGTAGTTTTTAACGTTTTTTACTAAGTTTAGCTCTTAGAAGCATCAGAGTTTTCTAAGTTGTTTTAGTAACCGAAGGTATATAACTTGTGCACTGAAATCATTCTTTGCTATGGTCTTGAAGCAAAACCTTTTACTTTTTGATGATTTTTCTGTTACTTCGACACTAGAAATGATTACTTTTTCACTGTTGTTCACTTGGTTTTTCTAGTATAAATTTAAGTCTTTTACTCTAATGTTTTATAATGCTAACGTATATATCATGTGCACGGACATATATTTATTTCGAATATAATGTTTTTAATGTTAGTTAATGAAATATACATACCAATATAAGACATTACTTTATCACTTAAACGCCTATAAAAATTAAGCTGTAATACGTACTTTTTAACGTTTTTTACTAAGTTTAGCTCTTAGAAGCATCAGCGTTTTCTCAGTTGTTTTAGTAACCGAAGGTATATAACTTGTGCACTGAAATCATTGTTTGCTATGTCCTTGAAGCAAAACCTTTTACTTTTTAATGATTTTTTTGTTATTTATATCCTAGAAATGATTACTTTTTCACTGTTGTTCACTTGGCTTTTCTAGTATAAATTTAAGTCTTTTACTCTAATGTTTTATAATGCTAACGTATATATCATCTGCACGTACATATATTTATTTCGAATATAATGTTTGTAATGTTAGTTAATGAAATATACATACCAATATAAGACTTTACTTCTTCACTTAAACGCCTATAAAAATAAGGCTTTAATACGTACTTTTCAACGTTTTTACTAAGTTTAGCTCTTAGAAGCATCAGAGTTTTCTAAGTTGTTTTAGTAACCGAAGCTATATAACTCGTGCACTGAAATCATTGTTTGCTATGGCCTTGAAGCAAAACTGTTCATTTTTTGATGATTTTTCTGTTACTTCGATACTAGAAATGATTAATTTTTCACTGTTGTTCACTTGGCTTTTCTAGTATAAATTAAAGTGTATTACTCTAATGTTTTATAATGCTAACGTATATATCATCTGCACGTACATATATTTATTTCGAATATAATGTTTTTAATGTTAGTTAATGAAATATACATACCAATATAAGACATTACTTTATCACTAAAACGCGTATAAATATTAAGCTTTAATACGTAGTTTTTAACGTTTTTTACTAAGTTTAGCTCTTAGAAGCATCAGAGTTTTCTAAGTTGTTTTAGTAACCGAAGGTATATAACTTGTGCACTGAAATCATGTTTGCTATGGACTTGAAGCAAAACTGTTTACTTTTTAATGATTTTTTTGTTACTTCGATACTAGAAATGCTTACTTTTTCACTGTTGTTCACTTGGTTTTTCTAGTATAAATTGAAGTCTTTTACTCTAAAGTTTTATAATGCTAACGTATATATCATGTGCACGTACATATATTTATTTCGAATATAATGTTTTTAATGTTAGTTAATGAAATATACATACCAATATAAGACATTACTTTATCACATAAATGCATATAAATATTAAGCTTTAATACGTACTATTTAGCGTTTTTTACTAAGTTTAGCTCTTAGAAGCATCAGAATTTTCTCAGTTGTTTTAGTAACTGAAGTTATATAACTTGTGCACTGAAATCATTGTTTGCTATGTCCTTGAAGCAAAACTGTTTACTTTTTGATGATTTTTCTGTTACTTCGATACTAGAAATGATTACTTTTTCACTGTTGTTCACTTGGCTTTTCTAGTATAAATTTAAGTCTATTACTCTAATGTTTTATAATCCTAACGTATATATCATGTGCATGTACATATATTTATTTCGAATATAATGTTTTTAATGTTAGTTAATGAAATATACATACCAATATAAGACTTTACTTTTTCACTTAAACGCCTATAAAAATTAAGCTGTAATACGTACTTTTTAACGTTTTTTACTAAGTTTAGCTCTTAGAAGCATCAGGGTTTTCTCAGTTGTTTTAGTAACCGAAGGTATATATATAACTTGTGCACTGAAATCATTGTTTGCTATGTCCTTGAAGCAAAACCTTTTACTTTTTAATGATTTTTCTGTTACTTCGATACTAGAAATGATTACTTTTTCACTGTTGTTCACTTGGCTTTTCTAGTATAAATCTAAGTCTTTTACTCTAATGTTTTATAATGCTAACGTATATATGATCTACACGTACATATATTTATTTCGAATATAATGTTTTTAATGTTAGTTAATGAAATATACATACCAATATAAGACTTTACTTCTTCACTTAAACGCCTATAAAAATAAGGCTTTAATACGTACTTTTCAACGTTTTTTACTAAGTTTAGCTCTTAGAAGAATCAGAGTTTTCTCAGTTGTTTTAGTAACCGAAGATATATAACTTGTGCACTGAAATCATTGTTTGCTATGGACTTGAAGCAAAACTGTTTACTTTTTAATGATTTTTTTGTTACTTCGATACTAGAAATGCTTACTTTTTCACTGTTGTTCACTTGGTTTTTCTAGTATAAATTTAAGTCTTTTACTCTAAAGTTTTATAATGCTAACGTATATATCATGTGCACGTACATATATTTATTTCGAATATAATGTTTTTAATGTTAGTTAATGAAATATACATACCAATATAAGACATTACTTTATCACTTAAACGCCTGTAAATATTAAGCTGTAATACGTACTTTTTAACGTTTTTTACTAAGTTTAGCTCTTAGAAGCATCAGAGTTTTCTAAGTTGTTTTAGTAACCGAAGGTATATAACTTGTGCACTGAAATCATTCTTTGCTATGGTCTTGAAGCAAAACCTTTTACTTTTTGATGATTTTTCTGTTACTTCGACACTAGAAATGATTACTTTTTCACTGTTGTTCACTTGGTTTTCTAGTATAAATTTAAGTCTTTTACTCTAATGTTTTATAATGCTAACGTATATATCATGTGCACGTACATATATTTATTTCGAATATAATGTTTTTAATGTTAGTTAATGAAATATACATACCAATATAAGACTTTACTTCTTCACTTAAACGCCTATAAAAATAAGGCTTTAATACGTACTTTTCAACGTTTTTTACTAAGTTTAGCTCTTAGAAGAATCAGAGTTTTCTCAGTTGTTTTAGTAACCGAAGATATATAACTTGTGCACTGAAATCATTGTTTGCTATGGACTTGAAGCAAAACTGTTTACTTTTTAATGATTTTTTTGTTACTTCGATACTAGAAATGCTTACTTTTTCACTGTTGTTCACTTGGTTTTTCTAGTATAAATTTAAGTCTTTTACTCTAAAGTTTTATAATGCTAACGTATATATCATGTGCACGTACATATATTTATTTCGAATATAATGATTTTAATGTTAGTTAATGAAATATACATACCAATATAAGACATTACTTTATCACTTAAACGCGTATAAATATTAAGCTTTAATACGTACTATTTAGCGTTTTTTACTAAGTTTAGCTCTTAGAAGCATCAGAGTTTTCTCAGTTGTTTTAGTAACCGAAGTTATATAACTTGTGCACTAAAATCATTGTTTGCTATGTCCTTGAAGCAAAACTGTTTACTTTTTAATGATTTTTCTGTTACTTCGATACTAGAAATGATTACTTTTTCACTGTTGTTCACTTGGCTTTTCTAGTATAAATTTAAGTCTATTACTCTAATGTTTTATAATGCTAACGTATATATCATGTGCATGTACATATATTTATTTCGAATATAATGTTTTTAATGTTAGTTAATGAAATATACATACCAATATAAGACTTTACTTTTTGACTTAAACGCCTATAAAAATTAAGCTGTAATACGTACTTTTTAACGTTTTTTACTAAGTTTAGCTCTTAGAAGAATCAGAGTTTTCTCAGTTGTTTTAGTAACCGAAGATATATAACTTGTGCACTGAAATCATTGTTTGCTATTGACTTGAAGCAAAACTGTTTACTTTTTAATGATTTTTTTGTTACTTCGATACTAGAAATGCTTACTTTTTCACTGTTGTTCACTTGGTTGTTCTAGTATAAATTTAAGTCTTTTACTCTAAAGTTTTATAATGCTAACGTATATATCATGTGCACGTACATATATTTATTTCGAATATAATGTTTTTAATGTTAGTTAATGAAATATACATACCAATATAAGACATTACTTTATCACTTTAACGCCTGTAAATATTAAGCTGTAATACGTACTTTTTAACGTTTTTTACTAAGTTTAACTCTTAGAAGCATCAGAGTTTTCTAAGTTGTTTTAGTAACCGAAGGTATATAACTTGTGCACTGAAATCATTGTTTGCTATGTCCTTGTAGCAAAACCTTTTACTTTTTAATGATTTTTCTGTTACTTCGATACTAGAAAAGATTACTTTTTCACTGTTGTTCACTTGGCTTTTCTAGTATAAATTTAAGTCTTTTACTCTAATGTTTTATAATGCTAACGTATATATCATCAGCACGTACATATATTTATTTCGAATATAATGTTTTTAATGTTAGTTAATGAAATATACATACCAATATAAGACTTTACTTCTTCACTTAAACGCCTATAAAAATAAGGCTTTAATACGTACTTTTCAACGTTTTTTCTAAGTTTAGCTCTTAGAAGAATCAGAGTTTTCTCAGTTGTTTTAGTAACCGAAGATATATAACTTGTGCACTGAAATCATTGTTTGCTATGGACTTGAAGCAAAACTGTTTACTTTTTAATGATTTTTTTGTTACTTCGATACTAGAAATGCTTACTTTTTCACTGTTGTTCACTTGGTTTTTCTAGTATAAATTTAAGTCTTTTACTCTAAAGTTTTATAATGCTAACGTATATATCATGTGCACGTACATATATTTATTTCGAATATAATGTTTTTAATGTTAGTTAATGAAATATACATACCAATATAAGACATTACTTTATCACTTTAACGCCTGTAAATATTAAGCTGTAATACGTACTTTTTAACGTTTTTTACTAAGTTTAGCTCTTAGAAGCATCAGAGTTTTCTAAGTTGTTTTAGTAACCGAAGCTATATAACTTGTGCACTGAAATCATTGTTTGCTATGGCCTTGAAGCAAAACTGTTTATTTTTTAATGATTTTTCTGTTACTTCGATACTAGAAATGATTAATTTTTCACTGTTGTTCACTTGGCTTTTCTAGTATAAATTAAAGTGTATTACTCTAATGTTTTATAATGCTAACGTATATATCATCTGCACGTACATATATTTATTTCGAATATAATGTTTTTAATGTTAGTTAATGAAATATACATACCAATATAAGACTTTACTTTTTCACTTAAACGCCTATAAAAATTAAGCTGTAATACGTACCTTTTAACGTTTTTTACTAAGTTTAGCTCTTAGAAGCATCAGGGTTTTCTCAGTTGTTTTAGTAACCGAAGGTATATAACTTGTGCACTGAAATCATTGTTTGCTATGTCCTTGTAGCAAAACCTTTTACTTTTTAATGATTTTTCTGTTACTTCGATACTAGAAATGATTACTTTTTCACTGTTGTTCACTTGGCTTTTCTAGTATAAATTTAAGTCTTTTACTCTAATGTTTTATAATGCTAACGTATATATCATCTGCACGTACATATATTTATTTCAAATATAATGTTTTTAATGTTAGTTAATGAAATATACATACCAATATAAGACTTTACTTCTTCACTTAAACGCCTATAAAAATTAAGCTGTAATACGTACTTTTTAACGTTTTTTACTAAGTTTAGCTCTTAGAAGCATCAGGGTTTTCTCAGTTGTTTTAGTAACCGAAGGTATATAACTTGTGCACTGAAATCATTGTTTGCTATGTCCTTGAAGCAAAACCTTTTACTTTTTAATGATTTTTCTGTTACTTCGATACTAGAAATGATTACTTTTTCACTGTTGTTCACTTGGCTTTTCTAGTATAAATTTAAGTCTTTTACTCTAATGTTTTATAATGCTAACGTATATATCATGTGCACGTACATATATTTATTTCGAATATAATGTTTTTAATGTTAGTTAATGAAATATACATACCAATATAAGACTTTACTTCTTCACTTAAACGCCTATAAAAATAAGGCTTTAATACGTACTTTTCAACGTTTTTTACTAAGTTTAGCTCTTAGAAGAATCAGAGTTTTCTCAGTTGTTTTAGTAACCGAATATATATAACTAGTGCACTGAAATCATTCTTTGCTATGGACTTGAAGCAAAACTGTTTACTTTTTAATGATTTTTTTGTTACTTCGATACTAGAAATGCTTACTTTTTCACTGTTGTTCACTTGGTTTTTCTAGTATAAATTTAAGTCTTTTACTCTAAAGTTTTATAATGCTAACGTATATATCATGTGCACGTACATATATTTATTTCGAATATAATGTTTTTAATGTTAGTTAATGAAATATACATACCAATATAAGACATTACTTTATCACTTTAACGCCTGTAAATATTAAGCTGTAATACGTACTTTTTAACGTTTTTTACTAAGTTTAGCTCTTAGAAGCATCAGAGTTTTCTAAGTTGTTTTAGTAACCGAAGCTATATAACTTGTGCACTGAAATCATTGTTTGCTATGGCCTTGAAGCAAAACTGTTTATTTTTTAATGATTTTTCTGTTACTTCGATACTAGAAATGATTAATTTTTCACTGTTGTTCACTTGGCTTTTCTAGTATAAATTAAAGTGTATTACTCTAATGTTTTATAATGCTAACGTATATATCATCTGCACGTACATATATTTATTTCGAATATAATGTTTTTAATGTTAGTTAATGAAATATACATACCAATATAAGACTTTACTTTTTCACTTAAACGCCTATAAAAATTAAGCTGTAATACGTACCTTTTAACGTTTTTTACTAAGTTTAGCTCTTAGAAGCATCAGGGTTTTCTCAGTTGTTTTAGTAACCGAAGGTATATAACTTGTGCACTAAAATCATTGTTTGCTATGTCCTTGTAGCAAAACCTTTTACTTTTTAATGATTTTTCTGTTACTTCGATACTAGAAATGATTACTTTTTCACTGTTGTTCACTTGGCTTTTCTAGTATAAATTTAAGTCTTTTACTCTAATGTTTTATAATGCTAACGTATATATCATCTGCACGTACATATATTTATTTCGAATATAATGTTTTTAATGTTAGTTAATGAAATATACATACCAATATAAGACTTTACTTCTTCACTTAAACGCCTATAAAAATTAAGCTGTAATACGTACTTTTTAACGTTTTTTACTAAGTTTAGCTCTTAGAAGCATCAGGGTTTTCTCAGTTGTTTTAGTAACCGAAGGTATATAACTTGTGCACTGAAATCATTGTTTGCTATGTCCTTGAAGCAAAACCTTTTACTTTTTAATGATTTTTCTGTTACTTCGATACTAGAAATGATTACTTTTTCACTGTTGTTCACTTGGCTTTTCTAGTATAAATTTAAGTCTTTTACTCTAATGTTTTATAATGCTAACGTATATATCATGTGCACGTACATATATTTATTTCGAATATAATGTTTTTAATGTTAGTTAATGAAATATACATACCAATATAAGACTTTACTTCTTCACTTAAACGCCTATAAAAATAAGGCTTTAATACGTACTTTTCAAAGTTTTTTACTAAGTTTAGCTCTTAGAAGAATCAGAGTTTTCTCAGTTGTTTTAGTAACCGAATATATATAACTTGTGCACTGAAATCATTCTTTGCTATGGACTTGAAGCAAAACTGTTTACTTTTTAATGATTTTTTTGTTACTTCGATACTAGAAATGCTTACTTTTTCACTGTTGTTCACTTGGTTTTTCTAGTATAAATTTAAGTCTTTTACTCTAAAGTTTTATAATGCTAACGTATATATCATGTGCACGTACATATATTTATTTCGAATATAATGTTTTTAATGTTAGTTAATGAAATATACATACCAATATAAGACATTACTTTATCACTTAAACGCCTTTAAATATTAAGCTGTAATACGTACTTTTTAACGTTTTTTACTAAGTTTAGCTCTTAGAAGCATCAGAGTTTTCTAAGTTGTTTTAGTAACCGAAGCTATATAACTTGTGCACTGAAATCATTGTTTGCTATGGCCTTGAAGCAAAACTGTTCATTTTTTATTGATTTTTCTGTTACTTCGATACTAGAAATGATTAATTTTTCAGTGTTGTTCACTTGGCTTTTCTAGTATAAATTAAAGTGTATTACTCTAATGTTTTATAATGCTAACGTATATATCATCTGCACGTACATATATTTATTTCGAATATAATGTTTTTAATGTTAGTTAATGAAATATACATACCAATATAAGACATTACTTTATCACTAAAACGCGTATAAATATTAAGCTTTAATACGTAGTTTTTAACGTTTTTTACTAAGTTTAGCTCTTAGAAGCATCAGAGTTTTCTCAGTTGTTTTAGTAACCGAAGGTATATAACTTGTGCACTGAAATCATTCTTTGCTATGGTCTTGAAGCAAAACCTTTTACTTTTTGATGATTTTTCTGTTACTTCGACACTAGAAATGATTACTTTTTCACTGTTGTTCACTTGGTTTTTCTAGTATAAATTTAAGTCTTTTACTCTAATGTTTTATAATGCTAACGTATATATCATGTGCACGTACATATATTTATTTCGAATATAATGTTTTTAATGTTAGTTAATGAAATATACATACCAATATAAGACATTACTTTATCACTTAAACGCGTATAAATATTAAGCTTTAATACGTACTATTTAGCGTTTTTTACCAAGTTTAGCTCTTAGAAGCATCAGGGTTTTCTCAGTTGTTTTAGTAACCGAAGGTATATAACTTGTGCACTGAAATCTTTGTTTGCTATGTCCTTGAAGCAAAACCTTTTACTTTTTAATGATTTTTCTGTTACTTCGATACTAGAAATGATTACTTTTTCACTGTTGTTCACTTGGCTTTTCTAGTATAAATTTAAGTCTTTTACTCTAATGTTTTATAATGCTAACGTATATATCATCTGCACGTACATATATTTATTTCGAATATAATGTTTTTAATGTTAGTTAATGAAATATACATACCAATATAAGACATTACTTTATCACTAAAACGCGTATAAATATTAAGCTTTAATACGTACTTTTTAACGTTTTTTACTATATTTAGCTCTTAGAAGCATCAGAGTTTTCTAAGTTGTTTTAGTAACCGAAGGTATATAACTTGTGCACTGAAATCATTCTTTGCTATGGTCTTGAAGCAAAACATTTTACTTTTTGATGATTTTTCTGTTACTTCGACACTAGAAATGATTACTTTTTCACTGTTGTTCATTTGGTTTTTCTAATATAAATTTAAGTCTTTTACTCTAATGTTTTATAATGCTAACGTATATATCATGTGCACGTACATATATTTATTTCGAATATAATGTTTTTAATGTTAGTTAATGAAATATACATACCAATATAAGACATTACTTTATCACTTAAACGCCTGTAAATATTAAGCTGTAATACGTACTATTTAGCGTTTTTTACTAAGTTTAGCTCTTAGAAGCATCAGAGTTTTCTCAGTTGTTTTAGTAACCGAAGGTATATAACTTGTGCACTGAAATCATTGTTTGCTATGTCCTTGAAGCAAAACCTTTTACTTTTTAATGATTTTTCTGTTACTTCGATACTAGAAATGATTACTTTTTCACTGTTGTTCACTTGGCTTTTCTAGTATAAATTTAAGTCTTTTACTCTAATGTTTTATAATGCTAACGTATATATCATCTGCACGTACATATATTTATTTCGAATATAATGTTTTTAATGTTAGTTAATGAAATATACATACCAATATAAGACTTTACTTCTTCACTTAAAGGCCTCTAATAATAAGGCTTTAATACGTACTTTTCAACGTTTTTTACTAAGTTTAGCTCTTAGAAGAATCAGAGTTTTCTCAGTTGTTTTAGTAACCGAAGATATATAACTTGTGCACTGAAATCATTCTTTGCTATGGACTTGAAGCAAAACTGTTTACTTTTTAATGATTTTTTTGTTACTTCGATACTAGAAATGCTTACTTTTTCACTGTTGTTCACTTGGTTTTTCTAGTATAAATTTAAGTCTTTTACTCTAAAGTTTTATAATGCTAACGTATATATCATGTGCACGTACATATATTTATTTCGAATATAATGTTTTTAATGTTAGTTAATGAAATATACATACCAATATAAGACATTACTTTATCACTTAAACGCCTTTAAATATTAAGCTGTAATACGTACTTTTTAACGTTTTTTACTAAGTTTAGCTCTTAGAAGCATCAGAGTTTTCTAAGTTGTTTTAGTAACCGAAGCTATATAACTTGTGCACTGAAATCATTGTTTGCTATGGCCTTGAAGCAAAACTGTTCATTTTTTATTGATTTTTCTGTTACTTCGATACTAGAAATGATTAATTTTTCAGTGTTGTTCACTTGGCTTTTCTAGTATAAATTAAAGTGTATTACTCTAATGTTTTATAATGCTAACGTATATATCATCTGCACGTACATATATTTATTTCGAATATAATGTTTTTAATGTTAGTTAATGAAATATACATACCAATATAAGACATTACTTTATCACTTAAACGCGTATAAATATTAAGCTTTAATACGTAGTTTTTAACGTTTTTTACTAAGTTTAGCTCTTAGAAGCATCAGAGTTTTCTCAGTTGTTTTAGTAACCGAAGGTATATAACTTGTGCACTGAAATCATTGTTTGCTATGTCCTTGAAGCAAAACCTTTTACTTTTTAATGATTTTTCTGTTACTTCGATACTAGAAATGATTACTTTTTCACTGTTGTTCACTTGGCTTTTCTAGTATAAATTTAAGTCTTTTACTCTAAAGTTTTATAATGCTAACGTATATATCATCTGCACGTACATATATTTATTTCGAATATAATGTTTTTAATGTTAGTTAATGAAATATACATACCAATATAAGACTTTACTTCTTCACTTAAAGGCCTCTAATAATAAGGCTTTAATACGTACTTTTCAACGTTTTTTACTAAGTTTAGCTCTTAGAAGAATCAGAGTTTTCTCAGTTGTTTTAGTAACCGAAGATATATAACTTGTGCACTGAAATCATTGTTTGCTATGGACTTGAAGCAAAACTGTTTACTTTTTAATGATTTTTTTGTTACTTCGATACTAGAAATGCTTACTTTTTCACTGTTGTTCACTTGGCTTTTCTAGTATAAATTAAAGTGTATTTCTCTAATGTTTTATAATGCTAACGTATATATCATCTGCACGTACATATATTTATTTCGAATATAATGTTTTTAATGTTAGTTAATGAAATATATATACCAATATAAGACATTACTTTATCACTAAAACGCGTATAAATATTAAGCTTTAATAAGTAGTTTTTAACGTTTTTTACTAAGTTTAGCTCTTAGAAGCATCAGAGTTTTCTAAGTTGTTTTAGTAACCGAAGGTATATAACTTGTGCACTGAAATCATTCTTTGCTATGGTCTTGAAGCAAAACCTTTTACTTTTTGATGATTTTTCTGTTACTTCGACACTAGAAATGATTACTTTTTCACTGTTGTTCACTTGGTTTTTCTAGTATAAATTTAAGTCTTTTACTCTAATGTTTTATAATGCTAACGTATATATCATGTGCACGTACATATATTTATTTCGAATATAATGTTTTTAATGTTAGTTAATGAAATATACATACCAATATAAGACATTACTTTATCACTTAAACGCGTACAAATATTAAGCTTTAATACGTACTATTTAGCGTTTTTTACTAAGTTTAGCTCTTAGAAGCATCAGAGTTTTCTCAGTTGTTTTAGAAACCGAAGGTATATAACTTGTGCACTGAAATCATACTTTGCTATGGTCTTGAAGCAAAACCTTTTACTTTTTGATGATTTTTCTGTTACTTCAACACTAGAAATGATTACTTTTTCACTGTTGTTCACTTGGTTTTTCTAGTATAAATTTAAGTCTTTTACTCTAATGTTTTATAATGCTAACGTATATATCAGTTGTTTTAGTAACCGAAGGTATATAACTTGTGCACTGAAATCATTGTTTGCTATGTCCTTGAAGCAAAACCTTTTACTTTTTAATGATTTTTCTGTTACTTCGATACTAGAAATGATTACTTTTTCACTGTTGTTCACTTGGCTTTTCTAGTATAAATTTAAGTCTTTTACTCTAATGTTTTATAATGCTAACGTATATATCATCTGCACGTACATATATTTATTTCGAATATAATGTTTTTAATGTTAGTTAATGAAATATACATACCAATATAAGACTTTACTTCTTCACTTAAACGCCTATAAAAATAAGGCTTTAATACGTACTTTTCAAAGTTTTTTACTAAGTTTAGCTCTTAGAAGAATCAGAGTTTTCTCAGTTGTTTTAGTAACCGAAGATATATAACTTGTGCACTGAAATCATTCTTTGCTATGGTCTTGAAGCAAAACTGTTTACTTTTTAATGATTTTTTTGTTACTTCGACACTAGAAATGATTACTTTTTCACTGTTGTTCACTTGGTTTTTCTAGTATAAATTTAAGTCCTTTACTCTAATTTTTTATAATGCTAACGTATATATCATGTGCACGTACATATATTTATTTCGAATATAATGTTTTTAATGTTAGTTAATGAAATATACATACCAATATAAGACATTACTTTATCACTTAAACGCGTATAAATATTAAGCTTTAATACGTACTATTTAGCGTTTTTTACTAAGTTTAGCTCTTAGAAGCATCAGAGTTTTCTCAGTTGTTTTAGTAACCGAAGGTATATAACTTGTGCACTGAAATCATTCTTTGCTGTGGTCTTGAAGCAAAACCTTTCACTTTTTGATGATTTTTCTGTTACTTCAACACTAGAAATGATTACTTTTTCACTGTTGTTCACTTGGTTTTTCTAGTATAAATTTAAGTGCTTTACTCTAATGTTTTATAATGCTAACGTATATATCATGTGCACGTACATATATTTATTTCGAATATAATTTTTTTAATGTTAGTTAATGAAATTTACATACCAATATAAGACTTTACTTTTTCACTTAAACGCCTATAAAAATTAAGCTGTAATACGTACTTTTTAACGTTTTTTACTAAGTTTAGCTCTTAGAAGCATCAGGGTTTTCTCAGTTGTTTTAGTAACTTAGGGTATATTACTTGTGCACTGAAATCATTGTTTGCTATGTTCTTGAAGCAAAACCTTTTACTTTTTAATGATTTTTCTGTTACTTCGATACTAGAAATGATTACTTTTTCACTGTTGTTCACTTGGCTTTTCTAGTATAAATTTAAGTCTATTACTCTAATGTTATAATATTAACGTATATATCATGTGCATGTACATATATTTATTTCGAATATAATGTTTTTAATGTTAGTTAATGAAATATACATACCAATATAAGACTACTTTTTCACTTAAACGCCTATAAAAATTAAGCTGTAATACGTACTTTTTAACGTTTTTTACTAAGTTTAGCTCTTAGAAGCATCAGGGTTTTTTCAGTTGTTTTAGTAACCGAAGGTATATAACTTGTGCACTGAAATCATTGTTTGCTATGTCCTTGAAGCAAAACCTTTTACTTTTTAATGATTTTTTTGCTAGTTCGATACTAGAAATGATTACTTTTTCACTGTTGTTCACTTGGTTTTTCTAGTATAAATTTAAGTCTTTTACTCTAATATTTTATAATGCTAACGTATATATCATCTGCACGTACATATATTTATTTCGAATATAATGTTTTTAATGTTAGTTAATGAAATATACATACCAATATAAGACTTTACTTTTTCACTTAAACGCCTATAAAAATTAAGCTGTAATACGTACTTTTTAACGTTTTTTACTAAGTTTAGCTCTTAGAAGAATCAGAGTTTTCTCAGTTGTTTTAGTAACCGAAGATATATAACTTGTGCACTGAAATCATTCTTTGCTATGGTCTTGAAGCAAAACTGTTTACTTTTTAATGATTTTTTTGTTACTTCGACACTAGAAATGATTACTTTTTCACTGTTGTTCACTTGGTTTTTCTAGTATAAATTTAAGTCTTTTACTCTAATTTTTTATAATGCTAACGTATATATCATGTGCACGTACATATATTTATTTCGAATATAATGTTTTTAATGTTAGTTAATGAAATATACATACCAATATAAGACTTTACTTCTTCACTTAAAGGCCTCTAATAATAAGGCTTTAATACGTACTTTTCAACGTTTTTTACTAAGTTTAGCTCTTAGAAGAATCAGAGTTTTCTCAGTTGTTTTAGTAACCGAAGATATATAACTTGTGCACTGAAATCATTGTTTGCTATGGACTTGAAGCAAAACTGTTTACTTTTTAATGATTTTTTTGTTACTTCGATACTAGAAATGCTTACTTTTTCACTGTTGTTCACTTGGCTTTTCTAGTATAAATTAAAGTGTATTACTCTAATGTTTTATAATGCTAACGTATATATCATCTGCACGTACATATATTTATTTCGAATATAATGTTTTTAATGTTAGTTAATGAAATGTACATACCAATATAAGACATTACTTTATCACTAAAACACGTATAAATATTAAGCTTTAATACGTAGTTTTTAACGTTTTTTACTAAGTTTAGCTCTTAGAAGCATCAGAGTTTTCTAAGTTGTTTTAGTAACCGAAGGTATATAACTTGTGCACTGAAATCATTCTTTGCTATGGTCTTGAAGCAAAACCTTTTACTTTTTGATGATTTTTCTGTTACTTCGACACTAGAAATGATTACTTTTTCACTGTTGTTCACTTGGTTTTTCTAGTATAAATTTAAGTCTTTTACTCTAATGTTTTATAATGCTAACGTATATATCATGTGCACGTACATATATTTATTTCGAATATAATGTTTTTAATGTTAGTTAATGAAATATACATACCAATATAAGACATTACTTTATCACTTAAACGCGTATAAATATTAAGCTTTAATACGTACTATTTAGCGTTTTTTACTAAGTTTAGCTCTTAGAAGCATCAGAGTTTTCTCAGTTGTTTTAGTAACCGAAGGTATATAACTTGTGCACTGAAATCATTCTTTGCTATGGTCTTGAAGCAAAACCTTTTACTTTTTGATGATTTTTCTGTTACTTCAACACTAGAAATGATTACTTTTTCACTGTTGTTCACTTGGTTTTTCTAGTATAAATTTAAGTCTTTTACTCTAATGTTTTATAATGCTAACGTATATATCATGTGCACGTACATATATTTATTTCGAATATAATGTTTTTAATGTTAGTTAATGAAATATACATACCAATATAAGACATTACTTTATCACATAAACCTATATAAATATTAAGCTGTAATACGTACTTTTCAACGTTTTTTACTAAGTTTAGCTCTTAGAAGCATCAGAATTTTCTCAGTTGTTTTAGTAACCGAAGTTATATAACTTGTGCACTGAAATCATTGTTTGCTATGTCCTTGAAGCAAAACTGTTTACTTTTTAATGATTTTTCTGTTACTTCGATACTAGAAATGATTACTTTTTCACTGTTGTTCACTTGGTTTTTCTAGTATAAATTTAAGTCTTTTACTCTAATATTTTATAATGCTAACGTATATATCATCTGCACGTACATATATTTATTTCGAATATAATGTTTTTAATGTTAGTTAATGAAATATACATACCAATATAAGACTTTACTTTTTCACTTAAACGCCTATAAAAATTAAGCTGTAATACGTACTTTTTAACGTTTTTTACTAAGTTTAGCTCTTAGAAGCATCAGGGTTTTCTCAGTTGTTTTAGTAACCGAAGGTATATAACTTGTGCACTGAAATCATTGTTTGCTATGTCCTTGAAGCAAAACCTTTTACTTTTTAATGATTTTTCTGTTACTTCGATACTAGAAATGATTACTTTTTCACTGTTGTTCACTTGGCTTTTCTAGTATAAATTTAAGTCTTTTACTCTAATGTTTTATAATGCTAACGTATATATCATCTGCACGTACATATATTTATTTCGAATATAATGTTTTTAATGTTAGTTAATGAAATATACATACCAATATAAGACTTTACTTCTTCACTTAAACGCCTATAAAAATAAGGCTTTAATACGTACTTTTCAACGTTTTTTACTAAGTTTAGCTCTTAGAAGAATCAGAGTTTTCTCGGTTGTTTTAGTAACCGAAGATATATAACTTGTGCACTGAAATCATTGTTTGCTATGGACTTGAAGCAAAACTGTTTACTTTTTAATGATTTTTTTGTTACTTCGATATTAGAAATGCTTACTTTTTCACTGTTGTTCACTTGGTTTTTCTAGTATAAATTTAAGTCTTTTACTCTAAAGTTTTATAATGCTAACGTATATATCATGTGCACGTACATATATTTATTTCGAATATAATGTTTTTAATGTTAGTTAATGAAATATACATACCAATATAAGACATTACTTTATCACTTAAACGCCTGTAAATATTAAGCTGTAATACGTACTATTTAGCGTTTTTTACTAAGTTTAGCTCTTAGAAGCATCAGGGTTTTCTCAGTTGTTTTAGTAACCGAAGGTATATAACTTGTGCACTGAAATCATAGTTTGCTATGTCCTTGAAGCAAAACCTTTTACTTTTTAATGATTTTTCTGTTACTTCGATACTAGAAATGATTACTTTTTCACTGTTGTTCACTTGGCTTTTCTAGTATAAATTTAAGTCTTTTACTCTAATGTTTTATAATGCTAACGTATATATCATCTGCACGTACATATATTTATTTCGAATATAATGTTTTTAATGTTAGTTAATGAAATATACATACCAATATAAGACATTACTTTATCACTTAAACGCGTATAAATATTAAGCTTTAATACGTAGTTTTTAACGTTTTTTACTAAGTTTAGCTCTTAGAAGCATCAGAGTTTTCTAAGTTGTTTTAGTAACCGAAGGTATATAACTTGTGCACTGAAATCATTCTTTGCTATGGTCTTGAAGCAAAACCTTTTACTTTTTGATGATTTTTCTGTTACTTAAATACTAGAAATGATTACTTTTTCACTGTTGTTCACTTGGCTTTTCTAGTATAAATTTAAGTCTTTTACTCTAATGTTTTATAATGCTAACGTATATATCATCTGCACGTACATATATTTATTTCGAATATAAATTTTTTAATGTTAGTTAATGAAATATACATACCAATATAAGACTTTACTTCTTCACTTAAACGCCTATAAAAATAAGGCTTTAATACGTACTTTTCAACGTTTTTTACTAAGTTTAGCTCTTAGAAGAATCAGAGTTTTCTCAGTTGTTTTAGTAACCGAAGATATATAACTTGTGCACTGAAATCATTGTTTGCTATGGACTTGAAGCAAAACTGTTTACTTTTTAATGATTTTTTTGTTACTTCGATACTAGAAATGCTTACTTTTTCACTGTTGTTCACATCGTTTTTCTAGTATAAATTTAAGTCTTTTACTCTAAAGTTTTATAATGCTAACGTATATATCATGTGCACGTACATATATTTATTTCGAAAATAATGTTTTTAATGTTAGTTAATGAAATATACATACCAATATAAGACATTACTTTATCACTTAAACGCCTGTAAATATTAAGCTGTAATACGTACTTTTTAACGTTTTTTACTAAGTTTAGCTCTTAGAAGCATCAGGGTTTTCTCAGTTGTTTTAGTAACTTAAGGTATATTACTTGTGCACTGAAATCATTGTTTGCTATGTCCTTGAAGCAAAACCTTTTACTTTTTAATGATTTTTCTGTTACTTCGATACTAGAAATGATTACTTTTTCACTGTTGTTCACTTGGCTTTTCTAGTATAAATTTAAGTCTATTACTCTAATGTTATAATATTAACGTATATATCATGTGCATGTACATATATTTATTTCGAATATAATGTTTTTAATGTTAGTTAATGAAATATACATACCAATATAAGACTTTACTTTTTCACTTAAACGCCTATAAAAATTAAGCTGTAATACGTACTTTTTAACGTTTTTTACTAAGTTTAGCTCTTAGAAGCATCAGGGTTTTCTCAGTTGTTTTAGTAACCGAAGGTATATAACTTGTGCACTGAAATCATTCTTTGCTATGTCCTTGAAGCAAAACCTTTTACTTTTTAATGATTTTTTTGTTACTTCGATACTAGAAATGATTACTTTTTCACTGTTGTTCACTTGGTTTTTCTAGTATAAATTTAAGTCTTTTACTCTAATATTTTATAATGCTAACGTATATATCATCTGCACGTACATATATTTATTTCGAATATAATGTTTTTAATGTTAGTTAATGAAATATACATACCAATATAAGACTTTACTTTTTCACTTAAACGCCTATAAAAATTAAGCTGTAATACGTACTTTTTAACGTTTTTTACTAAGTTTAGCACTTAGAAGCATCAGGGTTTTCTCAGTTGTTTTAGTAACCGAAGGTATATAACTTGTGCACTGAAATCATTGTTTGCTATGTCCTTGAAGCAAAACCTTTTACTTTTTAATGATTTTTCTGTTACTTCGATACTAGAAATGATTACTTTTTCACTGTTGTTCACTTGGCTTTTCTAGTATAAATTTAAGTCTTTTACTCTAATGTTTTATAATGCTAACGTATATATCATCTGCACGTACATATATTTATTTCGAATATAATGTTTTTAATGTTAGTTAATGAAATATACATACCAATATAAGACTTTACTTCTTCACTTAAACGCCTATAAAAATAAGGCTTTAATACGTACTTTTCAACGTTTTTTACTAAGTTTAGCTCTTAGAAGAATCAGAGTTTTCTCGGTTGTTTTAGTAACCGAAGATATATAACTTGTGCACTGAAATCATTGTTTGCTATGGACTTGAAGCAAAACTGTTTACTTTTTAATGATTTTTTTGTTACTTCGATATTAGAAATGCTTACTTTTTCACTGTTGTTCACTTGGTTTTTCTAGTATAAATTTAAGTCTTTTACTCTAAAGTTTTATAATGCTAACGTATATATCATGTGCACGTACATATATTTATTTCGAATATAATGTTTTTAATGTTAGTTAATGAAATATACATACCAATATAAGACATTACTTTATCACTTAAACGCCTGTAAATATTAAGCTGTAATACGTACTATTTAGCGTTTTTTACTAAGTTTAGCTCTTAGAAGCATCAGGGTTTTCTCAGTTGTTTTAGTAACCGAAGGTATATAACTTGTGCACTGAAATCATAGTTTGCTATGTCCTTGAAGCAAAACCTTTTACTTTTTAATGATTTTTCTGTTACTTCGATACTAGAAATGATTACTTTTTCACTGTTGTTCACTTGGCTTTTCTAGTATAAATTTAAGTCTTTTACTCTAATGTTTTATAATGCTAACGTATATATCATCTGCACGTACATATATTTATTTCGAATATAATGTTTTTAATGTTAGTTAATGAAATATACATACCAATATAAGACATTACTTTATCACTTAAACGCGTATAAATATTAAGCTTTAATACGTAGTTTTTAACGTTTTTTACTAAGTTTAGCTCTTAGAAGCATCAGAGTTTTCTCAGTTGTTTTAGTAACCGAAGATATATAACTTGTGCACTGAAATCATTGTTTGCTATGGACTTGAAGCAAAACTGTTTACTTTTTAATGATTTTTTTGTTACTTCGATACTAGAAATGCTTACTTTTTCACTGTTGTTCACTTGGTTTTTCTAGTATAAATTTAAGTCTTTTACTCTAAAGTTTTATAATGCTAACGTATATATCATGTGCACGTACATATATTTATTTCGAAAATAATGTTTTTAATGTTAGTTAATGAAATATACATACCAATATAAGACATTACTTTATCACTTAAACGCCTGTAAATATTAAGCTGTAATACGTACTTTTTAACGTTTTTTACTAAGTTTAGCTCTTAGAAGCATCAGGGTTTTCTCAGTTGTTTTAGTAACTTAAGGTATATTACTTGTGCACTGAAATCATTGTTTGCTATGTCCTTGAAGCAAAACCTTTTACTTTTTAATGATTTTTCTGTTACTTCGATACTAAAAATGATTACTTTTTCACTGTTGTTCACTTGGCTTTTCTAGTATAAATTTAAGTCTATTACTCTAATGTTATAATATTAACGTATATATCATGTGCATGTACATATATTTATTTCGAATATAATGTTTTTAATGTTAGTTAATGAAATATACATACCAATATAAGACTTTACTTTTTCACTTAAACGCCTATAAAAATTAAGCTGTAATACGTACTTTTTAACGTTTTTTACTAAGTTTAGCTCTTAGAAGCATCAGGGTTTTCTCAGTTGTTTTAGTAACCGAAGGTATATAACTTGTGCACTGAAATCATTCTTTGCTATGTCCTTGAAGCAAAACCTTTTACTTTTTAATGATTTTTTTGTTACTTCGATACTAGAAATGATTACTTTTTCACTGTTGTTCACTTGGTTTTTCTAGTATAAATTTAAGTCTTTTACTCTAATATTTTATAATGCTAACGTATATATCATCTGCACGTACATATATTTATTTCGAATATAATGTTTTTAATGTTAGTTAATGAAATATACATACCAATATAAGACTTTACTTTTTCACTTAAACGCCTATAAAAATTAAGCTGTAATACGTACTTTTTAACGTTTTTTACTAAGTTTAGCACTTAGAAGCATCAGGGTTTTCTCAGTTGTTTTAGTAACCGAAGGTATATAACTTGTGCACTGAAATCATTGTTTGCTATGTCCTTGAAGCAAAACTGTTTACTTTTTAATGATTTTTCTGTTACTTCGATACTAGAAATGATTACTTTTTCACTGTTGTTCACTTGGTTTTTCTAGTATAAATTTAAGTCTATTACTCTAATGTTTTATAATGCTAACGTATATATCATGTGCATGTACATATATTTATTTCGAATATAATGTTTTTAATGTTAGTTAATGAAATATACATACCAATATAAGACATTACTTTATCACATAAACGCATATAAATATTAAGCTTTAGTACGTACTATTTAGCGTTTTTTACTAAGTTTAGCTCTTAGAAGCATCAGAATTTTCTCAGTTGTTTTAGTAACCGAAGTTATATAACTTGTGCACTGAAATCATTGTTTGCTATGTCCTTGAAGCAAAACTGTTTACTTTTTAATGATTTTTCTGTTACTTCGATACTAGAAATGATTACTTTTTCACTGTTGTTCACTTGGCTTTTCTAGTATAAATTTAAGTCTATTACTCTAATGTTTTATAATGCTAACGTATATATCATGTGCATGTACATATATTTATTTCGAATATAATGTTTTTAATGTTAGTTAATGAAATATACATACCAATATAAGACTTTACTTTTTCACTTAAACGCCTATAAAAATTAAGCTGTAATACGTACTTTTTAACGTTTTTTACTAAGTTTAGCTCTTAGAAGCATCAGGGTTTTCTCAGTTGTTTTAGTAACCGAAGGTATATAACTTGTGCACTGAAATCATTGTTTGCTATGTCCTTGAAGCAAAACCTTTTACTTTTTAATGATTTTTCTGTTACTTCGATACTAGAAATGATTACTTTTTCACTGTTGTTCACTTGGCTTTTCTAGTATAAATTTAAGTCTTTTACTCTAATGTTTTATAATGCTAACGTATATATCATCTGCACGTACATATATTTATTTCGAATATAATGTTTTTAATGTTAGTTAATGAAATATACATACCAATATAAGACTTTACTTCTTCACTTAAACGCCTATAAAAATAAGGCTTTAATACGTACTTTTCAACGTTTTTTACTAAGTTTAGCTCTTAGAAGAATCAGAGTTTTCTCAATTGTTTTAGTAACCGAAGATATATAACTTGTGCACTGAAATCATTGTTTGCTATGGACTTGAAGCAAAACTGTTTACTTTTTAATGATTTTTTTGTTACTTCGATACTAGAAATGCTTACTTTTTCACTGTCGTTCACTTGGTTTTTCTAGTATAAATTTAAGTCTTTTACTCTAAAGTTTTATAATGCTAACGTATATATCATGTGCACGTACATATATTTATTTCGAATATAATGTTTTTAATGTTAGTTAATGAAATATACATACCAATATAAGACATTACTTTATCACTTAAACGCCTGTAAATATTAAGCTGTAATACGTACTTTTTAACGTTTTTTACTAAGTTTAGCTCTTAGAAGCATCAGAGTTTTCTAAGTTGTTTTAGTAACCGAAGCTATATAACTTGTGCACTGAAATCATTGTTTGCTATGGTCTTGAAGCAAAACCTTTTACTTTTTGATGATTTTTCTGTTACTTCGACACTAGAAATGATTACTTTTTCACTGTTGTTCACTTGGTTTTTCTAGTATAAATTTAAGTCTTTTACTCTAATGTTTTATAATGCTAACGTATATATCATGTGCACGTACATATATTTATTTCGAATATAATGTTTTTAATGTTAGTTAATGAAATATACATACCAATATAAGACATTACTTTATCACTTAAACGCGTATAAATATTAAGCTTTAATACGTACTATTTAGCGTTTTTTACTAAGTTTAGCTCTTAGAAGCATCAGAGTTTTCTCAGTTGTTTTAGTAACCGAAGGTATATAACTTGTGCACTGAAATCATTCTTTGCTATGGTCTTGAAGCAAAACCTTTTACTTTTTGATGATTTTTCTGTTACTTCAACACTAGAAATGATTACTTTTTCACTGTTGTTCACTTGGTTTTTCTAGTATAAATTTAAGTCTTTTACTCTAATGTTTTATAATGCTAACGTATATATCATGTGCACGTACATATATTTATTTCGAATATAATGTTTTTAATGTAAGTTAATGAAATATACATACCAATATAAGACATTACTTTATCACATAAACGCATATAAATATTAAGCTTTAATACGTACTATTTAGCGTTTTTTACTAAGTTTAGCTCTTAGAAGCATCAGAATTTTCTCAGTTGTTTTAGTAACCGAAGTTATATAACTTGTGCACTGAAATCATTGTTTGCTATGTCCTTGAAGCAAAACTGTTTACTTTTTAATGATTTTTCTGTTACTTCGATACTAGAAATGATTACTTTTTCACTGTTGTTCACTTGGCTTTTCTAGTATAAATTTAAGTCTATTACTCTAATGTTTTATAATGCTAACGTATATATCATGTGCATGTACATATATTTATTTCGAATATAATGTTTTTAATGTTAGTTAATGAAATATACATACCAATATAAGACTTTACTTTTTCACTTAAACGCCTATAAAAATTAAGCTGTAATACGTACTTTTTAACGTTTTTTACTAAGTTTAGCTCTTAGAAGCATCAGGGTTTTCTCAGTTGTTTTAGTAACCGAAGGTATATAACTTGTGCACTGAAATCATTGTTTGCTATGTCCTTGAAGCAAAACCTTTTACTTTTTAATGATTTTTCTGTTACTTCGATACTAGAAATGATTACTTTTTCACTGTTGTTCACTTGGCTTTTCTAGTATAAATTTAAGTCTTTTACTCTAATGTTTTATAATGCTAACGTATATATCATCTGCACGTACATATATTTATTTCGAATATAATGTTTTTAATGTTAGTTAATGAAATATACATACCAATATAAGACTTTACTTCTTCACTTAAACGCCTATAAAAATAAGGCTTTAATACGTACTTTTCAACGTTTTTTACTAAGTTTAGCTCTTAGAAGAATCAGAGTTTTCTCAATTGTTTTAGTAACCGAAGATATATAACTTGTGCACTGAAATCATTGTTTGCTATGGACTTGAAGCAAAACTGTTTACTTTTTAATGATTTTTTTGTTACTTCGATACTAGAAATGCTTACTTTTTCACTGTCGTTCACTTGGTTTTTCTAGTATAAATTTAAGTCTTTTACTCTAAAGTTTTATAATGCTAACGTATATATCATGTGCACGTACATATATTTATTTCGAATATAATGTTTTTAATGTTAGTTAATGAAATATACATACCAATATAAGACATTACTTTATCACTTAAACGCCTGTAAATATTAAGCTGTAATACGTACTTTTTAACGTTTTTTACTAAGTTTAGCTCTTAGAAGCATCAGAGTTTTCTAAGTTGTTTTAGTAACCGAAGCTATATAACTTGTGCACTGAAATCATTGTTTGCTATGGTCTTGAAGCAAAACCTTTTACTTTTTGATGATTTTTCTGTTACTTCGACACTAGAAATGATTACTTTTTCACTGTTGTTCACTTGGTTTTTCTAGTATAAATTTAAGTCTTTTACTCTAATGTTTTATAATGCTAACGTATATATCATGTGCACGTACATATATTTATTTCGAATATAATGTTTTTAATGTTAGTTAATGAAATATACATACCAATATAAGACATTACTTTATCACTTAAACGCGTATAAATATTAAGCTTTAATACGTACTATTTAGCGTTTTTTACTAAGTTTAGCTCTTAGAAGCATCAGAGTTTTCTCAGTTGTTTTAGTAACCGAAGGTATATAACTTGTGCACTGAAATCATTCTTTGCTATGGTCTTGAAGCAAAACCTTTTACTTTTTGATGATTTTTCTGTTACTTCAACACTAGAAATGATTACTTTTTCACTGTTGTTCACTTGGTTTTTCTAGTATAAATTTAAGTCTTTTACTCTAATGTTTTATAATGCTAACGTATATATCATGTGCACGTACATATATTTATTTCGAATATAATGTTTTTAATGTAAGTTAATGAAATATACATACCAATATAAGACATTACTTTATCACATAAACGCATATAAATATTAAGCTTTAATACGTACTATTTAGCGTTTTTTACTAAGTTTAGCTCTTAGAAGCATCAGAATTTTCTCAGTTGTTTTAGTAACCGAAGTTATATAACTTGTGCACTGAAATCATTGTTTGCTATGTCCTTGAAGCAAAACTGTTTACTTTTTAATGATTTTTCTGTTATTTCGATACTAGAAATGATTACTTTTTCACTGTTGTTCACTTGGCTTTTCTAGTATAAATTTAAGTCTATTACTCTAATGTTTTATAATGCTAACGTATATATCATGTGCATGTACATATATTTATTTCGAATATAATGTTTTTAATGTTAGTTAATGAAATATACATACCAATATAAGACTTTACTTTTTCACTTAAACGCCTATAAAAATTAAGCTGTAATACGTACTTTTTAACGTTTTTTACTAAGTTTAGCTCTTAGAAGCATCAGGGTTTTCTCAGTTGTTTTAGTAACCGAAGGTATATAACTTGTGCACTGAAATCATTGTTTGCTATGTCCTTGAAGCAAAACCTTTTACTTTTTAATGATTTTTCTGTTACTTCGATACTAGAAATGATTACTTTTTCACTGTTGTTCACTTGGCTTTTCTAGTATAAATTTAAGTCTTTTACTCTAATGTTTTATAATGCTAACGTATATATCATCTGCACGTACATATATTTATTTCGAATATAATGTTTTTAATGTTAGTTAATGAAATATACATACCAATATAAGACTTTACTTCTTCACTTAAACGCCTATAAAAATAAGGCTTTAATACGTACTTTTCAACGTTTTTTACTAAGTTTAGCTCTTAGAAGAATCAGAGTTTTCTCAGTTGTTTTAGTAACCGAAGATATATAACTTGTGCACTGAAATCATTGTTTGCTATGGACTTGAAGCAAAACTGTTTACTTTTTAATGATTTTTTTGTTACTTCGATACTAGAAATGCTTACTTTTTCACTGTCGTTCACTTGGTTTTTCTAGTATAAATTTAAGTCTTTTACTCTTAAGTTTTATAATGCTAACGTATATATCATGTGCACGTACATATATTTATTTCGAATATAATGTTTTTAATGTTAGTTAATGAAATATACATACCAATATAAGACATTACTTTATCACTTAAACGCCTGTAAATATTAAGCTGTAATACGTACTTTTTAACGTTTTTTACTAAGTTTAGCTCTTAGAAGCATCAGAGTTTTCTAAGTTGTTTTAGTAACCGAAGCTATATAACTTGTGCACTGAAATCATTGTTTGCTATGGCCTTGAAGCAAAACTGTTCATTTTTTAATGATTTTTCTGTTACTTCGATACTAGAAATGATTAATTTTTCACTGTTGTTCACTTGGCTTTTCTAGTATAAATTAAAGTGTATTACTCTAATGTTTTATAATGCTAACGTATATATCATGTGCACGTACATATATTTATTTCGAATATAATGTTTTTAATGTTAGTTAATGAAATATACATACCAATATAAGACATTATTTTATCACTAAAACGCGTATAAATATTAAGCTTTAATACGTAGTTTTTAACGTTTTTTACTAAGTTTAGCTCTTAGAAGCATCAGAGTTTTCTCAGTTGTTTTAGTAACCGAAGGTATATAACTTGTGCACTGAAATCATTCTTTGCTATGGTCTTGAAGCAAAACCTTTTACTTTTTGATGATTTTTCTGTTACTTCGACACTAGAAATGATTACTTTTTCACTGTTGTTCACTTGGTTTTTCTAGTATAAATTTAAGTCTTTTACTCTAATGTTTTATAATGCTAACGTATATATCATGTGCACGTACATATATTTATTTCGAATATAATGTTTTTAATGTTAGTTAATGAAATATACATACCAATATAAGACATTACTTTATCACTTAAACGCGTATAAATATTAAGCTTTAATACGTACTATTTAGCGTTTTTTACTAAGTTTAGCTCTTAGAAGCATCAGAGTTTTCTCAGTTGTTTTAGTAACCGGAAGGTATATAACTTGTGCACTGAAATCATTCTTTGCTATGGTCTTGAAGCAAAACTGTTTACTTTTTAATGATTTTTCTGTTATTTCGATACTAGAAATGATTACTTTTTCACTG
This sequence comes from Sepioteuthis lessoniana, assembly GCA_963585895.1. Taxonomy (NCBI): domain Eukaryota; kingdom Metazoa; phylum Mollusca; class Cephalopoda; order Myopsida; family Loliginidae; genus Sepioteuthis; species Sepioteuthis lessoniana. The sequence goes on from OY757907.1 coordinate 76,161,663, forward strand.
TTGTTCACTTGGCTTTTCTAGTATAAATTTAAGTCTATTACTCTAATGTTTTATAATGCTAACGTATATATCATGTGCATGTACATATATTTATTTCGAATATAATGTTTTTAATGTTAGTTAATGAAATATACATACCAATATAAGACTTTACTTTTTCACTTAAACGCCTATAAAAATTAAGCTGTAATACGTACTTTTTAACGTTTTTTACTAAGTTTAGCTCTTAGAAGCATCAGGGTTTTCTCAGTTGTTTTAGTAACCGAAGGTATATAACTTGTGCACTGAAATCATTGTTTGCTATGTCCTTGAAGCAAAACCTTTTACTTTTTAATGATTTTTCTGTTACTTCGATACTAGAAATGATTACTTTTTCACTGTTGTTCACTTGGCTTTTCTAGTATAAATTTAAGTCTTTTACTCTAATGTTTTATAATGCTAACGTATATATCATCTGCACGTACATATATTTATTTCGAATATAATGTTTTTAATGTTAGTTAATGAAATATACATACCAATATAAGACTTTACTTCTTCACTTAAACGCCTATAAAAATAAGGCTTTAATACGTACTTTTCAACGTTTTTTACTAAGTTTAGCTCTTAGAAGAATCAGAGTTTTCTCAGTTGTTTTAGTAACCGAAGATATATAACTTGTGCACTGAAATCATTGTTTGCTATGGACTTGAAGCAAAACTGTTTACTTTTTAATGATTTTTTTGTTACTTCGATACTAGAAATGCTTACTTTTTCACTGTCGTTCACTTGGTTTTTCTAGTATAAATTTAAGTCTTTTACTCTTAAGTTTTATAATGCTAACGTATATATCATGTGCACGTACATATATTTATTTCGAATATAATGTTTTTAATGTTAGTTAATGAAATATACATACCAATATAAGACATTACTTTATCACTTAAACGCCTGTAAATATTAAGCTGTAATACGTACTTTTTAACGTTTTTTACTAAGTTTAGCTCTTAGAAGCATCAGAGTTTTCTAAGTTGTTTTAGTAACCGAAGCTATATAACTTGTGCACTGAAATCATTGTTTGCTATGGCCTTGAAGCAAAACTGTTCATTTTTTAATGATTCTTCTGTTACTTCGATACTAGAAATGATTAATTTTTCACTGTTGTTCACTTGGCTTTTCTAGTATAAATTAAAGTGTATTACTCTAATGTTTTATAATGCTAACGTATATATCATGTGCACGTACATATATTTATTTCGAATATAATGTTTTTAATGTTAGTTAATGAAATATACATACCAATATAAGACATTATTTTATCACTAAAACGCGTATAAATATTAAGCTTTAATACGTAGTTTTTAACGTTTTTTACTAAGTTTAGCTCTTAGAAGCATCAGAGTTTTCTCAGTTGTTTTAGTAACCGAAGGTATATAACTTGTGCACTGAAATCATTCTTTGCTATGGTCTTGAAGCAAAACCTTTTACTTTTTGATGATTTTTCTGTTACTTCGACACTAGAAATGATTACTTTTTCACTGTTGTTCACTTGGTTTTTCTAGTATAAATTTAAGTCTTTTACTCTAATGTTTTATAATGCTAACGTATATATCATGTGCACGTACATATATTTATTTCGAATATAATGTTTTTAATGTTAGTTAATGAAATATACATACCAATATAAGACATTACTTTATCACTTAAACGCGTATAAATATTAAGCTTTAATACGTACTATTTAGCGTTTTTTACTAAGTTTAGCTCTTAGAAGCATCAGAGTTTTCTCAGTTGTTTTAGTAACCGGAAGGTATATAACTTGTGCACTGAAATCATTCTTTGCTATGGTCTTGAAGCAAAACCTTTTACTTTTTGATGATTTTTCTGTTACTTCAACACTAGAAATGATTACTTTTTCACTGTTGTTCACTTGGTTTTTCTAGTATAAATTTAAGTCTTTTACTCTAATGTTTTATAATGCTAACGTATATATCATGTGCACGTACATATATTTATTTCGAATATAATGTTTTTAATGTTAGTTAATGAAATATACATACCAATATAAGACATTACTTTATCACATAAACGCATATAAATATTAAGCTTTAATACGTACTATTTAGCGTTTTTTACTAAGTTTAGCTCTTAGAAGCATCAGAATTTTCTCAGTTGTTTTAGTAACCGAAGTTATATAACTTGTGCACTGAAATCATTGTTTGCTATGTCCTTGAAGCAAAACTGTTTACTTTTTAATGATTTTTCTGTTACTTCGATACTAGAAATGATTACTTTTTCACTGTTGTTCACTTGGCTTTTCTAGTATAAATTTAAGTCTATTACTCTAATGTTTTATAATGCTAACGTATATATCATGTGCATGAACATATATTTATTTCGAATATAATGTTTTTAATGTTAGTTAATGAAATATACATACCAATATAAGACTTTACTTTTTCACTTAAACGCCTATAAAAATTAAGCTGTAATACGTACTTTTTAACGTTTTTTACTAAGTTTAGCTCTTAGAAGCATCAGGGTTTTCTCAGTTGTTTTAGTAACCGAAGGTATATAACTTGTGCACTGAAATCATTGTTTGCTATGTCCTTGAAGCAAAACCTTTTACTTTTTAATGATTTTTCTGTTACTTCGATACTAGAAATGATTACTTTTTCACTGTTGTTCACTTGGCTTTTCTAGTATAAATTTAAGTCTTTTACTCTAATGTTTTATAATGCTAACGTATATATCATCTGCACGTACATATATTTATTTCGAATATAATGTTTTTAATGTTAGTTAATGAAATATACATACCAATATAAGACTTTACTTCTTCACTTAAACGCCTATAAAAATAAGGCTTTAATACGTACTTTTCAACGTTTTTTACTAAGTTTAGCTCTTAGAAGAATCAGAGTTTTCTCAATTGTTTTAGTAACCGAAGATATATAACTTGTGCACTGAAATCATTGTTTGCTATGGACTTGAAGCAAAACTGTTTACTTTTTAATGATTTTTTTGTTACTTCGATACTAGAAATGCTTACTTTTTCACTGTCGTTCACTTGGTTTTTCTAGTATAAATTTAAGTCTTTTACTCTAAAGTTTTATAATGCTAACGTATATATCATGTGCACGTACATATATTTATTTCGAATATAATGTTTTTAATGTTAGTTAATGAAATATACATACCAATATAAGACATTACTTTATCACTAAAACGCCTGTAATTATTAAGCTGTAATACGTACTTTTTAACGTTTTTTACTAAGTTTAGCTCTTAGAAGCATCAGAGTTTTCTCAGTTGTTTTAGTAACCGAAGGTATATAACTTGTGCACTGAAATCATTCTTTGCTATGGTCTTGAAGCAAAACCTTTTACTTTTTGATGATTTTTCTGTTACTTCGACACTAGAAATGATTACTTTTTCACTGTTGTTCACTTGGTTTTTCTAGTATAAATTTAAGTCTTTTACTCTAATGTTTTATAATGCTAACGTATATATCATGTGCACGTACATATATTTATTTCGAATATAATGTTTTTAATGTTAGTTAATGAAATATACATACCAATATAAGACTTTACTTCTTCACTTAAACGCCTATAAAAATAAGGCTTTAATACGTACTTTTCAACGTTTTTTACTAAGTTTAGCTCTTAGAAGAATCAGAGTTTTCTCAGTTGTTTTAGTAACCGAAGATATATAACTTGTGCACTGAAATCATTGTTTGCTATGGACTTGAAGCAAAACTGTTTACTTTTTAATGATTTTTTTGTTACTTCGATACTAGAAATGCTTACTTTTTCACTGTTGTTCACTTGGTTTTTCTAGTATAAATTTAAGTCTTTTACTCTAAAGTTTTATAATGCTAACGTATATATCATGTGCACGTACATATATTTATTTCGAATATAATGTTTTTAATGTTAGTTAATGAAATATACATACCAATATAAGACTTTACTTCTTCACTTAAACGCCTATAAAAATAAGGCTTTAATACGTACTTTTCAACGTTTTTTACTAAGTTTAGCTCTTAGAAGAATCAGAGTTTTCTCAGTTGTTTTAGTAACCAAAGATATATAACTTGTGCACTGAAATCATTGTTTGCTATGGACTTGAAGCAAAACTGTTTACTTTTTAATGATTTTTTTGTTACTTCGATACTAGAAATGCTTACTTTTTCACTGTTGTTCACTTGGTTTTTCTAGTATAAATTTAAGTCTTTTACTCTAAAGTTTTATAATGCTAACGCATATATCATGTGCACGTACATATATTTATTTCGAATATAATGTTTTTAATGTTAGTTAATGAAATATACATACCAATATAAGACATTACTTTATCACTAAAACGCGTATAAATATTAAGCTTTAATACGTAGTTTTTAACGTTTTTTACTAAGTTTAGCTCTTAGAAGCATCAGAGTTTTCTAAGTTGTTTTAGTAACCGAAGGTATATAACTTGTGCACTGAAATCATTCTTTGCTATGGTCTTGAAGCAAAACCTTTTACTTTTTGATGATTTTTCTGTTACTTCGACACTAGAAATGATTACTTTTTCACTGTTGTTCACTTGGTTTTTCTAGTATAAATTTAAGTCTTTTACTCTAATGTTTTATAATGCTAACGTATATATCATGTGCACGTACATATATTTATTTCGAATATAATGTTTTTAATGTTAGTTAATGAAATATACCTACCAATATAAGACATTACTTTATCACTTAAACGCGTATAAATATTAAGCTTTAATACGTACTATTTAGCGTTTTTTACTAAGTTTAGCTCTTAGAAGCATCAGAATTTTCTCAGTTGTTTTAGTAACTGACGTTATATAACTTGTGCACTGAAATCATTGTTTGCTATGTCCTTGAAGCAAAACTGTTTACTTTTTAATGATTTTTCTGTTACTTCGATACTAGAAATGATTACTTTTTCACTGTTGTTCACTTGGCTTTTCTAGTATAAATTTAAGTCTATTACTCTAATGTTTTATAATGCTAACGTATATATCATGTGCATGTACATATATTTATTTCGAATATAATGTTTTTAATGTTAGTTAATGAAATATACATACCAATATAAGACTTTACTTTTTCACTTAAACGCCTATAAAAATTAAGCTGTAATACGTACTTTTTAACGTTTTTTACTAAGTTTAGCTCTTAGAAGCATCAGGGTTTTCTCAGTTGTTTTAGTAACCGAAGGTATATAACTTGTGCACTGAAATCATTGTTTGCTATGTCCTTGAAGCAAAACCTTTTACTTTTTAATGATTTTTCTGTTACTTCGATACTAGAAATGATTACTTTTTCACTGTTGTTCACTTGGCTTTTCTAGTATAAATTTAAGTCTTTTACTCTAATGTTTTATAATGCTAACGTATATATCATGTGCACGTACATATATTTATTTCGAATATAATGTTTTTAATGTTTGTTAATGAAATATACATACCAATATAAGACATTACTTTATCACTTAAACGCCTGTAAATATTAAGCTGTAATACGTACTTTTTAACGTTTTTTACTAAGTTTAGCTCTTAGAAGCATCAGAGTTTTCTAAGTTGTTTTAGTAACCGAAGCTATATAACTTGTGCACTGAAATCATTGTTTGCTATGGCCTTGAAGCAAAACTGTTCATTTTTTAATGATTTTTCTGTTACTTCGATACTAGAAATGATTAATTTTTAACTGTTGTTCACTTGGCTTTTCTAGTATAAATTAAAGTGTATTACTCTAATGTTTTATAATGCTAACGTATATATCATCTGCACGTACATATATTTATTTCGAATATAATGTTTTTAATGTTAGTTAATGAAATATACATACCAATATAAGACATTACTTTATCACTAAAACGCGTATAAATATTAAGCTTTAATACGTAGTTTTTAACGTTTTTTACTAAGTTTAGCTCTTAGAAGCATCAGAGTTTTCTCAGTTGTTTTAGTAACCGAAGGTATATAACTTGTGCACTGAAATCATTCTTTGCTATGGTCTTGAAGCAAAACCTTTTACTTTTTGATGATTTTTCTGTTACTTCGACACTAGAAATGATTACTTTTTCACTGTTGTTCACTTGGTTTTTCTAGTATAAATTTAAGTCTTTTACTCTAATGTTTTATAATGCTAACGTATATATCATGTGCACGTACATATATTTATTTCGAATATAATGTTTTTAATGTTAGTTAATGAAATATACATACCAATATAAGACATTACTTTATCACATAAACGCATATAAATATTAAGCTTTAATACGTACTATTTAGCGTTTTTTACTAAGTTTAGCTCTTAGAAGCATCAGAATTTTCTCAGTTGTTTTAGTAACCGAAGTTATATAACTTGTGCACTGAAATCATTGTTTGCTATGTCCTTGAAGCAAAACTGTTTACTTTTTAATGATTTTTCTGTTACTTCGATACTAGAAATGATTACTTTTTCACTGTTGTTCACTTGGCTTTTCTAGTATAAATTTAAGTCTATTACTCTAATGTTTTATAATGCTAACGTATATATCATGTGCATGTACATATATTTATTTCGAATATAATGTTTTTAATGTTAGTTAATGAAATATACATACCAATATAAGACTTTACTTTTTCACTTAAACGCCTATAAAAATTAAGCTGTAATACGTACTTTTTAACGTTTTTTACTAAGTTTAGCTCTTAGAAGCATCAGGGTTTTCTCAGTTGTTTTAGTAACCGAAGGTATATAACTTGTGCACTGAAATCATTGTTTGCTATGTCCTTGAAGCAAAACCTTTTACTTTTTAATGATTTTTCTGTTACTTCGATACTAGAAATGATTACTTTTTCACTGTTGTTCACTTGGCTTTTCTAGTATAAATTTAAGTCTTTTACTCTAATGTTTTATAATGCTAACGTATATATCATGTGCACGTACATATATTTATTTCGAATATAATGTTTTTAATGTTAGTTAATGAAATATACATACCAATATAAGACATTACTTTATCACTTAAACGCCTGTAAATATTAAGCTGTAATACGTACTTTTTAACGTTTTTTACTAAGTTTAGCTCTTAGAAGCATCAGAGTTTTCTAAGTTGTTTTAGTAACCGAAGTTATATAACTTGTGCACTGAAATCATTGTTTGCTATGGCCTTGAAGCAAAACTGTTCATTTTTTAATGATTTTTCTGTTACTTCGATACTAGAAATGATTACTTTTTCACTGTTGTTCACTTGGCTTTTCTAGTATAAATTAAAGTGTATTACTCTAATGTTTTATAATGCTAACGTATATATCATGTGCATGTACATATATTTATTTCGAATATAATGTTTTTAATGTTAGTTAATGAAATATACATACCAATATAAGACTTTACTTTTTCACTTAAACGCCTATAAAAATTAAGCTGTAATACGTACTTTTTAAAGTTTTTTACTAAGTTTAGCTCTTAGAAGCATCAGGGTTTTCTCAGTTGTTTTAGTAACCGAAGGTATATAACTTGTGCACTGAAATCATTGTTTGCTATGTCCTTGAAGCAAAACCTTTTACTTTTTAATGATTTTTCTGTTACTTCGATACTAGAAATGATTACTTTTTCACTGTTGTTCACTTGGCTTTTCTAGTATAAATTTAAGTCTTTTACTCTAATGTTTTATAATGCTAACGTATATATCATGTGCACGTACATATATTTATTTCGAATATAATGTTTTTAATGTTAGTTAATGAAATATACATACCAATATAAGACTTTACTTCTTCACTTAAACGCCTATAAAAATAAGGCTTTAATACGTACTTTTCAACGTTTTTTACTAAGTTTAGCTCTTAGAAGAATCAGAGTTTTCTCAGTTGTTTTAGTAACCGAAGATATATAACTTGTGCACTGAAATCATTGTTTGCTATGTCCTTGAAGCAAAACCTTTTACTTTTTAATGATTTTTTTGTTACTTCGATACTAGAAATGCTTACTTTTTCACTGTTGTTCACTTGGTTTTTCTAGTATAAATTTAAGTCTTTTACTCTAAAGTTTTATAATGCTAACGTATATATCATGTGCACGTACATATATTTATTTCGAATATAATGTTTTTAATGTTAGTTAATGAAATATACATACCAATATAAGACATTACTTTATCACTTAAACGCGTATAAATATTAAGCTTTAATACGTACTATTTAGCGTTTTTTACTAAGTTTAGCTCTTAGAAGCATCAGAATTTTCTCAGTTGTTTTAGTAACCGACGTTATAGAACTTGTGCACTGAAATCATTGTTTGCTATGTCCTTGAAGCAAAACTGTTTACTTTTTAATGATTTTTCTGTTACTTCGATACTAGAAATGATTACTTTTTCACTGTTGTTCACTTGGCTTTTCTAGTATAAATTTAAGTCTTTTACTCTAATGTTTTATAATGCTAACGTATATATCATCTGCACGTACATATATTTATTTCGAATATAATGTTTTTAATGTTAGTTAATGAAATATACATACCAATATAAGACATTACTTTATCACTTAAACGCCTGTAAATATTAAGCTGTAATACGTACTTTTTAACGTTTTTTACTAAGTTTAGCTCTTAGAAGCATCAGAGTTTTCTAAGTTGTTTTAGTAACCGAAGCTATATAACTTGTGCACTGAAATCATTGTTTGCTATGGCCTTGAAGCAAAACTGTTCATTTTTTAATGATTTTTCTGTTACTTCGATACTAGAAATGATTAATTTTTAACTGTTGTTCACTTGGCTTTTCTAGTATAAATTAAAGTGTATTACTCTAATGTTTTATAATGCTAACGTATATATCATCTGCACGTACATATATTTATTTCGAATATAATGTTTTTAATGTTAGTTAATGAAATATACATACCAATATAAGACATTACTTTATCACTTAAACGCCTGTAAATATTAAGCTGTAATACGTACTTTTTAACGTTTTTTACTAAGTTTAGCTCTTAGAAGCATCAGAGTTTTCTAAGTTGTTTTAGTAACCGAAGCTATATAACTTGTGCACTGAAATCATTGTTTGCTATGGCCTTGAAACAAAACTGTTCATTTTTTAATGATTTTTCTGTTACTTCGATACTAGAAATGATTAATTTTTAACTGTTGTTCACTTGGCTTTTCTAGTATAAATTAAAGTGTATTACTCTAATGTTTTATAATGCTAACGTATATATCATCTGCACGTACATATATTTATTTCGAATATAATGTTTTTAATGTTAGTTAATGAAATATACATACCAATATAAGACATTACTTTATCACTAAAACGCGTATAAATATTAAGCTTTAATACGTAGTTTTTAACGTTTTTTACTAAGTTTAGCTCTTAGAAGCATCAGAGTTTTCTCAGTTGTTTTAGTAACCGAAGGTATATAACTTGTGCACTGAAATCATTCTTTGCTATGGTCTTGAAGCAAAACCTTTTACTTTTTGATGATTTTTCTGTTACTTCGACATTAGAAATGATTACTTTGTCACTGTTGTTCACTTGGTTTTTCTAGTATAAATTTAAGTCTTTTACTCTAATGTTTTATAATGCTAACGTATATATCATGTGCACGTACATATATTTATTTCGAATATAATGTTTTTAATGTTAGTTAATGAAATATACATACCAATATAAGACATTACTTTATCACTTAAACGCATATAAATATTAAGCTTTAATACGTACTATTTAGCGTTTTTTACTAAGTTTAGCTCTTAGAAGCATCAGAATTTTCTCAGTTGTTTTAGTAACCGAAGGTATATAACTTGTGCACTGAAATCATTGTTTGCTATGTCCTTAAAGCAAAACTGTTTACTTTTTAATGATTTTTCTGTTACTTCGATACTAGAAATGATTACTTTTTCACTGTTGTTCACTTGGCTTTTCTAGTATAAATTTAAGTCTATTACTCTAATGTTTTATAAAGCTAACGTATATATCATGTGCATGTACATATATTTATTTCGAATATAATGTTTTTAATGTTAGTTAATGAAATATACATACCAATATAAGACATTACTTTATCACTTAAACGCCTGTAAATATTAAGCTGTAATACGTACTTTTTAACGTTTTTTACTAAGTTTAGCTCTTAGAAGCATCAGAGTTTTCTAAGTTGTTTTAGTAACCGAAGCTATATAACTTGTGCACTGAAATCATTGTTTGCTATGGCCTTGAAGCAAAACTGTTCATTTTTTAATGATTTTTCTGTTACTTCGATACTAGAAATGATTAATTTTTCACTGTTGTTCACTTGGCTTTTCTAGTATAAATTAAAGTGTATTACTCTAATGTTTTATAATGCTAACGTATATATCATCTGCACGTACATATATTTATTTCAAATATAATGTTTTTAATGTTAGTTAATAAAATATACATACCAATATAAGACATTACTTTATCACTAAAACGCGTATAAATATTAAGCTTTAATACGTAGTTTTTAACGTTTTTTACTAAGTTTAGCTCTTAGAAGCATCAGAGTTTTCTCAGTTGTTTTAGTAACCGAAGGTATATAACTTGTGCACTGAAATCATTCTTTGCTATGGTCTTGAAGCAAAACCTTTTACTTTTTGATGATTTTTCTGTTACTTCGACATTAGAAATGATTACTTTGTCACTGTTGTTCACTTGGTTTTTCTAGTATAAATTTAAGTCTTTTACTCTAATGTTTTATAATGCTAACGTATATATCATGTGCACGTACATATATTTATTTCGAATATAATGTTTTTAATGTTAGTTAATGAAATATACATACCAATATAAGACATTACTTTATCACTTAAACGCGTATAAATATTAAGCTTTAATACGTACTATTTAGCGTTTTTTACTAAGTTTAGCTCTTAGAAGCATCAGAGTTTTCTCAGTTGTTTTAGTAACCGAAGGTATATAACTTGTGCACTGAAATCATTCTTTGCTATGGTCTTGAAGCAAAACCTTTTACTTTTTGATGATTTTTCTGTTACTTCGACACTAGAAATGATTACTTTTTCACTGTTGTTCACTTGGTTTTTCTAGTATAAATTTAAGTCTTTTACTCTAATGTTTTATAATGCTAACGTATATATCATGTGCACGTACATATATTTATTTCGAATATAATGTTTTTAATGTTAGTTAATGAAATATACATACCAATATAAGACATTACTTTATCACATAAACGCATATAAATATTAAGCTTTAATACGTACTATTTAGCGTTTTTTACTAAGTTTAGCTCTTAGAAGCATCAGAATTTTCTCAGTTGTTTTAGTAACCGACGTTATATAACTTGTGCACTGAAATCATTGTTTGCTATGTCCTTAAAGCAAAACTGTTTACTTTTTAATGATTTTTCTGTTACTTCGATACTAGAAATGATTACTTTTTCACTGTTGTTCACTTGGCTTTTCTAGTATAAATTTAAGTCTATTACTCTAATGTTTTATAATGCTAACGTATATATCATGTGCATGTACATATATTTATTTCGAATATAATGTTTTTAATGTTAGTTAATGAAATATACATACCAATATAAGACATTACTTTATCACTTAAACGCCTGTAAATATTAAGCTGTAATACGTACTTTTTAACGTTTTTTACTAAGTTTAGCTCTTAGAAGCATCAGAGTTTTCTAAGTTGTTTTAGTAACCGAAGCTATATAACTTGTGCACTGAAATCATTGTTTGCTATGGCCTTGAAGCAAAACTGTTCATTTTTTAATGATTTTTCTGTTACTTCGATACTAGAAATGATTAATTTTTCACTGTTGTTCACTTGGCTTTTCTGGTATAAATTAAAGTGTATTACTCTAATGTTTTATAATGCTAACGTATATATCATCTGCACGTACATATATTTATTTCAAATATAATGTTTTTAATGTTAGTTAATAAAATATACATACCAATATAAGACATTACTTTATCACATAAACGCATATAAATATTAAGCTTTAATACGTACTATTTAGCGTTTTTTACTAAGTTTAGCTCTTAGAAGCATCAGAATTTTCTCAGTTGTTTTAGTAACCGACGTTATATAACTTGTGCACTGAAATCATTGTTTGCTATGTCCTTGAAGCAAAACTGTTTACTTTTTAATGATTTTTCTGTTACTTCGATACTAGAAATGATTACTTTTTCACTGTTGTTCACTTGGCTTTTCTAGTATAAATTTAAGTCTATTACTCTAATGTTTTATAATGCTAACGTATATATCATGTGCATGTACATATATTTATTTTGAATATAATGTTTTTAATGTTAGTTAATGAAATATACATACCAATATAAGACATTACTTTATCACTAAAACGCGTATAAATATTAAGCTTTAATACGTAGTTTTTAACGTTTTTTACTAAGTTTAGCTCTTAGAAGCATCAGAGTTTTCTAAGTTGTTTTAGTAACCGAAGGTATATAACTTGTGCACTGAAATCATTCTTTGCTATGGTCTTGAAGCAAAACCTTTTACTTTTTGATGATTTTTCTGTTACTTCGACACTAGAAATGATTACTTTTTCACTGTTGTTCACTTGGTTTTTCTAGTATAAATTTAAGTCTTTTACTCTAATGTTTTATAATGCTAACGTATATATCATGTGCACGTACATATATTTATTTCGAATATAATGTTTTTAATGTTAGTTAATGAAATATACATACCAATATAAGACATTACTTTATCACTTAAACGCGTATAAATATTAAGCTTTAATACGTACTATTTAGCGTTTTTTACTAAGTTTAGCTCTTAGAAGCATCAGAGTTTTCTCAGTTGTTTTAGTAACCGAAGGTATATAACTTGTGCACTGAAATCATTCTTTGCTATGGTCTTGAAGCAAAACCTTTTACTTTTTGATGATTTTTCTGTTACTTCGACACTAGAAATGATTACTTTTTCACTGTTGTTCACTTGGTTTTTCTAGTATAAATTTAAGTCTTTTACTCTAATGTTTTATAATGCTAACGTATATATCATGTGCATGTACATATATTTATTTCGAATATAATGTTTTTAATGTTAGTTAATGAAATATACATACCAATATAAGACATTACTTTATCACATAAACGCATATAAATATTAAGCTTTAATACGTACTATTTAGCGTTTTTTACTAAGTTTAGCTCTTAGAAGCATCAGAATTTTCTCAGTTGTTTTAGTAACCGACGTTATATAACTTGTGCACTGAAATCATTGTTTGCTATGTCCTTAAAGCAAAACTGTTTACTTTTTAATGATTTTTCTGTTACTTCGATACTAGAAATGATTACTTTTTCACTGTTGTTCACTTGGCTTTTCTAGTATAAATTTAAGTCTATTACTCTAATGTTTTATAATGCTAACGTATATATCATGTGCATGTACATATATTTATTTCGAATATAATGTTTTTAATGTTAGTTAATGAAATATACATACCAATATAAGACATTACTTTATCACTTAAACGCCTGTAAATATTAAGCTGTAATACGTACTTTTTAACGTTTTTTACTAAGTTTAGCTCTTAGAAGCATCAGAGTTTTCTAAGTTGTTTTAGTAACCGAAGCTATATAACTTGTGCACTGAAATCATTGTTTGCTATGGCCTTGAAGCAAAACTGTTCATTTTTTAATGATTTTTCTGTTACTTCGATACTAGAAATGATTACTTTTTCACTGTTGTTCACTTGGCTTTTCTAGTATAAATTAAAGTGTATTACTCTAATGTTTTATAATGCTAACGTATATATCATCTGCACGTACATATATTTATTTCAAATATAATGTTTTTAATGTTAGTTAATAAAATATACATACCAATATAAGACATTACTTTATCACTAAAACGCGTATAAATATTAAGCTTTAATAAGTAGTTTTTAACGTTTTTTACTAAGTTTAGCTCTTAGAAGCATCAGAGTTTTCTAAGTTGTTTTAGTAACCGAAGGTATATAACTTGTGCACTGAAATCATTCTTTGCTATGGTCTTGAAGCAAAACCTTTTACTTTTTGATGATTTTTCTGTTACTTCGACATTAGAAATGATTACTTTGTCACTGTTGTTCACTTGGTTTTTCTAGTATAAATTTAAGTCTTTTACTCTAATGTTTTATAATGCTAACGTATATATCATGTGCACGTACATATATTTATTTCGAATATAATGTTTTTAATGTTAGTTAATGAAATATACATACCAATATAAGACATTACTTTATCACTTAAACGCGTATAAATATTAAGCTTTAATACGTACTATTTAGCGTTTTTTACTAAGTTTAGCTCTTAGAAGCATCAGAGTTTTCTCAGTTGTTTTAGTAACCGAAGGTATATAACTTGTGCACTGAAATCATTCTTTGCTATGGTCTTGAAGCAAAACCTTTTACTTTTTGATGATTTTTCTGTTACTTCGACACTAGAAATGATTACTTTTTCACTGTTGTTCACTTGGTTTTTCTAGTATAAATTTAAGTCTATTACTCTAATGTTTTATAATGCTAACGTATATATCATGTGCATGTACATATATTTATTTCGAATATAATGTTTTTAATGTTAGTTAATGAAATATACATACCAATATAAGACATTACTTTATCACTTAAACGCCTGTAAATATTAAGCTGTAATACGTACTTTTTAACGTTTTTTACTAAGTTTAGCTCTTAGAAGCATCAGAGTTTTCTAAGTTGTTTTAGTAACCGAAGCTATATAACTTGTGCACTGAAATCATTGTTTGCTATGGCCTTGAAGCAAAACTGTTCATTTTTTAATGATTTTTCTGTTACTTCGATACTAGAAATGATTAATTTTTCACTGTTGTTCACTTGGCTTTTCTGGTATAAATTAAAGTGTATTACTCTAATGTTTTATAATGCTAACGTATATATCATCTGCACGTACATATATTTATTTCAAATATAATGTTTTTAATGTTAGTTAATAAAATATACATACCAATATAAGACATTACTTTATCACATAAACGCATATAAATATTAAGCTTTAATACGTACTATTTAGCGTTTTTTACTAAGTTTAGCTCTTAGAAGCATCAGAATTTTCTCAGTTGTTTTAGTAACCGACGTTATATAACTTGTGCACTGAAATCATTGTTTGCTATGTCCTTGAAGCAAAACTGTTTACTTTTTAATGATTTTTCTGTTACTTCGATACTAGAAATGATTACTTTTTCACTGTTGTTCACTTGGCTTTTCTAGTATAAATTTAAGTCTATTACTCTAATGTTTTATAATGCTAACGTATATATCATGTGCATGTACATATATTTATTTTGAATATAATGTTTTTAATGTTAGTTAATGAAATATACATACCAATATAAGACATTACTTTATCACTAAAACGCGTATAAATATTAAGCTTTAATACGTAGTTTTTAACGTTTTTTACTAAGTTTAGCTCTTAGAAGCATCAGAGTTTTCTAAGTTGTTTTAGTAACCGAAGGTATATAACTTGTGCACTGAAATCATTCTTTGCTATGGTCTTGAAGCAAAACCTTTTACTTTTTGATGATTTTTCTGTTACTTCGACACTAGAAATGATTACTTTTTCACTGTTGTTCACTTGGTTTTTCTAGTATAAATTTAAGTCTTTTACTCTAATGTTTTATAATGCTAACGTATATATCATGTGCACGTACATATATTTATTTCGAATATAATGTTTTTAATGTTAGTTAATGAAATATACATACCAATATAAGACATTACTTTATCACTTAAACGCGTATAAATATTAAGCTTTAATACGTACTATTTAGCGTTTTTTACTAAGTTTAGCTCTTAGAAGCATCAGAGTTTTCTCAGTTGTTTTAGTAACCGAAGGTATATAACTTGTGCACTGAAATCATTCTTTGCTATGGTCTTGAAGCAAAACCTTTTACTTTTTGATGATTTTTCTGTTACTTCGACACTAGAAATGATTACTTTTTCACTGTTGTTCACTTGGTTTTTCTAGTATAAATTTAAGTCTTTTACTCTAATGTTTTATAATGCTAACGTATATATCATGTGCATGTACATATATTTATTTCGAATATAATGTTTTTAATGTTAGTTAATGAAATATACATACCAATATAAGACATTACTTTATCACTTAAACGCCTGTAAATATTAAGCTGTAATACGTACTTTTTAACGTTTTTTACTAAGTTTAGCTCTTAGAAGCATCAGAGTTTTCTAAGTTGTTTTAGTAACCGAAGCTATATAACTTGTGCACTGAAATCATTGTTTGCTATGGCCTTGAAGCAAAACTGTTCATTTTTTAATGATTTTTCTGTTACTTCGATACTAGAAATGATTAATTTTTCACTGTTGTTCACTTGGCTTTTCTGGTATAAATTAAAGTGTATTACTCTAATGTTTTATAATGCTAACGTATATATCATCTGCACGTACATATATTTATTTCAAATATAATGTTTTTAATGTTAGTTAATAAAATATACATACCAATATAAGACATTACTTTATCACATAAACGCATATAAATATTAAGCTTTAATACGTACTATTTAGCGTTTTTTACTAAGTTTAGCTCTTAGAAGCATCAGAATTTTCTCAGTTGTTTTAGTAACCGACGTTATATAACTTGTGCACTGAAATCATTGTTTGCTATGTCCTTGAAGCAAAACTGTTTACTTTTTAATGATTTTTCTGTTACTTCGATACTAGAAATGATTACTTTTTCACTGTTGTTCACTTGGCTTTTCTAGTATAAATTTAAGTCTATTACTCTAATGTTTTATAATGCTAACGTATATATCATGTGCATGTACATATATTTATTTTGAATATAATGTTTTTAATGTTAGTTAATGAAATATACATACCAATATAAGACATTACTTTATCACTAAAACGCGTATAAATATTAAGCTTTAATACGTAGTTTTTAACGTTTTTTACTAAGTTTAGCTCTTAGAAGCATCAGAGTTTTCTAAGTTGTTTTAGTAACCGAAGGTATATAACTTGTGCACTGAAATCATTCTTTGCTATGGTCTTGAAGCAAAACCTTTTACTTTTTGATGATTTTTCTGTTACTTCGACACTAGAAATGATTACTTTTTCACTGTTGTTCACTTGGTTTTTCTAGTATAAATTTAAGTCTTTTACTCTAATGTTTTATAATGCTAACGTATATATCATGTGCACGTACATATATTTATTTCGAATATAATGTTTTTAATGTTAGTTAATGAAATATACATACCAATATAAGACATTACTTTATCACTTAAACGCG
This sequence comes from Sepioteuthis lessoniana, assembly GCA_963585895.1. Lineage (NCBI taxonomy): Eukaryota > Metazoa > Mollusca > Cephalopoda > Myopsida > Loliginidae > Sepioteuthis > Sepioteuthis lessoniana. The sequence goes on from OY757907.1 coordinate 76,178,935, forward strand.
TATAAATATTAAGCTTTAATACGTACTATTTAGCGTTTTTTACTAAGTTTAGCTCTTAGAAGCATCAGAGTTTTCTCAGTTGTTTTAGTAACCGAAGGTATATAACTTGTGCACTGAAATCATTCTTTGCTATGGTCTTGAAGCAAAACCTTTTACTTTTTGATGATTTTTCTGTTACTTCGACACTAGAAATGATTACTTTTTCACTGTTGTTCACTTGGTTTTTCTAGTATAAATTTAAGTCTTTTACTCTAATGTTTTATAATGCTAACGTATATATCATGTGCATGTACATATATTTATTTCGAATATAATGTTTTTAATGTTAGTTAATGAAATATACATACCAATATAAGACATTACTTTATCACATAAACGCATATAAATATTAAGCTTTAATACGTACTATTTAGCGTTTTTTACTAAGTTTAGCTCTTAGAAGCATCAGAATTTTCTCAGTTGTTTTAGTAACCGACGTTATATAACTTGTGCACTGAAATCATTGTTTGCTATGTCCTTAAAGCAAAACTGTTTACTTTTTAATGATTTTTCTGTTACTTCGATACTAGAAATGATTACTTTTTCACTGTTGTTCACTTGGCTTTTCTAGTATAAATTTAAGTCTATTACTCTAATGTTTTATAATGCTAACGTATATATCATGTGCATGTACATATATTTATTTCGAATATAATGTTTTTAATGTTAGTTAATGAAATATACATACCAATATAAGACATTACTTTATCACTTAAACGCCTGTAAATATTAAGCTGTAATACGTACTTTTTAACGTTTTTTACTAAGTTTAGCTCTTAGAAGCATCAGAGTTTTCTAAGTTGTTTTAGTAACCGAAGCTATATAACTTGTGCACTGAAATCATTGTTTGCTATGGCCTTGAAGCAAAACTGTTCATTTTTTAATGATTTTTCTGTTACTTCGATACTAGAAATGATTACTTTTTCACTGTTGTTCACTTGGCTTTTCTAGTATAAATTAAAGTGTATTACTCTAATGTTTTATAATGCTAACGTATATATCATCTGCACGTACATATATTTATTTCAAATATAATGTTTTTAATGTTAGTTAATAAAATATACATACCAATATAAGACATTACTTTATCACTAAAACGCGTATAAATATTAAGCTTTAATAAGTAGTTTTTAACGTTTTTTACTAAGTTTAGCTCTTAGAAGCATCAGAGTTTTCTAAGTTGTTTTAGTAACCGAAGGTATATAACTTGTGCACTGAAATCATTCTTTGCTATGGTCTTGAAGCAAAACCTTTTACTTTTTGATGATTTTTCTGTTACTTCGACATTAGAAATGATTACTTTGTCACTGTTGTTCACTTGGTTTTTCTAGTATAAATTTAAGTCTTTTACTCTAATGTTTTATAATGCTAACGTATATATCATGTGCACGTACATATATTTATTTCGAATATAATGTTTTTAATGTTAGTTAATGAAATATACATACCAATATAAGACATTACTTTATCACTTAAACGCGTATAAATATTAAGCTTTAATACGTACTATTTAGCGTTTTTTACTAAGTTTAGCTCTTAGAAGCATCAGAGTTTTCTCAGTTGTTTTAGTAACCGAAGGTATATAACTTGTGCACTGAAATCATTCTTTGCTATGGTCTTGAAGCAAAACCTTTTACTTTTTGATGATTTTTCTGTTACTTCGACACTAGAAATGATTACTTTTTCACTGTTGTTCACTTGGTTTTTCTAGTATAAATTTAAGTCTATTACTCTAATGTTTTATAATGCTAACGTATATATCATGTGCATGTACATATATTTATTTCGAATATAATGTTTTTAATGTTAGTTAATGAAATATACATACCAATATAAGACATTACTTTATCACTTAAACGCCTGTAAATATTAAGCTGTAATACGTACTTTTTAACGTTTTTTACTAACTTTAGCTCTTAGAAGCATCAGAGTTTTCTAAGTTGTTTTAGTAACCGAAGCTATATAACTTGTGCACTGAAATCATTGTTTGCTATGGCCTTGAAGCAAAACTGTTCATTTTTTAATGATTTTTCTGTTACTTCGATACTAGAAATGATTAATTTTTCACTGTTGTTCACTTGGCTTTTCTGGTATAAATTAAAGTGTATTACTCTAATGTTTTATAATGCTAACGTATATATCATCTGCACGTACATATATTTATTTCAAATATAATGTTTTTAATGTTAGTTAATAAAATATACATACCAATATAAGACATTACTTTATCACATAAACGCATATAAATATTAAGCTTTAATACGTACTATTTAGCGTTTTTTACTAAGTTTAGCTCTTAGAAGCATCAGAATTTTCTCAGTTGTTTTAGTAACCGACGTTATATAACTTGTGCACTGAAATCATTGTTTGCTATGTCCTTGAAGCAAAACTGTTTACTTTTTAATGATTTTTCTGTTACTTCGATACTAGAAATGATTACTTTTTCACTGTTGTTCACTTGGCTTTTCTAGTATAAATTTAAGTCTATTACTCTAATGTTTTATAATGCTAACGTATATATCATGTGCATGTACATATATTTATTTTGAATATAATGTTTTTAATGTTAGTTAATGAAATATACATACCAATATAAGACATTACTTTATCACTAAAACGCGTATAAATATTAAGCTTTAATACGTAGTTTTTAACGTTTTTTACTAAGTTTAGCTCTTAGAAGCATCAGAGTTTTCTAAGTTGTTTTAGTAACCGAAGGTATATAACTTGTGCACTGAAATCATTCTTTGCTATGGTCTTGAAGCAAAACCTTTTACTTTTTGATGATTTTTCTGTTACTTCGACACTAGAAATGATTACTTTTTCACTGTTGTTCACTTGGTTTTTCTAGTATAAATTTAAGTCTTTTACTCTAATGTTTTATAATGCTAACGTATATATCATGTGCACGTACATATATTTATTTCGAATATAATGTTTTTAATGTTAGTTAATGAAATATACATACCAATATAAGACATTACTTTATCACTTAAACGCGTATAAATATTAAGCTTTAATACGTACTATTTAGCGTTTTTTACTAAGTTTAGCTCTTAGAAGCATCAGAGTTTTCTCAGTTGTTTTAGTAACCGAAGGTATATAACTTGTGCACTGAAATCATTCTTTGCTATGGTCTTGAAGCAAAACCTTTTACTTTTTGATGATTTTTCTGTTACTTCGACACTAGAAATGATTACTTTTTCACTGTTGTTCACTTGGTTTTTCTAGTATAAATTTAAGTCTTTTACTCTAATGTTTTATAATGCTAACGTATATATCATGTGCATGTACATATATTTATTTCGAATATAATGTTTTTAATGTTAGTTAATGAAATATACATACCAATATAAGACATTACTTTATCACATAAACGCATATAAATATTAAGCTTTAATACGTACTATTTAGCGTTTTTTACTAAGTTTAGCTCTTAGAAGCATCAGAATTTTCTCAGTTGTTTTAGTAACCGACGTTATATAACTTGTGCACTGAAATCATTGTTTGCTATGTCCTTAAAGCAAAACTGTTTACTTTTTAATGATTTTTCTGTTACTTCGATACTAGAAATGATTACTTTTTCACTGTTGTTCACTTGGCTTTTCTAGTATAAATTTAAGTCTATTACTCTAATGTTTTATAATGCTAACGTATATATCATGTGCATGTACATATATTTATTTCGAATATAATGTTTTTAATGTTAGTTAATGAAATATACATACCAATATAAGACATTACTTTATCACTTAAACGCCTGTAAATATTAAGCTGTAATACGTACTTTTTAACGTTTTTTACTAAGTTTAGCTCTTAGAAGCATCAGAGTTTTCTAAGTTGTTTTAGTAACCGAAGCTATATAACTTGTGCACTGAAATCATTGTTTGCTATGGCCTTGAAGCAAAACTGTTCATTTTTTAATGATTTTTCTGTTACTTCGATACTAGAAATGATTACTTTTTCACTGTTGTTCACTTGGCTTTTCTAGTATAAATTAAAGTGTATTACTCTAATGTTTTATAATGCTAACGTATATATCATCTGCACGTACATATATTTATTTCAAATATAATGTTTTTAATGTTAGTTAATAAAATATACATACCAATATAAGACATTACTTTATCACTAAAACGCGTATAAATATTAAGCTTTAATAAGTAGTTTTTAACGTTTTTTACTAAGTTTAGCTCTTAGAAGCATCAGAGTTTTCTAAGTTGTTTTAGTAACCGAAGGTATATAACTTGTGCACTGAAATCATTCTTTGCTATGGTCTTGAAGCAAAACCTTTTACTTTTTGATGATTTTTCTGTTACTTCGACATTAGAAATGATTACTTTGTCACTGTTGTTCACTTGGTTTTTCTAGTATAAATTTAAGTCTTTTACTCTAATGTTTTATAATGCTAACGTATATATCATGTGCACGTACATATATTTATTTCGAATATAATGTTTTTAATGTTAGTTAATGAAATATACATACCAATATAAGACATTACTTTATCACTTAAACGCGTATAAATATTAAGCTTTAATACGTACTATTTAGCGTTTTTTACTAAGTTTAGCTCTTAGAAGCATCAGAGTTTTCTCAGTTGTTTTAGTAACCGAAGGTATATAACTTGTGCACTGAAATCATTCTTTGCTATGGTCTTGAAGCAAAACCTTTTACTTTTTGATGATTTTTCTGTTACTTCGACACTAGAAATGATTACTTTTTCACTGTTGTTCACTTGGTTTTTCTAGTATAAATTTAAGTCTATTACTCTAATGTTTTATAATGCTAACGTATATATCATGTGCATGTACATATATTTATTTCGAATATAATGTTTTTAATGTTAGTTAATGAAATATACATACCAATATAAGACATTACTTTATCACTTAAACGCCTGTAAATATTAAGCTGTAATACGTACTTTTTAACGTTTTTTACTAAGTTTAGCTCTTAGAAGCATCAGAGTTTTCTAAGTTGTTTTAGTAACCGAAGCTATATAACTTGTGCACTGAAATCATTGTTTGCTATGGCCTTGAAGCAAAACTGTTCATTTTTTAATGATTTTTCTGTTACTTCGATACTAGAAATGATTAATTTTTCACTGTTGTTCACTTGGCTTTTCTGGTATAAATTAAAGTGTATTACTCTAATGTTTTATAATGCTAACGTATATATCATCTGCACGTACATATATTTATTTCAAATATAATGTTTTTAATGTTAGTTAATAAAATATACATACCAATATAAGACATTACTTTATCACATAAACGCATATAAATATTAAGCTTTAATACGTACTATTTAGCGTTTTTTACTAAGTTTAGCTCTTAGAAGCATCAGAATTTTCTCAGTTGTTTTAGTAACCGACGTTATATAACTTGTGCACTGAAATCATTGTTTGCTATGTCCTTGAAGCAAAACTGTTTACTTTTTAATGATTTTTCTGTTACTTCGATACTAGAAATGATTACTTTTTCACTGTTGTTCACTTGGCTTTTCTAGTATAAATTTAAGTCTATTACTCTAATGTTTTATAATGCTAACGTATATATCATGTGCATGTACATATATTTATTTTGAATATAATGTTTTTAATGTTAGTTAATGAAATATACATACCAATATAAGACATTACTTTATCACTAAAACGCGTATAAATATTAAGCTTTAATACGTAGTTTTTAACGTTTTTTACTAAGTTTAGCTCTTAGAAGCATCAGAGTTTTCTAAGTTGTTTTAGTAACCGAAGGTATATAACTTGTGCACTGAAATCATTCTTTGCTATGGTCTTGAAGCAAAACCTTTTACTTTTTGATGATTTTTCTGTTACTTCGACACTAGAAATGATTACTTTTTCACTGTTGTTCACTTGGTTTTTCTAGTATAAATTTAAGTCTTTTACTCTAATGTTTTATAATGCTAACGTATATATCATGTGCACGTACATATATTTATTTCGAATATAATGTTTTTAATGTTAGTTAATGAAATATACATACCAATATAAGACATTACTTTATCACTTAAACGCGTATAAATATTAAGCTTTAATACGTACTATTTAGCGTTTTTTACTAAGTTTAGCTCTTAGAAGCATCAGAGTTTTCTCAGTTGTTTTAGTAACCGAAGGTATATAACTTGTGCACTGAAATCATTCTTTGCTATGGTCTTGAAGCAAAACCTTTTACTTTTTGATGATTTTTCTGTTACTTCGACACTAGAAATGATTACTTTTTCACTGTTGTTCACTTGGTTTTTCTAGTATAAATTTAAGTCTTTTACTCTAATGTTTTATAATGCTAACGTATATATCATGTGCATGTACATATATTTATTTCGAATATAATGTTTTTAATGTTAGTTAATGAAATATACATACCAATATAAGACATTACTTTATCACATAAACGCATATAACTATTAAGCTTTAATACGTACTATTTAGCGTTTTTTACTAAGTTTAGCTCTTAGAAGCATCAGAATTTTCTCAGTTGTTTTAGTAACCGACGTTATATAACTTGTGCACTGAAATCATTGTTTGCTATGTCCTTAAAGCAAAACTGTTTACTTTTTAATGATTTTTCTGTTACTTCGATACTAGAAATGATTACTTTTTCACTGTTGTTCACTTGGCTTTTCTAGTATAAATTTAAGTCTATTACTCTAATGTTTTATAATGCTAACGTATATATCATGTGCATGTACATATATTTATTTCGAATATAATGTTTTTAATGTTAGTTAATGAAATATACATACCAATATAAGACATTACTTTATCACTTAAACGCCTGTAAATATTAAGCTGTAATACGTACTTTTTAACGTTTTTTACTAAGTTTAGCTCTTAGATGCATCAGAGTTTTCTAAGTTGTTTTAGTAACCGAAGCTATATAACTTGTGCACTGAAATCATTGTTTGCTATGGCCTTGAAGCAAAACTGTTCATTTTTTAATGATTTTTCTGTTACTTCGATACTAGAAATGATTACTTTTTCACTGTTGTTCACTTGGCTTTTCTAGTATAAATTAAAGTGTATTACTCTAATGTTTTATAATGCTAACGTATATATCATCTGCACGTACATATATTTATTTCAAATATAATGTTTTTAATGTTAGTTAATAAAATATACATACCAATATAAGACATTACTTTATCACTAAAACGCGTATAAATATTAAGCTTTAATACGTAGTTTTTAACGTTTTTTACTAAGTTTAGCTCTTAGAAGCATCAGAGTTTTCTAAGTTGTTTTAGTAACCGAAGGTATATAACTTGTGCACTGAAATCATTCTTTGCTATGGTCTTGAAGCAAAACCTTTTACTTTTTGATGATTTTTCTGTTACTTCGACACTAGAAATGATTACTTTTTCACTGTTGTTCACTTGGTTTTTCTAGTATAAATTTAAGTCTTTTACTCTAATGTTTTATAATGCTAACGTATATATCATGTGCACGTACATATATTTATTTCGAATATAATGTTTTTAATGTTAGTTAATGAAATATACATACCAATATAAGACATTACTTTATCACTTAAACGCGTATAAATATTAAGCTTTAATACGTACTATTTAGCGTTTTTTACTAAGTTTAGCTCTTAGAAGCATCAGAGTTTTCTCAGTTGTTTTAGTAACCGAAGGTATATAACTTGTGCACTGAAATCATTCTTTGCTATGGTCTTGAAGCAAAACCTTTTACTTTTTGATGATTTTTCTGTTACTTCGACACTAGAAATGATTACTTTTTCACTGTTGTTCACTTGGTTTTTCTAGTATAAATTTAAGTCTTTTACTCTAATGTTTTATAATGCTAACGTATATATCATGTGCATGTACATATATTTATTTCGAATATAATGTTTTTAATGTTAGTTAATGAAATATACATACCAATATAAGACATTACTTTATCACATAAACGCATATAACTATTAAGCTTTAATACGTACTATTTAGCGTTTTTTACTAAGTTTAGCTCTTAGAAGCATCAGAATTTTCTCAGTTGTTTTAGTAACCGACGTTATATAACTTGTGCACTGAAATCATTGTTTGCTATGTCCTTAAAGCAAAACTGTTTACTTTTTAATGATTTTTCTGTTACTTCGATACTAGAAATGATTACTTTTTCACTGTTGTTCACTTGGCTTTTCTAGTATAAATTTAAGTCTATTACTCTAATGTTTTATAATGCTAACGTATATATCATGTGCATGTACATATATTTATTTCGAATATAATGTTTTTAATGTTAGTTAATGAAATATACATACCAATATAAGACATTACTTTATCACTTAAACGCCTGTAAATATTAAGCTGTAATACGTACTTTTTAACGTTTTTTACTAAGTTTAGCTCTTAGATGCATCAGAGTTTTCTAAGTTGTTTTAGTAACCGAAGCTATATAACTTGTGCACTGAAATCATTGTTTGCTATGGCCTTGAAGCAAAACTGTTCATTTTTTAATGATTTTTCTGTTACTTCGATACTAGAAATGATTACTTTTTCACTGTTGTTCACTTGGCTTTTCTAGTATAAATTAAAGTGTATTACTCTAATGTTTTATAATGCTAACGTATATATCATCTGCACGTACATATATTTATTTCAAATATAATGTTTTTAATGTTAGTTAATAAAATATACATACCAATATAAGACATTACTTTATCACTAAAACGCGTATAAATATTAAGCTTTAATAAGTAGTTTTTAACGTTTTTTACTAAGTTTAGCTCTTAGAAGCATCAGAGTTTTCTAAGTTGTTTTAGTAACCGAAGGTATATAACTTGTGCACTGAAATCATTCTTTGCTATGGTCTTGAAGCAAAACCTTTTACTTTTTGATGATTTTTCTGTTACTTCGACATTAGAAATGATTACTTTGTCACTGTTGTTCACTTGGTTTTTCTAGTATAAATTTAAGTCTTTTACTCTAATGTTTTATAATGCTAACGTATATATCATGTGCACGTACATATATTTATTTCGAATATAATGTTTTTAATGTTAGTTAATGAAATATACATACCAATATAAGACATTACTTTATCACTTAAACGCGTATAAATATTAAGCTTTAATACGTACTATTTAGCGTTTTTTACTAAGTTTAGCTCTTAGAAGCATCAGAGTTTTCTCAGTTGTTTTAGTAACCGAAGGTATATAACTTGTGCACTGAAATCATTCTTTGCTATGGTCTTGAAGCAAAACCTTTTACTTTTTGATGATTTTTCTGTTACTTCGACACTAGAAATGATTACTTTTTCACTGTTGTTCACTTGGTTTTTCTAGTATAAATTTAAGTCTTTTACTCTAATGTTTTATAATGCTAACGTATATATCATGTGCATGTACATATATTTATTTCGAATATAATGTTTTTAATGTTAGTTAATGAAATATACATACCAATATAAGACATTACTTTATCACTTAAACGCGTATAAATATTAAGCTTTAATACGTACTATTTAGCGTTTTTTACTAAGTTTAGCTCTTAGAAGCATCAGAGTTTTCTCAGTTGTTTTAGTAACCGAAGGTATATAACTTGTGCACTGAAATCATTCTTTGCTATGGTCTTGAAGCAAAACCTTTTACTTTTTGATGATTTTTCTGTTACTTCGACACTAGAAATGATTACTTTTTCACTGTTGTTCACTTGGTTTTTCTAGTATAAATTTAAGTCTATTACTCTAATGTTTTATAATGCTAACGTATATATCATGTGCATGTACATATATTTATTTCGAATATAATGTTTTTAATGTTAGTTAATGAAATATACATACCAATATAAGACATTACTTTATCACTTAAACGCCTGTAAATATTAAGCTGTAATACGTACTTTTTAACGTTTTTTACTAAGTTTAGCTCTTAGAAGCATCAGAGTTTTCTAAGTTGTTTTAGTAACCGAAGCTATATAACTTGTGCACTGAAATCATTGTTTGCTATGGCCTTGAAGCAAAACTGTTCATTTTTTAATGATTTTTCTGTTACTTCGATACTAGAAATGATTAATTTTTCACTGTTGTTCACTTGGCTTTTCTGGTATAAATTAAAGTGTATTACTCTAATGTTTTATAATGCTAACGTATATATCATCTGCACGTACATATATTTATTTCAAATATAATGTTTTTAATGTTAGTTAATAAAATATACATACCAATATAAGACATTACTTTATCACATAAACGCATATAAATATTAAGCTTTAATACGTACTATTTAGCGTTTTTTACTAAGTTTAGCTCTTAGAAGCATCAGAATTTTCTCAGTTGTTTTAGTAACCGACGTTATATAACTTGTGCACTGAAATCATTGTTTGCTATGTCCTTGAAGCAAAACTGTTTACTTTTTAATGATTTTTCTGTTACTTCGATACTAGAAATGATTACTTTTTCACTGTTGTTCACTTGGCTTTTCTAGTATAAATTTAAGTCTATTACTCTAATGTTTTATAATGCTAACGTATATATCATGTGCATGTACATATATTTATTTTGAATATAATGTTTTTAATGTTAGTTAATGAAATATACATACCAATATAAGACATTACTTTATCACTAAAACGCGTATAAATATTAAGCTTTAATACGTAGTTTTTAACGTTTTTTACTAAGTTTAGCTCTTAGAAGCATCAGAGTTTTCTAAGTTGTTTTAGTAACCGAAGGTATATAACTTGTGCACTGAAATCATTCTTTGCTATGGTCTTGAAGCAAAACCTTTTACTTTTTGATGATTTTTCTGTTACTTCGACACTAGAAATGATTACTTTTTCACTGTTGTTCACTTGGTTTTTCTAGTATAAATTTAAGTCTTTTACTCTAATGTTTTATAATGCTAACGTATATATCATGTGCACGTACATATATTTATTTCGAATATAATGTTTTTAATGTTAGTTAATGAAATATACATACCAATATAAGACATTACTTTATCACTTAAACGCGTATAAATATTAAGCTTTAATACGTACTATTTAGCGTTTTTTACTAAGTTTAGCTCTTAGAAGCATCAGAGTTTTCTCAGTTGTTTTAGTAACCGAAGGTATATAACTTGTGCACTGAAATCATTCTTTGCTATGGTCTTGAAGCAAAACCTTTTACTTTTTGATGATTTTTCTGTTACTTCGACACTAGAAATGATTACTTTTTCACTGTTGTTCACTTGGTTTTTCTAGTATAAATTTAAGTCTTTTACTCTAATGTTTTATAATGCTAACGTATATATCATGTGCATGTACATATATTTATTTCGAATATAATGTTTTTAATGTTAGTTAATGAAATATACATACCAATATAAGACATTACTTTATCACATAAACGCATATAAATATTAAGCTTTAATACGTACTATTTAGCGTTTTTTACTAAGTTTAGCTCTTAGAAGCATCAGAATTTTCTCAGTTGTTTTAGTAACCGACGTTATATAACTTGTGCACTGAAATCATTGTTTGCTATGTCCTTAAAGCAAAACTGTTTACTTTTTAATGATTTTTCTGTTACTTCGATACTAGAAATGATTACTTTTTCACTGTTGTTCACTTGGCTTTTCTAGTATAAATTTAAGTCTATTACTCTAATGTTTTATAATGCTAACGTATATATCATGTGCATGTACATATATTTATTTCGAATATAATGTTTTTAATGTTAGTTAATGAAATATACATACCAATATAAGACATTACTTTATCACTTAAACGCCTGTAAATATTAAGCTGTAATACGTACTTTTTAACGTTTTTTACTAAGTTTAGCTCTTAGAAGCATCAGAGTTTTCTAAGTTGTTTTAGTAACCGAAGCTATATAACTTGTGCACTGAAATCATTGTTTGCTATGGCCTTGAAGCAAAACTGTTCATTTTTTAATGATTTTTCTGTTACTTCGATACTAGAAATGATTACTTTTTCACTGTTGTTCACTTGGCTTTTCTAGTATAAATTAAAGTGTATTACTCTAATGTTTTATAATGCTAACGTATATATCATCTGCACGTACATATATTTATTTCAAATATAATGTTTTTAATGTTAGTTAATAAAATATACATACCAATATAAGACATTACTTTATCACTAAAACGCGTATAAATATTAAGCTTTAATAAGTAGTTTTTAACGTTTTTTACTAAGTTTAGCTCTTAGAAGCATCAGAGTTTTCTAAGTTGTTTTAGTAACCGAAGGTATATAACTTGTGCACTGAAATCATTCTTTGCTATGGTCTTGAAGCAAAACCTTTTACTTTTTAATGATTTTTCTGTTACTTCGACACTAGAAATGATTACTTTTTCACTGTTGTTCACTTGGTTTTTCTAGTATAAATTTAAGTCTTTTACTCTAATGTTTTATAATGCTAACGTATATATCATGTGCACGTACATATATTTATTTCGAATATAATGTTTTTAATGTTAGTTAATGAAATATACATACCAATATAAGACATTACTTTATCACTTAAACGCGTATAAATATTAAGCTTTAATACGTACTATTTAGCGTTTTTTACTAAGTTTAGCTCTTAGAAGCATCAGAGTTTTCTCAGTTGTTTTAGTAACCGAAGGTATATAACTTGTGCATTGAAATCATTTTTTGCTATGGTCTTGAAGCAAAACCTTTTACTTTTTGATGATTTTTCTGTTACTTCAACACTAGAAATGATTACTTTTTCACTAGAAATGATTACTTTTTCACTGTTGTTCACTTGGCTTTTCTAGTATAAATTTAAGTCTATTACTCTAATGTTTTATAATGCTAACGTATATATCATGTGCATGTACATATATTTATTTCGAATATAATTTTTTTAATGTTAGTTAATGAAATATACATACCAATATAAGACTTTACTTTTTCACTTAAACGCCTATAAAAATTAAGCTGTAATACGTACTTTTTAACGTTTTTTACTAAGTTTAGCTCTTAGAAGCATCAGGGTTTTCTCAGTTGTTTTAGTAACCGAAGGTATATAACTTGTGCACTGAAATCATTGTTTGCTATGTCCTTGAAGCAAAACCTTTTACTTTTTAATGATTTTTCTGTTACTTCGATACTAGAAATGATTACTTTTTCACTGTTGTTCACTTGGCTTTTCTAGTATAAATTAAAGTGTATTACTCTAATGTTTTATAATGCTAACGTATATATCATGTGCATGTACATATATTTATTTCGAATATAATGTTTTTAATGTTAGTTAATGAAATATACATACCAATATAAGACTTTACTTTTTCACTTAAACGCCTAAAAAAATTAAGCTGTAATACGTACTTTTTAACGTTTTTTACTAAGTTTAGCTCTTAGAAGCATCAGGGTTTTCTCAGTTGTTTTAGTAACCGAAGGTATATAACTTGTGCACTGAAATCATTGTTTGCTATGTCCTTGAAGCAAAACCTTTTACTTTTTAATGATTTTTCTGTTACTTCGATACTAGAAATGATTACTTTTTCACTGTTGTTCACTTGGCTTTTCTAGTATAAATTTAAGTCTTTTACTCTAATGTTTTATAATGCTAACGTATATATCATCTGCACGTACATATATTTATTTCGAATATAATGTTTTTAATGTTAGTTAATGAAATATACATACCAATATAAGACTTTACTTTTTCACTTAAACGCCTATAAAAATTAAGCTGTAATACGTACTTTTTAACGTTTTTTACTAAGTTTAGCTCTTAGAAGAATCAGAGTTTTCTCAGTTGTTTTAGTAACCGACGTTATATAACTTGTGCACTGAAATCATTGTTTGCTATGTCCTTGAAGCAAAACTGTTTACTTTTTAATGATTTTTCTGTTACTTCGATACTAGAAATGATTACTTTTTCACTGTTGTTCACTTGGCTTTTCTAGTATAAATTTAAGTCTATTACTCTAATGTTTTATAATGCTAACGTATATATCATGTGCATGTACATATATTTATTTTGAATATAATGTTTTTAATGTTAGTTAATGAAATATACATACCAATATAAGACATTACTTTATCACTAAAACGCGTATAAATATTAAGCTTTAATACGTAGTTTTTAACGTTTTTTACTAAGTTTAGCTCTTAGAAGCATCAGAGTTTTCTAAGTTGTTTTAGTAACCGAAGGTATATAACTTGTGCACTGAAATCATTCTTTGCTATGGTCTTGAAGCAAAACCTTTTACTTTTTGATGATTTTTCTGTTACTTCGACACTAGAAATGATTACTTTTTCACTGTTGTTCACTTGGTTTTTCTAGTATAAATTTAAGTCTTTTACTCTAATGTTTTATAATGCTAACGTATATATCATGTGCACGTACATATATTTATTTCGAATATAATGTTTTTAATGTTAGTTAATGAAATATACATACCAATATAAGACATTACTTTATCACTTAAACGCGTATAAATATTAAGCTTTAATACGTACTATTTAGCGTTTTTTACTAAGTTTAGCTCTTAGAAGCATCAGAGTTTTCTCAGTTGTTTTAGTAACCGAAGGTATATAACTTGTGCACTGAAATCATTCTTTGCTATGGTCTTGAAGCAAAACCTTTTACTTTTTGATGATTTTTCTGTTACTTCGACACTAGAAATGATTACTTTTTCACTGTTGTTCACTTGGTTTTTCTAGTATAAATTTAAGTCTTTTACTCTAATGTTTTATAATGCTAACGTATATATCATGTGCATGTACATATATTTATTTCGAATATAATGTTTTTAATGTTAGTTAATGAAATATACATACCAATATAAGACATTACTTTATCACATAAACGCATATAAATATTAAGCTTTAATACGTACTATTTAGCGTTTTTTACTAAGTTTAGCTCTTAGAAGCATCAGAATTTTCTCAGTTGTTTTAGTAACCGACGTTATATAACTTGTGCACTGAAATCATTGTTTGCTATGTCCTTAAAGCAAAACTGTTTACTTTTTAATGATTTTTCTGTTACTTCGATACTAGAAATGATTACTTTTTCACTGTTGTTCACTTGGCTTTTCTAGTATAAATTTAAGTCTATTACTCTAATGTTTTATAATGCTAACGTATATATCATGTGCATGTACATATATTTATTTCGAATATAATGTTTTTAATGTTAGTTAATGAAATATACATACCAATATAAGACATTACTTTATCACTTAAACGCCTGTAAATATTAAGCTGTAATACGTACTTTTTAACGTTTTTTACTAAGTTTAGCTCTTAGAAGCATCAGAGTTTTCTAAGTTGTTTTAGTAACCGAAGCTATATAACTTGTGCACTGAAATCATTGTTTGCTATGGCCTTGAAGCAAAACTGTTCATTTTTTAATGATTTTTCTGTTACTTCGATACTAGAAATGATTACTTTTTCACTGTTGTTCACTTGGCTTTTCTAGTATAAATTAAAGTGTATTACTCTAATGTTTTATAATGCTAACGTATATATCATCTGCACGTACATATATTTATTTCAAATATAATGTTTTTAATGTTAGTTAATAAAATATACATACCAATATAAGACATTACTTTATCACTAAAACGCGTATAAATATTAAGCTTTAATAAGTAGTTTTTAACGTTTTTTACTAAGTTTAGCTCTTAGAAGCATCAGAGTTTTCTAAGTTGTTTTAGTAACCGAAGGTATATAACTTGTGCACTGAAATCATTCTTTGCTATGGTCTTGAAGCAAAACCTTTTACTTTTTAATGATTTTTCTGTTACTTCGACACTAGAAATGATTACTTTTTCACTGTTGTTCACTTGGTTTTTCTAGTATAAATTTAAGTCTTTTACTCTAATGTTTTATAATGCTAACGTATATATCATGTGCACGTACATATATTTATTTCGAATATAATGTTTTTAATGTTAGTTAATGAAATATACATACCAATATAAGACATTACTTTATCACTTAAACGCGTATAAATATTAAGCTTTAATACGTACTATTTAGCGTTTTTTACTAAGTTTAGCTCTTAGAAGCATCAGAGTTTTCTCAGTTGTTTTAGTAACCGAAGGTATATAACTTGTGCATTGAAATCATTTTTTGCTATGGTCTTGAAGCAAAACCTTTTACTTTTTGATGATTTTTCTGTTACTTCAACACTAGAAATGATTACTTTTTCACTAGAAATGATTACTTTTTCACTGTTGTTCACTTGGCTTTTCTAGTATAAATTTAAGTCTATTACTCTAATGTTTTATAATGCTAACGTATATATCATGTGCATGTACATATATTTATTTCGAATATAATTTTTTTAATGTTAGTTAATGAAATATACATACCAATATAAGACTTTACTTTTTCACTTAAACGCCTATAAAAATTAAGCTGTAATACGTACTTTTTAACGTTTTTTACTAAGTTTAGCTCTTAGAAGCATCAGGGTTTTCTCAGTTGTTTTAGTAACCGAAGGTATATAACTTGTGCACTGAAATCATTGTTTGCTATGTCCTTGAAGCAAAACCTTTTACTTTTTAATGATTTTTCTGTTACTTCGATACTAGAAATGATTACTTTTTCACTGTTGTTCACTTGGCTTTTCTAGTATAAATTAAAGTGTATTACTCTAATGTTTTATAATGCTAACGTATATATCATGTGCATGTACATATATTTATTTCGAATATAATGTTTTTAATGTTAGTTAATGAAATATACATACCAATATAAGACTTTACTTTTTCACTTAAACGCCTAAAAAAATTAAGCTGTAATACGTACTTTTTAACGTTTTTTACTAAGTTTAGCTCTTAGAAGCATCAGGGTTTTCTCAGTTGTTTTAGTAACCGAAGGTATATAACTTGTGCACTGAAATCATTGTTTGCTATGTCCTTGAAGCAAAACCTTTTACTTTTTAATGATTTTTCTGTTACTTCGATACTAGAAATGATTACTTTTTCACTGTTGTTCACTTGGCTTTTCTAGTATAAATTTAAGTCTTTTACTCTAATGTTTTATAATGCTAACGTATATATCATCTGCACGTACATATATTTATTTCGAATATAATGTTTTTAATGTTAGTTAATGAAATATACATACCAATATAAGACTTTACTTTTTCACTTAAACGCCTATAAAAATTAAGCTGTAATACGTACTTTTTAACGTTTTTTACTAAGTTTAGCTCTTAGAAGAATCAGAGTTTTCTCAGTTGTTTTAGTAACCGAAGATATATAACTTGTGCACTGAAATCATTGTTTGCTATGGACTTGAAGCAAAACTGTTTACTTTTTAATGATTTTTCTGTTACTTCGATACTAGAAATGCTTACTTTTTCACTGTTGTTCACTTGGTTTTTCTAGTATAAATTTAAGTCTTTTACTCTAAAGTTTTATAATGCTAACGTATATATCATGTGCACGTACATATATTTATTTCGAATATAATGTTTTTAATGTTAGTTAATGAAATATACATACCAATATAAGACATTACTTTATCACTTAAACGCCTGTAAATATTAAGCTTTAATACGTAGTTTTTAACGTTTTTTACTAAGTTTAGCTCTTAGAAGCATCAGAGTTTTCTAAGTTGTTTTAGTAACCGAAGCTATATAACTTGTGCACTGAAATCATTGTTTGCTATGGCCTTGAAGCAAAACTGTTCATTTTTTAATGATTTTTCTGTTACTTCGATACTAGAAATGATTAATTTTTCACTGTTGTTCACTTGGCTTTTCTAGTATAAATTAAAGTGTATTACTCTAATGTTTTATAATGCTAACGTATATATCATTTGCACGTACATATATTTATTTCGAATATAATGTTTTTAATGTTAGTTATTGAAATATAGATACCAATATAAGACATTACTTTATCACTAAAACGCGTATAAATATTAAGCTTTAATACGTAGTTTTTAACGTTTTTTACTAAGTTTAGCTCTTAGAAGCATCAGAGTTTTCTCAGTTGTTTTAGTAACCGAAGGTATATAACTTGTGCACTGAAATCATTCTTTGCTATGGTCTTGAAGCAAAACCTTTTACTTTTTGATGATTTTTCTGTTACTTCGACACTAGAAATGATTACTTTTTCACTGTTGTTCACTTGGTTTTTCTAGTATAAATTTAAGTCTTTTACTCTAATGTTTTATAATGCTAACGTATGTATCATGTGCACGTACATATATTTATTTCGAATATAATGTTTTTAATGTTAGTTAATGAAATATACATACCATTATAAGACATTACTTTATCACTTAAACGCGTATAAATATTAAGCTTTAATACGTACTATTTAGCGTTTTTTACTAAGTTTAGCTCTTAGAAGCATCAGAGTTTTCTCAGTTGTTTTAGTAACCGAAGGTATATAACTTGTGCACTGAAATCATTTTTTGCTATGGTCTTGAAGCAAAACCTTTTACTTTTTGATGATTTTTCTGTTACTTCGATACTAGAAATGATTACTTTTTCACTAGAAATGATTACTTTTTCACTGTTGTTCACTTGGCTTTTCTAGTATAAATTAAAGTGTATTACTCTAATGTTTTATAATGCTAACGTATATATCATCTGCACGTACATATATTTATTTCGAATATAATGTTTTTAATGTTAGTTAATGAAATATACATACCAATATAAGACTTTACTTTTTCACTTAAACGCCTATAAAAATTAAGCTGTAATACGTACTTTTTATCGTTTTTTACTAAGTTTAGCACTTAGAAGCATCAGGGTTTTCTCAGTTGTTTTAGTAACCGAAGGTATATAACTTGTGCACTGAAATCATTGTTTGCTATGTCCTTGAAGCAAAACCTTTTACTTTTTAATGATTTTTCTGTTACTTCGATACTAGAAATGATTACTTTTTCACTGTTGTTCACTTGGCTTTTCTAGTATAAATTTAAGTCTTTTACTCTAATGTTTTATAATGCTAACGTATATATCATCTGCACGTACATATATTTATTTCGAATATAATGTTTTTAATGTTAGTTAATGAAATATACATACCAATATAAGACTTTACTTCTTCACTTAAACGCCTATAAAAATCAGGCTTTAATACGTACTTTTCAACGTTTTTTACTAAGTTTAGCTCTTAGAAGAATCAGAGTTTTCTCAGTTGTTTTAGTAACCGAAGATATATAACTTGTGCACTGAAATCATTGTTTGCTATGGACTTGAAGCAAAACTGTTTACTTTTTAATGATTTTTTTGTTACTTCGATACTAGAAATGCTTACTTTTTCACTGTTGTTCACTTGGTTTTTCTAGTATAAATTTAAGTCTTTTACTCTAAAGTTTTATAATGCTAACGTATATATCATGTGCACGTACATATATTTATTTCGAATATAATGTTTTTAATGTTAGTTAATGAAATATACATACCAATATAAGACATTACTTTATCACTTAAACGCCTGTAAATATTAAGCTGTAATACGTACTTTTTAACGTTTTTTACTAAGTTTAGCTCTTAGAAGCATCAGAGTTTTCTCAGTTGTTTTAGTAACCGAAGGTATATAACTTGTGCACTGAAATCATTTTTTGCTATGGTCTTGAAGCAAAACCTTTTACTTTTTGATGATTTTTCTGTTACTTCAACACTAGAAATGATTACTTTTTCACTAGAAATGATTACTTTTTCACTGTTGTTCACTTGGCTTTTCTAGTATAAATTTAAGTCTATTACTCTAATGTTTTATAATGCTAACGTATATATCATGTGCATGTACATATATTTTTTTCGAATATAAAGTTTTTAATGTTAGTTAATGAAATATACATACCAATATAAGACTTTACTTTTTCACTTAAACGCCTATAAAAATTAAGCTGTAATACGTACTTTTTAACGTTTTTTACTAAGTTTAGCACTTAGAAGCATCAGGGTTTTCTCAGTTGTTTTAGTAACCGAAGGTATATAACTTGTGCACTGAAATCATTGTTTGCTATGTCCTTGAAGCAAAACCTTTTACTTTTTAATGATTTTTCTGTTACTTCGATACTAGAAATGATTACTTTTTCACTGTTGTTCACTTGGCTTTTCTAGTATAAATTTAAGTCTTTTACTCTAATGTTTTATAATGCTAACGTATATATCATGTGCACGTACATATATTTATTTCGAATATAATGTTTTTAATGTTAGTTAATGAAATATACATACCAATATAAGACTTTACTTCTTCACTTAAACGCCTATAAAAATAAGGCTTTAATACGTACTTTTCAACGTTTTTTACTAAGTTTAGCTCTTAGAAGAACCAAAGTTTTCTCAGTTGTTTTAGTAACCGAAGATATATAACTTGTGCACTGAAATCATTGTTTGCTATGGACTTGAAGCAAAACTGTTTACTTTTTAATGATTTTTTTTTACTTCGATACTAGAAATGCTTACTTTTTCACTGTTGTTCACTTGGTTTTTCTAGTATAAATTTAAGTCTTTTACTCTAAAGTTTTATAATGCTAACGTATATATCATGTGCACGTACATATATTTATTTCGAATATAATGTTTTTAATGTTAGTTAATGAAATATACATACCAATATAAGACATTACTTTATCACTTAAACGCCTGTAAATATTAAGCTTTAATACGTACTTTTTAACGTTTTTTACTAAGTTTAGCTCTTAGAAGCATCAGAGTTTTCTAAGTTGTTTTAGTAACCGAAGCTATATAACTTGTGCACTGAAATCATTGTTTGCTATGGCCTTGAAGCAAAACTGTTCATTTTTTAATGATTTTTCTGTTACTTCGATACTAGAAATGATTAATTTTTCACTGTTGTTCACTTGGCTTTTCTAGTATAAATTAAAGTGTATTACTCTAATGTTTTATAATGCTAACGTATATATCATCTGCACGTACATATATTTATTTCGAATATAATGTTTTTAATGTTAGTTAATGAAATATACATACCAATATAAGACATTACTTTATCACTAAAACGCGTATAAATATTAAGCTTTAATACGTAGTTTTTAACGTTTTTTACTAAGTTTAGCTCTTAGAAGCATCAGAGTTTTCTAAGTTGTTTTAGTAACCGAAGGTATATAACTTGTGCACTGAAATCATTCTTTGCTATGGTCTTGAAGCAAAACCTTTTACTTTTTGATGATTTTTCTGTTACTTCGACACTAGAAATGATTACTTTTTCACTGTTGTTCACTTGGTTTTTCTAGTATAAATTTAAGTCTTTTACTCTAATGTTTTATAATGCTAACGTATATATCATGTGCACGTACATATATTTATTTCGAATATAATGTTTTTAATGTTAGTTAATGAAATATACATACCAATATAAGACATTACTTTATCACATAAACGCATATAAATATTAAGCTTTAATACGTACTATTTAGCGTTTTTTACTAAGTTTAGCTCTTAGAAGCATCAGAATTTTCTCAGTTGTTTTAGTAACCGAAGTTATATAACTTGTGCACTGAAATCATTGTTTGCTATGTCCTTGAAGCAAAACTGTTTACTTTTTAATGATTTTTCTGTTACTTCGATACTAGAAATGATTACTTTTTCACTGTTGTTCACTTGGCTTTTCTAGTATAAATTTAAGTCTATTACTCTAATGTTTTATAATGCTAACGTATATATCATGTGCATGTACATATATTTATTTCGAATATAATGTTTTTAATGTTAGTTAATGAAATATACATACCAATATAAGACTTTACTTTTTCACTTAAACGCCTATAAAAATTAAGCTGTAATACGTACTTTTTAACGTTTTTTACTAAGTTTAGCTCTTAGAAGCATCAGGGTTTTCTCAGTTGTTTTAGTAACTTAAGGTATATAACTTGTGCACTGAAATCATTGTTTGCTATGTCTTTGAAGCAAAGCCTTTTACTTTTTAATGATTTTTCTGTTACTTCGATACTAGAAATGATTACTTTTTCACTGTTGTTCACTTGGCTTTTCTAGTATAAATTTAAGTCTTTTACTCTAATGTTTTATAATGCTAACGTATATATCATCTGCACGTACATATATTTATTTCTAATATAATGTTTTTAATGTTAGTTAATGAAATATACATACCAATATAAGACTTTACTTCTTCACTTAAACGCCTATAAAAATAAGGCTTTAATACGTACTTTTCAACGTTTTTTACTAAGTTTAGCTCTTAGAAGAAGCAGAGTTTTCTCAGTTGTTTTAGTAACCGAAGCTATATAACTTGTGCACTGAAATCATTGTTTTCTATGGCCTTGAAGCAAAACTGTTCATTTTTTAATGATTTTTCTGTTACTTCGATACTAGAAATGATTAATTTTTCACTGTTGTTCACTTGGCTTTTCTAGTATAAATTAAAGTGTATTACTCTAATGTTTTATAATGCTAACGTATATATCATCTGCACGTACATATATTTATTTCGAATATAATGTTTTTAATGTTAGTTAATGAAATATACATACCAATATAAGACATTAATTTATCACTATAACGCGTATAAATCTTAAGCTTTAATACGTAGTTTTTAACGTTTTTTACTAAGTTTAGCTCTTAGAAGCATCAGAGTTTTCTAAGTTGTTTTAGTAACCGAAGGTATATAACTTGTGCACTGAAATCATTCTTTGCTATGGTCTTGAAGCAAAACCTTTTACTTTTTGATGATTTTTCTGTTACTTCAACACTAGAAATGATTACGTTTTCACTGTTGTTCACTTGGTTTTTCTAGTATAAATTTAAGTCTTTTACTCTAATGTTTTATAATGCTAACGTATATATCATGTGCACGTACATATATTTATTTCGAATATAATGTTTTTAATGTTAGTTAATGAAATATACATACCAATATAAGACATTACTTTATCACTTAAACGCGTATAAATATTAAGCTTTAATACGTACTATTTAGCGTTTTTAACTAAGTTTAGCTCTTAGAAGCATCAGAGTTTTCTCAGTTGTTTTACTAACCGAAGGTATATAACTTGTGCACTGAAATCATTGTTTGCTATGTCCTTGAAGCAAAACTGTTTACTTTTTAATGATTTTTCTGTTACTTCGATACTAGAAATGATTACTTTTTCACTGTTGTTCACTTGGCTTTTCTAGTATAAATTTAAGTCTTTTACTCTAATGTTTTATAATGCTAACGTATATATGATCTGCACGTACATATATTTATTTCGAATATAATGTTTTTAATGTTAGTTAATGAAATATACATACCAATATAAAACTTTACTTCTTCACTTAAACGCCTATAAAAATAAGGCTTTAATACGTACTTTTCAACGTTTTTTACTAAGTTTAGCTCTTAGAAGAATCAGAGTTTTCTCAGTTGTTTTAGTAACCGAAGATATATAACTTGTGCACTGAAATCATTGTTTGCTATGGACTTGAAGCAAAACTGTTTACTTTTTAATGATTTTTTTGTTACTTCGATACTAGAAATGCTTACTTTTTCACTGTTGTTCACTTGGTTTTTCTAGTATAAATTTAATTCTTTTACTCTAAAGTTTTATAATGCTAACTTATATATCATGTGCACGTACATATATTTATTTCGAATATAATGTTTTTAATGTTAGTTAATGAAATATACATACCAATATAAGACATTATTTTATCACTTAAACGCCTGTAAATATTAAGCTGTAATACGTACTTTTTAACGTTTTTTACTAATTTTAGCTCTTAGAAGCATCAGAGTTTTCTAAGTTGTTTTAGTAACCGAAGCTATATAACTTGTGCACTGAAATCATTGTTTGCTATGGCCTTGAAGCAAAACTGTTCATTTTTTAATGATTTTTCTGTTACTTCGATACTAGAAATGATTAATTTTTCACTGTTGTTCACTTGGCTTTTCTAGTATAAATTAAAGTGTATTACTCTAATGTTTTATAATGCTAACGTATATATCATCTGCACGTACATATATTTATTTCGAATATAAAGTTTTTAATGTTAGTTAATGAAATATACATACCAATATAAGACATTACTTTATCACTAAAACGCGTATAAATATTAAGCTTTAATACGTAGTTTTTAACGTTTTTTACTAAGTTTAGCTCTTAGAAGCATCAGAGTTTTCTAAGTTGTTTTAGTAACTTAAGGTATATAACTTGTGCACTGAAATCATTCTTTGCTATGGTCTTGAAGCAAAACCTTTTACTTTTTAATGATTTTTTTGTTACTTCGATACTAGAAATGATTACTTTTTCACTGTTGTTCACTTGGCTTTTCTAGTATAAATTTAAGTCTTTTACTCTAATGTTTTATAATGCTAACGTATATATCATGTGCACGTACATATATTTATTTCGAATATAATGTTTTTAATGTTAGTTAATGAAATATACATACCAATATAAGACATTACTTTATCACTTAAACGCGTATAAATATTAAGCTTTAATACGTAGTTTTTAACGTTTTTTACTAAGTTTAGCTCTTAGAAGCATCAGAGTTTTCTCAGTTGTTTTAGTAACCGAAGGTATATAACTTGTGCACTGAAATAATTCTTTGCTATGGTCTTGAAGCAAAACCTTTTACTTTTTGATGATTTTTGTGTTACTTCAACACTAGAAATGATTACTTTTTCACTGTTGTTCACTTGGTTTTTCTAGTATAAATTTAAGTCTTTTACTCTAATGTTTTATAATGCTAACGTATATATCATGTGCACGTACATATATTTATTTCGAATATAATGTTTTTAATGTTAGTTAATGAAATATACATACCAATATAAGACATTACTTTATCACATAAACGCATATAAATATTAAGCTTTAATACGTACTATTTAGCGTTTTTTACTAAGTTTAGCTCTTAGAAGCATCAGAATTTTCTCAGTTGTTTTAGTAACCGAAGTTATATAACTTGTGCACTGAAATCATTGTTTGCTATGTCCTTGAAGCAAAACTGTTTACTTTTTAATGATTTTTCTGTTACTTCGATACTAGAAATGATTACTTTTTCACTGTTGTTCACTTGGCTTTTCTAGTATAAATTTAAGTCTATTACTCTAATGTTTTATAATGCTAACGTATATATCATGTGCACGTACATATATTTATTTCGAATATAATGTTTTTAATGTTAGTTAATGAAATATACATACCAATATAAGACTTTACTTTTTCACTTAAACGCCTATAAAAATTAAGCTGTAATACGTACTTTTTAACGTTTTTTACTAAGTTTAGCTCTTAGAAGCATCAGGGTTTTCTCAGTTGTTTTAGTAACCGAAGGTATATAACTTGTGCACTGAAATAATTGTTTGCTATGTCATTGAAGCAAAACCTTTTACTTTTTAATGATTTTTCTGTTACTTCGATACTAGAAATGATTACTTTTTCACTGTTGTTCACTTGGCTTTTCTAGTATAAATTTAAGTCTTTTACTCTAATGTTTTATAATGCTAACGTATATATCATCTGCACGTACATATATTTATTTCGAATATAATGTTTTTAATGTTAGTTAATGAAATATACATACCAATATAAGACATTACTTTATCACTTAAACGCCTATAAAAATCAGGCTTTAATACGTACTTTTTAACGTTTTTTACTAAGTTTAGCTCTTAGAAGCATCAGAGTTTTCTAAGTTGTTTTAGTAACCGAAGCTATATAACTTGTGCACTGAAATCATTGTTTGCTATGGCCTTGAAGCAAAACTGTTCATTTTTTAATGATTTTTCTGTTACTTCGACACTAGAAATGATTAATTTTTTACTGTTGTTCACTTGGCTTTTCTAGTATAAATTAAAGTGTATTACTCTAATGTTTTATAATGCTAACGTATATATCATCTGCACGTACATATATTTATTTCGAATATAATGTTTTTAATGTTAGTTAATGAAATATACATACCAATATAAGACATTACTTTATCACTAAAACGCGTATAAATATTAAGCTTTAATACGTAGTTTTTAACGTTTTTTACTAAGTTTAGCTCTTAGAAGCATCAGAGTTTTCTAAGTTGTTTTAGTAACCGAAGCTATATAACTTGTGCACTGAAATCATTGTTTGCTATGGCCTTGAAGCAAAACTGTTCATTTTTTAATGATTTTTCTGTTACTTCGATACTAGAAATGCTTACTTTTTCACTGTTGTTCACTTGGTTTTTCTAGTATAAATTTAAGTCTTTTACTCTAAAGTTTTATAATGCTAACGTATATATCATGTGCACGTACATATATTTATTTCGAATATAATGTTTTTAATGTTAGTTAATGAAATATACATACCAATATAAGACATTACTTTATCACTTAAACGCCTGTAAATATTAAGCTGTAATACGTACTTTTTAACGTTTTTTACTAAGTTTAGCTCTTAGAAGCATCAGAGTTTTCTAAGTTGTTTTAGTAACCGAAGCTATATAACTTGTGCACTGAAATCATTGTTTGCTATGGCCTTGAAGCAAAACTGTTCATTTTTTAATGATTTTTCTGTTACTTCGATACTAGAAATGATTAATTTTTCACTGTTGTTCACTTGGCTTTTCTAGTATAAATTAAAGTGTATTACTCTAATGTTTTATAATGCTAACGTATATATCATGTGCACGTACATATATTTATTTCGAATATAATGTTTTTAATGTTAGTTAATGAAATATACATACCAATATAAGACATTACTTTATCACATAAACGCATATAAATATTAAGCTTTAATACGTACTATTTAGCGTTTTTTACTAAGTTTAGCTCTTAGAAGCATCAGAATTTTCTCAGTTGTTTTAGTAACCGAAGTTATATAACTTGTGCACTGAAATCATTGTTTGCTATGTCCTTGAAGCAAAACTGTTTACTTTTTAATGATTTTTCTGTTACTTCGATACTAGAAATGATTACTTTTTCACTGTTGTTCACTTGGCTTTTCTAGTATAAATTTAAGTCTATTACTCTAATGTTTTATAATGCTAACGTATATATCATGTGCATGTACATATATTTATTTCGAATATAATGTTTTTAATGTTAGTTAATGAAATATACATACCAATATAAGACTTTACTTTTTCACTTAAACGCCTATAAAAATTAAGCTGTAATACGTACTTTTTAACGTTTTTTACTAAGTTTAGCTCTTAGAAGCATCAGGGTTTTCTCAGTTGTTTTAGTAACTTAAGGTATATAACTTGTGCACTGAAATCATTGTTTGCTATGTCCTTGAAGGAAAACCTTTTACTTTTTTATGATTTTTCTGTTACTTCGATACTAGAAATGATTACTTTTTCACTGTTGTTCACTTGGCTTTTCTAGTATAAATTTAAGTCTTTTACTCTAATGTTTTATAATGCTAACGTATATATCATCTGCACGTACTTATATTTATTTCGAATATAATGTTTTTAATGTTAGTTAATGAAATATACATACCAATATAAGACTTTACTTCTTCACTTAAACGCCTATAAAAATAAGGCTTTAATACGTACTTTTCAACGTTTTTTACTAAGTTTAGCTCTTAGAAGAAGCAGAGTTTTCTCAGTTGTTTTAGTAACCGAAGCTATATAACTTGTGCACTGAAATCATTGTTTGCTATGGCCTTGAAGCAAAACTGTTCATTTTTTAATGATTTTTCTGTTACTTCGATACTAGAAATGCTTACTTTTTCACTGTTGTTCACTTGGTTTTTCTAGTATAAATTTAAGTCTTTTACTCTAAAGTTTTATAATGCTAACGTATATATCATGTGCACGTACATATATTTATTTCGAATATAATGTTTTTAATGTTAGTTAATGAAATATACATACCAATATAAGACATTACTTTATCACTTAAACGCCTGTAAATATTAAGCTGTAATACGTACTTTTTAACGTTTTTTACTAAGTTTAGCTCTTAGAAGCATCAGAGTTTTCTAAGTTGTTTTAGTAACCGAAGCTATATAACTTGTGCACTGAAATCATTGTTTGCTATGGCCTTGAAGCAAAACTGTTCATTTTTTAATGATTTTTCTGTTACTTCGATACTAGAAATGATTAATTTTTCACTGTTGTTCACTTGGCTTTTCTAGTATAAATTAAAGTGTATTACTCTAATGTTTTATAATGCTAACGTATATATCATGTGCACGTACATATATTTATTTCGAATATAATGTTTTTAATGTTAGTTAATGAAATATACATACCAATATAAGACATTACTTCATCACTAAAACGCGTATAAATATTAAGCTTTAATACGTAGTTTTTAACGTTTTTTACTAAGTTTAGCTCTTAGAAGCATCAGAGTTTTCTAAGTTGTTTTAGTAACTTAAGGTATATAACTTGTGCACTGAAATCATTCTTTGCTATGGTCTTGAAGCAAAACCTTTTACTTTTTAATGATTTTTTTGTTACTTCGATACTAGAAATGATTACTTTTTCACTGTTGTTCACTTGGTTTTTCTAGTATAAATTTAAGTCTTTTACTCTAATGTTTTATAATGCTAACGTATATATCATCTGCACGTACATATATTTATTTCGAATATAATGTTTTTAATGTTAGTTAATGAAATATACATACCAATATAAGACTTTACTTCTTCACTTAAACGCCTATAAAAATAAGGCTTTAATACGTACTTTTCAACGTTTTTCTAAGTTTAGCTCTTAGAAGCATCAGGGTTTTCTCAGTTGTTTTAGTAACCGAAGATATATAACTTGTGCACTGAAATCATTGTTTGCTATGGACTTGAAGCAAAACTGTTTACTTTTTAATGATTTTTTTGTTACTTCGATACTAGAAATGCTTACTTTTTCACTGTTGTTCACTTGGTTTTTCTAGTATAAATTTAAGTCTTTTACTCTAAAGTTTTATAATGCTAACGTATATATCATGTGCACGTACATATATTTATTTCGAATATAATGTTTTTAATGTTAGTTAATGAAATATACATACCAATATAAGACATTACTTTATCACTTAAACGCGTATAAATATTAAGCTTTAATACGTAGTTTTTAACGTTTTTTACTAAGTTTAGCTCTTAGAAGCATCAGAGTTTTCTCAGTTGTTTTAGTAACCGAAGGTATATAACTTGTGCACTGAAATCATTCTTTGCTATGGTCTTGAAGCAAAACCTTTTACTTTTTGATGATTTTTGTGTTACTTCAACACTAGAAATGATTACTTTATCACTGTTGTTCACTTGGTTTTTCTAGTATAAATTTAAGTCTTTTACTCTAATGTTTTATAATGCTAACGTATATATCATGTGCACGTACATATATTTATTTCGAATATAATGTTTTTAATGTTAGTTAATGAAATATACATACCAATATAAGACATTACTTTATCACATAAACGCATATAAATATTAAGCTTTAATACGTACTATTTAGCGTTTTTTACTAAGTTTAGCACTTAGAAGCATCAGGGTTTTCTCAGTTGTTTTAGTAACCGAAGGTATATAACTTGTGCACTGAAATCATTGTTTGCTATGTCCTTGAAGCAAAACCTTTTACTTTTTAATGATTTTTCTGTTACTTCGATACTAGAAATGATTACTTTTTCACTGTTGTTCACTTGGCTTTTCTAGTATAAATTTAAGTCTTTTACTCTAATGTTTTATAATGCTAACGTATATATCATCTGCACGTACATATATTTATTTCGAATATAATGTTTTTAATGTTAGTTAATGAAATATACATACCAATATAAGACTTTACTTCTTCACTTAAACGCCTATAAAAATAAGGCTTTAATACGTACTTTTCAACGTTTTTTACTAATTTTAGCTCTTAGAAGCATCAGGGTTTTCTCAGTTGTTTTAGTAACCGAAGATATATAACTTGTGCACTGAAATCATTGTTTGCTATGGACTTGAAGCAAAACTGTTTACTTTTTAATGATTTTTTTGTTACTTCGATACTAGAAATGCTTACTTTTTCACTGTTGTTCACTTGGTTTTTCTAGTATAAATTTAAGTCTTTTACTCTAATGTTTTATAATGCTAACGTATATATCATGTGCACGTACATATATTTATTTCGAATATAATGTTTTTAATGTTAGTTAATGAAATATACATACCAATATAAGACATTACTTTATCACTTAAACGCCTGTAAATATTAAGCTGTAATACGTACTTTTTAACGTTTTTTACTAAGTTTAGCTCTTAGAAGCATCAGAGTTTTCTAAGTTGTTTTAGTAACCGAAGCTATATAACTTGTGCACTGAAA
This sequence comes from Sepioteuthis lessoniana, assembly GCA_963585895.1. Taxonomy (NCBI): domain Eukaryota; kingdom Metazoa; phylum Mollusca; class Cephalopoda; order Myopsida; family Loliginidae; genus Sepioteuthis; species Sepioteuthis lessoniana. Next base: position 76,209,155 of record OY757907.1, read on the forward strand.
TCATTGTTTGCTATGGCCTTGAAGCAAAACTGTTCATTTTTTAATGATTTTTCTGTTACTTCGATACTAGAAATGATTAATTTTTCACTTTTGTTCACTTGGCTTTTCTAGTATAAATTAAAGTGTATTACTCTAATGTTTTATAATGCTAACGTATATATCATCTGCACGTATATATATTTATTTCGAATATAATGTTTTTAATGTTAGTTAATGAAATATACATACCAATATAAGACATTACTTTATCACTAAAACGCGTATAAATATTAAGCTTTAATACGTAGTTTTTAACGTTTTTTACTAAGTTTAGCTCTTAGAAGCATCAGAGTTTTCTCAGTTGTTTTAGTAACCGAAGGTATATAACTTGTGCACTGAAATCATTCTTTGCTATGGTCTTGAAGCAAAACCTTTTACTTTATGATGATTTTTCTGTTACTTCGACACTAGAAATGATTACTTTTTCACTGTTGTTCACTTGGTTTTTCTAGTATAAATTTAAGTCTTTTACTCTAATGTTTTATAATGCTAACGTATATATCATGTGCACGTACATATATTTATTTCGAATATAATGTTTTTAATGTTAGTTAATGAAATATACATACCAATATAAGACATTACTTTATCACATAAACGCATATAAATATTAAGCTTTAATACGTACTATTTAGCGTTTTTTACTAAGTTTAGCTCTTAGAAGCATCAGAGTTTTCTCAGTTGTTTTAGTAACCGAAGGTATATAACTTGTGCACTGAAATCATTCTTTGCTATGGTCTTGAAGCAAAACCTTTTACTTTTTGATGATTTTTCTGTTACTTCAACACTAGAAATGATTACTTTTTCACTGTTGTTCACTTGGTTTTTCTAGTATAAATTTAAGTCTTTTACTCTAATGTTTTATAATGCTAACGTATATATCATGTGCACGTACATATATTTATTTCGAATATAATGTTTTTAATGTTAGTTAATGAAATATACATACCAATATAAGACATTACTTTATCACATAAACGCATATAAATATTAAGCTTTAATACGTACAATTTAGCGTTTTTTAATATGTTTAGCTCTTAGAAGCATCAGAATTTTCTCAGTTGTTTTAGTAACCGAAGTTATATAACTTGTGCACTGAAATCATTGTTTGCTATGTCCTTGAAGCAAAACTGTTTACTTTTTAATGATTTTTCTGTTACTTCGCTACTAGAAATGATTACTTTTTCACTGTTGTTCACTTGGCTTTTATAGTATAAATTTAAGTCTATTACTCTAATGTTTTATAATGCTAACGTATATATCATGTGCATGTACATATATTTATTTCGAATATAATGTTTTTAATGTTAGTTAATGAAATATACATACCAATATAAGACTTTACTTTTTCACTTAAACGCCTACAAAAATTAAGCTGTAATACGTACTTTTTAACGTTTTTTACTAAGTTTAGCTCTTAGAAGCATCAGGGTTTTCTCAGTTGTTTTAGTAACCGAAGGTATAAAACTTGTGCACTGAAATCATTGTTTGGTATGTCCTTGAAGCAAAACCTTTTACTTTTTAATGATTTTTCTGTTACTTCGATACTAGAAATGATTACTTTTTCACTGTTGTTCACTTGGCTTTTCTAGTATAAATTTAAGTCTTTTACTCTAATGTTTTATAATGCTAACGTATATATCATCTGCACGTACATATATTTATTTCGAATATAATGTTTTTAATGTTAGTTAATGAAATATACATACCAATATAAGACATTACTTTATCACTAAAACGCGTATAAATATTAAGCTTTAATACGTAGTTTTTAACGTTTTTTACTAAGTTTAGCTCTTAGAAGCATCAGAGTTTTCTAAGTTGTTTTAGTAACCGAAGGTATATAACTTGTGCACTGAAATCATTCTTTGCTATGGTCTTGAAGCAAAACCTTTTACTTTTTGATGATTTTTCTGTTACTTCGACACTAGAAATGATTACTTTTTCACTGTTGTTCACTTGGTTTTTCTAGTATAAATTTAAGTCTTTTACTCTAATGTTTTATAATGCTAACGTATATATCATGTGCACGTACATATATTTATTTCGAATATAATGTTTTTAATGTTAGTTAATGAAATATACATACCAATATAAGACATTACTTTATCACATAAACGCATATAAATATTAAGCTTTAATACGTACTATTTAGCGTTTTTTACTAAGTTTAGCTCTTAGAAGCATCAGAATTTTCTCAGTTGTTTTAGTAACCGAAGTTATATAACTTGTGCACTGAAATCATTGTTTGCTATGTCCTTGAAGCAAAACTGTTTACTTTTTAATGATTTTTCTGTTACTTCGATACTAGAAATGATTACTTTTTCACTGTTGTTCACTTGGCTTTTCTAGTATAAATTTAAGTCTATTACTCTAATGTTTTATAATGCTAACGTATATATCATGTGCATGTACATATATTTATTTCGAATATAATGTTTTTAATGTTAGTTAATGAAATATACATACCAATATAAGACTTTACTTTTTCACTTAAACGCCTATAAAAATTAAGCTGTAATACGTACTTTTTAACGTTTTTTACTAAGTTTAGCTCTTAGAAGCATCAGGGTTTTCTCAGTTGTTTTAGTAACTTAAGGTATATAACTTGTGCACTGAAATCATTGTTTGCTATGTCCTTGAAGCAAAACCTTTTACTTTTTAATGATTTTTCTGTTACTTCGATACTAGAAATGATTACTTTTTCACTGTTGTTCACTTGGCTTTTCTAGTATAAATTTAAGTCTTTTACTCTAATGTTTTATAATGCTAACGTATATATCATCTGCACGTACATATATTTATTTCGAATATAATGTTTTTAATGTTAGTTAATGAAATATACATACCAATATAAGACTTTACTTCTTCACTTAAACGCCTATAAAAATAAGGCTTTAATACGTACTTTTCAACGTTTTTTACTAAGTTTAGCTCTTAGAAGAAGCAGAGTTTTCTCAGTTGTTTTAGTAACCGAAGCTATATAACTTGTGCACTGAAATCATTGTTTGCTATGGCCTTGAAGCAAAACTGTTCATTTTTTAATGATTTTTCTGTTACTTCGATACTAGAAATGCTTACTTTTTCACTGTTGTTCACTTGGTTTTTCTAGTATAAATTTAAGTCTTTTACTCTAAAGTTTTATAATGCTAACGTATATATCATGTGCACGTACATATATTTATTTCGAATATAATGTTTTTAATGTTAGTTAATGAAATATACATACCAATATAAGACATTACTTTATCACTTAAACGCCTGTAAATATTAAGCTGTAATACGTACTTTTTAACGTTTTTTACTAAGTTTAGCTCTTAGAAGCATCAGAGTTTTCTAAGTTGTTTTAGTAACCGAAGGTATATAACTTGTGCACTGAAATCATTGTTTGCTATGTCCTTGAAGCAAAACCTTTTACTTTTTAATGATTTTTCTGTTACTTCGATACTAGAAATGATTACTTTTTCACTGTTGTTCACTTGGCTTTTCTAGTATAAATTTAAGTCTTTTACTCTAATGTTTTATAATGCTAACGTATATATCATCTGCACGTACATATATTTATTTCGCATATAATGTTTTTAATGTTAGTTAATGAAATATACATACCAATATAAGACTTTACTTCTTCACTTAAACGCCTATAAAAATAAGGCTTTAATACGTACTTTTCAACGTTTTTTACTAATTTTAGCTCTTAGAAGCATCAGGGTTTTCTCAGTTGTTTTAGTAACCGAAGATATATAACTTGTGCACTGAAATCATTGTTTGCTATGGACTTGAAGCAAAACTGTTTACTTTTTAATGATTTTTTTGTTACTTCGATACTAGAAATGCTTACTTTTTCACTGTTGTTCACTTGGTTTTTCTAGTATAAATTTAAGTCTTTTACTCTAATGTTTTATAATGCTAACGTATATATCATGTGCACGTACATATATTTATTTCGAATATAATGTTTTTAATGTTAGTTAATGAAATATACATACCAATATAAGACATTACTTTATCACTTAAACGCCTGTAAATATTAAGCTGTAATACGTACTTTTTAACGTTTTTTACTAAGTTTAGCTCTTAGAAGCATCAGAGTTTTCTAAGTTGTTTTAGTAACCGAAGCTATATAACTTGTGCACTTAAATCATTGTTTGCTATGGCCTTGAAGCAAAACTGTTCATTTTTTAATGATTTTTCTGTTACTTCGATACTAGAAATGATTAATTTTTCACTTTTGTTCACTTGGCTTTTCTAGTATAAATTAAAGTGTATTACTCTAATGTTTTATAATGCTAACGTATATATCATCTGCACGTACATATATTTATTTCGAATATAATGTTTTTAATGTTAGTTAATGAAATATACATACCAATATAAGACATTACTTTATCACTAAAACGCGTATAAATATTAAGCTTTAATACGTAGTTTTTAACGTTTTTTACTAAGTTTAGCTCTTAGAAGCATCAGAGTTTTCTAAGTTGTTTTAGTAACCGAAGGTATATAACTTGTGCACTGAAATCATTCTTTGCTATGGTCTTGAAGCAAAACCTTTTACTTTATGATGATTTTTCTGTTACTTCGACACTAGAAATGATTACTTTTTCACTGTTGTTCACTTGGTTTTTCTAGTATAAATTTAAGTCTTTTACTCTAATGTTTTATAATGCTAACGTATATATCATGTGCACGTACATATATTTATTTCGAATATAATGTTTTTAATGTTAGTTAATGAAATATACATACCAATATAAGACATTACTTTATCACATAAACGCATATAAATATTAAGCTTTAATACGTACTATTTAGCGTTTTTTACTAAGTTTAGCTCTTAGAAGCATCAGAGTTTTCTCAGTTGTTTTAGTAACCGAAGGTATATAACTTGTGCACTGAAATCATTCTTTGCTATGGTCTTGAAGCAAAACCTTTTACTTTTTGATGATTTTTCTGTTACTTCAACACTAGAAATGATTACTTTTTCACTGTTGTTCACTTGGTTTTTCTAGTATAAATTTAAGTCTTTTACTCTAATGTTTTATAATGCTAACGTATATATCATGTGCACGTACATATATTTATTTCGAATATAATGTTTTTAATGTTAGTTAATGAAATATACATACCAATATAAGACATTACTTTATCACATAAACGCATATAAATATTAAGCTTTAATACGTACTTTTTAACGTTTTTTACTAAGTTTAGCTCTTAGAAGCATCAGAGTTTTCTAAGTTGTTTTAGTAACCGAAGGTATATAACTTGTGCACTGAAATCATTCTTTGCTCTGGTCTTGAAGCAAAACCTTTTACTTTTTGATGATTTTTCTGTTACTTCGACACTAGAAATGATTACTTTTTCACTGTTGTTCACTTGGTTTTTCTAGTATAAATTTAAGTCTTTTACTCTAATGTTTTATAATGCTAACGTATATATCATGTGCACGTACATATATTTATTTCGAATATAATGTTTTTAATGTTAGTTAATGAAATATACATACCAATATAAGACATTACTTTATCACTTAAACGCGTATAAATATTAAGCTTTAATACGTACTATTTAGCGTTTTTTACTAAGTTTAGCTCTTAGAAGCATCAGAGTTTTCTCAGTTGTTTTAGTAACCGAAGGTATATAACTTGTGCACTGAAATCATTCTTTGCTATGGTCTTGAAGCAAAACCCTTTACTTTTTGATGATTTTTCTGTTACTTCGACACTAGAAATGATTACTTTTTCACTGTTGTTCACTTGGTTTTTCTAGTATAAATTTAAGTCTTTTACTCTAATGTTTTATAATGCTAACGTATATATCATGTGCACGTACATATATTTATTTCGAATATAATGTTTTTAATGTTAGTTAATGAAATATACATACCAATATAAGACATTACTTTATCACTTAAACGCGTATAAATATTAAGCTTTAATACGTACTATTTAGCGTTTTTTACTAAGTTTAGCTCTTAGAAGCATCAGAGTTTTCTCAGTTGTTTTAGTAACCGAAGGTATATAACTTGTGCACTGAAATCATTCTTTGCTATGGTCTTGAAGCAAAACCTTTTACTTTTTGATGATTTTTCTGTTACTTCAACACTAGAAATGATTACTTTTTCACTGTTGTTCACTTGGTTTTTCTAGTATAAATTTAAGTCTTTTACTCTAATGTTTTATAATGCTAACGTATATATCATGTGCACGTACATATATTTATTTCGAATATAATGTTTTTAATGTTAGTTAATGAAATATACATACCAATATAAGACATTACTTTATCACATAAACGCATATAAATATTAAGCTTTAATACGTACAATTTAGCGTTTTTTAATATGTTTAGCTCTTAGAAGCATCAGAATTTTCTCAGTTGTTTTAGTAACCGAAGTTATATAACTTGTGCACTGAAATCATTGATTGCTATGTCCTTGAAGCAAAACTGTTTACTTTTTAATGATTTTTCTGTTACTTCGCTACTAGAAATGATTACTTTTTCACTGTTGTTCACTTGGCTTTTATAGTATAAATTTAAGTCTATTACTCTAATGTTTTATAATGCTAACGTATATATCATGTGCATGTACATATATTTATTTCGAATATAATGTTTTTAATGTTAGTTAATGAAATATACATACCAATATAAGACTTTACTTTTTCACTTAAACGCCTACAAAAATTAAGCTGTAATACGTACTTTTTAACGTTTTTTACTAAGTTTAGCTCTTAGAAGCATCAGGGTTTTCTCAGTTGTTTTAGTAACCGAAGGTATAAAACTTGTGCACTGAAATCATTGTTTGGTATGTCCTTGAAGCAAAACCTTTTACTTTTTAATGATTTTTCTGTTACTTCGATACTAGAAATGATTACTTTTTCACTGTTGTTCACTTGGCTTTTCTAGTATAAATTTAAGTCTTTTACTCTAATGTTTTATAATGCTAACGTATATATCATCTGCACGTACATATATTTATTTCGAATATAATGTTTTTAATGTTAGTTAATGAAATATACATACCAATATAAGACATTACTTTATCACTAAAACGCGTATAAATATTAAGCTTTAATACGTAGTTTTTAACGTTTTTTACTAAGTTTAGCTCTTAGAAGCATCAGAGTTTTCTAAGTTGTTTTAGTAACCGAAGGTATATAACTTGTGCACTGAAATCATTCTTTGCTATGGTCTTGAAGCAAAACCTTTTACTTTTTGATGATTTTTCTGTTACTTCGACACTAGAAATGATTACTTTTTCACTGTTGTTCACTTGGTTTTTCTAGTATAAATTTAAGTCTTTTACTCTAATGTTTTATAATGCTAACGTATATATCATGTGCACGTACATATATTTATTTCGAATATAATGTTTTTAATGTTAGTTAATGAAATATACATACCAATATAAGACATTACTTTATCACATAAACGCATATAAATATTAAGCTTTAATACGTACTATTTAGCGTTTTTTACTAAGTTTAGCTCTTAGAAGCATCAGAATTTTCTCAGTTGTTTTAGTAACCGAAGTTATATAACTTGTGCACTGAAATCATTGTTTGCTATGTCCTTGAAGCAAAACTGTTTACTTTTTAATGATTTTTCTGTTACTTCGATACTAGAAATGATTACTTTTTCACTGTTGTTCACTTGGCTTTTCTAGTATAAATTTAAGTCTATTACTCTAATGTTTTATAATGCTAACGTATATATCATGTGCATGTACATATATTTATTTCGAATATAATGTTTTTAATGTTAGTTAATGAAATATACATACCAATATAAGACTTTACTTTTTCACTTAAACGCCTATAAAAATTAAGCTGTAATACGTACTTTTTAACGTTTTTTACTAAGTTTAGCTCTTAGAAGCATCAGGGTTTTCTCAGTTGTTTTAGTAACTTAAGGTATATAACTTGTGCACTGAAATCATTGTTTGCTATGTCCTTGAAGCAAAACCTTTTACTTTTTAATGATTTTTCTGTTACTTCGATACTAGAAATGATTACTTTTTCACTGTTGTTCACTTGGCTTTTCTAGTATAAATTTAAGTCTTTTACTCTAATGTTTTATAATGCTAACGTATATATCATCTGCACGTACATATATTTATTTCGAATATAATGTTTTTAATGTTAGTTAATGAAATATACATACCAATATAAGACTTTACTTCTTCACTTAAACGCCTATAAAAATAAGGCTTTAATACGTACTTTTCAACGTTTTTTACTAAGTTTAGCTCTTAGAAGAAGCAGAGTTTTCTCAGTTGTTTTAGTAACCGAAGCTATATAACTTGTGCACTGAAATCATTGTTTGCTATGGCCTTGAAGCAAAACTGTTCATTTTTTAATGATTTTTCTGTTACTTCGATACTAGAAATGCTTACTTTTTCACTGTTGTTCACTTGGTTTTTCTAGTATAAATTTAAGTCTTTTACTCTAAAGTTTTATAATGCTAACGTATATATCATGTGCACGTACATATATTTATTTCGAATATAATGTTTTTAATGTTAGTTAATGAAATATACATACCAATATAAGACATTACTTTATCACTTAAACGCCTGTAAATATTAAGCTGTAATACGTACTTTTTAACGTTTTTTACTAAGTTTAGCTCTTAGAAGCATCAGAGTTTTCTAAGTTGTTTTAGTAACCGAAGCTATATAACTTGTGCACTGAAATCATTGTTTGCTATGGCCTTGAAGCAAAACTGTTCATTTTTTAATGATTTTTCTGTTACTTCGATACTAGAAATGATTAATTTTTCACTGTTGTTCACTTGGCTTTTCTAGTATAAATTAAAGTGTATTACTCTAATGTTTTATAATGCTAACGTATATATCATGTGCACGTACATATATTTATTTCGAATATAATGTTTTTAATGTTAGTTAATGAAATATACATACCAATATAAGACATTACTTCATCACTAAAACGCGTATAAATATTAAGCTTTAATACGTAGTTTTTAACGTTTTTTACTATGTTTAGCTCTTAGAAGCATCAGAGTTTTCTAAGTTGTTTTAGTAACTTAAGGTATATAACTTGTGCACTGAAATCATTCTTTGCTATGGTCTTGAAGCAAAACCTTTTACTTTTTAATGATTTTTTTGTTACTTCGATACTAGAAATGATTACTTTTTCACTGTTGTTCACTTGGCTTTTCTAGTATAAATTTAAGTCTTTTACTCTAATGTTTTATAATGCTAACGTATATATCATGTGCACGTACATATATTTATTTCGAATATAATGTTTTTAATGTTAGTTAATGAAATATACATACCAATATAAGACTTTACTTCTTCACTTAAACGCCTATAAAAATAAGGCTTTAATACGTACTTTTCAACGTTTTTCTAAGTTTAGCTCTTAGAAGCATCAGGGTTTTCTCAGTTGTTTTAGTAACCGAAGATATATAACTTGTGCACTGAAATCATTGTTTGCTATGGACTTGAAGCAAAACTGTTTACTTTTTAATGATTTTTTTGTTACTTCGATACTAGAAATGCTTACTTTTTCACTGTTGTTCACTTGGTTTTTCTAGTATAAATTTAAGTCTTTTACTCTAAAGTTTTATAATGCTAACGTATATATCATGTGCACGTACATATATTTATTTCGAATATAATGTTTTTAATGTTAGTTAATAAATATACATACCAATATAAGACATTACTTTATCACTTAAACGCGTATAAATATTAAGCTTTAATACGTAGTTTTTAACGTTTTTTACTAAGTTTAGCTCTTAGAAGCATCAGAGTTTTCTCAGTTGTTTTAGTAACCGAAGGTATATAACTTGTGCACTGAAATCATTCTTTGCTATGGTCTTGAAACAAAACCTTTTACTTTTTGATGATTTTTGTGTTACTTCAACACTAGAAATGATTACTTTTTCACTGTTGTTCACTTGGTTTTTCTAGTATAAATTTAAGTCTTTTACTCTAATGTTTTATAATGCTAACGTATATATCATGTGCACGTACATATATTTATTTCGAATATAATGTTTTTAATGTTAGTTAATGAAATATACATACCAATATAAGACATTACTTTATCACATAAACGCATATAAATATTAAGCTTTAATACGTACTTTTTAACGTTTTTTACTAAGTTTAGCTCTTAGAAGCATCAGAGTTTTCTAAGTTGTTTTAGTAACCGAAGGTATATAACTTGTGCACTGAAATCATTCTTTGCTCTGGTCTTGAAGCAAAACCTTTTACTTTTTGATGATTTTTCTGTTACTTCGACACTAGAAATGATTACTTTTTCACTGTTGTTCACTTGGTTTTTCTAGTATAAATTTAAGTCTTTTACTCTAATGTTTTATAATGCTAACGTATATATCATGTGCACGTACATATATTTATTTCGAATATAATGTTTTTAATGTTAGTTAATGAAATATACATACCAATATAAGACATTACTTTATCACTTAAACGCGTATAAATATTAAGCTTTAATACGTACTATTTAGCGTTTTTTACTAAGTTTAGCTCTTAGAAGCATCAGAGTTTTCTCAGTTGTTTTAGTAACCGAAGGTATATAACTTGTGCACTGAAATCATTCTTTGCTATGGTCTTGAAGCAAAACCCTTTACTTTTTGATGATTTTTCTGTTACTTCGACACTAGAAATGATTACTTTTTCACTGTTCTTCACTTGGTTTTTCTAGTATAAATTTAAGTCTTTTACTCTAATGTTTTATAATGCTAACGTATATATCATGTGCACGTACATATATTTATTTCGAATATAATGTTTTTAATGTTAGTTAATGAAATATACATACCAATATAAGACATTACTTTATCACTTAAACGCGTATAAATATTAAGCTTTAATACGTACTATTTAGCGTTTTTTACTAAGTTTAGCTCTTAGAAGCATCAGAGTTTTCTCAGTTGTTTTAGTAACCGAAGGTATATAACTTGTGCACTGAAATCATTCTTTGCTATGGTCTTGAAGCAAAACCTTTTACTTTTTGATGATTTTTCTGTTACTTCAACACTAGAAATGATTACTTTTTCACTGTTGTTCACTTGGTTTTTCTAGTATAAATTTAAGTCTTTTACTCTAATGTTTTATAATGCTAACGTATATATCATGTGCACGTACATATATTTATTTCGAATATAATGTTTTTAATGTTAGTTAATGAAATATACATACCAATATAAGACATTACTTTATCACATAAACGCATATAAATATTAAGCTTTAATACGTACAATTTAGCGTTTTTTAATATGTTTAGCTCTTAGAAGCATCAGAATTTTCTCAGTTGTTTTAGTAACCGAAGTTATATAACTTGTGCACTGAAATCATTGTTTGCTATGTCCTTGAAGCAAAACTGTTTACTTTTTAATGATTTTTCTGTTACTTCGCTACTAGAAATGATTACTTTTTCACTGTTGTTCACTTGGCTTTTATAGTATAAATTTAAGTCTATTACTCTAATGTTTTATAATGCTAACGTATATATCATGTGCATGTACATATATTTATTTCGAATATAATGTTTTTAATGTTAGTTAATGAAATATACATACCAATATAAGACTTTACTTTTTCACTTAAACGCCTACAAAAATTAAGCTGTAATACGTACTTTTTAACGTTTTTTACTAAGTTTAGCTCTTAGAAGCATCAGGGTTTTCTCAGTTGTTTTAGTAACCGAAGGTATAAAACTTGTGCACTGAAATCATTGTTTGGTATGTCCTTGAAGCAAAACCTTTTACTTTTTAATGATTTTTCTGTTACTTCGATACTAGAAATGATTACTTTTTCACTGTTGTTCACTTGGCTTTTCTAGTATAAATTTAAGTCTTTTACTCTAATGTTTTATAATGCTAACGTATATATCATCTGCACGTACATATATTTATTTCGAATATAATGTTTTTAATGTTAGTTAATGAAATATACATACCAATATAAGACTTTACTTCTTCACTTAAACGCCTATGAAAATAAGGCTTTAATACGTACTTTTCAACGTTTTTTACTAAGTTTAGCTCTTAGAAGCATCAGGGTTTTCTCAGTTGTTTTAGTAACCGAAGATATATAACTTGTGCACTGAAATCATTGTTTGCTATGGACTTGAAGCAAAACTGTTTACTTTTTAATGATTTTTTTGTTACTTCGATACTAGAAATGCTTACTTTTTCACTGTTGTTCACTTGGTTTTTCTAGTAAAATTTAAGTCTTTTACTCTAAAGTTTTATAATGCTAACGTATATATCATGTGCACGTACATATATTTATTTCGAATATAATGTTTTTAATGTTAGTTAATGAAATATACATACCAATATAAGACATTACTTTATCACTTAAACGCCTGTAAATATTAAGCTGTAATACGTACTTTTTAACGTTTTTTACTAAGTTTAGCTCTTAGAAGCATCAGAGTTTTCTAAGATGTTTTATTAACCGAAGCTATATAACTTGTGCACTGAAATCATTGTTTGCTATGGCCTTGAAGCAAAACTGTTCATTTTTTAATGATTTTTCTGTTACTTCGATACTAGAAATGATTACTTTTTCACTGTTGTTCACTTGGCTTTTCTAGTATAAATTTAAGTCTATTACTCTAATGTTTTATAATGCTAACGTATATATCATGTGCATGTACATATATTTATTTCGAATATAATGTTTTTAATGTTAGTTAATGAAATATACATACCAATATAAGACATTACTTTTTCACTTAAACGCCTATAAAAATTAAGCTGTAATACGTACTTTTTAACGTTTTTTACTAAGTTTAGCTCTTAGAAGCATCAGGGTTTTCTCAGTTGTTTTAGTAACCGAAGGTATATAACTTGTGCACTGAAATCATTGTTTGCTATGTCCTTGAAGCAAAACCTTTTACTTTTTAATGATTTTTCTGTTACTTCGATACTAGAAATGATTACTTTTTCACTGTTGTTCACTTGGCTTTTCTAGTATAAATTTAAGTCTTTTACTCTAATGTTTTATAATGCTAACGTATATATCATGTGCACGTACATATATTTATTTCGAATATAATGTTTTTAATGTTAGTTAATGAAATATACATACCAATATAAGACTTTACTTCTTCACTTAAACGCCTATAAAAATAAGGCTTTAATACGTACTTTTCAACGTTTTTTACTAAGTTTAGCTCTTAGAAGAATCAGAGTTTTCTCAGTTGTTTTAGTAACCGAAGATATATAACTTGTGCACTGAAATCATTGTTTGCTATGGACTTGAAGCAAAACTGTTTACTTTTTAATGATTTTTTTGTTACTTCGATACTAGAAATGCTTACTTTTTCACTGTTGTTCACTTGGTTTTTCTAGTATAAATTTAAGTCTTTTACTCTAAAGTTTTATAATGCTAACGTATATATCATGTGCACGTACATATATTTATTTCGAATATAAGGTTTTTAATGTTGGTTAATGAAATATACATACCAATATAAGACATTACTTTATCACTTAAACGCCTGTAAATATTAAGCTGTAATACGTACTTTTTAACGTTTTTTACTAAGTTTAGCTCTTAGAAGCATCAGAGTTTTCTAAGTTGTTTTAGTAACCGAAGCTATATAACTTGTGCACTGAAATCATTGTTTGCTATGTCCTTGAAGCAAAACCTTTTACTTTTTAATGATTTTTCTGTTACTTCGATACTAGAAATGATTACTTTTTCACTGTTGTTCACTTGGCTTTTCTAGTAAAATTTAAGTCTTTTACTCTAAAGTTTTATAATGCTAACGTATATATCATGTGCACGTACATATATTTATTTCGAATATAATGTTTTTAATGTTAGTTAATGAAATATACATACCAATATAAGACATTACTTTATCACTTAAACGCCTGTAAATATTAAGCTGTAATACGTACTTTTTAACGTTTTTTACTAAGTTTAGCTCTTAGAAGCATCAGGGTTTTCTCAGTTGTTTTAGTAACCGAAGATATATAACTTGTGCACTGAAATCATTGTTTGCTATGGACTTGAAGCAAAACTGTTTACTTTTTAATGATTTTTTTGTTACTTCGATACTAGAAATGCTTACTTTTTCACTGTTGTTCACTTGGTTTTTCTAGTAAAATTTAAGTCTTTTACTCTAAAGTTTTATAATGCTAACGTATATATCATGTGCACGTACATATATTTATTTCGAATATAATGTTTTTAATGTTAGTTAATGAAATATACATACCAATATAAGACATTACTTTATCACTTAAACGCCTGTAAATATTAAGCTGTAATACGTACTTTTTAACGTTTTTTACTAAGTTTAGCTCTTAGAAGCATCAGAGTTTTCTAAGATGTTTTATTAACCGAAGCTATATAACTTGTGCACTGAAATCATTGTTTGCTATGGCCTTGAAGCAAAACTGTTCATTTTTTAATGATTTTTCTGTTACTTCGATACTAGAAATGATTACTTTTTCACTGTTGTTCACTTGGCTTTTCTAGTATAAATTTAAGTCTATTACTCTAATGTTTTATAATGCTAACGTATATATCATGTGCATGTACATATATTTATTTCGAATATAATGTTTTTAATGTTAGTTAATGAAATATACATACCAATATAAGACATTACTTTTTCACTTAAACGCCTATAAAAATTAAGCTGTAATACGTACTTTTTAACGTTTTTTACTAAGTTTAGCTCTTAGAAGCATCAGGGTTTTCTCAGTTGTTTTAGTAACCGAAGGTATATAACTTGTGCACTGAAATCATTGTTTGCTATGTCCTTGAAGCAAAACCTTTTACTTTTTAATGATTTTTCTGTTACTTCGATACTAGAAATGATTACTTTTTCACTGTTGTTCACTTGGCTTTTCTAGTATAAATTTAAGGCTTTTACTCTAATGTTTTATAATGCTAACGTATATATCATGTGCACGTACATATATTTATTTCGAATATAATGTTTTTAATGTTAGTTAATGAAATATACATACCAATATAAGACTTTACTTCTTCACTTAAACGCCTATAAAAATAAGGCTTTAATACGTACTTTTCAACGTTTTTTACTAAGTTTAGCTCTTAGAAGAATCAGAGTTTTCTCAGTTGTTTTAGTAACCGAAGATATATAACTTGTGCACTGAAATCATTGTTTGCTATGGACTTGAAGCAAAACTGTTTACTTTTTAATGATTTTTTTGTTACTTCGATACTAGAAATGCTTACTTTTTCACTGTTGTTCACTTGGTTTTTCTAGTATAAATTTAAGTCTTTTACTCTAAAGTTTTATAATGCTAACGTATATATCATGTGCACGTACATATATTTATTTCGAATATAAGGTTTTTAATGTTGGTTAATGAAATATACATACCAATATAAGACATTACTTTATCACTTAAACGCCTGTAAATATTAAGCTGTAATACGTACTTTTTAACGTTTTTTACTAAGTTTAGCTCTTAGAAGCATCAGAGTTTTCTAAGTTGTTTTAGTAACCGAAGCTATATAACTTGTGCACTGAAATCATTGTTTGCTATGGCCTTGAAGCAAAACTGTTCATTTTTTAATGATTTTTCTGTTACTTCGATACTAGAAATGATTAATTTTTCACTGTTGTTTACTTGGCTTTTCTAGTATAAATTAAAGTGTATTACTCTAATGTTTTATAATGCTAACGTATATATCATCTGCACGTACATATATTTATTTCGAATATAATGTTTTTAATGTTAGTTAATGAAATATACATACCAATATAAGACATTACTTTATCACTAAAACGCGTAAAAAATATTAAGCTTTAATACGTAGTTTTTAACGTTTTTTACTAAGTTTAGCTCTTAGAAGCATCAGAGTTTTCTAAGTTGTTTTAGTAACCGAAGGTATATAACTTGTGCACTGAAATCATTCTTTGCTATGGTCTTGAAGCAAAACCTTTTACTTTTTGATGATTTTTCACTGTTGTTCACTTGGCTTTTCTAGTATAAATTAAAGTGTATTACTCTAATGTTTTATAATGCTAACGTATATATCATCTGCACGAACATATATTTATTTCGAATATAATGTTTTTAATGTTAGTTAATGAAATATACATACCAATATAAGACATTACTTAATCACTAAAACGCGTATAAATATTAAGCTTTAATACGTAGTTTTTAACGTTTTTTACTAAGTTTAGCTCTTAGAAGCATCAGAGTTTTCTCAGTTGTTTTAGTAACCGAAGGTATATAACTTGTGCACTGAAATCATTCTTTGCTATGGTCTTGAAGCAAAACCTTTTAATTTTGATGATTTTTGTGTTACTTCGACACTAGAAATGATTACTTTTTCACTGTTGTTCACTTGGTTTTTCTAGTATAAATTTAAGTCTTTTACTCTAATGTTTTATAATGCTAACGTATATATCATGTGCACGTACATATATTTATTTCGAATATAATGTTTTTAATGTTAGTTAATGAAATATACATACCAATATAAGACATTACTTTATCACTAAAACGCGTATAAATATTAAGCTTTAATACGAACTTTTTAACGTTTTTTACTAAGTTTAGCTCTTAGAAGAATCAGAGTTTTCTCAGTTGTTTTAGTAACCGAAGATATATAACTTGTGCACTGAAATCATTGTTTGCTATGGACTTGAAGCAAAACTGTTTACTTTTTAATGATTTTTTTGTTACTTCGATACTAGAAATGCTTACTTTTTCACTGTTGTTCACTTGGTTTTTCTAGTATAAATTTAAGTCTTTTACTCTAAAGTTTTATAATGCTAACGTATATATCATGTGCACGTACATATATTTATTTCGAATATAAGGTTTTTAATGTTGGTTAATGAAATATACATACCAATATAAGACATTACTTTATCACTTAAACGCCTGTAAATATTAAGCTGTAATACGTACTTTTTAACGTTTTTTACTAAGTTTAGCTCTTAGAAGCATCAGAGTTTTCTACGTTGTTTTAGTAACCGAAGGTATATAACTTGTGCACTGAAATCATTCTTTGCTATGGTCTTGAAGCAAAACCTTTTACTTTTTGATGATTTTTCACTGTTGTTCACTTGGCTTTTCTAGTATAAATTAAAGTGTATTACTCTAATGTTTTATAATGCTAACGTATATATCATCTGCACGTACATATATTTATTTCGAATATAATGTTTTTAATGTTAGTTAATGAAATATACATACCAATATAAGACATTACTTTATCACTAAAACGCGTATAAATATTAAGCTTTAATACGTAGTTTTTAACGTTTTTTACTAAGTTTAGCTCTTAGAAGCATCAGAGTTTTCTCAGTTGTTTTAGTAACCGAAGGTATATAACTTGTGCACTGAAATCATTCTTTGCTATGGTCTTGAAGCAAAACCTTTTAATTTTGATGATTTTTGTGTTACTTCGACACTAGAAATGATTACTTTTTCACTGTTGTTCACTTGGTTTTTCTAGTATAAATTTAAGTCTTTTACTCTAATGTTTTATAATGCTAACGTATATATCATGTGCACGTACATATATTTATTTCGAATATAATGTTTTTAATGTTAGTTAATGAAATATACATACCAATATAAGACATTACTTTATCACTTAAACGCGTATAAATATTAAGCTTTAATACGTACTATTTAGCGTTTTTTACTAAGTTTAGCTCTTAGAAGCATCAGAATTTTCTCAGTTCTTTTAGTAACCGAAGTTATATAACTTGTGCACTGAAATCATTGTTTGCTATGTCCTTGAAGCAAAACTGTTTACTTTTTAATGATTTTTCTGTTACTTCGATACTAGAAATGATTACTTTTTCACTGTTGTTCACTTGGCTTTTCTAGTATAAATTTAAGTCTATTACTCTAATGTTTTATAATGCTAACGTATATATCATGTGTATGTACATATATTTATTTCGAATATAATGTTTTTAATGTTAGTTAATGAAATATACATACCAATATAAGACTTTACTTTTTCACTTAAACGCCTATAAAAATTAAGCTGTTATACGTACTTTTTAACGTTTTTTACTAAGTTTAGCTCTTAGAAGCGTCAGGGTTTTCTCAGTTGTTTTAGTAACCGAAGGTATATAACTTGTGCACTGAAATCATTGTTTGCTATGGACTTGAAGCAAAACTGTTTACTTTTTAATGATTTTTTTGTTACTTCGATACTAGAAATGCTTACTTTTTCACTGTTGTTCACTTGGTTTTTCTAGTATAAATTTAAGTCTTTTACTCTAAAGTTTTATAATGCTAACGTATATATCATGTGCACGTACATATATTTATTTCGAATATAATGTTTTTAATGTTAGTTAATGAAATATACATACCAATATAAGACATTACTTTATCACTTAAACGCCTGTAAATATTAAGCTGTAATACGTACTTTTTAACGTTTTTTACTAAGTTTAGCTCTTAGAAGCATCAGAGGTTTCTAAGTTGTTTTAGTAACCGAAGCTATATAACTTGTGCACTGAAATCATTGTTTGCTATGGCCTTGAAGCAAAACTGTTCATTTTTTAATGATTTTTCTGTTACTTCGATACTAGAAATGATTAATTTTTCACTGTTGTTCACTTGGCTTTTCTAGTATAAATTAAAGTGTATTACTCTAATGTTTTATAATGCTAACGTATATATCATCTGCACGTACATATATTTATTTCGAATATAATGTTTTTAATGTTAGTTAATGAAATATACATACCAATATAAGACATTACTTTATCACTTAAACGCGTATAAATATTAAGCTTTAATACGTAGTTTTTAACGTTTTTTACTAAGTTTAGCTCTTAGAAGCATCAGAGTTTTCTAAGTTGTTTTAGTAACCGAAGGTATATAACGTGTGCACTGAAATCATTCTTTGCTATGGTCTTGAAGCAAAACCTTTTACTTTTTGATGATTTTTCTGTTACTTCGACACTAGAAATGATTACTTTTTCACTGTTGTTCACTTGGTTTTTCTAGTATAAATTTAAGTCTTTTACTCTAATGTTTTATAATGCTAACGTATATATCATGTGCACGTACATATATTTATTTCGAATATAATGTTTTTAATGTTAGATAATGAAATATACATACCAATATAAGACATTACTTTATCACTTAAACGCGTATAAATATTAAGCTTTAATACGTACTATTTAGCGTTTTTTACTAAGTTTAGCTCTTAGAAGCATCAGAGTTTTCTCAGTTGTTTTAGTAACCGAAGGTATATAACTTGTGCACTGAAATCATTCTTTGCTATGGTCTTGAAGCAAAACCTTTTACTTTTTGATGATTTTTCTGTTACTTCAACACTAGAAATTATTACTTTTTCACTGTTGTTCACTTGGTTTTTCTAGTATAAATTTAAGTCTTTTACTCTAATGTTTTATAATGCTAACGTATATATCATGTGCACGTACATATATTTATTTCGAATATAATGTTTTTAATGTTAGTTAATGAAATATACATACCAATATAAGACATTACTTTATCACATAAACGCATATAAATATTAAGCTTTAATACGTACTATTTAGCGTTTTTTACTAAGTTTAGCTCTTAGAAGCATCAGAATTTTCTCAGTTGTTTTAGTAACCGAAGTTATATAACTTGTGCACTGAAATCATTGTTTGCTATGTCCTTGAAGCAAAACTGTTTACTTTTTAATGATTTTTCTGTTACTTCGATACTAGAAATGATTACTTTTTCACTGTTGTTCACTTGGTTTTTGTAGTATAAATTTAAGTCTTTTACTCTAATGTTTTATAATGCTAACGTATATATCATGTGCACGTACATATATTTATTTCGAATATAATGTTTTTAATGTTAGTTAATGAAATATACATACCAATATAAGACATTACTTTATCACATAAACGCATATAAATATTAAGCTGTAATACGTACTTTTTAACGTTTTTTACTAAGTTTAGCTCTTAGAAGCATCAGGGTTTTCTCAGTTGTTTTAGTAACCGAAGGTATATAACTTGTGCACTGAAATCATTGTTTGCTATGTCCTTGAAGCAAAACCTTTTACTTTTTAATGATTTTTCTGTTACTTCGATACTAGAAATGATTACTTTTTCACTGTTGTTCACTTGGCTTTTCTAGTATAAATTTAAGTCTTTTACTCTAATGTTTTATAATGCTAACGTATATATCATGTGCACGTACATATATTTATTTCGAATATAATGTTTTTAATGTTAGTTAATGAAATATACATACCAATATAAGACATTACATTATCACATAAACGCATATAAATATTAAGCTTTAATAGGTACTTTTTAACGTTTTTTACTAAGTTTAGCTCTTAGAAGAATCAGAGTTTTCTCAGTTGTTTTAGTAACCGAAGCTATATAACTTGTGCACTGAAATCATTGTTTGCTATGGCCTTGAAGCAAAACTGTTTACTTTTTAATGATTTTTCTGTTACTTCGATACTAGAAATGATTACTTTTTCACTGTTGTTCACTTGGCTTTTCTAGTATAAATTTAAGTCTATTACTCTAATGTTTTATAATGCTAACGTATATATCATGTGCATGTACATATATTTATTTCGAATATAATGTTTTTAATGTTAGTTAATGAAATATACATACCAATAGAAGACTTTACTTTTTCACTTAAATGCCTATAAAAATTAAGCTGTAATACGTACTTTTTAACGTTTTTTACTAAGTTTAGCTCTTAGAAGCATCAGGGTTTTCTCAGTTGTTTTAGTAACCGAAGGTATATAACTTGTGCACTGAAATCATTGTTTGCTATATCCTTGAAGCAAAACCTTTTACTTTTTAATGATTTTTCTGTTACTTCGATACTAGAAATGATTACTTTTTCACTGTTGTTCACTTGGCTTTTCTAGTATAAATTTAAGTCTTTTACTCTAATGTTTTATAATGCTAACGTATATATCATCTGCACGTACATATATTTATTTCGAATATAATGTTTTTAATGTTAGTTAATGAAATATACATACCAATATAAGACTTTACTTCTTCACTTAAACGCCTATAAAAATAAGGCTTTAATACGTACTTTTCAACGTTTTTTACTAAGTTTAGCTCTTAGAAGAATCAGAGTTTTCTCAGTTGTTTTAGTAACCGAAGATATATAACTTGTGCACTGAAATCATTGTTTGCTATGGCCTTGAAGCAAAACTGTTCATTTTTTATTGATTTTTCTGTTACTTCGATACTAGAAATGATTAATTTTTCACTGTTGTTCACTTGGCTTTTCTAGTATAAATTAAAGTGTATTACTCTAATGTTTTATAATGCTAACGTATATATCATCTGCACGTACATATATTTATTTCGAATATAATGTTTTTAATGTTAGTTAATGAAATATACATACCAATATAAGACATTACTTTATCACTAAAACGCGTATAAATATTAAGCTTTAATACGTAGTTTTTAACGTTTTTTACTAAGTTTAGCTCTTAGAAGCATCAGAGTTTTCTAAGTTGTTTTAGTAACCGAAGGTATATAACTTGTGCACTGAAATCATTCTTTGCTATGGTCTTGAAGCAAAACCTTTTACTTTTTGATGATTTTTCTGTTACTTCGACACTAGAAATGATTACTTTTTCACTGTTGTTCACTTGGTTTTTCTAGTATAAATTTAAGTCTTTTACTCTAATGTTTTATAATGCTAACGTATATATCATGTGCACGTACATATATTTATTTCGAATATAATGTTTTTAATGTTAGTTAATGAAATATACATACCAATATAAGGCATTACTTTATCACATAAACGCATATAAATATTAAGCTTTAATACGTACTATTTAGCGTTTTTTACTAAGTTTAGCTCTTAGAAGCATCAGAATTTTCTCAGTTGTTTTAGTAACCGAAGTTATATAACTTGTGCACTGAAATCATTGTTTGCTATGTCCTTGAAGCAAAACTGTTTACTTTTTAATGATTTTTCTGTTACTTCGATACTAGAAATGATTACTTTTTCACTGTTGTTCACTTGGCTTTTCTAGTATAAATTTAAGTCTATTACTCTAATGTTTTATAATGCTAACGTATATATCATGTGCATGTACATATATTTATTTCGAATATAATGTTTTTAATGTTAGTTAATGAAATATACATACCAATAGAAGACTTTACTTTTTCACTTAAACGCCTATAAAAATTAAGCTGTAATACGTACTTTTTAACGTTTTTTACTAAGTTTAGCTCTTAGAAGCATCAGGGTTTTCTCAGTTGTTTTAGTAACCGAAGGTATATAACTTGTGCACTGAAATCATTGTTTGCTATGTCCTTGAAGCAAAACCTTTTACTTTTTAATGATTTTTCTGTTACTTCGATACTAGAAATGATTACTTTTTCACTGTTGTTCACTTGGCTTTTCTAGTATAAATTTAAGTCTTTTACTCTAATGTTTTATAATGCTAACGTATATATCATCTGCACGTACATATATTTATTTCGAATATAATGTTTTTAATGTTAGTTAATGAAATATACATACCAATATAAGACTTTACTTCTTCACTTAAACGCCTATAAAAATAAGGCTTTAATACGTACTTTTCAACGTTTTTTACTAAGTTTAGCTCTTAGAAGAATCAGAGTTTTCTCAGTTGTTTTAGTAACCGAAGATATATAACTTGTGCACTGAAATCATTGTTTGCTATGGACTTGAAGCAAAACTGTTTACTTTTTAATGATTTTTTTGTTACTTCGATACTAGAAATGCTTACTTTTTCACTGTTGTTCACTTGGTTTTTCTAGTATAAATTTAAGTCTT
This sequence comes from Sepioteuthis lessoniana, assembly GCA_963585895.1. Taxonomy (NCBI): domain Eukaryota; kingdom Metazoa; phylum Mollusca; class Cephalopoda; order Myopsida; family Loliginidae; genus Sepioteuthis; species Sepioteuthis lessoniana. Next base: position 76,232,009 of record OY757907.1, read on the forward strand.
TTACTCTAAAGTTTTATAATGCTAACGTATATATCATGTGCACGTACATATATTTATTTCGAATATAATGTTTTTAATGTTAGTTAATGAAATATACATACCAATATAAGACATTACTTTATCACTTAAACGCGTATAAATATTAAGCTTTAATACGTAGTTTTTAACGTTTTTTACTAAGTTTAGCTCTTAGAAGCATCAGAGTTTTCTAAGTTGTTTTAGTAACCGAAGGTATATAACTTGTGCACTGAAATCATTCTTTGCTATGGTCTTGAAGCACAACCTTTTACTTTTTGATGATTTTTCTGTTACTTCGACACTAGAAATGATTACTTTTTCACTGTTGTTCACTTGGTTTTTCTAGTATAAATTTAAGTCTTTTACTCTAATGTTTTATAATGCTAACGTATATATCATGTGCACGTACATATATTTATTTCGAATATAATGTTTTTAATGTTAGTTAATGAAATATACATACCAATATAAGACATTACTTTATCACTTAAACGCGTATAAATATTAAGCTTTAATACGTACTATTTAGCGTTTTTTACTAAGTTTAGCTCTTAGAAGCATCAGGGTTTTCTCAGTTGTTTTAGTAACCGAAGGTATATAACTTGTGCACTGAAATCATTGTTTGCTATGTCCTTGAAGCAAAACCTTTTACTTTTTAATGATTTTTCTGTTACTTCGATACTAAAAATGATTACTTTTTCACTGTTGTTCACTTGGTTTTTCTAGTATAAATTTAAGTCTATTACTCTAATGTTTTATAATGCTAACGTATATATCATGTGCACGTACATATATTTATTTCGAATATAATGTTTTTAATGTTAGTTAATGAAATATACATACCAATATAAGACTTTACTTTTTCACTTAAACGCGTATAAAAATTAAGCTGTAATACGTACTTTTTAACGTTTTTTTACTAAGTTTAGCTCTTAGAAGCATCAGGGTTTTCTCAGTTGTTTTAGTAACCGAAGGTATATAACTTGTGCACTAAAATCATTGTTTGCTATGTCCTTGAAGCAAAACTTTTTACTTTTTGATGATTTTTCTGTTACTTCGATACTAGAAATGATTACTTTTTCATTGTTATTCACTTGGTTTTTCTAGTATAAATTTAAGTCTTTTACTCTAATGTTTTATAATGCTAACGTATATATCATGTGCACGTACATATATTTACTTCGAATATAATGTTTTTAATGTTAGTTAATGAAATATACATACCAATATAAGACTTTACTTTTTCACTAAAACGCCTATAAAAATTAAGCTTTAATACGTACTTTTTAACGTTTTTTACTAAGTTTAGCTCTTAGAAGCATCAGAGTTTTCTCAGTTGTTTTAGTAACCGAAGGTATATAACTTGTGCACTGAAATCATTCTTTGCTATGGTTTTGAAGCAAAACCTTTTACTTTTTGATGATTTTTCTGTTACTTCGACACTAGAAATGATTACTTTTTCACTATTGTTCACTTGGTTTTTCTAGTATAAATTTAAGTCTTTTACTCTAATGTTTTATAATGCTAACGTATATATCATGTGCAGGTACATATATTTATTTCGAATATAATGTTTTTAATGTTAGTTAATTAAATATACATACCAATATAAGACATTACTTTATCACATAAACGCATATAAATATTAAGCTTTCATACGTACTATTTAGCGTTTTTTACTAAGTTTAGCTCTTAGAAGCATCATAGTTTTCTCAGTTGTTTTAGTAACCGAAGCTATATAACTTGTGCACTGAAATCATTGTTAACTATGTCTTTGAAGCAAAACTGTTCATTTTTTAATGATTTTTCTGTTACTTTGATACTAGAAATGATTACTTTTTCACTGTTGTTCACTTGGTTTTTCTAGTATAAATTTAAGTCTTTTACTCTAAAGTTTTATAATGCTAACGTATATATCATGTGCACGTACATATATTTATTTCGAATATAATGTTTTTAATGTTAGTTAATGAAATATACATACCAATATAAGACATTACTTTATCACATAAACGCATATAAATATTAAGCTTTAATACGTACTATTTAGCGTTTTTTACTAAGTTTAGCTCTTAGAAGAATCAGAGTTTTCTCAGTTGTTTTAGTAACCGAAGGTATATAACTTGTGCACTGAAATCATTCTTTGCTATGGTCTTAAAGCAAAACCTTTTACTTTTTAATGATTTTTCTGTTACTTTGATACTAGAAATGATTACTTTTTCACTGATGTTCACTTGGATTTTCTAGTATAAATTTAAGTCTTTAGTCTAATTTTTTATAATGCTAACGTATATATCATGTGCACGTACATATATTTTTTTCGAATATAATGTTTTTAATGTTAGTTAATGAAATATACATACCAATATAAGACATTACTTTATCATTTAAACGCGTATAAATATTAAGCTTTCATACGTACTATTTAGCGTTTTTTACTAAGTTTAGCTTTGAGAAGCATCAGAGTTTTCTCAGTTGTTTTAGTAACCGAAGCTATATAACTTGTGCACTGAAATCATTGTTTGCTATGTCCTTGAAGCAAAATTGTTTACTTTTTAATGATTTTTCCATTACTTCGATACTAGAAATGATTACTTTTTCACTGTTGTTCACTTGGCTTTTCTAGGATAAATTAAAGTCTATTACTCTAATGTTCTATAATGCTAACGTATATATCATGTGCACGTACATATATTTATTTCGAATATAATGTTTTTAATGTTAGTTAATGAAATATACATAAAATATAAGACTTTACTTTTTCACTTAAACGCCTATGAAAATTAAGCTGTAATACGTACTTTTTAACGTTTTTTAGTAAGTTTAGCTCTTAGAAGCATCAGAGTTTTCTCAGTTGTTTTAGTAACCGAAGGTATATAACTTGTGCACTGAAATCATTCTTTGCTATGGTCTTGAAGCAAACCTTTTACTTTTTGATGATTTTTCTGTTACTTCGACACTAGAAATGATTACTTTTTCACTGTTATTCACTTGGTTTTTCTAGTATAAATTTAAGTCTTTTACTCTAAAGTTTTATAATGCTAACGTATATATCATGTGCACGTACATATATTTATTTCGAATATAATGTTTTTAATGTTAGTTAATGAAATATACATACCAATATAAGACATTACTTTATCACTTAAACGCCTATAAAAATTAAGCTGTAATACGTACTTTTTAACGTTTTTTACTAAGTTTAGCTCTTAGAAGCATCAGAGTTTTCTAAGTTGTTTTAGTAACCGAAGCAATATATAACTTGTGCACTGAAATCATTGTTTGCTATGGCCTTGAAGCAAAACTGTTTACTTTTTAATGATTTTTCTGTTACTTCGATACTAGAAATGATTACTTTTTCACTGTTGTTCACTTGGTTTTTCTAGTATAAAGTCTTTTACTCTAATGTTTTATAATGCTAACGTATATATCATCTGCACGTACATATATTTATTTCGAATATAATGTTTTTAATGTTAGTTAATTAAATATACATACCAATATAAGACATTACTTTATCATTTAAACGCGTATATATATTAAGCTTTAATACGTACTATTTAGAATTTTTTACTAAGTTTAGGTCTGAGAAGCATCAGAGTTTTCTCAGTTGTTTTAGTAACCGAAGCTATATAACTTGTGCACTGAAATCCTTTTTGCTATGTCCTTGAAGCAAAATTGTTTACTTTTTAATGATTTTTCCTTTACTTCGATACTAGAAATGATTACTTTTTCACTGTTGTTCTCTTGGCTTTTCTAGTATAAATTAAAGTCTATTACTCTAATGTTTTATAATGCTAACGTATATATCATGTGCACGTACATATATTTATTTCGAATATAATGTTTTTAATGTTAGTTAATGAAATATACATACAAATATAAGACTTTACTTTTTCACTTAAACGCCTATGAAAATTAAGCTGTAATACGTACTTTTTAGCGTTTTTTACTAAGTTTAGCTCTTAGAAGCATCAGAGTTTTCTCAGTTGTTTTAGTAACCGAAGGTATATAACTTGTGCACTGAAATCATTCTTTGCTATAGTCTTGAAGCAAAACCTTTGATTTTTTGATGATTTTTCTGTTACTTCGACACTAGAAATGATTACTTTTTCACTGTTGTTCACTTGGTTTTTCTAGTATAAATTTAAGTCTTTTACTCTAATGTTTTATAATGCTAACGTATATATCATGTGCACGTACATATATTTATTTCGAATATAATGTTTTTATGTTATTAATGAAATATACATACCAATATAAGACTTTACTTTTTCACTTAAACGCCTATGAAAATTAAGCTGTAATACGTACTTTTTAACGTTTTTTACTAAGTTTAGCTCTTAGAAGCATCAGAGTTTTCTTAGTTGTTTTAGTAACCGAAGCTATATAACTTGTGCACTGAAATCATTGTTTGCTATGGCCTTGAAGCAAAACTGTTTATTTTTTAATGATTTTTCTGTTACTTCGATACTAGAAATGATTACTTTTTCACTGTTGTTTACTTGGCTTTTCTAGTATAAATTAAAGTCTATTACTCTAATGTTTTATAATGCTAACGTATATATCTTCTGCACGTACATATATTTATTTCGAATATAATGTTTTTAATGTTAGTTAATGAAATATACATACCAATATAAGACATTACTTTATCACTTAAACGCGTATAAATATTAAGCTTTAATAAGTACTATTTTGCGTTTTTTACTAAGTTTAGCACTTAGAAGCATCAGAGTTTTCTCAGTTGTTTTAGTAACCGAAGGTATATAACTTGTGCACTGAAATCATTCTTTGCTATGGTCTTGAAGCAAAACCTTTTACTTTTTGATGATTTTTCTGTTACTTCAACACTAGAAATGATTACTTTTTCACTGATGTTCACTTGGTTTTTCTAGTATAAATTTAAGTCTTTTACTCTATTGTTTTATAATGCTAACGTATATATCACCTGCACGTACATATATTTATTTCGAATATAATGTTTTTATGTTAGTTAATGAAATATACATACCAATATAAGACATTACTTTATCACTCAAACGCGTATAAATATTAAGCTTTAATATGTACTTTTAACGTTTTTTACTTAGTTTAGCTCTTAGAAGCACCAGATTTTTCTCAGTTGTTTTAGTATCCGAAGGTATATAACTTGTGCACTGAAATCATTGTTTGCTATGGTCTTGAAGCAAAACTGTTTACTTTTTAATGATTTTTCTGTTAATTCGATACTAGAAATGATTACTTTTTCACTGTTGTTCACTTGGCTTTTCTAGTATAAATTTAAGTCTATTACTCTAATGTTTTATAATGCTAACGTATATATCACCTGCACGTACATATATTTATTGCGAATATAATGTTTTTAATGTTAGTTAATGAAATATACATACCAATATAAGACATTACTTTATCACATAAACGCATATAAATATTAAGCTTTAATACGTACTATTTAGCGTTTTTTACTAAGTTTAGCTCTTAGAAGAATCAGAGTTTTCTCAGTTGTTTTAGTAACCGAAGGTATATAACTTGTGCACTGAAATCATTCTTTGCTATGGTCTTAAAGCAAAACCTTTTACTTTTTAATGATTTTTCTGTTACTTTGATACTAGAAATGATTACTTTTTCACTGATGTTCACTTGGATTTTCTAGTATAAATTTAAGTCTTTTAGTCTAATTTTTTATAATGCTAACGTATATATCATGTGCACGTACATATATTTTTTTCGAATATAATGTTTTTAATGTTAGTTAATGAAATATACATACCAATATAAGACATTACTTTATCATTTAAACGCGTATAAATATTAAGCTTTCATACGTACTATTTAGCGTTTTTTACTAAGTTTAGCTTTGAGAAGCATCAGAGTTTTCTCAGTTGTTTTAGTAACCGAAGCTATATAACTTGTGCACTGAAATCATTGTTTGCTATGTCCTTGAAGCAAAATTGTTTACTTTTTAATGATTTTTCCATTACTTCGATACTAGAAATGATTACTTTTTCACTGTTGTTCACTTGGCTTTTCTAGGATAAATTAAAGTCTATTACTCTAATGTTTTATAATGCTAACGTATATATCATGTGCACGTACATATATTTATTTCGAATATAATGTTTTTAATGTTAGTTAATGAAATATACATAAAATATAAGACTTTACTTTTTCACTTAAACGCCTATGAAAATTAAGCTGTAATACGTACTTTTTAACGTTTTTTAGTAAGTTTAGCTCTTAGAAGCATCAGAGTTTTCTCAGTTGTTTTAGTAACCGAAGGTATATAACTTGTGCACTGAAATCATTCTTTGCTATGGTCTTGAAGCAAACCTTTTACTTTTTGATGATTTTTCTGTTACTTCGACACTAGAAATGATTACTTTTTCACTGTTATTCACTTGGTTTTTCTAGTATAAATTTAAGTCTTTTACTCTAAAGTTTTATAATGCTAACGTATATATCATGTGCACGTACATATATTTATTTCGAATATAATGTTTTTAATGTTAGTTAATGAAATATACATACCAATATAAGACATTACTTTATCACTTAAACGCCTATAAAAATTAAGCTGTAATACGTACTTTTTAACGTTTTTTACTAAGTTTAGCTCTTAGAAGCATCAGAGTTTTCTAAGTTGTTTTAGTAACCGAAGCAATATATAACTTGTGCACTGAAATCATTGTTTGCTATGGCCTTGAAGCAAAACTGTTTACTTTTTAATGATTTTTCTGTTACTTCGATACTAGAAATGATTACTTTTTCACTGTTGTTCACTTGGTTTTTCTAGTATAAAGTCTTTTACTCTAATGTTTTATAATGCTAACGTATATATCATCTGCACGTACATATATTTATTTCGAATATAATGTTTTTAATGTTAGTTAATTAAATATACATACCAATATAAGACATTACTTTATCATTTAAACGCGTATAAATATTAAGCTTTAATACGTACTATTTAGAATTTTTTACTAAGTTTAGGTCTGAGAAGCATCAGAGTTTTCTCAGTTGTTTTAGTAACCGAAGCTATATAACTTGTGCACTGAAATCCTTTTTGCTATGTCCTTGAAGCAAAATTGTTTACTTTTTAATGATTTTTCCTTTACTTCGATACTAGAAATGATTACTTTTTCACTGTTGTTCTCTTGGCTTTTCTAGTATAAATTAAAGTCTATTACTCTAATGTTTTATAATGCTAACGTATATATCATGTGCACGTACATATATTTATTTCGAATATAATGTTTTTAATGTTAGTTAATGAAATATACATACAAATATAAGACTTTACTTTTTCACTTAAACGCCTATGAAAATTAAGCTGTAATACGTACTTTTTAGCGTTTTTTACTAAGTTTAGCTCTTAGAAGCATCAGAGTTTTCTCAGTTGTTTTAGTAACCGAAGGTATATAACTTGTGCACTGAAATCATTCTTTGCTATAGTCTTGAAGCAAAACCTTTGATTTTTTGATGATTTTTCTGTTACTTCGACACTAGAAATGATTACTTTTTCACTGTTGTTCACTTGGTTTTTCTAGTATAAATTTAAGTCTTTTACTCTAATGTTTTATAATGCTAACGTATATATCATGTGCACGTACATATATTTATTTCGAATATAATGTTTTTATGTTATTAATGAAATATACATACCAATATAAGACTTTACTTTTTCACTTAAACGCCTATGAAAATTAAGCTGTAATACGTACTTTTTAACGTTTTTTACTAAGTTTAGCTCTTAGAAGCATCAGAGTTTTCTTAGTTGTTTTAGTAACCGAAGCTATATAACTTGTGCACTGAAATCATTGTTTGCTATGGCCTTGAAGCAAAACTGTTTATTTTTTAATGATTTTTCTGTTACTTCGATACTAGAAATGATTACTTTTTCACTGTTGTTTACTTGGCTTTTCTAGTATAAATTAAAGTCTATTACTCTAATGTTTTATAATGCTAACGTATATATCTTCTGCACGTACATATATTTATTTCGAATATAATGTTTTTAATGTTAGTTAATGAAATATACATACCAATATAAGACATTACTTTATCACTAAAACGCGTATAAATATTAAGCTTTAATACGAACTTTTTAACGTTTTTTACTAAGTTTAGCTCTTAGAAGCATCAGAGTTTTCTAAGTTGTTTTAGTAACCGAGGGTATATAACTTGTGCACTGAAATTATTCTTTGCTATGGTCTTGAAGCAAAACCTTTTACTTTTTGATGATTTTTCTGTTACTTCGACACTAGAAATGATTACTTTTTCACTGTTGTTCACTTGGTTTTTCTAGTATAAATTTAAGTCTTTTACTCTAGTGTTTTATAATGATAACGTATATATCATGTGCACGTACATATATTTATTTCGAATATAATGTTTTTAATGTTAGTTAATGAAATATACATACCAATATAAGACATTACTTTATCACTTAAACGCGTATAAATATTAAGCTTTAATAAGTACTATTTTGCGTTTTTTACTAAGTTTAGCACTTAGAAGCATCAGAGTTTTCTCAGTTGTTTTAGTAACCGAAGGTATATAACTTGTGCACTGAAATCATTCTTTGCTATGGTCTTGAAGCAAAACCTTTTACTTTTTGATGATTTTTCTGTTACTTCAACACTAGAAATGATTACTTTTTCACTGATGTTCACTTGGTTTTTCTAGTATAAATTTAAGTCTTTTACTCTATTGTTTTATAATGCTAACGTATATATCACCTGCACGTACATATATTTATTTCGAATATAATGTTTTTATGTTAGTTAATGAAATATACATACCAATATAAGACATTACTTTATCACTCAAACGCGTATAAATATTAAGCTTTAATATGTACTTTTAACGTTTTTTACTTAGTTTAGCTCTTAGAAGCACCAGATTTTTCTCAGTTGTTTTAGTATCCGAAGGTATATAACTTGTGCACTGAAATCATTGTTTGCTATGGTCTTGAAGCAAAACTGTTTACTTTTTAATGATTTTTCTGTTAATTCGATACTAGAAATGATTACTTTTTCACTGTTGTTCACTTGGCTTTTCTAGTATAAATTTAAGTCTATTACTCTAATGTTTTATAATGCTAACGTATATATCACCTGCACGTACATATATTTATTGCGAATATAATGTTTTTAATGTTAGTTAATTGAATATACATACCAATAGAAGACTATACTTTTTCACTTAAACGCGTATAAAAATTAAGGTTTAATACATACTTTTTAACGTTTTTTACTAAGTTTAGCTCTTAGAAGCACCAGAGTTTTCTCAGTTGTTTTAGTAACCGAAGGTATATAACTTGTGCACTGAAATCATTCTTTGCTATGGTCTTGAAGCAAAACCTTTTACTTTTGATGATTTTTCTGTTACTTCGATACTAGAAATGATTACTTTTTCACTGTTGTTCACTTGGTTTTTCTAGTATAAATTTAAGTCTTTTACTCTAATGTTTTATAATGCTAACGTATATATCATCTGCACGTACATATATTTATTTCGAATATAATCTTTTTAATGTTAGTTAATGAAATATACATACCAATATAAGACATTACTTTATCACTTAAACGCGTATAAATATTAAGCTTTAATACGTATTATTTAGCGTTTTTTACTAAGTTTAGCTCTTAGAAGCATCAGAGTTTTCTCAGTTGTTTTAGTAACCGAAGCTATATAACTTGTGCACTGAAATCCTTTTTGCTATGTCTTTGAAGCAAAATTGTTTACTTTTTAATGATTTTTCCTTTACTTCGATACTAGAAATGATTACTTTTTCACTGTTGTTCACTTGGCTTTTCTAGTATAAATTAAAGTCTATTACTCTAATGTTTTATAATGCTAACGTATATATCATCTGCACGTACATATATTTATTTCGAATATAATGTTTTTAATGTTAGTTAATGAAATATACATACCAATATAAGACTTTACTTTTTCACTTAAACGCCCATGAAAATTAAGCTGTAATACGTACTTTTTAACGTTTTTTACTAAGTTTAGCACTTAGAAGAATCAGAGTTTTCTCAGTTGTTTTAGTAACCGAAGGTATATAACTTGTGCACTGAAATCATTCTTTGCTATGGTCTTGAAGCAAAACCTTTTACTTTTTGATGATTTTTCTGTTACTTCGACACTAGAAATGATTACTTTTTCACTGTTGTTCACTTGGTTTTTCTAGTATAAATTTAAGTCTTTTACTCTAATGTTTTATAATGCTAACGTATATATCATGTGCACGTACATATATTTATTTCGAATATAATGTTTTTAATGTTAGTTAATGAAATATACATACCAATATAAGACATTACTTTATCACTTAAACGCCTATAAAAATTAATCTGTAATACGAACTTTTTTAACGTTTTTTACTAAGTTTAGCTCTTAGAAGCATCAGAGTTTTCTAAGTTGTTTTAGTAACCGAAGGTGTATAACTTGTGCACTGAAATCATTCTTTGCTATGGTCTTGAAGCAAAACCTTTTACTTTTTGTTGATTTTTCTTTTACTTCGATACTAGAAATGCTTACTTTTTCACTGTTGTTCACTTGGTTTTTCTAGTATAAATTTAAGTCTTTTACTCTAATGTTTTATAATGCTAACGTATCATGTGCACGTACATATATTTATTTCGAATATAATGTTTTTAATTTTAGTTAATGAAATATACATACCAATATAAGACATTACTTTATCACTTAAACGCGTATAAATATTAAGCTTTAATACGTACTATTTAGCGTTTTTTACCAAGTTTAGCTCTTAGAAGCATCAGAGTTTTCTCAGTTGTTTTAGTAACCGAAGGTATATAACTTGTGCACTGAAATCATTCTTTGCTATGGTCTTGAAGCAAACCTTTTACTTTTTGATGATTTTTCTGTTACTTCGACACTAGAAATGATTACTTTTTCACTGTTGTTCACTTGGTTTTTCTAGTATAAATTTAAGTCTTTTACTCTAATGTTTTATAATGCTAACGTATATATCATCTGCACGTACATATATTTATTTCGAATATAATGTTTTTAATGTTAGTTAATGAAATATACATACCAATATAAAACATTACTTTATCACTTAAACGCATTTAAATATTAAGCTTTAATACGTACTTTTTAACGTTTTTTACTAAGTTTAGCTCTTAGAAGCATCAGAATTTTCTCAGTTGTTTTAGTACCCGAAGCTATATAACTTGTGCACTGAAATCATTCTTTGCTATGGTCTTGAAGCAAAGCCGTTTACTTTTTAATGATTTTTCTGTTACTTCGATACTAGAAATGATTACTGTTTCACTGTTGTTCACTCGGTTTTTCTAGTATAAATTTAAGTCTTTTACTCTAAAGTTTTATAATGCTAACGTATATATCATGTGCACGTACATATTTTTATTGCGAATATAATGTTTTTAATGTTAGTTAATGAAATATACACACCAATATAAGACTTTACTTTTTCACTTAAAAGCGTATAAAAATTCAGCTTTAATACGTACTTTTTAACGTTTTTTTACTAAGTTTAGCTCTTGGAAGCATCAGAGTTTTCTCAGTAGTTTTAGTAACCGAAGCTATATGACTTGCGCACTGAAATCATTGTTTGCTATGGCCTTGAAGCAAAACTGTTCATTTTTTAATGATTTTTCTGTTACTTCGATACTTGAAATGATTACTTTTTCACTGTTGTTCACTTGGTTTTTCTAGTATAAATTTAAGTCTTTTACTCTAATGTTTTATAATGCTAACGTATATATCATCTGCACGTACATATATTTATTTCGAATATAATGTTTTTAATGTTAGTTAATGAAATATACATACCAATATAAGACTTTACTTTATCACTTAAACGCGTATAAATATTAAGCTTTAATACGTACTATTTAGCGTTTTTTACTAAGTTTAGCTCTTAGAAGCATCAGAGTTTTCTCAGTTGTTTTAGTAACCGAAGGTATATAACTTGTGCACTGAAATCATTCTTTACTATGGTCTTGAAGCAAAACTGTTCATTTTTTAATGATTTTTCTGTTACTTCGATACTAGAAATGATTACGTTTTCACTGTTGTTCACTTGGTTTTTCTAGTGTAAATTTAAGTCTTTTACTCTAATGTTTTATAATGCTAACGTATATATCATGTGCACGTACATACATTTATTTCGAATATAATGTTTTTAATGTTAGTTAATGAAATATACATACCAATATAAGACATTACTTTATCACTTAAACGCGTATAAATATTAAGCTTTAATACGTACTATTTAGCGTTTTTTACTAAGTTTAGCTCTTAGAAGCATCAGAGTTTTCTCAGTTGTTTTAGTAACCGAAGCTATATAACTTGTGCACTGAAATCATTGTTTGCTATGTCCTTGAAGCAAAATTGTTTACTTTTTAATGATTTTTCCTTTACTTCGATACTAGAAATGATTACTTTTTCACTGTTGTTCACTTGGATTTTCTAGTATAAATTAAAGTCTATTACTCTAATGTTTTATAATGCTAACGTATATATCATGTGCACGTACATATATTTATTTCGAATATAATGTTTTTAATGTTAGTTAATGAAATATACATACCAATATAAGACTTTACTTTTTCACTTAAACGCCTATGAAAATTAAGCTGTAATACGTACTTTTTAGCGTTTTTTACTAAGTTTAGCTCTTAGAAGAATCAGAGTTTTCTCAGTTGTTTTAGTAACCGAAGGTATATAACTTGTGCACTGAAATCATTCTTTGCTATGGTCTTGAAGCAAAACCTTTTACTTTTTGATGATTTTTCTGTTACTTCGACACTAGAAATGATTACTTTTTCACTGTTGTTCACTTGGTTTTTCTAGTATAAATTAAAGTCTATTACTCTAATGTTTTATAATGCTAACGTATATATCATGTGCACGTACATATATTTATTTCGAATATAATTTTTTTAATGATAGTTAATGAAATATACATACCAATATAAGACATTACTTTATCACTTAAACGCGTATAAATATTAAGCTTTAATACGTACTATTTAGGGTTTTTTACTAAGTTTAGCTCTTAGAAGCATCAGAGTTTCCTCAGTTGTTTTAGTAACCGAAGGTATATAACTTGTGCACTGAAATCATTCTTTGCTATGGTCTTGAAGCAAAACCTTTTACTTTTTGATGATTTTTCTGTTACTTCGATACTAGAAATGATTACTTTTTCACTGTTGTTCACTTGGCTTTTCTAGTATAAATTTAAGTCTTTTACTCTAATGTTTTATAATGCTAACGTATATATCATGTGCACGTACATATATTCATTTCGAATATAATGTTTTTAATGTTAGTTAATGAAATATACATACCAAAATAAGACATTACTTTATCACTTAAACGCGTATAAATATTAAGCTTTAATACGTACTATTTAGCGTTTTTTACTAAGTTTAGCTCTTAGAAGCATCAGAGTTTTCTCAGTTGTTTTAGTAACCGAAGGTATATAACTTGTGCACTGAAATCATTCTTTGCACTGGTCTTGAAGCAAAACTGTTCATTTTTTAATGATTTTTCTGTTACTTCGATACTAATAATGATTACGTTTTCACTGTTGTTCACTTGGCTTTTCTAGTATAAATTAAAGTCTATTACTCTAATGTTTTATAATGCTAACGTATATATCATGTGCACGTACATACATTTATTTCGAATATAATGTTTTTAATGTTAGTTAATGAAATATACATACCAATATAAGACTTTACTTTTTCACTTAAACGCGTATAAATATTAAGCTTTAATACGTTCTATTTAGCGTTTTTTACTAAGTTTAGCTCTTAGAAGCATCAGAGTTTTCTCAGTTGTTTTAGTAACCGAAGGTATATAACTTGTGCACTGAAGTCGTTCTTTGCTATGGTCTTGAAGCAAAACCTTTTACTTTTTGATGATTTTTCTGTTACTTCGACACTAGAAATAATTACTTTTTCACTGTTGTTCACTTGGTTTTTCTAGTATAAATTTACGTCTTTTACTCTAAAGTTTTATAATGCTAACGTATATATCATGTGCACGTACATATATTTATTTCGAATATAATGTTTTTAATGTTAGTTAATGAAATATACATACCAATATAAGACATTACTTTATCACTTAAACGCCTATAAAAATTAAGCTGTAATACGTACTTTTTAACATTTTTTACTAAGTTTAGCTCTTAGAAGCATCAGAGTTTTCTAAGTTGTTTTAGTAACCGAAGCAATATATAACTTGTGCACTGAAATCATTTTTGCTATGTCCTTGAAGCAAAATTGTTTACTTTTTAATGATTTTTCCTTTACTTCGATACTAGAAATGATTACTTTTTCACTGTTGTTCACTTGGCTTTTCTAGTATAAATTAAAGTCTATTACTCTTATGTTTTATAATGCTAACGTATATATCATGTGCACGTACATATATTTATTTCGAATATAATTTTTTTAATGATAGTTAATGAAATATACATACCAATATAAGACATTACTTTATCACTTAAACGCGTATAAATATTAAGCTTTAATACGTACTATTTAGGGTTTTTTACTAAGTTTAGCTCTTAGAAGCATCAGAGTTTCCTCAGTTGTTTTAGTAACCGAAGGTATATAACTTGTGCACTGAAATCATTCTTTGCTATGGTCTTGAAGCAAAACCTTTTACTTTTTGATGATTTTTCTGTTACTTCGATACTAGAAATGATTACTTTTTCACTGTTGTTCACTTGGCTTTTCTAGTATAAATTTAAGTCTTTTACTCTAATGTTTTATAATGCTAACGTATATATCATGTGCACGTACATATATTCATTTCGAATATAATGTTTTTAATGTTAGTTAATGAAATATACATACCAAAATAAGACATTACTTTATCACTTAAACGCGTATAAATATTAAGCTTTAATACGTAATTTTTAGCGTTTTTTACTAAGTTTAGCTCTTAGAAGCATCAGAGTTTCCTCAGTTGTTTTAGTAACCGAAGGTATATAACTTGTGCACTGAAATCATTCTTTGCTCTGGTCTTGAAGGAAAACCTTTTACGTTTGATGATTTTTCTGTTACTTCGATACTAGAAATGATTACTTTTTCACTGTTGTTCACTTGGTTTTTCTAGTATAAATTTAAGTCTTTTACTCTAATGTTTTATAATGCTAACGTATATATCATGTGCACGTACATATATTTATTTCGAATATAATGTTTTTAATGTTAGTTAATTAAATATACATACCAATATAAGACATTAATTTATCATTTAAACGCGTATAAATATTAAGCTTTAATACGTACTATTTAGAATTTTTTACTAAGTTTAGCTCTGAGAAGCATCAGAGTTTTCTCAGTTGTTTTAGTAACCGAAGCTATATAACTTGTGCACTGAAATCATTTTTGCTATGTCCTTGAAGCAAAATTGTTTACTTTTTAATGATTTTTCCTTTACTTCGATACTAGAAATGATTACTTTTTCACTGTTGTTCACTTGGCTTTTCTAGTATAAATTAAAGTCTATTACTCTTATGTTTTATAATGCTAACGTATATATCATGTGCACGTACATATATTTATTTCGAATATAATGTTTTTAATGTTAGTTAATGAAATATACATACCAATAAAAGATTTTACTTTTTCACTTAAACGCCTATGAAAATTAAGCTGTAATACGTACTTTTTAGCGTTTTTTACTAAGTTTAGCTCTTAGAAGCATCAGAGTTTCCTCAGTTGTTTTAGTAACCGAAGGTATATAACTTGTGCACTGAAATCATTCTTTGCTATGGTCTTGAAGGAAAACCTTTTACTTTTGATGATTTTTCTGTTACTTCGATACTAGAAATGATTACTTTTTCACTGTTGTTCACTTGGTTTTTCTAGTATAAATTTAGGTCTTTTACTCTAATGTTTTATAATGCTAACGTATATATCATGTGTACGTACATATATTTATTTCTAATATAATCTTTTTAATGTTAGTTAATGAAATATACATACCAATATAAGACATTACTTTATCACTTAAACGCGTATAAATATTAAACTTTAATACGTACTTTTTAACGTTTTTTACTAAGTTTAGCTCTTAGAAGCATCGGTGTTTTCTAAGTTGTTTTAGTAACCGAAGCAATATATAACTTGTGCACTGAAATCATTGCTTGCTATGGCCTTGAAGCAAAACTGTTTACTTTTTAATGATTTTTCTGTTACTTCGATACTAGAAATGATTACTTTTTCACTGTTGTTCACTTGGATTTTCTAGTATAAATTTAAGTCTTTTACTCTATTGTTTTATAATGCTAACGTATATATCACCTGCACGTACATATATTTATTTCGAATATAATGTTTTTATGTTAGTTAATAAAATATACATACCAATATAAGACTTTAATTTTTCACTTAAACGCCTATAAAATTTAAGCTGTAATACGTACTTTTTAACGTTTTTTACTAAGTTTAGCTCTTAGAAGCATCAGAGTTTTCTCAGTTGTTTTAGTAACCGAAGGTATATAACTTGTGCACTGAAATCATTCTTTGCTATGGTCTTGAAGCACAACCTTTTACTTTTTGATGATTTTTCTGTTACTTCGACACTAGAAATGATTACTTTTTCACTGTTGTTCACTTGGTTTTTCTAGTATAAATTTAAGTCTTTTACTCTAAAGTTTTATAATGCTAACGTATATATCATGTGCACGTACATATATTTATTTCAAATATAATGTTTTTAATGTTAGTTAATGAAATATACATACCAATATAAGACATTACTTTATCACTTAAACGCCTATAAAAATTAGGCTGTAATACGTACTTTTTAACGTTTTTTACTAAGTTTAGCTCTTAGAAGCATCAGAGTTATCTAAGTTGTTTTAGTAACCGAAGCAATATATAACTTGTGCACTGAAATCATTGTTTGCTATGGCCTTGAAGCAAAACTGTTTACTTTTTAATGATTTTTCTGTTACTTCGATACTAGAAATGATTACTTTTTCACTGTTGTTCACTTGGTTTTTCTAGTATAAATTTAAGTCTTTTACTCTAATGTTTTATAATGCTAACGTATATATCATGTGCACGTACATATATTTATTTCGAATATAATGTTTTTAATGTTAGTTAATGAAATATACATACCAATATAAGACATTACTTTATCACTTAAACGCCTATAAAAATTAAGCTGTAATACGAACTTTTTTAACGTTTTTTACTAAGTTTAGCTCTTAGAAGCATCAGAGTTTTCTAAGTTGTTTTAGTAACCGAAGGTATATAACTTGTTCACTGAAATCATTCTTTGCTATGGTCTTGAAGCAAAACCTTTTACTTTTTGATGATTTTTCTGTTACTTCGACACTAGAAATGATTACTTTTTCACTGTTGTTCACTTGGTTTTTCTAGTATAAATTTAAGTCTTTTACTCTAATGTTTTATAATGCTAACGTATATATCATGTGCACGTACATATATTTATTTCGAATATAATGTTTTTAATGTTAGTTAATGAAATATACATACCAATATAAGACATTACTTTATCACTTAAACGCGTATAATATTAAGCTTTAATACGTACTATTTAGCGTTTTTTACTAAGTTTAGCTCTGAGAAGCATCAGAGTTTTCGCATTTAAAACAACTAACAGTAACCGAAGGTATATAACATGTGCACTTAAATCAGTGTTTGCTATGGTCTTGAAGCAAAACCTTTTACTTTTTGATGATTTTTCTGTTACTTCGATACTAGAAATGCTTACTTTTTCACTGTTGTTCACTTGGTTTTTCTAGTATAAATTTAAGTCTTTTACTCTAATGTTTTATAATGCTAACGTATATATCATGTGCACATACATATATTTATTTCGAATATAATGTTTTTAATGTTAGTTAATGAAATATACATACCAATATAAGACATTACTTTATCACTTAAACGCGTATAAATATTAAGCTTTAATACGTACTATTTAGCGTTTTTTACTAAGTTTAGCTCTTAGAAGCATCAGAGTTTTCTCAGTTGTTTTAGTAACCGAAGGTATATAACTTGTGCACTGAAATAATTCTTTGCTATGGTCTTGAAGCAAACCTTTTACTTTTTGTTGATTTTTCTGTTACTTCGACACTAGAAATGATTACTTTTTCACTGTTGTTCACTTGGTTTTTCTAGTATAAATTTAAGTCTTTTACTGTAAAGTTTTATAATGCTAACGTATATATCATGTGCACGTACATATATTTATTTCGAATATAATGTTTTTAATGTTAGTTAATGAAATATACATACAAATATAAGACATTACTTTATCACTTAAACGCCTATAAAAATTAAGCTGTAATACGTACTTTTTAACGTTTTTTACTAAGTTTAGCTCTTAGAAGCATCAGAGTTTTCTAAGTTGTTTTAGTAACCGAAGCAATATATAACTTGTGCACTGAAATCATTGTTTGCTATGGCCTTGAAGCAAAACTGTTTACTTTTTAATGATTTTTCTGTTACTTCGATACTAGAAATGATTACTTTTTCACTGTTGTTCACTTGGTTTTTCTAGTATAAATTAAAGTCTTTTACTCTAATGTTTTATAATGCTAACGTATATATCATCTGCACGTACCTATATTTATTTCGAATATAATGTTTTTAATGTTAGTTAATTAAATTTTCATACCAATATAAGACATTACTTTATCATTTAAACGCGTATAAATATTAAGCTTTAATACGTACTATTTAGCGTTTTTTACTAAGTTTAGCTTTGAGAAGCATCAGAGTTTTCTCAGTTGTTTTAGTAACCGAAGCTATATAACTTGCGAACTGAAATCATTGTTTGCTATATCCTTGAAGCAAAATTGTTTACTTTTTAATGATTTTTCCATTACTTCGATACTAGAAATGATTACTTTTTCACTGTTGTTCACTTGGCTTTTCTAGTATAAATTAAAGTCTATTACTCTAATGTTTTATAATGCTAAGGTATATATCATGTGCACGTACATATATTTATTTCGAATATAATGTTTTTAATGTTAGTTAATGAAATATACATAAAATATAAGACTTTACTTTTTCACTTAAACGCCTATGAAAATTAAGCTGTAATACGTACTTTTTAACGTTTTTTACTAAGTTTAGCTCTTAGAAGCATCAGAGTTTTCTCAGTTGTTTTAGTAACCGAAGCAATATATAACTTGTGCACTGAAATCATTGTTTGCTATGGCCTTGAAGCAAAACTGTTCATTTTTTAATGATTTTTCTGTTACTTCGATACTAGAAATGATTACTTTTTCACTGTTGTTCACTTGGCTTTTCTAGTATAAATTTAAGTCTATTACTCTAATGTTTTATAATGCTAACGTATATATCACCTGCACGTACATATATTTATTGCGAATATAATGTTTTTAATGTTAGTTAATTAAATATACATACCAATATAAGACTTTACTTTTTCACTTAAACGCGTATAAATATTAAGCTTTAATACGTACTATTTAGCGTTTTTTACTAAGTTTAGCTCTGAGAAGCATCAGAGTTTTCTCAGTTGTTTTAGTAACCGAAGGTATATAACTTGTGCACTGAAATCATTCTTTGCTATGGTCTTGAAGCAAAACCTTTTACTTTTTGATGATTTTTCTGTTACTTCGACACTAGAAATGTTTACTTTTTCACTGTTGTTCACTTGGTTTTTCTAGTATAAATTTAAGTCTTTTACTCTAATTTTTTATAATGCTAACGTATATATCATGTGCACTTACATATATTTATTTCGAATATAATGTTTTTAATGTTAGTTAATGAAATATACATACCAATATAAGACATTACTTCATCACTTAAACGCCTATAAAAATTAAGCTGTAATACGTACTTTTTAACGTTTTTTACTAAGTTTAGCTCTTAGAAGCATCAGAGTTTTCTAAGTTGTTTTAGTAACCGAAGCAATATATAACTTGTGCACTGAAATCATTGTTTGCTATGGCCTTGAAGCAAAACTGTTCATTTTTTAATGATTTTTCTGTTACTTCGATACTAGAAATGATTACTTTTTCACTGTTGTTCACTTGGCTTTTCTAGTATAAATTTAAGTCTATTACTCTAATGTTTTATAATGCTAACGTATATATCACCTGCACGTACATATATTTATTTCGAATATAATGTTTTTAATGTTAGTTAATTAAATATACATACCAATATAAGACTTTACTTTTTCACTTAAACGCGGTTAAATATTAAGCTTTAATACGTACTATTTAGCGTTTTTTACTAAGTTTAGCTCTGAGAAGCATCAGAGTTTTCTCCGTTGTTTTAGTAACCGAAGCTATATAACTGAAATCATTGTTTGCTATGTCCTTGAAGCAAAATTGTTTACTTTTTAATGATTTTTCCTTTACTTCGATACTAGAAATGATTACTTTTTCACTGTTGTTCACTTGGCTTTTCTAGTATAAACTAAAGTCTATTACTCTAATGTTTTCTAAATCTAACGTATATATCATCTGCACGTACATATATTTATTTCGAATATAATGTTTTTAATGTTAGTTAATGAAATATACATACCAATATAAGACTTTACTTTTTCACTTAAACGCCTATGAATATTAAGCTGTAATACGTACTTTTTAACGTTTTTTACTAAGTTTAGCTCTTAGAAGCATCAGAGTTTTCTCAGTTGTTTTAGTAACCTAAGGTATATAACTTGTGCACTGAAATCATTCTTTGCTATGGTCTTGAAGCAAAACCTTTTACTTTTTGATGATTTTTCTGTTACTTCGACACTAGAAATGATTACTTTTTCACTGTTGTTCACTTGGTTTTTCTAGTATAAATTTAAGTCTTTTACTCTAAAGTTTTATAATGCTAACGTATATATCATGTGAACGTATATATATTTATTTCGAATATAATGTTTTTAATGTTAGTTAATGAAATATACATACCAATATAAGACATTACTTTATCACTTAAACGCGTATAAATATTAAGCTTTAATACGTACTTTTTAACGTTTTTTACTAAGTTTAGCTCTTAGAAGCGTCAGAGTTTTCTCAGTTGTTTTAGTAACCGAAGCTATATAACTTGTGCACTGAAATCATTGTTTGCTATGTCTTTGAAGCAAAACTGTTTACTTTTTAATGGTTTTTCTGTTACTTTGATACTAGAAATGATTACTTTTTTACTGTTGTTCACTTGGATTTTCTAGTATAAATTTAAGTCTTTTACTCTATTATTTTATAATGCTAACGTATATATCACCTGCCCGTACATATATTTATTTCGAATATAATGTTTCTATGTTAGTTAATGAAATATACATACCAATATAAGACTTTACTTTTTCACTTAAACGCCTATAAAAATTAAGCTGTAATACGTACTTTTTAACGTTTTTTACTAAGTTTAGCTCTTAGAAGCATCAGAGTTTTCTAAGTTGTTTTAGTAACCGAAGGTATATAACTTGTGCACTGAAATCATTCTTTGCTATGGTTTTGAAGCAAAACCTTTTACTTTTTGATGATTTTTCTGTTACTTTGACACTAGAAATGATTACTTTTTCACTGTTGTTCACTTGGTTTTTCTAGTATAAGTTTAAGTCTTTTACTCTAAAGTTTTATAATGCTAACGTATATATCATGTGCACGTACATATATTTATTTCGAATATAATGTTTTTAATGTTAGTTAATGAAATATACATACCAATATAAGACATTACTTTATCACTTAAACGCGTATAAATATTAAGCTTTAATACGTACTTTTTAACGTTTTTTACTAAGTTTAGCTCTTAGAAGCGTCAGAGTTTTCTAAGTTGTTTTAGTAACCGAAGCAATATATAACTTGTGCACTGAAATCATTGTTTGCTATGGCCTTGAAGCAAAACCGTTTACTTTTTAATGATTTTTCTGTTACTTCGATACTAGAAATGCTTACTTTTTCACTGTTGTTCACTTGGTTTTTCTAGTATAAATTTAAGTCTTTTACCCTAATGTTTTATAATGCTAACGTATATATCACCTGCACGTACATATATTTATTGCGAATATAATGTTTTTAATGTTAGTTAATGAAATATACATACCAATATAAGACTTTACTTTTTCACTTAAACGCGTATAAAAATTAAGCTTTAATACTCTTATATTCTCTGTTGTGGGCGAGAAATGCGTATGGTTGCAAAACAAAGAACGTATCACAATATCACAGTAATGATGTTATAGAAAATTTTTTATAAATAGATTAAGTACAGAGAGTAGAATGGAGAAATATGTTCACAGTTAAAGAATGAATTCAGTGGTAGTCGTTACAAAGTTCATGTACTGTACTTGTCTCGTGGTGAAGGGGTAGTTACAAAGTACCCGTGGTGCAGGGATGGTTTTCTCGGAATTAGGACAATGTTTTTAACGGTGGCGATCGTTTGATGTATCGGATGACAGGCGCCGGACGGTGCGTAGAATCCTTAACACGGGTCGTGTGAAGGAACAAGTCTGTGGTGTAGGAACGCAACTGACTGATGATTATTTGGTCCGTCTATTTATACATTTTCTGTACGCTCAGAACGGCAATTTTTGTTCCCCTCGGGAAGTGTTCCGATTGGATATTTATTAATGTATTTTTTTTTGTTAATTTATCGCACACGGAAGTTCTGCGCGGAGCCCATGCGTGAGAGACTAACTTTTCATTTTGAGTTGAGAACTCGAAGTGTTAACTTCCGTTTTTTTTTCTTTTCTTCTTTTCTTTCTTTTTTTTTTTCAAATCAAGGCAAGATATCGTCTTATAACAGCTCCCCCAGATCTTACCATGATTTGAAGTTGCTATGTTGCTTGCTTGTGTGCGTGTTTTTTTTTTTTTTTTTTTTTTTTTTTTTTGATGTTATGTATTATTTATTTTGTTTTTTGGCACATAACGAAGTCTTGAAGCGTGCTGGGAGTTGCCCTCGTGTTGTTCGTTTCGTTGGGTTTTGGGTATTGTCTCCGGAACTGCAGTCATTTGCGACAAGATGCTCCCCTGACGAAAGTGTAGGGAGTTGTGACATGTGATGGGTAGGTTGCCGGGGTGGACAAGGAGGTAGGAGTGGTCGTGTCGACGGGTGATTGGGAATTTGGTGAGGTGGGGATAGAGCTGGAGGTGGGGGGTGGTCGATGCATGTATTGCAGGTCATTTGGTCGTGGTACGAGTCGACGGACGTGTCCGCGGTGAACCCAATGCGTTTCACAGTTTTCGTTTTTCACTTGAACGACCAAACCGTTCGTTTTGGTGACCTCAAAGTCACCTATACAAGGCAGTTGAGACAAGTGGGCTGTTGTGGATTGTGGTCGGTGGAGTAGCACCTTGTCACCGACTTGTATCGGGTTTTTGAAGATGCTGCGGTTCAGTTTGGCTTCCATTTTGTGGTCAGCCTCGTTGTTCGCCAAGGCGACTCTTTGATGCACCTGTCGGAGCAAAGCGTCTATCTGCATACCGTAAGCACCTGGGTTGTTGATAACGATGTCTTGGCAGGGGATCTTCGGTAGACCAATGTTTGGTTGGCGGCCGGTGATAATGTAATGCGGGGATGCACCAGTGGCGGTGTTGGCTGTGGCATTCATTGAGGAAACTGCGGATTCGAGAACGTCCGTCCATTCACAGTTTCTGTCTTCGCAGATCATGTAAAGGGCGTTTTTTAAGGTCCGGTGTTGCCTCTCAATGTTCCCCGAGCTTTGTGGTCGCCACGGGCAGTGAAGTTCCCGGGTGATCGAGGTTAGGTCACAAAATTCCTTGTAGACCTCACCAGTGAAGTGGGTTCCTCGGTCGGAGGAGACAATGCGGGGAATCTCGCGGTGACGAAGAAAGAACTGGTAGAGTCCGCGGGCTGCGTCGATTGCGCGGTCTCTGGCACATGGTATGGCCATGAGGTAGCGGCTGAAGCTATCTAGAATAGTAAGTATGTACCGCTTGCCCTTTGAGAGGGGCATTGAGACAAAATCTATGTAGACAACCTCGAATGTTTTTCCGCCTCTCTTGCAATGGCCCGTGGACCAGTTTCGGCGCATGCCGTAATTTCCCTTGCGTTTAGCGCAGGTTTGGCATGACTGAACATACGCCCTGATATCGCGATTTTTGAACTCCCACCAGTAGCTGGATAGGTGTTCCTGCATGCGGGAGATCCCTGAGTGGTTGACACAGTCATGGGCTTGGTGGAGATATTTTGTCCGGAGCTTGTAGGGTACTACCAGTTTTGGTGTGTTTGTAGTATCCCTGATCATCAATACAGATGTACCAGGTTCCAAGTGGAATTGGTGCATGTGTTTGTTATATAGCCCAGTACGATGATCTTTGGGGTCGAGTAGGGTAGCGTCCGGTCTTGGGGTTGCCAACTGAAGAGCTCTGATGATTTTTGAAAGTGTGTCATCAGAGGCTTGTTCCGCTGCAATACCCATGTGGTCAGCTATCTCTTCAACCGGGATGGTCGATGTGGCATGAAACGCGAGGAATGCGTCGATGGCCTGCAGATGATGCTGAATGTTCCGTGTTGTGTGAGTCCCAGGGAGCAGCTGGGAGCTCTTGATTTCGTCCATGCACCAGGATGGAACGTAGATGTTTAGACTGGAGCCTTGGAGTTTGAAGCGCTTCCCTGCTGGTGTGGGGTCTGCCGTAAGCTTGTCCTTGCTGTGGCCATATCTCCGACTGAGCATGTCTGCCCAGACATTCGATTCACCTTCTACATATTCCAAGACGAATCTGTAGCACGATATTTCCTCCTGCCATCGTCGTATCTTCGCATTGTTGAATTCACGTTGATCCAAGTATGTGAGAGATCGATGATCTGTGAGGACGACGAAGGGACGACTACGCAAGAAGTAATCGAATTTGGTGATGGCCCATTTTATCGCATATGCCTCGCGTTCAGTTGTTGACCAGTTGCGCTCCGTCGCGTTAAAGGTGTGTGAGGCAACTGCTATTATTTTCTTTTGGCCGTGTTTATTCTCTTGCATGAGAATGGCCCCACATGCGATATCGCTGGCGTCGGTGGTGAGGGTAAAGAGTCCGGTGAAGTCGGGGAATGAAATGATTGGTGGTGAAGCGAGGCGCTTCTTAATTTTATTGAAAGCCTTGTTGGCCCCTTCGGTCCAGACGAATGTTCGTCCGGGCTTATTTAGTTCGTTTATGGGGGCCATTAGATTGGAGAACATATCGGTTCTGATGCTCTCGTTAAGGCGTGTCTCGATGAATTGCCGAATCCATACGAGACGTCCGATGAGACTTTGTAGTTCTTTTCTCGTTGTCGGGGGTTTCTTGTCGATAATGGCGCGGACATATTCGGGGTCGGCCTTGAACCCGTCGCTATTCACGATGCGACCGAGAAATTTAGCTTCGGACGCAAGAAAAATGCATTTTTCCGGGTTTAGTTTTAATCCGAACTTGCGTAGAGCAATAAATAATTGCTCCAGCGCTGTCACATATTCCTCGAAGGTTTTGGCGTGGACAAGATTATCGTCAATATATGACGATATGTTCGCGCGTGAGGCAACTGTGTCGAGAGCCTCAGCTATGCATCGCGAGAAGATTTGTCCAGCGGATGTTAGACCGAAAGCCAGACGGGTGTATTGGAAACAGCGTCCTTTCCAAGTAAAGGCCGTTTTATGGCGGTCACGTTCGTCAATGACGATTTGCCAATAGCCATTGCGGAGGTCGAGTGTTGAGAAGTACTTGTTACCTTCGCCAATCTTGTTGAATGTTGAGTCAATGGTAGGTATTGGGTATGGGTCGAGATCGACTAAAACCTTGTTGAGGGTTCTTTTGAAATTTGCGACCACTCGAATCTTTCCGTTTTTCTTGGGGACGGCAAAAACGGGACTGTTAAATCCTTTAGGGTCGTTGCAAGGTTCGATAACACCCTCACTTGCCATGCGGGCAATTTCCGCGTCAACATCACCCTCCAGTGCTTGGGCTATAGGGTGCTGTTTTTGGCTCCTGGACTGGCCGTTGGTTGGTATGCGTATGGGATTGAAGAAAGTGCCCCTTCTATTGTCGTCGGTGCCGAGAATGTCCGCATAGCTGATGAGTAAATCGGCGGTAGCTTCTAATTCACTACGGCTATGATGGTCTAGAAGCGATAGGCCTACGGTTTGCTTAAGCCAATGGAGTTTTTGGTTGAGAGTCAACCCGTTAGGCGATGATCTGGCTGTGGCTCGTGGTTCCTCGTTGGAAACGGTTAGGGCGCCGTGTGAAAGGTTGTGGGTCGGTTTTCTCCTTGGATGGACGGTTGTAGAGAGCGGGACAGTATGTTTTAGCTTGCCAGATGGGAGTGTGCGCGCAAGTTCTACAGTCGCCTTCTGGTTATCGATAGTATAGGATAACAGTGTGTGGTGGCCGAGTATGTTCTGACCGATCAAGATGGGAATGTCTGATGTCGTGATCAGTGTGTCGACGTTGCAGAAAGCGGGGGAAGTATCGTCACCCAAGGTAACGTCGCAGGTGAGCTTGCACAGAATAGAGATGTTCCCTCCGATTCCTTTGACTCGGATGTTGGTTTTGGACATGTGTCTTCTTGCATCTTCAGGTAAGCGAGAAATGGGAATGATGCAAGTCGTGCATCCGGAATCCAGCATGCCTACACCGGAGAATGTGATGCCGTTGTTGCGGAGGTTGATCTGAACAAGGGGCGATCGGAGATCAGGTTGGATTTGAACGTTAAATGTGTGATGATGCTGAGTGGATACATGGACCTGGGAACGAGTCATCACATCTCGTTCGGTCCCAACCGAAAATCCAGTTCGTCGAAGCGCGTCGCGTGTTCATGGTTGTGCTGATCGCTATCTATTCCAGGTAAACCGGTGTCAGTGGTCGCTATGTGTGCTTGAGCATGAGGGGGGGGTGAAAATATGGGCACCTGTTGCCCTTAAAGCATGCGCGGCCTCGTAAAAAATTTTTGCACATTGCTTGTTGGCTGGGTTGGCCAGCGCTTCTTTGTGCCCGGTTGTGCTTCATGTTGTAGGTGGGGGCGGTTCGACTTTTCCAGTCAACGATGGATGGGTTCCGCCTGTGGGTTTGCCGCAGTTGCTTGTTCAGATCCAGCAACTGTAGCTGTACGTCGGCTAGTATCTTGTCACTTTCAAGGCTACGAGGTTTGTCAGAGTGTGTAGGTTGGCTCGCCATCAGCGCAGTGGTTTCAGCGGCGGTGGTGATGTCCGTTTTGATACCACGATCAAGATAGCGTTGCGCATCGATGGCTATACCACCCGCTGAGTAGTGTCTGTCCATAGTTTTGACGAGGTGTGGATAGATGTTAGGTGTCCATGCCTTTATCTTTTCACTCATGAGCATGGCCCCCATTAGGGAAAACGCAGTTTCGGCCGTCATCTCAGCATTTTGTCTGTCCGACTTGAATTTTGCCGTGATGTGGACTGTGGCCTCTCGGATTGTGTTTTCAAGTCGGCCTGCAAAATCAGTGAGTTTCTCTCCCTCATGTCGCTGAAGGTCCCATGCTCGGCTTAGGTACTGGAAGTTTGTCATTTGGCTCCCGTGGGCGGATATAAGGTAAGCCTTTAGTTCCTCGAACGTGGACGTAGGCTGTCTTGAGTCCTCCATCTGCTGGAAGATGCCTTCGTTCAGTAGTTGCTTAGCCAGCTTGACAAACTCCTTCTCCATTGCAGGATATTCCCTTAATTCTGGCTTAACGTGTATGGTGGAAGCCTTATTAAGGTCGGTAATGAAGCGGTTTACATCGCTGCCCGGTTCGAAGGTCCGGATGGATTTTGTGGCGTCCCGAAGTGACTGCTGTCGCAATAGAAGCTCATAGTTTGTGGTGTGTTGTTGCAATGTGTGCGATCGATCGTGCGCGGTAGTTTGCAGAGCAGTTAAAAGTTTGTGGAGGTCTGTTTTCAGTTCATTAATGATTAATTGTGCTTGCGGGTTATCTGCCGGCTCCATGTCAATTTTCGTTTGGAGAATCGCTGCTTTTTGCTGTTTTATAAGTTCCAAGATTTCTGATCGAGAAAGGCCGGAGTATTCCATACTTGTTTTGCTGCACGCTTGACACCAGTGTTATATTCTGAGTTGTGGGCGAGAAATGCGTATGGTTGCAAAACAAAGAACGTATAGATACTCACAATAACACAGTAATGATGTTATAGAAAATTTTTTATAAATAGATTAAGTACAGAGAGTAGAATGGAGAAATATGTTCACAGTTAAAGAATGAATTCAGTGGTAGTCGTTACAAAATTCATGTACTGTACTTGTCTCGTGGTGAAAGGGTAGTTACAAAGTACCCGTGGTGAAGGGATGGTTTTCTCGGAATTAGGACAATGTTCTTAACGGTGGCGATCGTTTGATGTATCGGATGACAGGCGCCGGACGGTGCGTAGAATCCTTAACACGGGTCGTGTGAAGGAACAAGTCTGTGGTGTAGGAACGCAACTGACTGATGATTATTTGGTCCGTCTATTTATACATTTTCTGTACGCTCAGAACGGCAATTTTGGTGCCCCGCGGGAAGCGTTCCGATTGGATATTTATTAATGTATTTTTTTTTGTTAATTTATCGCACACGGAAGTTCTGCGCAGAGCCCATGCGTGAGCGACTAACATTTCATTTTGAGTTGAGAACTCGAAGTGTTAACTTCCGTTTTTTTTTCTTTTCTTCTTTTCTTTCTTTTTGTTTTTTCAAATCAAGGCAAGATCTCATCTTGTAACAATACGTACTTTTTAACGTTTTTTTACTAAGTTTAGCTCTTAGAAGCATCAGAGTTTTTTCAAGTTTTTTAGTAACCGAATGTATATAACTTGTGCTCTGAAATCATTGTTTGCTTTTGTCTTGAAGCATAACCGTTTACTTTTTAATGATTTTTCTGTTACTTCGATACTAGAAATGATTACTTTTCACTGTTGTTCACTTGGTTTTTCTAGTATAAATTTAAGTCTTTTACTTTAATGTTTTATAATGCTAACGTAGAAATCATGTGCACGTATATATATTTATTTCGAATATAATGTTTTAAATGTTAGTTAATAAAATATACATTCCAATATAAGACTTTACTTTTTCACTTAAACGCGTATAAAAATTAAGCTTTAATACGTACTTTTTAACGTTTTTTACTAAGTTTAGCTCTTAGAAGCATCAGAGTTTTCTCAGTTGTTTTAGTAACCGAAGGTATATAACTTGTGCACTGAAATCGTTGTTTGCCTTGAAGCAAAACCATTTACTTTTTAATAATTTTTGTGTTACTTTATACTAGAAATGATTACTTTTTCACTGTTGTTCACTTGGTTTTTCTAGTATAAATTTAAGTCTTTTACACTAATGTTTTATAATGCTAACGTATATATCATGTGCACGTACGTATATTTATTTCGAATATAAAGTTTTTAATGTTAGTTAATGAAATATACATACCAATATATAACTTTACTTTTTCACTTTAACACGTACAAAAATTAAGCTTTAATAGGTACTTTTTAACGTTTTTTACTAAGTTTAGCTCTTAGAAGCATCAGAGTTTTCTCAGTTGTTTTAGTAACCGAAGGTATGAAACTTGTGCACTGAAATCATTGTTTGCTATGGCCGTGAAGCAAAACCGTTTACTTTTTAATGATTTTTCCTTATACTTCGATACTAGAAATGATTACTTTTTCACTGTTGTTCACTTAGTTTTTCTAGTATAAATTTAAGTCTTTTACTCTAATGTTTTATAATGCAAACGAATACATCATGTGCACGTACATATATTTATTTCGAATATAATGTTTTTAATGTTAGTTAATGAAATATACATACCAATATAAGACTTTACTTTTTCACTTAAATGCGTATAAAAATTAAGCTTTAATACGTACTTTTTAACGTTTTTTACTAAGTTTAGCTCTTAGAAGAATCAAAGTTTTCTCAGTTGTTTTAGTAACCGAAGGTATATAACTTGTGCACTGAAATCATTGTTTGCTATGGCCTTGAAGCAAAACCCTTTACTTTTTAATGATTTTTCTGTTACTTCGATACTAGAAATGATTACTTTTTCACTATTGTTCACTTGGTTTTTCTGGTATAAATTTAAGTCTTTTACAATAATGTTTTATAATGCTAACGTATATATCATCTGCACGTACATATATTTATTTCGAATATAATGTTTTTAATGTTAGTTAATTAAATATACATACTAATATAAGACTTTACTTTTTCACTTAAACACATATAAAAATTAAGCTTTAATACGTACTTTTTAACGTTTTTTTACTAAGTTTAGCTCTTAGAAGCATCAGAGTTTTCTCAGTTGTTTTAGTAACCGAAGGTATATAACTTGTGCACTGATATATTGTTTTCTATGTTCTTGAAGCATAACCGTTTACTTTTTAATGATTTTTCTGTTAGTTCGATAATAGAAATGATTACTTTTTCACTGTTGTTCACTTGGTTTTTCTGGTATAAATTTAAGTCTTTTACAGTAATGTTTTATAATGCTAACGTATATATCATGTGCACGTACATATATTTATTTCGAATATAATGTTTTTAATGTTAGTTTATGGAATATACATACCAATATAAGACTTTATTTTTTCACTTAAACGCGTATAAAAATTAAGCTTTAATACGTACTTTTTAACGTTTTTTACTAAGTTTAGCTCTTAGAAGCATCAGAGTTTTCTCAGTTGTTTTAGTAACCGAAGGTATATAACTTGTGCACTGAAATCGTTGTTTGCTATGGCCTTGAAGCAAAACCATTTACTTTTTAATGATTTTTGTCTTACTTTATACTACAAATGATTACTTTTTCACTGTTGTTCACTTGGTATTTCTAGTATAAATTTAAGTCTTTTACTTTAATGTTTTATAATGCTAACGTATATATCATGTGCACGTACATATATTTATTTCGAATATAATGTTTTTAATGTTAGTTAATGAAATATACATACCAATATAAGACATTACTTTATCACTTAAACGCGTATAAAAATTAAGCTTTAATACGTACTTTTCAACGTTTTTTACTAAGTTTAGCTCTTAGAAGCATCAAAGTTTTCTCAGTTGTTTTAGTAACCGAAGGTATATAACTTGTGCACTGAAATCATTGTTTGCTATGGCCTTGAAGAAAAACCCTTTACTTTTTAATGATTTTTCTGTTACTTCGATACTAGAAATGAATACTTTTTCACTGTTGTTCACTTGGTTTTTCTGGTATAAATTTAAGTCTTTTACAGTAATGTTTTATAATGCTAACGTATATATCATGTTCACGTACATATATTGATTTCGAATATAATCTTTTTAATGTTAGTTAATGAAATATACATACCAATATAAGACTTTACTTTTTCATTTAAACGCGTATAAAAATTAAGCTTTAATACGTACTTTTTAACGTTTTTTACTAAGTTTAGCTCTTAGAAGCATCAGAGTTTTCTCAGTTGTTTTAGTAACCGAAGGTATATAACTTGTGCACTGAAATCATTTTTGCTATGGCCTTGAAGCATAACCTTTTAATTTTTAATGATTTTTCTATTAGTTCGATAATAGAAATGATTACTTTTTCACTGTTGTTCTTTTGGTTTTTCTAGTATAAATTTAAGTCTTTTACACTAATGTTTTATAATGGTAAGGTATATATCATGTGCACGTACATATATTTATTCCGAATATAATGTTTTTAATGTTAGTTAATGAAATATACATACCAATATAAGACATTACTTTTTCACTTAAACACGTTTAAAAATTAAGCTTTAATACGTACTTTTTAACGTTTTTTACTAAGTTTAGCTCTTAGAAGCATCAGAGTTTTCTCAGTTGTTTTATTAACTGAAGGTATATAACTTGTGCACTGAAATCATTGTTTGCTGCGGCCGTGAAGCAAAACCGTTTAATTTTTAATGATTTTTCCTTATACTTCGATACTAGAAATGATTACTTTTTCACTGTTGTTCACTTGGTTTTTCTAGTATAAATTTAAGTCTTTTACTTTAATGTTTTATAATGCTAACGTAGAAATCATGTGCACGTATATATATTTATTTCGAATATAATGTTTTTAATGTTAGTTAATGAAATATACATACCAATATAAGACTTTACTTTTTCATTTAAACGCGTATAAAAATTAAGCTTTAATACGTACTTTTTAACGTTTTTTACTAAGTTTAGCTCTGAGAAGCATCAGAGTGTTCTCAGTTGTTTTAGCAACTATGGCAGCCGAATCTCCAATACCAGTAGCGACACCATCACCATCTCTGTTGCTTACTGACATTTTTGACGGCTTAAGTCCTCCCTCCAAAACAGAAAGCAAATGCCCATCTCTCTCTCCGGCCTGTAGTACTATTCCGCCCGCACAAAAAGTGCTATCATTGCCGGTCTCCTGGTCGGATAAAATTACATAGAATGTTTGCAACACGGACTTTAAAAAAATAAGGGAAAAGTACGTCAAATACTTTGACGGAAATAGGATTTTTCCTATCCCTGAACTGGTGGAGCAAGTGAAACCAAAAACAATCTCATTTGTCATTACGGATTTGAAGACGCGAAGGTTGGCCGGCATTAAAAAGGAAACCTTCGAGGATTTATTGAAAGGAGCGGGGATCCCGGCGAAATACTACTGCCGACGCAGTTTTGCCACCTGGGATGTGCTACTGCCATCCCAGGAATTAGCAGCCAAACTGGCCGGAGAGAGTATAAACTCCAAATTCTTCCGGCTCCAACCCGAATACATGGGGAGACGAAGGATTCGTATCACCGTGTGTAATATCCCAATAGAACTTAACGAGGAAGTGCTGGCGGCATATTTATGTGAATATGGCGATATAGAAAATATCACCAAGGCCAAGTCTAGCAACGGGACAGCGCACGGTGATTATGTCTTCACCATGTGTTTGGACCGGATGGGGGTTTGGAGCCATTCCCCACACTCTCGAGTATGAGACGCAAGTAATGACGGTGGTTGTTGAGGGCAGGAAGCCCTAATGCTGGAACTGTAAACAGCTGGGGCACTTTTTCCAAATCCTGCCCTCAAAAGATAATGCAACCAGTCCAAACAACGGCAACTACAGCAGCAGCAACTACATCGACCACAAAAACAACAGCGATAGTAGTTAGCGAAAGTCCCAATACAGAAACTGGGGACCACCCCGATAAAGATGAAGAGGGGTGGACCCAGGTACAAAGAGGGAGAAATAAAAAGAAGACTCCTGCTAAGGCAAACATAACAACCACCGTCACGACTAAGACTACTACAACTGAAAAGCAGCAACAACAACCAGCATCAGCAACAGCAAAGACTCAATCAGCATCATCAGCAACTGCAAAACAACAGCCAGTACATTCTGCAAAACCATCATCATCATCATCAGCAGCAGCTAAACCAAAGAAAAACAAAGACACAAATCAAACAGAAAGCATGGAAGTCGCAGTTAATTTAAAGAGACGTAAAGACAGTGGGGACTCGCAAGAAGGACGGGGGCGAGAAAAAACACATCAAAGACAACAAAGTGCATCCCCAAACACCATCCCAGTCTCAACAAAAGGGGGAGGAAAACACGAAAAAACACATCAAAGACAACAAAGTGCATCCCCAAAAACCATCCCAGTCTCAACCAAAGAGGGAGGAAAACACCAAAAAATCACCCGCCAAACCTGAAAGACCAGCTCAATTAATCCCTCTCCCACAACAATCCAAAAATACCCCAACTGACGACTTCCCACTCTCCCCAAAATCACCTTCACTATCACCCATCACTACACCTAAACTGATCACACGGTCCCATTCGGTGACCAGAACAACAACCCCTCCACCATCAGCAACAAAGCAGCGCTCGCAGTCGGCTTCAACTGAGGTGCGACGGGCGACAAACTCTTTTTACTTTTGTGAGGACATATTGGACCCCCAGCACCTGGACCATGTCCTCAAAAAAGCCCTGAAGCCCCTGTTGGCCCTTAAGACAATTGACAACGTGGACATTACCAATCCGTATAATCTTAAAAATGCCCCAATGTTGACCACATTCGTCCGTGCGGCTTTGGCTTTTTATTGAGGAAGCCAGTCGGGCGGACGTAATGTTGGCCGACACTACGAATGCCATGCTACGGAAAATGTTACCTTACTGTGCGGGCAGGGTCCCGATTTTGGTTCACCCGTCCTTCTATAGGTCACTAAAATTGAGGTACCCTATGGATGTCGGGGGAATCACCAGAGACGACCGAGTGAGCACTGAGCTCGGTACCGGATCCCTGCGTCAGGCCGTCGGCATCCTTACTCCCAAGGATTTCCGGCCCGTAGTCGACAGTGAGTAAGGTAAGTGGGATTGATGGCTCTTAACCTTGCTACGTTGAATGTGAGGGGATTGAGGGATTCAAGCAAGTGTGCGTGCTTGCTTGGTGAACTCAAAACACTCGGTGTAGATGTTGCTGCAGTGCAAGAAACTCACTTCACTTACGGTGCGGACTGTCGTGTGCTGGAGAAGGATTTTAACATTTTTTCAGCATATGGCAGCCGTGCCAGCGCTGGGGTTTCCTTGCTAGTTGGACGCAGCCTTGATGCCGATGTTGACGTTGTTTTTGCAGGTGACGGGGGCCGACTGGTTGTGGCCGATGTTGCCGTGAAAAGTTTCAAGTTTCGTCTGGTTGCGGTTTATGCGCCCAATTTCGCTGCGGAGAGGGTTTCCTTTTTTCGTCGGTTGGCGCCGTTCCTGGACGATTCAAAGCGGCTAGTCTTAATGGGTGATTGGAATGCGATCCTTGATCCCAAGATAGATAAGGTCGGGCGGGGAGCTAGTAGATGGGGAAGGTGTGACAGCAGCTTTGCCGGCCTCATGACTCGTCATGACCTGGTCAACAGGTTTCGTCTGGATCACCCAGGGCGGGAGATGTGGACGTGGTTAGAAAGCTCGCCCTCTGCCAAAGTGGGTACCTACTTGGACAGAGTGTTAGTTAGAAGAGCTGACATCGATTTTGTTAGTTGTCCCACGTTCCACTTGAAAGCGTGGACTGACCATAAACTTGTTAGCGTCAGTCTACGGTTAGCTAATAGGTCTAGTCTGGCCATCAACTGGAAGTTCAATACCTCCTTACTGGAGATATGGGACTTCCGGGACCGGCTGGAATCCCTAATCAAGCGGGCGTTAGTGGGGGCGGTTACCAGGAATAGGTGGTGGGGATCTCTTAAGCATAGGATTAGAGATTTCGCTACGAAGTATGGTCAACAGCTCAATTTAGATAGGGCCAAGGAAGCGAAATCTATAGATGATAGACTTTCC
Source organism: Sepioteuthis lessoniana (assembly GCA_963585895.1). NCBI lineage: Eukaryota > Metazoa > Mollusca > Cephalopoda > Myopsida > Loliginidae > Sepioteuthis > Sepioteuthis lessoniana. Next base: position 76,267,275 of record OY757907.1, read on the forward strand.
CGGGCGGTGGCTGGGGGGACTCCCTAAACGTAGAGCTAGCTAGGGGGGACCTTGAGCGCGAGAGTAGTGAGCGCTACAAGGGCTACGTAGTTAGATCTAGGTCAAAGAGAGTTCTCAACGAAGCTGTGAAGACGAACGCGACTGCGCGTGAAGAAGAAGTGCGAAGGTTCCCCGATTGGTATATCGTTTCTGTCAAGGCCCCGGACGGGCGACTGCTGCGTTCGAGCCATGAGATGCGTGATGGCTTTCGGGCGCACTTTCGGGATCGCTTTGCCCGCTGCACTGATCTCCCGATCCGGGAGTTTCGTAGCTCTTGCCGACTTCCCCCGCCTTGGGGCGGCTGAAGCGGCTGGCTGCGAGGGTGTGGTTACTGAATGCGAAGTCCGTGACGCGTTGAAGCAGGTCGGCCTCAACAAGTCGCCGGGACTGGATGGTTTGCCCTACGAAGTGTACTTGGGGATGTCGCACATGTTTATGCCTATTCTGACGGATATGTTCAACCATTGGTTCGCCCAGGGAGCCATCCCTGGTTGCGTTACCAAGGGCGTGATCACATTGCTAAGGAAAGGTGGCAGGCATGTTTGGGAGGGCTTAGATGATTACAGGCCCATAACTCTGCTTAACACGGAGTTAAAGATTTTGGCCCGGGTCTTAGCGAATCGTTTACAGCTTGTCATCAGTGATCTGATCGGCCCCGAGCAGACCTTTGCTGTGAAGGGAAGATCGACCCAGGACAACCTGCACTTGATTCGCGAGGTCCTAGAGGGGATAGAAGACGGCACCGAAGCCGCGCTGATCAGTTTAGATCAGTCCAAGGCCTTCGATAGGGTTGACCATCGGTTTTTGGCGACTGTTTTGGAGACTGCCGGATTCCAACCGGAGTTCCGCAGATAGATTAGCATGATGTACCACAACCCTCAGGCAGTGGTGCAGGTGAACGGAAGGCGTTCGGAGGTTTTCGCGATCGAGCGTTAGGTCCGGCAGGGCTGCCCCTTGTCTCCTTTTCTCTATGTCCTAGCTTTGGAGCCCCTGCTCCGTAGGCTTAGGGATAGGACGACGACTCCGGCCCTGTGCGGTGTCCCTTTTGCTGGCCCTGTTTCGGCAAGGGTTTCCGCGTTCGCTGATGATATCACAGTGTTTGTATCCCGCCTGGATATAAAGGCTGTGAAGAAGGCGGTTAACGAGTACGAGCGGATTGCAGGGACCAAGGTCAACTTTGACAAAAGCGAAGGTTTGCGGCTCGGTGCTTGGAGGGGTAGCGATACTCTTCCAGGGCCCTTCCGCTGGAGTGGCGGACCCGTCCGCATCCTTGGGGTGTGGTTCGGGCCCGACCTCCAACTGGAGCGAAATTGGTCGGAAGTACAAGCTCAGGTGAATGCTCAGGTGGGAATCTGGCTTTCAAGGAGGTTGTCCTTAAAGGGTAGGGCGGAGGCGTGCGCCACGTACGTCTTCCCCCTGATTCTTTACCGATTGGCTGTACTTCCTCTGCCTAAGGCACGTCGGTTGGCACTGCAACAATCCCTTTCCAGATTGCTCTGGGGAGGTGCAAGGCCGATGGTCCGTAGGCAGGTCTGTATCCAACGTACGCGCAACGGGGGTCTAGGTATGCCTGATCTGGAGAGCCACTGGCTTGCTGAAAGACTTGCATACTTGGGCAGAGTCTTGACGGGGACTGCAGTGTGGAGGCTGAAGGCGAGTCGGACTTTTCCTCGCCTCCAGTCAGACCCAAAGGCTGAAGGTCGACGTAAGCCTTTGGGCGAAACACTGTTTGTCCGCGAGTGCCGAACGGCCCTTCGTAACCTTCTTGGGTCCAGTGACCTTTGACGGCCTCGAAAAGAGCTATATCGGGAGCTAGTGGTGGGTTCCGCTTCTGATCCTCTTAGCGAGCGGCACGGCTGGACGACGGAGGAGATCCGCTCTCATTGGAATTGGGCGCCAGGATCGAGCTTCTTGAACAACTCCGAGTTCTCGCTCACCTGGCGACTTGTGCGAAATGCGTTACCCCTTGTCGGCTTGAACTACAGAGCGGGCCTGGCAGACATGCCCGATTGCGCTCGCTGCGGCAGTGGCTTGGAAGAAACGGCTGAGCACGCCTTCTACTACTGCGAGCGAGTCCGTCCATTTTGGGATCACGTCGGCGAGTGGACGGCTCGCATCGAGCCCAAACAGCTCGTGCTGCTCGACGTTGGTTATGTCGTGGACAACGTTCTTCCCCCGTTTCAGGGTGAGAAGCGTGTGGTGTTTCTCGCGATCCTGGCTGTAGCTAGAATGGTGGTGTGGACGACGCGAAACAAGGGATTTTATGACGATGCAAACTTTTCTCATCGTGATCTGGTTTTGTATTTTCGGCATCAGCTGAGGGTCAAAATCAGATGCGATAGAAAACGCTTGGATCGCATAAAATTCAGCAAAAGGTGGGTGAATGCAGCGAGCCTGGTCGTGCGAAAGGGGGCAATGTTGGAGTCATCCTTCCCTCTTCTGCCGACTCATGGCATCTACGGTACGGGTCCTTAGGGACCCCACCCCTGGTGAGTAGAACTGTTCCCCTTTTCTCTTTTGGTACCCAGGTACCTAGTTAGCAGTATGTTGTGAGTCATTGTCCCCGTCATCTAGTTGCTAGTTCTCAAGATCTTCCCCATCCCCATTATTTTTTGTACCTCAGCCCGTGTCCCAGTCCACGTTTACTGAAGATCTTGAACACTCATATGTATATATAAAAATCATAACATCCGCTTGCATCAACCCATTCCGCGCCCGACCCGTTATTTCTTTTACCCCTGTAGATTAGGATCCCGGTCCCACCTAGGGTAGGTCCGGCTTGTTTTCGGTCCCTTTCGCCACGGAAAACAGTCGGCCTCCGATTTTAGAGACGGGGGGATGGGAGGGTAACCAAATGGGGATTTTTTCCTTGTTTTTCGTTTATTTCGGGTTTTTTCTCCCATTCCCATCACAAGCATTGTATATAAATCATGAATAAAAATCATCCATCATTTTTCGGGTTTTAAGTAGGATTTTTCATAGAGTACATGTGGTATTTTGGTGATTGCTGCGCATATGGCGACGGATGAATGGTTATATATTGTATTGTTGAATGGGTCGGCGAATGTAGCTAGCTAGGTCCCGTAGAACATACAGAAAAGCATGACCGCTCCTTTCCCCTCCCCCCAAAACTAGAGGCCTTGTACCTACCATTTGTCTTAAAATGGAAATAAAACAATTAAGTTTAATGAGGTAAAATGCATTCAAAAGAAGTTGTTTGTTTGGCACGGAAGAAGTGGGAAGATGGCCTCAGCATCAGAAGGATCGCCATGGATTTGAAGCTGTCGAAATCAACGGTCGAATACATGCTGAAGACAAACTCCGAGCGGAAAAAGAAAAGAGGTCGGAAAAGATCATTTGGCAAGAGGACTGAAAGGAGAATGAAGAGGACTGTGACACGGCTTTTAACATCTGGAGAAAAAGTTACAGCAAGAAAAGTAAAGGAGAAATGTGAATTGGATGTAAACGTCCGAACAGTACAAAGAACGCTGCATAGGATTGGTTTGAAGTATGCAAAGGCTAAGAAAAAAATTACACTAACAAAGAAACACAAAGGAGCAAGACTGGAGTGTGCTAAAAGGTGGTTAACAAAGCATGTTGACTTTAAGAAGGTTATATTTACTGATGAGAAGCGTTTCAAGTTTGATGGGCCCGATGGATGGTGTACTTGGTCGAGAAGGGGTGAGCCTGTTGTACTGAACAAACGACAGTGGGAGGAGGAGGAGTTATGGTTTGGGGTGTGATCTTTGCTCATGGATATATATGGTTGGAGTGGCTGAAAGGACGACAGAACAGCGAAAGCTACAAACAGTTGCTGGACGAGAAAGCCCTACCAAGGAGAGAAGAGAGATGGGGAATGATTTCGTTCTACAGCAAGACAATTGCAGCATCCGTGTGTCAAAACTCATGAAAGAATGGATGGCTAAAGTGAATATGACTACTTTGGAATAGCCTGCAAGAAGCCCAGATCTAAATTTAATAGAAAATGTTTGGGAAATGCTTGCGCAACTTGTCTATGATGGACCTGAAATAACGAAAGAGGCTCAACTATGGGAACGAATACTAGGAGCCAAAAACAACTAATAGAAACACGTAGAGATGTTATTGTGCATATGTTTGATCATTATGAAGAGAGATTGATAAAGATTATTGAGAAGAAAGGTGATATTACAGACTATTAACAGTTTTTCAACGATGTCCGAAAAATAATGTCGCATGTGTTTTGTAAAAAATGATGAAAATTAAATATTTTTCCTTACCTAATCGATTTTCTTCCATTTTTATTACAAGTATTGTCTTTATATGTTTATGCTATTCTATTAAAGGAATTTCGCCACTCTATGGTACTCGGAAAGTCGAATACTAAAGTGTCCGAAAAATATTGTCGGGCCCCTATACGTCTTTTAGTGAAAATGTAAAGTCACACATGGGAACGTATATTTACTTAAATAACATTAAAAACATACTTTTCGTAATAAATATATGTACGTGCACACGATATATACGTTAGCAAAATAAAACCTTGGAGTAAAAGACTTAGATTTATAATAGAAAAAGAAGTGAACGATCGTGAAAATTAATTATATTATCAAACTAACTGAAAAAATAATAAAAAAGTAATCGTTTTTGGTAAAAAACATTGCAAACGTTGATTTCTATGCACACGATATATTCATGAGTTTAATAAAACAACGGAGAAAACTCTGAATATTATACTAGCTAAACTAAGTAAAATAACATTAAAAAGTAGGAATTTCAGCTCAATTCTTATATGTGTTTTAGTGAAAATCTAAACTTATGTATGGGAATGTAAATTTTATTAAATAACATAAAAACATATTTTTCGTAATAAAGATTTGTATGTGCATACGATATATACGTTAGCAAAATAAAACCTTAGAGTAAAAAACTGAAATTTATACTAGAAAAACTAAGTGAACGATCGTAAAAAAGTAATCATTTATACTATCAAACTAACAGTAAGTCATAAAAATTAATCGTTTTTGGTAAAATAACATTGCAAACGGCGATTTTGTTATAAATATGTGCACGTGTATACGATATATTCTTTAGCATAACTAAAACCACGGAGAAAACTCTTAATATATTAAACTAAGTAAAATAACGTTAAAAAGTACGCATTTTAGCTCTACATTTATACATCTTTTCGTGAAAATTAAAAATCATGTACGGGAATGTAAATTTAGTTAAATAACGTTGCAAATATACTTTCCGTAATAAATATATTTATGAGCACACGATATTTACGTTAGCAAAATAAAACCTTAGAGTAAAAGACTTAAATTTAAACTAGGAAAACTAAGTTAACGATCGTTAAAAAGTAATAATTTATAATATCAAACTAACAGAAAAATTATAAAAAAAAAGTAATCAATTTTGGTAAAATAACATTGCAAACGTCGATTTTGTTATAAATATGTGCATGTGCACACGATGTATTCGTTAGCATAACTAAAACCACGGAGAAAACTCTGAATATTATACCAGCTAAACTAAGTAAAATAACGTTAAAAAGTACGCATTTTAGCTCTACATTTATACCTCTTTTCGTGAAAATTAAAAGTCATGTACAGGAATGTAATTTTGCAAAATGACATTGCAAATATACTTTTCGTAATAAATATATGTATATTCATATGCACACGGTAAATACGTTAGCAAAATAAAACCATAGAGTAAAAGACTTTAATGTTTACTAGAAAAACTAAGTGATCGATCGTGAAAAAGTAATCTTTTCTACTATCAAACTAACAGAAAAATCATAAAAAAGTAATCGTTTTTGGAAAAATAACATGGCAAACGTCGTTTTCTTTGCACATGATATATTCGTTAGCATACCTAAAACAACGGGGGAAACTCTGAACTCTATGTTAGCTAAACTAAGTAAAATATCTATAAAAAGTAGGCATTTTAGCTCTACACTTATACGTCATTTAGTGAAAATTAAAAGTCATGTACGGGAATGTAAATTTAGTTAAATAACATTGCAAAAATACTTTTCCAAATAAATATATGTATGTCCCCAAGATATATACGTTAGCATAAATAAAACCTTTTGTAATAAGTGATATGTAGAGTTAGGAAATAATTGAAGATGTCAGATAAGCTTGAAGAAAAGCTTTATTCAACTAAGAATGGCGTTTCACCAGTCAACTAAACAAAAGGGGAACAATTCGTTCCCAATAAGTAAGGGAGATTATAGTTCCTTCCTTTATCACCTCACTTTCTGCCGCCCAGGAAAATTGGGGTTCGTCAATTTGTCGAGAGAGGAAGGGTTCAGCGACTCTCAAAAGGGTATATCCAATTTGATCATGCTGAAAAAAGAAAAAAAAAAAAAAAATGAAAACGAAAGTTTAAAGCTGATAGTTCTCAGTTAAATAAGGAGGTTTTCTACGGGTTCTACTGGAACGTCGAAGATTAAGTAAGTCATCGTCTTCTGACAAGGTCCTCTGAGAATCATCCAAGAGTGGCGGAAGAGAAGTAGCAGGAACTCTGCAGCAGAGTTTTCAGTAGTACTCTGTAGAAGGGGAGGAGTGTTAGACGGGTTAGGGACATCCAGTTCTTGGGGGTTCCCTTGCATAGGGTCTAGTTCTGTATCTAAACGGTTCATTCCATCACCAAGAGGAGCTATGCGACGCAAGGACACAGTTGTGTCTTGCCCATTATTGAAGCATACATGAGCATAGTTCGGGTTGACTTCGAGTATCTAAACGGTCTCCAACAGGGGCTCATATTTACTTCCACGTAAATGGCGCTTCAGAAGAGCCGATTTGGATCTTGTTAACAAGATCCAAATCGGCTCTTCTGGTGGAGACCGTTGAAATACTCGAAGTCATGTAGGTATGGACTCTCCAGAAGCTGATTTTCTTTGGAAATTGAATAGGCGTTCATATGGAGTACAGTTAGTGGAAGTGGAAAGTAATGAGCGGATGCAGTGGAGAGCCACATCCAGTACCTTTTCTCAATTAGTAATAGAGAGATTTCTTGATCGGAGAGCCAGACTCACTGTTTGCCAGATGATGCCGTTGTATCTCTCAACTTGTCCGTTGCCTTGAGGGTTAAAAGCAGTTGTTCGACTGGTAGCGATGCCTCGAGAATATAGGAATTCTTTTAGTTTCTCTGACATGAAGGCTGTTCCTCGATCTGAGTGCACAAAAGAAGGATTACCAAAAACAGAAAATAAGTTAGGTGTTTAATGACAGTCGTAGCAGCCACATCGGTACAAGGGAAAGCGAAAGGAAAACGAGAGTATTCGTCAACCACAGTTAGTAAGTAGCGATTGCGGGAACTTGAAGGTAAAGGTCCCTTGAAGTCTATACTCAATCTCTCAAAGGGTTGACTTTCTTTTATGTGTATCTGAGGAGCTCTTCTAATGAATCTAGGCTTTATCTCAGAACAGACCTGGCACGACCGGACTACTGCTCTTACATTTTCTACGGAGTACGGCATATTTTCTTCTGACAAAATGTATCATTCGGGTTACTCCTGGATGACATAAATCTTCGTGCAAGCCGTGTAACTTGTCCACAGCAGTAGTAGAAGAGCAAATCCGGGATAGGGCGTCAGCGGCTACATTCTGTTTTCCTGAACTGAGACAAGCAAGTTCCAATTTCCATCTTGTGATCTTTTCATTTTTTTTATCTTGCTCTTACTTTTAGGATTGAGCATGAATGAGACTGATTTCAGATCAGTGATCAACTTAAAGTGCTTTCCAAGTAATAAGTGTCGCCATTTTCGAATCGCTTCTACAATAGCGTACGCCTCCTTTTCAACTGATGAGTGCTTTTACTCTGCAGAAGTTAGAGTTCTTGAAAAGAAAGCTACAGGTCGACCGTTTTGGGTTAGGGAGGCAGCGATAGCATGTTCTGAAGCATCAGTTTCTATTTAGAAAGGAAGAGAAGAGTCTATAGCTACCAGGGACGATTTTGCAATCTCCTGCTTCAGGCACTTGGCCTCTGTTTGTTCCTTAGAGAGAGGATAACGGGTAACTTTTGTTAGGGGATGTAGTTTTTCAGAAAAGTTCGGGATCCACCGAGAGTAGTGAGAGAACATCCCCATAGCTCGTCGAAGAGATGGAAGGTTTTGAGGTACCATTAAGTCCATCAATCCTTTGAGACTATCGGGGTCGGGTTTTACCGAACCCTTGCTTATCGTATACCCGAGCAAGTCTATGGAGGTAAGCGAGTAAAGACACTTTTTTTGTTCAGTGTCAAACCGTACTTTACCACGCTATTCATGAACTCTTTCAGAATTAAGTCATGTTCAGCCTGATTTTGCCCACAGATGGTAACATTGTCGATGTAGGCGTAGGTTCCATTGAGGTCATCTCGCTTGATGATGTAGTCCATAACCTGTTGAAAGCTCGCTACTCCATTGGTCACTCCGAATGGGATTCGGCAAAATTGGTATAGGGATTGAGCACCTTTAAATGCAGTGTATTTTCTCTCTTCTGGTTTAATAGCGACCTGGTGATAGGCACTGGTTAAGTCAAGGGTCCTGTATACTCGGTAACTGGCAATTTCATTTACCATGTCCTCTATTCGCGGAAGAGGATAAGCATCCAGGAGGGTGAACCGGTTTATGATCTGGGAGTAATCCACAACAAATCTCTTTTTGTGATTTTCGGGTTTGGGCGCACCATGGAGATTGAGAATGCTCTATAATGCCTTCCTTAAGCATCCGGGAGATCTCTGACTGAATGAATTTAGTGTCTGGTATGCTATGTCTCCGGGATTTAACTGCTATTGGACGACAATCCGGGGTTACGTTCGTAAATAGAGATTGGTAGGGGATATTTTTAATGGTGGTAAGTCTACAAACAGTAAGAGGTGGAAGCGGCCCTCCGAAAGGTATTTCCACAGAAGAATGTTCGTCTAGAAAACTATGTCCAAGAATGACGTCACAGCAAAGGTTAGCCATCACCAATAACTGTCGAAAAAAAATAGTAGAAGCGCGATACTTAAAGTGCAGGCAGCAATCGGGCTTGCAAAAAAGAATTGCTCTATAAGCGACCCGCCCAACAAGGTCTGGTAATAGAACTATCTAAAATTCTGGAGTAGAAAAAATGCAATGTCCAAGGGTAGTAGAAGAATGGGAACTGCTAGCCATTAAAATTCTTTCAGAACTTGACGTAACTGTCAACCCGAGCCTTTTAACTTTATCGGGTTGGATAGAATTTTCTGAGCTTCCCTGTATCAACGAGTATCTTTACAGGTTCTCCTTTAATTTCTCCACTCATGGATGAACGAGAGAGACTAACTGAGAAGTTAAGAGTAGACGAAGCAAGCAAGGACTTACCGTATTTGGTAGTAGCCGCCGTATGGGATCTTCAGACACTAGCGAAATGCCCTTTCTTTTTACAATTTTTGCAAATTGAGTTTCTGGCTGGGCATCTGGGCCTGTCGTGCCTCTGGTTTCCACAAAAGAAACATTTCTGTCCGGAAATAGCAGCTACAGTAGGTTGCTCATGCAGTCGTCAGTTTCTTCGGTCCGAACAGTAGATACCGAAGCAGTTAGGGAGTTCTGTTGAGAATACGACGCTAGTTGCCTTTGCGCCATTTCTAGCGTGAGGGCCTGGTCATAGGCTGTCTTCAGGTCTAGAGTTTTATTTTCTAGAAGCCTCTGTCTGATATGGTTGGACGTAATTCCGTTGATAAATGCGTCTCTGATGTATTTGTCTCTTGCTTGTGTTGCCGTAACAGCCTGAAAATCACAGTCTTTAGCGAGTACTGGTCTACGCTTTCGTCCGTTTGTTGCCGACGAGTCGCTAACAAATGTCTACAGAAGACGCTATTTTTAGGCTTCACGAAGATTTCTTCAAGAACATTCATTGCCGTACTGTAATCATGTATATCAGATTTGTGTTTGAAAATAGCCGGAGAAAGGAGGTTGATTAACAGTTTCAATTTCAACCTGTCTGTCATGGAAGTAGGTGGTTGAGTTTCACAGACAGCCTCGAGGAAGATACTAAAAGTCATTTTCCAATGTCTCCACGTGTCTGCAGCTTCGGGCTTAGATGGGTCTAATTCCAGTCGTTCTGGCTTGAGGTACTTTTCCATTCTGGTTCTTAGTTGAATAAATTGTAATAAGTGATATGTAGAGTTAGCAAATAATTGAAGAAGTCAGATAAGCTTGAAGAAAAGCTTTATTCAACTAAGAACTGGTGTTAGAGGTAGCCACGGCTAATATGGCATTTCACCAGTCAACTAAACAAAAGGGGAACAATTCGTTCCGAGTAAGTAAGGGAGATTATAGTTCCTTCCTTTATCACCACACCTTTGAAAAACACTGAAATTTATACCTGCCAACCGAATTAAAAATCATGGAAATGTAAGTTTTTTAGCTATATTTTGATACATCATTATGTAAACATTAAAAATTCGTGTACGGACATATAAATGTTATATTTATCATGCATTTGTATATGTGCACACGATATATACGTTAGCATAATAAGACCTTTGAGAAAAAGACTGAAATTTATATGAGCAAAACTAAGTGGACGATCGTGAAAAAGTAATCATTTATACTATCAAACTAAGTGAAAAATTCTAAAACAGTAATGATTTTTGGTAAAATTACTTTGTAAATGTCGATTTTGTTGCAAATATGTGTATGTGCACACGATATATACCTTACAATAACTAAAAACATGGAGATTATACTAGCTAAACTAAGTATAAAATTGTTAAAAAGTAGGCATTTTTGTGAAAAATTGAAAGTCCTGTACGGAAATATAAATTTAGTTAAATAACATTGCAAATATACTTTTCGTCATAACTATATACGTTAGCAAAATAAAACCTTTGAGTAAAAGACTTAAATTTATATTTGAAAAACTAAGTGAACAATTGTGAAAAAGTAATCATTTATACAAAAAACTAAAAAAACTAAAAATTTTGAAAATTAATCGATTTTGGTAAAATTACATTGCAAATGTCGATTTTGTTGGAAATTTGTACATGTGCACACGATATATTCGTTAGCATAACTAAAACCATGGAGAAAACTCTGAAGATTATACAAGCTAAACTAAATAAAATATCTTTAAAAAGTAGGCATTTTAGCTCTACATTTATACGTCTTTTAGTGAAAATTAAAAGTCATGTACGGGAATGTAAATTTAGTTAAATAACATTGCAAATATACTTCTCGTCATAAGTATTTGTATGTGCACATGATATATACATTAGCATAAACAAAACCTTTGAAAAACACAGAAATTTATACCTGCTAACCAAAGTCGAAGTCGTAAAAAAGTAAGTATTTTAGGTATATTTATACGTCTTTTAGTAAAAATTAAATATTCCGGTATGGAAATATAAATTTAGTAAAATAACATTGCAAATGTTATATTTGTCATACATTTGTATATGTATACACGATATATATGCTAGCAAAATAAAACCTCAGAGTAAATGACTGATATTTATACTAGCAAACTAAGTGAAAGATCATGAAGAAGTAATCATTTATATCATCAACATAAATGAAAAATCCTAAAAAAAAATAATCATTTTTGGTAAAATTACGTAGCAAATATCGATTTTGTTGTAAATATGTGTCTATGCACACGATATACGTTAGCATAAATAAAACCATTGAAAAACACTGAAATTTATACCTGCTAACCTAAGTAAAAATCGTGGAAAAGTAAGGATTTTAGCTATATTTTCATACATCTTTTTGTAAAAATTAAAAATTCGTGTACGGAAATATAAATGTTATATTTATCATACATTTATTCATGTGCACACGATATATACGTTAGCATAAATAAAACCTTTATAAAATACACTAAAATTTATTCTAGCTAACCTAATTAAAAATCGTCAAAACGTAAGCATTTTATCTATATTTTGATACGTCATCTTGTGTACGGAAACGTAAATTTAGTAAGATAACATTGCCCATATCATTTTTGTCATAAATATGTGCATGTGCACACGATATATATGTTAGCACAACTAGATCCTTTGAGAAAAAGACTAAAATTTATACTTAGTTTTACAAAGTGAAAAATCGTGAAAAATTAAACAATTATAGTAGCTAAACTATGTAGAAAAAATCGTGAAAAGTTATATTTTGATTCGTCTGGAAACTTATTGAAGTCACCTTGTATATGGGCCAAAGAAAAAATAGCCCTGACCATATTGAAAGATACAGGAGCCTCACAATTAATTCTCTTAAAATAAAAATTGCCACAAGGGGCGTGAAAAGTCACGCAGGAAAAAAGAACCGTCAAAGGAATAAGCGAGAAGAAAATAGAATTTCCCCTATGTGAGGTAGAACTTAAGTCAAAGGCCCGATAATAGTTGGAATAATGGATAGTCTGCCAATGAAAGGCAAGTCGGAAACGACGCTGGAGCCAGAACAACATTTCCCAGGAAAAGAACAAAATTAAACGCCACGAATGAAGGGATAAGTTGATGATGAGAGTAAAAAAGGGCTACGATCTATGAGACAAATCCCGAAAATGAAACGATAAAGAGAAAACTTGTCTAGAGAGCAAGATTTAGCACGGAGAAACCTGTTTAAACCACAGGATAAAATGAAGAAAAGATTCAACCTAAACACGAGAATCCGAGAATTTTTAGGAAGGTGATAAAGTACTATTGTTATCACCAAATAGGGAAACACCGCTCAGTGAGAGACTTCATGGACCCCAGTATGAAGGAGGAAAGGAGGAAGAAAACCCAGGTGTGGCATGTGAATAGACCCCCGCCCCTAAAAAAAAAAACGTGGATCGTCAGAGCCAACCTATCTTAACGATAAAGAGCGAAAATGGAGGAGATGGGAAAAATGACACGAGAGAAGGAAATAAGGCGGAAGAAAACCCACCCGTAAAATTGGAAAAGTCAGTCAGCCTGAATAACTTCGAAAATAAGTTAGCCTACCTAGAAAAACTCCAAACGTGTTGAGGTGGAAAGTTAGATAACCAAAATGAGGATTCATTTTTGAATATACACAGAAGATCAAAATTGGTGGACACCCTTTCAAGGCGCTGAAAAGAGAGAGAGAGAGAGAGAGAGAGAGAGAGAGAGAGAGAGAGAGAGAGAGAGAGAGAGAGAGAACATTCTATGAGACACTAAATAATAGTAGCGGAGCAGATAAAAATAAAAGGGGAAATTCGCTGGTGAAAGACTTGTTCTCTCTCCTTTTTTTTTCTTTTAAGTGATGGGGAAATATATTCACGGGTTATGGGGGAAAGGAGGTGTGGCATGCTGACCGCCAGCCGACTATAGTAGTAACCAGAATAGTGGAAGTGGAAAGGTCGTTTCTCTTCAACCCTCTCTATTAGCACAAGGTGACATGGTCACGAGAGAAACCCGCTCTCTATTAGCCATGTATGCGTCAGCGGAGAGAGGTAGACCGTGACCTTGATTGGTAGTGAGGAATATACCACCAAAAACCCAACACGTGGTAATTTTTCAAACTATGAAAACTAAATAGTTCCCGTTTCTTCCTCGGATGGTGAAGACACATAATTTGGGACACGGAAAAAAACGAAATTCCAAAGTCATGCCACGCAGAGAACACTGAGAGAAAAGAAAAAGCTTCTCCTTTGAAGGAATTCGCACTCCGAGGTATGGTGAGCCTCGTTAAACGAATACCCAAAGAAAAGACTTGTCCATGAGGAAAGAGAAAATAATTAATCTTGGTCTTATCTGAAATAAGACGTGCATCTCTATATCGACGTGTTATGGCAGTCCAGTAACGAGAGGAAAAAGAAGAAAGAACAGATACTATAAAATCCCAAGTAAGTGAACATACAATTAAAGTATATTCAAATTAATCTTGCTGTATTCATGTTGACGTGAATAAAAGACAAATTACAGGAGGAAAGAATAGCCCTGATAAGATAGAGGAGAGAAGAAGAAGGAATATTCCCCTGTGATAAACTTGAGATTTGGAGTACGGGCTCTGCCATTAAATCCCTAGATCTGAAGGAAAGCGGACCGTATTTACCGCTAACGAACTGTGTTTTCACCTTCCGCCATTTAGAAGAAAGAATTTCTCGCTCCTGACTTTTACCTGAATTGTTTTTTTCTTTGTGTCTTTCTTTTATTCAATAAAAGAATATTGTTATTAATCTTGTTGACCCAACCACGACAGTTCAAATTCCTTTTATTTGTTATGGAAGTATTGTATTTGTCGAAGGCCTTGCATTTGAGAGGGAAAGCAAGCCAGTTAGCTGTGTTGACTTTTAATAATTCACCTATAACCCACCTAGTGGCTTTAAAATGTGGTTCAGCTAGGGAGTTGGTGATATCTGTAATAATAACTAGCATCGGCAAGCCACAGTCAACGTATGCACCCTGCTTTAACAGGTGGATTTGGCGGGAAAGAACAGAACCTTGCAAGCCTGCTAGGCACATCATGGCGTCGCAAACCTTTCAGAAAAACACTGAACTTTATATTTGCTTAAATAAGTGAAAAATCAAGAAAAATTAAGCATTTTAACTATATTTTGATACATTTTAAAATGATAATTAAAGTCGTGTACGGAAATGTAAATCTAGTAAAATGATATTGTAAATGTCATTTTTGTCTTTGATATATGTATGTGCACATGATATATTCGTTAGCGATACTATAAACTTCGAGAAAAATACTGAAATTTATATTTGCTAAAATAAGTGAAAAATCGAGAAAAAGTAATCATTTTAGCTATATTTTGAGATAATGAAAATTCGTGTACGGAAATGTATATGTTGTAAAATAACATTGCAGATGTTATTTTTGTCATAAATATGTGTATGTGCACATAATATATACGTTAGCAATACTAAACATTTGAGAAAAACACTGAAATTTATACTTTCTAAAATAAGTTTAAAAATCGAGAAAAATATTTTTTCATTATTTTTTCATTATTTTAGCAAGTATAAATTTAGCATGTTAGCTACATTTTGATACATTTTTAAGTGATAAGTAATTGCTACGAGTAATAAGCAACACAAGTACGGATAAATAAATCTAGTAAAATAACTTTGCGAATATAATTTTTGTCATAAATATGTCTATGTGCACATGATATATCCGTTAGCAACACTTTGAGAAAAACACTGAATTTTATGCTTGCTAAAAAAAGGAAAAAATCGGCAAAAAGTAAGCATTTTAGCTATATTTTGATAAATATTTTAGAGATGAACGTCGTGTACGGAAATGTAAATCTACTAAAAGAACATTGCAAATATCCTTTTTGTCATATATGTGTATGTGCACACGGTATATTAGTTAGTGACACCAGAAAGCCATCAACTCAGCCAGCCAGCCAGCCAGCCAACACAGAGTAGTCTGGTCAGGAATGATTTTCGAGAAATAATATAAAACAAAATTAATTGATCCGGAGTTATTGTACGAATCTAAAAGTGTGCAGTTGAATTCTTGTAATTAAACCCTCTTTATTTTGTCCCTTATAAATCGCTTCTTTTTTCCCCGTTTATGACACGATTACCGCTGGCTGATGTCGTCAATAGTAAAACCTTGCAGAAAACACTGAAATTTATACTTGCTATACTATAAGGGGAATTCGAGAAAAAGCAAGCATTTTTGCTATATTTTGATACATTTTTAATTGAAAGTTATGTACAGAAATGTAAATCTTGTAAAATAATAATGCAAATGTTATTTCGTCATAAATATGTACATGTACACATGATATATACGTTAGCAATACTAAAACCTGTTATATACAAGCGTGTGGTTGCAAGAAAAATAAGACTGACGAGAAGATTTATTTTATTTTGTTTTCTGACGTTTTGAATCCAGCCCTGGCCGATACGTCTGGCTTAGCCTGGGAATTTTCACCGACATTCGATCCCCCGGTTCTGCTTGTTAATCTGAGATAACTGCTACCATTCGCCACGTTGTGAATTTTTGATCCGAATGGCGGTGTTTTAGCTACCTCAGGTCGTTTCCACTGTAGGAGTCGATCTAATTTTGGCTGGAATCCATGCCGAAGTAAAATCGCTGTTTGGAGAGAAATTGTTCCTGTCGCGGTTCACAAAAATACACAAGAAGAAAGAAAAGGACGCTTTCGATTTTTGTGTAATACAATTTTCTTAAAACTATTGTTTTTATCTAACTATATACGTATTTATAGAAGTGTGTAGAATACAAAAAGAAAGAAAAAAGGTCTTATGAAACTTATTCGTTTGGAAATGTGACTGATCAAACAGAAGGTGCAAGGGAGGCGACTATCGTTTCTTGGTTATCTTAATAAAAATATTTGTTCGTCTCGGCTTTTGCTTCGAACTCTCAGTTCTGGACAAATCTTGACTTCGCCCGAAATTCTAGGACTATTCTCGGATGGGTTCTGCACTGATTCCTTTTCTGTCTCTCTTGATCTCTCTTCTCTCGTCTTCCTTGATCTGATTTCTACCCGTCTATGGGCGCTGCGCACTGCTTATATAAATTAGGGGTGGGGTCTCGACCATTTTTGGGTACGCCCATGAATAATGCTATGTAAATCGCCAGGCTAATCGAATTTTTCAGATTCGACGGGTGGTCATTGTTTTTAAGAGGTACTAAAAATGAATCTCAGTACGCTCTACTGGTTCCTCCAGCCAAGTGACACTTGAAATGGAAAAAAATCCACTTATGTTGTCTTAATCTCTAGCTTGAACCTTTTCCCGATGTAGACCACATAGATTTCATTATTGTTTTTATCGTAAGATCCACTCAACGAATATCGGGATGTCGGTCAAAAGTTTTAAAAAAAAGAAGATAGGAAATGAAATGATAAGAAGAGAAAAAATATGAATTTTCTCTACTTATTCCCCGTATTAACAAAAGAAAACAAACCTATTTCCAAATCCACCCTTTCGTCGATTTAATCAACAAATTCGTTCTAATCCCTTAGAATCGTTAATCAATCAATCAATCCGGGGTGGGGTTGGAGTTCTCTCTGTCAAAAATTATTGAATAAATAAAATAAACAAGCGGATTAATTACCTGACCGGCTGACGGATGGTTGTCTATTCGGCGACAACCGGTTGCTTAGATCTGGTCGGACGGTGTTGTCGGGTGACGCTCTTAGGACGACCGGTGATTCAGCTGGCGTGTGACCTCTGCTTGGCATCGTCCTTCATCTGCTCGGTTGCGATACCAAGGTGGTTGCAAATCCTCTCAGTGGGGATGGTGGGGGTTGAGTGGAATGCGAAGAATGCGTTCGTGATTCGCTTGTGGTAGCGGGTATTCTGTGGTGTATGAGTTCTGTGCGTCTGATAATAATCATGGCCGTGTTTCCTGGAGCTGTTGAGAGTGCGTTAGTCGATTATTTGATCTTGGTAGCTGTTTTGGTTCCGTTCGCCTATTTATTCGACTCGATTGCTGAGGTCTGCGTGCATAATAAGCAGTGTCATGTGAGGTCGTGCTGACCATTTTTACACCTCGATCAACGTATTGTTGGGCTTCGCAGGCTATGCCAATCGCTGTATAGTGGCAGTCTATTGTCTTGACGAGGTTAGGGTTCCAATCTTTGACTACTCGCTCATCAACATTGCGCCCATGATTGAGAAAACCATATTGACAGTCAAGTCGACCTTGTCCTTCTTATATTTATTTTTTATGTGGACAGCGGCCTCTGTGATGGTGTTTTCGAGTCGGCTAGCAAAGTTCGTTAACTTCTCGCCACACCGCCGTTGTAAGTCCCAAGCACGACATAGGTGCTGAAAGTTTGTCATCTGGCTGCCGTGGGTTCCAATAAAAAAAGTCTTCAGTTTTTCGAAAGTGGGTGTGTCTTGTTTGGAATCTACCGTCTGCTAAAATATGCCTTGGTCGAGCAAGTCTTGGGTTGCCTTGACGAATTCTTCTTCCAAGCTGGGATGTGGCAAGTTCTGGTATGACGTTGATCATATAGGCCTTATTTAAGGCGGTGATAAACTGATTGACGTCATTTCCAGGGTATAATGTTTTTTATTTCATTGCTTCTCGCAGTGACTGTTGTCGCATTGCCAGATCGTAGTTGTGGGCACTTTTTTTGAGCTATGGACGGAGTCGTTATGGAGGCAGAATTCAGGGCAGTTACCGTTGTGTAAGTCGGCTTGTGTCTCTTTTATTTTCTCCTCGGATGGATGTGTCGAACCCATTGTCATGTTGAGAAGTGTAGCTTTTTGTTCTCTGATGAGGGGAAAAGTTCGGAGCGAGTGAAGCCAGAATAGTTCTTGCTGTACGCCTCTGACGCCAGTGTTATATACAAGCGTGTGGTTGCAAGGAAAATAAGAATGACGAGAAGATTTAGTTTATTTTGTTTATTGAATAGATAAAATAAACAAGCGGATGAAATAACTGACCGGCTGACGGGGGTTGTCTTTTCGGCGACAAGCGGTTGCTTAGATCTAGTCGGACGGTGTTGTCGGGTGACGCTCTTAGGACGGCCGGTGATTCAGCAGGCGTGTGACCTCTGATTGGCTTATTTATATGTTCCCGACTTCTAACACCTGCTCCAGAAAATACTACTTGCGGAAAAAAATGATGGGTTGAAAAATAGTTCTTTTTTTTTATAACTGAGAATTTTCCGTGGATTTTGGAGAGACTACGCGCGGAGCCTATGTACAGAAGCCATAATTTTCTCAGTTTGACACTAGCCATTGTTGGGTCAACATTCGGTAGCTGTTATTTTCTTCTACAGTGTCGATGTCTGTCGGTCTGTGTTTTGTGTGTTTTAGTAGTTTGGTGTATGAAGAGTTAAGTGGGTGAATTAGAAGAGATTTGATGTATTTTACTATAACAAAACTTTCAGAAAAACACTGAAATTTATACCTGCTAAAATAAGTGAAAAATCGAGCTATATTTTGATACATTTTTAATATAGTCTCGGCTCGTTCCCGACCTCCCCTCCTCTTTATCCCCACTTTAATCGGCCTTCGGGCTTTTGACCTTGTGTCAAGTCGTGTCTGGTGGGAGGCACGTATGCCAGTTTACGGCTTAAACTAGACGCTTGGTCTAGTGCCGTACATGGAGGACAAAGGAGAAAAAAGTGCAGCTCGCCCACCCGAAGGTAGCCTAGTCGAAACTAGGTGCCTAATTAAAGGCCCCAAGTCGGCCATTGTTCCTTTTGCAGAGCCACGCTCCGGACCGAAGTCCATAACAGGCTCCGGGGCTTCGCAAAAAGCTAAAAGCGAAGAGCGAGCCGATATTTGTCGCTGCCTCCCACCAGACACGACTTGACACAAGGTTAAAAGACCGAAGGCCGATTAAAGTGGGGATAAAGGGGAGGGGAGGTAGGGAACGAGCGGAGACTCGAACCCTGCTGGTCAATGCTGCTCATCGGCTCACTTAGTGCAATGTGAGCCTGATGAGGCAAGTAGTTTCACGAACCCAAATGTGGGTCCGGGCACGTATGCCAGTTTGCGGCTTAAACTAGACGCATGGTCTAGTGCCGTACAAGGGGGATAAAGGAGACAAAAATGCAGCTCGCCCACCCGAAGAAAGCCTAGTCGAAACTAGGTGCCTAATTAAAGGCCCCATTTATGCCATTGTTCCTTTTGCAGAGCCACGCTCCGGACCGAAGTCCAGAACAGGCTCCGGGGCTTCGCAAAAAGCTAAAAGCCAAGAGCGCGCCGATATTTGTCGCTGTCTCCCACCAGTCACGACTTGACACAAGGTCAAAAGCCCGAAGGCCGATTAAAGTGGGGATGAAGGGGAGGGGAGGCCGGAAACGAATCGAGACTCGAACCCTGCTGATCAGTGCTGCTCATCGGCTCACTTAGTGCAATGTGAGCCTGATGAGGCAAGCAGTTTCACGAACCCAAATGTAAGTCCGGGCATGTATGCCAGTTTTCGGCTTAAACTAGATGCATGGTCTAGTGCCGTACAAAGGAGACAAAAATTCAGCTCGCCCACCCGAAGGTAGCCTAGTCGAAACTAGGTGCCGAATTAAAGGCCCCAAGTCTGCCATTGTTCCGTTTGCAGAGCCACGCTCCGTTTATTTGTCGCTGCCTTCCACCAGACACGACTTGACACAAGGTCAAAAGCCCGAAGGCCGATTAAAGTGGGGATAAAGGGGAGGTGAAGGTCGGGAACGAATCGAGACTCGAACCCTGCTTGTCAATGCTGCTCATCGGCTCACTTAGTGCAATGTGAGCCTGATGAAGCAAGCAGTTTCACGATCCCAAATGTGGGTCCGGGCACGTATGCCAGTTTGCGGCTTAAACTAGACGCATGGTCTAGTGCCGTACAAGGGGTACAAAGGAGACAAAAGTGCAGCTCGCCCACCCGAAGGTAGCCTAGTCGAAACTAGGTGCCTAATTAAAGGCCCCAAGTCTGCCATTGTTCCTTTTCCAGGGCCACGCTCCGGACCGAAGTCCAGAACAGGCCCCGGGACTTCGCCAAGAGTGCGCCCAGTATTTGTCGCTGCCTCCCACCAGACACGACTTGACACAAGGTCAAAAGCCCGAAGGCCGATTAAAGTAGGGATAAAGAGGAGGGGAGGTCGGGAACGAGCCGAGACTCGAACCCTGCTTGTCTGTGCTGCTCATCGGCTCACTTAGTGCAATGTGAACCTGATGAGGCAAGCAGTTTCACGAACCCAAATGTGGGTCCTGGCTCGTATGCCAGTTTGCGGCGTAAACTAGACGCATGGTCTAGTGCCGATATTTGTCGCTGCCTCCCACCAGACACGACTTGACACAAGGTCAAAAGCCCGAAGGCAAATTAAAGTGGGGATAAAGGGGAGGGGAGGTCGGGAACGAGCCGAGACTCGAACCCTGCTTGTCTGTGCTGCTCATCGGCTCACTTAGTGCAATGTGAGCCTGATGAAGCAAGCAGTTTCACGATCCCAAATGTGGGTCCGGGCACGTATGCCAGTTTGCGGCTTAAACTAGACGCATGGTCTAGTGCTGTACAAGGGGTACAAAGGAGACAAAAATGCAGCTCGCCCACCCGAAGGTAGCCTAGTCGAAACTAGGTGCCTAAATAAAGGCCCCAAATCTGCCATTGTTCCTTTTCCAGGGCCACGCTTCGGACCGAAGTCCAGAACAGGCCCCGGGGCTTCGCCAGGAGTGCGCCCAGTATTTGTCGCTGCCTCACACCAGACACGACTTGACACAAGGTCAAAAGCCCGAAGGCCGATTAAAGTAGGGATAAAGAGGAGGGGAGGTCGGGAACGAGCCGAGACTCGAACCCTGCTTGTCTGTGCTGCTCATCGGCTCACTTAGTGCAATGTGAACCTGATGAGGCAAGCAGTTTCACGAACCCAAATGTGGGTCCTGGCTCGTATGCCAGTTTGCGGCGTAAACTAGACGCATGGTCTAGTGCCGATATTTGTCGCTGCCTCCCACCAGACACGACTTGACACAAGGTCAAAAGCCCGAAGGCAAATTAAAGTGGGGATAAAGGGGAGGGGAGGTCGGGAACGAGCCGAGACTCGAACCCTGCTTGTCTGTGCTGCTCATCGGCTCACTTAGTGCAATGTGAGCCTGATGAAGCAAGCAGTTTCACGATCCCAAATGTGGGTCCGGGCACGTATGCCAGTTTGCGGCTTAAACTAGACGCATGGTCTAGTGCTGTACAAGGGGTACAAAGGAGACAAAAATGCAGCTCGCCCACCCGAAGGTAGCCTAGTCGAAACTAGGTGCCTAAATAAAGGCCCCAAATCTGCCATTGTTCCTTTTCCAGGGCCACGCTTCGGACCGAAGTCCAGAACAGGCCCCGGGGCTTCGCCAGGAGTGCGCCCAGTATTTGTCGCTGCCTCACACCAGACACGACTTGACACAAGGTCAAAAGCCCGAAGGCCGATTAAAGTGGGGATAAAGAGGAGGGGAGGTCGGGAACGAGCCGAGACTCGAACCCTGCTTGTCTGTGCTGCTCATCGGCTCACTTAGTGCAATGTGAGCCTGATGAGGCAAGCAGTTTCACGAACCGAAATGTGGGTCCTGGCACGTATGCCAGTTTGCGGCGTAAACTAGACGCATGGTCTAGTGCCGATATTTGTCGCTGCCTCCCACCAGACACGACTTGACACAAGGTCAAAAGCCCGAAGGCCAATTAAAGTGGGGATAAAGGGGAGGGGAGGTCGGGAACGAGCCGAGACTCAAACCCTGCTTGTCTGTGCTGCTCATCGGCTCACTTAGTGCAATGTGAGCCTGATGAAGCAAGCAGTTTCACGATCCCAAATGTGGGTCCGGGCACGTATGCCAGTTTGCGGCTTAAACTAGACGCATGGTCTAGTGCCGTACAAGGGGTACAAAGGAGACAAAAGTGCAGCTCGCCCACCCGAAGGTAGCCTAGTCGAAACTAGGTGCCTAAATAAAGGCCCCAAATCTGCCATTGTTCCTTTTCCAGGGCCACGCTTCGGACCGAAGTCCAGAACAGGCCCCGGGGCTTCGCCAGGAGTGCGCCCAGTATTTGTCGCTGCCTCCCACCAGACACGACTTGACACAAGGTCAAAAGCCCGAAGGCCGATTAAAGTGGGGATAAAGGGGAGGGGAGGTCGGGAACGAGCCGAGACTCGAACCCTGCTTGTCTGTGCTGCTCATCGGCTCACTTAGTGCAATGTGAGCCTGATGAGGCAAGCAGTTTCACGAACCGAAATGTGGGTCCTGGCACGTATGCCAGTTTGCGGCTTAAACTAGACGCATGGTCTAGTGCCGTACAAGGGGGACAAAGGAGACAAAAATGCAGCTCGCCCACCCGAAGGTAGCCTAGTCGAAACTAGGTGCCTAATTAAAGGCCCCAAGTCTGCCATTGTTCCTTTTCCAGGGCCACGCTCCGGATCGAAGTCCAGAACAGGCCCCGGGGCGCTCGCCAGGAGCTCGCCGATATTTGTAACTGCCTCCCACCAGACACGACTTGACACAAGGTCAAAAGCCCGAAGGCCAATTAAAGTGGGGATAAAGGGGAGGGGAAGCTCGGGAAGGAGCCGAGACTCGAACCCTGCTTGTCTGTGCTGCTCATCGGCTCACTTAGTGCAATGTGAGCCTGATGAGGCAAGCAGTTTCACGAACCCAAATGTGGGTCCGGGCACGTATGCCAGTTTGCGGCTTAAACTAGACGCATGGTCTAGTGCCGTACAAGGGGGACAAAGGAGACAAAAATGCAGCTCGCCCACCCGAAGGTAGCCTAGTCGAAACTAGGTGCCTAATTAAAGGCCCCAAGTCTGCCATTGTTCCTTTTCCAGGGCCACGCTCCGGACCGAAGTCCAGAACAGGCCCCGGGGCGCTCGCCAGGAGCTCGCCCACGAGCGTTGAAAAGGGCTTGTTGATATTATAAAAGTGCTGTGACACAGAGCTCCAGCCGCGTGAATATAAAATTCTTTGATAAAAAATGAGTATAGCCATTAAGTATTTTCTTTACCTACTATAAGCTGGCGACGACTATTCGTTCCAGTTTTATCACGTTTTTTTTTTGCTGAAGTGCTTTGTAAATATTGTTAATTTTAATTCATCCTTTTCTTTTAGCTGTCACGAGGTGTCAAGGTCGTTAGAAAGAAAAAGGGCTTAGTCAGTTCCGGCCGTACCCGGATATAATTGTCTTACAGCGGGCGTGTAACTTGATCCGTTTATGTTTATCGGCAGGTCGCGGCAAATGTTCATTTACAAAACTAAAAAAATCTCGTGTACGGCTATGTAAATCTAATAAAATAACATGACAAAAAGAATTTTTATCTCAGTAATACCTACCTGGTTACGATATGATCAATTGCAATGATTAAAGCTTTGATTTAAACTACAAACTTTATACATGCCACACCTATAGAAAAACGTTTTTAGGCGATGTCATTATTGTAAATTAAAAAACAAATAAACGTGTGTACGCTTATGTATATTGTTACGGGCGTCTTGGATACTCTCGCTAAAAAGCAAAGAGAGCGACATCTAACAATAATTAATTTATATTTTTATATCGGAGTCGTCATTCGAATTTCCGACTGTGTAGAAGCCAACACACGAGAATTATAGAACAACCAAGAGAGAAGTCAAATTCACAAGATGGATTAAAACTCCCTTTATTATAATAACGATGATAAAAAATATAAAGAAACGAATACATACAAAGATACAACGAAATAGATGTGAAGCGAAATATTTCACCCCGACCGAGTTTAAATTATTGTATCAGAAATATGAACAATTCAAATGCGGAAGCTTCTATTTCGGTGTTTAAAGATTAAAACTTTTCGATATCTTTTATCTTTTCTTTGTGTGTGTGGGTGTGTTTGTAACCTACATAGGGGTGGGATGTAATGAAATCAACAAATATCATATTTACCAACCCCTCCGCTCGGGCAGGATATGACACAAGGTCAATTTTTTAAGCGGAGTTTAACAGGTTTGAATTCAGAGTTTTCCTTCTCCTAGACTCACCAAGGCTGAAGAACCTAGTCTGTCCTACTATTTACCCATAGCTGGAGGGAGAATAATTGGATTCATACCTTTCCCAAGGGTATGAAATCAACAAATATGGTCCGTTCACAAAATCATGTTTTTACTTATGTGATTGTCATCATCATCATCATCATGTCGTGCCGCTAGCACGGATATCCCTGACCCTCTCTCTCTCCACTTCTCCCTATCGTTCATCACCTCTGGCAGGTCTTCAGGGCTACATCCCGTATCCTCACATAGCTGCTGAATGTATGTTCGAGCTAGTCTTCCTGCTTTTGCCGGCCATATGTGGGGGTCTATAGAAGTACATCACTTATGAGCTCGTCTCTACTTCTCCCGCAGTGTCCTGCATGTCTGGTTCGTCTAACTTGGATAGTTTTCGTGATGGAAGGCAGGTGGCCGTATAGTTAGTGCCTTGTGGGTTGTTGCCGCCAGGAATTGTTCAATATTGCTCTCAACATTCTTGTATAATTGCCGTCTAGCTTCTTCTCCAGCCGTTTAGTTAGCGTCCAAGTAGTGCATCCATATAGCAGTATCGATATGACTGCTGCCTGGAAGAAACTGCGTTTCATTTTATCGGTCAGGTCTGATTTCCATATGATCGATAGCCTATCGATAGCTGTCCATGCCTTCGTTTGATTGTAGAATTATATTTCCCTCTCTCTCTCTTTCTTTCTTTGAACCGTAAAGTTTCTCTGGTTAAAACCGCGCCTCTCTGGTTAAACCTTTTTTCTTCCTTTCTTCTTCTTTCTCTCCTCCTTTCTTTATAACTTCTTCATAACTTCTAGTGGGTCTTCCTTGACGATTTATCTTCGAGGAATATTGATTATAAGAAGAATAATACTTCTGATGAAAAATTCTTTTTCTTTTGTGCGTTACTGTTGTTCAACGATTAACCGATAGATGAAGGGTCAACTAGAAGCGTTCGACGTATTTAAGGATTATGTTATTCGGGTCGTTTCGTAAATGAGTTGACGCGATGTTGTCGGCCCACGAAATCCGTTCATCAAAATACGTCCTTCTCTCAGCAGTTTTTCTGGTCAACTGAAAATTTTAACTTGGTTCTACTTTCCCACCGTTTCATCATCCGGGACTCTCGACCAATCAGCTTTCTTCTTTCCCGATCTTTGCTCACCTAGCAACAGACAATTCACTAATCATAAATTAGTCCTTGAAAAGTTTCAAAAAGAAAACCGGTATTCAGCGTTCTCTTGTCCTCGCAAAATCTGTCTGTTGTACATCCGCTCGAGATACACACACACACACACACACAGAGAGAGAGAGAGAGAGAGAGAGAGAGAGAGAGAGAGAGAGAGAGAGAGAGAGACTTTACGTTTGAAGGGTCGGGGAACTTTTAGATTTTGCCTATCTCTGGGGTCGAAATTCGTCACAATATCAAGTAAAATAACATTGCAAACAGTATTTTTTATCATGAGCAAATACACTTGCACACCATTTAATAATTGTTTATAACAAAAGCTCTTATGAAATACGTGATCATTATACTTGCTAAAACTATAAAAAAAACCTTAGGAAAATGTTCATTTTAGCTGTATTTTTAGTGTAATTAACAAAACTAAAAAACTCGTGTACGGCTATGTAAATCTAATAAAATAATGTGGCAAATAGTATTTTTATCTCAATAATACTTACCTGGTTAATCAGTTGCAATGATTAAAGCTTTTTCAATAGGTTTGGCATATATAAAGTTTATAGTTTAAATAAAAAACTATAAACTTTATACATGCCAAACCTATAGAAAAACAATAGAATAACAACATTTTTTAAGAGCTGTTATTGTAAATCACAAAATACATAAACGCGGGTATGTTTATGTATATTTAATAAAATAACATTGCAAACAGTATTTTTATCGTGATGTACTGGGTTTGGTTGTTGGTAGCGAGTGAGAAGTTTGTTGGTGTTTCGCGAGGAAGATGATGTAACGTATGTGTGTTTACGTTGAGTTGTTTCCTCGCTTAGTGTTGTTAGTCCCCTCGCTAAGTTTTAAGGGTAAATAAACGTAGAATGAAGAAGTAAGATGGCGATAGTCGAAAGGTGTTTTTATGAATAGGTTTTTATTTGCAGCATGGAATATTGGGTTTGCTTTTGGTGCTGCAAGACTCGTGAAAGGTTGTGAGTATTGAGACGAAATGTTGAGAAGGTTGAGATGGTAGCGTGTGTCGTCGGACGTGTGAGGGATTGTGTTTTAGAGTCACCAAGGTTTTTGTCCGTCTGGTGGAGAGGCGTGCGTTGGTCTCCATTAAAGTGGCCCAGAGGTGAAATGGGAGCTAGCGTGTCGAGAGCGGGATTACGCGTCAGATCGACATAGCAAATTTTGGGGTGACATAAAGTTGTGCCTGTGCGAAGCATGTTGAATGCATCTAATTTATATTCAACTGGGATTCCTTGTAAGGAATCCATAAATTAGATGGGTTCCCTCGTGTGTGTCCATGTTGCTGCTGCTGCTATTCTAGAGCCACAGTGAGATGTCTGCACTGGGCGGCATTGTCCAGCTAAAGAGCATTGCTATTGAAGAACGGCCAGTGTGACGTCTGCACTGGTCTGCGTTCTCCAGCCAAAGAGGGTGTGTTTGGCAGCTCACCTGATTTGGTGGCCCGAAATGAAGGTCCGGGCTAAGTCATTCTGATTGGGTGAAATTAAGTGTCGAATTAAATTTCGCGCCAAACCAAAATACGAAATTTTCCCTTTACTACAGTGAGCAAATGTACCTGTACACTCTATGATAACTATTAACAAAAAAAGTTTTCATGTAATACGTAAACATTATACTTGCTAAAACTATAGAAAATAGTAAGAAAATGTTCATGCGGGGATAAAGGAATCAACTATATAATCTCCCTTACTTTCTGGGAACGAATTCTTCCCCTTTTATTTAGTTTACTGGTGGGTGGCCATTTTAGCCGTTCCTACCTTCAAGACCAGTTCTTAGTTGAATAAAGCTTTTGTTCAAGCTTATCTGACTGACTTCTTCAATTAATTGCAAGCCCACACATATCACTTATTACAATTTATTCAACTAAGAACCAGAATGGAAAAGTACCTCAAGCCGTAACGACTGGAATTAGACCCATCTAAGCCCGAAGCTGCAGACACGTGGAGACATTGGAAAATGACTTTTAATATCTTCCTCGAGGAAGACAGACATATTGAAATTGAAACTGTTAATTAACCTCCTTTCCCCGGCTATTTTCAAACACATATCTGATATTCACGACAACAGTACGGCTATGAATGCTCTTGAAGAAATCTTCGTGCCTAAAAACAACGTCTTCTGTAGACATTAGTTAGCGACTTGTCGGCAACAAACGAGTGAAAGCGTAGACCAGTATTTACAATCCTTAAAAAGACTCATTAAAGACTGTGATTTTCAGGCTGTTACGGCAACACAAGCGAGAGACGAATACATCAGAGACGCGTTTATCAATGTAATTACGTCCAACCATATCAGGCAGAGGCTTCTAAAAAATAAAACTCTAGACCTGCATACAGCCTATGACCAGGCTCTCACGCTAGAAATGGCGCAAAGGCAACTAGCGTCGTATTCTCAACAGAACTCCCTAACTGCTTCGGTATCTACTGTTCGGACCGAAGAAACCGACGACTGTTTATCCGTGTGCCATGAGCAACCTACTGTAGCTGCTATTTCCGGACAGAAATGTTTCTTTTGTGGAAACCAGAGGCACGACAGGCCCAGATGCCCAGCCAGAAACTCAATTTGCAAAAATTGTAAAAAGAAAGGGCATTTCGCTAGTGTTTGAAGATCCCATACGGCGGCTACTACCAACTAAGTCCTTGCTTGCTTCGTCTACTCTTAACTTCTCAGTTAGTCTCTCTCGTTCATCCATGAGTGGAGAAATTAAAGGAGAACCTGTAAAGATACTCGTTGATACAGGGAAGCTCAGAAAATTCTATCCAACCCGATAAAGTTAAAAGGCTCGGGTTAACAGTTACACTAAGTTCTGAAAGAATTTTAATGGCTAGCAGTTCCCATTCTTCTACTACTCTTGGACATTGCATAGTATCTCTGCACCTGAGTGGTAGAGAATACACGAATATCAAGTTATCGGAGATGGCTAACATTTTCTGTAACGTCATTCTTGGGCAGTTTTCTATTCGAACATTCGTCTGTGGAAATACTTTTCGGAGGGCCGCTTCCACCTCTTACAGGTTTGTAGACTTACCGCCATTAAAAATGTCCCCTACCCATCTCTATTTACGAACCTAACCCCGGACTGTCGCCCAATAGCAGTTAAATCCCGGAGACATAGCATACCAGACACTAAATTCATTCAGTCTGAGATCTCCCGGAAGCTTAAGGAAGGCATTATAGAGCCTTCTCAATCTCCATTGCGCACCCAAAAATCACAAAAAGAGACTTGTTGTGGATTACTCCCAGACCATAAACCGGTTCACTCTCCTGGATGCTTATCCTCTTCTGCGGATAAAGGACATGGTAAATGAAATTGCCAGTTACCGAGTATTTAGCACCCTTGACTTAACCAGTGCCTATCACCAGGTCGCTATTAAACCAAAAGAGGGAAAATACACTGCATTTAAAGCTGCTGGATCTCTATACCATTCGGGGTAACCAATGGAGTAGCGAGCTTTCAACGGGTTATGGACAACATCATCAACCGAGAAGACCTCTATGGAACCTTCGCCTATATCGACAATGTGGGCAAAATCAGGCTGAACATGACTTAAATCTGAAAGAGTTCATGAATAGCGTGGTAAAGTACGGTTTGACACTGAACAAAGACAAGTGTCTTTACTCGCTTACCTCCATAGACTTGCTCGGGTAAGCTAGGGTTCGGTAAAACCCGACCCTGATAGTCTCAAAGGATTGATGGACTTACCAGTACCCCCAAATCTTCCTTCTCTTCGACGAGCTATGGGGATGTTCTCTCACTACTCTTGGTGGATCCTGAACTTTTCCGAAAAACTACATCCCCTAACCAAAGTTACCCGTTATCCTCTCACTAAGGAACAAACAGAAGCCTTCAAGTACCTGAAGCAAGACATTGCAAAATCGTCCCTGGCAGCTATAGACTCTTCTCTTCCTTTCTAAATAGAAACTGATGCTTCTGAACATGCTATCGCTGCCTCCCTAACCCAAAACAGTCGACCTGTAGCTTTCTTTTCAAAAGCCCTAATTTCTGCTGAGCAAAAGCAGTCGTCGGTTGAAAAGGAGGCGTACGCTATAGTGGAAGCGATTCGAAAATGGCGACAACTATTACTTGGAAAGCATTTTAAGCTGATCACCGATCCGAAATCAGTCTCGTTCATGTTCAAGATAAAAAATGAGAATATCACAAGATGGAAATTTGAACTTGCAAATCGTTCAGGAAAACAGAATGCAGCCACTGACGCCCTATCCCGGATTTGCTCTTGTACTACTACTGTGGACAAGTTACACGGCTTGCACGAAGATTTATGTCATCCAGGAGTAACCCGAATGATACATTTTGTCAGAAGCAAAAATATGCCGTACTCTGTAGAAAATGTAAGACCAGTAGTCTGGGCGTGCCAGATCTGTTCTGAGATGAAGCCTAGATTCATTAGAAGAGCACCTCAGACAATTCATAAAAGCGAGTCAACCCTTTGAGATTGAGTGTAGACTTCAAGTACCTTTACTTTCAAGTTCCTACAATCGCTACTTACTAACTGTGGTTGACGAATACTCCCGTTTTACTTTCGCTTTCCCTTGTGCCGATGTGGCTGCTGCGACCGTCATTAAACACCCAACAAATTTATTTTCTGTTTTTGGAAATCCTTCTTTTGTGCACTCAGATCGAGGTACAGCCTTCATGTCAGAGGAACTACAAGGATTCCTACATACTCGAGGCATTGCCACCAGTCGAACAACTGCTTTTAACCCTCAAGGCCACGGACAAGTAGAGAGATACAACGGCATCATCTGGCAAACGATCAAGAAATCTCTCTATTGTTAATTGGGTACTGGATTTGGCTCTCCACTGTATCCGCTCATTACTTTCCACTTCCACTAACTGTACTCCACATGAACACATATTCAATTTCCAAAGAAAATCAACTACTGGAGATTTCATGCCTACATGGTTAACAAGATCCAAATCGGCTCTTCTGAAGCGCCATTTACGTGGAAGTAAATATGAGTCCCTGGTGGAGACTGTTGATACACTCGAAGTCAACCCAAACTATGCTTACGTAAGCTTCAATAATGGGCAAAAAACAACTGTGTCCTTGCGTCACATAGCTCTTCTTGGTGATGGAATGAACAGTTTAAATACGGAACCAGATCTTATTCCAGGGGACTCCCAAGAACTAGACGTCCTTAACCCGTCTAACGCTCCTCCCCTTTTACAGAGTATTACTGAAAACTCTGCTGCTGGGAATTCAGTTCCTGCTATTTCTCTTTCACCCCTCTTGGATGATTCTCAGAGAACCTTGTCAGAAGACGCTGTCTCACTTAATCTTCGACGTTCCAGTAGAACCCGTCGAAGACCTCTTTATTTAACTGAGAACAATCAGCTTTAAACTTTCGTTTTCATTTCTTTTCTGTTTACAGTTTGATCAAAGGCATCTACATGACTCATTTAATAGAAGGTACCCTTTTGAGAGTCGCTGAACTCCTCCTCCCTCGTTAAATTGACGAACCTGAATTTGTGGTGATAAAGGAAGGAACTATATAATCTCCCTTACTTTCTGGGAACGAATTGTTTAGTTTACTGGCGGGTGGTCATTTTAGCCGTGACTACCTCCAAGACCAGTTCTTAGTTGAATAAAGCTTTTGTTCAAGTTTATCTGACTGACTTCTTCAATTAATTGCAAGCTCTCACATATCATTTATTACAGTTCAATTTGGCTATATTTTCAGTGTAATTAACAAAACTAAAAAACTCGTGTACGGCAATGTAAATCTAATGAAATAACGTGGTAAACAGTATTTTTTTCTCAATAATACTTCCCTGGTTACGATATGATTAGTTGCAATGATTAAAACTTTGATTTAAACTATAAACTTTATATATGCCAAGCTTTTAGAAAAACAATAGGATAACAATGTTTTTAAGCGAGGTCGTTATTGTAAATCAAAAACAAAGAAACGCGTATATTCTTATGTACGAGGTGCATACGATAAGTTTCCAGACTTTTTTCGTGTGTGCATTTAAAATTGTTAAAATTGACTCTTGAAAATTCAGTATCTTATTGCTATACATCTTATGATATGACTGACGAATTTTTATGATTTCAGGTTCAAATGAACAACTACAGCAGGAATTGGAATACACCCTACTAAAACCTGATTATCACAGCTGGTGAATTTCAAAAATGCAATCTTATACTTTAGAAGAACGATATGCAATAAAATCATTTTTCAAACTTTGAAAAAATGTCACAGAAACGTATGGAATGCTTCAGACTGCTTTTGAAGCATCTTGGATGAATCGAGCATCAGTTTTTGAGTGGCATAAGAGATTCAAGGAAGCCAGGGAGTCTGTGAGGGATGATGAGAGGTGTGGGAGGAGTAAAGAAGTCAATACACCAGAGTTGATTGGCCAAAGGGTTAGGGTAAGGGTTAGGGTTATTATGTTGAGGTTTTAAGGGAGTTCAGGAAGAGATTCCGTCGGAAGAGGCCAGCACTCTTCAAATCAGATCAGTGGTATTTCCTGCAGGACAATGCACCACTCCACAATTCTATCCTTATCACAGACTATTTGACTAAGATTGGGCATCAAGACAATTCCTCCCCCTCCCTATAGTCCAGACCTTGCTCCCTGTGACTTTTGGTTATTCCCTAAGCTCACAGACTGTCGTTATGAGACAATTGAGGAGATGGAAGAGGCTGTGACGAAGACCATTGACACGCTCACACAAGAGGACTTCCATGGGGCCTTCCAGAAGTTGTTGGAACGGTACAGGTGCATTGCAGCCGGAGGAGATTACTTCGAAGTGGACTAGAGTTTCATGTGTGTACTGTTAATAAAAGTGTCCATACAAAAAAAGTCTGGAAACTTATCGTATGCACCTCGTATATCTAGTAAAATAACTTTGCAAACAGTATTTTTATCATGAACATATGTCCCCGGCTAACTGGTCTGATGGATAAAATAAAAGAACTGAATGGCTAAGCAGTCTAACCATAATGGGCAACTGGTCTCAGATAAAAACAACTATGAAATTCAAGATGGAGAATTGGAGTCCTCAGGTGGAATCTAGGCAGCTCTTTTCTTGGTCAACTTAGGTGGCATGGTCCCACATGGTTCAAAGTAGATAATATGCAAAAAAGTATTGTTCTGGAAATGTTAATAATGAACAAAAACATCATATCTGTAAGTACCACATTCGATCTTTTTACATACTCACACAAGCATTTCAATTTCCCAAAGGCATTTTCTTCCAAAACTAAGTCTTTATGAACATTTCATAGTCTTGTGTGACAAATGAATGCACCATTCACCTCTTATTTATGAAAAGAAATCCATCTTGTGTTAATGCTGGATGGTCGAGATGTTACAACATGAATTAAATCAGTTTCAGTAGATCTTTTTCCCATGCAGTACCTGCACCCTCACAAAAAATTAATCAGGGGTCAGTTTTGTGATTTAGTATCTAAAAACTTGGCTAAAATACGTAGCCTTCGCTTTGTTTTCAATGCTTAACCATACATAAATTTTATTGCTTATATCAGTGGTTTCAGTATTGCCACATTTTACATATAGTCATGAGAAAAATACTATTTACGATGTTATTGTACCAGATTTACATACCTGTACCCTGTTTTTTTTTTGTTATTCAGTGTCAAAATATACATGTTTTGCATTGTTTTCAATGGTTTCAGCATGTATTATGTTTACTTTTGATATCAAAGCACTAAGCAGATCGTGTTCAGGTAGATATTTTCAAGATAACCATACTATTTCCAATTTATTTTACTAGATTTGCGTACTCGTACATAGGTTTTTAGTTTTGTAATTTAGTGTTAAAAGGTAACTGAAATATTTGTTTTGCACTGTTTTTGAGGTTTTGCATATATATCAAATTATTATTTACTCATTAGAGTTTTTCACATCAGCGTAAGCTGATGGTCTTTCATTAGAAATTGAGTGACAGCAAGTCTCCTCAAGTCTCCAGGACTCTTCTCAGTATTCTGGCCGTTTTCAATAATGCTGTTGCAAACAACAGCATTATTGAAAACGGCCAGAATACTGAGCATTATTGAATACGGCCAGATGGTCTCCACTCGGCCGCCAACTTCCAAATCCTCCAGGCCCTTTAATAATCCTTTAGTTACCGTGCACACAATCACAACTGGTATTATTGTCACCTTCATGTTCCACAGTTTTTTCAATTCTTTAGCAAGGTCGAGGTACTTATCTCTCTTTTCACATTCTTTTAGTTTTATTCTGTAGTCAGCCGGGACAGCAAAGTCGACAATTTTGCAGATTTTCTTTTTTTTTGTTGATTATTATAAGGTCTGGTCTTCCGGCCGAGATTAGGAGATCCGTTTGTATATTAAAATCTCATAGGAGTTTGTGTGTGCCATTTTCAAGGATAGGTGCTGGGTTGTGCATATACCATTTGTTGGCATGGTCAAATTTGAAATTCTTGCACATTACCCAGTGAATCACCTTGCCCACCCAGTTGTGTCTAGCCTTGAACTCCTTCTGTGCCAGTTTGCTGCATTCGCCTATTATGTGATTGATGGTTTCATCTCGGTCACCACAGAGTCTACATTTGCTATTTTGTTGCATCTTATCTATCCTGGCTTTTATATGATTGGTTCTTATGGCGTTGTTTTGTGCTGCCATTAGGAGAGATTCTGTTTCTCTCTTAAAGTTTTCTTTTTTTAGCCATGTCCAGGTTTTGTCGTGTGAGATGTTGTTATTATTATTATTAGATGTTGTTTATTGGAGTTGTTTTTCTTCCCATTTTTGTTGTCTAGTTTTTGTCATTCTGTTATCTATCGTGTTGTCAGTATTGTTTCTGATGGCCGTAATCAGTCCTCTTTCGTGTTTTTCTGTGTAGTCTTCGAGTCGTTGTATGGATGAGTCAACGCCATTTTCGATGTTGGTAAGTCCTCTTCTTCCCTCTTTTCTTGGTACATATAGTCTGTGAACGTCGTCTTTGAGATGTAATCCCTTGTGCATGGTCATTAGTTTTCTAGTTCTTTGGTCCATTTGTCTAAGTTTCTCTCTGGTCCACTTGAGAAAGGGTCCCGAGTATCTAACGAGGAGTACAGCCCAAGTAGTTATTCCTTTGATAATGTTTCTGCTGGAGAGCTTTGTTACGAGTAGTTTTCTAGTCCTCCTGAGATATTCTTTTTGAATTTTGTTTTTCATTTCGATTTGTTTGATGGTGTTAGCCTTCAAGATTCCTAAATATTTGTAGGTCTCGTTTTCTGCGAGCGTTCTGATCTTGTCTTGATTTGGTAGTTCTATTCCGTCAGTTTGATGTCGTTTGCCACTTTTCATGACGAGCAGAGCGCATTTTTCAATGCCAGATTCCATCCCTATGTCTTGACAGTATATTCTAACTGTGTGTATTTGGGTTTCCAGTTCTGTTTTATTTTTTGCAAATAGTTTAATGTCATCCATGTACATTAGGTGATTGATCTTTTCTTGCGACCAGCTAAGTTTGTATCTGGCCGTGCATTTTTTGAGTATGTGGTTTAGTGGCATCATGGCAATTATGAATAGTAGGGGTGACAGTGCATCTCCTTGGAAAATCCTTCTTTGGATCTTTGTTTCAGTCAAGCTTTTTCCTCCTGCAGTTAATTCAACTCTCCAGTTTTTCATGGTTTTTCGATGAAGTTTATGGTTTCGTGTGATATTTTGTACATTTTGAGACTGTTTATTATCCAGCTTTGCGGGACCATATCATATGCCTTTTTATAGTCTATCCAGGCCATAGCTAGATTTTTCCGTTTGTTCTTGCTTTCATTTAGGATGTGTTGATCTATGTAGAGTAACTCTGCTGTACCTCTGGATCTTTTGCGGCATCCTTTCTGTTCGTCAGGGACCAAACCGCGGCTTGTTAGCGAGTAATATATCTCTTCCCTTATTTTCGCTGTTAATATTTTCCATATCATCGGTAAAAAAGTTATGGGTCTATAATTGTTTGGAGCAGTTCCTTTACTTGGGTCCTTTTGGATCAATGTGGTCTTTCCTTTGGTCATCCAGCCAGGTACTTGTGCATCTTGTTGGCATCTGTTCATTTCTAGTGCTAGTCTGTCGTGAATGGAGGTAAATTTCTTGAACCAGAATCCATGTATTCCATCATTTCCAGTTTGATATCTTTTTTAGTGTCTTTTTGCGTAGTTCAATGTGTATTTCCGCTTTGGGGTCTTCCTTGAGTCCTTCTAGTTCTCTTGTCATTTCGTTTATCCATTCAGCCTTTTCGTTATGCTTTTTCGGATGCCATATTTTCGTCCAAAATTGCTCGGTTTCTTTGGCGTCTGGTTGTTGGTATGTTTTTGTGTCATGCCCTCCAAATTGTTGATAGAATTTTTTTCGTTGTTTTGGAATGTCTTGTTTTGTCTGTATTGTTTTATCCTTGGTTGATATCTCTTTAGTCTCCCTTCTTTCGCCAGAATATTCTGGTTTATTTCCTCAAGTTGTACTGTTATTTTTCCCCATGTCTTTTCCATTCTCTTTCCACATATTCTTGGATATTTTTGTTTTACCTTTTTGGCCTGTTTTCGTAGATTTTTTTATCTGGGTTGCCAGTCGAACCTCCCATCCTGGTTTTGATGGTTTCTTCGTGCTTTTGGGGGGAACCCAATTTTCTCACACACTAATTTCGCTTCTGCATAGATTAGATCATTTAACTCAGTTATATCATTTGTTGATATGTAAGGTATTATTTGATTTATTTTTGTTTGTTTCAGTTTTAGGTGTTCTCCATTCTGTTTCTTAATGATGGAAGGGTGGTCTTCACACTGTTCATAATTCTTTTTATGTTTTCTAGATTTATCTTGTTCTTGTGATAGTGTTTCTGTAGGGTTACTTGGTACTGTGACGTATTCATTTTCAAGAGTTGACAGTTCATTTCTGATATGTTGTTTTTAGTTGGCGCCACTTAATGTGTTTGTAATTGTACTGTCTTGCGACTGTGTTTTCTGGTGTATGTCTAGTATTTCAAGGTAAAAAAAAATCCTTTTTTCATTATTGTTCAAACTTGGTCGGCAAGTCTTTAGCTTGTAGTCAAAGCACATTCTTGCCAGATCTCTATCATTCTTTTCCTATACTCCCTTTGTGGAGGGTTGGTCCTAATATAGCAGTGTAGTGTAAGATGAGTGTCTTTCTTGGTCCATATTTTGCTTTTTGGTCTGGAGTTCCGATGACCAGTTTGTTGAGAAAGAATGAGAAATGATTGATCTCCTCGAAAACCGTGGTCGTAGATTGAATACGCTCTCCTCATGTTTAAGTCGGTCTGTCCTGTTTGAAGAATAAGAGAGAGAGAGAGAGAGAGAGAGAGAGAGAGAGAGAGAGAGAGAGAACGTTTACACGGCTTTTTATATTACCCAGCAAAGTCATCCAAGCAGAATGGCATAAATCATCCTCATTGGACGAAAACTAAAACCGAAACTTCAACGGCTAAAATAATTTCTGCGCTAGATAATAGATTTGAAAATTTAAATCATTACGTGATTTAATGGTGGTCTAACGAAAATTTGAAATTAGTTCTTTCTGCTACAAGAGCTCCGCCACCAGAACGAATGTGAGAAGCACATGATGTTCGACAATAATATGTTTGTACAGAAAGAAAGAAAAGAACATACGAGTCTCACAGGCACAAAGTGTACAATACAAACAATAAAAGATATACACAAACAAGTCGAGTCAAATGAAATGTCTTGGACAGTTTCTTCGGCCAGTGTACCGTCCTACCAGATTTTGTTTTGTATAGTGTTTCTTTTTGTGGTGAAGAATCAAGTGTGGATGGAGACGAAGATAAAGGTGTAGGTGTGTGTAAGGGTGATTGCAAGAGATTAAAATTGGGTGTGTCAGCAACGTCCAAATAAGTGATGTCACACTCGAAAGGAGCCTTCTTAAGACCATCTACTGATTCAATTTCAGAGCGACCGTTCATGTCAAGCTTAAAATGCTTCTTCGCCTGTGATAAAACTCTAAATCGTCCTAAATAGGGAGAGTTGATTTCTTTGGTTTCTTTGTTTAATGGCATATCAACCTTTATAGGTTATTTAATGCCAAAGCTATTCTCCTAGAAGAACAGTAGTGGTACTATTTAACCCATAGCTGGGAGGATAAGGGGGTTCATACCTTTCCCAAGGGTATTTGCCCGAAAGTGAACATAATAGCGCGACTGGAGTACGAACTCGCGTACTACGATTCCGCAGTCCATCGCTTTAACCATTACACCACGAGGACACCCCCAGGGAGAGTTGAGTATTCCACGGACTGCATCATTCCGTACAAAAACACGTGTCCATTTATCTATGTCTTGAGGGACATGGGTAAGGGTAGTCTGTGGACAAGTAGTCATGGGAGGTAACTTCGTAAAATATGAGCGAAGTGGTGATATGTACGATGAAAGATCTGTACAAGAATTATTTAAAGGAGTGAACATAGTCCCAGGTAAAGCAAGATTAGTTCCGTAGAGAAGTTCAGACGATGAGTATCCTAAATCCGATTTTGTTGCAGAACGACCACCGAGAAAAACAATTGGCAGAGTTTCAGTCCCAAACTGGTAGACTGATGTCCCGGTTTTTGAATAACATTGGATTAACCGGGGTGTGTCGATGTGGTTGCTAGTCCGTACAGTGAGTCGTACGTGGACTAGATGCTGGGGCATGTCACAAAACAATAAACGTAATTGCCGCTCAGGCAAAATTTCATGAACTCCGAAAAAAGCATCAACATGAGCAAACCAAAGAATTGCAACATCTGCAAAAGGAAGCAACGAACCAAAACTCATGATGTTAGACAAAAAAAAAAAAAAAAAAAGAAAAAAAAAAAAAGAAAACAACAGCAAAACATAACCCAATTATAGTAAAGAAGAAAAATTTCCTTTTTTATTTTTGTTTTCTCCCTTTTTTTATATGCTTGTGTGTCTGCTAAATTTGCTCAGGAAAGGGGGTGAAACAAAATTGACACTGACTTGTATCAAAAAAGTCCTCTGAAATGAGAAAAAAAAAACCCATGCAATACAACAAAAATTTTCTCTTTTTTTTATATGACACGAGCACGAGGGAAAAAGTTTATTAGCAGCAGCTTGCCATGTC
Organism: Sepioteuthis lessoniana; assembly: GCA_963585895.1. NCBI lineage: Eukaryota > Metazoa > Mollusca > Cephalopoda > Myopsida > Loliginidae > Sepioteuthis > Sepioteuthis lessoniana. The sequence goes on from OY757907.1 coordinate 76,305,918, forward strand.
GGCGACTTTTAAGTTCGTCTAATTTGGTAATATATAAACAGAGTGGTGGTGGTAATGGGTCGACTACCGTCTGTCGCTTCTGCTCGAAGAGTCAGCTATCTTGCTTTCGTAGTGGGGTTGAATATGACGAAACTGGTGGCAAATTGAAACTCACAATATATCTCGTCGAGCCTCCATCAATCGCGTCGAGGTCACCATTTTTAACAGGGCAAATTATTGTTTTGCTCAGTTATGTTAAGAAGAAGTAAAATGAATAAGTGAACTTCCGATGACCAGTTTGTTGAGAAAGAATGAATAGAAGACAAATGAGAAATGATTGATCTCCTCGAAAACCGTGGTCGTAGATTGAATACGCTCTCCTCATGTTTAAGTCGGTCTGTCCTGCTCGAAGAATAAGAGAGAGAGAGAGAGAGAGAGAGAGAGAGAGAGAGAGAGAGAGAGAGAGAGAGGGGAAAGTCATCCAGCAGAATCACCCTCATTGGACGAAAACTAAAATCGAAACTTCAACGGCCAAAGTAATTCCTGCGCCAGACGATAAATTTGAAAATATAAATCACCATGTGATTTAATAGTGGTCTAACGAAATTTGAAATTAGTTCTTTCTGCTATACTATTTATTCATAATAAAACAAGTTTACTTATTTGGTTATCTTCAAGATATGCAATCCCAAAATTTTCAGCTTATTTTTTAAGGAAATTCTCAGTATCGTACGCTCTTTTGATCGGCTTTTTTTTCGGGAAATTCCAAAATAATGTTTGATTTGTTTTCAATTTATATTTAAAAAGTTTTCAATTCATTGATAAAAAAACTTTTCAAATTTTATTATTAAAAAAAGTTCATTGATATATGTTAATGAAAAATACCCAAATTAATATCTTGTAAAAGAATTCAGATGAAAAAAAGTTTATTTTCCTGAAAAAAGCAGACCAATTAGCGTACGAGGCTGACTCGTGCTGCTAGTTTGAAGGCAACATTCCTTTAAAAAAAAAAAAAATTCGGGAGTGAGTATTTTGAAGATCAACAATTATTTGCTTTTTTTTTTAAAAAAACGTTGATATAAAACACTGGATCAGTTGAAGAATCCCCCCAGACTGGTCAACTGTAAAATCTCCACCCCAACTTTACTCAACTGTAGAATCTCCTCCCAGTCTGATCAACTCTAGATCTTTGAAACTTGTTAAAAATCAATGTTATTTATTCTTTTCAATTGGTTCTTTTTAGAGAAAAAGCTTGGAGATTTTTTGGTAAAGTTGAACCAAAAATATACACGATTTAAAGTTTGTTTACATTTCGAAAGTTTTTCTAAACTAGGAAATTTTAAAGCTCAAAAACAGTATGAATATCACGCTCTTCAGAGTTTCAATAAATTTTCTGTAAAATCATTATTTTAGAATTGTTATCTGAAAATTACAACATTCAATTTTTAGAGATTTTTAAACTAAACATTTTCAGAGAAATCATATCACAAAATTAATTTCTTATATTAGTATGTTGGGAACGAATAAATAAAGAAAAAAAAAATTGAATTAAAAAAGAAAACTATTAAATTTGCAGAAACTCCGAGGAAAAAGGGACGATGCCTGCGTAAAGAAAAAAAGCGACCTCCCGACAGGGGGAGCAGGCTCTTTCTCTTTCAGGCAGTGACCGGCGAATTGATAACAACCATTGCTAACTGGTGTCTGGGCGCCACGCATACGTCTTTGGACGAGGCGTTGGTTAGTCCCTTTCACCCAGGATCAGCTCTCTCTCGGTTAGTATGCCGAAATATAAAAGGCTACGAAATGGAACTACAAATTAAAACATCTGGACTTCCCAAAGAAACTAACCCTTATGGAAGCTTTAAATACCAAATGAGGGCAAGCATATTCAAGAAACGATTAACGTATTTTAGACACCTTAACTGGGGGATTCAACCATTTCAATTGTTTTCAGGGAAAACTCCCTCACCCATGGAATGGTTGTTGAATCCAGGAAATAAGGAAAAATATAAAAGAAACGTCTTCGTCTCCTATCTTTTGCTGTCTTCTTTCGTATGATTCTTTTAGGCCTTTCTTGTTCAAGGAGTTACACCAACTAACCAACGTGGGGTAAAATAAAATAACCTCATAATGGGGTCAGAAATCAATTACTGACACCCACAAGTATTACAAACAAAGAATCTTACGTAATTAATATAAAAAGGTAAGTTAATATCGTTTAGATGTAAAATTTTCAAACATTACGCTATAAAGTCTTCTTTAAAATTGGTGATTTAAAAGTGGTAAGGACAAGTATGAATATGAAGAAGGAACTGATGAAGTTACGGGATATAAAGAAATAGAACATGTGAACACAAAATTCCTGTGTACGAAGACATCGCATTTTGGTCACGAACTTGCTCAGGGTAGCTGATTGTTAATCAGAAGTGGAGTTGCAGGAATCATTTCTTGGTTTTACCACTGAGCATGGGAAGACAAGTTATATAAAAAAATAATTTAGGACCTAAAAATTTCAAAATAAAGATGAACCGTTTGCTCTGACTGTAAGACCGAGAGTGATGCAAAACCAAGGAGAATGCAGAGACTACTTTGAGATCATCGTTGCTGTACACAAAGACGAACAGATCTCTTGATTGTTTCTATTGTCACATCTTACTGAAGACAGAGAAATCAGGTCTAGCATGAAATCCAGGCTCTCAAAAGTACTGGAGGCTTAATTAAAAAATCCCTGAACATGAAAATTCGTCTGACCACCAAAGAGCTTTCAAGAAATAGAATATTTTGAAAATGACCTTTACAATAGATAAAACCCTTGACAATTAATTACAACAACAAATCATGAAAGGAAGACAGATTTGGAGACAGATTTTAACATATTTACTTGATGTTGTAAAGTTTCTGATGAAACAGACGCTGCCTTTTAGAGGTCATCAAGAAGTGTATATAGTTCCAATAAAGGTAAACTGCCTTTTAGAGGCCATCAAGAAGTGTATATAGTAGTCATAAAGGTTGAACAAGTATGATCATGTTTCTTGGAAAGCATTACTTGAAAGAAGTAAATGATAACCGGCGGTTCTTGTCACCGAAAATTCAAAATGAATTCATTTATATATACACGAAGGAAAATATATTGAAACGAACGTGAAAAGCCAATTATTTTACGACCCTACATGAGTTTCACTTGTTGATATGTTGTTGCTGAAGACAAAAAAAGTGAAAGTACAGGAATCATTTCTTGGTTTTATCACTGAACATGGGAAAACATGTTATGATATCAAAAAGTTAATTTTGGATCGACCAGACAAAGCGAAATTTGATTTTAAAAATCTAGAACGATAGGATTTTACATTGCGGCTCGTATAGCTGGAGTTCATGGTGATGTTCAATGTCTTTTACGAAACATAAATGGAAAAGCTAAATTTGTTCCATGGTCTAACAATACTCTGAACTTATGTGGAGAAGCCATTAGATTTTTTGGAGTGATTGAGAAACTCTATACATTTTTCTACTCTTCCAATCACCAGAGGGAAGTTTTATTTGGCACTGTTTCTTGAACTTGCCATCGATAAATCCAACTCAGTCATTCGATAACTGATGTTTTGGTCATTATGGTCATGTTATATTCTACTTTGGAAGCTGCAGCAAATTTTATTTGTTTTCTGAAAGGTTATTTGTTTTTTTTTTAATGCTACAAACACTATTTGAAATACTATTTTCCTAAATTTTTGCGTCTGCCTATTTGTTTTTTGTTTTTTTTTAAATTATCGTAATACATAAAGTTTGCTAATTATCTCACGGGTTTTCATATTGGTACATATCCGACTGTGTGAATGTTGTTATTTTCCTGCAAGAAACATTATTTGTAATCCGAATAAACAAGATTTAAGTATCTGCGGACGATTTTTTTGTTTTTGAAATTATCGTTAAAACCGAGTTCAGTTACGTATATTTTGCGCTTTTTTCAATGATTTTTAGTTATTTTCATGCTTTAAACACTGGTTATAATGCTACTAAAGTATATTTAAGTGTATAAAACACGTGTTTTCGCGTGTTTTTATAAGCATCAAAACAGTGTTTAAATACGTCTATTCACACCGTTTTCAGTGACTTTTAAATGAATTTTACTTCTTATCTCAAGGGTTCAGTAATTCCACTCATTAGATTGTTTGCTGGGAGTTTTTCATGCTACAAACACAATTTGTAATGCTAATTTACAAGATTTATGTCTCAGTAATAAGGATCAAAACAGAGCTTAAATAAATCTATTTTGTACTGTTTTCAGTGACTATAGATGAATTATCGTAGCCGTCCCGGCAACTTCAAACCTTAAAATCCCAGGTTTAGAGAAAACGCTGAGGCATCAGTGACCTAGGACAACAAAACGTCGAGCCTACGCCACGAGCAAACTTCTGTTCTTCAGATACGAACTATTAGTCGAAAGGGTATGAGAAATGTGCTCAATTAAAAAAATATGCTAGGTTTTAGGTCTTAGATTATAACAACCAACAGACGAAAAATTGACAAAACTATCCGAATGTTAGTCGCTATAAAAATCGAGTAAACTTTATCTCAACCAAGAAATTGTCTAGCAGTAACTGTCAGGCCTAGCGAAGGGAGAAGAAATGTATAAAAAATAAAGGAGATGAAAAGTGGGTGGGTGGAAAAGCTGACTTTTGTTACCTGAAAGAAAAATGTGTCTATATTTATTCAAGAGAAATAAACATTACAAAATCCGGCTTTGCATATTTTCCCATATGCTTGTCGAAAACATTGAATGAGGCAACAAAAATAACATACATTCAAGTAATGACAATATTATAACAAAAAAAAAAAAAAAAAAAAGATAAGAAGGGTATAAAGAAATACAACGACTGACTTGCTCGAAACCATGCCGTCAATCACCGACAGTCAGTTTAACTTTTGTTAATAATAAAATACCTTTCTTTGGTATTTTATGTCGAAGTTAATTTAGAAGCCAATTTTTAGGGTTTATTCTTCTCAGAGTCTCCTTCTTGTGTAGAATTAACCGAGACAACCATGTTCTTCTAGTTTCCTGTGTAGGTGAACTTTGAGTAGACCATCGCTTCCTCCTCTTAGAGAAATATCTTTCTGTTTCAACTCGAATTTTCTGTTGAGCTCACGGAGTCTTTTACCACATTTTCTGACTAGACCAACAACTTCCTTTGTCGGCAAAAGTCTAATAACTCTGCCTCCAGAACTTAGACAACATTCTTTTGAAGGAGACAGCATAACAAAACCACAAATAGCCTGCAGTAGGCTTATTGTTTCAACAGTAACAATAAAACCCTGTAAGGAAATGAGGCTTAGCCCAAGCGACTGAGGGGCTTATTTTTATCGAGCTATCTTGCTTAAGAAAAAACTGCCTTAAGTCGAAGGCAAATAAACAAGAACTCGAAAAGCAAGAGGAGGGAGCCCGACAGAGCCTTCTACTCGTGCTGAAAACAACAACAACAACAACAACAACAAAACAACAATAAACAAAAAAAAAAGCAAAAACAAAAGAAGAGGGAGAACCCTTGTGGGTCTCACTTAAATAACAGTGGGATGGGGGCTAACGGCACAACTTCAAAACAGCCCATCAGATTCGAGCAGACATTAACTGCGTAATTTACAAATTTCAACAAGGGATTATTTCTGCCAGACTTTCGGAAACAGTTTCTAACCACTTCCTGTGCAAAGAAGCCCCTTCACTTACCCCGGTAAAAAAGCAGCGGCTGCCACTATATAATCACAGTAGGCAACGAAAAAAAAAAATCAAGCAAGCCGCCGGATTAGAGGGATCTGTTTTCTCCTGCTCCTCAAGGTCAAGAACAGATTCGAGGCCAAATGGCTCCCGGCTTCAGCTGGGCCACCTTCGGGTGGGCAATGATGTTATTGACAAGCATTGTATAGCACTGAACCCATTAGCCCAGTTTAAGCTATAATCAGGCATCCATGCCTGGACTCACGCTTGGGTCTATGTCCAGTGAGGCTTATCAGGCTCACATTGCACTAAGTGAGCCGATAATCAGCATAGACCAGCAGAGCTTGAACAGAGATGCGTGCCCGACCTCACACTCCCATAAACCCCACCCCATAAGCCGACCTTCGGATCATTAACCTTGTATCAAGTCCTGTCTGGTGGGAGGCAGAGACAAATAGCTCAAGCAAGCGGTCGGTCGTTCGCGGAGGTTGGTTTCAGAACATGGTAGGACATTGCACTGCGTCTTCTCGCTTGTTTCCTTTCTCCATGTTGGCTGTCTCTGTTTGGCTGCTTGACCGTGGCAGTTGCCTGACTCAGGTGCTGGGGAGGCATAGCACTCACGTCACGCGGCTGATACCAGCAGTCTTGGGCTGCAAGTGGCCGTCCCCCCCAGGCTTTAACCCTCTCCTGAAGGGTTGGGTTTATCGCTTGGCGCCTTTAGGGGAATTCCGACGAGGCTCAAAGCTTTTTTGGAATCACCTGGCGAGTGTGGATTTCGACCATACGCCCGGACCCACCCGCCTTGTGCTATACTGGTCCGTTTGGTCGGATGAACGACAAATACCAAGCAAGTCTTTCGTGGAGTTTGATTTTAGGGTGTGGCATGACATTGCACAGCGTCTGCTCGCTCGATTCCTTTCTTCGTGTTGGCCGTGTCTGCTTGGCTACTGAGCCGGAACTCATTTCGGCCGGCCGTGTTCGCTGGTATACGGAACAGGTCGGATGTATCCGGGCTTGGTGGAAGTTGTTTGAAGTTGCTTGATGCGGTTACTGGGGAGATATAGCATTCACATCTTGCGGCTGATACCGATATCTTTGAGCCTCTGAGGGTTGTCCGCTCAGGCTCAAATCATCTCCGCTTGAGGCACCCATCTTTAGGGGAAAGCTGAAGAGCCTCAAAGTATCTTTAGAACCGCCGGGTGCGTGTGGGTTTCGACCATGTACCCGGACCCACCTTAAAAAGACCGGTGCCATACTCGTCCGGTTGGTGAGACGTACAACAAATACCAGTAAGCGTCCTAGTTTATACTCGACAGAGAGAAGGTATCTGTTCTTCTCCCAGCAGCAAGCTACGGAACGTGGAGTCTGTGTTCTCACCACCAGCCGAACCAGACGACGTGGAATCTAAACAATCCCAGTCGCGAACCTAGCACAACCAACAAACCAATCACCGCTGCTCTCTCATTTAAAAAGCACTTTTCAGAGCTAACTTCCGAAAGTCTTCTGAGGATCCCCTCTGGTCTCTTCACAACACCTCTTCATAGATACAACAAGACGACGACGCAGCAGCCAGCACCAACTGCGGACCCAGCTCTAGCTTAACCCAGCAGCTGTTCCTGTGCAACCAAGCAACAACACCTGTTGAACCTAGTCCTCGAGTGACCTTACTGCTCGGACTAGCATCAGCACTTCGAGGCCAGATCCCCCAAACCTGGTTAACCAAGTATTGTAAGACCGAAACTTACCTGCATCATGGACTCTTCTAGCACTATATTACAATGTGAGATAACACTCTCAGGGAGCAGTATCGTAATACCGTAGTATTAGCTGGAGCACTAGCAGTACGCAACCGTGTACGACTACCAATATTGGACACCACCGGATAGTAAGCTCCGCTTACCTTTACACTATCCTTTGTAACCTTTTGTTGATATACCTTTCTTACCTCTAATTCGTGTTCCGTGTTTTCCTTCCGTGGTCCCAACCTTGGGTCCACACCACCAAGGATTGCATAAACCGTCCCGGTTTATGCAATCATCGATCATCCAGCCTCTCCAACCAATGGGTGTCTCTGGCTACGTCTACAACCTAACCATGATCTGCACCAAGTATAGAGAACATCATCACCTAAACGCGCTGTCACCACAAACTAACACGACTTTCTACGACACCGACTTTCAACACTGACGTAATACAGTGTAGAGAAGAGGAAAATCTCGTATTTTGGTTTGGCGCGCAAATTTATTTCAACACTTAATTTCACCCAATCAGGATGACTTATCCTATTCAGCCCGGACCTTCATTTCCGGCTAGCAAAACGGGTGAGCGGCAAAACCCAGTCTCTTTGGCTTAAGACGGCTACCAGAACAGACGTTCGTCTGGCCGTCCCTGCTTAGCGATGCTTTTTAACATAGCAACACCAGCAGCAGCAACATGGACACTCAACGAGGGAACCATCTAATTTATGGATTTCTTACAAGGAATCCCAGTTGAATATGAATTGGATGCATTCAGCATGCCTTCCACAGGCACCACTTCATGTCACCCAAAAAATTGGCTATGTCGATCCGAGCGTAACTCCGCTCTCGACACACTAGCTACCATTTCACCTCTGGCCCACATTAATGGAGATAACGCATACTCTCCCCCAAATACCAGATATAAAACTACACGGTGACTTTAAACACAATCCCTCACACGTCCAGCAACACACGCTGCCATCACATCTCGCTACGCCATTTCTACTCCAACACTAACAAACCTAAACTCCACGAGTCTTACAGCACCAAAAGCAAACCATATTCAATGCTGCAAATAAAAACTTTCTTTGTTGTGTTGTTAAAGAAAAGTTTCGTCATCCATTTGTGTTGCCTAAAAAAATATAGTGTTAGAGAAATTAACAATTTCCCGAAACGCTAAAACAGCAACTGCGATTCTACACCCATACACCTTGCCCAATAAAAACCTTATTTATCATTTATTCAGTCCTCTGTCAATCACACACAATTACAACAATTAGTTGGATCGATGCATTTATCGCGACCCGGTAACAAATTTCGCTTTTTGTCTGAGAGGTTCAAGTATTGCCATATATCATAGTTTGTTGGGAGGTTTTCATGCAACAAACACTATTTGCAATGCTATTTTAAAAATTTAACTGGCAGCCCATGTATTCTTTTTTTAAATTATGGTTATACATAAAGTTTCTCACTGGTTTTAACATAAAATAACTTTGGGAATTTTATAACATGAAATAAATGCTGAAGTTTGATCAGTATTTTATTTCTGTGTTTTATAAATAGCGTTGCTTTCATGTGGAAAATACAGAGTTATTGTTTCTGTAAAAAATAGTTTTTTTTTCTAGTAACTGCTGTTTTTGAATTTTCTTCTGGCTGTTGGTCGACTTATATACATAAGCAACCCAATATTGTATCAGCCTGAAGGTGCCTTTAACTGCGGGACACTTAAAGGACAGGCAACAAACACGCGCAGGCAACAAACACGTGCTTTAATACACAAATGTGGTCTGCAGCTATTTCCGCATAACATGATGTCAGAAAAACGAGCAAAAATTAAACAAACAAAACAAACAAAACAGAGTGGTGTTCACTCAGTTTATACTGAGCGAACACCACTCTGTTTTGTTTGTTTTGTTTGTTTAATTTTTGTCATTTAACCCACCCGAAAGTTTTGACTAGACAGCAAGAAAGCTTTTAACGAGTGACTTAAAGAAGTGAACCTGTTTTTTGAACTTCAGAAATTCGAATAGGAAGGCAAAGACTATGCCATTAAAACTGCGAATATTGCAAAGAAGAAAAATACTTTACTTATCTTTTAGGAAGAAAATCAACAAATTTATCAGAGTCTTCAAGTCAAGAATGCGAAAGGAGAAACGGCTGAAAATGATGACGAAAGAACCATTCTGCCACATCAAAAATTTGTAAGGGTAAACGCAAGGAACAAGATGTCAATGAATGTTTTCACATTGGAAGGGAGACGATTCATAAGGTTCAAGCGAATTTAAAATTAAATGGCAAGCCAATTAAATTCATGTTAGATTCCGGAGCAATTGTAAATGTAATTCCTGCAACATTCGTTAAAGACAACAAAATAGAGCGCTTACTAAAAAAGGAAAGAAACTTGATATTTCAGTATACGGAGGAAAAAAGGTTAGAACTGAAGGAACTATGAGAGTAGAACTCATTAGCAGAAGGAATTTTCGTATTTTGGTTTCGTGCGTAATTTAATTCGACGCATTTAAATTTAAATTAATTTAATTCCGGGCAGCAGAAATTGGGGAAGCTGCCAAACACAGCCTCTTTGGCTGAACAACTCCGTTCAGTGCAGGCGTCTCACTGGCTGTTCTTCAACAGCAGCAGTAGCAGCATGGACACAATGAGGTAACCTATCTAATTTATGGATCCCTTGCGTCTATTTCTCCTAGACCAAGGGATCCCAGTTGAATATGAATTAGATAAATTCAATACACCACACACAGGAACAACTTTATTTCACCCCCAAAATTGGCTATGTCGATTGCGATGTCTAATTCCGCTCCGGCACCTAGCGACTACTACACCTTTGGGCAACATTTTCTGGAGACTCTCCCCGAAACAACCAGAAACACAAACTCACGGTGACTACAAAGTTTATTTCCTCTAACGGAAAACATGATTTTCCCTTCATACTGCGAACATGAACTCTCTCGCACGTCCAACAACACACGCTGCTATCTCAACTCTCTCATAACTCCATTTCGTCTCTTTACTTCTTTCCTTTCCCACGAAGCTTGCAGCACAAACGCAAACTCTATATTCCATGCTGCCATTAAAACCTTCATGTACAAACTAACGGCATCTTCGTCTTCTTACTCCTCCACCTTCTCATTTATTTACTTTTAAAACTTAACGAGGAAGTAACCACACACACACACACACACACACGTTACAACTTTTCCTCGCTAAAAATAATAACAATATATCTTTTCGCTAAAGTCTCAGTCATGGTCGTGAATGAAAAAGTACAACCAATTTTAAGCTGCAATCTCTGCCAAAAGGTAAATTTAATACGGTTCAATCTACATCAGTTTGACTCGACTGTTTCAGCTACAGAATGCAATGACCTCAAAGAACAAACCCTGAAAGACATTGGAAAATTAGATATCGATGATTCCATCAAAGAGATTTTACTAGAATTCCCGGACGTTTTTGAAGAGATGGTTGGTAAATTTGAAGGTGATTTAACACTCCAAACAGCCAGATGCGATTCCTATACAACAACCCATTAGAAGTGTCCCATTTGCATTGGAAAAATAATTTTAATTGAGAAACTGGAAAAACCCAGCTCAACAGCTATGTAATCGAAAGAAAATGCAGCGGAAAGATCCGTATATGTTTAGACCCCAAACCATTAAACAAGGCACTGATTAACAACCACCACTGACAGGTACCTAGCTCGGAATCCATCATACACAGGTTTGCAAATAAAAAGGCAATAAAATTTAGCAAATTAGACGTAAGAAGCAGATTCTGGCATGGCAAGTTGAACGACAAGGGAAGAGAACTGACTACCCTTGGAACGCCCCAGGGCAATTATCGATACAATGACTGCCCATGGGTATATTACCAGCCAGCAAGGCATTCCAAGCAAAAATGATCAAACAATTCCAAGGGGTAAACAGAGTCACCATTATTCAAGATGAAGGATTTGGAAACAACTCAGACTAAGCCATCAATAACTACAACCAGAATTTGCGAGTATACCAGCAGAGATGCAGAGAAAGAATTATCAAAAGAGGAAGTTACCTACATAGGTCAAATACCGACAAACGTAGACCTGAAATCCGATGAAGAAAAAGTGTGGGCAATCACAGAATTCCCAACACCTCATGATTTACATAATCTAAGGCGCTTCTCGAAATCTGACCATTCGCTAACGACAAAATATGTACCTTTAAACAGATTAACACGGAAGGACCAGGTTTTCCAATGGGCAAAAGTACAATAAAGAGCATTTGGAGACATAAAGAAAGCTATAGCAAACACACTTGTCTTAACTTACTAAGACTTAGAAAAGCCAGTCACGATACAGACTGATATGTCTGATGTAGGCGTGGGAGATGTCCTCTTGCAGAATGGAAAACCAGTGTCATACGCGTCAAGAGTTTGGAACGACTATGAAAAAAGCTACGCACCAATTGAAAAAGAGATGAGAGATTTGTATTTGGATTACACAAGTTCAGTGACTATTACTACAGAAGACATGTAACAATAGAGTCAGATCACAAACCATTAGAAGCAATCAGCAATAAGCCTTTAAGCGAAGTACCAAAAAGACTGTTAAGAATGATGCTTTCAATACAGAATTTTGACTACAAAATAACATACGAGAAGGGCAGTGACTTAATTATTACTGACGCTCTTTCACGAGCCCCTGTAGAGGATGACAAAATCGGTTTCCTTTCAGTGACGTGAATTTATTAGAATTTCTTGCTGTTAGTGAACAGACCAGAGACAGGCTAGTCAGCTCCACCAAAGAAAATAAGAATCTACAGAAACTCATAAAACTGATTAAACAAGGTTTCCCAATGTGTTATAAAGCCCTTGGACCTCAGTTGAAGCGCCTGTACATATTCAGAGACTACCTGTTAACAAAGGACGATCTGGTATTTTACAAAGACAGAGTCATTGTACCTAATTCAATGAAAAATGACATGAAGAAAAAGGCACACACAAGCCATTTGATAGCAACATGAGACTCGCCCTTTACACAATCTTATGGCCTGGAATGAGGCGTTAACTCCAGGAATGTTATATCAACTGCAAACAGTGTAGTAGATATTCTGGGAAAGATAGCAAGGAGACTCTAATCACAAGACCAGTGATAGAGTATCCATTCCATCGAATTGGCCTCGATACCATGAGACTGGATGGAAAAAATAACAAGTCTGTGTGGATGTGCTAGTTTTTAAACCTTGCTGTTCCTTACAGTTAAGGGAAAATAGTGAATAGAGAGTAAATCCCTCTGAGAATTTTGTTGCTGCGCCGGATCTCTCCTGGAGAAATCATGCTATTGAATATATCTGTGAATTTGTGCTGTCTTGGCTCAGACCACGAGGTGTACAATTGAATTTGCTGTCCTATTTAAGAGCAGACAGAAATACTGAATGAACCCCATGTGCCTGCATTATTAGCTGTATTCTATTCTCGAGCCGCAGTGAGACGTCTGCACTGAGCGGCGTTGTCCAGCTAAAGAGACTGTGTTTGGCAGCTTACCCAATTTGCTGCCCGGAAAAGAAGGTCCGGGATGAATAGGATAGGTCATCCTGATTGGGCGAAATTAAGTGTCGAATTAAATTGCGCGCCAAACCAAAATACGAAATTTCCCTTCCACTACACATCAATAAGAATAATTAATTCAAATATTTTTAGAAAATATAATGTTTAACAAGTTTTTTCGGCTTCAGTTTAAATTTTAAAACTGCTTTCTTGTGCTACGACAAAACTAATCTTTTAACAAATTTTGAATTTAGCGCCTGTTGAAATAAATGGTGATTAAAATTTTAACTACTTACCTTGCTAAATGGACTTGGGGTAAAATTATCCCTTTTAATGGCATGCTTCCATTTATCAAATAATTGTTTACTTTTTGGAAACGAAAAACAATGAACTCTGGGGCCATTTTTATAATTCCCTTTGCATTTTGGTACAACACGTGGGAAGGCATGTTTAGTTCTGAAACAGTAGTAAATAAAACAGATATCCACTGATAGTGACGTCAGCCACTGAAATCTGATTATCCGGCTGGCCTTGGTATTATAGCGACGGCCACGGTAATGCTGCTTATAAGCTGGCGTTTAAGAAGTTATTAGCGTAGTTTGAGAATTCAGTCTGTGGTGTAAAGTCCAGCTCCTGTAAATTATAAATTCTGAGGAGCTATCACAGTGGTTACCTAGCTCAAGTTATCGATCATCTTTCAGTATCGGAAGAAAATTATTTCGTGGCCTCTTTTGAGAAGTGAGTTCGTTGACCTTGACTTCATAAAAAGTAAAATATTTGCAGAAATTTTGTAAAGCGGACTTTGATTTGGATACTCTGCGAACTTTTTGAAACCGAGTGAAAGCCAACCTTTGGGAGCTGAAATCCTCCTACGGTTTGGATTTTATGGCTCGAGAAACACCCGGAGAGGAGCTGGTTAGTCACATATGTGTTTAATAAACTACCTGGTTTCTTCAAAAGGGAAATGATTAGGCTATCCGGCAATAACTATGAAAGCATTAGCTTCCTGATAGAACATTTTTCCGATGCTGTCAGGACTCTGCTACGGAATAAGTCTGTGGACAGGCTAAAACCCACAGTTTGCAGAAATAAAACTGACTTACAAAATTTTAATACTAATTCTGTCCCCCGCCGCGAAGTTTTCAATGCACACTTTCTCTCTATATGCCCGAGGTTCCCAACCGTGGAAAGCAAGTTAAAGCAGTGCAAAGGAAAAAAGGTTGTGCTGTTTATGTGCCAATCCCCGGTATTTGAGTGTTGACTGCAGGGGAAATAGGGGAGAGTTTAAGCCCTGCAAATTTTGTAAGAAGGGTAAGGCATCTTCACCTAGTCTTTCGGTTAATTCGGCTTGTAGTGACAAGGAATTGCTGCTCCCCCTTGTCAAGATTACAGTGTGCAATAATAGACATAAACACATGCTGAGTTGCTTGTTGGATTCAGGCAGCCAACGATATTACCTGTCTGATTAAGTGGCTATAGGGCCAGGTATGAAAATTCACTCCTTACCGGCCCTGAAGTTCAATATGAAAATGTTTTTAGGGGAAGATATCCAGTGTCTAAAGAAAGCCCCCATCAATATCATTGGACGTGATAACTCTTTTTCAATTAAGGCATTGTTTGACCATAATATCAATTTAAATTTACCCATTTCTAGGCTGGATGATTTGACAAGAAACTAGCAGGGTTTAAGCTTGCAGCTGACTTTGATAAAACGTTCAATGGAGAAATTAAGGTAGAAGGACTCATTGGTATGGACGTCATTCAGCATATGGAGAGTTTCCAAAAAATAAGTTGTATGTGAGGTTGTGCTTGGAAGTTTTTTTCTGGCATCGTTCCATTCGAGGATGTCTCCCATATTTTTTTTATGTCCGTCCTCCTAAATGTGCTGTAGTAACCCGAATGCCAGAATGCAGCTTTAGTGCTTCGGCAGCGGAACCCCAACTCCATACCAAGTGAATTTTGTTTTGAACCCAAAATCTTACTATGCTGACCCGTTAGAAAGCGTTTTTGAAGATCCAGCGGTCGAAAAAAAAAACCTTGATCGCATGTTTTCTGTTGAAGCTGCATGAATTACAGAGAACACCTGGAGCTCCTATGATTACCAGAAAATCCAGGACTTTAAAAATTCCATTTCCTTTCAGGATGGATCTTACAATGACGAGGAAAAAGTGAATTTGGTCCCCTCTAACCATGTGATATCTCTGAAGGTGTTGGATAGAGTGAGTGACTCTCTAACTAAAATAGAGATCTTTAATTAACGCACTGAGGCTTTTCTGGAACAGGAAAAGGAAGGAATCATTGAGAGATTTAATGTCTCTCCAGAAAGATATGGCAATTATATTTGGATCCTTCACCACCCTGTGATTAAAGATGACGACCTAACCACCACTAAAATCAGGCCAGTGTTCAATTGTTCATTGAAAGTTAAGAATGCCCCATCACTGAATGAAGCTATTTATCATATTTACCCAACCCCTCCGCTCGGGCAGGATATGACACAAGGTCAATTTTTTAAGCGAAGTTTAACAGGTTTGAATTCAGAGTTTTCCTTCTCCTAGACTAGTTGATGAAAAACATAGTCTGCCCTACTATTTACCCATAGCTGTAGGGAGAATAATTGAATTCATACCTTTCCCAAGGGTATTAGTGCTATGTGAAATGTAGTCAGTCTCGTCCAAGATTTGAATTCGTGTCGCCGTGTCCATTTCCTATGACGATAACCATTACACCAGGGTCAACTCCACAAATGAAGTTATTTATCTTGGCATCAACTTTTTAAATGACTAGCTGTATCTTCTGTTATATTTCAGAAGCAATTCGCGTGTGTTTACGGCTGATATCCACCAGGCATTTATAATGATAAAATTAAAATCGGAGATCGATAAGAATCGTTTCTGTTTTTTGTTAGAGAGGGTGAAAATGTTGTGTGCTTTCGATACACAACATTTATTTTTGGATTTGTGTCTAGTCCATTCATTTTAATTTTTTTGATCTAATTTCATTTGGTTAAGTACAAAGGCGATGATTGGGCAGGGAATCTGTAAAACAAATTCTATGTAGACAATTGGTTAGTTACCAGTGAGAATACATTAGAATTAGTGAATACCTATGAAAGTGCTAAAGGCAATTTCTGTTAAATGTCTTGTACCTCAAATTACGTCCCGCTAAGGGATCAAATGAAGCATGATGGTTCCTTTGTAGAACATGACGGTAGTGAAGAAGAGATACTCAGGGACTCCTTGAAATTAAATCCAAGACTTTCTAAGCCTGAAGCCAACACGTAGCGCAAAATTTTGGCACAAACCTTAGCAGTATTTGATCTGCTTTCCCTTTCCTATGGGGAAGTTACTCTTGTGCAATTTATGGAAGCAGATGTTATGATGGGATGATGCCATTTCGGAGGATCTGTGTACAAGGTGGAAAGTTTTATGTCAAGAACTTATACTTTTAAATAGCTTTGAATTTCCCAGACAGGTCTTCAGTGACTGCAGTCCTGCTGACCTCTACGTTTTTTGCGATGCCTCTAATGCTGCGTATGGTTTTGCCGTTTATGCTGTACAGGGCTGTAGATCTGCCTTACTATTCTAAAGCTAAAGTTGCTCCTACTGTGGAAATTAAGAATTTATACATGATCATTTTACCAGTCAAATTTCATTCAAGATATCAGTCCCAAACCCTTTGTGTGGGCTCTTATCAGGTTTACAAATCTTTTTGGCATCCCTGCAAGGTCCTTTGTTGCTGAGTGCAATATAATTAAGAAATACCTGACTTCTGTTGAATTTCAGGACAGATTTGAAACTTTTGAAAGCAAACACCTTACTATCCCCCTATATGCTCATGGATGGGAAGTGTCTGGGAACGAATGATTAAGACAATAAAGCTGTGTCTTTATAAAGCTGTCTGGAGAAAGGCAATTGAATTTTATGATCTGCTGACGCTGATTTCAGATATACAAAATGTGCTCGTTCAGAAACTATAGGTAACTTGGGGGTTGACATCATTGACCCAGTCAATTTTATCCGTCCATACGTCAAGGAGGGATTAATACATAGGAAGGCTGAGAATGAAAGTTTCTCATTTTTTAATCCTCCCAGTAATTCAGAAATTGTAAGTTCTGTTCGAATTAGAGATGATGTGCTACAGAGATTCCATCGCCTTTTTTATGTCTTCATATCTTTTGAGCCAGCAGGAACAGTGTAAATACCTCTATCAATGTGATTTTGAAAATAAAACGAAAGTGGGTGACATAGTGTTGATTAAAAACCCTGCAAAAACCCGTCCGTATTGGCCTTTAGGTAGAGTTTTGAGCTTGAACATTGGAGATGATGGCAATGTAAGATCTATGAACCTAAAAAAAGGGAGATGGGAGTAACCATACCCATTCAATTAAACACATTTACCCTATGGAATTATCCCTTACACACAACGGTCCAACTAGGAATGCAGAAGTTGACTCTTCGGCCACATCTGACATTGAGGATTTTGATAGGTTCAGAAGTAAAAGATCCTGCACAAAAAAGAAGCAAAAGAACCCAAATGACCTTTATATTTGGTATTAGCTCGCTGGAAATAAATTGAATATTTTTATTACATTTTGCTATTTTTTTCTAACTATAAACCTTTTGATATAAGTTTTTATCAATCAAATTTCTCCCTCCCCTATTTCCTACATATACATGATCATTTTGCCTTGGTGAATTGTGAAGGTGCAAAAAAATTTTTCTCACCTTGTAATTTTTTTGTTGTATTGTGAACTTACTTTGAGAAATTGCGTGTTTAAACATTAATTGGTTTGTGAAATTGTAAAATGATTATGGGGTCAACATTGAACTGATTTGTCAAAGAATTGTATGAGCTCTCTGGAGGTAAATACGAACTGAAGTTGCAGAGTTGTTACCATTTTTGTCCTTAAAAATGGTAACAACTCTGTGAATGGAATTATCTGGATATTTCTTCTTTGTGGGTGAACAGAACTTTGGATTATAGTTTTCTAAGTTGAACGGATAAGTGTCTCCTTGTGTGTGACTGCTGGAACAAATGAACTGATTTACACACGGCCCTAACCGTGTTGTGCATTTGAACATTTCGACTTGCAAAAAAATTATCATATTTTTTCGTGATTACTTGCCTAAGTCTGGATGTTTTTAAGAGGCATAAAAATTGATTTTTTAAAACTCTGCAATGCCATCCTTTTCATTTTTCCCCAAATATTTTAACTGAAAATTGTGTTTTCATCCTGTGACTAAGAGGATGTTTACAAATCGAAATTGATTGGGTCGACTTGTACTGTGTTGGGAACT
This sequence comes from Sepioteuthis lessoniana, assembly GCA_963585895.1. Lineage (NCBI taxonomy): Eukaryota > Metazoa > Mollusca > Cephalopoda > Myopsida > Loliginidae > Sepioteuthis > Sepioteuthis lessoniana. The sequence continues at coordinate 76,324,178 of OY757907.1, forward strand.
GATATTGGACGTCACGAATTCTTCGACTTCCCAGCTTCTTGTGAGATGGGAAAATGTTGAAATTATTTTATTGCTGTGGGAATATCTTCTTTGTTGGGACTTTTATGGTGGTCCCCACCGTAAGGAAATGACAGGATATTTTTAGAACTGACATCGCCTGCTGGGAGTATAATCATTTTGGGTTCAAGCCTCGGCGCAAAGAAAATGTGAATACAGTTGTCCTGTGAATTTTCACCAGATGTGCTAATTTTTAAACCTTGCTGTTCCTTACAGTTAAGGAAAAATAGTGAATAGGGAGTTGAGAATTTTGCTGCTTTGCCGGACCTCTCCTGGAGAAATCATACTGTTGCATATATTTGTGAATTTGTGCTGTCTTGACTTTAACAACGAGGTGTCCATCAGAACTACCCTGCTCAGCTGTATTCCTCATCGAGAAATATGCTGTTGAATATATCTTTGAATTCGTGCTGTCTTGACTCAGACCATGAGGTGTACAATTGAATTTGCTGTCCTATATAAGTTCTGACAGAATCGCTTAATGAACCCCCATGTACGTATGAGGCACGTCTGTCTTTTTAATTTTTCCTTTCTTTTTTTTAATTGTTGTTTTATTTTCTGTGAAAGGATTCATTTATTTTTTATTTTATTTTTTATAAAAATTAATCTTTTTAATATCAGATTGTGTGTATGTTTTCATTTTCCAGCAAAAAACACTACTTGTGCTAATTTACAACATTATAGTATTTGCCCACGATTTTTTTTTATTTTGAAAATTTGCTTCTGAACACGTATATTTTGCTTCTGAATACGTATATTTTGCAATGTTTTAATGATTTTTAGTAATTATGAATTTTATTAGTTATCTCAGTCGCTTTACTGTTGGAACATATCAAATAGTGTGCTGGTTGTTATTTTCATCCCACAAACACAAATGCAATTTTAATAGTTTAAAATGTCTTCCCTCGTGTTTTCTTGTTTTCTTTAAAGCGTCAAAACAGAATATGTCTAATTTCGAACTATTTCAGTGACTTTTAGTGCTTAATTTTACTTATTTTCTGATGAAAGAAATTTAGTATCAAATTTTAATATAAAGGGAATGACAATAAATTGCCAAATTCGTAATATAGGGGAATAATGTTTTTAGGAAGCTTTAATAGGGAAATTTAAATAAGTTCTGCTATTTTCTAGTTTGGATACTAATTCAAAAAGATAATACAGAAGACAAAGTTTTAGAAACGAATTTTATATAAAAGAAACAAGAAAGAAAATATGGAAAGGATAAAGCGTTGCAAAATTTGGTATAATTTGAAAGACTTATCAAAGAGTAAGTGTCCAGAAAACAAAGTTCTCTGAATTTAAGTAGTTTTGTGGTTTCGTTGAATCGTAGGTTGAATTTTCTGCTTTCGTTTTATTTTAGTTAAGTTTTTTTATAAAGTTGACTTTTAGCGGAATTTTCATCTTTCGTTTAATTTTGTTAAATTTCAGCAAAGTTGCCTTTAGGTTGATTTTTACTTGAATTTCTCGGAAAGCTTCTTGTTAATTTCAAGAAGAGAGTGACAAAACCTATCTTCTTGCCTCCCAAGTTCACACTGAGGATTCGAAGCTGCCGACGAATGTAGGCTTACTTCTCTTTTCTCCACTTAGGATAAAATTAAGAGCCACACGTGGTCGGTATCATTCACTTGTTAGAAGGAATTTTCATATTGTCTGATGTTGCAAATCCAGCCATAGCCGATATGTCTAGTTCCGCCTAGGAATTTTTGCCGACATTCAATTCCTCGGCACTGCTTGCCAATCTGAGATAACTGTTACCATTCACCACGTTGTGTATTTTGATCCGAATGGCGGTGTTTTAGCTACCTCAGATCGTTTCCGCTGTGGGAGTCGATCCAATTTGGGCAGGAATCCACACCGAAATAAAATCCCTGCTGGGCGAGAGATTGTACCGGTCGCGGTTCACAAAAGTACGCAAGAAGAAAGAAAACAAAGCTTTCGGTTTTTGTATCATACAAATTTCTTAAAGTTATTGTTTTTATCTAACTATATATGTATTTACAGAAGTGTGTAGAATACAAAAAAAAAAAAAAAAGAAAAAAAAAGGTCTTACGAAGATTATTCGTTCGTTCGGAAATGTGACAGATCAAACAGAAGATGTAAGGGAGGCAACTATCGTTTCTTGGTTATCTTAAATAATATTAGTTCGCCTCGGGTTTTGCTTCGATCTCTCAGTTCTAGACTAATCTTCTCTTCGCCCGAAATTCTAGGACTATTCTCGGATGAGTTTCCCTTCTCTGTCTCTCTCGACCTCTCTTTTCTCGTCTTCCTTGATCTGATCTATACTGATCTATAGGCGCTGTGCATTGCTTATATAAATTGGGGGTAGAGTCTCGATAATTTTTGGGCACGCCCATGCATAATGATATGTAAATCGCCAAGCTAACCAACTTTCTGCACATATGGTCGACGCTTTGTTTAAAGAGGTACTAAAGTTTAGATTCAGAACCCCCCACTGATTCTTTCCAGACAGCAACACTTTAAATAAGAGGAACTCACTTATATTGTCTCAATCTCTAGCTTGAACTTGTTTTCCTATCTAGACCACACAGACTTCATTACTGTTTTTTATCGTAAGATCCACTTATGTTGTCGTAATTTCTAGCTTGAACCTTTTTTCACCTTTCAAGACCATACAGATTTCATTACTGTTTTTATCGCGAGATCCACTCAACGAATCCTGGGATGTCGGTCAAAAGTTAAAAAAAAAAAAAAGGATTGGAAATGAAATGATAAGAAGAAGGGAGAAAAAATATGTGAATTTTCTTTAATTATTTCCTTAGAATCGTTAATTAATTAATCAGTCTGGGGGTGGGGTGGAGTTCTCTCTGTCACAATTAAAAGGTTTCGGTATTTCCATATATCAGATGCAGGGATGCTACAAATACTATTTGTAATTCTATTTTACTAAATTTAAGTGTCTGCACACTTGTTTTTTTTAGATTATCGTCATCTATAAATTTTGTAAATCATCTCGCATTGGCACATATCAGATAGTGTACATGTTGTTATTTTTCTGCTTAAAAACCTACTTGTAATGCTGATTTACCTGATTTAAGTATCTGTGCACAAGCTTTTGAACTTAGCGTCAAAACAAGAACTATTTTGCTCTGTTTTCAGTCCTCATGGGCAGCTGCCGCTGATTAGGCTTCAGTCATAGAACAACCAGGGAAGACTCTGGCTTCCTCCCACACCCTCGGCTGTCCCCCAGCCCAACTGATTCGACCCGGTTTGATACTTCTGTTTTTATAGTTACCCTGTGCTACTACGCTCTGTGGTCTATGTTGGATGACCTTGTTTATTATTACTATATTATAGCGAGAAACTTCATTCTAATTCGACCATGTGTTTTTAAATACTACCTATTTTGTCCATTAGTTGAGGACTGTCCTTTGAAAGGCTGAATTTAATATTTTAAAAAAAGTTCTGTGCGGAGCAATTTAGTCCCTTAACGTATAGTTCCTAAATACTATTGGCTGACGAAATCAGTGACTCATCATTTTTAGGAATGGGGTTTGTTTGTTTTGTTTTCGTTTGGGTTATGAGGAGTCGGTCGACTACGATAGGTATAGTTGATATTGTTGGGAGATTATTGTAAACTGACTCCTTTTCTTGTTACCCCATTTACTTGTCTTCTTTTTGTCCGTCGAAGCTGTTAAGGAATTAAAGACGGAAAAAGAAAGACAAGGATACCTTTAGACTCAAATTTTATTTTGGTGGCTGGTGGAATGTTTTCTTGGACCATTAGACATAGTCGGGCTCCCCTGATAAGGCATTTAAAGAACATAAGGGGATTATCTTTTGCAAATTATAAGTTGATGGTCCGTCATGTGTCTCTGGGTTCAGTGGATCCATCCAGCAGAGGCTGCTATTAGTAGGAGAGACATTCAACGCGCTGCTAAGTTCGGAGCTTAGTAGACACGTGTGTTCTCCACTAGCGCCCGAGAGAAAAAAGATCCATCCGTCTTAGCCTAGGTAATAAATACTTACGAGCAAGTTTTTCTCTTTGGCACTTGGAAGCTCATCTTTTCAGGCATACACATATTGCACTTCCTTTCAGATGCCTCCAGGGAAACTCTTACTTTTAGCGTTTTTTTAAAAATCTTATTATAATTTATCATTATTTTGAATTTCTTTCTCCACACATATCAGATATTATGCCAGCAGTAATTTTCATGCTACAGAACACTATTTGTAATGCTAATTTATTCTTTTCTGTTTTTTTTTAATAAGCCTTAAAACAAAACTTAAATATGTCTATTTCACACTGTTTTCAATGACTTTTAGTATAGATGAATTTCACTGATTATCTGAAAAGTTTCATGTCAGATAGTTTGTTGAGAGTTATTTTTATGCTACAAACACTATTTGCAATGCTATTTTATTAAAATTAAGTGTCAGAACACGTGTTTTTATTTATTTATTTTAATAAGCATCATACATAAAGTTTGATAATTGTCTTACAGGTTTTTTTCTCTGTGCATGTTATTATTTTTCTGTTAGAAAAACTATTTGTAAGCCGAATTTACAAGATTTTTTAAAATTAGCCTCAAAGCAGAGCTAAAATAAGTATACTTTGTACTGTTTTCCATGATTTTTAGTAATTGTGAATTTTACTAATTTTCTCGACGGCTTTACAATTGTAACATATCAAATAGTGTGCAGGTTGTTATTTTCATGCTACTAACACTAATTCTAATGTTACTAGATTTAAGTGTCTAAAAATGCTTTTAAGTATTAAAGCTGTTTGACTCTTATTAACGTCAAACTGGGCTTCGCAGAGGTAATTCACTAGATGTAAGAATTTTTTTTACTTAGCGTCCCACATAAATAGGTTTCAAATCGTTTTCAAATATTTTCATGTATACATAATTTTTTTGCATATTGACCCTTGATAGAGCTGTCAATCAGGGATTTCCCTGTATATGACGCATCTGTGTAAATAAGCGGAAGCAGTCACGTGGTTGAGCGAAAATGGTAGGCGTTGTGAAATAATATATGCAAGATGCTCACGTGAGTCTTGAAGCTTTTTCTGACCAGCTGCGCTGGGTACGCAGTTGTTTTGGGATTGGATTGTGTTTTGGTGGGTCACAGTCGGTCGTGACTGCTTGACTTGCAGTCGGTAGGTGAGCAAAACTGATACACTCCTAGAGCCTCAGGGGGCCGTTCCCCAGGCTCTAACCCTCTCCGGAAGTGCTATGTTTTTCACCTGGCGCCTGAGGTGCATTTTTAATGGGAATGCCAACGGAGCTCGAGATATTTTTGTACTCACCAAGCGTGTCAGGGCTACGGCCCTGCGCCTGGACCGACCTTATAGAAGGCCTTGTGCCGAACTCGTCCGTTTGGTGAGGCGTGCGACAAATAACTCTTCTTGCAGCCAGAAGAGATTCAGTCAATCACAGAGAGTGTCAGCAAATGGCTTGGGCGCCCCGTTAGGGCAGCGTCTCACAAAGCGTCTTGGAAGTTATGGGTCAAATATGGCAGTCTGTCTCCGTTTCCGTCCGTCTCTCTCACACCACAGAAGCTTTGACCTTTTTCGAAAGTGTAATTCCTTAATTCCTTATGCCGCTATATAACACTTTGTGATTGTACACATCACCTAATTTGGTATTACTTATTCTTATTATACAAACACATATCTAAAATGTTATTTTACAATTTTCATTTAATTTAAATGTTTTTCTTCTTTGGGTTCCTGGGAACTTAGAGCTAAAATATATAAGTTTCACATTGTCTTCTATGATTTTGCAAATCATATCAAAAGTGCTCAGGATTTTTATTGCATTTAATGTATGATTTAGCATTGATAATTATTCTCATGCTACACATACCATTTGTAATACAATGATATGAGTTTAAAGTCCTTGTAAACATATTTTTTTTCGTTTTTGAATTTGCGTCATCAATTTTTCAACTGTTTTCAGTTATTTCTAAACATTCTTTTTACATTATGTTGAAGATTTTAGCATTGGCATTTGTCTTTTTGTGTATTAATTTATTTTCATGTTACGAACACAATTTCCAGTGCTAAAAAAGTGTGCAAAAGTGTGCAAAATATGTGTGCAAAAGTGTGCAAAATATGTGCAAGTAATTTAAACTTGTAAAAAACAAGTGTGCAAAAGTGTGCAAAAGTGTGCAAAAGTGTGCAAAATATGTGCAAGTAATTTAAACTTGTAAAAAACAAGTTTAAATTACTTGCACATATTTTGTTGTTTTTTAAATTAGCATCTGAGATAGTTTCACACTGTTTTCAATATACATACTTTCTTTAGATTATCTAATTTGCTTTATTATTAACACTCATTCGATACTTCATCATGCTACGTTTGCAGGACCGATAAATACGTCGATCCCACAAACTTTTGAAAAATAAGTGATTGACATCCAACAAGGCAAAAATGACAAAGGTAAGATATAAACCTCTCACGCCCCCCTGCCTCGTCCACCTCCCTCCAATCCTCTGCTACAGCGTGGGAAAAAACAGATGGAAAGTTATCTTCAAAGAAAGTGACCATACACTGCCCCACCCCACGTTGTGATTCCTTTTTAAGTGTCAAAGGCAGCGAAGATTCACGTCTGAAAAGAAGGTTGCTGGTAGCCAGCGACTGGAAATTGGAAAGGTATATCGAGAAAAAAATAACACACTGATTTTTGTAAATATAAAAAAAAGTTTTATAAATTCTCGAGTTTCTACAGTTGATAATAATTCTGCGGGTGTGACTTCAAGAATGGTGTAAGGACGTCAGATTGGCGAGGGTTGAGTTCTTCTCAGCGGCAACTTTATTGGTGTGTCCTGGTGGCAAGCTGGCAGCGTGCTAGCAAAAATGCTCCGAGCTCAATGCTGGTAACATGCGCTGACAATTGCACAATTGCAACGAGCTAAAAAAAAATCAGCTCGTTATATAATATTTGCCAAGATTCTGGGGTAGGTTCTGACTGTGGCACGGGTGATCGCCATAACGTTATTTTCAACTCATCAGACATCCGATATGTCTTTGTTTCAATTTTCGTCGTCACTAAGAGTCCAACCCTTTTTACAGTATTTTCACAAAGTCCCTTCTATCATCACCACTCGTGATGAGGATAACGGGAGGATAGCTTTCCTCCTACTAGCACAGTCTTTCTCATCTTCCCACTTATGGCGTCAGACCGGAGACTCCTCTCCTTATGCCCAAATATGCTGGACTGTCAATTTGATAGGGCTGATTCCAAAACCCAGTAGACGGAAGGGCGGCCTATCGTCCCAGACTAATTAACAATTACTAATCAGCTCTGACAGTCATTTCCGGACAATTTCTTCACGCTTATTAGCAAAGGTGTGTTTGTAATCAAATACCAGATAGCCTTTTCACCGTCAACAAAGGTTCCTTTGTTAGCTACCCGATTTCGATTTCCTAAATGGGTGCTTACGTAACCAAATGCTAGTTACCAGAAGACCCTTCTTATCATCTCATTGTCCGTTTTGTTATTTTCACTTTTCCCAGGCTTGGGAAAATCATTTTAATAATATCACTCATTTCTCAAGTAACATTTTTTCTTCTTTAAACTTCCGCCTGAACTTGTAAACAACTTAATCTTCTTAACCTTTCAACATCTTCCACTTCTCATTTCAGGTTTTTATCAAAAATTCTTTTTTCCCAGAATTTTCAAATCTACACTTCGTGGCAAATAGCTTTAGCCGCTCAACATTTTGCTTTTAACCCTTCATGTACCAACGCCATAGACCAATATTGTCATAAGAAGGTTAATTCGAAAAAGCCGGCGAATAAAAAATTGGTCCGTTCAGGGACAAGGATGTTATCTGAATTGGTGTGCGTGACTGCCTTGTTGCGGAGCCGAAAATTCAGTTACTGGTTGCAGAGGCTGGACGATAGGAGACCCGGCTGTACGGTACTTTGATTAACCGGAGATGTGTCGATGCAGCCTCAGTATGTTGTATTTGTTCGAGCTGTGGTTGCTCGTAAACTCAGGTGATGCAGAAGTCCATTGCTGGTGAAGCTGGCGTTAGTCTGCCGTTGGTGCTGGTAGCTTGGTTGTGCAGGAAGGGCTGCTGGTAAAGCTGGAGCTAGTCTGCGGGTGCTGGTAGCTTGAAGATGCAGGAACTGCTGCTGATGAAGCTGTAACTGATCTGCAGGTACTATTTACCAACCCCTCCGCTCGGGCAGGATATGACACAAGGTCGAATTCAGAGTTTTCCTTCTCCTAGACTAGTTGCCTCACCAAGGCTGAAGAACCTAGTCCGTCCTACTATTTACCCATAGCTGGAGGGAGAATAAGGGGGTTCATACCTTTCCCAAGGGTATTTGCCCGAAAGTGAACGTAACAGCGCGACTGGAGTACGAACTCGCGTACTACGATTCCGCAGTTCATCGCTTTAACAATTACCCCACGAGGACACCCCCAACTGATCTGCAGGTGATTGAAGGTGCAGGAACTACTGCTGGTAAAGCAGTAGCCAGAAGGGTGTAGTGAGAAGACTAAAAGTGATCTTAGAAGACTTTCTGGTGTGAGGTCTTAGAAGAGCTGCTGGGGATGGTGAGACTTTCCAATTTTATCTCTTAGAAGAGCTGTTTGAGTGAGAAAAGCAGCTGTGGTTGGTTTGGCTGGCTGTGCTGGATCTGCGGCTGGTTTCTGCGTCGTTTGCTGGCTGGAGTCAAGACATCGGCAGTTGGGTAGGCTTGGAACTGTGCATCTCTGGCAGCTGCTGCTGATAAGGCCTTGGTCGGAGTGCTCTGACAAGAGGAGGAACGGATTACCTTCCTCGCTCACTGGCAATCTCAGCCGGATTGTGATATTTGTCTCTGCCTCACACAATACAGCACTTGATAAAAGGTCGATTACCCGAAGGCCGGATTGTAATTGGGGTTAGAGGAGGGGAAGGTCGCGCACGAGCCGAGTTTCGAGCTCTGCTGGAATATACTGGTCATCAGCCCACAGTGCGATGTGGGCCTGATGAGCCTAGCTGGACTGGGACCCAAACATGGATACCTGATTATAGCTTATCTAAGACAATCTGCACTTGATTCGCGAGATCCTAGAAGGGATAAAAGACGGCACTGAAGTCGCGCTGATCAGTTTAGATCAGTCCAAGGCCTTAGATAGGGTTGACTATCGGTTTTTGACTGGAGTGACGGACCCGTCCGCATCCTCGGGGTGTGGTTCGGGCCCGACCTCAAACTGGAGCGAAATTGGTTGGAAGTACAAGCTAAGGTGAATGCGCAGGTGGGAACCTGGCTTTCAAGGAGGTTGCCCTTAAAGGGCAGGGTGAAGGCGTGCACCGTGTACCGTGTACGTCTTCCTCCTGATCCTTTACCGATTGGCTGTACTCCCTCTGCCTAAGGCACATCGGCTGGTGCTTCAACAATCCCTCTCCAGATTGCTCTGGGAAGGTGGAAGGCCGATGGTCCGTAGACAGGTCTGCATCCAACGTACGCGCAACGGGGGTCTGGGTATGCCTGATCTGGAGAGCCACTGGGTTGCTGAAAGACTTGCATATTTGGGCCGATCCTTGACGGGGGACGCAGTGTGGAGACGAAAGGTGGGTCGGATTTTTCCTCGCCTCAAGTCAGACCCAAAAGCTGAAAGTCGACGTAAGCCTTTGGGCGAAGCACTGTTTGTCCGCGAGTGCCGAACGGCCCTTCGTAACCTTCTTGGGTCCAGTGACCTTTCACAGCCTCAGAAGGAACTATATTGTGGTGGGTTCCGCCTCGGACCCTCAGCGAGTGGTGTGGCTGGACGGCGGAGGATATCCGCTCCCACTGGAATTGGGCGCCAGGATCGAACTTCTTGAAGAACTCCGAGTTCTCGCTCACCTGGCGACTTTCACGGAATTCATTACCCCTTCTCGGCTTGAACTTCAGAGCGGGCCTGGTAGACATGCCTGATTGTGCTCGCTGCGGCAGTAGTTTTGAAGAAACGACTGAACCCGCCTTCTACTACAGCGAGCGAGTTCGCCCGTTCTGGGATCACGGTGAGTGGACGGCTCGCATCGAACCCAAGCAGCTCGTGCTGCGCGACGTTGGTTACGTCGTGGACAACGTTCTTCCCCCGTTTCAGGGTGAGAAGCCTGTAGTGTTTCTCGCGATCCTAGCCGTAGCTCGAATGATGATTTGGACGACGCGAAAGAAGGGATTGTATGACGATGCAAACTTTTCTCATCGTGATGTGATTTTGTATTTCGGGCATCAGCATAGAGTCAAAATCAGATGCGATTGAAAACGCTTGAATCGACAAAAGGTGGGTGAATGCAGCGAGCCTGGTCATAAGAAAGGGGGCAGTGTTGGATTCATCCTTCCCTCCTCTGCATGCTCTTGGCGTCTAGTAAGTAGGAAGCTTTTTCCCCCCTCGAAGCCTAGTTAGTAGTATGTTGTGAGTCATCATCCCCGTCATCTAGTTGCTAGTCTCCAAGATTTTCCCCATCCCCATTATTTTTGCTCCTCAACCAACCCGCTTTTGTTGAAAATCTTGGAATTTCACATGTATATAATTCATATCATCTGTCATTAACTGCCCATACCGCGCCCAACCCTGTATTTTTTGCCCTATTAGGTTAGGACCCCTCTCCCATCTTGGGTAGATCCGGCTTGTTTTTGGTGTGTTCGGACACCGGAAAACAGTCAGCCTCCATTTTCGTAGACGGGTGATAAGAGGGCAACCAAAGGGAAATTTTTTCCTTGGTTTTCGCTTTTTTTCGTTTCATTGCATTTTGGGGGTTTTCTCCCATTCCCATCATATAAAACTCATTGTAAATAAATCACAATTTGTAAATAAAACCATATATTACATCCGGGGTTTTAAGTAGCCCTGTTACAGAACATATGTGGTATTTTGGTGGTCGCAGCGCGCTTGGTGATGGATGAATGGTTATATATTGTACTGTTGAATGGGTCGGTGAATGTGGCTAGCTAGTATATAGTATGACTGCTTCCTTCCTCTCCCCCACAAAACTTCAAGGCTTTATGCCTTCCATTTGTAAGTAAATGGAAATAAAGGGTTGTTGTTCTTTGCGGTCTACTTTTTCGACTGACAGAACGAACGAGTTGACCAGAGGTGTACTGAGTGAGGAATGGCTGCTAGTCGAGTGTGATATTTTTAGTCAACTGATGCTACCCAATTGGACTGGGCTACTGCACTTGTTCTACAACAAGCTGTTTCGGCACAATGGCAAAGGTTCGCCTCTGCAGCGACATTTTAAAGCCATTTTCCGGCGAGGGTTACGTGGTGGCGTGGCTAAAAAAGCTCAGGCTAGTGGCCAGACTTTAGCATGTAGATGACGTCGCCAGCTTGCTGCCATGGTACTTGTAGGGGATGCTCTAGCTCTTTATATGGCTCTTTATATGGAGATGAAGGAAGAGGACCAAAAGGACATCAGCCTGATCGAGGCCCGGCTTAAAGAAGTATTTACGGACGGCGCGTTCACGGCATACAGAAAATTGACCATGGTTAGGTGGGCTGGTGAACGTGTCGACGTATATGCCAACAAAATCAGTCAGTTGGCTGGATTGGCTGTGTTCGAAGGAGCTGGATTGGAGAGGTTCACAAAGCTGGCTTTCGTCACAGGTTTCCCTAATGCCATTTCAATTGAGCTGCAGCAAGCCCCGAATATCGAAATCTTGGCCATGGGAGACCTGCTAGCGCGAGCCAGAGTATTGACAACTGGGAACCAAAACTAGGACGTGGCCGCAGCTGTGAGCTCACCCCGTGGTAGCATTGCTCCTGCTGCTAAGAGTAACTCCATTTCTAATGTGATCTGCCATAGATGCAACGTCAGCTACCCGCAACGAACGTCCAGCTGCACCTATCTATGACTCGACCAACGTCAGCTCCCCGCACCGAACATCCAGCTGCACCTATCTACGACTCGACCAACACCAGCTACCCGTAACGATCGTCCAGCTGCACCTATCTACGACACAACCACATCAGCTACCTGCAACAATCGTCCAGCCGCACACATCTACGACTCGACCAACATCAGCTACCCGCAACGATCATCTAGCAGCTTCTCTTCGACTCGACCATACCAGCTACCGACATCACCTATCTAGCTGAAGACACAAATACAACTACCACGAACTTTACACACGCACTTGTAAATACAATAAATTGTCATCTTCGTTATATTTGTTTCCTCGCCTTTGTTTCCTTCATTGTCTTTGGCTGTCATTACTCGCACGCCTAAATTAAATCATTTGCGGGGTCGACGTGCTTATTGGCTCCGCAACACACCCACTACAAGACAGAGGATTTTAGGTTTGAGTAACCGGAGCGGCCATGATACTACAAACAACTTTTGCGATTCTATTTTACAAGATTTTAGGACTTCCACTGATGTTTTTGCATAATTTCAGTAAGTTTTGCAAATCATATCAACATTTTAGCATTGTCACTCATCAGATTGTGTGACTATTTTTATTTTCATGCAACACACTCTATTTTATATTATACATTACAAGTTTAAAGTATTGCACACGTTTTTTTTTTTAAATCAGTATCCAACTGATTAAATTAGTAGGTATTTAATGCTTTTATGTGTTCGTAATTTTTTCCCAATCAATTCAAAGTCTTTTAGCATTAGCAGCAATTTGATAGCATAAAATGAATTACTTGCTATAAATATAACTTTCATTGCTATTTTATGAGCTTTAAGCATACGTGTTTTTCTTTTTTGAATTGGCGTCAACTAAGGGCTAAAATACGTAGGTTTTACACTGTTTTCGATGCTGTTTAGTGTGTGGAAATTAATTAAGACAAATAAAACGAAAATAGAACAAAATTAAATTAAAAATAAATAAAGCCCCTGACAGGAAAAGAGGTGGCGCATGTGCAAAGAAGGAACCCTCTCGACTAAAGAAAGAAGCCTGTTCTCTTTCAGCAGTGACCTAAATCTTGCTTGCTACAGGTGGAAGGCGCTATGCGGCCGTTTTTAAATGACGCGTTGGCTAACCTTTCCACTAGTAGCAGCCGCCTCTTTAACCAATGACCCACGACTAAAAATACTAAATAATGGACTCGTCAGAATCAAAATTAAGACACCTTATAACAGACTTAACGACTACGACTGAAAACATCGGATTTAGAAATATTTCCCAAAAGCGTTAACGTTAACGCTTTAAATACCAAATTTGGACATATATACCCAAGAACGACTAACACATTTTAACATCTTGACTGGGGGACGCAACCATTTCATTTGTATTCAGGAAGAATTTCCTCACCCCACTGAATGGTTATTGAACCCAAAAATAAAGGCAAAATATAAAAGATATCTTGGCCTTCTATCTTCTCTTCCTGTCTTCGTTCATATAATCCCTTGCAGCTTGTATATCCAAGAACTTTATGGGGTCAGGCAGAAGGTTTGATATCTGACTCCATTCTGAGGTTATTTTATTTTACCCCACCTTGGCTAGTTGATGTAACTCCTTGAACAAGAAAGGCCCAAAAAGAATTATACGAAAGAAGACAACAACAGATAGGAGACGAAGACGTTCCTTTTATATTTTCCCTTTATTTCCTGGGTTCAACGGGTGGGAGAATTTTCCCTGAATACAATTGAAATGGTTGAATCCCCCAGTCAAGGTGTTTAAAAATACATTAATCGTTTCTTGGTATATGTGTCTCCTCATTTGGTATTTTAAAGCATTAACAATGTATTAGTCGATTTGGGGAGTTTGTCCAAGTCCAGTGTTTTAGTTCGTAGTTTCGATCGGTCCATTTCGTTGCTTTTGTATTTTGGCATACTGTTAACTGAGACTAGTGCTACTAGTGAAAGGACTAGCCAACGCGTCGTCCAAAGACGAACGCGTGGCGTCCCACGAGTTAGCAAGGTGTTGTCACTCCGCTGGTCACTGCCTGAAAGAGAATGAGTTTCCTCCTTTTGTCGGAAGGTCCCTTTTTATTTATGCATGCGTCGGCCCTTTTTCCTGTCAGAGGCTTCTGGGAGTTTCTGCACATTCTAATATTTTTTATAAATTTAATTTAAATTTATTCCCTACAAGTTAAACCAGCAAGATAACGTGGAGTAAGAATAGAATAACCTAGAATGGAGTCAGATAGCAACAACTACATAAATTACCTTGAAATTCCGTAAGTGTACATGATTTTTTATTTATCATCTCAGTGGCTTTAGCATTGACATTCTTCTTGTAAAATAGCATTTGAAATAGTGTTTGTTGCACGGGAATTATTATCTTTTGACTATCTTTAAGGATAATTATTTGAAATGCTATTTTACAAGTTTTAAGTACTCTCACACAAGTTTTTTTCTTTTTTGAATTTGCTTTTATAAAGAGCTTAAATACTTTGATTTTCTACTCTTCAATTATTTAAAGTAGTGGTAATTCTTGCAAATTATCTCTGAGATTTTAATATTGGCACTCATCGGATTGTGAGAAGTTATTCATTCTCGAGCTAAAAATTCGATTTGCGATGTTACTTTACGTATTGAGTACTTGATTTTCGATTTGCGATGTTATTTTACGTATTTGCGTAAAGTAAAAGCTTAAATACGTAATCGCCCAGTTTTCAGTGATTTTAAGTACAGATAATTTTTGCTGATTATCTCAATGATTATCTTATCAACACTCATCAACTAGTGTAAACGTAATTATTTTCATGCAACAAATACTGTTAAAGTTTGCATAGTAGGGCGACTCATAGTGTTAGTATAAAACAAGGATAGACGAGTATCTGTGGAGAGGACGATTTGTACGTGTGTACACAAAATATGTGGCGTCTTTAGGCAAGTCACGTGACGCGCCGTCGCGTAGAAAAGAGGAGGTAGTTCAGTGAAAATTCTCACCGAACGTAGTACATACATTAGGGACTATTTCAGCTGATAATTCCGACAAACATCATTTGCAATGCTATTTCACAAGTTTTAAATACTTGCACACATCTTTTTCTTTTCTGAATTTGCATCTACAAAGATCTTACATATATAGGCTTTATAATGCCTTTGTCATAATTTTCAAAAATTGCTTATACTGATAAATAGTGAAACATCTTAAAAATGACCCTAATAGAATACCTGAAAAGCGTCAAGACTGAAACTTTTTTATTTTGAAAAGGATCACTTCGTAGGCTCTATACAAAAACGCCTGTGTACAAACGCTTTAAAAACATAGCTTGTACACAATTACAGATCCTGAAAACAAGTAAAATAGCCTTGGAAATGGTTATTTTGTAGCGTGAGTGTTTATTCTACATTTGCAATATCATTCTTATAAATTTTATGTTTTTAATGTAGCATCTACATTTTACAAATTATCGCAACAGCACACCAGATTTATTCACAAGCTATAACGATTTTTATATTTTTTAATGTAGAATCTTCAACATACTAGTTTGATTTGTTCTGTTTTCACTATTTTTAGAAGAAACAATTTTTGCCTGTTATTACTGTTTTTCTCTTAGCTTTTATTTGATATAGTAGCATATATTCTTATCTTAACTTGATACCACCTTGCTTCACACTCAGCATTATAAGGTACGGTTCAAGGGTAAAGTGGAGCAATCCAGGGAATGGAGTAGCGCCCTCCCCTACACCTTGATGTAGTAGCTATCGAAAAGGGAGCCTTCGGGTCACCCTCGACTATGGTCGCTAACTTTTTTTTATATTCTTATTCTATAAGAATCATTTGTAATGTTATTAAAGGGTTTGTGTTTGTGTGTGTGTGTTTTAAAGGTAAGTGTGTGTGTTTGTGTTTTAAGTAACGTCAACGTTCTTGACTTTTTTTTTTTACTATTTTTAAAAATGATTTTTAAAAATGATCATAAAAGTTTCAACTAGAGCACTTACCATCTTGCTGAAACACCATTTTCTCAGTTTCAAGTGACTTATGTTGTCTTAAATCGTGTCTACAAAGTTCCAATATTTTCGACCCGTTGCCATTTATCACAAAAGTTTTTAAAATATACTGGAGGTGTTTATTCTCAAGCTAGCAACAGCATTTGCAATATTGTTATAAGTTTACCATTATTTAAGTTTATCTTTTTACATGAAGCATTCTCAAAGTGCAATTGTGAGTCTTTTTTAAAACTATTTTTCAACAATAAGTTATGTAGCATCTACTAAGTGGTAATATCGGTCATTTTTGACCTGTTTCAAATTAAGTTTTGCAAATTATCATAAATGTGTTGGCAGATATACTAGGAGTGTTTATCTTCAAGGTAGGACATTATTTTCAAGATTATTTTATTAGTTTCAAGAGTTTGTACACAAATTTATGTGCATTTTTGTAGTGTTGAGAAAGTGCTTAAATGAGTCATTTTCATTTTCCCAAATAAACGATTTTCGCAAATATCAATGTTTTCAGCCTTAGCATATATCGGATTCACTCATGCAAGAAACATTTTTTTATGTTATTTTATGTTTTATGTGCCTGTACACAAGTTTATATTTTTTAAGCAAATTCTCCGATAATGGGTCATTTTAGACCTGTTGTCAATCTTTTTCAAAGGATAATTGTTACTTATAAGATATATTAGGAGTATTCATTCTCATGCTGGAGTAACCAACATGTTATTTGTTTAAATGGGTCTTAACTGTTATTCAACATAAACCATTATAGCAAATTATCATAAAGGCAATTGGAGTATTCATTCTCAAGCTAAAATAATCCTTAAAATAGTTATTAAGATTTTATAGATGTGTACATATGTTTTTAAGGTTTTGTACCAGTGTAAATATGTCCTTGTTTTCATGTGTGACATGATAGATGTATACACTATAGCTGGTATATGTATATATAGGTGTAGATACATATATATAATTGTTTTCGTCCTGTTTTCACTATTTTTCAGCATAAACAGTTTATACATAAAGGGTAGGTCAAATGATATGGATGTATACATATGGGAGTAGAGGCATATGAGGAGGTGTGTGACATCATGTGCCTCAGTTTGTAAGAATCATCAGATGGTTAGATGTATACATATGTATGTGAGTGTTCGTATTTTGTTTGTGGATGCTGGTTGAGAAAGGATATCCATCAATCATTTTCTCAGTCAAAATAAAATTAGACAGATCGGGTTAAGACCACTCAGGTTGCAACTTGAAGAGTTAAATTTTAGAGTGTCTGTCAATATTTTCATATACAGCTTTATGTATTGTCTATGATCAGAAGTAGGGAAGATTTACCTTTGCATATTTACAGGTGTAGTTGGTAAGAGTCAGTTTATTGGATGGGATGTAGTTGATTAGAGAGACGAGTTTGATACAAAAGATAGCAGCTCGACATTGCAGCAGTGGTAAGTTGAGTTCGTGCTGCATGTCAAGGGAGAGGGCACAAAGCAGAGAAAGGTTCTGGAGTGAAGAAGTTATGAGGTTAGGATGTTAATGGTTGGTAGTTGATTTTTCTTTTTTCAAACCCCAATATGTGTTGTGTTTTTTTGCTGGTCACGTTGGTAGAATGAAGGAAGGAGAGACAAAAAGACGAGTGAAGCTATTATTTTATTACTATAGAAGTTCACAACTAAGTCATGAAGAAGGCAGACTGCCCCGAGCAATAAAATAGCTTCCTTCCTAGCCAAGGCCTGAGTTTTTTCTTCGAGTTTCTTTTTGCCATCAGGAAACTTCTTTCTTTTGTATTTATTTTTTGTATTTTCTTTATCTGATTTTATTATTTTATTAGCACTTTTATTCATTATTCAATCCCCACAAAGATCAATCTTGTTTTTTTTTCTTTTTCTTTGTGATATTACTATTTCCTGGTGAGTAAATGGTTGTATGCATCTAGAATGTCACATTAAAATATGCAATAAAAGATACACAATGAGAAACATGCATAGGCAGCAGGCCTATGTAGCATCTAAAAATGCCTATATGGTCTATTTTTACCAGTTTTCTTTATTTCTTAAACAATTTTGTCAAATTATCCCATTTTGGGCCTTCACACTTTTCAAATATACTTGAGACAGACACACCACTTATAAGGTTATATCTTTTTAAGCATGGAAGTTTAAGTGACATTACACAAGTGCTGACTTTTTCTCCTCACATGAACAACTTTTGTAAATTATCACTAATATTTCAAACCTTCTTTTTTCTCAAGTTAAAAACACCATTTGAATTGTTATGAACTAGTTTAAAAGTACACTGTTTCTGAAGTAGTATCTCAAAAGTGAAAAATGTTTCAGTTTACACCAGTTTTTAGTATTTTTCAACATGAACAATTTTTGTAAATTCTCAAGCATGCTAGGAGGTTTTTATTCTCACTATTGATTGTTTTAACATTATCTCATAATGGTAGATAGTTTCCTTTTTCTTTACCTATACCATACCTGACTTTTCTATTTCCCCTTGTACTACTACTTTTGATGTTCCTATAATCTTATTTTTAGAGGATGGCAGTCTCGCCTTTGTACACTTTGCCACTTGGGATAAAGTTAAAATAAACGATAGGGAAGGACAATGGAAAAACAAGTGGCACATATGTTAGGCTATATTGACCTCTTGAGTAGACCAAGCATGGAAATGAACACAATCTGGGAACCAATAATTAAAAAGGCTAAATCAAATTGTTTTTTAAAAAAATTACTTAAAAAATACCAAGAATAACTGATGCAATTAGATTTTACATTTCGAATTCATCTCATGACGCTTCTCAAGAAACTTCTTGTGATGCTCCTCGGATTCATATCAATCCATGCCTATCAATCACAATCATGTCATTGGAATAAAATTTTCATATTTCTTGAATGCCTTGTTTGACCAACAGTTAAACTTTAAAAATGATTTCCATACCCATAAACAAGAAACACCTGAAGGAGGCCAGATGATACAGTGACTGAAATGTTGTGTTACAAATAATAACCATAAAGATAAATAAAGAAAAATAACACACAAAATATTACACACAAAGCCTCATCTCAAAAATTCAGATAGATAGCAACAATATAAATAAATCTTTTTATTTATTTCGTTTTTTACAAGTCCTTTTCTTATAATAGCTGATATTCTTGTAAACTTTGGAGAAAAAGGAGAGATTTTTTTAAATTATTTTTTTTTTAAATGTTGAATAAAAAAACATTTGTTGCAAATGATGTTGATGATGATGATAATAATAGTAGTAATAATTTTTAATCATTTTGATTTCTTGTAGATTATTACTGTATATTTATTTGCGAATCTCAGAAATAAATTTTCATGGTCAAGTTCTAAAAAGTTCAGTTCTTTGGTTGCATCTGACTTGCTCCACAGGAGCCTTCTGGTGGATAGAAATTTTGATATTAGCTATTATTGAGAAGGCAGAGCAGGTTAATAAAGATATTGTGGAAATTCTATGAATTTGCTTTGCTTTTTGGTGATATGGCTAAAAGAGGAATTCATTGTTTTTTCTGATTTACAAAAAATTGTCAGCTGTTAAAAATAAAAAAGTTAATTTAACAAATTACTTTTTTTCTCATCACAAACAATAAGTGACATTCTATTATGGCCTCCATATGGAGTGTTGACTGACCAGCAAAAACTGACATTCATCAGCCCTGTACAGACACTGGATGTCATATAAAGTACAAACTAGGATGGATGGAGAGAGAGAGAGAGTTAAGGGAATCAGCACTGTAAGCATGTTATCATGATGGTGTCATTACATAACTCAAGGACAGCTACAACCATGGTCATCAAAATTTTTTTTAGTTACAAAAGTTTCTTTAGTCACTGGAGAATATTTTGATTATTTATAAATTTTTAAAGGTTTAGTAAGGGATTTGATTTACAGTGTAAGTATAATCCTTTGAAAACTTTTAAACTGAGTCCAGCAAGTTTGCTGAGCTTTTTGTTTAACAAAAAACATCAAACTGAAAATTTCCTTGAAAAATTATAACTTTTCCAGTAACTGGAAAATCAAGATTAAAAAAATTATCTTTACATATATAGCTGTGGTCACCAGGCTGTTATGAATATTAAGTAAATATGAAATCAAATTCATCTCTTCATTGCATGAAGAAACTTAGAGAAAAAAACAAGAAATCATTGCAAAGAAACTTACAGAAAAAACAAGAAGTCATTATTTTTTTTTAATTCTATAAAAATCAGCTTATTTTTATTTTGTATACTGATGGGAAAAAAATAAGCAACCTTTTCAGCATTTTTTTTGTTATCGCAAAATCCAGTGTGACTTAAAACCTAACCAGCTTGGTGGTATTTTAGCCAATATTTTAAAATCTGAAAAATGATTATTTACAATAATCATTTTTCAGATTTTAAAATATTGGCTAAATGATTATTGTAAAATCTGAAAAATGATAAACGTAAATTGCAAACTACAAACTTTGTTAGAATCCTGAGGTGTCCATAGAAAGAAATGAAAAAATTGCCATGAACTTGTAGTTTTAAATTGTTTCATCAAGAATGATAAAATAATTTTTGAAAAATTCTGATTTAGTTATAAATAAAAGAAATTTTTAAAGAAATTTGTGTGATTTTTGTTATTTAGATTTATTATAAAAACATTTCATTTACACCAATTCTCCACAGTTTGCTATTAAAACTTTCTCGGCTGGTTTTCCAGATTTTGATCCACAACTCTGAAAAAAAAAAAAAATGCATTGATGTCATTTTCTAATTGATAAAAATTAAACAATGACATGATCTGCATCTGAAAAGTTATTTTATCTTTAATTAACATAAACATATCCAAATAAGAAATATGATAAAAAGGATTTTTGATAAATCAATAAATGATTTAAGAGTCAAATTTAACATAATTTATAAGAGGAAAAAATTAATTTTTGCATGGACAAAACATCTGAAATCATTTGAAAGAACAGTCATAATTTTCCATTTATGACAATATAAGGTATTAACTGGTGTTAAAAACTTGCAGAGAGTATGATGCATTTTTAAAATTTTATTTAGGAGAATGTAAGTTTCCTTTTATAAAAATATAAAACAGACTTTGAAAGAAATAAAAAAGTCAATTTAAAAGGTCAATTAGGAACTAGTACAACTTGAACTTTCAAATTATCAAAACAAAAAGTTAACAGGCTTGGGATTTTGTCAGGCATTGATCCATTTTAAATCATGACATCTCTTGCTCACCTGTTGGGGTTAAAAAATCAGATCTTTGAGTTTTGTTTATGTGAGAAGAGATACTACCCTACAAGTCATAGGTTGGGACTTTTGATAAACCCAGCACCTATTTTGTAGTTTGATTGGATGACCAATTAAAATCTGATATGTGGAAGATATACTTTTTTTCTACAGATGTAGATCAATAATAGGGTTAGATGAGAGAAGAGTTCCAATGTCCATACCAAAGACAAGAGAATAAGAAAAGAAATCTCTCCAAGAACTAAAAGCTCTCCGAAAAATTGAGTAAGATAGAAAGACTTCACCAACCAGATACTACATTTGTCTGTCCCTCAAATACAACAAAAAGTGACTATATTGTATATATTATTGTTACACCATCGTGTTTTAGTTGTTAATTGTTAACAGAGTTTTTCTTGTCTTTGAGTAGTCAACATCCAAACAACTTGTTCCAACAAACTACCTCTGCTGTCAGAAGAAGTTCCAGATAAATTGTGTCAGCCCCAACTGTTGAACTTTCAAACATAGGTACAGAGGGAGTTGATAAGCTGGAAATGCATGTAGTCATCATAGAACTAAGGCCACAATCAAGTACTGTGACTAACATAGGACCACATAATTTAATACAAAAAATACATGAAATATTTTTAACTAAAAAATAATCTTGGATAAAAATAGGTATCAAAATGAATTAAAAGTTTAAAATACATTTACGAAAGACATACCTCAATTCTACGCACAACATCCATTCCTTCAATGACTTTTCCAAACACAACATGCTTATTATCCAACCTAAAACAGAAATAAAATAATGATTTATAAGGAAATAAAACAAAATATGAAATATATAAAAAAAATATCACCATTGCATAAAAAGAGAGAAACTTACAGAAGAAATGATAAAAATTAAAATACATTTTGAGAGTCAAATTTCAGTATTTCCTTGTTCAGTCTGTGATAAGAAAATTTAGTATTTGTCACAGTTGAAAATTTTTCTTTTTTTACTAACTGATGTAAAATTTTGTTTTTGAAAAAAAATTATTTTTTGATTAATCGTGTTAAAATCAGCATATTATTTTGTATTTTTAATAGGAGAAAATAATCAACATTTATAGCATTTTTTTCATTTTAAGAAAGATTTGGTTTGGTTTGATTTGTGTAGTAGTAATGCCACGAACAATCTTACCTCGAAGAAACAGAAGGTGTGCTCTCTCTGCTACCGGCACGCGGAAACCAGAAGAAAAGGACGCAAGAGGTGTGACTTGTTTTATGGAGGAGAATGAGATAAGCCTACATGAAGTGGCGAGATTTGATGAACATAAAAGAGACTAAGTTTGAAGTAGAAAAAGGCAGCATTTTGCTGATGTCTGATTGGTGAACATCCATCAGTTCATTTTGCAAATTAAGTGAGTTTGTTGTATTGTCATCTGCTGATTCATGCAGAAATATACATATATATGCTGGATACATACCGACACAATGAACAACAACGCACGCAGTAATAAATGACGCAGGAAGACTTCTTTATAAAAATATTTACCTCTCACTTTATTGCAAGGGTTCAAAAGGGTTGTTCAAGGTTTGCGTGCGAGAGGGAGTTGGAGATCGAACACAACTGCAATATTTTGACCCCTCACTCTTATGGTCGTCACGTTGTGTCTTTCTTGTTCTCTTGATGCTCAACCGGAGGCCTAGGGGCTCACTCTGCTGGGTGATCTGCTACATCTTATCAGCAACTTCTCAGGTCCCCAAACTCCATCGGGGTTCCCGAGGGCCCACTCGGCCGGGTGTGGCTTTCCCTACCACATCTCTTCTCCAACTGGCCTGGAACTCTACTGGCAACTCCCCTGGTTCGTCGAACTCAACTGAATTATATAATCATTCGATGCCCACTCGATCTTTGAAATCAAATGTTTAATCATCATCAAGCGGAAATAACTGTCATGCAGTTCACAGGTCACTCTCTTCCGGTGCATCAGTCTATGAGTGTACCATGGGAATTTTTTAGCTCATCCCATTTCATCAGCCAATTTCCGCTCACGCGATTTCCTCTCCAAACTGCCATTGGAATGTGTCACTTCCTTCCGGTGCATCACCTTGAATGGCATTTTGGGCCGGGTCAAAAGGTCAAAATATAACAAGTTGACTAGTGCCCAACAGGTTGATTCCTCTTCAACTAGAAACCAACTCAAAGCTATTTCGGCGTACATGTAACCAGACGCAAATGGCAGACAAAGAGTTTGACATTCGGCTGATTCCTGAATTTCATGGCGTCTCATCCAACCACACAGCATCAGAATGGTTGGAACAGGTGGAGCTGGTGTGCGAAATGTGTGGTGTTGACAACGTTGAATGTGTTCTACCACTCAGGCTGAGAGGCAGGGTTCTGTCAGTATACCGATGGTTAATCCATGACCAGAGGGAGGATTTACAGCAGGTAAAACAAGCCCTCCCCGTGGCTTTTGCGACTGACCTTTTTGTTGCATTTGACACATTTGTCTTGTCATTTGCGCCCTGGGGAAACTGTGGACAAATATTTGGGTGACCTAGCATGTCTAATCGAAGAAAACACCTCTGACTGATGGCTCAGTTGCGCTTTCGTGTCAGAACTCCCGTGTCCAATTAGACAACAATTGCGTGGGTCCTCAAGGGTGGAACACATGACCCTAGAACAGATTCTTGCTAGGGCTTGAGCTCTCATGATGGGAGAGGTAGAGGTTGATGAGCCTGTTGCTGCAGTGGCTGGGCGACGCTAAGTTCTTCCTCGTGTGCCTGTGGGTCCACCTTCAACCCCCGACAAACAGAACGCAGTCGCAGTGCAGTGCTACAAGTGTGGAGGTCCCAATCACTTTGCCAGAGACTGCCAACAGCCCAGGGGCAAATCACGAAGAGCGCTCCCAGAGATACACTGTTATCAGTGCCAACAACATGGACATGTCACATCGAGGTGTCCAGAAAACAAGGCAAGGGGTGAGAGGCTGGCACTACTCTCTCCTCACATAAACTAGAAGAAGTGCTTGCTGTAATGAAGGTGAAAGTCAATGGAATGGATTGGACAGCATTGGTGGATTCCGGCTGCTCCTCATCCGCTGTGAGTGGAATAATATGTCGACCTGAAGTATGGAAAAGTACTGCAATTCTGACAGTAGGCAGGAAGTGCCTCTTAAGCCATGATGTTGGCAGCATAACTTTAATAGTGACCAACAGAAATCCCTTAAAGATGAACGTACTAGTGGTAAACAGCAAGCCATTGGGATTCAACCTCTTTCTGGGAATGGACGTCATCAAGAAATTGGGCAACGTGCATATCGACGAAGGAAGCAAGGCACATTTTGCTGAGGCGGCTCACACTTTGGGTGCGACAATAGAGCTAGAACAGCCTGACTTTTGCACAGAGTTCAACCAACGCACCAAATCCTGGATAGTGTCGTGGAAGTGGTCCGGTGATCAGCCACCAGAAAAATTATACAACAGAGTACCGGAATGCACCATCCCTGCAAGAGCTTGTGCAGAATACGATAAAGAGCTACAAAACTGGATTGATAATGGGTGGTTAGTTCCTTACCCAGAAGATAAATTGGGGCACCCAAAGGGCCTGATCCCATTAATAGCAGTTATCCAGCAGAATAAACAAAAGGTAAGGCCGGTGCTCGACTATCGGGAGTTAAATGATCATGTGGATCCATTTATGGCTCGTGCAGACATATGCACCAAAAAGTTGAGAGAATGGTTGCAAGCAGGATTGAATTTATCTGTGTTAGACCTTTGCAAGGCATACCTTCAAGTATACATGCACCAATCACTGTGGTCCTATCAAACAGTACTATTTAAGGGACGAAAGTATTGCCTGACTTGCATGGGGTTTGGTCTCAATGTGGTACTATCCATCGTGCAGACAATTGTTGATGCTATCTTGACAAAGGACAAGTGCATACAGCAAGCAACATCTGCCTATATTGATGATGTGTATGTGGACGAGAGTATTGAGGCTGCGGCATGTGTGAAAGAGCATCTCTACAGCTTCGGCCTTTTCAGCAAGGAGCTGGAGAGGCTACAGGATGGTATGCGAGTGCTTGGGTTACAGGTCTGGGGAGAGGATAACTCTCTGTATTGGAGAAGAGGAAACAAAATCCCAGACATGCCTTGTGTTGTCATGCGACAGAACATATTTTCACTATGTGACAAATTGGTTGGGCACCTTCCTGTGGGTGGTTGGCTTCATGTAGCTGTGGCGTTCATTAAGTAGAGAGCATCTGACGTCACTGCTGGATGGGATGACAAAATTGATGATGCCCCTCTCAACACCAACACCATTGCGGAACTCGATGCCATTACTAAAGGAATAAACTTGGCAATCCTTTGGAAGATGACCACCTAGCATTTGTTCACTGATTTTGCCAGTGTCCATAAATGGATCTCAGATATCCTTACCAGCAAGGTCAGGGTATGAACCAAAGCTGCAAGCGAGATGCTCATTTGAGGATGGCTTGACACGATGATAAAACTGGTGAAAGAATACGCGCTGTCGATGAATGTGTCCTTGGTCAAATCTAGCCAAAATAAGGCAGATCAATTGACTAGAGTGCCTCAGAGGTGGCTTGATGCAACCTGCCTGCACTGTGTCCGTGAGCTCAGGTTGGGTTTGACCAGATCAAGATTGTTCATCAACAAAGTGGTCATCCTGGTGAGCGGTGGACATTATTTTGTGAAACAGATTGTCCCTCGGGTCTCTAAGGCCACAGTGAAAACCGTCATCAGAGAATGTTAAGAGTGTCAGTTGATCAATCCGGCACCCATGCACTGGTCAAAGGGGGCTCTGAATGTTAAACATGGCACCGGGTAGTGATGGATATTACTCATTGTAACAGGGCCCATTTGTTTGACGGTGATTGACTGCAGCCCTGCTCTGTTTGTCATCTGGCGACGTCTTCCTTGACAAGATGCAACAAGTGTAATCAACCAGTTGAAGGCACTCTTCTATGAGCAGGGCCTGCCGACAGAAATTCTGACAGATAATGACACTGCCTTTCAGAGCAGCCTGTTTAAAACCTTCCAAGATGAGTGGAGAGTCCAACTTTGATTCTGCTGTGCATCCTCTGGCATCATTGAATGATGTCATAGAACTGTAAAAAGGATTTCCACCAGAAAACGGTGTACTATACCAGAAGCAGTATACTGGTACAATGTCACGCCAAAGGATGATGTGTCCTCTGCTACAGCACCAGCCAATATGGTCTATCGGTACCGCATATGGCTGAAAGGAGTCAATGGAACATCAGTGCCGACACACAATCAAGAGCAGGCTGTCTTCAAACTGGGTGACCGAGTGTGGGTAAAGACTCCACATGGACAATGTACCACAAAATATAAAGTGGGACAAGTGACCGGAATTACCAGTGCACAGAACATAATGGCTGATGGAATACCACTCTATGTGAAAGATCTGTGACCCATAGTGGGACCAGGCCAGCCGACGGTCTGTTCTTACATGGTTTCCGAGAATGCGAGTGAAAGATTTGTAACCATTAGAGAGAGATTGTGTAAACAGGCACCCAGCACAAATGCAGATGATGTCTCTTCCACTAACACTTCTAATGAAGACCTTGTGACTATACTGCCACGAAGAAGCACATGGCACAAAAGACCACCTCCCAAATGTTTCATGTGTGATCAGGAGGGAGTGTAGTAGGAACTCTACGAACAATTTTACCTTGAAGAAACAGAAGGTGTGCTCTCTTTGCTACTGGCATGTGGAAACCAGAAGAAGAAAAGGAGGTGTGACTTGTTTTATGGAGGAAAACGAGATAAGCCAATGTGAAGTGGTGAGATTTGATGAATATAAAAGAAACTAAGTTTGAAGTGGAAAAGGGCAGCATTTTGCTGATATCTGATTGATTGGTGAACACCCATCAGTTCATTTTGCAAGTGAGTTGACTAGCATCCAATAGGTTGATTCCTCTTCAACTAGACTTCTGAAACCAACTAGAGTTTGGTTTGGTTTCTGTTTATAAATGCCATATAAACCTTTAAGGTTGACTTAATACCAAAGTTATCATTGCACAAGAACAGTAGCGGTACTGGTACTTTTTAACTCGTAAGAGGATAAGAGGGTTCATACCTTTCCCAAGTGTGAATGTAATAGCAAAGGAAAGGTACAAATGTAACAGAGCAGTGAAAAATTCCCTAGGTGTAAATGAGTCAGAGTGGCTTGTATCTGATATAAGGGAAAATAACAGCTTTCTTATCTGAAGATACATGACATGTAGAAGTGGCATTTTTTACATAAAGCTAACATGATCTGGCTTTCATTTTTAAAGGAAGCCAGGTGCATAGATTGGGTGTGGGAAAGTTTGAGCAAGGTCTTTTTTCAAGTGTGCACACATATGAAAAGCAGTGGATTAGAAAGAGGAGAATTTGTCTCTTGTGGACTAGTGTTTTAACTTTTTGGTATTGGACCAGTAGGAAGAGACTCATTTGGTAATAAGCTATTTTGGTGCTTTTTCTTTTTCCTCTGAAGATGGCAGACAGAATTTGATATCTGGCTAATTTCTGAATTTAGTGGTGCTGCTACTGATTTACCAATTGTAGAATAGGTTGAGAATACATTCTCAATCCATTGGTTTGTGAACTTTGGGAAATGAAGGGTCAAATATATACTACCACAGCAATTACTAGCTGAGGCTCTCACTGTGTATTGGCAACTGATTAAGGAGTAGAGGTCAGGTTCAAAGCATATTAAGCAGGCCCTCATAACCAAATACGTAGAAGATTTATTCAGTACATTTGAGCAATTTAGTGTAATGACTTCACTCAGAGGAAACAGTGGATGAGTTTTTGGCAGAGTTAAAATGTTGAGATCTATTTCTAATAGATATAGTTGTTTATTCCCATGTGTTGGATTGTTTGGAGGTGGGGGATTCCTATTTGTTGGCCGTCAGTAAATTGTCAACAAATATTTATGGACTTTTCCATCAGTAGATTAGCAAATGAAAGGTGACTAAAATGGAAGCAGTAGATTATCCAATCAGATGCCACTAAGTCACATATAAACAATGGCAAATTAACAGACTGCTAACTTAATGCAGCCTTGTTACTAAGAAGGAGTATCTTGTATTGCTCAACCAGAAACAAGATGGCTATATGAATTCCAACACCATGTATTTCCATACATGGTGTTGGAATTCATGTAGCCATCTTGTTTTTGAAATTTTTTTCAAGGGGTTTCTTTAGGGTTGATTTTGCAATGAATCAGCTTGTTTTTTCCCCAATTCCCATGTGGCTTGGGATCCAACATAGTACTATCTTTTTGTTATTAATGAGTCAAATTTGTGAAATTTTATCAATCGTGGGTAGTTGAGTTTTTGATTTTTATTGCTATAATAACTGGTAGGGAATCAGAATATTACGTTTTTTTATTTCTGTTTCCAGAAATGAAGTTTTTATTCAGGTCTATTGTTCAAATCTGTGTTGAAGACTGAAGTTTCATTTGGAAGAGGCTTCTTTTTTATTTTCCTATTACATACTGCAGCACATCCTGTTGCTTTTTCTTATTTTGATCCATCCGTCAAGATGTATGAATGTTCAAGGTAGGTTGATTTTCTCAAATTTCTCATGAAAGTTAATATGTGTGCCTGTTTAATGATGTTTGTTGAGGTTTAGGTTCATTTCTGGTGTTTTTTCTGGTTCAAGGAGTTATATGGAAGGATTTTCACTTCTTTGCTGGAATCCAAAAGTTTTTATATCTTTCTCTTTTTGTTAAAAGAAGTCTTTGTACTTGGGGTTAAGTATGCAATTATGGTTAGTTGGTTAGGTTTTATGACATATCAACCTTTGTAGGTTATTTAATGCCAAATTCTGTTATATATATATATATATATATATATATATATATATATATATATATATATAACCTTAAATGGATACTTTGCAAATAACGTTTTAAATAAGCAGGATCTCATTTGTTTGCATATGATTAGATGGTTTTAATTCATCATATTTTTTGGTACAACCCTGTCTCTCTCAAGAAGGACAGAATGTCAACCATTTTGATGTTCTCAAACAGATTGCTTTCTGATGAGAGTGAATTCTCTACATTTTATGAGAATGTGTTTAATGGTGCAAGGTGTTGGTCATGTCAAACACTGTGGTTGCTTGTATTAAAGGTTGAGGATGTGGTCATAAGTTGGGTTGAATGGGCAAGATTTGAGTTTTGTACAGTACTGGAGAGCCAGTTTTTCAGATCTGAGTTGTAGAGGTGCTTCATGGCATATAGGTTGTCAACTGGAGAAGTTCTGAAAATTCCTAAGACCTGTCTTAGGCCTCCATGGTGTATAGGGTCAAGCATTTTGAGGTAGGACTTCCTGGCTGATCTGTGGATAAAAATGGCATAATCTAGTTTTGAGAGGATCAGTGATCTGTATAAGGAGTGTTTGTTGGTCAGCTCCCCATTCTGTGAGGCGACCACTCGCAGAAGTTGTTGGGCTCGGGTAGATTTGCTTTTTAAATATTTTATGTGAGGGATGAATGTTAATTTCCTATCGAATATAACACTAAGGAATTTATATTTGTCAACAACAGGTATTTCTGCATCTTCAATCTTAATGAGAGAGTCATTGTGCATTTTTCTCAGTTGACAGAAATATACACATTGTGTTTTGCTTTTGGAGATTTTGAAACCATTTGTGTTTGCCCAATGAGTAATTTTCTGGATGCATAGTTGCAGTTGACGCTTGGTAGTTTACATATATTTTGATTTGGAAGTGATATAGAAGTTGTCAACAGAGAGGTAAACAATTCCAGGAGTGAGACACTTTGTGATGCTGTTTCTTGGAGGCAAACTATTTGGGATTGTAGCAGGTCAAAAGGTGCTATAGTTCTTCCTAATTGGTCTGGATTCCTCATCAGTTCCACTGTATGAGAGTTGGGCAACATGTTTTGAGTTGTTGGAGTTTATTATGATTGATTGGGGTTATTTTTCTTTTTGTTTCTAGTGCTATGTGACTCTTCTGTTTCCATTCTTTTGAGAAGGTTGAATCTGTTTTTAGTTTCTGTGGTTTGATTTGGGAGGGTTGACACTGTCAGTCATTCCTGTCCAGATGATGGTAGGGCATGATCTATTTTGGATTGTCACAATTCAGCTTGAGGTTTGACTTGTCTAATTTAGATGTAGGCAGGCGGATTGGTGATCTATGAGAGTTAAGTTTTGCAGGGGATTTTCTGTTTTTTGGAGGAGTAGGGTTTGTGATTTTACTTTAGTTGTTTCATCATTAACTTTTTCTTTATTTGCAGTGACTGGTTTTAGTTGTGTTTGAAGTTCAGCTGAGTGGAGGTTTTTCAGTTGTTCCTAGAATTTTGACCAATCATTCGTGATGTAATGAATATATGTACACCTGGTCCCCCCCCCCGTAATATGATTGGCTGGTGTCAGCCATAAATACAGACAAATGTCGAGATACATTGACTATGACTACAATGTTGCACATCCAGTGTCGGTACGAACACACATGTCCCGTACCACTATGATTTACTACCCCTGTTACAGTAGCACAGTTGATTTACTGCTCGATTTACTACCCCTGTTACAGTAGCACAGTTGATCAGCTACTTGATTAAATATATCGCTTCCCAGGACATATCAGTTGGTGACAAAGATTTGGAATGATCTCACAAGTTAAAACAAAGACCAACAAAAACAGTTGACAACAGAGGACGTCGTACAAAAGATTAATCGGCAACAACAAAAAAACAAAATTAAATACAGTTGACAATGCTTACTAGCGAGGAACGTTAGAAAGACTCATTCAACACTTACAGAAAGTAAGAAATTTTTCCTCCCTCTTGGTTGAACTTAGAAAATTTTATTTGGAGCAAATATTTTTTCTTGTGGAGACATTGGCAGAATGGAACAAATTGCAGAGTTAACTAAGGTGCTACAAGCCACTTTACAGCAACAACTCCAATAACAACAACAATTACTCCAACAACAAGAAAGGTTTAAAAACTTATTTGAACAACAAGCAAAAGACAATAAAACACTTTTGGAAGGTGTGTTATCTAGGGCGATAAAAGAACCAAGTTCTAGATTTTTTTCTGCTAAAAGAATTTCAATTCACTCTCTGAAGTTAAATACAACCCTGAAAATGGTTCAACATTTCCAGCTTATTTTCGTAGATATGAAGCATGGTGTTCTATACTACAGGCCAACTCATGATGTGACTGAGACCCAGAACTGTATGATTTACAAAAATTTTAGAAGAAAATTAAGTCAACCACTTTCAAAAATATTAAGAATAACATTTTGATTAACACATGAGGATAATAGGATGTGTTGAAAGTTAAATAAATGAAAATATGTATTTTTGCTATGGACACCAATAATTATTAAACAACACAAAGGGGTAATTATGATTTCTGGTAAAAGACATAATACCCATAATACTGAATCAGAAATATCTATATTATTTACAGGTGTCACTGAACCCTTTATTCAATCTATTCCCTGCGAATGAATAAAGAGTTTGGTTTAAATTTACATAACAGTTTCTGGGTTTGACAAATAGAACCCGAGAAGGCTGGAAGACATCAGCCGAAGTGTGTATATAACAATCAATCATCTCAGAAATATAGACAAATCAAACAAAATCATTCAAGAAAAATTTCAAAACTTTTAAACCTGGTTCTTTTTCTGATCTGGGTGTGCCATGTTTGCAAAAATTTTTCAAAACTATATTTGCAAAAATTGAAGCATGAAAAAATGAAACTCAGAAATAAGCATAAAAATGTTACTTAATGATTTATAACAAACCTTTTCCTTTATTATATGGAAAAGGATGAAACGAAAAAATAACTATTTGCAAGTGTGGTTAGAAAGAACTTTTAGTTTTCCACGGTCAGTTAAATTGGTATATTTTCCATACATTTCATAATAAAAATGGATTTCACATTCACTGGGTTGATTATCATTTCTTGTAATATATCCAGCTATGTATACAAGAGCTATTTTTATTTCATTAGAAAGAGATGGTTCTAAATTTTCCAGATTGTCAAATATTTCTGAACCTTCCTCACAGAGTTTATAATCACAAGATATACATTGGTGACCTGGATTAACATCAAATTCATCAATATTTACATTTTGATTTAAAAGCAAAGATGTTGGCTTGATATGCAGCTTTTCAATACACTGTTGAATATAAATAAAATAGGTGCCACCTGATCCTTGGCAAAGTTTACCAAATTCTTTTTCTAATGGATGAGTTGAAAATTGTCCAAGTCGTACATATTTATGACTTGTAGCTAAAAGGTGTCAACATAGACTAATAATTCCATTGCAAGTATGATGTATGGCAGCAGCAGTGTTTTGGAATAATTGTTTTTATGATTACCTTGACTGCCAGCCATATTAAGAACCATTTTACCAAATTCAATGATAAAATCAAGTTGGGTGTCATTTTGAGATCTGATTTCAGCTTGTAGAGGATCATTATGTAATTTATCAATTTGAAGAGACTTAACATTTAAAATTTTCCACCATGTCCAAACCTTGTTTATGAAAAGGCAGTATCATTCTAATCTATAGTTATTCCAGACTTAGTGAAAAGTGCATTATTTTTTTTTTCAGAAAACACTCTGAGGCAAGTAGAAACCTGTTGTCTTTCAATTGGCTTTGGAAATTTAATTTAAATCTGAAAGTTTGACAAGTCTTTCTGAGTCAAAATGATATAACTGTATAAAATGTGCCCATATTGCAACTCGTCTTACTCCATCATCATCTCCTGTTTTTTCTGTTAGCAACAGATTGTGAATATTTTTCAACAGATGAACATAATCAAAAAGCAAATGTTTATTATCTTCAGTTAACCAAAGTTTTTCAGGAAGTGTAGGATATAATTAAAAAAAAAAGCTTGATTTACTCAGTTGCCATCACATATCAGCTGATACAGATATAATAGCCTGGACTGTTAACTCAGTTTGTTTAAATAAAAAGGCTGATGTTAATTTTGAAATTTAAATCAATTTTGTAGGAAATTTTGGACCCCCATTGAAACATATCAACATTATACTAAGTAATGTTCGAACAAGTACAGATGGATTGTCAACTGATTTACCAAATAGTTGTTTGCCATGATATAGCAACATTTTTTTTTATATATACTTCATCATGGAGAATTATGCAACCTTTTTGACTGGTATTAAGAGTATCAAATATAGATGATAAAAATGATTTTTCATTAAGTTTTGAAACTTTTGACATCATCCTTCCTAATGTTGCTAATGAGGGTAATTGAAAATCGTCTCTTAATACAATGTCCATGATATTGCATAGTACCCAAAAGCACATATAACTATATCTGAGCTGTATTTTATTCCAACCATTTTGGGAGCCATTGCTAAAAATTGTTGACTCAGGATATTTTTCTTGTGATCAAAAGCCATAGAATTTAAATATTGGATGATTTCTTCCAGTTTTGACCAAGTATCAACTGTATTTATACGGTTTTTGGACATGCTGCTAATATAACACTTAACTCCAAAATGAAATGTTTCAAATCATAAATTGTTAAAAATTCTCAACATAAAGAGAGGAATAGCATCAATAAATTTTGATGATTGAACAGTTAAAATATTTGCATCCAAAAATGCTACAACTAGACAATAATTATATTATATGTATAATTAAATTTATCTAATTCTAAAAAAAGCATTAAGTTCATCAGCAATTTGATTTTTAACAGTACTGGAGGTATTTTTTATATTCCTTTTGTAAAGTCTTTATGTCTGAGGTAATGGACACTTGCTAGGTATGGACTATTACCAAGATGAATCAATAAGTTGGATGATGATTAAAGACAGAGTGAAAATGAACATCTGCTGCTATGCCTGGTATATTCCTTTATCGACCAAATCCCCCGGATGTAGTAGGGGCCATAACCCCTGTGGCATCAGAGGTTATTTTCCTTTTGTTAGTTAGGATATTACAATGCTCTTTTTTTTCTTTAATAATGATAACAACAATGACAGTGGTAGTAATAATTATCTAGGGAGGGAGTTCATTCAGTCTGGGAAGTGATTGGGATGCTTGAACCGATGGCTCGGACTCTATGTCGGAGGAGACGTCTGTTAACCTGAATGAGAGAAAAGAAACTGATGATGATTCAGACTATTGTGTACAGGTATTTTTTTTTTTGTTTTTTTATCTTTCTTAGTGGTCAAATCTTTTGGGTGGCCGTTTTGTTCTGCCTGAACGCCTGAGGTTTAGAGTTGTGTGTCGTGCTTGGTTGTCTTTGGATTCTGGTAGTGTTGTCGTATGTGTGTAGCTTTCATCTTCAGATGAGGGGTAATCCAGTAAGTTATGTGCGGGGTTTGTTGTTGGCTTAGGGATTTTTTTGAAGAAGCTGGAATTTCTTGTAGTTTGGCTACCTTTGTGTGTGGCGGTAATCATGGATCCCTTTTTCTTTATTATAGTCATTGGGTTAGGCTGGTAAGGTGTGAGAGCCTTTGAGGTGTTGTCGCTTTTTACAATGACTGTATCACCCACCCTGAGATCATTGGGTTTCATGTACGCTTTTCTATTAGCGTATTGCTTTATTTTTCTCTTGGCTTCGGTGTCACACTCCCTAATGCTGGAGTCTTTAGCAATGGGTATGATCAGGTGTGGCAGGCAGATTTTTATGGTCCGTCCAAATAGGATTGTGGCTGGGGGTGCGCCAGTGTCGTCCAGTAGTCCAGCAGGAATTTGAATAATTCCTGCTTCCACCTTTACTTAGGGCAGTTTTAATAGACTTTTTTACAGTGTGCATGAAGCGTTCTGTTTCCGCGTTGGCCTGGGGCCATAGGGGTGTTATTCTCCTGTGTCTGAATCCAGTGATGGAGGCATAGGTTTTGAAATCATGGCTGTTGAATGGTGGGCCATTGTCCGTTTTAAGGTAGACTGGCACGCCAAATTCGGCGAATATCTTGTCTAAGCAGGGTATGACTGATGTTGTTGAGATGGAGTCCAGGATGTCGACAACAACATAGCGTGAGTATTCGTCTGTGACAACGAGGAGGTACTTTCCGTTTTGGAGGTGTCCAAAGTCAGCATTGACTTCTGCCCATGGGGCTGCTGGTAGTGAGGACATTTGCAGTGGCTCTCTTGCCGGTTTATGGGTACTGATCTGGCAGGTGTGGCAGTTCTTGATGTTTTCTTCGACTAGAGGCCGCATGTTTTTGAGCCAGACCTTTTGTCGGAGAAGAGCCATGGTTTTCACAATGCCTTGGTGTCCAGCATGTGCTATTTTGACAGTAGTTTAAGAGTGGGGAGTGGGGCCTGTGCATCAGAGTTACTGATGTGGTTGACTGAATGAGTGTTTGCTGATAGTAGTTTGAGCCTTTTACATGTTTCCCAGCTGATGATGGGTTTTTCTGGGTTCTTTCTTACGTGCATGTCCGCTTGGCAGGAGATGCCTCTAAACTTTAGAAGTGTGCTGAATTGACCTAGGACTGGGGTGGCTTCCTTGATACCGAATCCAGATATTACAGTTTTTGTGGGTTGGAGGAGGGGTGTTGGTCTTAGGGATTTATCATCTGCCTCAGACAAAATGTTTATGGTGGCACCAAAGTCAGCTAATTCATTGAACATTTGATGGCCATCACCAGAAAAAAAGTCGAATCAAGGAAGGTTTTTTTACTTTACCTGTATGGAATACATATTCCATGTCACTGCCACTGTTTGAGTCTAGTTGATGGTCCTCAATGCAAATTACTGGTCGTCGACTGGTTTGAGCTTGTGTGTGTGTGGGGGGGCAGTTTGTTCTCTGTTGTCTGTCCTTGTTGTTTAGTTTTCTGAAACAGACAGAGGTGAAATGTCCCCATCTCTGGCAATAGGCACACTGGTTTTGGAATGCAGGGCAGGATGTCGGTCCCCGTTCATGTGGGTATTTCTGCACCGGTTTTGCTGGGGGCGTTTGCGTGGCCATTGTTGTTCATGTGTGACTTTGTTGGCTATTGCATTAATGGATGTGGTAGGTTTTGTAGTGGAGTTGATGTCTTCTAAGCGTATCTGTTCCATTTGTTTGGATATGGTTTCCGTCGTTTTGGCATAGTTTATTAGATCACCTAGGAGCATGTTTGGGTTCATCACTCTTTCTTCGTCGCCAATGTAAAGTCTTTATGTCTGAGGTAATGGATACTTGCTAGGTATGGACTATTACCAAGATGAATCGATAAGTTGGATGATGATTAAAGACAGAGGGAAAACAAACATCTGCTGCTATGCCTGGTATATTCCTTTATCGACCAAATCCCCTGGATGTAGTAGGGGCCATAACCCCTGTGGCATCAGAGGTTATTTCCCTTTTGTTAGTTAAGATATTACACCTTTGAACAGCAGAGGGTGTTGGTATTTGACAACTTGCCACACCTGGCCATATAGATGGTGAATTTTTTAGATGTATTTTTCCATGAACTTCAATGGTATTAAAATTTGAAGGCCAATGTTGTTGACAAATAACAGTATTATTAGTAACATTTAGATTGGCATTTAGAACTGATTTTATCCATTGCTTTCTCTCTCTCGTCTTTGTTTTTTAGAAAACGATAAACTGGTATTTCATTAATCTCACAACACAGTTTTGTCTTGCTGGCTTCTGTAATTTGTTTTGCAAGCAAACACACAGTACTTCTGGGGCATAACTAGGAATTAAGTAATATCTGAAATGGTAGATTAAACCTCTTTAACAAATATTTCTCTTACTACTTCAATTTAGGGGTAAATTTTCAAGCTAAATTAATTATACTCTTAATAATAGCTTTTATCCACACACCCTGCTCAAATACACTCAATAATAGATTAAAACAAAAAATTTCAGAGGATTGCCTTCATCTTGAGAATCCACTTTTTAATTGGAAAAAAAATTGTTTAAAAAAAAATTGGGTTTAATGGCATATAAATCTCTATAGTTTATATAATACCAAAGCCTGTTTACACATATTACATGTATGGTTTGTAAATACATAAATTACTCACATACAAGTAAATATTTTCAAGTATTTCTATAAGACAGTTTATTTAGTGATGATAGTTTTTTTTTATTTCTCACTACTATTTCTACTAACACAAACATAATAGTATTTCTATTCAGCAATAATTTGCTTTCAGTTGATTAATTCGTTGTGTTTTCAGGATTGTAACCAAGTCTATATTTTCTTGTACAACCCAGTCTCTTTCAACAATGACAAAACATCATCCATGTGGATGTCCTTCATGGTATTAGTGTGGAAATAGTGCTTTCTGGTGTTATTAAAAACTTTACACTCAAGGAGAACGTGTTTGATTGTGCAGAGTGTTTGGCATGTTGAGAACTGTGGTTGCTGTTCTTGCTTGAGTATAAAAGATTGCATAAGTTTGCTGTGACCAATATGCAATTGTGTTATTGTTACTTGTTCTTTTTGCAATTTTCGGAAAACTGGGCACCATTCTCCTAAAAAGGGTTTAACCTGGAATTATCTATCTATTCCAGCATTGTTGCCATTTTTTATGGAGGAAATTATTTATTTTGGGTGTATGGGACAGAGAGCGAGTCTGAGAATATGATGAATTTTTGTGTTTTTCTTTCGAGATGTCAAGAGCCAAGTCGATTGCATAGGCCTCAGCTGTGAAAATAGAATTTTCCATTGGAAGAGATTTTGTTTTTATTATTTTGTTTAAGACAGCTGCACATGCTCTTTTATTGTTGTCTTTAGAACCATCTGTATAGATACATAGGTAGTCGGGATGCTGTTGGAGGATATTTTGATATTTTTCCTGGTAGGTGAAGGGATGTGTCTTCATTTTATGGAGTTGATTCAGTTGAAGGTTAACTTTTGGATTTTTAATGATCCAAAGTGGTATTTGTGGCAAGATGCCTTTATGGATAATATTTAGAGGGATAGCGGATTCTTTGAGAATAGGCTCCATACGGACGCCAAATGGTCTAATTGAGTTTTTGGTTGAAATATTGTCTGTATTTTAGATCAAAAGTGCAGTCATATGCTGGGTTAGATGGAGAAAATTTCAGTTTGGTATAATACTGAAGGG
This sequence comes from Sepioteuthis lessoniana, assembly GCA_963585895.1. NCBI lineage: Eukaryota > Metazoa > Mollusca > Cephalopoda > Myopsida > Loliginidae > Sepioteuthis > Sepioteuthis lessoniana. The sequence continues at coordinate 76,362,322 of OY757907.1, forward strand.
CTAATTTTTCACTTCTGATCTGTAGAGGTACTTCGTGAGCCTTGGCTGTCAATTGGAGAAGTTCTAAATGCTCCTAATACCAGTCTTAAGCTTTCATGGTGAATAGGGTCAAGTTGTTTCTGATAAGATTTCCTGGCAGATCTATATATAAAAATCCCATAGTCAAGTTGAGAGCGGAAAAGAGTTCTATCTAGCTTAATTAGAGTTTGATGGTCAGCTCCCCACTCAGTGTGGGAAATGACTCGCAAAAGTTGTTGGGCACAGGTTGATTTGTTTTTTTAGATATTTTATGTGTGGGATGAATGAAAGTTTTTTTATCGAATATTACGTCAAGGAGTTTGTATTCATTAATGACAGGTATTTCGGAGTCATCAGTTTTTAGGACATTGTACATATTCCTTAGAGGGCAAAAATGCACGTATTTAGTTTTAAACTTGGAGAATTTAAATTCATTTTCTCTTGCCCATTTAACTTTGTTTAAGTTTTGTTGGAGCTGTCGATCTATTATACTCATATGAGTGGCCTGATAGCATACGATAAAGTCGTGAATGTAGAGAGCACAGTCGATTGAGGGGATTAGACATTTTACAATATTATTGATTTTGATGGAGAAAAGAGTAACTGAGAGGATGCTGCCTTGCGGAACATCCTCTTCTTAATGTTGTGAGTCTGAAAAGGTGGATCCTACGCGGACCCTAAATGTTCTTTCGAAGAGAAAGTTTTTATGAACATCGACAGTCTTCTTTTTAAGCCTAGATTATGTAGGTCCCACATAATACCATACTTCCATGTAGTGTCATAAGCCTTCTCTAAGTCAAAAAATACTGCCGTTAGAAGTTGTTTTCTGATGAAGGTTTCTAGTCGTATCAAATGATCTATGGTTCCTCTCCTTTTCTGGAATCCCTTTTGCATATTTGTTATAAGACCATTTGTCTCGAAATACCACGTCAGTCTACTGTTTATCATTTGCCCCATCAACTTACAAAGGCAGCTAGTCAATGCGATGGGTCAATAATTCTGTGGATTTGATGTATCTTTGCCTGATTTGGGGATCAGGACAATTATTGATTGTCTCCATGTTTCTGGGAAAGTACCATTCACCCAAATATTATTATATAGCTTTAGTAGGCATTTGACTGATTCGTCTGGTAGCTACTTGAGAAACTCATTGTGTATTTCATCAAGACCGACAGCTGAGTGGTTGGATTTTTTTATGGAGTCCACGAGTTCAGTTAGGGTAAATGGCTTATTGAATTCTTCGGAGTTATTTGAAGAAAACCTTTTTTTTTTTTTGAGGCTAGGTTTGATTTTATAGAATTCTGTGTTGAATTGGCTGGAGGAGTTTTTAGAAAATGTTTCTGCAATGGCCTTTTTACCTGTGGTTTGTTACGGAGAGGTGTTTTAATGGAGTTGACTGTTTTTTTACTGGCTATTTTCCGAATCATGAGCCAAACCGTTTTGATGTTAGAAGAGGTATTTAGCTTGCTCACGTAATTTTGCCAGGATTTTTTCTTGGCTTCTCTGATGATTTTACAGGCATTAGCTCGGTAGAATTTAAAAGAGATTAAATTGGAGGTTGTGGGTTCAGTGTTGAGTTTCCGCAAAGCTGCTCGTCTTTGCTGAACCAAGGTCTGTCTCGTTTATGAGTTGTTGGGTTGTGTGGAATGCATGTTTTAGCTAAATTTATGAGTTTTTTGGAGAATCCAAGAATGGTTTCTGTATTGTTTACTATGAGGTGTTTCTGACATTGAGAGCGAAATTCTTCTCAGTTAGCTTTATTTAACCTCCACCGGGGAAGGTCATCGTCTTGAGGGTGCAAACTCTCGAGTACAATTCGGAAATGGTCACTCCTGCATGTGTCGTCAGACACCCTGTAGGTGAGAAGTGAAGTGTCGTAGAGGGTTGAATCAATGGCTGAGTAGATAGTAGATGATGGATCCAGGTGTGTTGGTGATTTTTTGTTGAATAGGCAGAGATTATTATTGTTAATTATATTTTCGAGAGTTTTGCCTTTGTGGTTTGTGCTTCTACGGCCCCACATTAAAAATCGCCAAGTAGAATAAAAGGTGTGGTAGTTGCTGTAATATGTCATTGATTTCACTTTCATTTATGGCATCATGAGGCAGAATATATATGGAGCAGATATTAATTGTTCTGTGTAAAGTCACTTTGACAGCTATTGCTTCAAGTTGAATGTTGAGGTGGATTTTGCTTTGAGGTATGCCGTTCCTAATAAGGATTGAGACACCACTCGAAGTTATAGAGCTTCGTGTGGTGGTTACAATTTCATCAACAAGTTGAAGAAATTGTAACTTTGGTGGTTTTTTTATTGTGATATCATCATCAGTTTTAAGAAATGTTTTTGGAAGGCAGGTTGTTGTTGAGTCATCAATAAGAGCAGTTCGCTCCTATTGGCTTTGATTCTGCGGCAGTTCCACTGAATTATTTTGTGGTTCATTGTTAGGCCTTAGATCTGGACTGTTTGATCATTTATTTTTATGGCCTTTATGTTTATGCACTTGGGGGCTGTTTTCTATTTCCATCTTTTCCAAGGTTTTGAATTTGTTACTCGAGTCAAAATTTTCAGTGTCAACGTTTTTTTGCTTTGGAGTAATTTTTGTCTTGTCTTTTTGTAGTTTCTTGTTTGGGGAGTTATCTGTAGTGGTTGGTAGTCTTATTGGGGATCTCGTAGTGGGTGGTCTTATTGGGGATCTCGTATCTTTTGGTCTTGTTTTGGAAGGAAATTTCTCCGTTACACATTTAATTGGTTGTGTGATTTTCTTGATCAGTCTTACCCATGGAAGTGTGAGTCTGCACAGGTGTCTTCACTTTGTCTGCTACAAGATCTGCCTTTGTAGTTGGTGTCTCTGAAATTTTGTTGGTATCAAATGAGGCTCTTATTTCATTGATATAGCTTTCCCAGTCACCCGGCTCCAGCTGAATCAACTTTTTTACTATCCGCCCATAGTTATATTGGGTTTTATTGCACTGGACAGCTTGAGAGTAGGTTGTGGTCTTAGATCCTACTATCGTTTTCCACGCTTCGTTGTATGGGATGTTATTCCTGTGTTTAATTCCCAATATTTCCTTTTCCAGTTTCACAAGATCACAAGATCTTGCATAGACAGGATGATCGTCTCCGCAATTTGCACATCTATACGAATTGTCACAATTGTCAATGTGGTGGTCAGGATCTTGTTGAGCACATTTGCCACATACTTGTTGACCTCTACAATTATCCTTGTGATGGCTGTATTTTTGACAATTATAGCATAAAGCAATGGATTGGGTATGAATTGCTCAACTCTCTCCATTGTGTAGCCTAATTTTATCTTCTCTAGTATTTTGGGTTGGTCAAATGTCATTATGTAGGTGTTAGTTTCAATGGGTTTACCCTCTTTTTTGATTGTAACTCTCTTTACTTCTGTTACACCTTGTTTCTTCATTTCTTTTTTTATTTCTTCGACTGTGCATAATGACAATTCCTTACTTCTTACAACCCCTTTACTTATATTCAAGGATTTGTGAGGGTAAGTTTTTACATTTATAGTATGGAATTTAGCCATTTTCAGTAGGAAATCGGCATTTTTTCTTTTATCTACTTCAACGAACAGAGTTTGATTTTTTAGTTTTATTACGTTGACGGGGGTTATATTACTGGATATTACCTTTTCAATTAAAAATGGCAATAGGTTTGTATTTGGCGTTTCTGTAAATTCACTTATTATGAATCTGGGGAAACTTGCTATATCTTTGTAGTCCGATTCAGTTTCCGTTAGAGTACGTTTAAGTTTTTTGAGGAAGAAAAAGCCATGATTGCTAATTGTTATTTGCTGGTCCTATCCTCCATCACCCACCATGGAGTATAACTTATGTTGGGAATAAAACAAGGGGGCAACTCATTCACCTTGGCTGAGAAGGGGATACAATACCAGTATACTCATGCAAAGAGTATGATTCTGAGCCTCTGCCAAATTCTGCTTTTAATTATTCAACAATCTAACAGTAGTCATAAGTCCTACCTCTCAGCACAATTGACCCTTAGCCCCCGCCTTCTAGCACATATGGAATAAAGGGTCAGAAATAGTTCCGCAAAAGTAGATTGAATAGTTCCACAAGAGCAGATTGTACGATACGATCAGGAGAAAAACATGGCATGTCAGGACCAGTCGATTGATCGGATTGGGCCCAATCCAACCGCCCGTCAAACCAAGTAAGGGCCAAAGTGATGTGTTGGAAGCCATTGACCCCTCTGTCACTGGATTAATGACTGTTCAACCACCAGGGTTCCATCTTAGCGCCTTACGGGTTGCCAACCATGGCCAACAGGTAGCCTCATTGGTGGGGGTCTTACCCCTCTACAGAGGTGTAGTCAGCATATTCTACAGCCCCAGCCAACAGGGCAAGGTTTTGTTTGGGAAATACTGTCCGGTTTGCAGTTTTGCACAATATTATTAATTGTTTAATTATCAGCATTAAAACTGTTTTAAATCAAACAAAAAATAGTAATGGCTGCATAGTGCCATTAAACTAGAAATTAAAAAGTTTTATTACTTTAAAACTTTATATTAAATTTAAAAACATTCATATGTAGCCCTTCCTTTAGTTTGATTATCTTAATATGCTTTAAAGTATATATAAAGTATATAAATATAATATATATAAAATATAACTTATTTTTTTAACCTTAAAGCAAAACAAAAGTAAAAATAATGCATTTTGTCCTTTAACAATATCAAAAAAATATTAAAATAAATATGATAAATAAAATGGTATAAATATTATTCTTTTAAAATAAATTTTGCAGTAAAAATATTAAAGCACAAAAATGAAACTTTCAAAAGATGTAAAAGGAGACCTTTCTAAAACAAAAAAAATGAATTAAAATATTGACGTTAACTCCATTTAATAAAACTTATTAATGTTATTTTTTCTTTAATTCTAATAAGTAAAATCATTACAGTTCACCAGTTAGTAACTAATGTAGTAAAAAATAATCATTTATTCTTCAACTTTGGAAACAAAAGGGCAAAAAAAATTTGCTTTTTTTTTTAAAAAAAACAACTTTTAATGGAAATGTTGGATAAAGTTTTAATAGAGAAATGTTAATGAACCTTTCTCTATTAAAATTCTATTCAAACTTATTATTCAAACTTAAACTTTTAATAGAATGACTTATGCTATTTTTTCATGGTTAAAAACTTGACAAAATCAAACTTTAATTTCATTGATGTTACAATTTCAGCTATGCTAACAATGTTTTCTTTTTTTTTAACGGTATCAAAAATATATATCAAATTTAGTAATGACATTAAATTTATAAAAAAACAAACATTTTAAATTCATTTTATAATAAAAATAGTTTGCTTTATGTCTTTGAAGTAACTAAATTAAATTCTGTTCAAATTTATTTAATGTTTTATTGTTTTGCTTCTTAAAATAACAGAAATTGCTAAAAAAAGAATTGCATTTTATCAATAATTCTTTAAACTCTAATTAAAAAATGTTGAATAACCCTTAAGAGGGAAAATGCCAAAAATGAATTAAACTTTTAATTTAAAAATGTTAAAGCTTTAAACTTAAGTAAATCTTTTTATGCAAGTGAATTTCAACCCCAAAGTTTCCTTTTTACAATTTAAATAAAAATCATGTATCAACTCAAACTAAAATTATCAAATATACTTACTTCAATTAAATAAGTTAAATCATATTCCAACCAAAGGTAAAATTAAAAGATTCCTTTGAATTTCTTGAGCCAACAACACAAAGGTATACACACAGTACACAGCATTAGCTCAAACTGAAACTAAAATGACCTAATTGTCTCTGCAATAAAACCAGCCTCCAGTCTAATGACTTTTGTGTGCTATGAAGTGGCCTGTAGTATAGAACACCATGGAATGAAGCAATATTTACGAAAAGATGTGAACAATGGTCCAATGAGGAAAAAAATCACTCTATTGTTGCAGAAGTTAGGAACAGATGAAAACACTAAATAAGCAAATCTGATCCTACCAAAGAACCCAGAGGAAATGACATTCAGCAAAACAGTAGAAATATTGTTGAAAATTTGTAATAAAAAAGATAATCTTTTCATATGCGATACAAATGTCTAAATATCGTAAAACAAGAGGATGATGATTTTGTTACTCATGCGTGGGGCTTTTAAATTAGAGGAATTATCTCGAGACACGTCCAAGTGTCTAATTTTTGTGCAAGGTCTAACAGCACTGAAAGACTAAGAAATTAGATCAAGAATCCTCACTATCAGGGAACAGGATTTGAACATTGCACTAAAAAAAGTGACTGAAGAATGTCTGCGAATAATAAACAAAAAAAAAGAGAATACTCGGATTGAGGAGGAGAGCATTTTGTGAGTACAAACTGTAAGACAACAGAAGTGGATAAAAAATAAAGAAAACTTATATGTAGTTCATGCGGAAGACAGCATATATAGAAGGATTGTTTCTTTAGGGATAAAATATGTTTCAGTTGTGGATGTGTAGGCCATAGAAGTTCCCACTGTCAGTTCACACAGAAAAAAGAAACAAAAAGAAAGTCTCAAATGAATGTAAACATGGTTTTGTCTAAAAACGAAATTGAGGAGGGTCAAAGAAGAAAATATTTCAATGTAAAAATAAATGGGCAGACCGTAAAATTATTACTTGACTCAGGTAGTGACATCTTGGTAAGATATATCTTCAAGAAGAAGATGAAATATTTAGGGCAGATCATTGACAGTGATGGAAGAAAACCAGGTCCAGAAAGGACTGAGGCAATAAAAAATATGCCAGCACCTGATAAAGTGGCTAAAACTCCAGCCGTTCTTGGGATTAGTAAGTTACTGCAGCATTTATATCCCCAAAATGTATGATATAAGAGCTCCCTGAAATAATTTGGTGAAAAAAAAGCACCAAGTGGATATGGTTGAAAGAATGCGAATATGCTTTTAAAAAAATAAAAAAACTGTCTATTAGCAGACCTATCGTTAGCACATGAAGAGAAAAATCATTGTGGCATCAGATGCTAGTGATTATGGAGTGGGTGTGGAATTATTTCATAAATTCGAGGATGGATCTACGAAGCCAATAGCAAATGCCTTGAGAACGTTACAGTCAAATAAAAAAAGAGAGTTTAGCAATAATCTCTGCTATAAAGAAATTTCACAGGTTCCTATACGGAAGAGAATTTACTCTGCAAACAGACTACAAACCGCTGTTAACAATATTTGGTTTGAAAAACTTTAGTCAGCGACAACGAAATGCAACTCACACAGCAAATTGACTACAATGTTGGGGTGCAATTCTATTGAATTACAATTTTAAAATAGAATATGTGCTTTCAAAGAAGTTAGGTCATGGTGACAGGTTGTCGAGACTAATACCTAAATATATGGAACCATTGGAAGAAACAGTAATAGTGGTGCTAAGAGATGAAAGTGAATTGTCTGGTCAGTTATGCAACACTATTAGAGAACTACCGGTTACTCTAGAAGATGAGTAAAAAGCAGTAGAGAACGATGATTTCATTAAAAAAAATGAAAAAGCAAGTCTGGTTGAATGAGAAAATAAAAAAAAAAAGGAATTAGTGTGTCACCTTTCTCAATCTGCAAATGGGTATTATTATATGCAGATAGAGTTGTAATGCAATATACTTTGCAGAAGAAAATTCTGGAAGAATTTCATACTGGCCACCCAGGGATATTGAGAATGAAATCTCTAATGAGAGGCTATACTTACAGGCCGAGGATGGACAAAGACAGAAAATTTGGTGAAACAGTGCAGAGGATGCCAACTGGAAGCAAGGGATCCACCAGTAAAGATTCAATCATGGTCAAAGACAGATGTCTCATGGAACCGATTGCATATCGACTATGCAAGGCCTATGAATGGATCTTATTACCTAATCATTTTAGACAGTTTTACTAAGTGGCCAGAAATTGTTAAGTGCAGACATCCAACTGCAACAAATACAATAAACGCACTTAATGAAATTTTTAGTTGCTTTGGAGTCCCTAAAACTTTAGTCAGCGACAATGAAATGCAGTTTATGGAAAGAGAATTCAAAGAATTCTGTACATCATTGTCCATTGATCACGTGACAATGGCAGTGTATCATCCAAGATCGAATGGACAGGCAGAAAAATTTGTGGACACCTTCAAAATCAAGATGTGAACACAAGTGAAAGAAGTATGCAGAAATTTTTGGCAGTATATAGAATCATGCCAAACCTGAATATGAGTTCAGGTTTATCGCCTTCAGAGTTAATGTTTGCGAGAAAAATACGCACTGTGTCTGACAGGCTGTTGCCTAGTCCGGCAAAGAAAACTGCTAAAAAAGAAAACTTAATGAATAAAGCATATAAACTAGGAGACAAAGTTTTTTTTAAGAACTTTAAGGCTGGAAAAAATGTATTGGGAAGAGGGAATGATAACCAAAAGAATTGGTCAGGGTATATATGATATAAAAGGTGAAAAATTTTGGTGTAAAAGACATTGGAATCAATTGAGACCAAGACACATTACAGAGGTCACAGAAAATACTGAAGAGATTACAATGGAAATCCTGCATGACACATTTTAAATTCCTGTTCCAGCAAGTCAATGTTCGTAAATGAATGTTGGTTGGTTGGGTTTTATGGCATATCAACCTTTGTAGGTTATTTAACGCCAAATCCATTTTTATACAAATAGTTTTATTTCAAACTATTTAAACAGTTCTAATTCAAACAATTCAGTTTAGCATAAATACAGTTTTGATGTCAAAACAGTTCTATTCAAGCAGTTCAGTTTAGCATAAGTACACAGTTTAATTGTCAAAAGTATTTCTATTTCAAGCTATTCAGTTTAGTCAAACAGTTCTAATTCAAATAATTCAGTTTAGCATAAGTACGCAGTTTAGTTCTATTTAACTCATAGATAGGGCCCTATCAGGTGCTACCACTCTGGACCAGAGTGAACTTGGGAGCAATAGCAATGAAGAGGTACTCTGCATTCCCCACTGCTCCAGCATCACTAGAACCTTACCATCAGATTGTTTAGTGTCATATCAGGACACTCGTTTGGTGGGGGGAGGGTCTTACATCTTTGCAGAGGTGCAGTCAGTGTATTCTACAGCCCCAGCCGATTGAGCAATACATAGAGTTAAATGTAAAAAGTTTTATTACAGATAATTCAGTTTAGCATTAGTATGCAGTTTCAATGTCAAAACAGTTCTATTTTAAACAATTCAATTTAGTATAAATACGTAGTTTAAATTCTAAAAACAGTAAGCTTAAGAAACCATGATTTAGTTCTATTTGACCTATAGATAGGACCCTTATTAGGTGCTACCACTTTGGGCCAGAGTGGACCTGGGAGCAATGTCAATGAAGGGGTACTCTGCATTCCCCAAAGCTCCAGCATTACTAGAACCTCACCATCAGATTGTTTGGTGTCATATCCAGAACACTCATTGGTGGGAGGTCTTACTCCTTGGCAGAAGTGCAGTTGGTGTATTCTACAGCCCCAGCTGACTGGGAAAGCAAATGGATGTATCCCCAACCTCAAGGCCACCACTGCAAAGAGGATTGAGGCAAAAAAGATTTAGGAAAAAAATCAACCAATCAAGTCTAAAAAGAGAAAATACTGAAGCTAAATTTCACAGGAAAATTTAGCTCAGGTGAGGGTGATGTAATGAATATGCATACACCTGGGTTCCCCTCACAGTAATATGACTGACTGGTGTCAACCATAAATACAGACCAATGTAGAGGTACATTGACAATGACTACAAAGTCTCACGTCCAGCGTCAGTATGAACACACATCCAGTACCCGTACGATTACCTACCTGCTTGATTGTGCTACCCCTGTTACAGTAGCCCAACCACTCAGCTACTTCAATTAAATATATTGCTTCCCAAGACATATCAATTAGGTTCCAAGTGGATCAATATCTACATGAGATTTTTTTTATTGTTATCTTGATTGACTGTATGTGTCCTCTGTGCAACAGAAGTGTAGCTATTTTCACCCATTCCTCTTGTGTTTCACCTCTAGTATTTCTTGTTCTTTTTTGTAACCTTTGCAAGATCTTGTGTAAGCTGGGTTATTTTGTTGGTAGTTTGCACAGCGAGTTACCTTCAAGCAATCTTCCTCCATATGGTCTGAGTCTTTTCACCATATTTGGCATGTGTGTCATCCTCTACAGGCTTTCCTGTGGTGTCCATATTTTGGCATTTGAAGCACCTCAGAGCAGCTGGGACATATTGTCCGACTCTCTCTAGACAATAGCTGATCTTCGCCTCCCTGAGAATGTGGGGTTGGTTAAATGTCATGATGTAGGTGTTGGTGTCGATTTTTTTCTCCTCCTTTTCTAATTGTAATCCTTTTTATGTTAGTGATCCTGTTTTTACAGGGCTGGCAACATCTCTTCTGTTGCCAACTCCCTATTTCTGATAACTCCTTTGGAAGTGTGGAGTTTTTCATGCAGGTAGGTTGTATAGAAGATTTTCATTTTCAATGTTTGCAGCCTGCCTCCAGCTATCCATCTCAACAAGCAAGTTTCCATTTTTGATTTTTTCAATGTTTTTCGGAGTAGCCCTTGTTGAAATATCTTTTTTTTATAAGGAAAGGCGAGAACTTTGGCTAAGCAGACCTCCTCTAAAGATTCAATGACAATGATTTGGCTAGGCAGACCTCAAAAATTCAATGAAAATGTTGCCTCAACCTCCATTTCTGACAGGTTTTGTTTTTTGTTTTTTATTGAAAGACGCCATAGGTACTGTATATTTTTCGCTGGCCTTGTGTTCCACCACCCACCATGGAGTCCAACTTGTGTTGGGAGTGTACCCAGAGGGAAAGCCATTCACCTTGGTTAAGATGAGGATACACAACCAGTATTACTTGAGCTGAGAGTAGGGTTTTCGAGCTGTTGCTAATTTCAGGATCTCTCAACGTAATCAACCCTCTAGCACCTAAAAGATAAGGGTTGGGAACTTACTGCAAGTAAAAGTATGGTCAGGATGAAACATATAGGTGCTAGGGCTTGACATGACCAGGCCTATCTGATCACTCGTTAGACCAAGTAAGGGCCAAAATAATGTGTTGCAAGTCATTGACCATTCTGTTGCCAGATAAGTGACTGGTCAACCCCCAGGAACCCGTCCTAGTGTCTTATGAGTCACTGACCATGGCCAACAGGTGGCCCCATTGGGGAGGGGGGTCTTACCCTCTGCAGAAGTGCAGTTAGCATATACTACAGCCCCAGCTGACAGAGCGTAATGCAGGATTATTGAAGCACAATTTCAGTTTTATATAGTCCTGTAGGGCTAGTTTATCATGTCTAAAGTTTAGAGGAGTTTTTTTGCTTCTGCAAAAAGGCTTTCCACTGGAGATGTTCTAAATGTTCCCTGGGCTAATCTTAAACCTTCAGTATAGGCTTTGTAGGGGATTTTCAGACATGACTTCCTTGCTGATTGGTACACAAAATTTCCATAATCTATTTTCGATTGGATTTGTGCCCAATAAAACTACAGCAGTATTTTCAATCTGCTATCCAATTTGTGTGGAGTTGTAAGTTAATACATTCTATTTTCAAGTATGAACAACAGTTTCTTGTCAAAGATTATTCCCAAGTATTTGTACTGATCCACAACAGTACTAGAGTTGGATTATTGTGTAAATTAGTTCTTTTGCAGAAATGCACACACAGTGTTTTGCTTTTGGAAATCTTGAATCGCTTGTTTGTTGCCCATTTATTCATCCTGTTTATGCATTGTTCTTTCTCTGGAGTGGATATTTTTAGAGTGATAAAATCTATTGAAATGATCCACTTTTATATCTAGAGAGAGTTCTTTCATGATGTTATATATCTTAATGTTAAACAGGGTCACAGACAATAGGCTCCTTCATAGAACTCCTTCACTTTTCAGAAAGAGTAGATTCAAAGTAAACATCCGGTAATTTGTTAAACAAGAAGTTGCTTATGAATTCAGGTAGTCTTCCTTTCAATTCAAAGTCATGATTCCATAATATATGCAGGTTGTCTTGTAAACTTTCTCTAAGTCAAATAACACAGTTGCCATATGTTCCTTTCTTGTAAAAGCCTCCATAACATAACTCTCAAGCTGAAACAATTATCCACTGTTGTTTAAGAAGCTACATGGTAGATCTGTTATTAAGCTGTTTGATTCCAGCAACCAAATCAGATCCGTAATCATCATTTCTTCCATTTTTTTTTTTAAATAGGCAATTTGCAAGGGCAATAGTTTTCATGGTTGGAATTTTTTCCTGGCTTTGGAATTGGTATAACAATTGTTTATCTCCATAATTCTAGAAATTTCCTGCTAATCCATATGTTGTAAATCTTTAAAGGAGCTCTAGTGATGTTTTTGGGAGATGTTTCAAGAAATCATAATGAATCTTGTCTAGCCCTATGGCTTTGGATGGCATCATTTAATTAAAAGGGAGAGAATAATTCATTGTATTCATGCAGGTTTTTGGTTTTAAGGTTTAGCTTGTAATTCTCAGCACTTACTTTTGTGGTAAAGAATTCTTGTTTGCAGTTTTTATTAGAGGAATTTGTTGAGAATTTTTCAGCTAATACATTTGTTATGTTTTTTTATCCAGTTATGCTATTATCTATTGAATGTCCAAGGTAGAAGCTGCAGAAAGCAAACTGGGAAAATTAAAAAAACCTATATAAGGAAAACTGATTGCAAAGACCATAGACACAGAATTATGAGTACATGGGGATATGTGTGACAGTGACTAATTCTGTATTATACTTAAAGAATAATGAAGTGATCAGCAAATATTCTCCTAGAACATAAATTCTGGATATTTTTCTGATCATTTCCCAAATTACTTTTGGTTTTGAAGAAGAGTTAAGTCTGCAGACATATTTTTTTATTTGTTGTGTAATACTATGCTGGTCACAGCACCAAATGTGATACTACAGTCAGCACTGTCTGGGCCCTTATCTTAGGCACGGTACCAAATATGATACCACTGTTCGCCAATTGACCACAATATGATACCTGTACCAAACAATATGCTTAATATGTTTGCATGGTACCAAATGTAGTACCATAGCTTGGCTGTGGGTTTTCAGGGTCAAATCCTGCGTCTGGCTGTGTCATAGATTCACAGACCAGGAATGACAAAATCCATCTGGAACTTCTTTTGATAGTCGTGGTGATCCATTGGAACAAAGTTGCCTGGGTGTTGGCAACTCAAGAACAATAAATAATCATTTATTGTTTGATGTTCAGACTGCATATAGTAGCACAAGAGAGAGAGAGAGAGAAAATCTATAAGAGTCAATGAACAGACACAAAGAGACACATGCCCCTCCCCTCCCCTCCCAGCCTGACTGTACCTTCTGAATGCAAACTTCTGACAACTGACCAACTTACTACTTTTTCAAAATTCGCTATTTTTTATATTTTCAAATTTAGGATATTGGTGGGAGTGATGTAATCTTGCTAAATTATTGTGTCATCTCTCACGTGTCCCAAATTTACTGTTTTCATTTCTCTAAACAAACCTGTCACAGACAAGATATGAATCCATTTTGTTTACATTTTGGCCTTCCATTGCTGTTAGTTATGTACTCGCTTAAACTTTTCAATCTGCCTTACATTTTCGCTCAAAGATTTAACAGCTAATGGAAAAACTCATGGCTTAATCAAGCCGGGTAATAAAATAATTAACCATCATGGTAACAGTGTCACACTTGCCTTACATCCCCAAATGAGCAAATTGGCATTTCTAGTCTTTTTGGATGATCTGCTTAAAATAACCTTCTCTATTAGTAATGAAGATAATTTGACAAGTCTTTTCCAAAGATTCAGGTACAATGAATCTTGGGAATTGAGCAGCCTCATTCTCTGAATCAAACTCTGGAAAATTTCATTTTGTTTTTTATTTGAAAAAGCCATAGGTAGTGTTTGTTTTTTGCTGGTCCTGTATTCCACTACCCACCATGAAGTCCAAGTTGCATTGGTAATTTACCAAAAGGGAAACCCATTCACTTTGATTGTGATGGGGATACACAACCAGTTTACTCAAGCCTTTGCCAATTTCAGGCTTTCAATAGACAACACTTATTACTGTGCAATTTAACAGTGGTCAAATCTTGTTTCTCTCAATGCAATTGACCCTCAGCCACTACCTTCTAACACTTATAAGATAGAAAAGGTAAGGAATTTGCTACACATGCAGATTGAAAAAGATTGAATGAGGCTTCTCCGCCTGCCTGTCTAGTCTAGTAAGGGTTAAAGTGGAATGAAGCAAATCACTTGACTACTTGGTTGCTGGGTGAATGACTGCTCAGCCACTAGAATCCTGTCCTAAATTATTTTGGGTCACCACCAATAGTCAACAGGGGGCTTCATTGAGAGGTGATCTTACCTCTCTGAAGAGGTGCAGTCAGCATATTTTACAGCTGATGAGTCTTTACTCTAAAATGTTGTGAACATGGCAGAATTAAGCTGAACATAGTATGCACAGATTGGGCATGAACTAATACTCTTGATTGTAAGGATTTGATCTTCTTGAGATTGATGAAATCAGAAAGCTTAGAAAGGTGCACATTGTTGGATCAGGTGAAGTGTATTTTCTTGATAGAGATGTGTCCCAGTGTGGTCCTATATCCATTAATCAGCCCAACTTTAGTGAAGAGTTTGAGCATCATAAAAAGGTATGGACTCATAGAAATGGATGAATAGCCAAACACCATTACAGCTAAAAACTAAAGTGCCAGAATATGCAGTGTCCAACCTTCCCCAAGATGAATATGTGAAGGAGCTCCAGTTATATCTCAAAGACAAAATCGACCCACCTAAGTGTCTGATTCCACTGATGGTCATAATACAAAAAAACTAGGTCTGTCCAGATTAGAGAGTTGAATGGCTTTGTGGCTGCATATACTGCTAACTCAGAGGTGTGTGCACAAAAGTTGCAAAGATGGTGACAGGATGTGTTTCTGTCAGGTCTAAGAAAGGCATACCTACAGAGATGTGTTAACAAGGTACTGTGGCCTTATCAAATTGTGATATTTAAGGGATGGAAAAACTGCCACACACAACAGGGTTTTGGCTTAAATATGGCACCTTTTGTTATGAGGTCTATAATTGGCTTTGTGATGTACCAAGACAAGGTAATTAAGAATGCCGCATCAATGTATATTGATAACATTTGTGTCAATAAAAGCTTGGCTCTTTAACTACGGAAGTAGACATTTTTTCAGGCTTATTAATTGGTATGGGGACCACTACATCAAATAGACTGCCAGTGTAGTTTGCCAATTGGAGTTAATTTCTTATGAGTTAAGTCCATCAACTGAAATAGAGAGCACTGAAAGCACTTTAAGAAATTTTTGAGTAAGAGTGTGAATTTGTGCCTACACAATTAGTGGGAATGGAATAGAAGAATGGAGTCACAGAAGCATCAAAACAATTGAAGCCAGAAAGCAGTGCTCTATATCAGAGGCAGTCAATTGTCATGCCTAAAGACATGCACTCTTCTTCCACGGCACCAACTGATGCACTTTGTAGGTACTATATCCAAGTACAGGGAATTGATGCTGCACCCCCAACTGAACAACATAATACTTGAGGAACACACAGAGTGGAAGATATCATCTGGATTAAAACTCCACTCTGAAGGTGTACAACAAAGTTTAGAATGGGCCATTTGACCCAGGTTAATAGTTCGCAGTCAGTACAAATTGATGGCATCCCTTGTCATGTGAAGGGTCTATATCCTTTTATGGGAGTGCACACATCATCTGGACATGACAGTGATTCAGAAGAGAGTGAGTGATTAATCACCTTGCGATAAATCTCACTAGAAGAACCTGATAACTCACCCAATGCTGGATCCCTCTGAAGACAGAACGGTCTTGCAAAGATGATTCCCCTAATACCAGCAGCCAAAGTACTAATTCAGAAACACCTGGGGATTAACCTGATGATATTTCATCTGAGGAGGAAGTTCATCTTGTTCCCCTTGGGAAGAATACACAACAAATGAGACTGACCCCCAACCATACTTTTTGAGAATCAGTGGGGAGTGTAGAGAAAAATTACCTTGGAGTCGTAAATGACTCAAGTGGTATATTGTGTAAAGGAAAATAACAGTTTTCTTACCTCAAAATATATGACATGCAACAGCAGCATTGTTTTAAAATGTAAAACAAAACCACAGAAAGTAAACTAGCTTTGAAAGAGTTGAAAGAAACACATTTGGTCACAAACACAAAAGTAAAAAACAAACACATGCAGTTTATAAGAAGGGTCTACAAAAGATCAAATGTATCAAAAGTGTAGTGGTAAACATGCTAGACTGTGAAAACATGGTAAGAATTTTCAGACTAATACCATTGGGAAAGGTATGAACTCCCTTATTTCACCAGCTATGGGTTAAATAGTACCACTACTGTCCTTCTATTAGAATGACTTGGGCATTAAATAACCCAGAAAGTTTGATATGCCACTAAAAAAAAAACCAAGCCATCTAGTATGCACTCCTTTCAGAGAAGTAAACAAATGATTCAAACAAGTACAGCTCCCAATTAAACCAACTGAAGGCAAAACATCTGAAATCATGTAAAAGAAAGAGCATGATATTCCACTTGGATAATGTTATACCTCATTTTTCTTTTCTCAGAAATATTGTTACAGAAGTTTTTGCCCAAATACCATATTCACCAGATACTGAATCTTAGGATTATCATTTATTTCAGTCTTTACAGAATTCTCTTATTGAAAATATTTTTATTCTTTAGAAGACTATAAAATGTACCAAGAGTCATTTTTTGCTGAGAAAGATAAAAACTTCTGGGAGGATGTAATTGTGAAATTGCTAGAAAAATAAACACTGGAAAAAACAGTAAATAAAATTAAGGCTGAAAAAAATTGTATTCAAATTTTACTAAATAAACTGAGTGACTATTTTTTGGCCATCTAATGAAAAATCAATGGATTGAGAACTGCTATATTTATGGTTTCACTCAGAGAACTAAGTTAATTTAATCATCAAGATAATAAAAGTTGATTCATAGTTAATTCATGATTTTATGTTTGAATACATAAAACCATAAATAAGCTACTAATTAATGTTTACCATCTGATAAGAGCAGCAAACAAGAAGTACTGGCCCAAATTCTTCCTATTACATCATTCAACAGATTGGACACTTGCTGCAAAGCTGAGAATAATATTTCATATACTGCCGCAAAAACAATAGCCATCAATAGAACACTAGGGCTAACATTTGATAAAGGCTTTCTTGGTAGTACAACTATTGTTCATTTTTTTTGGCATTATACATTATAAATCCATTATGAATCATAGAGTATTATATATGATTATTATAAAATATTCTTAAGAATAGATTATACATTGATATCTTAGTAGTTTTTTCACATCATTTCAATTAATATATTTTCTAGAATCTTCCTTAAGGCCCTGATACATTCTGAAACTCTTTATTCAATATGAGAATATATGCTATTGTCATTTTGGGTATTTTTCCAAGAGAATTCTACATAATTTGTCAATTCATTCCAAGAATTGACTCATGACTTCCAGAAAACTTAATGAGCTTTACCAGTGCTATTAGGCTATTATCCATTAGGCTATTGCGGCGGAAGCGAAAGGTAGAGGGAACCACTGACTGCTGTTAGTAAGAATGGCCAGTGCAAACCAGAGATATCTGCTAAAATGAAAACCTGATTGTAATGGTGCCGAAATTCTGCTAATACAAATGATCCATATTTTGCATAAGCGAGTTTCTGGCATTATATAAGACAACAAATTTCTACTTGGGTACAAAAAAAAAACCCCAACAGATTTGATGGAAGTGAAAAGAAGAAACAACAACTATGAAACTGATTTTGCGTGTTGATTTACAGAGGCTTTTTTAATAATTTGATTCAGCTATATTGAACTAATTAGACACATACAAAACTATTTATTTTTTTGTCTTTTAGTATAATTATTTTTCATCTACTAACATTTTTATTTTACATTCAAAAGGACAAAAAAGTCAAATCAAGCAAACAAAATGCAAAATAGAGAAAAAAAAAAATGTTAAGTTTCTTTAAGACTCTTCTTATTTAATGATTGTCTATGGATGAAATCTAAAAATATACAGTTTCGGATTTGTAACCAAATATGTTACTAATGTTAGTTGTCTAAATTTCTGAGACGAAGCTTGACAATTTTTATCATTAAGGGTTTTCGGACTGTGGTCTTCATCTTTATTGTTATTTCCACAATGATATGCCCTCCAGGCTTCTTCAGATGTTTGTCAAACTCAGGAACCTTCTCTGAACTACGTCCTTTATTGAATCCATGGGGGTTGCCTGTTCTGATTCCGTTAGCCATAACTGGGTACAAGTGTTAAGTATTCCTGTATTGTTACTCGCCTGCAGTTAGGATTGAACCTGCAACCTCCAGATGATTGTCTCCTTAGAAGCTTAGGGAACCAATGCCTATAACTGTTACACTATGTGTCCTGCTGGACAATTCAGAGTGAATTTTTGGGACTTATAAACTTAATGTTCTTACTTGACTAGAATTACTACTATTATGTATGATTTTTTTACCTGTGCTCATATTCAGACTTTTTTTTTCTTTTTCATCTAGCCTTCTTAATTATCGGTTCCCATATTGTATTCAACTCTATACTTGGTCTACTCAGCAGGTCATTGTAGCCCCACATATGTGCTGATTCCTTAAAGCATCTAATCCTCCAATGTTCAGCCCTATTAATTATTTCAACTTTATCCCATAAAGGCAGATGGTTTCCCTTTTCTTTCTATATATGGTCCGCCATACCCGACTTTTCAATATCACCTTGTACAACTGCCTTCCGATGTTCTTCTAGCCTTACTTTTAGTGGGCGACCTGTCTCACCTTTGTATATTTTACCACAACTGCAAGGGATGGAGTAAACACAGTTCTTGGTCATGTTGAATTCTGTTGGTGGCTTGACTCACAAGAGATACCTCTGGAGATTTGAACCACTTGTGAATACTGTCCTGATATCATATGGACTACATGTCTTTTGGATCTTTTCGGCTAGTCCTTTGACATAGGGTAGCCATACTGTGGTGAGTTTTCGGGTATTGTCCTCTATCCTCCTATTTAGGTTTCTTGGAACCGATATTATGCACTCTGGGTAGTTGTTACAATGGAGGTTGTGTCTCAGAAATGTCTGAGACCTTTTCTCTTTTATTGGGTTGGTTTTAATATACCTGAAGGTTTTATAATATTTGTTCCATACTGATAAAAACACCTATTTATAGTCAATACTCTATTGACATTTAAATATAACTTGGATCATTCAACTTACTAATGTTCAGTTTGTAAATCACACAACAGCTGGTATTATCAAAATAAAAAACAAATAACTTTGAAACTGTATATAAATAAAAACAATGCAGTCAACAAATTACTGATGAGGAAAATATTAGTATAAAAATGACTCCTTTAATCTTATTTTATGAAAACTCATGTAAATTTAGGTGAATACTATTAAGATACATTTGTATTAAATGAATTTTATATTTCAGTTATTATAACTGAAATTTTTCTTTCAGGAATTGATAAAATCCTCTTCTTTTTCTTTAAACTATTTCAATTTCCTTAAAGTGGATTAATCACCATTCTGAAAATATTCTATTTTTATAGATGATATCTACATCAATCACCAAATTTTATAAAGAGTGCTTCAATGTTTCATAGAATAAGATCAATCAATGCATTGACACAGTTTTTTTGTGGCTGATTTAAAAATAAAACACATGTAAACATTTCCGCAGTAGAACAATCAAGAACCATTGAGCATTTTTCTCTCAACAATAATTTGACAAAACATTGTACTAATAAATATAAAATTATCATATTTTTTTCATTAGAGGAAGCATTCTTAATTTAATCAGAAATTAATTAGGTTAATTCATCAAAATAATGTTTGAATATGAAATTGATTATTCACAAAATCTTTTGACGAAACATTGAGAATAGTTTGTCTATCCTTTATAGATAGCCAACTGTTTGATGTACACCCACCAAATTTGGTATGCATATTTATTGGACTTGGCAGAAGAAACAAGAAGGTCTTTAGCAATAGACAATAATAGTTAAGTGAACTCATCATAACTAACTAAAGTACCCTTCATCCACAAGAAATATTTATTTTTCCACATGATTTGTTAAGGTACATACACCAAAATTTATACAGTGAAAATTTCAGATTAAAATTCAAATAATAATTCAATATTTTAATAACCATGTTAGAAAATAAACTAAGGATAATATTAAAGATTAGAAGAAGAGTTCATTTTTTTATAATTCAAACTAGCTATAAAAAAATGAATGTATTTTTTACAAACTTTGTTTCATTAAATTTGAATCATTTAAAATTCAAAACAAATGAGTGAACTTATTTTAAAAAGGTGAAGTTCAGTACAAAATTCTAATCAAAATTATATTTTTCAAAGCTCCTGTTTTTCTCTGAAAAACTTTATAAAATGAATTATTTAAAATTACCACACAACTTGAATCAGCAAACTTATTTTGAAAAGTGTATATTCAAAACAAATTTATTCATAAATTTATTTGATTGGAATAGGAAGTTATTTGAAAAAATAATTAAACTAAAAATTTCTATCTTGATATTTTTTCTAAATCTTGACAATGTCCCATTTTTATTGGTTTTCTTTCATAAACTGCTGGATTGGAAAATTCAATAAGAAAAAAGAAACTGAATGTGACTGAAATAATTACTTTTCAATAATTCAGTTTGTTGGGGAACAGACAAACAAATGTAGTGACAAAAAACCTTTATATATAACCCCGTGAACAGTATGTCGTCATATATGCATTTTCAAATGAAGAAATAAAAAAAATGACTTTATAATTAATAGTTATCACCCTTAAACGTAACTAAAATGAAACATATAAATAAATGTAGTGTAGTGTAGTAGATTCATGAATTGTCATAAACCCTACTTTCAAAGGCCAAATTCTTTCATTAAAAACAGAATAAAATATGATTTGCTATTTACACTTACCAATCAGTTTTATCTGTACATAAAAAGAATTGGGATCCATTTGTGTTTGCACCAGAATTAGCCATGGATACAATACCTAAAAATATACAAAAGAGAAATGAAATGAATAAACCCCTTGAATTAAGAAAGCTGTTCTGGAAATACAAGGGCTTGTTTGTCAATGACATAACTGTTATGGTAGGATTATTAAATCTGGACCCTGGCAATTTCTGAATTGGTCCATTTCCTAGGAACCCAAATCAAAGATTAGGATATAAATATTTGATTTTTAAAAATAGAGTCTCACCTGTAGGTGTACTATAAGAATATAGTTTTCTATGGTTTTGATGTTTCTGTGTGAATGAGATATGAAGATAAAAAAAAACTAAAATATTTTCCAGATTTTTTATTTTCTTCCATTTCCAAGCCCTCCACATTAAGGAACTTTTAATCAAATGGGTCTTGGGTATTTGATTGACTAATCCAAGCCTATCATTAGAGTGGAGTAAATGGTGTGCTTTAAACCAAGCCAAGAGCTACTTAAACTTTGAATCTTTTGAAAACTGTCCCTCGGAGTGTTTTTCTTAAAGATATTTTATTGTTAATTTTTAAAGGGTATCCAAGTTAAAACAATTGATTTCAAGTGATTTTAAAACAGATTTGAGGCACTGAATCTACCATCCTGAAAAACCTTGCACTTTAAAGTTTGCAATTTAATCAAGTTTTTAGCATTCTTTTGTTGTCCACTTCCACAAGAAGATTGTTACTTTTTATCCTTTTCACAGATCGAGGGTTTGCTCTATCAGAGATTATTTTTCTTTTATAAAGAATGATGACAATTTAGTTAAACAAGTTTCTTCCAATGATTCTTGGAAATTCTGTTGCTTCATTTACTGAATCAGATTCAGAGAGATTTTGTTTTAATGTTTTTTTTTTGTATTGGCCATATGTTCCACCACCCACCATGGAGTTCAACTTTTATTGGGATTTTATCAAGGGGAAAACTCATTCATCTTGGTTGAGACCAGAATACATCTGCCAGTACATTTGTGCCGAGAGTGAGATTTTGAGCTCCTGACAATTTCAGGCTTTCAGTAACAAAACCTAGTTCCTTAAGGTTGAACAGTGGTCAAAGTTTTCTCTTAATGCAATTAATCCTCAGTCACAGCCTTCTAGCATAATTAAGATAAAATAGGGTTGGATACTTGTTTGTCTCAAGAGAAATTTGAAGAAAATGGTTGGGACAATCATATAGGTGCAAGGGCTTGAAATATCCATACGATTGATTTGATCAGGCTTTTCTGACTACCTTTCAAGCCATGATCACTTTGACAACAGAGTCACAGACTCCTTAGCTACCAGAATCCCATCCTCAAGCCATGGGTAGTGACCCATAAGGTCATTACCAAAGGCTGATGATGGCCTCATTGGAGGTATGTGTCTTACTCCTCTGCAGAAGCGCAGTTGGCTTATTCTACAGCCCCAACTGACAAGGTAGTCGAAGGTCAGGAGAGTTGATGCTTCTGGTATAGCAGGGATAATTGAAGGTTCCCTATGATATATGATACAAAATGTTGAAGGTAAGACATGTTGCTGCTTTCTAAAGACATTTCCTGGCACTATATTAAAACAACTGCAGAGAATTCTGATCCCCCTTAGTTGTGAGAGGAAAGCTGGAGGTGAATCCTCCCATATTATTTGGTTGGGGATGAGTAAAAAGGGCCTTGGAATTTATTTTATACAGGTGAAAGTCCTCCAGGTTTTGTTATGGACTGGAGAAAGCATTGTTTTTAATTATTTTGAGAACTAGCCCAGTTCATGGTGTTTTTTGGGAGGGGGGGTAAGTACTTGTAATTAATGTTGACAAGAGCGGATGTAAATGACAAAGTGAAATTGAGTCTTGAATTTTCTTTCACAAACTCCTGTTTCTTCAACGGTACACCTCACACTAGAGACAATGACTGAATCCCAATTCTGTGTGTCGGTAGGCTGCGATGGATTTCGCAAGTCCGTTTCAGGGCGTATTGACTCAAGCGCTTCTGTCCCTCTTTCTCCTGCGCTTTTCCTTCTGTTTCTCTCCTTCCTTCCTTCTCCAAGTTGTAACACTGTGTTCGTTGGTCGACACACTCAGAAAGAATCATCCTTTCCAGCCGTCACCGTGCGTATTTTATGTTCATGAGATCTTGCAAGAATTTGCATACGTGCAAATTACCTTTCACTGGTTCGAGATCTCCCATCGTCAAATATGCTTGAGACAGCCATTTCTGTTTCGCTGTTCCACTCTACAAGCCAGACACGTTCATGCGCGCTTTGCATGCCCAGGTACGTTGCATCCATTACCTTCACACTCCTCCCTGATTTGGGAACACACAACGTACAACGCAGATCAGGTCTCTTTAGTCTGCTACTTCGTCTGAGCGGAACACTCTCAGCAATGTCTTCGTCCTCGGACGTGTCTCCGGGCCCATGTTGACCACAGTTGCTGTGGTCGCTTTCAGATGCTGCAAGATCCTCCCGCAGTAAATACAGCATCGGCGCTTCGTCTTCAGAGGAAGTGACGCTGTAATTAGTGTTGTCTGCTCCTCGCAATGGACGAACATCCTTTACGTGGCGAGGTGTCCTGTCAACAAGGACCGAATGTGGGCTGTACACACCCGTGATTGTCCCCTTTCCGAACTGGGTTGTACATCGCCCATGAAGGATCTTAACCCAAATATGATCCCCTACCTTGTAGCTGATGGGTCCGGCATCCTCTGGTGGTAACATGGCATCAATACCTTTTATACGGACTGTATACGAGTATATCAGGTTTGCTGGTGCAGTTGAGGCTGATGCATCGTCTTTGAGAGTCACGTTGTACCAGTATACAGCCTCCATCACTGAGCACCATGTTCTTGTGGCAATGTGTTTTATTGTGCGGTGAGATCTTTCCACAATCCCGTTGCCAGCCGGTATGTATGCGCATCGGAATCTCATCTGGCGAATTTAGAGAACGTCTCTCCACTAAAGGTCGTGGCGTTATCTGTGAGTAGCTCAACAGGCGCCCCCCTCTCGCAAAACACAGTCTCCAACTGCCGAACAATGCTGGCAGCATCCTGGCATGATAATGGCCTCCAAATAGCAAATTGACTGGGACCACAGTCGATTAAGGTTAGGTAATGACAACCTCCAAGGTGAGTCACGTCCATTCCAACCCTCCTCCAGTTCTCGCATACGTCCAGTCTGCCTGGCTTCCAACTCACCAGGGCGGGATCTATGGACTGACACTCTTCGCATTCTCTAACTATCTCCTGCACAGCTACCTTAGAGACCTCAGGACTCACTAGTTTCACTAAGTAGAGTGTGCACTTTACGCCAGGGTGCCCACAGGATCGATGAATGATCCGAATGCGAGCAGGATCCAGCTCGTCCATAGATGCGGCGCATGTTGGCTCAATGGGTTCCGCTTCTTTCCGAAGTGCATCTAGCCATTGCTGGGGCACCCTAGTGAGTGGATCAGCTCAGTTCACATGGGATTTAACGAGTGCCATGTCAATTGTCTGTCTATACTCCGCCGCTAATTCTTGGAGCGTACTCAGTCGCCGTCTAATTAGAATCTCCGACGCCGCCTTAGTCTGCACCCTTGCTTTCCCGGACAAGGTGTCAGAAATCCACCGGTGCACGCAGGCCGAGTCTGTCCGCAGGTGAATCACGCTCGCCTTCCAGTGCAGCACCAGATAAATGTCCCTCAACACTGCGTCAAGCTCTGCCAGGTGGATGTGCTTATCTGCGTGCACCGGTCGTAGCCAACTTGCGTCTTCAATTATGGCTCCATCATATTCAATAGCCACCCCGGTGGCCAGGGAGCTGGCATCCACCCACACAGTGACTTCCTGACCATTTGTGCACCAGTCACCATGTGCTGGATCAGTTTGTGACAATCTCATCACAATTTTGTCAAGCATCTGACGCAACATGGGGTCTTGTGTTTCGTCGTCCCGTCTGGTTGTCACAGCGTTAGCCCTCCGTTTCACAAACGCAGCTGCAACACGGAGCCAGCCGCACACTGGAAAATGCCTAGTCAGCCGCCCACACACAGAAAAGACGGCACAATGCGTAAGTACGCTGGGAATCTTCGGACGCTCGCTGTCGCGTCGCCATCTAAGCTTACCGCGCTCCTCCCAGACGTATACGCCCAACACTCGAGCGCCACTACTTAGTTGTTCCGGATCCTTACAAGTCAGCCCAAACCGTTCAAGGTGCATCTTCACTTGGGCTGCCGAACACGCGCTTTCATTAACAAATATGTCATCGATATACGAGGAGGTAGCGCTACTGACGGTTTCATCTTGCCCGATCACAGCTTTTACGACGGACTGCATAATCTGTGGAGCTACATTTAGCCCGAACCCCAAGCGGGTGAGGCAGTACCTCTGCCCTTTAATTTTCACCGTTTGGAATGGCCACAGCGACTTGTCAACATGGATCTGCAGATATCCCAGCGCAGGTTCACTATGGCGGCTTTTGGCCCCTGCTGTCTCCATTCCCGCATGGTTTGAGCGCACACGTCCGCATTCACGTGCTCATTCAGCTTGCGATAGTCCATAACTGGCCGGACGTTCTGCTTACTTTCCTGCAATATGGCCATTAATGGTATCAGGCTTTTAGGAGGGCCAAGTTCGCTCTCTGGGTACGGAATCAGCCAACCGTTCTGAATCCAAGCCTGCAACTTCCGCTCATATTCACCTTGGAGTCGCTTCAAGGCAGGATATTCTGAAAGCCTGTTTTTCAAAGACACAGGCGGCTGGTCACCGGACCATTTCCAAGATGTGGTCCATACGTGCTTGGCCTCGTCATATTCAGCATGAAAGGCAGGCTCATCGAGGGTAATGGCAGCACACAACAGTCTTTCATGCTGAGGAAATTTCACTGCGCCAGTGTCAGATATCGTCATTCCATCAAGTTGTCTGATCGCATTCAGCCCGAGTAGCAGATCATATCCAAACAGATCCCCATCTACAACAAGAGCTCGTACGGCAACTGAAGGTCCATTGCCGACGCCAATTTGGACCACGCTCTCTCCACAACACATTGATGAGTTCCCTCCTACAACCAGCAAGGGGACTTGCTTTTTCTTCCATGTTTGACAGCATGGTTTGCGTACTAGGGTTTGCGTACAGCCTGTATCCACCAGGGCAGTACGTCTTACCCCGTCAATCAGCACAATGACTGCAGGCAGAGCGCCATTCAGATGAGGTCTGGGGGAGAGACTGGCGCAGAAGACTCGTCCCCTTGCTCGTTTCCCCAGACAATTTTGTGCAACGTGGCCTTGTCGTTTGCACCGATAACAAATGAGAGTCTTTGACGGCCTGGGACTTCCGCGCCGCCTAGGACAATCTCGAGCCATGTAGTCGGGTTCTTGACACACATAGCATCTCCTTTGAGCTGTGGCCTCCTTCTCCTGACATCCTGGTAGTTGAGCTGCTGCAGCTGCCGATTCTGTGCCTGTGAGACTGTCCTTCAATATTGCTCGGGCACGGGCCAATATTTCAGATATCGGCAAGTCGTCTACTCGGGTAGTGGCCTGAAGAAGATTCTCCGCATGTTCCGGCAACCCAGCAATAAATGCGCAGACCAGACCTTGCTCCATCATACCTCCAAACTGAGGAAATTACCCCTCTGCAGAATACACTGACTGCATCTCTGCAGAGGGGTAAGCCTCCCCCAATGAGTGTTCTGGATATGATACTAAACAATCTGATGGTGAGGTTCCAGTAATGCTGGAGCTTTGGGGAATGCAGACCACCTCTTCATTGCCATCGCTCCCTAGTCCACTCTCACCTGGAGTGGTAGTACCTGAGAGGGTCCTATCTATGGATCAAATAGAACTAAATTGTGTACTGAATTACTTGAAATAGAACTGCTTTAATATTTAAACTGCATACTTATGTTAAAATGTAAACAAAATCTATACTTATACTAAACTGAATTGGTTGAATTAGAACTGTTTTTGACAATTAAACTGTGTACTCATGCTAAACTTGATTGTTTGAAATAGAACTGATTATTTTTTTAAAAATGGATTTGGCATTAAATAACCTACAAAAGTTGATATGCTATAAAACTCCAACAAACCAACCAACCAACCAGCCAGAATTTCTTTGTTTCTTTTTTTACCTTATGGAGCTGATTTATGGCTAGTATGGTTTTCAAAAAAACCTGCCTTCAAAGAATATGCACAACTTGGGGTTGAATCATTCTGCAAGTGAAACTATGCAGACATAAAAAAAATTTCCATAGTGAGGCAATTTTTTTTTCATTTGTTGCATTCAAGCTTTCAATCTTATCATTTCATATACCATAAGAAGCCAATTTATCTTGTCTGTTGATCAGTAATAGAAAAATAAATGTGACCTCTCTCCTGCCAACCATTGCTACTTGGCAGGTCTTTTAGGCTGCATTCTGTACCTACACAGAGCTGATGTAAGTAATTCTTTGCAGATTGGCCAACACTGACATGTAAAATTGGCAGGGTTTTGGCTCTTTTCTATTGAACCATTGAGAATTGCTTTTATTGAAGTAGAATAGATGAAGTATGTTTCAAAAGGAAAACAACTTTTAAACATCAACAATGTTTCACCATGCTCCAAACTAAAATGCTGTGTAACCTTTAAAACTGCAGTTTTCTATTTTGTTTATTTGACAAGATGAACAAAGAAACTTGAAGAGCAATTCTGAGTGAAATTCTATTTAAAATTAGGAAAAGCTTTTATAAAGATTTTCTTAAAGTTGTGACAGGCCTAGTGGATTGATTTGATTGATTGTGCTGTACATAAACATCATGAGTGGTACTAGCATTTCAAATTGGAAAGTATATCAATAAAAAACCATCTCCAATTTAAACAACCTTCTACATCAACAGATAACAGTCTTATTGCAGTAATGCAAGCAATTACTATTGCTAACATTTCAGGGATTCCCCAAAAAGTTGAGTCTTTCTACTGATAGGTTAACAAAAATAGAACCATTCAAGTCAGGAGATTCTGGTTAATCATTTGGAGGATAATGAAAGCTTTCTGAAAAATGTTACAACAGGTCATAAAAACTAGATGTACAGCAACAATGTCAAAACAAATTAAATTTTTAGGGAAGTATTAGATAGCTAATCTACCAACTGACTTATTTTCTGGATTTTTACCGCTGCACATATTTTTCATAAAGCTGAAATTCCCTTTAAAATTGTCAGATTAACAATATAAGAGATACAAAATATACATATGCTTTAAAATAAGTTCTAGGACTCATTCAATGAGAAAAATTTAGTGAAAAATTACCTAGGAGGTGTGAATGAATCACAGAGGCTTGTGTCTGAGGCAAAGGTAAAAAGCAGATTTTTTACCTCAAAATACATGATATGCAGCAGTAGAATTTCTTTATGTTAAGCAAAATCAAAAAAGTTAAAATTATCTGGGTTTCATTTTTAAAGGAAGCCACATGCATTGATTGGTGCTGTATCTTAACATAATAAAAGGTTGGGGGAGTGTTCCAGCTTTTTGGTGTTAGACCAATAGGGAGAGACTCATTAGGTTAATAAACAGAAGATATATATCATCAATTCAGAAGAATAATTATCAATAAATTATATGATAATCACACCAAGACAAAGATTACAGTATTTACCTGGGCCTGTGTGCTTTAAAATAAAATTTTCATCCTGAAATTTGCTTCCATAGATAGATTTTCCTCCAGTTCCATTATGGTTGGTAAAATCTCCACCCTGACACATCTAAATGAAGGTCAAGCGAAAAATAACACAGAATCGATTTTTTTAAATTAAAGTAATAAAGTAAACTAAAAAAGAAAGTTTTGGAGATGTCTCTATTTTATACATTAAAAATAAAATGAAGTTTATAATTAAAGTTATTGAATGCTTTATATTGTTGAATGTGAGACAATTGTTACTAATTAATAATTGATCAAATACCAAAGAAAAGGAATACATCATCCCAGAAATTAAAAACTATCTATTGTCAATTTTCTCAAGTTTTAAAAATTAAAAAAACAACAACAACATATTTTTGGACAAATTAGTTCAAAAATAGATTTTTTTTTCTTTTGAGAAACAAGTACTAAAATGATTTCTTTCAAATTTATTTCTGTATATATTTTTTGATAATACCTGCATTCCTAAAAGAAAAATATTCTAGAATACAATAATAAAAGAAAATGTTTTCAAACTTTTAATCTTTTTTTTTTGCATAAAATGTCTAGCAAAATATATTGCTTATAGAATATTCAGCAAAAAAATAAAGGAATAAGAATGGAATTTCAAAAAAATCCAAAGCTTTAGGAAAAAGAAAATCCAAAAGAATAACTCACTATAAAAGTATTGATATTTTTGCTCTGATACACAGATTTATCTAAAAACCAGAGTGTTAAGGTAACACATTTTAAATCAGGATTTGTGTGTCTAAATCTCAAGAACAGTATGTGACATCAAAGAGTGTTTTTATCTTACTGGTACAGAAATTTCTAATGATTTTGTTAAATTAAGGTGATATTCTGTGTGAACAAAGAAACGATAGAATTAAATCTTTCATTTGTTATCTGGACATTAAAAAGATACAAATTGTGGGATGATTCTGTGGAAACTACTGCCTTTATAACCATATCCTTTTTCATGTGTACAAAGACAGCGGAAATTCTCTGTAAGAAAAAAAGAAAATGTTATTAAAAAAAAATCTAAAAGTGAGCCTAAAATGCATTTTTAAATCAAAAAATCATAAAAGATTTTTCAAGTTAAAAACTTGTTATTAAAAGAAAATTTTAGTTTTTTTACTGTATAGTTAACGATAAAGGGATAGACCATTTTTCAGAGAAATTCATATTTCAAATTTTATTCTAACAATGTGAAAAAGTTCTTTATCATAAAAATTCTTCAGTTATTTGTCAATGAAAAGCTGATAACAAAAGTTCATTGTTGTTAGCAGCTTCTGCGAAGATTTTCATGTGTAAAAAATATAAAAAATTGAATATTAGCTGTGACTTTGTAATGTTAGGAACAAGACAAATTTCATCAGATAAATTTAATTTCTTGAATTTATTTCACATTTTCTTATAAGGGAGTGAAATTACTAAAAGATCGTTTGCTATCTAATTCTTTAATGATTATAAATCTTTTTTTTAAAAATCCTTGTTTGATTAACATTCAAATGTTTTTAAAAAATTTAATGTAACTAATCTATAAGAATTTCTTTTTGTTCTGTAGATACAAGTTCTACCAAATGTATCTAAAGCATGAATGCTAAATGAATTGATAATGGCGAAAAAAAAATCACACTTTTGTAAAATATTTGAGTAATTAATTTTTTTAACAATTGTAAAAATGTCAATCCTGAGGAATAAAATCAAACCCAAAAAATATTTATAGAGTCCAGAACATATCCATCATGGCTAAACAGTTTATATAACATGTTTTGGTTCAATACTGCAAAATAAGTTATCTAAATATCAGTTTTAAAAGGACTGTTACTTCAAACCATCTCAGAGTTAATAGATTATGATTTTCAATATTGTAAAAGATAAGTATAAGCATAATAATATAGTTGTCAGCAGTTATAAAACCAAATTTATCTAATAGAGTTTTTTGCATAAGAACTATCTTTTTTTAAATTTTGGAACTTAATTTGTTCCCTTTGTTTTCACACGTATATGGATAAACACCATTGATTTAATCTAAGGGCCATAATTTCTACTTTTTCATTAACTAATTCATATTTAATCTCATTTCTTCATCCTAGAATTTTTACTTTTACATTCAATAAAAGTCTAGAATATCAGTTTATTTTATTTAATATGTAAAAAGTGAGCCATTATTACCATAAGAATTTGTTCTCAAATGTTCGGAAAACAAAATAGCATGTTTTTGGCCATTAAATTTCAGTAAAAAAAATAAGTAAAACGTCAATCTATTTACCTGCAGTTTTTGGCACAACATCTGGTCTGAGCTCTATGACAATACGTCCAGAATTTTTACTACCTATTTGGACATCAAAATAAACTTGTGGATTTGATTTTGCTTTTTTCTTTGGAGGTTCTTCAATGTTCTGTTGTCGCAAAAGATATGACATCACATGAATATTGTTTGTGATAACAGCAATGCAAAAATTTTCAAGTATTAATATACAGTTTTGGATACTGATAAACATTAATGGTGTAATACAGGAAACTTTTTATATACTAGGAAACTAAACGGAATATAATGAAAAATACAGAACTGATCAAAACTTTCACCTGACTTATTTTTTTACTTCTTAAATTTTGTTTAAAACAGCATCCATTTAAAATGTCCTGAATAGCTTTAGAGTTGTATTCATTTGTATAAAAAGGAATTTGAGATTATGTTTGAAATTTATGGGAGTGCAGATAACATGATGATGTTCAATTTTAAACTTTCAAACAATAGAAGGAACCACAGATTATGAATGCAGGTCAATCCTTTCCATAAGATGAAAATAACATAAAATAATTATTCTAAGAAAGTTCTAAAATTCACTTATCATTCTCTAAAAATATAATTTTTTTAAAAGAGTAATATGATTGATAAAATTCTTCTTTTTAATTTATTAAATTGAATATAAATTCAAAAGCAAAACTATTATTAACTAAACAACTTCAAAGCATTCAGTATGAGTTTCTTAATTTAGGCTAAAGAGTTGGGGATTTCCCCCATGTGTACTACACTGGACAAAATGTTAATAAAAAAGCTGAAGATATCATGAAACTCTACTTACAAATACTTGGAATAAGAAAAATAACAATAGTGTCATTTCACTTCCCACAACTAAATGAAAAAAAAAAACACCCCAAAACCAACCAAACAAACAAACAAAACAAAAAAAAAACAATAATAATTACTATATGTGTTTCATAAATAATGTGATTTGATTACTGAAATAACCAAATCTAGCTCTAATCTTGAATGTTAATAGCAGTTAGGTGAAAAGACTTAATTCCCAATTTCTTTTATGTATATGAATTACTTAAAAAAAAAAGCGGGGGGGGCATCTGCTAGAAGCATTAAATACTAACATTTCTGAATTTACTGGAATCAAGAAATTTCTAATGAGAAGAGTAAATAAATTAACTGTTTATCTATACATATAAGATGTGTACATTTAATGATATTAACAGGTGTCGGAAGGAATCTGTATTATCTGTTTAAAAAAAAAAATTCAATTCAGTTACTGACACGACAGTGGGAGACTTTAGTTAAAACTTATAAATTTCAAAAGCATAGGTATCTTCAAATATTTCCTTTAAGTTCTTTTTTGTGGCCTGCCTAAGTGTCCTTTTCCTACTTAGAGTACCAGGCCACATCTGTGACAGGAGCACAGATATTAATCATCACTGAGTCTGGTATAGACAATATATCATCCATAAAAAATGACAAATCCAAATTAATGTGGGATTCAGATCACAGATATGAGTATAGGTGACCAAGTCAGCATCCTGTGAATGTTGGCTGTTCTTATTTCAGGTACACAAACAAAGATCAAAGCAACAACATATCTGAGAGACACCAAAGACTAGAGAAGACAACCAAAATGTAATCCACTGTTATTCTAAAAGTGGTCCTACACAAAAAGGATATAAGAAATAGATGATGGAGATCTGGGCCGAATCTGTGAATAAAAGTCAGACTTGCTGGCTAAGTGAAGTTGATTTTAAAGAAAAGTTTGTTTTCTGACCTTGAAATATTAGAAATATGTAGACAGGTAAATCAAGTAAAGCATACTCAAAGTTGAAAACCTAACTATCACAGAACCATAACATCAATCTTAACACAAAAAGGAAAAAAAAAATGGAATTAATAAAAAATATCATGAGTGAACATGAATTAAATGAAAAGATCCCAAAAAGAGAACCTCTGACAACACAACTGGAAGAAATCAAAAGATATTGGTGAAAGAAGGGAGGCACAAAAGATACTGGGAGAGTCTATGGTTGTCTTGAGGGTGACTAAAAAAAAATAGTGTCAGCAAGTTGCATGTGTACCATCATAAGCAAAGCTTACTTGAGGAGAAGTAACCCATGCATAAACATCATGACACTAATACAAATGAGCTGCCTCATGTAAATGAAGACTCTACAATTAGGGCAATGAATCATTGCCTGGAATATAACACCAAAGGTCCGAGCCAGTTTTTGTGCTGAACAGCCAAGCCTGTTGACTGTTTGAAGGTTCATGTTTGTTTGAAGATTCTCATATGTTTTAGATCACAAGCTATTTTGGCATCATGGCCTTTGACCCGAAACTGATACCACTGTTTGATGGGATTGATTCTGGGCAGTTGGTGAAGTCGGTAGAAAAAGTGGAGCTAATATGTCAGCTTAGTGGAGTGAAGTGTACTGAATGCATACTTCCAATGTGCTGGTCAGGTGAAGTAGTGTACAAGCAGCTAAGCAAGAAAAAGAAAACTAATTTTGCCTGCATAAAAAGTGACTTATAAACAGTATTCTCTCTTGACTTCGTTGCAGCTTACAAACAATTTGTGATGTGCTGTTTATGCCTGGGAGAAACAGTTGATGGTTACTTGGCAGAGCTGCACAAAATTGTGGTTCAGTTTAGAGGCATGACTAAGAGTGGTTTGATATATGCATTTATTGCTGGGTTGCCAGGGCATGTTGAGAAACTTCCTCCTTTTGGATGTATGAATTAGACATGTTGCAAATATTGGCAATATTAAAAGACAGCTCTGCAGGTACAAAACTAGCACAACCGCAAAAACAAAATGCTATGATTGCAATGAGCCAAATCACATGCCCTGAGACTGTCTTATGTGGTTTGAAAATCTCAGCATTTGAAACTCCCACGTTATGTTACTGGTGTAAGCAGTAAGGGCATATAGCCCAAAATTGTCTGGGAAACAATCAAAAGGGACAATATTTCAGTACCAGTTTCCTTGCCAAACATTATCTGAACAGAGCACTGCCTTTAATAAACAGAATAATGTGTACAGCCCTAGTGGAAACTGGCAGTACACAGTCGTTGATATGTAAGACATGCTGTTAAATGATGGTGGAAAGAGGAAGTGCACATATTCACAGTGGCCAGGGGGACACTCAGGTGCTGCGGAATAGGGGTTGTCCAAATTGATGTCAGTAACAGACTCGCCACTGACATTGAAGTTCTAGTTGTAGAGGGGAATTACTGGGGTTTAACCTGTTGCTTGGATTAGACACAATCAAACAGCTGGGCAGAGTGTCTGTGACCAGTACCAGCAATGTGAGTTTTCCCCAATCTGACAAAACTCTCGGTGCTGCATTCACTATCAGCAAGCCCAACTTGAATGCAGACTATGATGTGAATAAAAGGATTTGGATTATGTTGTGAAAGTGGTCTGGTGACCAGTTGCCAGCCACACTAAAAAGGCTAACAGAATATATCCCACTCCTAAACAGTTTTGAGAAGAGTATGATTGTGAGCTGCAGACCTGGATAGATGAGATTGACCCCTGAAATGTCTAATTCCGCTAATGGCCGTATTGCAGAACAACCAAAAAGTTTGGCCTGTTATAGACTACTGTGAGCTCAATGGACACATATGCAGCCAGTGCAGATGTGTGCACTCAAAAGTTGAGAGTGTCGACAGCAAGGGTTGAATGTTGCTTTGCTGGACCTGTGCTGGATGTATTTACAAATACATGTGGTCATTCTAGATGGTGAAGATTAAGAGGCAAGGATATTGCCTCACTTGCTTGGGATTTGGGCTGAACATGGTACTACAGATCATGCAGTCTATTGTCAAGACCATGGTCAGACAGGATGAAGTCATCAACAGTGCTATCTCTTCATACATCAATGATATATTCATCAATGAGAGTATATGTCTTGTGGTCTATGTGAAAGTGCATCTTTAGTGGTTTAGATTGACCCTGAACAACTGAGGAATCATGTTCGTGCATTGCGTTTGCATGTTTGGAAGGAGCTCAGAAGTCTGCAATGGCAACATGAAGGTGAACTTCCGATGGTACACAATGTACTTATCCCATTGAAGCATTTTTTATGTACGTGGGTAACTGACTGGGCACTTGGCTGCGTGTCGCGGCTGCATTTTTGAAATGAAGAGCAAATGCTGTGACAACTAGATGGGATGATGAAGTACAAGACCCTCTCCTGTGTTGAATGCTGGTGGAATTTATTGTGAGAGCATTACGGATAGATCCATCACATGGTGACTGGTGTATGAATGGACAAGATGTTACCATGTGGGTGGATGCAAATTCTCTTGCAATTGGCGTTTTCAATTGGGCAGGTCCAGACAGATGGCATACAACCATACCAAGTGATAAATGTTTTGGCATTAATGTACATCCATTAGAAGCCAAGAATATTATGTCTTGTGAAATGGACAAAAGCTTTCTGTGGACAGATG
The DNA here is from genome assembly GCA_963585895.1 of Sepioteuthis lessoniana. Lineage (NCBI taxonomy): Eukaryota > Metazoa > Mollusca > Cephalopoda > Myopsida > Loliginidae > Sepioteuthis > Sepioteuthis lessoniana. The sequence goes on from OY757907.1 coordinate 76,397,785, forward strand.
CAGATATATTCACTATTTTTTCTGTAACTAATTCCTCAGATGCCCCAAGTATCCATGCAAGAAAGTTATAAAAATGTTGGGTACTGTTTTTTCAGCCTCTTGAAAATTTAATGTTTCTGCTGTTGGTGGCCAGAACAAAGAAAGTTTAACTCATCTAATTGTATTTCTCTTATTCATAGTAGTCATGTACAAATTAGAGGATTTAGATCTGAGTGTGCTTGACTTGCTTGCTGTTGTGATGGCAAGTTAGTGTCATTTTCTGATGAGTCTGTTTCACTTGGAGTAGTGGTCTGTATTTTCTCATGAAGTACTGTTTTTTCTTCTACAAGAGAAGACACTAGAATGTTATTTACATAGAAAGTGTCACCCTGCGACCTATTTTTAGGAGTGATGAGGCACAGCTGAGGAAATTTTTTCATTAACTTTTATTCCTGTTTTATATGAGTGAGCATCAACTCCATGTGTTTCTTTTATCTACTTGACAAACATATCTTTCAACTTCTTCAGTCTTATTATTTCCTTGTTTTCAATAATTCGGGTGTGAACTAATTTCGCAAAAATCTCAAATGCTTTACCATATGAAGTTTGCCCTGTTTGTTCAGTTTTGCTTGGTTTGGTCAAGAAGTGGGTAAAATCACGGTAGCAGGAGTTATGGTACTTCACCTCAATTGCCACACAATCTTTGTTTCTTATTTGCATGAGCAGTGTTTCATTTCCATTTTCTTCTGCTGTTCATTTTAAATTGACTACATAAATTGTTGTTGGCAGAGTATACAAACATCTTGTAGAATATGCTTTGATCTAAATGGCAAAAATGGTCGATCAAAATTGGAACAAAGAATCTTTTTTTATCTAGTGGTTGATCTTTTTCAGTAGTTGTTGGACTGTTGTTACTTTGAGATAGAGACCCAGTAAAAATAAATATATTCATGGGTTTAATTTGAAGTCAGTAACTTTCATGAAAAAAAAAAAAAAAAAAAAAAGGATATGCAAAAGTTCAACAAATTAAAAATAATATCCAAATATTATTTGATAAAACCAGTACATTTCAACAAAACTTTCAATAATTATTTTAGTGTTGTTTAGGAACATCCAAAAGTTTCTGTAAGGCTATGATTGATTATGTGTCACATGATAATAAAAAAATATTTTTTCCATTTTTGTTTTAAGAGTTTAAAGGCCACAAAAATTTTTTATTTTAGTCAAAGATTTTATTAAAATTGATTTATTACATAATTTTTAGCTAATAGAAAAAGAAAGTATGAAAAAAGAAAATTACGGCATTTTGAAATATAAACAAACTTTAAATCTCATATTTCTGGTTATACTTTACTAAGAATTGTTTAGTTTTGTTTTAAAAATATTATTCAATCTTTTTTCTAGAAAAATTACATTGACACCAATGTCAACATAAGGACAATCAGTAAGACAAAATCTAGAAAACAAAAATGGGAGGAAAAACAACTGCATGGACACTTCAAGCAATAAATTCTGAAAATTTCCCATAAGATGACTGGTGCATGGCTAAAAAAGAGAAACCTCAAGATAGAAATTGAACCTTTTTTAATAGCAGCACAAAAAATGTCATAAGGACCATTTTAAGGTGGAAATTGATAATACACAACAGAATACCAAGAGTAGATTATGTGGAGAAAAAGATGAAATGATTGTTATGGCCACAGATCTATTTCCTTTTGCGAATCAATGCCCCCGCCATGAGATTTGGTCACTCACTAACCAATCAACTGGCAGAGCGCATTAATTTCTTCTTCCTCTCAAGATCTATTTTTCTAGTCCCTTTTGGTAGAACGGACAATATCAGAGAGCCATGAACCAGCAGCAGAAACACATCTCTCTCACATGACTGCCACTGATTCCACTTGGAACCCTTCGCTCGCTGCTGCTAGCTTTGCACACGCTTCCCACAAACCAAGGACCCATATACTGACCAGCGACACCCGCTGCTGCTAGCTTCGCACACGCTTCCTACAAACCAAGGACTAACATACTGACCAGCGACACCAAAGGGATACTTACGCACTCTCACTCCTTTACGCCTACTAAGATAATAAACCTTTTTTTGTTGTGTTGTTTAAAAAGAAGTTTCGTTATTCATTTGCGTTGCCTAATAATATATAGTGTTAGAGAAATTAACCATTTCCCGAAACACTAAATGATTAATCATATAGTGAGCAAATTCAGTAAACTAGCACAAAAGTAGTACAAGACTAAACATAATTGGGTAGGAAAGGTGATCTACTGGGAACTGTGCATGTAATAGAAATTATCACTCATGCAAACAACTGTGCATCTGTTTGGCCTGTCAGGTAAGGGGATCAGGTAGGAAAAGGGAAGAAAAGTGTAGTCTAGAATGTAAAGGCAAATAGAATAAAACTACTCATGAGCGGCATCACGTCTGTTTCGATTGTCAGAGAAAGGAATAAGAAGAAAAGAGGAACAAGAGTTTATGTATTTCATTTATACCTGTTGCATTAGTTTGCATATTAAAGGGAATGGAGATTATAAAAAGACCGAAATGGAGAGAACAGTCAATCAAGCTTTTGACAGCTGAGAGAGACCAGAGACCTTGTGCAATGAAACGAATTTGGTGTGGTGAAATGAGATAGAAAGACCCTTGTTTGTAAATCTCAGTGCAAGAAACTAAACTTTGACCATACTACCAAATGGTATATGAACAAACCAAAATTTGTCCTAGAAAATGAGACTCACAAAATTCAATGGGATTTTGAGATACTAATGGATCAACTAATGCTGATCACAAGACCAGACCCTAGGTCTGGTCTTGTGATCAGCATTAGTTAATTGACAAAAAGGAAAGAACTTGTCATCTAGTGGATTTTGCCATTTCAGGAGACCACTGAGTGAAAATGAAAGTAAAAATCCTGTGAAAAATCAAGGTGTTGGTGATGCCAAATTTAGTTGGTGTGTTTGGAATGGTCCTCAAGAGCTTGGAAAAAGACTGAAGGAATTGGAAATCAGAGATAGAATTGAGACTATACAGGGTCAGCTAGAATACTCCTAAGTGTCCTGGAGACCTGTTGTCACTTAGATCCCAGTGAAAGACCACCAGTTAAAACTGTTATGAAAAAGTTGCAAAGAGTGAAATAATAATATCACCATCATTACCATGAAAAGACATTTTCAAAATTACCTACAGTATTTGTATTTTCTTTTAGTTGTTCTTCATCATCTTCCTTCTTTGTCACAGTCTGTCCAGCATGTTCTCGAAGCCAATTATCATCAGCCCAAACTGAAATAAAGTTTTAGTCATAGTGAAAATAAAATTTAGCTGCAGGAAACAATTATTTTTGTTTGCAACATCATCCTCAACAATAAGTGAAAATGGTTTCAAATAAATACTATTAGTGTGAGTGAAGAAAAAGTCACAATTTCTATAAGGAAAAAAGTTGCAATTAATTTATGGTGGTTGTTAAGGTTAAGTTTTGCAAAGAAATGTGTTTTTAATTAGAGTGTGACATAAACAAGAAGTATTTAAATTCTTTAAGTTTAATTTTTTTATGTGGATTCATTATCAGAACTGTAAAAAAGTACTTTTTTCCCTCCTAATTTCACAATGTCTTTCTCTATAAAATAACTTTTGTTTCTTTGGCTTTGAAAAGTTTTTTGATATTTCCTTTTTCAGAACCTAAATGTGAACTTCAGTTGGCAAATCTGATTTATTCTGATAAACATTCAATGTAGTTGAATTATTTAACTGCAATAAAATCAAATAAAAATCAAATCTATTCTTAATCATTAATGAAACTGAATGGATTAAAAGAGACTATAATTACAAATGTTTTGTCAGCAGCTTTCAATACATAAAATGTTCAAGCTGAGACCATCATCATCAGCAGCAGTTTGTACCAACAGTACAGACTCTCTCTTGACATTTGTTCCTATCGGTCATCACTGACTTTGCAAGTCAGCCAACACTAATGCATCCATATGAGAATGTCGCTTATGAGTTTGTCCTTACTTCTCTAGCAGAGTCCAATTATGTCTTGTTCATCTTACTTGCATGGTCTCTGAGACAGGAGGCAAGTCTCTGTACAGCTGCTGTTTTGTAGGGTGATGCTTCCAGGATTTGTTCAAAACAGTGTGCAGCATTCTAGCATAGTTTCCATCTAGCTTTTTCTTCAGGCATTTTGTTAGTGTCCAAGTGGTGCAAACATATAGTAAGAGTTCTGCACAATATTAGATTTCAGGAGCATAATGCAAGTAAAATATAAGATTGATTATAAAAAGTAAAATCAATGGTCATACCTGGTCTCATTGAACCTTCTTTTATCTTCATTGGTTTGGCCAAATTCACACGGATTGTACGTCCAAATAATTCAGAATCATTCTAAAACAACATATATGTCACATAGTTTTAAAATTATAATAAACATTATATACAAGGTGACACTCAAAAGTTGAGAAAATTTAAAGCACAGAACAACATTCTCAAAGAAAAAAAATGATTGAGTGATTTTGTGAAATGTTCTGCTAGACAAGGAAGATGCTGGGTGACTTGAGAGATGAATAGATTGATCAGTTTTCTCAACCTCCCAAAACTTTCAGAGGAGAGAACCTTATATTCGCAGTCCTGATTAATATCATCTATTTTAAGATGATTCATTCAAACTCAGACATCTAAAGCAATTTTCTACAAAATTTTACAAATGGCCATTTTTTTAAAAAACTTTTTTTTTTCTAATTTGAAATCAAGATGCATCATTCCTCCGTGTGAAGAAAATAAAGGTCATGATTATCATACATAAGGCAATGTTTACTGCTTCTTAAAGACAATCTATCTGTACAAAAAGTAATATCTGCAAAATATATCTAAATTATTACTTTTTAAATTAATAAAAACAATCTTATTGAATAATTTAATAAGCTATATGGTGGTTGTTGTCAACATTTTAGAGATCATGGAGCATTAGGATGATTGTCTTTAATTATAATTTTTCCTTTTCTTTGCTTAGGGTTTTTTTCCTGATTTTGGTTGTGTGCCACATATTCGTCTGGAACTGTTGAAATGTGTTCCTTGATTGTCTCTTTTGTGATCATTTTTAGTATTTCTATTAGATTTTTTAATTCATTAATCAGTTTGTTCAGTTCTTCCTGTTTTGGTTTTGTATCTTCCTTTTCCTCATTTCCTTTTTTAGTTACACATGCATAACTAGGTTGTTTTTGTGTTTGTTCTACTATTTTTCTGGCCTTGGGGAAGGAGATGTTTCTTGTGTATTCTATTTCTGTAATTCTTTTTTCTTTTTTCCACATTTCCGTGAATACGCTGGGTGTTCTGTGCAGTTGATGCAGTTAAAGGGATTTTTGCATTCTAATTCTGTGTGATTTGAATTTCCCCATTTTGCTCATATTGATGGTCAAGTGCACTTATCTGTAGGATGTTCATATTTTTGGCATTTTTGACATCTTAGAGGGTTTGATATATAAGTTTCTATTTTTGTACTTATGTAACCTATTCTAATGCTGGTTGGAGTCTTTATTAAATGTTAGTATGTAGGTGTTTGTGTCTATGGTTCTTGTTTCTTTGTGTATGGAGATTCTCCTCATGTCTGTTATGCCTTGCGGTTCAAGATGTAGTCTTATTTCTTCAAGGGAACACAATACAAGGTTTGGGGATTTTATAACTCCTTTCGAGAAGTTTAGGGTTGGGTGAGGGCATGTTTTTATGTTTAGTTTTCCAAATTGTTTCCATTTTAGAATTTTTTCAGATTGTTTTTGATTTTTTGTTTGTATAATAATGGTGTTGTTCATAGCTTTTTTGATATTGATTGGTTTACAGTGTGTTTCTATTGTTTTTTGAATTAGGAATGGGGATAGTTTGGTGATTGGGGTTTCTTCTATTAATTCAAGTACTATGAATTGATAGAAATTTTCATTCATTTCATTTTTACTTTCTGATTCTGTGAGGGGTCTTTTCATTTTTTTGTTTTTTGCTTGGGTTGTATTTTCATAAGCCATTAAGAAGGTCTGAGTTTTATTGACTATGCTCCCCATCCACCACGGAGTCCCACATGGGGGATGTGCCTGGGGGAAACCCATTCGCCTCGTAACATCAGGGCTACATAGTCAATATACTCATGCTGGTGGTAGACAATTTAGTTTTGTCCCTGGGTTTTCATTCCCAAGATAATTACTCACCCAGGGACAGAAAGGAGTATAGGTCTTTCCTCAGCATGATTGACCCTACAGCCATCGCCCTCTAATTCAGAATTTTGTAAAAAACTGAAAGAGGGCTGATATGACCAGCCGATTGATCAGATCAGGCCTCTCCGACCAGCCGACTAGCCCAGTAAGGGCCAAAGTGAAGTGTTGCAAGTCACATGACCTCTTTGGTTGCCAGATCAAGGACTGCTCAGGCACCAGGATCGTGTCCTTAAGCATTATGGGTTGCCACCCACGGCCAACAGGTAACCTCATTGGGGGGGGGGAGAGATTTACCCCTCTGCAGAGGTGCAGTTGGCGTATTCTACAGCCCCAGCCGACTGGGTGAGAAAATTGAAGAGGACATATTTTTGATAGACTGTGACCGTAAGCTACATAGGTGCAAAGTTGTTGATATTGGGGTCATGTATTTGGGTGAGTAAAATAAAATTTTCTATCAAGTGTAGGCTTAAAATAGTTAAATATTTAGATCATATACTTCTTATTTGCTCTACATACCAAGTTTCAGAAATACTGAAGGTATGGAAGCATTTTTCTTTAATTTTTAAAAAACACTGAGATTCGGCGACATTGCTCGACCTTAATTTAGAGGCAAAATAGGACCCCCCCCCCAACCTTAAAATTGTAAATGATTTGGCACACTTTCCTAACTCATGAAGAGGAACATTTGAGCCAAATTTCAAGTAATTTGGTGTCAGTGGGTGTAATACCCTAGTGAATTGTAATACCCTAGTGAATGACCCTAATATAATAACTATCTAAAATCAACTCAACCACTAGTAAACACTACAGGCAAAGCCATTAGTGTCCTTCTAGATCATCAATACTAAATCAGAGTTGATGGATCAGACAGGATTAAAGTGCAATGCCTGAACACACAAGTCCTCCCAGTAATGTCACACTCACACATTCCAATCCTCCACTCATTTTAGGGGCACATAAACATATCCTACAAGGTGCACATCAGCATATCCTTAGCACTCTCAGCGCATGTTAACAAAAATTTTTCGGGCTCAGTTCAGTTCATGACAAGGCGGCCCTTAAAGAACTATCCACTCATAGAGTACCAGTACACAAGAGAAGGAGAGGTAAGAGTTATTTCCCTTGTTATGAGCATGGCTTTGTAATAACCCTGCTGATAACAAGGCTCTGCGAGTAAAACAACCAAGACGGCCTCCGACTGTTATTCATAACAGAAGTAATTTACTAACCTTTTTGCTTGAATGGAGCACCCAATGAGACTCAAACTCGTGAAGATTTGCTGGTCTAGTTTGCTAATCATTACACTACCGGAGAAATGATAATTAGTCTAGTATCATCTCTATCCAAACTATATTTCTACAGTTATTGCTAGTGGAAAAAAATCAGATATATTTGAAATATTTTTTTTTAAAAAAGAAATTAAATAACATAATCACACGAATTTACTGTATATTAATATAACAATGGTTCATGTTGTATTTAAATGAAAATGTACACTCATTAACAAAATGTAAAGTTATTCATATCAAAAGAAAGCTAACTTACCATATTGTCAATGGCTGCAGCAGCATCCTGAAAAAATAAGATATATTGTTAAAATAGTTATTGTTCATTGATAATTACTTAACATCAGAAGCAAATGTTCAAAATAATTTTATTCAATTTTTAAGTCTGCGTTGCTGTAACACAACATCATATATGTTGAAAAGATGGATTTGTAGGGAATCTGACAGTATGATAGAAATATGTGGAAAGTTGGATAAATCAAACACTTAACTCAGATGTGTGATATTTCGTTCAGGCTTTATTTCATCTTCAGGAACTTCTTCAAGACTGAAACTGTTTTCTAAGTTCTTCTATTTAAAAGCATGTGAGGAGAGTGGTGGGGGTATAGTTGTAGCAGGAAAAGTTGGGAGGGATTTTAAGTCAAATGTATCAGGTTTCATTAGAGGTCTTTGGTTTTGAAAGTGGAGATAGATTTTTAGGTAGGTTGATAAGAAAGAAGTAGGAAAGGGTTTGTGTGAAAGTCGGTTTTGGCATAACATGTTTCATGGGAAAGATATTGACTTTCAAAACAAAATATTTTTAATGAAACCTGATACATTTGACTTTAAATCCCTCCCAACTTTTTCTGCTTCAACTATACCCCCACCACTCTCTTCACATGAAATAAAACCTGAAGGAAATATCACACATCTAAATCTGAGTTAAGTGTTTGATTTATCCAACTTACCACATATTTCAATCATATATATGTGTGTGTGTGTGTGTGTGTGTTGTTACTTTATTTATATTGTTGTTTATAGATACTCTAGATTCTGTACCTCAGCTAATTCAAACTCTATGAAAGCAAATCCTCGGTATTTCTCTGAAAAGGAAAAGAAAAAAACATTGTAAGTTATGTATAGAAGAATAAATAATAATAATAGTAGTAGTTGTAGACCAAATTATAAATATGTTATAAATGATTTTTTAAAAACTTATGAAAAAAAAGAACTGAAAATAATTTTTATCCAAATGGTAATTTTATGACTGATTTTAACGGCAGGATCACCCATCTAGGTTTATTTTATGCTTAAGGGTTAGAGAATGACATTCATTGTACAATCTTATTTACATTTTTTGTGTATTTGTTTCTTAAAGAATCTAGGTAATTTTATTGAATGTGTGGTAAAAACTCAATATAACAAAACACCCACCAGCAAAATCTCCATTCTGTAAAACTGACTTTATATTGATTTAGAAATTCCATATCATTTTTCAAAGAAAAATATTATACATAGTTTTCAAATCATAATCTTTAATTATTTAATTTTATCAATTGTGACTTAGTTATTGATTCTTTAAGAGTTAACAATTACATTCATTATATAAGGCAACAATAATCATAGGATTTCAACCAAATTTTCAGAGAATTTTTTAATAAAAATTTGTGGAAATATAAAATACATCTTTCTTTAATTTTTGAAAACAATATAAAATATTTGCTTTCCAATAAAGATATGACAAACTAATTACAAAAACAATAATACTGGTAACAATTACTTATTTCAATCATGGGGTTTTTGGCTTTTGTCGCACAAGCGGTTTGGTTTGGTTGGGTTTTATGGCATGTCAACCATTGTTGGTTATCTAACACCAAATCCTGTTAATACATATATATCAAATGAATGATTTGTAAACACATTTTGTTGATTGATAACATTTTAAAATGAGCCTGAGCTTATTATTTTGCACACAGTTAAATGATTGCATGTATTGCTATGTATCACTAACAATTCAATTAAACATCAGTCATTTGTTTACAGACAGTTAAATGATAAAAGTTCTATTTCAAACAATTCAATTGAGCATAAGCCATTAGTTTGCACTCAGTTTAAATGTCAAATATTTCTAATTGACCCATAGATAGGACATTATCAGGTGCTACTACTCCCGGTCAAAGTGGACTTGGGAGCAATAGCAATGAAGAGGTACTCCACATTCCCCAAATCTCTAAGGCTGGAGCCTCACCATCAGGTTGTTTAATGTCATATCCAAGACAAATGTTGGGAGATGCAGTCGGTGTATTCTACAGCCCTAGTCAACTGGATTGGCATATGAGTAGGTTTGGACCAAAATTTTCTTACCAGTTTCATAATCCAAAGGTATTTGAATATCAACAATATCTCCAAAAGGAATAAAAGCTGCCTGGAGAACTTTCTCATCAACTTCTTCTGCAAGTCCTCCTGAAAAGATAAAATTAAGAGTGCTTAAGATTAACAACCGAGCTATTTGAGTAACAAATAATTAAAAATGTATTAAGTAAAGTTGGTGACTGTAGTCAAGGGCAATCAGAAGGCTCCCTTTTCAATAGCTGCTACACCGAGGTGTAGGGGAGGGCGCTACTCCTTTCTCAGGATTGCTCCACTTTACCCTCTATATGTACTTTATATTGCTGAGTGTTAAGCAAGGAGGTATCAAGTACCATTTTTAAAGTCTCTGGTATGATGCAACCTGGGATTGAACCCAAGTCTCCCGGACCATTGGTGAACACTCTACCCACTAGACCAATGAGCCGTTTTTTCTTTAAATGACTCAATTATAAAAGAAAAGATGGTGAAATTTTACTAAACTGAAACCTTCACAATACAATAATTCATATATGCCACATAAAATAAAGATTTTTAACATGATTAAACAGAATTTATTATTTTATTACTATAACATATTATTATTATTATTGATTTATTACATAGAGATAACATCTTATATATTTGCTACATATGCAGTTAAAAATTGCCTAGGAGGTGTAAGCAAGTCAAAGTGGCTTGCGTCTAGTGTAAAGGATTATAATAGCTTTCTTACCTCAAAATATGATATGTAGCAGTAGCATTATTTTCATGTTAAGCAAAATCACAGAAAGCTAAAATAATCTGGTTTACATTTTTAAAAGAAACAAAAAATGGTGGATTAGAAAGCGTTGAATGAGAATTAGTCTCCTGTAGACTAGTATTCTGGGTTTTCAGTGTTGGATCACTGGGAGGAAATTCATTTGGTTACAAGCTACTCCAGCACTTTTTCTTTTTCCTATGAAGATGGCCGACAGAGGATTTGATATCCAGCTAATCCATGAATCTAATAGTGCTGCCATTGCAGAATGAATCGAAGTTGATCTGCAAACTCTGTGAAATGAAAAGAGTAAAAGTATCATACTGCTGCGATGATGAGCAGATGCTCTCGTTGTTTATCAGCAACTGAATAAGGTGCAGAGGTCAGATGCAGAGATTAAGAAAGCCCTCAAAATCACATATGTAGCAGATTTTTTCAATGAATTTGACCAATTTATGATATGAGTTTGCCCAGAGGAAACAATAAATGAGTTTCTAATAGAGTTAAAATGTTGAGGTCTGTTACCCAAGCAATGGATGGCATGTACATTCGTTTCTGGACAGCCACAACAAGTCAGGCAGCTTCTCTGGGCATCATCAAGAATGGACATCATGACCTTGCAACAGCTTCTAACTTGAGCTCAGGCCATTATGATTGATAACAAGGAACCTGAGGAGTCAGTCACTACATCTGCTCAACAAACACATGATGCTGACACCTTTAAAGAAGGCATTTTTTGTTTTAGGTGCTCTGGTTCCAACTACCTGGTCAAGGATTGCAACCAGGGTTACTCAGAGGGACCAGTTAACTGAGCATGGAGATTCCACCACAATATATGGTAAATAGTAGGACAGACTAGGTTCTTCAGCCTTGGTTAGGCAACTAGTCTAGGAGAAGGAAAACTCTGAATTAAAACCTGTTAAACTCCGCTTAAAAATTGACCTTGTGTCATATCCTGCCCGAGCGGAGGGGTTGGTAAATAGGATATATGGTGTTTTCAGTTTAACAAAATTGGGCACATATTTTCAGAGTGCCAGGGAAACAACTCTGATGATCAGATGTCAGTGTCAGTTTTTCCTGAAGCATATAAAGAATAAGGCACTGCCTGCTATTGAAATATTCATAGACAGCAGTGAACAACTCACATGGACACTGGTGGCAAATATGGATGCTGCTTTTAGAAATAGAAAGAAAATGTGCTAACAACTAATTGAAAGACCCTAAAATATTGTGGACATAGCAGAAATAAGTTGAACATTGGACATGTTCAACCTGTGCATATTGATGTCTTGATTGTGAACACCCAATTATGAGGGTGAGTGGGTGTTCTAGTTTTATGGTATATCAACTCCTATGGGTCATTCAATGCCAAACAGTTTATACATATGTATATGCATAATTTGAAAACAAATAGTTAATTGGCAGCCAATTCTAAACAAACAAAGCTCATTTAGTGTTTACATATGGTTAAAGTAATTTCAAGCACCTGGTGCTCACATACAGCTAAAGTGTTTTCAAGCATTTAGTGCCCACATATGGCCAAAGTGATTTCAAGCATCTAGTGTTTACATATGGTCAAAGTGACTTCAAGCATTTAGTTCTATAGGAGTTGGAATTAGTTTATTGTTTTTTAGGTACTCTATTATTCGAGAGTCAGGTACATCTTTGAATAGTAGGGTGAGAGTTGTTGTGTGGTAGCATTTCTTGCAAATGTTCCCATATTTTTTGTAGTCAACCAATATGTGACTGACTAAGTAAATGACTGCAGCAGGTACACCAAGGTGCAGTTTTCCCCCTTAAGCAGATAGGCATGTGTTAGGTAGCTGTGTCCAATTTTGATTCTGCTTAATATTATATTTTGTCTTGGTTCTGTGGTTTCCAGTTTGATTGTGGGTTGATGTTCATATAGTTTATTTGGAGACATGTCCCATATTGTTTGCCATTTTCTTCTTATGTATTGTTTGATTTTAGTTTTGTCGTCTGTGAATAGAAGTTTAAGAGTTGTTATTTTAGTTGCTTCTTTTGCAAGTGTTGCAATGGTTCGGTGTGAAAGGAAATTTTTAATGAATGTGGCTATATTTCCTTTAATTCCAGTTTTGTGGAGATCTTATAGGATTTTGTATTCCCATGTTGTATCATATGCTTTTTCAAAATCAAAACAGATTGAAACTACATGGTGGTTTTTGATTAGGCCACTGCAAATGAATGTTCAAAGTCTTTGGTTATTGGTACCTTGATTTTGTCAGAATCCGCTTTGGTATCTGGATAAGATGTTATGTTTTTCAAGATACCAGATCAATTGTGCATTGACCAGTCTTTCCATTGTCTTAGAAATGCAGCTTGTCAAGCAATAGGACAGTAATTTGTTGGGTTAGAGTGATCTTTTCCTGATTTGAGGATTGGGATTATAACAGCTATTTCTTTTTTATTTGTGGTTTTCTGTTTGGCGTATTTAGATAGATAATAGTCGTTTGGAGTTTTCTCCCATTTATTTTCTCTATGATTTTCAATGTTTTATTTATTGGGGTTTTGTAATTTAGTTTGGAAATATAATTTCTCTGGGTTTATTTTTTGGCTTTTTGATGATATATTGAGCTTTTGTTTAGATTTGTTGGTATTTTTGGAGGTTGATTCTGGTAGACTTACTTTGAGGAAGCATAAGCATTTTTTTCCTAGTTTTTACTACTTCTCTGCATTCTACTGTGAACCAGGGGTTTGTTTTGGGGTGTGGTTTTGTGGGAGATTTAGGGATTGTTTGTTTTACTATTTTAATTAGGGTGTTGGTGAAGTTTGACATTGGGTTTGGGTCTGGTTTATTGAATTAATTAATATTGAGCAGAGTTTATTTTGTGGATTTGCCATTTTGATTTTGTTTTCTCTGGTGTAGGATTCTTTGATTTGAGGAATATTGGCGAGTGGCCACAACTACATTGATCATTGTAGACTCTCCAATGAAAATCCATGAAGGTTGAGGGTTAGGGTTAGGCCAATAGCTGAAATTGTTCTGGCACTTGGATGAAGGTAGTTAAGGGTTTTATCATTAAAGATGTGTAGTTCAAGTGATTCCAATATAGATTCAATGACTTTTTCCAGTTAGGTTGGTATCATTGCATTCCCACATTTTACTCTGACCATTAAAGTCTCTAATTAGCATGATAGGGGTTGGAAGTTGTACAATCAAATTTTCAGTTTCAGTTTTATTTGGTTTGTATTTTCGTGGGATGGAAATTGAGCAAATAGTTATTGTTCAATGGAGTGAGGTTTGTTTGTAGTGGTAATACCACATGGGGTATTTGGTTTTTGATTATAATTGAGGTGCCGCAAATAGGTAGGTTATTTCTTGCTGAACCGTTTGTTTGGTTATGGTGATCCATCTTTGAAGGTGATGTTGTCAATTTCTCTAAAGAGGATTTCATGTAGGCAAATTATGTTGGGATTGTAGCTTGTCATTATGGATTTTATTTCCTCATAGTTTGGTTTTATGTCTTTACAGTTCCATTGTATTATATTTTGTTTTGTTTACACTATTACGTAGCTGATTTTAAGTTTGGAAAGTTTTGGAAAAATTAAAAGTGAGGACATAGTTGTTGGTATTGATTGTTTGATTGTTATTTGTTTTATGTCTGTTACAAATTGATTTTCCAGGTTATATTCTATTTCTTCAATTGTGCAAGTAGATAGTTCTGAGATTCTCACCACTCCCTTCAAAGTGTTGAAGGGTATGTTTTTATTTTCATATTATGAAGATTAGTGGTTCTTTATAGCAGTTGTGCATATTTTTTAAACTTCCATTATCAAGGTGTTGCTGAGTCTGTATCTGAATGTGGATGGGGTCTCTTAAAGTGTTTTATTATTTTATTTGTATTTGCTTGAGTTTAATGTTCAAGAACCATAAAGAAAGTCTATGAGTTTCATTGACCATACTCTCTCTGATCACAGAGCCCCACATGGAAATGTGCCTAGGAGGAAACCCATTCAGCAAGTAACATCAGAGCCACATAGTCAGTATACTCGTGCTGATAATAAGTTTATTTTGTCTCTGGGTTTTCATTTCTAAGATAACTACTTACAGAAAGCAGATATGAGTCGGTCTTCAGCATGATTGACCCTCATATTCAGATTTTTACAAAAATCTGAAAAAGGGTTGAGATGACAAGCCAATTGATTGGATTGGGCCTATCGGACTGCCCATCTAGCCCAGTAAGGGCCAAAGTGATGAGTTGCAAGTGACTTGACCACTTGGTTCCTGGGCCAAGTACCACTGAATCACTAGAATCCTGTTCTTAAGCATTATGGGTTACCACCCACAGCCAATAGGTGGCCTCATTGGGGAGCTCTTACCTATCTGCAGAGGTGCAGTCAGTGTATTTTAAAGCCCGAGCTGACAGGGTGGACCAACAATGATTTAATCCTTTTTAGATAGATGAAATCAGAGAGCTTGGAGGTGTGCACATAGCTGGGTCAGGTGAAGTGCATTTTCCTGAGGAAGACATGCCCCAGTGTGGTGCTATATCTATTAATCAGCCCAACTTTAGTGCAGGGTTGAACATCATAAAAAGGTACAGACAGCTTCATGAAAATGGATGAACAGCCACCATATTGATGGAGTAGTTTATTTGCTGATCAGCCTGGTTTGTTGGGGCAAGTGATAGTGAATTTACAACATTTTGCTAGGGTCCATAGCCTAGCCAAGAAATGCATTATTGACTCCCCTTCCTTCAGTATCATAGAGTGAAAATTCTGTCAATGGACCTCTCCTGACCGCAACAAGCCAAATATGCCATATCAATTGCTCTTCTGTAGCAGATTTCAGCATCTTGGCTCCCAGCAGGTCAAACAGAAGCTTGTTTAGTTCTGGGGTACATTGGGTTCTAGGCTTGCTCTGGATCATGGCCGGGCCTATTAGCCGGCACACATCTTTGTATCATGGGTCCATGAATAGAGCCTAATCTCTGTCGGAGGAATAAAGAGCTAATGTGGGCCTTTCTAGCTTTTTTACATAGTTGTTCCTGCTTGGCAGGTCATAAATCCTTTCTTTCCATAGTTCGATGGTCTTCCTTTGTAGTTCTATTAGTGGCTGTGTCAATTGTAAGTACAGCTGTTTTTGGTGGGAGTGTGGGGTTTTCCATGGTTTCAAATCCTATTGGCAATACCATGTTGGGTTGGCAGTGTTGCTTGTGGTCAGACTGGAGCGTTGGTAGTACATACAGTATGGTATTTACTAGATGTGTCTGGATTGCTCTTGACCGCTTTCTTCTGTATGTGTTCTGTATGGTCATATTTGCATAGTACGTGTATGTGTGCAAATATGCATATCTATAAGCCGGCAGTGTCACTTTGTTAAAACATCCCTGAACAACATTCTTCTAGCCACCACACAGCTTTCTTTTTAAAGGAGGCCATGTGCATTGGTGGGAAAGTTTGAGAGGGGTCTTTTTGATACTTCATACATGAAAAATGGTGGATTAGAAAGGAATATTTGGTGTTAGACAAAAATTTGTCTCTTAGATTAAAGTTCCATCTTTTCAGTGTTGAACCAGTTGGAAGAGACTCATTTGTTTACATGATAAAAGATACCTTTTAAATTATCAATTTTGGACACATATTTTCATCTTAATTTCTAAGTTGATTTTTATCCAAACTTTACTCAGACCAACAGTGCAAATTGGAATTAAAAGATAAGCTTGTAGTGTTTCAAATGTAATTGCTAACAATGTTTGGAAAATAAACTTAAATATTTTATGTATTTTTGATTAAGTGTAGAACAATCAAGTTTGACAGTTTATAGATCAAATAGAGATGTTTACACGCCAAACTTCAATTATACATAGTCTTTCATTGCTTCATACAAAATAAAACCAGAAAAAACACAAAATTTAAAGCTACTGACAAAAATTTTATGAACTTGGTTATTACTATATTTGTCAGTTAATTATAAGAAGACATGATGCTAATCACTGCAAAGATTAAAATTAAGAATAATTTTCATGTTGCTAAACCTGTTAAAAACTTAGCTATTTGAATAAATTATTGTAATACTTTTAATTTTTCCTGTATTACCTACATATATTCAAATAAATTATCATTTTGGTGAGTGTTTTCTTTCTGGTATACTCTCTTTCTCTGCTAATTGTTATTTGTAGAAATTTTGGTAAGGAACTGGTGATCCTGTTTCACCAAACAGCAGCAGCCCCTTGGGGTCATGTGGCGTCCATTATAAAAAGGAGCTCCACTGGAGATTCTCCCTCTTTTGGTTCCACTCCCACAACTGTTAGCAACAGGTCCTTTTCGTAGCAGCCCTTGACAGCACACGTATTTGGTACCTTCCACCACAGCCAGGACCCAAGAGTGACAAACGCACGTGCTGAGTTAAAAGGAATAGGACACACACAGTTAAGTTCCAGCAGGCATTTTATCTGCAAACTCACTTTACCTTCAACCTTACAACCTTCACTCATTTTACCAAACCTTCAAACACCTTCACAAAACCTTTACCTTACCTACCAAACCTACTTTACCTTCAACCTTAAAACCTTCACAACAAGTCTAACCATATTTTACATCTTGAACTCTTCTTTGAACTCTCTTTTTGTGAACTCTTCCAATTCGTTGTTTGGTGTAAAACCCTGTTTATTGTTGTAGTTGTATATGAATCGTAGGAATAAACCGGGCTTTTCGGGGCTTTATAAAAAAAACCACATATAAAATGAATATTTTTTTTTACCTTACTACCTTTCTTTATTTCTTCATGTCTTTTAACAAAGGATAAAGTAACAGATAAACATACATAGTTTCTTAAAGTAAAGAAAATGAAGATACAAACATCATAATCAGTTTTTATGTCATAGTCCTATCCCCTTTTTCAGTTTTTTTGCTGCTAAGCCAAGCAAATACTCATTATGACATCTCTCAGGGTAATGGGAGGGTTACTTGGTGGCGCCCATCTCTTCTTCAAATAAGTAACATATAACAGGTCATACTGGGTTGTATGGTACCAGTAGCAAAGAACAATCCTTGACCTGACACAACCTTCCAAATTACTCAGCCATGATAACATGTTTAGTAGCAGGCTTGAATCCAGAGTTTTCCTTTTCTAAGACCAATTTACCTACCTACAAGATGTGAGAGCAAAAGAAGAAAGAGAATTGTGATTTTCTAAATGGCATTAGTGCTGAGTGAAACACAGTCGTGTCTAGGATTTGACCTTGTGTCACAGAAGCCATTTTCTACGATGATGGTCGATTCTGCAACGTAACGTACTACATCATATATTAATACAACAAATAGTTTTTTTCTCACAAGTTTTTCGCGAGACTAAAATTTGTGATGTTGTGACTATATACAGCTTCTAAGAAAAACATAAATCTTAGTATTTTCGTAAATTGCTCTAAAAATTATTGTCTTTGTCATCACATGTAACAACTATCATACAATATGTTTTAGAGAAGTAGGTTTTTGAAAAACATTTGCATTATTGTTTACGAAATAAATGCTTAATTATAAGTGCTTTACATTTGTCCAGTGTAGTATTCAAGTAGTCTCCCTTTGTAAGAGTAATAAACATGATAAATAATCTTGCAAGAATTTTATAAAATTAAGTCAGACGAGTTCTAAGAAAAACAAACAACTCACCCACAAAATATATATAATAGCGACGTGTAAAATTAAAAGATTAGGTTATGTGGAAAACAGCCACAGATTTTTATATTTAAATTCGAAATAAAATCAGTCATTTCATAAATAATGAATTGTTCCTCCTTATTTGCAACTAATCATTTCTTTTTCACGAAGATTTTATGTATACTATCCTTTTAATTGCAAATTAAAATTCATGGTAAAAATCAATCTTTGAATTGATTTTTTTTAAAATAAGGAAATTATAATTATATTACTTTCCAGGACTAAATATGAACGAAAACGTTTTGCGTTGTTTTTTCAAAATACAACTAAACATTAAATTTTGTTTCTCTCATTTACACAAATATGTTATGTTTTAAGAAATTAATTCTTGAAATGACAAAAATCAGGTATCACTCAATAAAAAGAGGTGTACTTCACTTACCAACGTAAACAACACGTTTATTAGCCGCCATTTTTATTTCAGATAACGTAAATAGACAAATGTACGAAACTAAATAATGAAAAATGTACGAAACTTACAATGATTTTAAAAGCTAAGATCATTTCTTACATAAATTTTGATGATTCAAAATATTCAAGATAAATTTAACAAGTTTGTTTTAAAAATACATTTTCTGCTGAAAACTTTACGGAATAATGAATTCAAGACGCATTTTCTGCGATCAGATGAAGTGGTTTATTTTAGTTTTCATTTATAGGAACACTATCTTGGTCGTTCTTTGCTTGATAATGATGATGATGATGATGATGATAAAAGATCCTAAATACTCAGCTTCTATATAAAAAGTTAAAAACAAAACATTAAAAAACATGATTATAATGTAGATATGCAATATAATCTATATTACATACATCATTTTTTTCATCAATGAGTTTTTAAATGTACGTTTTTTGTTGTTTTTTTTATATTCGTAAAATAGAAAACAACAGAGATAATGTGTAGCTAAGTCTATCTTTATATGTGTTGTGGAGCCGATAAGCACGTCGACCTCGCAAATGATTTAAGTTAAGCGCGCGAGTAATAACGGCCAAAGACAATGAAGAAACAAAGGTGAGGTAACAAATATAACAAATATGACAATTTATTGTCGTATTTACAAGTGCGTGTGTAAAGTTCGTGGTAGTTGTATTTGTGTCCTCAGCTAGATAGGTAATGTCGGTAGCTGGTATGGTCGAGTTGAAGAGAAGCTGCTAGATGATCGTTGCGCATAGCTGATGTTGATCGAGTGGTGGATTGGTGCAGCTGGATGTTTGGTGCGGGTAGCTGTCAATTGGTCGAGTCGTAGAGGTACAACAGGATGTTCGATGCGGGTTGCTGATGTTAGTCGAGTGGTGGATAGGTGCAGCTGGATGTTTGGTGCGGGTAGCTGTCATTGGTCGAGTCGTATAGGTACAGCTGGATCTTTGATGCAGGTAGCTGATGTCGGTCGAGTCGTAAAAGTTCAGTTGGACGATTGTTGCGGTTAACTAATGTCAGTCGAGTCGTAGAAGTGAAGTTGGACGATCGTTGCGAATAGCTGATGTTGGTCGAGGCTGGTAGATCGATGTTCCAGTTTTTTACAGTGCGTTGGCTTAACCGGGGTGGGGTGTCGATGTGGTTGCTAGCCCGTACAGCGAGTCGTACGAGGGCTAGATATTGCAATGCTAGGGCAGTCCGTACAGCAAGTCGTACGTGGACTGGATACTGCATTGCTGGAGTGTCGGGGTCGAAGTTGGTGTTGGTAGCTTGGTCGCGTAGAGTTTAGCGAGTGTGGTGACTAAGACTTAACTGCGTCTTAGAACTGCGGACCAGGTGAACGGACAGGGAAACCGTGGCTAAGATTTGCTAGGCCTTAACACACACGAAGTGGAGCGAGCGAATCGGTAAAGCCAGGGGTTTGTCGTGCCCTTAGCTGTGCAGATGTATTGGAGACAGTAGCTATGGCTTTTCTGTGCCAAAGCTGTGCGGACGTATTGGAGACGGTAGCTAAGGTTTTGCCATGCCAAAGCTATGCAGACGTATCGGAGACGGTAGCTAAGACTTCACCGTGCCAAAGCTGTGGGGACGTATCAGAGATGGTTGCTATGGTTTTGCCGTGCCAAAGCTGTGCAGACGTAACGGAGGTGGTAGCTAAGGCTTTTCCGTGCCAAAGCTATGCAGACGTATCGGAGACGGTAGCTAAGACATCACCGTGCCAAAGCTGTGGGGACGTATCAGAGATGGTTGCTATGGTTTTGCCGTGCCAAAGCTGTGCAGACGTAACGGAGGTGGTAGCTAAGGCTTTTCCGTGCCAAAGCTATGCAGACGTATCGGAGGCGGTAGCTAAGGCTTTGCTGTGCCAAACCTATGTGGACATATCGGAGACGGTAGCTATGTCTTTGCCGTGCCAAAGCTTTACCGTATCGAGTGAACAGGCCAGCACGAGGTGGCTAAGATTGGCGGTATCTTAGCGCTGCGCAGATAGGGAAGCGGTAACTAAATGCTAACCTGTGCCTTTAGCACTGCGCAGCCAAACGGACGAACGGAACTGACCGAATGGTTAAGACCGGGTGGTTTTAGAGTCCTCTCGGTGTTTGCCTCCGGGCTGTCTGCTTCGACGAGTCTGTAAGGACCATCAGAGATACTCCAACCCATAGAAGGTGACCTCTAATGGTCCTTAAAAGGACCTTTTTTGCATATCTAGTTGATGGAAAGGCGAATGCGACCACGAGATGTAGGATTCAGCCTTGTGGAGTCTCGCTCTAAGAGCGGGCTCCTGAGAGCTTCGCAGAAGAAACTCTTTATTTCCAAAAACTCATATGCAAAAAATATATGATTTTCGGTGAGCACGAGGCCCGAAAAATTTTGGGGGGAAGGGGAGAGGGCGAAATCAGTATTGTTCTACGGAGCCCTAGCTAGTTACACTCATCGCCCACAATCACTTTCCAATCATTTTATTCGATCATTCTATACAATAAATTCATTCACCTGTTATATTTTGACCTTCGACCCGGCCCAAAAATACTATTCCAAGGTAATACACTGGAAGGAAGTGACACATTCCAACGGCCAGTAATCGAAAGAGATCGCGTGGGCGGATTAAGGCTTATGATATGGGACAAGGTGAAGGTCCCATTGTGCCATTACAGTCATGCACCGGAAGAGAGTAACCTCTGAACTGCATGACAGTTATTTCCGCTTGATGACAATTAAACATTCGATTTCAAAGATCCAGTAGGTGATCGTGTGGGCGTTGAGTTATTATTTAACTCAGTTGAGTTTGGGTCCCAAAGCAGTTGCCAGCAGACTTCCAGACAGTAGAAACCAGATGTGGTAGGGAAGGCCACACCCGACCGAGGGGGCACTCGGAAAACCCCCGATGGAGTAGACCCCAACATCAAGAGAACAAGAAAGACACAACGTGACGGTCATAACAACGTGGGGTCAAAATATGAAGTTTATGTTCGGTCTCCAACACCCTCTCACATGCAAACCTTCAACAACCCTTTCGAACCCTTGCAATAAAGTGAGAGGTGAATATTTTTCTAAAGAAGTTATCTTGCGTCTTTCTTCCTTCCTGCATCTTAATTGTTACTGCGTGCGTCGTTTATTCATGCGTCTGTCTTTGATGTTGTGTCTTTCTTCCTGTGTCCTTTATTCGTGCGTCTGTCGTTTATCATGCGTCTGTTATCATTGCGTTGGTATGTATCCAGTATATATATGTGTATTTCTGCATGAATCAGCAGATGCAATACGACATATATTAATTTGGTGCATGATCCTGCAGAGTTCTTCAAGGATTCAAAACGAACCTGGTTACCGTAAACGACAGTTTTTAAGCATCACAACACGACATCAACGAAAAGGACAAAGAAAAATGCTGGAATTGAAAGAAGTAAAACGAAAAAAACAAGAACAAACCAGCAACAGAAAAGAGAAAAGAAAGAAAAAAAATTGTAAATTAATTGCTGCATTCTTATAATTCTATCTCTCTGTTGATTAATTTGGGTATAATAGTGAAAGATTAGTTGTAATGACAAGGGCCTTTCTAGAAGCATAAAATTGGAAATAATTTAAAAAAAATGTGTGGTCCCTAGATAAAAATTGAAATTACTGCTATGTGTAATATTGTATCGAAGTGAGGGAGGAAAAAAAGAAGAGAGAAAGAAAACAAAAGATGGCTGTGGGACAGTCATTGTCCATTTTTTGATAGACAGCTTATCGTAAACAATAAATTTTATGATAAATTTTATCAATGGGATTTTTTATCGTAAATAGGTCTTTGTGAGAAAAAAAATCGTTGTAACTTTTCATTGGTCCAGACAAGCGGTGATTGAAAATGAGAATTTCAGTCCAAGATTTGGAATCCTGCATATCTGTAGTTAAGACCTTTTGGTCAGGTTTTCATGTTTGGAACTTGTGGATTGGAAATGAGAATTTTAATCCGAGAGATGGAATCTTGGGAGCATTAATGGTATTGTCCATGAATTTCACACATTGTTGTTTGTCTGAATAATGCGCATATAATTTTTCGATATTTATGAAGTTGGGAGAATCGATATTTTCGGCGCTGGTAGAATCAGGCCGGTTGTTTTGCGGTGGAAATTGTGGATATCAATTATTAAAGACATAGGTATTGTCTTGAAAACGGTCTTGCCGTGGAGGCAGAGTAACTAAGAGACAGATGTTTTTTGTGTCTGATGAGGCAGACAGGTATTTTGTGAGTTCCCCCTGGAGAGAAGCTTTGAGATTGTTATTGGGGAAGATATTTTGAAACAGGGTTTTGGATGTAATTAAGAGATGCGCAGAATTTTGACAGAACCAAGTGTGGCGAAGATTCGTAGATTCGGACATATTTTGAATTAGGAAATGTTGGCAGAATTTATAAAAGTTTGGGTTATTTAGAAAGAAACCCCGGGATATTTTGTGAAAAGAAAAAAAGAAAAGAAAAAGAAGAATGCTCGTAAGCTATTGAAAAAGTTGTATTATAAATCAGGCTTAATTTATGGTACTATAGACTGAAATTGAATAAGCTGGGAAGCGAACCTATAGTTATCGTGTTAAGGTAAAGACGGAGAGGTAGATATAAGGTTAAAAAAAAAGGGACATTGAATGAGCAATTTATTATGAAAAAAAAGAAAAAAAAAAGAAAAAAAGAAATGAAAACCAAAACCAAAACAAAAAGCTACAGGACAATGAAAATGGAGAAAAACAAAACAAAAAATAAAACAAAAAGAAAAAAAAAAGAAAGAGAAACTTGAACATTGTTGAACACAGCATATAGGAAGAAAAAAGAAAAGAAAGAAAGAACAGACGTTTTTAGTAAAATAGACAGTACATCACTACATAGATTGAAAAAAGAAGAAAAGAAAACTGAACATTTTTGAACTGTGATTGTAACATTGTTTTGACTTGTTGTAAAGTGAAACTTTTTGAGTTTGTTTGAGTTTAAAGGCGACATTATAAATTTTTTTTCCTGATCATATTATGAAATTTGACGAAAACCATTAACAGTGGATTTTATTCTAGGTTTACTAATATTTGCAATTATATTGATTCTAAATTTTTTTTTTTTTAGAATTTGGGTTTTCGTGGAATAGGAAATTTTTTTTTTGGTTTCTGTTTTGAGGAATCGGTAGCTGACGTGAGAATAGGACAGACATTCATCCAATTGGTTTCAGATTGTTGATGGGTAGACGGCAAAGAAAGCAATTCTATCGAAGAAATCGCCGGCCCATGAAGCTGTTCTATTTTTTAGTTTGGAGTTCCGAGAATGGAATAAAAGAAAAAAGGCGTGGTCTACTCCAAAATTTTGTGGATAATGTCTGAGTCTTTCAGTCCCGATGGTATTTTGGATTCGTGTGTGATTTGGCAAAGTGAAACGAATCTGGGAAGATCGAGGGGGCACTCGGAAAACCCCCGATGGAGTAGACCCCAACATCAAGAGAACAAGAAAGACACAACGTGACGGTCATAACAACGTGGGGTCAAAATATGAAGTTTATGTTCGGTCTCCAACACCCTCTCACATGCAAACCTTCAACAACCCTTTCGAACCCTTGCAATAAAGTGAGAGGTGAATATTTTTCTAAAGAAGTCTTCATGCGTCTTCCTTCCTGCTTCCTTTCTTCATGCGTCTTTCTGTGTGCGTCTGTCTTTATTATTATTGAGTCTTTATGATACGGCAAATGAGTACATAACACACCCACCAACCACGCTCCATGAAAACCTTACTTAAAAACCCAGATGAAATAAAATGCCATATATACAACGGATGAAGATGATGAGGGATTGGAGAAAAAGCCTCAAAGTAAACAAAACATATAACCCAGGTTGGTTTCCTTCCCATCCCCACTTCTATGATGGGGAGAGTCGACTGTTTTTTGGTACTTGGATAACCCAAAAACAAGCCGAAACTTTCCCTATAGGGGAAGGACCTAAGACTAATCGGGATAAAAGAACAGACGGAAAAGGGTTCGGACAGAAAAAGAGAATAAACATGAAATACAGAATTATGTGACCAAGATTCTCAAAAAAAGGCTCAGGACTCACAAGTGGTAAAGGGGGGAAAATAGAGAATGGGGTGGATCTTGAAAAGAACTAGCATCTAAACTGCTGGGACAATGACACACCTCACACCACTAACTAGGGGTTCAAAAATCCTAAGTAGTGCAGAAAGTTTCCTACCCGGGATGGGGTCCCGAAAGACCCGGACCATCGTCGCCATGCACAGGCAGAGGAGGGAAGGATGACTCCAATGTTTCCCCCTCGCATGCGACTAAGCTTGCTGCATACACCCACCTTTTGCTGAATGTTATGCGATCCAAGCGTCTTCTATCGCATCTAATCTAAAGAACAAGATCAGATTCGGCTGCCGAATAATGAATAAACGACAAAGTAATTCTCCAACACCCGACAGTTTGCCTCGCAAGTGAAGTGAGTCTCCGGCACCATAGTGATTTCCACCCAAAGGTTCGAGAGTTCAGCAAGCAAGAGCACACACTTGCTTGCATACCCCAGTCCCCTCGCATTTAAACTGGCTCGTTTAAAGCCATACTGGCACACTTACTTATTCAGTGTCGACGACGGGCCGGAAATCCTCGGGGGTGAGGATGCCGATGGCCTGTCTCAAGGAGCCGCTGTGGTTACTCAGCCATCCTTGGATACTCCGTCAAAATCAAGCGGGAACCGCACCTTTATTGATCTGTTAAGAGAGCAGTGAACGTAAATGAGGACGCCCGACACAAAAACTCAACATTTAGTTTAGCGAGGGGTGCTGCAACTCTGCCAAACTTACGCCCGTATCGGTTTGGCAGACCGTCTCCGGGAAATTCCATACGCCCCTGGTACGGTCGCCAGCCGACCGGACGAAGGTAGTCACCATGGGTGCACCCCTAGAGTTAACCGGATTAGAAATCTTATATTTTTTATTTTCTCCCTGTCTAGTAGCGGCTTCAGTGCTTTTCGAAGCTGGAACTCCCCAACTGCTTCCAGCTCTACTGAGCACACAGTCGCTGCCTTCCTGATTTGGCCCAAACTGATGTCTGGGTGATTAGACTTGGCTTCTCGTCTGCTTGGTCTTCGTGATGCTGGAGGATGATCTGTAGTCTTCTGTGAAAGTTCCGCTTCAGCTGGAAACAATCCCGGAGAGGAGAATGGACTGAGTGATGAGAAAAATGAAGTTCGAGGGAGGTTTACAGGCGGCTCTCGCTCGCAAGATTGTGTTTTCTGGGCTTGTGGGAGATTTGATGTAGTAGAGTTTGTTGGGGAAAAAGTTCCGGTAGTTAGGGAGAATGATGGTGAGACTGTGGGGGTTGTTGTTGAGGTTGTGGAGATTGTATGGGAGGTTCATGTTGTGGATGACAGTATTGAGGATGAAGTGGTAGAAGAGGCAGAGGTGGTGGCTGTGGTGGAGCTTTCTGTTGGGGAGGTTGAATCTGAGGTGATGTATCAGAGGGGCCTTCCTTACGATGAGATGGCCCAGAACAAATCTTTTTGGAGGCCCCTTCTCCACTGTCTTTCCTCCTCTTTAGATTCGTCGTGGTGTCCATGGGTATTTCCGAGGTTGTCTTTTTTGGTTTCTTTCTGGCCGAAGCCTTGGTTGCGAGAGCTGGTGGAGTTGCTGGAGCTGATAGAGTTGCTTGAATTGGTATTACTGGCGTGGGTTCTTTTGTGGAAGGTGGTGTGTGAGCCGGTTCTGGGTTCTTGACAGGAGAGGCAGACGCAGGCTTGTTTTTCCTTTCTTTGGAGATTTTCTTTTTTCCGGGTTACTTCGGTCCAGCCTTCGTCCGCTTTGGGTTGATCAGAAGTTTTAGACTGGACCGGACCCGGATCCTTCTCTGCTGTAGCCTTTGTAGGTTGCTCACTGCTGATAGTGGCCGTGGTGACTGTAGTAATTTTGGTGGCTGCAGCGTTATGCTGGTCCTTCTTGGAGCAAAACTTAGCAATATGCCCCAGCTGCTTGCAGCCCCAACAGCGCGGACGCCTTCCTTCCGCAGCCACCATCATCTGCCTCTCTCTGCTGACAATGACCTTGGGATTGGCCTGGAAGCCCTCCCTAGTCAAACATAGCCGGAACGCATAGTCCCCGTAGGCCGTCTCGGCAGCTGATCTGAGAAGGTTAATTTCCTCAACACAGCCATAAGCGCTGAGGAAAGCGGCCCGCACCTCTCCAGTGATAAATGCCGGGACGTTACATACTGTTAGCCGAATCCTACGGGTTCCTAAGTATTCCGGCTGCAGTCGGAAGAACTTGGTCACTATGTTGTTAGAGGCGACCTTGGCCGCCTGTTCTTTGGAGGGTTGCAGGGCGTCCCATATTGCAAAACTTCTGCAACAAAAATATTGACAGGGGACACTCGCTTTTCGAAGAAGCTCTTCAAAACTCTCCTTTTTCAGCCCAACCAACCGTCTTGTCTTATGGTCGGTTACGACCAGCGAGACGATCCTGGACTCCAGTTTCTGGAGGATCTCTGGGATGGTCAAGAGCTCATTGCCTTTGAAATACTCGGCATACTTGCCCATCCGACCCTTTTCATATTCCTCAGGATCTCTCTGCTGGACCTTCCAGGGTGACTTTACGGGGCTTGGTGACTTTGCCCTTGTCCAGGCTGGATTGGGCTTTCTGATTCTGAGGAGAGCGGCAAAGACGGCCAGTTTGACCCTATGAGACTGGTTGCTTGGGTCTCCGACTCCTCTCGCTCTTCCGACTGCTTCGGAAGGGCTTCATCTTTGTTTTTATCGGCTTCTCCAATAGGAGAAGATGGGTTATAAGGATGAGACGGGTCATAAGGGGGAGAAGAAGAACCTTCCATGATTGACAGATGGCAACCAGGAGGGTAGACGTGGTTACTTGAGCAAGGGGCCTAACTAAATGGGACGGGACAAAAAATCTAACAAAAAAAAAAAAATAAAATAAAGAAGCTGTAACTGAATACTGAACCTCAACTAGGTTCTAGGTAGGGAAAAAACTAACTATATCAAACTAGAAAAATAGAGGAGGCAGTAACTCAATACTGAACCCCAACTAGGTTCTATATGGGGAGCCTAACTAAATGCAAAAAAAAAAAAAAAAAAAAAGAAAATATTAACTATGAAAAAAGAAAAGGAGGGATGGGTCTACTGTCTACTGGCCACGAGGATATTTGTTTATAAAGTAAACCTTCGCCACCAGGAAACTGGGGACAATAATGCAGCCCAGCAACTGGAGTTAGGGTAGGGAAGTGGGGAGCAACTAGCGTCCAGTTACCAGACAAAAAAGGTGACAGTAACCCAATACTGAACCACAACATGCAATATATAGACAAACAGTACAATATCAATACAACAACAGACAAACAATATAATAAAAAACAATAAGACAAAGAATAACAAAGATAGCAAAGAACCAATAACGTTGTCAAAAGGATAAAGAGAGTGTCGTTTTAAGTAAAACGAACTCTTTATTTCTGAAATTACATAAAATATGTTTTTTAGTGGGCACAAAGCCTAAGAATTTGGGGGTAAGGGAGGTGGCGAAAACAGTATTTTCCTATGGAGCCCTAGCTAGTCACACATGACGCCGACAATCATCAATTAGTCATTTTTATTCAATCATTCTATACAATAAATTCATCCACCCACCAACCACGCAACAATCACCAAAAAAGCCTCATTCGCTCCATGAAAACCCTACTTAAAACCCGATGAAATGAAATGCCATCTATACAACGGATAAAAGATGATGAGGGATTGGAGAAAACCCCCCAAAGTAAACAAAATATAAACCCGGGTGGTTTCCCTCCCATCCCCACTTCTATGATGTAGAGAGTCGACTGTTTTCTGGTACTTGTATAAGACCAAAAACAAGCCGAAACTATTCCTATAGGGGAAGGACCTAAGACTAATCGGGATAAAAGAACAGATGGAAAAGGGGACGGCCAGGAAAAGGAGAATGAACATGAAATACAGAAATGTGTAACTAAGATCTTCAAAAAAGGCCAGGGACTCACAAGTGTTAAAAGGGTAAGAAAAAGAAACAAGGAGTGGGGAGGATCTTGAAAGGAACTAGCATCTAAACTGCTGGGACAATGACACACCTCACATCACTAACTAGGGGTTCAAAAATCCTAAGTAGTGCAGAAAGTTTCCTACTTACTTACCCGGGATGGAGTCCCGAAGGACCCGAACCATCGTCGCCATGTGCAGGCAGAGGGGGTAAGGATGACTTCAAAGTTGCCCCCTAGCATACGACCAGGCTCGCTGCATACACCCACCTTTTGCTGAATGTTATGCGTTCCAAGCGTCTTCTATCGCATCTAATCTTGACCCTAAGCTGATGCCTAAAGAACAGATCAGATCAGATAAGAAAAGTTTGCACCTTCATACAATCCCTTGTTTCGCGTCTACCAAATTACCATTCTAGCCACGGCTAGAATCACGAGAAACACCATACGCTTCTCACGCTGAAACAAAGGGTCAACGTTGTCCATAACGTACCCAATGTCGAACAGCACAAGCTCTCTAGAGCTGATGCGAGCCGTCCACTCCTCGACGTGACTCCAGAATGGGCGAACCCGCTCGCAGTCGTAGAAGCCGTTCGAAGCCGTTTCTTCTTGACCTCTGCCGCAGCGGGGGCAGTCAGGCATATCTGATATGCACGCTCTGTAAGCCCAGTCGTTGAGGGGTAACGGATTTCGAGCTAGCCGCCAGGTGAGAGAGAACTCGGAGTTGCTCAAGAAGCCCGAACCTGGCGCCCAATTCCAATGGGCGCGAACCTCCTCCTCCACCGACCAGCCGAGCTGTTTAACCAGAGGATCCGAAGCGGAACCCACCACTAACCCTTGATATAGATCCTTACGAGACAGAGAGAGGTCACTGGACCGAGGAAGGTTTCGAATGGCCCCGCGGCACTCGCTGACAAATGGTGCTCCATCCCTTGGCTTACGATGGCCTTCAGCCTTGGGATTCAACCTCAGGCGAAGAAAGGCGATTCTCACCTTGAGGCTCCACACCGCGTCCAATGTTAATGATCGGCCTAGGTAAGCCAGTCTCTCAGCGAGCCGGTGGCTCTCGAGATCCGGCATATCTAGACCCCCATAGCGCGGACGCTGATAGCAGACCTGTCTACGGACCAGCGGGCTTCGACTATTTCCAAAGAAGCTTGAAAAGGGATTGTTCCAGCGCCACCCGATGATCCTTAGGCAGAGGTAGTACGGACAAACGGCAAAGGATCAAGGGGAAGATGCACCCGGCGCACACCCCCACCCTGCTCTTTAAGGACAACCGCCTTCGAAGCCAGGCAACGACTTGCGCTTCTACCTTAGCCCGTACTTCCAACCAATTTCACTCCAGCTGGAGGTCGAGCCCGAATCACACCCCAAGCATGCGGACGGGACCGTCACTCCAGCGGAAGGGCTCTGGCTAGGGGACGCCCCTTCCAGGTACCCAACCGCAAGCCTTTGCTCTTGTCAAAGTTGACCTTGACACCTGCTACCTTTTTGTATCTCGCGACCACCATCTTCACTGCCACTATGTACAGATGGCTGGACACGAAGACAGTGATGTCATCGGCGAACGCGGAAATCTTTGCTCGGACGCTGCCGGTTAGCAAGATTCCACGCAGGGCCAGACAAGCCCTCTCATCCCTAACAGTTCTGAGCAGGGGCTCCAAAGCGAGGACATAGATAAGATGAGACAAAGGGCAGTCTTCCCAGACCGATCGCTCGATCGCAAAAGTCCTCGAACACCTTCCGCTCACCTGCACCGCCGGTTGTGGGTTGTGGTATAGCATGCTAATCCATTTGTGGAACTCCGGTTAGAATACGGCGGTCTCCAAAACCGATACCAAGAACCGATGCTCCACCCTATCGAAGGCTTTGGACTGATCTAAATTGATCAGCGCGGCTTCAGTGTCGTCTTCTATTCCCTCTAGGATCTGGCGCACCAAATGCAAGATATCTTGGATCGATCTTCCCTTCACTGCATAGTTCTGCTTAGGGCCGATCATTTCGCTAATGACAAGCTGCAAACGTTTCACCAAGACCCGGGCCAAAATCTTTAACTCTGTGTTTAGCAGAGTTATGGACCTATAATCGTCTAGCTCCCCACGACCATGCCTGCTTTCTTTCTTCAGCAATGCGATCACACCCTTGCTAACGCTACCAGGGATGGCTCCCTGGGCAAACCAATGGTTGAACATATTCGTCAGAATAGGGACAAACATGTGCGACATCCTCAAGTACACTTCGTAGGGTAAACCATCCAGTCCAGGCGACTTGTTAAAACCAACCTGCTACAACGCACTATGGACTTCACATTCAGTAACCATACCCTCGCAACAAGCCGCTTCTGCCTCCCCAAGGCGGAGGAAGTCAGCTAAATAGTTGCGAAACTCCTGAACCTGGAGGTCAGGATAGCGGGCAAAGCGATCGCGAAAGTGTGTCCGAAAAGCCTCAGGAATCTCACGGCTCAACCTCAACGCGTGCCCGTTCGGGGCGTTAACGCACACGATATACCGACGAGGGAACCTTCTCAACTCTTCCTTACGCAAAAATGTGTTACATTTCACGGCTTCGTTCGAAACTCTTTTAGCTTATTTCTAACTACGAAACCCTTGTAACATTCGCTAGCCTCGCGCTCAAGGTCTCCCTTAGCTAGATCTATGGCTACGGAGTCCCCCCTTCACCACCCGGGAGAGTCTATCTTCTAAAGATTTCGCCTTTTTAGCCCTATTTAGAACGAGTTGTTGGCTGTATTTGATGACGAAATCCCTTATCCTATACTTAAGGGATGCCCACCACTTATTCCCAATAACCGCGCCCACTAACGCCCGCTGAATTAGGTTCTCTAGCCGCACCCGGAAGTACTGTATTTCCAGTAAGGAGGCATTGAGCTTCCTGTAGCTAGCCAGACTAGGCCTACTGACTCACCGCAGACTGACCCTAACAAGTTTATGGTCAGTCCGCCCTAACCAGTGGAACGTGGGACAAGTAACTAGGTCATTGTCAGTTCTTGTAACTAACACTCTGTCTAGGTAAGACCGGACCTGGCCAGAGGGCGAACTTCCGATCCACGTCCACATCTCCCTCCCTGGGTGATCCAGACGGTACCTGTCGATCAAATCAAACTCAGTCAAAAAGTCGAACAGGCTGCTGTCACACCTTGACGACCCGCTAACACTCCGACCGGCCCAATCTATATTGGGGTCAAGGATCGCATTCCAATCCCCCACTGGAACTATCCGTTTCGAGGCATTCAGGAACGAAAGAAGGAGCATCTCTCCGCAGCCGTATTGGGCACATAAACCGCAGCTGTCCGAAATTTGAAGGTTTTCACGGCAACATCGGCCACCACCAGCAGGTCCCCGTCGCCTGCAATGATAACATTAACAATCGCATCAAGGCTGCGTTCAACTACCAGAGAGACTCCAGCGCTGAGGCGGCTATCGAATGCTAAATAAACGACAAAGTAATTCTCCAACACCCGACAATCTGCCTCGCAAGTGAAGTGAATCTCCTGCACCGCAGCGACTTCCACCCAAAGGTTCGAGAGTTCAGCAAGCAAGTGCGCACACTTGCTTACATCCCTCAGTCCCCTCGCATTTAAACTGGCTCGTTTAAAGCTATTCTGGCACACTTACCTACTCAGTGTCGACGATGGTCCGGAAATCCTCGGGGGTGAGGATGCCGATGGCCTGTCTCAAGGATCCAGTGCCGAGTTCAGTGGTCACTCGGCCATCTCTGGACACTCCGCCAACATCAAGCGGGAACTGCACCTTTAGAGATCTTTAAAAAGAGGAGTGAACGTAAATGGGGACCCTTCCCGCACAAAAATTCAGACTTCGTTTTAACGAGGAGTGCTCGAACTCCGCTAGCCTTATGCCTGTATCAGTCTGGCAGACGTGTCTAGGAACTTCCATAGGCCTCTGGTACGGTCGCCAGCCGGCTGGACGAAGGTGGTCACTATGGGTGCACCCCTGAAATTAACTGGATTAGAAATCTTTTCATTTTTTTTCCTCCATGTCCAGCAGCGGCTTCAGTTCCTTTCGAAGCTGGAAGTCCCCAACTGCTTCCGGCTCTGCTAAGCACAGAGCCGCTTCCTTTCTGATTTGCTCGAAACTGATGTCCGGATTCTTAGCTTTCGCTTCTCGCCGGCTTGGTTTCCGTGAAGCAGGAGGATCATCTGGAGTCTTCGGCGTGGGTTCGGCGGGAAACAATTCCGGAAGAGGGACTGAAGTACGAGTGAGACTCATTAGTAGAACTCGCTCACAGTATTGTGATCTTTGGAGGGGGATTTGATATGGCAGGAGCTGTTGGGGGGAAAGTTCTTGAGGGAGAATACGTTGTGGAGGATCGGGTTTTTGTTGGGGGGGGTGATGGTCCATTTGTTGGGGAGGTTGTGGAAGTTGTAGAGCTTGTTGTGGGGGTTGTATAGGGGGTGCATGTTGTGGATGACAGTATTGAGGGGGAGGTGGTGGAGGATGTGGTGGAGGTGGTGGCTGTAGTGGAGCCTACTGAGGCGGAGGTTAAATCTGCGGAGATGAATCAGAGGGGCCTACCTTACGATGAGATGGTCCCGAACACATCTTTTTGGAGGCCCTGTCTCCACTGTCTCTCCTCCTCTTCAGATTCGTAGTGGTGTCCATGGGTGTTTCCAGAGTCGCCTTTTTGGGTTTCCTCTTGGCTGAAACCTTGGTTGCTGGAACTGGTGGAGTTGCTGGTGAAGATGCTGGAGCCACTGGAGTTGATGTTATTGGTGTGGGTTCTGTGGTGGGATCTGGTGTGGAATCTGATGTTTGCGCAGGTTCTGAATTCTTGACAGGAGAGGCAGACGCAGGTTTATTTTCCCTGTTGTTTGGGGATTTTCTTTTCTTTCTGGACACCTCGGTCCAGCCTTCGTTCGTATTAGGTTGATCGGAGGCTTTGGACTGGACCGGTCCCAGATCCTTGGCTGTCGTAGCATTTGTCGGCTGCTCACTGCTGATGGTCGCCGTGGTGACTGTCGTGGCTGTGGTTGCTGCAGCGTTCTGCTGGACCTTTTGCGGGCAAAACTTTGCGATATGCCCCAGCTGCTTAGAGCCCCAACAGCGCGGGCGTCTTCCTTTCACGACCACCATCATTTGCCTCACTCTGCTGATGATGATTTCGGGGATGGCCTGAAAGCCCTTCCTTGTCAAACAAAGCCGGAACGCATAGTCCTCGAAGGCCGTACAAGCAGCTGACCTTAGAAGGTTTACATTTAAACAGTACAATTACAATAAACAATATCAATACAAACGATCAATCATGACAATCAAAGACAATGATCAAGGCAAGACAAAAATATAAACCAAGCAAGAATAACAAGATATCAAAAGCAATCAACAACGCGGTCAAAAGGATAAAGAGAGTATCGTTTAAAGGAAAACGAACTCTCATAGGTGACCTCGGTGCTTGTTTATATATAGGGAACGCCACACCACTCTGCCGGGCCACGTAAATCGAAAGTTCTATAAAAAATGGGCGTAGAAATAAAGTCCTTTTTTAGCTTGATATAGGCTACCGAAGATAATTAATTTCATTTTGATAGAGTTACTTTTGGCAGATGTGTTCTGTAAATGTTGTTAGATGTAATTTATACTCTTTTCGTTGCTGTAACTGCAGGTCCGGGTCGTAAAAGGGCTTCGTCACTTCCGGCCGTAGCTTGATGTGTTTGTAGGGGTGAGTAATCCGATCTGTTTATGTTTGTGAACGGGTCGCGACATATGTATGTGTACGTTAGGGACCTCCATCTAGGCGTGAAAAACAGTTACATCATTAGTTTATGCTTTTTACGAACAATATGGCCGCCATGGACTAGAGCAAATCATAATCACTGATTTAAAAAAATCGCCCCAAAATCTCAGAATCATTCAATTATAATGAAATTTTCAATTCTAATTTATTAATGAATGAATTTTATAATGCATCCGTTAATTTATCAGAAATCTTGGACATTTTTTCAGGATAGGTTGGTTGGTTGGTTTTATGCCATATCAAACTTTGTAGGTTATATAACGCCAAATCCATTTTTATGCAACTAGTCAGTTCTATTTCAAACAATTCAATTTACCATGAGTACACAGTTTAATTGTCAAAAACATTTCTATTTTGAGCAATTCAGTTTATTCAAACTGTTCTAATTCGGCTAATTCAGTTTAGTATAAGTACAGATTTTGTTTACCCACAGTTAAATGTTAAAGAAGCAGTTTTATATTAAACAATTCAGTTTAGTGTAAGTACAGTTTCAATGTCAAAAACTGTTCCATTTCAAACAATTCAGTTTAGCATAAGCACGCAATTTAAATGTAAGTACAGTTTAATTGTCAAAACCATTTCTATTTCAAGGTATCCGGTTTAGTCAAACAGTTATTATTCAAACAATTCAGTTTAGCAGTTAGTTCTATCTAACCCATAGATAGGGCCCTATCAGGTGCTACCATTCCGGGCCAGAGTAGACCGGAGAGTAATGGCAATGAAGGGGTGCTCAGCATTCCTCAAAGCCCCAGCATCACTGGAACCTCACCATCAGATTTTTTAGTGTCATATCCAGGACACTCGTTGAAAGGGGGGGGTCTGACTTCTCTGCAGAGGTGCAGTTGGTGTATTCTACAGCCCCAGCCGACTGGGGAATACACCGAGTTAATGTCAAAACAGTTTTATTTCAGATAACTCAGTTTAGCATATATACGCAGTTTAAGTGTCCCAACAGTTCTATTTTAAACAATTCAGTTTAGCATAAATACGCAGTTTAAATGCCAAAAACAGTAAACTCAAGAAACCACGGTTTAGTTCTGTAGCAGAAAGAAAAAATTTCAAATTATTTAGTGCAGGTATCGTTTTGACGTTGAGGTTTCAAATTTATATATTTCGTCCAATGAGAATGATTCATGCCATTCTGCCTTGATGACTTCTCCGGGCAATATAAAAGGCAGTGTGACATTCTTTCGTTCTCTCTTTCTCACATATTTTCGAGCAGGACAGACCGGCTCTCTTCTTCACCGACTCGTCTTGACGATTCCAGCAGCAGTAACAGACCATCACAACATGAGATGAGCACATTCAACTTTTGGGTCAGTGTTCCTTTAGGAGTTCATTCTTTCATCATTCTTCCTAGACCCATTGGTCGTCGAAACTTCAAGGTTAGACCTTCAATTCCGGCTCTATCATTTTGTAGCGAGAGAAGAAAATTACGTCCTGGATCAAAGCGCGTAAGACTATGCCTTCCGTGTCGAGCATAAGAAAATATGTCCATTTCCAACGCATTCTACTTTTGTGAAGAAACGCTTGAATCACCAACGTTGTAACGACATGTAAAACAGTCATTACACCCATTATCAGGACTCAAAACAATTGACCATAAAGACATTACAAACCCATAGTTATTTAGGGGTGCACCCATGGTGACCACCTTTGTCCGTTCGGCTTTGGCGCTTTATTCAAGAAGCCAGTCGGACGGACATAAGGCTGGCGGAAATGGAGCACCCCTCTCTCAATATCATGTAAACTAAATGCCTCCCTGTTTTTATAGGTCCTTAAAGTTGTGGTTTCCCTTGGATGTCGGTGGAATATCCTGGGACAGCCGAGTTACTACTGAACTCGGTACTGGCTCCCTGCGTCAGGGCGTCAGCATCCTCACCCCGGAGGATTTCCGGCGCGTAGTCGACACTGAGTAAGGTAAGTGGATCTGATGACTTTAAACCGTGCCACTTTGAATGTGAGGGGACAGAGGGATTTTAACAAGTGTGCGCACTTGCTTGCTAAATCAAGAACATTAGAGTGAATGTTGCTGCGGTGCAGGAGACTCACTTCATTTGCATTGCGAACTGTCGGCTTAAAGAAGTATTTACGGACAGCGCGTTTACGGTATACAGAAAATTGACCATGGTTAGGTGGGCTGGTGAACGTGTCGACGTATATGCCAACAAAATCAGGTAGTTGGCTGTGTCGAAGGAGCTGGATTGGAGAGGTTCACGAAGCTGGCTTTCGTCACAGGTTTCCATAATGCCATTTCAATCGACCTGCAGCAAGCTCCGAATATCGAAATCTTGGCCATGGGAGACATGCCAGCGCGAACCAGAGTATTAATAACTGGGGACCAAAGCCATCACGCACTATGGTACCCACCATTTCCTAACGCTCAGAGACTGTGGCCCGTCGCGTTTCTCAATTTGGAGGCAATTGGCAAGACAAGACTCTACAAGCGAGATTCACCAGCCGGAGACGGTGTTTTTTGGACGTGGTCCACCACACAAACTCCTTACTGATAATGACACAGCCTTCTGCAGCAGGGAGTTAATTTGTGGTTTTGATGCACGTACATCCCAGTCGGGAATGGAATAGCAGAGCGATGTCACCGCACGTATTGCAGCCAGAATGCACTGTTCGATCCAGAAGGCTGTCTACTGGCACAATGTCACACCCCAAGACAGCGTGTCACCTCTGACCGCGCCTGCCAACAAGATCTATAGTTATGAGGTGAAGGAAAAAGGGCTTGACGCCCCGATAAGTTCTTCAAGTCCCGGGTGCAGCTACTACCAGGTCGAGAATCGCGTGTGGTTCAAGACGGCGAAGAATCGATGTACCACAAAATTCGGCAAAGGTCGGGTGACCGAAGTGATTAGTCCACAATCCGTCTTGGTGGACGGAGTACCCCGCCACGTAAAGGATCTGCGCCCGCGACACAGTGTGACATCGCTGGAGGAAGACTCTGATAGCACACTTTCTGAGAGCGAGGCAAAAAACCTATTGTGTGACACCGAAGATACAGAATCAGACAATTCGCCTGAGTAAGGAGCCGTGGCGGAACCCCCTCCCGTGCCTTTGCGTAGAAGCACTCGGCGAAAGCGGTCGCCGCCAGACTGCTATATTCGTGATCATGAGATCAGGGGGGAGTGTAGCAAGAGAAGAAAGTTACCTCCTGGATCAAAGCGCGTAAGACTATGCCTTGCGTGTCGAGCACTAGAAAATAGGTCCATTTCTGGAAGCCGAAGTTATAGTGGGCCGTTTTCGTCTCTCGCGAGAAGAAATCTACCATGCATGTAGTGTTCAATATGTCGGAACTTGAATAAAAGAGTATGCCAGCAGCAGGAACGGGTTGTTGTTGTTCTTTGCGGACTGTTTTTTTGACTGACAGAACGAACGAGTTGACAAGAGGTGTACTGAGGAAGGGCTGCTAGTCGCGTATGATATTTTTAGTCAACTGAGACTATCCAATTGTCCGAGGACTGAGCTACTGCTCTTGTTCTACAACACATTTGCGACTGTTTTCTCCCATGTACGAACTCACAGTACAAGGTTTATCTTTCTGGCTGTCATTAAACTTCTTGAAACTCATCAATATTCTCGTCTTCATTCCTGTATTTCCTTTCTTCTTAATGTAACAGGGCAGACCACAATTTGCCCTTTCTTTAAAATGGTGACCTCGACGCGATACAGGCATTACGAGATATTGTGAGTTTTAGTATGCCGCCAGTTAGTTTTGTCAAAACCCCGAAAGCTTTCCATTGTGACTTCCAGAGACAACACACACTCTCTCTCTTACTTTTGATTTCCAGCAGTCAACCCCACGAAAATGTATACATTCCGCAATTTTTTCTTCCTTGTTCTGCTTTTTCGGTTAGACTTTTTTCGGTCTCGAGCACAGCCACAAAAGTTTCGACAAACCGCGAAATAGACGAACAACCTGTTCGAACATATTCAAGGTCTTCTATACAATTGCAATTATACGCAAATATTTGACAAAAAAAAAAAAAAAAAAATAAAAAACAAAAACAAAACATAAGCAAAGCAAAAAAAACAAAAAAAAACAACACAAAGTCTCAAGCTGAAATTTCATACACAGAAACAGGACAACAGAATTCATTTCGGCGCACGTGAAGAGGCAAACACTGATATGCTACTGCTGCTATTGGCACGAGGCATTTTTCTTTCTTCAAAGGAAGACAACCTCTTACTGTACTGGTCACCACAACATCTTTTCTTTACCAAATACCAATTACTGCTAGCATAAAACACTTGTCACTGGATGGTGGATAGACGTATTTCAACAACAAAGACAGCGACCATATGGTGTTTTCCACCAGCGAAAAATATACCGACATTTTCGGAACAGATACACACAATTATCAAAATGCAATTCAATTCACTGGAATTTCACTTACTATCTTAACCATAATTCGGCAAGATATTGTTAGGTGTTTAGAGTGACGACGCCAAAAAGCACCCAGTGAAAACACTTAATACAATGTAACCAGTGTTGGCTCTAGCCCTCAAAACAGAGACAAAGTCAACAAGTTTAAAGAATTACAAAAACTACTTAGACATCGGAAAGTTCGATTTAATGAAAACGAAGACAAGCAAATCGTCAAGCAACCATTAACACTCAACCACGTTCATCTAACATTTTCGTCCAATATGACAAAGACATCGGTATATGCAAAGATACCGACGCCATCAACTATATCAAACTAAGAAAAAGGAACACATATCAACATGAACCTAACACAAGACACGTAAGACAAATTATTCCAGCGAATTAATTTAATGAATTTAAACCCAACGTATTTGGTCATAACCTACAAAGAACAGCACTGCAAGCTACGGCAGATGACATTTTGCGCACGCTATTTTCGTGCAACAATTTAAAAAAAAATATTTTTGTTGTATTGCATGAGTTTTATTTTTCTCTCATTTTCAGAGGACTTTTTAAATACAAGTCAGTGTCAGTTTTGTTTCACCTCCCTTCCTGAACAAATTTAGCACATACACACACACACACACATATAAAAAGATGCTCAAATTGTATAAACTGAAGACGCGTTATCTTCTTTTGAATTGGTCAAGAATAGATTAAGTTCCATTTCTTCCTTGGTACATCCTGTGCCAGATGCACCCTTATCTTTGACAGTGGACGCATCTGATTCAGCCATTGGTTCACTTCTTCAGCCGACTGTTAACAGAATAACCCAGCCTTTAGCATTTTTCTCTTGCCAGCTTAAATCTGCCGAACGCCGATACAGCACATTCGATCAAGAGTTTCTGGCAATATACTTGTTTGTTCGACATTTTCAACATTAGCTTGAAGGTAGACATTTTGTGAATTACAGTGATCAAAACCTCTCACTTTTGCTTTGTCATCAAAAACTGACAAACACTCACCTCGCACTTTTTGTCACTTGGACTACATTTCTCAGTTTACCAGTGACATTATTTGACATTTTCACTCCCTATCACATCCAGTCCACGTACGACTCAGTGTACGGACTATCTAATCCACGTACTACTCACAGTACGGATCACTGACGATATACTCTGCCATAAAAGCATCCAGTCCATGTAAGACTCACTATACGAACTATCTAATTCGCGTACGACTCACTGTACGGACTGTCTAGTTCATGTACGACTCACTGTACGGACAATCTAATCCACGTACGATTCACAGTACGGATTACTGACGATATGCTCCGCCATAAAAACACACTAATCCACATATGACTCATTGTACGGATTAGCAACCATTTCGACCCTCCGGTACCTCAAAAACTCGGACGTCAATCATTTAGCTACCTCATCTACGGTACTAAATTTTACTTTACCTGGGACTATTTTCACTACTGTAGGCTCATCTGGTTGTGATATCACTAATTTGGCGTTGATGATACACCCAATTTTTAGCCCTTACATACACTTTATTCATTCACCACTATACAAGACAAATCGGGATACACTTGCCAACGACAAAAACTGACCAGGACTCATTTTATTTGATGTAGCTTGTATCTATATATGTATATTCTATTGTTTGTATTTTACACCTTGTGCTGTGAAATGCATATGTTCTTTTCTTTCTTTCTGTATAACTGATGTTATTGTCGAATATCATGTGCTTCCCACATTCGTTCCTTGGCGGAGCTCTTGCTGCAGAAAGAAAGAATTTCAAATTATTATTTAGTGCGGCAATCGTTTTGACGTTGAGGTTTCAAATTTATATATTTCGTCCAATAAGAATGATTCATGCCATTCTGCCTTGATGACTTCCCCGGGCAATAATAAAAAGCAGTGTGACATTCTTTCGTTCTTCACATATTTTCGAGCAGGACAGACTGGCTCTCTTCTTCACTGACTCGTCTTGACGATTCCAGCAGCAGTAACAGACCATCACAACATGAGATGAGCATATTCAACTTTTGGGCCAGTGTTCCTTTAGGAGTTCATTCTTTCATCATTTATTCATTCCCCCTAGACTCACTGGTCCTCGAAACTTCAAGGTTAGACGTTTAATTCCGGCTCTATCATTTGCGACTGTTTTCTTCTATGCACGAACTCACAGCACAAGGGCTATCTTTCTGGCAGTCATTAAACTTCTTGAAGCTCATCAACAATCTCGTCTTCATACCTGTATTTCCTTTCTTCTTAATGTAACAGGGTATACTCTGATGTTGTGAATCCAGCCCTGGCCGATACGTCTAGTTCCGCCTGGGAATTTTCGCCGACATTCAATTTCTCGGCTCTGTTTGCCAAATCTGAGATAACTATTGCTATTCGCCTCGTTGTGTATCTTGATCCGAATGGCAGTGTTTTAGCTACCTTAGATCGTTTCCAATTTTGGCTGGAATCCACGCCGAAATAAAATCGCTGCTGAGAGAGAGATTGTACCTATCGCGGTACACGAAAGTATACAAGAAGAAAGAAAACAACACTTTCAAATTTCTCAAAGCTATTGTTTTTATCTAACTATATATGTATTTACAGAAGTGTGTAGAATACAAAAAGAAAGAAAGAAAATTCGGAAATGTGACAGATCAAATAGAAGGTATAAGGGAGGCAACTATCGCTTCTTGGTTATCTTAACAAAAAAATAATTGTTTGTCACAGCTTTTGCTTCGAACTCCCAGTTCTAGGGTAATCTTGGTTTCGCCCGAAATTCTAGGACGATTCTCGGATGGGTTCTGCATTGGGTCCTTCTCTGTTTCTCTTGATCTCTCGTATTCCTTGATCTGATCTGTACTGGTCCATGGGCGCCGGATATTGCTTATATAAATTGGTGGTGGAGTCTCGACGATTTGGGGGCACGCCCCTGCATAATGATATGTAAATCGCCAAGCTGACCAACTTTCTCCACATATAGTCGACGCTTTGTTTAAAGAGGTATTAAAAATTAGATTCAGTACCCCCCGCTGATTCTTTTCAGACGGCCGGTACTTGAGATAGGATAAATCCACTTATATTGTCTCAATCTTTAGCTTGAACTTTTTCTTACCTAGACCACACAGACTTCATTACTGCTTTTATCGTAAGATCCACTTATGTTGTTTTCATCTTTAGCTTGAACCCTTTTTCACTTTTCTAGACCATACAGACCATTCTAGATCATACAGATTTCATTACTGTTTTTATCGTAGGATCCACTTAAACGAATCTTGGGACGTCGGTCAAAAGTTTAAAAAAATAAATAAAAAGATAGGATAGGATAGGATAGGAAATGAATTGATAAGAAGAAGAGAGAAAATATATGAATTTTCCTTAATTGTTTCCTTAGAATCGTTAATTAATCGATCAGTCTGGGGGTGGTGGTGATGGAGTTTTCTCTGTTACAGACAACAAATTTGCCCTCTCGTTAAAATTCTATTCAACCCATAGATAGGACCCTTATCAGGTGCTACCACTCCGGTCCAGAGTAGACCTGCGGTGATGGCAATGAAGGAGTACTCAGCATTCCCCAAAGCGCCAGCATCACTGGAACCTCACCATCAGATTATTTAGTATCATATCCAGGACACTCGTTTGGTGGGGTGGGGGGAGCTGCAGAGAAGCAATCGGTGTATTCTACATCCCAGCCGACTAGGCAACCGATGAACTGGAAAATACTAACAGAACAAATGAGGAACGAGATCTACTACATATTGATAAGCCACGGACTCTTCCCCGAGGAACAGAAAGGATGCCGCAAGGGGACCAGAGGCACCGGAGAATTACTATATATAGATCAACTCATTTTCAGCGAGAGTAAAAGGAGACGGAAAAATCTATCTATGACCTGGATTGACTACAAAATGGCTTACGATATGGTCCCCTAAAGCTGGATATTACTCTGTCTCAAAATGTACAAAATAACCGACGAAATCATGAATTTTTTCGAGAGGCCAATGAAAACCAGCAGAGTGGAATTGACGGCAGGAGGAAAAAGCTTATCAGAGGTAAAGATCCAGGGATACATATTCCTGGAAGACGTGCTATCATCATGATGATGCTACTCAATCACATTTTCTGGAAATACACAACAGGATATAAACTCAATAAATCGCAAGAAAAGATCAACCACTTAATGTACATGGACGACATCAAACTGTTTGCCAAAAACGGAAAAGACTTAGAAACCCCTATACAGACAGGGAGAATATACAATCAAGATGTAGGAATGGAATTTGGCATTGAAAAATGTGCCATGCTAGTAATGAAAAAAGGGAAACGACACATGACAGAATTAATCGACCTACCAAATCAAGAAAAAAAATCAGAACGTCCAGAGAAAAAGAAACATATACTTGGGAATATTGAAAGCTAACACCATAAAACAAGCGGAGATGAAAGAAAGAATTAAAAAAAGAGTATTTCAGGAAAACGAGAAAGCTACTCGAAACAAAACTATATAGCAGGAACCTTATATAAGGGATAAATACCTGGGCTCTCCCCTCGTAAGATACTCGGAACCATTCTTTAAGTGGACCAGAGAAGACCTCCAACAAATGGACAAGAGGACAAGAAATGTAATGACTATGCATAAGGCCTGACATCATAGAGATTACTTTGACAGACTATTTATGTTAAAAAAAAGGAGGAAGAGGATTTGTCAGGATTGAAGACAGCGTTGATGCATCGATACAATTATTCAAAGACTATATACTGTTCACAGCCACGAGGATCAGCTGAACGGAAATAACCAGAAAACAAAAATGGGAAGAAAACTACTCTATGGACGCTTTAAGCGACTAACAAGCGACATTTCACTCGAGAAAACGTTGACAAGGGAAACATTATGAGATAAACTGAATCTCTTCTAACAGTAACACAAAACAACGCCATAAGGACCAAACATATCGAAGCAAGAATAGATAAGACGCAACAAAACAGTAGATGTAGGTTATGTGGTGACAGAGACGAAACGATCAATTATATAATTAGCGAATGCAGCAAACTAGCACAGAAAGAGTGTAAGTCTAATCACGACTGGGGCTGGGGCAAGGTTATCCAGTTGGAACGGTGCAAGGAATTAAAATTTGACCATACGAACAAATGGCATATGCACAACTCGGAATCTGTCCTGGAAAATGAGACGTATAAACTCTTCTGGATTATCTAATCTCGGTCAGACGACCAGACCTAGTGATAATCAACAAGAAAAAAAAGAGAACTTGCAGATTTGTGGATCTTGCTGTCCCACCTGACTACAGTACTCTGTAGTCAGGTGGACAGCAAATTGAAAGAAAGTAAAAAGAAGGATTAGTACCTTATTAGGGAATTGAGAAAACTGTGGGAACATGAAGGTGACAATTATACCAATTGTAACTGGTCCTCTTGGTCCAAAAAATTGGTACAAGGATTGGAGGACTTGGAAATAACGGGACAAGTTGAGACTGTCCAAACTACAGCATTATTGAGATCGGCCAGAATAATGAGAAGAGTCCTGGAAACTTGAGGAGACTTGCTGTCACTCAAACTCTAGTGAAAGATCATCAGCTTACGCTGATGTGAAAAATTCTCAAGGAGTAAAATAATAGGGACTGGAGGACTTGGAAATAAGAAGACGAGTGGAGATCATCCAGACTGCAGCATTATTAAGATCGGACAGAACATTGGAAATAGTCCTGGAGACTTGAGGACACTTGCTATCATTCAAACTCCAGTGAAAACGACTCGAAGACGACATAGAAAAACGCAGTGGGAAAAACTCGAAAAGGAGAATCATAATAATGATAATATATATTAGGCTATACTAATTTATAACTCATATTTGTCCTGTGATAAGATAGCAAGTTCCGTCCAAAAAGAAATTCCCAGCTGATGACTGAAGGAAACAAAGGAACCAAAAAAGAACGCGTTTAAGAAGTCTGTGTGGGTGAGTGAGTGAGT
The DNA here is from genome assembly GCA_963585895.1 of Sepioteuthis lessoniana. NCBI lineage: Eukaryota > Metazoa > Mollusca > Cephalopoda > Myopsida > Loliginidae > Sepioteuthis > Sepioteuthis lessoniana. Next base: position 76,442,569 of record OY757907.1, read on the forward strand.
ATGTGTATGTGTGTGATGGCATGCAAAAATCTTATTAGTCTTTGCACCTGTTTAATGTTGGGAGTAATTTTTGTTTAGATGTCACATACGTATGAGAATAATATCAAGACTATTCAGGCTGTTAAAAGAAGTACTAAATACCTTCTAGTGATTTTAGTTTTAAGTCGAATTAATTCATTATTACCGATTAGAATTATTAAACAAGGTACCACCAATTTTTTGTTTTTTTTCCGTTAAAGAGAAGTGAAAAACATTTTAAGTTATTATTAAAGTTAAATTTTAGTTTTACTTGAAAGATTGTAACATTATAATTATCAGTGCTAAAAGAAAACTAACACGGGCGCCTCGAGTGGTGTAATGATTAGCAAGCTTGACTAGAAAACCTTTACGAGTGAGTTCGAGTCTCATAGATTGCCCCTTTCACACGGCCTTGTACCACATCTAAACAGAAAGCTTTGAAAATAACATTACATATCTAATTAATAAGATATATTTAAATTCACCAAAAGTTGACGACTTTACCTCTGTCGAGGTTACGTAAATTAAAAAGTGTTATTGATATATTAAAAAAAAGGTTTTTAAATGAAATTAGTTACTAGAAACATAAATAAACCGATTTATATTAAAATATTACTTTGATAACTATATCACTAACATATTTACGTATTTAAATTCAAGTAGTTAGTCAAAATCAAGGACTGCCATCTTCATTCGTTATTAGTCCGTCAATTGTTGAAGTGCGCTTTACTTTCCCGCCAAAATTTATTAGTTTGGAAAGATTTTAGTTTTTCAACGTTTTTAAGAATCGAAAATCGCATCTGCAATAGTTTATTTTTGTATTTAATCTTGAAAAAGGAAAATAAACAGATTAACATGGTTTTTAATGTACTATTAAGAAAACTCAAGGAAATAATCACGTTAAATTTATTAATAATTTATCACTAAAATAGTAAAAGGATATTTTTATTGCCTTTTTGATATTTAATGTTTTACTTGGTAATAATCTACAAATCTACAATTGCCCCTTAAGCAAAAATATAAGGTAAAAAGCAAATTTTCTATAGAAATAGGAATTTTAAAAAAAGGTAAAAACTAACCCTTCTATAAAATTCCTATTTCTATAGAAAATTTACTTTTTTCCTTATATTTTTACTTCAACCTGAACACAAGGGACAAAACTCAAAATAGTTAGAGAAAGTTTTGATAATCTTTTTCGATTAACAATTTTATATCTTAAACATAAATCAATATGTAGGGGAGCTGGTTATATATATATATATATATATATATATATATATATATATATATATATATATATATATATATATATATATATATATACGTGGTGCATTTAATAAGTTTCCAGACATTTTTTGTACAGGTTTCAAATTGTCGTAGATTCTTGAAAATTCAGTATGTTATTGCTATACATCTTATGAGATGACTGACCAATTTTTATGATTTCACATTCAAATGAACAGCTACAGCAGCAACTGGAATACACTCTGCTAAAGCCTGATTGTCACAGCTGGTGAATTTCAAAAATGCAATCTGGACGTGAGGAAGAACGATATGCAATAAAATTCTGTTTTAAACTTGGAAAAAATGCCACAGAAATGTATGGAATGCTTCAGACTGCTTTTGGAGCATCTTGCATGAATCGAGCATCGATTTTTGAGTTACATAAGAGATTCAAGGAAGCCAGGGAGTCTGTGAGGGATGATGAGAGGTGTGAGAGGAGTAAGGAAGTCAATACACCAGAGCTGATTGGCCAAAGGCTTAGGGTTAGGGTTACTATGTTGAGGTTTTAAGGGAGTTCAGGAAGAGATTACGTCGGAAGAGGCCAGAACTCTTCAAATCGGGTCTGTGGCATTTCCACCAGGACAATGCACCAGTCCACAACTCCATCCTTGTCTCTGACTATTTGAACAAGATGGGCATCAAGACAGTTCCTCAGCCTCTCTATAGTCCAGACCTTGTTCCCTGTGACTTTTGGTTATTCCCTAAGCTCAGAGGCTGTCGTTATGAGACAATCGAGGTGATGAAAGAGGCTGTGACGAAGGTAATAGACACGCTCACATGGGGTCTTCCAGAAGTTGTTGGAACGGTATAACAAGTGCATTGCAGCCGGAGGAGATTACTTCGAAGGGGTCTAGAGTTTCATGTGTGAATTATCAATAAAAGTGGCCTTACGAAAAAAGTCTGTAAACTTATTTAATGATCCTCGTATATATATATATATATATATATATATATATATATATATATATATATAAAACCAGCTCCCAGTCTCTTTCTTTTACATTTATATTTTTAGGTCTAACCTGTGATTTGAGAAAATTATATCAAAATCTAATGCAAACTTAAGGCCCCTCCTCCTTTTTAAGCAGAAAAAATAGATACAGAATTATTTCCCTAATAATCTAAAATCTATCAAATTATAACGTTAAAAGCCATCAAAACAATAATTTATTTTTGATTCAATATTCACATTTGAACTACTATTTTGTTCCAACAACTCCCAATCATTTCTTTCTTTATTTCATTCACACCTTCAGACGTTTGTATTTTTATTATATACAGAAAGTATATGCCGTACACTATACCCCTAGCAATTAATTAGCATCATACACATGGGGTATGGGTAAAGTTAAGTGATATGAAAAATATTTAAGTTGTTTGATATAACAACTAATGCATTGTCAAATTCAGTCTGAAATGAAATTTTCATTAAAATCAGATAATTCCTTGAATTTTCGAGTTTTTCCAATCAGAGGTAATGATTTGTTGTAATACAAAAGGTCCGTGTAAAACCAATTAATGAAACTCATGAAAGGAATATTTTATTCACTTTTGACTTCATTATAAAAATATTTTCGTCCTCTAGCTGTTTTCATGAGTGAGTTGTACTTTCACTTCAACATTATTGTTACGTATAATCTAAATCATGATTCATGATCTTAAACTTTGTTTATTTTACACTAAAATTACCTTAATTTCATGCGGATTTTTAAGCACGAAAATTTGTTGGCAGTTGTGAGCAATCTTTTTCTTTTTTTTAACCACCTAATAAGTATAAAATCTATCGTAATAAAACTTATTATTAAACAAACAAACAAACAAACCACAGTAATAACAATTATGAATCAATGGATAAAAGAAACTTTTCTTCTTCCAGTTTTCTCGACGAAAATCCACATTTACAGCCGTGGAACAAGTAAAATGTAAAATTTTATTTCTTCCAGTAACTTGTGTTTGCCGTTCCAATAATATTTGATGGGTGCCGGGGAAAATGGACTCCTGAGGGAAAAACAACCGTTGTTGGAGGGACTTAGCTATTAGCTGTGGTAGATTATAGTGATTATGATGATAATTAGGAGGCTGGTGATATATGTGTTGCTTTGGGCAGGATGTTTTATGCAAAGAAATATAATGAAGAGACTGGAGAAGAGATTAAGGTTTTTACAATAGTCGCTTGCCAGTTTTATTCTATTTAATCAGGAAGTTCCTCTTTATAACTTTAAAATATAAGAGTGTTAACAAACAACAATAATTATTTGGGGACTAACTCTACATCTCCCTTTTTAGTTTTTAAAGTTCATTTTTGAATTATTGTGAAAGTCTTTTTGGTGGCTGAATTTTTCGACCCCTTCTGGTGTATCTTGCTGTCTGGACTTTCTGGGTTGGTAGAGACTTCACTCTGAGCTGAGTTTCTGGTTGGTCATGCGGTTCAGCAAGATTTCCATGTGTGCTGTCATCATGACTGTACTCAGGGACTTCCCTTGGTAGATTTGGTAATGTTAACAATTCTTGTGGGGTGAAATTTGATTTGCTCACTTCATTTACGAAGATGACTTTTATTTCATAGTCCTGAATCATTTTTCACTTAAACTGACCTTGGGGATAAGGACTTTACTACTTTTACTGGACTGGTTTTTGGCGTCTTTATCCAAACTAGCTGTTCTTCAAAAAAAAAAAAAAAAAAAAAAAAAAAAAGGAATGCATTTAAGCACGATGACTTTTATCGAAATTGATTTTTTATTTTTATTTTATTTTAGCGTCTATGCTTTTACATTTCTCAGCATTGTGCTGGCGGGATGTATGTTTAGTAGAGATTATTGGAATTCAAGTTCGGAGTTTTTATTCATAAATAATCCTGCAGGACCTTTACCATGCTGAAGGGGAGTACTGAGATAGTTTAGCAGTGCTATATATGGGTCACTTGTCTTTTTAAATAAGTTTTTAATAGTTTTTACATCACGTTCTGCTTCTCCGTTTCCTTGTGGATAATGGGAGCTACAGGTGAGATGTACAAAACCAAAACTATTTGAAAAGTCTAAGAACTCTTTTGATGTGAATTGTGCGCCATTGTCCGATATCACTAATTCTGGAACCCCATTCTTGGAAAATATCGATTTGCTGTTATTAACTATACTGCCTGTAGCGGTTTTCTGTAAGTGAGAGATTTATATCAACCTAGAATTATCAGATATGTGTCCCTTTAATTTGAACATATCCATGCCTACCTTTTGCTATGGGGAGTCTGGTAACTTTGATGGTAGTAGTGATTCTGGGGGATATTATCTTTCCTTCTCTCATACGCCGCAATTTGTTTGGATAGGCCTGGCCACCACACATTTTCACGTGCTAATGCTCGACACTTGACTATACTCTGGTGCCCTTCATGTATACAATCCAGTATGTCATTTTGAAGGTTCATATGGATGATAAGTCTACTCTGTTACAACAAGAGCCCTTGGTATACTGTAAGATGTTGTCTTACAAAACAGTATGGCCTCAGTTTTGGGTCTTGGCCTATAGTCCATTTTGTTATGATTTATTACTTTATTACTTTGTTTTCTTCTAGCCTTTTATCACTCACGGAGATATTCTCATTTATGGAACGGACAAACATATCCGTTTCTGTCTCCTGCTTCCAGGAACCCTAGTCAATGTGTTTGCTGTCATAAGTTTTTTTTCCTGCTGTGTGTGCGATTTCGTAAGAAAATCTCAACAAACGCATACGAAAACACCGAATTATTGGGGTCAGTTCATCTAGGCGTTTAGTCTTTAACAGTGTCAACATTGGTTTGTGGTCGGTTTCAATCATGAACTTGTATAGTCAAATCAGGAAGTCAGTAAATTTCTCACAACACCAAGTGACTGCTAAAGCTTCTTTTTCAATCTGAATGTATTTCAGTTCAGTTTCTGTGAGGGATCTGGAGGCATAAAATACAGGTCTCTAGTCACTTCCTTGTTTCTGGAGAAGTACTCCACCTAAGCCATAGGAAAATGTATCAGTTGAAACTTTCGTCTCCTGGTCAGCACTGCAGTGGATCAGTACCAGTGCAGAGCTCAGTTTTCCTTTAGCGTCTATAATACTGTTTCCTGAGGCTCATCCCAGATTCTTTTCAAAGAAGAGCTCTGAGTAGTTTTGTGGTCTCAACTAAACTTTTGGGAAATTTACCAACATGATTTGCCATGTCTGGTAGCCTACGCAGCTTAGATACATTTTGAGGTCTGGCGAAGTTCACTATTGCTTTTATCTTCTCTGAGTCTACTTGGACCCCTTCTTTTGAGATGATGTTTTCGATTAATTTTATTTTGCTAACAGAAAATACACTTTTTTCATTTAGTATTACTCCTACTGTTTCCATTCTTTGTAACATCATTTTTAGTTGCTGGTCATGCTCCTGCTAATTTCTTCCACTGACAAGAACATCATCTATGTCGCAGATAACTCTAGATATTTCAGACAAAATGTGTGTCATTTCACGATGAAAATCTCAGGAGCAGAACTTATTCCAAAGAGTAAATGTTTGTAACAATATCTCCCAAAGGATGTGATAAAGGTGGTCAGTTTCTGAGAATCCTCATGTAAAACTATTTGATAGGACTTGCTGTTAAAGTCCAATTCAACTAATAGCTGGTGTACTGAAGGTAGTGAATATTTTCTCTTTTTACTCCTTCATTGAGTTTGCTGAAAGTTTAACTTTACCATTATTCTTTGAAACTGTAACAATGGGAGCACACCAATCAGTAGGCATTTTCACTGGACGGACAATGTTTTCTTTTTCCAAAAGTTTTAGCTCTTTCTAGACTTTTTTTTTCATAGAGAGTGACAGTCGTCTAGGAGTGGCAATAGAAAACGGTCGGGCTGCCTCATCCAAGTGTATTTTATATAAGTTTTTAAATGTTCCAAGGCCTTAGAATACTCTCGGAAAGTCTTTTTGTATTGATGACCCTCATTAATTATATCATTAATTTTTCTTTATAGTTTCAATGCTTTAATAGCTGGTCCTCCCAGTAATGGTTCATCCAAATTTTTTACAACATATAGGACCTGTTGTGAAGAAAATTGTGAATAAATTACAGTATCTAATGTAGCTTCTACAGGTTCGACTGGTCTATTGGCCTAACGGTTAGAGTGTTCGCCAATGGCCTGGGAGACCGGGATTCAATCCCAGGTCGAGTCATACCAAAGACTCAAAAAATGGTACTTGATCCCTCTTTGCTTAACACTCAGCATTATAAAGTATGGACCAAGGGTAAAGCGGAGCAATCTAGGGAAAGGGGTAGTGCCCTCCCCTACACCTCGGTGTAGTAGCTGCTGAAAAGAGAGCCTTCAGGTCACCCTTGACAATAGTCGCCAACTTTACTTAGTTCTTTTATACTAGTTACAGCGCACAGGTAAATTTATTTTCTCAATCTTCCCATGAAATTTCTGTATTTTATAAGAACTCTTATTATAAGAATATTAACTATTAATTATTGTTTAAACTCTTTTAATTTCAGTATATCACGGTGTCTTGAATTGAAGCAGAATAAAACTAGCGTTCTGTCAAATATCAGTCGAGTGTTGTGTTTTAGTTTTCAACCAGAAAAAAAAGTGTCAAGGAGTTGCTATAACTCCTTTGACTGAATTTAATTTTTTCTAGTGTAATTGAACCCATAAAATTGCTTTTTTTTGTTCTCTAACTTCAGACTTGTTCCTGTCTTCAGCGTACATTAATTGCGAGGCAATCGTTTCTGTTATGAGCGTGAAACTTTCTCTATCGTATGCATTTCTTTTCCATTTTATTTTGATTTGGATTGGAATATCTTTTATTTAAATTTTTATTTACTCGGTTTATCAGTAGTACATCAGTATCAGCACCTGAGGAAATTGTTTTTGTCTGTTACTTAGAGCTTCCGTGGGCTCTTCCTATTTGTAGGCATTTGTCGAGAGTGAGTTGCTTATCCGATAGCAGATTTTCTCTGACACAATCGTCTCGAACTCCAACAACGACCTGATCCCAAATCAGCCTATCTCGTAGCTGGCCAAAATTACAGTTTTTTGCTAATTGACGTAAAGCAGCTAGGTATGTCTCAATACTAGGTATGTCTGATGGTTTTTGTTATCGAAGATGAAATTTTATGATTCAAACGCTTCATGAGTTCCACCCACAAAAAGTCTTCTAATTGATTCATTACAATTTCTATGTCCATTTCATCTTCTTCATTGTCAAATTCTAACCCATCATATATTTAAAAAAATATATCCAGACTTATAGTTGCCAAAAAAACTGAAGTCTGATATTCAATGTAGACCTCTTCCGAGAGTCTTTTTGCAATCGAGTAGTTTAAGTAGTTGCAATTAAACGTTTGCCAATTGTTAGCAATTGTAGGGAACGAATAAATAAATAAATAGATAATTTAGATAAAAAAAGGAAACTATTAAATTTGAAGAAACACCCAGAGGTCCCTGACAGGAAAAAGGGACGATGCATGCGTAAAGAAAAAAGCGATTTCCCAACAAGGGGAACAGGCTCATTTTCATTCAGGCAGTGACCGCTGGTTTGATAACATCATCGCTGACTGGTGCCTGGGCGCCACGCCATACGTCTTTGGACTAGGCATTGGTTAGTCCTTTTCACCCAGTAGCATCTCTCTCTGTTAACAGTATTTATTTATTCGTTCCCTACAATACCATCAAATTCCCATCGTTGAAGAAGACAAGCCGAAGACTACCATCTGCACCCCATTCGGACTCTTCGAATTCAATTTTCTTTCATTTGGCCGTCGAAATTCTTCTCAGGCCTTTCATACGTTCATAGACGAAGTCCTTCGTGGTCTTCCTTTCATTTTTGCCTACATTGACGACATTTTGGTAGCAAGCAACTCGCCCAAAGAACAACAAGACATCCAAGAGATATTCAAACGTCTTGAGTAATTTGGGATGAATATTAACGCTCAAAAATGCATTTACAGTGTGCCCTCAGTCGAATTCTTGGGACACCAAATTGACAAAACAGGCATCACTCCTCTGCCTTCCAAAATAGAGGCTATCAAAACCTTCCCGGTTCCTACATCATTAAAACAGCTAAGATTTGTCGGCATCGTCAATTATTGTTATTTATTGACCCTCGATCAATCAAGAGATGCACCTGTGTAAATAAGCGGAAAAGGTGGACGTTAGAAAATAATATAACTAGGTGCCCGGGGTGGTTCGAGTCAGTTGGAGACAGGATGCCAGCGTGAGAACCAGCTTGCAGACTGAGGGCTTTGCGGCAACCAAGCTAAGATGCGAAAGAAGTGCTGCTATGGTCGAGGTGAAACTTGGGTCAATATGGTTGTCCGTCCTTGTCCCCACTCATTTCTCACACACAACAAACATCACCTTTTCGAAAATAAAGTGTGAAAGATTTATATTTTTATAAAGAGGTGTGTTCGTCGTTCATTGAAGTCGTTCATTACCGGTTAATGATGTTTCCGCATGTAAGTGTATATTTGCATACGCGTAGTATAGAATATAACATTATTACAGACGTTTTATTCCAAAATGGTCATACGTACTGGTTGGATTAACTGACATCGTAAAGTCGAAAGACCAGGACATAAGTTTGAACGAGAAAGCCCTAGAAGCATTCAACACTGCTAACCAATCTGACGCAAACTACACAAAATTAAATTATCTTAGCAGTGACCCCTCTTCAATACTGATTTTGTCAACTGATGCGTCTGATTCCGCCGTTGGTACTGTACTACAACAATCGACAAAAGGTAATGTTACACCAATTTCCTTTTACTCCGTGAAACTAAAAGATACGGAAAAGAGATACAGTACTTTTGGACGCGGACTTTTGGCTATCTATCTTGCCATCAGACATTTTTGTCATTTTTTAGAAGGTCGGGATTTCATCATCTTCACGGATCCTAAACCTCTGACTTTCTCATTTAACACGAAAAGCGACAAATATTCACCCAGGGAAATTCGTCACTTACTCTATATATCAAAATTTTCTACCGACATTCGCCACATCTCCGGAAACGAAAACATAGTTGCCGATGCATTTTCACGTGTATCAAATATCCACATCTACGAACCCCTAAATTACAACTACATCGCCACAGGAGCAGGCAAATGACACATCAATGAAGTACATATTTGAACATACATCAGTAACCTTAACAGAATATCCTTTTCCGTTTAGTGATAGGAAAATATTCTGTGACAACTCAAAAAATTATCCTCGTCCTTATGTGCCTCTTTTGTACAGAAAAAGAATTTTCAACCACTTTCATAATATCTCACATCTTGGCAAGCGACCTTCGCAGAAACTAATTTCTGGCAGATTTTTCTGGCCTTCAATGAACAAGGACATTCACACATCGACCCAACATTGTATTCCCTATCAGAAAACAAAAGTCCACAGACATACAAAAAGCAGTCAAGGTACATTCGCAACTCCCGATTGTCGTTTCTCGCATGTTCACGTTGATATCGTGGGTCCATTATCTACATCAAATGAACATTCATACATCTTAACAATGATCGACAGATTTACTCGCTGGCCTTCTGTTCATGCCATCAAAGACACTTCTGCCGAAAGCATAGCAAAGATTTTTATTGAAAACTAGGTCTCAAACTTTGGAACCCCCAATACTATTACAACAGACAGGGGCCAACAATTTCAGTCTGCTCTCTTTCAGGAGCTTATGCAAACCCTGGGAACAACCCATATCAAAACCACTGCATACCATCTATGCGCTAATGACTTGGTGGAAACATTCCACCGTCAACTGAAGGCTACGCTTACGGCTCAACCTAATCCAACCAAGTGGTGCGAATATTTGCCGATAGTTCTTCTTAGACTCCGGTCCACGATTAAAGAACATATCAAAAGCACAGCTGCAGAGATAGTATATGGTACAACCCTACGGCTACCGGGAGAATTTTTCACTCAACCTAGCTAAAATGCTACTCCTTTGTCAAGCTATGTGTCCCGTTTACTACAACACATGGCAAAACTTTCATTTACACCGACGCGTGTACATTCTAACGTAGCATATCTACCCCCTAACATAAACGATAGTGAGTTTGTCTTTGTACGTCGAGACACGATCAAGAAATCTTTGCAACCCAATTACGACGGACCCTGCAAGGTATTAGAATAGTAGTTTTCAAAGTGGGCGGTACCGCCCCCGAGGGAGCGTATGAACTTTCAGAGGGGCGCTGGCGAGTAAACAGTCGGATGGGGGCGTTGAAATTGTGAAGGGGGCGTTTCAGCAATTACAGTAAAATGTGACGTTGGTGTTGGTAGAAAGGCCGGAAAAACGGAGCGATTTAATAAAGCGTCCCCCAGTCCCTGCAACTAGACGTACTTGTCACGTCTGTATCCAGAACTCTCTTCGTAAGGGAAAATTTTCCCCTGGTCACCGCTTTCCTCTTTGTTTACTTCCCGTTTTAATTTCTCTTTCGGGTTGCCTTAAGCTCTGCTCGTGGGAGTTTATCCTCTCTTTATTAATCAATCCTAAACCTTCGGCATCGCGAAAGCTACGTGACTTATTCTTCTCGTCGGGACTTTCAACCATTCCGCCGGACATTTTTCTTCCCGACAACACGCATTCTTTCCTTCTCACTTCAGTCATCCCTTCAACATGACTCTGGTATGTTTCATTTGCCTTATCTCACCATGTTTACTTCCTACTTGTTGCCTTCAATTTAAATATTATGAAAATATAAATATTATAAAAAATAAACAACTAAAAATGTTTTTTAGGACCAATTAGAGGTCTCTAAAATACGCGCCCAAAGATTTTTCGAAAGTCAAAGCGTGCGCGCGGGATCCACCTTGATGCTATAAAAACACACAATTCTCCAGACAACACAGTGATACGTACTAACTGTTTTCTCAGCGGCACTGTGCTCGTTTGATCTTCAAATAACGGTGTCATGTATGGGGTTTGAGGCTGAATGTCAAGGGCAAAGGGCAAAGCTGTGTTGCCGTTTGATATCTGACTCCATATTTTGGTTATTTCATTTTACCCCACGTTGGCTAGTCGGTGTATTGCCTGGCCCAAGAAAGTCCCAAAAAGAATTATACAAAAGAAGACAGTAACAGTTAGGAGACGAAGACGTTTCTTCTATACCTTTATTTCCTGGGTTCAACAACCATTCCATGGGTGAGGGAGTTTTCCCTCAATACAATTGAAATGGTTGAATCCCCCAGTTAAGGTGTCAAAAAACACGTTACTCGTTTCTTATATATGCTTGTCCTCATTTGGGTTTAGGGCTTCCATAAGGTTAGTTTCTTTTGGAAACGGTAAGGGTTAATTTCTTTTGGTAGTTTGTCAAAGTTCGGTTGTTTTAGTCTGTTGTTCATTTGTGGGTTTTTATATTTCAGTATACTGTTGACCGAGAGAGAGATGCTACTGGGTGAAAGGGACTAACCAACGCCACGTCCAAAGACGTATGCGTGGTGCCCAGACACCAGACAGGAAAAATGGTGTTAACAATTCGCTGGTCACCGCCTGAAAGAGAAAGAAAGCCTGTTCCCTTTTGTCAAGAGGTTGCCTTTTTTCTTTACGCATGCGTCATCCCTTTTTCCTGTCAGGGACCTCTGGGAGTTTCTGCAAATTTAAGTTTTCCTTTTTTTTTTAATTCAATTAAATTTTTTTAAATTTATTCATTCGTTCCCTACACATGTTATAATTTCAAGTTGGATAAAGATCTTTATCCACGCTGCTCTCAGAACTGGTCTTTACGGTCGTGACCTGATACACGAATCGCTGTATACCCTTGTACATTTCAGCTTCCAACAAAGAAATAAATTTCTTTATTTTTGTCGCACTATAGTTAATATTGTCTTTTCATTCATTAACATTAGTACCCTACAGATGTTTCAACCACACATATATCTATTATGGATGTTTCGGCTATACTTTGTTTGGTAAGACAAAAATGGTTTACTTAACGTGATTTTAAATCCAATACAATAAATAACTAACGTGATTTATGATACATATTGTTGTGACCTCATTAATAAAGCTGATACATTTCCGGTCATCAGCTCACAAATGTATCATATGTGCGCGTACACACACACACACACACACACACACACGCCCCAACATGCGCCAAACTTTTGAAATAAAATTCAGTTATCTTGTTATCATAGTGTTAACCTTTAGAAAGCTGGTTTATAAAGGCATACTCATAAAACATATCAATATATTATATTATTATAACTGACTTTTAGTTAAAACAAAATAATTTCTAAAATCAAGCAAAAATCAAAAACAAACTAAAAACAAAACAACCCCCCACTACTAAACACGAATCTTATCCCATATCTCTTCATAATGTTGCACATTCGTTAGATTTATGATTATATTTCATTTCAAATTAAATTTTAGTAAAAAAGATCTATAGTAAACTCATTTTGTCTTTTTTAACGTTTTGTACCAAACTAAGCAGAGTAAACTTTATTTGTAAATCGATTTGCACTGTGACATATTTGTGTTTGGTGAGCTTTATATTGTATTATTTATCCGAAGATATTAATAAATCAAGACTATATAACATTAAAAAACTTAGTGGAGTTGAATAAGGGTGTCTGAAATTATTTAGAAGAAAATTAGTATCGTAATTGGTTCAAACTCACTTCAAAAAAATTATGTTTTGCTTACGCTCTTGATTTGTAATTTTTGAAATAAGAAAAGAAAAGAAGACAGTATATAGAAAAAATATATATCGTAAAATTTGCTTACTTCGAAAAACAAATGCGAATAAAAATGACTGTTTCTGATAAAATTTCGACTTCCAACTTCCAACTGTGTAATTTTAGATAAATTTGAAATTTTTTTTCTTCATCATACAACGTGTGAAAGCACGTGCGATACCATGTCCTCATCAGCCGCCATCCAGGGGTGATAACACAGTTTCGATAGCTCAAGGCGGTACTGCCACCCCTGGCGCTACCAAGCAGCTTTTGCCACTAGACAGGGTATTAAGAGAATGACATATATATATATATATATATATATATATATATATATATACGCCAGATCAATTAAATGCAGAGACTACATTGGACGTTAATCTTCATTTTCTGGATGCAGTTTGTGATTTAAAAAAAACAAAAACGCTTTATTTCTTGTAAAGATTTACAAGAAGGCACAAGGCCTTTAGTTTTTTTTTTGGGGGGGGGGAGAAGAAGGGTGCGGTCTTGCATTAAACTATATTTTCTAAGAGGACCTAGCTAGTCACATTCGCCGACCCATTCATCAGTACAATATATAATAATTCATTCATCGCCATGCGCGCATCAACCACCAAAATACCACATTTGCTCTATGAAAAAACACCTACTTAAAACCCCGAGTGCAATGTACGGTTAACAATTTTATGGTGTATTTACAATGAAAAAATGTATGATGAGGATGGGAGAAAAAACCCCGAAAAACAAAAAGTAACGAAATCAAGGAAAAGTTCCCCGTTTGGTTGCCTTCCCATCCCCCTGTCTACGAAAAGTGGAGGCTGGCTGTTTTCCGGTGTGAGAAAACACCGAAAACAAGCCGGACCTACCCTAGGTGGGACTGGGGTCCTAGTCTAGTGGGGCAAAGAAATACAGGGTTGGGCGCGGAATGGGACAAAAAAAAAGGCAGGTAATATGATTTTTTATATACATGTGAATTTTCAAGATATTCAATAAAAGCGGGCTGGAGTATGGGTAGAGGTACAAAAATAATGGGGATGGGGAAGATCTTGAGAACAAACGACTAGATGACGGGGACGATGACTGACAACATACTGCTAACTAGGCTTCAAGGGGAAAAAACAATGCCTACTTACCGGGGATGGGGTCCAGAAGTACCCGTACCGTAGACGCCATGGGCCGGCAGAGGAGGGAAGGATGACTCCAATATTGCCCCCCTTTCTTACGACCCACCTTCTGCTGAATGTTATGCGATCCAAGCGTTTTCTATCGCATCTGATTTTGACCCTAAGCAGATGCCTAAAATACAAAACCAGATCTCGATGAGAAAAGTTTGCATCGTCATACAGTCCCTTGTTTCGCGTAGTCCAAATCACCATTCGAGCTACAGCTATGATCGTGAGAAACACCACACGCTTCTCACCTAGAAACGGGGGAAGAACGTTGTCTACAACGTAACCAACGTCGAGCAGCACGAGCTGCTTGGGTTCGATGCAAGCCGTCCACTCCACGACGTGATCCCAAAACGGGCGAACTCGCTCGCAGTAGTAGAAGGCGTGCTCAGCCGTTTCTTCTGTTTGCCAGGCCCGCTTTGTAGTTCAAGCTGAGAAGGGGTAACGCATTCCGTGCAAGTCGCCATGTGATCGAGAACTCAGAGTTGTTCAAGAAGCTCGATGCTGGCGCCCAATTCCAGTGAGAGCGGATCTCCTCCGCCGTCCAGCCTCGCCGCTCGCTAAGAGGGTCCGAGGCGGAACTCACCACTAGCTCCCGATATAGTCCTTTCCGAGGCCTTGAAAGGTCACTGGACCCAAGAAGGTTACGAAGGTCCTTTCGGCACTCGCGGACAAACAGAATTTCGCCCATAGGCTTACGCCGACCTTCAGCCTTTGGGTCTGACTTGAGGCGAGGAAAAGTCCGACTCGCCTTTCGTCTCCACACTGCATCCCCCGTCAAGGATCGGCCCAAGTATGCAAGTCTTTCAGCAAGCCAGTGGCTCTCCAGATCAGGCATACCCAGGCCCCCGTTGTGTGTACGTTGGATACAGACCTGCCTACAGACCATCGGCCTTGCACCTCCCCAGAGCAATCTGGAGAGGGATTGTTGAAGCGCCAACCGACATGTCTCAGGCAGAGGAAGTACAGCCAATCGGTAAAGGATCAAGGGGAAGACGTACACGGTGCACGCCTCTGCTCTGCCCTTTAAGGACAACCTCCCTGAAAGCCAGATTCCTACCTGAGCATTTACCTTGGCTTATACTTCCGACCAATTTCGCTCCAGTTGGAGGTCGGGCCCGAAACACACTCCGAGGATGCGGACGGGTCCGTCACTCCAGCGGAAGGGCTCTGGAAGAGTATTGCTACCCCTCCAAGCACCGAGCCGCAAACCTTCGATCTTGTCAAAATTGACCTTGGCTCCTGTAATCCGCTCGTATTCGCCAACCGCCTTCTTCACAGCCTTTATATCCAGGCGGCAGGACACAAAGCGAACGCGGAAACCCTTGCCGAAAGAGGGCCAGCAAAAGGGACACCGTGCAGGACAGGACTTGTCTCCTCCAACGCGAGGACATAGAGAAGAGGAGACAGAGGGCAGCCCTGCCGGACTGAACGCTCGATTGCGAACGCCCTCGAACGCCTTCCGTTCACCTG
Organism: Sepioteuthis lessoniana; assembly: GCA_963585895.1. Taxonomy (NCBI): domain Eukaryota; kingdom Metazoa; phylum Mollusca; class Cephalopoda; order Myopsida; family Loliginidae; genus Sepioteuthis; species Sepioteuthis lessoniana. Next base: position 76,458,194 of record OY757907.1, read on the forward strand.
CACCACTGCCTGAAGGTTGTGGTACATCACGCAAATCCATCTGCGGAACTCCGGTTGGAATCCGGCAGTCTCCAAAACAGTCGCCAAAAACCGATGGTCAATCCTATCGAAGGCCTTGGACTGATCTAAACTGATCAGTGCGGCTTCCTTGTCGTCTTTTATCCCCTCTAGGACCTCGCGAATCAAGTGCAGATTGTCCTGGATCGATCTTCGCTTCACAGCAAGGGTTTGCTCGGGGCCTATCAGATCACTGATGACAAGCTGTAAACGATTCGCTAAGACCCGGGCCAAAATCTTTAACTCTGTGTTAAGCAGAGTTATGGGCCTGTAGTCGTCTAAACCCTCCCAAACATGCTTGCCACCTTTTTTCAGCAATGTGATCACGCCCTTGGTAACGCTACCCGGGATGGTTCCCTGAGCGAACCAGTGGTTGAACATATCCGTCAGAATAGGGACAAACATGTGCGACATCCTCAAGTACACTTCGTAGGGCAAACCATCTAGTCCCGGCGACTTATTGAGGCCGACCTGCTTCAACGCATCACGGACTTCGCATTCAGTGACCACACCCTCGCAACTAGCCGCTTCAGCCGCCCCAAGGCGGGGGAAGTCGGCGAGATAGCTGTGAAACTCCAGAAGGGGAAGATCAGGACAGCGGGCAAAGCGATCACGAAAGTGCGCCCGAAAGGTATCACGCATCTCACCACTCGATCGCAGCAGTCACCCATCCGGGGTCTTGACAGAATCGATATACCGATCGGGAAACCTTCGCACTTCTTCTTCACGCGCAGTCGCGTTCGATTTCACAGCTTCGTAAAGAACTCTCTTTAACCTAGATCTAACTACGAATCCCTTGTAGCGGTCGCTACTCTCACGCTCCAGGTCCCTCCTAGCTAGCTCTACGCTTAGGGAGTCCTCCCAGCCACCGCCCGGGAAAGTCTATCTTCTATAGATTTCGCCTCCTTGGTCCTTGGTCTAGGTTGAGCTGTCGACCGTACTTGGTGGCGAAGTCTCTAATCCTATATTTGAGAGAAACCAACCACCTATTCCCGGTAACCGCCCCCACTAACGCCCGTTTGATTAGGGATTCTAACCGTTCCCGGAAGTCTCGTATCTCCAGTAAGGAGGTATTGAACAAAAAAACAAAAACAAAAACAAAAACGCGTTTACTTTCGGCGGTTGATGTTATTACACGTTTACAGTAATCAGTTCTTACGTAATCACACGGGAAAGGTGGTTCCGCGTGTATTTCCTTCATGCTGAAAACTTTCTCGCTTTCGACCAAATCCAACTTGATGCGTATCGCGCCGTGGTCTGAAGACGATTCGAGGCAACTTTCAAACTGTGGCCAGTGATTCCTATTTTTGAAAGAAACGAAATGATTGAGTGTCCTATAAAACCACGACAACCAACCTCAATAGGAATCACATGGCATATCCAACCTTTTTCCACGCAGTCGGCACGCAGTGTCTCGTAGCGGTTTTTCTTCCGCTCGTGTGCTTCCTCCTGGTTTTCTTCCCAAGGGACAGTAAATTCTATGAGGAGGACACTCTTCTTTGTATTGGACCATGCTACAATGTCCGGCTGCTTTTCTGTTTGAATAATGTGAACTGGAAATTGTAGAGATGTCTTGAGATCTGCTGACACTTTCCAGTCACTTGCTCCGTTCAGTAGCTTCATGTTAGGATTTTTTGTTTCCTCACAGGACATTCACCTTCCTTGATAAACTGAATTATGGGTTCCTTGGCTGTTATGGATTGCTGATTTGCTGTCTCACATTGTGCTCTTAACAATTCTATTATCACTTCTAATACCTTGTTATGTCGCCATGTGTACATCTGAAGCGATTGTGGACATGCAGATAGTACGTGGCGCAAAGTAACCCGATCACTTTTACACGACAAGCACAGGTCCGAATTGGTACATCCCCATAATTTTAGGTTGGTCGCATTTGGTAAGAGATCATAAGTAGAGCGAAGAAGGTATGATATCACCAGTGGCTCCATTGCAATTAAGGATTTCCATGATAATTTAATTGGTTCGATATCATTCCATTTTGTCCAAGCACATTGTTTGGCCTGAGTAACAGCACTGGCTTTTCTTTGCTCTTCCTCAAACATCCTGACTTCTTCGCTCACCATGTCTCTTTTTGGTAAATTGTAAAAGATCATTAAAACCTAATGTTTTTTTTCTGATTATAACAAAAACAAAATCATTTTAATTTGAATCTTGAAAAAAAAGGAAAATTGTAAAATTTTCCATGAATTTTTTTGCGATTTGAAGAAATTTTAGAATAAAAATATTTCAAATTTCCTAAGCGGGGTTTACTTTCACATTCTAATTTAATAATCACCTATTTTCATAACAGTTAGCGTTGAAAAAGACTAGCTGTCGGAAATTTATCTTGCAGATAAATTTGACCTTAGCCTGCGCCTGAAACAAAATGGGTGGGGAAAAGCAGGATGAAAACACAAATGGTCTTGTTTGGTTACAACATGAAAAAGTTTATTTACAGTAAAGATGCATATATTTTCCCATATGCCGGTGTCACAATATTAAAAAAAAAACATAGGCGCCTAGTAACAAAATAAAACAATATAAAACTGTTGCTAAAGGATGGGTTTCCGCAAACAAAATTAACCGATGAAAATATTAGTACAAGTGAAAAAGAAGGAAAGAAATACGCTTACTCAAACAGGGTTTTTACAAACAAAATTAACCCACAGTTAAAAAAGCCATCAAATCACTACAGGATGATAACAGTATCATAATCCTCCCAGCTGACAAAGGCAATGCTACTGTGGTAATGGATTGGGTGGAATACTCCAACAACCTGGTGGACTTGATTGTCAATGATGGCTATTGTAAAGTTAAGAAGGACCCGACCCTGAAGACTGAAAGGAAGCTGTCACAGATCCTTGGTAAGAATAAAGATCTCATACCACAGAAAAAAAAATACAGACAGCTAATTAAACATTACATTACACATATATAGCCTTCCAAAAATTTATAAGGATGGTATTCCATTGAGACCCATTGTCAGCAACGGAGGTTCAGCGTGTCACCTATTGAGCCGCTTCCTTGTGGAGATCATCAGCCCACTAACCGGTAAGTTTTCATCATATGTTAATAACTCAGCTCACTTTGTGGAGAGAATCAGTGATGCTCCCATTCATTCTAATCAGGTCTGTTTACAAAGGTACGAACTGATGAGACACTTGCAGTAGTACAGGATAAACTGGCTACAGATCCCTTTCTGGAAGAACGCACTTGTATCACGATAGATAATCTAATGGAAATGTTGACTTTCTGTGTGGAGACAACCAACTTCGGATCTGATATATACCAACAAAAAGAAAGACTGGCTATGAGTTTGCCATTGTCACCAGTATTGGCCAACATATACATGGAATAATTCTAAGAAATGGTATTAGGATCTATATTACTAAAGCCATTCATGAGGCTTAGATACGTTGATGACACATTCATTCTTTGGCCTCATCAAGATGTTCAGACATTACTTGATCACGTGAACTCAATCCGACTATCTATACAGCTCACTATGGACAAAGAGCAAGATAACAAATTACCCTTCATCACAGAGCAAGGATTCAGGTCATCCCATCATCCATATAAAGCAAGGAAAGGAATAGTCCGTTGGTTACAACATCGAGCAAAAACCATTAGTAGCGATACTGATGCATATAAAAAAGAAACAACCTCCATCGTAACAACTACCCAGAGTGCATAACATCGGCTCCAAGAAACCCAGATAGGACGATAGAGGACAATACCCGAAAACTCACCACAGTATAGGTAGACATCCTATGTCAAAGGACTAGTTGAAAGGGTCCAAAAGATATCTCTTCCTGGTCAAGCCAATAGCGGAATTCAACATTATCAAGAACTGTGTTTATTCTATTAGAAGAACATCGGAAGGCAGTTGTACGAGGTTAGATTGAAAAGTCGGGTATGGCGGACCATATATGGAAGGAAAAGGAAAACCATCTGCCCTTTGGGATGAAGTTGAAATAATTGACAGAGATGAACATTGGAGGATTAGACACCTTAAGGAATCAGCACATATGTTGGGCTACAATGACCTGTTGAGTAGACCAAGTATAGAGTTGAATACAATATGGGAACCGATAATTAAAAAGGTTAGATAAAAAAATAAGTGAATAAAAAAATCTGAATATGAGCACAGGTAAAAAATCATACATAATAGTAGTAATCCTTGTCAAATAAGAACATTAAGTTTATAAGTCCCAAAAATTCACTCGAAACAGTCCAGTAGGACACAGCGTAACAGTTATAGGCATTGGTTCCCAAAGCTTCTAAGTAGACAATCCTGACTGCAGAAAAGTAACAATAAAGGAAACCTTAACACTTGTACCCGGTTATGGTTAACGAAATCAGAACAGGTGACCCTCATGGATTCAATAAAGGACGTAGTTCGAAGTTCCGTGTAGGTTCCCGAGTTCGACAAACACCTGAAGGAGGCCGGAGGACATATCGGCCGAAACGTTTGGAAATAACAATAAAGATGAAGACAAGAGACCGAAAACCCTTAATGATAAAATTCATCAAGTTTCGTCTCAGAAATTCAGACAGGTTACAAAACAATATTTTTACTGTAACAAAAAGAGATATTGGAATCTTTTTTACATAACCAAATTTGTAATTTCGAAATTCCCTACGAATACCATCTTTTGACAGTTCTTGAATACTTTTATCTTTATTTACCAAAAAGAAAGACAGTATCTATTTTACAATGACCTTAAATAGTGAACTGAACCATTTGAGAAACATAAAACAAATACATTCTTAAATTCCTTTTTATAATCATGACGTAGGTTACTTAACAAATAGAAATCTGAGGTGGGTCCGATATTCTTAATCGCCACTAGATATTTCATTAACTTTGATTAATTTTCTTTTAAATGGATTAAACTAATTATAAATGAATCTGAGGAATATGAAGACTTAATGTCACTGTAATAATTAATGGCAAGTAACAATTTTATTGATCATGTTTACATATGTTTCGATAATCTGCAGTAAATATTTTGCTTGACCAGCGGGAAAGACTAAAATCATATTGGAAGCTTTGATTACCAGTGTTAAATTGAAATAGACAATTTATTTTGTTTAATAGAGTCCAAAAAATTGATTAGAATAAATATTGTCTATCCTCCATTTACTTTCTGATTAAAAAAAGATTTGTACATTTGTTATAATAGACGGGCAACACCGGATATCCCTGTTAGTAATAGTGTGGCGGAGCCGATAAGCACGTCGATCCCGTAAATGATTTAAGTTAAGCTTGAGAGTAATGACAGCCAAAAGAACAATGAAGAAAACAAAGGCGAGGTAACAATATAACAAAGATGATGTTTACAAGGACGTATGTAAATTCGTGATAGTTATTGGTGTCGTCAGCTAGATAAGTTGGTGTCAGTAGCTGGTATGGTCGAAGTCGTAGAGGTGCAGCTAGACGTTTGATGCGAGTAGCTGATGTTGGTCAGAGTCGTGCAGAAGCAGCTAGATGTTCGATGCGGGTAGCTGATATTGTTCGAGGTTGGTTGGTCGATGTCCCGGTTTGAAGTACATTGGATTAACCGCGGGTGTCGATGAGGTTGCTAGTCGAAGTCGTAGTTGGTAGTACGAAAATTATCGTGCCTTTGCTGTGCTAAGACACTCGAACGAACAGGGGAACCGACAGCTAAGGCTAACCAGTGCCTTAGCGATGCGCAGTCGTGCGAACGGACGAGGGAACCGACAGCTAAGGGCTTATTGATATCCAGCAGGAGGTGTGACAGAGTAACAGGGCTACCTAAGCGTAAAGTTCCTTAAAAAATAGGAGTGGAAATACAGTTCTTCTTTAGCCAGGGATAGGCTTCGGAAGGTAATCCACTTTATTTTGATAGAGTTATAACGGTTTTGGGGAATTATGTTATTTTCCCGAACATTATATTTTTTTTAGGCACACCAATGAATTACGAAACTTTTCTTTATCAACACAACAACGAAAGTTTTTATTTGCAGCTTTGAATATGGTTTGTTTTTGGAAGCTGCAAGACTCATGGTGTTTAGTCTTGTTAGTTTTGGAGACGAAACGGCTTAGCGGGATGTTGAGATGGCAGCGTGTTGTTGGACGTGTGAGGGATGTGTTTAAAGTCACCGTGTAGTTTTGTATCTGGTTTTTGGAGGAGAGTCTGCGATATCTCCATGTTGTCGAGAGCGGAGTTACGCTCGGATCGACATAGTCAATTTTTGGGGTGACATGAAGTGGTGCCTGTGGAAGGCATGCTGAATGTTTCTAATTCATGTTCAACTGGGATTCCTCGTAAAGAATCCATAAATTAGATGGTTCCCTCGTTGGGTGTCCATGTTGCTGCTGCTAGTGTTAAAGCCACACTGAGATGTCCACACTGGGTGGCTTGTCTAGCTAAAAAGCATCGCTAAGCAGGGACGACCCGAGGCACGTCTGTTCTGGTCGCCGTCTCAAGCCGAAGAGACTGGATTTGGCCGCTCACCCGTTTTGCTAGCCGGAAATGAAGGTCCGGGCTGAATAGGATAACTCATCCTGATTGGGTGAAATTCAGCGTTGAATTAAATTGCGCGCCAAACCAAAATACGAGATTTTTCTCTTCTCTACAGAGTTACTTTTGACAGAGGAGCCCTATTAATGATGTAAATGTCATTTATTCCCCTTTTTCTTTTAGTTGTAACGGCAGGTCAGCGTTATACAAGGTTTTTCATCCGGTCGTAGCCGGATGTAATGTTTAAGGTTTGAGTGATCCGGTTTGTTTACGTTTTTAGGCGGGTCACGACAATGTATATATCTTACACAATTTTTCCTAATCAATCTTTATCTTTCAACATTGTTGCTTTTTTTTTTTAAATGTAAAAAAAAAAACAAACTTTTTTATGATAACTTCTTTGTTTTTATTTTTTATGAGCATAAATAAAATCGGTTATCATTTTTAAACCAAAATGATGAAAATATAACTTGAAGTAGAATCATATAAATCTAATTCAACCTTCAGTGAATGTTCATATAATGTAATGCACATTCGAATTTACATATATATTTATTTATTTAACAATTTCAGAGCATTTTAGTATTTGCGTTATATTTGCATATTGTGTTTATATTATGAATTATTATAGATCTGTTGAATAAAGTTTGGTTATTTCGAATAAAGTCATCTTAAAAGAAATTTATGGCTTAAAATAAAGTGTTTTAATTTTAAGATATTTTAATAAAAATGATATTAACCTATTTTATTTTATTTCATTTTATAAGAAATAACAAAATTTTGCTATAAAAAGTTTTAAAAATATTTATAGAATACAAGACAACAAACATGAATGATATTACATTATAGATTAATGTACATCGCATAAAATTTTTATATGATTGTATTTTATTTCAAATTACATCTGGTAAGTAATTTTCATCTTAAAAAAAACAAAGCACTGATACTATATAAAACAATGGGCAAATTAACACTCGTAGGGTCAACGGCTATCTAGCAGATATATGGATACGAAGATTTTGATAAATCAAACGTCAGTACTGTAAAAAAAATTAAAGTAATACAAAAATATCACAGAAGCTACAGCCTGAATCAAACCTGATACGTAAAAGCACACTGAATCTACTATCACGGAAATCATTTTAACTTTTAATGAAAAAACATTTTTAAATGAACATTTTTACATGTAACATTTTAAGCACAGTATTTCCTATTCTGTCAGATTACTGTTTCCTTCCACTCACTCGAATATACCCGGGCAACTTTCCCTGTTTTTCTCGTTTGTTCCACACATACATGTGTTTAGTAGAAATAACTCCAAGACTCATGCGTGACAACATACGTGCTTTATTGCTGCCATCTTTTTCTGATTGTGTCCCAGTAAAAAGGCCTCGTAAGGCATTACCAATATTGGGCCGCTTATGTATATAAGTCGACCAACATCCCCCATACATACAAAAGTCTGAAGTGTTCATTTTATGCGAGTTGCCATTCACCGTATCGGTTGGGTGTCTTGCCTGCGGTAACTCTCTTCAGACGTGGTTGTCTTTCAGCCATGTCTGGTTGTTGTTGTTTGGTGTTTTGTTCACTGTCATTGCTAGTGATATCTTGTTTGTGGTTTGTTTTCGTCATGTTGCTATGTTTTGGTTTAGTTGTGAGTCTTAGGTGTCTCCTATTTCTCACTAGTCTTTTCCCATTTTCCAGTTCGATCATGTATCGTCGGTATTCAAACTTTTCTATGACAACTGCCCTTTTTCAATATTGGCTCTTGCCATATGGCTGCACAGTCACCTGGTCACCTTCTCTTAATTCTATCAGGTCATGGGCATTTTTGTCATAGTATTTCTTTTGATGTTGTTTTGCCTTTTGTATTTTAGTTTTTGTTTCTTCCACATTAAATGGGGATAGAAATTTCTTCATCGTAGGCAGTACACTTCTCAATTGTCTTCCAAAGAATCTCTGTGCTGGGGATATTCCTATGGATTTTTTATGGTGTGTTAGTGAATTCTAGTATGGCCAGACAAGGATCGCTGTTTTCATTATTACATTTTTTTATGATGCCTTTTATTTGTTTTACAGCTGATTCTGCCATTCCATTGGAGTTTGGCATCTCTGGTGAGCAGGGATTCCATCTAGATCCGTATTTATGGGCCAATTCTCTCATCATTTTCTTATCAAATTCAGGGCCCCCATCACTTACAACTTCTGGGATGCCATATCACATGAAGTGTTTCCTTATCAGCTTGAATGTGTACCATGATGATGTTCCGTGGAGTCGATCAACCAAGGTGTAATTGGACAAATAATCCACACAGACTAGGTATTTCCTTCCATCCAGTGTCATGGTATCGAGGCCAATATGTTGGAATAGGTATTCCGGCACTGGTCTTGTGATTAGTGTCTCTTTGCTATTTCTTGCAGAATATCTGCTACACTGTAGTTCGTGCTTCATTCCTGGCCAGAAGATTGTGTCTAGGGCGCGTCTCATGTTACTTTCAACTGCTAAATGGCTTGTGTGTGCCTTCTTCTTCATGTCATTTCTCATTGAAGCAGGTACAAAGACTCTGTCTTTATAAAATATTAGATTATCCTTTGTTGACAGGTAGTCTCTGAATTTATACAGGTGCTTCAACTGAGGTTCAAGGACTTTATATTGCATTGGGAAGCCTTGTTTAATTAGTTTTATGAGCTTCTGTAGATCCTTATCTTTTTTGGTGGTACTGACTAGCCTGTCTCTGGTCTGTTCACTTACAGCAAGAAATTCTAATAGATTCACTTCACTGAAATTAAACTGGAAATTGTCAACCTCTACTGGGGATCGCGAAAGAGCATCAGCAATGATTACGTCACTGCCCTTTTTGTATGTTATTTTGTAGTCAAACTTTTGTATTGAAAGCACCATTCTTAACAGTCTTTTTGGTACTTCGCTTAGAGGCTTGTTGCTGATTGCTTCTAATGGTTTGTGGTCCGACTCTATTGTTACATGTCTTCCGTAACAATAGTCACTAAACTTGTGTAGTCCAAACACAGCGGCTCTCATCTCTTTTTCAATTGGTGCGTAGTTCTTTTCATAGTCGTTCCACACCTTTGATGCGTATGAGGACAGCTCCCACACCTACATCAGACATGTCAGTCTGTATCGTGACTGGCTTTTCTAAGTCATAGTAAGCCAAGATAGGTGTAATTGCTATAGCTTTCTTTATGTCTTCGAATGCTCTTTGTTGTACCTCCACCCATTGGAAAATCTAGTCCTTCTGCGTTAGCCTGTTTAGAGGTTCACATTTTGTCGTCAGTGAGTGATCAAATTTCGAGAGGTATTTAACCATTCCTAGGAAGCGTCTTAGATTATGCAAATCGCGAGGTGCTGGGAACTCTATGATTGCCCGTTTTTTTCTTCATCAGGCTTCAAGCCTGTGTTAGTCAGTGTATGACCCATGTAAGTGACTTCCTCTGTGAGGAATTTGCATTTGTCGAGGTTAATTTTTATGTTTCTTTCTCTGCATCTCTGCAAATATGCCCGCAAGTTCTGGTTGTGGTTATTGATGGTTTGGTCTGAGTTGTTTCCAAATCCTTCAACCAGACAGTCATCTTGAATAATGCTAACCCCGTTTATCCCTTGGAACTGTTCGATCATTTTTGTTTGGAATGCTTTGCTGGCTGGTGTGATACCCATGGGTAATCTTTTGTATCGATAATTGCCCTGAGGCGTTCCGAAGTCGGTCAGTTCTCTTGCCTTGTCGTTCAACTTGCAATGCCAGTATCCACTTCTTACGCCCAATTTACTAAATTTTATTGCGTTTTTATTTGCAAACCTGTGTGTGATGGATTTCAAGCTTAGTACCTGGCAGTGGTAGTTGTTGATCAGTGCCTTGTTTAATGGTTTGGGGTCTAAACATATCCGAAGTTTTCCGCTGCGCTTTCTTTCAATCACATAGCTGTTGAGCCATGAGCTAGGTCCTTCCAGTTTCTCAATTATATTGTCCCTCGTCATTTTTTCTAGTTCTTGTTTAAATTGTTTTTCCAGTGCAAATGGGACACTTCTTATGGGTTGTTGTATGGGAACTGTGCCTGGCTCTGTTTGAAGTGTTAGTTCGCCTTCAAATTCACCAACTCTCTCTTCAAAAACGTCTGGGAATTCTAGTAAAATTCCTTAGATGGAATCATCAATGTCTAGTTTACTGATGTTTTTCAGGGCTTGTTCTTTGAGGTCATCGCATTCTACAGCTGAAACTGTCGAGTCAAACTGATCTAGGTTGAACCGTATTAAATTTAGCTTTTGGCAAAGACTACAGCTTAAAATTGGTTGTACCTTCTCATTCACAACCATGACTAAGGCTGTCACTTTTCTTCTGTTGACAGGGTTGATAAGTTCTACCCTCATTGTTCCTTCGGTTCTGACCTTTTTCCCTCCGTATACTGAAATATCAAGTTTCTTACCTTTTTTTAGTAAGAGCTCCATTTTGTTGTCCTTAACGAATGTTGCAGGAATTACATTTACAGTTGCTCCAGAATCTATCATGAATTTAATGGGCTTCCCGTTTAATTTTAAATTCGCATGAACTTTATGAATTGTCTCCCCTACAACGTGAAAACATTCGTTAACTTTTTGCTCGCTGTATTTATCTTTCCATAGGGCGAAATGGTTTTTTCTTTTGCATCTAAAACATTTCTGACCATAAGCTGGACAGTTTCTTGTTCCTTTTTACATGGCTTCTCTGACAATAAATGCAATCATATTGTTTTTTTCTTCCAGTCGCATTGATATCTTTCTCGTATGTGTCGTCATCAACATTTAATTTTTCGTATTTTTCAATTTTTTGCGACTGGATTTTACTTTGTTCTGCAGCTCTGCATCGGTCAATACACTGTGTCAGGGTTAAATCTGGTTCCCTCGGGAGAATTTCGCACGTTTTTTTTTTTATCGTGTATTCCTTTTATTATTTGTAATTTTATCATATCGTTCTCAGTGACGCTATTCCATGTCAATCTTTAGAACTCGATTTCAAATTTAACAAATAGTCCTCAAAGCTTTCATCTTTACTTCATTCTTTCCGTAGGAATTCCACTCTGTCTACAGTCAATGTTTTCATAGGTTTGCAGTAGTCCTTGAATGCTTCGATAACCATTTCAAGTTTTTTTTTCGTCATCATTTTCAATCTTTTCTCCTTTTGCATTTTTAACTATTAGGGTTTTGTATATTTGTTGACCCTTTTTTCCTAAAAGATAAATAAACAAACTTCTTTTTTTCTTTTCAACATTTGCAGCTTTAGTGGCACTATCTCTACCCTCCCCTTCAAATTTCTGAAATTCAAAAAAAAGATTCACTTCTTCAAGCCACTCGTTAAAGGCTTTATGCAAATTTCTTACTGTCCAGTCAAAACTTTGGGGTGGGTTGATTGACATCATCTTTTTATGTTTTAAACAAAGTAGTACTCACTCAGATTATCGTCAAGTTCGTCCTTCTGACACCATGTTTAGTAGAAATAACTCCAAGACTCATGTGTGACAACATACGTGCTTTATTGCTGCCATCTTTTTCTGAATGTGTCCCAGTAAAAAGGTCCCTTAAGTCATTACCAATATTGGGCCGCTTATGTATATAAGTCGACCAACAATATGCAGATAATAAACACAGGCTCTCTCTATTCTCTTATTGCGTACGTGAGGACCCAAGTATTTACCATGACTGCAAGGAACACTCCTATTATGAACACCAAACTCAACTGAAACGTTCATACAGCGAATGGAGTTATTATTCATTGCGAATAAGATAAAAGCAGATCAACGAGTGAGTAACATACTTCTATTAGTAGGTAATGAAGGACTGAAACGATACAATTCCTGTACGCTTACGAAGGAAGAGAAAGGTTCATTTGATATTATCTTCGGTAAATTTCTTGAGCAACTAGAACCAAAAGAAAACTATTTGGTGAATCACCTAAAATTAATCTAAGAAAACAGAAGAGTCACAAAATGACATTGTGAACAGATGCAGGTAACTGGCACAAAAGCGTTCACTACCGAGCAACAGGAGCCGATAATTATTCTATTATAATAGAAGTCATTGTCAGCACTCCAATTGGCAGACTTCTAACTGCTTAGGAAAGACGACACACTCACACTTGAAGAAACATTTCATTTAGGCAATATCTATGAAGCATCTAGCGTCCATATAAAACAACTTACTTAACACTACTTACGAAGTCCATATAAAACAACTTACAAAACACTACTAACGAAGCAACAAACACTGATATATAAGACATAGGCCTGTTACGGAGCCGATAAGCACGTCGACCCCGCAAATTATTTTAGAGTTAAGCGTGCGAGTAATGACAGCCAAAGGAACAATGAAGGAAACAAAGGCGAGATAACAGTATAACAAAATGACAATTCATTTGTCGAGTTGACAAAACTGATAAAGTTCAGTTGGTGTATGCTGACATTGTTGTTGTAGTCAGCTAGACGAAGTGGGTGTTCTCGTGGTGTAATGGTTAAAGCGATGGACTGCGGAATCGTAGTACTCCAGTCGCGCTATTACGTTAACTTTCGGGCAAATACCCTTGGGAAAGGTATGAACACTCTTATCCTCCCAGCTATGGGTTAAATAATACGACTACTGTTCTTCTTTGGCATTAAATAACCTAAAAAGAGTTGATATGCCATTAAACAAAGAAACCAAACCAAACCATCAGCTAGACGAATGATGTCGGTGGCTGATATGGTCGTCGTTGGTAGAGAGACATCTAGATGATCGATGTCGATTACTGGTATGGTCGAAGTTGGTAGAGAAGCAGCAAGATGATCGATGTCAGTAGCTGGTATAGTCGAAGTTGGTAGATAGGCAGCTAGATGATCGATGACATTAGCTGATATTGGTCGTAGTTGGTAGATCGATGTCCCGTTTTTTGAAGTATATTGGATTAACCGGAGATGTGACGATGTAGTCGCTAGTCCGCTCAGCGAGTCATATGTGGACTAGATGCAGTAATGTTGGAGCATGTCGTCGATGGGGTCGGTAGTCCGTACAGTGAGTCGTACGTGGACTAAATGTTGCATTGCTGAAGCTGGTTGGTAATATGTGTTGGCAGCTTGGTCACTTTGTGTCGAGCATGTGTGGTGGCTAAGACTTAACCGTATCTTAGTACTGCAGCCCAAGTGAACGGACAGGTTAATCGCAGCTAAGATTTGCCATGCCTTAGCAGATGCGAAGTCGAGCGAGCGAATAGGGAACTGTGGCTAAGGCTTAACCGTGCCTTAGCTCTGTGAACGAATCGGGTGCTGTGGCTAAGGCTTAGCCGTGCCTTAGCTCTGCGAAGCAGTGCGAACGAATCGGGAATAGTGGTTTAGGCTTAACCGTGCCTTAGTTCTACACAATCGCGCAAATGGACTGGGAAGCTGTGGCTAAGATTTATCGTATCTTTACCGTGCCTTAGCGCTGCACAGCCAAGCGAACGAACGGACAAGGAAACCGACCAAATTGGTTAAGACAGGGTGGTCTTAGAGCCCTCTTCGTATTTGCTTCCAAGCCGTCTGCTTCGACGTGTCCGTAAGAACCGTCGGAGATACTCCAACCCGCAGAAGGTGACCTCTAAAAAAAAGTAAAGCTGGCGACCAGAGTCGAGGGCTCCCAAAAGGCTCCCTTTACAATAGCTACGACACCGAGGTGTAGGGGAGGACGCTACTCCTTTCTCTGAATTGCTCCACTTTGCCCTTGATACGTACCTTATATTGTTGAGTGTTAAGCATGGAGGTATCAAGTACCATTTTTAAAGTCTTTGGTATGACGCAACCTGGGATTGAACCCAGATCTTCCGGACCATTGGCGAACACTCTCCTCACTAGGCCAATGAGCCGGATATTACGCCTTGAGAGAGCTTCGCTACGGGAAATGAGCGCGCTCTTGAACTACCGAAAAATTCCTGTTTATGTGAAGGGAAAACTGTGTCACACTAAAGGACAGCGTAAACAGAAAGTTCGTCTATAGAAAATAGAAGTGGAAATACAGTCCTTCTCTAGCCTCGGATAGGCAACAGGAGATAATCCACTTTATCTTAATAGAGTTACTCTTGAAAGACGGGCTCTATTAATGTTGTAAAACGTTTGTTATTCCCTTTTTTAGCCGTTACGACAGGTCAGGGCAATGTAAGGTTTCATCATTTCTGATGGAAGCCGGATGTAATGTTTTTAAGGGTTATAAGTAATCCGATTTGTTTACGTTTGTGAACAGGTGGCGACAGGCCCACCTGCACTTCACTGCAAAGCAAAAAAAAAAAAAAAGAAAAAGAAAAAGAAAAAGAAAAAAAAAGACGAAAAATCAATACCACAAACGTACAGAAGTCATGCTTTCCACCGTGAAGCCGGTTCCGCATTTGGATCAACATGCAACGCGTTTGGTAAAACAAACCGATGGGCAACGGTTTGCTTTCAAGGTCATGAAGCCAGGGTCGTTTCAACTAAAAGTCAAACATGCAAGAGTGACTCATATGAAAGGAGACAACCGATCCAGTCTGATACAGAGTACAACACCCAAGGACTAGAAGAACAGCTAAAGAGTCTAACATTTAGTAGCATCAAAATATCCTTCATGTCTGCATAGAAGAACAAAGCCTTGCGTGTTACGTATGTAGAGGTTAATATGGAATGAAGACAACACAGGGCTAGAGAGAACATCGATTATCTTTATTGAGTCGTCATACAGGAATTGGGGCTCCTCGTATGAGGAGAGTTACCCAGAACAGGGGTGGTGATCTGGAAGGGGACGGGTGTGTGTGTATTGCTTATACACTTAACATCTCCCTCCTTATGGGGGAAAGGGAGACTTTTTTTATTTATTTCTTTTCATTACTTTTCTTTTTGTGTATGCGTGTGTGTGGTGTGGTAAGGGAAGAGAGGGGGTGTGAACTTGGTTGAAAAAATAGATGGTTATCTGCAGTCATCATATCTAGCAGACTTTTTTATCAGTCGGGCTGATCTTGTTTGTACAGGTCCCTCATTTGGTCGTTGGTTTGCTGCTTCCATCTCATTCTCTCTGCTTATTTCTTTGTCTGAGGTGAGACTTTCTGCTTCTGGATGGACGTAAACGGTCGCTGTCGGTTGTTGTCTTGGGAATGAGTGTTTTGATCGCACTGTTTGGCGTAGGAACCGACGGTTGCGTCGGTATCACTGTCCATTTTCATTCTCAACTTCGTACGATCGGCCAGTTAGTGTTTTTATTTCTTTTGAGGACGAGTTGGCTAACCCACGGAGTTGGTTTTTTGACTGGCTCAATGACTCCCAATTTAGTCAGTCTGTTTAATTCCTCTTTGAGCTCTAGTCGAACTGCCATGGTATCCTCCTATTGGGCATTACAGCTGGAACAGGATCTGGCTTAAGTTGCAGGTTGGTAACATCTGGTAGCTTTCCGAGTTGCCCGTCAAACACTTCTCTGTAGTTCTTCTCTATATTAACTGCTGCGACGCGGTGGAAATTTTGCTGTTTTATCTCCACTAGGCCCATTTGCGTACTTGTTTGCAGGCCCAGTAGAGGTTAACAGTCGTCTTCGTCTTTGAATACGACACTGAGTATGTTTTGCGCGTCTTAGGGTTTTTAACGTTTTTACGGCATATTTCTAATGATTTCATTAGGGATTTAATCCACATCGTCAGAACTCCCTTCTATGGTTTTATTTCATTTGTGAACTTTGCAGGTAGTTTGTTGATGGTTGCTCCCGTGTCCATTTAGAAGATAATTTCCTGCTTGTCGAGGAGCCTGAGACACTTGGCGTCCTTTCTCTGCTTCTTCCTGGACTCCATTGCATTTACCCAGTGAGCGTATTCATCTTCATCATCTTTTGATGATGTGTCAAGGTGATGGACGCGTGGTCGTGGAGCATTACACTTGCTTCTCTTTGAGATGTTGCTCCTCTGTTTAGGAGCTCTTCTGTCCTTGTTGGGGCACTTCAACTCAAAATGGTCCTTCCCTTTGCATACATTGCACAGTTTACCATAGGCTGGACATTTGCTGTGTTTTGGCGTATATAAATAGCCACAGAATAGGTATTCTTTTTGTCAGGCTGGTTCCTTTGCTCTGTTGGTTGTGTAAACTTTCATTACCTGAGCATGCTTTGACTGTGAACAGAGGTTTTTTCAATTGCCCTGCATATGTTTACTCTCTTCTGCTGGAGTTTCAGGAGGTCTTGTTTTGTACTTCGATTGCGGATGCCTTCCACAATTTGGTCCCTCAGCATTGTGACATTGCATTTAGAGCAAAAATTGCAAGTCCTTGATAGAACTCTTAAATCATTATAAAAGGTGTTGAAAGCTTCACCTTCCTCCTGTTTCCTCTGACGGAAAGCACATCTCTCGTGCGTTTCATTGACGATTCGGACAGGGTATTCACTTAGGGCTTGCAGTATACCTTGTACAGTACGGTCCGAATCTGGGGTGTCAAACTGAATACCTTGGTATATCCTCATGGCGTCGTCGCCTAAACAGTTCGCAAGTATGGCAACTTGAATTTCTCAAGGTTTGAAGTCCAGTCGGGTCAGCAGTGAGTAATTGGACCATCTTTTAAAAACAAGTTCCAGGAATCTGCCTTGTTTCCACTAAACACCAGTCGCTCGGGAGCCCCGAAGTGTAAGCCGGCCATGTCAGTTAACAGAGTAGTAGTAGTGGCTATTGCTTCCTCGCTAGACATGTTCGTGATATAAAAGGAGTCTAAACAGAGTTAATCAGTCACAGAAACAATTCACTTCCAGTGACAGTAAAAAAAAAAAAAAAAATCCGAGATAACGGCGAGTAGTCAGTTACAGAATTCAGCAATGTAAAAGTACTAAATAGGGTCCCCGTTATGAGACGAAATGGATTATGCTGTTCGCACGTGGGTCCCCAAAAGACGTAGAAAATGGACAGAAATAAAAACAAGGAAAAAACAGCTTACTCAGTTTTTGACGACCTGTAGTTCTTTGGTAGTTGTAGAGACGTGTTTCATTTCCAAACTGCCACCATGTTACACGTGTCGAGGTTAATATGGAATGGAGACAACACAGAGCTAGGGAGAACAGCGACTATCTTTATTGAATCGCCATACAGGAAATGGGGTTCCTCGTATGAGGGGAGTTACCTAGACCAGGGTGGTAATCTGGAAGGGGACGGGTGTGTGTGATTATTGCTTATACACTTAACATTGCGTACCAAAACATAAAGCTACCAAACAGAAGTGGAAGACACAGACTGTGTACATACGGGTGCTCAAGGAAACATACTACTAGTCCCTTCATTCAACAGAATGTTCTCAGAAAAAATTAGAACCCTATGGTTTTTCGAGCAAGAAGTCATGTCGCACTCTATTCAAAATATAAACAAAGTAGTCCTAGCCACTCGTCAGGCATGGGGCCAATTTGTCTCCTTGCAGCACACCTGCTACGATGTCGAAGTAGTCTGTGTCTACATTCGTGGAGCAGACTTTTACTTTCTTGTTTTCATATAGCATGATTATGGCTGCGACGGTTTTTTTGGATAGGTCGTAGGCGAGTAATATTTGCTCCATTTTCCCTCTGTGTATGGAGTCAAAGGGCTTGGAGAAGTCCATAAATAATATTGTTGCCTCTAGGTTTTTTGCACGTTCTAGAATTCGACGCGAAGTAAAAATTTTCTCCGAAAGCCATTTTGGGTTCTATGCGGTTGTGTAGTAGAGCATTGTATATCTTGGCCGCTATAGATGTAAGGGTTATACCTCGGCAGTTCTTGGCTAATCTGAGGTCGCCCTTCTTAGGGAAGGGAAGGATGCATCCCTTTATCTATCTGTCTACCGTTCGACGTATGAAATAACCTGAAGAATTGTCGGTCTCTGCAATAGACACTCCCATTATAGTATTTTAATAGGTATAATCCGTCTCTTTTGTGGCGTGTATGATGACACCTCGTTCTCAGAGTTTTGTATTTTGTTCTTATGAATAGACTTTTTGACCTGCGGTCAGTGGTACATGCGGTTGTTTGTTCAGCTTGTAATGATGCTCCTTTACTCGCTCTTTACTTTATTAGAAGCAGTCTCGAATGTATTCGTCCTCTAGCTGCTCTTTGGAGACGAATGGTATTCTTATAGGTCGGCGACTGAGTAGTTCTGTTGGCGATTTGAGGTAGGCTGATATAGGTTTTTCTCCGTAAGCCAACATCGCCAGGTAACAGTCTGTGCCTGATTCTCTTACCTTTATCAACAAATTTTTGCATATTTCCACCATTCTTTCCGCAATTCCATTTGGGGAGATGAAGTGATGTGTTTGAAATTATATCTTTGGGAGAAGCTGACAAAGTTTTCACTTGTGTATTGGAGTTCGTTGACATAATAGACTATTTTTGATACACCCCTTTCTTCAAACAGTTGGCTCAGTTAGTTTATTACGGCAGTATATGTGGTGGAATAGAGGTGTCTTATACCCAGTATACTGCTGTTCTTGATCTAAGCACTGTTTTCTCAATTCCCTGATGTGATGTATGTAAGCTCTGGTGTATGTCTGTTTGGAGTGACGATGGTATTATTATCCTATTTCCCTTCAGCAGAATACCGTCCTATATTTCGACTTCTCTAAAGTTTCAAAAGGGTAATAGAGTGTGCTGGCCATACTACTATGATAACTTTTGTTAACTCTTTTGGGGTAGGATATTTCGATGTTTTATCTTTTACAGTCTACAGATGTGCTGGAGATGCGTTTAGGTTTGTGTAATATTGAAATCAATACCTCTCACTGGCATTTATGGTCTAGGCAAGACTCTAGATAACCAGTCTGTTATTAGTACAGTTTTTCCTGGGCTGTACTTTATTTGTATTTTCATTTATTCTTGCTAGTCTTAGTGGCGCTTGTGTGAAATTCTTCAGCGCTATCAACTCCACTGGTTTGTGGTCGGAGTGTACAGTCACATAGTGCCCCTATGTGTGGAGATAGAATCTTTTTAGTCCAAATAAGACAACTCAGATTTCTCTCTTGATGTTAGAATATCGAGTTTCCAGTCCCTTTAATTTCTTACTCATTAACACTAGGGGTTTTATATCTTGCACCAGTGCTACTCTCAGCTCTACTGCTCCCGGCTCGGCCGTTGAGGTATCGACCTATAGTATTATGGGTGTCTTTGGATTGAAGTTCCTTAACTCTGTGGTATTGGATGTTTTCAAAGGCTTCTTCCTCCTAAGGAGTCTACGTGAACTTATGGTCCTTGGACATTAGTAAGCCTTGCTAAGTGTGGAGAAAATTTGTTGAGGTGTAGTTCACTAACTCCAGAAAACTTGCTCACTGTTTCTTATCATCAGGAAGGTACATGTGAATGATCGCTTCGATCTTGGGATTTAGTTTTATTCCATTTTTTGATTTGTGTTTGAAAAAAGATATTTCGGATGCCCGTATCCTCCGGTTATTTTGGTTGAACTTGCAGTTTTTCTAGCTCTTCTCAGGAGTTTGTTAAGCATGGTGTCATGGTCACTGCATCTTCCTCAAATCCTTACTCAATGGAATTGTTGGGGAAACAAGACATAGTTGTCTTCCTTTTGGGGATTTATGGATAGAGACAATCATTTGGCCGTTGGTCATGTGACATTTCCAGAAGCTAGTTCTACCGCTTTTTGGCGGCAGACATCGGTCGAAAAGAAACCCTCTTTTTGTCGTCTTTGCTCTCCGAGAAACACGTGCGTGAAAATTCTCTTCTGAGAATTTTCCCTACATCAGGAAACCGTAAATGTTCCACCGCTGCTATTCAGCACTTGTTCTTTGGAACAGCGTTTGTAACCTTTTTAAGGTGTTTTTCCTTACAGAAATATACTGTATTAGGTTATCATTAAGATAGTCTGATTCATTATAGGAGAATGCTGGTGGAAGTCTCAATGAATAACACACATTATAAAATCCTATAGCATTAACTGATATCGAAGGAACGTTCTTGATATCGCGAAAACTTTCAAACATTACTCTCTGGAATTCATCTTGGGCACATATAAATTGTTTAATAGACTTCCTTTTGAGGTGAAAAATCGCCCAAATGGAGTAATGAAGGTTATCAATTTTTTCGAGCTTTATCTGCCTATATTTGAATTTTAAATCAGCAATTGTAAACCATTTATTCTCATGTAACCTGAATACTAGATCTTCGAATATAAGTGTTACAAAGTGGGGCTTTTGTATTTAAGCCCTTCTGTTCAAGGCTGACTGATCAATCCACCTTAGAATTATGTTAGGTGAGATCTATATTCGACTGGTTGTGTTTTGATCCATTTTGTGACACCATGTTTCGTTTCCTGCCTGAGTTCAGCGTAAAGACAAAACAAAGACGACAAGGGTGAGTACACATAAGTTTATTACTTGAAAGGGTAGCATAGTAGATTATCTAGAACTTTGCCCTTTTCTCTGAAAAAAAAAACTAAAAAAAAACAACAACAAACAAACAAAAACAAAAAGCAAATAAAAAACAAAGACAAAAAAATGAAGGATAAAATGTTGGAAATGCTTTTTCTAAGAAATTCAGTCAACTTAAAGACATTCTACTGGACTAATGGAGTCACACTTCCGTAGCAGGGCTTTTAAAATCCTTCATTTACTCTTGAGTAACATGTGAAGCCGCATAGGTTTTCTGAATCCATGTCTAGACGATCCTATTTTCCTTTTGGCCCTTTCTGGGATATAACATGTGAACTTACTTCGATAGGTTATTCATTTACCAATTAGCTATTCTCAGTAGCTTTCCTCTTTCACCATTTCATGATAATATATTATAGTTTTAATATTCCTTGTCAGTATGCTTATGCGAAAAGTACATTTGTTTACTGCGCATTGCATGCAAAACCTGATTTTTTGTTTATGAAATGGTTGTTATTCAATATATGTTGTCACTTTAATATTCTTAAAATCTTCGGATATTAATTCTACAAATAGGAGATTCACACCGAAAAAAGCAAGAATTAAACATCACATCATTGGGAACTCCGACAAGAACACAGCGTTACTATAGTCCTAGGAAGCGCATTTAGCGTTACGGTTATCACCGTAGAAAATGGAATCGATGACCTGGCCGGGGTTGTTGGTGTTTCACTTCGCGCTAATTCTTTGGGAGAGCCATGAATCCATCTATTCTTCCCCACTCATAGATAAATAATCGGGCAGACTGGGTTATTGAACATTGCTTAGGTAACCATTCTAGGAGAAGGAAAACTCTGAATTCAAACCACCTGTACCCCGGTAATAAAACTTGTTTCTCATCCTATTACAGTAAACCTAGCCAACGTATCTTAGAATTTCAACATTTTTAATTCTTCTGTTAGAAAGCCGGTATTGTCATGATTCCTATTTAAAAAAACATGAACTGTGAATATTTATTAAGGTCTATTTCATGGAAGTTTAGTTCAAGTGGACATGAAATGATTATATCTTACGATGATAATATTGATATTTCTATTTTTCTAAATAGAAATATCAATATTATCATCATAAGATATAAGATTTTAATTGATATTTTATTGTTATCTCTATTTTGATTAAACGAACATTGAGGTAACTTCCTTTATTTCAGTGAGAAGGGCCACTGCTGTAATCTACTTCGGAATGACTACCGTCCCCCACGTCATAACTGTATGAATTCTGATTGACTCCGGATTGTATGGCGGTCATTTCTTACTTTTCCCGTTTTATTTTCAGAAAATATTTTATTATTTTATTTTATTTTCAGAAAAATTTTATTATTTTATTTTATTTTCAGAAAATAAACGAATTGCTAAGCACGTGTTGTAAATTTTTCTTCTATCTGATATGTGTTTTGTTTTATTCCACTACTAAGATATAAACCAATCTACAGTATCTATTGCAACAATTGAGAATTTTGGCAATTAAAAAATAACATCCAGTGTAAAGACAGATCCCATAAAAAGAAAATTGAACTGGGAATTAGTTTATTTTGTTTGACCATCTTAAATGGATCAGTCAAATAAAAATCTTTTTATGAATCGGTGTTTTAATGGGTTAAGATTGCATGTATACATACAAAAAGAATGAAAATCTTAGTGATATATGGAAAATTAACTTAGATGATTTATCATTTCAATAAGAGCAAATTTTGTCCCTTTCCGCATGTCTTCATTCGTTCTTTAACTTTGCAGAAATTCATGATCGTGATATTAATATAATGTGAATACCGAAGAGAAACTGCAAATCTTTCCTCTGGGTATCTGATACTATCCCTCTAAGTCATGTCCTCCACTTAACATATCACATGTTAACATTTAAAAACAAATAAGAAAAACAATAGCAAAATAAGTATATTCAGATGTCTACTAATGTCATTTGATGAGCAAGATAATGAATAGCAAAGAAAAACAGCAAAGAAAGAGCTAAGCTTTTTATTCTAGTTGAGGCTGACACCATTTTCCGCATCATAAATCTTTCCTTTACAAGTATAAGAGTATCGTCTGGTGACTAGTTCTCTTTACATAGACACTAGAGTTTGATCACATAGACACACGCAGTTGACTCAACTATTCCCACGTCCTAGTGGACAACATCAGACGCAGGAATGGCAACATAATTTGCTCAAGATCTTACTTCCTCATTTTAAGTACTTTTACCCGAAGTAAACAGCAATAGTAAATAAAGTTAATGACATTCCTTGCTTAATTTTTGTAAGCGTGTACAAACAACTTTTTATGATTAAGACTATAGTGACACACAAAAAACATTGTACACGTTTTTTTAGCAAATTCAAATGCAATATATTTATGATGTATCTTTTCGAATACTGTGTAATTACACCCAAGAGGTGTCATGGGTTTGACTCTTTCACTTGCACTTGTCTAAAGCTGTGCCGTTTGCAACTAGAGTCGAATTCCAAGCCCCTTGTATGCAAATAACAGTTGGTTCAGTTTGATGGTCAGTATTTTCTGCCCACTGGAGAATCTACGGATACGGTTTCAATAGCGTCATTTGCAACTACAATTTAAATTAGTTGTTTTGTTTTTTTGTTTGCTTTATGAAAAGTATAGCACTAGAAACCACAGAAAAGTAAAAAATAACGGCAATGAAAAAGTTAAAGACCAGTGAAAAAAGGAACTCTGCTTTCACTTTTTTTTCCTTTTCTCGTGGAATTATACATTTTAATGTGTGCCAGTGGATCATATTTTATTTTCTTTAAATTATCTTAATCCTCTCAAGTCTTATTTGATGTTGATTAATCCCAGCATCACCAAGATCTTCACACCGTGTAAGTTAGCAAGCTAGTTTTATTGAAATTATTTACGGAGTCACTAATTAGGTGCTCTGTGATTGGATGGAAAACAACCAATCACAGGCTACCTTTTTAGATTTTCACCAAACCCCTGCGAGGGCGCTTTTTACGAACTCCCTTTCTCTTTTGCTTGTGTGAATCCTCTGAGTCAACACGTGCCCGCCTCTTCTCTCAGTCATCTAAACACCAAGACACGTGTGGGAATTTTATTCAGTAACTGCGGCACAGAAACCAAGGCTCTATTTCTTCAAACCAGCCAAAAAGAAACAGGAAATATAAACCCGTTAAATGGACGTTTCTTTCAGATAAGTTTCCCGCAAACCGACTGTTTGCAAGAACTATTCTCTTCTTTCCTCTCTTTTCCTGTAAATACAAGTTTTTTTTATAACATTTTCATCTGGTTTGTGTTCCTTTCTTCTTGTCGACGTCACAATATTTTGTTACCAGATAAAGTTGGGAAAATCCCAATAATTTGCAAACAGTGGAAACTAGCGATTGACACGAAGAAAGAACCACGTGGAATAATTTAACACGAAATAGATTTGTGTAAATTTATACCAAAACGAGACGTCGCTTGAGGAAAGAGTATATGCACCCATCCCATTTTGGTGTTTACTACTGGGATTGTAGGGGTTAAGTTTCGTTCATCCTTTTTATTTCTTTGTTCTTGATTTGTTCGCTTGGCAGGATGAATAACTTTTAGCAGATTAAGGGTGTGAAAGCCTTACTTTTTAATAGAGATTCTTTTAAAAAGAAAATAACTTTTGCCGTTGAATTTATGTCAGCAGAAGCATTCTTAAATAAGACTTGTTTTAAAAAACAAGAAAGTCTTATAAATAAATTGTTGACTGAGTTCGACGCAATTAATACAAAAATAAGTCAAGCTTGTGAAAAAGCCGACATTGATTTGGAAAAAAGCAGTATGTTTGAGGCGAAGTTCGTTTACAACATATTTAAAAGGCTCACGGGACTGGAAGAGAATATTTCTAGTTCCAATACAGAAGCCATCCCAATGCAAAATCCGCAAGTGCCACTCGCAGCCTCATGCGTTTCAGCCCCGAGGTTGCAGTGGAATACGAGCCGGTAAATTTGAATGTAAAATTTTCCTGGTTCAATTTGAAAACTGTGTGGACGCTTGGAAAACCAAGCTGTCGCTTTTAAAAAGTTTTTAAACTGGCTACGCGTTTCTGTTAGTGTCTCATCTTTCATTAGAAGATGAAAACTTTGAAGTGGCCATCGATTTATTGAAAAAAGAATTTTTGGATATTCCTCTCATTATTGACGAGATTTTTAAACAACTGCTGGGCAGTACCCTAAATATGACCCAGAGTTTGTCAACATAAAAATGTTTTTTATCAGAAATTAAAGCTGACCTATCTGAATTAAAAACCTCGTATAATTTGGATTTTTTTAAGAGAACACTCCAAGCTATGAACTAAAATTAGCCATATAATTTTTTTTCAAAATTACCTTCAACTCTTCAAAAAGAATTAATCCGGAAAGTTGACAGTAACTACCCCAAAATCAATCAGATTTTTGATAGTTCCCACGAGGTTATAAAAACCTTAATTAAAACAGGGTTTTAAAAAATCTTAATTCTCACCAAGACAATTTTAAGTCACGGGAAGGGAATTATAATAAGAACAATAATGCAAAAAAAATGTTCCAACATTGGAAAACTTTGCCATAAAATCTAGCCAAATTACTAGGCATTGTAGATTTTGCAGCATCAAAATGCAGCATGTTCAAAATATTCCTCCCTTGAGTCGAGACCTTCTTGGTGTTGGGAGATGGGTTTGTGCCTTTTCTGTACAAGTGCTAGCCATATAACTGAACACTTGCTATGCAAAGCAAACACATTACCTCGAAAATGTGCCATTTGCAAATCCCGAGGCCACGTTACCATTTTTTGTGATGAAGCAGATAAAGGTGGAAACAGTTCAACTGCTTCCACGCACGTGTGTACCAACACTGGTACTATTTACCAACCCCTCCGCTCGGGCAGGATATGACACAAGGTCAATTCTTAAGCGGAGTTTAACAGGTTTGAATTCAGAGTTTTCCTTCTCCTAGACTAGTTGCCTAACCAAGGCTGAAGAACCTAGTCTGTCCTACTATTTACCCATAGCTGGAGGGAGAATAATTGGATTCATACCTTCCTCAAGGGTATTAGTGCTATGTGAAATGCAATCAGTCTCGTCCAGGATTTGAACTCGAGTCGCCGTGTTCATTTCCTACGACGATAACGACTACACCACGGGCACCTCCAACACTGGTACACAGGAGCAGTCCTATATTTTACCGATAGTGGCAATTACTGTTTCTAAAGGTAAACGGAAATACAAATTGAACTGCCCTTTTGATACAGGCAGTCAAAGAACTTATTTCTCGAGACAAGTTATTGAAAAATTAGGGTATAATAAATCTTTCCTCACTCCAATAGAATACGACGTAAAAACCTTTTTAGGGTCTAAAACGAAAAAGTTAAACCAGGTTGTAGTGGGGATTGAATTAAATAAGGGTAATTCCTTGCCCCTACCTGTTCTTGTCGATGATGAATTCGATATGAACTTACGATTCAATAACTTTAAATCTGTTAAGAATAATTTACTCAACTTAAATTACAAACTTGCCTTTCTGCACGAGAAAAAGGATATTCGTTTATATAGTCTTTTAGGCATTGATGTGATTCAATTCACGAAGAACATCAAAATAGTGGACTGCATGAAGAGCTCTGCTTGGGAGTTTCCTACAGGCATTTCCCCGTTAGGCAACTGCCAACATTTTTTGTATGAAAATCAAAGTATCCCTAAAAAGGTACTGAGTAAAGATTTTCAACACAATTATCATGCCATAGTGTCTTAATATTCTACATGCTCAGACACTAGAGTGAATTTTGTAATGAACCCGATAAAGAGTTACTCTGATCCCTTTGCTGAAATTTTTGTCGAAAGTCAAGTAGAAAGGAATTTAGAGAAAATGTTTGATGTAGATTCTCTGGGTATATCTTCGGAAGATGAGGTTATTTGTGATTATGATAAACATAAAATTATGGAATTTGAAAAATCCATTGAATTCAGAGATAATGCTTATCACGTTAACCTCCCTAGCATGAGGACAAAATAAAGTCTGTGCCTTCCAATCACAGAGTTGCTCTTTCTGTTTTAAATAGAGTAGTTAACAAGCTGAGCAACAAAAATTACTCAATGGTTATGCTTTGAGGTAGCACCTGAGGATTTTTCAAAACATGTTTGGATACCTCATAGGCCTGTTTTCAAGATGGATGAGCAAATTACCACAAAGATTTGACCTGTTTTCAAATGCTCCCTGAAGACTAATGGGAAATATTTTTTAAATGAAGCAGCTTACCCTGGCATAAATTTAATGGGAGATATATTAGAGTTGTGGTTGCTGTTTAGGTCTTATAAATATGTTATGTAGCAGACATTCGTAAGGCTTTCCTTATGATCAAAATCGGATCTCTCGAGGACCGTAACAGGTTTTGATTTTTTATGAAGGAAGGGAATAGGCTGGTTTGTTTTAGATATACCACTCTTATTTTTGGATTTAATGCCAACTCCTTCATTTTGAATTTTATAATAAAGCACCATGCGCGCATGTTTCCTGCTGATAACTGCACTGACATGTTAAAGAAAAATTTCTATGTGGATAACCTAATTAAAACCGGTAACCCTGTTGAAATGTTATCAGACTTCTACATAACGGCTAATTATCGTATGGAAAAGGGTCATTTTTAACCTTAGATCGTGGAATACGAATTGTGAGGAACTTAAAACTTTAATGATCAAAGATCAGAAATTCGTAGAACATGGTTGTCAACTCGAAAAGGTTTTAGGATATAAATATTCCACACTAGAAGACACACTTCAGATTTCAGGGTCACCTATTGACCCGTCTGTTAGCACTAAAAGAAGAATATTAGTTCAAACTGCAGGAGTTTTCGACCCACTATCTCTGTGTTTACCTGTTACTATCAGGGGAAAAATGCTCTTGAGAGATTTGTGGTCTCAAAAATTAGACTGGGATGATGTTGTATCAGAAGAATTTCCGACTTTATAGCCTGCCTTATCGCGTGATCTTGCCAAGCTGGATTCATTGCAGTTCCCTAGATTTGTAATTAGTGAAGATGGCCTCGCTGATTTTTATATATTTTGCGATGCCTCTAAAGGGGCTTATGGTTTTGCAGTTTATAGCGTGCAAAATAGCGAGTCCCACCTGTTATTTTCAAAAGCTAAGGTGGCTCCTACGAAGCCTATAAGTTTACCTTCGCTTGAATTGTTGGCTATGTTTGGCCATCAAGTGTTTACTGTCTCTTTTGAAAGCTTACTCCCGAATCGGTGAGATTTTTTCCAGTCTCAAAAACAACAGAAATTTCGTCAAACCACCGAAAGAAAGAAACAAACAACATGGGAGAAGGCACGTTCCTCCTAATATACACTATTAAGGTTCTATAGAAAATACTTAGTCAACACGCATAGGACACTTTTGTTATTTAGTTCCTTTTTTGTAGTATTAGTGTTAGTTACACACACAGAAACACACACGGAGGAATATATGTCGAACAATATTAGAACACTAACATTTTGAAATATTCAGTTGCATGTATTGTTGAGATATAAATTTGAATTTTGTTTGTACCGCTTTGTTTTGAATGTTCTTTTTGTCTGCGTCGTTTCACACATCTTTACTTCATTTGCCTCCTTTGCCTTTTCCAAACATAAACACCAACAACTTACCACTAAACAAATATATACTAACTTAAAAATGGGGGACCAAAAATATTCACCAAATAACATGTCATTCACTACAAAGTTATCAATCCCATCTTATTGGCAACGGATCATAATTTGACTGAACTTATGATTGTGGAATAACACAAAAGATGTAAACATCTGGGAATTCAGTCAACCTTAAACAAAATCCGCCTTTCAGGATTTTGGATACCCAGGGTAAGACAAGCTGTCAAAAAAGTAATTTCTAGGTGCGTCTTGTGCATAAAATTTAATAACCTTGCATTCAAGTATCCTAAGGGTTCTCATCTTCCGAAGCACCGTGTGAATCTCATCAAACCATTTTTACATACTGGGATTGACTATACTGGACATGTTTGGGTAAGGGGTGATGAAGGTGTTAGTAAAATGTACATGCTTATATTTACTTGCCTCAATATTAGAGCAGTGCACATAGAGTTAATTAAAGACATGAGCACTTAGTCATTTATTCTGGCCCTGATCAGCATTTACTAATATACATGGAATCCTATCATATTTACAGCGATAATGCCATATAGAAAGACGCTCGATAACTTGAGCAGGGTAATTACGGTGATAGCTCCTCAGGATTTGCAATTTACAAAAGCTGGTCTTTACCCCACTGACCAAATTCTCAAACTATGCCAATAACTTCTTAAACGCCAGCTTATCAGCCGTATTAACCACAAATACAGTATCTTTCGTTTTTGATGAAGTTCATCTAAAACCTTCTTTTGATTATTAGGGTGGTATTATTGTTGGCTTATCTGACAACAGCAATGAAGCTGCAACAAATGCTTTTGCTTTAATACTTAGCAGTGTATTCTCACAAAATAAGGATGGCATGCCAACTAATTGTCTTAAAGCTGAGAATATATTTGACATAGTTAAAAGTATAATTAATTTAGAGGGATAGGCTCCATGTATTATCAATCATAATAGATGATCGTGCAATAAATAACAAAGTTATATATTCCTTTTGCTGTCCCCCAAAGCTTTCCATTGTATATCCACACTCATGTTGCGGGACCGCTAAATACGTCGATCCCACAAACCTTTTGAAAAATAAGTGATTGACGACCAACTAGGCAAAAATGACAAAGGCAAGAGGGTTAATTCGAAAGGCCAAAATTTGTTCGGCGAATCGATAATAATAAAATTTGGTCTGCTCAGGGAGCAGGATGTAGTCTGAATTGGTTGGCACGATTGGCCTGTTGCGGGTCTGAATATTCAGTTACTGGTTGCAGAGGCTGGATTATCGGAGACCCGATTGTGTAGAACTTAAGTTAGCCGGGGATGTGTCGATGTGGCCTCGGTGTGTTGTGTTAGTCCAAGCAGCGGTCGCTCGTAGATTATGGTGATGCAGAAGTCCGCTGCTGGGTGAAGCCGGAGCTAGTCTGTAGTTTGTGCTATTGCTTGTTAGTGCATGACTCGCGGCTTGGTTAAGCTGAAGTCGATCTGCTAGTGTTAGTTGTTGGAAGGTGCAGGAACTGCTGGTGCTGGAAGGTGCAAGAATTGACGCTGAGTGGAGCTTGAGTTGGTCTGCAGGTGCTTGTAGCTTAAAGGTGCTGGTGGTAAAGCTGGATCCGGGAAGGTGTAGTGAGACCAAAAGTGACGTGAAAGAATTTCTGTGGTTAGTTCTTTTAGGAGAGCTGTTGAATTGTAGACTTTCTAAAGTTAGCTCTTAGAAGAGCTGTTAGGTAAAATAGCAGCTGTGATTTGTTTGGTTGGCTATGCTGGGTCCGCGGCTGGTTGGTTCCTGAGTCGTCTGCTGGCTAGAGTCAAAACTTCGGTTGTTGGGTAGGCCAGGAGCTGTGCGTTTCTGGCAGCTGCTGCTGATAATGCCTTGGTCGTAGTGATACAGATGCCAGAGGAGGTACAGATAACTTTCTCGCCCACTGGCTGTCTCGGCCGGAATGTGATATTTGTCTCGGCCTCCCACCAGACAGGACTGGATACAAGGTCAAATGACCCGAAGGTTGAATTATAGTGGGGGTTTAGGGGAGAGGAAGGTTGGGCATTTGCCGAGACTCGAGCCCTGCTGGACAATGCTGGTCATCAGCCCCCTTAGTGTACATAAACTGGACCAAGAGGTCCAGTGCTATACAAATGTGTTAAAGGTGTCATTAATGCATCTCACTCACCTGAAGGTGGCTAAGTCGAAGCCAGGAGCCTTTCGGCCTCAAATCTGCCATTGAGCATTGACACTTCGGCACTTTCTCAGCCGGAATGTGATATTTGTCTCGGCCTCCCACCGGACAGAACTTGACACAAGGTTAATCACCCGAAGGTATATTATAGTGGGGGTTTAGGGTAGGGGAAGATCTAGGCACGGATGCCTGATTATAGCTTAAACTAAACCAAGAGGTCCAGTGCTATTCAAGAGTGTCAAAGGTGTCAATACTGTAGCTCGCCCACCAGAAAGTGGTCCAGCCGAAATTGGGGGCCTTTCGGCCTCAAGTCTGCCATTGAGTATTGACAGTCAGGCACGCGGCCGAAATATGATATTTGTCTCTGCCTCCCACTAAACTGGACATGACACAAGGTCAATGACCCGAGGGTCGATTATAGTAGGGGTTTAGGGGAGGGGAAGGTCGGTAACGAGCCAAGGCTCGAACCCTGTGGGTCTATGCTGGTCATCGGCCCACTTAGTGCAATGTGGGCCTGATGAGCCTGGCTGGTGTTGGACCCAAATCTGGATCCACGCCTGTATGCCTGATTATAGCTTAAACTGGACAACAAGGTCCAGTGCTATTCAAGGGGTCAAGGATGTCAATGTTGCAGCTCGACCACTCGAAGGTAACCCCGCCCAGCCGAAACTGGGGGCTTTTCGGCCTCAAGTCTGCTATTGAGCATTGACAGTCCGGAACGCGGCCGGAATGGGTCATTGACTGCCGAGTTTATTAAGCAGTCGACTGCTACCACTCTTCTAGGCTGAGTGAAATGTTTCTGAACACAGGAAGTTCCTTTATTAAATATAAGTAACAATGAAATACTTCATTATACTTTGAAGAGGAACTTTTAAATATGATCTTTTTTTTTTTTTTTGTAGTTACGAATTTATCCCCGAAAGTCCAGTAGAATTAATCCCTTTCGAAAAATAGTTCGGAAATCCTCTCATGACGTATCGAAAACGTTTTGTTGCTGTCTGACCTAACAGGTGACTCAGCGTTTTCTCTAAAACGGAACGGTCACGATACCCAGTTATAAAGTCACGACCTTTTTCTTCCTATTCGACTCAGACCATATATTAAAATGTATTCGAAACTATTAGCTTTGTCAAAAAGATGGAAATAAATGCATGCTGCTCCCAAAACTTTGTAATAATGGAAATCATGAATTAGATAGTATCCAAAGTTCCCCATTTTGTCCCTTATAGAAACTTCATGCCCAGGAATCTATTGTTATAAATTGACCTTAAAGGCACTTTCTCGAATTAATATTGAAAGGCAAAATGTTCATTTAGTTTTGCTTATTTATTTAGGGATTATTGACCTTAGGAAAACAGAAACGTTTGTCTAATTTTGCAGAAGTTGCCGAATATATAAAAACATTTTACATGTGGTGGACCATAATGAAGGTAAAAACACCGTATAAAGGTTGTCGACTTAAAAATAAATACTGTAATCCACTTAGAGTGAATGAAGAAAATTTTACATTCTGTGACTGGTTAGAATCTTGCTTATGGAAGAAATACTTGAAATAAACAGCTATTTTCAGTAGATTAACAGAATTTCTCTCTTATATGCTCATGATACAACTATAAATTTTATTCTATATAATTGTGTTATCATTGGAAAGATGATAAATCATTCTTTTCTTTATTCAGAAAATCAAAGGAAATTAGTCATGCATATAACATTGATTGTTTTTGCAGTTTATGAGCTTCTTTTTAATGTTAGCACTTATGTTATATGACTGATTGAGATCTCTTCTCATTAATCGTACAAACAATTAACAGGACAGTAGAGCACTCATCGGATATTGCCGGGGCCGATATTTTTCAAAAATGAAAAAATGCGTCTCTGCGTATAGGCTCCGCGCACGGTGAAATGTTGATTGAATTTCTCACAAAAAAATTGAATTAAAAGTAACTTGGTAAAAAAATGAAGAAAGACCAAAGTTGATCCGATTTGAGGAAGGGAGAACTACAAAAGACAAGATTTCTTTGAGGTTCAGACAGCAAGGAACATCATCCGACGCCTGCAGCATTTAACATCACACAAACTCGTCTTAACCTTCTTAATACGGCCTTTAATGGAAGCCGCGTGATCCGAGAATTACCACCCCACCAACATTCTATTTTTTCAACACTGGCGTTTCTCCTTCCCTGTCAACATAAACTTTGGTTTACCACATAAGTCTGTGATCACCTCTACCAACACAAATATTGGAACATTTTTATTTCTCAATTTTACTTCCATACAACACGCGTTAAATTCCTGAAATTAATTCATTCCTATCAATACAACTGAACATTTTAACTTCTCAAATTCACACATATTCTCACATTCAGCAACACAATTGTTTGAACGTTTTGTTTCATTCTTTTTGTTTGTTAATACACGTGTTAAAAGGGTTAATTTTTATAAAAAAAAAGAACTCTTTCACGGAAAATAAAATAGGAAAAAATAAAGACAAACATACCTCGTGCGCACAACAAAGAACTATTTATTACCAAGAAAATAAAAATGAATAAAAGGAGTGACAAAATTTTTAAGAAAAACACTAGTTGCTAGAATTAATCTCTATTTTAGCGATTAGTCAAAGCAATTGAATCAAAAAACAATGATACAAGTTGTTTCGACAAAATACTGGGTCACTCATGAATTACAAGGAACTGATATGTCTTCAACAAACAAATGTGCTAGTACATACTACTCAAAAAGGGGTGTTGTATGAATGGAAAAAAAATTGGAATAGTCTCTTAGTCGAAAAACCTCTTTTAGGAAAACCTGCTCACTTTTCCGTCAAGAATACATGGGGGTTCATTCAGCAATTATTTCAGCACTTGTATTGTACAGCAAATTCAATTGTACACCTCATGGTCTGAGTCAAGACAGCAGAAATTCTCAGATACAGACAACAGCATATTTCTCTGAGAAGAATACAGCTCAGCAGAGCAGTTCTGATTGACACTTCGTGGTTAAAGTTGTGACTGTACAAATTCACAGATATAGGCAACAGCATATTTCTCTAGGAGAGGCCTAGCACAGCAGTAAAATTCTCTGAGGGATTTACTCCCTATTCACTATTTTCCCTTAATTGTAGGGAACAGCAAGGTTTAAAACCAGCACATCCTGCGAAAATTCACAGGACTACTAAAATTAACATCTTGACAGCGCCGTGGCCTGAGCAGAAAAGGGCTATTCTCTCAGCAGGCAGTGTCACTTCCAAAAACTCTCGTCATTTCCTTCCAGCGGTGACAACCATAAAGTCCCTTTCAATAAGATGTTCCCATTACAATGAAATAATTCCAATATATCTTCCCGTTTGATTTGCAACTCTGTGTTTCGTCCTTTCTTTGCAAACCATACGCTTGATATAACACTTACGATAAGGGTCCCAATATATGAAAAAATACAAAAAAATGTTTCTCTGGAGCTCTACAAATGCGCCTATAAATAATTTTTTTCTGGGGAAAATGATAATATTACTAGTAATGTGGGGGTTCTATGTAATTTGGTTATTTCAGTAGATGTGCGTCCGTACTTTACGGGTAATGCTCTCTAAATTATTTCCACCACAAATACAACACAAAACTTTACAATCGCGTAAAAGAAATGGAATAGAACACAACGAACATTAAACAACAAACAATTTAATATGCATATAACAGAATATGAAAACAAATAAAACACTTGATGTGTAAATGGCCTTTTGGAAAATAAAGTTTAGCAAGAAGAA
Source organism: Sepioteuthis lessoniana (assembly GCA_963585895.1). Lineage (NCBI taxonomy): Eukaryota > Metazoa > Mollusca > Cephalopoda > Myopsida > Loliginidae > Sepioteuthis > Sepioteuthis lessoniana. The sequence continues at coordinate 76,492,652 of OY757907.1, forward strand.
AATAAATTTGTTTATAGATGTGTGTATGTTCATGTTAACAGAGTCCGTAAATAAGTCGTTCTTACTTACATTAAGTTCATAGCAGGTTTTATGATTGTGGCGACAGCGTGTCGCGTTGATGAAAGAAAGTTTGTCGGGTTTTTCTTTTGACTGTGATTCGCGGCCATCTGAAGCTAGGTAATGAACTTTAGTTGAGGAAGGAAAGGAATTTGCCGGACATAGTATCGGCTACTGCTTTACTGGCTTAGTGGCTTGTGTTTTAGTCTTAGTCTTCGCCTTGGTTAATGGCTCCCTAACTCTGTGTTATTTATATCCTACAGGTGGATCAAAGAATCGTCCTAAAATTTTGGTGCGTAGACATTTATTGACCAATCAGATTTGTATTTTACTATTTTATTTTAGAGCTTAAATATTTTCTGTTAGTTGACTTCCGATCCTATTTTTCTAGAATGTTCTATTCTATGTTTTTAGCTGATTGGTTGAAAAATATAAAAATGTAACTTAAATGCTAATGCGGTTTTGATCCTAAATTTCTAGAATGTTCTTAAGTATGTTTTTATTGATTATTTTAAGACTAGAAAAAAATGTGTATCCCATAGTAACAAGTCAAGCAAAAACAACAAACTTCAAACATTCAGCTAAATTTTGCATCAATAAACCTATTTTTCTATTAGTATTATTTGATTTTTCAGTTTTTTAATTGTTTGTATCTAATTTATTTACTTATTTGTATTTAATTTGTTTCTTATTTATATTTGTTTTATTTATTTATCATTTTGTTGTAATTTGTTTGTCTATTTATCTAGTTATTGTTTGTCCCCTAATTCATAATTCATTTGTAGCTGTATTTAAGTAATAATCACTTAATAATTACAAAATTGTGACTTTATAGAATAATTATTAAAATTGAAATAAAAACATGCATATTAAAAATGATGATTATAATTTATAAAAAGTTATTTTCAAGTTTGAAACAATTAAAAGTATGAACGAATTTCGGTCTTAAAATTTTCTATCTTTTGTAAGTATTATTTGAATTTTAAATCTCTATATTGTTTGTATTAAATTTATTTGCTTTCTTGTATTTCATTTATTTGTTTCTTATTTATATTTTATTTATTCATATATTATTTACTTGTTTATTCATTCAATTATTGTATGTTTGTTCCTTAATTCATTATTCAGTTGTTGCTGTATACTCTATAAGAATAATAACCACTTAATAATTACGATATTGTAACTTGACAGAATAATCATTGATATTAAAATAAAAATGTGCAAATTAAAACAATGCTGATTATGATTATTTAAAAAGATATTTTCAAATTTGAAACAAATATGATAATGAAGGAATTTCTGTCTTAAAATTTAATGAAATGTAACGTGATGTTTAGTTAATTTACTTTAATTTATCGTATTCGCCCCCGGCAACTCAAAGCATTACATCCTCGGTGAAAGGGACGCTGTGTCAACTGTGACGTCAATTGCTAAACGTAACCTCTACTGTGGTCAACATACGAACTTTTTGAAATTGATTACTTCAACCGACCGTTTCGGAAATAGTTTTTAACAAGCTAATTAAATACATTGCATTTAAAAGATCCTCTTCGAAATACAATGAGTTTTTAGCCTTAGGTGAAATGGCTATTATTGTTTAGCGAGGGGGAACCATTTTGTAGCCAGAGTTTTTGTAGGATGGTTTTAGCTGGAGAAGTTGGTTTGTTAGTAGCGAGGGAGATGGTGTAACGTATGTGTGTTTACGTTGTGTTGTTTCCTCGCTGAGTGTTGTAAGGCCCTCGCTAAGTTTGTGAGAAATAAAAGGAGGATGATGAAGAAGTAAGATGGCGATAGTCGAAATGTGTTTTTATGAATAGGTTTTTATTTGCAGCATGGAATATTGGTTTTGCTTTTGGTGCTGCAAGACTCGTGAAGGGTTGTGAGTATTGAGACGAAATTGAGTTATGAGAAGTTGAGAAGGTTGTGATGGCAGTGTGTGTCGTCGGACGTGTGAGGGATTGTGTTCGTGGGATTTTGACGAAAGACATTGTTGCAGTTGTTGGAACTGAACTTTGGATGTCACCGTGAGTTTCGTATCTGGTATTTGGGGAGAGTAGGCGTTATCTCCATTAAGGTGGACCAGAGGTGAATTGAGAGCCAGCGTGTCGAGAGCGGGATTACGCTCAGATCGACATAGCCAATTTTGGGGTGACATAAAGTTGTGCCTGTGCGAGGCATGTTGAATGCATCTAATTCATATTCGACTGGGATTCCCCGCGAGGAAACCATAAATTAGATGGGTTCCCTCGTGTGTGTCCATGTTGCTGCTGCTATTCTAGAGCCGCCGTAAGATATCTGTACTGGGCGGCATTGTCCAGCTAAAAAGCATCGCAATTGAAGAACGGCCAGTGTGACGTCTGCACTGGTCGGCGTTCTCCAGCCAAAGAGACTGGGTTTGGTAGCTTACTCGATTTGCTGACCGGAAAAGAAGGTCCGGGGTGAATAGGATAAGTCATCCTGATTGGGTGAAATTAAGTGTCGAATTAAATTACGCGCCAAACCAAAATACGAAATTTTTCTCTTCTCTACAAGTTATATCATTGTAGCTTTATTTAAAAAAAGGTAAGTTGACCATACCAAATATTTCCCTTCTGGATCATTTCTGAATCTGATCCCCTTTCTTATATAAACTCAATTACTGACTCAGGTTTCTTTTTCTGGTTCATGGCGGCCAGTAGGTATTACGAGACCTTTTTAGGTTTTAAAATTGGAACGGCTGACATACGAAAAATGAACAAAAGTATCTGTATGTTCGTCGCTCTCTCAGTACAATTTTACCTAATAACTTTGAGTCGAATGATTTTATAGTAGTTGAATTACCTCTCCCTAGCTAAGATATTATCAAGTAGTAAGCCATGTTTACTTAGGGAGAGGGAAGGAAATGAGGCATAAAAAAAGAGAAAGCGAAGGGGAAGGGAGAGCTAATACTTATGTTATCTAAAAAAGAGGTGAGTCGATATTTCTTAATAACAAAAGTTTCCCTCAAAGTAATGTATTTCAAAGGAAATAAACTATAAACCCATTTGACATTCTTACTCATATTCACATTGCATATCTTTCCTTGTGCATGTCGTAAAATATTCAACTTTGCTAACAAAAAAGAAATATACATTTAAATAACGATAATATTCGTACATAACAAATAAAAAGAGGGAGTGAATGAAAGTACGGCAGACTTACAAGAAGCAGTATCGTCAACCCCTACGGTTTTATACTCTTAGCAAATTATGAGAAAATAACATTCCTTGATATTTTATCGCAAAGTTCTTTTCTTTAAGTCAATTTTCCTGGTTTATTCCTTTCTGCAATGCTTCCTTCATATGTTGAAATAACCTCGGGAATTTTCAGTTCCCTGTCTTGGGTTGACTAGTTGAAAGAGGCCCACTATTTCTTAGTATATGCCTCGTGCTGAAACCACCCCTTCTTCCTGTTCGAGCCGAGATGAAATTCTCGAATATGCACTTTTATTTGAAGTCTACAGAGGACTATTACTGAATTTATCCTCCAGATTTTAGACTCAACCTTCTATAGATAGGGAAAAGCAAATCAAATCACCAAGAGCCAACAGTAGGCTCATTATTCCAACAAGCTCAACCCCCCAACAGGGGAAAAAGAGGCTTAGAGCCTAAGCGGCTAATAGGCATTTAGTCCAAACAACCAGCCTTGAGCTAAACTTCCTAAAGAGCCAAAATACAAAAGACAAATCTTTAGCTTAAGCCGAACGTTTTAAACCGCTCGTGATCCCGTCGTTTGGTTGATCCAGCTAGAAGGCCTAAAACGTTCAAAGTCCACTGCTGGAGCACGCTTGTGTTAGCTTGTAGCGATAGATTTCGGTGGAAAATTTGGAGGCTTCTTCAAAGTTTTCTTATGGAGAAATGCTCCACATCCGGTCCCATTGTTGTTTTTGGAATCATCTGTGAAAATGTGTAAGTGATTGGGATATTTTTCCTGAATGTTGTTCAGTTCCTCTTGGTAGGTTAAGAGATGAGTTTTATTTTTAGGGAGCTTGTTTAGATCAAGGATAACCACAGATTTCTTTAGTAGCCAGGGAGGTTAGTTTAGTTGCATTGTATCATGAATGTTAGTGAGTGAAAAAACAAATCGATCTGTCCTTAGTGGCGGGGCTAAAATTAAGGGGAGTAAAAGAAAAACGGGGGAGGGGGAAGGTGAGGAAAGGACAACATGAATTACAGAAAATGTGGTTTCAAGATCCTCAGAAAGCTGGTAGTGGGGAGTAGGTTTAGGAGAAAAAAGAATGTGGGATGGGGTGGATCTTGATGATTAAATACAAAGTGATAAGGTCAATAACACATCTCATACAACTAGCTAGGGGGTCAAGCGGGTATCAAAAGAATCTACTTACCCGGGGTGGGGTCCCGAAAGACCCAGACCATCGTCGCCATGCACAGGAAGAGGAGGGAAGCATGGCTCCAACATTGTCCCCTTTCGTGTGACCAGGCTCGCTGAAAACACCCACCTTTTGTTGAATGTTATGCGGTCCAAGAGTTTTCTATCGTATCTAATCTTGACCCTAAGCTGGTGCTTAAAGAACAAGATTACATCCCAATGAGAAAAGTTTGCACCCTCATACAATCCCTTGTTTCGCGTCTCCAAAATCACCATTCTAGCTATAGCTAGGATCGCGAGAAACACTATACGCTGATACGGAGGGTCAACATTGTCCACGATGTTACCAACGTCGAGTAGTACAAGCTGTTTGGGGCTGATGCGAGCCGTCCACTCCTCGACGTGACTCCAGAACGGGCGAACCAGCAAGGTGTGTTGGTTTGCACTCCAGTCTTTGTGGCTTATTATACAAAGGAATTTCAATGCTTTGCTACATTTCTCTTTTAGGTATTCAATATGCGGAAAGAAAGAGAGTTTTTTTTAATAAAAAATAACACCGAGGAAGTTTTACTGGTCAACGACTGGAATTTATGATCTGTCCAGATTTAGTGTTGGGTCGTTGTGCCTTTTTCTTTGTTGACAATAATGCACGCACTGAGTTTTTGTTTTGGAAATATTAAAGCCGTTTATTATTGCGTATTTGTTTATTTTGTTGATGCCCCTGTTGGAGTTGACGTTCTGCTGTACGTATGTATTTGGATGAAGAGGTGATGCAGAAGTTATCAAAGAACGAGTAGTTATCAACTCCAGGATTCAGGCAATTTGTGGTGCTATTGATTTTTTTGCTGAAGAGGGTTATTGATAGTATACTCCTTGTGGGACTCAGGTTGAACCAATACGGACTTAGAATTTCCTGTCCGAAAGTAAAGCTTTGATAAAGTTTCGAAGTCTGCCTTTCAATCCCATGTTGTTTAGGTCATTCATGATACCATATCCACAAGTAGTCTCTTATGACTTCTCCATGTCAAAGAATATTGTTTGTGTATGTTGTTTGTGCATGATTGTCTCTCGTCTGGAGGTTTCTAATCTGACCACATGATCCATTATTGATCTTCGGCTTTTGGGAAGTTGGTGAAAAGATTATTGAATTCTATGAACCAAACTAGCCTTTTTTTGACTATTCGTTCCATGGTTTTGCTCCGGCAGATTGTTAAGTCTATTGGGCGATAGTTTGATACGTAAAGATTATTCTTTCCTGGTTTAGGTATTGGGATGATGGTAGCTAGTTTCCATGATTCTGAGTGTTTGCTATTTTTCAAAATGTTTTTTTAATGCTGCAAGTAGGTATTCTAAGGATTTTAGAGGTAGTTGTCTGAGAATTTCGTAGTGAATTTCATTTGGACCAACTGTGGGATGGGTTCTTTTAGTTGAGATAATGAAAATAATCCGTTGTAACTTTCAGTGTTGTCCGATTTAAAACTGAGCTTTTTCTTTCTTGCCTTTGTAAAATTCTGTGTTGGAGTTTTTGGAGGAGGAATTTGCTGAGAAGGTCTCAGCCTGTGTGTTGGCAATATCTTTTATAATGGCGACTTGAGTATTATTTTTAATGAGTTGTTTGAGAGGTTGATTGAGATTGGTTTTTGCCAGAAATTTTGCGGTTCATTTTTCAGATTGTGTTTGTTTTGGCGGACGAATTAAGTTTATTTACATAATTTTGCCAACTGATCTTTTTAGTTTGTTTTGCTCTGAGCAGTTTAAAAGAGTTTAAATAGCTTGTTAAGGGCTCTTTTTTGAATTTGCAGAGGGCAACATTTCGTAGTCGGATTGCTATTTTGCACTCATTGTTAAACTAAGGTGTGTTGTGTCTGTTTGATAGTGAGGTTTTGATATACTTTCATTTGCTATTGCAATTAGTGTCTCAATAAAATGCTTTATTAGAACTGTGCTGTTTGGGTCTTGAACCAGTTTTCTATTACATAAGGTTTTAAATTGTTGTCAGTTAGCCTTATTTTTTTCCAGCAGGGAGGTCTGTTGCTGTCGTGGATAGGTTGTGTGATTTCCAGTATTATGGGGAAGTGGTCACTGCCTCAAGGATCGTTATGGACCTTCCATGTGTAATCTATGTTGCTTGAAGGATCAGATAGAGTGATGTCGAGTAGGAACCAGTAGATGGGTTGAGATGTTGGTGATTTGTTATTCAAGATACAGAGATTGTTGCTATTGATTACTTTCTCCAGATTACCTTCTCCAGATCCGTGCACTTTTTGTTGATTTTCATATAGTATTGTGACTGTTAACTTTACCTAGTAATATGTGGGGTTTAGGAATTTATTTTATTAGTTTATTAATTTTTTTATCGTTTATGGGATCATGAAGGGGTATATAAGTGGAGCATATTTACTGGATTGGGAAGTGTAGTTTTGACAGCATTCACAGAGTTCTCTGTCGATGTTGATTTGCTGATAGAGACACCTCCAGAAGCTCTGTATCCATCTTTGTATAGGGGATTATATGATTGAAAGCATTTTATGTTGAACTGGTTCTTATCTTTGAGGAATTTTTCTTGAAGACATACTACTTTGGAGTTATATTTATTCAGGATTTGTAGCAGTTCTTCGTAATTAGCTCTCATTCATCTACTGTTCCATTGTATGATTTTTATCGTATTTAATCCGGACGGTTCCACAAAGTTATTTTGAGGTTCATTATTAGTCCTTAGCTCCGGGCTGTTTGTTGGTTTATTCTTTTGGGTTTTGGGTTTAGTTAATTGGGAGCTGCTCTTTGTTTCCATCTTTTCAAATTGTCTGAATTTATTCATCGTTTCTATATTTTCTGTCCCTTGTATTTTCAGTTTTGGTGTAGGTTTTGTTTGTCTTTAAGTTTTTTTATTATTTGGAGAGGAGTCAGAAGAAGCTGGAGGTCGTACTGGGGATCTTTTGTCTTTTGATCAACTTTTATTAGATTTTGTTATAGTTTGTTTTATCGGCCGTGTAGTTGGTGTTATTGCCGTTTTCTCCACAGTATCGGTTTTCCCCAATCAGATCTGTGTTTGGCCGGATGATTACTCTTTGGATGATTACTCTTTGCTTTCTGGAAGATTCGCTGATGTAGTTGATGCATCTGAAGCTCTGGTGGTGTCAAGCGAGGCTTTGATTCTATTGCTCTGCTCCAATTGGATTATGGTTTTAATAATCGTCTCATACTTGTTGTATGGAGATTAATTATGTTGGACTGCTTGGAAATAGATAGAGGTCTTATAGCCTACCACTAATTTATGTACTTCATAGTAAGGAATATTATTCTGATGCTTTATTGTTAATACTTCCTTCTTTTGCCTCCAACTCTCACAAGATCTTGCATACACCGGATGGTCGCGACCACAATTCGCACATTTATATGGAAATTGACAATCATTAATGTGATGGTCAGGAATTTGTTGACCACGTTTCCCGCACACTTCTAGCCTCTTCTATTATCCTCATGGTAGCCATATTTTTGGCATTTCTAACATCACAAAGGATTGGGTATGTATTGCTCCTCCTTCTCCATAGTATAGCTAACTTTTATTTTTCTTTGACACTGATATTTTGAAACTTAGTCATTTTCAACAGAAAATCAGCGTTTTCCCATCTCGACAAGCAGTTACATTTTTTAATTTTTAAACAATAATAGGCGTTAAATTTGGTGATATTACTTTTTCAATAATGTAGGGCGATAAATTTGTAATCGAAGCGCTGTTAGATTCAATGATTATAAATCTCGGAAAAAGTGCTCCTGTTTCATAGTCTGAAGAATCTGATTCGTTTAAGTTGCGTTTGAATTTTTTATTTGAGAAAGAAGTCATGTCTGTTATATGTTTTTCACTGGTCCTATGCTCAACCACCCACCACAGAGTCCGTCTTGAGAAGGGAATGAATCAAGGAAGAAACCCTTCACTGAGACGGGTATATAATACCAATATACGCATATTAAGATCAATATTTTGAGCCTCTGCCAAATTCTGGATTTTATAACTCAATCTAACCGGGTCAAAATGTCCTTTTCCCTTAACACAATTGACCCTCAGCCCCTTCCTTCTAGCACCTATAATAATGCTTGGGCATTGTTCCACAAAAGCAGATTAGATAATACAATAGCAACCATAATTATCTACCAACAGAAAATAATAAAATATTCCACTGCCCAGCCAATCAAAGTATTTAGAATCAAACTGCTGCTTATGTGCGAAATTTAAAAATATTTAAAACAAAAAAAAAAAGAAAAGAAAAAAAGTCCGTTTGATGTCGAAAGGTAAAGATACATTTTCTCTTTCCTATTTTGGCTTAATTTCCCACCATTACTCTAACATTCCTAATTTATTTTTTACTTTAAAATATACACTGACATCTTTTTTTTAATTGGCTAGGACTTTTCTTTTGGGAAAAAACATTTTTGTGGTTGGCATACATGATTAACTTTTCATTCATTCCTGTATACTTTTGTTACAATACATTAAACATTATTTTGTTAAAAATATCAGGATCTTCATTGCATTCGTTTTCATTTATTCTGTAACCCTATTTTATCATGCATATTTCATTTACTTACAAAAAAATTAGATAAACGAAAATACGTTCAGGAGAAAATAAACATACATGTCGTAGGGCTTGACGGGACCAGCCGATTGATCGGATCGGGCCTATTCGACCGCCTGTCAGACCAAGTATGGGCCAATGTGGTGTGTTGCAAAGTCATTGACCACTCTGTCACCGGATCAATGACTGCTCAACCACCATGATTCCGTCCTAGCGCCTCATGGGTCGCCATCCACGGCCAACAGGTGGCCCCATTGGTGGGTCCATGCTTTTCTGGAATGCAAACAACCTCGTCCAGGATTTGAACTTAGGTCACCGATTCCATTTCCTTGAATGAGAGTCATTATGCTAAGCTTGTAGCAAACCTGTTTCGTACTCTTTGACAATCATATATTTAGAACAGATAATTAAAGCGTATGTAAGTATATTACTTATCAACCTCACACTCTTGAAAGTAGGTTTGACACAAATTCGGGATTTATGTAAAAGTGAGTTGTGCCAAAAATAGCCCAGTTTTGACATTCTTACTTTTTGATACACGTTGTGACCTTACCATCTTTTTGTACAATAAGATAGGTGCATCTTATTAAGACAGTACGTCACCCTAAAGCAGAGCTAGTTAATTATTATTTCCTGACAAAAGATGACTGGAGTATTGTACTATGATACAGCTCCACCGAAAAAAAAAGCCAAAAAAACAACAAAAAAAAAACAAAAAAAAAAAACAGAAATGAATGAATCCGAAGTCTTTGAATAACAAGAAACAGATGGGTAAATTTCCGGTCAAGTCACGCCTAAAGCACTTTCCCACCAGATGATCGAAGTTAATAATCACTGACGAGCCAGTTCAGTACTTCGATGACTACTTTAGCATAGTGGGTATTGTGCGTCAAACTAAGCAAAGCTTGGCAAATCTAAGGTTTACTGTCAAATTACGGTCAAGTTAAGCAGCGCTTTCTCTCCTCAGTGCTTAGCTGGGAGACCACTAAGGAACAGTTAAGTAGTTAGTCGAGGGTGACCCGAAGGCTCCCTTTTCGATAGCTAGGTGTAGGGGAGGGCGCTACTTCATTCCCTGGATTGCTCCACTTTACCCTTGAACCGTACCTTATAATGCTGAGTGTTAAGCAAGGTGGTATCAAGTTCCATTTTTAAAGTCTTTGGTATGACTCGACCTGGGATTGAACCCAGGTCTCCCGGGCCATTGGCGAACACTCTAACCGCTGGGCCAGGTACAGTAAACAACCTACAGGATATAAAATCCTATATTCCACAACCATATAGAAAGCACAAACATGTGAGAAATGTGCGAACGTAAAGAAGATCAAAATCAAATTTTAGTACAAATTATTAGAAATTAAATAAGAGCTTTCTGGAATTCGAGCCTGTCATGATTTATTCCACGCTTTCGACTGTAACACACAAAATTTCTTAGATCTCTGACAGACAGCTGCTGACAGACCTTTAGAACTATCTAACACAGCATGACACAGCCACGCACAGCAAAAGAGCGCTGTTTTCACGTCGGTGTTTTTAAATTATTTATCAATATTTTCTCTTAAATATTGAATTTATCTATAAACTAAAACAATGTCTTATAGATGCATTGTAACAAATTTCACAGGGAATTATAAAAATGACCCTAAAGTTCATGTATTTTCTTTTCCTGAAGATGAATTAACTGACGTTTGGATTCGTACAATCGAAAGGGAGAATTTTTCTCCTACAAAATTCAGCAGAGTGAGTAATTTTTTTGTATTAGAAATAAGTAAATTCACTTGAAACTTTAATGATTAAATCAATTTCATGTCTTTGTAATTCACAACACAAAATATAACGAGAAAGTTAAGAAACATTTATCACTCGTGTTGTTTTTAAAAACTAAAACCGTATTAAAAAAAGATAAACTTTAAATAAGTTTTTGATATAAACTTATTCAGGAATATTCTATAGGCGTAAAAATAATTCTAATGATTCTAATTATCTTTTAAAATTGTTTTATTCGTGAATAAAAATTTAATTGAATTAATTTCATGTCTTTGTAATTGACGACACATTAAAAGAAAGTTGCGAAAGTTTTTAAAAGCGAAAACGTCATTTTTAACTAATAAACTTTAAAGAAATTTTTGATATCAATTCATTCATGAATTCATTAGAGAATATTTCTATAGGCATAAAAAACAATTCGAATCATTCTAACAAATTTTTAGAATTGTTTTATTCTTGATTATGTTATCCCTAGAATTTTACCTAATTTTCCTAAATATTTATCTTTATTGAACACCTCTAGAAAGTCACCAGATTCTATGAGAATCCGACTGGAAAATTCTACCCTTAAAAAGTGGTTTAAATCTAAATATTACTGACGACTTAGCATATAAAAAGCAGAAGAAATTCCATAATATTTATCATCTAGAAGGGAAATTCAATTTTCTTGAGAGAAATTACTGGAATGTTGTTAGGCAGCAAGAGACACTTATATGCAGTAGCATCTTTAGTGATGTTTGAAGTGGGTATTATTGTTTAGCGAGAGGAAACCATTTTTGTAGCCAGAGTTTTTGTTAAGCGAGGAAAAGTTTGTTTGGTTCAGCCAGGAAGAGGGTGTAACGTATGTGTGTTTACGTTGTGTCGTTTCCTCGCTTCGTGTTGTTGGATATATAAAGGGTGGTTGAAGATGATGAAGATGAAGTAGGTCGAAAGGTGTTGTTATGAATAGTATTTATTTGTCTCGCAATTCAGAAGGTGCCATGCGGGGTTACCAACTTATAGCGGTTGGTGAAATTGTTATTTGTTTAACACTATATATTTTAGGCAACACAAATGAATTACGAAACTTTTCTTTAACAACACAACAACGAAAGTTTTTTATTTGCAGCTTTGGATATTGTTTGCTTTTGGTGCTGCAAAACTCGTGGAGTTTAGGCTTGTTAGTGTTGGAGACGAAATGGCTTAGCGGGATGTTGAGATGACAGCGTGTTACTGGACGTGTGAGGGATTGTGTTTAGAGTCACCGTGTATTTTTGTGTGTCTGGTATTTTTGGGGAGAGTATGCGTTATCTCCATTCATATGGACCAGAAGTGAAATATGAGCTAGTGTGTCGAGAGCGGAGTTACGCTCGGATCGACATAGTCAATTTTTGGGGTGACATGAAGTGGTGCCTGTGGAAGGCATGCTGAATGCATCCAATTCATATTCAACTGGGATTCCTTGTATGAAATCGATAAATTAGATGGTTCCCTCGTTGAGTGTCCATGTTGCTGCTGCAAGTGTTAAAGCCACAGTGAGATGTCCACACTGGGTGGCTTGTCTAGCTAAAAAGCATCGCTAAGCAGGGACGTCCAGAAGAACGTCTGTTCTGGTCGCCGTCTCATGCCGAAGAGACTGGGTTTGGCTGCTCACCCGTTTTGCTAGCCGGAAATGAAGGTCCGGGCTGAATAGGATAAGTCATCCTGATTAGGTGAAATTCAGTGTTCAATTGAATTGCGCGCCAAACCAAAATACGAGATTTTCCTCTTCTCTACACATCAAATCCCCATATCCCAAAATCAATCCGTCTCTTGTAATTGAATCTGATTTTGCAGCACAAGTATTTTGTAGAGATAAAGAAATTAATAAAACAGGGAACTAAGAGATTCCTAAACATATAACTGATCAAAATTCTCTCGAAATTCCGATAGAAAACATGAAGAAAATGGACTCAGAACAACGGCAAATCGAATCTCGGAATATGATTTTTTATTAAAATTGGTAATGTCATTTTCACGATTGGTGCGATCAAACAAACATCTTAATTCAATAACATTTATATATGAGCAGCTAAACTTAATGACACAAATTATATTTTCTTCATTGTTATATAACGGCACCTCCTAAGGGTACAGATTGTTAAGAAACAGCAAAAATATAATTTTACCACGCTATTCAGCGATTAAAAGACTAACCTTATCAACATATGTGAACCCTTTGATTGAGCAACATGATAATTTTTTATGTTTATTAGAAATAAATTCAAGTTACTAATGCAGCAAGACACCACAGTATCTTTACTTGTTGATGAAATTCACCTAAAACCTTATATTGATGATTACGGTGGTAATATTGTTGGCTTAATTGACAACAGCAATGAAGCTGCAACAAGTGCTTTTGATTTTATGCTTATCAGTGTATTCTGACAAGATAAAGACGTTGAACATATGCTAACAAAGTGTTTTAAAACTGAGAATATATTTGACATAGTTAAATGTATAATTATTGGTTTAAGGGAGGAAGACTTTCAAGTATCATCAATCATAACATAATAATACTATAAATAAAAAAACTAAATCTTTTTTTTGCAGTCCTCAAAACCCAGTTATAAAGTATCGGCATCTTTTCTTCCTCTTTGACTCAGTCCATATATTAAAATGCATTACAAACCATTGGCTTGGTCAAAAAGATGCAAATAAATGCATGCTGCTGTTGCGGAGCTGATAAGCACGTCGACCCCGCAAAATATTTTCGAGTTAAGCATGCGGGTAATTGATAGCTAAAGAACAATGAAGGAAACAAAGGTGATATAACAGTATAACAAAATGACAATTTATTTGTCGTAGGTTACAGAATCGTAATTGTATGTATGGTCATCGTTGGTGTAGTCAGCTGGATATTCGATATCAGTAGCTGGAATGGTAGTCATTGGTACAGAGACAGCTTGATGATCGATGTTGTTAGCTGGTATGGTTGTAGTTGGTATAGAGATAGCTAGATGATTGATGACGATAGCTGGTATGGTCGTATACTAAGACTATCGTGACTTAGTTCTGCAAAGTAAATCGATCGGACAGGGAACCGAATAGCTATGGTTGTCGTACCTTAGCGCATGTGAAACCGAGCGGACAGGGAACCAATGGTTAAGGCTAACCGTGCCTTAGCGCAGCGGAGCTGAGCGGACCGGAAACCGATTGCTAAACCTTAAACGTGCATTAGCTCTGCAAAGCTGAGTGAACGAACCGGGAACTGTGGCTAAGGCTTAACTGTGCCTTAGCTCTGGACAATCGAGCAAACTGATCGGGAAGCCGTGGCTAAGATTTGCTGTATCTTAGCGCTACGCAATCAGGGAACCGGTTGCTAAGGGTAACCGTGCCTTAGCACTGCACAGCCGAGCGAACGAACGGACAGGGAAACCGACCGAAATGGTAAAGACTTCGCTATGAGTGAAGTGCGTGCCGATATTTGCCACTGCCTCCCACCAGACAGGACTTGACACAAGGCCAATGACCTGATGGTCGATTATAGTGGTGGTTTAGGGAAGGGGAAGGTCGAGCACGATCCGAAGCTCTAGCCCGGCTGGACTATGATGCAATTCGCCCACCTGAAGGTGACCCAGCCGAAGCCCAGGTGGCCTTACGGCCTCAAGTCTGCCCGAACCAGTGGGTTTGCACGAGGGAACGTGCGCGCCGCCTGAACTACTGAAAGAGGCTTGTTTATGTGAAGAGAAAACCGTGTCGCACTACAGGGCTGCGTAAACAGAAAGTTCGTCAATAAAAAATAGAAGTGGAAATGCAGTTCTTCTTTAGCCTGGGATAGGCTTCGAAAGATAATCCACTTTATTTTAATAGAGTTACTTTTGAAAGACGCGCTGTATTAATGTTGTAAAATGAAAGTTATTCCCTTTTTTAGCCGTTACGGCAGGCCAGGACTAGGGAAAGTTTCATCATTTCCAGTCGGAGCCAGATGTAGTGTTTTTCAGGGTTTGAGTGATCCCATTTGTTTACGTTTTTAGGCAGGTAACGACACTGCTCCCAAAATTTTGTAATAATAGAAATCATGAATTAGATAGTATCCAAAGTGCCCCATTTTGCACCTTAAAGAAACTTCATGCTCTGGAATCTCAGTCAGTTTTGAAATATTGTCGTAAATTGACCGCAAAGGCACCTTCCCCTACTAATCTTGAAAAGCAAAATGTTCATTTTAGTTTTGCAAATTTTTAATGAATACACTTGTTTAGTAGAAATGACTCCAAGACTCATGGGTGACAACGTACGTGCTTTATTGCTGCCATCTTTTTCTGATTGTGCCCCAGTAAAAAAGCCCCGTAAGGCATTACCAATATTGGGCCGCTTATGTATATAAGTCGACCAACATCCCCCATACATACAAAAGTCTGAAGCGTTCATTTTATGCGAGTTGCCATTCACCATATCGGTTGGGTGTCTTGCCTGCGGTGACTCTCTTCAGACGTGGTTGTCTTTCAGCCATGTCTGGTTGTTGCTGTTTGGTGTTTTGTTCACTGTCATTGCTGGTGATGTCTTCTTTGTGTTTTTTTTTTTTTGTCATGTTGTTGTGTTTTGGTTTAGTTGTGAGTCTTAGGTGTCTACTATTTCTCACTAGTCTTTTCCCATTTTCCAGTTCGATCATGTATCGTCGGTATTCAAACTTTTCTATGACAACTGCCCTTTTCCAATATTGGCTCTTGCAATATGGCTGCACAGTCACCTGGTCACCTTCTCTTAATTCTATCAGGTCATGGGCATTTTTGTCATAGTATTTCTTTTGATGTTGTTTTGCCTTTTGTATTTTAGTTTTTGTTTCTTCAACATCAAATGGGGATAGAAATTTCTTCATCGTAGGCAGTACACTTCTCAATTGTCTTCCAAAGAATCTCTGTGCTGGGGACATTCCTATGGATTTTTTATGGTGTGTTGGTGAATTCTAGTATGGCCAGACAAGGATCGCTGTTTTCATTATTACATTTTTTGTATGATGCTTTTTACTTGTTTTACAGCTGATTCTGCCATTCCATTGGAGTTTGGCATCTCTGGTGAGCAGGGATTCCATCGAAATCCGTGTTTATGGGCCAATTCTCTCATCATCATTTGTTATCAAATTCAGGGGCCCCATCTCTTACAACTTCTTCTGGGATGCCATATCTCATGAAGTGTTTCTTTATCAGCTTAATTGTGCAACATGATGATGTTCCGTAGAGTCGATTAACCAAGGTGTAATTGGAGAAATAATTCACACAGACTAGGTATTTCCTTCCATCCAGTGTCATGGTATCGAGGCCAATACGTTGGAATGGGTATTCCGGCACTGGTCTTGTGATTAGTGTCTCTTTGCTATTTCTTGCAGAATATCTGCTACGCTGTTTACATTCCTGTAGTTTGTGCTTCATTCCTGGCCAGAAGATTGTGTCTAGGGCGCGTCTCATGTTACTTTCAACTGCTAAATGGCTTGTGTGTGCCTTCTTCTTCGTGTCATTTCTCATTGAGGCAGGTACAAAGACTCTGTCTTTATAAAATATGAGATTATCCTTTGTTGACTGGTAGTCTCTGAATTTATACAGGTGCTTCAAGGACTTTATATTGCATTGGGAAGCCTTGTTTAATTAGTTTAATGAGCTTCTGTAGATCCTTATCTTCTTTGGTGGCACTGACTAGCCTGTCTCTGGTCTGTTCACTTACAGCAAGAAATTCTAATAGATTCACTTCACTGAAATTAAACTGGAAATTGTCATCCTCTACTGGGGATCGCGAAAGAGCATCAGCAATGATTATGTCACTGCCCTTTTTGTATGTTATTTTGTAGTCAAACTTTTGTATTGAAAGCACCATTCTTAACAGTCTTTTTGGTACTTCGCTTAGAGGCTTGTTGCTGATTGCTTCTAATGGTTTGTGGTCCGACTCTATTGTTACATGTCTTCCGTAACAATAGTCACTAAACTTGTGTAGTCCAAACACAGCGGCTCTCATCTCTTTTTCAATTGGCGCGTAGTTCTTTTCATAGTCGTTCCACACCTTTGATGCGTATGATACTGGTTTTCCATTCTGTAGGAGGACAGCTCCCACACCTACATCAGATATGTCAGTCTGTATCGTGACTGGCTTTTCTAAGTCATAGTAAGCCAAGATAGGTGTAATTACTATAGCTTTCTTTATGTCTTCGAATGCTCTTTGTTGTACCTCCGCCCATTGGAAAATCTGGTCCTTCCGCGTTAGCCTGTTTAGAGGTTCACATTTTGTCGTCAGTGAGTGATCAAATTTCGAGAGGTATTTAACCATTCCTAGGAAGCGTCTTAGATTATGCAAGTCGCGAGGTGTTGGGAACTCTATGATTGCCCGTATTTTTTCTTCATCAGGCTTCAAGCCTGTGTTAGTCAGTGTATGACCCATGTAAGTGACTTCCTCTGTGAGGAATTAGCATTTGTCGAGGTTAATTTTTATGTTTCTTTCTCTGCATCTCCGCAAATATGCTCGCAAGTTCTGGTTGTGGTTATTGATGGTTTGGTCTGAGTTGTTTCCAAATCCTTCAACCAGACAGTCATCTTGAATAATGCTAACCCCGTTTATCTCTTGGAATTTTTCGATCATTTTTGTTTGGAATGCCTTGCTGGCTGGTGTGATACCCATGGGTAATCTTTTGTATCGATAATTGCCCTGAGGCGTTCCGAAGGCGGTCAGTTCTCTTGCCTTGTCGTTCAACTTGCAATGCCAGTATCCACTTCTTACGTCCAATTTACTAAATTTTATTGCATTTTTATTTGCAAACCTGTGTGTGATGGATTCCAAGTTTGGTACCTGGCAGTGGTAGTTGTTGATCAGTTCCTTGTTTAATGGTTTGGGGTCTAAACATATCCGAAATTTTCCGCTGCGTTTTCTTTCAATCACATAGCTGTTGAGCCATGAGCTAGGTCCTTCCAGTTTCTCAATTATATTGTCCCTCATCATTTTTTCTAGTTCTTGTTTAAATTGTTTTTCCAGTGCAAATGGGACACCTCTTATGGGTTGTTGTATAGGAACTGTGCCTGGCTCTGTTTGAAGTGTTAGTTCGCCTTCAAATTCACCAACTCTCTCTTCAAAAACGTCTGGGAATTCTAGTAAAATCCCTTTGATGGAATCATCAATGTCTAGTTTTCTGATGTTTTTCAGGGCTTGTTCTTTGAGGTAATCGCATTCTACAGCTGAAACTGTCGAATCAAACTGATCTAGGTTGAACCGTATTAAATTTAGCTTTTGGTAAAGACTACAGCTTAAAATTGGTTGTACCTTCTCATTCACAACCATGACTGAGGCTGTCACTTTTCTTGTTGACTGGGTTGATAAGTTCTACCCTCATTGTTCCTTCGGTTCTAACTTTTTTCCCTCGGTATACTTAAATATCAAGTTTCTTACCTTTTTTTAGTAAGAGTTCCATTTTGTTGTCTTTACCGAATGTTGCAGGAATTACATTTACAGTTGCTCCCGAATCTATCATGAATTTAATGGGCTTCCCGTTTAATTTTAAATTCGCATGAACTTTATGAATTGTCTCCCCTGCAACGTGAAAACATTCGTTAACTTTTTGCTCGCTGTATTTATCTTTGCATAGGGCGAAATGTTTTTTTCTTTTGCATCTAAAACATTTCTGACCATAAGCTGGACAGTTTCTTGTTCCTTTTACATGGCTTCTCTGATAATAAATGCAATCATATTGTTTTTTTCTTCCAGTCGCATTGATATCTTTCTCGTATGTGTCGTCATCAACATTTAATTTTTCGTATTTTTCAATTTTTTGCGACTGGATTTTACTTTGTTCTGCAGCTCTGCATCGGTCAATACACTGTGTCAAGAGAATTTCGCACGTTTTTTTTTATCGTGTATTCCTTTTATTATTTATAATTTTATCATATCGTTGTCAGTGATGTTATTCCATTCACAATCTTTAGAACTCGATTTCAAATTTAACAAATAGTCCTCAAAGCTTTCATCTTTACTTTGTTCTTTCCGTAGGAATTCCACTCTGTCAATGTTTTCATTGCAAGTAGTCCTTGAATGCTTCGATAACCATTTCAAGTTTTTTTTCGTCATCATTTTCAATCGTTTCTCCTTTTGCATTTTTAATTGTTAGGGTTTTGTATATTTGTTGACCCTTTTTTCCTAAAAGGTAAATAAACAAACTTCTTTTTTTCTTTTCAACATTTGCAGCTTTAGTGGCACTATCTCTACCCTCCCCTTCAAATTTCTGAAATTCAAAAAAAAAAAAAAAAGATTCACTTCTTCAAGCCACTCGTTAAAGGCTTTATGCAAATTTCTTACTGTCCAGTCAAAACTTTGGGGTGGATTGATTGACATCATCTTTTGATGTTTTAAACAAAGTAGTACTCACTCAGATTATCGTCAAGTTCGTCCTTCTGACACCATGTTTAGTAGAAATAACTCCAAGACTAATGTGTGACAACGTACGTGCTTTATTGCTGCCATCTTTTTCTGATTGTGCCCCAGTAAAAAAAGCCCCCTTAAGCATTACCAACATTGGGCCGCTTATGTATATAAGTCGACCAACAACACTGTTCAGGGATTATTGATCTTAGGAAAGCAGAAAAGTTTGCCTTATTTTGCAGAAGTTGCAGAATATAAAAAAAATATTTTATATTTCGTGGACTATAATAAACACCATACAAAGGTTGTCGGCTGTAATCCACTAAGAGTGAATGAAGAAAATTTTTAGATTTTTCTCTGTGTTCTGTGACTGGTTAGAATCTTGGAATAGCATTTCTGGAAGAAATGGAAAATTAACAAAGGAAACCTTCACTGCTTTGCATCATACAACCTATGCATTTCTAAAAATGACCAAGTATTGCCTAGAAGAATTTAAAATCCAGTGCATATTACCTGGCAAATTTCAAACTGATCACCTTGAGGCCAGGTTTGGTCAATATTGGCAAGTTAGTGGGGATCAGTATAATACCTCGATACGGCAAAGGATTGAGTGTGAAAAAAAATTAGAATGCTATCAGTTTTAAAATTGAGCTTACCATTTAATCAGAAATTCATCAAAATTGATTTAAAAGATTTACAAGAACCAAACTGGGATGAAATGACAGAAGAGCAAAAGTTAGATGTGTACAAATTTAGAATTGATGTTAAAGAAGATGATATTAATGAATGTTGATAAGGTCTTTTTGTAATACTGTACTTAGCAGGTTATTACTGTTATGTAGTTTTTAAGAAAATTAGATGCAATAGTTGCAATGATTCAATATCTAGAAGATATTATGTGGAAAAAATACCTCCTAATTCATAATTCAGTTGTTGCTGTATTTGAATAATGATTACAAAATTGTAACTTCACAGAATAATTATTAAAATTGAAATAAAACATTCAATTAAAACAATGCTGATTATGATTTATTAAAAATTGTTTTCAAGTTTGAAACAATTAAAATCATGAACGAATTTCAGTCTTAAAATTTTCTGTCTGTAACCTATTTATCTCTAAGTATTATAGAATTTTAAATCTCTTTATTGTTTGATAAAACTTATTTGCTTGTTTGTATTTAATTTCATAGTTTCTTATTTATATTTTATTTATTATTTACTTTTTATGTGTTTGCTTATTTATTCAATTATTGTTTGTTAGTTTTCTAATTTATAATTCAGTTGTTGCTATAGAGTGTATAAGAATAATAATCGTGTTGTATTTCTTCGTTGTTGTTATTATTAGAAGAGAACACAAACTTTGAATAAATGATGTTTTATTTTTGGTATGAGAAATTTTGTTGATACAGGAGCGGACTTGCTGAGTTCAGTTCGCTGTAGATTCTAGTAGTAAACTCTGTTGTCCCTCGTGGACTCTAGTAGTGAACTAACTTCTTTCCTCGCGTGTCCTTTTGTGTACCTCCTACAAAATTCCTATCCCTAACTCCTCTTCATCTCCTTCTACCAAAAGAAACGGTTCCTTATTTTTTGCCGCCCAATTTTGAATTATTGGCGTCGGCGTGTCTACCTTTTTCTATTTTTAGAACACTCGCCAATCGCCATTTTATCAACCATAACAGAAGTTCCATCTTTACAACGGAGTGTATAAATGATAATAGTACTCGTTATGTTTCTTCCAGGAAACTGTTCGACCTGAACGAGATTTTGCATTTATCATGGGATAATCTTCTTTTTTATTTCTAGCATTTATTTCTTGTTCTGAATCACTAAGCGTTTTGTTGTTATTCACCTTTTCTTATAATTGTTTCTTTACTATTTGTTTTTGTACTTCTATATATGGTTTAAACCTGTTCACAGAAATTTGGGTATCCATATCATTATTTATCTTAACCAGAAAATATTTAGGTGTTCGCTGAAGGACTGTGTAGGGACCTGAATAAGGTGCCTCTAATTGTCTTCGAACACGATCCACTCTAATCCAAACTCTATCACAAGTTTGAAGTTTTTCTCGGACATAAGATTTTGCGGACTCAGTTATTCTTTTGGTGAAGTCTCTCACATCAAATTGTGACATGGTTTTATGTAAATCTCTTGTGAAATTTTAAGTTATAGCCTCATCGCTTGTGCTATCTATTAGCTGATGTGGTAGCAAACAATGTGTGCCTGTAACAGCATAAAAAGGAGAAAAATGTGAGCTGTTGGGCATACTGCGAATCCCAAGAAATACTATTGGAAGAGCTGATAGCCAGGACTCTTTTCGTACTATAACAGCGGTTTTAATGCATTCTCACAATCAAACCATTACATTGAGGATAATAAGCTGTCGTACATATTCTCTAAAACCAATTATTTTTGCTACTTCACTAAACAACTCATTTTCAAATTGCCGGCCTCTGTCAGTTATAACATGCAGAGGAACTCCCGAACACGTGACCCACGTGTTTATAAAGGCCTCAGCTACACTAGCTGCAGTGATTTCGCTGATGGGTTGTGCTTCTACCCAACGAGTTGTGCGGTCAATACACGTAAGGATATATCTATAAGGGCTGATGTAAATGCTATTTGGGCATTTTGCTGGTGGGAGTGGTCCTATGTGTACTGTGTGAAATCTAGCTGATGGTATTTCTAACGTCTGTATAGGTGATTTTGTATGTTTGTAGACCTTTGCTTGTTGGTACGCTTTACATGATGCACCAAATTCTTTGACTGATTTGCCCATGTTTGGCCAGTAATATCTAGCTTTAATAATCTTAATGGATGATTTAATGCCAGGGTGATTTATGGAATGGATACTATAGAATATGGGCTCACGCAATTTAGATGGAACAAAAGGTCTGGGGTAAGACGTTGATAAGTCACACCATATAAACTGGTTATCTCCAGGTATGGTGAATCTTTTTAAGTCCTGAAAAGATTGAATTTCAGTATCAGATGCCTGTGCTTCTGCAAGTGCAGGTAAATAACATACATCTATTTGTACAGCAAGAGTTGGTCGGGATAGGCAATCAGCAACTATATTCCGACTACCTTTACATGTTCAATATCTGAAATAAATTCTTTCAGGATAGCTAATAGTCGTTGTTGTCGGTCTGATTTAGCGGGGTTTAAACTATAAAATGCACCACACAATGGCTTATGGTCAGTTAAAAGCAGCACTTGGCGACCTTCTATGAGGTGACGGAAGAGCAGCACAGACAAATAAGCTACTAAAAGCTCACGATCGAATTTAGAATATCTCATTTGTGTTTGTGTTAATTTTTTTTAAGAAAAATCCGATCGGTATTGGATTTCCTTCCACAATTTGGTGCAATGCCGCACCGGCAGCATAATTATTACTGTCGGTAACTGATAATTTGTACAGTTAGGTTCAGGGTGAGCTAATGAGGATGTATCAAGTTCCTTAATTACAGAATTGAAAGATTGTCGTTCAGATTCATCTAATTTGAACGAGCCTTTAGGGGATAACCTCATTCTCTCAGATAAGGGTAAAACTATCTCTGAAAATTTTGGTATTAATTTTCTGTAAAATCCTACCATTCCAAGAAATCTGCGTAACCCTTTTGCGTCTTTAGGGTAAGAAAAAGATTTTAACTCTTCTATTTTACTCATTGTTGGTTTAATGCCATCTATGCTAATATGAAAGCCTAAGAAATCTAGGGAAGTCACATTGAAAACAGATTTTGTGGCTGAAAATTTTAATTGTGTTCATTTAAAATATTAAAAACAGTTTCAATGTCTTTTTTATGAGAAATCTCATCATTGCTGAAAATTAAAATGTCATCAATATATATAAAAACACAATCTCTTCAAAAGTTTTGTCCATATACCCTTGAAATGTAGCTGACGCATTTTTTAATCCAAATGGCATATAATTATATTCATAAAGACCAAATGGGGTGGTCAGAGCAGTTTTTGCTACATCGTCCGGATGCATTTTAATATGGTGTTTGGCTGAAATTAAATCGATTTTGGAGAATCGTCGTTTGTTGGCAAGTTTTGCAGAAAAAGAGTTTATATTTGGTATAGGGTACCTGTCAGTCTTAGTTATGCTATTGAGAGAACGATAGTCTCCACAACATCTGAATCCTCCGTTTTGTTTAGATACTATATGTAGTGGGCTAGACCATTCGCTTTTGGAAAGGGAGATCACTCCGTCTTTTTGTAGGGTTTTAGATTTACTACGTGCGGTTTCCAGTTTTTCTACATTAAGCCGCCGGTGTTTTGCAAATACTGGCGCATGGCTTCCTGTGTCAATTCTGTGGTAGACGCCGCAGTATTTTTTGTTACTGTTCTTGTGTGGTGTGATTAGGTCCAGATATTTTTCGTTAATCATGTTCCGTACGAATGATGGGAGCTCCGTTTCATTTACGACTAGATTTACCGATGATGTAGATATTTTTAAACTCTTTCTCTGAGTTGTTGTAGGATCGTAAATGGTTTTGTTACTGCAGTCTACTATTAGACCAAACTTGTTGAGGAAATCCGGTTCAAGGAGTAGGTACTATTTACCCAACCCTTCCGCTCGGGCAGGATATGACACAAGGTCAATTTTTAAGCGGAGTTTAACAGGTTTGAATTCAGAGTTTTCCTTCTCCTAGACTAGTTGCCTCACCAAGGCTGAAGAACCTAGTCCGTCCTACTATTTACCGATAGCTGGAGGGAGAATAAGGGGGTTCATACCTTTCCCAAGGGTATTTGCCCGAAAGTGAACGTAATAGCGCGACTGGAGTACGAACTCGCGTACTACGATTCCGCAGTGCATCGCTTTGACCATTACACCACGAGGACACCCAGAGTAGGAGTAGGTTGGTGATATCAGCGACCACGAATGTCCAGGTAAAATATCTCCTTAGACTCGGTATCCCAATTTCCAGACTCGCTTGTCCGTAGCATTTTATTTTCTCCCCATTTGCAGTGGAGAGTGATATGGGAATCGGGTTTAATGTAATACCATTTACTGCAGAAGTTGGTAAAACTGAGATACCTGCGCCAGTATCTACAATAAATTTCAATTTGGTAGCCCCTAATTTTGCGTTAATTTCTTATAGCAGCGAACCTCGTGGGACTGAACTTGTTCGCCCTATTAGTTTTCCGAATCACTTCCAGTAGGTGTTGCGGGTCGGGAACTAGGTAACACTTGTAAACTGTTCTTTTTGGGCCATTTACACCAAGGTTTACATGTTCTTGCTTCATTGGAGAAATAAATATGTGCTCTGCAAATTTTTGTCCGTTGGTTACTCGGATACGACCTGACATTTAGTGGCACTGAAGTGTCTTGGATGAATTTTCCTTTATAATTTGTTTGTGAGTTATTCTTAGTAGACAAGGGTCGCTGAACAACAAATGCCTTATCGTTATTCAATAATGGCATCAGTTCATCTGCTTACCTGCTTAGTTGGGTATGGTTTAAATCTTTTTGCGAGGCTATTACTGGTGATATTGTTGGCGGTAATGCCCGCAGGAATTTGTGTCTCGCAATGTCGTCGCTAATCCCTATCCGTTTAGCTACGGATAGCATTTCATGTAAATATGCCGACGGTCGCCCTGAAATAATTGTAGCCGACATTAATTTTTCTAGAAGATCCGGTTTTGTTTGTTCGTGAGCTTCTATCAGAGTCCGTTTTAATTCTTCGTAGTCTTGTGATGCGAGAATAGCATTCGGTAGTTTACCCACTTCTTTGGCTGGTAACGACGATATTACTACATAAAACTTTGTTTTCAACGCCGTCACATTTCGCAAGTGAAACTGGTCTTCTAATATCGTAAACCATCCATTTACAGCAGTTTCCATGAATCCTGGTGTCTTGATATACTTGATGATTCGTTTCCTCTCCTGTCTGCTCCATTTATCCTTTTATATGTGTATATATGAATATATTATGTGTATGAGGTTGCTTTCTGTTCGTACGTAGCGGTCATCACTGTTGTATTTCTTCGTTGTTGTTATTATTAGAAGAAAACACCATCTTTGAATAAATGATGTTTTATTTTTGGTATGAGAAAATTAGATTTTTACATCAAGTTACAACCTTTAAAATTTTGTTGATACAGGAGCGGACTCGCTGAGTCCTGTTCGCTGTAGATTCGAGTAGTAAACTCAGTTGTTCCTCGTGAACTCTAGTAGTGAACTAACTTCTTTCCTCGCGTGTCCTTTTGTGTATCTCCTACCAAAACTCATATCCCTAATTCCTACTACTTCTCTTCATCTCCTTCTACCAAAAGAAACGGTTCCTTATTTTTTGTCACCCAATTTTGAATTCTTGGCGTCAGTGTGTCTACATTTTTCTATTTTTAGAACACTCGCCAGTTGCCATTTTATAAACCATAACAATCGCTTAATAATTACGATATTGTAACTTTACAGAATAATTATCGAAATTAGAATAAAAACATGCAAATTAAAGCAATCCTGATAATGATCTAAAAAATGTTTTTAAATTTGTAACATATAAAATAATGAACTAATTTCCGTCTTTAAAGTTTACTGAAATACAACGTTTAGTTTATTTACTTTAACGTAGCATTCAGCAACAACAATTTTTTTCTCGTATCAATAATTAAAAAAAAAAAAAAAAATTGATATCAAATAAAGTTCTGTATAAAATCCAATCCTATTTCTTTCTTTTTTTTAAAAAGTTTTCTAAAACCATTTTTTCTTACAATAATTCATTACGTTATAATTATTGTCTGTTTCACTAACCTCATGGACTACTTTTGTGACGTCACATCACAATCGAACAGACCTTTCTTTCGTGGTCACGGCCGAACACTCACAACATGCAGTAAAAGACATGCTAATATTCGCAAACACACCATAGCAATGAAGATATACTAGTGGTTTTAACATCCATTCTAATACCAACCAAAATTCTACTGCATTTCTTTGACAACTGTGAATCCACACATCCAAAAAACAATATTCATGACCGTGGCGAAAGTAAGTTACCATTTTTTCTTTCTGCTTATTTTCTTATGAGATCGCCTAAATCAGATTTCATATGTTTCCACTCTGTCTCTTTCTCTCTCTCTCTCTCTCTCTCTCACACACACACACATTCAATCAGTAGTCAAGCATATACTCTGCTCATATGTGCTTTCACCCTCACGCGCACATACATCCACATTCTTACCAAGAACTTTGGAACTTTTGGTCTCTCCCAACCGCAACACATCTAAGTGCTAAAAACATAAACACAATTGTTAATATGTATGTACAGTGTAACCCTGATATAAGAGAGTTGTCGGGGGGAGTCTCTTATATCCGAGTTTGATCTATTTTGTTTAGGTAAGTATGGGAACACTTCATATAACGCTTTTTACGTACAGAACACTTGTTTATTTAACAGTTACAGATATAAAAAAAAACCCCACAAAAACACTGACAAAAATACATTTTCAATCAGTTTTCACAAATTTAATCAAAAATTACTTTTTCTTAAAAAAGTCAGTCATTTTTGATTGTACAGAAATCTCTTTGTTAACATCATGAACACTTTCATACAGTCCGTAAATCATTTTCAATGCGCCATCAGAATTACTGCTTTTTGCTTCAAAGTAGGCTGTCAGAGTTTCAAGCGCATTCAATGTAGCCAGAGAATTTGGCACTGGTTTGTCACTTTCAGAAACTTCAGAACTTTCAGCAGCATCATCTTCGTCAAAATCTTGAACATCCAATTTTATACCACGTGTGATGTCCGTGTCAGTCAGTTCTCCATAACATTGTGTACGGTTGTCGAAGCTGATAAATTCGTTAAAATCTGTTTGCTCCATGCCCAATGGTGGAGAAACCGCATCCGTACTTTTTGGCTGCAGCGGCCAGTTTTTGTTTCTGCACTTTGATATCGTCGGTAAGCTCCAACTGATCATAAATGCTCAGAGTTTTTCGTTGAGACGCCGACGCCGACACTACTAATCGCAATGATCGCAAGCAAACGGTTTTCAGTGGCAAAATTAACAAACAGACAAACTTCTGACTCAACAGAACAGTGGGTAAAGCAAAGTTGGCAAAAAAGCGGGCGGCGCTACCCTTAAACACACAAAGCAAAATCATAAGGTAAAGGGTGTCTCCTACAGACACAGATTGGACACACAGTGTCTCTAGACTAGTTAAGATTAAGTCATTGAACTTCACTCTCTAACTGACCTCTGTTTGACCGATTTACGACATCACACTGTCACTTAAAATATTACATAGCCAGATATTCGGATGTGTGAAATAGACATAGGGAATCTAAAAACACGAAACTTTACAAAATTGGTTCACGTACGAAACCTTTTATAACCTTTGAGTTTAAAGGTTTTTCGACATGAGGAGAGAGAGACTCAATCTTTCTATGCTGACTGGTTTTACACCGCACGGCGCCCGTAGCGCACAAAGTCGTCTGGCCTCGACGAGCCCCGAAAGTCAACTTTCTTCTTCCGAGGCAAGAACTCAACTCACTGCTTTTTCTCAAATCTCAGCCCACGCTTCTGGTGCGTGACGTCACCCAAATACCCTGGTCCAATTCCTATCAGGGATTTTTATTTTGACATCTCTGAATGACACATCATCTACGTGCGCACGTGAACACCTGCGTTAATGTTGCACCTAACTAACCCATGCGCTAAGCGAAAGGTTCTCAGCCTAACTAAACTGAAAGGCAAGATATGTAAAACTAAATCCCTCGGCAATTATATTACAAAAACGAACTCTCTTATATCGGGGACGTCGTGACCAGAGAAAATGTCTCATATATCCGGATCTCTTATATCCGGGTTATAAAAGTTTTGATAATTCATTTTAGTTTTCTTATTGTTTCTGCTTTATTTTATTTGTGGACAGATATTTTATTTGTACTCAGAGATAAATTTTTTTTAATCCGGGTAGGTACTGGGTACCTTCTGTAGTTTATGGGAGTTACTTTCAGGTTTAGTTTCCACAAATACAACACAAATTTTACAAGCACAAATGGAATGTGACAACAACAAATTTTAAGAAACAAGCAATTTAATAATCATAACAAACAGGGTAAAAATAACTAAAAATACAATGTTCATTTTATGTGCGTGCGTGTGTATGTAGAAAATACAGCTATGGTCAGTTGAATAAAATATGATTTGTTTGCCCATGTGTACGTGTGTACATGTCAGGAAAGTCTATTGAATCATTGTTGGCCGAAGTAAAGAGGATAAAAAATTGATTTTACTTACATGTGTATGCGTGTGTGTATATATGTGATGGACCGTAAGTATGGGCCATTTTTTTCGTAAGTCCACACGTACGTTTTTATGATCTTTGGCGACAATGTGTCGCGTTCCAGTCGTCGGCAAAAAAAAGTTGCATGCTTCTTCGCTCGATGTCTTCTGCTGTTAGTCGACCTTGCTTTCCATAGTGGAATGACCAAGTTAATTAAATTCTTCGTTATTTAAACTTTTGGGGGTCACTAAAGTGAATCAAAAATAGGATTTTGTTAGGTATTATTGCAGGTCCTAAAATTCAAGCGCGCAGACATTTCTTGACCAATCAGATTCGTACATTTACTTATTTATTTTGAAGCATAAATATTTTTCAGTTAGTTAGTTTCTGAGCCGAATTTTCTAGAATATTCTTATTCTGTGTTTTTAGCTGATTGGTTGAAAAATAAAAAGTGTAACTTCAATGTTAATGCGATTTTGATCCGAAATTTCTTGAATGTTCTTATTCTGTGTTTTTGGAGTCGATTAATTTAAGGCTAAAAAAATGTGTATTCTATAGACTGACCCCACAAACCTGAGGCTTGTCTGCTAGAAAAAGTAAAGCTTAGTTAATAAGAACTTACCCCAGAACATTCATTACTTAGATGGGTAACCACTTAGGAACATCAGGTAACGTAAACAATCTGAAGTCTTTGTGTCTGACGAAGCAAAGCTAGATAAAAATTTGACTTACGGTAATGTAATAGTTAGCGAGCTAGACTAGTTCGCTATTGATAATGAATTAGATTCTAACTGTGTGCCCCATACTTCTCGCAGTATTAAACTAAGCTAAACCAAACCGAGCAAACATCCTAATCTAGCATTGCTAATGCTTTATCAATAGAAGACAGCCTAGTTTCTTCTCTGAGGCAGCTGGTTTGTTGCCTTCTCCGACTAATTTTTCCTTGCGTTGGTTGCCCCAACATTAATATGGAAGCTTCTCCCCACTGGTGTCGTATGCAATGTTCAAGTCTTATTCGTCAATCCCTAACTTTACCGATACTTTTATAAATCTTTAATGGCCATATTGCTTCTCAAAGAGACGTTCTTGTAATTCGTACACCGGTGGGTACGTTCAACAAAGAGAAATTTCTATTACTTTGATTACAGCCCTTTTACTGTTCTCATACAGCAATTTATTCATTTATTTGAATGACAAACATTGAATCTAATTCCAATTTATATGCGGACATTGATCAAGAACTTCTAAATTTACATGCTTTCTGTCCTTTCGTGTACTTGTTCACTCTATAATAAGTGACGCCATGGTGAGAGTTCTATGGAGCTTCAAAGTTATTTAGTTGTTTATTATCTGACTCCATTTTTGGTTTCTCTAGTTTACTCCATATTATTTTACTGATTTCTCTTCTTGGTCTATGACTTTATTTCTTGGTTCAACAACCATTTGTGGGTGAGGAAATCATTCCTGAATCCAAATGAAATGGTTGCGTCTCCCAGAAAAGGTGTTAAAATGTGTTAGTCGCTTTTGGGCAAATATGTCTATTATTCGGTGTTTTCAGTTGTAGTTAAATTATTTGGTGTCTTAGTTGTGATTTTGATGAGTCCATGATATGGTGTTTTTAGTCGTGGTGTTATATTTTGACCTTCGACCCAGCCCAAAAATGCTATTCCAAGGTGATACACCATTCCAATGGCCAGTAATCGAAAGAGATCGCGTGGGCGGATTAAGGCTTATGATATGGGACAAGGTGAAGGTCCCATTGTGCCATTACAGTCATGCACTGGAAGAGAGTAACCTCTGAACTGCGTGACAGTTATTTCCGCTTGATGACGATTAAACATTCGATTTCGGGGATCCAGTGGGCGATCGTGTGGGCGTTGAATTGTTATATAATTGAGTTGAGTTGGGTGCCAAAGCAGTTGCCAGTAGAATTCCAGACAGCTAAAGACGAGATGTGGTAGGGAAGGCCACACCCGACCGAGGGGCCCTCGGAAACCCCCCGATGGAGTGGACCCCAGCAACAGGAGAACAAGAAAGACACAACGTGACGGTCATAACAGTGGGGTCAAAATATGAAGTTTATGTTCGGTCTCCAGCACCCTCTCACATGCAAACCTTGAACAACCCTTTCGAACCCTTGGAATAAAGTGAGAGGTAAATATATTTGTAAAGAAGTCTTCCATGCGTCCTTCCTTCATGCGTATTTCTGTGTGCGTCTGTCTTTACTATTATTGAGTCGTTATGATACGGCAAATGAGTATATAACAGTGGGTCGTTGATAAAAGAAACAGTTGCTACTAATAGAAAAGATAACCAGCGTGCTACCTAAAGACAGACGCATGGGGCCTTCCACCAGCAGCAAGAAAGATTTTTAGTGTTGTCACTTCGCCGACGAAAGAGAATGCGTTTCTTTCTTTTGCCCAGACGGTTCCTTTTATATTTTGCGCATGCGTCACCTCTTTTCCTGTCAAGGGCTTCTGGGAGTTTCTGCACTTTTTAAATGTTTATTTTCAAGTTTAATTTTGATTTTATTTTAATTTTCTTTTTCTATCCACAACAGACCCCTTTAAAAGATAGCGCACCTCATTCCTTTCCACTATCAGCAAAATTATTGTGATTATGAAATTTGTTCTATTCAATTTTCCATGTGCACAAAGAGAACACATATATTGTTTTCACTTTCCATCGTTGTTATTGTTAACAAATTTAACATATACAAGAAAATATTAATATCACTAGTTTAACATTTTGTGACAACCGACATATCCCTTATTTCAAAACAAGAATAATTCTGTGACAAATTACTGTATGCAGGGAGAGAAAAGTTGGTTAGTATTTTCATATGAATCTGTGTTTATATGAACACAGGGATGTTACTTTTCCGATGTTTGGATGCAAGTGAGATTATTAGGCAAAATAACAAAGAACACGATACAAACCGGAATATTTTAAGGACAAATTACATTGCTTTATCTCAGGTAATGATTTTATTTCAGACAAGTAAAAGTCTATTCAGTGGCTAAAACAAAATCCATGCAATATTCATGCATAATATTTTTCGATATCGTCGAACGTAAATTAATCGGAGACAGAAGGTGTATAATGTAATTAGCTGGAAATGACTCTAATGTCATCAGTTACAGGTTGAGACAGCGCAAACATCTTTGGAAAAACTTGGAGAGAAGTTGCAGAGTAAACAAAACGACCTGTATCGGGAACTGAGCGGGCATAGATAGGCTTTTATTTATGCTCGCGTGCCGAAGAGTGAACCCCGTTCACAGACCGAAAAAGCAAGCGTCAATAGGAGTGCAACCTCAGGAAAGAACAGAACTCAAAGATCAGGAACGAAATACATTCAATTCCGATTACAATTAACAGCTGAGATTACACTTTCCCCTGAAAATGATTTAAAAACAAGACCCGTATTTTCCAACAAGCCTCTGAAAATAAAAGTTCTACTGTTGTATAAAAGACTTGGTGCCACAGTCCCCTTTCCTATCACGAGGTGATCATCGATTATAACAGTATTTTTATCTCTAGCATCTTTGTGGAGATCATTTTAAAAAGGAAATATTTTTCTTCAACTGATTTATCTTCTCTCTCAACCCCTTTCTCGGCACTTCCAAGCAGACTTCTTCTTGGTATCTTTCTTTAAAGGCATATCTACCTTCATGGGCTATTAAATGCCGAAACCATACATGTCGAGGAACATCAGTTATATCATTTAATCTATAGATGGGTATAAGGAGGTTAATATATTTCTGAAGTGTACTAGTCCGAAACTAAACGTAATAACGCAACTGGAGTTCGAATTCCCTTACTTCGAAACCCTTATCCAGCATTTTTTCGAGGACTCCCTTGTGATTCTTATATATATATATATATATATATTAGTACCGTATTCATTGACATGAAGCAGTTTCGAGGAAACATGTGCATCGTCTCTGCCTGTTAACTAATTAACTTTTAACCATTAAATCTCTGAAGAAAAGAGTCATGAACAGGATTATTAAGCGCCAGGAAAGGCCAAAGATGACGATGTTCGAAATAAAGGACTAAATCAGGAAGGATTAAAAGCATTTCATGTATTTGTTTTTTCCATTATTTGTGCATGTTGTAAATGTCTCCGCAAATTATCTTTCGGCATGTTATCAGTCTATTGTTTGTTATTTATAATATCTTTGTATTTTAAATGTATATCTGCCTTTCATTCTAAATTCTAAGAAGCCTTTCATTTTACGTTCTAAGGGATATTTGTTCTTTGTGTGATTTCTATGACGCATCACCCAGTTTACAATATATAACTTAACAATTCATTGTTTCACCAAGAAGTTCCTCACATTTTAAACATCATTGCTTGTTCCAATCACGAGAAAGTTTTTTTTTAAAGAAAAAGAACGCCGATTAAATGATTGAATGGTTATATGATTTTTCTTTGTATGTATTTTCCCCTTGTTATTTTACTTTATTAAAACACCCATCGTTGTTTTAGCAACTCTTGTTTCACCATCTTAAAGTCCTGATGAATGTTTACTAAAACCGAATCATTTTAACGTTGACTTTCCATGATAAATTCATCTTGGATTAATTTGTTTTTTCTATTTTCTTCATACAGTTAAATTAATTTCCATCATTTACTTCCAAATTCTGAACAAAAAGCAAAGCAAAACAATAGAAGCAAACTACGTGGACACAATAAATTAATTAACCTTCATCATTAACCTTAAGGACCGACATCCTCAAAGACCAAGAAGAAAACGAAGAAAAAATTTAACAATGATTGATCTCAACTATTTATTCTTTATAAGATTTTGAGATGTGTTGCAATCTTTCTTTCTTTCTTTCAATTGTTAAAATTAAGATGCTCATATTTTTGCTTTTAATTTTGCTCATGAATCTTATCAGAGGCGAACAATAGTATGTTTGTATATGTTTTTCATTCAGTTATCTTGATATCAAAATAAAAATACTTCACTTTTACTGAACGAAAGCGATGTATCTCTTCAAAAATACTTGTGAAACACTTAGACTTCACAAATCGCCCCTCTGCAAGGTGTACACTCAAGTCAAGTATGTCAGTTATTGAGTAAAACTCACGCTCTTGACTTTAACAGCATCTCGCAGCCATAAGCCATTAAAACCATTTTTAGACATATGTAAAACCTGATAGGAAGAATTCCCACGTTAGGGACTTCACAAATGTGGGTTAGTAACAAGAAATGTATTCAAACTCAATAGCGTGTATAACGAGCAAGTAATCCTTAACATTAACACATAATGTAAAGCTTGCTTGTCAACTAGTTTAGTGTGGAGATGTCGCCTGTTTGATTAAAGCACATATATTCCGTCTTGTGTGCATTGACATGGAGGCCAAAGTCTGCAGCGTCTCGTTCCAGACTATGTAGCTGGGTTTCGGCTTGAGTGGGTGCATTTGCCAGAAGCGCCATGTCATCGGTGTAGTCGGCGTCGGTAATTGTTTTTGCAGGTTACCGTCTGCTTCTTTCCTTTGTTAGCTTGAAACCGTTTTCTTTGATTTTATCGATAGATGTTCTAAGCACGTAGTCTAGACAGATGATGAAGAGGTATGCGGGCTAATGTGCCTCCTTGCAGTACACCTGCTACAATGTCGAAGTAGTCTTTGTCTCCATCCGGAGTCATCGACCGAGACAGACATCAACACGCGAGTAGCAAAGGCATGGACAGCTATTGATAGATTATCGGTCATATTGAAATCAGACCTGACCGATAAAATGAAACGCAGTTTCTTCCAAGCAGTGGTCGTATGGATATGGATGCAAAACATGGACGTTAACTAAACGTAGGGAGAAAAAGCTTAACGGCAAATGCACAAGAATACACAAGAATGCTGTGAGCAATATTAGACAAGTCAGCACCCCACAAGGCAGCACCCCACAAAGTAATAGCTGTACGGCCACTTACCACCCATCACGAAAACTATCAAAATCATACCAACCAGACATGCAGGACACTGCTTGAGGATGTGGCCCTGAAGACCTGCCGGAAGCAATGGACGATAGGGATATGTGGTGAGAGAGGGTCAGGGATATCCGTGCTGATGGCGCGACTTGATGGTGATGATGTAAAGCTTGCATTCACCCCAAACAATAGTGTTTTGTATCATCTGAGTCCTATTAGTGTGGTGAATGTGGTGATGTATCTGCTGGGTTCAACAAATTCTAACTGATGGTAGGCTTTTTTCGTGTCCAGTTGTTGAACTCTGTTAAGCCATTTAGGTCTGTTATTAGATCATCCAATGTTGCCAATGGGTGTACACGTATTCTTCTCTTTGTAACCACCACAATAGTATGGGACTTCCGCTTTCTCAAATATGTCTAGCTTCTTCAATCTTTCAAAATCCTTCACTGCATCCTCGCGGATACAGAAGGGAATGTACCGATAAGTTTGAGCAACTGGAATTGCAGAATTGTCAATGTGGTGGGTGATTTTGATGTTCTTGAAGTCATCGAACAAAACAGGAAGTTCATTTGCTATGATTTGGGAGCTTGCTCTCAAGGAAAAATTTAGTAAACTCAGTTGGTAAGCTGTATCACCACTCTGTAAGTTTGTGTGTTTATTTGTTGATAATATAAAGAAAACTGGTTTGATTACCAACTTTGGAGTTGAAACCGTCGATTTTGGGTATAGAATTTAGGAGTTCGAGAGTATTGGAACCGAATTGTGTATGTTGAGTAGTCTATTGTGTTTACAGAGGCACTGGTGTCAATTATGAATATGTTCTTGCCTCTAATGCTGGCAGTGATTTTTGGTGTTGATGTGAGTGTAGATGATGTTGCAAAAACATTGACATGCAATACTGATTCGTCATCGGATTGTGAGAAATTGCTTGGAGGAGAAAGTTCAACATGTATTACTTTTGATCCAGACAGACAAACACGAACGAAGCGTCAATTCTTACCACATTTAGCACATATTTTCCACTTGCGGGGTGCGTATCTCTGTCAGGGTCCGTATGGCACTACAGTGGTAGTAGTGGCGAATGCCACCTTCATTTTGGTAGCTTCGAGGTCCTGAGAGGAGGCTACGTTGGCGAGTGTTGTAAAAATATGTTGATTTCTTTCTGACTTGTGTTCCAAATGGTGTGTAACTTATATTCGTTGTGACGACCTCGGCTCGTGTACCAACTGTACTCATCGTTTGTTGTAGCTATTGTTCTGTTGTTGGCGCTTTCTTTCGTGGCAACTCTGTTTTCTGTAACTTCGAGATTTTGAGCTTCTTCCAGTATTGTTATGAGGATCAAATCTTTCTTCAGTGCTTTCCATCGAAGACTTGACGATATGCACCTTAGTATGATTTATGCTCTAATCTCTTTGTCTAAGTTATCGAACTCACTATGGGAAGCGGCAAAACGCGAGCGAGTATAAAATGCAATAATGATTTTGTCTTCACGTTGAAGTATTTGTCGAAATCTGAAGGTTTTGTCAGCGTCATTCCTCTTTGGTGTAAAATAGTCACAAAAGGATTTCTTCAAAATGGTATATTCATTCGGACTTGAATTACTTCCATTCGTGAATACACCAGTGTCTTTTTGTTTGCCCTTCATGGTTTCATAGATCTGAAAAGTTTCATCACCTCCCTTGAGGGCCTTTTTCTTTGTGTCGGAGGTGATGTCCATTGCTCCAAATAAGATTTCTTGCTTGGAAGTCAACGTTTTTCACTTCAGGTCAGCTGTTTGTTTCTTCTTCATAGACGATGATTTCCTCAAAGTGCAATTGTGTCGACATTTTTTCTTTCTGAAAAATGTTTAAAAAAGGAACAAAGAACACTATGCCACTGAGGGATAGAACACTCTTACTGGTTAAACCCAGAAAGTTTTCGGTTATAAAATACCATTTTCCCACACTGTTACCATCTTTGGCTCGACAATTTTGAAATAGCCTTCAATGCTAAACAACAATTTTGGGAAATTTTTGTCATTATATTGTAATGTTTTTTCTTGTTCTATGCATGCGAAAAATCTTAATCATATGACGAATTTAACAACATTAGAATTTATTCCCTCCAATATCCCATTTCTTTAATATACCATGCTAGAAGAAAAGTATGTAAAATACATTCCAACAAAAAAAAACTTTAAAAAAAGGAGCAAAAACGAAACAAAAAAATCGAACACCAAAAAAGGCTAATCTGATCAAAACTTAATTTAAGATAACAAATAAAAACTGGCAAAAGTGAATTATCATAAACCACAAAATCATGTTTGTTTTCATCAACATTTGCAAAATTGATATTTTATTTTTCGATTATCTTAGAGTAATAAAGATTATTTGAAAAAATTATAATATTTTGTAAAAGTTGGGCGAATACATTTTCGCCGACTGAAAACTTTCTCAGCTTCTCGGCTCAATGTTTTAGCCACCTCCCACTTCAATGCGTCTTGTCTCCTCCTTCAACACCTATATATTTTATTTCCTCCTATTTCCTTGTTCAAAAAATGAAATGCGACAATGAAAAAACAAGGTATTCAGAGGATGATTTTATTCATAGTTAAATCATTTGCTTAGGTTAAACGCTCCGGCTTTTTTAACATTAAATCTTCAATTAGGGCGTTTAAGTATGTGATGTATATTCTGAATCTAATCTAAATAAAATCTAGAAGGTCGGATTTTCTTCTATTTTTCCATATATATATATATATATATATGTATATATACACGTGTAGGGTGTAGGTTAAAATTTTCCCAGTTTCATATTTTACAGTAGATAAAAATATCTGAAAATAAAGAATCATGAATTTTGAACAGCTTTTGAGAAAACGAAGTCAAAATTTTATCTTCTTTGCGCATTACATAATGTTGAATGAAATAGATTGATTAAAATAAAATCAAAAAATGCCATCGTAAATTTCCACAACGATAGGAAGATGATTTAACGTTACAATTGTCCTAAACGCGTTAAATCGTCCGATAGTTGGAATAGAATTTCGTCGAACTGCAACTTTAGTTTGAAGCTCACACATCTGAAGATTATTTTTAAAAAAATGCAATTTTAATTTTTTCGGTTAAAACTAGCCGCCACAAAATGACAAACATTATTTTCCAGAAAGGCATTTTTAGTGATTAAAAAATTTGTTACGGTTTGTGTTAGAGTTGAAGTAATAGCCCTTTCAAAATGGGAAAGTTAACAGTTGCCACAAAAGTATTTCATAGCTTTGAATAACTGGAAGTAGATTTGGCCAATGGTTTTAGTAAAACGTATCAAGACTGAAAATATGCTTACCAAAATAGAAATCAATAAGGAATGAAAAGTTGATTTTTCAAAATAGTCACCCATAGCATTCAATACCTATTCAAGCAACTTTCCATACCTCTAAAACTTCTTTGATTTGAGACTGATATTAGTGAAAATAAATGATCCGTATGCATACAACAGAATCTTTGCTTGAAATTCGTCAATAATCAAATTAAATGATTATTGTTAGTCTTTAAATGAAAATCATTTGCTCATGACAAGACAATTCTACAGATGGAATAAAAATTAACATTTTACGACCATTCTCAGTTTTTCAGTTTCAAGTCAATAGCTCGTTTTCTGCCTTTTACTAATAACGATACTATCGCAGCATCATAGAAATTGAGCAAAAAATCGCGAACACCTCATTTTTTCTTTACAAAACGGCATAGAAGCAAGGACCAAAACATGACCCTACAAAATAGCACATATATGGATGGTCCTATCACTGAGACGACCCAATGCGTCTTCGGTTGTTATGTCAATGCTTTCTGTACTTACTCTGTGTTTTTGAAGATGCTCTGAACGAGAACTGACGCAACTTCATCGGGTTTTTGCGGGCGAGTCGGGAGGTTAGTAAGAATGAATTGCTGAAGATGTTGGTCACCCCAAGAACAAGACAGCTCTTCGTTAACAATATAACTTTTTTTTATAATAACATTGTGTAACCATATACTATCGTAAAAGAAAAAGCTATTCCTTCACTCGGTAGGGGAGAAAAAACAAGGTGAGGAATTAAGCTGGCATTTTTGCTTCATGCTGAGAGGTATTGAGTTTTTTGTGGAAAAGAAGGTTTTGGCGCTATTCGAAGAACTTAGATCTTCGTTTTCATCGGGGTTTTCTAACGACAACAAGGTCTTCTAGCGATAGTTTCAGAGTGTTAAAACAGTCTCGGGGCCCATGTTTTACAGAATAAATTTGTAGGCATACTTTGATTGTCCAGCAAATGATGATTTAACTACCATTTACCGAAGTTTTGATTAGAAAGTGAATTTTCATTTTGCATTCCCATCGGTAAATCAATCAGGACTTAGTCATTATACACAGAGACTGAGTGGAGGAGCAAAATTAAATCCTCGATCTCCTTATTGACTGGATAGTGTGTGTTGCGGCACCAATAAGTGCGTCGACCCCGCAAATGAATTTAAGTTTAATGCGTGCGAGTAGTGACAACCAAAGGCAATGAAGGAGACAAAGAGGCAAGGTAACAAATAGAACAAAGATGGCAATTTATTGTCAGAAATTACAGGCGTGGTAGTAGTATTCGGTCTCCAGCTAGATGGGCGATGTCGATAGCTGGTATGTTCGAATCGTAGGTGCGGTTGGATGATCGTTGCTGGAAGCTGAGATCAGTCGAGTCGTAGAATACAGCTGGACGATCGCTGCGGAGAGCTAAGGTCGGTCGAGATCGGTAAATCGACGTTCCGGTTTTGACAGTACGTTGGGTTAACCGGAGGTGCGTCGAAGTAGTTGCTAGCCTGTACTGCGAGTCGTTAGTAGGCTAGGTGCTGCAATGCAGGGCAGTCTGTACGGCGTTTCGTACGTGGATTGGATGCTGCATTGCAAAAGCGTCGTGATCGAAGTCGGTGTTGGTAGCGTACAGTTTGAGCGAGCGTGGTTGCTAAGACTTAATCGCGTCTTAGTACTGCGAACCGAGTTAACGTACGGAGAGATGGTGGTTAAGGTTTGTCAGGTCTTAGCATGTACGAGGTCGAGCGAGCGAACTGGTAAGCTAGGGCTTTGTCGTTCCCCCTAGCTGTGCGGACGTCTTGGAGATGATGGTTATTGCTTTGCCGTGTTAAAGCTGAGCGGGCGTATCGAGATCGTAGCTATGGCTTTGTCGTACCAAAGCCCTACGGACGTATCGAGCGGTAGCTATGACTTTTCAAAGCTGTACGGTAGCTAAGGCTTTTCGCGCCAAAACTGTGCAGTTGCTAAGGCTTTTCGCGCCAACGCTTTACGGGCATATCGGACGGTAGCTAAGGCGCCAAAGCTCTGCACTATCGAGCGAGCAGGCCAGGAGGCTGCGGCTAAGATTGGCGTTATCTTAGCGCTACGCAGGTAGCGAAGTGGTAGCTAAAGGCTAACCCGTGCTTTTAACGCTGTACGGCCGAACGGACGAGCGGAGTCTTCAGTGCATATCAATGCAAAAAAAAAAAAAAAAAAAAAAAGGAGAGTGAATCTACCACTAGTAGTGGGATTCAGCCTTGTAGCAAGGCGATTTGTCGATAAAAAAGGGTATTGAATCTACCGCTAGAAGTGTCGGTGATGCGAATGCAACCACGAATAACGTAGGATTCCAACCTCGTATGAGCTCAGCTAAGAACGTGCCACCGAGCGTTGAAAAATGCTTGTTGGCATTAAGAAGGTGCTATGATACACAGCTCCAACCGCGTGAAAAGGAAATTCTTTTATAAAAAATGAGTGTAGAAATAAAGTACTTTTTTAACCTGCTATAAGCTGGCGAAGTCTATTAATTCCATTTTTATAAAGATATTTCTGGCCGAAGTGTTTCGTATATATTGTTAATTTTAATTTATCCCTTTTTTTGGCTGTAACGGGATGTCAAGGTCGTAAAAAGGGCTTAGTTCATTTCCGGCCGTACCCGGATGTAATTTTTCTAAGGCGAGCGAGTAATCCGATCTATTTACGTTTATGGGCAGGTCGCGGCATGTTTTCTTCGGTGGAAATTCCTGTTGTGCCATACATATCAGACAATGCTGTAAAATTGCATCGATACATACAGGCATGTCTGATAATTACACACCACCAACAACTTAATGGAACACTTCTCAAATATGTAAGTCTCTCCTAAACGTTATGTCTCATAAAGGAAATTTCCGCATACACACTTTCATTCACTTGTTTTGTATTTCACTTCTTTATGTATTCCCTTTTCTATTTAGTTTTGCTTCGATAATAAAACATGTTGTTTTGTACCGATTGTTTTTATATTCATTCTTGAAAGGATACTACATTATTCACGATGATAATTTCTCTATAGGCTGAAGACAACTCAACACATCGGAAGACCAGCGATCACTTCGCAGTTTGTCTCACATTTTTTGTCAATTCTGGCCAAAAGCACTATGCGAGTCACATATATGAATATATCAATGTTTGTTAATATAATGTGTATCAATTATATTTTTATTGAAATATTTGTAAATAAAAGTAAAATATTCGACCTGTTGTAGAGTTGATATTTTATTTCAAGAGAGTTTTTTTATTTATACAAATTTTAACTATATTGAATTATGTAACTGCATGATTACCACTCTTATCTACTGAATAACTTCTGTTAATAACGGCTTATAGATAAGACCTGTCTTACGAGAACATTTTCACTCCAGTGAACCGCGTGTCGCATTGAACATGATACTACAAAATAATACATAGTATACAATGACCACAGATTATTTGCCTACATACGACCTTAAAAGTTGACGACCTCATCTAACTCAAGGTTACGTAAATTAAAAAGTATTATTTACATTTTAAAACATGTAAAAAGGAATTGAATGGAATTAGTTACTAGAAACATTAATAAATCGATTTATATAAAAATATTACTTAACACGTTGATAATCATATAATTTACTAAGGTATTTAAATCCTAGTAGTAGGTCAAAATTAAAGACATACATTTTCTGCGTCTCTTTACAATAACAGCATTAGTTTCTCGCTAAAAAAGGCTAGGACTGTAACTGCTACTTTGTATGTATAGAAACTTTGTAAGTATAGAAAGTAGTATCAACAATTTTTGTATTTACCGTTAAAAAAAAAGAAAGTAATCACATATACACAGTTTTTGAATGTACCATTATGCAAAGTCAATGAAATAATTATTGATTTATTATTTGAAATAGAAAAGTTATAGTTTTTATTGCTTTTTTAATATTCAATGTTTTATCTTGTAATAATTTACAAATATTTCATAGCCCCTAAAACACTATGTAACGAGAGAAGAAACTGGACCAAAGCGCGTAAGACTGTGCCTTGCATGTCGAGCAGTAGAAAATATGTTCACTTCCGAAGGCAGAAGTTATAGTGGGTCGATCTCGAGTCTCGCGAAAAGAAACATACCGTGATGTAAATTTCTTATTGTAACATATTGACCCCCGACCGAGCCGTCAATCAAGATATGCACCTGTGTAAATAAGCGGAAGAACAGCGGAAGCAGGTGGACGCAAGACAATTATATAACCAGGTGCCCGAGACGGTTCGAGCCAGTTGGGGACAAGATGCCGAAGTGAGAGCCAGCGGCAGACAGAGGGCCCTCAGTGACCCATGGTTGAATAACCCCAGCCAAAATGAGAAAGAAGTGCTGCTATGGTCAGAAGAACTTGGGTCAATATGTAGCAGTCTGTCCCCGTCTCCAACTCACCTCTCACACACAATCAACATCAACCCTTTCGAGAATAAAGTGTGAGAGAAATATTTTTATAAAGAAGTGTGTTCGTTCGTTCATTGAAGTTCGTCATTATTGTTGACTATGTTTCCGCTTATATTTGTATTATGTATATGTATGTGGCTATACAACATATATGGTTTGGTGCCTGGGGCCGGTTCGCGCCCCCATGGTGTGATTCCGAACCTGAATTGAACTAGACGATCAAAGAAACGGCCGAAGAGAGAATCGGAAACAGAGTGCAACACTTCGAGGACGAACGAGACACGAAAAGAAAGAAGAAAAATGGAGAGATAGAGGAAAAGAACAAAGAAAAATGCAACAGACTGGGAGAAAGAAGAAAACCAGAACAGACCAACAACGAAAAACGGAAAAGATGAAAAAAGAAGAGAAACACTCCAAAGACTGTAAGTAAATTGCTCATTCGAATATTGTTCTCTCTGTCGATTCATATTAGAGTTTTGCGTAGAAAGAATTTAAAATGATTATAAAAAAGAAAAGAGTAATAATGACAAGTGGGAAGTAAAATGAGTCCTGTTGGCTTATATATTAATGTTATTTGGCCTTTCTGAAAGATAAAATGGAAATAATTTTAGAAAAAAAAACCGATTGAGCCCTACATATAAAGCATAGAAAAATGATGAAAACTACTATATGTAATTTTGAATCGTAGTGAGAGAGAGAGAGAAAGAAAGAGAGTAAGAGGGAAACATACAAGCAGGTTGCTGTGAAAAAAGAAAGAAAGATGACCCCTGTGGACAGATATACAGATATATGACGGGTCATAATGTAAACTTCCACTTGGGTTTTGAGTTTTGAGTTAAAATAAAACTTTAACTCAATTTAATTTATGAATGAATTTGAATGTAAACAAAATTTTTACGAATCAAATTTTGTAGTAACTTGTGAATACTGTCCTGGTGTATTGTAATTTGAAATTAGGATTTTCATCCGAGATCAGGGAGGATTTCGGAGCATCGATGATGTTGTCTGGAGAATGCTCATATACCTTTTGATCTGTAGTTAAGGCTGTGGGATGGATTCGAATTTGGAAAAGTTGTGGAAATTGGAAGTGTTCTATGAAGTCTCCCAAGTATGGGATTGATATCTTGGGTACTGGTAGAAGCATACCAGATTTTGTGAAGGTCCCCCTAGAGTGGGGTTGAGAATCTGTGGTACCGGGAGTGGAATTCCCCCTGGAATGGGGTTTGAAATTTTATTGAAGTACTGACTGGTTAGTGGCCAGACTGAGTTGAGAAGGTCCCCCTGGAATGGGGTTTGGCTTTTCTTTTTGAAAAGGTTATTTTTGAAATTTGGAACGGGATGGGAGACTAGGGAGCATATGTGCGGAATCTTGACGATCTCGTTGATGTACCGGTAATTTGTGGACTCGGTTTTGGATTGTTCTTGAGGGGGAAATGTGGTTGGCCGAATGGATAAATGAATAAAGTACCCCGTGAACTATTGTAAAAGATCCCCCCGGGATATTTTAACCCATCTTTGGAAGTAAGCAAGAAACTAGTATTGTGTTATCGTGCTCGGAATAAGTAAAAATGAAGAAATGATGGCTGGAATCGAGCCATACTTTTGTCGAGATACTTGCTGAAAGAAGAAAGAATATTACTGAAAAAGTTTGATTAACGAACCTTATTATATTATTATATTAAGATAAAGACAGAGAGAAGCAGATATAAAGTTAAAAAATAGTAAATGAGCAATCTATTAATAAAAAAATGAAAGAAAAAAAAAAGGACGACAGGACAATGGAAAAAACAGGAAAAAAAGAAAAGAAGAAATGAAACTTGAACACTGTTGAACACAGCATAACCCCCCCCCCAACATTTTCAGGAAAGATAGACAGTGCATAGATTGTAACAAAAGAAAAACTGAACATTTATTTGAACTTTGTGAACTTTAATTGTGGACATATTGTTAATATTGTTTTGACTTGTTGAGAATAGTGGAAAAATTAGTAAAAAAAAAAGAGTTTGTTTGAGTTTAAAGGCGACTTTGACATTTTTTTTTCTGTTTCATATTATGAAATTTGACGAAAACCATTAACAGGGGATTTGATTTTAAGTTTAGGAAGATTTTAAAATGATGTTAATTCTAAATTTTTTTTGGAATATTGGGTTTTCGTGGAATAGGAAATACTTTTGGGGGGGTTTCTGTTTTTGAGCGAATCACGGGCGGACTCGAGATTAGGATAGAGATTCATCCAA
This sequence comes from Sepioteuthis lessoniana, assembly GCA_963585895.1. Taxonomy (NCBI): domain Eukaryota; kingdom Metazoa; phylum Mollusca; class Cephalopoda; order Myopsida; family Loliginidae; genus Sepioteuthis; species Sepioteuthis lessoniana. The sequence continues at coordinate 76,536,881 of OY757907.1, forward strand.
GTTGTGTTACAGATTGTTTTGGGCATACGGTAAGAAGTAATTCTATAGAGGAATTCACCGTCCCATGGATTTGTTGAAGGCTTGTGGTGGCCAGTATTTTCAGATTGGAGTTCCAAGTTGATGGAATAAAGGAAAGAAAGGCGTGGCCTGCTCCAATATTTTGAGGATGATGTCTGAATCTTTCAGTCTCGATGATGTTTTGGATTCGTGCGAGATTTGGTGAAGTGTAACGAATCTGGAAAAGGCGAGGTGCCTATATCTTGGTAGCCACGAGGGTTCCTGATTAAATTGGGATCAGGTAAAGCATGTTCCTCAAGGGTTTACAGACCAATTGGCACAGTAACAGAAACTTAATAATGAAAAGAATGAGTAACACATTGCTAATAGATATTTTTGCGTGGTCTATTTTATGTAGTTTACTGCATGCATGTCAGATTGTGATATATTTGGATGTAGTGTTATTTTATAGAATTGAGATGCATTGTTTTGGGTCATGATTTTTGTGGATTTATGAGGAATGTTTTGGGCCTTGAAGATATTGTTTTTTAGTTGGTGGAATTCTCCAGTTACTCCAGGTAGGAACCTGTTGAGCGAAGGACTGGAGCGTGATCATAAGGAATCCAGGCGAAATGTATTGTTGGAATGACCAGAGTCACTAGGTTTGTGATCAGGCTCTAGGACCAGTGTATGGTCCTTTTATAGTTTTGGGATTCTTCAAGGAATTGCAGAGGGCTCTATTGTTTGGGAGGATGAAAGATGCATCTGTATTGTACTTTGATGCACGCATGTCAAGACAGCTAACCACGCAAAGATAGTAAGAAATAAATTTAGATAATAATTAGCCTGGGCAAGAGTTATATAGTGAGAAGGTCGCCTGCTAATTAGGATTTTTTGTATTTTGCTGTTGTTCAAGTAATTTCTTTTTGTATTTTTATTGTTGTTGTCCTTGAGCATTATTTGTAAAATGTGTGTGTGAGGGGGATGGAGACGGACGTGAAGAAAAATTCCACATGTGGAATTTTGAAAAATAAGAATGGGATGATTGTAACATATTGACCCTCGACCGAGCCGTCAATCGAGAGATGCACCTGTGTAAATAAGCAGAAGAACAGCAGAAGCAAGTGGACGTGAAAACAGTGAAAAAAAAAAAAAGAAAAACCAAGACATCACACTGGTTCTAACAATTGCCGGGTGGATGAGGGGGTCCTGGATCGCCTTCACAAGGTCCAGCCGCAATTCCTAAAAGACTTGAGGGTCCTCCACAATTTCAAGGAGGTGAATGGGCGAAATGTGGAGGACCTTCGAAACTTCCCAAATGCATGGGATACATCAGTTATTCGGAAGGGCTGGGGGGTCCGAAGGCGCTATGAAAATGTTGGGGGAAGCCAACGTGGCCCTCGTCCCTTCAGCTATCCTCAAGGACGACTTACACTCATGTAAAGGTCTTGTTGGGAGGGTCCCTGTTGTTCTTCACCCCTCCCTTTATAGGGCTGTAAAACTAACTTTTCCACCGGACATTGGGGGAGACCCCCAATGTCTGGTGGAAAAGTTAGTTTTACGGACGGAGCCATCACGACGGAGCCATCACAAATGAGATGGCCACAGGTTCCATGAGCCAGATCGTCGGCGTCCTGACCCCAGCCATGTTCAGTCTGGGCACTCAACCCCTGTAAATGTTCATGATGGATTTAAGGCTTGCTAGTTTAAATGGCCGCGGCCTGAGGTCGGATTCTAAAAGATCCTATTTACTTTTATACCTCCAGCACCGAGGCATAGATATATGTTGTTTACAGGAGACTCGCTTTGACTCCAACTTCCATGAGGATATTTTGTCGAAGGACCATTTGTCCTTCTCAGCATATTTTGAGAGTAGTTCCAGAGGTGTCACCTGGCTGGTAAGTAGACGTCTGGTCGCTATGTGGGCTCTTGTTCTTTCAGATCCGACGGGCAGGCTTTGTGTTCAGGATGTTACCATAAAGGATAAGGTGTTTCGGCTGATTGGGCCCAATGCTACTCGCGAGCTTCTTGCCTTTTTCCGGCGCATCGAGCCGTACGTGATACCATCAAAGCGGGTAATTTTAGTGAGAGATTGGAACGCTGTCCTTGATCCCAATTTAGACAGAGGGGCTAGCAGTGCGGGTACTAACACCTTGGATGCCAGATATTTTCGCAAGTTTGTCGAACGACTTGATCTCGTTGACAAATTTCGCAAAAGGCATCCAAATAAGGTAGCTTGGACTTGGACCGGTAGGGGACCTTGGCCCAGATTTACAGCTATTTGGACCGAGTGTTAGGCGAGTCGACCTAGATTATTTAGGTGGTCCAAGTTTTGATCTATATAAAGATTCCGACTACAAATTATCTGTGTCCATTAGGTTAGATAAGGCTAGAAGTAGGATGTCTGGTTACTGGAAGTTCAACTCTTCCCTTTTGGCTAAGGATGACTTCCGGAACCAGCTAGAACTAATAAAGCGGGAACTGACGGGAGGTATTATTGGAAATAGGTGGTGGGGTAACCTTAAGGATAGCTTTAGATCCTTTGCTGCCGACTATAATTGGAGACTCAAGTTAGATATGGAAGCGGAGCAAAGATATATTAAGGATAAGCTAGATAGGGCAGTTTTGGCGAGAGATAGCGGGCAAGTTAACATAGCTAAGGCCGAGCTGGCCTCCTTGTAAGTTAAGGAGCACCAAGCTCTTGTAGTTAGGGATAGGTTAAAAAGAATGTCTTGCGAAGCGACGAATATGGCCCAAGAATTACAGGCCGAGGAACTCAGGCATGCTGCTGATCGACATATCGCCAGTGACACATCGCCGGATGGGCAACGTCGAACTACAAACGAAACCATTTGTAAGCAGTTTCGGCAGTATTTCCTGAAACTTTTTACCAGGTAGACCGGACTGAGCCCAGTTCAGTTCGACACCTATCTTGCAGACTTCCCTCGCCTTTCGGCGACTGAAGCGGCTGGGTGTGAGGGCTGTATAACAGAGGATGAGGTCCAGAAAACGGATTAGTCACCCGGAATCGATGGTCTGTCCTACGAAGTGTACTTGAGGTTGTCGCACATTTTTGTCCCCTTGCTGGCAACTATCTATAACGACTGGATGAGGCAGGGCTCCATACCCAGACGCTTCACCAGGGTATAGTGAAGTTGCTTTAACGATGTTAAACACTGACTTAAAGATTTTGGCGAAGATCCTTGCAAATCATTTGCAGACTGTCCTGTCTTGTCTGATTTGCCCCGAGCAGACTTGTGCTGTAAAGGGTAGGACTACCCAGGATAGCCTTCATTTGGTTCGCACGATTGTAGAAAAAGTCGACGGAAATGCCGCGCTGATCAATTTAGATCAGTCCAAGGCCTTTGATAGGGTTGACCACGGTTTTCTGGAGTCTGTCTTGTCTGCGGCCAGTTTCGGGCTGCACTTTCGCACCTGGATTCGTCTTCTTTATGCGCCCCCGGAGTCATGGTAGAGGTGAATAGGGTAAGGTCGGAGCCTTTCACTTTGATTCGATCGATTCGTCAAGGTTGCCCGCTATCGCCTATGCTCTACATTCTTGCGTTAGAGCCCTTTTTACGCTAGCTAAAGGCGAACCTGGTCCTACGGGGACTCATGTTACCTTGATCCAGCGAGGTATCCAGGTACACTGCATACGTTGACGATGTCAGCGTGCTTATAACGAGCAGTGCCGTGGTGGAGGAGATGAGCAAAGAAATCGGAAGGTAAGAAGCAGTAGCAGGGGCCAAGATTAAACGCAAAAAGTCAGTCGGTTTGTGGTTAGGCTCGCGGAAGGGCCCCTTTGTTTTGGAAGGACGGTCCGTGCAAGATACTCGCCGTCTTGTTCGGGCCTGATTGGAAAAAAATTGGTCGAAAAAGGTCGTAGCTGCGACGGAGTTGTGGTTGCGTTAGCGGCTTTCCCTAAAGGGCTGAGGTGTGCTGCTCGCACATCTACCCACTGGTCGTTTACCGACTTTCAGTGCTTCCAATCGCGTGCACCATCCTATTCAAGCTGGAAAGGATCCTTTTCCAGCTCATCTGGACTAAGAGGTTTCCTTTGGTGCGACGGGAGATCTGTTACCTTCACCCGTCCGAAGGCGGTCTAAGCGTGTCGAATGTTGAGACGCAGCGCCATACTTTGTGTCTTACTTTCCTAGACCGGGTGTGTTCACAAGATACGGCGGCGGGGAGCTTCTGGAAAGTAGACGCTAAACAATCTTTCTCGTCGCTAAGAAGTATGCATTCCGCTGACGGGGAGACCCACCGTTTGCCCAGACGCGAGTGCCCCTTCTATCGCGAGTGTCGGCATGCACTGAAAGTTCTCTTTCGGCTGCAGACAGGTCTCTCTGACAGCCGGCCGTATCGAATAGGGCATTATATCATTGTTTAGTTAGGGGGACGCTAACGATGATCTGATCGGCGAGCTCGGTGTGACGGCGGTGGAGGGTTGCTTGCTGTGGCCTTGGGCCCCCGGGATGAGGTGACTCAATAACGACGAGGCTTCCATCACTTGGCTGGTTATCCGGAATACCCTCAGGGTCGACCAGAAATTATTTTCAGCACACCTGGTCATTTCCCCAGAGTGCGGCCGGTGCGGTGCTTTGGAGGAGTCTATTGACCTTCTTTCACTGCCCGGTCGTGCGGCCGCTGTGCAAGCTTCTTGAAGGTTACATGGTTCGCATCCTGAATGGAAAGTTTTTCGTCCTGGAAGCCAGTTCTATGTGCAGCAATGTGGTACCGAAGTTGAACAGTTGAAACATCATGAGTTTCTTTGCTTACTCGGCATTACGCGTGTCGTGATTTGGACGACGAGAAAGAAAGAACTCTACGAAGACGAGTCCTTTTCTTCTCAGACCCTGGTGGCTTTTAATAAACACCAAATTAAAGTCAAAATCCGGTCTGAGAGAAGGAAACTCTCTTCACTGGAGTTTGGCAAAAGGTGGGTGACTGTTGCACGCTTGTGTCGCGTGGTAGAAGCCAGCTTTATCTTCAACTCGGACATTACTGGGACTTAAGGATATTAAGTTACCAGAAGTGCGTGAACACCCAGCCTAGGTAAGTTAGTGTTTAGACCAATTTTTGTTTGTTTGTCCAATCTATTTAACTTAGCTAGAGTATGTTAGGTCATTGGCCCCCTTTTATTGTTTTTAGTCCGCTTCTTTTGTTTGTTTCCTCTTCCCATCCCTTGTTTAGGTGACTGGAATTGGAGTTCTCCAGTAGTGCGACGGAATGTTTATCTTTATTTATTTATTCATTGTTTATTTGTTTAATTATCATTTATTTATTTATTTTATTTATTTATTCGACTGGTTAACTCCTCTTTCTGCCATTATTAGTTTGTGGGGGGGACCCCATACTAACCATCATTTTTATTTGTGTAAATATTTTGTTCATTTTTCGTTTTTAGGGAAAATGTGTATATATGTATATAGCTTTCTTTGGATTTTAAATTATTCCCCTCCCCTTCACTCTGTAAATATGGGAATTAAGTTAGAAGTCCATGGAGCACTAGTGTTGTTTTGGGGAACGTAGTATGATAGGGATGTGTTTAACTGAGGTATTATGGTGCTTTTTAATTTTGGAGATATGTATTGGTCAGTGAATGAGTCTAGTTAAGTTAGAATTTAGGATAGTGTTGACCAGCCTCCCCACTCCATTATTAGGCCATGTGCCTCATTTGTATATTTTTATACAATAAATAAATGTTGTTGTTGTTCTTTGTGGACGGCTTTTTGACTGACAGAGCGAAAGAATTGACCGGAGGTATACTGAGGAAGGGCTGCTAGGCGCATGTGTTGTTATTTTTAGGCTACCCAATTGTCCGAGGATACAACAGCAGGGAAAACAAATCACGGAATCCATTTCCTTCCGTTGTACAATTGCTTACGAGAGGCTCTTTTCTTTCTGTTACTGAGGAGGCATAACATCCACCCCCCCTTTTACTACAAGCTATTTCAGCACAATGGCAAGGGTTCGCCTCAGCAGCGACATTTTAAAGCCATTTTCCGGCGAGGGTGATGTGGTGGCGTGGCTAAAAAAGGTCAGACTAGTGGCCAGACTTCAGCATGTGGATGACGTCACCAGCTGACTGCCATTGTACCTGGAGGGAGATGCTCTGACTCTCTATATGGAAATGAAGGAGGATTAGAAGGACATCAGCCTGATCGAGGCCCGGCTTAAGGAAGAATTTAAGGACGGCGCCTTCACGGCATACAGAAAATTGACCATGGTTAGGTGGGCTGGTGAACGTGTCGACGTATAATGCCAACAAAATCAGACAGTTGGCTGGATTAGCTGTGTTCGAGGGAGCCGGATTGGAGAGGTTCACGAAGCTGGCTTTCGTCACAGGTTTCCCAAATGCCATTTCAATTGAGCTGCAGTAAGCCCCGAAAATCGAAACCCTAGCCATAGGAGACCTGCTTGCCAAAGTCAGGACGTGGTCGCGGCAGTGAGCTCACCCCGCTGTGGCATCGCACCTGCTGCTAAGAGTGGCTCCATTTCCAATATGATCTGCCATAGATGCAACATAAGGGTCACATTGCGAAAGACTGCCGGAAGCGCGGGACACGTTGTTCCCAGTGCAGTGAGATGAGACACTGGGCTCGGGACTATTCGGGAAACGAAACAGGGGACAAGGCATCAGCGTCAGCCTTCTCCCCCATGAAGACGTGAATGCGGCGCTGCCAGCAGCGAGCATCTATGTTGATGGGGCAAAGTGCTCAGCACTAATTGACACCGGCTGCTCGCAAACAATCATTGATGCAGATCGATGCCGGTCTTGGAGGAGAGCGATTGTTAACGTGATGACGATCGGAGGCATGTCTCTCCCGTGCTGTGGTGACGGAATGGTAACTGTGTCCACAGAGGAAGGCAGTTCTGCTAAAATCAGCGTGTTGGTGGCGCGTGGTAAACCACTGGGATTTGACCTACTGTTGGGGATCGACGCTATAAAAGCACTGGGAGGTATGGTTGCTGGACCAACTGGATCGGTACAACTCGGCAAGAAGAGAATTGTCAAGTGTGCAGCCATTTCCATCAATGAACCCGATTTCACCGCAACTTTCAACCATCGGAGCCGGGCCTGGACTGTGGCATGTAAGTGGTCAGAGGGGCGCGCACCTGAGGCAGTAGGGTGGCGGAATATCCAGTTGCGGTAGAGATCCGGGAGAACTACGAGCGGGAGCTCTGCATATGGATGAGCAATGGCTGACTTGTGCCATACAAAGAGGAGGAACTGGGACCCTCTTAAACGGCTGATCCCTTTGATGGCTGTACTGCAGCAGCATAAATCAAAGGTATGTCCAGTGATGGATTTTCGACAGCTCAACCGTTATGTTGATGTTTTCACAGCCAACGCAGATGTTTGCGCAGCTAAATTGCGTGAAAGGCGGCAAAAGGGTCTAAATGTATCCCTGTTGGACCTTAAGAGGGCATATCTTCAGGTGCGTGTCCAGAAGACACTGTGGCCGTTCCAGACCGTGAAGAATGGCGGGAAGAGATACTGCCTGACACGCCAAGGATCTGGCCTTAATATGGCTCCCCTCATCATGAAAGCCATTGTCAGCGCGGTGCTGTCGCAGGAGGAGGCTGTGGGCCACGCGGCGTCAGCTTACATCGACGGCATCTATGTCAACGAAGATGTTATGCCCGCGACTCGCGTTAGAGAACACATTGCTAGATTTGGACTTGAGTGTAAGGACCCAGAACGATTGGGAGATGGCGCACAAGTGTTGGGGTTGGCGGTTGCAATGGAACATGGTAAATTGCGGTACAAACGAGGAAGCATGGTTCCAGACGCTCCCGATATTGTCACGCGACGGGCAGTGTTCTCTTTATGCGGGAGGCTTGTCGAGCACTTTCCGGTGTGGCTTGTGGAGTACTCAAGAGGAGGGCAAGCTCGGTCACAAAAGGCTGGGATGATGAGACGAGGGACAACTTGCTGCAGCATATGATATCTGAGAATGTGGACTCTGTGCGGCGAGACGATCCAGCCCATGGAGATTGGTGTGTAGATGGACGGGAACTGAACGTGTGGGTCGATGCCAGCTCCTTAGCGATCGGAGTAGCATTGGAGAGACACGAAACAGTGCTTGAGAATACCTGTTGGCTGCGACCTGAAAACGATGCCCAACATTAACCTAGCCGAACTGGACGCCGTGTTAAAGGGCATCAATTCAGCTCTCCAATGGCAATGCAAAGGGCTGCACGTGAAAACAGACTCTGTGTGCGTGCACCATTGGGTATCGGACTCTCTGACTGGGAGAACGCGAGTGCGTACCAAAGCAGCCACTGAAATGCTTATCAGAAGGCGGCTGAACACTCTAAAAAGCTTGTGGAGGAGTATGAGTTGACTGTGGACGTGGTATTGGTTCCGTTAAATAAGAACATGGCCGACCGACTGACGAGGGTGCCTCAGAGGTGAAGATAGAGGTGAAGATGAGCTGAACGCAGACCGAATCATGGCCATCCACAGTAGCAGTAGACACCCGGGAGTGCAGCGTACCACTTACTTCGTTAGGAGAATTTGCCAAGCGACACCAAGAGCAGCAAGCAGTATGGTGCCCGTCATTTCCTAACGCTCACAGACTGTGGCCCGTCGCGTTTCTCAATTTGGAGGCAATTGGCAAGACAAGACTCTGCCAGCGTGATTTGCCAGCTGGAGACGGTGTTTTTTGAACGTGGCCCACCACACGAACTCCTTACAGATAATGACACAGCCTTCTGCAGCAGGGAGTTCAGGGCCTTTGCAAATGATTGGGGAATCAACTTGCAGTTTCGTTTCGCGTACGTCTCAGCCGGGAATGGAATAGCAGAGCGATATCCCCGCTCGGTGAAGCGTATTGCAGCCAGAATGCACTATCCAATCTACTGGCAGAATGTCACACCCCGAGACAGAGTGTCACCTCCCACCGTGCCCGCCAAAAAGATCTATCGTTATGAGGTGAAGGTAAAAGGGGTTGACGCCCCGATAACGTCTTCAGGCCCCGGACGCAGCTACTACCAGTTTGGGAATCGCGTGTGGTTCAAGACGGCGCAGAATCGATGTACCACAAAATTCGGCAAAGGTCGGGTGACCGAAGTAATTAGTTCACAATCCGTAAAGGATCTGCGCTCGCGACACAGTGTGACATCGTTGGAGGAAGACTCTGATGGCACACCATCTGAGAGCGAGGCAGAGAGCCTACTGTGTGACACAGAAGATACAGAATCAGACGATTCGCCGGAGGAAGGTGCCGTTGTGGAACCCCCTCCTATGCTTTGGCGTAGAAGCACTCGGCGAAAGCGGACGCCGCCAGACTGCCACATTTGTGATCATGAGATCAGGTGGGGGGGAGTGTATCAAGAGAAGAAACTTACCTCCTGGATCAAAGCGCGTAAGACTGTGCCTTGCGTGTTGGGCAGTAGAAAATATGTTCACTCCCGGAGGCAGAAAGTATAGTGGGTCGATCTCGAGTCTCGCGAGAAGAAACATACCGCGCATGTAAATTTCTTATGCTAGAATTTGCATAAAAGAGCATGCCAGCAGCAGGAGTGGGGTTGTTGTTGTTGTCGTTGTTTGTGGACAGCTTTTTGACTTACAGAGTGAACGAATTGACCAGAGGTATACTGAGGAAGGGCTGCTAGGCGCGTGTGCTGTTATTTTTAGTCGACTGAGGCTACCCAATTGTCTGAGGATATAACAGTAAGGAAAACAAATCACGGAATACATTTCCTTCCGTTGTACAATTACTTACGAGAGACTCTTTTCTTTCTGTTACCGAGGAGGCATAACATCCACCCCGCTTTTACTATATACAAATTTTTTTCTTTTTAAATTTCGTATTTTCATAAGAAAATTTTGCTTCTTTTTCTTAACTCGAAGTTGCTTAACGATTGTTTCTGTAGGGTTCGATATCTTAAAAAAGCAAACAAATAAATAGCTCTCAGTTTCTTGCTTCAAAATTTATATCTTTCGATTTGTGAAAATATTCTTAATTTAGTAACATATCTAGATTCAGCATGTAATTGGAGAAAGGTAATTCAAAATCTAATGCAAACTGAAGCTTTAAAAACATTTAAAAGAAAAAAATTAAATTAATACGTGGTGCATTCAATAAGTTTCCAGACTTTTTTGGTACAGGCATCTAAAATTGTGGTAGATTCCTGAAAATTCAACTTGTTATTGGTATATATCTTATGAGATGACTGACTAATTTTTATGATTTCAGGTTCAAAGGAACAGCTAAAACAGGAATTGGAATACACCCTACTAAATCTTGATTGTCACAGCTGGTGAATTTCAAAAATGCAATCTGGACGTGAGGAAGAACGATATGCAATGAAATTCTGTTTTAAACTTGGAAAACATGCCACAGAAACGAATGGAATGCTTCAGACTACTTTTGGAGCATCTTGCATGAATCGAGAATCAGTTTTTGAGTGGCATAAGAGATTTAAGGAAAGCAGGGAGTCTGTGAGGGATGATGAGAGTTGTGGGAGGAGTGAGGAAGTCAATATACCAGAGTTGATTGACCAAAGGGTTAGGGTTTGGGTTTCTATGCTGAGGTTTTAAGGGAGTTCAGGAAGAGATTACGTCGGAAGAGGCTAGCACTCTTCAAATCGGGTCAGTGGCATTTCCACCAGGACAATGCACCAGTCCACAACTCCATCCTTGTCACAGACTATTTGATCAAGATGGTCTGGACAAAACGTACTCACTTTGTCCAGACCTTAGTCCCTGTGACTTTTGGTTATTCCCTAAGCTCAGAAGCTGTCGTTATGAGACAATTGAGATGAAAGAGGCTGTGACGAAGGTCATTGACACGTTCACACAAGAGGACTTCCATAGAGCCTTCCAGAAACTACTGGAACGGTACAACAAGTACATTGCAGCTGGAGGAGATTACTTCGAAGGGGACTAGAGTTTTATGTGTGTACTATCAATAAAAGTGCCCATATGTCTGGAAACTTATCGTATGCACCTCGTATCTACGGTCCGATTTTCTTCCAACAGCTCCTAATAAAAAAATTTTCTTTACTTCATTCACAATTTCAGACAACTCTCTTGATTATACACAGAATATATATACCCCCACTGATTAAAAAGCGCAACACAAATGAGGAAGGTAAAGTTAAGTAACCTGAAAAATAATTGACGCACTATAAAATTCATTAACTAATAAATAAATGCTGAAAATTTAATCAAAATAGGATTATGCTCTGATTCCTGATGATTTTTTTTCCAAATATGGGCATTGATTTGTTAAATATAATGCAGTACTTAAATAGTTAAGTGAATTTAAAAGTTTTATGTGAAAATGTCCTCTCAGTAAAAAAACGAACACATTTCATAAATTCTAAGAATAGATCTAAGTCAAACTAACTGATACCAGACCCTGATTTAAAAATTCCACTGTCAACAGACACACCACCTGACTCCTTAGAGATAGGAATTAACCAAAAGAATTATATAAAACAAAATTTACCTTCAATAACAACTTATGTTGTATATCCATAATACAACTGCACGCATACATATACAAATATATGCGGAACACAATGACGAACTTCAATGAACGAACGAACCCACTTCTTTATAAAAGTATATCTCTCACACTTTATTCTCGAAAGGGTGATGTTTCTTGTGTATGAGAGGTCAGTGGAGACAAGGACGGACTGTTATTTTGACCCAAGTTCTTCCTCGCCCATAGTAGCACTTCTTTCTCATCTTGGCTGGGGTTGCTCAACCGTGGGTCACAGAGGGCCGCTGGTTCTCACTCCGGCATCTTGTCTCCAACTGACTCGAACCGTCTGGGCACCTGGTTATATTATCTAACGCCCATCTGCTTCCGCTGTTCTTCCGCTTATTTACATTAGTGCATCTCTTGATTGACGGCTCGGTCGAGGGTCAATACTTAACACTTAGACTTCTAAGGGTATATAAAAAGAAAAAAAAAAGGATTGAGTGAAGAGTCCAAACAAAGAAAGAGAAAGAAAAGAAAGCATAGTTAGAACTTGTCCAATTTATAGACCCCAATGTATTCATTCAGGAGCCAAAGAAACCACTTTCACACAGTATTCGAGTGAGTAATTTCCTTTTCCTCACCTACAATCACCAATATCCTCAAAGAACCGTTACAGAAAAAGTTTGTTTCCAACACAAAAATAATTGCAAACTAAGGACTCTCTCAACCATTACAAACATGACAAAAAGTCACTTCTTTGTTTCTAGTATTTCTGTGTTCCCGTTATTTCTTGTTTCGTCCATTTCATTCTCAAGGCCAAGATACAAGTACCCACCTTCACACAAGCAACAAATCAATATAACTGCTTTCAAAAAGACTGACTTTAGCAGAAAATAACCCAACAAAAGTTACAATTACCCACTTCACAAAGGCAACAGACTAATACCTAGGGATGTCCAAAAACATGGCGCCCACTATAGCACCCTTAAAAAAAATCCCCCCAAATTGGCTAATTATAAGATTTTAATAAAAATTTGATATTTAAAGCAAAAAATAAAAATAAAATAGAATAAAAATTCAAAATGAGGTTCTTTTAGAATACTTTTTTCTCAAAATTCTGAAGTCATTTTATCCGTTGTGATGCTATTTGCTGTTCTTTACTAAAATCACAACGTTGTACAGGCCGTCTACGAGATTGCCAATTGATTGCAGTTTTAAAAATTAATCCAAAGCCAAGTTGACTTGGAGTCAAGGGTTTTATCTCCTTACATCCTAGTTCGTTAGGGAAATCGTGTGGCTTGAAGTTGTATCAAATGTTGTTAACTCCTAATTTTACTGTTGAATTTTTAACAATTGCTGTCGGCCTGAGTCACTTCACTCTTAGTTCTTCTGAAGTCTGGGCTCTACCTGAACCTTCTCTCGGTGGCTATTGTTGGTTTGCTTCTACCGTGTATTTGTTGCACTCGGCAGTCTCTCAAGTCAAGACGGCTTCTTCAGCTTTGTGTCAGGTGCTCGCTCTACATGCTCACTCTCACTGGATCTTTTTGCGTATTTTTATTTATTAAGATCGACCTGCCTTTGGGTGTGAGCTAATTTCTCAACCCTCCTCTCAGAGTCAGCTTTATCATCCAACCTCCCTTTAACTGGTTGATACTCTAGCCATCTTAAAATTCATTAAGAATCTGTGCGGTCCTATATCACTTATTCAGCGTTTTTTTAGTATATTGTTTAGTCACGATCAATTGAACACCTAAAAAAGATTATTTTTTAACTTGTGTAATTTGGGGTACTTAAATTTAACTCCTGCAACTTTTATTTTAGTTGGTGTTAAACTTTTATTAACCCCTTACTTATAGCCTCAAGGAAAAAGACTGTCCCGTTCATTAACACTTCTTTGATCTTTACAATTTCCAGTCTCAGTAAAGGAATTTATCTGTTTCCTTTTTCTTCTTTCGGTTCCTTCCGACACTTTGTATATTTAATTTTCTATTTTTTGCTTTTGACTCATCTTACAAATAGATTTTGCTGCTGATTTTCGCGTCACCAACTCACCTCATTCCGCCACACCTTTTGTTAATTTAACTACTTTAATGAAGGTGCTAGTAAATAATTTTTACATGTTTTAATGATATTTTCATGGAGATTTAGATTTTGTTTACATTTTTATAACAGTTTGTCAACTTTGTCAACTTATTTTTGAAGTTCAAAATACGGAAAAATAAGGTACAGTATTGCTATTTTAGTTTTTTTTCGTTTTCACAGCTTCATCTTCTAAGTATGCGGCTACTAAGTGAGAAAAAAAATCAGGCTAAATTTGTGTCTGTGCGTGATTATCATATCATTTATTTTAGAGGTTTAAATTGACATCCGTAGATTAAACTCTCCCATTCACTGCATGTGGCAAGTGTAATATTAATGAATATTAACACTTAATTACTTCCCTTCAGGAGAACTGGTATTGTCTCTCCTTTGGTTGTTCTCTTGTAGAAGAGTAAAAGAACTGTGTGTGCCAACGACAGGCAATATGACTATGCTGTGAATTATCTCATTAAAGTTATTTTAGTAGCATAAAATGTTTTGTTTTCATAACAATTTAATGCGCAAATTTTTCACAGATTTTCTCGGTAAATTCAATATCGTGTTTCTCAACATGGAGAAAATGTTTAAACTTCCCAAACCGGACCAAGACCCGAATTCTCTTACAGCGACAAAAGAATAGAAACATTGAATCAAATATGTTAAACCCCTTTTTTTGAAGAATTCGGCGACACCGCTCTTGACCAATTACAGATCAAGTACGGTCTAACGTACTTGATCTGTAATTGGTCAAGAGCGGTGTCGCCGAATTCTTCAAAAAAAGGGGTTTAACATATTTGATTCAATGTTTCTATTCTGGCTGTGTTTCATTTTGGATTTACGAGTACATAGACCTAGACCAACTTGTAGTCTTTCGGCTGCTTCTGTTTACAGGCATTTGTTTTTTTTCCATACTTGCCTCCTAATTGTAAATCAATTGAAACAAAATCGCGGTGGTTCGGAAAGAATGACAAAGACTTTATGGGTAAAGAAGTTGAAAAACTGTTGGATCTCAGGTGGATATTGTTAAAGGCTCCACCAATAGACATAAGAGGTTATGTGTTGATTACTCACATACTATCAACTAATTTGTTAACAAACTTACGGAATACACAGTCTTTTCAACCTTTAAACTGAAATGGGTCTATCACCAAATTCCCCTTCAGCAACACGAAAAGAAATTTACTGCTTTTGAAGCTAATGGAAAACTCTACCAGTACCGTAAAATTCCATTTGGTGTGACAAATGGGGTAGCTACTTTTCAACGAGAAATGGAATAAAGTATTCAGGAACAGACATTAAAAGATTTGTTTTCATATCTTGACAACATAACTGTCACGGGGAGAAACCAAGAAAAATATGACACGAATATCAAAAGATTCTTAACAGTAATTAAGGCTAAAATCTGACATTGAATGAAAGAGCTGGTACGGAAGGTACCAGCTCTTGATATTCTAGGCTACTGGGTAGGTAATGGCATAATCAAACCTGATCCAGAAAGACCAATTCAAGAGCTACCCGTGACAACGAACCTGATTTCCTTAAGGAGAGCTGTTCGTATGTTTGCATATTATGCTAAATGGATACCGAGGTTTTCTGACAAGATACAGCCATTAATTAAAAACAAGAACTTTCCACTGAATGCAACTGCTATCCAAGCATTTAAAACTCTGAAGAAACAACTAGAAATTGCTACGCTGCAAAACTGAGATGAAGAATTGCAATTTGTTGTTGAGTGTGGTGCTTTAGATGTGGCAGTGTGAGCAACTCTGAACAAGAAAGATAGACCAGTGTCGTGGACATTGCAAGGAAGTGAATTACACTAATCATTCATAGAAAAAGAAGCAATAGCTATATTTGAGGCTGTTATGATTTTATCTTGATTGCAGACCAACGTTCAGTGGAATTTATGCCCGATAATCGCAAGAGAACAAAAATAAAAAGCAATAAAATTTTAGAATGGCGGATAGAACTGGCTGCTTTTTGCTACTTTATAAGATACTGGCCTGGAAAAGACAATGCTGCCTCGGACACACTTACTAGAGCATTTTGTGCTTTAACACTTTGTGATCTTCACTAAGGACTATGGCATCCTGGAATTACACGAATGCTTCAAGTGCTAAAAATCTACCCTTCTCGACTGAAGAAGTGAAGAAAGTATGTTCTTTATGTCGAACTTGTGTAGAACTCAAGTCATAATTCTTTCACATGAAAAATGGAACTTTGATTAAGGCTACTCAGCCATTGGAACGCCTTAGTATTTATTTTAAAGGTCTTGTATCTTTAATCTCAAATAATGTTTATATCATCACCATAGTGGATTTCCATTTGCTTTTCCTTGCTCCAATATGTGTACACCAACTGTAATCAAATGTCTTGACCAGTTATTTGCGCTTACAGGCCTGAGGGATTATAACCACTCTGACAGAGGTACTTCCTTTTCTGTCAGAAGAAATGATGGCATTGCTGCAAGTAAAACAACACCCTTCCGCCACTGTGTCAATGGATAGGTGGAAAGATACAATGAGATAATCTGGCAGGCCAAAAAACTTGCCCTTAAGTCAAATAATCTGGATGATTGTCATTGGGAGTCAGTACTTTCCGACGCCCAACATTCCATCAAATCACTTCTATCAACCGCAACCAACTCCACCCCGAACAAACGATTCTTTAATTTCAAAAGATGCTCTTCTTTTGGTACATCTCTTATCAACGTGGTTAACAAGCTCAAGACCAGTACTTCTTCACTGATTTGACAAGAACAATAATGATCAGCTTGCGGATGAGCTTGAACTGATGGATGCAAACCCGAACTATGCCACCATTAAGCATAAAGATGGACGATAGTCAACGGTATTGTTAAGAGATCTGGTACCATGTCCTATATCAGAGGCAGGAAATACTGATATAATAAAAAAAAAAAACCGTTGATGTTCACTAAGGGTCAATACAAAGAGTTGAATCTTCACCTGAAAATGAGTCTGCCACAACTAATGAATAGTCCTCCTCCCACTCGGCAGAGCTTGATACACCTACCTCACCACAAACCGAAATTGACTGTTTTATACTCCATAGATCTTACAAAACTGTAACCCTTAATTACTTCCCTTAACTGTAACCCTTAATTACTTCCCTTCTAGAGAAGTGGTATTTTAGTAACTCTCTTATAGAAGAGTAAAAGAACTGTTTGTTTGTGCCAACGACTGGCAATATGACTATTAGGTCATTAGAGCTACTTTGGCAGTATGAAATGTCTTCTTTTTATTACAACTAGTATTTCGTTAATAAGTTTAAAAATACTAAATAAGTAAATTTGACTGATTAGATAAAAAGCTCTTTAAATAATACTTTCGTTTTTATTTCTAAATTTATTCATTTTATTTTTCCAATGAGGTTTTTCATTGGACGATATTTTTTTCCTATGGAGGCTCGCTTAAGGGAAATAAACTTTTCTGAGACTAACAGAAAACAAAACAAAAAAACCCCCTAAAACAAAACAAAACAAAACAAAAAAAACCCATGAAAGCAAAAACAAAAAAATAAAAATAAAAACAAACAAAACAAATCAAAAAACAAAAAAGAAAGAAACAAACAAACACGGGTTATTACGCTTTTGATCAGCACGTGTCACTTGTCATAATATTACCGATAAAGAATGCGTTTCTTTGTAATATGCTTATTACATGTACATCGTATTTCATTTTTGTATTATGATTGCGTTTTATTAACATTAAGTCTAAGTTAACATTAAGTCTGTTATTTTTATCTTTAAAATCAAAACGTGGCCGAAACATCCGAGTGGAAATTTATCTGTCTGTTTCATGAGTCGTAGGACTCCAAGTTTTGTCGCTTGTCTAGAGAGTTTAGTTTATTGTTCTACACTTACACCTGTGATATATAATGTTCTTTCGTGAAATGAAAACGAAAGTCAGTTACTTGGAGCTTTCACTTTCACCTCGTGTATTTTATAAATTTATTTGCGTTTATCAGTTCAAATTTTATTTTTTGACTTTTCTTTTCTATATTTTAATTGTTAAAACTGCTTAAAGGTATTTTCGTAATAAATTTTTGTTTAATATTTCATTTTTAAATATTTTTTAAAAGAAGCAAAATAAAGTACTTCGTTCTATATTTACGAAACAGTTGAATATTGGCCCTGTTGGCCTCTGCAGAGGGGTAAAATTCCCTCAACGAGTGTCCTGAACAATCTAACACTAAACAATCTGATGGTGAGGCTCCAGTAATGCTGGAGCTGTGGGGAATGCGGAGTACCCCTTAATTGTCATCACTCCTTGGTCCACTCAGACCCAGAGTGTTTGAAATAGAAGTTTTCACATTTAACTGCGTGTAAACAAAAAACTGTACTTATGCTAAACTGAATTGTTTGAAATAGAGCTGTTCACATATATAAAATAGATTTGGCATTAAATAACCAACAATGGTTGATATACCATAAAACCAAACCAAACTAAGCCAGTTAAATATTTAAGAGTAGAACAGAAAAAGAAACAGTTGCAAGTTCTCACGAAATGGATTACAATTATCCTAAGGTAACAACAATTAACCACGAAATCAGAAATTTGGGCTGTAAAAGGAAAATATATTTTAAAAACAATACATTAACTTTTAACACTTTGTTAATCTAAAAACGGAATCATTTTAAATCTTCAATGAATTCAGTGAGTCTTGAATAATAAAGGGTCATCGTGGTCGTTAGGGTTATATACTGTGTCCATGTGTAGGAGTCCTTAAGAGAACGTTTGTTTTGAGTTCGTCCTTACTTCTCTATAAGTGCCAAGCAAGTTTTGTTCATTTTATTTGAACGGTTTGTAAGATGGAAGGTAAGTGGCCGTATAGCTGCTGTTTTGGAGGATACTGCTTCCAGGATTTGTTCAAAACAACATGTAGCATTCTTGTGTAGTTCCCATTTGGCTTTTTCTTCATTTATTTTATTAGAGTCCATGTGGTATATCAATGCAGCAGTACTGACACAACCAGAGCTTGGAATAAATCCCATTTTATTTCATCAGAGAGATCAGATTTCCATATGATCGACAACCAATCAGTAGCAGTCCACGCCTTCCCTATGTGCATGTCACTTTCAGGATAGGAGTTACTGCTTTCGAGGTATTTGAACTTATCTACTAATTTCAGAGGCTTGAAACTTAAAAAGTGAAGATGGCTCCTTTTTATTTGAAACACATGAGCTCCGCTTTGCATTCGCGTAGAGGTCCAATGCTCATTGCTGCTTGCTTCAGGCTAAGCAGCAGGGATTTTGCTTGGGCAGGTGTATTTGCAAGAAAAGCTAGATCATCTGCTGATTTTGCATCTGTCAGAGTTTCTGTGGAATATCATCTGCTTATCTTTTTTTAAATGTTAAACCATTTTCTTTTATTAGATCTATTGACGTTTATAGTTCATACTGTAGGCAGATTATAAATAGATATGGTGCTAAATGTATCTGCTTATATTGACAATGTCGAAGTAGCTGGTGTTACAATTAATAATTTCTTTTGGGAAACCATTTGCTAGAAGTATTTGCTCCATAGTTCCTTTGTGTGAGGAATGAAATGTTTTGGAGAAATCTACAAATAATAGCATTTTTCTATGCCAGATTCCATTCCTATGTCCTGACTGTATATTCTCGCTGCTTGTATAAGGGTTTCCAATCTTTTTGATTTTTGACAAACTGTTTCATGTCGTCCATGTACATGAGGTGACTGATCTTTTCTCGTGATTTAGTAAGTTTATATCAATCTGTGCATTTCCTAAGTATATGGTTGAGCGGCATCGTCGGTATTACAAATAGTAATGGTGATAGCGCATCTCCTTGGAATATACCTCTCTGGATTTTCACCTTCGCTAAGCTTTTTCCTCCTGCTGTCACTTCCAGATTTTCATGGCTTCATCGATAAACTTTATGATTTCGCCGGATCTTTGAACATTTTGGGACAGTCTATTATCCAGCTTTGCGAGACTATATCGTATGCCTTTTTGCAGTCAATCTATGCCATAGCTATATTTTTTCGTCTCTTTTTGAGGATGTGTTGAAAAATGTATTGTAGCTCTCATGTACCTCTGCTCCCCTTGCTACATTCTTTCTATTCCTCGGGGAACAGTTCGCAGCTTATTAGCGAAGCGTAAATCTGCTCCCTAATTAGTGCCTTTAGTATTTTCCACATCATCGGTAGGCGCGTTATGGGTTTGCAGTTGTTGGGAGAGGTTCCTTTTTGCTTGAAATACTTTTAGCCATGTAACTGTGCTCTAATTCTTAATATTAGATAGAAATGCTTAAAACAATATTATTGTGAGCAAATGAATTATTAGATTGTAATAGCTGCTTGAAAAAAAGACTGATTTTAAGCATTTACAAATTATTTAGAATTTGGCTTAAATAACCCACGAGGAGTTGATATGCCTTAAAATAAATGAGCCAAACCAAACCAAACCCTATTCATGTGATACTGAAATCCTTACTAAGTAGTTATAAACTATATATATATATATATATATATATATATATATATAACGATTTCATATATATATATATATATATATATATATATGAAATCGTTATATATATATATATATACATATATATAGTTTATAACTATATAAACGGTTTCATATATATACATATATATATATATATATATATATATATATGAAATCGTTTATGCCTTGGAAGAACGTGTTTTAAAGAAAAGAAAAAGGTGTCAGTGAAATAACATTCCATTTTAAACGCACAACGTGTGATGACATTGCAACATATCCCCCGCCCAATCAATATAGCAAAGTTATTTTTGAGCATGAAAAACTCGTTGTCGACCTGTGTAACCAGTTTTAAACGGAAGTATTCGATTTACTTTCCAAGTAATATAACACGATGAAAATCCACTTCGTCTTTTCGCTAGAGTCAATCAACCACTAAAGTTAACGATAGAAACTTTTGTGAACAATCATTTGATATTATTTACTTGATTAATAGGAAAATCAATCAAGACCAAGATGAAAGAGGATTCGATCAATTCTGTTACTTTGACGGATGAGGAAGACATGATATCGACGCAGACAACGGATACAATTTCTGTCCGTTCTATCGGAATAGACGACTGGACAGTTGAGTGTTTTAATTTAGGTGAACTTGTTTCAAATATGCTTCCTCGAGTGGTGAGACTTGCTGAAAAAAAACCTGATTCGGTGCCTAAGAAACTCGAACCTTACCTAAATTGTCCTCTTTTGTTACATTCTGCTTCCCGGAAAACTGTTGTTAAATGTCGAGTGTTAGAGAAAAAATGTGACGGAAAGCACGCCTATGTCGGTCCAACCTTGATTATCCCAGAAAATTATGACGGTAAGATATTTTCTGCTAAACTTCAATATTATACGAAGTTATTTTTTGTTTTTGTTTTCATTTATATGTGCAGTATCTATATATTATTAAAATTTCCTGGTATCTATCTATCGTATTCTTATATATTATATTATGACTCTTATAATTAAAACGCTGTATATGTTATTAAAATTCATTAGCTGTTACAAAGATATCCTAGAATTGAAAAAATCTTATATGAATTGGATTAAGGTCGATATGTCTCGTAATATTTACAAGATTAGCTCGTCAAAATACGATAAACTTTTACATAACAAGATCACTGATAACTATAAAATTGATCACTTTGATACCCTAAATCTGATAAACAACGACACTGCCTACTATACTGTATGACATCGTCTCTTAAAGTCAGAATTAGGCTGCATATATTCGTAATATATGGATTTTAACAAATATAACTGAATAAATAATTATGCTTTTAATTGATAAATTTGGAAGCGTATGAAAATTTGAATAGTCAGATTATAATTAAATAGGAAGCTTAGGGAATTAAAAAGATGGGAGATAAATTACGACTTAAAAACATAAGGTTATTATTTTGGCGTATCACCAGCTATTATAACGGGATAACAACTGGATTATAATTTATTAGGTGAAATTAGGTTTTTATAAATTTTATGCACGAATTTTTAAGTATAAATCTTTAAATGTTTAATTTACAATAAAGTTTCTTTCCCTGGAATAGCTCCATTAAAGTTGTTCGCCATCTGATGAGGCAATTCATACTGAACGATTGTTGAAATAAATTTATCATGATATAATATCAGTTGAGCTTTCCTTATATATATATATATATATAATTATGATTAAAATTTAACGCTGAAATATTTTTAATTCGTAAAATCTTTACATGCATAGCAATATCACAAGAATTTCAACTATAAAATAGAATAGCAAAAGAACAGGATAAACATTCACAACTTTGAGTTGTTATGGGTACAAGATGACGTTATCAGTAACATTAAATTCACTTGTGAGTTTTTATACTATTCTTACTGTTGTTCTATTCTATTAATGAATTTATATATATATATATATATATATATATGTGTGTGTGTGTGTGTGTGTGTGTGTGTGTGTGTGCGTGTGTGACCCCACAAAAACGTCAAACTATGGCGAGATTTTCGTTAGAAAAAAATACTGTTCAGTTCAATTTGTAACCAAATGTTACAATGAATTCGTGGATCGTCGAGTGTGAAATACTATTCTAGATTTTGCAATTAACTAGCTCCAAAAAATAAAACATAAATTTCTCCTTGCAATAAGACAAGAAAGACTTCAGAATTCAGAAAACAATTCTTATAGAGTGTCTAGGTACAGACATAATTGTGATCTTTTCATTTTGTCTATAATACAAAGAAAAGTTTGACTCGATTTGGAAACATTAACTTAAAAAGATCCCTGTCAATCCACAATAAAGTAGTTCAACTATTGTTATTGTAAAATTGATTTTAAGAAAACACACACACACACACACACACACACACCTGGTAATATATGCATAGAATGATATACAAATACCCAATTTCACCCTAACATATAAAAGAAAAAAAGATACGTTATTCTAAAGATAATTATGATAAATGTCAATCTATAGAATAAATTTTGTTTAGTCGATTTCTTTCCAACAAAATTATCTATTAACATTTACTTTTGAATTACTTAAATAATTTATCTATTGAATATTTATATTAGTATAGTTCCTGTCTTGTACGAATGGATTGGAACTTCTGGTGGTCTATGGTTCGAGATAAAAGCATAAATCGTCTTGGAAAGTGGAGAACACAATTGAATTCCTTAAAAATCTCTTGAGTGAAAAGAAAGAAAACGTGGGTAAAAGTTAATAGAATGAATTGGAAGGGAAGAGAAATTAAAAAAGACTGAAGTGAAAGAACAAAAGAGTTAATAAGATGAATTTTACCTTATTTACTTGTGAAAATTTTCCAAGATATTTCAATTTATATAACTATTTTTAGTGTTATTTATTAGGTTTTGCATAGAGTTGGCACAAGATCACTAGTTAGGGGTATCTAAAGAAAATCAAAGACACTATTCAGAAATGTCTGATCTATGAAACTAGACATTATCTCACGAGATTCATTATTATATATTTTTATAGAAAAGGCTGCAGATATTTTCATGCTTTTACTTAGTTTAACTTTTGGTCATGTAAGGGAATTTCTTGACTCTTGTTAAATATAAAAGCAGGAATGAAAAGAAGCGATTCGAAAAACAAACGTTGGCAATAAAATTAGTCTTCTCAGATATTCACAAACAGAGCAGTTGGTAAATGAATTAAAAAGACACTAACTTTCTTATCACTATTACTAAAAGCTTCATGGGGCCAAAATTGTTAGAGTCATCGGATAAAATCATCAAAAATTGCCACAGTCGTTTTGTCCGATGTTTGTATCCGAAGATTTTTACAATTTTTGCCACAGAAAGTAACAGTGACAAGAACCTGAGAAACTGCTTTTTAGGTTATATATATATATATATATATATATATATATATATATATATATATATATATATATATATATATATATATTAAAAAGTCTAATACGTGAACATATTAAACTTCATATTTTTTCCTTGCTAAACGTATTTCGGCTATTCAGATATATTAGAAGTTGTTTTTATGTAAATTTAACCACAGTTTTTTTTATAAGAAATCTTATGACCAGAGTCGGAAGTTATAAAAAACGAAAGAAAAAAAGCAGATACATTGAAATATATTTCTGATACGTTTTAAAATGTACTGTGTTGCAAAGTGTGAAAAAAAGCGACGACAAAGAGTCCAGAAGATACAAACAAAAACGAAACAAAAATTGATTGCAAGTGAGTTGCTGTAGAGACGTTTTAAAGATGTAACTAATTTTTTTTCCTATCTTTGCTTCTTTTTTCTTTTTTCTTCTTTTCTATTGAAACATGAAAGAGGAGTTGAGTTGAGGTGTGTTTAAAAAGGATTTGTTCTTCTTATAGATGGGATTTTGTTCCTTTATTACTAAAATGCACATTCATCTATTTAGTAAATTGACATTATTTTGAAACGTCCTTTACAACACTGAAAAAGTTGTTTTGGAACATATATGGTACTATTTTCTGGAATGTCTACATTGTTTTTATGAAGAGACACTGTGATTCATAAGTTTATTATAGGCACCAGATTTTTAATATCTCGTTGTATAGGAAAATCCCAGAATTGGGCTGATATTAAAATTTGTTCGCAATTCTGAGGGTAGCGTTTATTTTTCATGAATTTTGTTCATGATCAAATAATTTTTCTATATTTCTTTTAATTTGACCTAAATGTAGATGTACGAGAAATGTCCAGTAAAGTTGAAACATTTACTCATTCAACATCTTTATCACTATACAAATACAACTCACTCTGTCGACAAGACTTAGAGCCGATTGCACCCCTTGCAGAGGGGTAAGATCCCTCTTCCGAAAAAAGGATGCTCTCAGTATTCTGTGACAAGGCTTCAGTTCTGGAGCTTTGGAGAGTGTGAAGTTATTCTTTCGTTTTCATTATTCCCAGATCCGTCCGGCGTGGTAATATCTGTTAGGTTAACATCCTATAGAGCTGTATGTCAAAGAGATCTGTGAGCAAATTATTCATATTAGATTGGAATAACTGAAATCATGTAATTGTGTGAAAAATATTTGTATTTGATAGAAATACTTGAAACCATATTTAAGATAGACGATCTTCGACATAAAGCAATCCAAAAATGATTGATGTGCACTTGTCCCATTGGTACACGAGCTCATAAATACCCTCCCTTAAAAATGAGACATAAAGTGACTTTTCCAAACAATAGGAAATTTTCTGAAAATAGGAACCTTTACATTTCAAAACACATTTTGATGTCGCAATAGACATTTTAAAATAATCTCAATTTTCCAAGCAGATAATTATTAGTATTAGTGATGATGGAACAAAATTCCATTCATATATACAAACTGTTTTTACAATCACTCTCCTCCTTTTAAGTCAAGAAGAGAAACAAAAAAAAGAAGAAAGAAAGAGAAAAACAAGAGTAGGAAAGAAAAAAAAATTAGGAACAAACTATGTTTTGGCTGTCAAGAGCCTCTTCGGGTATTTTGGGAATTATTGCTTTTATGTACATTTTTGAAATTCAAAAAGTTTTATGTGGACTGAGTCAGAAGGTAAATGAAAGCTAAAAAGTAAGCTAAAAAAGGTAGAAAAAGATAAGGTAAAAAAAGCATCTTAATACTTAATTTGAAAAATGTATCGTGTTGTATTGCAAAGTTTTATGAAAAGAAGTGTCAACGAAAAGATGACAAAGGAAAGAAAGCGGAAGAAAACAGTATTAAAAAAGGAAAAGTAACAATAAAAAAAGAAAAGAAAAAAAGAATTGATAATTGCTCGTTTGTTGTAAATCCATAAAAAACAGAAGCTCGCAGACATATTATATTTCTACATGACATGACAGTAAAAATCATTTTTAAATTGAAATTTTTTTAAAAACAATAGTAAGGCTTCATTTACAAAACAATTCTATACAACATACAACGGTTTTTGTGGGGTAGGGAGCGGTCATTCTTGAATTTATGGTTTCTAAGGGGCTCAATTTAGCTACATTCATCGACCCATGCGCATGATACAATATTGGCAACAATACATTGACAAGAAGGCGACATTCACCAAAATATCACATTCACTTCTTAAAACTTGAATGAATGGAATGATTTATTTACAACAAAGATGTCAATAAAGGGGATGGGAGGAAAAAAACAAATTAATTGGAAAAACATCTCCCGTCCCTCGTCTAAGATGTGGAGAGCCGACCGTTTTCCAGTATCCCAGAGAACCGAAAAAAAGCCGGGCTTGGGATCGATGCGGGCCGTCCACACTCCGAAGTGACTCCAAAACAGATGAACTCGCAGTGAGGGCAGTCGCGCATATCTGTCAGACCCACCTTGAAAGCCCAGCCGTAAAAGGTGAGCGAAAATTCGGAGTTGTTCAAGAAGGCCGAACTTGGCGCCCAATTCCATTGGAAGCGAATCTCCTTCAGCAACTAGCCGAGCTACTCCTCGAGAGGATCCGAAGCTGGCCCACCACAAGTTCTCGATACAGTTCCTTTCGTGACTGAGAAAAGTGAGTGGATCTAGGAAGGTTGAAAAGAGCCTTACAGCACTCGTTGACAAACGAGGCTTCACCCCGACGTCTACAGTAGCCTTGGGGTTTGGCTTCAGGCTACTGTAGCCTTGTAGTTTGGCTTCAGACGAGAGAAGGCTTCCATCAACTTCCATCCCTACACTGCATCCCTCGTCAAGGATTGGCCTAGGAAAGCCTGTCTTTCAGCGAGCCAATGGCTCTCCAGATCGGGCATTCCCAGACCCCCATTGCAAAGACGTTGACAGCAGGCCTGTCTACGGACCATCGACTTTCGATATGTCAAAAGCAATTGGAGAGGGATAGTTGCAGCCCCTGTCCTACCCTTTAAAGGTAAACGCCTTCGAAGCCAGGTACCCACCTGCATTTCTACCTTGGCCTTTACTTCCGACTAATTTCGCTTCAGTTGGAGGCTGGGCCCGAACCACACTCCAAGTATACGGACGGGCCCGTCGCTCAAGTAGAAAGGTCCAGGCAGGGAAATGCCATTCCTCCAGGCACCCAGCCATAAAAATTCGCTCTTATCAAAGTTGATCTTGGCTCCTGCTACCTGTTCGTACCTCACGACTGCCTCCTTCACAGCTTTTATGTCAAGACGGTGGAACACAAAGGCTTCTCTTTATCATATAAAATATCAAAAACATTCGATTTTCATAAATTCGAACGCTCATTTTAACGTTCGTGAGTCTATTGCTTAATCAGTATTGAAATATAAACAGTCTTGAAATAAATATTTTCAAATGATGGTTGAAAGGTGAAAGCTGTCACGATTAGTAACCAATTAAAAAACAATCTTATTTATCGACGTTTATGATGAGTCAGTTTTTTCCTTCACACACACTTTATATATATGTATTTATACTTTATTCTTCACTCTTAATCAGGTTTAAAGTATAAATAATATCTTGTCTGATTATCAAGTTTTAGTTTGGTTTCCCATATCAATCTTCATGGGTCATTTAATGCCTAAGCTATATTTGTAGAAAAACTGTAGTGGTACTATTTACCCTATAGCTGTGGGGATAAGAGAGCTCATACCTTTCCCAAGGGTATTAGTCTGAAAGTAAACATAATAGCGCAAATGGAGTTCGAACTCATTTACTACGGTGTCGCAGTCTAGTGCGTTAATCACTACGACACGAGGACCCTCCGGTGTGAATATTAAGAAATGTGCTTTATAGAGGTAGACTTGAATCTAAAGTAGAAAATACGATTCTTTGACGAAGTGATTTGAATTATTAGTATATTTTTTAGAAGCATTATTTGTAAAAAAAATGTTATTTTCTTGTGCTTTTACAAGAAATTAGTTTACACGTTTCTTTTTATACCAGCTATCACAAATATGCTTATTGTATCCTCACATTTACGTATTGTGAAGATATATATAGTCTTCACACACTTTTAGAATGACAACTGTATCGTCAGAAACAGCTAGCATTTGTTATCACTGAAAAGAAAAAAGGAGGTAAGCCTCTTCTGGCCTTCATCACCAGAAACATATTTATGTTTCTAATTTCCTAAGGTCAATACGTCTATACAGAGCGACTTCACAGACAGTTAACGCAATGTCGAACCTAAAGTAAGAAAGAAACTAAAATAGACCAAAAGAAAGAAACCAACAAAAGCATTTAAATGTGTCTAAGTTTTTAAAACTTTTTTATTTGTTTGACTTTCGAGGTTTTTAATTTGAAAACTTTATATAAAAACATACTTATTATTAAAATACTGGAAATACGCAATTCAAAAATGAAACGGACGTAAAAACAAACAGAAAAATCATTCCTTTGAAAATTTAATACTTTCGTGGAATTTTTCTTTTCGTATTTCCGTATTTTGTTATATTTTTAAAATATATCTTATATATGTATGTGTACTTATCAACCCCTTAGCGCGAGAAGGATGTGACATTGGGTATATATTTATCGTCTGTACATTTTGCTTAGTCTGGTTACATAAAAATTCTATTTTACCTTTTTGCTTAAATTTCAACATTTGTTTTAATTGTTTAGGAAAACACCATTCACCAGTTTCAATATGGTTTATTTTGGTATACATTCTTCCTAGGTATACAACTTCAGGTTCCCATTTAATAGTGAATAAAGTTGCGATATCATTTATTCATTATTCCCTACCAATTGAATGCATTCAGTTTTCGACTAAGCTTAGGTCAATGATTTAGTTAAGTCACGCTGAAACCACTTGATTTAGTCGAATCACCGAAGATAAATTGTGATGAGCTTTTTCTGTACATAAATGGATTATCACTTAGTAACAGCTGCTACTATAAGCAATCTAGAGCCTGACTAAGCAAAGCTTAGTAAATAACAACTTACTTTTGGTTAATTAACCGAAATGAAGTTCGTGTCTCAGAACAAAACAATTTGCTTTTTCAGGTTTTACTTTTGTTGTAAACATTTAACTTTTTAAAAATTGTTTCACAGGTTTGTTTGCTATCGTCCCCGAGTCCGGCAGAATCCCGAGTTACGGCTCCATTTCGGATATCGTATCTGTTATGCCAAAATGCTTTTTCACTTGCACCAAACTGATTGCAATGAGCATTGTGATCTCCGACGATGAAACAGAGAAGTATGTCCAGAGGGCGATTCCTGAAGCGTCAGTATTAAAGGTTGACGGTGTCTTTAGTGCAAAGTGGAAGACAGAAGCCAAAACTGGAATATTCAAAAACTCTAACATGATTTACACCACGCCTAACTTACAGTATTTGAAATGCATTGACCCTAAAAGAAAAACTGTGTACATTCCATATACAACCCAAGGAAAATTTTACACATTGTATGATACAGATATTTCGGATCAATATGCTCTTTATCGAATCAAAGACCTTTCGAGGATGTTCAATTTTCCCCTAAAAGTTAGACTTATTTACGGAACTTCACCGATTGGAGATGAAAAATTTACTGATTTGCTCTATTTAAACAGTAAAGAAGAAATAGAATCGATAATAACAAGCTCAATAGGATTAAAAAAAAACGTCTTGCTGGAAATTCCAGTAGAAACATCTGTTTTTGTAAATTTACCAGTTGCTGAAGGCAGTGCCCTTGAAATGGATACAGTTAAAGAAGCAATAACATTCACTAATAAATATGCCTGGTGTTTTAAGCGAAGAATGAAAGAATCTTTGTTCAAAATAGATGAAGTTACAGAAGCGAGAGACAAAGAGGGGGCCGATAATGAAATGAAAAATCAAAAAAAGATTAAAGCAAAACCCAATTCGATGAATACTGCTCAAGAAATCCCTTTTAACCAATTAAAAGATATGAAAGTAGAGTCTGCCAAAACAGATCCAAAAGAGTCCAACGATTGGGATGAGTGTTCTCTGAAAGAATATCAATCAGAAAACATGGAAATTCTCAGAAAACGAGAACAGCCGAAAGAAAATCTGCTTGTGAAATTCGAAGAAGTAGATTTGGAAAAGTCTACTGTCGTCTAAATAGGTATAAACATATTTCTGATTTTATAAAAAAAATTACCGCTTTTAAAAAAGTGTTTTTCACTGAAAACTTCTTTTTGTTATAAAAACAACCTTTTATGCCTAACCAATGGTTTTAAATTAAATGAGTTACGGAAGACAATAAACTGATTTCTTCCTAGGTAAGACATTTTCTTATGTCTCCTTTGTTTTTCTCTCCTTGAAAAAGATCTTTCGTTTAATTTGTTAACATCTTGACACAGATTATTTCAAATTGAACAACAGTTACTGCTTTCTTTGTTTCACTTGATGTTCTTTTCATTTTGTCGTGACAAGATACAATAAGAGATAAATCATAAAAAGTAATGCTGATTCGATTCTCGGAGATTTCGAGATAACTTGTTTATAGTCAATGACTCGATCCGGGGCACTACTACCCCCTCCTCCTCCGTTTGATTACTTCAAATTAAATCATTTTTCAATCTGCCAGGTTCACATCAATTTGACTTTTCTTTTTTTTTTTAAATTTTTTTCGTTCTTCTCTTCTCTACTGTTCATTGCTTGAGCTATAAACTAGCGAATCTGAAAATTTTAAAGTACATCACGACGTATCTCGTGAAAAATTGTGTTATTTTACCATAATCTAAAATGTCTGGCTTTGTTTCTTGGGCTGAAAGATTTCACCTCTCAAATGTTAAACTTTTATGAAATCACCTTATACGTGAATAATTGCGTCATTCTGTGCGCGTTTCCGCACCCAAGCCAAACTCAATGACTTGTCAGATCGTTAATACGCATGATAAACGTGCAATGTGTATTAAATATCGAAACAAATAGAGTTTATGACATCGTAGGATTTACATAATTTACATAAGGTTTCGAAAAATTTTGAAAAAGGTTTTGAAAAATAAAAGTCCTGTCTTATTCATTTGTAATACTATAGTTTCATTTTCATATATATAACATATAATTTTATTAGGAACCCAAAAAGTTATTTTAAGTTTTAAAGAAGAAGTGCAATTTTCAATGCACATTAATGTTTAGGCTTTTTCATTGACATGAAAAATACGCTACCTATACAGAGGCAAATAAACAGAGGCGAAACGAGAAATTAAAAACAAATGGTTGTGTGATAAATATACTGAAATAAAAAAACGTCACGTTCAATACTGGTTTTATTTTCTAGCCATACATACACACATAAATATATGTTAACGATCTTCGTTTTCTCAAAGCATCTCTTAGGTTCTATGAAGAGGGGGACATTTGTATACTGTCACCACTATAAAAACCAAAGGAGCGCTGAAATCAGCCATTTACTTCCTGAAGACGACTTTAAACATCGGAAACACTTCCCGAAAAAATGAATTACCTAAAAGCAAATTCACTTGCGGACCTATTCATTTTAAAGTATATATATATATTGAAACCGAAACGTTAACGTCGACTTTACATCATAATATATTCACCTATTTGGATTATGTTTTTTCTGCTACTTTCATACTGTCGGATTTTATCCATATTTATTTTCTTACTGTCTTTTCGGAAAAACAAATACCAAATACAATCTTACTTAACATTTAACATGGATGATTCCAAACGATCTATACATATGAAAACTTACTTGTTGCGTATTTCTCAATAAACAGGAGGTTTTGTCTCGTTTCTTTGAGAAATCCAACATTTTCAAATATTTTTCCACGTGCCAGACATGTTCTAATGACTTTTGAATTGTGAACGCTATGTGCACGTTTATGTATCTTTTCGTTGAATATTTTTCATTTGCTCCTGTCATCTCAGCAATCATCCATCGCTATGTGAACTATTTTGATATCCAAGTCCTGATGAACTGAAACGTTAACGTCGACTTTATATCATAATATATTCAACTATTTGGATTATGTTTTTTCTACTACCTTCATACTGTCGGATTTTATCCATATTTACTTTCATATATATATATATATATATATATATATATATATATATATATATATAATAAAATAAGTGGAAAGATGAATAAATCAAACACTTACAAAAGTTTAGTAGTAGTGATATTTCATTCTTTTATTCCAAGAACTTTCACAGACTAAACATCTTTTTTTAGTCTTTCTACATTTAAGCAAATGAGGAAATAGATAAGAGAAAATAAAGGTATAACAAGTGGAGGGAGAGGGTATAAAGATTAGAGGCAAGTAATGGGAGAAAGAGAAAGGGACGTAGATGAGAGTTTAAGTGATGGTGGTAGGGGTTTTTGATTTTGATTTCGACTGTATGTATGATGGTGGAGTCAAATGTATCAGGTTTCATAAGATATTTTTGATCATATGGAAATGAAATTAATTCCAGTGAGCTAAAAGTAAAATAAATTGGGAAAAGAAAGTGGGAGGGGTTTGGGCATATCTTGTTTCATCGAAGACATTGACTGTAATGGAGTGTCTAATTGGAAAGGAAGAATAGAAAAGAAAAAGGGAAAAAGAAAATGAAAAGGAAAGAACCCTTAATAGTATGGTTGTATAAAGTAAAGAAATGTTATAGTTAGCTAAACATTTTTTAAAATCCATTCTCTATTTTGATATTGTTTTATACTACAGTATAATGTCCACCAAGTAGGGTGAAATTTGAGAAAAATCTGGGCGTTGTTTTATGTGGTTTCTTTTGGAAATGACTGCATTCTAATAATCTGTAGGATCTTTTGCAATGTATGGGTTTGATTGCAGTGTCAAATTAAAAGTGTGTTTGAGATATATCATGTGGGAGAAAAGGGCATTTCGGTCATCATTTATTTTGATTGATCGTTTGTGTTCGTAGATTCTTTTTTCTAGATTGCGTTGGGTTTTGCCGATGTAATGTTTGTTACAATCTTTGCATAGAATAGACTATATGCCTGCGTGAAAAGTGGTTTCGTTGTTGGTTCGTTTCGAGATGTTAATGAGGTTTTTAATGGTTTGTGATGGGGTTTGTATGATTGGTATTCCTAATTTGGTTAATTTGTCGTAAAAAGTTTTGTTATGTGTGTTAGTGGGTTGAAAGATAGGTCTGTGGGTAATGGAAATAGTGGGGTTGTTTTTCTTAAGTTTATTTGATGAGCTTTTTTCTAGTGTTTGATATGAACATTGTAGTAATTTCAGGCTTTTAAAGGAATGTTCGATGCACTTAAATTCTTCATATATATATATATATATATATATATATATATATATATATATATATATATATATGTATGGAAAGGTACCTAAATGAAAAAGCAGAATGTCTTCAAAGAAGGATTTTATTTTTTGCCAACGTTGAACGTTCCGGTTTTTAAATGTGTTAAACCTTCACCAGGGCGTGTGAATTTTGAATATATTGTTAAGTAAATCACCGGACTTGCTAATCATTTCGAATTGCTAATCGTGCCTAAGAGAGGGAATAAGATTTTCGCTAAAATTTTTCGATGTTGTGGGGGGCAATTCCAATCCCAGGAATAACTGGTCCGAAAGGAATTCCAGGTTAATTAGTTTTAGAAAGACCATAAATTTTTGGAATTGTGAAGTGACAAACATAACAAAGAACAGAATTTGTCTTAGTGATTAGGTTTTTATAGGACTAAATAAAAACATCTATATTTTTGGTCATTTATTAGTAGAAAGATTTTTTCGTGTGTATATTTGCCATTTAATAATTCCATAATAGAATCAATAATGATAACACCTCCACTTTTACCAGAAGGTGTGATCATAATGTTATCATTCCTGCACAAATCTCTCAATGCAGCAATGAATCTTCAACGTAGTGGTTGCAACGATTAGTCCTTCCATCAATCCTTTACTTTTCATCTTTATTTTTCTATTTTTTTAGGAAGTACATTACTTTTTTAAAATAAGGTTTCGAACACTAATTACATCACACAAATTTGAAACAAATTGCCACCAACGAAAATAGAATGTTTAAAACTTTCTTATTTTTCCGTTTCATTTAAAAATCCTTACTCTTTGAAGAGGGTTTAATGCTTTCACAATTAAAAACCGAAACGTTCAACGTTGGCAAAAAGTAAAATCATCTTTTGAAGATATTGTGGTTTATATATTTGTACATTTTCATACAGTCGGATTTAGTTTAAGTTTTCCCATATATATATATATATATATATATATATATATGAGGATCATTAAATAAGTTTCCAGACTTATTCATATGGGCACTTTTATTGATAGTCCCCTTCCAAGAAATCTCCTCCGGCTGCAATGCACTAGTTGTACCGTTCCAACAACTTCTGGAAGGCCCATGGAAGTCCTCTTGTGTGAGCGTGTCAATGACCTTCGTCACAGCCTCTTTCATCACCTCAGTTGTCTCATAACGACAGCCTGTGAGCTTAGGGAATAAGCAAAGGTCACAGGGAGCAAGGTCTGGACTATAGGGAGGCTGAGGAACTGTTTTGATGCCCATCTTGGTCAAATAGTCTGTGACAAGGATGGAGTTATGGACTGGTGCATTGTCCTGGTGGAAACGCCACTGACCCGATTTGAAGAGTGCTAGCCTCTTCCGACGTAATCTCTTCCTGAACTCCCTTAAAACCTCAGCATCGTAACCCTAACCCTAACCCTTTGGTCAATCAACTCTGGTGCATTGACTTCCTTACTCCTCCCACACCTCTCATCATCCCTCACATACTCCCTGCCTTCCTTGAATCTCTTATACCACTCAAAAACTGATGCTCGATTCATGCAAGATGCTCCAAAAGCAGTCTGAAGCATTCCATCCGTTTCTGTGGCATCTTTTCCAAGTTTAAAACAGAATTTTATTGCATATCGCTCTTCTAAAGTGTCCTATGTTCAGATTGCATTTTTAGAATTCACCAGCTGTGACAATCAGGCGTTAGAATGGTGTATTCCAATTCCTGCCGTAGCTGTTCATTTGAACCTGAAATCATAAAAATTAGTCAGTCATCTCATAAAATGTGTAGCAATAACACCGAATTTTCAAGAGTCTACGACAATTTGAAATGCCTGTACAAAAAAGGCTGGAAACCTATTGAATGCACCACGTATATATATATATATATATATATATATATATATATATATATATATATATATATATATATATATGTATATATATATATATATATATATATATATATATATATAAAGTAAATATTAGTAGGGAAATGAATATTAGAATGAAGCACAGACAATTACGAAATATTTTCTATGTTAACTTGATAAGGTTACAATAATGTACAATTTTCTTTCTTTTTTTTTTAATGGGAAAATTTACGATTTCCTTCTTTAATCCGGGCCTTCAGCATCTTATTCGACATCATTAACTCTGGTGTTTCCAATTTTTCTGAAAATTAATCACAATGAACGAGGTCAAATAAATATTAATTCTTGAAACCTTGTTCTGTAAAACGAATAGTACATTTTTCTTTCTCACAAATAACGAAATGAGCTTTTATCCTTTCATGTTAATTCTTTCGGGGCCGTTTCCTTTTTTTCACGTTTTGACCGTTCTTGCTCTCCAGTCTAGGCTTTCTCGGTCGTCAGTCGCACTCAACAAGCTTTCAGTAATGTCAAATCGAACGCTTTATTCGATATCCGTGGATACCTTGTTTTCACACTAATAATAGTCTCGTTCAATGTCATCAGTTCTTTTAAATAAAAATGCCTTTCCCCTATCCGTGTCACTCTTCAACCTAATAATGAATTCATAACTTCTAAGTAACCATATGAGGTTTACCAAGAGTTTTTATCTTCAGTAGAGATCTGTTCGGCATTCCTGAAACGTAACGATTGTTTATTTAAAAGAATCAATGTTCTGCGCATCAATGCTAACTTTATTAAACATCTGAAAATAAATAAACACTATTACTGTCATCCTTTTGGAATAACATCATAATACATCAAATCAAACAACAACAAAACAAAAAAAAAAAATAAAACAAAATAATTCTGTGAATTTGTTAAAGCTTAGATATGGTTGCAAAAGCTTAAGAATGGTCGCAATCTTAAGAAAAAATTAATATAAACACAAAAATAATCTATGTAAGAAGAATTTAAATAAGATAATTAAAAGATATTTTAGAAAGTTATTTATTCAATCTTTTAGGCATTCACTGCACACGGAGCACACTTGAAATATACGCCCATAATAAAAAAAAATCTAATTAATGATATTCGTGATATCTTCAATAAAAAACTTTACCTCTTTTACTTGCAAAATATATTATTCTTGGTAAATAATTTTATTTAATCGATATCATTTCATGGACAAATGAGCTGAAGTCGTTGCAGCTGAAAAGGCAATAAAATGAAGCATTTTCAAAAACTGGAAATAAGATCATATGTGGTAAACGATTAAGAATTATAGGATATAATAAAAAATATTTGATCTCCTCAGATTTAATTAGATACGGATTCGAGTTTGGTAGCGTTTAACTGTCTGTTATTCACTGGATAAAACATTTGGTCTTCTATTCCGTGGATAGATATTTTGAAATATATTGATGGACTTACACGTTATTATAGTCACAACGTTTCGGCCTTTGTTTTGTACGTCTTTTGAAAAGTCACATAAAAACATATTCTAGTTTTATCGAAGAGTTAGACAAACGATATTATGTTACTACCAAAGTTTTATGTTATAGTACAATGGCTGAGCAGATAAAAACTTTAGTTAACTTGGCGGCTTTTTGATCAGTCTCTGGGTCAGGTTGCTCAAATTAATCTGGTTTAATAGAAAAGACAGATAAAGGAAACTCAAGGACATGAATTAACCGATACAAGATATCTTCTACTACATGGGTAGTAGAATGAGAAAAATGCAACCCCGCAGATTTTGAGAATTAGAAAAATATGAAACACACACCTGAAGGTTATAACGGTCAAAATTTTGTGACTATAATATTGACCAATTCTAGGTAAATCATGCTTGATAATGATAAATCCTAATTCTAGAAACTCAAGTAAGTTTTCTTGAGTAAAATCAAATGTAAATATCAAATATAAACATTTTACAAAAAAATTAGCAATTGGCAAGAAAGGTGAAAAATACGGCCGGATAAGAATAAAAGAAACATTTCTTTATCTTTGTTTCGTCAACTTCAAAGTGGTTTTAAATTCTTACAATTTGGGGCACTCTCTAAGAAATTAAGTCGTTGGAAGGCCATGCTGAGTATTTCTCTTCATAAGGAAGTTATGGAGGTACTTTCCCGTACCCATCTTCTCTCCAAGTAGCATGCAACAGATTATGGAATAGTTAACCTATAGAAGCCTGAAATAGATATAAATGGAGTTCAAAACAAACAAACAAACAAACAAAGAAGCTTATAGTTGCATTCATGGATTTTCATAATATTTTGCCTTATATATATATATATATATATATATATATATATATATACATGTATGTATGTATGTATGTATGTATGTAGTTAAAAATAGAGCTGAAAATGAAAACCAAGGTGTTGAAATTAATGTTTCGTCGAATCTTTAGTTACTAAGAATACTATTCCCAAACTGATTTTCAAATTGTTATAGAATTTGAAATTTAAAAGCTCAAAAGCAATTGGAATCTAGCGTCCAGGACGATTTACGCCAACAAATTCTGTTATTATTTCAAAAACAATTTCGTCGTATCTGAAAAAAATGTAGTGAGGGAACGTCCGAATAAATCATTATTTCTGTTCCTTTTGTCAGGTATTACTTTATTGCATTGTGAGATATCATTATCTTAATTATATATAACATATGTTTAATATATTTTATTTGAGTCGATTTTTTCGAAAGATCCACCACCAAAAGACTTGACGATTTCAGTTATGAAAAATCTTTTCGAACACTTCTCTCATGCTCTCAAATCTAATCAACATTCGTCTGTGCTGTCGCATGTCCCTTCTAAAGATTTTGAAATCATTTAAATAGTCGGGAGGATCTTTCGGGAAGATCAACGCAAATAACGCAAATAATATACACTTAGAAAAATGGATATGCCAAGTAAGTTCTTTTTTTATTGTTACTTTCGTCCCTTCTAGTTTATCAAATTAAAAATATTTCAAGTGAACATATTAAATTATTACAAATTCTCCTGATGATCGAAATTGGTTGAGATTAAATTAATCATAAATTTTTGTTTGTCTATTCTCGATCATTATATATATATATATATATATATATATATATATATATATATATATATATATATATATAGACAGAAAATGAATTTTCCACATCTTGAAGAACGATGCTGATTTTAACCCGGGTACAATTTGTGCATACAAGGGGCGAGTAGATATTCTAATAAAATTTACAAAAGTATTGTAACACAGTGACCCACAGTATTCAATTGTTATTGCATGGAAGATATGCATGGAAGATATGCAATGTGTTAATATACCCCTTATATTTGGAACCTGTTTCCGTAGAGATCTGTATCGATATGATTATTTATTGTGATCCAGCCGTATTAATCTGGAGTAAATTCGAGCGTATATTCAAGGTGTTGAAATGTAATTACTCGTCAATATATATGTAAGTGATATATGCACATATAATTTTAATTTTTATAAATAATGTTTTACTGGACCTTTTGGGTTCCAACTGGTATAAATTTCGGCAATCTTTACTATGTCCTCATCTGCGAATAGCCTATTATTTTTCTTTTGTTAAATTCAGAAGTGCATTTCATATTCACATTGGAGTTTCGACAATATGAATGAATTCCGGCGCGTTGTTCAGGATTGACCTCGTTTTGACACTTTTCAAAAAATCTTCCCAATGTTCTTGCGCATAATTCATTGCCTTTCTCACATGATGGTTTTTGGAAGACTGGAGATTATCAAGAGCTCGGTAAAAGAGAGGTCCTCCAGTAATGGGTAATTCAAACATTGTGTTTCCTTCGCTTGACACATTACATCCGATAATTGTATTCTCAGTGCCGACCTCAAGTAATTCAAGAGTGCCTTTCGGAACAGGGTAACAATTTAGAGGTTCAGACAAAATCCGGATATAAATTGGTAAGTCTTCTTCTGCAATCAGTTGTCGGATTTTGGCTGCTCTTGGATAAGTCGATCCTCGACCCTGACGTTGACGAGCAGCTTTCTTAAGTTGAGTGGCGAAAAAACGTCCGGTAGTTTCTGTTGGAATGAGAACATTCTTACTGTCATCCATCTTGCATTCGAGACAACGCATCATTTTCGATTCGGTCTGATTGTTTTTCACAAACGTTACAATATCTTCTATAATTCCAATTACCTTTAAAGAAAAAAGAAAAATGGTAATCTTTAATGTTCACAAAATCTTTGTTGGGGATACAATTGACATATTCAAAATCGTGCTGACAGACATGTTGAAATATGAGATTATTACTTGGCATAAACAGTTTGGTGTAACGCCTGAATTTATTGGTGCAATAAAAAACTGACAACACTTTGAACCTTCTATCTATTTATTGATAAATCTATTTGACCCATAATAATATTGCACAGAACTACATAGTTTCAACTGTTCTTATCAATAAAAACTGTCAATATTTTATATCTTCAATTTTATTTTCTGAAATCCAAGTAGATCAGTTTGTCTGTCTATCTCTCTCAATATGTCTGTCTCTTTCTAACTATCTGTCTGTCTATCTTCTTCTCTCTCTGTCTCTGTCTCTCTAAATAAACTTATTCAATGGATGCTGTACAAACAGCAATTTGCTTTCAAATGTTCATCAGATGATGTCTCTGGGTTCAGGCATTGGTTTCAGGAAGCAATTCGTCACGATACCACCAGGCTCAGTTGGTGTGTCGTCACTCAGTTAGAATGCTATATCCATACTGAGACACTTAGGTCTTATTGTGGATTTTTTTTTGTTAAATATATATTTCCTTTTGTTGGATGGTGAAAGTCCAAGATTAGTCAGGTATGCAGAGGTTGGGTTAGTAATGAAACCTCGGCATCTGACCTCCACTGGATATATTTGCTATCCAGCCATTTCTGACACAGTGTTCTCGCAGATCTTCATATTTTTCCAACTTACACTGATACGC
Source organism: Sepioteuthis lessoniana (assembly GCA_963585895.1). NCBI lineage: Eukaryota > Metazoa > Mollusca > Cephalopoda > Myopsida > Loliginidae > Sepioteuthis > Sepioteuthis lessoniana. The sequence continues at coordinate 76,576,382 of OY757907.1, forward strand.
CTCGTCGATATTTCCCCCAAAAAGGATCATTAATTTGATTATAAAAACTTTCCTTAAATGAACGGACCGAATGAGGCTATTTCAGTTTGAAACGCAAGATATGATCCAAATCAATTACAAAGTGCCAGTCCGTACGACCATAAAACAATGGCGACCTTTATTTCGAATTTCATTCTCTTTCCCATTAGGTACATTAGCTTGACAAAGAAAAGGACTCTGTCTAGTGATAGTTCTTCTGACACCAGTTTCCTTCAGTTGGTTTATTTATCCCAGATTCACTCTTTTGTTGACTTAGGCATGAAATTGCATTCACTTAATGTTTACAAAACTGTCTCCAAAGCATTATATATATACAAGGTGGAACGATAAAATTGTCGCCCTAGAAAAGACGATATGATTCCATTTCCGTTTGATAAAAACCGGTTTTCTTTTTTTTTGTTGTTGACCATCTACTAGTTGGCCTGTCGTGTACAAATCCCAAGAGCAATAGGAGCCTTCTATCATGTCTGTAAGTGACACAATGTTCAACGAGCGAGATTGGAGATGCGCCGGTGTACAACTCATGGTCTCTACCGAGCCAAGTTATGACAACAGGACCATTGCCAGCACCCTCAAAATGCAAATCTGGATTGACACAAATAACAGGGACATGCCCAGGGTGATGCAAACAAAGTTTCCGGCTACGGTTATGGTCTTTGGTGTGGTTTCAAGTGAGGGCCACATCATGCCACCTCACATCTTCGAAGTCGGCTTGAAAGTCAACACCAAAGTGTACCTGGATGTGCTGAAGAGTGTGGTGATCTCCTGGTGCAATCAGATGGCCGGTGGCAGACCCTGGGTGTGGCAGCAGGATTCGGCGCCGGCCCACAAGTCCAAAGAGACCCAGGCTTGGCTTCAGAAGGAGTGCTACGACTTTGTACCCTTCTCTCACTGGCCTCAGTCCTCCCCCCGACCTGAACCCGCTGGACTACTTCGTTTGGTCATACGTCGAGAATACCACCAACATGACCTCCCACAACACCAAAGCCATCCTGATCGCCGCCATCCAACCGAGTATTAACCGAGCTCACGCCGGCGCATGTGGAAAAGGCATAATCCCAGTTCCGGATCCGTATCATGGCGGTGATTGAGGCTGCAGGCGGCTACATTGAATAGATGTCAGCTCTACAACATAATTAAGTTACCTGAATTGATTTTTTCAATAAAAGTTTTAAAATAAAGCTGTAGTGTTGTTTTCATTAGGACGATAATTTTATCGTTCCACCATATATATATATATATATATATACGTAATGAACTAATTTTCAAATGCCGACATAAAAATAGCTTTAAACTCCGATAAAAGTTATGAATAAATGAATTGATAGGGACAACATTAGGAGAATAGAGATTATGATATCAGAATAGAAGAATAAAGGTTAGGATATCAGCATTACCGTGGATGCTAGTAGTAATAGTGGTAATAAAGTAACACAAACCATAAGAAACGATACCAACAACACGATAGACGAAAGAGTGACAACGACTAGGAAACAAAAATGGGAAGGAAAACAACTCTATGGCCGCTTTAAACGTCTAATAAACAACATCTCACACCCAAAAACCTAGACCTGGCTAAGAAAAGGAAACCTTAAGAGAGAAACGGAATCCCTCCTAATAACAGCACAGGACAACGTCATAAGAACCAATCATATCAAAGCGAGGATAGATAAGACGCAACAAAACAGTAAATGTGGGCTATGCGGTGACAGAGACGAAACTATCAATCACATAATAAGCGAATGCAGCAAATTAACACAGAAGGAGTGTAAGGCGAGGTACGACTGGGTCGGCAAGGTGGTCCACTGGGAAATGTGCAGGAAATTTCAATTCAACCATACAAACAAATGGTATATGAACAACCCAGCACCTGTTCTAGAAAATGACTTGCAGAAACTCCTATGGGACTTTAACATACAAACGGATCATTTAATCCCGGCCAGAAAACCAGATCTCATAATAATCAACAAAAAAAAAAAAAAAAAAAAGAATTTGTAAAATTGTCGACTTTGCTGTCCCGGGGGACCACAGAATAAATCTGATGGAAAGTGTAAAGAAAGATAAGTACCTCGACCTTGCTAGAAAATTGAAAAAGCTGTGGAACATGAAAGTAATGATTGTGCCAATTGGGATTGGTGCGTTAGGCACAATAACTAAAGGATTATTAAAAGGCCTGGAAGACTTGAAAGTTGGCGGACGGGTAGAGACTATCCAAACGACAGTGTTACTAAGAACGGCCAGAATCCTCAGACGAGTCCTGGAGACTTGAGGAGACTTGCTGTCACTCAAACTCCAGTGAAAACCCATCAGCTAACACTGATGTGAAAAACTCTAAAGGTGTAAATAATAATAATAATAATAATAGAAATTCGCCAGAAAACAAATAGCGAATCAAAACAACAAGACACTAATACAATAACCGACACACCAAATATTTAAAAACAGGAACAATCTAACTGAAACTAATAATAAACTAATAACAATCTAAACACCACATATCCAAACCACGCAGAGCAAACACAAACACAAGAAGAAGAAATGAATTTATAAAATTTAAAGAGAGTTACGTATGAAAAGAAGATTAGATTACTATCACTAAGAAACATAGACTGGAGAACAGTAAAAGCGGAAACTGAAAAAATAAACGTATTATTAACACATATCTCAACGAAAAACACCAGGGAATTAGATGAACTAATCTAAGCAGGAGCGAACTTAGTCTATAAAAAAATGGGGTTTACCTACAAAACACGAACAGAAACTCAAAATCTGGATGGGAAATTCGACTGGAAACGCAGATAAGAAATTTACAACAACATCCAAAAATGATAAAACAAAGGGAAAACGCTGGAACACGTTGGGACGAAAAAGCAAAAGCAACTCAAGTAAAAATGATAATACAACTCAAGGAAATAAATCAGAAAGTATCGGCGAAAGAAGGAAGAGTAAAAAGATATTGAGACAGAATCAAACTATACAGATAAAATAGGAATTCCATGACAACGAAAAATATTCTACCAACAAGCTGTGGGGATGGTACGAAGACATACAAACAAAGGGATGGCAAGGGGGACAAAACAATTTTGGAGCAAAATATGGCAACCAAGAGAACATAACAAAAAGCCGAATGGACAAGCAACATATGAAAAGAGTTAGAAGGATAAAGAAGGACCGAAGGGGAAAATAAACATCGATTTACTCAGAACAACACTAAAAAATACCAAAATGGAAAATGCCAGGCCATGATGCCTAAAAATTTACCTCCGTCCATGAGAGACTTGCTATCAAAATGAACAGATGCCTAGGAGAAGCAGATGTACCTGAATTGATGACCAAAGAAAAGACTACACTAACCCAGAAAGACCCGCTCAAATGAACCATTCCAAACAACTACAGACCCATAACGTGCATACCTATGATTTGGAAAATACTAACGGCACAAATAACGGAAGAGATTTACTCCTCGTTAAAAGGCCGCAGATTGTTTACCGAAGAACAGAAAGGATGACGCAAGTGAACCAGAGGTACAGGAGAGTTACTCAACATTGATCAACATATACTCAACATGAAACAGACGAGACTAAAAAAATCGAGCCATAAACGAAAAAAACATTGGAAAACCTAATATAGGCATTGCGAATATACAAACAGGACATTAGGATGGAATTTGGGATAGAAAAATGAGTCATGTTTATAATGAAAAGCCGGAAACGACATATGACGGAAAGAAATGAAAGTTGAGGAGACTTGCTGTCACTCAAACTCCAGTGAGAAACCATCGGCTAACACTGGTGTGAAAACCTCTTAAAGGAGCAAAATAATATAAATTAACTTAAAGACAATTGTAGTTATTTTTTTAATGTCTCTAGTTTAATGATTAAAGAGATAATTTTAAAGAATTAATTGAATGATAGCAGAATTTAATAGGCAGTGTTCGGAGTTAAATATTAAAATAGTGATACATTAATTAAAGAAAGACTAAATTTCTACAGTAATTTACAAAGGAAAAACAAAGAAAGAATAAAACAAACAAACAAACAAAATTATACTTTTAATAAAAGTTTGGAATTACCTACATGCTTCCCTAATAAAGGTATAAATAAATTGACAGATATTTCCTTAAAATAGAAAAAGAAGTTAAAATTGTAAAATGGAGCCAGCTGGTAATCAAAATAACTCGTTGATAAATAAAGATAAAAGACGCCAAAATGGATTTAACACACTTGATTGGCGACAGTGTTTAACCCGGTTCCTTTTGATTTTTCCCTCTTCTTGAAGATTAGTTTTCCTTTATTTTTAACGAGTACTGTTGTGAAATTTTCTCTCCATTATGTGTCTGCTATCTGAAGAAGCTGGCTGCCTTTTAGTAACCAGCTGAAATAAATTCATAATAGCCAAATAACTGTCTGTTGAGTTTTCTTCCAATTATATTATACAAGGATCATTGAATAAGTTTCCGGACTTTTTTCGTATGGCCACTTTTATTGATAGTACACTCATGAAACTCTAGTCCCCTTCCAAGTAATCTCTTCCGGATGCAATGCACTTGTTGTAGCGTTCCAACAACTTCTGGAAGGCCCATGGAAGTCCTCTTGTGTAAGCGTGTCAATGACCTTCGTCACAGCCTCTTTCATCTCCTCAATTGTCTCCTAACGACAGCCTGTGAGCTTAGGGAATAAGCAAAGGTCACAGGGAACAAGGTCTGGACTAAAGGGAGGCTGAGGAACTGTTTTGATGCCCATCTTGGTCAAATAGTCTGTGACAAGGATGGAGTTATGGACTGGTGCATTGTCCTGGTGGAAACGCCACTGACCCGATTTGAAGAGTGCTAGCCTCTTCCGACGTAATCTCTTCCTGAACTCCCTTAAAACCTCAGCATCGTAACCCTAACCCTAACCCTTTGGTCAATCAACTCTGGTGCATTGACTTCCTTACTCCTCCCACACCTCTCATCATCCCTCACAGACTCCCTGCCTTCCTTGAATCTCTTATACCACTCAAGAACTGATGCTCGATTCATGGAAGATGCTCCAAAAGTAGTCTGAAGCATTCCATCAGTTTCTGTGGCATTTTTTCCAAGTTTAAAACAGAATTTTATTGCATGTCGCACTTCTAAAGTGTCCTCATATCCAGATTGCATTTTTGAAATTCACCAGCTGTGACAATCAGGCTATAGTAGGGTGTATTCCAATTCCTGCTCTAAGATAACATACTGAATTTTCAAGAGTCTACGACAATTTTAAATGCCTGTACAAAAAACGTCAGGAAACTTATTGAATGCACCACGTATATAGAAATATTTGCTCTTGGTGATATTTATATACTTATATATAATAATAATCATACATTGTGCACTCCTGGAGAATTATATGAATCCTCTTATAGTTTCAATTTGAATAATTCCTCGTCACTGGACATTTTATTATATATATATATATATATATATATATATATATATATATATATATATATATATTGAATCGCATAACGGTGTAGTCGTAAATATGTTTTATATGTTTCTTCTAAATTAAGAAATTGATTGATTTAATTTGTTTATTTTTACCTTGAATAAAACTTAGTATAATCCATATTGAAATCATTTCGTCAGTATTTATTCATAAAGAAGAGAATTTCGAAGAATTAAAAGGATGATAAATCAGGGGAAAGAGATAGAAAGAATTGAATTGTTCTTTCTTATTCTAGCTATTAAGTTTCGGTTTGGATTTGGTTTGGAAAAAGAGAAAGACAAGGAAGATAATTGTGGTGGTGCGTGTAACTTGCCCAGATGAGACACTTACCTATAACTTGGCTCTTAGACTGAATTAACTCGAAACCAATTTCACTTTTATCGCTAGGCAAATCATCAAGGTTTATACTGACGTGTTTTGTTTTTCCAATAATTCAGTTACAAAGAGATCTCGAAATTTGATATATATATTTTGGAGTAGTAGGTAGAGTATTCACCAATCGTCCGGAAGACCGAGGTTCAATCCCTGGTCGAGTCATATCAAAAACTCAAAAAAATGCTACTTGATACGTCCTTGCTTAATTCTCACCAATATAAGGTAAGGATCAAGGGTAAGTGGTACAATCCAGAGAAAAGAGTCTCACCATCCCCTACACTCCAGTGTTGTGGCTATTCAAAAGAGAGCCTTCCGGTTGCCCTCGACTACTGTCGTCAACTTATATATACATACATACACATACACACACACACATATATATATAACCATACACTCTAACATTCTTTAATAAAAAATAATTCTGTATAGCATAAAATTGCAGCAGATCTATATGTAAAGAATAAAATTACACACACATTGAGTTGGGTTTGTTCATAATGAAATATGCTGGTGTTAGCTAATCGTGTAGTTTTTCTTCAGTTAGATCGGTATGCCTAACTACAAAGTTCGAGAGCACGCTGTATTCCACTATTTGTCTATAACTTGGTGGAGGAAGTAGAAGAGATGGATTCATGCCTATTCCTAAGGGTGTAGTGAAACAAAGAGTATTGTCTAAAATTTGATCTTGACTCACAGTGCCCATTTCTTAAGACGATGTCTGTTACGCTGTACTTACCTCCAGTCATGTCATATAGAAATCAGAAAATGGTATTGGATGTGAACTTTAGAGGATAAAGTAAAATTATTGTTGTTTTCTTAGTCAGAAAAAGTTTAATTCTTACCTGAAATTCTGAGAAAGCAGAAATGCATTGTTTGTTGTAACAGGGTAGGTCGGGATCTTCGGAGATCAAAACATAAGCCTTCAAAGCTTGCACGGATATGAATCGTACAGGCATGGCCGCTATAACTTTGGCCAGGGTATCCCACAATTCAATGCTGCTATCTCGAATGCTTTTGCTTGCGTCGCTACCGTTCCCGTATCCATCATCAAGCCTCCTGCCGAGTATCTCCACCCAACCTAGAATGACACATAAAATGTTAATCAAACTCCTTAGTGCAATCATGTTCAGATATAGACATTCAAAGTGACATTAAGGATTGTATCTCCTGCAGCGGGTATGACACTAAACTGTATCAAGTGGTGAAGTTCCAGCCCTGAGTCTCCTCTTTTTTACCATCCTACTCTTGTCCACGTTGGCCCTAAGGGGTATGACCTGTCAGGGGTCTAATCATGGATCAAATTGATCAATTTGAAAATTATTTGTATTAGATGGGAATACTCGAAATCATATAACTGTTTGAAAATTAGTATTGGATAGGAATACTTGAGTTCATATAATTGCGTGATTTTTTATGAAGAATGGTTACTTGAAACTATAATTGTTTTCTAAGGATTATTATTTGGGTTTTGTTTGATTATTTTGATTAATGACATAACAACCTTCGTGGGCCATTTAATGCCAAAGCTATACTTATAGAAGAAAAGTAGTGATACTATTTACCCTATAGCTAGAGAAATAGCGAAGTTCATACCTTTCCAAAGGGTATAAGCTCAGCCATTAAAAAAATCTACAAATGTGAATGAAATATCAAATATTAGCAGCCAAGATATAGGTGCACATAATTAACGATACGACTAGAGATCAGGATGTGAGAAAATACAGGATTAAATTCAAAACTCATAACAGATAATTTATGCTCATTTTTGATTTTTTAATTTCATGTATCCGAAGATGAAATATATTTTGTTAAGATATGTGACCGAAGATTAAGAAGCAGGTAGTCCACGCAGGTATGTTTATGGTTGACAAGGCGAATGCAGGGCAGGTTGGCACAGTCATAGTAGCTTGCAGGTGAATGTCAGGGTTTAATGGGATAGGGTTGTAGTTGTTCTTCCGGCACCTTTTGCCCTTGAAGGTAGTCATTCAGGTGTTTTCAATGGAGGAGAAAACATGGTTGGTGGTGAGACGCCAAGGGTCACGAATTTTAACTACGGTGGATCATCGGTGACCGGCACCAATGGATTTTATCAAGCAGTCCTTGTGTCGCTTCCTTAGTGCCCTTTTGTTGTAATGGCCAGTGATGAATTCACCATACAGTGTAGTGATTCCTCATCCTGAAGACGTCCTCCACTGTGTAGCAGAGACTTCAGTAGAATGGCCTAGATTTTGGTGATCTTTGCCAGGCAAAAGACTTTAATATTGATGACAAAATCTCATCAGTAGATATTGAGGATGGGGCGGAGGAAGCGTTGGTGAAACCACTCAAGGAGTCGTAGATGGAGATAAGTGACCCACCACTCTTGGTCTTATTGGAGGGTGGCATATACATGCTTATCTGTGTGCTCTTTTTCTGGTGTCTGCTGCAATTCACACGTTTGTACAGGATGTCTAAAGCACTATTCGCCTATTCGTCTACTTTCTTGTCGAGCTTGGCATCAGATGTGATAATACACCCTAGGCCGGTGAATCAATGGATGACTTTCAACTCAGTCACGCCAGTGGTGATGTGGGGAGGGTGGTACAAGTTGAAGGAGTAATTACATCTTCCTCAAGTTGACTTCTAGCCCAAAAAAGTGAGAAGCTTCTGTGAAGCAGGAAGAGATACGCTGCCAGGCTTTTTCTGTGTGGGCAGCATCGTCGGAAAACTGAAGTCTCAGAGCATTTGCTCCTGTGTTTTCGTATGGGCTTATAATTGTCGAAGATTAAACAGGCTACCATTAAGACGGTATCTGATGTATACTCCATTTCAAACATCAAGATCTGTGGCTTCTCTTGAAGAAGATGGTGAAGAAAGTCGGTGCCAGGGCGCAACCCTACTTCCCTCTGTCGATAATCGAGAAAGCCTATGAGAGGTCATTATTGTATCTGACTTGGCCATGAAGGTTTTCTCACAGCTAGAGGATCATGTTCAGGAACTTTAGGGGACTGCAGAGTCATTCCATAATCTGCCACATTCCCTCTCTACTCAATGTGGCGAATACTTTCGTCAAATCAATAAACGTTACATATAGCCTCCTGTCTATGGTGCTCCAGTTAGCTTTGAAGCTGTACTGGTTCTCTGCGATGGTAAGTACCAGTCTGTTCAGCAGAATACTTGAAAGAATTTTTCCTGCGATGGAGAGCAGTCCTACTTTTCCCCTTTGTTATAATGACTGAATCAAGAAGATCCTGTGGTAGTTGCCCAATGACAGAAAGAGCTGGTGTAGCTTTATATGAAATGCTAGGCCCCCATGTGTCCAAATCCCGGTGGTATTCTTTCGACTCCCACTGCTTTGCTACTTTTCAGCTGCTCTATGACTTTTCTCGAGTCGTAAGTTTTTACATCAGAGTATCTTTCTCCTAGCCTCTGGCTCAAATACTTTCCTTGGAGACAAAGGGGCAGTTACCCAGGCTGAGATACATATGCATACATACATGACATCATGCTGGATATGCTAGGGGGCCGTTGATTCCTCCTGAGGATTCATCCCCTCCTTATAAGGTCTTATTTTTTATTCTACTGGGATACAAGCCACCCTTCTCATAAGTCAAACTCGATAACCCAACGATGCTAGTCAGTCTGTTTGATAAATGTTATTGGTGTCTGCCCCTCGATGGGTTCATGCAAGCTAAAAGAAATCTTACTTTTAAGTTCAACAAAGTCAAACGAATGAGAACAAAGCATTTAACCCTTTGAACTCTTGCCAAAAAAAAAAAAAAAAAGATGACAACCAACAGTTTCAAACTTTAGAAATTCCATTCCATTATCATTGAGCCAGAAAAATCAAGTTTATGATAGTCACCTCAAAATATCGGACTTATGGTGGATAGTAAAATAGCTCTGAACCTGAAACATCGAGCTTATAGAGTATAGTCTGCTAGAAATAACGGACCTACGATTTACGATATGTTGTAAAATATTACACTGCTCGAAATAAAGAACTTGCGACGCAAAATATCACACTTGAAAGGATTAAAGATATAGGATGTTGAAAGAAATTACGTTGTGCTTTTTTTTTCGGAAAGGAAAATTTGCTTTGGTTTAAATTCTAGAAAAGTTGCCGTGCCTAAATTTAATCAGTCATGAATAGGACTTAAATAAGCCGCACATTTCAATATTCTACCCTTGAACTCTAACCTTAAGTCGGAGATTTTAAGGTGGATGAAAGCGAGAAAATTACCTGAATCAAGAAACAGGATGTAGTCAAGGTTATAAAAGATTTATAGGAATTTGATGCTATTTAAAATCCGTTACATAACCATGCTTACTTGTACATTGAATTATTTCCAATGACATTTAAAAATAGAGACTAAATATCACAGTTCAGACTTTTATTTGTGTATAAGAGAAACAAAATATCTATTATAAAATATCATAGTTGAATGTGACTTTCCAGCCACTCACCTTAAGTATTTATATGTGCATTGTGAATCAGTAATTTTATAAGAATATGAAGGAAGTTGCGTTAGCATGAGCGACTGAAATAGAAAGAAGACGGAGTGCATATTGAAGATTTTTTCAGTGTAGATTTCACACATAGTGAGTAAAGAACAGTGGTCAAGAAAATGTGTTTTGGGGTTTATTTATCTTACTTCTTCCTCTCAGTTGAAGTAATCCAGCTTCTTATTATCTATCTAAATGATAAAATTTATTAGAAGAGGGGGTAAGCTGTGCTTGAGTGGTAAAGATCTCCTGGAGCTGAGCTGATTTATTTTTACACACCCCACAGTACGAATGCTAGGTGTGTATGTGTTTAGAAAAACCGACATGCAAACGGCTAAATTTTTCTCATGTTACCACAATGGAATTTATCATTATTTTCCAGCGATATCAGGTTGATAAAGTTACATTGTTTTAGATATGTAGATAATTATTAACAAACTTTAGTAAATTCTGTTTTTGTTGAAATACACAATTATTATACTTGTCTTTAATTGGAATCATTTTGAGTTGAGGCTTCTTAATCTGAGAATTAATTTTTTATTTATTGCGGACTTTTTGTCCTCATCTTGGTAGTTTTTGTGTTGTTTCTTCTTTCACTACGTTTCGGCCTCTCTACGCCACGTTTCTTTCACTACGTTTCAGGCTCTCTGGTGTCAGTCTCGTCCAAACCCGGCCTACAAAAAATAGGTAGCTAGTTTAATTCTCACTGGGTAACATATACGACTAACTTTGTGCTAAACTAAACTAACCTTAACAAATAACAATAACAGGCAGACATTTTCATTGGGTTCATACATGGTAATTAGACGTTTCGGCCGCGGACGTTTCAGTCGCAGAAAAATCCAATCCGGGTGTTCCAATCATTATGTATAAGTCTATTGCAATTTACATTAATGTACATTGTTTTCTGTTATTGTTTTGTTATGTTTAAAACATTTCTATAATTCTTTGACAATAAATAACAGATCGATATACAATATAAAATGTTTTCTAACATTTTGTTTATCATTTCTTATCCGAAAGCATTTTTTCATAACAAAGACTAATGATAATCATATAAGGTATACATATATAACATAATTAATGTTTTTTGTTTATCGTTTTCTAACTTGTTTTAAACATCAATTATATTGGAGTGTTGAAAAGTTCTCAGCCCAACCAAAAACGGATGACCTAGTGGTATGAAACGTGCGTACTATTTTACATATTCTTCCCACCGTCCAGTTCACTTAGCATATTGTTTCTTAAATTTCTTTAATCTTTAAAAAAAAAGTTAATTAACATTAAAAAGATAATTCATTTCTTGGTCGAGCCGAGATTTTTCTATCACCCCTTGTTGGTATTACTAATTGGTTAGAGCTTCCTGAGCAACGTTTGTTTAAAAAAAAGTTCGAAAACCAAAACGATATTGCATGAAAACAATGAAACTTTTACTTGATGTTTACCCTGTAGAAACCAGATTATCATGTCTTGTTCCTCACTACCCCTTTCATTATCCTATTGATATCAAAATAATTAATGATTAGTACGCATTGGGAATTACAAGTCTTATTTTATTAATTTCTAGAATAGTCTTTCTTTCTTAAGTAATATCTTTTATTTTTAAAGTTTTTGCATTGATAGATAAATAAAATCATTGGCCAAATGATGTATGTAAGAAACCCAAGAAAATATGAAAGCTCTGGATTAAATCTGGAAGCCTATATTTTAAAAAGCACTGCTACATCCTTCATGAATTTCATTTCCTCAATTACTCTTTTAAGTCTTTGAATAAATATAACACTCTTGAATTATCAATTTTGTTTTTTTTTTTTCCTAATTTTTGGTCTACTCTTCAATTAACCCAGCTTTTTAAAATGACACATCTATCTAGATAATTCAAATTGACATCAAATTTATTTTATCTCTTGAACATTGCAAGACTGAAAATGTAGGCGTTTTCCGATTGTAGGCGTTTTCCGATTGCAGAACATGATGTTTGATACTCATCAAAACTATGCTACAACAAAAGTCTGTTATTCACGCTAAAACTGTTATTCACGCTATGTTATTAACACTAGTTTGTACATGCCATTGTTATCAGTCCTTTCAAAGTTTTGTTCCTTTTTGTTCAGGATATTTCATCTTTCATTTTTTGAATTCTTGCATTTGTTAAAATTTCTGATTCATGAACGTGATAAACAGAAAAAATACGGGAGTTCTGAAAGTTTCACAGTCAATTCAAAACACTTGATAGTGGTTACTTGCAGAATTAGAATAATTATTGTACTAGGGTTAGTGTACTCGATATTAGTTATTATTCTAATTTCAGCTTTTCGGCCGATGTAGGCACAGTGTTTATCGTAGTCAATAACCTTCTGGGAATTCATTCAATCCACCGTGATTGATTTTTCTGATTCTGCTGTCTATCCGTTGATTCTTCCTAATTAATTTGTATCCTTAAGATGTTACTTGTCTCTTACACTGGGCCATTCTTACACTTAAATAAGTTTTAAAGCATTATTGTTACAATAATTTGAGATTATAATAACAACCAAGATGCGGGAATTAATCTGAGAACATCCTTCACTTTATGGATAATGATAGTTTCTCATCGCAGAAATTCAGGAGAGAAAAAAACCACAGTAAAATTCAAAACCATTCCCTTCCATAAAATATCTTCATTTAGTTAGGACGTCAGATCTGATGTAATTCTGCAAAAGGAAAGTTACGTTGAAGGACGGAAAATTTTTTTGAGAAAATGTACCAAGAAAACTTTAAATTCCTTCTCTGAAGAGAACTGAAACGCATTTGAACGAAATGAAATAATATAATATAATATAATAAAATAGAGAATGTAATAAACATTTTATGAAATAAACATTAAGAAAATCTCATTGTGGACCAATTTAACTTTTAATATATATATATATATATATATATATATATATATATATATATATATATATATATATATATATATCCTTTTTATTGGAATTAGAGCTAAAACAAATTGAATATTAATGAATTAAAACCTTTATCTTAAGTTTTGTTCTGTTAATAGTAAAAATAATTCTGGTTGACTACTTGGCATACTGAAGAAAATGCGCATGCATACTGAGCAGACTTTGCAGATTTATACGCATATTTAATAGACGGACAGCTTATGACGATGTCATATTTAAAGCATCGGTTTGCGCTAGAAAATCAAAATCAAGTGGATAATTTTTGGATGGGTAGCCGCTAAAGAACAGAATGTACCATCAGCAATTTGTGAGTCAAACTAAGCAATGCCTAGTATGGTCTATGATTGACGTATAAATATTTTTTCAATGAATTTTAAAGTTTTTTTTTTGTACCTTGTGTCGTGTGAATTAGGCACTATGAATTCCTCCAATAATTCTGACACTTGTGCAAGACTAAACTTAGTCTGAAAATTGAAAACTTTTAAAGCTCTGTTTTGTTCATTTAACCACGGTGCTATACTGAAAATTGTCAAAAATTACATCTTTACTCGTTATGATCGAACTCTAGTTATCGGCAAACATATTATTTAGATTATAACGTTTTTTTCTTACATGTCCTGTGGTCCCGCAAAGCTGGATAATAGACGGTCTCAAAATATATAAGATGTACGACGAAGTGATAAAGTCCATCGAGAAAACCATGTAAAACTGGAGTGTGGAATTGACAGCAGGAGGAAAAAGCTTAGCTGAGGTGAAAATCCAGAGAGATATCTTCTAGGGATATGTACCTTCACCATTATTATTTGTAATAGCAATGATGCCACTCAATCACATACTTTGGAAATGCAGAAGCGAATACAAAGATCAATCACCAAATGTACATGGACGACATCAAACTGTTTGCCAAAAATGAACAAGGTTTGGAAATCCTAATAAAGACAGTGAGAATATGCAATCAGGTTTTGTGCAGCTGTCAGAAGAGATTCAGTTTCTCTATTAAGGTTTCTTTTTCTTAGCCATATCCAGTGGGATGGAATTTGGCATAGAAAAATTAACCATGCTAATAATAAGAAGCGGGAAACGACACATAAGAGAAGGAATAGAAGAACCAAACCATAAAAAATCAGAATCTTCGGCTAGAAAGAAAAATAAAAACACTATGAAAATTGGAAGTTGACTCAATCGAACAAGTGGAGCCGAAAGAAAAAATTGCAAAGAGTATCTCAGGGGAATGAGATACTCGAAACCAAACTATTTTGCAGAAATCTCATCAAAAGGATAAATACCTGGACTATTTCCCTTGTAAGACACTTGGGACCTATTTTGAAGTGGAGGAGGGAAGAGTTTAAACATATGGATCAGAGAACAAGTAAACTCATGATGATAACAAGGCCTTACATCCCAGAGATAACGTAAACAGACTGTATGTACCAAGAAAAGGAGGAAGAAGATTTGCCAGCATAGAAGATAGCGTCGATGCATCGATATAACGACTCGAAGACGATATCAAAAAGTGCAACAGAAAACTGATTACTGCGACCAGAAACAATACAGACAATACAAGCATCAACAAAAATAAATAAATAGATAAATAACCAGAAAACAAAAATGGGAAGAAAAACAACAGGGTATTGTGCAAGAAATTTAAAGTTGACCATACGAACAAATGATATATGCACATCCCAGCATCTGTCCTAGAGAATGAAACACATGAAACTCTTTTTGGATTTTGACCTACAAACGGATCACCGAATCTGGACCTGACGACCAGATCTTATAAAACAAAAACAAAAAAACAAAAAACAAAAAAAAACACAGAGTAAGATTGAAAGAAAATGAAAAGAAGGATAAGTACCTCCCCCTTGCTTGGGAATGGAAAAACTGTGAAACATGAAAGAGACAATTATACCAATTGTGATTGGTGCTCTTGGTACAGTCACCAGTGGATGATCAAAGGAACTGGAGGACTTGGAAATAAGGGGATGAGTGGAGACCATCCAAACTACTACATTATTGAGAACGGCCAGAATACTGAGAAGAGTCCTGGAGACTTGAGGAGACTTGTTGTCACTCAAACTCCAGTGAAAGACCATCAGCTAACGTTGATCAGAAAAACTCTCAAGGAGTAAATAATAATAATAATAATAATAATAATAATAATAATAAAACATTAGGTGACTTGTAAAATCTGTGGGTGAATTTTTGTTATATTTTAACTGAAGAGTGTCACTAATCGGCTGAATGTTTTACCAGGTGCAATTATCTCAAGCTAACTGAACAATTGTTTGAATTTACCGCGCTAAGCTCAAACATTTAGCAGCAGATAGAATAGTTTATAATCTCCGCCCCTCCCCCAAAGACTTCGTTTATTTCAATTTAATGTATAAAGCCAGGCGGACCGAACCCTCCCAAAAAATAAAAAGCAAAAACAAAAACAAAACAAAAAAGCAAAAAAAGAATTTTTCGAATGGAATCTTCTAGAATCAGGTGTCATGTAATTCTCAGAAAAGATATACAAGCCCCAACTTAAGAAATATATGGATGTAAACACAGACTAAATAATTCTCCAGGAACACTCGTTGGGTAGAGGTAAGTACAAACTGTTCTTTAAAAAAAATAGATTTTCGATGACTTGTGAAATCTGTTGGTGAATTTTTGTTATATTTTAACTAAAGAGTCACTAATCGGCTAAATGTTTTTACCAGGTGCAATTATCTCGAGCTAACTGAAGAATTCTTTAAATTTACCTCGCCACCCTCTATATTGACCAACGACTTTCTCAATCGATAGACGTTTTAGCCCGGTATTTCGCTGTAAAATCATCAAAAATCTCAAGTGAAAGATTATCACCAGCACATTTAAAACTAGGTTGAATATAAGATTAAACTGGCATGAATAAATCCTACAAGCAGTCCACTGTAGGTGCTTGGGAAGTAAAAAATAAAAAAGTAGGACAACGGACTTTAACTAAGTTAAAAATTAGGTTTAGGTATACTTCCTTTTTTTTGTGACCCGCTGTTCATGAACAGTCAATATGACTGCTCTCGGTCACATCTGTATCAGATGCGCAGATCAAAAACAACCCCTGGGTCTGGTATAGCCACAATATACCACCCATGATAAAAATGTCCTATCTCACTATTACAAAACGTGGGACCCAGGCAACAGGCTTGGGTGTCGGGGTCGGCAGGTGCTCTCCTGGTTGCCAACATAGGAGACTCGATCGTCATCCTGCGAATGTTGGCTGCTCTCTTTTCAGGTACATGAATGACGATATTTGCAACCACAACGATCAGAGACCAAAACGCAAAACATGGACCAGGGAAGACAATCATCTTGCACTACACTGCTATTTTAAGAGCAACCCTCCACAAAGAGGGTATTGGAAAAGAATGATAGAGATCCGGCAAGAATGTGCTAGTTTTCAGACTACAAGCCAAAGACTTGCCGACCAAGTTAGAATAATAATAAAAAAGGATGGTTTTCTGATCTTGAATTACTAGAAATACACCAGAAAATACTGTCGCAAGATAGTACAATTCCAAACACATCAAGTGGCGCCAACCAAAAACAACATATCAGAAATGAACTGCCAACTCTTGAAAATGAATACGCCACAGTACCAAGTAACCTTGCAGAAACAATATCATAAGAACAACAGACAAATATAGAAAACCTAAAAAGAATTAAGAACAGTGTGAAGACCACCCTTCCATCATTAAGAAACATAGAATGGAGAACACTTAAAACTGAAACAAACACAATAAATCAAATACTACCATACATATCAACAAATAATATAACTGAGTTAAATGATCTAATCTATGCAGAGGCGATATTAGTGTGTGAGAAACTCGGGGTCCCCTCAAAAAGCACGAAAAAACCATCAAAACCAGGATGGGAAGTTCGAGTGGAAACCCAGATAAAAAAATCTATGAAAACTGGCCAAAATGTTAAAACGGAAAGATCCTGGAATATGTGGGAAGAGAATGGAAAAGACAACACAGGAAAAAAAATTACAACTTGAGGAAATAAATCAGAAGGGAGACTAAAGAGATATCGATAAAGGGTAAAACAATACAGACAAACAGGACATTCCTAAACAACGAAAGAAAATTCTATCAACAATTGGGAGGGCCTGACACAAAAAACATACCAACAACCAGACGCCAAAGAAACCGAGCAATTTTGGACGAAAATATAGCAACCGAAAAAGCATAACGAAAAGGCTGAATAAATAAACGATATGACAAGAGAACTAGAAGGACTCGAGGAAAGCCCCAAAGCGGAAATACACATCGAACTACTCAAAAAGGCACTAAAAAAGATATCAAACTGGAAAACGCCAGGACATGATGGAATACATGGATTCTGGTTCAAGAAATTCACCTCCATTCACGACAGACTAGCACTAGAAATGAACAGATGCCTACAAGATGCACAAGTACCTGACTGGATACCCAAAGGAAAGACCACATTGATCCAAAAGGACACAAGTAAAGGAACTGCTCCAAACAATTATAGACCCATAACTTTTTTTTACCGATGATGGGGAAAATATTAACAGCACAAATAAGGGAAGAGATATACGACTCGCTAACAAGCCGCGGATTGTTCCCTGACGAATAGAAAGGATACCGCAAAGGATCCAGAGGCACAACAGAGTCACTGTACATAGATCAACACATCCTAAATGAAAGCAAGAAGAGACGGAAAAATCTAGCTATGGCCTAGATAGAAGTCATAAGATATGGTCTCGCAACGCTGGATCATAATCTGTCACAAAATGTACAAAATATCACACGAAATCATAAACTTCATTGAAAAAAACATAGTAAACTGGAGAGTTGAATTAACTGCAGGAGGAAAAAGCTTGGCTGAAACAAAAATCCAAAGAGGGATTTTCCAAGGAGATGCACTGTTACTCATACTATTCACAATTGCCATGATCACACTAAACCACATACTCAGAAAATGCACGGCCGGATACCAACTTAGTAGATCGCAAGAAAAGATCAACCACTTAATGTACATGGATGACATAAAACTATTTGCAAAAAATGAAAAAAAAAAAAAACCCTGGAAACCCTAATACCCACAGAATATACATTGGGATGGAATTTTGCATTGAAAATGCGCTCTGCTCGTCATGAAAAGTGGCAAACGACAACTAACTGACAGAATAGAACTACCAAATTAAGACAAGATCAGAACGCTCGCAGAAAACGAGACCTACAAATACTTAGGAATCTTGGAGGCTGACACCATCAAACAAGTCGAAATGAAAACAAAATTCAAAAAGAATATCTCAGGAGAACTAGAAAACTACTTGGGCCAAAGTTCTCCAGCAGAAACCTTATCAAAGGATTAAATACTTGTGCTGTACTCCTCGATAGATACTCGGGACCCTTTCTCAAGTGGACCAGAGACGAACTTAGACAAATGGACCAAATAACTAGAAAACTAATGACCATACACTAGAGACGACGTTGACAGACTATATGTACCAAGAAAAGAGGGTGGAAGAGAACTTGCCTGCATCGAAGACAGCGTTGACACATCCATACAATGATTCGAAGACTACATAGAAAAACACGAAAGAGGACTGATTACGGCCATCAGAAACAATACTGACAACACGATAGATAATAGTCTGACAAAAACTAGGAAACAAAAATGGGAAGGAAAACAACTCCATGGGCGTTTTAAACGACTAATAAACAACATCTCATACGACAAAACCTGGACATGGCTAAGAAAAGGAAGATTTAAGAGAGAAACAGAATCTCTTCTAATGGCAGCACAAAACAGCGCCAGAAGAACCAATCATACCAAGGTGAGGATAGATAAGACGCAACAAAATAGCACCTATCCAAGAAAATGATACACACAAACTCCTATGGGACTTTGATATACAAACGGATCCTCTAATCTTGCCCAGAAGACCAGAAAAAAAAAAAGAAAATCTGCAAGAGTGTGGACTTTGCTGTCCCGGCTGACCACAGAATAAAACTAAAAGAATGTGAAAAGAGAGATAAGTACCTCGACCTTGCTAGAGAATTGAAAAAGCTATGGAATATGAAAGTGACAAATACACCAATTGTGATTGGTGCTTTTGGCACGGTAACAAAAGGATAATCAAAGGGTCTGGAAGATTTAGAAGTTGGCGGCTGAGTGGAGACCATCCAAACAACAGTATTATTGAAAACGTCCAGAATACTGAGAAGAGTCCTGGAGACTTGAGGAGACTTGCCGTCACTCAATCTCCAGTGAAAGAACATCAGCTTACGCTGATATGAAAAACTCTAATGAGTAATAATAATAATAATAATAATAATAACACGATAGACGATAGAATGACCACTAGGAAACAAAAATGGGAGAAAAACAACTCTGTGGCCGCTTTAAACGACTAATAAACAACATCTCACACCCAAAAGCCTGGACCTGGCTTAGAAAAGGAAACCTTAAGAGAGAAATGGAATCTCTCCTAATAGCAGCACAGGACAACGCCATAAGGACCAATCATATCAAAGCGAGGATAGATAAGACGCAACAAAACAGTAAATGTGGGCTATGCGGTGACAGAGACGAAACGATCAATTACATAATAAGCGAATGCAGCAAATTAGCACTGAAGGAGTATAAGGCAAGACATTACTGGGTCGGGAAGGGGATCCACTGGGAAATGTGCAAGAAATTTAAATTTGACCATACTAACAACCCAGCTCCTGTCCTAGAAAATGACACACATAACCTCCTATGGGACTTTAACATACAAACAGATCACCGAATACCGACCAGAAGACCAGACCTTATAATAAACAACAACAAAAAAGAGAATTTGTAAAATTGTCGACTTTGCTGTCCCGGCGGACCACAGAATAAATCTGAAGGAATGTGAAAAGAAGGATAAGTACCTCGACCTTGCTAGAGAATAGAAAAAGCTGTGGAACATGAAAGTGACGATTGTACCAATTGTGATTGATGCTTTTGGTACAATAACTAAAGGATTATTAAAAGGCCTGGAGGATTTGGAAGTTGGCGGACGGGTAGAGACTATCCAAATGACAGCATTGCTGAGAACAACCAGAACCCTTAGACGAGTCCTGGAGACTTGAAGAGACTTGTTATCACTCAAACTCCAGTGAAAAACCATCAGCTATCACTGACGTGAAAAACTCTAAAGGAGTAAATAATAATAATAATAATAATAATAATAATAATAATAATAATAATAATAATAATAATTGTAAATTAGCAGCATAGGTGAAACGTAACTCATGCCGATCATTTTTTACAAATTAGGTGAGTTCGTAAGAAAGTTGACAAAGAATAGCGAATTGCTAGAAAGAAAAACCGATGCCCTTAAGACATTCAACAAATGCCAGTTGAGATCTACATAATCACAGACGATGTTTGTCGATGAACAATAGAAATACAGAGGTTTAGTAAAGATGACATTATTTCACATGCAGTGGGCTTTTTATCTATTTATTAACATTTATTCACTTCATTCGCAAAGAAAACGACCATCCCTAATTAAAAATGAAATAATTACAGGAATGCAGCAAATAATTATTATCGTATTTTTTGTGTGCTGTCTCTTAAAGAAGGATGAACTAAAAAGAAATAAATTCGAATTGACAAAAACGTACATAGTAAGTTACATAGCTATTTTTGCAGAATAATGTTTATGAATATGCTGTAACATTGTATTTTAAAATACAATTTTGCTGAAATTGTGAAGTCTTCTTAATTATAACAATGAGTATCTGTATGCACGCGTGGGTATCTTTGTCTATATGCTTTTCAGTAAGATCAATAGAGAGGAAGAAACAGATCTTATATTTATGTTTAAGAACAAATGATCCAAATCTTCTCGTAATTCAAAGAGCAAAAACATGTCAATCACGTGCAGAATTATCTATTTTAAGCTCCACCATTCGCTCTGAAGACATATTCTTTGCATACGACCTAATTTTTACGGAATCGAAACTAAATCAAATAAATTCAATAAAAATCATCAAATAATTTAAAACCCATCATCATAGGGCTGCAAGTGAAATGGATGCCTATTTTTTCCATTTGTTGTTCATTTATATTCATGTGTAGAGCAATCGTTATATTGTAAGTTGTATCTTTTATCTTTTGGTATACAATTTATAAATGACTTGCATGATATCTGTATATTATAGTAAGGAAAGAAAACAAACACACAAAATAACATGAAATTTACCGACGGTTTTTCGAAAATGTTGTCTTGGTTGGAGTTGTGACACGAAAAGAGATTATAGATTATGTCAGTGGCAATGTCAAAAAAAAAAGATTGTTAAAATAAGGCTCTTTTTCTGTAAAACCTAGTTATAACAGATTTTATCAGAGTACTATGTATTTTTATCAGTACAATGTATTTTCATGTAAAGCCCAGTATAATGTATTTTCATGTAAGACAGAGTATAATATATGTCATTAGAGGCCCAGTATAATGTATTTCATATATTTACTTAATGTAGAATATTGGTGGCCGAAGTATATGAGTAAAGTCCGAGTGACACATTTCAGTTAAATGGTCTTATTTGTATTTCTCCGAAAATGCGGCTAGCTCTGCATTCATACCATCTTGAACAGAGGATATAATTTCCTCTTGCTCTTAAATTCCCAAACTTCTCTGCTGGCTGGCAAGGTTCAACGAGAAGCAAACAGTTCTTTGACGAGCTTTAGTATAGCAAGCATTTTCCTCATAGTCTTGATACCTAACTCTTTGAGCATTGGACGGCCCAGCATAGGTAAGCTGTCTTTCGTAAGCTTCTCGCTTGCAATTTATGCTTAGCAGAGGTGACAGATATGCTTGCCCTAATAAAAATGCTTTCCCACTCATCAGGGTCCTATTCGCAGCGTCTTGTATTTGTGATCGAAGTATACGAGTAAAGTCTAAATTACATATTGTCGGTTCAATGGTCTCACTGGTGTTCCTCCGAAAATGCAACAAGATCTGCATTTATACAATCTGGAGCGAGAGAGATGATTCCCTCTTCTTACTACAGTTAAGACAAAAAAAAAAAAAGAAAAAAGAAAAAGAAAAGCAAGCATTATTACTTCACTTCCAATGCATTTTCCCTTTTGCCTTTTGTTGGATTATCAGCCCTTTCTTGTAATACAGAGTGCAATCGCCTCGCTCACCGTAAAAAATGGTTCACAGACTTTAAAAAAAATGATACACATCTGCAAGATCTGAGGAAGATCAAAATGACTGATGTCCTGATTAAGGCAAGGTAAAACACTGCCTTAGTCACGTTAAATGCCATACTGGGGGAGATCTGCTCAAAGTTAATGGATCGCTCGGTCTTTACCTACTTAACAGAGTTGGTAAAATTAAATGTGATACCAATGAAAATAAAAAGGAAGGGTAGTTTAAATAAAGTTAAATTTTATCTATCTACAAGAGTAGAAGAAACAAAAAACAGATTGAGTGATAGGAAGATCATTCAAATTTCGAAACATCGTTCTCAACAAGGCCCAGAATAATGTAACAGGAAAAGGCGGGAGAGAAAATGCATACGTGAAATTATTACTTTTAGTAATAATTTCTTTCACGTATGCTCGTATCTATTTGGTCTTATTCTTTAAATTCAGAGATTACATACATAAAAATACTTGTGGCTCAGTTGGCTGGTGTTGCAAAATACACCGACTGCATCTCTGCAGAGGGGTAAGACTATCCCAACGCGTGTCCTGATATGATACAAAACAATATGATGGTAAGGCTCCCGGCTGTTTTACTATTTTATTGTTTTACTATTTATGTAATTTTCATTGCAAATTGATATTTTTGTGAGATAATCTAGTTGGCGATTGTCATCATAAATAAAATAGGAAAATGATTAATGAATAAATCTTTTTCTTAATGTGACAATGAAATTGCATTCAATTTGCAAGAGTAACCAACAAAATTCCAGAAGACACAAAACCTGAGATTAAAAAAAACAATAACAAAAATCTAACCTTTTGAACCTTAAGCTTCTAGCCTGTATCTGAGCTTAGAAAATTCACAAGACTTAAACTTCGCTCTAGGGCGCAGACATCTTTGTTTAAAATTATCCCATTATTCCATTAAAAGAAAGGCAATGAATAATTGCTATATTAAGCCTTTTATTATTAGGATTTAGTGTGATCTCTCTGAACCCAAAATATCGGGTTTCTGTGGGCAAAAAGTTAAAACATAAAAATAGGATTTTTCACCCTCTCCATTGTTCTTAATTAGGACACATACACACACACACATGCATATGCACAAATACGCGGATAGTTTCGATTATTGCTGAACCATTGTTATGATTCACGGGTCATTACAATTTCAGCAAACTTATATTTTTGAATACAATGTTACAACATATTCATGTACATTATCGCGCGAAAATCACATGCTGATTTATTATGTATTTCGTCTTTTTCTATAGCCGTCCATGAGAATCAACACTGAATAAAAAATAGGATGATAATTATTTGCTGCATTCCTGAAATAATTTAGGATGAAATAGTTAAAATCAAAATGAAAAAGAAATGAAAAAATAAAAGAAAGCGCTAATTCATTTATTTATAGCACCCAATTTTTATTTGACAATAGCTGTTTAATGATTATTAAGGTATGATTAGACAAAATGTATTTAGTAAAAATGTGTGTGTGGGAATGGGTACCCAAATAATTGATCATTCAATCTTATCATATAAGCCTTAAGCACAACAAAAACCTTACATTGAGAACGCATAAACTAATTTATAGTTTTGTCGAAGGTTCTTCGCTTCATTAGTAAACTTGTTGAAATGCCAGTCTACGTCGGGTAATTTCATTAGACACAAACTAAATGCACAAATAACTAAATATATAAACATAAACGTATAAACAGTGAAGTCAGTAAATTTAAAAGTAGACTTTCATAATTACATTAATTAATTGGCTATCTGTTAAGTCTTAATGAAAAAGTGTTATTCAAATACAAAGTCGACTAAATACGTATAAATACTCTCCCTCCCTCCCTCTCCCCCCTCTCTTTCTCTCTTATTCATATAACTTTTCAGCTTTTGTGATTTATTTAGTTTAACTTTTTGAGTCAAGTTTGTTTAAGCACTTATTTTTCTTCCAATTTTTGTTTTCTGGTTATTTTTATTTTTTTGTTTATATAGTTTATGGTCGCTGTAATCAGTATTCTTCCGCGCTTTTTATGTAGTCTTCTAGTCTAGATTCATTTTCAATGCTGGTAAGTCCTCTTCCTCTTTCTTTCTTGCCACATATTGTCTATTTACGTCATTTCTGGTATGATTTGTAAGCCTAATTAAGCGAGTGTAGTATGGTAGGCCAGAATCACAGTAAATATCATGGTGGAGGGATATGTTGTATTGCAATATACTATGGAATATTGTACAATATTGGTATTTTATGTTGGGATGAGATTTGAGTTAGATTACGATTATAATTTGTATTGTGTTCATGATATGTTTGCGTGTATATCATAGTGATCCATGAGAGTACATACTTATGGTTATATAATGGTAAGGCGTTGCAATAATTGTTAGTATTAGCTATGTTTGTTTTTTTTATGTACGATAATGATTATAACTGAAGAGCAAAATGTTATCATTACAAAATTAAGGAAATAGATGATAGGTTTGGGAGGTATGGGTAATTGGTATGGGGTTGTGATGGTTATTCTTAATAGTTATCTGGACTGTGTTAGCGATATATGACTTATATGTAATCGTAATAAATGATGGAGTGCACATGTTAGATAAGAAGAATGTACTGTGTTGAGGGCTATTACTAACGCTCATTGAAACATAATGTCAAAAGATAGTGGGGGCGTATGAGTAAGGATATGGGAATTAATAGAGGGGGCGTTGCTGGGGGTGTGATCGTTGGTGGAAGAAAATGGTACTTACGGTAATTCAGGTGTAGTGTGGTGTGGTATGGTGTCATTTGTGTTTTTTTTAGGAGTAAAGGTATTATATGCGTTATATGTATGGGTCAAAGTGTGAGAGAATTGTTTGTTTTCGTGCTTGCATTTGGAAAGAATTTCTGATTTTTTGTTTTGCAGGGTGTTTTGTGATGGGTAAGTTATGATAGCTAATTTTTTGAGGCGGCAAAGAAGGCATTTTTTTATGTCTTGTTGTAGTTGGGGGCTAGCTTTAGTATCTCCCTGGTGATGGTGGGAGAGATGTTCATTTTAGGTGCCATATGTATGAGGATAAAGAGGTGTTGGATGAGTAATTTCTGTTTGTGAAAGAAAGTTTATGATTGTAAATTCTTTGTTTTATGGTGCTCCTATGTATTGCTTGACAGAGCTGTCAGTTTTTACAGTGGATTTGTAGACAACGTTTTTATATAGATATTTTTCGAGTCGGGGGCATGTGTTTGTGACCCTAAAATTGCATTGGTTGGTGGAGTGTGCGGCACTGTTGATGGATTCGATTTTTTTTATTGTTTTCTTATTATTTGGGACATGTGAAACTGTAGCTGACCTTAATGTTGTTTCTGTTAAAGATTTTAGCTAGGGGGCTATTGTTGGGGAAGTGCTTGGTAATTAAGTTTAGGAAGTCTCAACCTATGTTAGATATTATACATTTGTTGTAAGGTGGGTTAAACCAAATGATATTTCTACTCCTGTGTTTAGGTTTGCCTTTTGGAAGAATGAATTCTAGTGCTTGTCTATAACCGCTATTGTCATATATGTGTTTGTATTTGATAAAAATCCCGATGTTTGAAGAGTTATCGAATAAATAAACATTTTTTCTCGCCTCTACTGTTGCAATGTTCGATACAACTGCGTTTTTCCATCCAGTTAAGATCGGCAAGTTTACCACTTTGCGCATGTATGTTCACATACACATACACTAAACACCACTTACACTTCCACACACAATAATACGCAACTATAACCCACACAAACACACATACACACTCACAAGCACATGTAAATATTTCTACATAATCCCAACAGTTTTTGACTGTATTTTTCGATTTTTTTAGATTTACTCATTTCATTTCGTTATCTGCCTCACGATTGTTGTTTGTGAAACTTCATGAAACCAAAGGTCGCAGACAAACTTCCATGGCATTAAATATATAAATCTAATATATATATATATATATATATATATATATATATATATATATATATATATATATATGAAAAAAGTTTGATAATTCGCGTCGGCTTTCAAAATGCTGACATCATGACTGCCGCTCAATGCTCTGTGAACCCTGTAAAGATTGTAAGACGTGACATGGACAGCTACAATGGAGACTACGAAGCCATGGCCAGACAAAAAAGAGACACAACAGGTGTTCTGATTGTGTCCGCACGCCGGAGATCATCCAACAATTGCAAAACAAAGTGCTGGAAAATCTGAGCCAGGGAATCCGGACTTAACGAGCTGGCCCTGAATACTAAACAGACCACGTGTTACTTAAGGTTTTTATCACCTGTGGAAAAGAAAAAAAATCCATTTTAGGTTTTTAATCCACTTACATAAATTTACGCTTAATTTTTGTTCTTTGGAGCCGCAAGAACTGTGAGCAGATGAAGCAGATTTTTTTTTAATTTGGTAATTTCGATAAAAGTACCTTTTAGAATAATATTATTACTTAAGCAAGCTGCCTTTAAGAAGTGGTTAAAGTAAGAATCGAATTACAGGTTTTCGAACAAAAGAATATTTGATTTTATTTTACTATTTTCATTGATTCCATTATTCGACAAATCATCCCTGAACCATTTCCTCAGTTCGTAGCATCCATTCGAAATAAATATTCCATGAAAGAAAAATTTGTTCTTAGAATAAGCAATAAGAATTATTTCGTGCCATCAGAGCAAAATCTGGTTTACCTCTCTAGCGCGCAACTGTGCATACAGTTGCAGGTGGCCAAGTGGGTGTAGGTTTGCATCAATTTGTGTGTAAACGGTTACGTTATTATCTTTATACTTAAGCTATGGTAATAGAAAAACAAGAGAGGAGAAAAGAAGAACTATAGTAATTACTTTTATTTGTGTTTATGTTACAAATACGTGTTCAAGTATTTTGGCCGGATACAAATGAAAATTAAGTAAACTCAACCTCATCAATTTAACAAAGGAAAAATATTTGGAAATAAAAGCAGATTAAAAAACGATTCAAATTTTCGATCATATATATGTGTGCGCACACAATCATATATATATGTACGCGTGTTCACACACACACACACACACACACACACACACACACACACACACACTCTCTCTCTCTCTCTTTCTCTCTCTCTCTCTCTCTCTCACACACACACACACACACACGCACACACAGAGTTTTAGTTAACTCATAACTGAGTTAAGTTCAATATAAACTAGCTAGATCAGTAGAAATTTCATAGTTTAAAAAGAAATAATCACCAAGAACTAAATATCAACATGACATTTTTGATGTTTTATTAATAATTCATATAAATAAATAATGTACACAATACTTTATTACATATACAATAACACGAAATAAATCGAATAAATTCTTATTCAAGAAATGTAAATGAAACTCATTTAAAGAATAAACTCATTAATTACTTCGTGTTTTTTTAAGGTAAAATCGATGAATTCGTGTCGAGAAAGGAATAGATTTGTGATTTTATTATTTGAAAACTACGAAAACTACCAGAATATTTCTTGTCGTGGCAGTAATAAGTGAGAGATCAAAGCCTTTCAGAGAGAGCAGGCTATCTTTCTTTTTTTCTCTTTTACTTTTGATGAATTTATATCAATCTGCCCTTTCACCATACACGAATGATAGAGAAATGAAAAAGAGAAATAACGTTTCTGTGATATAGTCATATAATTTAAATTTACTGCAAAAATTAGTTACTCTTTATGCTCATTTATTTCCCATTACGTGTTTTAGATTATTTTTGTTTACACACGCGCGTGGGCGTTCACCAAGGTGTTCACTCAGGAAGGCCCACGTAACTCTATTAATGACTGAAAAGAGATGGTCCACTGTAAACGACAAAACATTTTGATGTAGGATTTCAAAATTTGATCTGCTTACTTATTGGTCTTAGAAAATAGTTTTAACGTTAAAAATGCTATTTATGCGAAATATGTATGTATGTATGCTTACATACATGCGTCTGCTCACAGAATCGCTCATACTTTCAGAAAAAGTTAATGTTTTTCTGAACCAAAGATAACAGTAAATTATTAATTCATTTTATACGATTAAAACCAATATTATTTGGTATTATTCATTTCTAAACTCTACTGGATTATACCTCCGTAATCAAAAATAAGAATTTACAGTAAGTTAGTCCACGGTGACCAAAAGGTTCCCTTTTTGATAGCTACAACACCGAAGTGTAAGGGAGGTTGTTATTTGTTTCCCTGGATTGCCCCACTTATCATTGATCGGTACTTTATAATATTGAGTGTTAAGCAAGGAGGCATCAATTACCAATTATTGAGTCTTTGGTATGACTCGACCTGGGATTGAACCCTGGTTTCCCAGACCATTGGCGAACACTATGACAACGGGCCGGTATAAGAATATATAGCAGTTCAAAAATAAATACATCTCTTATACAATTATACATTTTCATTTTTGGTTACAAAGTTTAAAAATTAACTTTTTGGTTTAAAAATTGATTGGGGGAGGAACTTATTCATCGGCGATCCTCTTTATTTTAAATATATATAAATAGTATATATATAAATAGTAAACAAAATTACCTTATTAGCTCAGCTTCTTTTTTTTTTGTAACGTGTATGTAATAATATTTACTATATAGTTCCAAGAAAAATCGGATAACCTTAGGAAATACAAGCAACTGCCGGGGAAGACCGTGCAATCAATACTACATCGTAAAAGAATAGGATACACACTCACGACGTGGGGTTAGAATAGCATCATCACATTAGAAAACAGTGCAAAGCCATTGGATAAACCCATGCATTTTCAAGCGGTACTGGATCTGACCGTATGGTAAATCCCAGGCAAATGTTTCCTTCATAAATACAAAATTCCAGATGTCTAACTTCACAATCAAAAGCTCTTAAATTGCAAGTAGTGAACACTCCAAATAATTAAGAGTTCTAACACTTGTCCCAGATGCGAGCACTCCCTAACAAAACAGGAGTGTTTCCTGAGAGGAGGCGTTGGATAAAGAACAAGAAGAGAATCTTTACAAACAGAAAGTCATTCAGAAATCGCGGATTTTTCGGTTCTTATCCTCAAAAACGAGTAGAGTTCAATTCAAATTTTTGGTGTCGATGAACGGAAAAGACTTAAATAATAAAAATTGTCAAAAATCAAGAGAGAAAAATCCAGATAATACAGATGCAATATGTATTATACATGTTGTATAATGCTAATGACCTAGTCCCTTTCATTTCTGATGAGATTATTTTCGAAGGGATCGCCACTTCTGCTTAGGATCAAAGTGTAATATGAGAATAACAAATATACAAGTTAAAATTAATATATACAGATTTAAAAATCATGAAAGTAAAAATAAATGAAATTGAAAAAAAATTAATGTGAAGAATTATAATTGTTTTAAACATACTTATGTTGCTTCTAAATGACAGAAGTTTGACGAGAAATTAATAATAATAATAATAATAATAATAATAATAATAATAATAATAATAATAATGAAATATCTGTAGCCCTGAGGAAATTACACCCCCCAACCCCCCCAAACTCTCCAACCAAACATGACTTGTTTAAAAATTAAAACCTAAAAGTAATTTTAACTCATTGTAAAAGTAAAAATAAAACAACGTAAAAGATAAACGGCTAACCCTCCCCCATCCTCAAAAGTATAAGTTTGGAATGGGAGATTCTAGAACTTGCACGTGCTTTCCAATTGTTGAAATGTATATAAATGACCACAGTAGTTTAAAAACATTAGAAGGGTCGAAGTAAACATATCTGTTGCTATGAAGATCTACTCAAAGGTAAATTTTTGGTTACTGTCTATTTAAATCATTGATTTTGGTGTCTCGTAAAATTGTTTGCTTAACATTTGTATTTAAATGAAGACTTGCTAATTGACCAAAGTTTATTCCAAGTGAATATTTTTGAGACGACAAAACAGATTTGTTTTAAATTTAGCCCCCTCTCACCATCTACATCACTTGTGAATCTTCTCTAACTAAGGAAATCTGCATTCGATAGGGACAGAAATTGTTGAAATGTTTCCATTCTCATATTAGGAAAGTATTTGAAGCTATGTATTCATAATAGAAAATTTTTTCAATGGAAAATTGACCATCGGGCAATAGGAAACAGGAAGTTTACACGGGAATGATTATCTTATGATATAAGAGTAAGTAATGGGACTTTAACAAAGTTAAAACTTAGTGTCTTTTTTTTGTGACCCACTGTCAATGAACAATCACCATGACTGTCGTCGGTCACGTCTGTGTCAGGTACACAGATTGTAAACAACCCTTGGGTCTGGTATAGCCACAATATACCACCCATGATAAAAATGTCATATTCATATTTTACACAACGTGGGGCCCATAATCGGTAGGTGTTCTCTTGATAGCCAACATGGGAGACCTGATGGTCATCCTGCGAATGTTGGCTGTTCTCTTTTCAGGTACACAAATAGTGACTTAAAGAACCCCACCAACCAGAGACCTAAACGGAAAACATGGACTAGGGAAGACAACCAACTTGCATTACACTGCAATTTCAAGAGTAACCCTACACAAAGAGGATACAGGAAAAGAATGATGGAGATATGGCAAGAACATTCTATTTTTCAGACAACTAGTCAGAGAATCGCTGATCAAGTTAGAACGATAATGAAAAAGGGTTGGTTTTCAGAACTCGAAATAATTGAAATACACAAAAAAATAAATGATCAAGAAAGGAGATATACATTACCTGACACATCAAATATCAACAAACAAAAACAGCCCATCCAAAATGAACCAACTTCGGAAAATAGTAACCCCACCCAACCAAACTCTTCACAACAAAACAACCAAGAACAAACACAAGAACAAAAGTTAATTCTAAAAAATTTAAAGAGAATTTTAAACAGTGAAAAGACCACCTTACCATCATTAAGAAACATTGAATGGAGAATAGTTAAGGGAGAGACAAATAAAGTGAATCAAGTACTGACATATATATCAACGAATAACATAACCGAATGAGATGAACTAATTTATGCTGGAGCGAAATTAGTTTGCGAGAAAATTAGGATCCCCTCAAAATATGAAAGAAAAGTCAAAACCAGGATGGGAATTTCGACTAGAAACTCAGATAGAAAACCTACGAAAACAACTGAAAGTGATAAAACAAAAGAAAAACGCTGAAATAAATAGGAAAGAAAAGACAACACAGGAAAAAAACTTACGATACAACTTGAGGAAATATACCAGAAAGTAATAGCAAAAGAAGGAAGGTTAAAAAGATATCGACCAAGGGTAAAACAATACAGACAAAATAGAACATTCTAAAATAACGAAAGAAAATTCTATCAACAATTGGGAGGAGATGACAATAAAACATACCAACAGCCGAATACAAAAGAAACCGAACGATTCTGGACTAAAATATGGCAACCAAAACAACATAATGAAAAGGCTGAATGGATAAACCATAGAACAACTCGAAGAAGGTCCGAAAGCTGAAATACACACTGATTTACTCAAAACGACACTTAAAAAGGTACCAAACTGGAAAACGTCAGGCCATGATGGAATACATGGTTTCTGATTCAAGAAGTTCACCTCAATTCACGTGAGACTAGCATTAGAAATTTACAAATGCCAACAAACAGCACATGTACCCGAGTGGATGACTAAAGGAAGGACCACATTGATACAAAAGGACCCAAACAAAGGAACGCCCCAAACAATTACAGACCCATAACTTGCCTACCAAGGATGTGGAAAATATTAACAGTATAAATAAGGGAAGAGATTTACTACTCTCTAACAAGCCGCGGATGGTTCCCTGACGAACAGAAAGGATGCTGCAAAGGATCCAGAGGCACAGCAGAATTACTCTACATAGATCAACACATCCTAGATGAGAGCAAAACCAGACGGAAAAATCTAGCTATGGCCTGGATTGACTACAAGAAGGCATATGATATGGTTCCGCATAGCTGCATAATAGACAGCCTCAAAATGTACAAAATATCAGTCGAAGTCATAAACTTCATCGACAAAACTATGAAAACATGGAGAGTCGAACTGACAGCAGGAGGAAGAAGATTAGCTGAAGAGGGATTTTCCAAGGAGATGCTCTATCATCCTTATTTTTCATAATTGCCATGATACCACTTAACCACATACCCAGAAAATGCACAGCCGGATACAAACTCAGCAGATCACAGGAAAAAGTTAATCATTTAATGTACATGGACGACATCAAACTTTTTGCAAAAAATGAAAAAGAACTGGAAACCCTAATACATACAGTTAGAATATACAGCCGGGATATAGGAATGGAATTTGGCATAGAAAAGTGTGCAATGCTTGTAATGAAAAGTGACGGGATAGAACTACCAAACAAGGATAAGATAAAAACGCTCACAGAAAACGAAACCTACAAATACGTGGGCATCTTGGAGGCTGACACCATCAAACAAGCGGAAATGAAAGAAAAAATTCAGAAAGAATATCTCAGGAGAACTAGAAAACTACTCGAGACAAAACTCAATAGCAGAAATCTTATCAAAGGAATAAATACCTGGGCTGTACCTCTCGTTAGATATTCCGGGCCCTTTCTCAAGTGGACCAGAGACGAACTTAAACAAATGGACCAAAGAATAAGAAAACTAATGACAATGCATAAGGCATTACATCCCAGAGATGACGTTGACAGACTATATGTTCCAAGAAAAGAGAGAGGAAGAGGATTTGCCAGCATTGAAGACAGCGTTGACGCAAAAACACGAAGGAAGACTCATTACAGCCACCAGAAACGAAACTGAGAACACGATGAACAAAAGAATGACAATAACTAGGAAACAAAAATGGGAAGGAAAACAACTCTATGGGCGGTTTAAACGACTAATAAACAATATCTCACACGACAAAAACTGGACATGGCTAAGAAAAGGAAACTTTAAGAGAGAAACAGAATCTCTCCTAATAGCAGCACAAGACAGCACCATAAGAACCAATCATATCAAAGCGAGAATAGATAAGACTCAACAAAGTAGCAAATGCTGGCTATGTGGTGACAGAGATGAAACCATCAATCATATAATAAGCGAATGCAGCAAATTAACACAGTGGGAGTATAAGACTAGACAAGACTGGGTCGGTAAGGTGATTCACTGGGAAATGTGTAAGAAATTTAAATTCGACCATACTAACAAATGATATATGCACAACCCAGCACCTGTCATAGAAAATGCTACGCATAAACTCCTATGGGACTTTAACATACAAACGGATCACCTAATCCCGGCCAGAAGACCAGCACCAAAAAATGAGAACTTGCCAAACGGTCGACTTTGCTGTCCAGGCTGACCAAAGAATAAAACTGAAATAATGTGAAAAGAAAGATAAGTACCTGGACCTTGCTAAGGAATTGAAAAAACTGTGGAACATGAAGGTGATAATTATACCAATTGTAATTGGTGCGTTTGGAACAGTAACTAAAGGATTACTAAAGGGACTAGAGGACTTGGAAGTTGGCAGACGAGTGGAGATCATCCAAACGACAGCATTCTTGAGAACGACCAGAATACTAAGAAGAGTCCTGGAGACCTGAGGAGACTTGCTGCCACTCAGATTCCATCGGCGAATGAGTGAATAATAATAATACATCGACTCGAAGACAACATATGAAAACACGAAGGAGAAACAATACTGACAACAAAATGGACAACAAAATGGAGAATGACAATAACTAGGAAACAAAAATGGGAAGAAAAACAATTCTATAGGGGTTTTAAACGATTAATAAACAACATATCACACGAGAAAACCCGGACCTGGTTAAGAAAACGAAACTTTAAGAGAGAAACAGAATCTTTCCTAATAGCGGCTCAAAACAACACCATAAGAACCAATCATATCAAAGCGAGAATAGATAAGACGCAACAAAATAGCAAATGTAGGCTATGCGGTGACAGAGATGAAACCATCAATCATATAATAAGCGAATGCAGCAAATTAACACAGTAGGAGTAGACACGACTGGGTGGGCAAGGTGATCCACTGGGAAATGTGCAAGAAATTTAAATTTGCCCATACAAACAAATGGTATATGCACGACCCAGCATCTGTCCTAGAAAATGAGACATATAGGACTTTGACATACAGACGGATCACCTAATCTCCGCTAGAAGATCAGACCTTATAATTATCAACAAAAAAAAAAAAAAGAGAGAAATTGCAAAATTGTCGACTTTGCTGTCCCGGTTGACCAAAGAATAAAACTGAAAGAGTGTGAGAAGAAGGATAAGTACCTCGAACTTACTTAGAGAATTGAAAAAGCTATGGAACATGACGGTGACAATTGTGATTGGTGCTTTTGGTACAGTAACTAAAGGATTATTAAAGGGACTGGAGGACTTGAAAGTTGGCGGACGAGTGGGGACTATCCAATCGACAGCATTCTTGAGAACGGCCAGAATACTGAGAAGAGTCCCGGAGACTTGAGTAGATTTGCTGTCACTCAAACTCCAGTGAAAGACCATCAGCTAATGCTGATGTGAACAACTCTAAAGGAGTAAATAATAATAAGATATCGACAAAGTGTAAAACAATACAGATAGAACAGGATATTTCAAAAGAAGGAAAGAAAATTCTACCAACAAGTGGGGGGGGGAATGACACGAAAACACACCAACTACTGGATGCAAGAGAAATTGAACAATATTGGAGTAAAATATGGCAACCAAGCGAATATAACAAAAAAGCCGAATGGATAAACAACGTGGTGAAAGAATTAGAAAGACTCGAAGAAAAATCGAAAGCAGAAATACACATAGATTTACTCAAAACAAGACTAAAAATATAAAATTGGAAAACACCAGGCCATGATTGAATACATGGATTCTGGTTTAGGAAATTCATCAGCATTCATTATAGACTAGCACTCGAAATGAACAGAGTGCCTACAAGTAGGACAAGTATCCGAATGGATGACCAAAGGAAAGGCCACACTGATCCAAAAAGACCCCTCGAAAGGAACCACCCCAGACAACTACAGACCCATAACACGCATACCTATGATGTGGAAAATATTAACAGCAAAATATGGGAAGAGATTTATTTCTCTCAAACAAGCTGTGGATTGTTGCCTGAGGAACAGAAAGGATGCCGCCAAGGATCCAGAGGCACAGGATAACTACTCTACATTGATCAGCACATCCTCAACAAGAGCAAGACATGACGCAAAAATCTAGATATGGCCTGGATTGACTACAAAAAGGTATACACTATGGTCCCACAAAACTACCTAAAATGTACAAAATATCATATGAAGTCATAAACTCTATCGAGAAAGCCATGTAAACCTGGAAAGTGGAATTGAAAGCAGGAGGGAAAAGCTTAGCTGAGACGAAAATCCAAAGAGGTATAATCCAAGGTGATACACTATCACCATTACTATTTATAATTGCGATGATGCCACCCAACCACATACTAAGAAAATGCACAGCATGACACGAACTTAGAAAAATCACAGGAAAAGATCAATCATCAAATATAAATGGACGAATTAAAATTGTTTGCAAAAAATGTAAAAGAATTGGAAACTCTAATACACCAAGTGAGAATATACAGTCAGAACATAGGGATGAAATTTAGAATAGAAAAATGCACCATGCTAGTAATGAAAAGCGGCAAACAATACCTGACGGGAGGAATAGAACTACCAAATGAAGATAAAATTAGAACGCTCGGAGAAAAGGAAACCTACAAATATTTGAGCATCTTGGTAGCTGACACCATCAAACGTGTGGAGAAGATAGAAAAAAAATTAAGAAAGTGTTTCTCAGGTGAACCAGAAAGTTATGCGAGACAAAACTATATCGCAGAAGCCTTATCAAAGGAATAAATACTTGAGCTGTACTCTTGTAAGGTACCCAGGACCATTCTTGAAGTGGACCAAAGAACAAGAAAACTAATGACCATGCATAAAGCATTACATTCCAGAGATGACGTTGACAGATTATATGTATCGAGAAAAGAAGGCGGAAGAGGACTTACCTGCATTGAAGACAGCGTTGATGCATCGAAATAACGACTCGATGACTACATAGAAAAGCGCGGAAAAGTACTAATTACAACCAGCAGAAACAATACTGACAACACGAAGACCAATAGAACAATAGCTAGAAAACAAAAATGGGAAGAAAAACAACTCTATGGACGTTTTAAATGGCTAATAAGCAACATCTCACACGAGAAAACCTGGATGTAGCTAAGAAAAGGAAAGCTAAAAAGAGAAACTGAATCTCTCCTAATAGCATCACAAATCAACACCATAAGAACCAATCATACACCAATCATATCAAATCAAGAAGAGATAAGATGCAATAAAATAGCAAATGTAGGTTATGTGGTGATAGAGACGAAACGGTCCATCACATAATAAGCAAATGCAGCAAATTAGCACAGAAAGAGTATAAGACACGATTGGCTGGGCAAGGTGATCCACCGGAAATTGAGCAAAAAATTTGAATATGACCATACAAACAAATGGTATATTCACAACCCAGCAGCTGTCCAGGAGACTGAGACGCATAAACCTCTATGGGATTTTAACATATAAACGAATCACCTAATCTCAGCCAGAAGACCATATATTCAACAAAAAAGAGGATTGCAAAATTGTGAACTTTGCTGTCCTGGTTGACCACTGAGTAAAATTGAAAGAAAGTGAAAAGATGGATAAGTACCTCGACCTTGCTAGGGAATTGAAAAAATTGTGAAACATGAAAGTGATATTTATACCAATTTTAGTTGGTGCTCTTGGAACATTCACCGAAGGATTACACTGGTTTACAAAGAAATTGAGGCAAGCACAAAAATACCCGTTTTTACCTAATTTAAGGGTGCTGAATTCAAATTTGAAATCCGTTTTTACTCATCACCTCTAGTTTTTTAGATATGCACAGTGTGCATTTTGTGCATATACGGTACATAAAGGCGTATATGAATTCAGGGTTAATTCTAATATTGTGAGACTTATGGCTTATTTTTTAGTTATTATGCACTAAGTGTAAGTGATAGCATTAAATTATATATATATATATATATATATAGTTATATATCAAGACGGATTTTGATAGTTAAGGCAGCAGGTCTCAATCCACACTTTGGCAGTCATTGAAAGAGGTTGTCTCGCAGGCGGCGCAGGAGGTTGGTGCCCCTCAACTATCGTGTTACACATCTTTTGGGTGACTAAATATTAGTATTACATTTTCAAATGCACATTTAGTTTTACTTTGTAATATCTTCATATTCTCCAATGGCTTCAAGCACGTCAAAATGTCGAGGATGCCTCAACAAGGCCAATTCTTTCTGCTACATGTGTGGGGACTTCACAACAGTTGCACAGCGTCGAACCATCACTTCCCTCCTCAGAGCCGCCTACTTTCACTATTTTGACCGTAAAATTGGTGCTCAGGACAAGTCTTGGGCTCCACATATCTGTTGTAAACCCTGCTACAATGGACTAACTGCATGGTTTAATGGCAAGAAAGCGGCTTTCAACTTTGCAGTCCCGATGGTTCGGAGAGAGCCGCGAAACCACGCAAATGATTGTTATTTTTGTTTGACTGGTTTCAATGCACCTTCTAGGAAAAATATCAAATATCCCAACCTTCGATCTGCTATGAGACCCGTTCCCCATTCAGATGATCTTCTTGTACCCACATCTCCAGTAAATAAGGATCTTCTTTCCTCATCAGATGAAGAAATGCCTTCAAGGGAGGATTCTGCCGAGTCAATATCTTTGGAAGATACTGAGTCTACATATTCAGGAACAGGTGGCAATGAACCACACTGGATCACGCAAGAAGACCTGAATGATCTTGCTCGTGATTTGTATCTGTCAAAACAGCAGTCAGAGCTCTTAGCTTCTCGGCTTAAACAGTGGAACCTAGTCCAGGAAGAAGTAAGGATCAACAGTTTCAGGAATCGGAACAAATAAGGTCATTGGTCTTCTTATGGGTATGCAAGCGGACTTCACAAAGTACTGTTGTTTTCTCAGTCTCTGGGATAGTCGAGCTGTATCCCAGCATTACAAGCAGAAAGACTGGGGGTCTAGAAGCACTTTTGTTCCTGGCGAACACAGTCTCAAGGAGAATCATCTGGTGGACATGAATAAGGTGCTTCTTCCTCCTTGGTTTGATGAAGAATTTCGTGAAGGCGTTGCACAAAAATGGAGCTGCCTTTCAACACTTGTCTACTGTGTTCCTTGGTCTTAGTGCTGCTAAGCTCAAAGAGGGCGTCTTTGTCGGACCTCAGATTCGACAAGTGCTGAAGGATACTGATTTTGAGAAACTGAGAGCATGGGAAGCATTCAACTCAGTCTGTAGTGACTTCCTTGGTAACACACGTGTACCAGATTACCAAGCCTGTATTGAGAAGTCTGACGAGTGTCACGTGGTCGACCACTGAGGGGAGAGAGATAAAGAATGTCCCCTACCCCTCCGTGTTTGAGTTAGCAGCCACCCAAAGAATGACCGTTAAGACAGAATAATAATATAGGTCAATTCCTCACGGTCTGTCGGAGAAAGTAAAGAATGTGGGTCAGAGTGAAAGCCAACAGATGTTTGCACTTAGTGACCAGGGAAAGGAAGAAAAAAAGCTAAATGATTGGCTAGGACCCTAAATCGGAAGTGGCAGCTTCTTCCGTCGGCGGAAATTGGGGTAAAGAAAATCAGTTTTGGGACAGAGGTCGTGGTGAATGGATCTCATGCCAAACTCCGGATGAAGCATCAAAACCGGGATTTGCGGAACAGTAGTTGAAATGATAAGATATATTGAAACTACCGCCGAAATCAACGGGGGAGGACGGAAAGTATCCTGGACAAGTAGAACCCATACCTTCCAGCCAGAGCGATATGCATAAATAAATTCTGTCAACCCCCCCCCAAAAAAAAGAGAAAATATTCTCCAAAGGAAAGTCGTCGTAAAGATAAGTAAACTTTAAGACTGTTTCTCCCTATATCCAATTTCTCTCTCTCTCTCTCTCTCTCAATTTAAAGAAAGACTAAAGGAAAGGAAAAAAAGAAAGAAAGACATTTAGAATCATGTATTGTCCGCTAATAATATAACCGACAAGTTGAATTTGTGTATCCACGTGTGTAGTAAAAAGATTGATATATTTTAATGTCCCCACGTATTGAAGTTGTTCATTTATGTCGTCTACTATCAAAAATTGCTATTTCATGTTTCTTTTTCAGCTTCTTTCGCCTTATGTTATCTTCGCTTAAATTGTCCTATATGAATTCCTTTAAAAATATTATACGGTAAACCGGAGTTGTCGACTACTATAATTAATATTATTACATCTAAACCTAGAGGTCCATATCTTCCATAGTTCTAGGGGAGGAAGAACTAGTGGCCTTGGTGGCTGTGTGTGTAGTGTGAAATTTGGAAACCCCTTGCTAACGGTGGTCAGTGTAGCCATAAATTAACACCCACGTAATATGCCAGTTCCTATATGCCCGAGAAAGGACGCTGAACAAGGACTTATTCTACGAGGGATCAAGTGCCAGACCGCCCCGTCTTCACACGAGTGAAAAATAAACTCCCCGTTTGGTGATAACAATATTTAAATGCACCAGTTCCCATACGCTTTTAAATGGTTGATCATCCGGGGATCTTTTTATTTTAATTTGCCGTCACACGAGGATATGGGGTGTCGAATGTTACTCAAGATTCATTTTCTCCATTCCCACCTCAACTTCTTCCCACCAAACCTTGGAGCTGTGAGTGATGAGCATGGAGAAAGATTCCACCAAGATATTACGAAGATGGAGAGCAACTATCAAGGCAAATGGAACCCCGGCATGATGGGAGACTTCTGCTGGATGCTCTTGCGTGACATCCCGGAGGCAAAATACACCAGATCTTCTAAGAAAACACACTTTTGACTGTCTGTGGTACTATGAATTGTGTAATTGTGCCATCAGTGTTCTTTATCTATCCTGTTTTATCTGTTATAAGCTGCTGCAACTCTTGAAATATGCACATATATTCTCAGTTTATACTAAAATGAGACTATTTAAAAGCCAGGAAACTGGAGGTGATAGAGCAAAACTATTTATAAAATTGAATTCAGCACACCCAAATTAACAAAAAACACCTACCCCCATTCTTGCCTCAGACCAAAAATCAATTTTTGTAAACCAGTGTTATTAAAGTAACAGGAGGAATTGGAAATAAGAAGACGAGTGGAGACCATCCAAACTACTACACTATTAAGACCGGCCAGAATACTGAGAAGAGTCCTGGAGACTTGAGGAGACTTGCTGTCACCCAAACTTCAGAGAAAGACCATCAGCTAACACTGATCTGAAAAACTCTCTAGGAATAATAATAATAATAATGATAATAATAATAACATAGATTCGCATATACTTAAGGAAGTCAAAACAAGACGGATAAATGAACCTATGGCATGGATTGACTACAAAAGGGCGTATGACATACAACTCAAATACAGTACCCTTGCGTACTACCGAAAATTTATTTGCTGTGTAAAATTTCATAATTCATATCACCTCACATAAGAAAATATTACAGAATTTGATGTTGCTGGTCGGATTTATTTTTTACTCTGTTAAATATTACATTATGAAAACAAATGCCCGATGAAAAAACGACAAATGTAAACTCAAATTTATCATGTGAAATTATTTCTCGATTTCATTGTGATGGCAGATGCTTTGTATCATTCTTGAAAAATATCTACTGAAATACAACTCTTAATTAATATGCATTAAAAGCTTTAATCATTGTTGAACAAATGAGTAATGCATAGGAGTATATTCTAAATGCAGTGAGGAATTATTATTATTACTATTTTTATTATTGTATTACTCCTTGCGAGTTTTACACACCAGAGTTAGCTGATAGTCTTTCATTGGAGTTTAAGGGACAGCAAGTCTCCTTGGGTCTCCAGGACTCTTCTCAGTATTCTGGCCGACTTCAACAATGCTATGGTGTGGATGGTCTTCGCTCGTCCTCCGACTTCCAACTTTTTACTTAGCCACATACTATTGGTATCACTGTTTTTAGTTTTCTGGCAAGATCTAAGAATTTGATCCTTTTTTCCGTTTATTTTTATTTATCTATTTATTTTTTAATGGCCAAAACTGCAAAGACCACTCTTCAGTTGGTTCTCTTTTTTAGTTAATTATCACTAGTCTGGTTAGCCGGGGTTAGGTGATCTATTTGTATCTCAAATCACAAAGAATTTTGTACGTCTTGTTCTTCAGGGCGGATTCTGGGTTGTGCATATACCATCTGGCAGTATGGTCAAATCTAAATTTCTTGCACTATCCCCAGTTGATCACCTTCCACACACTGTCATGTCTACTTATGATATTTTTGCACTAAATTACAGCTTTCGCTTATATGATTGATCGCTTCGTCTATATCAGCCAGGATGTTTATCCCTTTGATGCGATTTCTGTTGTGTAGTTTGGTTTCAAGTAGTTTCCTCGTTCTCCTTAGATACTCTTTTTTAAAAAAATATTTCTTTCATCTCCACTTGTTTGATGGTGTTCGCTTCCAATATTCTCAAGTACTTGTAAGTTTATTTTTCTCTGTTCTTATTCTTTCCTGATTTGGTAGTTCTATTCCTTCCATCATTGGTT
The DNA here is from genome assembly GCA_963585895.1 of Sepioteuthis lessoniana. NCBI lineage: Eukaryota > Metazoa > Mollusca > Cephalopoda > Myopsida > Loliginidae > Sepioteuthis > Sepioteuthis lessoniana. The sequence continues at coordinate 76,618,537 of OY757907.1, forward strand.
GTTTTTTGTTTCTTATTGTTAGCATGGCACATTTTTCTCTGCCAAATTCTATCACTATGCCCTGACTGCATATTTTCTCTGCCTGTATTAAGGTTTCCAAGTTTTTTTCACTTTTGGCGAACAATGTGATGTCGACCATGTATATTAAAGAATTAATGTTTTCTTGTGATTTAGTAAGTTTGTATCTTCCTGTGCTATTACAAATGGTAATGGTGATAGAGCATCTCCCTGGAATATACCTCACTGGATTTTCACTTCAGGTAAGCTTTTTCTCCTGCTACCAATTCCACTTTCCAGTTTTTCAAGGTTTCCTCCATATCAGATATCTTGTACATTTCGAGACAGTCTATTATCCAGCTTTGCGGGACCATATCGTATGCCTTTTTGTACTTAATCCAAGCATAAGGTAGATTTTTTCGTTTTGTTTTGCTCTCCTTGAAGATGTGTTTATCAATGTATTGCAGATCTCTTGTTTCTCTGTTTCCTCGTGGCATCCTTTCTGTTCTTCAGTTACTTTATAGAGGTCTTTTTGGATCTGAGTTGTCTTTCCTTTGATCATCCAATCAGTTATGTTTGTTTCTTGTCAGCTTCTATTCATTTTGATAGCCAGTGAATTTTTCAAACCAGTATCTATGTACGCCATCACAGCCGGGTGTTTTCCAATTTGATATTTTTTGAGTGTTGCTCTGAGAGAATAGAAGTATATTTTCGCTTTAGGTCCTTCTCCGAGTCCAACTCTTTTTCCATATTGTTTGTCCATTCAGCTTTTCTATTTTACTCCCTCCATTACACACTTTGCTCCAAAATTGTTTTGCTTTTTTGCAACTGGTTTTTGGTAGGTATTCGTGTATTCCCCCTACTTGCAGGAAGAATTTTCTGTCATTGTCTTGGAATCTCCTGTTTTGTCTGTATTGTTTGATCCTGACACGGTATGTTTTTAGTCTTCTTTCTTTCGCCAGTACCTTCTGATTTATCTCCTCAAGTTGTATTGTTTGTTTTATTGATGTGTTGCTTTTATTTTTTCGTCCCAAAATATTCTCACATCTCTGTCTGTTTTTCAGGATTTAGCGTCTTAGTTTGTTGAGATGATTCCTTTTTATTTGTTGGTTTCTTCCCATTATTATTAGAAATAAATGATATTAAATAGATATAACTGAAGGTGTATGATACACTACACGATTTTGTAAATATGATATTATTCAACTAAAGTTTTGTATATTTGATTTTTACATTATGTTCTAAGTATAAGCAGTCGTGAAACCAGTCAAAAATAAAATATGCAAATTAAGATATTTGACTCTAATTGTATTTAATCTTTTACGAGTGTTGAATGTTTTTTCAGAAGTACGTAAAATTTGTAAAAGTGAAATATGTTCGTATTTCAAATATGATATATATATATATATATATATATATATATATATATATATATATATAGAGAGAGAGAGAGAGAGAGAATTAGAACATTTGTTGAAAACCTAAGATAGCAGTAATGTCAGTAAAAAATAAAACAGTAAAATGTGTAAAAAAATATGTAAAATATGTAGAAAAAATAAAATGTACAATAAAATGTGTACAATACAAAAATAATAATTATGATAATATCAAAAAGAAAAAGTCTCCTTACTCGCAACTTCCGTGATCTGAAAATTACATTAGTTATATCTATCATCATCATCATCAACTTGAGTTGATAGCATGGAATTCCTTGACTTTTCCTTGCCATCCGTCCCAATCATCCATCGCTTAACACTCAGCATTATTAGGTAAGCATCAAGGGTAAAGTGGATCAATCCAGGGAAGGAGTAGCACCCTCCCCTACACCTTGGTGTTGTAGCTATAGAAAAGAGAGCCATCTTATATATATATCGTCAAGGTGCTCATTAATTCCCTAAGCTCTCTCTCTCTCTCGTCATCCGACTCTATCGTCCACCCCTCTTGGTAGATCTTGACTATTTACTCAAAACTCTTCTAAGCTGAACCAATTTTAGATTTAAAGTTCTAAAAGGGCCACTATCTTACCCATCTTCCAACGTTATCCATCTGGTGATCATACATATCTATCGTACATGAAACTCAGTGTCCTAAGTAGTACTCGATATTGCGCCCCTTTATATATATATATGTGTGTGTGTGTGTGTGTGAGAGAGAGAGAGAGAGAGAGAGAGAGAGAGAGAGAGAAAGAGAGAGAGTGTGTGTGTGTGTGTGTGTGTGTGTGTGTTTCCTATTCATTTCTACTAGTACGATAAACTTACGAGGCTGAAAGTATTAGTTCCTGTCAGATGACCTAAGTTAAGCTTCTATAATTAGTGACTACTCAAACTACGCAAGGTTTAGTAAATAACTAGTACACTATAGATAGAGCAATTTTCAGCTGTAAAGCACTCTTTTCCCCATAGACAACTCTATTGGTTATGATGACCAAGAGCTTATATACAAATATATAAGTGACACTGTATATATGCTATTTACTAAACTAAGCTTACTTTTGCGCCCTGTGAAAATCGAAATTACGAGCAATCTTTTGCTATTTCTAGCTCATTTAACATTACATCGTGTTCGAAAAAAATTAGCTTTGCTCAGATTTGGCACAACACTGCAAGTCTGGTGTACCTTGAGAGAATTGAAATCCCTACTCAGTAGTAATTGGTTTACTCCATTTTTTTTTATATATAAGTAGATAGATTTTTTACAACCTAGAACATAAGTACATATAAGGAGTTGTGTCATTAAAAATAAAGTGACATCATTTGTTGGTAAGGAGAAGAAAATTATATAGAAGATATCATTTAGCTATGTTTGCAAGTCAAGCAGCGATTTTGCGTAGAGAATAAGTGGCTGAAGAGGGCCAGGTGTTGCAGAAATTCATCATTCTTTCTCGTTAAAAATTGTAGGCTATTGTACCTCATTATCCTAAAACTAGAATCAAATTTCTTTCGAAGTTCTCAAGCTTCCAAAACAGAGAAAAAATTGACAATGAAAAATTCAGGTTATTTTTATTTTTCAATTAAAAATACATCTTCCCAGTACATTTGTTTGGAGGGAGACATTGCATAGAAAATACCAGTCTGCTGCAGTTACATGCCAAGGATGGGATATAGTGGAAAGCTGTGTCCACAAAGTTTGAAATTTGAACCTTTATGTTGGAGATGATCAGTTGGTTGATTGGCTGTGTTTTACGTCATATAAACCCTTGCAGGTTATTTAAAGCCAAATTCTGTTTATAAATATATATTAAATCTATGATTTGTAAACAAATAGTTTGTAGGTGACAATTTTCGAATAAGCCAGGGGTTATTTGTTTCTACATAGTTAAATGGTTTCAAGTATTGCTATCTAACACTAATAATTTTATTTACACACTATTACAGCCTATGATCTCTGACTTGAATAAAATTTATATTTTTCTGGAGATTGAGATTTTATTGCTTCACGTTAAGACCCCCAGGGTTCCTATAGAAGGATATCTCACAGGTGGGAACACGAGAACACAACGAAGTCAGTAATTGGGGAAAGAAAGATGACAAACACAAGGCTACGATAAATAACAATTTAATAATAAAAAGCAATAGATAACATGAAAGAAACAGAAGGAAATGTGTATAGAGGAGTACATGTGGTGTATGCAACATTTGAGTTGAGGTTGGGGGTATCAGAATCCGATAGAATTCAAGCTCCACTTATCTAGTTATATTCGGCGGTGCCACGTCTTCTGAATATCGAGTCTTTCGTACATCATAGTTCCTTCAATGGTCGAGTTACCATTTCGGTCTCTTAGCAATAATTTGGGTGTTATCCAATTCGACAGTGGATATTCCTGCTTGCTTCACCATTATTCACTTTGCAGTCTCTCCCTCACTTTCTCTCGGCATTCTTTCTTTTCTCTTCGGTTCTGTTTGATGTCGTTCCATGAGCCATGAGTTGCTTCAACTGCCTTTGCCACTGATGGTCTCCAACTTTTTTGATATTTTGTTTTGCGCCTTTTTTCTCCCAGGCGCCTCGTGGTCTTCTTTGGGGCCTAACCGCTTCTCGTTCTTTAGCTTGACCGCTGCAGCGATAATCTGCCACCGTCTTGACTCGTGTATAGAGAAAGGAAAGGAAGAAAACGGGAAAAGAAAGGATATGCCTGCTGACTGCCCCAGAACTTCCTGTTTCTTCCTTTCTCCCCACCACTCTCTCTCTCTCTCTCTCTCTCTCTCTCTCTCTCTCTCTGCCTCGCGATCGCTCCAGGTATTGCCATGTAATACTATTAATTCAATTTAAATCATTTGTTTGCATATTGTTAAATGGTTTCAAGTATAGTAAAAGATTAAACAGTTCTATTTAACCCATAGATAAGACCCTAACAAGTATTACCACTCCGAGTCTAAATGGACCTTGGAGTTGTGACAATGAAGAGTACTCGACATTCTCCAGAGTTCCAGGAGTGGATCCTCACCATCAGCTGGTTTAATGTCATATCTTGGACACTCGTTAGAAAGGTTCTTGTCTCTGCAGAGATGCAGTCGGTGTATTCTACTGCCCCAGCCAACAGGGCTGGTTGAAGATAAAGAATAACGTATAAGTAATCTTAAAATATGAGAAATGGTTCAAAGTTGAATCTTCAACTCAGTTTCATAAATTCTGTTTCGAATGATTTAAATATTTCGAACAGATTTATTTCATCGAAAAAGAACTTTGATATCATTGTTTGTTAAAATAAAAGTATCGATGCCAGCATTCTAGTCTAGCACACAGGCTTTGTGTCTAGCATAGAAGCTTTAACCCTAACATGGAATTTTTCAGTTTTTCTTAATTTGGTACACAAATTACTTATGGTAACTGCTGTCCCTAAGGGATCATATATCTAAATATTGAGAAGGATCGTCATTGCACAACTCTTGTTTTCTAACCGGAGGCGATTCTTTCAATATAATTTGATCGTGTCAGATTTTACAAAGCTTTGCTTCGTCTGGTACACTGGTCGTAGAATGCTTAAAGTATCTGCTATTCTTAAGTGGTCGCCCATCAAAGTGCATTGTAATGGCTGTCTACCACTTCCAGGATCTTGGTGCCCATCTTTGTTAACTGACAACGAAAAGTCAATCACGAGAACTCTCTAAGTGCAAAAACATGAGACTAAGGAGTTTTTTAAGAGTAAGTTAAATACCGTGAGAGCGATAAGTTACGACTTCAATTTTGAAGCTCGTGGAACCAGCCCCATTTAGAAGTGGGCTATGAACTGTCGAAGAATAGATCTTTCCCTGATGAACTTGAAAATACCACTTCACATTCTCCTTTTTTTTAAGATCAGTCCAGAGAGAAGTTGTAACATCATCAATAAAGTGAGTGGGATTTTTCTTTTCCTGATATGAAGAACCTCATGTCGTCATTTTTTTTATCTTGTTTCTTCGTCTCAACCAACTTTTTTTAGAAACGCCCACAACTCTACTAAAGTCCTGGTTAACTTCAGTAAATAAGCGAAAAACAAGTGCTTTAAACAAGAATCAACCAAAAGTCTTAATAAAAACAAGGCCACAAGTATTTGGCACTGCACGAGAAAGAACATTAAATAAAATACAAGACTAATACATTCAAGTCCCAGAAACTAGTTAATCACATTCCGTTGTATTTAAAAAGAAAGTTCTGGTGTACGTAACCAAAAGTGGATTTATAAAATTCACGTATCATAGATAAATAAATTCATTACATAAATAACTAAGGTCATCACATAAATACAATAAATGAATAAACAGGATTAGGTATTTCCCATAACCTATTTGGCTGTTAGTGTACCATGCTGAGTAATTCGTCTTAATTTTATTTTTCTGGGTAATGGAGATTACTTGGATGTGCACATCTCTTCAAGTAACATATGACAGACTGTAATGTGTTACATGAAATAAGTAGCTAGGAACGATCAAGGAGCGTAGTTAGAGGTTATGGGAGAGTGTGTTACTCCCACTCCAACATTTACTATTAATGTACAATGCAAAAATGATAACAACAAACATGATGTTGATAAATTGGAGACAAGAATATAGGAAAATTTTACAGGTGTGCTTTACTTGCTTGCATAGCTTAGTCAGTAAAGCAGCTAGTGTGGATAACTTGGCTTTCCTAAAGCAAAAGAGGACGTTCGTTCAAGTCTGGCCGAGACTTTATCCTTTATTATTGTTTCCGATACACGCTGTCATAGAAATAACGAAAAAACTATAATCGATTTGGTCAACTTGGGTTGAAATTTCGAAAGCAACAAAAATTTAAAAGATGAAGAAAAATAGTGGTGAAATGTAATAATAATAATAATAACAATCCCAGGATAAAATATATTATATTTAAAATTTCAGCGTTGTACAGGATTGGACCTCTTGGTTCAGTTTAAGGTATAATTAGGCATCCGTTCCTGGACCCATGTTTGGGTCCATGTCCAGCAAGGCTCATCAGACTTAAGTGAGCCGATGACCAGCATAGTCCAGCAGAGTTTGAGTCTCGGCCAGACCTCCTATTCCCACAACTCCCACTACAATCGACTATCGGCTCATTGACCTTGTATCAAATCCTGTCTGGTGGGAGACAGAGACAAATATTACCGGGCAGCCGGGCTTCCTGAGTTTTTAGGAGTGGAATTTGTTACCTCTCCCAGTAGCATGGGGTCAGCGTTCTCGCCACCAAACCAAGCTGCCGAACATGTGGCCTGCTTCCTAACCACCAGCCGTAGCAGAGGACGTGGAATCCAACCAACTACAGCTGCGGACCCAGCACAGCCAACGAGACCAATCATAGCTGCCTTTTCTCATTCAAACAGCTCTTTTGAGTGCTAATCCCAGAAAGTCCTACCATCCTCAACAGCTCTTCTAAGAGCTAACCTTGGATACCACTTTTGATCTCTTCTCTACACCTCCCTGGCAGATACTATGAGATAACGCAGCAGCCAACACCAATTGCAGACCAATACTAGCTAAACCAAGCAGCCGTTCCCGCACAACCAAGCTGCCTGCGTCAATTGCAGACCAGCTCCAGCTTAACCCAGCAGCCGTTCCTGTGCAACCAAGAAACAGCATTTGTAGCATTTTGTCCACGAGCGATTCACTGGTCGAACTAGCACCAACTCTTGAGGCCACATCGACACTCATCCGTTTAACTAAGGCTTGAACAAACCGGAAAATCGATTACACAGTCTCTGCAACCATCATCTGCAGCATCTAGTCCCCGAGCGACTCACTACTCGGACTAGCACCAACACTTCAAGGGCACTTCGACACACATCCCTGGTTAACCAAAGTACTGCACAATCGGGACATCGATCATCCTGCCTTGGCAACCAATGCGTCCACATCACTGACCGTCTCCAGCAACATCTACAACCTGACTATACAGCAACACCTAATATCTGCACCAAGCACAGAGACCATCCTCGCCTTCTAGATGCACTGTCACCAGAAACTAATAGACAGCTGAGTCTAAGATTTTCAACAACACAGACTTTCAACATCCAATAGAGACTACGCTGACGTGATACAACAACCGCGATTTCTACACCTTACACCTTTTTTGTAAGATTCGCTCAGTAAAACCTTAATTTAAACTTATCTACTTGCCTCTGTTATTTGTCCAGTCCTCTGTCAATCAACCTCAACACCACTAATACCTATTCGTGGGATCGACACACACATATACCGGTCCCACGACAGATAAAATTAAAGTATACAATGCATAAAGATATAAGTTTGAACATATTTTCCATTTCAAACTTAAGAAAAAGCAGAGTATACGACTAAACGACTTGACGTAAAATTACATCGATTAACATAAATTAAATAATTACATAGACTGAAAAAGAAAGGTAATGCGCGTGCACTTTGTTTACGTTTATGCCTAAAAATCACAAAAAAGTTAACTAACGGGATTTTGATAAAAGTTTTCGTTACTTATGTAATACAAGACAAAGTTATTTTTTTTAAAGAAGTTTTCGGAGGACATCATATTTTTTTCATGCATCAACCCCCATGACTGATTGATTTTTTTCATTAAATAATTGTTACATCTTTTAAAAGGTAATTCCAAAGAGAAATACGTTTTATTTACCTTTTTAAAACAAAATGTTGTCTGTGTTCATACGAAAGCCTCATGAGTTTTTAAACGGGGAAAAATAGATATTGCTCTTCTAGGCAACTTTTTAGTTTTGTTATTTGGAAATGTGGTCAGTAAATTGAGAAAAGGTTAATTTCTTTGTTAGAGACTTTTTCAAATTGACAATTTAAAAGAATTCTTTTATTTGTGGTAATCAACTGAAATTTTGTTGTTTAAATGTAACAATAGTGAACAAATTAAAGTGATTGGTATGATGAAAAAATATCTATCATAACCATCTTTAAAAAATTTATTTATTTATTTATTTGTATAATAATTCACTGGATGGTGCTCTCAGTTTGGAAGTCTGAAAGCATTATAAATATAGTTTAGGGAGCATTTCTTTCTAACATTAGACTGAAAAATACAAAAAGATTCATTACCCTTTCAATCTTCATGCTTCTGAAACCTTGTATTTAGTATCTGCCCCTGGAAATGATTTGCAACATTTAGAGTCTCTTCTTTTGTTTTGTTTTTTGTAAACGAAAGTAGTTCTACTCTCGATATAATAAATTTTAAAATTTGGAAACTGATCAGAAAAAAAATCACAATCTATTATTTTTTTAAACTCTAGTGTTTCGTTTCAAGGCGTTTCTGGTTGAGGTGTGCATCGTTACGGTTAAGGCATTGTTGAATGTCTGAGTGAGATATGGTTGCCATAGGTGTAGCAAAGGTCGTGTTTGCTGGTTAAGGACAGGAATGATGTAGTCACCCATGAATGAGTGGTCCTGGTTGTTGTGGGAGAGAAGCGTAAATGTCTCCAGAAAATGTTGCCCAGGGATTAAGTGGCTGGATGTATGAGCAGAATTACGCGTCGCTGTCGACACAGCAAAAGTTGGAGGCGACTTAAAGGTGTTCCTGAGTGTGGCGGATTGAATGCATCTAATTCATATTCAACTGGGAACCCGTGGTCTAAGAGAATAGACTCAAGAGGTCCATGAATTAGATGGCTTTCCTCATGGTGTCATGATGCGGCTGCTATGAAGGGAACAGACAGTAAGTACGTCTGCCCTGTTCGAAAAGGTTCCGAAGAAGAGAGTGTTTAGCTGCCCTTCCCCAATTTGGTGCTGCCCGGAAAAATGGTCCGGGATGAATAGGGTAATTCACCCTCATTTGGTAACAATATACGTCGACCCTAACGGTCAAATTAATTTACGCGCCAAACAAAAATATGAAGTTCTTTCTGCTACATGTTCTTTAACCAGTCTAGGAGAAAGAAAACTCTGAATTAAACACCAGTCGTACTCCACTTTGAAATTGACATCGCATCCTGCACCGGGAAAGTTGTCTAAAGACGTGTAAATACGGTCAATAACATATCGAATTAATTCTTTGTTTTTTTACTCTTAGAACATATAGTGGACACATGATAAAATCGGAGAAGCAATTATAAATGCTTCTTAATCAGAGGTCATGTAAATGAAAAAGTTGATTTTAGTTCTTCATCTCCAAATAATCGAGTCGGTGATTCAAAGCTCGTTTGAAGATGGAAAACAGCGTCAATATATTGCAAAATAATTTCATCACTACTTGTCCTCCACCGAGGAAATATTTGCGGTAATCTACAAACAATTATATGAGAATGTTATATTTACATTTATCCAGATAAGAGTAAGTTTTATTCATTGTCTCCATTTTTTACTGAACTGATACATTTTGGTCCTCATTAATCGGTCATTAGACGCCATCTTGTTGCAGGAAGGAAAGACTAAAGTTGGTAAATTGTAGTGAGTTGAAGACTTGATTTTTAGATATGAAAAATGAATAAATAAATAAATAAATGAAGATAGTGACTGAAACTTGTTCTGATCTGGATGGTGAATTAAGCATTGCATTTCTGTATAATCTTTTTTGCACATTTACCTCCAATATTTCATCAGCCGGCTATTCTGGACAAGTACTACATATTCACATCACAAATGAAGGAATAGAATAAACACGCAATGTCTGACATTCATATTTTGTTGTTCTCTACAAGCAAACTCTTTAGCGAATAACATGCATCACCATCCTTTTCAGAAGCTTTTGACGGGCTTTTCCGCTTTAAGTTCTCTTGACAACTCACTCTTTTCGTTTCATCTTTTCTACATCGAGAGCTTTTGTACGTATGTTTGTATATTCAGACAGGTGTGCTTTCAAGCACCTGAAGGGAAGTATTTTTCATTACTACTTTTTATGTAAACCTAGCATCGTGGTTGGATTTTAGAAATCAGGTTAAGAAGTGGCTAAAAACGATACATAATACGATTCAACCATTCATTCACTTAATAAAAGAAAAAAATATAAAGTTTCCTTTGATAATTTGTCAGTCTGTCATGTAAACCGTTTGGCGTCTACAAATTGAGGCGATATTTCATGAGTTGAGTTTTGTCAAAAACGATACCACATGAACTATTTCGAGTGGTAATGACCAGTAATTATTTACTAAGCTTGGCTTCGTTGTGACACAATGACCTGTAAGTGTAACTTGCTGATCCCTATTAAATCTAAGAATAATTGTAGCGATATTAGACAGAGGTTGATTGTCATGCCAGTAAGAGAAAAGATATCCAAAAAGAGGCAGGACTATCTGGCATTCGTGCTAGGCAGGACTATCAGGCATTCGTGCTCGGTGGGTAATGGAAAGTTGATCACCTGGTCTTAGGGGGGCCTTTCCCCTGGTAATACCTGCTTTGCAAGTTTATTGCTCGGCACCTGAGGCTCCCCAATAGGAGAATGCCAACGGGACCAAGCATTTATTAGTGTAGCTGCATATGAGTGTCGATTTATGCGTGGCTCTCTACTATAAACGACATTGTGTCATGGAGGGAAATCGGTTAAATCCCTCCCAAAAGAGGAAATAGGGCACCTCACGTGGTGTAATGTTTTGCTAGCTAGATTACCAGACCATTGTGTTAGTGGGTTCGATTCTCACTGGATGCTCTGAACATCTTGTCTAAATGACTACAAAAAAGGGTATCTCAGCTAAAAAATTGACCTTGAGTCATTTACTTGCGCTAAAGGCGTTAGGTAAATATATATTAAAAAAATTAGAACATTGAACTACGGACTTGAAACAAAATAACTTGGTTACAAAATAACTAAATATTTGGTATTACAGCTTACGTATTATGACATAAATTTTTGCATCAAATACAGAAAATGTTTTAAAAATTCTTGTCCCCGTCCCTCCCACACAAAAAAATATATTTTTAAAAGTATCCCAAAACGACTATATTAATTAAACTATAACTTATTTCCAACTGGTAAGGTCATAACTTACTTGAAATTCAGTATTTGAAACGTTGACTTTCTATTGGATTCGAACGAGAATATACAACTACCACTACGGTTATCTTCCAATTAAAATTATTATAAGTAAAACTATAGATTTGGTTTATGGCATATCAACCATTGTAAGTTATTTTATGTAAAATCCTCTTTACACATATATTTAATATATGATTTGTGAGCACATTTTATTGATAACGTTTTTAAACGAGCCTAACCTCATTCATTGCAAGTCAGAGTGGACCTGGGAGTAATGGCAAGGAAGGGGTACTCCATATTCCCCAAAGCTCTGGAGCCTCACCATCAGATTGTTTTGTGTCATATCCTTGACACTTGCTGGGGTGGTCTTCCCCCTCTGCAGAGTTGTAATCGGTGTATTCTACGGCACAGCTGACTGGGCTATAAAAACTCTAGCGGATTTCACATTACAAAACTAACCATCTCTTGAAACTATAGGCCATTGTACATTGTTGCACCGTAAGATGTTGCTTTGTGTACCCACTAAAGTACATGCAAAACCAGCATAAAAGAAGTAACTCCTATTTTAGTTGAACATTTTACCACATTGAAACAGAAATTAAACTTTTATTTTCAATAATTATAATCCAATATTATAACTTATCATACAAATTACCCTTGCTGTTGAATACTGAACGTCTTTATCGTTAACTTCAAATCAAGCATGATTCAATTCATGCTTGATTTGAAGTCAACGATCATCATATAAAGAGTTTAAATCATTTTATAAATAAAATCTATAAATGCAAATTTTTGAATTTACGTACAAAAGAACCCAAAATATTTGTATTTCTTCGATGATGGCTCTAAACGAGAGGAGTTTTGGAATTGCAGTATTTCAAAAACATTTTTTTCGTTTAAAAATATCGACTTTAGTACTTCATCATCCTGGAGCTAAAATGAAATCTCTCAAGCCCCAAAATCGGAGTAAATATTGGACATGAAAAATCTGAAATATTTCTAAAACTGAATACAAATCTTACAAGCATATTGTTATTTTACTAATCTCTTCATCATTTACCCAATATATCACACACATTCATGGGTATTCAGCAGCGGTTTTTGTTTTGTAAAAATCTCCATGAAACCCAGGGGTTGCAGTCAAATTCCATGGAATTAAATATATAAAACTAATATATAATTGGCTCCATTGTATTGTGTTGAGCACTTTAGTAATTATAGCATTGCAGCATTCACGGAGGGTTTTTTGGTTTTCTTTTGACCACTGACTGCGTACCCATTGATTTTTTTCAAGGAGTCGTCCGAGGTTGGCCTTTTCTTTCTTTTTTACCCAAAAAACTTTTTTCTTTTTCCTCTGGGCGGTGATTCGAGGTACTTTTATCTCTTGTTCCTGACCAGGGTTTTTTTGTTTTTTCCGATACCGTGAATAATGGTAGATATTAGATTAGTAAAACTAATATATATATATATATATATATATATATATATATATATATATATATATATATATATATATATATATATATTACTCAATACAGTAAATCCGGAATAGAGAATAATTCAAATCAGAACGAAAAAAAAAATACAAAAATAGAATATTAAAGAGCTCAATGTAAATAAAATCCACAGAGCAAATAAATTTTTCCCAAAAAAAAAAAAAAAAAAAAAAAATCCGTCACAGGATAATAAATTTATTTCTATCCTGTTAAAAGCATTGATATAAATCAATAGTCTAAAAAAATTAACATGACTTCATCAAATCAAATACGAAATGGCAATAAAGGTTTTTTTTTTATCTAGTTGTAAAATTTATTTTATTACCATTTCGCACTTGATCTGATGCAGTCCTGTTAATTTTTTAGAGCATTGATTTAACAGGATGGAAATAAATCTATAATTCTAATGAGACCGATTGTTGTTTTTTTGGGATATATATATATATATATATATATATATATATATATATATATATATATTAGAGAGAGAGAGAAAGAGAGAGAGAGATAAAGAGAGAGAGAGAGAGAGAGAGAGAGAGAGAGAGAGAGAGAGAGAGACTTTTCAGTAGACTTCCGCCCCTTTTAGATCCTCTTCGAATTAATAGTGTAAAATTGAGTTCATGGAACTTCTTTCATTTGTTTATTTATACATTTCGGCTAAAAATTAACTGACTTTCATCCAGCATAAAGTCCAGTGTTCCCTAATTGACAGTAGTAATCTTTAAAAATTGTAGTCTGCAGTTGTTATCGGAACTGTTGTTAGGATACTCGTTGCTAACTAATCCGATATAAATAAGATTATTTGGGATGAAAATCCATGTCCTAGCTTCAAGGTCAAGAGTTTTTCTGTCGCGATTCTTTTGTTTTTGACGTCAACAGAAGTCAGTCTGTTTGCATATGCGTAAAACAATTTTATTTAAAAAATTACAAACGAAAATGTTGGCAGATCTTTCCATTTCTGCAATGTAAAAAAATCTCCCTGCATTTATAGATGAACAAAATACTTCATATATCCAAGAAAAAGAATACAGCTTCCCGATTTGTTTTGTTGAAATAACATTTTTATTTTCTACATATATATAAAACAGTTTTCGTAGAAATTAAAGAATTAATAATAATGACAATAATAATAATAATAATAATACTAATATATATATATATATATATATATATATATATATATATATATATATATATATATTAAAAGAGCGACAAAGTCTTAACATATGACTCAGAGTTATACGTACAATTGTAGAGACTGATTAGAAATTTAAAAAAAAACAATAACATGAAAAAATGAAATAAATAAATGCAAAATGTAACATTTTCCCTAGAAACCTCAGTGAATAAGTGAAATCGACTCATGCCTGGAAAGAGGGACTTCCTGGCACCAAAGAGAAACTCAATCTCAGAAGCCTTTATCACATTGACCTGGAAAGACGCACCTTTTTCTCTGGGCTGCTAGTAGGGAATGCACGTGTTTGTTAAGTCCCGAACTTAGCAGAGCGTTGTGTCTCCTGCTAGTACCGTCCTATGATGATTCCATGATGTCTTTCAAATGCCTTGTCAGGAACTGCACGACTATTTCTACGGGTTCAGGAAAACATTCCACACAAGAAAATAATCATAAACCCGCAAAATAAAATTCAAGTCAAAAGGTATCCTTGTCTTTTTCCTTTAATTCCTTATAGTTACGACAAACAAATAAGAAGATAACAAATAAATGGAGTAAGAAGAAAAAGAGTCTGAAACCAACCTTAGAACTTCCTAACAACCATATTTACATCTTTCTTCAACCTCATACAATACATATGTGCGATCAAATGGGCAAATGGATTACATTTGGTCCTTTTTAGTATTTTCAATTTTAAAATTTTAAATCAGCTCTGCTTAAGAGAGTTAATACATGCACACACATACACACACACACACACACACATATATATATATATATAAATTAGGTTTGTGATATTATATATATATATATGATATTATATATATATATTTTTTTTTTTAATATATATATATATATATATATATATATATATATATATATATATATATATATATATATATATATATATAAAGTTTCTCAGCCACCAAAATGTTTATGGCAGACCTCGGTACATGTCTGCAGTACTGTTTGTTTTACCGCCTTTTTGAACAAACATTTTTGCATGAATGAATTAATTTTTGCAACAATGTAAAGTTTATAATAATGGTAAAAAATTCTGAAAAAATTATTTTTCGTTTTTCAAAATTTTCCCTGAATTTATTGAATGACCTTCTTATATATATATATATATATATATATATATATATATATGAATGACCTTCTTATATATATATATATATATATATATATATATATATATATATATATATATATATATATAAGGTGTTGGCGGGTAAAGTATGAGGTAGTTGATTAATTAAGCCGGAGAAATTAGTTGGATCGAAAGGCTACGTTAAGAACGTTAACAATACATCCTGCCGAAAATTCATTAAAACTCAAAATGCATGAAGAGGTTGCTCAGTCGACTGGGGCTGTAGAATACATTGATAAGACCCCCCTCACTAATGAGTGTCCTTGATATGACACTAAACAGTCTGATGATGAGGTCGCAGTAATACTAGGTCTTTGGGGAATACAGAGCACCCCTTCATTGCCATTGCTCCCAGGTTCACCCTGGCCCGGAGTGGTAGCACCTGATACGGCCCTATCTATGAGTTAAATAGAACTAACGGCATACTGATGCTAAACTCAACTGTTTGACTAAACTGAATAGCTTGAAATGGAATTTTTTTGACAATTAAACCGTACTTACATTTCAACTGTGTGCTTATGCTAAACTGAATTATTTGAAATAGAACTGTTTTTTGACATTGAAACTGTATTTACACTGAACTGAATTGTTTAACATAAAACTGTTTTGACATTTAACTGTGTGTAAACAAAATTTGTTCTTATACTAAACTAAATTAGCTTAATTAAACCTGGTTGACTAAACTGAATAGCTTGAAATAGAAAGCTTTTTTACAATTAAACTGTATTTACATTTAAACTGCGTGCTTATGCTAAACTGAATTGTTTGAAATTGAGCTGAATTGTTTGAAATTGAGCTGTGTGCTAAACTGAATTGTTTTAAATATTTACATTAAAATTTTATTCTTTCCAGGTCGGGTAATTGACTTTCATACTAAATCCAAATGGAACGTATGTTTTAAGACTTTTAATGCCATGATAGGAGTTGTAGGTATGCTTAAAAGACCAAAAATCACTAAATAGCATCGAGAATACAACCGAGGATGATGGCAACCCCAGCGCAACAATCAGCCCTACCAATGTTAGTGAAGAAACTAACCTCATTGCCTTCTATAATGAGCTATCCTCTCTTGTTTGTAGTATCCCGAAACAACGTCCTCGTCATTGGTGGAGACATGAATGCCTAAATTGGTAAAAACGTAAACCACAAATTCAACTTACACAACTCGTCAAACAGAAATGGGGAACATCTAACAGATTTCACGCTAGAAAATAGATTAAAATGCCTCAGTACAAAATTTCGGAAAAGGGAGGGTAAACTATGGACCTACGCAAATAATACTAAAGCACTGATAGACTACGCCTTTATAAATAAGAAATGGAATAATAGCGCATTGAATTGCGAGGCATATTTCTCTTTTGAGTGTGTGTCCTCCGATCATCGAATTGTCACAGCAAAGATACAACTGAGCCTACTAAGGAATGCAGCCCAAACAACAACCACCGTACACTATGACTGGGATATTAGAGATATTAACACTAAGAAACAAATTCGATGCACTGAAGGAGAGGTCAGAAACACATACTCCAAATGACGAATATGAGAATTTCGTCAATGCCCATCTAGAAGCAGAAGAATGCATACCAACTAAACAAAGAGCTAAACCTAGAGCCCCATAGGAGACATTAGCGGTTAGAACAAATCGTGCAGACGTGAAAACTGCTTACAAATCTAATAGGAGGAACCCAACCAATATCATTGCCCCGAAACTTATAAAAGCACAAAATGAATTAGCTAACATATACATAAAAGAACAAACAGAATACATACAAAATCAGATCAATAAGATTAGAGATTCGGTTGAAGATAGACAATCTTGGATAGTATGGCAAATGGTAAACGTAGTGAGCAGAAGGAAGAGCATTTCGAAAGCTAAACTGAAAACTACCAACCAAGAAGAATGAATACAACTATGGAAACAACATTTCAAGAATTTACTCGGAAACCCTCCGAAAGTTATGCATGAACCAATCACGAGAATCATTAGTAAACAGACATCAAACGAGGACAGACATCAAACGAGGACTGCTTACACAAGAAGAACTCAACTTAGTACAAAGAAAAATTAAAAGTAGGAAAGCAGCAGGGCTTGATGAAATACCCTCAGAAATATGTATGGCCAGGGAATTCGACGACATACCGCTCTGACACTGTAATGCCATATATAATCAAAACACAATAGACAGATAGAAAAAGGGATGCATCCTCCCATTCCCTAAAACGGGCGACCTCGGATAAGCCAAGAACTACCGAGGTATAACCCTTACATCCATAGCGGCCAAGATATACAATGCTCTACTACGCAACCACATAGAATCCAAAATTGAGATGATAGGAAAAACCAAAATGGCTTCCAGAGAAATCTATCCACGACATCACAAATTTTGACAATCCGTCGAATTCTAGAAGGTGTACGTGCAAAAAAACCTAAAGGCAACAATATTATTTGTCGACTTCTCCAAAGCCTTTGACTCCATACGCAGATGGAGAAAAAGCTTGACAGCAATTGCACAAGAATCTGCGAGCAATATTGAAGAAGTCCTGGAGGCAGCACCCCACAAAACAGCAGCTATACGGCCACCTACCACCCATCATAAAAACTATCAAAGTTAGACGAACCAGACATGCGGGATACTGCTGGAGAAGTAGGGAAGAACTCATAAGCGACATACTCCCTTTTCACGTGGACGAGCAAAGTCAGGACGACCAGCTTGAGCCTATATACAACAGGATGTCGCCTTGAAGACCTTCCGGGATCGATTGACGAGAGGGACGGGTGGCAGGAGAGCGTCAGGGAGATCCGTGCTGGTGGCGTGACATGATGATGAGGAAGACTCTTTATCCGTCTGTTTTTGTGGGTTTTTTTTTTTTTTCAATTATTGTTTTTATGTTTATATCTTTTTCAATTCTTTCTATGATGGGGAATTTTGAATGTTTGTTAAAGTCGAGACCAGTGGTGCTATTTCGTTTACATTTCGGTCTAATACTTTCCGAAAAGAGCTATGGATTAAATGATACTGTTATCCTATAAGGATGGTTTTGGCATTAAATAACCCACGAAGGTTGATACGCCATTAAAAAGAAAGAAACCGAATGTCTTTAACCTTAATTATTTTTTACACACAGTTAAATGGTTTCAAGAACAGTAAATGTTTGTATATTTGATCCATGGATGGGGCCCTAACAGGCACAAGCATTCCAGGTAGTACCTGTAAGGGGTAGTCCACATTTCTGAAAGCTCGAGGACTGAAGCGGCACCATTAAATGGCTTAAGACACTCTTTAGGTCGGGGAGTCTTACCCCTCTGCTGATGTGCGGCCGGCATATTCTACAATCGCACCAAACAGAACGGAATAATAATAAACTATTTATATATATATAAAATGAAATGTGAATATTATATATATATATATATATATATATATATATATATATATATATATATATATATATATATATATATCCAAAGAAAGATTGAGAGAGAGAATGAGAGAAAAATATGTAGAAGAAACAAATTAGTTGTAATGAAAAAAAATGAAAAGGGGGGAAAACATGAAGTGACGTACTTAAGTCTTTTTTCGATTATGTCTTAATCCGATAATGAGGGAAAACTAATTGAAAGAACGAGTAAGATTGAGAAAAAGAGAGCGATCAACACTTAATAGTTATATATTTTCTTAGTACTGCTGAGTCAGTCGATGTGTTGCTGGGATGAAAATTATTGTATGAAACTCTTCTTGTTTTATTGGGCCTTTAACTTGATCTTTCCTGCAGAGGCAAACTCGCTGTCAGCCTGCCTACAGCAAGACGCATTACATCTTGTATATAATTATGATAATTATTATCGTCTTATTCCCAGACGTATTAAAAGCAATACTAGGAATAATTTTATATAGAAATCAATTAAAATAAACTAAAAATAAGTGTAGTATTTTTATATTCATTCCTTTTAATTTTGTCAGTCTTATGCAAATATCTTTATAACCATCGTACTAGAAAAATTAACATGATTTTGTTCGTCTGTGTATGTTTGAATAACTAAGAAGCATGGGTGTTCTAAAGTATTTTACCTGCATTCATACAACATAAAAATTACTGGAGATGACTGACATTAAACTTATTGTGTCACGATGCTTGGGGACATTTAGGTATTGGGAATTTGTATGATGAAATTATCATCTGTATTACACGAATAGATTAGATTATACGCACACTTTCATATACTTAGAGTGTGATGAAATCAAAGAAAAAGAAAATGAGAGGCAGAGTAAATATGATTAAATCACCAGAATATTATTTTTAGTTTCATAGATCAACATCGGCTGAATGTAATTTAAAAAAATATATAACTTCTTTCTCAATTTGCCAAAAGAAAGATTTGCATAGAAACATATCCATTTGACATTAAACGTTAGAGTATAGAAACATTGAAACCAAAATTATAAGTTTTTATATTTCATTCTATACGAACCAAGTATAAATTGTAACAGCAGTCCATGGCAATATTGAGGCTTCCTTTTAGGAATGAAAGAAAGATTTTATAGTTATCTCTGTTATGTCGAGAATT
The DNA here is from genome assembly GCA_963585895.1 of Sepioteuthis lessoniana. Classification (NCBI taxonomy): domain Eukaryota; kingdom Metazoa; phylum Mollusca; class Cephalopoda; order Myopsida; family Loliginidae; genus Sepioteuthis; species Sepioteuthis lessoniana. Next base: position 76,638,288 of record OY757907.1, read on the forward strand.
CTTCTCAGAGGGATGATTAAAATAAACGCAAACACCATAAAATTATCATCCAACAATAAATTGAACCCGTGAAACCACTGTAACAATTATTGATGAATGATATTGATGTTTCTAGGATTTCAATTAGCTCTTCATAGTTATGTCTGTTATATCGTGAATTTGGATGATATGAAAAATAAAGTTAAGCGCGAATGAACGACACAGAAAATTATCATTCAGTGGCAGATTTAGCTGGAAAATTGCTTTATTTCCCGAGTTAGTGCATTTTAATAAAAATCTTGCAATGATGTGTTCTTTTTTGCAGGGTTACGCTTACACATGTATACAGTTATCATGAGAATTTTTGTTATATTTAGATTACACAGTTAAGCTTTGTTTCTTCAAGCAGTGGTTTTATAGATATAGGTAAGAACAATTTCTTTGTTAATAATTTACTTATGAAGTAGACATATTATTAGGGCGGATGTCTGTTTTTTTTTTCTCACGCATAACCAGGCATGTACATACATAGTGCATGCCTGGTTATGCGTGAGAAAAATTGTATACGGCAATTTGGACAGTAGAAGTCGGTCAAACGTCTTTTAACTGACAACTTTCTCTTAAAATAAAGTTCTATATTTTTGTTACTCCAGTACAATACAGGGACAGACTGACAGACAGACAGAGAGAAGAAGGGAGAATGACTTCAGTATCACGATTAATATCTATCTTCTTGCAAAAAATCACTTCCTGTAAGTGAAATCCGGAATAAGGAAGCTATTTAAGGCTGAAGATTAATAATAAAAAAAAAGGAAAAAAAAAGGAAACTATTAAAATGTTCTCAGATCATAATAGACAGAATTGGGTCAAGAAAAGCTTTGGTCATTTCCTGCCATATTGAGCTACTTGTTGACGAGTAAAAAATAGATTCACGTACAAGTGAATGTAATATTTCGTGTGAAGCGTTACGTACCTTGATAGTCCACAGGGACAATGGTGATTTGTGGGCTCTCTGCGAACTTCCACTCATGGATGCTCCCAGAATTGTTAAGCAATTGTGCATAAACTTTCACTTCCGATTGTTGTCTATACATTAATAAGGGTTGTCTCCAGTCAAAGTTTTTATCCACATGTGATATTTCCTCGGTATCAGCGACTTGGGCGATCAAGGGAAGTTCTATCTCTGAGAGAATCTCCAGAATTGTCAGCGGGTCATGGTTCCATCTCATTCTCACGACTCGATTTGGCGAGTCAAGTGTGTCCAAAGTGAATTTCTTACGATTCAACATATTTGATAAAGTTCATAACGAAAAGAAATTTGGAATGTTCAAAAGTTTGTCTTTTATACTTTAGAAAACTTTACAATATCTAATATATTTTTTACCTATATTGGAATAGCGCAAGATTACAGACAGGTTATCTTTAATTATATAAGTTGAGACATCTTGAAAATTTTAATGACAAGACAATAAAAATGTCACAAACGATAAAATATTAATAACAAAATATTAAAAAAAAAAATGTTGTCAAACTGCTAACAAAATGTTTTGTGAAATATCACTGATTTACAAAGCTTGGCGAAAATAGTCAGTTAGTGAACGTTTTAAGCGATGCAATTTTCTACCAAATAATTTAACACCCCGGTCCTGTTGTTACAAAAAAATTGTGTGATTCTTTCGTTGTTTTTTTTTTGTTTTTGTTTTGTTTTTGTTTTTTTCGCCCAGCATATTATTATAGGTGAAAACATTCACCATATATTTACAGTCTTTCAAGCTAGCATTCCACTGTCCTTGTTTAACCAGATGACACGTTTACCTGTGTCGGGTGTATGCTTCAATTTAACATATAAAGTCTTCAAAAGCAGGCATATACACACACAGAAGTAAAGAGTGAAGGAGAGTGTATGAAATGAAAATGAGTGGACAAGGTGAGCGTTGAATGAAGTGACGTCACTTAAATCCTTTTCTAACTGTTGTTTGCGTGTGTGAAGGGATACCAAATACTTGCTCCGGGGTGTAGGGAACATCACACAATTCACACCAACTTAAAAGCAAGGAAAAAAAGAAAAAAGAAAAAAAAATGAGTAATGAAATTATGTATTTTTAAACAAAAGCAAGACACACACATAACAAACAATAAGAACAGACCTAAATATTTCAGCCTTACAAAATAAGTTACGAATTCCACGGATCATCTTAGTACGTGTCTGCGTGTGCAATGTGCACGTGAATGCATATGCGTGCATGTATGCATGTACACACGCAGACATGCACACGCACACGCGTTCACGTGCACGTGTGCATGTGTGTGAATGTTTGCGAGTGCACATGCACACATGCACGCACATGCATTCACGTGCACATACACCCATAATCTATTATTAAGTAATTCTGGTTACATTAACACGAACACTCTCATAGATATGGTCGTAATATCACGGAATATCCATTTTAAAATTGTTTAAGTTTATATATGTATATATTACTAAAATTCTCGTTATTCTTTATATATATATATATATATATTCGGTGGATCCAAAAAATAAACTCGCGGCAATTTTTGATAAAATTTAATTTTCGCATAAAACCAAGATACAAGGAATTTAATAATTTCAAGTAAATCAAAACAGATAGTATTAGGTGCTATGTATTACTCTTGTGACGGCAAATGTCTAAAATCCCAAAATGGGACTTTATTTTCGCACGTGTGAAGACGGGGCAGGTTGGCACTTGATCCCCTACAGAAATAAGTCCTGTTCAGAGTTCTTTTCTCAGGCAGATAAGAACTGGCATATTACGTGAGGGAATAATGTAAGGCCAGACTGACCGCCGCTGGCAAGGGGTTCCAAATTTCACACTATCACACCCCCACCAGGTCGCTTTCTTCTTTCCCCGAGATAATGGAAGAAAGTGAGCCTATAGGTCTTGGTTGTAATAATATTAATACTGCTATAGTGGTAGTCGGTAACTCCGGTTTCCCGTGTGATACTTTAGGGATTAATAGGACAGTTCTAAGCAAGATAATACAAGGCGAATAGAAGCTGAAAGGAAAGCATGGAATAATAACATAGACCACATGGTAAAATTAAAATACATAAGTTCTTTACTACGGTTATATACATATATATGTTCAAAGTGTCAAAAATATGTAATAGGATAGTCCATGAATATAAATGTCTTTTCTTGGCTTTTATCCTTTTCCAAATTGAGAGAGAGTGGTAAACAAAAATTTGGGTGTAAAGGGAAAATGTCCCAAAGTTACTTATCTTATTTTTTTGACGGGGTTCCACTGGAGAATTTCTCTTCTTTCACGGGCTAATAGACTTCGTATTGCTTTTAATGCTGGCTTGAGAGACTTTGGAGTCCCTCGTGTCTCAGTCTTTTGTCTTTAGCCCGGAGTGAAATGGCTATCGTCCGTCTCCCACGAGCGTTGTCCAAAAACTCTTGAGGGGAAGGGAACCCCACTTCCGTTTGGGGTCCCCCCACCAATCATTTGGCTTCATTTTCTCCTTCCCCTTCCGATGTCCGGCGACCCAAGGTCACTTAGGTGCAAACATCTGTGTGACCCATAATCATTTCTAACGGTCACTTTTTGACTGCTAGATAATTTTAGTTCAACGGGGAGAGAGTATCCTTCCCACCTCCTCAATTCTGTGAGCCATCACGTGACACTCTACAGAATGTAAATAAAAGTAGCCACATAGATCCTATTCAAAAATTTTTTTTTACTATAAGAAAGAATACTATTTGTCATATTATGTTGTTTTTGGCAAACCTTTGTTTTAAAGATCACCTTGTCCAAATGCTTGCCTTTACTAGCCTCTTCCCTCAGTTCTGCAGCGCATCGCCGAGACATTGCCTCTGGTATTGCTGGGATTTTATGATGAATAAAATCTTTCAGTTTGTCAGTTGTCTGCAGCCTATATCAGCCTTCAAGCATTCCTAGATGTAGTAATCACAAGTGTGTGAACTGGCTTCGAGATATTACCATGAGACGTCCGGGAAAGATTTCTAAAAACCCTATATTTATATCATTATTGGGTCTTCGGAGAGTAATTATGTTTTACTGGAAAGGATATAAAAAAAATCTTAAGTTAAACATTTAATAAAAATTGTTATCATCTATATTTTAAACGACTGCAGCTCAACAAACCCAAGAAAAAATAAGATTATAAAGATGGGGAGCTCTTTCACATTCTCCATACTCACCAGATTTAGCACTAACATATTTTCATTTGTTTCGATCATTAGAACATTTGATAAGCAGTAGAACATAGAAAAAACAAAGAAGTTGAAAACAATCTTTCAAACTTTTTTCGTGGAAACCCTCCCAGGTTTCTTCAACATGGAATCGAAAATTTAATTTCTCGTTGGACTGTGATCGTTTACGATGAAAACAATTATATTTTCGATAGTCCACACCTTTTTTTTTAGCTAATTTGATGTTGCTGATGCCGAAAATTACCTTATTTTTTATGATTAGCTACCGTTTTTGCTCATTTTTGGAAAAAAAGATCGATTTACGATCTTGGCTGATCGCAAAATTAAATTAATAAATGCCGTAGAAACCCATCCATTTTCCGATAGGCTAAGCAATTTATGTCAGCCACCTGAAATAAACTATTTTTACCAGAAAAAAAGTGTTTTTGAGTAAAAGAAATTAAAATAAAAGGACTGAATTTTTCTAGTTTATCATCAAAATTCAAATTAACTGATAAATCTTATCAGCAATACATTTTAGTTAACCTGATAATTAAGGTGGCACAAAGAAAATGAGACCTTAAAATCTTTTGTTAGATATTTGTTATGTCGTAAATGATATACAATGATAGGCTATTCCGAGTGGTAAGAATAGACAACACATTAGGTAGGTATAACAGAAGGTAGGTTAATATTACTACCCTCGCTAGGATAGTATTAAGTCCAAGCAATGGTCGATCACGTGAGTTCCGCGCTGAAGTCCCACGCTGAGGGTCCTTCACTCAGAGTCTTGCGCTGAGTGATCTGTGTGTACTTAAATAATGGTTAGTACTACTACTGTTGCTGGGGGACAGTGGAAATGGGTAATTCCATTATATCAATATTCATAAATTCCTCCCATCACATATTTTTCCCTTCACTACGGAAGGAAAGCAATGACATTTAGAGCTTTTGTTTTCACGGTTAGAAAGGAACTCCAACTAAGGAAATCTCAAATCCACCTATTTCATTGTACATGATGAACATCATGAAAATGGTTTCACCATAACATCAAGAAGCTCTTTAAGGATGATGAATTTGTTAATTCAATGAATGGCTCGGAATTACGCGTTTGGACACCGTTTAACGACGTAGTGAAAATCTTCTTAGGTAATCACCGGATCGAAAACTACAAGGAGTAAGTGAAACAGCTGTTGAAAAGTCTACAGGATATAGGCGCTAATATGAGTATTAAGGTTAATTTTTTTACATAGCCATCAAGATAAATTTCCGGATAATTCCAGTGATGTGAGTGATGAGCACGGAGAACGATTCCATCAGGATATCAAAACAATAGAAGACATCATTCCAACATTTTTTGTTGTTGTTGTTGTTGACTGGTGTAACTTTCGAATAAATTTAACTTGCATTTGTTTTTATATCCTCGCTGATAAAACGCTATTACTCGTTGAATACAATTATAATAATTCGACCGACAGAAAATTCCATGTATCTGGCTTGAGATCGGAAGTTTCTTTTTCATTGTTGAAAGTGAAGCTACAAGCAGCTTCATCACAGACCCTGATATCACGAGTTTAAACTTTCAAGTTCAATGCACATTGGTTTTTTCTGTTGTCATATATGAAAACTTTACGGTCGTTTGTTCAGCTCCTTACGAGTGAGATATTCCCGCAAACATCACTCAACACAGTGATTAAAGCCTGTCGTATATTGAATAAGTGCTACGGGATGAAGATGTCGTTTTGCTTACTCATCAAATACACAAGACGTTGTTTCATTAACTCATTTAATGAACAAGGCATTGAAATAATATTACGATTTATAATCTAAGTGAAGTCGTTGTCGGTTAATTTTTTGACGGTCGGTTGTAAAGGAGTTAAGATGGTAGCAAAAAGAATTTCAAACCATTATCTAGAGCAGGAATTGTTTTTGCCGTTGGAGTTTTGAAATTATACATTTTATCCAATGAGAATGACCGATGCTATTCTGCCCGGGCACACCTCCCCGGGGACCATAAAAGGCAGCGCTAGCCATGCTCGCCCTCTCTCTTTTCCTTTCCTCCAGGCTGGCAGCAAGGTAAGAGCAGCCGATAACATTTCTCTCTTTAACTCAGGACGACTCCAACAGCAGACAGGGATTTTTCATCTCGAGAGAGCACACTTCAACATTTATTCCTCTGCTTCCTTTAGGAGACCATTTCCTGGTCAATTATTTTCCCGTCCTAAACCAAATGGACCCCGAAGCATCTGGCAAAGTACTAAATTCCCGCACAGCCATTTACAACTGTTCTATCTTCTTCAACTCGCAGCACAAGGAAAAACTTCATCTCAAGCTGTCATTAAACTATTAGATTGAAAACCATCAATATCAACGCCTTCATATTTTCTTTTCTTTCTTTAAATTGCCCTCATGTTATAAGATTAACGGTTAGGATATTACAATTAACCAGTGGTGAAATTATATTATCGAATTCGAAGACTTATGAGTTGTTGTTTTGTTCTTTGTAAGGAAATAATGCAAGAAAATAATCCTAACAATGATAGAAAAAAGGTACTGAAAAAATAATTAATTAAAAAGGTCAATTTGGTGAAATAAATTAAATCGACTTCAGGAATCGTTAAAATACGAACTGGTTATTAACTCAAACAGGATGGATAAAAACTATCAGCCGTAGTCCAAACCATCTTCGGTTTATCTTACCTAAACTTGAGAATGATGAAAGGCAGTCCAAATTCGTAGAATATTTTCAGGCACCGGTTGACATCAAATCACCGAAATTAAGCTGCGATGAGTTGTTCAGGACTTTAATAAGTTATCATTTAATCACAGTTATTGTGAGCTCGTGTGCCTGTCTAAGCAACTTTAAGTAAATAATAACCTCACCTGGTCTATCCGATAAATAAATGTCCTTTGAAATCATAGTAAATGAATTTCAATGATTATACTTTTCACCTATGTATATCATCTAAGATTTGATTGGCTGATGTGGATAATGAGATGACCCGCCTTAATAAGTATATAGCGGTTCGGGAAATTGTTAATTTCTCTAACACTATATTTTTTTAGGCAACACAAATGAATGACGAAACTTTTCTTTAACAAAACAACAAAGAAAGCTTTTTTTATTTGTAGCATGAAATATTGGATTTGCTTTTGGTGTTCCAAAACTCGTGGAGTTTGAGCTTGTTAGTATTGAGACGAAATGGCGTCATGAGATGTTGAGCAGGCAGCGTGTGTTGTCGGAAGTGTGGGGGATTGTGTTTTTTGCATTTTTGACGAAAGACATGTTGCAGTTGTAGGAATTGAACTTTGGATGTCACCGTGAGTTTCGTGTCTGGTATTTGGGGGAGAGTAGGCGTTATCTCCATTAATGTGAACCAGAGGTGAAATGGGAACTTGTGTGTCGAGAGCGGAGTTACGCTCAGATCGACATAGCCAATTTTGGGGTGACATAAAGTGGTGCCTGTGGAAAGCATGTTGAATGCGTCTAATTTATATTCAACTGGGATTCCTTGTAAGAAATCCATAAATTGGATGGGTTCCATCAATGTGTCCATGTTGTTGCTGCTGTTATGTTAGAGCCACAGTGAGATATCTACACTGGGCGGCTTGTCTAGCTAAAAAGCATCGCTAAGTAGGAACGGCCAGGGGAACGTCTGTTCTGGTCTGCGTTCCCAAGCCAAAGAGACTGGGTTTGGCGGCTTACAAGCTTTGGTGGGCGGAAAGGAAGGTCCGGGCTGAATAGGATTAGTAATCCTGATTGGTTGAAATTAAGTGTCGAAATAATTGAGCGCCAAACCAAAATACAAGATTTTCCTCTTTTCTACAAGTAATACCAAGAAAGAGTTGAATCACAAAAAATGTCCTTTTGATTTTATTTTCTGAAGGAAACTTAACGTTTTTATTGTATGTGTATTATCACATAACATTCATATTTCTTATTAATTTTGCGTATGCACTTACTTTCAGGTTTTATTTGTTGTGTAGCAAACCAGAGTAAAAGTTGGGCACTATTTATGAGGAAAGCAGTGCCATGATACAATTAAATCTTCCAGAGATTTGGTTCAAAAACCAATATAAAATAAATCCACCTCAATATATAAAAATATAACATAAGATAATAGAGAAATATAAATTAGATTACGATAACACTAAGTGTCAAATTAATAATGATACATATAAATTAACAAATAAACTCAATATCAAGGTAAACTAAATTGTAAAAAATGCATATATGATTTTTAAAGATCATAAACAGAACTTCGAAAATAACACACAGACCAGATTAATTAACCCGACAAAAATCGAATTAGGATTAATATCAAAAAGTATAATACAAAATACTGTAACTAAAATCTTAGATATTTCTTGATATAAACTGTTGAAAAACTCACTAGATACCATAAAATGATTCAAAAATATAGAATAAAAACAAAACAAATAAAAAACACTACATTTATACAATTTCATATCATAGATTTTTACCCATCGATAACCAAGGAATTGCTATAACACAGTATTAACTTAGCTGAAAATTATACAGAAATAAAACAGGAAGAATTATTAGCATGTATAAAATCTATCCCAATTAATAATGACACCAATTGGGTAAAAACAGCAACGAATTATTTCGATGTCACCTTGGGATCATTTTTTAGCGATAAAGAAAGTTTCTTATCTTTAGGAATAGTTTTTAATGACCGCATGGAATATTGTTCATTTCCGACGGTCACCATTTTTAGAGGCCGTAAAATTGTTATTATTTTTAGCGAGGAAAAGTTGTAACGTGCATGTGTGTGTTTGGTTACTTCCTCGCTAAGTTTTAAAAGTAAATAAATGGAAAGGTGGAGAAGTAAGAAGACGACGAAGACGCCGTTAGTTTTTACAGAAAGGTTTTATTGGCAGCTTGGAAAATGTAGTTTACGTTTGTGCTGCAGGCCTCGTGGGAAAGGAAAGAACTGAAGAGACGAAATGGAGTTATGAGAAAGCTGAGATAGCAGGGTGTGTTGTTGGACGTGCGAGTGAAGTATGTTCGCAGTATGTAGCGAAAGTTTGCCGTTGGAGGAAATAAACTTTGGAGTCACCGTAAGTTTGTGTTTCTGGTTATTTCGGGGAGAAGCGTGTGTTCTCGTGAAAATGAGGCCCAGAGGTGAAATAAGGGCAAGGTGCCGGAACGGAATTAAACATCGCAATCGATATAGCCAATTTTGAGGGTGAAATAAAGTTGTTCCTGTGTGTAGCGTATTGAATTTATCTAATCCAAATTGAATATGAAACTGGGATCCCTTGGTCAAAAAGAAATAGACGCAAGGGATCCATAAATTAGATAGGTTCCCTCATGTGCCCATGCTGCTGCTACTGCTGCTGCTATTGAAGAACGGCCAGTGAGACGTCTGCACTGGACAGAGTTGTTCAGCCAAAGAGACTGTGTTTGGCAGCTTCCCAAATTTCTGCTGCCCGGAAAGGAGATCCGGTTTGAATAGGATAAGTCATCCTGATTGTTTGAAATTATGTGTCGAATTAAGTTACGCGCCAAACCAAAATACGAAATTTCCTTCCGCTACAATTCGACTCAACCCAGATTGTGGACCTAGATTGGTACAAGAGTAACTGATTTTTACATTGTTCCTCTTGATTATTTTGCTAAGGAGGTTATCTTTTTTAAAATGTTTTATTGAATTTTAAAAATATTTATATTTGTAAGCTAGCAAAGAGGTGGGTTGAACCAGATGATTTTTGTACTTTTATTTTTATAAATTCAATATGAATAGCAAAAAGAATAATATTTTATAACCTAATTATATTAAACATAGTTGATTTTGATATATTATTATTAAACTAAACAAAAAATTAACTCCAACTTTGAAAGCCAAAAAATAAAATAAATAAATTAACCTGTTGAAACGACTAAAAAATTGTTGCAAAAAATAAAATAGGACCACATCTATATATAAATATAGGGTCCTCTTAAAAAAAATAGGATAATGATTTTCAAAAATGCAAATCAGGAAAAAGATCCAAACTTAAAACTAGGCCTAAAAATAAGGACGAACTAGAATATGGACTACACTGTCTGAAGAAAGGTAAACAAACGGGGAGCAAATAATAAATTCATAATTAAGATTGATATTTGAAATTTAGTACATATATTATAAATTAAAGTTTCTTATACAAAAGTATCCAAATTTTAATACGATATGAACCCATTACTCACCACGGTCAATTTAACATAGAAAAAAACGAAAAAGTAATTCTTCCTAATGAAAATAACTAGAATTTGGTTAAGATATGTCTCCAAAACAGACATTTAGTTAAACTATTGCTATTATTAATTATCAAAAATACATGGAGAATATTATACAATATTTAAAACAAACATTAATTCCATAGAAGATTAGAAACAAATGGTTATCTTTAATTTAAGTGTAAGATTTTTTAAATTTTTTACTTAAACCTCAACTCACTAAGCCCCCCCCCGATATTCACCAGTTTAAAAAAAAATATAAATAAATTGTAATTTAAACTATAAGTAACAAATTCTTTAAAATAAAATAAACAAGAGGAACACTTGAACATAAATAGATTTCATAAGCAAATGGTTTTTTTCTCTTTTCGCCTGAAACGAGATTGGAAAGTCTATACCACATCCAAAGCACTAATATATTAATATCCATCTGAAGACGTTCACTATGACCTGAAATAAATCTATAATGGAAACACAAAATTGAAGTTTTTTCGTCAAATTTATTTTAAAAAATGGGAGTTTCAATATATTCTTAATCTGAAATTAATTATATATCCGATAGCCGTCTTCTTTGAGCACTCAACGGAGATTCCAATTCACCTTAGATTAAGTTATATCCAGAAATCTCTTCTGATTTACTGATACATTCCAATGTAACTCACAAGCAAAAACAAGAAATAAATAAACGAATATAACATCACAAGCGTACATTTCAAAAGCCGGATGTTGTCTAGACGATGGCTGAAACCAAAATGAATAAAACACGCTGCTGCGCAGGTAGGCTACGCGTATCCATCCGGTTGAAATGTAACTTTATATTTACAATTTAAAAGATCGTCTTCTTTTTTTTCACCCAATAAGCAAATTTCCCCCATCAAAGTTTTTTAGAGCTGATTCGGCCCAAACGCGACTATAAAATAGTCAACAAAAGTTCAAAAGTCAGTCGGCTCCGAGACCCCCAAAGAACATCGACCGCGACGCCTGCAACATTCAATATTACACAACTCGTCTGAAATTTCTTACTACGGCCTTTGATGGAAGCCGCATGACCCGAGAATCACCGCCCCATCTCTAATCAACATTTTCAACATCGACGTTTCTCCTTTCCTATCGACATAAACTTAGGCTGACCAATTAAGTCTGTGACTCACCCCTACCAACATGAATATTGGAACATTTTATGTCTCGATTTTCATTACTATTCAAACACCCATCAAATTTCCAAAATTTAACTCGTTCCTATCAATACAACTACGAACATTTTCCTTTCAATTTCACAGATATTCTTATATTCACCAAAAAATTGTTTGAACCTTTGGTTTCTTGTTTGATAATATAATTGTTAAATTTTTCACTTCTCTTCATGTTTGATTTGCAACTGTATTTTATTTATATAAAACAATTACTACTAATAAAGTCTGAACCCAAGACTATTTTCTTCAGATTATACACACGTTTCACCCGACACCCCCAAGAGACTTCTTCAGATTTTACTATTCATCTTTGGTGGAGAAGGTTATACAAATGTGAGAGCAGTCTGACTGGGAAAGTGAACCGTTATAACTTAATGTATGTTTATTTTTTCTCGTTTTATTTCTTTTTCTTTTATTTTTTGGGAGCTCTTTTTTTTCGCCTGGCCGCTTGTTGAACCATTTATGTTTTATATCATTAATAACTCACATTTATGGCTAATGAAGGTGAAGTAAACTATTGAGAAGATTTAATTATGTTTTATGATTGAATTGAAATATTCTTTTTTATTATTCATTTTGAGGAAATTTATTAACTAAAAAAATAAACGAGAAAAATTAAAGTCGTTTCCAGTCATTGTCAAAAATCTACAGTTTCGATTCTTTTCTTTGCAATGTAGCTAAACCGTTGCTGCATTCGTTTATATCATTTAAGTCTTTCCAGTGTATGGATAACTAGGGCTTCTTCATATAAGGCAATTCAATGAACATCAGAATGCACTTGATTTAGCTGAATTGGTTATTAGAATCGAACGCACTAGACGATCAATTTTTAAATAATCGATTCAAAATGTACAACGTCTCACATAAATAAATACACCTCAGTTACTTTTTTTAAAATTGATTTTCAATGGCTACTACATAGAGGTGTAGGGGAGGGCGCTACTCCATCCCCTGGACTACTCCACTTTACCCTTGATCCTTACATATAATACTGAATGTTAAGCAAGGCAGTATCAAGTACCATTTTTTGAATCTTTGGTATGACTCGATCTGGGATTGAACCCCGGTCTCCCAGACCATCGGCGAACAATATCGAGCAATGAAAAATTTCTTTTATTTGAGTAATGGCATGTGTTATACTTGGCATTACTTGAGTAAAGAGAAGAAAGAAAGAAAGAAAAAACGTGGAGAAGAAAGAGAAAATAAAATCAATTGGAAATAAAGACTAATTAAAAAAGAGAGAAAGAATTTTGAAGAGGCGTACGGAAGAGAGAATCCAAAAGTATAGTAAAATAGCCAGAGAAAAATATTAAACACTGTTCTATAAGTAGATAATCTCATAATGATGAGAAAAAAAATATAATAAAGATGTCTTGTTGGCAGATTCTTATTTACATGTATAATGTTCTGCAAAAGATATTTTAGAGTTGTATTAATAACTTACATTGCATCTTCTCTCGTATAACCAACATAAAAAGTAATTTTTAATCAAACGACTATGAATGGTTATTTACAGTGACAGAAAAACAGCACAGCTGAAACGTCCATCTGTTCAAATGACATTTCCGACTTTTTCTCTAGCTGATCAGTCATTAGATTCTCGAAGCACATTTTAAAGTAATTTTTTAAAAAACTTCCATCCTTTATGGAAGCATATTGAATCCATCTGTACAGACAAAAATATTCTGAAACAATTCTTTTTTTTTTCTAATATTGTTAATATTTTCATCAAAAGTTATGACCAAAAATTACTGAAAATTTATTACAACAGTTATCATTCAGCCAGTTTATGAAATCGAAATTTGCGAGGTGTCTTTAAAAAGTATTGAGAGTGAAGTTGGAGAGAGAAATGGACGATAAAAAGTAAATTTTCTTCAAAATACTACCCTTGGCATTCAAATGCAAAGAGTACTATTTTACAGAAAATTTACAACACTTATCAACCTTTGTTGGGTTATTTAATTGCGAATAAAATCTTTTTCAAGTAACTTACGATTTGATTCATTAGTAAACAATCATACTTCAAGTATCTATGGAACCATGAATGTTTGAAACCTGCTCGATAACGCCAAAGCAAGCAAGCTCAATTCGCATTAATGAACAGATCAAAGCACTCGTCATAACGGGACTCATCACATTACTGTCACCACTGGTTGCCTATTTCTCATGTCCCTTTTTTGGTTTCGGATATTCCTCAACGATCAGCAAACATCAATGGGTAAATTTATTCCACGTGAAAAATAATACACCTCTGCAATAGTCACCAAAGAATAAGCTCGCTACAATAAGGACATAGCAGCACTCAGCGAAACATGCCTAACGGACAATGGCCAAGTTGCGAAACGCTGTAGTGCCTACACTTTCTTCTGGAGTGGTGGTAGGTGCTCTAAACGCCGAGAAGCAGTTGCAGGATTTGCCGTGAGATGCTATATCGCCCAGAAACTTGCAAAGCTCCTCGAGAGCATTAGTGATCTTCGAATGACACTTCAGTTTCCACTTGAAAATAAGAACAATGTGACGTTGACCCTCAGTATGTACGCTTTGACAATGATCAACCCAGGGGACATCAAAGACAAATTCTATGAAGAATTCAAGGTCGTCATTGCAGCAGTACAAAAGAATAAGCCCGAGAAGTGCTTGGGAACTCCCATATCAGAATAGGTGCCGATCACCACACCTGGGAGAGGAGCATTAGAAAAAATGTTCCTGACAAGTGATACAACAATGGCCTATTGTTTCTCAAGACGTGAGCTACTCATGACTCTGTCATCACCGACATTCTATTCCGCTTTCTTATTCGCAATAAGACAACTAGGATGCACCTTTGCTCCAAGCATCAGCATCCGATTGACTATTACCATTAGAAAGAGAAGGGACAAGATTCCATGTATTGTGCCGATTACTGGTTTGATCAGCTTCTCACTTAATGTATGTGCAAATCTAACATACTGTCCTTGAAAGTCAGAAGACAGCAAACAATCTGAACGTCTTGAAGCTGGACAGCAGGTTATTTTTACTATAAAAATTTTTTATGGGTATTTTCTCAGTTTAAAATAATTCTAGAAATTTAAAAGAAGAAAAAAGACAATAGGATATTGGCAAGGCAATAATGTCTTCTCTTTTAACTTTTGAGGAATATTTTAAAGAGCAGTTGTAAAATATCAAATTAAATTTACTGAATTTTACGGTAGCATCAACTTTGTGAAATAACTGGAAATTTTCGCTGCGCAAAACATTATGTCCTCGCTCTTTTTTTTTTTTTTTTTTTTTACAAAGGACGTCAAAATTCAAAATATTTCTTTTAATTCGCTACTACTTTAAAATGTGACGATACACCAACCCTCGCCAAATACAGGGGTGATGCCGCTTCCAATCCGCAGATCGCTCCGCTGGTCGGATTTATTTTTGGATAGCACGATCAGTTCGTTATCTGCCCATGTTGTGTTTTTTAGATCCAGACAACTGATCGATCTCTAGTCGGAGTCGCCAGTAAACAGATGAGGCCGCACAATTAAGAAAGTAAAAAAAGAAAGTTGAGAACAGAGAACGAACACAGCTTTGTAACAATAATGATATCCAGTAAGAAAAGAATAAAGTCTTTAACAGGTACAAACATTTACCCTTCTCAGAGGTGTGGGGGTTAACTCAGAGACCCAGTTAACAAAGTATCAGTCAGTCACTTCAGTGTGTAAGTTTAGCCTGGTGTGAGACAATCTCAGTGGCGGTTACGTTTGCTTACTCTCAATTATTGGGATTATTTCGCAATGTTATGCTATGACAGGCTTTCTTCTCTTTCTATACCAGGGTTGTCAGTTAGAAGGCCAAGATGTAAGATTTAGAAGTGGTCTTTTGCTACTGACGCGTTATTTCGAGATTTCTCTGTATCTCTATAATGGTCGTGTTTTCTTAAATCACTTTGCTTTTTTTCTACTCTCATGGTAGTCTGGTAAAAGGTCAGGTCTCAGAGCGACGCAGGGGAAATTTACATAGTCTGCTCGCGTTCACCTCACGCAATTTGTTGCACCCTTCACATCTACTTCACTCGTACGTTTAACCGAAAGGGGAGGTACTCCCCCTATTTGGAATTATTACAATTTATTGCTGACGTGATATGACGACAGTAACCATTCAATCATAACGGTGAGAGAATTGAATTAAAATTTTCAATAATTGAATTTTTAAAAAATGCTATTGCCGAATTTCGATCTCAGGTAGCTGATAGTCAAGGCCAGGCCTCCGAGGTCAAATCTTCGGGCTGATTCCTGTTACTTTTAATGATGAAAACGTAGGTTGACGAATAGTTGACCGGCCTTCTTAAGGATCGTTTCGGTATATATATAAAGGTTACTGAATGAGAAATAGCCAAAAGGGTGATGGGAAATGAAATGGAAATCTTTATAACATTAAAAAAATACAATACTTACTAGCGATGAGTAAAAGGTAACCTCTGCTTGTGATGACTATTTAGTATATTTTCCCTATTTACGTACGTCCCACCAACCGGACGAGTTTGCCACAAGGCGTTTTTAAAGTTGGGTCCCCGCACAGGGCACGCCCGGCGGCTCCAAAACTGTCTCGGGTCCCGTCGGCATTCCCCTAAAAAGAGGCGTTTAAGGCGCAAGGCGATAAGTCTAGCCATTTCGAGGCGTTTAAGAGCCTAGGGGATGGCCCCTGAGGCTTGAGGAGAGCCGACAGCGCAATGTGAATGCTGGGCTTCCTCATCATACACGTCAGGTAGTCTCGACTGAGTGAAACACCACCGCCAAAGGCAAGTTGTATATTTCCCCCCTCACCATAGTGTCCAACGTATTTATGAGGAATAGGACATATCCATTCATATTCATAGGTAGGTTATATAACAGGTATATATATATATACATATATATTTCATCATACAAGGTGTGAAAGCACGTGCGATACCCTGTCTTCATCAGCCGCCAACCAGGGGTGATAACACAGTTTCGGTAGCTCAAGGCGGTACTGCCACTCCTGGCGCTACCAAGAAGCTTTTACCACCGGACAGGATATTAAGAGAATTATATATATATATGTATATATATATGTGTGTGTGTGTATATATATATATATATACGCCAGATCAATTAAGAGCAGAGACTACATTGGACGTTAATGTTCATTCTTTGGGTGCAGTTTGTGATTAAAAAACAAACAAACAAACAAACACGTTTAATTTCAGCCGTTAACGTTATTACGAGTTTACAGCAACCGTTTCTTGCGTAATCACACGGGAATGGTGGTTCCGCGTGTATTTCCTTCATACTGAAAACTTCTCGCTTTCGACCAAATCCAACTTGATGCATTTTGCGTCGCGGTTTGAAGACGATTTGAGGCAACTTTGAAACTGCGACCAGTGATTCCTATTTTTTAAAGAAACGAAATGACTAAAAAACCACGACAACCATTGTAGAGATGTCTTGAGATCCGATGAAACTTTCCAGTCAATAGCTCCGTTCAGTTGCTTCATATTAGAATTTTTTCTGTTTCCTCACAGGACATTCACCTTCCTTGATAAACTGAATTATGGGTTCCTTGGCTGTTATAGATTGCTGGTTTGCTGTCTCACATTGGGCTCTTAACAACTCTATTATCACCTCTAACACCTTGTTATGTCGCCATGTGTACATCTGAAGCGATTGTGGACATGCAGATAGTACGTGGCGCAAAGTACCCCAATCACTTTTATACGACAAGCACAGGTCCGAATTGGTATATCCCCATAATTTTAGGTCGGTCGCATTTGGTAAGAAATCATAAGTAGAGCGAAGAAGGAATGATATCACCAGTGGTTCCATTGCAATTAAGGATATCAATCCTGCATCCGGTAAGAGATTGATTTAGTAACATAGTAACTCTAACCCTAACCCTAACCCTTTGGCCAATCAGCTCTGGTGTATTGACTTACTCCTCCCACACCTCTCATCATCCTTCACAGACTCCCTGCCTTCTTTGAACCTCTTATGCCACTCAAAAACTGATGCTCGATTCATGCAAGATGGTCGAAAACAGTCTGAAGCATTCCATACGTTTCTGTGGCATTTTTTCCAAGTTTAAAACAGAATTTTATTGCACATCGTTCTTCTAAAGTGTCCTCACGTCCAGATTGCATTTTTGAAATTCACCTGCTGTGACAATCAGGCTTTAGTAGGGTGTTTTCCAATTCCTGTTGTAGCTGTTTATTTGAGACTGAAATCATAGAAATTGGTCAGTCATCTCATAAGATGTATAGCAATAACATACTGAATTTTCAAGAGTCTATGACAATTTTAAATGCCTGTACAAAAAAGTCTGGAAACTTATTGAACTCACCACGTATACTTCCTCGAACTATAGAATTGCCCAGTCGTTTAGCTACATCCTTTGCAATAGATACAATGTCGATGTCCTGCTTCAAACCTTGTTATAAATGATTGCATTAACTGTAAAACTTCTTTAGGCTGTAAATGTTTTTTTATCGGTAGTGTTACAATAATATAGGAACGTACGACCTAATACACCGGTTACTTCCACCTCCACTCACTTCCGGTGCATTAGAATAAACAGCAAGGCACATGCAAGGGCTTTACATATCAAAATGTATCCTGTCTTCACGCCATTAATATATAAACAAAAGGAATTATCGATGGATTAAGATATCAATCCTGCATCCGGTAAGAGATTGATTTAGACAATGCTCATTGTAATTATGCCCTAACTTGTATCAGCTAGAAATCGCTCATTTCAGTGGAAAACAAATACAATATTAATAACGTAATGCGTATTACTAGCCAGGAAAAAATCTGACGATCCTGAGACATAAATTTCTCACTTGAAAGCAATCAAGCAGAAAAACTCAACGAGTTTGTAACAGTCCTTCGTCAACGTGCCACAGACTGTGGATTAAAGGACTTGACAAACTCACAAGTTAAAGACATCTTTATTATTAGCACAAAAATCTTCATCTCAGGGAACACCTGTTAAGAGAGCATGGCGTCTCGCTGGACTAAGCAATCCAGGCAGGTCAAGCAGGAGAAGAAACGAGAAGCCAGGCCTAGGTACAAGCAAACACAGAATCATATGAGGCAGACATAGCAGCTATAAGACATAGACATAAAAGGAGAGAAATTTCTTCTGAATTCAATTTACCCAAATGGAACCCAGCACGTGACTGGCTGGGATAGATCAACTGCAAATTTTGCTCCCGTTCGTACTTACGAGGCCAGTGTTCGGCATATCACAAACGATGCGCAAAGTACAACCGCAAAGAACATTTTGCCAGCTGCTGCTACACCCAAAGGACAGTCCGCCAGGTAGAAGCATACTCCTCAGACTCGGATTCAATCCCGGACTCATCCAACATCTTCCTAGGCATGATCGTAACTAATGACCTGCCACAACCAAGCAGTAACTGCTCTTTCCATCAATACTCTTTATTATGACGAACGAGGCAATCCGTGGACAGCGAACTTGGACTTAAACAACAACAGCATTAATTTAAATCTCGATACTGGGACTGAAATTGATGTACTCCCCAAAGCAATCGACAATAATTTCCATCAGTGCCCAATACTCAGACCAATTTCCAATAGTCTCACTGCCTACAGCGGCACAAACATTTCCGTTCTAGGCAAATATAAAGTCTTCGTGATTTACAAAAAAGTAGTTACCCTAATCATGTTCATCGTAGCTGATACCATTTCACAACCAGTTCTAAGCTCCACTAACTTGATATCTTTATCCATCGACAAGCCACAGCCACAGACAAAATATTGTAACTCCTAACAAAATACATCCTGAATGGCTGGCCTGAGAACGATGTTGAACTCTTTTTAAAAGCATACTACAACGCCAGAGATATAACACTCCTAAAGGATTGCTGCTGAAAGGAAAACGCATCATAGTTCCCAAATAACTACGCAAAAAGGCCAGGAATATAATCCACACTGGATATCAGGGGATAGAGAAAGAACACATTTATAGGCCTGGTATCATTGCAGAAATCAAAGACACGATCAACAACTGCAGCACATTCCTGGATGAATGCAACAAGCAATCACCTGAACTGATCGTACCACACGAAATCCTTGAAACTCCATGGACCAAAATTGGGACAGACATATTCGACTTGCATTTCAAGTCTTACGTGATTGTCGTCGCTTACACCACAAAGTCCTTCGACATACACTCTCTTCCGGACTAACAATCGACCACCGTTATTCAGCACCTAAAAAGCATTTTTGCAAAATTCAGTATTCCGGAGATAGTGGTGAGCAATAGCGGTCCAAAATTCAAATCCGACGCCGTCAAGAGATTTACCCAAAACTGGGACTTCCAGCATGATCGGTCACCTGTCCTTATAACCTTCAATCTAATGACCTCGTTGAACGTACCGTACAAACAATCAAGCATACATTGAAAAATGCAATGAGAAGTTCCCACTTATTGATGCACCAACTCCAGCTACCCAATTGATGGGTCGTAGACTCTGAACCATACTGCCTCGCACAGACCATCAGTATGAAAACAAACGAATGGGTCCAACATCCAGCTCAGCTCGCGAATTACCCGAGCTAAAACCTAGAGATTCAGTCAGTGCACATCCTTTCAAATAACAAATGTAAAATGAAAGGAAGGGTGCTTAAGAAACTCAAATACCAACGCTCACACCAAGTAGAAACTGAGAAAGGTACCCAAGTAAGATGCAATCGTCGACACCTGCTCAAGATAAAAGAAAACCACCACCCAACTAGATCATGATTATGAGAACATTCTGCTGGCAATCAATTTGAATATTTACCCCGAGAGCAGAACTGTAAGCAACCATACCACTCGTTCTAGCAGACGTATTCCATCTACACGATACGAACAATATACCTAAATTACCCACCCCCTTTTATCTATCTCTTTTCTCTTTACTTTTTTTTGTAATAAGGTTGAATAATATTGAAACATGTGAGCTGATACATCGGTTACTTCCGCCTCAACTCATTTCCGGTACACGCTTTAAAATAAACAGCTAGGCACACACTCGTGCTTTGCTTATCAAAATACTTCCTATCTTCTCGTGATAAACATATTAACAAAAGTTATTGTCGATGAATCAAGGTATTGATCCAGCATCCGTAAGAGATTTATTCAGACAATACTCATTGTAATTTTGTTCTAGCTCATATCAGTAAGAAATCGCTCAATGCCACATGCGTGCGTACAGAAATATATACTAGCTAGGAGACTGTTTAAAGTCGATAATAAAATACTAAATATGTATTTATCCAACCTCTCTCCTATGAGCATGATGCAACACAAGACCAATTTTTTAAGTGGGGTTTAACAGTTTTTCTTCAAGATCGGTTGCTATACCAAGATTAAAGAATCCAGTCTGCCATACTATTTACCCATAGCTGAATGAGAGAATTGTTGAATGCATACCTTTCCTAAAAAATGCTACGACTATGGGATTTGCAAGCAGCCTCATTCAGGATTTGAACTCGAGTTACTGAATCCATAACCTACGATATCATTAACATCACGAGCGCCACTTTTTATCAAATAAGCAACAAGAGGTGCGCTTTGATTTCGTAAATTCATCGACGATCAGCAAGCATCCGTGGGTAACATTTTTCCCCGGAGACGAATTCAATGACACACCTCTTCTTTTATGTAACTAGGCAAAAGCTTATTTATTATTGGAAAGGTTCAACCGCTACGACCAGTTGCTTTTGATATTATTGGACAATATATCTAAGTGGGAGCTATTACTTTCGGAGCATCGCTTTTGTAAGTCCGTTGTTAGCACAAATGCATAACTAGTAGTGAACACTTTTTTTATCTGAAAACTTACTTTATCTAATGGTGTTTTTGCGCTTCCTGTATCTTATATAGTTTCCGTGGAAATAAAGAGATTGTACTTTTAGTGATCCCTCCTGAAAATATGTTGTTGATTGTTGGAAAAAGAACCTATTTGATTCTCTTGTACGAGCAGGTATAGACTGTTTTTTCTCAGAAAAAACCAATACCCACGCAAATAAAAATGTTTGATGATACGTTCTATGTAACTTTAGTGGACACTATCGTGACCTATTCTCATTTTCATGAGTCAACCATGAGTTACCTTCCAATGCTAGGAGTAAGGATCATAGCTTTAATGTTGCAGTGAACTGAATCTGAACAGCTTTAAATGTTTTACTTGTACTGACTTCGGCAGAATGATCTCCCAAATTTTAAATATCTCCAACATATCTTCATAACAGCAGCAGAAACTATACTATTTTGGTTGCCATCATGGCATAGAATCATGACCATTGTGTGTTTATGATTGAAACTGATTTTTAAAATGGTGGTTCTATTCTTGTGTAAATTTTTCCAGGTCACCTCATCTCGCTGCATGGTGACATCCTGAGGTTGGCTTGCGACCAGATCTATTCCCTTCAGATACCTGAAGACTCAAGACTTTAAATGTAGGCTGCTGACAACTGCATGAATAAAAGATTTTATTCCTCATGAAATCGTGGTAATACTAGAGGCAGTGTCTTAGTGTGCTTTAAAACAAAATGATGACAATGACAAAACATAAATAGAAAATTTTGTTCTTTCTTATGGTGAAATTATATTTTGATTAAGATGTATGTATATCTTTTTTATTTACGTTCAAACCCGAGAGATAATTCTGCCAAACACAGTGCTTTATTTTTACACTCTCAGACAACATAACTGCTTCGAGATTAATTTTCAATAAAAGAAATAATAAATTTCATCTGGAATTAGGTCTGGTAGGTAAAGAAGGCGTTACATTTGCACAATTCTGAGCTCCGCAAAAATTGTTGATAAATATTAAAAATTGGCTCATACTTTTCTATTATATAATAATATTTCTATTATATAAGCAGTGAGTTTTCATTTAAAATTTGTATCTATTTTTTTTTTTTTTTTGTGGAATAAACGATTTCCACTTGGTACACTTTATCCCACCTCATAAAAAAAATTGACACGTAAATCACTGCATTTTTTCTTTTCCTTTTTTCGATTGGTTTAATTGTCATTAAAAAAAAATAACGCAAAATTGCTACAGTAACCAGGTTTTCTAAAAATGAACAAATATATCCGTATTGCCAAGTCGGCTGGGACTGTAGAATACACTAACTGCACCTCTTCAACAAAGGTTGATATGCCATAAAACCTCCCCAACCAACCAACCAACCAACCAACCAAATATATCCGTAAATTTTTCACGAATATCCGTCTGTTTCTTATTGCATAACAAAAGAACTGCTGCGAGACACTGCCACAAAATTTTCACTTTATCCTAAATCACCGGGGAATGTTTTTAGCATATTAATTTCTAAAATTACTAAAAATGTTAAAGTGTTACCGAGCGTTTCAATGTGCATAATTTTAAAGTGGAACCTTATTTTATGCTTATCAGGTTAGTTCAATCGAATCTTTGTCATTTCTTTTAACAATCATCACTTTGCATTTATTTAACTTGTGTTATTCTTTTCTACATCTCCGCATGATGACTTAGTAAAAATATAATTTATTTTCTGGTGAAAAAATTCATGCTTAAAATCGTGTTGCTGTGTTTAGAGTTATTTTAAAGAATATTAAACTTTAAACTCTCGATAATGTTAATTAATTTATACACTAACACACAAAACTATTTGGCCACTCGCAAAATTTTTGATTTCTCATCCTAAAAGTGAAATAAATTAAACACCACAATGGTTTTATTTATTTCATATTATTTATTTTATGTATGTTACAAAATACAAATCTTCCTGAGCCACATTAAATACAAATTAAACAAAAAATACCTTAAATACAAATTAAACAAAAAAATTCTTAAACTTTTGATTCATCAAAATGACCTCCTTTGGCAATTCTCACTGCATTCTTTCCACCAAAGATTGGAGGTAGACTGAAAACAGTTCTACCCAGCTTTCCTGCAAGAGTTTCCGCACTTGTGGTTTGTTAGAACTGACTTTTTGGTCAAGTTTATCTGACACTAGTTCAATGGGATTTAAGTCCGCCGATTGCGCCGGCCAAGATATCAGTTGAATGGCGTGTTGTTCCTCTTTACTTTTAATGTACCTCTGGCAGAGTTTGCAAGTATGTATTGGGACATTATCTGGCATGATTACAAATCCTTGACCCACAAACTGTGTCCAAGTTGGGATCGTGTGATGCAGCAGTATGCTGTGATAACCGGTCTGATTTAATTTGCCTTTCACCTGTTGCAAATGCCCGACTTTGAATAGGTCTTAACGGAGTATTAAGTTTCTGTATTTTAGGGAGCCCATACAAACATGGTCTTTGTGATCTAATTGGGCGTATTTTTCATCTTGGTTTTTGTAATATTCTTGTAATACTCGTTGTATTCGTTGTGCTTATTATATATATCTCACAAAATTTCATTTGAAACTCAAAATAAAAAATTCAAGAATTTAATTTTTTATCACACATTGTATGTCTTAAGACAGAGAGAGAGAGAGAGAGAGAGAGAGAGAGAGAGAGAGAGAGAGAGAGAGAGAGAGAGAGAGAGAGAGAGAGAGAGCTCCTATAAAAAATTTGTCACGTATATATTTGGGTATTCATTTTTGTTTTCAATATTCCTCATCAACAAAGAAATATTGAATTTCTTCCCTTGAACACACCATTTACGCGTAGAAATATAACCTATTACAGGGTATTATCTTTTTCTATAGATACAAATAGACGTACCGTTCATATAATTGCCAATATAAAATATATCTTACTGGATACAGAATCAGGTGCCTCTCGTTTTGTAATGGTTATCGAGTTATGCTTGCGAGCCATTGCTAGTGAATTCGACTCTAAATGGGGGCATCATATATATTTTTGTATTAAAACCTGACAAATCTGAGCAAGAGTTTCACTTACTCTATTACTGAATTGGTTCCCGGTTTTTGTAAAATAGTGCTCTGCTCGATATATCGTCGGAGTATAGGAGTTCAAAACGCGAGTCAAGTGATGCAGCTGATGCTGGTAGGCCAAAGAAAAAACAGTTTTGGATTTTCTTTTTAATTGGGAGAGGATTTCCCCGTTAAATTTCTTTTGTTCATACCTTTTCAAATAGTTCCTCCATTATCTTTGTCTGTAGAGGTTACAGCAAAAAGCATTCTTATTGCTAAAATTCTCAGAATCTTATTTTTGATTATTTGCACTGATATTTTACCTGTGTGAGTGCGTGTGTTACCGAGAGAGAATGAGAGAGTAAGAGCGAGTACGAGAGTAAGTACGTGCGTCGCACGTCAAAAAGAAACAAATCCAGTATAGCCCAGCCATAAAAATAGCCATTAATGCTGCTTTAACTTACAAAAATTATTTAGAAATATAATACTTACATTTACTAGTTAGATAAGAGTAATTTCCGTCATTTGCTTCATTTTTAACTGAATATTTGCATTCAAGTCCCAAAAATCATAAATCTATCATTGACCAGAAATTGACATCTTTTTTGTGGTTAAGAGATGGAAAAAACTAAAGAAATATGGCCGAGAAGTTAATTGTAGCGAGTTGAAGACGTTTTAAAAAGCAATATACACTCACTGTGTACGTGTTAGCATATCAGTGAAAAACGAACTGTGTTTGTGCGTTGGTGGATAATGGTGATTGTTGTTAAAACGTTTTTTCCTTTTTATTTTAAACAGTAAAATAACTACACTATTCTTACATTTATTTCATGTCCCTGGTAAATTAATGAAGACTTTTAATGTATTATAATTAAGGCTATAAAAAATATAAGTTGTCACTCCTCTTTCACTTCCTCTCCTCATCACTCAGTACGAATATAAAATTGTGATTTGCTAAACTTTTTTGTTCAGTTTGGCACAAGGCCAGATATGTGGAGAAAAATGAGAATTAAACTCATTAATGAACTACTAGAATAGCTTGCAAACCACTCAAGGCGCCTGTGTGAATACTGAGGTGTTTGGTCCGCAACTTTGGTTTTTAACCATGACACAAGCCTTTCCGTCATTCTATTTTCCTCTCTCCCTTCCCTTTCCCATAGTATGACGTAGTCTTTGGGAGGATATGCCTACTATTGGTAGCGGTTCGACTCATATTGAAGAGACCATTAAGCTAGCAAACGCACAGCAGTCGACACGGCCTTTCTCCAGTTCACTTCAACAAGAGACGGCTGCTCTCCGGATCATTTGTTATTGTAAAACAAGTTTTGACTTCACCTTGCGACAACTATTACCATAACATTCAGAATTAAACTGGCGATGAATCGGATTATACGGGATGTTTTATAAAAAAAATTCACGCTAAGAACAACATTTTCGAGAAACAGTAACTAAAAATAAAAAAACGCTGAAGAAAAAAGGTTTTAGCCGGTGTAGAAGTTTGATTTTTTAAGACCAAAGTGAATTATTTTTTTTAAGTTTAGCAATACAGGAACCTATCCGTGATTTAAAAAAAAATTCTAATTTAGGGTTTTAATTGATCTTACAAAACATTTTTTTTAATTTTTTGAAAGCCTACAAATACACACACACACACACACACACACACACACACACACACACACACACACATATATATATATATATATATATATATATATATATATAGTAAACAATATATCAGCTTAATTGTCAGCAGCAACATGTAATCCAAAAGCAACAAGATAAACTAATTATATCTTTTGAAAAAAAAAAAACAAAAAAAAAAACGGTATCATGCGCCGGTCCAGTGATTTTCATTCGAACAGCCCTGCAGAAAAAGGTCTCCAAATGCTGTCTAACACGAAAACCGAATCAATTGATATGAGTGACTACGGAATACCAGAAGTGGAATTCCCGAAAATAACATGGTTATCCGACACTTATAATTTACCTGACATTCTGAATAAATTCGAATTGCCAGTTGTGGTTAAATGCGCAATGGACACAATTCGAGCTCGGAGTAATAACTTCGATATATCCCAACCTCTTTTGCTTTTCAATAAAAGACACGAACGTAAAGTTCTAGCTCGAAGCTTGGGCATCAATCCGACAACCAAAACATACGAGGAAGTGGACAATCCTTTGCTCATACCTTCTGATTATAAAGGTAAATGATTCATTTTGATTCTTCGATACTTATCTGGTTTCACTTTCAAACTGTAAAAATGTTGTACAATTGATGACTCTTTATTATCTATCTGCTAATATTCTATTGTTTTTCTTCTTTATACCTTGCAAGGATGGTGATTTGGGACGCTAGGCAAAAGAGTTATTGGATCCCTAACACATTCCACCCTCCCACTATTCTATAAAGATATGTATAATATTAACAAACTTTTCTTTTTGATGTCTCAAAAATATCTATGTTTCTTTATTGCAACCTGATAAAACTGCAGGGATTCGTGGTATTGAAATATTTTAGTTATAACACATTAATTTTTACTACTTTGAAAGATTTTTTTTAGTTCGATTAGTCCCCTGAAAGAGAAAAAACATATACCACTTTTTTACTTGGCCGCCATATTTTCTTTAACAAATCTTATAACTCTACTTATTTGATTAAAATTTGTGATATGATATCACCACATTCCACTTGGGTATCCTTTTTAGATAAACACTAAAATTGTAGGAATTACAGTCATTTAAACAAAATATTTTCTAAAGATTTTTCGAAATATACTGATTGTTTTTTCATCGTTATTCGAAATTATTTTTTTTATCTGAAAAGGTTCGGAACAAAAAAGGTGTAAATACAAAGGATTGTATGCGGCTTATTCTATTGTGGCTATTATTTTCTCCGTGCGTGGAACAGCAGTTTTTACATCGGGGTTTGATCCCTCAAAATGCCGCAATAAAGCTGTTGTGTAAGCTTTATGACTCAGAAAAATATATTGATTTCACTGGGTCTTCAAGCTTCGTTGCTTCTATGCTTCTTTGTATCATGCAAGTAAAACTAATAAGTGAATCACATAATACGTAACCTCGGCATCAGATACTTACAACATTCCCTGTATGTGATTATTTCTATGATTGGAAGTCCTTGGTGGGAATTTGTTTTCCATTGAAAGATTGAAATAGAATCATCACAAAATATTTACCGGTGATTAATAGTAATAAAAATTGTCATATGGCTTCATAATGTTTTTCAATACTAAATGGCTGCGCATTCGAAAATTTTACAAATTGAAAATTAATGAGGAAAAGAAAAAAATTTGAATTACAAAGTAGAGTTGATTCTCATATCCGTCCATCATCCCACTTATGAAATTACTCATACGGTGGATTTTGGTGATTCCAATATACATAATTCCGGAAAATGCTTTGGATAAAAAATGAAACGTTAAATTTTTCCAGGAAATTCGGGATAAACACACAATTAATTCATCTGTCTTCCCTTTTAACGAATAAATACAAGCATAATACGGAGCTGTGATTTTTGAGGACTTATAAGTTGATAAACATCATCAAGAAATTAACGTTTATGATCTCATAGCCATTGCTCGTACAGCAACACGATATTTTTAAGCTTAAAAATCATAAGAACCATGGAAAAGGATCATTGTTTTGGTTTCTAGCTACTAAATTTTTCACCTCGAAACCCATTTTATATGGTTTAAAAGGCAAATCGAAAAATTAAGATAATCGACTTTTTGTCATTTTATTTTATTTTATTTTTGGCAAAGAGTGATTAAAAAGATTTTAAGACTTCACTATATCTTCATTTAAAAGGGAAACATTTTGTTTTCATATAATGCAAAGAATGAATTTCTTTCATAAATTGTTTACACTATTCTGCCCTGATTGGGAGAACTTTTTAAAACCGCCAATGAAGAAATTCATAAATTCGAATCTCATTTTCACAAGGATTCTAATAACCAAATGATCAATATGCTCGAAGCGATTGCTCGGCGAAATATATGAGAGACAGACAGATAGAAACTCATTTCTACTTTGTTGTGTAGCGTAATGGTTATCGTTGAAGAAAATTACCCAGCGAGCCGATTTCAAATCTTGGACAAAGCTATTTGCATTTTACTTTGCCCATAAATCAATCTCTCCTACCCCCCTCCTCGCTCAGCTTTGAGTAAATTGTAGAGCAATTGGAAAAATCTGATAAATCTTTTTTGGAAGTATTTATTCGCAATTACATTCTTTTATTTTTTATCATCATTAGCTTTCAATAATCTCAACATCAACGAGGTGGTTTAATTGCATGTATATATAAGGTTGGCGATTGAATCGATCACCAACCCATGAAGAGAGTGGCTAGACCCCCAATAGTATGAAAAATAGATATCAAAGGGTGGATGAATTCTCGTGAATGATCACAATTCTCCGGAGAGATTAAACTCCGTGATGATAACAAATACGGCTGATATAGCTACCAATCACCTTACTCATGCTGGACTATAGCTCTTGAGACTTAGAAAGTATTGTGTAGAGCAAAAGCATATCATTTCTGATTTTACCACCTTTGTGTGGATATCTCTTCGAACACATTTATGTTATCTTTTGTGTGTTTGTTATTCTAAGTCCTACATTCATTTAGTGGTTTGACAAGACGCTTGAAAGGACATCAGAATGTGCTGCATACTGTAACTCTCAAAAAGAAGTCTCACAGTTGAGTCACCTGCACGCATATAGCCGTTCAATACAGAAATCTTAATTGTTGAAGCCAGCATTTTCATCATTATCATCATATAACCCTAACTCAATGAAATGGTACATCATAGGGAGATTCTTATTTGAGCTTAGAATCTTCTCATAAACAATGAAGCATTATCCAGACAAAATTTCAACTGAATGGTAATTTTGTGGGGCCCGCATTCAGATTGTACGTCATTTGTTAGTCATCCAAATTATTGATATAACAGATATAACTGTGAAATACTAATTAAAATCCTTCACTCCTTCATAAATAGAAGCATTAATATTCTCATCGACTGCTGTTACAACAGAAAGCCAACGGTTTCACAGATCATTTTTAACCGAACTTTCGCTTATTTTTAGTCTGTCTTTTTATAGACCGGCTGACACAATCAGTTCTCTTTATTGAACTTAAGTTTTATTTTCTTCAAATTTTTACTTTTTATTAGTAAGGAAATGCATAAATAAACACAGAAGCCACTCCCGACATTCTTAAACAGTGCCGGTTTTAAGTTATTTGGACCAGTTGTTTCAATTTGAAGGGAAGACTCCCGTCAGGGTATTAACAATAATCTTGTCAAACACACACAACATTGTTTCATAGTCATAAAAACGAATGTTTTTGTAACTATTTACTTTGAAAAGGCAATTTACATGTTTTGTGTGTTTTGTGTGTAGGCTTACGTAAATTCATATCAAGTCTAACCGAGCCGTGAACGATTGTAATCAATATTTCATAGCTCTCTCTGTCGAAAATATGAATAATTAAAAAGGACACTCAACGCGAATGCACAACCAACAAAATTATTATCTGGTTGCAAATTGGACTGGAAATTATTAAAGAGCATTATAAACGTATTGCTGTAATAAAAATCTCGTTTTTTTTCTAGTAAGTAATATAAATGTCCTTAGAGCTCATTTGTTTCCTCTGTCCGTTGCATTTTTAAAAAACACATTCTGATTGCTTTCAGTAATACCATATAGATCTAAAAGTCCACTATAAAGTTTTTTTTTTATATCCCTTAGATTCTACAGACTTTGGTTGTGAATCTGGGATCACCTAAAAATTGTCTTGCCTTAAAAAGAAAGAAATAATTAACCCAGTCAGTTGTACATCTCAGGAAATATCTGTTGAAATATCATTCGGTAATGTAAATATTAAATTTCATTGGAGTTTTCACAAAAATAAATTTAAGTGAGCAATTTACTTTCACTCTTTTTTCAGTATGTATACGAATATACTAAACCCTAAAAGACAACAAAAGCCTTAAGGATCTAAATGTAAAATACAGCTGTTCTCCAAGGATAGCCTTGGCATTAAATAACTCACGAAGGTTGATATGCCATTAAAGAAACCAAAACTTGTAAAATCACTTGGTAGTGATCTTTGGCATCTTTAGTCTAATGCCTGTTCTGTTCTGAACGTATTTTCTTTGAAGCCTAAAATTGTAAAGAAGATAAAGTTTTGTATTTCCTTAGGTGCGTTTTACTTATTCCTATTTTTTTCTTTTAATTGAACTTGTAAGAAATTCAATAAACAAAACCTTCTGTTACGAAGTGCTGCTTTGTGTTTTGGGGTTGTTCTCTATACTCTTAATGTATTCATTTCTACCTTTACCCTTTGAAATAGTGCTTATATAGTCTTTTTGCCTAGGCTATACTAATTAGACACTCTATATATCACTATCGTTTCCTTCTATTTTAATTCATTTGTGCTAATTTTGTGTTGTTTTACTTAACATCGTTTTGACCGAGTTGGGTGAGAAATTAGTCGACATGAATCAAAATAAAGTTGTTTTTTGGGGTTTTTATTTCAGTAAACTAAAATTATTTCCTCAAACTAAAGTTAACCAAGACCAAAGAAAAATAGTCTGCTTGACAAATTTATTTATAAGTGGTACACACATGATAAAAATATATTTTCTTTTATTTAAAAATAAACTATAGTCCCCAAAGCTGTCAGTTCTGAATTCAGTGAAACAAGCAAGCAGCGTCCCGTTTTACATTCAAAAAAATATTGGTATTAACATGAAAGAATTGAATGTAAGATCAAAAATCAACAAATCTTTTTTAATTCAAATTCTTTCTTCAAATCGAAGAAATATATTTTTCATTGGTCATTGTATTTCTTACAAAAAGCTTCAAGTCCGGTTTTCGGTTGCAATTCTAGGGGCTCACGAGAGTTTATGAATTTGTTTTGGAATTCTTCAGAGCCTCCAAAATTTGTTGCGTTTATTTTACGGTTAATTTTGTTGAGGGCAGAATTTTTTTTTTGTTTGAGGCAAGAATTATTCAATCCTTTACAAATTCAAAAGAAAAAAAGCAGATGTTACTGAAAATAGTAGGTTTACAGCAAATTTTTAACTCACAGTAACTTGAATTTAAAAGTATCGATAAAATGACATACTTATAAATCAAAGGCTTTTGTATCATAAGAGTTCGATTTTAACAAAGAACAGTGACAAAACAAAATCAATAAAACCAATTGTCGAAAGAACCTTTTTCGGTTAAATCAATAGGCTTGTTTATGATATCACTTCTTTTTATACGATGTAATATTTTGTCCATTTTATTAAATTTCTGATGCAAAGCCTCATTGTACGAAATGTACTCCGAATACTAAACTAGAACCCAAGATCTCTTGGTAACTGAAGTATCTAATGTGTTATGCAAACAATTGAATTGCTTTTTCTCATGTTGCTTCTACCAGATTCGTGAAGGGACTGTTTATTCTAAACTTTATGTAAAAGCACTTTGACACATTTCTCATAGAAATTGTCATAAAAAGAATTACATTCAATTTAACTTTTTATTTGCTTTGACAGAGAGTAACTAGCTTCATATTTACTATTACATTATTTTACTCCCTGCAACTTTTTCACTTGAGATTCTCACACTAGTGGTTCGCACAGAAGTCAGAGTGACAACCTGATTTCTCCGCAACTACTTATTGTTGTTGTTGTTATTATTAATATTGTTATTCAAACAGGATAGGAAATGACTTTATTCTCTAAGAAGATTTTAATAATGCTGTAAAAACAAAAATCTCGCCACGATGAGTCATTTTGTAGCGTTACGTTAAAATATGTAAGGTTGAATAATCAGTCAAATTAAGGTTGATGTTTAAATTTTCATCATCATCCTCTATATACACTACTAGTCAAAAGTACTTAGCCACCGTTAAAAAAATTCTATTGCTTATCCTAAAAGTGATATTCTTAATCATCCTAAAAGTATTCTTTTCTAATGAAACAATTTAAGCACCACCATGTTTTTATTCATTATATTAACTACAAGTTTTCTTCATTCTTTGATCTTAGTATCACCTGATATCTTTTAAAAAATTGATTTGAAAACGTTTTTCTTCTTTATTCCTAAAAATAAAAATTCCCAGAACTACAGTAGATTATATAGTTAGGAGACATCAGGAAACAGAACAAAACAAGACTAGTAGACAAAAAGCAACAACAAAAACAGAAGAAAATTTCATCAGAATCACCAGGTTGTACGACAAAATGCTCACTGCACAACTGACCCAATGTCGTGAAGATAAATGTGTCAACATCCACTATGAAGAGAAGACTGTGAAGCTGGCCTATACGGCAAATTTTTTTTGTCCAGAGACCACTATTAAGGAAGCAAAACACTGTCAAAAGGCTCCAGTGGGCTACGACGCACAAAGACTAGGCAATAGAGCAGTGGAATAAAGTCCTTTGTATTGACGAATCAAAGTTCAAAATCTTTGACTCAAATAGGAGATTATCCAGTCGGCTGAGGCTGTATAATACACCGACTGCACCCCTGCAGAGTGGTAAGACTAATGAGGGTCCTTGATATGACACTAAACAGTCTGATGTTGAGGTCTCAGTGATACTGGGGCTTTGGGGAATACAAAGCACCCCTTCATTGCCATTACTCCCAGGTTCACTCTGGCCCGGAGTGGTAGCACCTAATACGACCCTATCTATGGGCTAAATAGAACTAACGGCATACTTATGCTAAACCGAATTGTTTGAATAAACTGAATAGCTTAAAATATAAATGTTTTTGACAATTTTGACATAAGCACGCAGTTTAAATGTAAGTACGGTTTGTACTTACATTTAAACTGCGTTCTTATGCTAAACTGGATTATTTGAGATAGAATTGTTTTTTGACGGTAAAACTGTATTTACACTGAACAGAATTGTTTAACATAGAACTGTGTTGGCATTTAACTGCGTGTAAACAAAATTTGTACTTATACTAAACTGAATTAGCTGAATTGGAACTGCTTGACTAAACTGAATAGCTTGAAATAGAAATGTTTTTCACAATTAAACTGTATTTACATTTAAACTTCTTCTAAACTGAATTGTTTGAAATTGAGCTGTTTTTTGACATTGAAACTGTACTTACACTAAACTTAATTGTTATATATAAATGTTTGAATAAACTGAATTGTTTGAAATAGAAATGTTTTTGACAATTAAACTGTACACTCATACTAAACCGAATTGTTTTAAATAGAACAGATTATTTACATAAAAAGGGATTTGGTGTTAAATAACCTACAAAGGTTGATATGCCATAATAGCCAAACAACCGACCAATCAAACAGGAGAGTCTATGTGCAGTGAAGAGTTTGTGAAATAGCTGCAATTCCCTGTATCACACTAACCGTAAAGCATGGAGGAGGCTCCGTAATAGTTTGGAAGACTTATGCCAATTGCAAAGTTAGGTATTTGCCACAGTTGAATGGCAAATTGAATCAGACCGGCTATCACAGCATATTGCAGCATCACACGATCCCAACCGGGACGCAGTTTGTGGGTCAATGGTTTGTACTCATGCAAGAAAATGACCTAAAGTATATTTATAAACTCTGCCAGAGGTACATTAAAAGCAAAGAACAGCATGTCCTTCAACTGATATCTTGACCGGCGCATTCGACGGACTTAAATCCCGTTGACCGAAAAGTCAGAGCTAAACAATCCACAAGTGCGACTCACTTCTGGAAACACTTGCAGAAAAACTGGTTAGAACTATTTTCCGTCTACCTACAGTCTTTGGTGGAAAGAATGCCCAGAATCTATGAAGCAGTGATAGCAGCCAAAAGATAAATCAAAAGTTTAAGAATTTTTTTGGTTTAATTTGTATTTAATGTGGATCAGGAAGACTTGTTTTTTAAAGAAAAAATAAAACCATTGTGATGCTTAATGTATTTCATTAAAAAAATCACTTTTATGATGAGAAATAAAAATTCTTGAGGGTGACTGAATAGTTTTGACTGGTAGTATAAATACATACATACATACATACATACATATATATATATATATATATATATATATATATATAATATGATGAATTTAGATTAGATTTTAATTCTGCATTACATAACAAACGTAAATTTTGATGATTGGCTTTTGTGTTAATTTACTGACTTTGATCAAATATTTAAAAATTCGTCGTTCCAATGAAAACCAAGGCTTTCAATATGCTAGAACTGCGAGTCTTCTATGAAAGATTAAAACGATATATAAAAAGTGAGAACTAAAGGTTGGAAAATATCAAACTGCAATTCGAGTAAAAAGTCTTTTTACTCGACATACAAAGATACTTTCACTAGTTCATCACTTAATGATACTACAAGAGTTGATTAAAAATGTTAAATAATTTCTACTTGGTTTCCCCCGTAGCGTTAGGGACAATCATGTAGATAAATCTTTAGTGATTATTTAAAACTTCGTAAAGAGCAGTTGATATGAGCAACATTAAAGAAGCCAGTTCGGTAAAAGACATCTAATTTGGCTTCTGTCGTTCATTTTTAGAAGAGAGAGAATAAAAGAGAAGAGAAATTGAATATGAACAAAGAGATTCTTCGAGAAAAATGCCGAGAAAAAAGTGACAGCAAAAGCAATGAAGAAGTTAATATAAGAGAAGAGAGAGTGAACATTTGTTGAGATAGAATACACAAAACTTTCTTACTTCATTGGAAAGATTAGATAAATGAGGAAAACATGATCATATTCCTCAAATAAAGATTCTCAACGCATGATTAATTTTGTTAATTTAATTGACACTTAATTGTTTTTCATTTTCTTATTTATCATTTTTCATTTCTTATTTATTCATCGCTTTGAAGTTGTAAGAAAGATTCGTTTGAAATCTACAATGAGTCAATGTGGAAGGAGTAAAGGTTGATAGTCAATTTATTAGATAACATAGAGAAATGTACTCTGCGATTGTGGGAATTAAAGAATAGGCGGCAAAGTACTAGTGGCCTTTTGCATCAGTCAGCACCAGTATCACTTAAGAAATAATTTTTATTTAAATTCCTGACTCACTAGTATCCAAATTAGGAAACACGCAGATTCACATATAACCGAAAGAACAGACATTAAAGTAATCTTCAAATATTTGGTGATCATTTTTACAGTAGTTGTATAAAACCAAGTAGAAATTCTTTAACATCTTTAATTAACTCTTGCAGTAGCATTAATTAATGAACTAGTGAAAGTATGATTGTATGTCGAGTAAAAAGTCGGCCCCTCGAATCGCAGTTTGATATTAGTCTCAATTCACAATGAACGATTACAAACAGTGATTGTCTCTATAAAAGATTAATCCACGTAAGAAAAAAAGATTCCCTAATTTTAGATTTTCTACTATCTTATGATGTCAATATTGTTCTCTTAAAACTTTTACGTAGTTTTATAGAGGTTTTTCCCCTGAGAGACACCAACAGTTTTATCAAAACATTTTAGTTTTTGCCGAGATTGATAGCTCTAACTAAGCAATAATGCTATGTAATTATCTTTCATCTCGATCTTCGTGTGGCCCAGTCGGCTGGGGCTGCAGAATACACTGACTGCATATCTGTAGAGGGGTAAGACTCCCCCAATGAGTTTCCTGAATATGACACTAAATAATCTGTAGGTGAGGCTCCAGTAATGCTGGAGCTTTAAGGAATGCGAAGTGTCCCTTTATTGCCATCGCTCGCAGGTCCACTCTGACCTGGACTGGTAGCACCTTATAGGGCCCTATCTATGGGTTAAACAGAACTAAATTGATCAATTATGCTAAAATGAGTTATTTGAAATGGAACTGTTTATATGTATAAAATAGATGTGGCATTAAATAACCTACAATGGTTGATATGCCATAAAATCAAACCAAACAAAACCACCTTCGTGAGCAAACTATAAAAGTAATCATGCTCAATTAAATGTAAATAACTATTTTTGTGAGACAAATAATTCATTTATTCATTTATTTATTTCAGCATAGAAATTGAATTTTTGTGCGAATTCAACGTGTAGTCACTTGACTTATTATTATTATTATTAAAGTCTATAGATTTCTATGAAGAACAAACATTTCTTTTTGTTAAAATCTTCCTTTGGGTGCAATAAATGTGCATATCAAATTTGGTTGGTGCGTATCAAACCACTTGACTTTCTATAGTGGGTATACAAACTCTTCTCTCTCTCTCTCTCTCTCTCTCTCTCTCTCTATCATATATATATATATATATCGCTTCTATACATAAAAATTTTTGAGCTCACATGTAAGTTAGTACGCATATATGTATGCGTTTCCGTTATGGGAATTTCAATTAAGGACAGCCCGGTAAACAGGAAGGATGCAGGAAGTGACTAGAGAGGTGGAAGCGAGTCGACATTAGAGCAAGGAAGAGTGAACCAAGTAAACACTTAACTGGTCATCAGAGATATTTTATGTCGATGTTAAACACTTGATATGTTTTAATTTCTTGGATAGCACTCATTATGTATGCCTTGAACTTAATATTCTTCTGCATTTGGACAATGGGAAGTTTTGAAACACGGTGCATTTTGTGACTTTAACAATTGCACAACTAAAGAATTTCTTTTTTTCCTTTGAAGATTGTTTCATTCTTTTTTACTGGGTCGTAATGATCCACAGTAGCCTAATTTGAATTTACCCGTTAACTATCTGCTAAAGACGATTATATTTGGAGGTTGTTGATTTCGTTTGTGCTAGTAATGACACTTTCTGGAGAACTTCAGATCACATCAGGTAACTTGAACCCAAAATAGTTGGTCTTAAAATTATGTGATTGCCCTTGCAAAGCATCGACATTATTTCAATCCACATACAACAAACCAATCCAACATTTACAAGACAGGATCAGTGAGTTCAAAGCCTGACAATTAATAGCTAAAATTTGATGTCTCATCTTCTGTCCATCTCCGAGAATGGTTACCCTCCAAAGCAACATAATCCAATCAATCCTATTACTTTGCTCATAGTTAGAGAGAGAGGAAGAAGTGCATTCAAACCTTTTTAAAGGCAAGTGAACAGAAAATATCTTCAGGTAGAATTTGAACTCTGCTCGCCAATATCATTTTTCGCTTTTTATATCTCCAAAACAGTTACATCACTTGTAATTGAAGAAGATGCTTTTAAAAATGTTTCTATTCTAAAACTAACAAATGAGATTGAGAACATATGCGTTCGTTCTCGATGGATTATATACAAGTTTATCATGCTAATCTTTAGTCCGATGACTAGTCCTGCCATAAACTTTCTCACAGCTTGTGAGAAAATATACCATCAGTAAATCTCAATTATGTTTACTTGTAAAAATAACAAGATATGCATAAACTTATGTAAATTTATATGTATTTACTTGTATGTATAAAAACATGTGTATAGATTAATAGATTTTCAATTTATTATCTTCAGCTCTGAAACAAAAATAGAACCTCTGATTTAGTGGCCAATAGTCTTATGCTTAATGACAGTTAAATATGGAATTCCAAAACCAGGATGGCTACTCCTTTCCCTAGATTGCTCCACTTTACCCCTGATACGTACCTTATATTGCTGAATGTTAAGTAAGGAGGTATCAAGTACCATTTTTAGAGTCTTTGGTATGACTCGACATAGAA
Organism: Sepioteuthis lessoniana; assembly: GCA_963585895.1. Taxonomy (NCBI): domain Eukaryota; kingdom Metazoa; phylum Mollusca; class Cephalopoda; order Myopsida; family Loliginidae; genus Sepioteuthis; species Sepioteuthis lessoniana. The sequence continues at coordinate 76,676,433 of OY757907.1, forward strand.
TTGAACCCAAGTCTCCCGGACCATTGGCGGACACTCTACCAACTAGGCAATGAGCCGCTTAGATGCTATTAATTAATATAAATCAAACGGAAAAATTTGTGAGCATTTTCAGATACACCTTCTGCAATGTCTGTCTGCCTTGATGTCGAATGGAAAAGTTCATGTTCTGCTGTGGTTTATGTAGAAATCTTGAAATACGATGATATGATAGACTACTTAATTTCTTATCGTACAGTTATTTGGAGGCACTCAATATACCCAAATATATTATGCAAGATTATTTTGGGGTCTGGAAACGCTAAAAATGTTTCACATATAATTTGATAGCTACTGCTTTACGTCTTTTTGGCCACGAAAGGTTTCGTAGGAATTCTCTAATTTACGAGAGTGAGGGAAAACTGCGTTTTAAAAAGAATCTTTTAAAAGAAACCATTCACAGAATCAGTCAAAGAAGATCGCTGTTCCTTTACTGTTGAGTCCTACACATATTGGAGTCACCTCTTCATTGGCATTCCTGCCAGGTCTACTCTTATCTTGAAGGTTGTGCTTAGGGTCTTATCAAGAGGTCAAATAGAAAAATCACATGAAACAATATAACTGTATTCAAATAGGATAGGTTATTTGTTTTAATGGAATATCAACCCGTCTATGTTGTTTAATGCAAAATCTTGTTGTATATGTGATTTGTAAAAGAATAGTTTGCAAGTAACATATTAAACGGGTTAGAGCTCATTTCTTTGCACACAATGGAATGGTTTCAAGTATTGCAATCAAATACTAATAGTTCTACGTGCCACAGTTAGATGGTGCCCAGTCGGCTGGGGTTTGTAAAATACACTGACTGCTTCTCTGCAGAGGGTAAAGCTCCCCCAACGAGTGTCCTGGATATGATACTAAACAATCTGATGGTGAGGTTCCAGCAATACTGGAGCTTTGGGGAATGCAGAGTGCCCCTTTACTGCCATCGCTCCCAGGTCCACTCTAGCCCGGAATGGTAGCACCTGGTAAGAGTCCTATCAATGGGTTAAATAGAACTAAACGGTGGTTGGTGTTAACTGTTTTTATACATTTAAACTGCGTATTTATGCTGACTGAATAGTTTAAAATAGAACTGTTTTGACATTAAAACTGCGTACTAATGCTAAACTGAATTGCTCGAAGAAGAACTGTTTTGACATCTAAACTGTGTACTTATGCTAAACTGAATTATCTGAGATAAAACTATTTTGGCATTAACTCTGTGTATTGCTCAGTCGGCTGGGGTTGTAGAATACACCGACTGCACCTCTGCAGAGAGGTAAAACCCTTCCAACGAGTGTCCTGGAGATGACACTAAACAATCTGATGGTGAGGTTCCAGTGATGCGGGAGCTTTGGGAAATGCGGAGTACTCCTTTATAATCATCACTCCCAGGTCCACTCTGGCTCGGAGTGGTAGCACCTAATATGGGTCCTATCTATGGGATAAATAGAACTAAACCGTGCTTCCTTCACTATACTGATTTTTGCATTTAAACGGCGTATTTATGCTGAACTGAATTGTTTAAAATAAAACTGTTTTGACATTTAAACTGCGTACTTATGCTAAACTGAATTGCTCGAAATAGAACTGTTTTGACGTCTAAAATGTGTACTTATGCTAAACTGAATTATCTGAAATAAAACTGTTTGACATTTAACTCTGTGTATTGCCCAGTCAGCTGGGGCTGTAGAATACACTGACTGCACATCTGCAGAGGGGTAAGACCCTCCAATGAGTGTCCTGGATATGACACTAAACGGTCTGATGGTGAGGTCCCAGTAATGCTGGGGCCTTCGAGAATTCAAAGCACCCCTTCATTGCCATTGCTCCCAGGTCCACTTTGGCCCGGAGTGGTAGCACCTGATAGGGCCTTATCTATGGGTTAAATATAACTAACAGCATACTTATGCTAAATTGAATTGTTTGATTAAACTGAATAGCTTAAAATATAATTTTTTTCGACAATTAAACCGTACTTACATTTAAATTGCGTGCTTATGCTAAACTGAATTATTTGAAATAGAACTGTTTTTGACATTGAAACTGTATTTGTTTAGCATAGATCTGTTTTGATATGTAACTGTGTGTAAACAAAATCTGTACTTATACTAAACTGAATTAGCTGAATTGGAACTGCTCGACTAAACTGAATAGCTCGAAATAAATGTTTTTCACAATTAAACTGTACTTACATTTAAATTGTGTGCTTATGCTAAACTGAATTATTTGTAATTGAACTGTTTTTGACATTGAAACTGTACTTACACTAAACTGAATTGTTATATATAACTACTTGAATAGTTTGAAATAGAAATGTTTTTGACAATTAAACTGTGTACTCATACTAAACTGAATTGTTTTAGATAGAACTGATTATTTACATAAAAATGGATTTGGCGTTTAATAACCTGCCATAAAATCAAACCAAATCAAAGCAAACACAGTTAAATGGTTTTCAGTATAGTAAATGATTAAACAGCTCTATTTGATCCACAGTTGGGACCCTAATAGGTACTATCATTCCGGTTCAGTGTGTATCTGGGAGTAATGTCCACGAAGGAGTACTCTACATTCTCCAAAAGCTCCCAGACTGGAGTCTCAACATCAAATGCAGTCTAGTGTCATATCCAGGACACTCGTTTGTTAGGAAGGTCTTATCTTTCTGCAGAAATGCAGTCAGTAAATTCTACAGGCCCAGCCGATTGGACTACGATTACAAATAATTATTTGAAATTATAAGTCTTTACAAATCATTATCATTTGTTGCTTGAAACTATATAATTGCTCACACACTAAAAAGGTTGACTTCTGCATTAAAAAAAGGAAGAAGAGTTGACATGCTGCAAAACTAACTAACGTGCAAACATATATGGCATTTACTAAATGAACAGTTAGAGGAGTTTGTTATTCGGAAAACTAAATTTCAATAGAAAAAAATTAAGAATAATGTGGAGCTGCCGGTGATTGGTTGGTCGGGTTTTCCATTTTTATACAAATAGTCAGTTCTATTTCAAGCAATTCAGTTTATCATTAGTACACAGTTTAATTGTCAAAAACATTTTTATTTCAAGCTATTCAGTTTATTCAAACAGTTCTAATTCAGCTAATTCAGTTTAGTATAAGTACAGATTTTGTTTATACGGTTAAATGTCAAAACACTTCTACATTGAACAATTCAGTTTTGTGTAAGTACAGTTTCAATGTCAAGAACCGTTACATTTCAAACAGTTCAGTTTAGCATAAGCACGCAGTTTAAATGTAAGTACAGTTTAATTGTCACAAACATTTCTATTTTAAGCTATTCAGTTTAGTTAAACTGTTCTAATTCAAACAATTCAGTTTAGTATAATTATGCAGTTAGTTCTATTCAACCCATAGATAGGGTGCTATCATTCTGGGCAAGAGTTGGCCTGGGAGCAATGGCAATGAAGGGGTGCTTCACATTCCCCAAAGCCCCAGTATCACTGGAACCTCACCATCAGAATGTTTAGCGTCATATCTAGGATACTCATTGGGGGGTCTTACCCCTCTGCAGAGGTGCAGTCAGTGTATTCTACAGTCCCAGCTGACGTTAAGTATCCAGAAACCTTATCATCATAAAGGCATACAACATTTGTAATATTCTTTCTGTAGCGACCATTTTTCGTGATTGTAAAATAACCTTTTTTGTGAAGTGTTGGAAGAAATATATTAAAGTACATATTCTAATTGCCATCTTTAAAGTACATATTAGCATTGCCATATCAAAAATTATTTTTAACCCATTATATCTTCAAGCTGTTATTATTTGACGAAGTTTTTTGTCGCATATCGATGTTTTTATTATTTGATGAAGTTTCTTTATTAAACAATGTAAAAATACAAATTTTAAAATCCTGTTTTTCTTGAAAGTAATGTTTATTTTTTTTTATTTTTGCAGGTTGGTTTGCCTTGACACAGGAGAATACTAGCACTAAACCTCAGACGACGGTGCAAAAAGTTGTTCCTTGCAAGTATGTGGAAAAGTTGGCACGGACGAAAGCCAACCGCTTCTTAGTTGCGGGAACAGATAAAATCAAAGCTCTTCAAGTAATTAGCAGAGAATCAAATAATGTTGACTTTGAACAAAGAACTTTATTTCCAGGTGACATACTACGAAAAGGTCGGGTCTACACCGGTAAGGCAAAAATTCGACGGAAAGGCATTATGCGAAAAGCTAAATACGTCGAAGAAAACTTTCTAATGTGCACCGATGAAATGGACAGAGAACTAATGCTTCCGATTTCGCAAAAAGGAACATTTTACCAAGTTGGTATTTCTAGTAAACCTTTGATTTTACAAATACATGATATGCTCCAGGAAACTAAATGTCCTTGTGTTGTAAAACTTGTGTATGGAAAAGAACCTGGAACGCCTTGTTCATTTACCGGTGCCTTGGTCCTAAAGAAATCGTTTGAGGATACGACAATCATCGCGTCGACAATTTTGAACAAAAAGAATATTCTGATGGAAGTGCCTGTGTTTTGTCCTTTGAAATATTATGTTGCTGAAAATACGAGTGAGTTGACTGGTAATCGCAATTACCAAGCTGCAATCAGATTGTGCAAAGAAAAAGCGCACATCTACGCTCGGGATATAAAAGTTCTGTATAGCTTACCATCTGAAGTAAAAGATACTATTTATATAAATCATGTTAGTGAACGTCCTCTGGCAGCTCTCCCTGACCCTCCAACTTCTGAAAATTACGCTCGGCCTCGTGCCTTGAATCCTGTTAACGAGGGGGAAGGCAATGAAGAAGGTAATTACCAGTCGATGACTTGGATTAACAAACACAAACCAGTACCTGTTGTGCCAGAAAAGAAATTTGACTTACAAGAAAATAACTACATGACTCTCCCGGTGTACAGAGCGCCAATGAAGTTGCCCACAGATGCTAAATCGACTGTATCTAGTATTAATATCAATGTAGATGAATCCTCCGACGAGACAAAATCATGTTTATCTACTTGGCGATTGTCTTCGGCCGAGGGGTACGAAAATGAAACTATATATCACAATTTTGATTCCAATGATCTGAGCATTGACTCACCAGCCTCTTCTTCCGCGGGTGGTTTTCGACGACAATCTTGTTCATCCTACAGCGGCTCGTCCAGTGGCAACACTACTGATTATGAGGATGTTGAATATGCCAATTTGGAAGATTTAAAGGAATTATCTCCATACTTGGACGGAGATGGTAGCAGTGTTGTCGGAAGTGAAAGTGACAATGTCAAAGGAGACGAATTCCCGCCTGAAGAAAACATTCAGTATTCTGACGAAAATAACGAGGACGATTTGCCTCTGGGAGCATCGTTATCCACTTATGGCCCCCAGTCGTCATCTCGGACTTCAAATTCCTCGTCGGAAGATTCCGGAGTTAGAGATATAAACGATGAAAAAGAAGAATGTATACAGGGTATGTCGGTGAAAGAATTGTCAGCAGCCATGGAGAAACTAGGCATTCGCCAAGAGATCAGAGAGAGAATGATTCAAGAGAAAATTGATGGAACACTGATGACGCAATTAGACAAAGATGCTCTCGAGTGTATACCTGGTATAAGGAAACTCGAAGTTACAAAATTAAGTATGTTCATTAAAGGATGGAGACCGGCTGAAAAATAAACATCCTAATTTGTGTGCCTTCTGTATGCATACAAACAGATAGAATGTTAAATAAGTGAAAACATTCATTTGAAGATAGTTAACAAAGACTGATTTTGTCTAAAATCTATTTGGATATAAATCTGCCCAAAGCGTTGCTAATAAGATTTGATAATTACGAAAATAAAATATAAAAGGCTGAGAACATTGAACAATACAGCGAATGTGACTGTGATAGAAAATTGTACCGGCAAGAACAAAAGTCAGTTGTTTGGTCGATTGTACGAATTTTGCGCAAACGAAAGTAAAAACGATCGAAATTATCAATGACGGTTTTCATTTATTTGATAGTGTTGTGAAAAGACTACAATCACGTTATTATTTTGTCAGTTAAAGTGATTGGTTGGTTGTATCAGATTTTGTGAAAAGACAACTTTGAGTTAGGAGTGATCTTGTTTCGTAAATATTGAAGGAAAAATTTTCTCATGATTTTGAGGAATGGCATGTTTCTTTTGAAACATGTTAACCGCTTCAATGCTCCAAATTTGTGTCATTATTGTCTAAATGTATATATATGAAAAAAAAAATGGTGATTTTTTTCAAATAACTGAATTCATATATTTAATGCAGAAATCCATTCCGTACAAGATAGATATTATGCATTTGAATGTCTACAGGTAACACGGTATAAATGTTCATTTATGTTAACTTAATGGTTAATTTTATCTGGTATTGATTGTGAACTTTCAACTTATATAAAAGAACAAATTCAATTTATTTATGAAGTTATTTATTCATTTTTTCCAATTAAATGCATTTGTTTACCAATTCAAATTTTAACGGTTATATTAAAACTGAAAATAGATTAAAAACATTTTTAATTCTCATGTTTGTCAGTCATTCGCAATTTATTAATAGATTTAATAATTTATCAAGCATTTTGAATTGTGGTTTCCACTATCTTTAAATCTCTAATGTTCATTGGACAAAATATATTGGTGAACTTGAAGTCTTTCTTTAAATGGTCATTTTATCTGTAAACAGCACAAGAATAGCTTAAAATGTCAAGTTTTCACGTGACATTACTTATGATACACTGGAAAATTTGTTCTTCCTTGAATTAAAAGCTTTTCTATAAACACATATGAGATCCTGATTCACGCTTTCGTAAATCTTAACACATTAAGTGCCCCGTTAATCGTTGAGCGGTAGAATATCAAACGGAAAAATACAAATCCTGGCCCTCACCAGGTATCTTATACTTGTGATCTTGTGTTAAATCTTTGTAATATTTAGCTTTTTAAGTTGAAAGTGAATACATGTTGAAAGCATCAGTTCCCACTTGATCATTGAAGTTAAGCAAGAGTGAACCTACTCTTTACTTACATGGATGACCACTTAAGAACAACAGATACGAAAGTTACGTCAGTGAAAGTGAAATACTTGATGACGATCTTTACTTATTTGATCGTGTTTTGAAAGTTACGTGATTTCTTTTATTTTTTGTCCATTAAAGTATTTTGGTTACATCAAGTTTTATAAAGGGATAACTTGGAACTTCATTGGTTGGTAAAAGTGAAAGCAAATATTTTCTCATGGCTTTAAGGATAACACGTCTGGATTGAACCACCTGCAAATCACTTCAGTGCTCCAAATTGAAGCCAGTTTTCTGGTCAGGTCACGCTGAAAGCGTCGCGGTTCTCACAAGATCACCGAAGTAAAACTGTAACGAACTGGCTAAGTACTGAGATGGATGGCATTTGGTGCACCAGGTACTATAAACAACTTAAGGCCAGTACATCAGATTTGGTAAAGCTTCTCAAATTCAAGTAAATACAAATCCTGGTGTTGAGCAATTAAACCCTGGCTCTGTTATTCAAATATAAGAAAAACTTTATTCACTGGCATAAATATGCCTTTTATTTCATTGGTCAATCTTTCGCTTGTAAAATTAACCTCTTACACTTACAATACAGCAAATACACAACAAATATATTTCTGAGTAGCCTTTGAGAATCAAGGACCTTAGATTTTAAACCAATTATTTGGAGAATTATAACCTAATCTGTAATCTTGTTAGTTTCAAAAGTTAAGCAGAAATAAGCGCAGAGATGGGAAAATAAACGAATATAAAACTGGAAATAATGAATTAAATTACAAGAGTTAAATACTATGCACATAATCTTTTTATTTATTTCAATGCATGTTAGTAAAATTAACTTAACAGTAACGCTCATTTAATACAACTTTGATTTAATAATTTTTAATGAATTTATTTATAGATTCCTGATTCAAAAATTGATTTTTTATTACAGACTTGTTAATCATTACAAGGGTGTAATATTTCCTGAATAAACTCATAAAATATATTTCACTCTCCTATCTCCTTTTCATTTAAGCGTAAAATTCATCAATTATTGATTTCCTTTTTGTTCTGACCTTTATTTATAATTGGTTGATGAGCTACAGATGCTCTAACAAAGTTATCAATAGTTGTAATAAAAAATGAAACGAAAATGGTTATTTCGAATAATTTTACACAAATCCACAAAGATGCTCCGTTAGCTTAGCAAGCTAGGTTAATTAGATTCTCACTGGATGTCCCATATTTCTGACCTAGTGCCAAGCTAAGTCACGCTTAGTAGATAATTACGCAGATCAACGAAATAATGCATTTATTGCTATCTTCCTTTTCTTGTTTTCACTTTCTTTTCTTTTTTCTTTCTATTCTAAAATTCATTTTTATTCTTTCTTTTTTTCATTTAGCTGGCATTAAAGGCTCTCTCTTCACTATCTCTACCACTCCTTCTCTTTTTCTCTTCCTTCTTCTAATCATTATTATTAGAAGTAGTTGTATTAGTATTATCTTACTTCTTTCGAGTTTTTCACACAAGTTATATCTGACAGATTTTTACTGGAGTCTGCATGACTGCAGGTCTCCAGGACTCTTCTAAGTATTCTAGCAGTGTTTGTGGTCAGGATGGTTTCAATTCTTTCTTATCGTGTCATTTTCAGGACGGTTCTAAGCACACTAATTATAATTGGTATTTCAATCACCTTCATGTTCTATAGCTTTTTCAACTCTCCAGCAAGGTTCAAATATTTGTCCAACTTTTCACTTTCTTTCATTCTGTGTTCTGCTGACACGTTAAAATCCACAAGATGACAAGTTCTTTTCTTTTCATTCATTGAGAATTTTTCAGACCAGCGTTCATTGATAATCTTTCACTGGAGTGAGTGACAGTAAGTCTCCTCGGGTCCCCAGTTCTCTTCTGAATTGATCATAACTTTGCTGTGGTATGCGTGGTTTGGTTCTTTCCTCTGACCTTCAATTCATCCGGTCTTTTGGGAACTGTTCTAAGCTTAACATACATACAAACATACATAATACATACATACATACATATAGACAGACAGACAGACAGACAGAATAATAATAATAATAATAATAATTTATTATTATTATTATTATGTAAGTTCTTGTGAGTTTTTCTTACCAGGTGTAGCTGATAGTCTTTCACTGGAGTCTGAGTGATACCAAGTTTCCTCAAGCCTCCCGAACTCTTCTCAATATTCTAGCCGATCTGGAGTTTGGATGGTTTCGATGGTTTCGATTCGTCCCTCGCTTTTCAACTCTACTAGTCTCCTTTCCAAGCCTTTAGGGAACGTTCAAAGCGGACCAATTACAATTGAGATCACCGATACATTTGTGTTCCACAGCTTTTTTAGTTCTCTGGCTAAGTCCCAAAAATTGTTTCTCTTTTCGCTTTTTTCTTATTTTCACTTTGTAGTCTACCAGGATGGTAAAGCCCACTATACAGCAGGTTCTCTTAATTAATTATCGCGTGTTAATTATCACTAGGTCTGGTCTCCAGGATTAGGTGATTTTTTTGTATCTCAAAATCTCAGAGAATTTTATGCGTCTCATTCCCTTGGACGGATTCTGATGAGAGCATGTATCATTTGCTCGTATGGTCAAATTTAAACCTCTTGCAAAATTCCAAGTGGATCACCTTCCTTACCTAGTCGTGTCTAGTCTTGTACTTCTTTTGTGCAAGTTGGCTACTTTCACGTATTATGTAATTAATCTTTTCGTCTCTATCACCACATAACCAATATTCGCTTTTCTGTCGCATACTATCGATTTTTGCTTTAACATGATTAGTCCTTATGGCGTTGTTTTGTGCTGCTATTTGAAGAGATTTAGCGTCTATCAAAGTTTCTCTTCTGTAGCCATATCCAGATCTACTCATATAAGATTTTGCCTGTTTCTTCCTTGAAATACCCATTTTCTTCCCATCTCTGTTTCCAACTTATTGTTGTTCTGTCAGTCTTTATGTTGTCAGTGCTGTTACTGGCTGCTGTAATTTGTCTTTCTTTGCTCTTTTTAACGGAGTCTTCGATTGTGCGTATCGATGCATCCACGTTATCTTCAGTGTTGGCAAATCCTTTTCCACTTTCTTTTTTTGACACATATAGATTGTATATGTCATCTCTCGGATGTAGGGCTTTGTGCATTGTCACAAACTCTCTAGTCCTCTTGTCTATTTATCTGAGTACTTCTCTTGTCGATTTTAAGAACGGTTCCTAGTACCTTACAAAGCGAACAACACAGGCTTTTATCGCTTTGGTGATATTTCTGCTGAATAGTTTGGTTTCGAATAGTTTCCTCGGTCTCCTAAGATGCTCTTTTATATTTTTTTTTCATCTCCACTTGTTTGATGGTGTCTGCTTCCAGTATTTCCAAGTACTTGTAATTTTTCTTCTTCTTCTTCTTCTTCTTCTTCTTCTTCTTCTTCTTCTTCTTCTTCTTCTTATTATTATTATTATTATTATTATTATTATTATTATTATTATTAGCTCTACTCTCGGTTTCGTACGCTCCTTCCCTGAGTCTTTACCCAAGACTCAGGGTGAGAGAAAGTAGTGACCATAAGCATTCTGTATTTGTTTTTGCTGTCTCTTTTGGGTATTATTGTTCCAATCCACTAAAGAGATGAGGATTTTCCCAGTGTGTAATTCTTTATATTTCATATAGGCTAGGACTTCAAGGTATCTTGTTTATGTGTTTATTTTTTAAGATCATGTTCAGTGCTCCCACTTATTACTGGTGAAGTTTTAAGGTGCCACATTTTTTCAGTTTCTATTTCCAGGTCTTTTAATTGACTCACTCTTGACTGATGTATTACTATCTGTTGGCACTATCATATCAATTAGCATGTTTTTCTTTTATAATCCTTAACCACTATACCTGGTCTATTGATATTTATCCTTCTATCAGTTGGGATAGCAAAGTCTCAAAGAATAGCAGCTTTTTTGACTTCTGTTATTGGATCTGGTTAGTGGTTATATAATTTTTCAGATTTCTATATTCCATATTTTCCAATTATGTCCAATATCATTATGCTTTTCTTTATTGTTTTTTTTTATACTTAGCTTATAGTTTACGGTTGGTAGGCTCTGATCCTATTATTAATCCCCTTATCTCCGCCTTCAGTCCTGCACCCTTCAGCTATTGATTAGTTTTTACTCTTTGTATATAGGAAATTATATTATTTTGTTGTGGCTTTTCTTCATAAGAGAGTTTTGATTTAGTCCTTGAGCTTTTACTTCTTTCTTTGTTTTTTTTTTTTTTGCTGTTTCTATTGCTTTATCTTTTATCTATATTTCTTTGGTGTGAAGTCAAGTTTTTAGCAAATTTATTGCAATCTTTACTAATCAAATATTTTTCTTTGACTACTCGTGTGAGTGTTTACTAACTGTAGCATCCAGTTTGTTGTAATGTCTAAGTATTTCTATAATTCTACAGTGGTTGTTTTGTTGGTCAATTCTGCTTGGATTAAGCCTCTTCTACCATTTTCTCTCTTGATGTAGAGACATTCTATATCTACCTTTGGGGGAGAAATTCTGAGGCAGGTTATTAGTTTCATAACTTTAGTTATCCTTTTTTCTTTCAGCTAACGTTTAGTATATTATATGAAGTGTATGTTACTACTAGTAACACCAAGCTGTTACTCGCTATAACTATATTTTCTATATTCAGTTCTATTTTTAATATGGTTCTTACGCTTCAAAAGAATTCTTTTCTCATTTTTTCCTTATTTACAGTATGATTGATATAATTTTACTTCATTAATTCCTAAATATTTATAGGTTTTATTGTATTCTAACAGAAATTTCCGTGCTTATATCTAGTGATGTTTTAAGACTCTACAAGCAAGCTTTTTTAAATGAAACTTTCGCACATTTGTCCAAACCATCGTTATGACGTCTTTTCAGAGTACACCTTCTAAATCGTCATCATTTTTAATCATCCATATATAATTGGTGGTTTATTTTTAGCAGTAATTTTGAATGTGTTAAGTTCTATAGAGAGAAAAAGAAGAGTAGAAAGTGAATTTCCTTGGAAGATTCCATTGTTAATGTTCAGGTTATTAGTTTTGAGCATGTCTCTTTCATGGATTAATTTGAAATTAATATACCACCTTTCCATATTATATTTTAGGAAGGTTATTTTAACTGTAGATATCTTTAGAATGTTTAGAAATCTTAAAATATACTCGTGGGATATATTATCAAAAGCTTTTTTTATATTCAATTCAAGCCATACTTAATTTTTATTTTATTTGAATCGACATAATCATCTTGTTAATGAAGAACTGACTTTTGCAATCCTTCTTTTTTTTCTAAAGAAAATAAGTCCTTGCATTCTATGAATGCAACTATTCTTTCCTTTAGAACTGTTATATGTTATGGAAAGGCATGTGATGGGTCGGGATTTTTTTGCGTTTGTTGTTTCCTTTGTTTTTGGTGTTTAGTATTTTACTCCTTCTGTGAGTCTATCTTTATTATTGTTGTTGTTACAACAGCAGCCGCACCATCACCACTACCCATGCCTTAAAAATGACGGCATATATGAACTTATTTAGTCAAGACTTGAGCATTATAAGATTAGAGTTTTTGAATATGTTTTTATTGAAATATTTTTTCTATCGCTTTATCAGGACTTACGCTTCAATATTATGTCTAGAATTTTTAACGATTCAATTTTATTACGGACAAAAACAAGTTTACTAATATACGTAACGTTTTATGATAATAGATTATTATTCGCTTTCCTCCCCATCCTTCTCCTCCTTCCCTTTCATATATGGATCTCCTAAATACACGAATTGTAAAAAGATTTTTGTAAAATCTGAAAGCGCTTTTAGTTTTTATTTCTATTTCTTACGGTATTGAAAACTATAAAACCAGGATGCCGTCTGAAGGGAATTACGTGTGCCGTCTGTGTGAACGAGCTGATTCTTTTCTAAAAAAGCAAACAAAAAATACACTGATGAAGTGCCTTTTAGTGATGACGGGATGCTATAGAAAGGAAGTGAACAGGAGGGAGAATTATGAGAGGGGGCGTTGGTGAAATTATTTCCGTGATTCGGTAGATAAATCTAGGCCGTATATCATATTCAAAACTACCTTATTTCTATCGCTCGTCTCGTCGAAAATGTCAGAGAACTTGACGCTATCTCTAGTAATTGAGTACTATTAATGCTGCTCGTCACCTCAGGCGTGGGAATCAGTCGCTGCTTTCACGCACACATTTTCACATTACTCTGAGTACATTTCTGTTGACGCAAAACGATCCAGACAATCCATTGTTTTGCCATTAGGCTCTTTAGAGAGACTTCCCTCATTGTGCTATGTTATCAAATAAACTATTGTAACATCCTGCCGGGCAAAATAAAAGCGAATCAAATAATACAATAAATTTTCATTGTAACGATGCATGTTGTAACGGCTTTATTCTAATATGCTTTCTAATAGAACGTTTATTTTTGTATTCTCGCAAAACTATTATTTAGTTTGTAGCAACAGCAAATGGATATTTTTTACTGTCAAGCCACGCTGAAAGCATCAGTTCTTGTTTAAACGCCCAAGATAAACAATTCTGTCCAGTTTTAAGATGCGTTACCACTTAGGAACAACAGGTACTGTAAACAGAGGCCTCTGTGCCAGACTAAGTAAATACTACTAAATAATAACAGCTTAGTAAATGACAACAATTCGTGGCTATTTCAGTACATTGTTTTAAAAATTTAGATTCGTAATCACTTAAAATATTACACAAAAACGGAAGGTCTTATCAACTAATTAGCCTGAAGTGAATTATTTCATACTCTTCGTATAAAATCCAACAACAGCTTAATAAGAATAATTAGCTTAAATCTCATAAAATGACAATTCAAGTTTAAATGGTTTTATTCCGATCAGTGTTGACCTCAATAACATTTGTTTATTTCAATCAATTTCACTAAATACCAACAATAAAATGTAGTTTGATTTACGGTCAAGTCACGCTGAAAATACCGGTTCCAGTCAGATCATTGAAATTAAGCTGCTATGAGCCTGTTCAGTTCAGAGATATGTGACCATTTAGCAATCTCAGCAAACCGTGTGTAGGACTAAGCAAACCTTAATGAATAACAATAACAGTAAAATACAATCCTGCAGTTATCTACAAGATCGTTTATGTAATCTGCTATTATGAAAGGCCATTGGAATTTCAATATTTTTTTGTAACAAGCCAAATGTGTATCGGACCAACACCAGCAATATCTTACAATACCACCAGACTTTGTTGGTTTTCCGTTATATCGTGAGAATTCTAGATGAAGATGCAGCCTTTTCGGATAATACTTTGTTATATTCCAGCAGTGGAATGATGAATTTGAATTGCATGACACCGAACGTAGACGAGAATAGAATTTTCGTTAAATTCACGTGCGAAAGTGTACAGGATCTAAGTTAAGAATCGTTAATTCGTATTATATGACAAATGATAACGTTAAATTGATTGGAAAATCAAAACAATGTTCTCTATAATACAAGTTCAAACGACTATTTTAAAAACTGGTAACCCGTAATGATAAACAAAGGAATCTTGTGTACCCGGCATTGTCCGGAGGAAAATAATTTAAAATATATTACGAATATACTTTAACTGTGGTGCCATAATAGAATTAGAATATATTCTTAATCTTTCTTGTAACAGAACACAAACTAGAGATATCTTTTTTTTTTTTTTGCAGTGGGGGTGTTGATTAAATAAATTGTATCTATATTCGGCTTCATTAAAAAAATTATCATATATACCCGTAATAAGAAAAAGGAGAGAGAAACAGAATCGGGTATAAAAAAGTTATAAAATGGTGAAACAAATGTGTATGTGTGTGTGTGTGCGTGTGTGTGTGGCAAAAAAAGGATATAAGACAAAAATAAAACGGCTAAAAAACGTCAGTTTTATTGTAATATGCCATTTATGTCATAAATTATTCTTATGACATAAATGGCATATTACAATAAAACTGACGTTTTTTAGCCGAGGATTTTAACAGAGAAATTAAATTTCAAATGTTTAAAATATAGAAATTCCTATTTATTATATAATAATATAATATAATAATATAGAAAATATTTTCATTATAAAAATAATATAGACAAGCACACAAACATAAGCAAATTAATTAATATAGTTATGAGAAATATTGAAATACAAAAACATAAATGATTCCAAAAGAAAACTGGCAAAAACTAATGAAATTTTATGCTGCAAATGAACAAGCAAATATTTTCACTCTCACTCCTCGCGTATCTATAAAAATCTGATTCAACTGAAAAAGAAAGTTCCCGAGGACGAAACTTTTTCTTTTTGCATTCTTTTTTTTAACAGCTTTCTCAAATGATGATGCATTTAAAAGAAAAGTTCAATTATTACAGACACACACAATAAACTGAGTTTAAGATCGAAAAGAATAAGCGCTTACATGTTAATCATTCACTGATTTCAAAGAACTTTTCAAAATGTTCGTTTCAAAGTGTCATATTTATGGAATTTATATTATAATTAATTACAAATGAATTAGGAGAAGTACTCTATAAATTGTGTTTAACAGTTACTTTCTTCAAGAAATTATAGCGATTTTGATGAGTGCGACTCAGGAATTGAAATAACTTTATTTTCAAAGTTATTGCATTTCAACGCTGTTGTGCTAATAAGAATCTCGCTATGACGTGCAATTTTCGCTGTGTTATAATTACATGCGAGAGACGCTCAGAAAATAATGTTTTCTAAGCAATGTTTTGTTGCAGGACCGATAAATACGTCGATCTTACAAACTTTTGAAAAATAAGTGATTGACGACTAACTAGGCAAAAATGACAAAGACAAGAGGGTTAATTTGAAAGGCCAAAATTTATTCATCGAATCGATAAGAATAAAAATTGGTCCGTTGAGGGATGAAGATGTAATCTGAATTTGTGTGCACGACTGCCCAGTCGTGGGTCCGAAAATTCAGTTACGGGTTGAAGAGGCTGGATGATCGGAGACCCGGTTGTGCAGTACTTAGGTTAACCTAGGAAGCATCGATATGTCCTAGGTGTATTGTGTTAGTCCGAGCAGTGGTTGCTCGTACACTATGATGATGCAGAATTCCGCTGCTGGGTGAAGCTGGAACTGGTCTACAGTTAGTGCTGTTGCTTGTTGGTGCAGGACTTGCTGCTGGGTTAAGCTTGAGTCGGTCTGCTAGTGTTGGTTGCTACTGGTGAAGCTGGATCCAGGAAGGTGTAGTGAGACGATCAAAAGTGGTCTAAGAAGACTTTCTGAGGTTAGTTCTTTGAAGAGCTGTTTGAAAGAGAAAAGCAGTTGTAGTTGACTTGGCTGTCTGTGCTGGGTCTGCGGTTGGCTCCTGCGTCGTCTGCTGGTTGGTGTCAAGACATCGGCTGTTGGGTATGCCTGGAGCTGTGTGTCTTTAGCTGCTGCTACTGATAAGGCCTTGATCGGAGGGCTATAACCAAAGAAAGAACAAATTACCTTCCTTGCCTACCGGCGGTCTCAGCCGGAATGTAAACATTTGTCTCTGCCTCCCACCAGACAGGACTTGATACAAGGTCAAATGACCCAAAAGTCGGATTATAGCGAGGGGTTGGTCATCGGCCCATTTAGTGCTATATGGGCCTAATGATCCTGCACGGATTCCTGATTATAGATTTAGTTTAATCTATAATCAGGAATCCGTGCAGGATCAAGACCAAGAGATCAAGTGGTATTCAAAAGTGTCAATAATGCAGCTCGCCTACCCGAAGGTGGCCCAGCCGAAGCCGGGAGCCTCTCGGCATCTAGTATGCCATTGAGCATTGACAGTCCTGCACGGATGCCAGACAGGACGCAAAAAAGCCTTTGTGAAAAGCACAGAGGCTAATCAGGCTCTGTCTCAACCGGAATGTGTATATTTGTCTCTGCCACCCACCAGACAGGACTTGACAATGACTTGAAGTTCGAAATGTATCGGGGTTAAGGAAGAGAAAGGTCTGGCACGAGCCGAGGCTCGAACCCTGCAGGACTATGCTGCTCATCGGCCAACTTAGTACAATGTGGATCTGATGAGCCTGACCGGACATAGACTCAAACACGGGTCCAGGCACAGATGCTTAAACTGAACCAAGGGGTCCAGTGCTATACAGAGGTGTCGAAGGTGTCAATAATGCTGGTCGCCCATCCGAAGATGGCTCCTCCGAAGCCGAGACTCGAGCCTGCTTGACTATGTTGGTCGTCGGCCCACTTAGTGCAATGTGGCCCTGATGAGTCTACCTGGACATGGACCCAAAAAATGGGTCCTGGCGCATATTCCCGATTATAGCTTAAACTGGACAGCAAGGTCCAGTGCTATATTAGGGTGACAAAAATGTCAAAGATGCAGGTAGCTCATTCAAAGGTGGCCCCTCCGAAGCCGGGAACCTTTCAGCCTCAAGTCTGCCATTGAGCATTGACAGTCAAGCACTGTCCCAGCCGAAATGTGATATTTTTCTCTGCCTCCTACTAGGCAGAACTTGACCCAAGGTCAATAACCCGTAGGTCGATTATAGTGAAAGTTTGGAGAAGCGAGCTCGCGTACGTGCCGAGACTCGAGCCTGCTGGTTGTCGGCCCACTTATAGAAATGTGGGCCTAGCTGGACATGGACCCAAACATGGGTCCAGGCACGGATGCCTGATTATAGCTTAAACTGGACAACAAGGTCCAGTGCTATTCAAGGGGACAAAGGTGTCAATAACGCAGCTCGCCCACCTGAAGGTAGCCCGGCCCAGCCGAAACCGGGGGCCTTTCTATCTCAAGTCTGCCATTGAGCATTGACCGTCTGGCATTGACTCAGCCGGAATGTGATATTTGTCTCTGCCTCCCACCAGACAGGACTTGACACAAGGTCAATGACCCGAAGGTTGATTGTAGTGGGCGTTTAGGGGAGGGGAAGGTCGGGCACGAGCTGAGGCTCGAGCCTTGCTGGTCTATGCTGGTCATCAGCCCACTCAGTACAATGTGGGCCTGATGAACCTAGCTGGTCTTGGATCTAAATCTGGGTCCAGGCACGTATGCCTCATTTTTGCTTAAACTGGATAACAAGGTCCAGTGCTACACAAGAGGGACAAAGGTGACAGTAATCCAGCTCGCCTACCCGAAGATAGCATGGCCCAGTCGAAACTGGGGGCCTTTCGGCCTCAAGTCTGCCATTGAGCATTGACATTCCGGCACGCGGCCGGAATGTTTCTGAGTCTTTGACCGCTAAGTTTATATAGAGGCTGTCTACTACCACTCTGTAAAGCTGAGTGAAATGCTTCTGTAAATAGGAAGGAAATACTTCATTATACTTTGTAGAGGAACTTTTAAATATAATCTATTTTATTTTGTAGTAACGAATTTATCTCCGAAAGTCCCGCAGAATTAATCCCTTTCGAAAAATAGTTCGTGTGTTTGTCACGAAAGTTCTCTCAAGACGTATTTACAATGTTTTGTTGTTGTCTGACGTCACGGGTTATTCAACGTTTTCTCGAAACATGGGATTTTTGGTTTGAGTCGCTGGAACGGCCACGATAGTTTCCATGGAAACTACTACAGAGAGAGACAGCAGTACAACAGTTGGATAGAGCAAATTTTTTAATCACAGAATACTTTTTTTAAATCACTATTACCTGTGTATTTTCCCAGCAAATAAAAAACAGCACAAGCGGAAGCGAACCACTTTTCCACTGACTTTTGCCCACACGTTAACGAATGCAACACTTACCTGAAGAAGTTCGTTATGATGATGACACCAGTTCAAATAAATAAGTGTATCCTCGTAATTATTCGTCATTTCTGAGAAGGATACAAATTTCATAACTTAATAAATTTCCTGACGAATTGGATGCCGATATTTAATAAGTTTAGCTTAAATTACACAACTCTGTTGCACCACTATCTGTGTTGAAAATCATCAAGCCTAATTTTTGCTAAGCATAACGTTTATTGTTGTAGGGAAGGAAATCCCTGTGACACTTGCTGATGAGTTAGAATTTTGCATAACTCTGTCTCAAAACTAAGTTGTGAATAGATTATAAAAATAATAATATTGATAAAATAAATACAAATCCAGAAGAAAAATTTCAAAATTTTGGTTTAAGTATTTGTCCTTTTACCTTTGTCCAAATTTTGTCAATTTGAGACCGAATATTAAAATGAGTATAGAATAGTTATTCTTTATTTTCATTTTTAAAAATTTTTTATTATCTTTAATCAAAGAATTAATTCATATATTCTTTAAAAATAAAATAAAAAGTTAATTTAATACGATAACATTTATTACAAAAAAAAAAAAAATGTAAATCAATTGAAAAAGACAAGGACAATCTCTTAATAATTTTACGTGCGTAATTACCCCACACATCAGGGCAGTACGCAACAAGAAGTCAAGTTTTTAGCAAAGTAAACAGATTTGAATTTAAAGTTTACCTGTTCCTAGACTAGTTGCCATATCAAAGCTAAAGAGTTCAGTCTCCTCCACTATTTACCTATAGCTAGGTGGGAGGGAGGTGCAAAAGAAAGGGATTCATCCCTTTCTAAAAATAAAATGTAAACAGTGTGCTCCATTATTTACTCATAGATAGTGGTGGGGATGCAGAGAAGAGATGGATTCATGCCTTTCTGAAAATTAAATGTAAACAATCCTCAACATTATTCACTTATAGGTTGATGGTGGGTATACGGAGAAGAGATGGTGGGTATACGGAGAAGAGATGGATTCATAACGACAGAATTAGTGCTTCCTCAGCACTAATTCTGTCGTTATGTTATCTGAAGTGAAATGACTTGTCATAACAACTGAATTTCTCATTACTTACTTGGAAGACTAGGCTGCTAATATATTGTAATAAGACTACAAAAGATAGAAAAGCAGGCAAATTTTATTTCAACATGCATTTGCAGTAATAATATTCATTTTTGGACTAAGTTTTGTCAATTAAAACCTGTATAGATATGTTTGTTAAAGCAATTATAATTTCATCAATTTATTATTTTTAGATTTTATACATTTTTAAAACTTTTACAAATTTTCACTTTAAAGTGTATTTATCTCTCCTTAAAAACTGAAGATGCTAAGACACATTCAAAACTAGAGTGACATAAGTCAACTAAAAAGGGTGCGAAATCATTGACAAAAGATTTATAAAGATACGGGTTTTTACCTGTCTCAAAATCTAACTTCCGTGATTATTCCTTTGTTCTTCTCTCTACTAAGATAACTGTGTCGCATGAAAGTCTAATTAAAACATCTAAATCAAAATTAGAATCTTAGAATAATCATTTACGTATTTATACATGTTATTTATTCTAGTTTAGTTTATTTCTTATTATGTATTAATTTTTGAGGAAGCGTTGCATTTTATACTCTTTGAATTAATAACTGTTTTTGTCTGCATACTTTATATCTTCTATTAAAAAAGATCTATGGGATTTTTACGGAAAGAGATACCAAATATTGGTTCAATACAGAAGTACCAGAGAGCAACAGTTTGATAACATTATATAACACAACCTTTATCCTGAATAATATGCGTTATATCTTTATTGCTTATGTTACAAAAGTACAGAAAATGGCCATTTTCCATTCAAACTTTTGCTTTTTAACCCTGGATAAAAGCATAAAAATCAACCTGTTTCCTACGTAAAAACGAGCAATTTAGTACATTTTCAATTACGTAAGGTCTGAATGAAACTACTCATGAATCAAAATTTACTTCTATTAATACTAAAGTTATATAAAAATGAACAAAATATTTTAAAGGTGATTAGTTTTTTTATATTAATAAATCGCTTTCACGGATTAGCCCCTCAATATAGCCGCCCGTCATGTTTTCGTAATACACTACTTTGAAACAAAAGCAAAGTTTGAAGGTCTTTTCCATTGATTTTTCAACTGCATAAGCAATTGGGGAATGACCCTTTCAGTTGGATAACAAGAAAAAACAAAAATTTTGTTTCGCATCGTAATAAACAGAGCACATAGACACAATATTCTGATCCTATGCAAAATGCTATATGCCTAAATAATCCCGTCATATCTGATAGGAATTATGTTAGTACTTAAATAAGTAAGGAATCTTTCTTTGATTGAAAATTCAAGAAATCAAATTCATTAAAACATTTATCTGCTCGTTTAGACCATTTTTTAAATTTGTAAATGGAATGTTTTCATGAACTTTTCTCTTTAATTAGAGCAAATTAACGAATCTTTTATTATGTTGACCGGCTCATTGGTCTAGTGGGTAGATTGTTCGCCAATGGTCCGGAAGACCGGAGTTCACTCCCAGGTCGAGTCATACGAAAGACTTTAAAAATGGTACTTGATACCTCCTTGCTTAACACTCAGCATTATAAGGTACGTATCAAAAATAAAGTGGAGCAATCCAAGGGAAGAAGTAACACCCTTCCCTACACCTTGGTGTAGTAGCAATTGAAAAGGGAGCCTTCTGGTCCCCCTCGACTACGGTCGCCAACCTTACTTTACTTTTACATATGTTAAATG
Source organism: Sepioteuthis lessoniana (assembly GCA_963585895.1). Classification (NCBI taxonomy): domain Eukaryota; kingdom Metazoa; phylum Mollusca; class Cephalopoda; order Myopsida; family Loliginidae; genus Sepioteuthis; species Sepioteuthis lessoniana. The sequence goes on from OY757907.1 coordinate 76,697,964, forward strand.
TGGAGTGAAAAGTTTCAATCCTTGAGACATAATCTGCTTTCTGTCGGTGATGATATAGGACAAGAATTTCTTCGCTTAATTTCTCTGGTGAAAGTCGATGAATGTCAACAAGATAACTATTAGAAACAGGAATTCTTTGAAACATCCAAAGATGAAAATGTTCAAATAGCGTGGTGAGAAAAAGACCTGACAAAGTCTTATGTCAATTTTAACTATTTTGACGTTAACTACTTATTTCGTTAAATTATGCTGATTCTTCTGGGTTACGCTTGTACACATATATGATGATTAATACACCATCTTCACAAATAATTGCTGTCTCTTGATTCTCCAGCATTGTCTGAATTCTCTTTCTATTCGACTGTGTCCTCTCAGATGACTTTTCTGTCCAGCAGCAGTTTTGATGATAGAAAAACAGAGTGATGACTGTAAATGTTACTTGAGTGGTACTTGGAGAAGGTTTTTATGTACTGCCATATGTTTTTCAAGGTTAACAAAGATATATAGACTGTACTACAAATGATGCAAGTGGTTTCACCTCGTCTCAATGGAAGTGTGTCCTATTCACATCTCTCTTGAGGCTTCGTATGATTGACGTATCCAGCATTAGAGAATACGATCACAAACATTACACCTCCAAGCAATCTCTTGAACCTGAAAGTACATCATTGTTCCTTTCCTCAACTGTCGCCTTTCCTCAACTGTCACTTTTCATGGTTTTTTACAGCTCGCCTCAAGGGAGACACATCGTGTTTTAAATGTCTTTCAAATCTTCTCAATAATAGCTTCCTCAGCCTAGAATACAAATTTTCAGTGTTTTAAGAATACTCTTGATATCTTTGTAGCGTTTCCTTGGCTTGTGTTGATGGTGTTTGTAATGTAGCAGTTCACCGTAGAACAGACGTTTGGGAAGACTTTCAGACGGATAATGTTTCCGTCCAACACATTTGATTTCAAAGACTTTGTAGTTGTACATTTAGCCATCCTCAACATTTCACATTGAGTATTCGCCTCAGACAATTTTTATGAAAACGTTCCAAAATTATATAATGTGTAAGGTAAAGAGTATCAGATAACTAAAGCAAAGTGATCGATACACCTTTTCGATTAATAAAGACATCCGTCTTTCTGGCTCTGTTTTCAAGCTTTTCCGGATGCGCTGGAATATATCAGGATCAAGAGAGCCGTCACTTGACAGCGTACTACTGACATACACAAACGCATTGCCACTTCTTGACTTGTGTCATTCAAAGAAATATTTGGAGCTGGAGGGAACATAATTTTAGTCTCTGATAGGTTGATTTTGAGACCAAATTTTGTCCTGGATTATTAAAAACGATCCATATCAGCTTCGGGGTTACAAAATCGGTATTGCCAACATAAAGGAGTTCCTCGACCAAGAATTGAAATATTTCAGATCTTGCAGGAAAACTCGACCAGAGGCCCTAAACTTCAAAAAGATTCTTTCGTCACAATAATGGAAAACATGAAACAATAGAGTAGCAAAGAAATTGAGAAAAGTATCGTGGCAAAACCACTGCTTCATACCATTGTCAACTGGAAGCTCATCAGACTGTTGTCCATTGAATGTAACATGTGCTTTCATATATGTGCTTCTAATCATGTTGACAAAAATCTGGTAGGCAACCGGTTTTTCCAAGAATTACTCAAAGTATTTCACAACTGACAATATCTAAAATGTACCTGTTGTTCAAGGCATTTTTCTGAATTTATCTAGCAGAAAAGATCATGTTGACTGTACCTCTACCAGACCTAAAACCACTCTGCGCTTCAGGAATTACAGCCAGACAAATGTCTTCCAATATTTTGTTCAACAGAAGTCTAGCAAATAACTTTCCAATAACTTCTAGCAATGTGATATCACGATAATAGCCATAGATGAACTTTTCCTTCTCCCTAGTAAAACGACACTAAGATACCATTGGTAAGTACTTGCTGCGTAATGGTGAAAATGCTAGATTGCGACCTCGAATTTAGCGAGTTCGAACTTTAATCGTGCTATTATATTCACTTTTGGAGTAATACTCTTGGGTAAGGTATTAACTCCTTTATCCCCCCAGCTGCAAGGATGGCTTTTACATTCAACCCATGAAGGTTGATATGCCATTAGACAAAGAAACCTAAGGTACCATCAACAAAATCTTAGGGATTGGGACTTCAGACTGGTGAAAAAAGTATGTCTTGTGTTTTCACTCCAAGTATTTAATAGTCTGGCTGGTTTGCCCTCTCGGCCAGGTGCTTTGCCGTTATCAACTTGTTTAATAGCCAATTTAATTTTACCCATACGTGACAGTCGGTCAATCCTCCTAATGATCTTACTAACATACTCTTATTAGTAGAATATAATTTCACTGTAGCTAAACATTTTAATTAATTGAATCATAGTATATGAATGTAATGTTTTATTGTTTGACGTCACGGGTAACTCAGCGCTTCCTCTAAACCGGGGATCTTAGGTATCGTAGCCAGCTATGCTAAGTGTAACAATAATATATTCAATATATGGGAACTGAGTCGCTTTTTGTTGTATTCGAGAAACAGAAAATAAGTAATCTAGCCGGTGCAGTCTTTTATTTTTTGGAGAGTGAGGCTTTTGATGAAAAGTGCTTGGATAGATTTCTTTTCTTATTCTCCTGAATATCGGATATATTTCCCCCTAACCCTAAAACATATTTTTATTGAGGATTCCCCGGGAAAAACATTCCCGATTGGCTAAACAGTTACAGATCATTTCGTATTTTTCTACTACTTTTTGACTGGTCAGCTAATCAAATGCGCTGAGCTACGGCTGTGGGAAGAGTATTCCTTCCGCGTATCCGATTTTAATTGGTCCTCCAATCAAACAACAATATAGGGACGTGGTTAATTATGGGCCTCAGCTCACACCTAGTAGAGAAGAGTATCCCTTTTCACATTAGCCAAAACAAAAATTAAATATCTGATAAATCAATCCGAAGATTTGACCTTCGGACAAGTGTTAGTTCAGGGTGTTATGATTTTTAAATGGATCGATGCACCGACAAACTCAAAGGTCCTTACCTGCTTACTTTTTGTTTGGACAATTTGAAAGTTCGGTTAATGACCGTTTGAAATGACTTTTGAATTTCTTTCAAAATCAATAAGTTCGTTTTATATTTTTATGAAAGGAAAATTACATTTTCCTAAATAAAAAAAATGCATTGTGCTCTCCATTAGTTTTGAGCACCAGTGAATACCTTATGTTGTCATAAACTGAGCTTCCTGCATTTTTACTTAAACAGAAGTACTGGACACTCATACGTCATGCGTGACAGAGAGCTACTATATATATGTGGGTGTTATCGTGTAAATGTATGTGCACGTGCGCTCACGCATACACACACACACAAGTACACACATACACACACATATAAGTTCACCTATCGAATAAATACACCTGTTATTGATGCAATTTTATTCAAATAATTAGTAGGGTTGGATTTATATATGAATATCTGTATGTGCGTGTGTGAATGTATGTGTGCGTGTGTTCACGTGCGCATGCACACACACACACACATACACAAATATTCATATATAAATCCAACCCTATCAATTATTTGAATAAAATTGCATCGATAACAGGTGTACTTATTTTTGGACTACTATATGTTCCTTTTTTATTACAAAATTTCATTACTGTAAAGTCGAGGATGACCCAAAATTTCCCTTTTCAATAGCTACTAAACCAGCCCATTGGTCTAGTGGGTAGAGTGTTCGCCAATGGTCCGGGAGACCTGGGCTCAGTCCCTGGTTGCGTCATACCAAAGACTTTAAAAATGGTACTTGATACCTCCGTGCATATCATTATAAGGTACGTATCAAGGGTAAAGTGGAGCAATCCAGGAAAAGGAGTAGTGCCCTCCCTTACACCTCAATGTAGTAGCTATTGAAAAGGGAGCCTTCTGGTCGCCCTCGATACGGTTGCCAACAACTTACACCGAGGTGTAAGGGAGGGCGCTGCTCCATTCTCTGGATTGCTCCACTTACCCTTGATCCTTACTTTATAATGCTGAGTGTTAAGTAAGGTGGAATCAAGTACCATTTTTTGAGTCTTTGGTTTGAACCCTGATCTCCCGGTTACTTAATATCGCTTTTGTTCGTATGATTATCCGTCAGAAATTATAAAACGCTGGTATTTGCTACAACCAAAGTTGTACGGAAGACAATGTTATTCAAGGGAGATACTGTATACTTCATCATGTATATTATATTTGAGGGTGTGTGGAAATGTTCTCGGCACTACCAAGATAGGAATGTTCAACAGCCATGACATGTACATGTTTTTCACAGTTAAACCCAATTTATCGCATCTGAAATATCGTTTCTGAGGTTTCTTTTGTGTTTCAAAATTTTTTTTTAAATCATCCCCTTTTTGGTTGGAACAAGAGCTTTTCAGTAGAGGCCCTCGTGAAAGGAGATTACATATCAGATGTTTTAAGAAAGAACATTTTTTGAAGTTTTCCGGGAACCAAAACGAAATCAGATATATATAGCATCGCAGTTTACCATGATAGATGTTGTATTAAAGACTTATTTAAACATCATCCCAATAATATCTGTACGATCTTTATCACTATGCCCCAGGTACCGTTGCAACTCAATCAAGATGATAAATTATGTTTTACTAATAAAAATTATAAATTTGGAACCAGTGCATATATCAGCGCAGTATAATTTCTGAAGATTGTGACAGAAACATAGAGGTAATTTTACACGTCAGGTTAACTTTCAGTTCCGGTTGGGTTATTTATATCCGTAACTATACCGACCTAGTATAAAATGTTGGAACTAAAAATGTAAATCAATAAAAATGTAAATAAATATACAAATAAAACTTAAAATATAGTTATAATGTTGAAAATAACTGTGAAAAACATCGGTGACCTTTGTAATGCTAACCTTTCACAGCAGAATGTGAACTTAACATCAAAACGCCAGCCAGATCCAGAAATGTCAGGGTCCCAAGCCAGTTCATTTAGACTATATATATATATATATACAAAGATGTTGTAGATCCAAAGAAAAAAAAATTGATCAGATTTTATTCCAAGATTAACTTATATATATATATATATATATATATATATATATAAGCTTGCATGGTTTTATGTATGTTTTTTGTTAGTTACACAAGCAAACTCACATTTCTACGCTCACGCGTTAAATATATTCAATTTTCTATGGTTAAGAATATACCTTCTAAGGTTTATTCTTAACCATAGAAAATTGTAATACTGAAGTTAAGAAAATTCTGACCCAAGAGATTTTAGTCACGTAGGTTGATATGCTTGTAAACAATCAAACCAAATTAAAACAAGGGATTTTATCTAAGATCAGTTTATTTCTTTTTATACGATGAAACTGGGCCTAAATGTATACTAATATTGTAAAAAATATTAATTTAACAATAAAACTCTGTACTCACCATTGAGAAAAACTTTGATTCTAGGATGTAAAAAGTAAAAAGATGAGAAAAATATAACTCTCTCTCTCTCTCTCTGAAAGAGAGGGTGAGAGAGAAAGAGAGAGTTATATATATAATAGCAGTGTTCGTGAAAATTTCATGGAAAAAATGTGGAAATTATGCATAAAAATTGCCTGAATTGCATTCTTCGATAAATTATTGGCGATTTTATGCTTTGTTTTATATTTGATGGAAAAATATATGCGAGGTACGCCTTACTGTCACTCTATTTCGTTTATATTTCATGGAAAATATGCTTAATTCAGTAAATATGCTCGATTTTAGGTTTTAAATTGCAACGACCAACATACGAAAAGTTAACAAAATTATTCGAGTACAATTCTACCTAAATTACCCAGTAGACTTTATCTCTGCCGAGTCCAACAAATCTGACAGTAACTGTCTGGCAAAGGGGGAGAGAAACGTATAAAAATAAAGATGACAAAAAATAGGTTTGGGAATGCTAACTCTTGCTACCTGAAAGAAAATTACTTAAAAACAAAAGCAACCAGTTCTCACAAAGTAATTTATTTCAAGAGAAATAAACTTTACAAAATTTAGCTTTGCATATTTTCCCTATGTTTGTTGAAAACATTAAATTTTAAGTAATAGAAATAACATATATTCAAATAAATAAAGACTTGCACGATGCAATTCCATCAACCAGTTTAACTTTTGTTAATGATAAAATACCTGTCTTTGGTAATCTATATCAAAGTTCATTTTTAGGTCAATTTTTAGGGTTTATTCCTTTCTTGGCTTCTCCTTTGAGGGTAGAATCAACCTGGACAACCGTGTTCTTCTAGTTTCCTATGTAAACTTGGTGAAAACGAAGTTTACGATTTCTTTAAGTGAACTTCAAGTAGACCATCGCTTCCTCCTCCTAGAGATGAATATCTTTCTGTTTCAAGACGAATTTTTTTTCTGTTGCGTCTACCCGGCCAACAGCTTCTGCTGTCAGCAAAAAAATTCCCATTATTCCGCCTTAGACTCAACTTTCTTTTGAAGGGGACAGCATACCAAAACCATCATTAGCCTGCAGCAGGCTTATTGTTTCAACAACTAACAAAAAAGCTAAAAGAAATGCGACTAAAAAGCCTATTACTCAAGTCACTTTGCTAAAGAAAAACTGCCAAAAATCGTAAGCCAATGAACAAATGCAAAAAATGAACAAAGCCAAAGCAAAAAATGAACAAAGCCAAAAAGAGCGAACCACGCAGTGCCTTGTGCTCGAGGTCTGAAAAAAAATAAATAAAAAAGGAGAGGGAGATCCCTGGAGGGTTTCACTTAAATAACAGTAGGAGCGGGGGATAACAGCACAACTTCAAAACAGCCACTCATATTTAAGCAGACAATAACTGGTGAATTTACAAATTTCAACAATTTTTTAATAATATCATGAATTATTTGTGTGAATTTGGAGACAGCAGTCGAAATTTATGTGGAATCTTTTAGTCTTTATCATCGTTAAAATTTGAAGGATCAACCCACCTCCCTCCAAAGGGAATCAACATACCTTAAAAATGAATTACCCTTAAGACCACTGTAAGCAATACATTTAATATATAAGTAGTAACTGAAAAAGTCCATGACGATGCAATACCAACTCACTAAATTTTACAAGAACAAGGGGTTATATGGACTGATACTAAGTTAAAACTTAGATATTTTAAAGGCGTAAGAACGTATTTCCTTCTTTTGTGGGCGCGTGAGCGCACGTGTGTGCGTGCGTGCGTGCGTGTGTGTTGCTCGCTGATGGTGGTTCTTAATTGGAAGAATATCTACCACATCTATAACAAGAGTACTGATAATTATCAACCTCTTGGTCAGGTAGATCCACTTAATACTACTCATGAAAAATGTCTAATCCGAATCAACGTGGGACTTGGACATTGACGTCATCATCGGCATGTGTTCCCTTAAAAGCCAACGTAGGGGACCTAGTCAGCGTCCTACGAATTTTGATTATTCTAATTTCATGTATACAAACAAAAACCAAAACGGCAATTCATCCAAGTTACATCAAAGAAAAAATTGAACTAGAAAAGACACTAATCCGCATAACTTAATACAAGTCAAAGACTTGCGTCTAAGTGAGGTTGATTATCAAGAAAAGCTAATCTTGAATTTAAACAGTAAATATTTAAAAGTAAGTCATCACACAAAAGAAAAGAAAGTCATCACACAAAAGAAAGTCATCACACAACATCTGTGTTAACACAAGAAGACTGGAAAAATGTAGAATCAATAAAAAAACAGGAGTAAACAGAAGACTACATAATCATCCCTAATGAATTAAGACTAGAAAAAGTCAGGTTAGAGGCCCAAAAAATAAATGAATTATTAAGATGTATCCCAAAGACGACACCACCTAACTGAACAAGTTAATCTATACAGGAGCAAAACTAGTCTGTAATAAAATAAGCATTCCCCAAAAGAATCCAAACAAAAATACACAATCTGGCCGGAAAGTTAGGATAGAAAGACAACAACTGCAACAACAAGCGAAACTGGAAGGTAAAATACATAAGAACCCAACGGAATGAAAGTATCCCAAAAAGACAACAACTGACAAGTCTGGCCACACAATTGGAAGAAATAAATCAAAAGATATTTGTCAAAGAAGGGAAACTCAAAGATCCCGGGGTAGAGTCAAGCAATATAAATACAGGAACTTCCAAAATAACGAAAGAAGATTCTAACCACAAGTTGGCGGCGAGTGCACGAATACAAATCAACACCCGGTTGCAAAAGAAACAAAAAAATTTAAAGTAAAATATTGAAACGGATAGAATATAACAGAAAAGCTGAATGGATGAATAACATGAAAAAAGAATTATAAGAAATTGAAGAAGCCTTCGACACGAATGAACACCTGGACTCGCTTAGAGCAACACTCAACAAAATACCGAATAGTAAAACGCCAAGCAATGATGGCAGACATGGATTCTGGTTTTAAAAATTCACATCCATCTTCAACAGATTGGCCCTTCAACAGAGTAAATGTTTACTAGAAGCAAGCAGACTCGAATAGGTTACTTAGATAAAAAAAAAGATTGACCCTCCTCAGCAACTATAGACCTATAATGTGTTTACCTATGACATGGAAAGTCCTGACAGCACAGTTGAAAGAAGAAATCAACAACTCGCTTATATGTCGCCGACTATCTCCGGAAGAACAGAAAGGATGGCGCCAACAAGTAGAACAAATGAGTTTCCCTATTCAGACCAACATATCCTCAAAAATCCAAAGCAAGGTGGAAAATGTAGCCATGGATTGACGATTGAAAGATTGCACACGAAACCTCAAGAAACTGAATCACTTTTGATAGCAGTACAAAATACTGCTGTGACACTATGTGGGTGGTCCGCTAAGCAGACGATCCCTTTGTCTGTTTTGGCGCGAAACCAAACAAAAGCCTGAGCTCGCGATCTTCGACGTGACCGGAAGTGGGTAAGGAAACGCGATTTAGGAGTTGAAAAAGGAACCCTGAGGAAGTGAGTTGGCGACGGGTGACAGAGAATGGCAGTTGGCAGTCGACACCGGACAGCAGAAGAGACCAATCGGCATGAGATAGGGTCCAAGATCAGTGAGGGAAGAGCAGTCAAGATGAGTCAGCATTCTTCGTGGCTTGTAGAAATTTCGCTAGAAATACACGCTATCGTTAGTCTACAGATGGACAAAGGAATGCACAGTGTCACAGAATCACCCTTCTTGCACTTAAGTTAACCCAAGCCCTCGTTTGTTCTTTGTTATTTTTCTCCCACTCCCTTGATTGTATTTCTGTAGCCATGAAGAAATGTGTGATGCCCCTATCGGAACCACTAGATGATTCACCGGCCAAGATTGAAATTGTTTCGAAGAAGTTGATGTATTCGGAGGGCCGAGGAGGTATTATCACAATGCAATAAAATTCAATTATGTTAAAACAAAAATTGATAATACCCAATAGATAAGCAAATGTAGGTTATGCAGAGAAAGAGATGAAACTATTAATCATATAATAAGCGAATATAGTAAACTAGCACAAAAGGAGTTCAAGACTAAGCATGAATTGGTGGAAAAGGTTATCCACAAACCATCCTAGGGAATGAAACGCATAAAATTTTCTGGGATTTTGAAGTTCTAACGGATCACTTAACCCTGGCCAGAAGACCGCACCTAATGATAATAAAAAAAATGGTAAAAGAACTTACCGTATAGTGTTCTTTGACATTCCAGCAAACCACAGAGTAAAAATAAAAGAAAACGAAAAGATAACCCAGAGAACTAAAAAGCTGTGATGTTGATACTAATTGCATTTGGTGCGCTTAGAAAGATTCCCAAAGGTTTAAAATAACCTGTTTCCTGAGAATCAAATTTTTCTGCTGACTTAATACTTTTTACCACTTCGAAAATCTACTTTTGCATAAAACTTACAATTTTGAGTTAGATGGCTAAATGAATGGGCTTTTTTCCTTACACATATTCCAATGTCGGTAGGGAAAAGGGAGGAGAAGAATTAGCAATATTTTTTTCTTGGGGTCGCGGCAGTAAATATAAATAAATATCCACCCGCAGCTCAAGTTAGATTTAGTTCACATGACAAAAACTTGACAATAAGTCTCTCCAGCTCTCTGTTTTCCAGTCGAAGTGTGCAAGCTCTGGTAAAAAAATATCGGTTCTTCCTCTGATTTACAGTTTTCCCTGTCTCTTTTCCAAGTTCTTCGGGATTGTTCCAAGGGATTCAGCTATTGTTGGTATTACTATGAATTTCATGTTCCATATTTTTTTTTAAATCAGTAAAACTGTGGTGATAAATATAAATATAAAACAAAAAAATGAGGAACTCCCAATTGTGTAATGGCTAACCTGTTGCACTCCGGCATAGTAATAAGCGAGTTTGAACTCCAGTTGCCCAATTACATTCATTTTCGGAGTAATGCCCTATGAAAGCTATATACCCTCTTATACCCCAAGCTATTGGTTACATAGTACCACTACTGTTCTTTTACAAGAATTCTTTTGGCATTAAATAAATCACGAACGTTGATATGCCATTAACAAAGTAACCAAACGGAACCAAACTAAAAGAGGAAAAGAAAAATCTATATTGAGACACAGCTTTGAAAATGTCCGTTAGGAAGGCTCGAACCCTTTAGAATCCAGAGAAAAAATGCTAAAAAAGTAAACAAATTTCTATTTAATTCGTCTTTTGGCTCCAGGGAAAGATTACCCCCATAAGAATTTATTATATAAAAAGTAAAATAGATAAGAGCCCAGAGAATTGCAAATGTGAAAAGAGTTAAAAGAATTATAAACGAATGCAGCATTTTGGCCCAGAAAGAGTACAAGAGCTGGCACAACTGAAAAATCTACTTAGTGATCAACCAGTGACTAAAATTTGACTATACAGACAAATGGTATATGCACAAACCAGAATATATAATGGAAAACGACTCGTTACATTCTCTAGACCGGACATTGGCATGTTAGAGTGTTCGCCAATGGCCCGAGAGACCGGGGTTCAATCCCAGGTCGAGTTATAACAAAGACTCAAAAAATAGTACTTGATTCTTCCTTGCTTAACACTCAGCATTATAAGGTACGGATCAAGGGTAAATTAGGTCAGTCCTGAGAAAGGAGTAGCGCCCTCCCCTACAACTTGGTGTAGTAGCTATCGAAAAGGGAGCCTTCGGGTCATCCTCGACTACAATCATCAACTTTACTTACTTACATTCTCTAGGATTTTGAGAGGCAAATAGATCACCCAATTCCGGATCGAAAACCAGATCGCTTGGTAACCAGCAATAAGAAATGAGCGAGTCAACTAATGAACTTAGCTGTTACAACAGAATTAAAATAAAGGAAAGCGACAAACTTGAAAAATACCTGGACCTTGACTGAGAAGTAAAAAAGTACGAGAACAAGAAGATGACAGTAATAACAATCATATAAGAAGCCAATAGAATAATCCACAAGAGGCTGGAAAAGAGACTATGGGAACGATAAATCTGAAAAAGAAGAATTGAGACTGCCCTGACTGAAACACTGCTGAGATCAACTTCAAGACAAAAGCACTGCTGAGAACGGCTCATTCGGACTTCAGTGATAAACCACCGGTTACAATGGCTTTGAAAATTTCGTAAGGAGTAGAATAACAATAATAGAATCAAAACAGATAAAAAGAGTAAAAATAGGGAAGAGGTTATAAACGTGTAGCAATTTTGTCGTCTGAAGTCGTATCAGTCCAAGCAAACACTTGAGTTGAGAGTAAAAACGCATGACGCAGTTACTACAGCTAGCATAATAAAGGAAACAGTGGCCGTTTTAAAACTGACAAAGTTTGCACTACTACTATTGACGTCACCGAATCATGTTAAATGCTGTTTCTCTATTTTCTGTCTCACTCTCTTCATCTTTATCTTTCTCTCTCTCTCTAATTTAGGAGGTGGTAAGTTCCGTCTGGTATTCAAGTGCTTACATCACATTTCCTGTTAAACGTCCCACATTTAGTGACAATGAAAAATCAAAAATTACCACTTGACAGTGATACTTAAAGGTATGAATACACTTTGGTGCAAAAAGATAAGGCCACTACGAAAAAAACGCTGAAATTTGGATTGATCAACTTTTTTCTTTTAAAAATTCATATTTTTATAAATGTATTTAGTAATAAAATTATCTATCAAAAGAATTTTTGAAAATCTTTTTCTTTGATTATTTTTTCAGAAAATATTAGAATTAGCATGTTACAAAAAAGATTAGGCCACCTATGAATTTATTAAATAAAACAAATTAACTCACAGATTTTTATGTTAAGATTAATTTTTACATAAAAATTAGCAATAAAAATTAAAAATAAATCATGGGACGTGGCAATTCTCTTACAGATTACGAGAAAGGAATGATCGATACTTTTGAAAAAGATGGGCATTCTCAACAAGAAACCGCCAAGAAAATCAACTGATCAAGGTGTGCAGTGAATAATTACATAAAAAAATAAGAACAAAACACCCAAAAAGATGCCAGGTAGGCTAGAAAAACTCAGTCCAAGGAATAAATGGGCCATTATCAGAGATGTTTGAAAATCCGGAAAATCCGTTTCTCTAATTCAACTTCCTGGTGACATTAATGTTTCACGTTGGAACATAAAATAATTGCCCAAATGTTGAATATTCAAAGGGACTAAAAGCTTCTTTATGGAAGGAATATCACATAAAGGCAAGGTTTAGTTGGGCAAAAAAGGACGTCTCGTTCAGGGAAAAATGGAGTGATGTTGTATTTACAGATGAGAAATAATGGAATTTAGATGGTCCCGGTGGGTTCCATTGCTATTGGCATGACCTAAGGAAAGAAAAAAAGATTGTAGGTTATTTAATCCTAAATCTATTTTTATACAAATAAACAGTTCAATTTCAAAAAATGCTGTTTAGCATAAGTACACCGTTTAAATATCAAAACAGTCCTATCTCCAGCAATTCAATTTAGTATAAGTACAGTTTAGTTCTACTTGACCCATAGATAGGACCTTATTAGGTGCTACCACTCCGGGCCAGAGTAGACAATGAAGGGGTACTCCACATTCCCCAACGCTACAGCATTACTGGAACCTCTCCATCAGATTGTTTTGTGTCATATCAGGACACTCATTGGTGGGGGTTCCTCACTCCTTTGCAGAAAAGCAGTCGGTGTATTCTACAGCCTCAGTTGACTGGGAAAAACTGTATTATGTTCATTTACATAAATATTCACCAGTAAACTAAATACATTGACAAGGAAGATTATGTTGAAAAATATATTTGTTGTGTAATGTGAATCAGTACTTAAAAGAACTAGAGACTTGTTCTGATTCATTTGAATACTGACAGATACTTTAAAGAAAGATTAAATATTATTTAATGAATGAATCCTTTTTACGGTTTATTTCCAAACTTCGTTTCTCTGAATTTTTTTTACTTAAATAGAAGAATTAGTCTATGAGAACCAAAAGATACTTACCGCCGTTGTCTTTCGTAGATTTAGGATTATGATTAAGAGGATTTTCCTTAAAAGTTCAGTAGAGAAGGTGACATTTTAGACTTGGTGGCATCCATCAAGCTGTAATATTTTTATTACCGACGAATATTGAGAAGAATTTATCTTCAGAGAAAGAGTTTCGTCAGTTATATTTTAAGTTATAAAGTTTCATTCATGTCTTATGTCTTATCACTTCCCATCGTTTATAACGGGATTACAGCATCAGTCGCGTTGGAACTTGAGAATGCGGGAGTATCAGTCGACTCCAGTAAAGAATAAATAAAGCATGGGAAGAAAAAAGCGAAGAGTTGGAAGGGAAAAGAAACGTGAAGCAGCACAGTCTTCTCGAGTATAGAAAATTTTTGTAGGAGGTAAAGATAAAAAGAGTAAATGTCTAGGTGAGAGAGAGAATTGTATTGTAGTATATTGGGAGGGGCAGAAAAAGGATTATACTGGTATTATAATAGTAGTGCAAAGAATCATTTATTACTAGAATTCATTGAATACATTAAAATCATTATGACTACTTTTAATATCTTTACATTCATAATTTTTCATTATAATACTTATAACGCAGGTAAAGTGGCGATTTAATAATGACTAGTATTCTTAATGGACGTAGGGGGCAAATGGGTTTTGTAATAAAGATGACCGGGCCTGACATCGTGACAATCACGTCTGCTATCCCATACGGAAAGTCCTGCCCACAGGATAGTGACCAAAGTGCCTCTCTGGTTAGTCTGATGGGGGCAGACTGGCCTTTGTGACCAGTCTCCCCGACCTAAGTTACCAAAGTTGGAACCCAATGCGCTCCGTTTGTCAGTGCCTCAGAGTCCTCGAACGGTATAATGACAGCATGGAAACATATCCAGGAGGACCCAGATGCAAAGGACAGAGTCAAGAAATATGCACAATATTTCCAGGACAACGTAATTCTGCGCATACCAGAAGTAACCAAAACCCTAATCTCAAAAAGGAGATATTTGAGGGACTCGTTTAAAGCAGCGGAATCCTACGCCTTTGCCGACAAAGCTATGCGACATGAGATATCAAAAGGCCCAGGGAACAAAAGCCATGGTGTGTAACGTGTCTGTCAATTTGCCGGGGATCGTATTGGCTCTTTCCTCTATTCACTCCATTAAGAGAAGGAGTCAGCACGGAGAATGGCGACTACTCCTTCCTCTTGTGTCTGAAGAGGGAACGGTTATGGGAGATTCTAGACATCATCCAGTTCCGAAACCAGCACATGATGGTCGTCGTGGAAGGCCGGGTGTCCTCACTGTTTATTGTGTCGACAACATAGACATCGGGCCTGAGCCTGTCTGCAGAAGACAGGTGAAACACCTCAATCAACCAAGAAGGATGCAAGAACAGAACTCAGGTGTGCACAAAAGCCTAGCACTAAGTAGAACCAAGAAGAAAGGTGAACCGAGGTCATCAAGAAGAGTCGGAAGGGCTTTTCCTCGGAAGCCTCAGTAATTATGAGCAGAAAAAGCCCCGAACTTCCTTCCTCATATACACTGAGACGTCGGAAGTGGTTCTGGAAGTGAAGTGACTCCGGAGGCCAAAGAGGAAAACAAGCCAGAAAGCGATAAACATGAAAACCCCTCCTCCACAAGCACTTGCCCCAAAAACGCAGTATCAAAAAAAGGCACAAGAAAAACTCCGAGGAAAGCTAAAAGGAAACCTGAACTGCCCCTGAAGAAATGGACTAAGCACCATCAGTCTCCAATAAAAGGAGACACAAAAGTCATGAAAAAGAAACCAGAAAAATACGCCCAAAACTGTAACCCTAGTCTGTATCCTCTCCTGAAAAGACGCATACACCTTATAAGTTCCTATCTCTACCCACTCCACCGAAAATTCCGCCCAAGTCCCAATCCTGCAATCATCTTCTCCACTCTTCTCACCCTCAAGAGTGCACCCTCACTCTATCTCGAAAGACGGGAAAAAATCCCCAAAGACTAAAAACCGAACTAGATCAGTTTCCCAATCGGGTCACTGATCCCCGAAATTTTTAGGGGTAACCTTATGAGCCGTTTCCTCCGTGGAAGAAAAGTACGACTTTCAAGTGAGGAAACTGTTAAAACCTCTGAAATTGAAAAAGATTTATGAAAAATACACAGAAAACCTTAACTTCAAAGGAACACACATGATGACCACCTTCATCCGTTCGTCCAGTAGCTGCACCAACCAGGTGTGGTGCTTCCAAGAAAGGACAAGTAAAATCGAATCGGATGTTCGATTGACGGAATTAGAGCACCCTTCTTTTAAAAGATTTCTAGTTTCTGTTTGGGCAGGGTCCCTATTTACATATACCCCTCCCTTTATAGGGCCCTAAAGTTGAAGTTCCCTCTGGATGTCGGGGTCTATCAAAGGATGGCCGAGGCACCACTGAGTTCAGCACCGGTTTCCTGAGACCGCCCATCGATATTCTCACACCCATTAATTTCGAGACCATTGTTTTCAGTGAGTACAAGCGTAAGTAAGGATGACTCACAAAATTGTTAGTTTTGATATGAGGGGAGTGAGAGATCTAATCTAATGTGCGCGTTTACCTAGTAAACCCTCGAACCTCTGCCGTGTACGAGATTCACTTCACTTGCGTGGTGAATTGTTGGGTGTTGAGGAACGACTTTCTTGTTTTTTTCAGCAACCGTTGCAACGCTGGAGTCTCTCGAATAGTTGGATGCAGTTGTGACGTGGTATGCTACAGAGAGAAGGGGAGGGAAGGTCAATTCCCTTACCCTCCTTTTATTTGAATCAACAGGCACAAAGACTGGCCGTTAAAATGGTATTGGAAAGAAGGTCAAGCTACCTGCACTCTGTGACCTGTCGTCTGTTGAACGAAGAAGTCTAGGTCAATCGAGTAGCGTGAACTGACGGGATAGTAGAAGAGGAAAAGTCGATGGATTTGCCCGCAGACTCCTCGCGCCCAAAATGACATTACCCGCTAGAGAAATTTGAAGAAGAATCGTCAGTTTTGGACAGAAGTCAGCGAGAACAACATGTTGATATCCGCCGACTCCGGGAAGGTCACTCACCCGTAAAAAAGATAGAAGGAAATCTGAACATTGAAAACTTGTCAAAGATAAGTATAACTTAAACCGTTTTCCTTCTACAATTCCTAAATATTGGAAAGTTATATGTATTCAAAAAAGAAAGAGAGAAATTAAAAAGATTCTGTTTCATCAATAGTTAAATTTGTGAAAGAACTTTGTTACATGCTTCAGTCAGGCGACTTAGACACTTTTCTCAAGTAAGAGAAAAAGGAAGAAAGGAAAAAAGAGAAAGAAGAAAAAAGGACTGTTGAGAGGCGTTTCTGTTTGATGTGTTCCTGTTGGTTTAACATTTTGTTATATTGTAAAAAGGAAAGAGAAAGGAAAAAGAATTGTTTCTGAAATCTCATCATTATTTGCCTGTTAAAATTTTGTTGTATTTTAAATGCACCCTTGTGTTGAAATCTTTTGGTTGTGATATATCCTCTATCGATTTGTCTTCTTTTGCACGTATTTGTTTCAGTCTCGTATCGCTTTCCTTAATTCTCGCAAAACGTCTTATTACTTCTTTAAAACATTACAAGAGAATTTTGGAAATTTGGCTACAGTTAATATTTTTTTAACGCAGAGGTTCGTTCTTCTGCTATCTGAGGGGGTATGAAGACAAAGGACTTGGTGGCGTATGTGAAAGTGAATTAGCAACCCCCTTACCAACGTCTGAGATCAGTCAAGCCACAAATTAACCTCCATATTATTTGCCGGTTTACCATGTGCCCGAAATAGGAGTCTTGACTGGGACTTATTTTGCGGAGGGTCAAGGGCCAAACTGCCCTCGACGTTACATGCGCATAAAATGGGCTATCGCCTTGGGATAATTATTTATGCTACGTCACACAGCTTTAACGCAGAGGCCGAATGGTTGTGGTTGATGTTGCCGCGAAAAATTTCACGTTCCGAGTGGTCGCGGTTCATACACCCAATTGCACAGCGGAGAGGCGCTCCTTGTCTTGACGGTTGGGTCGGTTTCTCGCGGATCTAGAGCAAATAGTTTTAGTGGGGGATTCAAACTTCAAATTTGACTGGGTCGAGCGGGGTTCTTGCAGGTCAGACCGGAGTCAAAGCAGTCTGATCGATCTGATAGCCAAGCACCACTTTGTCGACAGATTTCGGCTGGGTCAAACTGGAAGGGAGATGTGAACGTGGATGCATATTCCTCTCTCTTTACAGGCTAGAACCTACTTGGACAGAGTGTTATGAGAGCTGACACAGACTTCGTTTCTTATCTTACCTTCCACTGACTAGACTGACTAACCATAAGCTTGAATGGGTCAGTTTGGTCGGTTACTGTAAGCTCAATACCTCTTTCCTGGAGATAGAGGACTTCCAGGACCGGGAATAGGTGGTGGGAATACCTTAAATATAGGATAAGGACTTCGCTATCTTGATAGCGAAGTCCTTAGACCTGCCCGAGCGGGATTCCCTCGACATAGATTTAGCTAAAAGGGACCTGGAATGCGAGGCTAGCAAACGCTACCAGAGATACATAGTTAGGTTAAGTAGAGCTCCAAACGAAGTTGTGAAAAGCAACGCATTGGCGCGTAAGGAAGAATTACAAAGGTTTTTTGGTCGGTATATCGTCTACTAAATCCTCAGATGGTCGTGTGCTCCGATCGAACCAGATTCGCGAAGACTTCCAGAATCATTTTCGTGATCACTTTGCCCTGCTTGTCCGCCCTACTGAGAAGGGAGTTTTGCGGTTAATTATCCGACTTCCCTCGCCTACAGGAAACGGAAACAGCTAGCAGCGAGGGTCTGGTTACAGATTGCGAAGTCCGTATTGCGTTGAAGCAGGTCGGCCTCAACAAGTCACCGGGACTGGATGGTCTTCCCGACGAGATGTGATTGAGAATGTCGCACATGTTTGTGCCTATTTTGACGAATGTATTCAATCATTGGTTTGTCTTTGAAGAGTAGGGGCGGAGGTGTAATCCTTTACCAGCTGAGTATACTTTTTCTGCCTGTGGGTCGGCACCTGGCGCTGACTCAATCACTTTTCTAGCTGTTGTAGAAGAAGGGAAAGTTAATGGTTTATAAAAAAAGTCTATCAATGTTCTTGCAATGGAGGCTGGAGGATGCTCGACTTGGCTCGCTAAAAGGTTGGCATTTCTGCGACGACGTGGAGACGTAAGGTTAAGGTGACTTTTCTCAACCTGAAGTCCAACCCTCGAAGCCGAGAGCCGACGAAGGCCAAAAGGTAAAGCGCCGTATTTCCGTGAGTGCCACAGGCTTCCTCGGTTCAATGACCTTTTTTGGCATCGAAAGCTGCTCTATCGGGAGTTAGTAGAGGGCTTCGATTCGGATCCGCTTGAAATGCGTCTTGACTTGTCGTTGGAATTGGGCGCCAGGGTCTGGCTTCTTGAACAATTCAGAGTTCTTGTTCATCTGGCGGCTCAACCAGAACGCGTTATCCCATTACGACTGGGGCCTTGAAAGTGGGTTTTATCACATATGCCCGATTGGTCTCGCTGCGGTAGAGGTATGGAGCAAACGGTAGAATACACCTTCTACCACTGTGAGCAGCTTCGACTGTTTTGAGACCTCGTTGGGAAAGTATAGGCTCGCATCGATCCCAAGCAGTTAATGCGGCTTGACGTTGGTTACATCTTAGACAATGTTCCCCCTCCGTGGAGAGGTGGGAAACGAAAGGTGTTTCGATCCTAGCAGTGGTTTGATTGTTGATATGGATAACGCAACAGAAGGGATGGTATGAGGACTCAAACTTTTCTTATCGGAATCAAATTCTTTTCTTTAGGCATTAGCTTAGAATCAAGATTAGATGCGATTGAAAAAGATAGCATTCGACGAAAGATGTGTGAAAGCAGCAAGCCTGGCCATAAGTAAAGGAGCAATGTTGGAGTCATCATTCTCTCCTCTTCCTGCACATGGCAGCGATGGTCTGAGTCTTTCGAAACCCGGTAAGTTTAGTTTCTTATATCCCTTCAACCTTAACTAGCAGTATGATGTGTGTCGTAGGTCTCGTTATCCAGGATTGAATAATCTGGGATCACTCCCTTTTTTTTTCTTTTTTATCCGGATCCTCCTTTCATTCTAGCCCCTCATTGTGCATCACGGAATCATACCGACCCATTCTAATCCGACCCCCATCTCCATTTTTCTGGCTCCTATCACAACCTCACTCCCTGCCGGGATTGCCCAGCTTGTTTCCGATACTCGGATACTAGAAAAAACTCAGCACTTCACCTTAGATGAGAGGATGGGATGGCAACCAACCGGGGCAATTTTGTTCGGTTCAATTCATTTTCTTTCTTTTTGGGTTCCCCCTCCGCGTTTTCGACAATGACTGAATATATTCATTGTATCTCATCGGTTCTATAGGGTTTTATGTTGGATTCACTCAAAGTGGTTGTGGTATTTTGGTGGTTGCAGCGTGGAGGATCAGTGTGATTGGAATTATTGTTTTGTATGAATTGGTCGGCAACTGTGGCTGTGGCAACTGTGGTCCATTAGACAAGCTTAAGAACCCACTGACCGCTTCTTCTCCCTACCCTATTCACTTTATGGGGCCTCATGCTTCAAAACATTGTATTTTTGATTTTGTGTAATTTTACAGTTTTGTTTTACAATGATGAATGTGTGCAAGAGCAATGGAGAGAAACATTTTTTCGACTCCAATAACGAAATTCACGTTGCAAATATAAGCGGACGATGTCTATCCACAATTTGCCGAAGAGTGGTCGACCAGTCATCATGATAACTCCTACAAAA
This sequence comes from Sepioteuthis lessoniana, assembly GCA_963585895.1. NCBI lineage: Eukaryota > Metazoa > Mollusca > Cephalopoda > Myopsida > Loliginidae > Sepioteuthis > Sepioteuthis lessoniana. The sequence goes on from OY757907.1 coordinate 76,718,254, forward strand.
ACAATGCAAACTGCCCTGAAATTCACTTCATGAATCGAAAAACAGAACGTCATCTGAATTGGGTATTAAATACAAATCGAGGTCGTTTGATGCACAACTGAAAATATATGTGTTACGATTGATACATGGCTAATTGAAAAATGACTCAGATCAGCGTTTACAATTTTGCAAAATCATTCTGACCAAGGAACGAGAGGATGACAACATTCTGCTCAAAACTTTTGGTCCGATGAACCTAACTTTAAACTTTACACATCTGCATAATTGTGTGTACTACCGAAAACCCTAAAGTCACGATTGAGAAACAGATCAATCAACAAGAGTTGACAGCGTGGGCTAACCTGTCCTTCAAATGTGTCATTGGACCTATCATTCTGTACTGGACTATCGATCAACGAGTTTTGTTGAATATGCTGACGGATACAATCATAGTACAGGTACCCGAATAACATTTTCAGGATGACTTTACTTTCAGTAGGATGGGGCGCTACCACATTCCTTGTGAGTGCGCTACTTGAGAAAGAATCTCCTAGCTGGTGGATTGAACGCCTGGGAGCCGTAGACGAGTCACCACGTCCATAGAAACTCATCCCTATAGACTTCTTTTTTAGTTAATGAGCAAAAGAATTGTTTTTGCTCGTAACAACGTCAGGATTTAGTTGATTCTCGGAAATTGATGCTGATAATATCGGAAATTTATTCCTTTTCAGGATGGTACATTGCGTGTCCTTTTTACTATTATTATTATTTTGTTCGCATCCTTTCTTTGGGTTGAATGCCTTTTTAATCTATGGCATAAAGCCCTTTCGTACTTTGGTACGAAAATACGCCGAAGGAAAAGGTCCGGGGGCTGACTCCGTATGCGGGTCGACCACATGGGGCAGAGGTCTTCAGCTTCCTCTTTTAGCTTCTCGGCAGGATAGAGAGCGGCCGTGCCTACTATGGCTCTGCCTGAATTTACTGACTTCAGGACTTTGAATTTCAACTTCGAAAAGTTGAATTCCTTTTTTCTACTTCTCAACAGCCACTGAGAGTGGCTGCTTGCTATGTTTATATATAAATATATTCATAACCTTAATCAGTGAATCCGTTGGGTTCCAATTGTAAGAGCAATCCATGATGATACTGATATTTAGGAAGGAGTGCAAACGCAGACTCTACAAAATAATCATTTAGTTACCAACATACAAATTATGGCAATAAAGAGACCAAAGGGTTTATTCATGATTAAAAGTAAAACTTCAAATATGGAAGGCTAGCAAACCGGTTTTTTTCCTCGCTCAACAAAGCTAAATCGAAGAAAATGTACAATTAAAAATAAGAAATATGTTGGGTGAGAAAAAATTGTATTGGATACTACATCGAAATAATATTAAGTCCAAATAGACATTCTCGGTGTTTATAAAGAGATAGGCTGCTGGACAAAATACGATGAGTTAAAATTAAGAGTATGACTCAATATAGAGAACAAGTCAACACTGAATTTCCTAGCACAATCACGGTTATCAATTAGGTGTTCTGCAATTGATGACCCATATGTATTATTAAGAATAAAATTAGAAATTGGTTCTTTTGTGGTGCAGACTGCCACTACATTTAAATAAACAGAGGGAGATTTTTTGTTTCTTTAATTTTGTTTTTGCTTCTTCTATTACTTTATCTTTTATGTCTACTTCTTTCAGTATAAGGTCGAGTTGTTTAAAAAGTATATCACTTTCTTTACCTACAGAAATTTTTTCTCTCTTGACATAGAGACGTTCTATATCTGTAGTAAATTATTAGTTTCATAACTTTAGTATCTATATTTATTTCAGGTTAGGTTAGGATTCTTTGTTTAATGGCATATCAACTCTTTTTAGGTTATTTAATGCCAAAGCCATTCTCATAGAAGAACAGTAGGGAGGATAAGGGGGTTCATACCCTTCCCAAGGGTATTTGTCCGAAAGTGAACGTAATAGCGCGACTGGAGTACGAACTCGCGTACTACGATTCCGTAGTCCATCGCTTTAACCATTACACCATAGGACACCCCCTATATTTATTTCAGCTAACATCTAGTTTATTGTATTAAAACTGTATGCCACTACTGTTGTATTTGATGTGGACCCAGGCTGGGACCACGAAAAGGCAACTCGGAACACGTTAAAAGGCAACTCGGAACACGTTAAAAATATATTGAAGTAACAAGATATAGAGAAAAGTGGTGGCGTTAGCTAGGCTTACTTGTCGGTTAAATATCGGTAGAGTATCCCATATCTTCAAGAGTACTTGGCTCTCGAGAAATATAGGATTTGGAAGAGTCCATGAATCGGTAGGTTACGGTCCCATAACATCCAAGAGTTTTTTTTTCCTGAAAAAAAAAAATGTTCAGAATTTTTTCCTTTTAGGATAGACGCTCAGAGAATCCGTAAACTTCCTTTTCCTGTTTGAACGTCTAACCTCGGGAGAAGCCTGGGGTGCGTCGAGGTCAAAGTTCTCGAATATAATATTAATTGACTCTTCGCAAATTTGTGGTGGTGAAACGTTCGAATCATTGACTCAACATGTTCTCAAGTGATTGAGATGGTGCTAATGTATGTTTTTGGGTCATTGGATAATGTAAACTAGCTCTCCCACTCTTTGTTTCCCTGTGCCCACTTCCCAAAGCGTTATGTTATTCTTGTAAACCTTGAATAACACTTTTTCGCCACTGGCGTAACGTTTTTGTTTTTTTGTTTTAGGAAGGGTGACTATCTTTTTAAATCTTGCTTGCCTCGGAATGAGTTTGTCAAACACCGATCTTATTTTTCGCGCAAGCATAGTTTCTGAGGGCGAGCGTCCCATAGGTGTATTTGTGTTAGGCGTTATTCTGTACACCTGCAGAAACTGCTGAGGCGACCTATCTGTCGGCGTGCCTTGTGCTTTTCTCAGAGCGCTCTTCAAAGTGTCCACAAACCTCTCCGCCTGACCGTTTGACCTTGGATGGTATTGCGGAGTAGTGATGTGCTTCAGCTGATACGTATCGCAGAATTGCTTGAATTCATTAGACGTGAACTGCATCCTACTATCAGTAACTACACAATCAACCACGCTGAAGCGTGCAAATAGTTCGTGTACGAACCCTATCATGCAATTTGTGGTAGGTTTTCAGAACTTCCAGCGATTTAGTGTCGCTGTCGATGACAATGAGATAGTACTGGTCATCCAAAGGACCTGCAAAGTCGACGTGGATCCTTTGCCACGGTTGGTTCGTTTTTTGGCCCCAGTTTACACGTTGTTGCTGGCGCTTTTGCAGCGAGTGCGCATCCTTTAGTGCGGTTTTCCGCAGGTAGTAATGATCGAGATGCATGCGCACTGGCTTTCCTTGTTCCATCTGGTAGCTTGTGTAAAATGCAGGCTCCGATGCCATAAGAGCTGGCATCACTTGCTACTATTATATCAAGCTTGGGATCATAATGAATGAGAGAGAGATCAGACGTAAGTGTCTCTTTTATTTTTTCAAATGCAGCTTGGCATTCTGGTGTCCAACTCCAGGTTTTATCTTTCTTAAGAGGTTCATTGAGGAGGGGGGCTTTAAATTAAGCATATTCTTAATAAATATTTGGCAGAAGTTTGCCAAGCCAATGAAGCTTTGCAGAGCTTGGACGTTGTCTGGAGCCGGCATTTCTTTGATCGCGGTAGCCCTGTCAGGATCCGGCCGTCGACCGTCTTTATTAATTATATGCCCTAAGTATTTTATTTCTGATTGAAAAAAAATCACATTTCTCTTCCTTAAATTTAAAACCGTGTTCTTGGAGTTTGTCGAATACGCACATAATACGCTTCCTATGCTCTGTCACATATTTGCTGGTGATTAATATATCGTCAAGATAAGCAGTTGCGAAATCAAGGTCACCCAGCTGAAAGATGGCAGGTGTAACCTTGACCTCAAAAGCCAGTCTATTGAACTTATAACGACCTCTTTGCGTGTTTGTGTACAGGAGGTTTGAACTATTTTCTTCCACCTAGATTTGAAGATATGCGTCCGCTAAATCTATTTTTAAAAAGATTCCGTTCAAAGTTACACTTAGGACCACTTCACCCAAAATATTTATACTGTCACCTGTTACGGAACGTGCTGTCTTTTTCGTTCTCAGAAAAGATGGCTTGTTTAGACGTCGCCACGTATGCAAATTTATTATCGAGAGGTCGGAACCCGAGTCAAGCCGGAATTTTTGTCTTGTTGAAGATTTTAACCATTGCCTATTTGCGTAAATCCCCGTCTTCGTCATTTGTCTTATTTCATTTCTGGGTTTCCTCAATTTTTCGGCATACCAACGTGTTACTTCGTGGCCAACTTTACCTCAGTATCTATAGGTTTTCTTCTTTTTCGCTGGGCAAAACCTCATCCAGTGTAGGTCACTACAGATATAACATGGTCCTGGCGGTGGATTTTTCCGTCTATTCGTACTTTGTCGTAAATATTTGGTCGCGTAATTTTACTTTTCTCTTTCTGTGGGGAATAGTGTCGGTTTGCTCTTGATTTTTTTAAATATGAGCAACTCCCGATTCCTCAATAGTTTTAGAGTCACTTTTAACGGATACTACCCTCTGTCAATCGTCAGCCATTTTTTTAAGGATCAGACCTTGTTCGTTCTCTAGTTCAGTTAACACACAGCGTCTAATTTCAGCGTCTTCTGTTGAGACCAGACCCTGCGCGAAAATAAGACATTTGAAGTCGTTTATTCACTGTCGCCGCAAACATCAAATAATCTTGCTGGTCATCCTTAAATATATTAAGGTATTTCCATCTCTTATGAAAAAGTGACGTGTTCAGCCCAAACAGTTCAGATAATAATTTAACTGTCTCTGAGAACTCCTATTCTATTTCTAATTATGAAAAATATCGTAAAAATTCTTGTTATTTACATTAGGAAGAAATTGTTTGTTATTTAATGGCATATCAAATATAGTTAACTTTTTATATGTAACTCTCAATTTAAATGACAATTCTTATAAACCATTTATTAAGGCTAATAAACCTGTCACATTAATGTTAGTTTTAACCATTCTGTATCCACAGTTAAACAAATTCTTAATGCGATTGAACTGAAAATGTAGATATTACAAACACCTACAATCATTTAAAAATCCAACATTAAAAATCAAACTGCCCTATCTAGTAATTACTGATATCTGAAAGAACTAAGATTAACACTTATAATTAATTGGAAAATAATTAAAATATCCTCCTTGACAAAAAGTTTACATGGTAAGTGTAATTTATCCTTAGAAGAGAAAATATGTATACTGAAATATTTAAATGGAGAAATGATATCTGCATGTAGACATAGAAATAAATTCTTAGTATAATTTAAATTTATATATTAATAATATTAAATATATTTAACTACCATCAATTAGGTGATTTATATTTCTATAATATTTCTATTTTTATAATTCTATATATTGAAATATTGATCCCTATTTTTAAAAAAATAGATTAAATGAATAAATAATTTAAAATATATTTTTCCAGTAAATTTAAATTTAAAGGATAAAGTATAAATATATATATTTCATAAAAAGATCACAAAATAAAAAATAAAAGGATATTTTTCCAGTAAATTTAAATTTAAAGGATAAAGTATAGATATATATATTTCATAAAAAGATCACAAAATAAAAAATAAAAGATAAGATATAATTGTTAACAAATTTCTAACTTATTAAAATAACCTTCCGGTACTACACCGTTTTTATTACACCGTTTTTTTCTATATGTAAATAAAAATTTAAGAAACTAATGTTTAATTCATTTATATTATAAGTTTGGAATGATTACCAACTTTAATAAAATATCTATTACATATTAATTCTTTGCTTATTACGATTAACTTAACATTCGATATAAATAATATGGATTTTTTACAATAGTTTTCATAATCAGAAATAGAATTTTGTAAATTAATATCAGCATTGAATTATTATTTCCTGATAACAGGAATTATATTATTTGATATTTATAATACATAATAATTTCAACGGAAGTATGAATGCATATTTTATCTATGATTTTAAATGAATCGCATGCCACAACTGAATTATTCCGGATTTAGGTTTTTTTAATTTTCAGTAGTATTTAAATTAGGGATGACGTTTTTTTTGTTTTATTAAATGAATATATAAATATTGTATCAAATAATAATAGATATAATATTTCCGCTGTAAAAAAATTTCTAGATCATATAAAATTTATTTCTAAGAAAAAAATCAAACCGACAACGTGCAGCACTTGATTTGACCAAAGTGGAAAAGGGAGAAGGAATCCCAGACAATACGGCACCACTATTTGTCGAGAATTACTATTGGGACCCTCAGTACGAATTCGGGGGCTAAACTGTAAAGGCACGAAAAAATATCCAGCAGAAGGGTTTCGTCACTCGCCTCGATAAGCAAGAAGCTTCCCAAGAAATAAAAGTAAAAATTGAACGAAAGTCGACTACTGAAATTCTACCAAGTTAAACAACTGAAAGAAAATTCAACCGAGAATTCTGTTGAAAAGATAATTTTACAGAAGACTCGAAATTAAATGAAAACAGAAACATTTCGGCAAAACTAAAAAGAAAAGAAAGATACTCAAATTCAAAGAACCTTGTTTCTCGGACACTCTCTCAGATACGTTCCTGCAAATTACATAAAAATTTACAACACTTTATCTTTTCTATCCCTTTCTTTCTTATTCCTTTTGTATAAAATTCGATTCAGTGTTCGAACTAGAAAGCTGCAGAACTTACTGTTTAAAATTACACGCTAAAGCCTCCTAAAAACATTACCCAGTTAAATACTAAATTTGTCATTTCCTACTAATTAAGTTTTATTCTAAATTCTTTATTATTGCAAATTCTATTCTTTCAAATAATCTTTATATTGCAAATTTTATTCTCTCTCTAAAATTTCTTTTAATTAAAAAATATAATGAATTATATATATATATATATATATATATATATATATATATATATATATATATATATATAATTATTTCGATTAAAAATTATTCAAATTAAAAAAGTTTTATTCTCGCCGGAAGCGATATAAGAACCCCCAAATAAATTTTTTCGCTTAACATCGGATGATGGTTATCCTGGACCAGAAATAAAATTATGATGACACGAAAGAAGTGAATTTTTTCTTGATATATATATATATATATACATATATGATTTGGTATTAAATAACCCACCAGGTTTAATATTTCATAAAACACCAACAAACGAAACCATCAACCAGTGACTGTTTTTTTCCTGAGAAACTGGCAATCAAAATTATCATCTTTTATTTTGTGCAAACTTTCTTAAAAGTTTCCAATGGAAATTGGAAGTGTCATTTCTTAATAAAAATTGATGAAAAAAATGAAATGTTGCAACCAAATTTTAGATTGTCGATATAATTACAGAAATCATTAAATCAAGTTTTAATCGGACGTTGTTGATAGTAAAAGTTGTAGTGGGTACATGTAATTGTTTAGTTGATATGTTACTCTCCAATTTGTAGTGAGGGAGTTAATTGCTTCCGTAATTTACGAGAGTTACTTTCAGGTTTAACTCCCACTACAAATACAACACAAATTTTACAAGCACGTGAACAAATGGAATATGAAACAATTTAATAATCATAACAAACAGGATAAAAATAATTAGAAATACAATGTTCATGTTATGTTCGAGCGGTCTTTATAGAAAATACAGATGTGGCCACTTAAATGAAAATAGTATTGTTTGCCCGTGTGTGTGTGTGTGTGTGTGTGTGTGTGTGTGTGTGTGTGTGTGTGTGTGTGTGTTTATATGTTAATAAAGTCTATCAAATAAATGGGTCCATAGTTGGCCGAAGTAAAGAAGATAAAAATTTGACTTTACTTACATACATGGGTGTATGTGTGTGTGTATAAGTGATGGACCACAAGTATGGGTCTTTGTTTTCTTAAGTCTGCACGTGCTTTTTCTTATGACTTTGGCGACAACGTGTCGCATTGGTTTTTACCAATGCGATAAGGTTGCATGCCTTTTCCTTTGAGTCTTATAGCGTGGCTCTCCGATGTCCGTTCATGACCTCGCGTAGTTGAAAGTCTTTTTGGTAGTGGAAGGAATGAATGACCTGGTTGATTAAATTCTTCGTTATTTTTACTTTTTGGGGTCACTTAAGTGGATCAAAAAATAATTTTATTGCGGGTCCTAAAATTCAAGCGCACAGACATTTCTTGACCAATCAGATTCGTATATTTACTTATTTGTTTTAGGGCCTAAAAATTTTCTGTTAATTAGTTTCTTAGCCGGATTTTCTAGAATGTTCTTATTTTGTGTTTTTAGCTGATTGGTTGAAAAATATAAAAATGTAACTTTAATGTTAATGCGATTTTGATCCGAAATTTCTAGAATGTTCCCATGTATATTTTTTGGGTTGATTATTTTAAGGCAAAAAATGTGTATTCTATAAAATCAAAGAAACTCAGATATGGTTTATTTTTAGCACTGAGTCTCGTTGTCTAACTTGTATCTTCTTTACACCACTTAATATTAACAGCATTAATTTCTTACCTACACCCTAACCATGTAAGAAAAAAGTATTTTTATAACACAAGTTTGTCTTTATTTATTTAGTTATTTTTACTTATTCATTTATTTATTTTTTAAAACATAAAACATAAAAAAAGCTCATGACTTTAAGTGAAAAAGAGAAATGTTAAAATTAAAATATTCTAACTTCTATATGTTTTTATTTTCAAGTAACGAACATAAAATCATTTGAAAATGTGCAGTATATATGGAATAATTCGGCCGAGAAAGTTGTTCCAGATGAAAAGTTGATATAAAAACCCTGATACGAAAATTATTCGTGAAAATATTATCCTTTATTTTTTAAATGCCTAAAAAGGGTTAGATTTTAAAAACGTGTTAAGATTGGAAGTCAAATGACCAAATGTATTGACAAATTGTTAGGACAAAAGCACTGCCAGGGACCACCCTTTCAGAACATTATTTCACGCTCGTCTCAGCACTTTAATGCAGTTAGGCTAGTCAGTAATGATGATCCCAGATGTTAATTGAATGTTCTAACACTATTCACATATACTGAAACAAGTATACTGAAACAACACGTCAATGGAGCAATTGATCAATACAACACACGACTGATCAATACAGCCTTAACATGAGTATTTGACGAACATTCGGAGAAAATTTCAGCGAGGTTTTATCTGAACTTCTTCATCTCAGTACACAAGTAATAATAAAACTTTCATTCTTTTTACTTGGTTTATATTCCCATTTCTTTATTTCTTCACGGGCTTATATACAATACCTGTTTTGTGTTGCTAAATTTTCTCCAACTAGACTTGCCATTACATTTCCAAAGAGCGTTTCGACACACGATAATTAGCTGACCGCAAAAATATCGTATTGGTTTGGCGGCAAGATGATCCCCTTTGTTAATTTCAATCAAGCAAATTTTAAAAATTAATCTTAAAATGATAACTTCACCACCAAACTGTTTTTAAAAAATTCACCGGTGGTCGAAGAGTGTATAGGATCCACACTTTTGTATTTTTAGTTAAATTAGCTAAGAACACGTAAATCAGAATATTCAAGAGAAAAGAAAAGGATCCAAACCTCACTTACTTAGAATATTTTTAAGCCAATCAGCAAACGCATAGATTAGAACATTCTGGGAAAAACGGATCAAAACCTAACTTACCGAAAGATTTTTCATAGAACCAAAAAATAGGAGCCTCAATAAATAAGTAATTTCTCATAGGTTAGATCAGTTCACGAGTTGTATTTACTCATACGTTTGCACATTTGAACTTTAGTTGACCTGCAATAAAATCTACCTATGTGAACTTAAAATATATCATTTCGATTCACTCAAAGAACCCAAAATTTTTTATCCGTTGATCGTCGTTTAGCAACAAGGCAAATTGTGGTCTGTCCTGTTACATTAAGAAGAAAGGAAAATACAGGAATGTGAACGAGAATATTGATGAGTTTCAACAGCATTAATGACAACCAGAAAGATAGCCCTTGAACTGTGAGTCGTACAAATAGAATTTAGAGTAGGAATTAAGCATTTAACCTGAAGTTTCGAGGTCTAGTTGGTCTAGGAGGAATGAATAGATGACAAAGGACTAGTCTCCAAAAGGAACGATGCTCCACAGTTGAATGATACTCTCCTCGTGTTGAATATTTGTCTGTTCTGCTCTAGAATGAGTGAAGAAGAGAGTCAGTCTGTCCAGCTCGAAAAATATGTGAGGAAGAAACAGACAGAGCGTTTGCGCGGCCTTTTATACTACTCGGAAAAGTCATCCGAGTAGAATGGCTTAAATCATCCTCATTGGACGAAAATATAAAATCGAAACTTCAACGGTCAAAATAATTCCTGCTCTAAATAATAATTTGAAATTCTTTCTTTCTGCTGCAGTAAAATCATTCTGATGATGGAAAGAAGTTCAGAAACATATTTTAAGTTTTAGATTCCCATGTTTATCTGGATATGGATTAAAAAGGGCCGGGTCCCTTTTGTTCGTGGCTAAGATCCACACCGACATTTTAGAAAGAGAAAAAATACCAGACCCTGGTTCTCTCAACACGCGATATCTCTCACTCCAAAACCTATTTAATCTTGGTACCAGATTCCCACATCGGAAGTAAATGACCCATGACCCATGCTTCATTTAAAGTTTTAACCGTACCAACTGAGTCAAATATTTATTGTAAGCTTCTGCACCAGCGTCCCATGATACTACATTATATATTATTTATTGCCAAACTGCAGTAGAGTCTGGTGATGAATAATATCAAACAATATCTGTTTTGATTGTGTAATTTTATACAAGAAATTATGAAATCTTTGTTTGACAAGAAAATTATTTTTTTATTTTAAAAAATGAGCGATACTGTATCAACATAATGTACATCTATAATGATAATTATTCTAATTGACTTCGCCAGTTAATGTGATTGCCATAAACAATGATAATAAAGTAGGATGTATATCAGTAGAAAGTATATTAGTTTATCACAAGAAAATTCTCAACAACATGACAGGTTAACAAAGAGTGATGATACCATTTATCATTATAAATACATAGTCAATTATTTGTCGGTATTTTTAGATGAGGCTTGATAATTTCTATCATTTAGAGTATTCGGACAATTGTCCTTATCTTTTGTTATATATGCCACGTATCGAATGATATACTTTTCGGCTTTCTTCAGGTGTTTCTAGTTGAACTCGTGAAAGCCTTCAAAGAACTTCGAACGGAGATCTTTCTTTAATCCAAGGGTGTAGATTGTTCTAATTCTATTAACTATAAGTGTTAAGCTATGTTAAGTATTCCTTATTATTTTCGCCTGTACTGTGTGTATTTTTTACTTAGTGATACAAAGAAAAATACTTGAAAAATAAATAAATGAAAGGCAAATATATATATTTACATGATAAAAATATATCTAATTAATGAGAAAGAGAACATACTGAAATAGAATACAAAACACCATATTGGAAAAATATAAACATAGATTGATTTATAAGTAATATTAGCAAATACTCAATAAAAGATTGAAAGTTCTCTTTAACCTTGATATGGTTGCTAGGTTTGTTCAGAGAATCTGCAGCATTCTTCTGCTATTAGCTCATCTAAAAAGTATGGTAGCTTCCATACAAGCCTTTACTTCAAGAAACCAATCTGCTGTGGAAAGAAAAACAGTTCAAAGAAAACGTGAACTGCTAAACGCAGTTCATGTTTTTCTTTGAACTGTTGAGCACTCGTACATCGTACGCGACAGTAGAGCTATTTTTTACTCAATATAAGTTACCAGATAAAGATTTCATAAGAAAAACGAACAGTTACGCATGAAGCAGATCTTTGCTCTTCATGTCATTGATGTAATCTGTCGCCGAAAGAGTTACCTGAACGAGGTTGAACTCAATGTCGAATTGCTTTCAGGACTCCAGCTCCAGGTTTTTCCAAACCATCGAGCCAGGTAGAAGGTTTGAATTCAGAGGGTTTTTTTTTTCACTGAGATCTGTTGTTCTTTCAAAAGAGCCACGTCTGTTCTATTATTTATCTACCCATAGCGAGGAGAATAGATAGATTCATGACTTTTTCAGTGGCATTAGCGTGAAGTGAAACCTAAACAGTTCCATTCAGAATTTTGAACTTGGTTCACTGAGTCCATTTTCTATGGCAATAAACAATATCTAACTGCATCTCTATTGTACTACACACAATGGAAATGGAGATTAGACAGCAGAAACCTTTGAGTCGCTACAGACATACCAGATTCACTGATAAACTCTTTTTACTTATAACGTAAGACTCGTTTAGAAATAGTTCCCACCTGTAAAGTTTAATCACTTTTCTTCATCATATTTATGCAAAAATATAAATACATGAACAAATAGTCATTCAGCATTAAAAAACATTTTTTCAAATTACTATAAAAGAGCCTTCCCACGTGTGCCGCTGTTTTAATAACAAGTTATTAAAATGAAATAAGCGTCGTCTTTTTCTATTTAGTCTTTCAATACTGTCAAATGTTTTACAAATATGAGGTAGACATTCTGACGTTGTCGAATGTAAACCTGAAACCGGTGCTATGACTAATATTTATTCCGATTTTTAAGATATAGATTTTTTAAATGAATCTGTCTTTGAAAATGAAATGCATAAAATTTTCTGGGACTTCGAGACGTGAACGGATCACTAAATTCTGGCCTGAAGACCAGAGCTAGTATTGATTAACAAGAAGAAAAGAACTTGTCACCTAGTAAATATTACCGTTCCGGAGGGTTTGGTTTGGTATTATCGCATATCAACCATTGTCGGTCAGTCTCAGAGTGAAAAAATGAAATCAAAAGCGAAAAGATAAATATGGATCTTGCAAGTGAGCTGAAAAAGCTTTGGAACATGAAGGTGACGGTGATACCAATTGTAGTTGGCGTCCTTAAAATGGTCTTAAAAATCAAGAGAAGAATCAAGACTATTAAGATCAAGGCACTGTTAAAATCAACTTGAATACTTTAAAGAGTCCTAGAGATCTGAGGAGACTTGATATCAGTGAAAAACCATCAGTTAGAGCTGGTGTAAAAAATTGCATTGAGTGAAAATAATTCTCTCTATATGATTTTTTCACACCAGCTCTAACACATTGTTTAAAATAATAATAATAATAATAATAATAATAATAATAATAATAATAATAATAATAATGATCAAGCGAAATTTGATAATACGTAACAGAATAGCAAATGTAGGTTATGTAGAGAAAGAGATGAAACAGTTAATCATATAAGTGATTGCAGCAACCTAGCATTAAATGAGGACAAGACTAGGAACAACTGGGAATTGTGGAAGAGATTAGAATTTAACCCTTCTACCAAATGTTATTGACTCAATTCAGAATACATCTAAAAAAATGAGACGCATAAAATTTCCTGGGATCTTGAAAGACAAACTGATCACCTGAAGACCAGACCAAATGTTATTTACCAAAAAATTGTCATCAATTGGATTTCACTCTGTAGTTCCATTGAACTACAGAGTGAAAATTAAAGAAAACGAAAGGAGAGACAAATACTTGGAATTTATTGGAAAACTAAAAGTGCCGTGGAACATGAGGGTAATGGGGATGACTATTGTAATTGATACTCTTGGAACGTTCCCCAAAGGCTTAGAAAATGGACAGAAGGAATTGTAAATCGGAGGAAGAATCGAGACCACAGCATTTTTAAGATTGGCTAGAATTCTAAGCGGAGGCTTGGAAACCTGAAGGGACTTGCTATCACTCAGAAAAACCACCTGTGAAAATGTGTTGTGAAAAACTCGCTGAAATAATAAAAATAATCCAAAGGTCAAAAATTGAAAAGAGAGGAGGCGAGAAAGGAAAAACCTTTAGCCTAATTTGTTTAGTTTGTGTCGGTATATATAAAATGAATACGTGTAAAGTTTGAATCTAGAATCCTGCAGCCAAAAATTGAACATATGTGGGAGGGAAAAGAAGAAAAAGGAAAAAATGAAATGTCACTGCAAAAGAACAAAAATGAACTATTCACACACTAAGACGTATGGTAAAGCAATTGTTCTAATCTGACAAAAATTGAAAATAAAATGAATTACTGTACATATTGACTCGGAGACTACAAAAGACGTAAAAAACCGAAAGTTTAATGACTTTAATTTTTCGTGGCCTACTGAAGTGTCTTCTTCATCTGAAGAATACCAGACCACTCCTGTTTAAATAACCAACACCAGGGTCTAGTAGAGCCACATTATATTCCCCATGAAAAATGACATATCCAAATCCAAATCCAAATCAACGTGGGACCCAGACTGCTGATCTGAGTATCATGATCGTCTGATGTTCCTGCGTTTGTTGGTTGTTCTAATTTCAGATACAAAAACAATGATCAAAACAACTACTCAATGTTGGTTTTCTGACCTTGTAATTCTAGAAATATGTGGACAAATAAATTGTGAATAATATGAACCAGATCCCTTGTCCCAAGTTGAAACAATAAATACTAAAAACAAAAAAGAGAGAAAAGAGTGACAAGTACTTGGACCTTGCCAGGGAACTAAGAAAGTTGTGGAATCTGAAGATGGTGGTAATACCGATTGTAATTGGAGTGCTTGAAATACTAAATGCTTGGAAAGAGGAGAAGAGTTGAAAATCGGTAAACGAATTGAGACCATCTTAACTATAGCATTCTTGAGATCGGCCTGAAAGAATTCTGAAGATCACCTGAGTAGACTTTCTGCCTCTCAGACCCCAGTGAAAGTCCATCAGCTAAAACTGTCGTGAAAAACTCGCAAGGACTGTTGTGAAAAACTTGCAAGGATTGTGATGTAATAACGAAATGTAATGATATTAAAAAAAGTAATTATCCACACTGTACAGACGACCGCATTAATGAGATCAGCAAGAATACTGCGTAGAGTCCAGGAGATCTGAGGAGATTTTTTATCACTCAGATTCCAGTGAAAACGTTAGTTTGAAAAATTTGCTAGGTGTGCAATTATGGATTGATGGACACTGACTGAAAATCGAAAAAATAATTAGTGGAAGATGAAGGTGACGATGGTAACAATTAACAATCTTACATTGTGCCTGGAGATTTGAGAAGAGTGGAGTCACCCCTTCGTTGAACTCTAACTTGGAGAGGTAGTATATATTAGGGCCCTACCTCTGGGCCAAACAGATCTGTTTAAAGATTATTTGCATTCGCAGGGACTGTGTGTGAAAAAAAAGCTCTTAAGAAACAACTAAATAAAATATATAATGAAAGTAATTACCTAACATCTAGGCATGAAATAACCCAAGACGGAGTTGACATGCCATATGAATCAATGATTCTACTAACCATTGGAAAAGGGTGGGGGCAACTCGAGATCTGTGGAAGAATTTCGACCTTTTAGACCTCAGTACTTCAGATCGGCTAGAATACAGTGAAAAATCCCAGGGCTGTAGAGATTTGCCGTCACTTGGAGTTCAGCGGAGATCCCCAGTTTGTGCTGATATAAAAACTCACTATATATATGTAACTCTGTTCGGATGGTTCAGACAGTAATTAATGAAGAAAAAGACGGGAACATATATTTAATCACTCATGTATTCGTCAGATTTCTTAGTTCTCTGGTAAGGTCCAAGTACTTGTCTCTCTTTTCACTTTCTTTATTGTTATTGTTCTTGTTAATCATCACTAGGTCTGATATTCTGGCCGGGGTTAGAGGATCAGTTTGCATCTCAAAATCCCAGAGAATTTTGTGCGTCTCTTTCGCCAAGACGGATTCTAATTTGTGCATATACTATTTCGTAGTATAGTTAAATTTCAATTTCTTGCATAATTCTGTGAAGATCACCTTTTCCACCCAGTCATGTCTAGTCTTCTACCCTCTTTGCACTAGTTTGGTACCTTCGCTTATAATGTGGTAATGTGGTTTGTTGCTGTTAGAAGAGATATAGAGGAAAATCAGTTTCTCTCTTAAAGTTTCCCTTTCGTAGCCATGTGCTGATCTTCTCTTATGAGATTTTGCCAGTTTGTTACCACGACCCTTCAGCTACAATTTATTTCTTGGTATATTGCATTCCTAAGAGGATTTCAGGACATAACAGTTAATTACGACTATGTTTGGTCTTTTGGTCGGGATTTTCACTCTGTGGTCTGCTGGGACGGCTAAGACCACGATATGGCAAGTTCTGGGTATTTTGTTTTGTTTTGTTTTGTTTTTTGTTGTTGTAATCGTTAATTATCACTATGTTGTTCCTTTGGTCGGGATTAGGTGATCAGTTTGTATCTCAAAATCTCAGAGAATTTTATGAGTCTCATCCTCTTGGGCAGATTTTGGTTTGTGTAAGAGATTAAAATTTGGCCTTTCTACCAAAAGGTATTTTGGTAGAAAGGCCAAATTTTAATCTCTTGCACAATTCTCAGCGGATTACCTTCCCCACCAGTCGTGTCTAGTCTTGTCTTTTTGTGTTAGCTTACTCCATTCGATTATCATGTGATTAAACGTTTCACCTCTGTTTCCACGTAACCTATTCTAAATATTCTTTTGCGTATTATCAATTTTTGCTTTAACGTAATTGGTACTTGTGGCATTGTTTTGAGCTACTATTAGAAAAAATTCAGTTTCTTTCTAAAGGTTTCCCTTTCGTATCCATGTCCAGGTCTTCTTGGATTCAATCTATTTTAGTTTGTCGCTTGATGTATCCATACAATTGTTTTTCTTTCCATTTCTATAAGTCTTCTTTTGCTCTTTTTAGTGTATTCATTGAGTCTTGGTATTGATGCATTTACACAATCCTCAATACTTCATGCTTTTCTTGACACATATGTCATCTCTCTAGTTTAAGAACTTGGCTTAGTTATCAATTTCTTTGTCTTTTGGTCCATTTGTCTGAAGTCCACCTTTGTCCATTTAAGAATGGTCTAGAGTATCTTACAATAGGGACTGCCCAGGTGTTTATTCATTTGATGAGATTTCTGCTTTTGGGCGTTTTCGGAAAGTTTTCAAGTTCTGAGGTATTCTTTTATTCTTTATTTCAACTTTTATTTAGTCATCAGCTCTGTGGGATGGAGTAGTAGAATACGCTGATTGCATCTTTGCAGAGATCGAAGATCACCATAACGCAGCGTGTGTCCAGAATATAACACTAAACTGCATTTGATGGTAAGACTCTAATCTTTGGGCTTTGGAGAATGTAGAATATACCTTTATTGTCGTTACTCTCAAGCTCACTTTGACCTGGAGTGGTAGTACCTGTGAGGGTCCTATCTATGGGTCAAATAGAACTATTTAATCATTTCCAATATTTGAAACCGTTGAACATTGCAGACATATGATTGATATTAAATCATTGTAGACAAATAATTAATACCAAATTGAATATTAATAATGAATTTAATTATTAGTAAGCAGTTCTTGAAACCATTTAAATGCAAACAACACGTTTTAAAATGAAGTTACCGTCAAACTATTTATTTAAAATTCACACACACACACACACACACACACACACACACACACACACACACACACACATATATATATATGTGGGGGGGTAGGTGTGTATGAGAACAGGATTTGGCATTGAATAACCCACAATGGTTGATACACCATTAAACCCCAGTAACCTAACCTAAGTTTGTTTGATTTTGTCCGCTTCCAGATTTGCCAAGTAGTTGTAATTTTCTTTTTCTCCTACCGTTCTGATGCTTTCCTGATTTAGCTGTTATTTTTCTTCTGTTGTTTCTCTTTTCTCACTTTTGAGTTGTATTGTCAGATTTGTCGGCAGATTTTCCCCCCTTTCTTTGTTTGTGTGTGTGTGTCCTTCCGTATTTTTCCTTCCTTAGTATTTTCACTTCTCCCTACAGTTTATTTCTCCTTTTAGCCTCATTTTCCATCCCACTTTTGTATTTCCGTTCAAGGTTCTTTGAGGGATATGCATTTTAATATTGACTAGTTTTGTTTTTACATAAAATAGATTTAGTTCGGTAATGTTTTCCGTGAGGATATTTTTAATAATTCATGTACTTTTTCGGTTTCAATCTTTACTTTTTTTCTTGTCTTGATTCCTAACCTTCTTTTCGGTCATGATGTTTTATTAGCTCTACACTGTTTCATCTTGGGTTAACGATGAAGTTGTGGTACTGGGTTGCGTGATATTTTCATTTTCAATATTTTGTTTCAGCTCATGTATGGTGCTCTTCTTGCACATCTTTTTCACGACCTGTACATATTTCTCGAGTCTCAAGGTCAGAAAATCAGCCTTTCTTTAAAATCAACATCGGATTCTGACCAAATGTTTACCATTTTTTTCTTATAACCTCTTTATGTAGGATTGTTTTTAAAATAACTGTGCATCTTGGCCATTTTCCCCTTTGATGTCGCTCAGATACATTGTTGCTTTCCTTGTGTACATGAAATATTATTATATTACTCCTTGCAAATTTTTTTGCACACATGTTACAACTAACAAGGGTCTTTTACTGGAGTCTGAGTGACAGGTTTCCAGGACTCTTCACAGTATTCTGGCATACCTCAACAATGCTGTAGTTTGGATGGTCTCCGATCGTCCTCCGATTTTCAACTCCAATTATTATTTTTACTCCTTGGACGTTTTTCACATCAGCGCCAGTTGACGGTCTTTCACAGGAGTCTGAGTGAAAACAAGTCTCCTCAAGTCTCCAGGGCTCTTCTCAGTATTTTGGTGAATCTCAGCAATGCTGTAGTTTGGGTTGTCTCCTCTCGTTCCCTTATTTCCAAGTCCTTTTACCAATCCTATGGTTACTGTACCAAATGCACCAATTGGTATAACCATCACTTACATGTTCCAGTTTTTTTAATTCCCTCGCAAGGTCACACTCTTTGCAAGTTTTTTCATAGTAGTATCAGGTAGACTTCATTGAAGTCCGAGTAACTGCAAGTTCACTTTCCAGGACCCTTCTCGGTGTTCGGTCGATCTCAAAAATACTGTAGTCTGTGCAATCTCATTTTTCATAATGTCTTTTTATCGAGAAGTCTAGATATTTATTCATTTTTTCGCTTTCCATTACTTTTACTCTGTGCTATGGTAGTCCAATGCAGTCAAGTAATTGACAAGTTTTTTTTTATTACTGGCTCTGGCCTTCTGGTGAATACTGATCCGATTTCAAAATTCAAGAGAATTTTGTGTCTCATTTTCCAGAATAGATTTTAATCAATGCATAAACCATTTGCTGTATTGTCAAATTTTAGTCATTTGGACAATTACCAGTGGATCCATTCCTTACCCAGTCGTTCGTGCATTTGTACTCCTGTACCAGGAAAGACCCCGTGGCGTAGTGGCTAAAGTGCTGAACGGAGACATCGTAGTAAGCGATTTCAAATTATAGGCGTGCTATTATGTTCAATATTGGACAAATACCCAAGGGGAAAATATGAACCTCCTTATCCCCCAATTATGGGTTAAATAGTGCTATAACTGTTCTTCTACAGGGATTGATTTGGGATGAAATAACCGATGAAGGTTGATATGCCATTAAACAAAGAAACCAAACCATACCTTCTGTGCCAGTTTACTGCGTTCGCTTATTATGTGGTTTACTGTTTTATCTCTGTCTTCACATAGTCCACACTTGCTATTCTCTTGAGTCTCTGTATTCTAGCTTTAATATGTTCATTTATGGCATTATTTCGGGTTGCTTTTATGAGTAATTCTGTTTCTCTCTTAAAGTTTTCTCTATGTAACCATATAATGATCATCTCGTGCGAAGTTTCTTCAGTTTATCTTCTGAAGTGTCCATAGAGTTGTTTTTATTCTAATTTTTCTCGATTTAATAATTTCTTTTTCCAAGCGGTACGTGTGTTACTTTTGATTCCTGTTACTGTCTGATGTAATTCGTCTCGTTTTCCTTTTTGTATATTCTTCGAGTCCTTGAATTGTACACAGTCATCAGATTTTTCATTTTGTGGTCCATTTTTCAGGGATCCACTCAGGTCCATTTTAAGAAGGGTCCAGAGTACTTTACCAGGAAGACTTTGCCCAGTTTTTTTCCTTTGATTAACTTCCTACCACAGAGTTTGGTTTCCTTATTCTTCTAAAGTACTTCTTTATGAATTTTTTCATTTCTGTTAATTTCATTATGTTTACTTCAATATTCTCTTTCTTTTTCACTAAGAGTTTTAATGCTTTCTGTGTAGTTAAATTCCTTTTGTTGCTCCTCTTTCTCTTTTATTTATTACAAACATTGTGCATTTCTCAATTTCAAATTCCATCTCAATGTCTTGGCTAATGATTGCCTTTGTTTTTTCTAATTCGTCTTTATTCTTGGCAAAAGTTTAACATCATCCATATCCATAAGGTTATTAATTTATTTATTTATTTATTTGCATTTTTTTGTGAATCTGTATTCTTTGCTTTTATCAGTATATCATTTAGCGATTTCATTGACATGATGAATTGTAATGGAAATAATGAGTCCCTTTAGAAGATGTCTTCTTGCGTTTTAACTTCTGTAAGCGTTGTCTTTCAGCTGGTAATTTCACTCTCCAGTTTTTCACTCCTGATGAAGTTGATTGTTTGCCTGGAGATTTTGAACATTTCTAAACACTCTAATATTCATAGTTTCGGGATCATGCGATACACTTTCATGTAGTCTATCTATGCTATTGCTCGATATACGTGTAATTAAGTGTATTTGATAATGAAAGTGTATAAATGTGAGAACTTTCTTGCATGTCAATCAACCGATAAGAATCGCTGGTTGGTCGACGAGAATGGGGGTTTGACCCAGTAAATGCCAAGTTAGAGTTCACAGAAATTTCAGAATTGTCTTACTTGCTGTTCAGTGGTCAGACAGTTTGATTGAACTCTTCACTTTTCTCTCAGTACTGTCACAATCCTAAAATCGTACGCTGGTGTTAGCAACAAAGTTTTCAGTTCTCAAAAACATTCCGTCATATTTATTAATTCAATTTACATAGCCCAAATGTACCTTACGCTTTAATGTGTTTTTAAGATTAAATCAAATTAAAATTAAAATCAAGATGAATGTATTTATCAAAATTATTAATTGCTTTGAATTTTATTAACATAAATTATTAATGATATAGACCATAGCTGGGACAACTCGTCCTCGATCACGATGGTCGATAGTCAATCTTATATTTATAAAAGTCTTATACGTGTAAAATTCACAATAGCTGTACATGAAAAATAAATTTGCGACTATAAGAGTTATTCCAGGTAAGAATATAATTATGTCAATAATCAATACTAATTATATTGATTTTCGATAAGAATATGATGAATCTGATTATATTAACAATATTTTCTTTATTCAATGTCCCTATAAAAACAGTTTCAGAATTAGATATGACTTCCGCCGTCGAAAGAGGGGGAGGGATTTAGAAATATTAATAAATATCTATTTGTCCTGACTCATAATGACTTAGTCAGTCAGTTTCAGTATATGAGAGAGAGAGAGAGAGAGAGAGAGAGAGAGAGAGAGTCATGGATTTTTCGGACACACCCACGCGTGTGCATTCACACAGTTATAAAAAGGGAGAATGAGAGGTGGTAAGCGGTGTCATTAAGAATCATATACGTTTATTAATGGCTGTAAGATATTAAAGTTACTGAGGCAAACAAAGTTGAGAACACCTGCATCGAAAAGTACACGTCATTCTTGCATTATTTACCACGATTAATCATTCATTATTTGTCGGTTTTATTTATTATATAAATGCAGTACGTTGCAAAAAGTGTGTGAAAAGGGTACGCGTACGTACTCACGCACGCTCGAACATACAAACGCACGCACACTCAAACATACTGCACCTTAGAGTGGGTGATCGCCTCTTTATATCGACGTATATTATATACCAGCATAGTTCCTGTAAATCGTGAACAACATGAAGTCGAGAAAATACTTAGGAAAAATCAGAACGGATTTCGAAGAAATCGATCCACAACTCAGGTTCTAACAATTCGTCGAATTACCAAAGGAGTATATTGTAATTCGTCGAATTACCAAAGGAGTATATTGTGGGGGTGTCCTCGTGGTGTAATGGTTAAAGCGATGAACTGCGGAATCGTAGTACGCGAGTTCGTACTCCAGTCGCGCTATTACGTTCACTTTCGGGCAAATACCCTTGGGAAAGGTATGAACCCCCTTATTCTCCCTCCAACTATGGGTAAATAGTAGGACGGACTAGGTTCTTCAGCCTTGGTGAGGCAACTAGTCTAGGAGAAGGAAAACTCTGAATTCAAAACCTGTTAAACTCCGCTTAAAAATTGACCTTGTGTCATATCCTGCCCGAGCGGAGGGGTTGGTAAATAGTACCAAAGGAGTATATGCAATAAATCTCGAGACAACATTTTTATTTATTGATTTATTCTAGGGTTTTTGACTCCATTCACAGAAGAGAGATGGGATAAATACTTCTAGCATATTGCCTCCCCAAAGAAACTGTTACCGCTATAATGAAAAAACACAAAAGCAATGGCACCATATAATTTATAATGTCAAGATTACGTTCTTCAGCACTTTTCCCTCTGCGTTTTCTTTTTCATTGAGCTTTTTTTTATTTCGTTCACATATGCCAAGATTAGGCAAAATAAGGACACATACAGAGACCAGTTTAAAAAAAATATATTTAAAAATAGCATCCTCAACTTGATATATAGATACATTGGTTAATCAGTGATTTATAGTCGAGTGAAAGAATTGGTCAGTAATTTTCTCCAATCTACTGAAAACAGTCGGCACCAAACACCCAGATGCTGAATTTCTATTTTTCAGCAGTATGCTGACTGGCTCGTCCATCTCCACATAGATGGAGGCACACACAGCAGGTGACCTGAAATGGTTATCAATTGTTCCTACCAAGATCCACAAACCCTGACCCTGACTTGTGTTGCATTCAAAGATATCTCCCCTACACATAGAACTTTCCCCGAGGAAGTTGGAAAAAGGGGACTTCCGGAGGGACAGTAGCCATCTTTGGAACTGGCAGCTTCTTATCTTAATAAAAGTATCAAAAAAACCACATCTGCGTCATTGTCTATTTACTTCAACTGGTGACGAAGTGACAAGACCCATACAACAAAAAAACAAAAACAATCCAAAACAAAAAAAAAATGCCTTTCTCGAAGTCTACTTTTCCGGATGTTTTCGACCCAAGCTTACACGAGGAGAACTCTTATCAGGTTTTTAACGACTACATCGAAGCCTTGGAAATGTCTTACGATGTTGCTTGTGTTGGAGAACTAAAAGAAGATGCTTCTGAACTCATCCAACAGCAACACAAAGTCAAAGTTTTCAGAATGTGTGTTTTCCAAGACGGGCCTCAAAAGCGAATTTAACCAGGACTTAGCCCAACTCAAACAAGCGGATTTTAACACGATGGTGCAAAAACTCCTTAACAGGTACACGCCTACACAGAAACATTACCAGTTTCATGGCCTCCGCCAAGAGCCAGGAGAGGAAATCGACTCCTTTATTAATAAGGTAAGACAACATGCCGACAAATGATCCTTTAAATGTACTAACCCAGAAAAAGAAAAAATACATAAAACTCTGATACGTGACCAAATAATAATAGGTACCTTTATCAGAAGCATCTGAGAAGATGCCCTAGAAAGGGAACATGAGCTCGACGCCCTCATTACCCAAGCCCGTAAAATCGAGGCCACTGAAGAAGCTGTCAGAAAATTTGACACCAACAAAGAAGCCACTGCACTTACAGCTGGCCTTAACGAAATCCAGGTTCATGACTCAAAATCAGACTCCGACAGCCAGGAAGTCACAATAAATAAAATCGGCAAAAAGGTGGAAAATACTCCATACGTAGCCAACGAAAAAACAAACAATTTCAACAACTAGAAACAACATTCAAAAGGCGATGCTTAGGCTGTAGCGACCTAAAATGTGATCGTGGACCGACATGTCGAGGACGAGGCAGATTCTGCAAAATCTGTGGCAGGAGAAACCACTTCTCCTCAGTATGTCTGACACATCTCAAGGATATCTCCACAGTCATTGGTGCTACCGCTGTAAAAGACGCAACAAAAAATCAAATTTTACCAACATCACACTTGAAGGATGTCAGATCCGTGCCATGATTGACACTGGTACGGAAGCTAATGTAATCCTGGAAATTCAAGTACCCGACAAGATCAGACGTCTCACAAAAACACACATCCAACTTCAACCATATGGTTGTAAACTGATCACCCCCGAAGGTGAATTCTCAGCACATACATACTGGAAAGACAAAAAACGTAAATCAACGTGGATTGTTGCTGATGACGATGACCTGCCGGAAAAATCTGTCAACTTGGTGCCATGCAACCTAGCAGAATCATTGGGTATAATCACCTTCAATACACCCAGTATGGAGATAAAAGGAAGCCTCACCAACCCTATGGGAACCAAAACAGCATCAACCGATGATGCTATTGAACTAACAAAATCTGTTAGACCTCCCATTGCCCGCATCATCACATCCATCAGTATTCCACGGTTTAGGAAAGATGAAGGCTGAACTCATCCAACTGCACGTAAAGCCTAATGCATCACCTGTCATACAACCCCAAAGACCCAGTCCATACCACTTAAAAGACACATTTGATGATGTGATCCGTAAAATGGAATCAGATATCATCGAATTCCACCATTGGCCAGTAATATCCAACCCAGTATTCGTACCAAAAGCAGATGGTTCCATGCGAGTTACAGTAGATCTAGGAAATCTCAACAAAGCACTACAAGACACTCACCTCCCTATCCCCAGGGTTGATGACATCATGCCCATGTTTATTGTAAAATCTGTATTCAGTAAACTAGACCTGAAAACAGCTTTCCATCAGCTTGAGCTATCAAAATATTCCCGAATCTTGACTATTCCACGCTAGAGACCGCCTAATGCAGTATAAAAGACTCACAATGGGAACTCTACCAGCATCAGGTGAGCTCAACTCCCGACTCCGCCCCATCATCGCCAACATTCCAAACGCAGCAGTCATCCAAGACGACATTGTAGTAGCAACAGCTGACAAGGAAACACTACCAAACGCTAGAAGCACTCATTACAGCTCTTGAAAAAGCTGGACTGTCAGCCCCAGCAAATGCTTCCTTGGTCAGCCAGAAATCCCTTTCTAGGGATTTAAAATTGACACGGATGGGATAAAACCAGACCCAAATAAAGTCCAAGCAGTACAAGAAGCAGTACAACATCCAAAGATGAACTGCGATCGTTTCTCTGTATGATCAGATCGAACGGCACCTTCATACCCGATCTTGCTGCTGTCACAGCAAACCTACGTGAACTGACAAAACAGAATACTGTTTTCAAATGTCAAAAGAGTTTCAAAATATAAAAGAGACATTTACCACTGATGTGCTCCTCAGACATTACGACACAAACAAAAATAATTTCATCTTTGTCAACGCTCACTTCACAGGCCTCAGCGCAATCCTTGCTCAAGGCCAGTCCATAGAACAGACAAAAGCTGTTGCACTCGCATCACGAACCGCCACAGCCACCGAAAAAACTACTCTCAACTAGACCTGGAGGCAACAGCTATTGACTTTAGTCCCCGCCAATTCAGCCATATCCTAGCTGGTGACCCACAAGTTAGTGGTCACTAACCAACAATCACTCCAATCACTCTGAAGATTTAAAAACCATCAGCTAGAATTGAAAGCATCCTCCTACGTCACCAAGACATCAAACACTGTGTCGTATGGAAAAAAAGGGAAAGATAATACGGCGGACTTTATAAGCCGACATGCAATACTATTACACAAGTTACCTCAACGTATTCCCGAAGAAACAAAGGAACACAAAAAACTACTATTCCCATGACACAATACACCCCTATTTTCAACTGCTATCACTAGAGAACGCTTTACGCGAAGCACAACTTAATGACAGATCTAACGCAACTACGTCACTTCATAGCTCTCAACCAGCCCCCACACAATGACCCCATCTAACGGGGATATTACAGACTCTTCAGAGAGCTGTCAATTGAAGATGACGTCATCCACAAAGGCGACCCAATGCTCCTTCCAAAGAGCCATCTCCCTAGCCCATGAGGGATCACACCCAGGACAGAATGCCATCAAGCGCCGCCTAAAAACACATTTCTGGTTTCCCGGGATGGATAATGCCATAAAACTCCAGGTGGAAAACTGCCATGAATGCCAAAAAACAACAGCAACACCAATAAAAGCACCTCTTACATCCACCCCAATCCCTGAGAAGTCCTGGCAAAACATATCAATTGACTTGTTTGGCCCCCTCCTGGACCAAAGACACATACAGGTGGTACGCTGCAACATCAGTCGATTTCCAGATGCAAAAATTGTTCGCTCAACCAGGACCCAATATGTCCTCCCTGCATTGGGAAAAATATACGAGAACTTTGGCAACCCAGAATGCCATAATTGTGTCAATGGACCACCATTTAATGGACAAGAATTCCACGACTGGTCCATAAAACGAGGTATAAAAATCAGAGCCTCATACCCTATCACCCACAGGGAAATGAAGCTGAATGCTTCATGAAACCACTAAAAATAGCGATTCAAATCGGATTCGAAAAACGACGCCCAATCCAGGAAGTCATCGATGAGCTTCTCGATGACTACCGTTCTACTCCACACCCTGCCACGGGATTGACACCAGGGGATATGATACCCAGAGGTGGCTACTAGACAAAGTTTCCTCAATAACCCAACCTCACTGAAAACCAAATCTAGGAAGCAAAAGTCCACGACAGCCACCAGAAAGAGGTCGCCAGTGCCAAGATTAATGCTTCCCGTTGGCAAAAATACCTCAAGATCATCCAGGGAGACAAAGTTTTCGTGACGCGATCATCAAAAACAAATAAATTTGCTTCCCAATTTGACCCAATACCACACATGTAACTGATGTACAAGGTAGCCGCTATGAACTAGTTGTTGACAACGACTACAATAACATGCACACCATCTTCAGACACATCAGTGACATAAAACTTTTCAAACCTTATCAACACCCCCAAAGGTATCAACCCCACCCCCACCCGAGTCCAGACACAAATATAGCTCCCTAAACAATACCCCTGCCAACCCTGCTTCTAATGACACTGCTAGCCTTTATGCTGCCCCATTTGGTCCGGATCATACTCCTTACAACAAAACCGCAACTACCCCCATATCAAGACCACCCTATACGAACACACAACAAACGAGAGAGAGAGAGAGAGAGAGAGAGAGAGAGAGAGAGAGAGAGGTGGACATAATAAGCGGAACACTACACTACCCGCAAAATATGTTGACTTCGTCGTTAATATACCTGGGAGACGAGTCGAAAACACAAATTAAAATATGGGAGTGGTGTTGCATTCAAAGTTATCTCCCCTACACCGAGAGCTTTACCCGAGGAAGTTGGGAAAAGGGAAAAAGGAAACTTCTGGAGGGACAGTAGCCATTTTTGGTACTGGCAGCTTCTTACCTAAATAAAAGTATTAAAAATACCCACATCCGCGACATTATCTATTTACTTCAGCTTGAACAACCGATCACCACGATTCATACTCCCTGTTGAGATTTGCTGACAAGAATCAAAGAAAAAGAGTTGGTAGAAAAACAATTTAGACTACTTCTTTCCCTATTTATAGTTGTCAATGATTTTTTTTAAATGAACGTTCAAGCGAACTATGCGTCTTTTTGTCTCTCATATTCGATTCCTTACAGCTAAACATAAGCTTCCTTTTACAAAACATAGCACAACACAAACACGACACTATAATTATAAACCAACACTGCATTATGGATAAACTTTTGAATTATAAAAAAAACACACCTCCTCAACAAACTACAACGCCGAAGAAACAGGAGTATCTGCAAAAATGTTGAAGTCAGATATTGAATATTCAGCAACTTTTATTGGGCATTTATCTAAAAAAAAATGAAGAAGAATGATACCGTACTAGCTGACATATCCAAATCTGCTGGACGGAGTGGTAGCACCTGATAGGGCCCTATCTATGGGTTATGTAGAACTAAACTGCGTACTTATGCTGAACTGAATTGTTTGAAATGGAATTGTTTTTGACATTGAAACTGTACTTATGTTAAAGTGATTTAACAGTGTGTAAACAAAATCTATACTTATACTAAACTGAATTGGTTGAATAAGAACTGTTTGGCTAAAATGAATAGCTTAAAATAAAAATGTTTTTGACAAATAAACTGTGTTCTCATGCTAAACTGAATTGTTTGAAATAGAACTGATTATGTGTATAAAATGGATTTGGCATTACATAACCGACAAAGGTTGATATGCCATAAAACCCAAACAACCTGCCAACCAACCAATCCGCTAGTGGTAATCTAATTAAACAACGTTAACAAGAATATTCAAAGCATCGATATTACATTCGATATTACATCGATATTACATTCGATATTACATCAAGAGCATCGCAGAAATTATCCAGTTGACAGTAACTCAGAATATCGCTCAGAGAGGACACAGAGAATGAGACAATAAACTCGACCCAGGAAATGTCCGTAAAATTCTCAAATTTTCTGCGAAACAATCATCGCTGACCGTATCAGAGATGGCCCCAAGAATGAAAAATATACCAGTCCTACGATATAAAACGAGATATTTGCAATTTTTACATCAATGGTGAGAAGGAAATTGCTGAAAGTATTAAATCTTGTAATTATTTTTCAATTCAGATAAATGAAGCTAATGATGTCAGCCGAACTGAACAGCTATCCCTCGTGATAAGAATTTTTGATGAAACTTCCTCTGCTATTGAGGAAAGCTTTATTTCATTCACGCCAGTGTTTAAGTTGGATGCTGAATCTATCACTGATTACATTTTGAACACCTTGGAGACGCAAGGATTGAATTATAAATCCTAGCTTATTGGACTTGGTTTTGATGGTGCATCAGTCATGAGGGATCAACTGAAGGGTGTTCGAAAACACATCCACGATAAAGCACCATATCCTTATTACACGCACTGTTATGGACACAGGCTCAATTTAGTATTGAGTATTTAGTATTAATGCAATAAAACATATTCCTGGTGCTGCCGATTTCTTCACCCTACTCGAAAATTTGTATATTTTCGTAAGTAACCCTATTGTCCATGAAAAATTTCTTGGAATACAACGAGAAATGTTTTCCAACAAACAAGTCCGAGAGCTGCAACATCTAAGTGATACACGGTGGTGGTGTCGGGCTACGTCATGCGAAAATGCTTTGTTGCGGCTGGAAGCCATCATGAGACTCTTGGAGTAGATATCTGCAAATGAAACAGGTACACGTGCTATATCAGCACAAGGATTACTTTTACAGATGAATGTAGAATTTGTTAATATGCGTTTTGTTCGGATATTCCTGGAAAAGTCAATAAAGTATCACTGCAGCTACCGGACAAACAAAAAGATATAGGAAAACCTAAACAGCTCGACGAATTAGAATCTACTGGTCAAAGGCCAACATCTTCAAGTGATATTTACATTGATATTTTTTACGCAATTTCAGACTATTTGATTAATAAATTGGACAACAATTTTTCTAATAAGTCTTCGGTCATTTTTGGTGGCATTTCTGGTCTTTGTCTTGAAAGGCACACATTTTTATTAATAGAAGATTTGAAAGATTATGCGGCCGCTTACTCAATGCAAGCGATTCACCGCATGAAATTCCTCTTGTAAGATTACTACTCAAACGCACTAACCCACCAAAATCTATTGTTAAATTCCTTTCTTTTTTTGCCGCAATAAAGTAGCATTTGATTGTTTATACAATTTATTGTTGATGTTAGTGACACTCCCGGTTACAAGTGAAAAGAAAGCTTCTCAAAAATAAAACTAGCAAAAACGTTTCTGAGAAATTCAATGACTGACTATTGATTAAAAATTCGCGAGCTGAAGGAATAGACTTGGAATGTCGAAATTGTTGACGAATTTGATAGCCATCAAGATAATCGCAGAATTAAACTACATTTTTTGTTCAATCTGCGTGGAATTTTTCTTGGTGACGTTTCGCTAAACGGTCCACTAGAAATAATTTCTCCAAAAACATTTATAAGAAGTAATTTCGTCAATTTCGTCAACGTGCAAACGGACATTCGTAGTCGGTCTCATCATCATCATGTCTCGCTACTGGCACCGATCTCCCTGACCGTCTCTCGCCACCCGTCTCTATCGTCTATCGCTTCCAGGAGGTCTTCAAGGCTACCTCCTGTATCGGCACAGAGTTGATCGTCCTGACTTTGCTCGCCCTGACTTTGTTCGTGCATGTGATGGGGTTCACAGGAGTATATCACTTATGAGTTCGTCCTTACTTCTCCGGCAGTGTCCTACATGTCTGGTTCGTCTAAATTGGATAGTTTTCATGATGGGTGGTAGGTGACCCTATAGCTGCTGTTTTGTGGGGTGCTACCTCTAGGACTTGTTCAATATTGCTCGCAGCATTCTTGTGTAATTGCCGTCAAGCTCTTTCTCCATACGTTTAGTTAGCGTCCATGTAGTGCATCCATAAAGCTGTATCGACACAGGGAGGTGCCCGTGGTGTAATGGTTATCGTCGCAGGAATTGGACACGGCGACACGAGTTCAAAGCCTGGACTGATTGCATTTCACATAGCACTAATACCCTTGGGAAAGGTATGAATCCAATTATTCTCCCTCCAGCTATGGGTAAATAGTAGGACAGACTAGGTTCTTCAGCCTTGGTGAGGCAACTAGTCTAGGAGAAGGAAAACTCTGAATTCAAACCTGTGAAACTCCGCTTAAAAAATTGACCTTGTGTCATATCCTGCCCGAGCGGAGGGGTTGGGTAAATATGATAAAGCTGTATCGACACGACTGCCACTTGGGAAAAAATGTGTTTTATTTTATCGGTCAGGTCTGACTTCCATTTGATCGATAAGCTATCGATAGCTGTCCATGCCTTTGCTAGTAGCGTGTTGACGTCTTTCTTGGTTGATGAGATGTAGCCTAGGTAGTTGAACTTGTCCACTAGTTTCAGAGAACTATCATTTAGTGTGGTGATCTCTCCTCTCGCACATGTATTCAGTCTTGTGTGCGTTGACATGGAGGCCTAAGCCAGCAGCTGCTCGCTCCAAACTATGCAGTATGGTTTCGGCTAGAGGGTATATTTGCCAGAAGTGCTATGTCATCGGTGTAGTCTGCGTCCGTAATTGTTTGTGCGGGGTATCTTCTGCTTCTTTCCTTTGCCAGCTTGAAACCGTTATATTTCATTATATCTATAGACGTTCTAAACACATGCTCTAATCAGATGATAAACAGGTATGGGGCTAATGTGTCTCCCGTTACAATGTCAAAGTAGTCTGTCTCCATCCGGAGAGCGGACTTTTACTATATAGACATATATAGCATCATTATGGCTGCGACGGTTTCTTTGGGTAGGACTTAGGTGAGTAGTATTTGCTCCATCTTTCCTCTGTGTATGGAGTCAAAGGCCTTGGAGAAGTCAACAGATAATATTGTTGCTTCAAGGTTTTTTGCATGTACACCAAGAATTCGACGGATAGTCAACATTTGTGATGTCGTAGATCGATTTCTCCGAAAGCCATTTTGGTTCTCCCTAAGTATCTTCTCAATTTTGGGTTCTCTGCGGTTACGTAGTAGTGGATTGTAAATCTTGGCTGCAGTGGATGTAAGGATTATACCTCGATAGTTCTTTGCTATTCCGTGGTCACCCTGCTTAGGGAAGGGACGATGCATCTCTTTCTCCATCTGTCGATTATGCTTTGGTTATATACGGCATTACAGTGTCGGAGCAGTACATCGTCGAACTCCTTGGTCTTCCCTATTTCTGGGGGTATTTCATGAAGTCCTGCTGCTTTCCTATTTTCAATTTTTCTTAGTATTGAGTCGAGTTCTTCTTGTGTAAACTGTCCTAGTTTTATGTCTAATTGATTACTAATAATTTTCGAGATTGGTTCATAAGTATCTTTCGGAGGGTTTCCGGGTAAATTCTTGAAATGGTGTTTCCACAGGTGTATTCGTTCTTCTTTGGCAGGTGGCTCTCAGTTTAGCTTTCGCCGTGCTCCTCCTTCTGCTCACTTCGTTTATCGTCTGTCATGCTATCTTAGATTGTCTATCTTCAACTGAGTCTCTAATCTTATTGACCTGATTTAGTATGTATTGTTTGTTCTTTTAAGTATATTTTAGCTCATTCATTTTCTGCTTTCCTAAGTTTCGGGGCATTGATATTGGTTGGGTTCTTCCTATTGCATTTGGAAGCGGTTTTCACGTCTGAACCCTTTTTTTAACTGCTAATCTCTCCCATGGAAATCTAGGTTTAGCTCTTTGTTTATTTGGTAAGCATTCTGCGGCTGCTTCCAAGTGGGTATTGACGAAATTCTCATATTCGTCATTCGGTGTTGGTGTTTCTGATATCTCCTGAATTGTATCGAATTTGTTTCTTAGTGTTAACATATTTATCTCTAGTATCCCTGTTGTTAAGCAGGGACCAGTCATAGTGTACGGCTGTTGTTGTTTCAGCCACATTCCTTCGTAGGCTCAGTCTTACCATTGCCGTAATAATTCGGTGATCGGAGGACGCACCTTCGAAAGAGGAATATGTCTCGTAATTCTATACGCTATTATTTCATTTCTTATTTATAAAGGCGTAGTCTACGTGGTGCATACGATAAGTTTCCAGACTTTTTTTCGTGTGGGCATTTTTATTGATAGTACACACATGAAACTCAAGTCTCCTTTGAAGTAATCTCCTCCGGCAGCAATTCACTTGTTGAACCGTTCCAACAACTTATGGAAGGCCCCATGGAAGTCCTCTTGTGTGAATGTGTTAATCATCTTCGTCACAGCCTCTTTCATTTCCTCAATTGTCTCATCACGACAGCCTCTGAGCTTAGGGAATAACCAAAAGTCACAGGGAGCAAGGTCTGGATTATAGGGAGGGTGAGGAACTGTCTTGATGCCCATCTTAGTCAAATAATCTGTGACAAGGATGGAATTATGGACTGGTACATTGTCCTGGTGGAATTGCCACTGACCCGATTTGAAGGGTGCTGGCCTCTTTCGACGGAATCTCTTCCTGAACTCCCTTCAAACCTCAACATAGTAACCCTAACCCTAACCCTAGCCCTTCGGCCAATCAACTCTAGTGTATTGACTTCCTTACTCCTCCCATATCTCTCATCATCCCTCACAGACTCCCAGGCTTCCAAGAATCTCTTATGCCCCTCAAAAATTGATGCTCGATTCATGCAAGATGCTCCAAAAGCAGTCTGAACCATTCCATACGTTTCTGTGGCATTTTTTTCCAAGTTTAAAACACAATTTTATTGCATATCGTTCATCTAAAGTGTCAGATTGCAATGTTGAAATCCACCAGCTGTGACAATCAGGCTTTGTAGGGTGTATTCCAATTGCTGCTGTAGGGGTTCATTTGAAGCTGAAATCATAAAAATTGGCCGGTCATCTCATAAGATGTATAGCAATAAGATACTTAATTTTCAAGAGTCTACGACAATTTTGAATGCCCATACGAAAAAGTCTGGAAACTTAATGTATGCACCTTGTATCTGTGCTTTAGTATTATTTGCATAGGTGTAGGTCCATAGTTTTCCCTTTCTTTTCTGCAATTTAGTATTGAGACTTGTTAATCTATTTTCAATGCGTGAAATCTGTTAGATGTTCCCCATTTCTGTTTGACGAGTTGAGTAAGCTGAATTTGTGGTTTACGTTTTTACCTATTTAGGCATTCATGTCCCTACCGATGCCGAGAACGTTGAATTTCACGATTCTACGAACAAGGGAGGATATCTCATTATAGAAGGCGATGAACTCAGTTTCCTCACTCATATTGGTAGGGCTGTAGTAGGAGATGATTGTTGCACTGGGGTTGCCATCATCCTAGGTTGTATTTTCTCGATGCTATTTAGTGATTTTAGGGCCCGTGGTCTTTTAAGTATACCTACACCTTCGATCGAGGCATTAACAGAGTTTTTTCATGCAGATGCAGAGACTAATATCCATCCATTGCTGCTATCGTTATATTTAATATCTTTGTTATGAATATATCCGTGTTCTTGTATGCATATTATGTCTATGCTATGATGTATCACCGAAGCTCTCAGCTTCGGTAGTTGGCCTATTCTATCTAAAGTTCTAACGTTGAATGTCACTATTTGTATTGTGCGTTTGCATTTTAGTAATTTTGGCTTTAGCTGATTTTGGCTTTAGCTGATTTTTCGAACACTGGGGCCAGGGCTCCAACCTCAGCTAGATGTGCCCCTTTTTTTACCCGCGTGAAGAGCGATGCAGTTTGGATAAGTGGTTTGAGTGTTGGATTTCTTTGTCCAGAACCTGGTTAGGCATGGCGTTGACCCGTCATAGGGTTTGTCCGCCTATCTTTACGTCCATCAGGCTGCTTCCCATGGCTTTCGAAAAAAAACTTTCCCTCTCCTGCCGGTATTAAGTTTGAACTTAGAAAAAGTCCACAATTACTTTTAAAAAAATTTCATCAGAGTCCTTATTTATGGTTCATTGCATCCTTATAGGCATTCTATTTTTACAAGAACATAGGTTTTCAAACTAATAAATTCCAAAAATATTGGCATCTTTTACCTCCTTTTACAGGGATGGACTGTTACTTGGAATTACAGTATTATTTTGTTTTTTTTTTGTATTTAAAGCACAGATGATATACATCTTTAATTTTACAATAAATAAAATCTTTCATGCATTTTAAAATGACAATATAGTGAAAAACAAAAAATATCAGTCGACATCTGCCATAGGTAAAGAGGATTTGCTTGCTTTTGGTCGCGGCCCCACTTCCTTCTTTATCACTGTCCGTCCATTTACCAAATGGTATATGCACAACCCAGCATCTCTCCTAGAAAATGACACACATAAACTCCTATGGTACTTTGGCATAAAGACGGATCACCTAATCACGACCAGAAGACCAGACCTTATAATGATTAACAACAAAAAGAGAATTTGTAATATTGTCGACTTTGCTGACCTGTCTGACCACAGAATGAGACTGAAAGAATATGAAAAGAAGGATAAGTACTTCAACCTAGCTAGAGAATTGAAAAAAACTATGGAACATTAAGGTGGCAGTTATACCAATTGTGATTGGTGCTTTCGGTACAGTAACTAAAGGATTATTAAAGGGACTGGAGGACTTGGAAGTTGGCATCCCAACGACAGCATTATTGAGAACGGTCTGAATACTGAGAAGAGTCCTGGAGACTTGAGGAGAATTTCTGTCACTCAAACTCCAGTGAAAGACCATCAGCTAAAGCTGATGGGAAAAACTTCATAATAATAATAATGATAATAATAATGTTCTGCTGATTCTTCTTTCTTTTTTTAGCTAAGACTGCGATGTTGTCGAAAGTGAGCATCGGTAATTAAGGTTACCGGAGGCCTGGTAATAGGACAAAGTTATCAGAGTTAACAGTATGAGAAAAGAGAATATATTCTCAGAGTTGAACAGGGGCCGTAATAGATATGGTTCAGGCAATTGGCAAAGAAGCAAGAGAGATAGCATCTAGTTGAAAATTTGAGAAGAAAGTCCGGAGTGACTGAGAATAAACAACCCTCACTTTGGTTCCCATATTCCTTAAGACGTCTTTTTTATTGTTTTATTCCTGCAAGTGGCGGTTTTTATAGTCTATGTTGAAAGAGTTTTATAGCTGGCTTGCATCCCACGAGCGAACTGTTAACCTGTTCCTTTATGTTTTCTTATCTTTGTTCAATAAAAGCAAGAGGTTCTCATTTCTTCCTCTATCAGTTTTTCTTCGCTATCTTGCTATCTGTGTATGTCATTCTTCGTCTAAAAAAAGGAAAACCCATTTTCTTCACGTTGCCTTCCCGAGAAAAATAATGACCAAGTCTAAAATAAAACACGTTAGAGGCCAGTAGTTAGAACAACAACAATAGTAATAATCCATTCGATTAAATTCATTAGGAAATGCTCAGGGAGCTACAAATTAAAATTTGCAAATGTACATGGATGATAAAAAAGTATTGGCAAAAAATGAAAAACAACTGAAGACCTGTTAAAAACAATAAGAATACACAGCCATGATATATGGAATGGAATTTGTCATTGATAAGTGTGCCCTGTGGATAGAAAAGTAGGAAAAGAGCAGCAGGGGAAGAAATAGAACTGCCAAATCAGGAAAATACCAAAAAGCTTGGAAAAAAGAAAAATTACGAGTACTTGGGAATGTTGGAAAGAGGATACCATCAAATAAACAGAAATGAAAACGTGTACTTCGGAAGAACAAGAAAACTTTAAAAAAAACAAAACAAACTCAGCAGCAAAAATTTCATCAAAGGAATAGACATCTGGGCTGACCCTCTTTGTAAGATACTCAAGACAATTCTTAAAATAGACAAGGGAGGAACTCGGACAAATAGACCAAAGGACTAGAAAGTTGATGGCTCTGCACAAAAGCCTTGCATTCAAGAGATGACATAGACAAGCTATATATATATATATATATATATATAACACAATTTCGGTAGCTCAAGACAGTACCGCCTTGAGCTACCAAAACTGTGTTATCACCCTGGTTGGCGGCTGATGAGGTTAGGGTATCGCACGTGCTTTCACACGTTGTATGATGAAAAAAAAATATGGGTCAAGAAAATAAGGGGGACACGCCATTGCCGAAGTATCACTACAAGGACCCAAGAACTACAATGAAAAGAGCCAAGAAAGACTACTTACAATGGTCAGTAACAGCATTAGCGACACAAGAATAAGCAGAAAAACAAAAACGAAGAGATAGAAATGGTAACAAAAACAACTGTATGGATATTTTAAGCGACCAACGTGGAATGGTTGCAAACATGAACATGGCAAAGAAAGGGAAACCTCAAGAGTGAAAATGAATCTCTCTTAATAGCAGCTCAAAATCACGCCATAAGGACGAGTTAAACTAAAAATTGATCATATATTATACAATAGCAGGTGTAATTTATGTGAAAAACGAGATGAAACGGTCAATTATATTACAAGTGAATGCAGCAAAGAAAAGGGGACGCATCCTCTGTGAGATTCAAACGAATCATCTAATCCCGTTTAGAAGACCAGACCTTGTGTTAATTAACAACAAAAAAGGACTTACCGTCTAGTAGATTTTGCCTTCCCTGCGGACCACTGGGGTAAAATAAGAATACGAGACAAGAGAGACAAATACTTGGACCTTGCTAGAGAATTAAAAAAAACTTGTGGAACATGAAGATAACTGTGATAGCAATTGTAGTTGGTGAGCTTGGAACGGTGTCCAAAGGCTTGGAAAAATGACTATGAATTAGAAATCAGAGGAAGAATTGATAGCGTTCAAGCCACAGCACGGTTGAGATCGATTAGAATTGAAGAGTCCTGGAATACTGATGAAACTTACAGTCAGTTAGACTCCAGTGAAGACCACCAACTCATAATGGAAATTTACTAAGCTTTTTTGCTTAGATGTGGCACAAGGCCATATGAAAGGGGCACCCAATGAGACTCGAACTCACTCGTGTAGGTTTGCTAGTCGAGCTTGCTAACCATTACACCACCAGAGGCGCCAACTCATAATGATGATAATAATAATCCACTTTCCTCTCTCCAAAATAACAAAAACTAGTACCTTAAGTTTTAGTAAATTATAGTAAAATCTTTTGGAATTTCGGATATATAAGTACGTAAATTATTGGAAGAAACGTTGTCAAGAACAACATCCTGTGAGATTTTATATCTGTCGCTCTTTAACTCACCAGGCTTCGGATGTATAAGCGCTCTTTAGTTATTACTTGATTCATGTGAATGAAAATCACTGCCCCAATTCGTAATCATAATCAAGTTAATCATAATAATTATCATCTAATTCTGGTTGCTCAAAAATGCGATTTGATTAAGAATCTTGAGCAGTTTTTAAAGCTTTCCAAAACAATTCGTGCCTGTACATTTAGGGTTTCGCAGGAGTATGCAACTTTTTTCTATTTTTAGGCCACATCTTCAATTTATGCAGTGGTACTTTATACAATTTCCTTTTTACAAATACATAAAGTTTAAATTTTAGTTTGAAATTCAACCCAAATTTAATTAATACATAATTATAAAAAGGACTGAAAAATTTGTGTGTACGAGTGCGTGTGATAAAGCATTGGAGTATCTGATTTTAACGTGGAGGTGCTCAATTTTAATTATTTTTTCGTCTTCAGTTTTTGGTTTAGAAGGTCGTCTGCGGCATAAAAGCCATTAGGTTCTCCGATTCCGGTTTAAATGATTAGATAATTAAATAACATCAGACCAACAGTTATATAAAAACAAGTTCAAAGACGAAGAGCTAGGTGGAGAATAAGAAGGAGCTCATTGAGGGACTCTGTAGAGTAGGTCCCATTAGACTTCCAGAGGCAAACATGGAAAGACATGTTAACTTCTTTCATGTTATAAATACAGCTGAGCGGCCAGAAGCCAGGTGTGTATATTTTAGTTTGGGATTTTACCTTTTCCGTTTGGTGAGACTGTTTTTACCAGAACAAATTATTTCTATTTGCATGCGAGATATATTCTTTTGATTACCGCTAATCTGACCGGATTAACGCATTTGTTTTTGTGTCGACCGGAATAACGATCCGGCCGTAAAGGCACTTTTTAGAGCTTCCCGAGACAGAGGGGCCAAAATGACAAAAATAAAAAAAAGAATGAAGAAAATAGCTGTTTTGAAAAAAACAAGAAACAAAAGACAGTTGAACTGATAAGTGGTGGCTCTCCTAAAATTAACCGTCAATGTCGTGGAGCTGTTTAGCGAAAAAGATATCCGAACTCATAAAAGAGAAATGACTTTTCTTCAATTTGTGTCAACTTCGTCAAAGAAAAGAACTGTGTAAGTCTTTGTAGTTGATAAACCCATAAAGCGAACTTCTAAATCTACAAAAGACTTGGTTTCGAAATCTTTGACCCGGCTGGGAGTAAATCTAGTAGCTATAATAACTGGTGCCTCTTACGATTTGTGGAACGTACTGTTGCCCAGGGAAGAAGAGTCCGTCACCCTTACCAGAACAACACTGGAATCTAAAGATCATATTTTCAAGCTAGAATACCTAGAGTAACGAATGACCATTGTGGCAGCTGCCTCATTCATGAGAATAAAGCAGCTCACATAACGGTATGCATGAGGAAGGGAGATTTGATTAAATGAGTAATACTCCATAACCAACTAGGTAGATTTGGAAGGACGCAAGCTACTTATTATCGGGTCAGATAGGACACCAACGTGTTGGCTTTGCTGGGAGCAAAGCCAACAAATTGCCTGGAGAAGAAGGCTCCTGAAAAAGTGCCAGTCCTAATTCGGAATTCCTTCTCACCACTCATGGCGAAGGATAAAAGGGAGCTCCCGTAGTCTGGCCTGCTGTAGGGACAAAGAATCTCGTTCCAAGAAAAAAATCACTCCCTTTCTTCAAAGACTTCTCCATTGCTAACCACAAATATGTGGCAAACTACGGAGGAGTCAAAGGAAAAGTGGCTGCCAGTTGGTAAAGGTGGGAGGAAGATCCAGTACTCCAGATAGACACAGAGAAAATAGGAGAGAATTCACAGTTGTATGCTGGAACGAATTCGCTTGTATGGAGAAGGAAAAGTTTGATAAACAAAGGAAAAAAGGAAAGATCAAGGTACAAGACAGAAGATGACATCCTGGAGAGGAAAAATCAACTCCAGCCACAACTTAAAAGATCTGGAAGGTCCTCCTCGATTTTAAAGAAGTAAATGGGGGAAGTGTGGAGGACTCCAGGAACGTAAGTATTAACAGTGATAAAGATAGGCCGATGGTCTAAAGGAGCAATGGAAAAGATAGGTGAGACCACTCGAACTTTCAGCCCACTCTTCTTTCTCGTTGCAGATGGAGAGAAAATTTAAAATCTTTCATGGTAGGTCTTTTATATGTACATCCTTACCTATATAGGGCACTCTTTCCGCTCTCGTACGTTTTTGTGTTTGAACCTTTACTTTGCAAGTTAAAGACGAACATGGTTCTAGGCGGTTTTACACTATCTAGTGCTACCATCACGGCTAGGTACTCCGCTTATGCTGACGATGCTAATGTGTAACGAACAGTGCTGAGGTCGAGTAGATCAGCAAAGAAAGTTATGAGGGCGTATCAGGAGCCAAAATCAACTGTGAAAAGTCGGTGGTTTGCAGTCGGGTTACGCTGGAAGGACGATCCGTGCATTTGGCGACGGAGGAGGTTCTCCTTAGAGGGCTGGGCCAAGGTGTGTGATTCGCTTATCTACAGGCTTTTACCGATTTTTAGCGCTTCCTCTCCTGCGTACCGTTCTTGTTTATAGCTCTGTTTTAGTTTGTTTGGGGCATCGCGAAATTCGAAGGGGACACAAGATGTATTGAATGTGGACACACGACGACTCACGTTGAGCCTCATTTTCATAGGTCAGATATGCGTACGACGTGAGAGCAGCGAATTTTGGAAGGAAAATCCCGACCTTCACATTCAGACCATTATTATTATTCAGATATTATTCAGATTGGTCCTTCTATAGCGAATGTCGATTTGCTCTTAGAGTTTTCTCTCGGTTGCAGACTGGCCGTTATCGTGAGACAACTTAAGACCGTTCGAGACAACTTAATGGAGGAATTCGATGGGACGAAAAAGGAGGGTGTTTATTGTAGGTTGTTTATTGTGTCGATATTGTGACACCTCACAATATCAACATCTGGCGAGGTGTCACAATAGAGACACCTGGTGAGTGATTCGAAGTGCCTCTAGGTCGGCAAGAGGTTTTTCTCAGCGTGTCTGGAAATTTTACCCGAGTGCGTTTGGTGTGGTGATATGAGTGAGTAATTTTTTTAAAAATCGATTTAACTTACCTATTGCATGTAAGCTCATTGACCCCTTTTTTATCTTTTAGCATCCACTGTTTTGGGGGTATTTTTACCCTTCCCACTCCTATTAAATCACTGGGATTCAAGTTATCCGAAGGAGTGAAGGAAAGTGTCACAATTTCGACCGGTTCACAAGATTTTCTGCCATATCACTAAATGAGAAGGGGCACTACTAATGATCGTTTTATATTTATCAAATTGCATATATATTTATTTTTATTCAATTGTATTTCTTTGGGGTTTACTTGTAAATAAGAATTTCTTTCACTTCCCCTCCTTCTTCACAATTTATGTAATTAAGGGATTATGTGAAAAAGGGATTCATTTAGATCCTCATTGAGGGATTGGTATGTTTTTGTGAATGTTGTAGGAAAGCTTTTTCAGATTAAATGTGACGTTATGGTGAAAGGATTATTATTGTATGTTTTGGGTCAGTGAATGGAACTAGTTAAAGTTAGGATAGTGATAACTCCCCTCACTTGTTGTAGCCTTGTGCCATATTCATATTAAATATTGTGCATATTTTAGTATTTGCGTTTAATACTGGAATAAAGCAATTACTAATACGATTCTTTGTCGTTACTTTACGACTTGCTTTTCATTGCAACAACCCGGACTGTCATCCTATGGCTGCTAGTAAACAATTACAACTACAATTCGCTGTGGTTACTTTACGGGACGGCTCTGATATATAGTAAGATTTGTTATGTTCTAATGTCAGTTGAAATTTAGACGGTGAACTACTATTTATAGAGATTTTTGTGTCCTCTTCAATGAGGTCCCGGTGGGCCTTTTCAAATAGTCCCCTTTCCTTCCCCTCTTTACTTAGGCTCTTCTGCGTAGGATAATTAAAGACGGTTGGAGACTCAAGAAAAAGAATAAAAGAAAAAGTTTGTGATGGAAACTCAAACTTATTCTGCTTAATGAGACTTTAATAAAGCTAATTGTTGGTTTGAGTATTTAAACAAATTCTCACCAAGTCAGGGTTTGACACAAAGTTATGTAATGAAAACAAGACCTTTCATATTACTTAAGTAGCTTGGACAGAAATGTCAAGTAAATTTGCGTAGGTGGCTTGCAAGAAGGGGGCATATGCCCACATGCAACGTGTAAGCCACAGATTGGAGGAGATATGATCTTGAGAAATTGCGTGGGCGTGTGGAATATATAACCACAAAGATTTTAACTTGAAGAACGGAAAAGCAGGAAGGTTTCACGGAAGATCTGTACCGTCCGCCCCTCTCCATCTCTCTCTCTCTCTCTCTCTCTCTCTGTACGCGTTAGTCGGCTGTATTTCATTCAGGGTTTACCCTGAATGAAAAACAGCCGACTAACGTTCTTAATTTGTGAGAAGTGGTGTCGCCGAATTCTTCAAAAAAGTTGTTAAACATTTTAATCCAATGTTCCTATTCTTTTGTCCTTGTGAGAGAATTCGGGTCTAGGTCCAGTTTTGGAGGTTTAAACATTTTCTCCATGTTGACAAACACGACACTGCATTTATCGAGAACATCAGTGAAAAATTAGCTAATTGAATTGTAAGGAAAACAAGACATTTCCTACTACTAAAATAACTTTAATGAGTACAGCATAGTCATATTGCTTGCCATTGGCACGCTGAGTAACCAAAGGGGGGACAATACCAGTTTTCCAGAAGGGAAGTAATTAAGGGTTGATATTCATTAATATTACAAGTTATTTTATGGTGGGGAGTAATGCAAAAGACTCATGCAAGGCTATTGCAAAAGTTTGTTCTTATCAGCATTTCTCTTTTCGGGTGCCTCAGGCGCAAAGCAAAAAACTCAGACCTGTCACGTAATTGTGGGTTTGGGTATTTAACTTGGACCTAGTAATTATTGATTTGACGAAGCAATGAACTCAGCCCTGCAAAGCTGGTATTGAAGAAGGCAAAGGACCCATGGGACCAGCGTAATTGTTGGTTGGATCAACGTAATTGTTGATCTGAGTATTTAACTGACCTAAAACTTAAGCAGTATATGACACATGGTCCTTTTATAGTGGGAAGCCACTCATAAATCGAAACCCATGCGTGGCTATTTAAAAAATACTTCAGAATCCTCTCAGGCACCAAGCTATGAATTCAGCCCTGCAAAGCAAGTATTGCCTGAAGGGAAGGCCTCCTGGGACCAAGTAATTCTTGGTTTGATCAACGTAATTGTTAGTTTGCTCGTTGTCTAAAACGGTCTATTGTATTTATTGCAAAAACAAGTCATGCAGGGTAATCGGGTTGTCTTTACCATAAAGTTAAAATATTTCTTAAACAAAAAATACCCTCCAAAAATTTCGGATGTTTACGAAAAAAATTAATTTACAAAAAAAAGTTGAAGTTTATTACAGCAACTTACAGTCAACTTGTGATGGGAAATTAGATACTCTACAAACCTATCATATCTTCGTAATGCTCCAATATTTCTGTGCAAAAATCACATCTGCTATTGTCCTTAACAAGGACAATAGCAAATGTCGTTAGACTTTACAGTAATTTCTGTTTCCTGGGAATCATTTTCAAACGTTTCCACTAAATTTTCTAAATCGTCTGACGTAGAATTTGTTCCTCTTGCTCTGTCCTTTAAATATATTTCTGTGGGTATTAAGAAGCAGAACTCGGCCCGCCACTAAGTTGTGGTAAGGGGAGACAGAGTGTTATTGGTTCTTCGTGGAAATCACTGCCCATCTCCGGTGAATTGAATATGAATGGGCATGTACCTGAGACAATATAACTTTCCATTTAGGAATAGAAAAATGTGGAAATGAATAAGATAAAATAAAAACAAAGTAAAAAATTCCGTGGCTTCACATCAACTAAAAATTTTTGCTGCTTTCATATAAAATTAGCGAAATGAGATAAGAATTATCTTTATCGGAAGTTCACTTCTTCTTTGTCGTTGATGGACACAATAAATGGTTCTTAAACGCGGAAGAACAACTTTCACACATTTTTTTTCAGTTCTTTTGTTGTTTTTATTGTCACTGTTGAAAAATTATCAGATTATTTAAGATTTATTCCTTTTTTTCTAATCTTTAAATATGAACTATATTTCATCTTAAACAGTCTTGTTGATTTAAAAAAAATTTCCTTCATTTTTATTCAAAGTGGGAATAACCATATATTTCTAAATATTTAAACTCGAGAAAATAGGCGAAAAGATTGCAGATAAAAATTAAAAATGATTGAATGAAATGTGCCTCTGTGCAGTAACAAACTTCAAGTTTGCACCCCATACGTAATGGACGGCTCCTACTCGCATTTCCTAATGACGGGACTTGCGGAGAAATAAGAAAGAAAAGAAGAAACCAAAAATCTACAAAAAAACTCACATCCATCTCTTCAACCTGTCCAGGTCGAATATAGTAATATGTCCAGGGATCAAATTCAGTTAAAAGTATTTCCATGTGCTAGCGGAATTCTCTCTGTCGGTTGGAGCTGTGGAATACTCCGACTGCACCGCAACAGAGGAGTAAGAACACCTCTCCCGACGAGGCTATCTGTTGGCTGTGGGTGGCGACCCCTAATGCTTGACAACGGGATCCTGGTGGTAGTGTAGCCCGTCATCCGGCTATAAAGTAGTCATGTGACCTGCAACACTTTACATTGACCTTTATTAGGCTAGACGGCCGGTCAAAGAAGCCTGATCTAATCAACCGGCTGGTCCTGCTAAGCTCTGGCACTTGCATGATTATCCTGACAGTATTCTTCAAATCGCTCCAGCGGTACCCAACTCTATTTCATCTTAACGGTATGGAGGTGGAGGTTGAGAGAGAATGATTAGTGTTAGATAGCAATACTTGAAAGCATTTAACTGTATGTTAACAAATGAGCACTAACTCGTATTATATATATATATATATATATATAGAGAGAGAGAGAGATAGGGGGTGCTTGTCTTGTTATGGTAACCATCGTAGAAAATGGACACAGCGACTTGAACTCAAATCCTGGACGAGGTTGTAAGTATTTCATATGACGCTATTGCCCTTGGGAAAGGTACGAATCCAATTATTCTCCCTCCAGCAATTATATCACTAATAAAAAAAATTA
This sequence comes from Sepioteuthis lessoniana, assembly GCA_963585895.1. Lineage (NCBI taxonomy): Eukaryota > Metazoa > Mollusca > Cephalopoda > Myopsida > Loliginidae > Sepioteuthis > Sepioteuthis lessoniana. Next base: position 76,763,234 of record OY757907.1, read on the forward strand.
ACTATTATTACAATTATTATTAAGCTTCAACTGTAGATGTAATCTTTGCCTGGAGGAAAAAATAAACATCACTAGATATAAATTTACTAGCCAACTATTAACAAACGTAATGAACTAATTTTTAATGCCCCCATAAAAATAGATTTAAAATCATATGATAAAAAAAATTGAAAAATTGATAGTGATAACAATACAAGCATAAAATTATTGTATCAATATTACTATTGGTATTGTTGGTGATACGATAACGGTAATAATAATGCTAACACAAAACATGGACTTGGGACGACAACCAACTTGAACTACACTGCTATTTTAGAAACAACCCTACACTAAGAGGATATAGAAAAAGAATGATTGAGATCTGGCAAGAATGCGCTAGTTTTCTGACAACAAGCCAAAGACTAGCAGACCAAGTTAGGACAATAATAAAATAGATTGGTTTTCTGACCTTGAAATACTAGAAATACACCAGAAAAAAATAATGATCAAGACGATGAAATAATATCAGATACACCAAGTACTGACAAACAAAAACAGTCTAACCGAAAGGAATCGCCAATTTCTGAAAATAGAAATACTACAAACCCGAAAAACATAGGGCAAACACCAACATAAGAACAAAAAATAAATTTAGAAAACTGAAAGAGAATTATGAATGAACAAAGACAACCCTGCCATCACTAAGAAACATGGAATGGAGAACAATCAAGATGAAAACGGAGAAATAAATGAAGTATTAACATAAACAGCAAAAAACATAACTAAATTAAATGAACTAATCTATGCAGGAGCAAAGTTTGGGAGAAAATCGGGGTTCCCTTATAGAGCACAAACAAAAATTTAAATTTAGTGGGGAAATTCGACAGGAAACGCAGCTGGACAAAAAGGAAAAGGCAACATAAGAAAAAATAATGATACAACTTGAGGAAATAAATCAGAAAATACTGGAGAACGGAGGAAGATTTAGAAAATATAGACAAAGGGTAAAACAATACAAACAAAGCAGACCATGACAAAACAACGAAAGAAAATTGTACCAACAAGTTGTGGGAGATGACATGAAAACGTATCAACAACCGGATGCAAGAGAAACTGAACAATTTTGGAGTAAAATATGGCCACCAAGGGAACATAAAAAAAAAGCCGAATTGATAAGCAATATGGCGAAAGAGTTAGAAGGACTCGAAGAAGGACCGAAAGCGGAAATACACATAGATTTACAGAAAATGACACGAAAAAATATAAAATGGGCGAAAATTTTAATTCAAGAAATTCATCACCATTCATGACAGATTAGCTCTCGAAATGAATAGATGTCTGCAAGAAGCTCACGTACCCGAATGGATGACCAAAGGAAGGACCACATTGATCCAAAAAGACCCCCCGTAAAGGAATCACTCCCAAACAAATACCGACCCATAACGTGCATACCAATGATGTGGAAAATACTAACGGCACAAATAAAGAAAGAGATTTATTTCTCGTTGACAAGCCGCGGATTTTTCCCTGGGGAATAAAAAGGATACTGCAAAGGATCCAGAGGCACAGGAGAACTACACTATATTAATCAGCACATTCTCAACGAGAGCAAGACGAGACGAAAAAATCTAGCAATGGCCTGGATTGACCACAAAAAAAGTATATGATATGGTCACACAAAGCTGGATAATAAACTGTCTAAAAATGTACCAAATATCAGATGAAGTCGTAGACTTTATCGATAAAACCATGAAAACCTGAAAAGGGGAATTGGCAGCAGGAGGAAAAAGCTTAGCTGAAGCAAAGATCCAAAGAGGTATATTCCAAGGAGATGCACTATCACCATTTCAATTTATAATTGCCATGATGCCACTCAATCACATAGTCAGGAAATGCGCAACCGGATACAAATTTACTGAATCGTAGGAAATGATAAATCACCTAATGTACATGGACGACATCAAACTGTTTGCCAAAAATGAAAAAGAATTGGAAACTCTACACCACACAATCAGAATATACAGTCAGGACATAGGAATGGAATTTGGCATCGAAAATAGGCCTACTAGTTATGAAAAGCGGCAAATGATACCTTACAGACGGAATGGAACAACCAAATCATGACAAAATTAGAACGCTCGGAGAAAAGGAAACCTACAAATACTTGGGTATACTGGAAGTCTACACCATCAAACAAGAGATGAAAAAAATTTAAAAAAATATTTCAGGAGAATCAGAAATCTACTCGAGAACCTAAATCAAAGGAATAAATACCTGAGCAGCCCCCCCCCCGTAAGATATTCGGGACCATTCTTGAAATGGACCAGAAAACAAATGGACCAGAGAACAAGAAAACTAATGACCATGCATAAGGCCAGTATTAAAGACAGTGTTGACGCATCAATACAACGACTTTTAGACTACATACAAAAGCGTCGAGGATGACTGATTACTGCCACCAGAAAAATACTGACAATATGAGGACTAACAGAACGACAATAAACAGAAAACAAAAATGGAAAGAAAAGCGACTCTATGGACGTTTTAAGCGACTAATAAGCGACACCTCACTCTAGAAAACATGGATGTGGCTAAAAAAGGGAAACCTTAAGAGAGAAACTGAATCTCTCCTGATTGCAGCACAAAACAATGGATAAATACCTCGACATTGCTAGGGAATTGAAGAAACTATGGAACATGAAAGTGACGTTTATACCAATTGTAATTGGTGCACTTGGTACTGTGACCAAAGGATTAGAACACGGTTGAAGGACTTGGAGGTAAGAAAACGAGTGGAGACCATCCAAACAACTAGATTATTGAGAACGGCCAGAATACTGAGAAGAGTCCTAGTGACTTGAGGAGACTTGCCTTCACTCAAACTCCAGTGAAAGACCATCAGCGTTAGCTTACGTGAAAAACCCAATAATAATAATAATAAGTAAAAGTAAGTAAAGTTGGCGACCGTAGTCGAGGGCAACCCGAAGTCTCCCCTTTCAATAGCTACTACACCGAGGTGTAGGGGGCGCTACTTCATACCCTGGGTTGCTCCACTTTACCTTTGATCCTTACCTTATAGTTCTGAGAGCTAAGCAAAGCGGGATCAAGTAGCATTTGTTTAGTCTTTGGAATGACACGACCCGGGATTGAACCCCAGTCTCCCGTACCATTGGCGAACACTCTAACCATTATGCCAATGGCCCGGTAATAATAATAATAATAATAATAATAATAATAATAATAATAATAATTCAATAATTTTAATAATAGTTAATTTTTTATCATTAGTGATATAATTATAAATGAATTATTATTATAATGATATTATTGATTTTAGCGGTAAGTATTCACAATGAAAAATATATAAACATATCAATACATTAAATAAAGACAAAATTTCAATCGTAAATAGAAATCAGATGATACCCCAACAAAATTTTAACTAAAGATAATTTGGTATTACTAACAGTATTTATCGCCACATTTTTCTTGATAAATAAATGAATAAATATTTTTTTCTTGAAATAAAATAGGTCAGCTTATTGTAAGACTTGTTAATTTTTTTGTCTTGATACACAACACCAAACATTGACATTTCATCCGGTTTTGTCACCATCCTCCAGCCGTGGTGATAAAGGATGGAACTGTATAATCTCCCTTACTTTCTGGGAACGAATTGTTCCCCTTTTTGTTTAGTTGACTGGTGAAAGGCCATATTAGCCGTGGCTACCTCTAACACCAGTTCTTAGTTGAACAAACTTTTCTTCAAGCTTATCTGACTTCTTCAATTAATTGCTAGCTCTACATATCACTTATTACACTCACCTCTTTTTTTTTCTTTAACGTGTAAGAATTCATTGAAAGAATATTTTTATAATTTTTCTCTCTATTAAGTGACGGCTATGTGAAGAGGTTGGTTTCTCAAATGAAGTGACCTGCTGAAATAAATTTATATTACCCAAATGACGTCTATTGAGTTTTTCTTCCAAAAATCTTGTAAAAATTCTATTCATATTATTTTAATAAATATTCTAATTCTTATAATGACAAAAGAACTTTCCACGAAGAGAAACAAATTTTGCTCTGTCCATTTTTTTTTAATAAGAGAAAAAGGGAGAAATAACTTCTTCATTACTTGTTCTTGTTACCAGAATTTCTAAAACTAATTGAAGAGTTATATTGTAACCTTTCCATTACAAATATTTACATCATATTTATGCTTAATGTTAAATTAGTTCAGTTAGCTTTTTCAGTAATCTTATAAACTTCAATCTTTGTGTAACATATTCCTCTTTTCATATTTGTACTTGTTCTTGACGAAACCAAACCTCGTATCTATCTATCAATCTCTCTATTTATTACAGTTTAGGTAAATTTACAGTGTAAGGGAAATAACTTGATATTTTAAAACTGATAATCGGAGGTTATGCATAAAAGAACCTATCGAGTTGTGTAGCAATCAATTTAAAATGCAATCAAGCAAGAAGTATTCATATCTAATACAAATAATTTATACACTATTATATATATAAATATAACTATTCCTGTTTAATGATAATCATTTGTTTGCAGCAAGTGATATGATTTTAAGAATTCCTATCTAATACTAGTAATTTGTACACAATTATATTGGTTCAATTATTCTTATCTATAACAAATAATTTCAAACTGATCTATTTGAACTTTAGATTAAACCATAACAGGTACTACTCTGGGCTAAAGTTGACCTGGGAGTAATGGCAATGAAGTAGTAACTCCCAAACTCCTGCTGCTTCTTAATGTCATATTCAGGAAACTATTTTTTGTTGAGGTGGGATATTCCTCTACAGTGTATGCAGTTTGATTGTATAATCATATCTTCAGAAAGAAAATTGACTTTTTAGAAAAAAATTATTAGAAGTGTACTTCGTAATGAGCAATAATCTATCTATCTATTTACTAATTCATGCAGCTAAATGTTATCAGAATTATTATTTCATTACCAAATTATATTAATTTCTTATACATTCAATTTTATAGAGAGTCATTTAACAGATTTACTGGGATGAATTGTCAAGTGAGGTTCTTGGATTCATCAAGCATTTAAGGTGATTCAACATCTAACCCCCTCACTCAGATGACGAGTAGGGGTTTAATCATTTTTAGCAGTTATCTGTCCTTCTAACATAAAGCTATTTTGTGGATTTTTTCAAGGATTTTTGAGGGATTATTATGGACCCCCTTTTAGTATTTCCTGTTATACCAAGTCAGAATAGGTGCCTGCAACAGCCTCAGGGTAACTTCTATAGGCTCACAGTCTTGACTTCTAAATTGTTCTACATTTCCTCTCATGAACCTCATCCAGATGTTCTTCTGAGGGTCAATACCCATCTGATCACCTAGATGATTGAATTCAAGCAGATAACTATGTATATATCTATCTGGGATTGAAAGTTAAGCTCCAATTTTAATTAATCCAGAAAACTTCCTGTGAAAAGAAACAACTCATAAATTCTAATGTAAGCATTAAAACCAATTTAAAAGTATCTGTTTAATTTACTATTTTCTATACTTGAAACCATTTAACTGTGTGCAAATAAATAATTCATATTAAATTGAATTATTAGTATTTGATAGCAATACTTGAAACCATTTAACTGTGTGAAAACAAATAAGCTCTGACTCATTCAAAAATAATGTTATCAACAAAATCATATATAACATGTACAATTAGGATCTTTCATTAAATAACCATTAAGGGTTGATATGCTTTTAAATCAAATAACCTAACCTAGCCAAAAAAAATCAAGCTATTTATATAGCTTGATTTTTTTTTGGCTAGGTTAGGTTAAACTAACTTTTACTGAGAAGAGCTACCCAACATTGCCCTGGTGGAGGAGATTGCATCTCATAAAAATATAAGAAGAAATGTTTTCTATCAGAGATTTTTTCAAAATTAATCAATTAATTCATTTATTTTAATCTTATTTTATTTGTTTGTTTTTACTCTGAAGTGGTTCTTCAGTTTTGGTTTGGGTTTCTTTCTTTAATGGCATATCAAACATTATGGGTTATTTAATGCCAAAATCATCCTTGATGAAGAGCAGAAATCATACTGCTTAATCCATTGCTGTGGGAATAAGTAGATTCATACCTTTTGCAATTTGTCTGAGAGTGAATGTAATAGCATTACTAGAGTTCAAACTCATCATGCTTGTTATGATGTTGCAGTCCAGCATACAAGCCACTACAGCATGGGGACTCCTCCTCAAGAAATGGATCTAATTGAAACTTTATCAAGATAGAGTTTCATCTCATTTATCTATAAAGAAAATAAATCAATAAATAAATAAAAGAATGTTAATTTATTCTTTCTGTTCTCTTTTGCTTGATTAGTCATTCTTTTTGCTTGTTTTGGTCTTGATTTATTTTCAAAAAGTGAAAGATAAGTAGTGTGTAAGATTTTAAAAGGTTCCAAGATAGTATACCAAAAAAGTATCTATAACACAGCTCCAATTTCCCATCTATTGATAGACAAAAGTTTATGCTCAAATATTGTTTCCTTTTCCCAATAATTTGGTTACAATTTAATAGATGCAGAAATTTAATATTATAAAAGTATAATTTGATTGTATAATTTAACAGTATATATTTACTAATTTATATATATATTTACTAATTTATATATATATATATATATATATATATATATATATATATATATATATATATATATATATATACTTGTAAATATATATTGTTAAATTATACCATCAAATTATACAATTATACTATTAAATATATATATATATATATATATATATATATATATTACAATATCTAATAGTTACTTGAGATTGAACTTGAAAACTATAGATAATAGATGTTTTCTTCTACCAGTTGGACCATAAACCAAAATGAATCTATGTTGAATTTGCATGTGTGCTTGTGTGTGTGTGCAGATAGATAGATTAGCTTTATCTTTAACAAGTATAAGAATATTATGCAATGTCAACATTCCAAATAAAAATCTTTTTTCTAAAAAAGCTATTGGAATGCTTTGATTTTAATCTTGCTGAATAAACATTTACTGTAATTTTGACATATTCTATGATGATTTTATCATAGAATATGTCAAAATTACCACAAATGGTTCTCTTTAAAACTACTCACTAAAATTGTTGAAATAAAACTGTTTTGAACATCTAAGTACTAAAGAAATTTGCTAAACAAAATATTTCTTTGGCTTGGTAAAAAAAGGCGAACATTTTAGTTCTATCGTTAATGACCCTCTTTAGTGATATGATTCTATTAACAGTTCGAATCCTGTAACCTGATCCAAGGGGAATAAATCTTGTATAACCCGTTAAATTACGTTATTAAAAAAAAAGAAACTATAAGCAAGGAAAGTAACTGATAGTAGCAAAGAATCCCCCAACACACACCAATACATACATACATACATACATACATACATACATACGTACATACATTCATACATACAATATCATCTATCAATCAAACTGAAATGTGGCAAATGTTAATTTGTTTATAATGTAGAATTATTGCTAATTTGCTACAGATACTCTGAACAACACATCTAAGGTTTTGGAATCAGTCTTTTCCTTTTACAAAATGCAACAAAAATTATTTTGAAAATTTATAAAGATATATATATTCATGTAAGGCGCATAAATAATAAATGAAACATTGAAATAAAAAGCAACTCTGTTTTGTTTTTTCTTTTTCAAAAAATTTGTTATTTTTGTAAAAAAAAATTATTAAAACTAGATTACTAGATTTTATCTTTGGGTTGAAATCTTTTTCTTTTTTGATGGGGAAGTAGTTTTCCTTATAGACATAAAACATGATCCATTCAATTTTTCCAAAGATATTTTTTAAATATTGAGTATTTTTTCATTGGATATTCTTTATTTAATTTTCATCAAAAGTCCCCTTACCTTTTATAATCATAGATTTTTTTTCATAAAACCCACAGAATCCATTTTGGTAAACTCTTAAGAAAAATGGTTGCTGTAAATGTAATATATTTACAGATCAGAGCTGCAATACTCTGATTGGAAGACTCAGTCATAAATATGATAGTAATAATTTGCTTGTAAATTTGATAATGTGATAATAATGTGTTTATAATTAATTAGAGCCTGACACATATATTAATGAAACATATGGAAAATATTATTTGTAAAATTTATCAGTAAATTCACATCTGCTAAGTTCTGACAAAGCAGCTCAAAGCATATTGTGATTTTGTTGAAGTTGAATGTAGAAAGTTCTTATCTCTCATAATAAGACTTATAAGCTGTATGATATCACCAATCTAATACAGATGGTTTCTGTTTCAAAAAACGTCTATCACCCGAGAATGACATAAGTGAGATTTACATCTGGCACATGCACCGATCTATGAAAATATTTCCTACACATTGAGAAGGGAAGCAATTCTGTTTTATAGTAGAAATACTGAGTTAAAAGAAAAAAGAATTGAGTTAAAAGAAAAACAACAAAATATTCATAATTTTCTAAAGCTGTTTAAATTATTTTTCCTTAAATTCTCACTTCAAAATAAACTATCTTTTTATTCATATTTTTAGTTTCATTTCTTAGAAAACAGCAACAGCAACAGCAACAACAGCAAAAACTTAAAGATATATCCGGGAATGTTTTCCTTATATATTTTTATCAAGTGGATTAGATTTTGCTGTTATTAGTACACATGCAATGCTTTTCAAAGGTATCAATTGTCTATTCTGTTACTACAACAATGGGATTTTTAAAATAATGATGAAATTCAAAATTAGATGAATAAAAACATCCAGTAATTCTGAGTTTGTATCACAAATGTTTGTTTCAAAAATGAATATTTTAATTAAAAAGTGAAAACTTTTAAATCTTTTTAGAGCACTTATTTATATTTCTTTTTTAATAAAGAAAATGGGAATGAGTGATAAAAGAAGTTTGTTATTTATTGTATTTTTGGAGAGTTATTATTCTCATTAATTCATTTCCATGTTGACAGAATATACAATTCTAAAAAATCTCTATTGTATTCAGAGACATAAATATGTAAATAAACAAATAAATAAATTCAATAAAAATTTAACACCTGACTTAATAATCACCCAACAGCTTAGTGTTTATCTTTTTCTTCAGGAATTTTTAACAAAAATAATACAGAATATATATGGCAAATAAGCTTCCAAAAATTGAATAACATTCTAGAATAGTTTTAAAAAACCTGATTTAAGTGCACAAGTTATTTTTTTCTTTTTTATGACTACTTGCTTATAAAACCTAGCTTTAACTTCAATGATATTTAAATTATTTAAATGTTTTTAAAATTCATATCTCTCCAAAATTTTTTTCACAGGTGATATCTTGTTTATTGTTAAATAGAAGAATCAGAATTCTATGCCCTTGAAAATTAAAGGATCAACACTTGCATAGAAAGAAATGAGAAAATATATAACAGGTTTTATGATGATTTATAAGGAAAAGATCTTTTTTTATAAGACTGATTCATGATTGGATAAGAAAAAATTATGGTGTCCAAAAGTGAAACAAAATCTTGAAGACATTTTTACTTGGAAACGGTTCTGTATGCAACAGCAGTATCTAAAGAATTTAATTTTCTCTGTACAGCTGCAAAAAATTTCATAATGATATAAAATTTGAGAAAGTTTACAACCTTTATAAGAAATCAAAACAAAAGACTGAAATATCCTCCTAAGTTTTTGCTACTAATTAGATATTTTGATCAAGTTCGTAACCTGAAGCAGTTTGTCGAAAGTGAGGTGATTAATTGATTTTACAGTATGTCAACTCTTATTGGATTATTTAATGCTGAAGTCAGTCTTTGTTTTGTTTTTTTTGCAAGCAATTTTATACTTTCAAGAAACTAATAATAATTATCATTTAGTTTAGTTTGGAACAAGGCCAGAATCAAACTCAGTAATAACTGTCTGCTCACCTTGTTTGTTAACCATTATGCTAAGTAACATGCTCAAGGTTTCTGTAGGCAATATTGTAAATGTTATAAAAAATAAGGATGTTACCAAATAGATTTTAAAATAGTCACAAGTAAATATTCATAATACAGATAATTTGCACACAGCTAAATGGTTTCAAGAATTCCTATCTAATTCTAATAATGAGATTAAATTCCCAGCAGTCTCATGACACCCAGCTTCCGACTTCACCATAATTCTTTGGCACTGCCCAAAACACGTGAGGACTGTGGCAGAGGTCAGACACATTGCTGGTACATCCAAACCAGGCAAGAACATCACCTACTCAAGAGGAATAGCAATTCCACTCTAAGACGTTGGAGAAATATTCCCCATTGTGATAAACTAAGTGAGTACCATTATTATTTGAGTTAATGTTTTGGTTTGGTATTCATATTAATGTCTGAATGTATTTGGCATATTCTTTGTCATAGCTCATTATTTTCTGTTTGGGAGGTCTCTCAAGGTATGGAATTGTTAATTTCATCAACCCCCACCCAACATTATATTCATGACACTGAAGTAATGTTGGATTTTATATTGTTCATTTATTTTTGTTTTCTTTATGTTTGGTGGAGGCAAGTTGTCATCAGAAAGAGTACTGAATTCAATCCTCATTAATGCCCCAAACTTGTAATCTTGTCCCAAATCAAATCTATGCTTAATTCTTTTAACTCAACAGAGTTAAATCATTCAAATATATATATATATATATATATATATATATATATATATATATATATATAAAGGGTGACCATTGTGCACCAAATTGAAGAAAGGTCCATAAATTTTTCTGGCGACTTTATGAATTTTGCTTTTTTCAGGATTTAATTTGATTGATATACAAATAGTAGTGGAAAAAATGGATATCCTTGGAAAATTTCTCTCTGTATTTAACCTCTGCTAGGCTTTGTTTTCCATCTTTTAGTTCCACCTTCCAGTTTTCTTGAGCTACCATGATAACAGCAATTTGGAGATTTTTAACATTTTTAAATATTCTATAATTGATAGTTTTGGGAACATGTAATCAATCTATGGCTAAATTGGTTCTCCATGTTTTTACCTGTTTGAATACCTTCATTTATATACTTTCTTTGCAGCAACATTTTGTCCTTTGGTATAAGAATAATTAAGATATTTGTGGCTTTCAAACTAGAAATAATCATTTTCTCTTATTTGTGCAGTTAGATTTGAAATAGTATTGAGATTGTAACTAACAACTTTTTTTTTAGTTCTATGCAATTTGAATACTCTTAAAAAGTAAATATGTTCTCGTCCAAATCCAAGACAAGATATCATACTGATTCAATTAAAGACATTGGAACAAAGTCACATTTTTTAAATGTCAACACATATTCACAAGTCCTCAAGATTTTCTAAAGTTTGAACTATAAAAATAATAATAAAACTTTTTATACTATTTCTAATTCTTAAAAATTTTGTAGAAAGAAATAATTATGATCTAGCCATAATTTTTTCCATGTGAGTTGATATTCAAATTTCAGAAACTAGGTTAAATTTTTTCCATTTCAAAGATGAATCATTAAAATCATTTTATTAGAATGAAGCTGATTATTTTTATTTTGACATTTTCAAACAATTAAAAAACAATTTAAAAAACAATTTTAAAATTCTATTTATATATCACCCATAAAACTAAACATTTTATATTATTTTTATATACTAATTAAACTGAGTGTAAAAAAAAACAACCCTTTCATGGAAAATAAAATAGCACTTTGAAAAAAAGAAAGGAAAAAATAAAAAGACAAACATGCCTTGTGCGTACAAGTAAGAACTATTCCTTACCAAGTAAATAAAAATAAATAAAATAAGTTACAAAGTTTTTAAGAAAAATACTAGTTGCTAAAATTAATTTTTATTTTAGCGACCAGTCAAAAGAACTGAATCAAGTAACAAAGATACAAATTGTTTTGTAAAAACACTGGGTCACTCATGAATTAAAAAGAACTGATATATCTTCAATGAACAAAGGAGCAGGTACTAACAACTCAAAAAAAGGTGATGTATGAATTGAAAAAAAGATTTGGAAGAGTCTCTTAGGCAAAAAATATCTTTTGGGAAAACCTGTTCCCTTTTCTGTCAAGTATACAGTGAATAATGCAGATACATGGAGGTTCATTCAGCAATTCTTTCAGTACTTGTATAGGACAACAAATTCAATTGTACATGGTCTGAGTCTAGATAGAACAAATTCTCAGATATTGGCAACAGCACATTTTGCTAGGAAGAATACAGCACAGCAGAGTAGTTCTGGAACACCTTATCGTTAAAGTCAAGACAGTACAAATTCACAGATATAGGTAACAGCATATTCTCCAGGAGAGGTCTAGTAGAGCAGCAAAATTCTTTCAGGGATTTACTCCCTATTCACTAATTTCCCTTAACTGTAGGGAACAGTAAGGTTTAAAAGCCAGCTCATCCAGCAAAAATTCACAGGACTACAAAAATGATGTCTTCTCTGCTCACTGGCTTCAGTCCAAAAGCCTTATTCTCTCAGCAGGCGGTGTCAGTTCAAAAAAATCCTGTCATTCCCTTCCAGTGTTGACAACTAAAAAAGTCCCTTCCAAGATGTTCCCATTATGATAAAAGGATTCCAACAAGTAATTTCTATGCATTCAGCGAGTAATATGGAAGGCAAAGACATAGCAAGCTCAAAGATTTCAACAATTTCAAGTGTAACAAAAAAAAGTTATACAGTATCTTATACTTGAAAGGAATGAAACTAGAACAATTATCTTACATCTCAAAGCCAGATAGACAAATTTACCAGTACAGTGTCACACTCATACATTATTGTAGCAGAAATTATAGACAGGAAGAACAATGATATCGAAAAAATAAAAATCTTTTACCAATAAAAATTCTTCATTCAGCTGAAGTGCAAATCACTGGGATGGTAGGTTCACTTTTTTTAAAAACTATTACTAGGTCTGGTCTTTTGGTTGGAATTAGATGATCCATTTGTATCTCAAAATCCCATTGAACTTTGTGTGTCTCATTCTCAAGGACATAATCTCTATAAATTTGTTAATCTACCTTTCTCTATCAATCTCTCTTTGTCTCTTTAGCTGTCTTCCTTCCCCTATTTCACTATCTGCCTTACACTCTCTGTTCCCTGATTTGATATATTCTCTTTGTTTCATTACCTGCCTTTCTCTGTTTCACAACCTGCTCTTTTTATAATCTGCCTTATTCTCTCTGTCAACAATTCCGTTATCATTTATGACTATAAGGATGTCTGTCATAATGTAATGATAACTAATCATTGATTAGTAACCTAGGCTAACTGACAGTTACTAGTGAGTTAGATTCTCACTGTGGGATCTATATTTCTGACCTTGTGCCACAACTAAGCTAAGATCTGTAAATGAGTATCCAGACTATTTGTGTGATGTTTAGGCTACTAGACTATAAACTTAAATATATACCAAGTTTGTTTGCTTTTCTTTTGTTGTTTTTTTGTTGTTTTTTTTGTTCATCAAATAATTTTTTCTTTATTCATTGGCCAATAACGTATGTTTATTTTTGCTCTTTTCAGTGGCCAATAACACATATCTTTTGTCTTGCTATAGGTGGCAGCTAAACTGCAGTCCGGCAAAATGACGTCTAACATGAAAGCTGTGATACATTATTGAATTCCTTTTTGCAGAAAAAATGCACCAATTGGCATTCATTGACACTTTGAGCTGGTTGGCATTTAGCGCTGGTTAGAGGATTTAAAGTTAATTACATGGTCCCAGAGGTCTTTCTGCCACCTTGTCTAAAATAGCAAGGCTGTATTTATTGCCAAAAGTAATGTAATAGAATATATTTAATTAGAAAGAGTAAGGAAACTCTTCAAGTCACCAGGTCTCTTCTACAAGTTGCCTTCAATATTTTTCCAGACTTTTTTTGTATAGACAATTATAATTGTCATAGAGTTTTGAAAATTCAGTATCTTATTTCTATACATCTTATGAGATGACTGACCAATTTTTATGATTTCAGGTTCAAATGAACACCTACAGCAGCAATTGGAATACACCCTACTAAAGCCTGATTGTCACAGCTGGGAATTTCAAAAATGCAATCTGGACGTGAGGACTTTTGAGAAGAACGATATGCAATAAAATTCTGTTTTAAACTTGGAAAACAGCCACAGAAACGTATGGAATACTTCAGACTGCTTTTCAACCATCTTGCATGAATCAGCATCAGTTTTTGTGTTGCATAAGAGATTCAAGGAAGGCAGGGAGTCTGTGAGGGATGATGAGAGGTGTGGGAGGAGTAAGGAAGTCAGAACACCACAGTTGATTCGCCAAATAAAGAATTTCAGGGATAAGGACCGTCGTGTGTCTATAGAGACAATAAGTGCACAGTTTTTGATGTCAGTGTGGGAACTGTACACACAATTATTCGCGAGGAACTGAAGATGTGGAAGATTTGTGTGAAGTTTGTCCCAAGGATGCCCAGAGAAGATCAGAAATAAAGACGTTGTCATGACAGCAGGGAGATGGTCGAGCTGATCAATTCAGATCCCGCAGTTCTTGATGCTCTGGTGACCTGCGATGAAAATTGGATCTACCCAGAGACCAAGAGACAGAGTTGCCAATGGAAGCATGCTGGCACTCCTAGAGCCAAGAAGGCCAGACAGAGCAAATCCACCCACAAATTATATTGTGAATTGAATTACCCTGACCAGAAAACCCGGCGAACACCTGCGCACAACATACGGAAACACTGGACAGCTGTTTCGACCTTATTAAGTCTCATCAGCAGTGTACACCGTGATCTCCACCATTAGAAATCGAAGCAGCGATCACAGAATGCAGAGCCGAAACTCAACCACTGACCACCAACTCACATTGCACACAAGTGACGCCAAATCAACTAGTCCAGTGTTTTCGTACGTCACGCGCAAGTGTTCGCCGGATTTTCTGGTCATGGTAATTCAATTCACAAGATTGCCAAAGTTTTACTTTCTTGAACACGGTATGATCAGTTCATTTGTGTTTTGTTTGTTTATTTGTTTGTTTGCTTGGTTTCTTTTAAATCTTTTTGGGTTGAATCATAATTTCTGCTTTTTAACAACGAATTTCAAACTTCCAATGTTTTAAATGCAATTAGAAATTATCTGACTAAAGAGTGCTTTCTTATTTTTCCATGAAAAGTGTACATCATAATAACCACCACAAGGCTCTATAACACCTTCCTTTAGTATACAGGAGATTTCTGACAGAATGAATTTAGCGTCAGGTAGGCTATGTGTCCTGGATCTAACAGCTATTGGATGACAGTCTGAGGTTAGATTCATAGATAGAGAGGGGTAAGAAACATTTTTAATAGCGATCAGTCTACAAACAGTGAGAGGTGGAAGTGGTCCATCAAAAGGTATCTCTAAGGAAGAATGTTTGGATAGAAATTTATGCCTAAAAATGATGTCGCAACATATGTTAGCCATAACTGATTGCTTGAAATTATTACACTCTCTACCACTCAGGCTGAGAAATATGTAGCAGTCACAGATCTATTTCCTTTCCCGAATCAATGCGCCCGCCAAGCGATTCGGCCACTAATTGACCAATCCAGGCAGAGCGCATTGATTCCCTCTTCCTCTCAAGAACTATTTTTTCTTGTCCCTTTTTTGGGTAGTGAGTCGACGAACAGAGAGCAATTAGCTAGCAACCCGAACAGACATCTCTCACATCCACTGCTACTGATTCCATTTGGAACCCCATCGCTGAAGAACACGCTGTTGCTAGCTTCTAGCTTCACACACACTTACTACAAACCAAGGACCAACTTACTAACCGGCGACACCAAAAGGGACGCTTTCTCACTCTCACTCCTGTACGCCTGCTGCGATAATAAACCTTTCTTTGTTGTGTTGTTTAAAAGAAGTTTCATTTGTGCTGCCAAATAATTTATTGTTAGAGAAACTAACCATTTCCCAAAACACTAAAGATACAACACAATATCCAAGAGTTCGCCATCAAAATTCTTTCGGAACTTGGCTAATCCGAGCCTTTTAACCTTATCAGGATGAATAAAATTTTCTGAGCTTCCTGTATCAATGAGTATCCTCATAGACTTACCTTTGATTTTCACCCACATGGACGAACGAATCTCTGAGAAATTAAAAGAAGGAGTAGACGAAGCAAGAATAGACTCACCGTAGTTGATAGCAGCTGCTGTAGGTGATCTGCAGAAACAAGCAAGATGTCCTTTCTTTCTGCAATTTTTGCAAATCGTGTTCCTGGCAAAGCATTTGGAGCTATCGAGTCTCTGATTTCCGCAGAAGAAACGCTCTGACCAGAGAGGGCGGCCACAGTAGGCTGCTCATCGCCCACAGACTGACTGTCATCTGTTTTTTCAATCCAAACGGTAGATACAGAAGCAGTTAGAGAGTCTGCTTGTTGAGATCCGTTAACTTGCCCTGAGAAAAATATGGAAAGATCTTTTCTCTTGTTACCATGTGTCTGCAGCCTCGGGTTTAGTTGGATCTAAATCCAGTCGCTCTGGTTTGAGGTATTTTTCATCCCAGATCTTAGTTGAATAAATTGTAATATAAAGTAATTGAAGAAGTTCGCGTCTAGTAAGCCTGAAGAAACTTTATTCAACGAAGATCTACACAAGGATCAAGTCTGCAAGAAAAATGTTTGCCAATAAGAAATGAAAAAAGGGGGAAGAAAATCGTTTCCAAAAAGTAAAAGGAGATTGAAGAGTTCTTTCTTAATCACTACACCACAGATTTTGGTAATAGATATGTAGCAGAAGGTATTTTGGTTTAACGCGCAATTTAATTCGACGCATAATTTCACCCAATCAGGATGACCAATTCTATTCATCCAGGACCTCTTTCCCGGGCAGGAGAAATTGGGTAAGCTGCTAAACACAGTCTCTTTGGCTGAACAACGCCGTCCAGTGCAGACGTCCCACTAGCCGTTTATCAATAGCAGCAGCAGCATGGACACATGAGGGAACCTATCTAATTTATGGATTCCTTGCGTCTATATCTTTTAGACCAAGGAATCCCAGTTGAATATGAATTAGATACATTCAATACGCCACACACAGGAACAACCTTATGTCACCCACAAAATTGGCTATGTCGAAGCGATGCCTTATTCCGCTTTCGGCACCTAGCTTTCATTTCACCTCTGGGCCACTTTAATGGAGACAACACACACCCCTCCTCCAAATCCACCAGTCGCACAAAACTCACGCTGACTCCAAAGTTTATTTCCTCCAACAGCAAACAGGACTTTTGCTAAACTACGGCGAACACCATCCCTCGCACGTCCGACGATACACGCTGCCTTCTCAACTTTCTCATAACTCCATTTCGTTTCTTTACTCACAACCTCTCCTATGAGACTTGCAGCACAAACGCAAACTACATTTTCCATGCTGCAAATAAAATCTTTTCCTAAAAACATTTCGACTTCGACATCTTGAACCCTCTCCTTTATATACCTTACAGCAATTAGCGAGGGACCTTACAAACTTAGCGAGGAAACAACTCAACGTAAACACACACATACACGTTACAACTTCTCCTCGTCAAAAACATGTAACTAAAACCCTTACTAAAACACAAAAATTTCCCTCATAAACTGATGGAGCAAAGACATCGTAAAGTGATGGAGCTAATGTTATACAACGGCCAGTATAATGAAAACGTAATAACGCATACTTTATAAGACATAACTCTCTCATCTTTATTCCTCGAAAGGGTCTGAAGTTGATTGTTGTAAGTGCGAGAGAGACAGAGAGACTAAGACAGACGGAGGAGGGTTATATTGACTCTTGTATTCTTCTTAGTCACGTTGTGCCATATTCAGGGCCCCACAAGACACTTTTGCTTCTTGGCCAGAGAGTACTGGGGCCTGGGCGTGCCGGAGCTGCTGCCCACTGCCCCTCAGGGGTGGCGCCCAACGCAATTGAACGTCGTCTCTGCGACTGACCATGACTGCATGAATCCAAGATTAACCGCCCGACGTTGGTACCCGTGTATATATAATTTCCCAACACCCTCATTTCCAGTTATTTGCCCATGTGACCTGCTTCCAGCTGTCAACCTCCGTAAGCTACTCATACCTACGCATTGCTGTCTTCCTGTTTACACAGCTCGAACATGACGGTTCTGTCAAAGGTCAATATGCAACACTAAGACTTCGTAAAGAGATAGAGTCAAGACTTCATAAAGTGATAGAGCAAAGACTTTGTAAATTGCTAGTCAAGACTTCATAAAGTGATGGAGCCAAGACTTCGTAAGGTAATAGAGCAAAGACTTCGTAAATTGCTAGTCAAGACTTCATAAAGTGATGGAGCCAAGACTTTGTAAGGTAATAGAGCAAAGACTTCGTAAATTGCTAGTCAAGACTTCATAAAGTGATGGAGCCAAGACAATTTCAAACCCTAAAAATGGTGACCTTCGGAGACGAACAACGACCTTCTGATACAAAAATACAGCCTTTACAACACGCAGCCTTAGACTCAGCATTCCTACACGAAAGGTAGACTCAGCATTCCTACACGAAGACTCAGCATTCCTACACGAAAGAAAAAACAGCGAAACATTGAGAAGTTTTCAATTTTCCCGCTAACCTAGCTTTAAGAAGAAAACAAGATGGTCGAACACAACCAAGCACATGGGACCGTTTCTACAAAACTCCTACCTTATCTATCAACCACCAAGGATTTCTACAATTAACAGGAGACACACACATTTTCACTTCCCTACTACCAAAATAAGGTAACTTTTTAACTCTTTCACTCACCCTATTCCTACTTTAATGGCAACCGCAACACGGTTTACCACTCCCACTACCTCTGTAAACCACCAACGACTGCTATGAATTTCGGAGTACCCAAAAACTCACTCTACTCCTCTGAACTATTACTACTACTACTACTACTTCTGTATGCCACCTTCTCGGCTCGTCGGTAAATGTGGTTGAATAATGTGAAACTAAAGATAATAAAATCTCAGTATCTTTAGTTAAGAAGAAAATTAACTTTTCATAAAAATTGATAGAGGTAGACTCATTTATGAGCGATAATGCATTAATACAATTCTATATTCGTTTAATGCTCTGACTCCAATTTTAGATAGCACAATTTTTACTTTAACATTAAAAATAAAGAAAAATAGATATTTAGAATTTAAACAGTTAAACTTTTTGAAGTTGTTATATCAGCCAGGAAAAAAATAAACACAGTTGCAAAAACAAAGAACACGAAGGCACGTAAAAAAATGAACAATTGTATTGAAAACAAATGAGTAAAAAGCTCAAATAGCTGGATTTGATATGGAATTGATATGGAATTAAAAAGTAGAAAAAATGTCCTATGCTTAATAGTGGTAGGATTGTTGGATTTACGCACACGTGGTCAATCAGATGTTACGAGTGCGGAGAGGAGAGGGGTGTTTGGTGATTTATGACTTAGTCGCTTCCTTCAAAGCGGGGAAGAGGAAAGTCAATGTAGGTGATGCGTGGTTTCGAGTTTCGTCCCTCTCTCTTTCTCTCTCTCTTTCCTCCTCTCTTTCACTCTCTCTCTTTCTCCCCCCCCTCTCAGTTGGAGTTCTGGTCTGTAGACTGTCGTCTGCCTTCTTTTGATCTGCTCCGCTGTCAAGAAATTTATCTTTTATATCGTTTTTCTCTTCTGATCGGATCAGATTGCATTTTCTTTGTTTTTTTACCGCAAAGGTCACGGATTGGTTGAAAAATTACTTTTAATTATTTTTATTTTTTGACAAATTTCATTACGCTGATCCTATGCGTAGAAACCCCTTTTTTCCATTTCGAGGAAAATCTCAGCACCGATAACATCCGGTGAATGCTCTCGTGGGTGCTGGTCGTAATCATTATTTTGTGTGCACGATAAATTAGACAGAGATCTCTTTTGGTCATATAACAAAGGTTTCTTAATAAATATTGATATTTATAGACTTTCACAAAATCCCCCAATCTTTAACTACGTCAATATGATATCTAGTTGTGGAAATTTGATGAATACATGTTTGCTTTTATAGTACGTGGTGTGTTTGAAAAGTAACGGGACTAGCGTTGCCGCGACCGGCCTACGAACGTCAACAGATCGGATTACATTTCGCCCTAGAGAAATAACATCCGGGCGCGGCCGGAAATGATGAAGCCCTTTTTCGATTTTAACCGGCCGTTACAGCTAAGAAAGGGATAAATCAATATTTATCAACATTTGCAAAACACTTCTGCCAGAAATAATTCTATAAAAATGGAAGTAATACTTTTCGCTAGCCTATACTGGGCTACTTATTTTCTGCGTCCATTTTTTGTAGAAGAACTTTCTATCCACGTGGCGCGACAGAAGTGGAGTTCCCTTTCTTCCATATAAAAAGGCTTCAGGCGACGAAAATTCAGAGGTCTACGCGGACGCTCTCAGGGGCCACTCGGCTCCACGAGGCTCGGGTCCTACGTTATCGTGGTTGCACCTACCTCACCGCCACTTCTAGTGGTGGATTCAACAACCTTTTTTACGGTCCTTTTTAAGGGCTATGAGAGGTCACCTTCTGCGGGTCGGTGCATCTCTGGCGGTCAGAAATGAGCAGTGGAAATAGACGGCCAGGAGGCAAACACGAAGACGGATTCTAAGACCAGCCGGTCTTAACCCTCGCTCGGTTCCGATAGTCCGATAAGCTGCGCAGCGCTAATGGCACGGTCCAGCCTTTAGCTACCGCTTCGATATCTGCGCAGCGCTAAGATAACGCCCATCTTAGCCTCGGCCTCCTGGCCTGTCCGCTCGTCCGCACGGCTTTGGCGCGACCCAGCCATAGTCATCGTCCACACGGCTTTGGCGCGACCCAGCCATAGTCATCGTCCACACGGCTTTGGCGCGACCCAGCCATAGTCATCGTCCGCACGGCTTTGGCGCGACCCAGCCATAGTCATCGTCCCCACGGCTTTGGCGAGAACCAGCCATAGTCATTGTCCGCACGGCTTTGACATGGCAAAGCCTTCGCTCCCGTCCGATGCGTCCGCACGGCTAGGGGGCACGACAAAGCCCTAGCCTTTCCTCGACTCGTTCGCTCGATCTCGTCTGTACTAAGGCCCGGCAAACCTTAACCTCGGTCTCAAACCTTTCACTTGGTCCATAACACTAAGACACGGCTCAGTCTTAGTCACTAACTCGCCCGACACTACATGACCAAGCTGCCATAACCGAACTCGACCTCGAATCTCTTGCAAGGTATCACGCAGTCCACGTAACGACTCACTGTTACGGACTGTCCTACCACTGCAACAACTGGCTCACGTACGACCCCCTGTACGAGCCAGAAACCAGATCGACACACCTCCAGTTAACCCAACCTACTGTCAAAACCGGGATATCGATCTACCGACCTCGACGCTCCTGCAATGCAGTCCACGTAACGACTCGCTGTTACGGACTACACTAGCATTGCAACAACTAGCTCACGTAACGACTCGACCATACCAACGAAATGTCAAAAACTGGGACACCGATTTACCAGCGACCAACTTCGGCTTTCCGCAACGCCTCGACCGACCTCAGCTGCCCGCGACGACTGTCCAACGGTATCCAACGACCCGACCGAATCTCAGCTTACCAGCATCAAACATCCAGCTGTATCTTCACGACTCGACCTACGCCAGCTACCCTCGTCGAACGTCCAGCTGCGAACATCTACAACGCGACTATACCAGCTAACGACGTAACCCATCCTAGCTGAAGACTACATACAACCGCCACGGACATTTACATACACGTTTGTAATTCCGGCAATAAAATCATCACTTTTGTTGTATCTATTATCCTGCCTTTTGTTTCCTTCATTGTCGCTGGCTGACACTACACTCGCACGCATGTAACTTAATTCATTTGCGGAGTCGACACGCTTATCGGCTCTGCAACAGCGTCACAAACAATTTACTTCAATTCCAAACAACAAAATAATTGGCTTCCTCTTCAATGTAATCCCTCCCGAATCTAATGTACTGTCTCATCCTTTTCTTCCATGCTTCTATGCACTGATGCAAGAATTCTTTTGGGATGCTCCTTTGTTACGGCCCTCTCAATGGCCTCCGCGTTTTACAAAACGGTCTCTTTGATGATCCCCTTGAACTTACAGAAAAGAAAAAAAGTCATTCAGAGCAAAATATTGGGAGGTTATTCCAGTACGGCAAGGTTCCTCTCTGTCAGGAAGTGCTAGATGCACAGGGTGTTGTGAGTAGGAGAATTGTCGTAGTGAAACAGCGACGATTTGTCCAGTCACAACTTTTTTCTCTTTTCACCCACTGAGCAAAGCATACTTCGCAGGATCACCTTACAGATTTGCTGACTGATCATCTGGCCCTATTACAAGTTTGTTGTATTTTATATAAAAATAGATAAATCTTTATTTTATACTATTATTCTTCAGTTACAGAACTTTTTTAGTCGATAATTTTTGAAAAAGCATCAAAGTTTTTAATTGAAATTTTGATTTACCCTCTAAAAACTTAAGGATAAAAATCCTTGGAATTCATGTATTACATAATCTTTTTATTTTAGGATTTTTTTGTTTACATGTAAGATATCATTTTAAAAAATGTAACTCTCAACTCATGAGTAGTTCGAAACTTTATTATGAGAAAGTTGAGAAGGCAGCGCGTATCATCGGACGTACGAGGGATTGTGTTCGCTGTAGTTTAGCGAAACTCCTGTTTGCTGTTGGAGGAAATAAACTTTGGAGTCACATTGAGTTTTGTGTGTATGGTGATTTGGGGAGAGGCGTGCGTTGTCTCCATTAAAGTGGTCCAGAGGTGAAATGAGAGCTAGGTGTCGAGAGCGGGATTAGACATCACATCGACATAGCCAATTTTGGGGGTGACATAAAGTTGTTCCTGTGGTGGCGTATTGAATGTATCTAATTCATATTCAACTGGGATTCCATGGTCTGAGTGATAGACGCAAGGAATCCATAAATTAGATAGGTTCCCTTATGTGTCCATGCTGCTGCTGCTATTGAAGAACGGCTAGTGGGACGTCTGCACTGGACGGCGTTGTTCAGCCAAAGAGACTGGTTTAGCAGCTTACCCAATTTCTGCTGCCTGGAAAAGAAGGTCCTTGATGAATAGGATTGGTCATCCTGATTGGGTGAAATTATGCGTCGAATTAAATTGCGTGCCAAACCAAAATACGAAATTTCCTTCCACTACAGACTTTTTTCATATCAATGGCGAATGTAACACTATATAGGTGGCCCGCCAAGCAGACGATTCCTTTGTCTGTTTTGGCGCGAAACCAGACAAAGGGTTTTTGGACTTGAAATCTCGGCGGGTCCGGAAGTGGTAAGGGGACGCGAAAAGAGAGTTAGTTGGGAAAAGGAGCACACAGAGTTGGCGACGGTACACGAACAGAGGCAGTCGACAGTGGACACCCGAGCAGAGAGGCGAGGCAGCATGGCATGAGGGTCCAGCCACAGTGAGAAAAGAAGATGTCGGCATTCCAGTTGCTTTGTGGAATTTTCGCTAGTAATCCATGCTAGCGTTAGTCCATATATGCTATCGGAAATGTAGTATTGCATACTCTCCTTCTGCTCTGTGTTAACCCCAAGCGTATTGTTCGTGTTTGTTCGTTTGTTTTATTTTCTCCTGTCCCCTCGATCGTATTCTTGTAGTGGCAAGAAATGTGCGTTACCCCCCTCGGAACCACTAGTTGATCACCGGCCAAGAAGTGACATGGTTAGAAGAGGATGTAACGTATATGGGGGCGAGGGGGGTAACGTTACACGAACTCCCAACGGTCATTCCTTACCTACTTGGTTATCTACGCCAGGTCCTGTTCTTTTCCGTCGCCATGTCCGAGCCAGTAAGTACGAACCATTAGTTGACGAAGCAGTATTACTCGAAACAAACCCCCAATATGCACACATAAGATTCACCAATGGTCGCGAATCTACAGTCTCTGTAAGTGACTTAGCACTTAGGAATTCATTTCTAAGTGGGGATGTCGTAGATGATAACATCCAGAAAGATTTAACTGATTTTACACCCTCTAATGAAAATCGCAAGGAAAAAGAAGTAGTAACGATTCACAAACTATTGTTACCCCAGAAATTGTACCTCCTCCAAGTGATCCAAATATTACTCCCCCTCATGTATTGTCAAGAATTCCTGATATACCCAGACGATCCCAACGGGAAATTCGTAAGCCAAAGAGGTATGAAGAACTGTGAAAAAAAAAGGGGGAAAATGTACTATACATATCTGCTCTTTGCATTTTGTTATTGTTGTTACATAGCTTACTAACGTTCTTCAGTTGATGAATCGCTTAGTCAGGGAATGTCAACTCATTTCAGTAATACTGAAATAACTCATTATTCTGACGAGATGAGCTTACAACTGCAAGTTGTTTTGTTTTGCAATTAAAGGTTATCTCCGAGATAATCTGCAGAATGGATGTACCTCGAAAATTGCCTTCGTGTTGGTAACGGAAAATTCCACTCGCCAATTAAACTGTGACGTTATTTTTGATACTGGGGTTCGTCGTTTCTGGTAGTGGTAAAAAATTCCGTTTGCTGACGTCACAGATAACTTTATGTTTTTATCGACGGGGATTTTAGAGTTCAGTAACCGTGAGCTACGATAGGGTTTTTTTTAAGCCGGGAAACAATAATTATTAACATGATTAAACGAAAAGCAATTAGTTTAAGAACGGGATCTTAGATGGTACGTGCAAAGAGAAGTCATTGAAATGAAGCAATTTCAGTGATTTATTTTACGTTATCGATTGACACTTCATTGGATTCTCACCGTTTGTTTACATTTTTTCTGGTCGATAAAATCAAATATTATAAAAAATAAACGACGTAGAATCGCTTTTTTAAGTTTAGGATAATTATTTTTATTCAAAGAGAATTTTGCTCGTGTTTACCAATTATTTACTGCATTGTTTACACTGGGTGTGGGATACAGAAAACGGGTTAAGGTTTATTCGGAGAATTTCGTAAAAATTTCTGATACCCTCGAAAACGCCAAAAAATTAAGGTTGCGATTTAATTCTATTATTTTCAAAACTTAGTAGGTCATATTGACTTTGATATAAAAAAGAAGATTGGATTTCTAAATCGCCTTTTTTTTTTAACCATTTGATCGTTGATATGAAATGGGTTCCTCGGTGTTTTGACTCATGACCGCAACAGAAACAGTCTAAGCGAAGAGAGAGAGAGAGAGAGAGAGAGATCTGTTTTCCATAACTATCAACAAGATAGTGGGTGTCACCCTTTTTGTCACCCTTTTTCACTTCAAGGAACAGAGAGGGGAGATGAGAAACATCCTGTTTAAAACTACACTCAATAAGACCTTTCCAGAGATTACCTTAAAACAATTTCTGAAAGTTTTAGCGAAAGTTTTAGCGAATTATTAGATTAAGAATTAGAAAATGAGATTCCAGGTGTCAATACCTTTCTTGATTTAACTACATTTCCTTGGGTATGGTACGTGACACACAGTCATTTTAGAATTGTCACGCTGGTGTTGAACTATACCGCTCCTCCAATTTGCCTTGTAGCAGAAAGAACTTTGTATTTTTGTTCGGTGCGTAAATTAATTTGACCGTTATGGTCGTCACATATTTTCACCCAATGAGGATGACTTATCCTATTCAACCCGGACCATTTTCCGGACAACATAAAAATGGTGAAAGCCCGCCAACAGGACAGATGCACTTTCTGTCCGCTCCCTGCATAGCAGCAGAAGCACAACACCACGAGGAAAGCTATCTAATTTATGGACCTCTTGAGTCTACTCTCTTAGACCAAGGGTTCCCAGTTGAACATGAATTAGATGCATGGAATCAGCAACATACAGTTACACCTTTATGTCACCCTTAACTTTTGCTATGTCGACAGCGACGCACAATTATGTTCAGACATCCAGCTACCTAATTCCTGGCCAACATTATCTGGAGACTTTCATGCCACTCTCCTACAACAACCAGGACCACTTATTTATGGGTGACTACATCATTCCTGTCTTTAAACAGCAAACACAACCTTTTGCTACACCTATGGCGACGCATAATTCCGCTCAGACATTCAACAATGCCTTAATTGTAGCGACGCACATTTCGCACAGGCATTTAGCAGCTAAAATTCCTTCTCAACTCCATAACTATTTCCTTCCTTCCTTCCTACGATACTTGCAGCATAGAGGTACCCTTTATTCCCGCTGTCATTAAACTACAAGACTGAAAACCATCAATATCTAGGCCTTCATTCTTTTCTTTTCTTTTCTTTTAATATAAGAGGCATCAGAACGATATAACGTCAACTGCCATTTATGCTTAAATGGTAATATCATCTGCCCTTTTGTTATAGCTTCAATAGGGAAGGTGCTGCTTTCAGGTCGGCAATTCCTTGTGACCAAGCCCCCTTTATGTTTTGCTGTATCTTATTGTAAATAAGAATATCCCAGCTTGGAAAGAAATCTTAGTTTAAGCGCATCCTCTGAGATGCAGTATGTGAAATATAGTTAGTTTAATTAGATGTCTTATATACCTGGGGAAGGTAAAATCGCCCAGGTTCTGACAAATTTTTCCCCGCCAGAAGCCATGTTATGGTGACCAAATAAAATAATCCCAGTTTGACACACCAAAATGATCAAACCACTATAGAATGCGCTGACGTGGTTGACAACGCGTAACATGACGTTCCAACTCATTTTCCAGTCAATCAGGTTCACACCAGTTCTTTTTCTCGGTGTTGTTTTGCCTGAGCCAGTCTTTGGCGTCATTGTGGCGGATCCATTACTCGACGAAACTTTTCAACTCAAACACCAGGGACATTTTCTTCACAGCAGACCACCAGCTATTAGTAACCACTTGATTTCCAGCAGCACAAAAATCTCAGTGCAATCACCAATCATCAATTGGCTAAGACTTTAAAACGGTTAAATCACCCATAACAATTAACGAAAACAAAAAGAAAAATGGAACAACTACACAGTGGACTCTCTCTCTCTCTCTCTCTCTGTCTCCTCTCTCCTTTCTCTCTACTTTCTCTTACGAACTCATCTATTCCCGTATTCATCACTCAAGCTGTGTCCTTCGCTGACGCACTATGACTCCACACCCTGAGCTCACGCTTGTTCGTCAGTTTTTTTTAAAAAGATATTGTTAATGCTGCCTGTTCTTCTGTCTTCGTATTGTCGAATGTTAAATGCTGGAGGGTGTTGACACAAAGCCATCCTTACATACCACTCCAACAGCGTCAAAACAAATCTTGGAAATAAAAAAGAAAAAAAAAACTCTCTCTATACTGACAAAAACTACTAAATTGATTATTGTCAATTTTTTGAGACGAAGAAATGATTTTCGATAATACAAAAAAAAAAAAAAAAAAAAAGAAACAAAAAAACAAAACAATGTTATCTTCAATATTCACCTTCTGCTGTTTCATGGTATTCACCACCAACGCCGCCCCTTTGAGATTTAAATAATGCTAAGTGAAAAATGTGCATATCAGTTTTCACCTAAATGTCCTTTGAGTCACAAATTGCACAAGTCCTGTTTCCACGCGCTGTTTGCAAAAAAAAAGCGCTTAAAACGGCTTGCTTGTCTGCTGATACCTTGTTTTATTTTCTTCATCGTCATACGTTTATCCTCGCACACTTGCTGCTCATTACCCCATTCTTGATGACAGTTTGGTATTTTTAGTACAGAAAAGAAAAACGATATCATTATGCAGCCAAAGTGCAAGACTAAGAATTCGTTCATTACAGTGGGAGCCGTCTTTTTGATTGTCGAATTTGTTATAATAATGATGATGGTGATGATGATGAATATACACATACATTTGAGAAATATAAACATGTTCTATATTACAATTTTGAAATTTTATCGAAGTTTTCACGACCTGAGAACAGTTTACTTCTTTTCAAAAAGATTAAAAGAACTGATAGTGTAAATGAATATATTTAAAGTTACATCAAAGTGCTCTGTAATAGTTAGTGAGCTGGGTTAACGAGCCTTTGCTTGGCATTTCAATTCTTTCTAGGTGCCCAACACTCCTGGTCTTGTGTCAAACTAAGCTAAGTTTAATAACTGATTAGGTGTAAGGCACATTTGTCTTATCCCAGTACATTTATGAATATGGAGACATTTCTCACTATTACAAAATACTCATGAATGTGTATGTGTGTGTGTGCATGTGAGTGGAATTATAATCCAGCAAAAATGACACACCCTAACGGGTTTTATTTGAGCAATACACTTAGAATGCTATAATTTAGAGAATACACCAATTTTCAGTCCAATTTACCAGGGAATGATAATTTTCCAGCGTTTTCATTCGCACTGAACAATGCTTTTATCATCCCAATTTTCGATATAATCGAGTTAACAATAAAATACTATAACTATAAAATCCCCGTTGTAAAAAAGCAGTCATCTATGATGTCAGCGAATAGAATTTTTCCCCTACTGAAAACGACGAAGCCCGGTATCAAAAATAACGTCACCCGTACATTGGCGAGTGGAATTTTCCGTTACCAACACGGAGGCTATTTTCGAAGTAAATTCATTCTGTTGATCATCTCGAAGATAGCCTCTAATTGTTTGCATTTGTAAACTCTTCTCATCAGTATAATTAAAAGTGATACTTCCCGTTTCGACAACATAGAATTTTCACCATTCACACTTCTTGGTCTTAGCTGATCTAACAAGGTCATAATTACCTGGAGTAACCTCCATTACCCTTCCCAAAGACCATAAGGTCGAGACTTCATAGGATTCTTAACTACAACCACGTCACCTTCTTTAATGACATTATAATCCACCTGAAAGAGATCCTTAGACTGCTCCCTATGTATTCCTTATACTATAAGTCACGAAATTATTTCAAATAGAGGTCTCTGAACTCCAAAAGTTCCAACAGAGCTTCTATGGAAGGTGGAGTCAACTCATGAATCTTTTTTTGATCTCTCAAGAAAAGTGCGGCGTTGAATTGAAGGTGTAGAAAGGTATTAGGCGTAATAATATTCAACCCAGCATCTTCTGAACACCGATAGGTAAGCGGTCGAGAATTGATAGCATTCTGAACATCGGACAACGAAGTCAAAAATTCAAGATACTCCATGCTTTTTCTGTCCATAAGCTTAAACAAACAACACTTAACAGATTTTACAAGTCTCTCCCAGACGCTCCCAAACCAAGCCGAATACAAAGAAATGGTAAAATATTTTATGCTAAAAGTACTAAGCGGAAACTCACCGAACACAAAGGTTGCAACCTGCAGCAAAAGCACGTGCATTGTTAGAATAAATGTGCGCAGATACTCCTTACAGATTGAAGAACCGCACCAAAGCAAATATCACTGAATGAGTGGACATGTCTTTGGCCAAATCTAGATGAATAGCTCTGATATTGAGGCACGTGAACATCAAAATATGCATATTTTTTCTTTCTTCTTCTACCTGTATCCACAAATGGCCAGTAAAATCAATTCTCGCATGCAGGAATGGTCTCACAAAATTTACTCTATGTTTGGGTAAATTGGTTACCTTGGAGTATTTGAAGGAAATGGCATTATACTTCTTATACAAGCTACAAGAAGATATGACTGCCTTAATTCTTTGTCTCGCTTTATGTACCCCCAAAATCGGACAATCGTAATTTACAAAGGGTAGCAGCGATACCTAAATGCTTATATTTTACATTATAGTTCATGATGACAAACTCTCTAAGACGATAAAATCTGGGCAGAAATATAAGAAATAAGATATCCTGAGAATGAAATTCAGATTTACCTATTCTCCCCCTGGAGCCAAAGAGCCCTTCCTCACCCAAAAAGAGGTTAAGGCTAGCAACCAGGAAAGGAACTTCGCTATTGGAGGGGTTCAATGGAAACAACTTTTCTTTAGTTAAGAACAATTGCGTCTCCACTTTCAATTAATGTACGAGGTGCCTTCAATAAGTTTCCAGACTTTTTTGTACGGGTATTTAAAATTGTCGTAGACTCTTGAAAATTCAGTATCTTATTGTTATACATCTTATGAGATGACTGACCAATTTTTATGATTTCAGGTTCAAATCAACAGCTACAGCAGGTGTGACAATACCCACTCGGTCCCCCGAATTCATCAACTTCTTAACCATTTCACTTCTTGGTCGGTGATCATCTAGTGGTTTCGATAGAGGTATCGCACATTTCTTCATAGCTACAAGAAATACAATCAAGGGAGTGGGAGGAAAGAACAAAGAACAAACGAACAATATGAGCTTGGGTTAACTCAAAGTGCAAGAAGAGGGGTTATGTAACATTGCATTCCCTATGTAACATTGCATTCGCTTGAAATATAACATTGCATTCCCTATGTAACGTTGCATTGAAAATTCTACAACCCACGAGGAGTGCTGACTCATCTTGACTGGTCTTCCCTCACTGCGGCTGGACCCTATCTCATCCGACTGGTCTTCCAGATGTCCGGTGTCGACTGGCCACTCGCGTCACCCTTCGCTAACTGCTTCCTCTGAGTTCCTTTGTCCAACTACTCTGACTGGCGTTCTCTTCCTACTTCCGGTCGCGTCGAGATCTTGAGTCCAAACCCTTTGTCTGGTTTCGCGCCAAAACAGACAAAGAGATCGTCTGCTTGGCGGACCACCTACATAGTGTCACACAGGAATTGGAATACACCCTACTAAAGCCTGATTGTCACAGCTGGTCAATTTCAAAAAGGTAATCTGGACGTGAGGACTCTTTAGAAGAACGATATGCAATAAAATTCTGTTTTAAACTTATAAAGCAGCCTCAGAAACGTATGGAATGCTTCAGACTGCTTTTCAACCATCTTGCACGAATCGAGCATCAGTTTTTGAGTGGCATAAGAGATTTAAGGAAGGCAGGGAGTCTGTGAGGGATGATGAGAGGTGTGGGAGGAGTAAGGAAGTCAGAACACCACAGTTGATTCGCCAAATAAAGAATTTCAGCGATAAGGACCGTCGTATGTCTATAGAGACAATAAGTGCACAGTTTTTGACGTCAGTGTGGGAGCTGTACACACAATTATTCGCGAGGAACTGATGATGCGGAAGATTTGCGTGAAGTTTGTCCCAAGAGTGCTCAGAGAAGATCAGAAAGAAAGACGTTGTCATGACAGCGGGGAGATGGTCGAGCTGATCAATTCAAATCCCGCAGTTCTTGATGCTCTGGTGACCTGCGATGAAAATTTGATCTACTGCTATGACCCAGAGACCAAGAGACAGAGTTACTAGTGGAACCATGCTGGCTCCCTAGAGCCAAGAAGGTTAGACAGAGCAAATCCACCCACAAACCTTTGATGATCCCTTTTTTTGGACAGCACTGGCATGATCTACATGCACTGGGTTCCCACTGAACAGACAGTCAACAAGGAATACTATGTTGAGGTTTTAAGGGAGTTCAGGAAGAGATTTCTGTCGGAAGAGGCCAGCACTCTTCAAATTGGGTCAGTGGCATTTCCACCAGGACCATGCACTAGTCCACAACTCCATCCTCGTAACAGACTATTTGAACAAGATGGGCATCAAGACAGTTCCTCACCCTCCTTATAGTCCAGACCTTTTGGCTATTCCCTAAGCACAGATGCTGTCGTTATGAGACAATTGAGGAGATGAAAGAGGCCATGACGATGGTCTGTGACACGCTCACACAAGAGGACTTCCATGGAGCCTTCTAGAAGTTGTTGGAACGGTAGAATAAGTGCATTGCAGCCGGAGGAGATTACTTCGAAAGGGACTAGAGTTTCATGTGTGTACTATCAATAAAAGTGCTCATATGAAAATGTCTGTAAACTTATTTAATGATCCTTGTAACTTGGCAACTCAGCTCGGATCTGAAGAAACTTTCTTCAAACAAAACACAAGTAGGAAGACATAAGTTTCCGCTCTTAGCAAGGGATGAGAACCATTCCAATTCAACCATAACAGCGCTTGCAAAACATACCGGAGAAATCACAATTGCTTGTTTAAAACTAACATGCGACTGTCTGCATTGAGACAGCCCAGCTCACTCGCAGGCCATTGTAGGGCTTCACCAACAAACCAGGAAGGACCATGAAGCTAAAATAAGAATTGTGCCATAAACTTATCAAGAGACACGCTTCTTGTTATCAAATCCGCAGGATTATCATTTGTATTCACAGAACTGAATTTCACATGAATACCTCCGTCGCAATCTCTTTGTGGATATCCTCAAGTAAAACAAAACGACTGCATCTTGTACTACTGCTACCGTATGCTTCGGTATTAGGATATTACTACGCTAGTGATATAGAGCTGGAAGAGTCCATGATGCAGGTAAGTTTCGGTCTCACAACACCCCCTTCCAAGAGTTTTCTTTTATTTTCTTGGAAAAAATTAAAACTATTAATATTTCCTTCTCTTGGGATTTACGTCGAGTGGTTGCGTAAATTTTCTTTTCCTCCCGAGCGTCGTACTTCCGGAGAGACTTGAGGCGTGTCGAGATCGAAATGATCGAATATTGCGTTGATCGGCTCTTCACAGGTATTTTGTGGTGATTCCTTAGATTCATTCAAACGGCATTTTCTGAGCTGGTTCACATGGCGTTTGTAGGTGTTTTTTGGTCCCTGGACAATATAGGCCAGTTCGCCAATCCTTTGTGTGATGGTGCCAACTTCCCAGAATGTCATGTTGTTTTTGTAGGCCTTGAAAAGAACTTTATCGTCAGGATAGAAAAGGTTCTTATTGCTTGCCGTGGAATGAGTTTATTGAAGACGAACTTAACTTTTCTTGCGAACATTGTTTCTGATTTCGCAATCCGTTCTTAGAGTAGCAATAATGGAGTCTTCAAAAACTTCCGTGTTTTTGGGAATAAGTCGCGATAAGCTTTTAGATGTTAGGAACTCGATCTTGAAGTTGTAGTTTAAGAGAATCGTTCCCCAACGAAGTATATTTGCAGTATAGACTTGCAGACCTTTCTTGGACACAAAGATTGTTATTAAGGATTTATGGTCCGTTTGTAGTATTAACCGTCTTCCATGTAGGTATCTGTGGAACTTTGTGACGGCGAATATTATCCCTAGAGCCTCTTGCTCTCTATGGGAATATTGCTTCTCAGTTGGTAGCCGGGATCTAGAAGCGTGTGCCACAGCTTTTCGCGAACTATCAGGCGAAAATGCAAGCACCGATGCCGTATGAGTTTGCATCACTTGCGACTATGATGTCGAGGGTAGGGTCGTAGTAGGTGAGGGAGAGATCCGAAGTAAGAGTTTTATTGATCTTTTCGAATGACTCTTGGCATTCAGGGGTCCATAACCATGGTTTGTCCTTTTTTAAGAGTTCGTTGAGAGTCCCTCTCAAATTCTGCATGTTCTTAATGTTTAGTTTGTTGAAAATTTCCTCAGGGCTTGGTAGAGGATAGTTTCTTGAAATTCTTCCATATTTATTAGATTTATAATATGTCGACTAAAGGGAATGAACAAGGCAAAAAAAAAAAAAAAATTAGAGCAATTACCGTTGCTTTGAAAACCCGTGTTACACAAGAATCTAGACAGATTTTTTTTGTTTGCAGAAAAAAGGAATTGAACTACTAAATGATTTAGCTTCTTTCTAAATACCGTTGTTCCGTTAAATTTGGTCATTTAAATTTCCTCCACACTAATAAATATTTTTTGTTAGCCAAAAAAGTTTTAGCAAGGAATAGAATAAAGAAAAATTATTTCTTGCTGGGCGCCCAACAGGTTCATTTGCATAAGTGTTTGCAAGTAAGCAGGGTTTTTTTCTGTTCTTCGCTGGGGGATTTTTGTAATTGTAGGCAAACTTTTTTTACAAGTGTGGGGAGGGGAGAAGAAAAATTATCCGAACAAAAAAATGCTTGAGATATTTTTCTTTTGTTGTATGAGAACTTGCTTTCTTTTTTTAAGAAAAGAAAAATGCTCGCCGAATTTGGTGAATAGTTTTTTCAAAAACTAGAGTTTGTCAGTTTGTTTTGTGAACAAACTGGCTTTTTTTGTGTAAGCAATCGTTCTCGATACTTGGTTGACCGTTATATTGTTTGGACAGACTTTAATAATCTTAAGTATTCCGTAGGTGTCAAATCGCTAGTTCGTCACTGAGCGGAATATTTTTGTATTTAGTCGCTGGGGTAGTGATGCCAGCTTACTTTTTTCGTTCAACACTGCTGTGCGATTGAGCGGGTCCTCTGATGTGGTGAGGACGAAATTCTCGAATCTTTCTGTCGCTATTGATGTGGGACTGGTAAGGCTTTCGGCGTGAGTGCGTTTCTCGTATCCGTACGTCACCACTGATGAGGACCCAAAGTCGGCACTATATAGTAATATCGTGCAGGAAGAGTCCATGATGCAGGTAAGTTTCGGTCTCACAACAGCCTTCTAGCCTGTCGTCAATCACAATATTTATAAACGTTTGGGGCATCAACGTCCTTTTACTTCAGACGCAATAACTTATGGAATTATTACCAAAAGTATTGAATGAAAAACATACTACAGCGAAATGTATTATGAGATTTTCATTCAATATTCATGGTAAATCTATCTACAAATGGGATTAAAGTAAAACGGAACCCGCTCTTAACTGTTCTATAGGGTTTCAAGGTAATTTATGCTGTTACTGGCTATCTGACTCCATTCTTGGTTACTCTATTCTTATTCCACCTTATCTTGCTGGTTTAACTTCTTGGATATGAAAGCTGTAAAGGAATTATATGAAAGAAGACTAGAAGGTAGGAGGCCAAGATATCTTTTATATTTTGCCTTTTTTTCTGGGTTTAACAACCATTCAGTGGGGTGAGAAATTCTTCCTGAATACAAATAAAATGGTTGCGTCTCCTAGTCAAGTCGTTCATGTGTATATATATCCAAATTTGGTGTTCAAGGCGTTAACAATTTGTTTGACGCTTTTGAGGAGATATGTCTATTATTCGGTGTTTTCAGTTGTAGTTGTCATTATATGGTGTCTTAGTTGTGATTTTGATTAGTCCATTATTTTGTGTTTTTAGTCTTGGGTTGTTGGTAAAAGAGACTGCTGCTACTAGTTGAAAGGTTAGCCAATACGTCATCTAAAGACAGACGCATGGTGCCTTCTACTAGTAGCAAGAAAGATTTAAGGGTTGACACTTCGCTGGTCACTGTTGAAAGAAAACGGTCCTCTTTCTTTCCTTTACCGAGAAGGTTCCTTTTTTGCTGTCATTAAAATTAAATTAAAAGCAAATATAAAAAAATGCAGAAACTTCTAGAAAGTTTCTGCATTTTTTTATATTTGCTTTTAATTTAATTTTAATTTTCTTTTTCTATCCACCACAGTCCCCTTACTCGGTCCTATTTTTAACATTAATTTTTTTTATAAAAATGAGAATATTTTAAAGCATAGGAGATTTAAATGCATAAAAGATAAGACTTTTTTCAAACTAAATTGTAAATGAACAGAAAGCCAGAGACTAGTTTACATTAAATTTACATTGTCAACTGAACACCAGGTGCCAAAAAATATCTGTGAAAGTTACTATTCAATGATGCATTATACATCTATTGTGAACTGGAATATCCTCTTTATGGCCACCTCATTCAGTTCTGCTTAATTCTCCACCCCTCAAAAAACTAAAACAAAATTTTAAAAAAAGTCATTTTCAAACATTTTAATAACGAAATTACGATATATCAATTATCTTAATCCACTTGTTCTACCCGGAAGTTTGTTTTTATGTTTGTATGATTGCAAATCCTATTTTTAGAACTTTGCCTTCAAACCTAACCGAGAATTTAACGAACAAATAATAGCACCTGGTAGAGTTTTTCTTTCTTTCTTTTTTTTTTCTTATTTTTTGTTGTTGATAAAACAGATGTTACACATAAGAGAAAAGAATTTTTTTCACAATAATCAATCAGTATTGTTTTATTTTTATTTTTATTTTCGGCTCGAGCATAATCTGCTTTCGTACAAAAAAAATGTAAATAATTTTTTAACAACACATTTATGTGTCACTGTTTTTTTTTCTTTGTACAGCACTATAATCGAGATGTGTTTCTCAACCATTTATAGACAGGAATTTCAATAGTTTCGACTCAGATGTATAGCTTTGGGGGAGTTCCAGTGACATGGAGAATAACGTGCTGGACTGTGACATCGTAGTGGGAGAGTTCGAATACCAGTCGAACAATTATGTTCACTAATAACCTTGGTAAAGGTATAAATCTCCTTATCCCTCCACCTATATGTTAGATAGTACCACTACTGCCCTTCTGCAAGAATAGCTTTGGCATTAAATATCCCACGAAGGTTGATATGCCATTAAAACAAATAAACCAAACCAGAATATGGTTTTATTGAAAAAAAAATCTATTTGTTCTTCATAGTTCGCACTTGGAGAGTGATTTCAGACAATAAACAAAAATCAACGGAAAGACATGGGAGTAATTGTAAAGAATTTAGATAAAAAAAAAAAAATTTTAAAGCTAAAATGAAAAATTAAATTGTCATACAAAAATAATTATTCACATTTAATTAAGCATTACTATTTAAGTTCATATGCCGTTCTTCAAACTGGATGTGTAAACCATTTAGAAAGCAGGATTGCTTAATTAGAACTCCCAATAACATAAGAGTTTAAATCGATTTACCTCTTTAGTTTATGGCGGTGTAGAGAAGATATTTTGGTAGTGGAGTATTTGGTTATTCTGAGGTTTGTAACTGACTTTTCCTTCTTATCTTCCATTTACTTGTTATCTTATTTTTGTTTGTTGAAGCAGCAAAAGAATTCAAGACAGAAAGATTTTTTTAACAGGAATACCTTTAAACTCAAATTTTATTTTCCGGGAGTACGACTATTTGGTGGTGTGGAATGTTTTCCTGAACCAGTTGAAATAATCGTTCTTCCAAATCATGGCGTTTGAAGAATCTCAGGAATCATTTTTGGCAAATTGTGAATTTGAGGGTCCACCATGTGTGTCTGTGCTCGTACGCTGCTACGAATAGGATACACAATGCGCTGCTAAAGCCTCTGGCCTTAGCAAACACGTGTGCTGTCGTGAGAAAAAGGTGCGTCCGTTCGGTCAAAGTGTGGGAAGAGAACTGAGAGACTCCATTATTGTTAGTTAACCTTTCCGAAAGCTTTCCCTGGTTGTCTCCCTTTGTATGATTATTGTGACAGCAGCGTCTGTGGATCGTCTGCGTTGTTCATTATTGTATTTTTTTCTCTTGATATAAAGATTGATATTCAACACAATCTACGGAGAGCTGTTTCTAATTTCAATCTATTTCTCATTATTGGCGAGAGAGTTTCTATTTGGCGCCAGGAAGACACTCTTTTTAGACATGCACCGATTTTTCTTCTGTAGGAGGCATCCTGAGAGATTGTTATTTTTGTATTTATTTATTTCATGTTTATTTTACTTTTTTCATTTTATTGGTGGTTTTTTATTTCTTATTTAATCCTCATGAGTTCTACACTCTTAAATTGTGAAAATAAAAGAGAAGACAAAAAATCCCCAGCCCAGTCGGCTGGGGCAGTAGAATACATCGACTGCATCTTTGCAGAGGGGTAAGATCCCCACCTCCATCAACGAGTGTCCTTGATATGACACTAAAGCATCTGATGGTGAGG
Source organism: Sepioteuthis lessoniana (assembly GCA_963585895.1). Classification (NCBI taxonomy): domain Eukaryota; kingdom Metazoa; phylum Mollusca; class Cephalopoda; order Myopsida; family Loliginidae; genus Sepioteuthis; species Sepioteuthis lessoniana. The sequence continues at coordinate 76,800,827 of OY757907.1, forward strand.
CTCCAGGAACTTTAAGAAATGTGAAGTACTCGCTCATTACTCCCAAGTCTACCCTGAACTGGATTGATAGGACGTGTTAGGGTCCCATATATGACCAAGAACAGTTTAACCATTTAACTGTGTGCAAACAAATGACTGATGTTAAATTGTTAGTGTTACATACAAATACTCGAAACCATTTAACTGTGTGCAAACAATACCAATACTTGTGTGGAAACAAATTAGCTCTAACTCATTTTAAAATAAGATTACCACTAAACTATTCACTTTTAAGTCATATACGTATAAACATATAACTGTGTCCAAACCAATGACTCATCTAAAATTAGATTGTTACAGTTATATAGCAATGCTGTGTGCAAATAATTGAGCTCTGGCTCATTTAAAGATGTTATCTGGAAACTATTTATTTACAAATCACACACATACACGCACACACACACACACACACACACACACACACACACATATATATATATATATATATATATATATATATGTGTGTGTGTGTGTGTGTGTGTGTGTGCATTAACAGGATTTGCCTTAAATAACCAACAAGAGTTGATATGTTAAAAAACCCAAACAACAAAAAAAATCTCTATAAACCGCGTATTTTTCTCAGAAAAGATTTTTAACTATTACATTTTTAATGTAAAAATATAATTGATAAATATCTTTTCTGTTAGGTGATTTGAAGACTCTTGAGTAAATCAATAAATAAATAGAATAAAATAGAAATGAATAAGAATTAGATACGAGTGAGAATTGCAGTGAGATAGCAAATTAGAGGGTGATAGCTTAATAAAAATGTCTACATTTTTAAACGGACAATAAGTTTACCAATTAAAGGTTATCGAAGAAATTATGAATATTTTTCGTTTCATTTTCCATTTATTTACACACACACACACACACACACACACACACACACATGGACACAGATATATCCGTGGACACTGAAGATATGTTAAAAAGCTTCAAGACTAAAGCTACCTGGGCAGAAATGAATTAAACTTAATTCTTCTTCAAAATAATCTCCTATTCGAACAAGGTTTCCATCCCTTGGACTCCTTTGTTTTTTTTGGGGGGGGGATGTCTTTTTCTCATTTGGTGAGAAACTTCTCCGCCATATTTCTTTTTAAATCGATTGAAATAATTCTTCCGTTTAGATGACTTAGGAATCTCCGACAAGTCTTTGCGATGGTCTCGTAGCTTAAATTGGAAAACGCCACCTTCAGTTTATCTTTTGCATGATATTACATGAAGTTTTATTGGTTTCTCAAAAAACCGAGCCCGATACATAATAAAAGCGATTGCAATCAAGGGCGACTAGATGTTAGCTACAGAAAACTACAACTGCTAACTCCGAAAAAACTAGTAAAAGACCAGACGAAATGAAGGTTATGTGTGGACAAATATATACGAAGAACCCTAACGGTTTAATAATAATAATAATAATGGAGTTTCTTTGTAAGATATTCTGGACACTATTTAAACTGGACACAACAGGAACTCAGAAATATGAAGAATAGAACGAAGAAATTGATGATGATGCACAACGCCTTACATCCATGGGATTACATAGACTCCATGTGACAAGAAAAGAAAGAGGGTGTAGGGGATCGAGGAATGTATAAATTGATAATAAGCAGGAATATAAAAAGTGTAGGCGATGTGGTCATAGAGATGAAACAGTTAATCATATTATGAATGCAGTCAACTAACAGAAAAGAAATCCAAAAACAAGTGTGGCTGGGTGGGGAAGGTGATCCATTGGAAATTCTGCCAGAGATTTGAGCATATCTTAGTCACTTGCTACTCACGTCAGAATTCTCCGGTATAAGTGCTTCACGGTCACCGATATCGTTAGCGAACGGAATTATCCACCACGAACCGAAAACTATTTCTAAGACCATTAATTCTGTGAGTAGTTTCGACGATATTTTTGACTACTACCTACAAAAGTTATAATTGCTATCTTCTCTTGATCGTATAATAACTTGTTTCATTATCCACAGAAATTAAAGAGAAGTTTTCCAGCCCAAATTCTGCAGTATTCTAAGCAACCAACTTCGTTATAAAATCAGCACTCAAATACGACATCGCCAAATGGGGAACAGGCCTGACCGAGACCTACATAAGTTCAGGTCCAGGCAGTGGTAAGGGGGAAACATGTGACATCATCATCTTAAGTCCTCCAAATTTCAAAAAGTAGGCCGATGACCAGCATAGTCCAGCAGGGCTTGGGTCTAAGCTCGTGCCCGACCTTCCCCTCCACTGAATCCCCACTATAATCGACCTTCGGGTCATTGACCTTGTGTCAAGACTTGTCTGGTGGGAAGCAGTGACAAATGTTCGCTTAGCCCATCGCTGGTTCACCAGTGGGCCCCTTTCAATAAAGGCAGACTTGAGGCTGTAATGCTGGGCGAGCTGCATCATTGACACCCTTGTATAGCACTGGACCTTGCTTTCCAATTTAAGCTATAATCAGGCATACGTACCTGGACCCAAATTTGGGTTCAAGTCCAGCTAGGCGGATCGGGCCAACATTGCACTAACAGGGTTCGAGCCTCGGCTTGTTCCTGACCTTCCCCTCCTCTAAATCCCCACTATAATCGACCTTCAGGTCACTGACCTTATCTGGTGTGAAGCAGGGAGAAATATCGGCGAGCCCATCGGTACTACTTTGACATTAGTACCGAGCTCATTGAATTCCGTGTCCGCGTTGGTTATCGTTGCATGTATCTGTGTTCGTTTTTGTCCGTATATGTCCGCTTTTGTCCGTATGTGTTCACTTTTGTCCGATTGTGTCCGCTTTTGTCCGTGTGCAAAATATTTTCCTTTTTTTTTTTTTTTTTTTTTTTTTTTTTACTGTGGTTCAGTATTGGCTTACTGCCACATTTTTTTGGCGGGCAACAGGGCGCTAGTTGTTCTCCACTTCACTTTACTAGCTCCAGTTTCCAGATCTCATCTGCAACTGGCGGCCGTGTATGTTCATTTATTTAAAAAAAAATAGATAGCATCACGGTCGGTATTAGAACCATCAGTTCCTTTAGTTAGTTGTTTTGTTTTTCTAGTTAGGGAGTCAATAGTTTTGTATTAATTTTCACCAGTCCCTATTGGTTGCCTTTCTACAACCATACAGGATCGATCTTCCAAGGAGGACCTTCCTACATCCCAACCCCCCTTGAAGTCTCCCCGCTTTCTCCTACCACCAATGAGGCCCTCCCTATCAAGCCAACCGCCTGCTGGCTGCTGGCCTGCCTTTCGGATAGCCAAATTCCACCTGGGAAAAAACCTACAACACCATCAGTCTCAGTTCCATGAAAGTCACGGCCTTTGGCCGTGACTTTCATAGCCCAGAGGGCTATGAAAAAGACAGGGTGGTCAAGGATGCCCTATACTTTCAGGGCAATACCATCTTGCCCATCCCTGAAATCACGGACGCATTGGATCCCCGCATCCTCTCACTTGTCGTCGTCGACATAAAAACAAGAAGGATTGCGGGCCTAAAAAATTACACATTCGAAGACCTTATGCGCCCTGCAGGCATCCCAGGACAGTACTTTTGTCGTCGCAGTTTCGTGACATGGGATGTGCTGTTACCTACCAAGGAGCAGGCATCAAATCTGCCGGAGATTTGCATCCAGACACAATCCTACCGCCTTCAGCCGGAATACATGGGTACTCGCAGAGTACGAATTACTGTGTGTAATGTCCCGGCAAATCTACCCGGAGAAGTTATGGTTTCGTATCTAAGCGCCCTCAATCGGATAGAAGAAATGACGCAGATGAGAGCTACTGCTGGGACAGCCTAGGGAGACCATATGTTGCGGCTATGTTTCTTGATGCGATAGTAAGCAAACAATTCTAAAATCTATTTTGACATTCCAGATCTATTTACTTCCTAGTAATGACTACTATTCATATCTGGGCAATTCCTTCAAGACTTTTAACAGTCTGATACAAGCAGAATTTTTGATCATCTATCTCTTCTCGGAATTACGACTGTGATTGTCCTGAGAAATGATATCCTAAAAGAAGTAAAAACCTTTTAGGTGATACCTCAAACAAGATGAACAGACATCTATTTCTTCTTACTCGAACACCCTTCTTGAAGATATCTTACCACGTTACTTCCACTTCGAGGTATGTGGAATTCGGTCACGTTCTTTCGACCTCATCCAACATCAACACATGTAATTCAACTCGTTTTCGGGTATCTTGACATGACCAACAGAGATCTAGTGTGTTCTCCTTTAAAAGAATTCACAAAAGGCTTAGGATTTTTATGTGTCCACATAAAATGACCACTTCTCTTTAACCGGTTCGACATTTTATCAAAGCGTTTCCGCCACCTGCCTACAAACATAAACAGATCGGATTACTCATTCGCCCAAGAAAAATTACATCCGGGTAGGGCCGGAAATGACAAAGCCCTTTTTCGACTCTAAATCGGCCGTTACAGCTAAGAAAGTGATAAATTAACTTTTATCAACATTTACAAAACACTTCTGCCAGAAATAATTCAATAAAAATGGAATTAATTATCTTCGCTAGCCTATACCAGGCTAAAGAAGTACTTATTTTCTACGTCCATTTTTTATGGAAGAACTTTCTATTTACATAGCGCGGTAGAAGTGATGTTGCCTTTCTTTCATATGAAAAGGCTTCGGCAGCGAAAAATTCAGAGCTCAACGCGGACGCTCTCAGGGGCTCCACGAGGTCGTATCCTACGTTAACGTGGTTGCATTCACCTCACCGTCACTTCTAGTAGTAGATTCACCCCTCTTTTTTTAAAAATACAAATCGCCTTGCTACAAGGCTAAATCCCACTTCTAGTGGTAGATTCACTCTTCTTTTTTTATCGCATTGATATGCACAAAAGGTTCCGCTCGTCTATTTGGCTGCGCAGCGCAAAAGACACGGGTTAGCCTTTAGCTACCGCTTCGCTGCCAGCGCAGCGCTAAGATAACGCCAATTTTAGCCGTGGCCTCCTGACCTGTTCGCTCGACAATGCAGAGTTTTGGCGCTCAAAGCCTTAGCTACCGTCCGATACGCCCACACAGCTTTGGCGCGAAACAGCCTTACCTGCCGTCCGATATGTCCACACAGCTTTGGCGCGAAACAGCCTTAGCTACCGTCCGATACGTTCACACAGCTTTGACGCGACAGGGCCTTAGCTAACATCCGATAAGTCCGTACAGCTTTGGCGCGACACAGCCATAGCTATCGTCCGACACATCCGCACGGTTTTGACACGGCAAAGCTAGAGCTACCGTCAACGATACATCCGCACAGCTTTAGCGCACAAAAGCCATAGCTATCGTAAACGATACGCCTGCACAGCTATGCGACACGACTAAGCCATAGCTACCACCTCGATACGCCCGCACAGCTTTGGCACGGCAAAGCCATAGCTACCATCAACGATACCCCCGCACAGCTAAGGGTACGACAAAGCCCTAGCTTCACCGATTCGCTTGCTCGACTTCGTATATGTTAAGGCCTGCCAAACGTTAGCTACAGTTTCCCCGTCCGTTCACTTGGTCCGTAGTACTAAGACACGGCTCAGTCTTAGTCACCAACTTGTTCGACTCTACACAACGAAGCTGCCAACACCGACTTCGACCTCGACGCTCCCGCAATGTAGCATCCAGTCCACGTAACGACTCGCTGTTACGGACTGCCCTAGCATTGCAGCACCTGGCCCACGTACGACTTGCTGTACTAGCAACCAGAACGACCCCCCCCCCCCGGTTAACCCAACGTACAGTCAAAACCGGGATATCGATTTATCAACGACTCGACCGACCTCAGCTGCCCGTAGCGATCGTCCAGCTGCATTCAACGACTCGTCCGACATCAACTTATCCGCATCAAACATTCAGATGTATCTCCACGACTCGACCTACGCCAGCTACCCTCGTCGAACATTCAGCTGCGCCCATCTTCGACTCGACCATACCAACTATCGACATCACCCATCTAGCTGAAGACCAAATACGACCGCCACGGACTTTACACACACGCTTGTAATTCCGACAATAAATCGTCACTTTTGTTGTATCTGTTACCTTGCCTTTGTTCCCTTCATTGTCTTTGGCTGTCACTACTCGCAAGCATTAAGCTTAAATCATTTGCGGAGTCGACATGCTTATCGGCTCCGCAACAGCGTCATTTCTCTTCTATGCTGAAACTCAAAACCGGCCAATGATCTGTTTTTCTACAAAAATAAGCTGCTTCAACTAAAATATATTTTGACATTAAACTTGCCATAAAAAGAAGTTTAAATTAGTGGTTATATTTTTTTCCCAGTAACATTGGGCAACATTTTCCTTTACTCATTTTTTTTTATTTTGGACATGTTCTAAGTACATCTTCCTTCTTATATTGTACGTTTATGTACGTATTGTAATAAATTTGATAACTTCTTATCTTTACATTGCTTTCACGATGCTAACCAACAATTTACATTACATTGACTCTTACATTGATAACTTTTATCATGGTTCTTAAACATAATTAGAAGATTGGCATCCAATGGTTTGTATGTAGTATTGATTTAATAGTGTTTTCGGTACCTTTAATAATTTTTGTTTGATTACCTTTTGTCTTTCTACTACATGGGCAATCTAAAGCATGTTACTGACTGTGACACTGTTGTGTCCTTCCCAGCGTTAGATTTTACAATTAGAAGGTTGCAAAATAGTAAGATATAGTCTTAAATAAGAGAAGTGATTAGCAAAAAGAATTAGTTAAAAAATAATTAGGGTGGATGTTAATGTAAGAGTTTGCGTTTCGGCCGGTATAGTTTTAGATTGAAATTTGCCTCCCGCACCGGCCACTTCCGGGTGGAAGGTGCGGGAGGGACTTCCGGCTTGAACACCGGCTGGCGCGAATTCAGCCTTTTTCGAATCGACTGGCATGCGAGACTGACGTTTCTCTTGTCGTGGGTCACTAGCAAGGCAAAAAGAGGTAAGCACGTGAATTCTTGTCAACCCAAAGGGCGTTCCGAATCACCAGCTATGGGAATGATACATCGTCGTTATTGAGGCACCTCATCCTGGGGACTCACGGCCACAATAAGAAACCTTCCTCTCTCGTCACACCGAGCTCATCGATCAAATGATCTTTATCAAGTAGGGTATTATATCGAACATTATTAAAAGGATTCTGCACTGTGGAGGGAGTATGTAATTTGGTTATTTCTGTAGATTGCTCTCTAAATTATTCCCACCACAAATACAACACAAAACATTACAATCGCGCAAAAGAAATGGAATAGAACACAACGAACATTAAATAACAAACAATTTAATATGCATATAACAGAATATGAAAAACAAAATACATGATGTGTAAATGGCCTTTTGGAAAATAAAGTTTGAAGAAGAGAATAAATTTGTTGAAAGATGTGTGTATGTTCATGTTATCAGAGTCCGTAAATAAGTCGTTCTTACTTACATTAAGTTTATAGCGGGTTTTATGATTGTGGTGACAGCGTGTCTCGTTGATGAAAGAAAGTTTGTCGGGGTTTCCTTTTGAATATAATTCTCGGCCATTTGAAAAGAGGTCATGAACTTTAGTTGAGGAAGGAAAGTAATTGGTTGGACATAGTATCGGCTACTGGCTTAGTGGCTTGTGTTCGTCTGTGTCTTCGTTTGTGTGTAAGCTTGTGTCTCTTGTGTCTGGCTTCCTAACTCTGTGTTATTTATATCCTACAGGTGGATCAAAGAATCGTCCTAAAATCTTGGCGCGTAGACATTTATTGACCAATCAGATTTGTATTTTACTATTTTATTTTCGAGCCTAAATATTTTCTGTAGGTTCACTTCCGATCCTAATTTTCTAGAATGTTCTATTCCATGTTTTTAGCTGATTGGTTGAAAAATATAAAAATGTAATTTAAATGCTAATGCGGTTTTGATCCTAAATTTCTAGAATGTTCTTAAGTATGTTTTTATTGCTTATTTTAAGACAAGAAAAAATGTGTATCCTATAGCACTAACGTTCGAAATAATGCCCTACTTAATAAGGAAGAAATTTACTATTAGCGAAAATGAGGATGTCACTAATGGATGTTAACTGTGATATGTATTTATAATACTAATATAAGCAGCAAAGTGATCAAGTTTATTAATTTATAACGATTTCTGTTCAATACACCGGTTTCACTTCTGCACATTTTTCTGAAATTCACATAAACACCCTCTTTAGAGTATGAGATGTGAAAAGTTTTGCTCAAGACCTATGTTAGGAGGCATTTGATATGTTAATGTACAAAGGATAAGCTTTCGATCCATACCAAATTTGCTTTATCAGGAATTTCTTGTGGGTATGACCCCATTTTGAACCAGACTAATCCATGGAATGCTGTGTATTTCACTGGGCTGATCGCTAAACCTTATATGTTAAATTGCAATAATACTAACAACATCATCATTATATATCTTACCAGCTGGCCTTTTACACTAACGTTTTTCTATTAGTGATCGATAAGTAGAGGTATAAAGAATATTGTTTTTAATCATAAAAAGTAACCAGCATAAAAGTGTAGTAAAAATGAAAAGAAAGAAAGAAAGAAAGAAAGAAAGACAGAAAAGGCTGAGTTGCTTAAACATTGGCAGTCGATAGCCAAGTAAGCTTGCTCAGTTCTTAAAATAGGTCAGTTTACACATTGTGATTTTCTTGCGTCGCAACCTTTCGACATTTTTATGACGAGAGGTGTGAAAATGAGTCAGTAAGAGTTGTTATGTCGACAGTCATAAAGAAAGCAGACAGCAAATACGATGAAAAAAAAATGGGAGAGAGAGAGAGAGAGAGAGAGAGAGAGAGAGAGAGAGAGAGAGAGAGAGAGTAGGTATAAAAGGAAAAAGGGTGAGAACAAAATAATGACGAAACATTACTAGAAAGAAAGAGATGAAAATATTGAACCAAAAATACAACAAAAACAAAAAAGAAAGAAAACAAGGAAAGAAAAGAAAAAAGGAAGAAAAACTCACCAGTGAGTATACAAAGAAATTATATGTTAATCAGAAAGCAGATATCAATAGCGGAGATACAAAGAGACAGAATGGAATAGAATATAATGTTAAGCGAGATCCATTAGATAGATAGATAGATAGATAGATGTGTGTGTATGATAGATAGATAGATAGATAGATAGATAGATAGATAGATAGATATAAACTCAAATTGAAATAATTGAAAACAATGAAACTGATAAAAGAAAATTATGAAAAAAGATGGCCGAAGAATCAAGACAAAAATGGAAATCGAAAGTAAAAAAGAGAGAGAAAACGGGGAGGGAAAGAGAAGAGAGAAATATAGAAAAGAGAGAGGAAGAGGGGGAAAAGGAAAAGGGAGCAGGGGAAATGAATGAGAGAGAAAAAAAGAATAGAAAAGAGAGAGGAGGAGGAAGGAGCAAAGAAAGCACGAAAGGGAAAGAGAGAAGGGGATATAAAGGGAAATAAAGGAGAGCAAAAGATTTACAACAATAGGAGAAAAAAGTTAGAAAGAAAGGAAAGCTGAAAAAAGAAGTGAGAGAAAAAGGAATAAATAAAGAAAGAGTAAGAACGAAAAGAAATAGAAAGTTGGATTGCAAAAATGAAAAAAATTACAGAGAAGAGATGTGGTGATTGAACGACCTGACGTTGGCGTTGAAAGTTGATATATAATAAAAATGAAATTAGGTTTATTACATGGATAGAAATCGAATTACACAGCAATATTTTTAGACAAGCAGTGGTGTTGTGGCAAAAATGACGAATAAAAAAATGCGTGAGTAAGAACATGATAAATAATGACAATTTCAAGAGTCATATGAATGATTGAATCATAAGAAAATGTAAAAGAAACAAATTTTGAGTGTATTAAATCGATAAAAATCTTTATGTATTGATAAATATATGCGTCCTAAATGTATCCTTAATAAAAAAAACAAACTTAAAAAAAAATATTTTGCTGCGTTTAGGTGACGATTCGGAATGAAAATGTATCCATCAGCATTTTTAAAATATAGTATAGGAATAGATAGGAATCAAATATCTATGCTATCTGTGCATTATTATTATTAGTTATAACAAGTCCTGGTGGCAACACCCCACAAGACGCCAACTGTACGGCCACCTGCTTCCTATCACGAAAACTATTCAAGTTAGACGAACCAGACATGCAGGACACTGCTGGAGAAGCAGGGACGAACTCATAAGTGATGTACTCTTATGGACCTCCACATATGGCCGAGCAAAAGCAGGACGACCAGCACGAACACACATTCAGCAACTATGTGAGGACACGGGATGTAGTCCAGAAGACCTGCCAGAGGCGATGAACGATCGGGAAAAGTGGCGAGAGAAGGTCAGGGATATCCGTGCTACCAGCACGACCTGATGATGATGATGATATAAGGTAATCAACAATAAAGCTAGTGGGAAATCATGGTTTTATCTATATTCAACGTTCTCTGCCAAAGTTCATTTATTCATTAATCTGCCTTTTGGTACTTGCCCAGAATATCCCACTATACCGCAGAGGAAATGTCAGCGGCAATATATATATATATATATATATATATATATATATATATATATATATAAATTTATTACACAACTTCAATCGAAATCTCTTCTGAATGACCCATTCACAAGTAAAACAAATAAATTAAAACATTCGGGAAGAAAATCCAACGAGCATACATTTTGGTTGAAAAACTCTAACATTAATAAGAAGTTGTCTGAATGAATAAAACACGTTGCTACGTTGGTAGGCTCCGTGCATACTCCGATTAAAAAGAAAAATATATAAATAAATAAATAACTTATTTAATCCAATTCCCCACCCCAAATCCATCTGGAGCTGCGTTATAAAAAAAGGTACCTACAGAGTTGAAATCGTTTCAACACACAAACGAACTTTCGGGCCGCCGCCTCACATTCATACCCGACAGTTGTTTGCTAACTATGGTACCTTGGCCTCAAGGCTCCATCCTTCCAGGTCTTTGTCGGGTTGCAGGACTAAGTTTATTGCTTGGTGCCTAAGGTGTCCATTAGGGGAATGCCGACGGGGTCCAGTATTTTTGCACCTGCCGCCTATGAATCTCGATTCGTGCATAGCCCTCACCATAAAACAACTTTGTGCCTTATTCTGACATTGTAGGATATTAGATAAATTGCAGTTCACCGCAAACTTATCAACAAACCTACACACCTACAACGCACTGAACCTACCAGAACTGGGTCACTCACACCACGCATACCGGACCAAGAACGAATTTGCACCTGCTCACCTCCCGACCCCATTCAAAGGAAAAAAAACGTATTACTTCTTGGGACTACTAATTCTATTCCACACAATCTGTATTCGTTTTACAATAAACAAATTTAACGCTAACATTTTACCCGTTATAATTTTCCTTGCTACCATACGCTAGTCGATAATATACGTCAGTTCGCATCAGCTAGATAAATATGAAAACTGACGTATGTTTTTGACATATGTTGGAATTGCGTGTGTAACGATTTCATGACCTGCAGAAATGTTTTAATAATTATGCTGAGCACATTTCAATATTCTCAAATTCTCAAAAACTCCTCTAAACGAGTCAGGATTATTTTTGGTTAATCTTGATTATTCTGAAAGTTTTCGTGTGCTCGGGGGTCTGGTCTGGTTATGTTCTACCTAACATAGACACCTTAAACACAACTGATGGCCATTCATTTGCTTTCAAGGGACGAGTAACCACTATTAAAACGTTTAAACCCATGCGGTACTTGTGGTTGGGTCAGAATTGTTTGATTTCCTTTCATTTCAGCAATTTTTGAGTCCAAGTTTAAAATAGTGCTTCAAATTTGCCAGAATACCAAGACTTGTATTCTCTATTCTAATATCTGAAACAAGAAGTTTTTCGAATTACTCCGAGCTCATCACCTGTGGGTTCAAAAACGAGGGGAGGGAAATTAACAAAACCTCGAATGTTGCCGTCCAAGACAGTAGTAAATCGTAGGGAAGGGAGGAGAAAAAAGTAATTAAAAAGGCTTATAAGAAAAGGGGAACTTTATTTCAGAGACAAACACTTTTATTCTATTACAAATAATTTATTTCGAAGGAAAAAAATTAACATATACGTTTACACTGACATTGCACAAATTTCGCAGTCATATTTGAGCTAAAATCACAATATTTGATTTAATACAAAAAATAAGCAAATAAATAAAAGATAAATAAATAAAAGGAAATAAAAGTAAAGACATGGAAGGTCAAAGGACTTTTTTTTTTTACAAAAATGCTAATATGGAGTCTAAATTCAAAGTTCTGTTTTCCTTATTCCATCTTTTCTTTCAAATTTCTGGCGCGTGGTTTTCACTGGCTGGGAATAATTTTCTTCACTCTTTCAGGTAGATATATCCTTTACTTCGTGGCTTTGAGACAACTCTGAAGGATGGTGATCTGAGGAATTTAACGTTTTTTGTTATATTTCTTTTACTGTCCTTTCTTCGGAAAAATGTCTCCTAAGACTTACTTTGAGTAGGGAGAATTCATTAACTTTTCTGTTTCCTACGGAAAGAAACCACTTCTAGATTTTTCTTTTACCGCAGAAACCTATCAACTCTTCTAGAATAATGTCTCCCAAGACTAAATCACATTGGATAGGGAGAATTCAGCAATTTTTCTGTTTCCTTCGAAAAGAAACCAATTCTAGGCTTTTCTTCAACCGCAGAAACAAATTAACTCTCACTTAGTTGATTGTAAATTTTACACCATTCCTAGTAGACCAATGGAGTCTGTGAAAGGGCAGCTCTTGATTTTCAACACTTCACAAGTGGCTGGCTGGCTGGCAGGCAGATTGTGGGGCATGTGAAAAAACAGACCCTGCTTGCAACTTTTCTCCAACTGACTGACTAACAAACTAACAAAAACCCCGCCCCGTCGTTTATATACCCACAAAGGAACAGTAATGGTCCAACTTTAAAATAAACCAATGACAAAGTACAATGTATCACAAAAGTGAGTACATCCCTCACATTTCTGCGTATATTTAAGTATATCTAGGACAACACTGACAAAATGACTTTGACACAATGAAAAGTACTCTGTTTGCAGTTTATATAACAGAGTTACTTTATTTTTCCCTCAAAATAAGTCAAGATATATCCATTAAATCTAAATCCCTGCCAACAAAAGTGAGTACATCTTTAGGGAAAGTTGTCAATATTAACATACACCATGTCAGCTGTCAATATTTTGTGTGGCCACCGTCAATATCCAGAACTGCCTTTACTCTCCTGGGCATGGAGTTTACTAGAGCTTTACAGAAAGCCACTGGAATGCTCTTCTACTCCTCCATGACGACGTCGCGAAGCTGGTGGATATTTGAGACTTTGCGCACCTCCACCTTTCACTTGAGGATCCCCCAAAGATGTTCTATTGGGTTCAAGTCTGGAGACATGCTTGGCCAGTCCATCACCTTTACCACTGCCTCTTTAGTAAAGCAGTAGTCGTCTTGGAGGTGTGTTTGGGGTCATTGTCATGCTGGAATACTGCCCTGCGACCCAGTTTCTGGAGGGAGGAGATCATGCTCTGCTGCAGTATTTCACAGCACATGTTGGAGTTCATGTTTCCCTCAATGAAATGTAACGTTCCAACACCTACAGCACTCATGCAGTTTCAGACCATGACATTCCCACCACCATGCTTGACTGTAGGCATGACACACTTATCTTTGTACTCCTCACCAGGTCGCCGCCACACTTGCTTGAAGCCATCAGAACCAAACAAATTAATCTTCATCTCGTCAGACCAGGGGACATGGTTCCAATAATCCATGTGCTTTGTTGACATGTCTTCAGCAAACTGTCTGGAGGCTTTCTTGTCTATCGTTTTCAGAAGAGACTTCCTCCTGGGGTGACAGCCATGCACACCAATTTGATGTAGAGTGCGGTGTATGGTCTGAGCACTAACAGGCTGACTCCCCACCTCTTCAATCTCTGCAGCAATGCTGACAGCACTCCTACGCCAATCTTTCAAAGAAAGCATTTGGATGTGACGCTCAGCACGTGTACTCAGATTCTTTGGACGACCAACCTGAGGCCTGTTCTGAGTGAACCCCGCACTTTTAAAACGCTGGATGATCTTAGCCACAGTGCTGCAGCTCAGTTTCAGGGTGTTGGCAATCTTCTTGTAGCCTTAGCCATCTTCATGTAGCGCAACAATACGTATTCTAAGATATTCAGAGAGTTCTTTGCCATGTGGTGCCATGTTGGAACTTTCAGTGACCAGTATCAGAGAGTGTGAGAGCTGCACTAAAAATTTGAATACACCTGCTCCCTATGCACATGGGCCTAATAATACATTGGCTTAGTAACACTGATGTGTCACATGACACTTTCGTGGGAAAATGACAAGCAGTACTCAATTTGGACATTTAGGGTGTAGTTTCTTAGGGGTGTACTCACTTTTGTTGGCAGGGGTTTAGCTTTTAATGGTTATATTTTGAGTTATTTTGAGGGGAAAATAAATTAACTCTGTTATATAAGCTACACACAGACTATTTTTCATTGTGTCAAAGTGTCATTTTGTCAGTGTGGTCCCATGAAGAGATATACTTAAATATTTGCAGAAATATGAGGGGTGTACTCACTTTTGTGATGCACTGTAGTTGTTTCTAAATGCCGATTTGCATATTCCATTAAAAAAAAGGTACCGCGAAATAGTATTGATGATAATATTGTATGTCACATTTAGCGCAATGCTTGTCGTTGAAGCAAATGGAATCAGCACCCCGAGTTCAAATCAAGAACTAGGCTGTTTGCGTTTCACAACGCACTAATGCCTTTCAGAAAGGAATGAATCCATCTTCCACCTCCATGTTATAATTTAATAGTAGGATAGATTGGTAAGACAACCAATCTAAGAGGAAGGAAATTCTGAATTCAAACCAGACTTCGTGTTACACCCAAGTCATAGTGGAGGAGTTGGGTAAATACAGACTACACTCAATCCCCAACATGAAGGTAAGAGAAGTATTAACTGATACAAGGTTTAGAAACCAACATAAAAAATTGACCTTGTGTTGTATCCTGCACGTAGTGGAGGGGTTGTTTAACATGCCCAGCCACAGCAATTCTTGCTGTAAATAGTCAAGATAGATAGATAGATAGATAGACTGAGGGAAAATAAAACCGAATCAACCTGAAGGACGATGGCGATTTGTACAGGTACAGTATATATGCAAGTTAAAGTGAAGTATTACAAATTTTTGGCGTGGAATAATGATAAAGATATTCACTCTCACTCTGATCGTATGCCATCGAGAGTAGAGGCCCGTGTTAATGCCCAAGGAGGATATACTGTGTATCAATAATGGGTTGGTATACCCCTTATTTTGGAACCTGTGCTCATATTGATCGGTATATATGATTATTTACCGTGATCCAGCCAAAGTGTTTAATTTTGAGTAAATTGAAGCACCTTATCTACGTGTTGTAATTTAATTTTCGTCAGTGCATGATATCAAAAATATAACAGAGTCATTGTTTTTAGATATGCACATGAAATAGTCTTTTGAGTAAAGGTCAATAAAATACGAAAATATATCAAATATAACAACGAAACAATGGAAATACCATAAGAAAGTTTGGTGTTAAAACATTCCAGAGGCTTTAATAAAAATTCAATAAATGTAGCATCTTCCTTGTGCACATAGTGAAAAGTTATCTTCTGAAAATGATTCCATGGGTAGTTCGACAATAGCGGTGTGTTTCAAGAGGAAACTAATAATAGGATCTTGAACAATAGATTGTTTTGCCCCTTTCCCAATTAGAATAAGTGCTCACCACTAATACCAGATTTTTTCATTAGACAAATGCAGTTGGCTTTCTTTCAGGATTTCTTAACTTCAAATTGTTAAGACATAAAAAAAGAGAAGCAAAAAAAGGCCAATTAAATAATTCAAAATCAGCAAAACAATCTCAATCATTTGTTAATTAACTTATTTTCTGTTATCAAACTGAAGCAGCGAACCTCCGACAAAGATCCGACTTGTATTCAAAGTAGTAATTAACTAAGCTTTTTGCTTAGATGCGGCCTAAGGCCGTATGAATGGGGCACCAAATGAGACTCAAACTAACTCGCTTAGGTTTGCTAATTTAGCTTGCAAACTATTAGACCATCCAAGGTGCCTCGACTTGTATTCTGAGTATATTACGTAATCATGAAAGATCATCTTTATCCTGTCTACAAAGGTAAAAATGACATTTGTTTGTTTAAACTTTTAAAAGACCGGAGATGTTTTATAATTTTATTTAAAATACTGATGACTAAACATACTGCGTGACGAAGTATTTAATCAATGTGATAGTTACTTTTTTATCAGAAGAAAAAGCTTGGCTTTTCATGGAACAAATAAAATTTTCAGTTCTCAGACAAATGGATTGATAGAACTGATCGCACAGCTATCAGCAAACTCTTGATTTGGATTGAGACTAGCAAGAAGAACAATCATTATTTGAGAAAAGATACTCAGAATGGAGAAAATTACCTTTTATCTCGGGAATGATTTTGTCAAGAAATTTTTCTAATTTAAAACATGAAAAATATGATTCTTAATATTAGATTATACTCTTGACATTTCTCACTTTGAAAAAATGTCTGTAATTTTAAAATGTTAATTGTTTAGTGAAGGTGTGAAGATTTTTTAATCTCTCCTTTCTTTTCTCACTGTAGATGATACTGTTGGAAATGGATTACTTATACTTTTTTTAAAATGATATTGTCAAAAAGTTTTATATGACTTGTCATGATCAAATTTACGACAATGTCACCACTATGCCAGGCTAGTACAAAGGAAGTCATGCAAGATTACTTGGGGTTAATGAAAAAGTGTTATTTGTTCCATATAAGACGAATGCTTTGAATCTTGTTTTATTGGATTATGCACCGAGATCAGTAGTTTCTACTTCATTCTTTGGGGTATTTAATAATCTATATACATTATTTTCTGCAACGACCTTTCATTGGAAAGATTTACCTATGAGAGAATGTATCAATTTCTTTGAGAGCACAGTGCGATACAAGATGGCAGTTACAAATTAATGCTGTCAAACCATTGCATTTTTTGCTTAAAATCATTAGAAATCCTCTTACCGACCTGCAAGAAAAGTCTTTGGAAAAGAGAGACGTTGCAATAGTGACTGAAGTAACATGGATTCTTACTTGGAACTTCGTGAATAAACATCCTCATTTGGTATGATGTTCAAGGTGAACAAAGTAAGCCAATTGTTATAGTCTTCATTATGATTGTTGAGATCCATGAAACTTTCAGTTTTCATCAAGACTATCGCAAAAATGCTATGGGTCGCAGAAGAAAATCACATTGACAAAGATTTGATATGAGTCCTACGATGAAGTTCAAACACCTGAAGATCGTTTTCGTCCTGACTTTTATTTACTCTCTTGTGGACCAAGGTTTGTGTTCAGTTAAGAATCGATTTTCTCAACAAGGAAATTTATGAATCCATTCAAAATGGATTTTCTCAACAATGGAATTTATGGATCCATTCAAAATTCAGACTCATTTTTTAATGCAGTGAAGAGTGAGAATTTGAATAAGCTGTACAACAATTTCACGAAAAAATGAGTGACGTTGAATTAGAAGTTCAAGAGAAATGGAAAAGAAAAAGGGAGCTTAAAACTGACCAGTTTTTGCTCACCAATGGTCCGGGAAACCGGGGTTCAATCCCAGGTTAAGTCATACCAAAGACTTAAAAAACGGTACTTGATGCCGCCTTGCTTAGCACTCTAAGGTAAGGATCAAGGGTAAAGTGGGGCTATCCAGGGAATGGAGTAACGGCTTCCCCTACACCTCTGTGTAGTAACTATTAAAAAGGGAGCCTTTGAGTCACCCTCGACTAAGGTCGCCAACTTTACTTTTTTTAACATTTTTTAAAATCATTTAGTTGACACTTACCTGAACTTTTGCGTTGCATTGTAAGTGTTGTTTACAACACTAATGACCGTTGCAAGAGCTGAAAGAAGTTTCAGCAAACTAAAACTAATAAAGATTATCTGCGTTCTACAATGAGGATATGTAACATTACCAGCTCTTTTACGGATAAGGTGGGCTAATACTTTTGCGTATAGTTGTGATTATGACCCTATTGGTAGATGTGTGTATATAAATATCTACGTAGGGGAGGCACATCTGTGCGGGTATATGTGTGTACATAGGTAGCGCATATATATTTGTGTGCTTGGATATATATTTGTAGTGATATCAAAAGACGATTGGAAAACCCGGTCCAAAGCTGGTGAAGCGATATAATCAGAAAGAAAAGAGATTCTTGTTAAAAATGCCTTTAGGATGAAAAGGTTATTTTTTTAATGTTCGTCTTATGCACAGATTCGTGGTGCTAAAGACATTGGGAGATTAACAGATAAAGCCTAGCTAGTTTAAGTACCTTAAAGATGAGTGGTCTGTGTTTGGGAGAGGGTAGAGATAAGCGTTCTATATATATAGTTTATATTCGAGAAAGGAAGTCATCATATCAGTCCGAGAAAGGAAAATCGATGTTTTACTACTGCCCTCCACGCAGTAAAAGATGTCCGTGGCACATCTGTTTCACCAATCACTTGATAATCGTTAAGAGAGATCGATGCCACTCTCTGACCCTTTATGTACTTGCATTCTTTTTGCGCGGCCATGTATAAAACCGGTGAGAAGAAATTAAGTTCAAACTGTCTAAAAAATGGCTTAGAAAATAATTTAAATGTTTATTGAAATATTTGTTAATTTTTGGAGTTTTTGTAGGTATCTGAGATCCTCGAACAAACCTGAAACCGTCTCTCGTACGCTATCCTCATGGAAACAAAGCAGTAAGCTGTAGTAAATAAACGACAAAAATAAATAAAATATCCTCTAAATATGAATACTTATCCTAAACTTTAATTATAGCGGCTGCACTTTTTCGTTGTTAATTTTTTTTTATAAGAACCGTTTTCTCGTTGGGAATTTTCGAACCTAATTCCACATAAAAATAAGACACCTTTTTTAAGTGCAGGTATTCATCTTCATACATTCCAGGTTGGATACTATAACTCAATCAACAAGGCAAAAACACGAGGACAACTTTAAAAAAAAAACAGTGTTCTTTTTATTTACAGAGAGAGAGAGAGAGAGAGAGAGAGTAACGAAAAACTAGAGGCAGATAACCTGACCCTGATTCAAATGCGGGATTTGGGGCAGATTACTCTGACCTGACAATTCTATTATAAGTAATTCTAACAAGTACTGACAGGAGTGATAATTTCAGCATGTCTTATGATCCATATATAAGTAAGTACTGTTAGTTATAAAAGCTGAAAATCAACACATGGGACAGGATTTGAAACAAATAACGTCGATCAATATTCTTATTTGGACTTGTAAATCGACTTTATCAACTTAAAAATAGTTCTTTCTGGAAGTCAAACGCGAAAAAGACGTCAGTTTTCAACTGATACAAGCTTCAGTTTTTTCTTGACAACGTACTTCATTTTCTTAACAGTTCACAAATGGGGACCACGGAATTGGGTCAAGATTTTTGGAAACTGGAAATAGTCACGTAGATCAGGGAAGTTAGGAGGCAGAAATATTCTTGTGAGCCAAACATTCGTATTTTTTTCCAATTTTAGGAAAAACGTTCGTAATCATTTTCACACGCTCAAGTCTCAAGTAATCTATATATTACTAAAATCCTCATTATATTTATACACTGCTAACAATTTTGTATAAAAAGTTATTTTTCTTCTAACTCAAAGATACCTGGAAAATATTATTTCTCGTGGAACATTATTATACGGATATTATTAGGTATTATTAATTATAAAACTCAACAGTACTAAAACTCTATAACTAAAAATACAATTTCAACTTCTCAATAACCAAAAATTTAATAACATAAATATATTCAAAGAGTGTACTTATTTTTGGACAGCTACATATATTTTGGTTACAAATTTTCAATGTTATAGAGCTTGGAAATTGATAATGATATCCGTTTTGACAGTAAAATGTTACACAAAAAAAAATCCGGATATTTTTGTTTCAGAAGAAAATTCACTTTTACCTAAATCGAATAATCAATATCATCGGGAATCGGAAAAGAACTGGGTCGCAAGTAGTCTAATATTCTTTGATATTATTCTAACAGGTTTTCGCGCAGAATCTAATATAATTTTTTTTTTCTAAATCGGTCGAGATAATCAATGACACAAATAAACACTTTTGTTGGAATTATTTTATTGTAAAGGGAACATCTTCTTGCACGGGACTTTTATGGTTGTCACCACCGGAAGGAAATGACGGGACTTTTTGGAACTGACACCGCCTGTTGAGTAAATAACCCTTTCACCATGCAGTGAAAACGTCATTTTAGTAGTCCTGTGAATTTTCCCTGGATGTGCTGGTTTTTAAAGCTTGCTGTTATATTCTGAGTTGTTGATATCTGTGATATGAATGTTGTGGGCGAGAAATGCGTATGGTTGCAAAACAAAGAACGTATAGATACTCACAATAACACAGTAAAGATGTTGTAGAAAATTTTTATAAATAAATTAAGCACAGAGAACAGAATGGAGAAATATGTTAATAGTTAAAGAATGAGTTCAGGGTGATAGTTACAAAGTTCATGTACTGTACTTGTCTCGTGGTGAAGGGATGGTTTTCTTGGAAACAAGGGCAGCGTTCCTAACGGCGGCGATCGTTTGAAGTATCGGATGACAGGCGCCGGACGGTGGCGTAGAATCTTTAACACGAGTCGTGTGTAGGAGCAGTTCTAACTGATAATTATTTGGTCCGTCTATTTATATATTTTTCGTAGGCTCAGAAACGGCAATTTTTGTGCCCCGCGGGAAGCGTTCCGATTGGATATTTATTAATGTATTTTTTTTTTGTTAATTTATCGCAAACGGAAGTTCTGCGCGGAGCCGATGCGTGAACGACTAACTTTTCATTTTGAGTTGAGAACTCGAAGTGGTAACTTCCGTTTTTTTTTCTTCTTCTTTTCTCCTTTTTTTTTTTTTTTTTTTTTTTTTCAAATCAAGGCAAGATCTCATCTTGTAACATTGCTGTTCCCTACAGTTAAGGGAAAATAGTGAATAGCGAGTAAATCCCTAAAATAATTTTGCTGCTATGCATTTAATCAGCTTCATGTCCATGAACTGGATTATATCGACTCCTATGAGTCCATGTACGCGTACATGATTGCTGCCATTATCTGTGAAGGCTAATTTATGCTTTAGATTGTTTAAGTTTTTCTTTACTTCACCAAAATGATCAATATTCAGGTTTATGTCGAAGTCCTCGTCCACTAGGACTGGTAGGTGAAAGGTTCGATCCTTATCCACTTGAATACTCAGTACAACCTCCTCTAATCTCTTCTTCCTAGTGCCCAAGAAGGTGCTTTCTTCATAATCCCCTGGGTTGAGGGAATGCTTTTTGCATTTTAATTTTTCCGCCACCCGTTTGGAAAAGTATGACTTCTGGCTGCCGGTATCAAGCAAACAGTTGACGTGTTTCCGTCTGCCCTTGGACACTGTAAAGAATACCATAGGTAGGATGAAGGGTTGGTTAAGGGTGCGAGAGCTGGTGCACACATTAATGGACAATGCTGAATTCTTTTCCTCTTCCGCCTTGTCACAAAGTGGGGTTAGGTGTTTTCTTGAGTTACATAGCGAACATTTAAAGGGCAAACTGTTCCGCTTCCCTAGGCAGTCCTTAGTTTTATGTCCGGTGCTAGTACACAGTGTGCATATGTTTAATTCTCTGCACCGAGCTTGTCTAGTCTAGGCACTAGCGCATGTCGAGCAGCGACTCATAGGGTGACTCTCTTTTTTGCAAAGTTTGCAGCAAGTTTGCAGTAACTGTTCACCCTCGTGGTGAAATTTTCCATGCAGACACGTTTTTACTCTCTGCCTTGGGATTATAGTATTTTCCCTTTAGGGGGTAAAATTGTTTTTTCTACTGGTTTTTATTAGGGTTTTAATATTCTCGTTATAGTTATCGAATATATCTTTTATAGTTGGATAATTGGAGCACCAATCCCCTTTGGAGAATGGTCCGTAATTTAGCAAATACTATGTGGCTAATAATTCTGAATCCTGGTGTTTCTTCCTCAAAAGAATCCAGGTTATATGATGTTTTTAGCTCTGATAAATCTGCACGTGTCTCAGAGAAAAATTGTTTCACGTTGGTGAAATTCACATCGTATTTGGGAGAAGCGTCTAGTAATTGTTTGAATATCTCGTCAACAGAGGTATATCCAGAAATTCTTCTCTTAATAGTTTTATGGCGACTTCATAACTAGCCTCCTCTAAAGTCAAATGAGAAATTAGTCGAGCCGCATAACCAGTCAAGTAGCTCTTTAAAAGAGACAATTTGGCCTTATCCGAACTCACTGAAGAGACACAGTTGTAGAACTGTGCCAGGAAATTTTTAAATTCAAACTTGTTAGACACTCTCCCACTGAATTTCGGACATTGTAGTCGCGGTGGAGGAATATAAGTGAGCATGTTAAGAATGGACGGGTCTTCTATGTCCGCAATCCTACTGCTGCTACTATGTGGGAGGTTCGTTTGGGTGAGTGAGTTCTCGCAGTCGTCCAGTTTACGGTTGACTTCAAGTTGGTAACTTGACTCCGCTTCCTCATCTTCTAAGTAAGTCTTGTTAAGTCTATGTCCGCCTTTACATTGGCGTCATAAATTTTGGGGTTAAGAGTTTCAATCTCTTTCGACCAAGCACTAACCCGTTCTTTTTCTACTTGGATTAGAGATTTTGTTAAACTTTCTCCGGTCTGTAGGTAGTTAAAAACCTGAACTATCTTTCTTTTAAGGAGGTCCCTAGAGGCCAGCAGAGTATTTACTCCTTTAAGGTTTTTAAATTCAGCCATTCTGAATATTATGTTCTATTTTTTTCTTCAATTTTAAAAGAGGTAATTTCTCTTCCTATTTTTTTTTTTTTTTGTATTTAATTCCTTATTTCAAACCAGTCGCCTAACTCCTGCAATTTGCGTTTTTATTTGCAAAAATTGCAATATGCGTTTTATCTGCAATATGTATAGGGATTTTTATAAGCCCCGAAAAGCCCGGTTTAATTCCTACGTTTTGTAAAAGAATAAACCGTACTTCGACCGCTGTAGGGTGGCAGCTTTTGGAGAAAGGAGACGAACGGATTTTTGTTTAACAAAATTTATATGCAACAAACAATAAATAGGGTTTTAAACACCAAATGGAACAAACAACGAATTTGTAAGACTTCAAAGAGAGTTCAATGTTCTGATAGGTGGTAGGTGTATAAGAGTAAATGCACATGTATAAAGGTAAGGTTTTGTAAAGGTAAGGTTGTAAGTAAAGTTAAGGGAGATTTAAAAAAAGGTAAGGTTAGGAAAGGTTTTGCAGATAAAATGCCTGTGGGAACTTAGCTGTGATCCTGGTTCCTTTTAACTCAGCACGTGCATTCGTCGCTCTTGGCTCCCGGGTGGTGGTGAGTATACCAAATACGTTCGCCGTCAATGGGCTGTTACAATTTGGACCTGTTGCTAACAGCGGTAGGAGTGGAAATAAATAGGAAGATTCTTCAGATGACCTTTTTTATAGTGGACACCACGTGACCCCAAGGGGCTACAGGTATTTGGTGAAATAGGATCATTAGTTCCTTAACAAATTTCCACACATGAAGTGGATAATCTTCAGAAGCCTATATCAAGCTCAGGAAGGATTGTATTACCACTGATATTTTTAAGGATAAACTTTCTGTCCACGCAGCCCTGGAAGTGTGACATCACTTTCACTCTGTTTATAGACAAGCCTTTTCAGCAGTCGTTAGCTCGCTCGTTGGTACGATTCTTTAGAATCTGGACTCGTAAGCGAAGGTCTCAAGGTGTGATCCTACATGTAATGGTCGCATCTGTCTTACACCTACTTAGATATACAAAAAAGGTCTTTTAAGGACCATGAGAGGTCTCCATCCACGACACTCTTTCGCTCGTTCCTCGGGTTCGCAGTGTTAAGACACGGCAGTCTTAGCCAGGACAATCGTTCGCTCGTTTCCCCGGCTTTGCGGTGCCAAGACACATCAGTCTTAGCCACGACACTCGTTCGCCCGTTCCCCGGCTGTAGTCTTAGTTACTCGTTCGTTCATTCGTTCGTTCGTTCGTTCGTTCGTTCGTTGCCTACATGGAGCTAAGACACGGCAGTGTTAGCCCACTCGTTCGATCCTGTGCGACCAAGCTATCAACACCAACTG
Source organism: Sepioteuthis lessoniana (assembly GCA_963585895.1). Classification (NCBI taxonomy): domain Eukaryota; kingdom Metazoa; phylum Mollusca; class Cephalopoda; order Myopsida; family Loliginidae; genus Sepioteuthis; species Sepioteuthis lessoniana. The sequence goes on from OY757907.1 coordinate 76,825,107, forward strand.
CAGACCAACCCCATCATTGCAGCATCTAGTTCACAAATGACTCACTGCTCGAACTAGCATCAACACAAGAGACCACATCACCCCACCCCCGGTTAAACCAAAGTACTGCACAACCGGGACATCGATCATCCAACTGTCTCTACCAACAACAACGACCACTAGCTCTCTCTACTTTCGGCAATCGCCGGCTGTCTCTACTATCAGCGACTATTCCACCAGTCGTCTCTACTATTTCGTCTATAAGACCATTATTATTCAACCTGCGACAAAATAAATTGTCATTTGTTATAACTGTAATCTTGCCTCTGTTCTCTTCATTGTCTTCCAGCTATCAAAATTGACTGCCGGAAGAACATACGAACAACAACATACGAACATGCGAACAACAACAAAAAAATAATTTGCTGGGTCGATGTTCTTATTGGTCCCGTAACACTGTATTCTTCCGAGCGAAATATGCTGTTGCCTATATCTGTGAATTTGTGCTGTCTTGACTCAGACCATGAGGTGTACAAGTGAATTTGTTGTCCTATACAAGTGCTGAAATAATTGCTGAATGAACTCTAATGTGTCTGCATTATTCGCTGTATTCTTGACGGAAAAGTAAACAGGTTTTCCCAAGAGACATTTTTCGCCTTAGAGAATCTTCCAAATCTTTTTTCCATTCATACAACACACCTTTTTTGAGTTGTAAGTACCGGCATCTTTGTTTGTTGACGACATATCAGTTCCTTGTAATTCATGAGTGACCCAGAGTTTTTTCGAAATAATTTGTATCATTGTTATTTGATTCAGTTTTTTTGACTGGTCGCTAAAATAGCAATCAATTTTAGCAACTAGTGTTTTTCTTTAAAACTTTGTAACTCCTTTTTATTCATTGTTAATTACTTAGTAATGAATAGTTCTTAGTTGTACGCACGAGGTACGTCTGTCTTTTTATTTTTCCCTTTCTTTTTTTCAAAGTGCTGTTTTATTTTCAGTGAAAGGATTCGTTTTTTTAAATAAAAATTAATCCTTTTACTGCATTTATTTATTTATTTATTTATCATAACTAGTTTTGATTCTATAAGTTTTTCATCATTTTCCGATGACAGTTATGGTGACTGTTTAACAAAAGAATAAAGTTCAAAATCAATCCTGTGCTGATTAACAGTCCAGTTACAAAATGCAGTTAAAAAATAGAACATTAAAATTTCAACTAATAATTGGGAAAGATGAGATAATTGTGTCATCTGATGCCTGGTGACATAGACATTCTGGCTAAATTGAAATATAATCAAAAAGAAATAACTATTCAGTTAATCCTTTTTTAATATATAAGGAATTCGTCAAACAATATCTATCAATATATTACGAAAAATTCTCAATATGTTTGTACCCAACCAACAATGAACAACAAAAACGTTGCATCTTAGCGAGATTTTTATTAGAACAATATGTTTAAAATGTCGTGACTTTGAGAATAAACAATTTCCAGTCGAACACTCGTATCATTTTCTAGTCTCACAAATTCTTGATATAAGGCCGATAAGTAAAAAATGTCTATTACATTCCCCCACTCCTTCCTAAATAGAATAATCTGTAACATTATGAACTTCTGTTGCAGTAAGAATTCAAGAGGCTCATGGGTCGTTTCGTATATTACAAAAATTTTCATTATGTATTTTCGCTCATATGTAATTACTTTTAAGGAAAATCAGTTGATTTTCATAGTAAACAAAATTGTCTGTTTTTGTGCAAAAAAGAGGCTCCAAGAAGCTATAACTGTTTTTTTTTCTTTCTTTTACTAATCAGCGTCTTCGAATAGAACGCTGATTTATCATAGATCTTTGCTTCATAAATTTTGTAGGATCCAATTCCCAAATAATCCAATAATCTTTTCTTTCCTAGATTATTAAGATAAATATGAAAAATAGATTTTTATAAACCATTAAAATCCTTGATAAATTAATCTGTTTTTAATTCTTTTTTCGAATTTTTAAGTGAGAAAATAAGCTGGTTTATGGGGTTGTAAAAGAATAAACCGTACTTCAACAGCAGTTGAGAAATGGGTGACAGCTTTTGAAGAAAGGAGACGAACAAAATTTATATACAACAACAACAACAACAATATGTTTATTGTTTGGTTTTACACCAAATCGAACAAACAACGAATATGTAAGACTTCAAAAAAGAGTTCAAGGTTCAGATAGGTGGTAGGGTTTTGTAAAGTTTGTAAGGTTTAGTTGTAAGGTTGTTATAAGGTAAAGTTATAAGGTAAAGGTGTAAGATAAAGTTATAAGGCAAAGGTTTAAGGTAAGGTAAGGTTAGGTTTGCAGATAAAATGCCTGCTGGAACTTAGCTGTGTGTCCTGTTCTTTTTAACTCAGCACGTGCGTTCGTCGCTCTTGGGTCCTGGCTGGTGGAAGGTACCAAATACGTTTGCCGTCAAGGGCTGCTACGAATGGACCTGTTGCTAACAGCGGTGGGAGTGGCAAAAAGAGGAAGAATCTTCAGTCGTAGCCCTTTTTATAATGGACGCCACGTGACCCCAAGGGGCTGCTGATATTCGGTGAAACAGGATCACCAGTTCCTTAACAAAATTTCGACAGGTTTTCTGTTGAAATTCATTTAAGCTACGTCTTTATTGATCGCTTACTTTCGTCTTTTTGAATTTTGTTACTTTTCGACATCTAAAATTCAATTTGTCGGAATTATTTAGATTTAGCTTCTTTAACTACTATTGTGGATATTTTCGCTAGAAATATTTGAACTAATACAAACTTCTTTGCTTACTGATTATTATTGCTTAACATACATATATACATTAGTGTCATAAACATTACTTTTTTAGCAGCATACACTGTGGAAGATCTTTTACACATGAAATACATTGTATAATTAAAAAAAAACAGTCATTTAAATAAATTAACTATTTTCTTGTTAATTAACGTGTTGTATCAGCGTACGGTTGCAAGGAAAGAACGAAAAACGTAAAATGTTCAAATAACTGGGTTTGTATAAACGCGTTGATACGGAATTAAAGAAAGTAGAAAAATGTCCTATGCTTGCTCGTGGTAGGATTGTTAGACTTACGCACACGCGGTCAATCAGATGTTACGAGTGCGGAGATGAAAGGGTGTTTGGTGATTTACGAATTTTGTCGCTTCCTTCAAAGCGGAGAAGAGGAAAGTCAATATGGGTGATACTTGGTTTTGAATTTCGTATCTCTCTCTCTCTCTCTCTCTCTCTCAGAGTTGGAGTTCTAGGCTTCGGGCGTCGTTTTCCTTCTTTTGATCTGGCTCCGCGGTCGAGAAATTTATTTTTTCATAGCGTTTTTGTCTTCCGATCGGATCAAATTGGGTTTTCTTTGTTTTTTTACCGCGAAGGTCACGAAGTGTCCGAAAAATTACTTTTAATTATTTTTGTTTTTTGACAAATTTTATCGACATTTTGCTATGCGCTGATCCTATGTGCCGAACCCCTTTTTCCATTTTGAAGAAAGTCTAAGCTCCGATAACATCCGGTGAATGCTCACGTGGACGCTTGTTGGAATCATTATTTTCTGTGTACGATAAATTGGAATAGATCTCTTTCGGTCATATAACAAACACATTTACAAATATTACTTTTTCTTATCGAGAAAGGAGACTTGATAACTTTTGTTTTTCAACAAAGTCTTCACTAAAGTTTTTTTTTTTTTTTAAGTTGAGTAAAGAGTTTGTTAAATTTATTAAATGTGTAGAATAGTGTTGAATTACTCATACACATTATTCCTCCACTAACTTTAAACTATTTTCATAAAAAGCTCATTTTCTTCTGAACTAAAGATACCAAACTATTATATTGGAATCCTATACAATGAAAAATTAATATTATTGTTATTCCTTTTCGAGTTTTTCATACCAGCGTTAGCCGATGATTTCTCACAGGATTTTGAGTGACAGCAAGTCTCCTCAAGTCTTCTAGACTCCTCTTAGTATTCTGGCCGATCTCAATAATGCTATAATTTGGATGGTCTCAACTCGTCCTCTTATTTCCAAGTTCTCCGGTCACTTTATCAATCCTTTGGTAACTGTAACAAGAGCACCAATTACACAGTTTTTTCAGTTCCCTAACAAAGGTCCAAGTGCTTATCTTTCCTTTCGTTTTCTTTTAATTTTACCCTGTGGTCAGCCCGGGTAGCAAGTCCACAGTTCGGCAAGTTCTCTTTTTTTTTTCTTTTTTTTTTTTTTTTTTTGCTGTTATTGTTGTATTATAAGCTCTGATCGTCTGGCCGAGATTAAATTATCCGTTTGCATATCAAAGTCCCTGAGGAGTTTGTGTGTGTCATTTTCCGGGGCAGATGTTGGGCTGTGCATATACCATTTATTCGTATGGCTAAATTTCCATTTCTTGTACAATTCCCTGTGGGCCCCAGTCATGTCAAGTCTTATACTTTTTCTGTGCTAGTTTGCTGCATTTGCTTATTATGTGATTGGTCGTTTTGTCTATATCGCTACATCTGCGGTTTTGTTGTGTCTTTCTATTCTTGCTTTGATATGATTGGCCCTTAGGGTGTTCTTTTGAACTGCTGTTGGAAGAGATTCGGTTTCTTTCTTAAGATTTCCCTTTCTTAACTACGTCCAAGTTTTCTCGTGTGAGATGTCACTTGTTAGTCGTTTAAAACGTCCATAGGGTTGTTTTTCTTCGCATTTGTGTTTTCGGGTTATTTCCGTTCTGTTGATCCTCGTGTATCAGTATTGTTTCTGATGGCTGTTATCCGTCTTCCTTCGCGCTTTTCTATGTAGTCTTCGAGTCGTTGTATCAAGGCTTCAACGCTGTCTTCAGGGTTGGCAAGTCCTCTTTCTCCTTATTTTCTTAACACATATAGTCTGTCAAAGTCATCTCTGGGATATAAAACCTTATGTATGGTTTCAAAGCTGTCGAATTTGGTAGTAAATATCTAGTGATATCTAGTTTCATTGTAAAAATCATTGTAAAAATAGTAAAATAACACACACACACACACACACACACACACACACACACACACACACACACACACACATATATATATATATATACATATATATATATATATATGTGTATGTGTGTTATATAAATATATATAAGCTCCTCCTCTACATAAATCTCCCCGTCATAATAATATCAACTACTGAATTAAATGTTATTAATTCTAATAAAAATCCTAATAAAATGCAAATTTTTTCGTCGATACAAAAGTTACATCTACCATTGAAGCTATTCGCAGTAGAAGATTGCCTGGCTATTTCCAACTTTACTTGGGGGATTAGCCCATGATTCTTAAGGCTCCAGAAATATTCAGATCGAGCGGTTTGGTTTCTAAGTCGTGGATTGGAGAAAGAATGTCTGTGATTATACAATCTTTGTTTCTTATTCTCAGCGGAATATGTGAAGCAGGGTATCTCAAAATAGATGCAACCCATTAATGTTGTAATGATTTATCGCTGAGACAAGTGCAAGGGGGTGGGTCATATGAAATAAATCTCAGTAATAAATCATTATCATATTAATGGCTTGCATCTATTCAGAGATAGCTTTGAATGATTTTGTCTCCAAATAAGTAGTGACAAAAATATTTTCCCACTCTTTTCCAAGGCATGTGATCAAGGATTAATAGTTGTTATAGTACACTATTTTCAAATCTGAAACAAAAAACGAATACAACATTATTATTAGTAGAGTTATTAGCAGTAACATGGGCCCCATGTACATTTAGACACCCTATATCTAAAAGCTTTTCTTGTTATATAATGAGATATCCTATTATTACATATATTTAGAAGAAAGATTTCCAGCTTCTGGTAATACAGAATTCCCTCCACACAAAGCATAAAATACGCAGCCTTTTACTTCTATATAAATACAGCGGTCAATGACCAAAACGACTGGCACCGGCTATTCGCAGACTAAGGCTTCAGAGTGTAGGACGACATTGCACTGCGTATGCACACTCGATTCCTTTTATCGTGTTGGCTGTGTCTGCAGGTCTACTGAACCGGGAAGCACATCGATCGGCCGTGTTCGCCAGAATTGAAGATCAGCTCGGGTGTATGTTGGCTTGCTGGCAGTCGGCCTATGCCGCTTGATATGAGTGCCGGAAAGCCGGCATTCATGTCACGCGTGCTAAGACTGGCTCTCCTCGAACTTCAGAGTGCCGTCCCCCAGGCTCTAACTCTCATCGAAGAAGCTAGGTTTATGGCCTGGCAACTGAGACGCCTCTTTTTAGAGGAATGCTGATAGACCCCAGGCATTTTGGAGCTGCCGAGGGTGTCTGGGTCACGGCCCTGCATCCGGACCTACCTTAAAAAGGCTTTGTGCCACACTCGTCCGGTTGATGCCCAGAGGAGAGGGATCTGTGCCTCTCCTAGCAGCCAGCAGCTGACGTGGGATCCAACAATTACAGCCGCAGACCCAACAGAGCCGATATCAGTTTCCAACCAATCACCGAAACTCTCTTAAATAGCTCTTTTCAGAGCAAATTTCCGAAAGTCATAATCAGTTCTTTTACGAGCTAATTTTAGAAAGTCTTCAGGGGATCACCGCTGGTCTCCTCACTACACCCCTTGGCAGATACCACAAGATGACTACGAAGCAGCCAACCAGAGTTGTAGCAAACCTACAGCACCTGTTCCGGCATCACAAAGCAGCAAATACCTGCATCACCAAGCAGCAGACACCTGTACCACTAAGCAGAAGGTACCTTCGTAACCAAACAGCAGATACCTGCATCATCATTCAGCAACATTTCCAGCATCAGCGAACATGCACCTGCACTTTCCGTTACAGCAGACTAGATCATGCAACAGCGCCCCTGTCCATGAGCAATAAGCGGTTCAGACCGGTATCAGCATTCCCTGGCCACACTGACACAAACCTGAATAAACCGAGACATCGATCATCCAACCTTTGCAACTGATACGTCCACATTTTCGACTGTCTCTAGCTACGTCTACGACCTAACCATAACTACGTTCTTCACCAAGCACCGAGACCATCTTGATCCTCTTGACGCGCAGTCGCCAAGAACTTATAGACAGCCGAGTCTACGCCTTTCTACTGCACCGACTTTCAACACCGCAAAGACTACACTGCAGCGACAACGATTCTACACCCATGCACACCTTTCTTGTACAATTCGCTCAATAAAGGCCTGATATTTAAACTTGCCCACTTATCTTAGTCATTATTCTAGTCCTCTGTCCATTACTTTTATTCACAAATGTTTACCGACCCCACAAAGCCCTAAAATGGTTCACATATATGTAGAAGTTGCAAACTTAAGAAGAAAAAGGTAACAAAGGAATCCAGTAAAATATATTCACACACACACACACACACACACACACACACACACACACACACACACTAGCGCATATATACCGTGGAGTACCGTGCAAAAAACTTCGGCCATTTTAAACCAACCTAATTCTTTATTAATTGATCTTATTCCAAGCATCTGAATCCTGCAGTTAATAGCTCTTTGACCAACTTGATCTTATCTTCAAATACTTTTTGGTTAATGCTGGTTCCTTAGTTACAAAGCACTCCTTCAATTCATGTTCTTGAAGGATATGTATAGTAGTATCTACTGACACCAAATTGGACAAATCTCACTCATCCATTGAAGTCTTCTTTGGCTGAGCTTTTGCTACCAGAATCATTTTTCGAACCATCTTGTGCTGCATCTTTCGAGGTTGATCGGAAACACTTCTTGTGCCTTGAAACTACGAAAAGATTTCTGATATATCAATTCTTGAAATTCCGAGTTCTTCAGCAATTGCTTCTGGCTCATATTCTTTGCCATCTTCACTATTTTCTTCTTTATTTCTCTGGAAATTTTCGCCATGATTTTAAACGTTAGAATTTTCAGTATCTTTAAGAAAAAAATCGGTGCTGTTGTAGAAAAATATTTACATATTAGCGGTGGAAGATTTTCCTGTTTTAAAACTCAGTAACTTTATTGGTTTATATGAGGTGGACGAAAATTTTTGCCCGACCATTTTTGTGTTTAGTCTCAAATCTTCCCCTCTCATTCGGAACCTTTACAAGAAAATAAAAATGATTAGGTTTAGTACTGACTCCAAACTGGTCCAATGTTTCATCTGTAAAACAAATGGAATGCTAATCATCCACTTATAGGTTGTTTATTTGTAGAAATTTGTAGAAGTTTATTTTAGTTTAGAGAGGCCAAAGACTTTTGATTCGTAGTATATATATATATATATATATATATATATATGTATCATCATGTCGTGTCATCACCACGGATATCCCTAACCCTTTCTCGCCACTCTTCTCTATCGTCCAGGTCTTCAGGGCTACATCCCGTATCGGTACAGAGCTGCTGTATGTAGGTTCGAGCTGGCCGTCCTGCTTTTGCTCGACCATATGAAGGGGTCCACAGGAGTACATCACATATGAGTTCGTCCTTACTTCTCCAGCAGTGTCCCGCATGTCTGGTTTGTCTAATTTGGATAGTTTCCGTGATGGGTGATAAGTGACCGTACAGCTGCTGCTTTGTGGGGTATTGCCTCCAGGACTCGTTCAATGTTGCCTGCAGAATTCTTGTGTAGTTGCTGTCAAGCTTTTTCTCCATACGTTAGTCCATGTAGTGCATCCATACCGCAGTATCGATACGACCGCTGCTTGGAAAAAACTGCGTTTCATTTTATCGGTCAGGTCTGACTTCCTTATGACTGATAGCCTATCGTAGCTGTCCATAGCTTTGCTAGTCGCGTATTGATGTCTGTGTTGGTTGATAAGATACTGCTTCCTAGGTAGGTGAATTTGTCTACTAGTTTCAGAGAACTACCGTTTACTATGGAGATGTCGCCTGTTTGATTAAAGCACATATATTCCGTCTTGTGTGCATTGACTTGGAGGCCTATGCCTGCAGCTGTTCGTTCCAGACTATGCTGCAGAGTTTCTGCTTGTGTGGGTGCATTTGCCAGAAGTGCTATATATATATATATATATATATATATAATTTGTGCTCGTCTCTCTGTGGAGATCTCAATGCAAATAGAGGGAAATACTTTAAAATTAGCGTATAATAGTTCTCTTTCTCGTGAAATTAGGTTGCAAATTGGATTGGAAATTGTTTTATCAGAATATTTTTATAAGGCTAACAAATATCTTATCCTGATGTGCCATTTTTGCTGCATTAATATCCAAAAAATAGATCATTGCAATATCGATAATTTTGGCGTTAAATCAATTGTATATTTTTGTTTTGAAATATATCGGTATTTGTCGTTCGTCCCATCGACCGGACGAGAGTGGCACAAGCCTTTTTAAAAGTATATCATCTGGTTAAAAATAGCAAAATTTGTAGAGTAAATTTCACAGAAAAGTTCCTTATTTTTGGTACCTTGTTCAGAGTTTTTATGCAAATAACCTGTTATACCAAGCGTATGGTTGCAAGGAAAGGACAAATCAAATGACGAGAAGGCAAGTGAAAAATTTAACAACTGTATCAGCAAACAAAAGAAATAAAATGTTCAAATAATTGTGTTGGTGAACATAAGAATGTGTGTGAAATTGAGAAGTAAAATATTTGGTAGTTGTATTGATTGGAATGAATTAATTTTAGGAAATTTGACGTATGTTGAATGGTAGCTAAATTGAGAAAAAATGCTCCAATATTTGTGTTGGCAAGGGTGAGTCAGACAAAGTTTATGTAGACAGAGAAGGAAAACGACGGCGTTGAAAAAGTGGAATGTAAGTGAGATGATGATTCTCAGGTCACGCAGCTTCCATCAAAAGCTGTAGTAAGAAGGTTAAGACGAGTGTTGTGTGATGTTGAATGTTGCAGGTGTCGCTAGGTCTGGCTGTGCGTTATTTCATTCTGGACCTCGAAAGAATCTTGTCTTTTATAGTTCTCCCTTCCTCAAATCAGATCTACTTTGGTCTTTCTTTATTTTTTCCCGCAAAAGTCATAGATTGGTCGAAAAACTACTTTTAATTTTATTTTTTGTTATGAATTCCATCAACATTTCACCGTGCTCGGATCCTATTTTCCGCCTACCATGCATCCAGCGCAAAATCTACTTTGACAGATTCTAGAAGATCACTCTAGTTCTGGGGCACTAGCAGACTGAACGGATCTCTGACCCCGACCGCTTTCCCCAACCGACTGATTCGAGCGGATTCCTCAGACCAATCAAGCACCCACTCCTTTTTCGTATGTCTGACTAGTCTTATATATATATATATATATATATATATATATGTAGCGGGGAATATTCCCAACTCCGGGCCTTGGGCTACCCATAGAGTGAACATAAGAATATTGCCACTGTCACAAAGTCACCAAAAAATGTAACAATAAAATTGAAGCCTTTAAAGTAGCGGCTCAGCTATAGTTATCTTCACATAGACTGGATATTTATCCAACCTCCCACTGTCATGACATGAGTAACCTTCCCTTGGAAGAAGCAGTTACTTCCCTTGTTTGAATAAAATAGGGGGCTTCTCTAGCATACAGCCAGTATACAGCGTCGCGCCTACAAGCTCAAACATGCTTCTTCGTTGTCTATTGCTTTTCTTATATACCTACTAACAAATACTATAACATGGTGGCAGCGGTAAAAGACAAACATGGAGTACTACACGGAATGTAAAAAGACAACAGGAGAGCGGTTCTAAAGTCTGGCAACATTTTATTCTTCTTACCGGCTTTTGCGAAACAAGAAGCACCTACGTGCGGTTAAAAAAAGACGCTATATTGGAATTTTTCTGCCACAACCGTAAGTTGTCTTGAACTTCTTTTTCAAGTGTTTGTATTGTTTAAAATAATAATAGCAATAATATCTAACCATACCTGTGAACCTTTTATGTGCTGGGAAACGCCAAATTTGGTAGAATCCCTGAAATTTTTCAAGCAACAGTGTGAGTTATTCTTCTCCGTGAAGGGCATTGCAGTAAACAAACAAGTTGACCACATTCTTTTGTTATCGGGAAAAGAAGGTTTAAAACGATATAACTCATGGTCCATCGGAAACGATGCCGATTGACCCAACCCAGCGGAGATTTGGGAAAAGTTTCTAGAACAAATAGAACCATAAGTTAACTTTCGGATTGCACGCTTTTGTTTACAAAATTACTCGCAGAAAGAAACAGAGAACATTGACGATTTTCTGTCGAGATGTAGGCTTCAGACGAACGTGAGATGGAAGAAAGAATAATTGACCAGATTATTGCCGGAACAAAATTTCCAGAACTACAGAACCAGCTTCTCAGAAAGAACGAGGCAATGTCCATGTCAGAAGTACTCAACACGTGTAGAAGTTACGAGGCTTCAATTAACTACATGAGACAAATAGACGAGCTACAAGGGAAATGCGACAACCAAATAAAGCAGACTTGAGGACACAGACAACTTTTCTAACTATAAAAATGGAAACTGCCCTGCTCGCGGCAGCACTTGCTCAGCATGTGGACGCAAGAACCACTGGGCTATGATGTGCCACAACAAAAAACTAAAAAAAAAACAACCCCAAAACGGACAGGCAGCCACAGACGAACAGGTCTACCAAACCAAAAGAATTCGCATTAGTGTAGTATACGCATAAAAACCTCCAGAACTCTATTAACGTTTCGGAACAGGTAACGGACAATTTCGAGAAAATGTCTTTTTATTCAATGGAAGACCAGGGAAAAAAGTGCTCCGGGACAGGGGCAACTGCCTCATTGGACATTATACTACCAAACAGGAAAGGTGTCCACTGGCGCGGAGGAAAATACACTCCCCTAACGCACATTCCAGCAAATGTTTCCAGAACATATAGACCGGAATGGACAACTGTTATATAGTCATTTACACATATACATGTTCATGCAGCATCACAACGACACAATAATTAAGACGCATGATAAAGACGCAATGACAAAAATGCAGGAAGGAAGACACAAGAAGACTTCTTTACAATTATATTTACCTCTCACTTTATTGCAAGGGTTCGAAAGGGTTGTTCAAGGTTTGCATGTGAGAGGGTGCTAGAGACCGAACATAACTTCATATTTTGACCTCCACTACTTATGACCATCACGTTGTGTCTTTCTTGTTCTCTTAGATGCTCAACCACAGGTCTTGGGGTCCACTGCTGGATGCTGGCTTTCTTTACTGCATCTTATCAGCATCTTCTCTGGACCCCAAACTCCATCGGGGGTTTCCGAGGTCCCCCTCGGTCGGGTGTGGCTTTCCCTACCACATCTGGTCTCTAACTCTCTGGAAGTCTGCTGGCAACTGCTTTGGCACCCCGAACTAAACTGAGTTAAATAATAATTCAACGCCCACACGATCGCCCACTGGATCTTTGAAATCGAATGTTTAATCGTCATCAAGCGGAAATAACTGTCATGCAGTTCAGAGGTTACTCTCTTCCGGAGCATCACTGTACTGGCACAATGGGACCTTCACCTTGTCCCATATCATAAGCCTTAATCCGCCCACGCGATCTCTTTCGATTACTGGCCATTGGAATGTGTCACTTCCTTCCGGTGTATCACCTTGGAATAGCATTTTTAGGCTGGGTCGAAGGTCAAAATATAACAATCATCAGTTAATTATTTTTCAAAATTCCACATGTGGAATTTTCTTCACGTTCGTCTCCATCACCCTCACATATATTTTACAGAATGATTTACAAGGACAATGATGGCTGAAAACACAAAAAGAATCACTTGAACTACAGCAACAAAATCTTACTTAGAAGGCGACCTTCTCTCTATGTAACACTTGCCCGGCTAATTATTATCTAAATTTCTCTTACTATCTTTGCGTGGTTGGCCATCTTGACATGTGTGCATCAAGGTACCATACGGATGCATTTTTTATCTTCTCAACACAACGGGCCCTCCATAATTCCTTGAAGAAATTTCAAAACCCTAAAAAGGACCATACTCTGGTCCCAGATCCTGGTCACAAACTTAGAGACCCTGGTCATTCCAGCAATACATTTCGCCTGGATTCCTCATGACCACACTCCAGTTCTTTGCTCAACAGGTTCCTACGTGGAGTAACCGGAGAATTTCATAAACTAAAACACAATATCTTCAAGGCTCAAAGCATTTCACAAAATTCCACAAAAATCATGGCCCAAAACAAAGTATCACAATACATCCGAATGTATCACAATCTAGCACGCATGCTGTAAACCACCTAAAATAGTTCACGCAAAATACTAATTAGCAATGTGTTACCTATTTTTTTTCATTAAGTTTCTGTTTCCATGCACATTGGTTTGCAAGCCCCTGAGGAAACATGTTTTACCTGATCAAACCCGCGCCGGGTTTCTTTTCAATTTAATCAGGAACCCTCGTGGCACCTATATAGGCACCTCCCCTTTCCCAGATTCATTTCACTTTGCCAAATCACACACGAATTCAAAACATCATCGTGACTGAAAGACATAGACATCATCCACAAAATTTTGGAGTAGGCCACGCCTTTTTTCTTTTATTCTATCCTCGGAACTCCAAACTAAAAAAAAATAGAAGCCAAATAGGCCCTCAACAGTTTCATGGGTCGGCGAATTCTTCGATAGAATTGCTTTCAACAACAATCTGTAAATTCCCTTGAATGAATGTCTGTCCTACTCTCACGTCAGCCCACGATTTCCTCAAAAACAGAAACCTCCAAAAAATGTTTCCTATTCCACGAAAACCCCAAATTCTAAAAAAAATTTTTAGAATCAATATAATTACAAATATTAGTAAACCTAGTATCAAATCCTCTGTTAATGGTTTTCGTCAAATTTCATAATATGAACAGGGAAAAAAATGTCTAATGTCGCCTTTAAACTCAAACAAACTCAAAAAGTTTCACTTTACAACAAGTCAAAACAATGTTACAATCACAGTTCAAAAATGTTCAGTTTTCTTTTCTTCTTTTTTCAATCTATGTAGTGATGTACTGTCTATTTTACTAAAAATGTCTGTTTTTTTCTTTTTTTTTCTTTTTTTTCATATGCTGTGTTCAACAATGTCCAAGTTTCTTCTCTTTCTTTTTTTTTTCTTTCTGTCTTTTTTCTATTGTCCTGTAAGTTTTTGTTTTTGTTTTCATTTTCTTTTTACTTTTTTTTTCATTTTTTTTTCATAATAAATTGCTCATTCAATGTCCCTTTTTTTTCAACCTTATATCTACCTCTCTGTCTTTACCTTAACACGATAACTATAGGTTCGTTTCCCAGTTTATTCAATTTTAGTCTATAGTACCATGAATTAAGCCTGATTTATAATACAACTTTTTCAATAGCTTACGAGCATTCTTCTTCTTCCTTTTTTTTTCTTTTCACAAAATATCCCGGTTTTCTTTCTAAACAACCCAAACTTTTATAAATTCTGCCAACATTTCTCAATTCAAAATATTTCCGAATCTGCGAACCTTCGCCACACTTGGTTCTGTCAAAATTTTGCGCATCTCTTAATTACATCCAAAACCCTGTTTCAAAATATCTTCCCCAATAACAATCTCAAAGCTTCACTCCAGGGGGAACTCACAAAATACCTGTCTCTTAGTTACTCTGCCTCCACGGCAAGACCGTTTTCAAGACAATACCTATGTCTTCAATAATTGATATCAACAATTTCCACAGCAAAACAACCGGCCTGATTCTACCAGCGCCGAAAATATCGATTCTCCCAACTTCATAAATATCGAAAAATTATATGCGCATTTTTCAGACAAACACCAATGTGAGAAATTAATGGACAATCCCATTAATGCTCCCAAGATTCCATCTCTCTGATTAAAATTCTCATTTCCAATCCACAAGTTCCAAACATGAAAACTTGCCCAAAAGATCTTAACTGCGGGATTCCAAATCTTGGACTGAAATTCTAATTTTCAATCACCACTTGTCTGGACCAATGAAAAGCTACAACGAATTTTTTTTTTCTTACAAAGACCTATTTACGATAAAATTCCCATTGATAAAATTTATTTACTATTGCTGTCTATCAAAAAACGGACAGCAACTGTCCCCTAGTCATCTTTTGTTTTCTTTCTCTCTTCTTTTTTCCTCCCTCACTTCGATACAATATTACACATAGCAGTAATTTTAATTTTTATCTAGGGACCACACATTTTTAAAAAAATTATTTCCAATTTTATGCTTCTAGAAAGGTCCTTGTCATTAAAACAAATCTTTCACTATCATACCCAAATTAATCGACGGAGAGATAGAATTATAAGAATGCAGCAATTAACTTACAAATTTTTTTCTTTTTTTTTTTCATCTTTTCTTCCAGCACGTTGCATTGTTTTCTTCTTTTTTTTCTGTTCTTTCCGCGCTGGTCCGTTCCTCTTATAGTTGCCTGTTTGTTCTCGTTTTTTCTTTCTACTTCTTTCAATTCCAGCATTTTTCTCTGTCCCCTTCGTTGATGTTGTGTTGTGAGGCCTAAGACTGCCGTTTACGGTAACCAGGTTCGTTTTGAATCCTTGAAGAACTCTGCTGGCACATGCACCAAATCGCGATATGTTATATAGTCATTTACACGTTCATGCAGCATCACAACGACACAACAACAAAGACAGATGCATGAAGGATAACGCAGGAAGGAAGACGCATGATAAAGACGGACGCAAGACTTCTTTAACAACATATTTACCTCTCACTTTATTGCAAGGGTTCGAAAGGGTTGTTCAAGGTTTGCATGTGAGAGGGTGATGGAGACCGAACATAAACTTCATATTTTGACCCCACTGTTATGACCGTCACGTTGTGTCTTTCTTGTTCTCCTGATGTTGGGGTCTACTCCATCGGGGGGTTCCGAGGACCTCCTCGGTCGGGTGTGGCTTTCCCTACCACATCTGGTCTCTAACTCTCTGGGAGTCTGCTGGCAACTCCATCGGGGCTTTCTGAGGGCCCCCTCGGTCGGGTGTGGCCTTTCCTACCACATCTGGTCTCTAACTCTCTGGAAGTCTGCTGGCAACTGCTTTGGCACCCCGAACTCAACTGAGTTAAATAATAATTCAGCGCCCACACGATCGCCCACTGGATCTTTGAAATCGAATGTTTAATCATCATCAAGCGGAAATAACTGTCATGCAGTTCAGAGGTTACTCTCTTCCGGTGCATCACTGTAGTGGCACAATGGGACCTTCACCTTGTCCCATATCATAAGCCTTAATCCGCCCACGCGATCTCTTTCGATTACTGGCCATTGGAATGTGTCACTTCCTTCCGGTGTATCACCTTGGAATAGCATTTTTAGGCTGGGTTGAAGGTCAAAATATAACACAACCACGTCCTGGCACCACACAGAAAGAAGCAGCTGAACTCACGGCTTTCAATGGATCTGGTATACCACTGCACGGATCCATACAAATTCAATGTGCCTACAAGGGTGAATGGAGGCGCGTGAAATTCTACATAGTGACCCCCAATGGACCTACCATACTAGGTTTACCCTCCCTTCAGGACTTAAAACTGGTTACCCGACACTGTTCCATTCAGAGAACAAAGTGTGCCCCAGTCAATCATGAGACAAATACCCCAGTTACTCCACCAGACAATGCTCCAATCAACTCCACGAAAGAGCAGATTGAAGCATATCCGGATCAATTTGATCGGGTTGGTAACTTCGCAGGGGAGTACCACATCGTACTTCGACCAAACAACCATTCAATAATTCATGCATCCAGGAAATGCCCCATCCATATGAAGGACGAAGTAAAGGCAGAACTAGGCGAGATTATATCACAAGGAATAATTCAGAAAATCGATGAACCAACAGATTGGCTTAGCAGCATCGTGTATGTACGCAAGAGCAACGGAAAACTCCGCCTATGTTTAGACCCCAAAGATCTAAATAAGGCCATCATGTGTTGCCACTACAAAACTCCAACTATGGAAGAGCTCTCACACAAACTGTCCAGCGTCAAATTCTTCTCCAGACTGAAGGCAAAAAATGGATACTGGTCTGTCAAGCTTGACAGGGAATCACAATCGCTTACTACTTTCAATTATCCTTTTGGAAGATACTGTTTCCAAAGGATGCGCTTTGGCCTTGTTATATCTCAGAATGCGTTCCAGCAGAGGACGGACATGATAATTGGAGAGTGTACTGGAGCTTTAGCGTTGATTGATGACGTTATTATCCTCGGAAAAACCAAAGAGGAGCACAACCTCAACTTGTGAAAGCTGATGGAGACAACACGAACTGCAGGACTAACATTTAACAGTGACAAATTTGCTATCAACCAGGAATAAGTCAGATTCTTCAGTGCTATATTCGACACGAATGTCCCCCAAAAGTGGGTTGTCCAGTCGGCTGGAATACACCGACTGCTTCTCTGCAGAGGGGTAAGACCCACCTCCCCAACGAGTGAGGTTCCAGTAATGCTGGAACTTTGGGGAATGTGGAGTACCCCTTCATTGCCATTGCTCTCAGGTCCACTCTGGCCCGGAGTGGTAGCACCTGATAAGGGTCCTATCTAAACTGAATTTTTTTTAGTAAAAACTGCATGCATATGCTTAACTGAATTATTTGAAATAGAACTGTTTTTGACATTAAAACTGTATTTACACTTAACTGAATTGTTACATATAACTGCTTGAATAGTTTGAAATGAAAATGTTTTTGACAGTTAAACTGTGTACTTATGCTAAACTGAATTGTTTTAAAAAGAACAGATTATTTACATAAAAATGGATTTGGCGTTAAATAACCTACAAAGGTTGATATGCCATAAAACCCACCAAACCAAACCAAACCAAACCAAAAAGTGGAAGAAATAAAATCACTCCCCAGTCCAACTAATATTACAGAGCTACATAAGGTACTGGGAATTATTACCTACATGGCACCAATCATTCCTAGGCTGTCAAACCTCACAGTAAACCTCAGGGAACTCCTAAGAAAAGATACTGACAATAATTGGAACAATAGCCACCAGTAGTCGCTGCAAGAAATAAAGGACTTAATATGCAAGGAAATGTTACTAGACTATTACGACCCTTCTAAAAAGTCCGTAATACAAGTAGACGCATTATCTAGAGGCTTGGGAGCAGCCTTAATCTAAGAAGACAAACCTATTGCTTTTGATTCAAAATCCCTGACCGAAACAGAGCAGCGCTACGTCAATATCGAGCGGGAGCTCTTAGCTGATGTATTCGGCTACGAAAGATTTCGCACATACATTTATGGATGTGCATTTGAAGTTGAGAGTGACCACAAGCCCTTGGGAATGATCTGCCTTAAGAACCTAACATCAGCACCTCACCGACTTCAACAAATGTTGTTAAGACTCCAAGAGTATGACATGGTCATCAAATATCGACCAGACAAAAAAAAAAAAAAACCCAAAAAAACCAAGAAGTCATTGACTTAAACGTTAAAGTAGACTTCGTACAATTCTCGACTGAAAAATTAACTCAGATCCGTCAAGCAACCAATGCCGGCCCAATATTGTGTGAATTAAGGGTACGGTTTCTTCAAGGTTGGCCAGAATCTTGCAGAGAACTACACAAAGACCTTCAACCCTTCTGGTCATATCGAGATCCGCTCTCTATTGAGAATAGCATTTTGCTTAAAGGGGACAGGATACGGATCCCTAAATCAATGCAGACCGAAACATTGGAAAAATTCATTTTGATCACCAAGGAGGCGACAAATGCAAGCTCAGGGCAAAAACCTGTATTTTCTGGAGTGATATAAATAGCGACATCGACAAGATAGTGCAGCAATACGCCATCTGTCAAGAACTCCAGAAGTCCCAATCTGCAGAATCCCTAATGCCACATGAGATTCCAGTACGACCATGGCAAATCGTGGCTACTTATATTTTCAACCTCAATAGGCACAAGTACCTCCTCATTGTGGACTTCTACTCAAAATACCCCTTCATCCGCAAATTAAGAGAATTCTCCAGCAAGGATGTCATCAGTATTATCAAGCAAATCTTTGCTGAACAAGGAGTCCCGGAAAGGCTTATCAGCGACAATAGACCCCACTTTAGCTCACAGCAGTTTAAAGAATTTGCTAAAGGGTGGGATTTTGAGCACATTACCTCTTCTCCGAAATACCCCCAATCAAACGGCATGGCAGAACAGTGCATACAGACCATCAAGGGAGCCATGAAGAAGGCCATACTAGGCAACCGAGACATAGACATGAGTCTGCTGTGTCTCCGATCGACTCCAATGGATCATGTAATCCCATCCCAGGGAGAATTACTATTCAATCGGAAGCTGGTCAGCAATCTTCCCACAAAATGCACTGACAAAAATGCCTTAAAAGAGGAAATTAAGGAGCGCCTACTCCATAGACAGTTGTTACAGGAAAAAACAACACGACCAACATGCAAAGGATCTATCCAACCTTAACACAGGGCAACTAGTGAGAGTACAAGACCATGATACGGGAAAGTGGACCCCAGCAATTGTCAGACAAGCATGCACTGAATTACGATCCTACATCATCGAAACCCTAACAAGACAGGTTCTTCAAAGAAACCGTAGACATCTCAAGGAAGATGTCAGCAATTCTAATAAGGCACTGAGGTCTCTCCATAATACATCCACATATCACACTGAGTCTCCATGCCCTAACATTCCAAACACACATCCTGCAGAAAAACCCAACATACACACTGACATCTGCACACAATCTGAAGTAACATACAGACATACACATCAAATGCAGCCAAGCGGTAACGCACCATCAAAAGCAACTACTATATTGGGTCGTGTCATAAAACCTCCCAAAAAGTACAACCTATAGAAAGGGTTCATATAAAGCTTTTGTTTTTCAGGGAACTAACTGAACCCTGCCTGAACCATATTTCTAATGAAAGGGGGATGTCATGACATGATTTACCTTCCCTTGGAAGAAACAGTTACTTCCCTTGTTTGAATAAAATAGAGGGCTTCTCTAGCATACAGCCAGTATACAGCATACAAGCTCAAACATGCCTCTTCATTGTCTATCGCTTTTCTTATATACCTACTAATAAATACTATAATACCCACCAGCTAAGATTTGACACAAGGTCATTTTAATGTGGAAAGCTATGCACAAATCAAGATATGTGCGTTAGGTACAAAAAATGTTTGATCTCGTTGGCATTCCAATACTGGGTAACCTCAGGTGTCAAGCAATGAACCCAGCCCTGCAAAGCTGGTATTGCCAGCGGGGTGGGGGGCTCTCAGGGACCAGATGAGTCAGACGAAACGCTCAGTACCCCCCATTTGGGGCACACCAATGAAGATAGCAGATTGCGTTTGGCAGAAGCTCACAATGAGTGGCCACCAACTTAGACTGGGAGAAGCGAATGGGTGGTTCACTCACAAAATACATACGAACATACATACATTCAACACACCCACGCAGATATGTCCAACCCCTTATGTTCAATCCTTTATACATATATATATATACACATGCATATACATACATACATACATATGGTCAACTCACAACCATATACATATGTAAACCCACACATGTACATACATACATACCTATATACATACATACATTTACCTGCACCTACTCATATCGCTACCGTGATATGCATATGCACACACATGTCTAACTGTATATACCCTCATGCTAAAGGTCCACAGTGTCACAAGAGAAATAATATTTAGCTCATTTATTTCTCTCCTTTTGTTTACTTTTGATTTAAACATCTTGATTACAATTATTCAATATTGTAAATAATGAAAAGATCCAGATCTATTAATTAAGAAGAAATCTTCTGAGCATATTGCTGAAACTACTAATACGATATTAACAATTCCAGTAATATGCTCAGAATATAAACGAAATAAACATTTTTGTTTATTGACAAGGATTATTTTCTAGCATCATATAATAGTTTCGTAGGTCGGTATCTTGGACAAACAAGGTCACTGTATTTGAAAATGAGTAAAAAATCTGCTAGAAAATACTCAATGTGCATCTAAGTTTATACAAAATTATGTTGTGAGAGCAGTTTGAAAAATTGCTTTTAATAACATCAAAAGTTGGAGAGTCCAGGGTAAATTAATTGAAATGTTTCAAATTGTGTGGTTTTTGAATTTAACCTGAATACATTTTTTATGAGAAGGTTCAGTGATTCAAGAGATCATGAATGTGGTAGTAAACAAATGTTGATTAGATATCAAGATTTCTTTTTTTAAAAATAGCTTTTTAGGTCAGTAGAATAATTTGCCTGAGTATGCTGTGTCTTACCCTATGTGGATACCTTTTAGCATTAAGATAGTTATTATAATACCATAAGAACTTAGGAGTTTTAAAATTTAAATTAACAAGATTTATATTAGTAATGTTTGTATAAATATATACTCTATCCTTTTTTTATTTTTAGATTAATGTATTATTGTATTATGATGTAATTAAAATTCTTCTTGTGACATATTAGCATTTTAAATGAAAGTGCCAGTGCTTAAACTTATTGTGATATTCAGTTAAGTGTCATACAAACAACATTAAAAACACATACACAGGTAGAAAAATGTGTTGCACAGTTAAGAATGTTGTAGTATTAGTACAAGCTAATTCATAGAAAGAGTGGGCAAAATTCAATCACTTGACTGAGAAAAGTAAGGGAAAAAATGAAGGAAAAAATAGAAAGAGGGTGTGAATAACACAAATAAGTTGTCAAGAAGTTTATTTTATATATATATATATATATATATATATATATACCAACCTCTCTAAATACAACACAAGGTCAATTTTTAAGTGGGGCTTACCAGGTTTGAATTTAGAGTCTTTCTTCTCCTACACCAGCTGATATATATATCCTCATATTATCTAACATCAAGTCAGCCGATGGTGGGAATGATTCTATCTTCAGATTTTCTTTCTACAATTTCCATTTAATTCAAAATCCAAAAGAGAGCTCAATGTAGAATGATAATAAATTAAAGTCCAGAGCAAATAATTCCATATAAAAGATTAACCTTTAAAAATCAATCATATTTTTAGTAATAATATTCATTTCAGCAGACCCTGTTATGTCTGCATCTTCAGACAAAGAAATAATGAGAAATTTCTCATGAAAATTTAGAAAAACCTACAAAATTCTGGTCACCCTATCTACCAAACCCAAATTTTATTTTTTTAATGTAAAGACCAGACCATTTGTTTTTCCTGTCTGGTTGACAATTGACATTCAATTCCTGTATCAAGATGTAACAATTTTTGACTCATCTTTCCTTTTCGCCTCTTTTTTATCTAGTGGCAAACAGACTTTAAAACTTAAATGAAGAAAATAAGTAAAAAATATAGAATAAAGGAATAAATAGATTTGGGGAGAGAAAATTATCTACTAAAACAACCTACATGGGTATTAATAACTTATATTATAAAATATGATATTGTATATTAATACTATTCCCTCAAAAAAACTAAGAAAATTGTCTTATCAATATTTTTATACTATTCAATATAATTGATCACATCAAAAGTAAAAATTAAATTATACCAGTTACTGTTAAGACTATTATCTAAAATCATAAACAAACACAACATAGTATTATATATTCTCAAGATTACAACTATATCTTACACATATCATAATATTCATATTATTACTAAACCTCAAATCCTTAAATTTATAAATAAAATCATACCAAGTATTACAGATAGTACCATATTAAGAATTATCATCATAATCAATATTACTATAACAATTATTACTACTAATCATCAAACCTACAAATATTATAAACTAATCATCAACTCATCATTATAAATATCAATAAAATCAATGCTAACAAAAACAATAACAGACATCAACAACTAACACAATATGTTATATATATATATATATATATATATATATATATATATATGCTGAGGAGTAGGATTGAGATGTAATAGTTACTCTCATAGGAACTAGAATTTGTGACCACAGTTCCATGTGGCTGTTTGCATTTCACTTCACATTGACAAAGGTATTAATCCATTTCTTTTGCTCCCAGCAATGGTTAAAGAAAACCAGCTGTAATCCTTTTAAAAATTGATTTGTGTCACAACCTGAAGGGGTTGAGTAAATATATTCTGCTCTGAAGTCAGGGGAACTCAGTGGGCTCGGGTTGTAGAATATACAGACTGGATCTCTGTAGAGCGGAAAGACCACCCACCTCAATTAAGTGTTCTAGATATGACATTAAACCATCTAATGGCAAGGCTCCAGCCTTGCGGTTCTGAGGAATATAGAGTACCTCTTCAATGGCCATTGCTCCTTGGTCCACTCTGACCTAATGTGGTAGGGTCCAATCACTAGGTCAAATAGAACTGTTTGACATTTAGAATATGTGCAAACAAATGACTGATGTTTAAGTAAATTTAATTGAATTGAATTATTTGTGGTACATAGCAATACTTGGAAGCATTTGACCGTATGCAAATAAAACTATTAGTGTGGAAAACTATTCACCTGTATGCAAAATAGAATTATTGCTATTAAATAGCAATACTTGGAAGCATTTGACAGTGTTTAAATGAATGAAGAATGTTGAATAGAATAATTTGTGTCAAATAGAAAAATGAAAACCATTTTACTGTCTTCAAGCAAATGATAATTTTGAATATATCTGTGTTAGATTGCAATAATTGAGATCAAATCAATGTGTTGAAATAATAGCAATACTTGTGTGCAAACAAATTAGTTCTAACTCATTTAGAAATAAAATTACAAACTTATCGCCCTCAAATTATATATATATATATATATATATATATATATATATATATATATATATATATATATATATATATATATATATATATAACTATTTAACTGTGCAGACAAATGATTGATGTTAAATCGTTAGTCTGACATAGCCAAATAAATGATTAATAGTAAACAGAATCATTCATTTTTGAAATACTTGAAACCCTTTAAATGTGAAAAAATGAGCTCCTTTTTGTTTAAGAATTTTATCTATGAAATATTTACTAATCATATATTCAATATATATGTATATATATATATGTATTAAGAGGATTTGGTGTTAAATAACTTACAAAACCCATCAAACCTGATTAAATCAAACCAAACTGAAGAAAGGGGAAATATTGACTGATTCAAAGGAAGCAACCTGGGCAAAGAACATATTACAGTTTAATTCTTAGCAGTAGAAACCCATTTATGAATAATTCTGTCATTTTAACTATCATTGCCATTTCTGTGACAAGTTTTTTCAGAAAATGTGTGTTATTTTTTATAGACTAAAATTTTGCTTTAGATTTAATTGCAATGTCCTTATTTCAAAATGAGCTTTTTTTTTTCTTGCTTGAATTTTAAAATATCAATGTTATATTAAGAAATTTGCTTTTCAATTTCTTGGATATCCATACAAAATATGCTAAAACCTAAATAGTTGCATATTATCTTATTTATTTCCTCTTATCACTTTTACTTTAAAAGTCAATTCAGAGTTATAACTACTGAGCTTGTAAACAACCATAATGACCAAAAATGATATGAAAAAGTGAGTCTCTTTCCAATTGAAAAGTTTCATATTAAGAGTTTATAATTTTCTCGCATTTTTATGAAATTAATCCTTAGGAGCCGAGTGGCTGATATTTGTTCCACTCCGTAGCAGTACATGTGACTAGGTGGAGATTCCCCATTTCTATATTACTATTGCTTATAAAATGTTGTATATAAAATTTTACAATCTTAGCAAGGAGGCTGTGGAGGGACCAGCAGGTATAGAGGGAGGTTTTTAGAATTCTAAGGGTTAATAATTCTGAAAAAATTTGTTGCTGTAATAGAAATGTAAATCTCATTGTTTTACATGTCCTAGATTTGATGATGAATTCAGCATTGTAACCGCTCAGGGTATCTATTACTCACTTTTGTGAAATGCAATGACATAATATAAAGTAGGCATTTGTGTTTTATAGTCAGATATTGCGTAAGAGCAAAATTTTTTTATACAAAATGCTTTTTGTTTCCTGCAATGTGAAATGGATGAAAAATTAGTAGTCAATCATCTGCTTAGGTTTCTAGAAATAAAGTGAAAATTTACACCAAGGTCTTCATTAAATGAAAATACAATACATGTTCTTTTTGTAAAAAGATTTTGTAATAAGGCAGTGCAAAGTTTCCTTTTCCTGGCCTTTTTTATATAATGGTTCATAACTTGAAATGTAATATTTTTTGTTATATTATAAAGAAATTTTCTATTTTGATTACCCTAAAAATATCTAAAATTAAAAATAATACAGTAGCCTCATTTTCACTTACTATGAAAACATAATAGCCATATTTTTTATTTCTTCACTGAATAAAGCCAGAAATGTAGTTCTGCTTGCATGAGTGACAATATTATTTGGTCCTATAGGAACTACACCTTCCAAATTGATTAGTAAAATTTAGAATTACCATATTTGATGGCATATAAGGCGCACATTATTTTACTAATAATATCTTTTTAAATTCCCCATTAAGATAGTTGGACGAAATTAGCTACCTAGCAACTCCAATTAGCTTAGACTTCAGAGTAACTTTCATTTACCAATTGTCATTATTTAAAAGGCAATTATGCTGATTAAAAGTATAACCATTGATAATATTCATTATATTAATTTCATAGCATTTAATATTAGTATTTTTTTTTCTTAATTTGCCCTGCTGAAATTGGAGGGTGTCTTATATGCTGTCAAATACGGTTAATAAAAAATCAACAAATCATAAACTTGGTAAAAATATTTAATCTGGCACTAAACTATAAAGGAAACCCAAAACAAAAATGAATCACTTGAATCCAATTTTGAATATTTTTATAACTGCGGATAACATGTGTGGACGTAGCGGATTGGTCACATGGCTAGTAAATTGATTAAAGCGTCCATCACAATTCAACTTGCTTTGTTTTAGAACCGAATACTGCCGGCTGCTAGCAATAAAAAGTCAAAAGTTCTTTAGTGACAGAAATCTCGGTAGGTGCCCCTTTCATATGGCCTTGTGCCATATCTAAGCAAAAAGCTTAGTAAATTTCCACAAGATTAAAATAGCATTAGCCTTTCTCTACCCACTCTTGACACATCAGCAGTCAACATGCGAAAACAAAAACAAAAAATTACATTAGTTACAATTACTACTATGTTCAGTTCCCATCACCTACATATTAATACATATTTATCGCCCAACAAACATTTCTGGACCTTTTTCCTTTCTTCAAACTCCAACAGCAAAATAACCTATGTCTTAAAGAGACGTTTATTTCCTTAAAGTTATTTGTTAATCTTGTTGTTTTATCAAAGTCGTAGGAGTTAAAATCTTGGACAAGACTTTTCACATAGCACTAATACCCTTAAGAAAGGTATGTATCCAACTATCCTCCCTCCAGCTATGGGTAAATAGTAGGGAAGATTGGGCTCTTTTAGCTTGGTATGGCAACCAGTTTAGAAAAGGGAAAACTGTGAATTCAAACCTGTTACACGACACTTGAAAAAAAAATCAACATTGCTCGTGTGGAGGGGCATGTATGGTAACGCAAAGGAGGTGAGGTGAGAAGAGTGGAAAACTGGTTACTTGCTGATTAACAGAGTATCTATCACCGTTTGTGGTGTATTGATTAAGAAATGAATGATAAACAAACAATAGTTATCAGACAAGGTAAGATATGTTGCGGGGGCAATAAGAACGTCGAACCCGCAAATTATATTTTGCATTAAGCGAGCAAGTAAATTGACAGCTGGAAGACAATTTTAGCGAGTAAAAATGTTTGTTATTGTTTTTGTGCGAAGAAATGTATTCTTGCGCGTGTGTGTTATTCCCTCACTAAGTGTTGTTGTAAAATAAAGGAGGATGAAGAAGTAAGAAAACGAAGATGCCGTTAGCTTTTACATGAAGGTTTTTAATGGCAGCATGGAATAAAGAGTTTACATTTATGCTGCAAGTCTCGTAGGAAGGAAAGAAGTAAGGGAATGATTTGAAGTTATGATAGAGTTGAGAAAACAGCGCGTGTTGTTGGACGTGCGAGGGAGATATTTTTGCCATGGTTTAGCAAAAGTCGTGTTTGCTGTTTGAGGAAAGAAACGTTGAAGTCACCGTGAGTTTGTGGTTCTGGGGAGAAGCGTGAATGTCTCCAGAAAATGTTGCCCAGAGGTGAAGTCGCTAGGTGTCGGAGCGTGATTCTGCATCGCAGTCGACTTAGCCAATTTTAGGGGTGACGTAAAGTTGTTCCTGTGTGTGGCGTATTGAATTTATCTAATTCATATTCAACTGGGAACCTTTGGTCTAAGAGAAATAGACTCAAGGGATCCATAAATTAGATAGCTTGCTGCGACCTGCCGATAAACGTACACAGATCAGGTTACACGCTCGCCTTAGGACAATTATATCCGGGTACGGCCGGAAATGACTAAGCCCTTTTTCTTTCTTACGACCTTGACATCTCGTTACAGCTAAAAAAGGGATAAATTAAAATTAACAATATTTACAAAACACTTCGGCCAAAAATAACTTGATAAAAATGGAACTAATAGTCGTCGCCAGCTTATAGCAGGTTAAAAAAGTACTTAATTGCTACACCCATTTTTTATAAAAGAATTTCCTATTCACGCGGCTGAGGCTGTGTGTCATTTGGAACGGCCTGTCGCTTTGGGCTTCGGCCCTGCGACAGGAACCACCTTAAAAACGGTCTTGTGCCACATTCGTACGCTGGTGAGGCGTAGGATAAATAACGGCACGTTCTTTGCAGTGTTGCTTTGTGTCCTGTGGTGGGGCGCTCTCGACCGGCTGTGGTTGCGTGCCGCACAGTTCGTTCGGGTGTGTTCCACCACTGGATACCTCACCTCTGGCCTCAGGGGGCCGTCCCCCCAGGCTTTAACCCTCTTCGGAGGGGTTGGGTTTATCGCCCGACGCCTGAGGCGCCCCGAAAAGGGGAATGCCGACGGGGTCCGAGGCATTTTTGGAACTGCCTGTTGCGTTGGGCTTCGGCCTTGCGACATGACCCACCTTAAAAACGGCCTTGTGCCACATTCGTACGCTGGTGGGGCGTAGGATAAATAACGGCACGTTCTTTGCGGAGCTCATACAAGGAAAAGAATCCTACGTTATTCGTGGTCGCATTCGCCTCACCGCCACTTCTAGTGATAGATTCAACACCCTTTTTTTTATACGGTCCTTTTTAAGGGCTATGACAGGTCTCTAACTGGTTATTAATGACCAGTTGAAATAGACGGCCAGGAGGCAAACACGAAGAGGACTCACTAAGACCAGCCGGTCTTAACCATCGCTCAGTTCCGCTCGTCTGTTCGGCTGCGCAGCGCTAAAGGCACGGGTTAGCCTTTAGCTCCCACTTCGATACCGGCGCAGCGCTAAGATAACGCCAATCTTAGCCGCGACCCCCTGTCCCAGTTTTGGCGCGACAAAGCCATAGCTACCGCCAGATACGCTCGCTTTGGCGCCAAAAGCCTTAGGCACCGTAAACGATACGCCCGCACAGCTATCTAGCACGATAAAGCCATAGACACCGTAAACGATACGCCCGCACGGCTATTTGGCTCGATAAAGCTATAGCCACCGTAAACGATAGGCCCGCATAGCTATCTGGCTCGATAAAGCCATAGCCACCGTAAACGATACGCTCACACAGCTATCTGGCACGATAAAACCATAGCCACCGTAAACGATACGATACGTTCGCACAGCTAGGGGGGACGACAAAGCCATAGCTTCATCGATCCGCTCGCTCGACTGCGTATATGCTAAGGCCTGGCAAACCTTAGCCACGATCTATCCGTTCGTTCACTCAGTCCGCAGTACTAAGACGCGATTAAGTCTTAGCAAACCACGCTCGCTCGATCTGTACGCTACCAAACTGCTAGCACCGACTTCGACCACGATGCTGTTACAGACGCTCCTGCATTTTACGACTCGACTGATCTCAGCTCCTGGCAACGATCAACCAACCGCACCTACGACTCGAACATACCAGCTACTGACATCGTCCATCTAGCTGGAAACCGGAACACTACGACCACGTCTGTAATTTCTGACAATAGATTGCCATTCTTGTTGATTTGTTACCTTGCCTCTTTGTCCTCTTTATTGCCTTTGGTTGTCACTACTCGCACGCATTAAACTAAAATTCATTTGCGGGGTCGACTCGCTTATCGGCTCCGCAACAAGCTTATCTCATTGTGTCCATGCTGCTGCTGCTATTGAAGAGCAGCCAGTGAGACGTCTGCACTAGTCCGAGCAGTAAGTCATTCGAGAACTAGATGTTGCAATGCTGGAGCTGGTCTGCTGTTGGTGCTGGTAGCTTGGTTGCGCAGGATCAACGAGTGGGTTTAGACTGCCGTGTGTTAGCTCCATGTAGACGAGGAACGAACGAACGGGCGAGTGACTAAGACTATCGTGTCTTAGCGTTGCTGTGCCGAAGAACAAACGAACGAACGAGTATCGTGGCCAAGCCTACTGTGTCTTAGCACTGCGGACCCAGAGAACGAACAAATGAGTGTTGTGGTTAAGACCACCGTGTCTTGACACGGCGAAGCCGAGCGAATGGACGGGGAAACCGTGGCTAAGACAACTGTGCTTTGACGCTGCGAAAACGAGGAAATGGACGAGCAAACATCATGGCTAAGGCAGCAGTGTCTTAGCGCTATGCGAGCGGGAACCAACCGAAATGGTTAAGATCGGATGGTCTTATTATCCTCTTCGTGTTTACCTCCAGGCTGTCTGCTTTGACAAGTTCATGAGAACTGTCAGAGATACTCCAACACTAAAGATCGAAACCTCTAATGGTCCTTAAAAAGACCTTTTCGCATGTCTATATAGATGTAAGACGAATGCGACCACTAGATGTAGGTTAACGCCTTGAGAGCTTTGCTTACGCTTCAGGATTCAAAGACTCAAACAAACGGGCTTGCCCTTTATTTCCTAAAAAATTGTAAAAAATACACTGGTAATTTTAACAATTTTATGGGGGCACAAAGCCTCAAAGGTTTAGGGGAGGGGGAAGATGGAGATTATGTTTTTCTAGGGAGCCCTAGCTAGCCACTTTTACCGTTCAATCAATCTATACAATAAAATCATCCATACATCACCAACATTGCCCCCTTTCGTACGACCAGTCTCGCAGCATTCATCCACTTTTTGCTGAATATTATGCAGTTCAAACGTTTTTTATCGCATCTGATCTTGACCCTAAGCTGATGCCCGAAGATCAAGATCAGATCACGATGAGAAAAGTTTGCACCGTCATACAATCCCTTGTTTCACGTCTCCCAAATCATCATTCTAGCCACAGCTAGGATCGCGAGAAACACCACACGCTTCTCACCCTGATACAGAGTGACTCCAGAACGCGTTCGCAGTAGTAGAAGGCGTGAAAAGCCGTTTCCTCAAAACCACTGCCGCAGCGGGGACAATCGGATATATCTGTCACGCTCGCTCTGTAAGCCAAGTCGTTGAAGGCCAACGTGTTCCCAGCAAGCCGCCATGTAGGCGAGAACTCGGAGTTATTCAAGAAACTCGAACCTGGTGCCCAATTCCTTTGGGAGCGAATCTCCTCCAGTAACAAGCCGAGCCGCTCCACCAGAGGATCCGAAACGGAACCCACCACTGACTCCTGATACAGCTCCTTTCGAGGCCGAGAAAATTTACTGGACCGTGGAAGGTTGTGGAGGAGTTTACGGCATTCGCAGACAAACGGTGCTTTATCGCTAGCCTTCAACCTCGGGATTGGAATTCAGGCAAGGAAAGACGTCTCTCACCTGATGTCCTCACATCGTGTCCCTCGTCAAAGTACGGCCTAATATGGCAGTTTCTCGGCGAGCTAGTGGCTCTCCATATCAGGCATCCCCAGACCCCCATTTTGAGAACGTTGGCAGCAGACCTGTCTACGCACTAATGGGCTACGACCTTTCCAAAGAAGTTTGAAAAGGAATCGTTCAAGCGTCATTCGATGATCCATAGGCAGAGGAAGTACGGACAAGCAGTAAAGGATCAAGGGGAAGATGTACACAGCGCACACCAACGCCCTGCCCTTTATAGACAACCGTCTTCGAAACCAGGTACCCACCCGCGCTTCTACCATAGCCTATACTTCCAACCAACTTCGCTCCAGTTGGGGACCGGGCCCAAACCATACTCCGAAGATGCAGAGGGGCCTGTCCCTCCAGTGGAAGGGCCTTGGCAGAGGGACGCTACCCCTGCAAGCACTCAACTGCAAAACTTCGCTCTTACCAAAGTTGATCTTGACTCTTGTGACCTTTTCGTACCTCTCAAACGCCTTCTTCACGGCCAGTATGTCCATTCGGTGGGACACAAAGAACGTGATATCATCGGCCTATGCAGAGACCTTCGCGCTAACACGGCCGGCAAAGGGGACACCACGCAGGGCCGGACTAGCCCTCTCATCCCTAAGCCTACGGAGCAGGGGCTCCAAAACGAGGACATAGAAAAGAAGGGACAAGGAATAACCCGACCGTTTACCTGTGGTTGTATTACATCATACTGATCCATTTGCGGAACTCCGGTTGGAATCCGGTGGTCTCCAAAACCATCGCCAAGAACCGATAGTCTACCCTGTCGGAGGCCTTGGGCTGATCTAAATTGTTGTCTTCTAGCCCCTCTAGGATCTCGCGAACCAGATGCAAGTTGTTCTGGATTGACCTTCCCTTCACACCGTAGTTCTGCTCCGGTCCAATCAGATCACTAATGACAAATTGCAAATGGTTTATTAAGACTCAGGCCAAAATCTTTAACTCTGTGTTTAGCAGAGTTATGGGTCTGTAATCATCTAAGTCCTCCCAAACATGCCTGCCGCCTTTCTTTAGAAATGTGATCACACCCTTGGTAATTCTATCAGGAATGGCTCCCTGGGCAAACCAACGGTTGAACATATCCCTCAGAATAGGGACAATTCGCATTCAGTAACCAAACCCTCGCAGATAGCTGCTTCCGTCCCCCAAGGCAGGGGAAGTCGGCTAAATAGCTACGAAACTCCTGAACCGGGAGGTCAGGACAGCGAGCAAAGCGATCACGAAAGTGCACCCGAAAGACGTCACGCACCTCGCGGTTCGACCGCAGTACGCGCTCGTCCGTGGACTTACCGAGCACGGGGGACCGATGGGGAAACCTTCGAAACTCTTCCTCACGCATAAATGCGTTACATCTCATGGCTTCGTCAGAAATTTTTTTTAACCTAGTTCTAACTACAAAACCCTTGTAACGTTTGCCAGCCTCGCGCTCAAAGTCCCGCCCAGCTAGATATATGGCTAAGGAGTCTCCCCTCCACCGCTTGGGAGAGTCTCTCATCGAAAGACTTCGCCTTCTTTTGGGCGGTCGGCCGTGTTTGATGGCGAAGTCCCTAAACATATACTTAAGTGATCCCAACTAATTATTCCCGGTAACCACCCTAGCTAGCGTCCGCTGAATTAAGGTTTCCAGCCGCTCCTGGAAGTCCCTTATCTCCAGTAAGGAAGGATTGAACTTGGCCTATTAGCTAACCGCAGGTTGACCCTAACAGGTTTACGGTCAGCCAGCACTAACCAGTAACGAAATCACTGTCAGCTCTTCTAACACTCTGTCCAGGTAAGACCAAACCTGGACAGAGGGCGAATCTCCTATCTACGTCCACATCTCCCACCCTGGGTTATCCCGACGAAACCTGTCGATCAAATCGAATTCAGCCAGCAAATCGATCAGGCTGCTGTCACACATTATCGACCCACTAGCACTCTGACCGCCCTTATCTATCTCGGGATCAAGGATCACATTCCAATCGCCCACTAGAACTAGCCACTTCGAATCGTTAAGGAAGACTCCAACCGCCGAAAGAAGGAGCGTCTCTCTCTAGTAGAATTGGGCGCATAAGCCGCAACAACTCAAAACTCGGAGGTTTTAACGGTAACATCAGCCACAACCAGCCGATTCCCGTGATCTACAAAGAGAAGATTGACAATCACATTAAGGCTGCGTCAAACTAGCAAAGAGCCCCCAGCGCTGCAGTGGCCACAAAGTCATCCTCCAGCACCCGACAGTCCTCTGCGCAAGTGAATTGAGTCTTTTGCAATGCAGCAACATACACACAGATGTTCGAGAGTTCACCAAGCAAGCGCACACACTTGCTTGAATCCCTCAGTCTCCTCATGTTCAACGTTTAGAGCCATTCTGACCCAGCCACCTACTCTATGTCGACGATGGACCGGAAATCCTCGGGAGTGAGGATGCCGGCGGCCTGTTTCAGGGAGCCGGTTCCGAGTTCAGTGGTAACTCGTCCGTCCCTAGACACTCCACCAACATCCTTTAGGGATCTATAAAGAGATGGATGAACATAAATAGGGACCCGCCCCGAACAAAACGATAACATCTTTTTCAAGGAGAGGTGCTGCAACTCTGCCAACCTTACGCCTGCGTCGGTTTGGCTAGCCGTTTCCAGGAATTTCCATACCCTCTGGGTACGACTGTCAATCGAGCGGACGAGGATGGTTACCATGGGTACACCCTTAAAATTCAAAGGAATACATACTCATTTTAAATTCTTTTTTCTAGATTCAGCAGTGGCTTCAGTGTCTTCGAAGTTGGAAATCCCCTGTTGCCTCCGATTCGACAGAATACATAGCCACTGCCTTCTCAAATAGTTCTCTGTTTTCCATCGGCGAGACCGATTTGGTTCTGCGTCAGCTTTTTTTGGATGATGTAGAGGGACTTCTGACTTCAGATTGAGAACGATCTCCTCCTCCAGATTGGGAAAGTAAGAGAGGGGAGAGATGGAGTGTGGGGAGGGTTAGTTTGATGGGTTTGTGGGTCGGTTTTTTGCCGGTGGGGGAATTGTTGGGATTGTTCATGCTAGGGTTGTTGTGGTTGTTTTTGAGAGGGAGATTGGGGCTGGAGGTAAGAAGAGTTTTTTTTTTTTCCTTTTGGAGAGTCTTATTGTAGAGGTGTGTTAGGGCAAAGTTTCTTGGAATGCCCTTCTCCATTATTCTTTCTCTTCTTTAAATTGTGCGATATTTCCATGGGTGTTTCACATTAGTGTGTTTCACAGGAGGGTTGGAAGTTTTTAGTTTCTTGTTTTTCTTGGTAGACTCTTTGAGGACTGCTGATGTTGGAGCTGACGATGCTGCTTCTGCAGATTTACTGGGTGCTGGTGATGCTAGTGCTTTGCTGGGTTCTGGTGATGATATTTCTTTTGAAGATTTTGGAGGCGGAGATTTTGGCTGCTCCTCTAGCTTTTGGAGGGTCCCCTTTCTTTCTTTTCCTGATGACCTCTGTTCATTCGCCTTCGGTACCTGGGGCCTCTGGTTTTTTTAATTGGAGTTGATACCTCGATCTCAGTCAGCTTCTCCTTTGTGGCCTCGGTGTTTGAGATGTTTTTCTGAGGGCAGACTTTCGCAATATGACCGATCTGTTTATAACTCCAACAGTGCGGCCGTCTGCTCTCCACCACCACCATCATTTGTCTTTCCCGGCTGTAAACTGTGTTTGGTATGACTTGAAAGCCCTCCCTGTTTTGGCAAATCCGGAATACATAATCTCCACATGCAGTCCTGGTGGCAGATCGTATTAACGACACCTCCTCATCTCGGCGCTGAGAAACGAAGCGAGGACGCTATCCTTTATATATGCCGGGATGTTGGATACTGTGGCGCTGATTCTTCGGATTTCCATGTATTCCGAATGGAGCCGGAAGAACTTTGTAGTGATGTTGCCTCCTGCAATTCTGGCTGCCTGCTCCTCCGTGGGCAGCAAGACATCCCGCGTAGCGAAACTGCGTCTGCAGAAGTATTGGCAAGGGATGCCGGCTGTGCGGAGGAGCTCTTCAAAAGTTTCTATTTTCAGTCTCGTCAAACTCCTGGTTTTCAGGTCCGTGACGACCAGAGACAGGATCCGGGGTTTCAATGCTTTTGAGATTTCGGGGATGGGCAATATGACATTACCCTGGAAGTATTGAGCATACTTGCTCACCCTATCCTTTTCGTACACGTCTGGGTCCTTTTGCTGGATTTTCCAGGAGGCTGGTGTTGCAGAGGAGGGGCTAGGACTGTTCTCCTTTTCTTGTTGTGCAGGAGGTATTGAACTGTCTGTAGATTTAATTGATAAGAGGACCGGAAGAGATGGGCAATTAGTCCCGATTGTGCCTGGCCGATCGGTACCTCCAACAGGGAGGTCCTCCACAGAGGTTACGAATGCTGGCTCGGTTCTGGTCGAGGTTCTTGGGGGCAGGTCCTGAGAACCCTTAGGGGATTCCTCGGGAGAACCCTCCATGGTTGCAGAAAGCAACCATGTGGGGAGCGTGCTTTGGAGAGTGGAAGGGACATATCTTGGTGAGTCAAATGTCTAAGTAGAGCAGGATTTGGAAGGAACTGATGAAATGAGAGCCGCGAGAGACCCGGACACGAACAGAAATGGACACGGACACGGACAGCGGTAACGAACGCGGACACTGGTAGCGGTAACGAAGGCGATCGAAGGCGGACATGGACAGCGGTAGCAAGTAACGAAGGCGGACACTGGTAGTAGTAATGAAGGTGGACACTGGTAGTGGTAACAAAGGCAGACGAATGCGAACACAGATAGCAGCAACGAAAGCGGACACAGATTACGATAACAAAGGTGAACACAGGCAGCGGCAACGAAAGCGGACACTGACGCTAACAAAGGCGGACACGGATAAAATCGTAGCGGACACTGACACGAGCAACGGACACAAGTAACGGATATAAGCAAAGGTAACGAACACTGAAACGGATTCCTACTGACACTGTACTAAGATCAACCTAATACCAATGGGCTAGCCGGTATTTGTCATACGGCCCACCAAGCGTGCAAGTGAGGCACAAAGCCGTTTTTAGGTGGGTCTGAACGCAGAACCGAAGCCCACACACGTCCGGCAGTCCCAAAAATACCTCAGGCCCCGTTCGCATTCCCCTAAAGAGGGGTGCCACAGGTGCCAGGCGATAAACCAAACCCCTCCAAAGAGGGTTAAAACCTGGGGGGACGGCCCCCCAGAGGCTCAAGGATGCCGGTCATTATCGACTGCCACCTGAGTAAGTGTTGCATTCTCATATACATGTTCATGCCGAAATATACATATATATACTGGATACATACCGACGCAATGAACAACAGATGCAGGAAGACTTCTTTAACAATATTTACCTCTCACTTTATTGCAAGGGTTCGAAAGGGTTGTTTAAGGTTTGCGTGTGAGAGGGAGCTGGAGACCGAACATAACTGAAATATTTTGACCCCAAAGTTATGGCTGTCAGCGTTGTGTCTTTCTCGTTCTCCAGGGCAGTTCAACCGGAGGCTCAGGGCCCACTCTGCTGGATGCTGGCTTTCTTTACTGCATCTTATCAGCATCTTCTCTGGACCCCAATTCATCAGGGCCCCAAGCCCCTTCGGCCTGGTGTGGCCTACCACATCTCGTCTCCAACTGTCTGCAATTCAACTGCCTTCTGTTCAATTCGTCGGCCTTATTTTACCTTCAAACTCCCACGCGGAGATATGGACACGCTTCCACGCCTCCGCAATTTCTTTCAATATCTGGCGATCGGGATGTGTCACTTCCGCTATCTTTGGAATAGCCTGTATGATCGTCATCGAGAGGAAATAACTGTTATGCAGTTCACAGGTCACTCTCTTCCGGTGCATCACTTTGAAGTGGGACCTTCACCTTGTCCTATTTCATCAGCCAATTTCCGCCCACGCGATTTCCTCTCATAACTACCATTAGAATGTGTCACTTCCTTCCAGTGCATCACCTTGGAATGGCATTTTTGCTCGGGCCGAAGGTCAAAATATAACACAAGGACACATCCAGTCGGAACGTGACTCGCTAACACGGCTGACCAAAGTATGGCCCAGTCGAGGAGCATAATGCTCGCAGGCGAGCCCTGATATTTGTCACTGTCTCCTACCAGACAAGGTCAGGGGAGGGGAAATTCGGCCACGAGCCCTGCTGGACTATGATACAACTCGCCCACCCGAAGGTGGCCCAGCCGAAGCCGAGGGCCTTACAGCGAAGGTTGTATTACACTACAGGGCTGCATGGACAGAATGTTCGTCAATAAAAATTATCAGTTGTAATACAATCCTTCCTAAGCCTGAAATAAGCTTCTGAAGACAATCCACTTTATTTCGATAGTGACTTTCAAAAGACTGGCACTGTTAATGATGTAAAAAGGTAGATTCTTTTCTTTCTACGCTGGTACGGTGAGTCAAGGCTACGGATGATTTTATCATTTCCGGTCGTAGCCGGACGTTTTTAAGGGTTTTCAGTGATCTGATTTGTTTACGTTTTTGACATAAATCCATAGAAAAGTAATTTATACTGTCAGAGAATTCATTCAGCGAAGTTTTCTGTTTGGTTCGTGGTTAAGTTGTATTGTAGCAGAAACATTGAAGTGTGACATTCAGGGATTTGACTAACATGCTTCATTTTACTGTGGTGAGATATAGGCCTTGGAGTGTGGTTCGTAGCAGTTCCTTTTGTGATGTTGTAATTGTTGGATGGACGGATGTTCTTTTTGGTTGCACAAGTGGTGTGATCGGCCGTTCTCTTCTTGGGCCGGCTCCAGATAGATCCATAATGAGAGGTGGATATGCGGCATGCAGGAGTATGGACACGACGTTGCACGGGATGTGACTGCGTATTTTGCATTGCCCGTGTTTATGTTGGAAGAATATCGTGAGGGTTGCCCGAGTAGGCACGGAAGAGCTTGACTGGATAAGACCGGTTTGGCAGCATTTGCTGCACTCTGTAAGACAATGATGGAGTTGCTGCATTGCACGTTTATGCAATTAGGACTATTGTGTAGAGCTCTATCGGTGAACAAGCCACAAAGTTGAAAACGATCGAGTGTGTTTTAATGGTTTTGTATTGATCATGTGTGCTTAACTGATGCTGCAACGTGAAGATGATATCACATGTTAAGCCGGGGATTCAACCATGTGTTATTTTGGCTAAAGCTAGCGAGAGAAGAGAGAGAGAGGAAGATGGGAACATCTGGTGGAGTTATATGCTTCAGGAAGCGCTTGTGGTGTAATGGTTACCGTCGTAAGAAATGGACATGGTGGTCCGAGTTCAAAATCCCCGACGAGGCTGTTTGAATTTCACATTGCATTAATACACGTGGGAAAGGTGTGAATCCAACTATTTTCTCTTCAGCTTGAGGAAAATAGTAGAGCATATTGGGCTCCTTAACCTTGATATGGCAACTGGTTTAGAAGAAAAAAAAAACTGAATTCAAACTTGCAAAACTCTGCTTAATATATATATATATATATATATATATACTTTAGGAGCACTACTTGTGGTGCCTTCCAATTAGACAAAGGTAGTCATATCGTGGGTATTCAACTCAGGCCATGTATCTCCGCAAATTGAGAATCTTCAGCTGCATTATCGTCTGACCCTCGTAGTGTTTTCTTTCTCAAGCAGGTCGAGTCGAAATGCATGAATCCAAGATGGTCCTACCAGGAAAGAACAAGGCGAAACCAAAAAGTTGTATGAATTTTTAAAGAGAAGAAGTTTGACAAAATAATGGTTTGTGGCTATGAAGTTCCCTTAATCAAAAACTAAAAGCAGGCAGTTTTTTGAGTCTCTGTTCTTTTAGCCCATATCTGTATCTGTGATCCATCTGTTTGTCCTCTGACCCTCTGCGTCTGAATACCTTCTAATTACAGACTGACTCTGTTGTTCAATCTCTGTTCCCTTGCAATATCTTCTGTATCTGTTCTTAAACCATTTCTGTACTAGCTATTTGTGCTTCCAAATCTCATATGTCTTCTATCCCTTCTCGTAGCAGACTAACTCTGTTCTTCTGACTGTCCTTTGGTTGACCCTCTGAGTCTATGCACCTTCTGCGTTGATCTCTTATCCCTTTTAGCAGCAGAATCAGTCTCCTTATTATATATCCAGAGGGGGGAAATTCTTATTTCTGGACTTTCTGCCCCCTATGACTGGACATAAAAAATGGCAGACCGCAAGTCTCTATGGGACTCTTAAAGGTAAATTTATTTAAGACGTTGATCCATTTTATCTAAGATCTGCCTATTATACTAGCAGTGAAGATTTAGTGATTCCTTCGCAAATATATCTGGGCTCTATATAGACATAAACATACACACACATATACATATACATACCCGTGGTCAACCCGCAACCATACACATGTATACACCTACACGCACATACATACAAACATACATATACTCTGATAAAGTTAAAACCATAATGTGACCTTCCCCCACTCAATATCTATAGAGTAAACAGTTAGCCTTTGCATACCGTCTTATATTTTTAACTTGACAAAGAGTAATGAATCATTGCTTTAGATTTGTCAATTTAATTTTCCGTCTTCATCAATACCTTTAGCTCTCTTTCTCTCAACCCATCCATATTGTTCCTCACTCCTGGGAGGTACCCTAGACTGCATCCGATGTCCACACAGAGCTAACGTAAGTCTTTGCTGTTTGACTAGCACTGGTATATCTGTGTAGGAGTCCAGACGAGAATGTTGCTAATGAGTGCCCAATATGTCTTAGTACGCCTTACTTGGATGGTTTGTGAAATGGGAAGAAAGTGGATGTACTGCCGTTGTTTTGTGGTGCGCTGATTCCATGATTTGTTCAAAATAGCACGTAGAATTCTTGCGTAGTTCCCATTTAGCTTTTTCTTCGTGCATTTCTAGGTGGTGTAACAATACAGTAGCACCAACACTACCACAGTTTGGAAGAAATCTCATTTTATTTTAGGGAGATCAGATTTCCACATGATCGACTACGTGTCAGTATCAGTCCACAACTTCCTAATGTATATGTTGACATTACTTTCAATAATGTCAACTTTTTAGATATTACTACCAAAGTAGGGGTGAATTGGTCTACTAATTTCAAAGGCTTGCCATTTAATGTGGCTATGGTTCCTTCTTATCTAAAATACATGAACTCTATTTTATTTGCATTCACATAGACCAATGTCTCTTGCTGCTTGCTCTAGCCTATGCGGTAGAGATTCAGAGAGGAAAGGTGTATTTGCGAAAAGAGCTAGATCGTCAGCGCAGTTTGCATCTGTTATAATTTCTGCAGGACATCATCTTCTTCTTGTCTTTTTTAATGTGAAACTATTTTCTTTTATTGACGTTTGTAGTGCGTAATCTAGGCAGATTATAAACGCATATGGTGCCAATGTATCTCATAGCAAAACTCTGGGGACAATGTCGAAGAATTCGGTGTCACCATCAATTGCTTTCATATTTTTATAGAGCAGTAACTATTTCTTTGGGGAGACTATATGCTAGTAGAATTTACACCATCTTTTCTCTATGTATGGAATCAATTGCCGTAGTAAAATTTACGAACAATAATGTTGGCTCAAGATTTTTTGCACGTACTCTTCAGATGACAATTTAACTTTGTAAACCACACCAACACTTTTATTATCCAACAAAAGCATTGATATTATAGGACCTTTTACTTTTTCAGACTTTCACGTTCCGAAGTACTCCTCATTCTTATTTGTTAACGTTCATTGTAACATTATTAGCAAATCGAATTTTTTTTATTCATAATGGATTTGATTTAAACGTATGAAGAGTCCTGATTCCTGGAAACTTTATCATGGGGCCCAAAACAAGATTAGGGAGTAAAAACAACAGTATTAAAGTCTGTAGAAGAATTGTAGTTTGCTTAATATTGTTTTCTCCAACGGAATAAATGCAAAATCAATCACACCGGATTAACAACAAATTTTATTGTCTGTGCAAAATGAAGTGAGCTGTAAAAAGAGTAAATAAAGAGGTATATGCAGAAATGTCCTTACTGTATATACGCGTATGTAACTGTAAAGGAAATTCAAAATTTTGAGGAAAGACTTACATGTTTAAGAAGTCTATTGTTCTATGGTGTTGTGTTAAATGCGACACGGGGTTTGTTGGGGAAGAAAATGTCCCTGTCCCGAGGAGTAAAATCAGTTCTGTTTCAAGGCATGCAGAAAATAATAGAGAATGAGACTTTCGCGCGTCCTTCAACTACTTTGACTATAATATCTAGTGGCCATAAGTTGAATTATTTGGAAACATTTTATGTTGCCGAAATGTAAAAGTGATTTAAAGTGTTGCAGTTAAGACCGACATTGTCAATGAGAGACTTTGATTGTCCGAAAAATAAGATCACTTCTCATTTAACCTAGTAAAAAAATGTCACATGATAGCGATTTTTTTTTTTATAAAATTTGAAATTCTCTGACTTAGAGAAATAAATCTATTTTCAGTTCAGTTTTCAGAGGAAAAATAATCTCGTGGTGTCTATATTCACGCTGAACATAATATTCATTTTCTTTTAATCATGCAAATTCTCGATATAACAGAGATAACTTTGAAATGCTAATCAAAAACCTTCATTTCTTTCTAAATAGAAGTAGCAATATCCTCATGAATCGCTGTTACCACGGGAAACCAATGGGTCCACGGATATTCAAAAATATTCTGAAAATTAGTTTCTGAGTTATACGTTGTACCGGACTATTGTGCCACGAAAAAGTATACGCAATACCTAAATAATAGAAATTACTCCTTGATTATTTGATAAATTTGCAACCAAAATTAAACTTTTATATCATCATTAAAGACAGAATATTTTGATTAGATATGAAACTCATTCATTTGAAATTATATTTCTATATTCAATGTTTAAGGTTTTTAAAATCAAATGTGAATTGGAATTTTAAGCTACAAAAAGCTTTAACGATCATTCTTTTTCAGTGTCCACTTCATATTTATGTAAATCAAGATTTCTTCTATAGACATTAAATGTGAAAAAAAAAAAAAAAAAAAAAAAAAAACTTCCGTGCATTGGAGAGGAAATAAGTCGATTTCATTTCCTGTACTTCTTTACATAGAAAATTTTGTTAAAATCAAGCCACCTGATCCTTATTTTACTGAGAGAAATATGCATAAAATGTAAGGTATTTACAATCCTATAATTTTGAACCAGTCGGCAAAGAGCATGTTGAGTGAAAAATACTGGAAAAATTGGATTCAAAACTCACTTGTTCCGGAAACGAAAATTGTAGGGCGCCAAAATAAAATAAGTAGTTTCGAGAACCTGTTTGGACGAAATAGTCACGCCTTCAACTACGTTTGGAATCCCAAAAGAACTTGTCTCGCGCAAAAATGAATCTTGATTTTGGAGCCGGTCACGTGACTAGGAACCTATTTATTCCATGCTTTCGAAAGCAACTTCTTTTTTTACTCTTTTACTCTTTTCGCTTCTTCGCTATTACTTGCTCTCCGGTCTCAGAGATTCGACACACACAGATTCAGACTCACAGCCGAAAATGGGAGAACATACAGCCAGCAAAAATACATTCATAGCCACATCGAAATTAATATATTATTATCCTTCAATATACTAAACTTCTCATGGACGTTAACATCACCTCATACATACAGAAACACACATTCAGCTAGCGAGCAGACACATACTTCGCTGCTATGTACTTTTTAATTCACACTCGAACATACACCTACACACATATATGAAAGTATGACTTGTTCACTTTCTTACTCCTTTTGTCTTGTCGGCAAACTCACGTATTTCGAACAACACTCATTACCATTGCAGCTAATGTATTTGTATTATAGACACACACACACACAGACACACAGATACCTGGAAAGTTTACTCATAGAAAGAAAAGTTTGGGGACTGTTGCTTAAGTAGATATAAAGATCACCATGTTTATGTCTAAATAATCATTAATCTTCAACAACAAAAACTTTGTTTTACATAAACTATTACAGGATTTTACTTAAAATGTAACATTGTTTAGTTTCACATTTAAAAAATCTATAATGTTGTTAATCGGTGTACTGTTGTGTGTATGTGTTTAAACATTTTGTATATGTTATGTTTTGACCTTTTGACCCAGCCAAAAATGCCATTCAAGGTGATTCACCGGAGGCGGGTGACACATTCTAATGGCAGTTATGAGAGGAAATCGCGTGGGCGGAAATTGGCTGATGAAATGGGACGAGCAAGAAAAATTCCCATGGTACACTACAGAGTGATGCACCGGAAGAGAGTGACCTCTGAACTGCATGACAGTTATTTCCGCTTGATGACGATTAAACATTCGATTTCAAAGATCGAGTGGGCGTCGAACGATTATATAACTCAGTT
Organism: Sepioteuthis lessoniana; assembly: GCA_963585895.1. Classification (NCBI taxonomy): domain Eukaryota; kingdom Metazoa; phylum Mollusca; class Cephalopoda; order Myopsida; family Loliginidae; genus Sepioteuthis; species Sepioteuthis lessoniana. Next base: position 76,868,226 of record OY757907.1, read on the forward strand.
GGGTTCGACGAGCCAGAGCAGTTACCAGTAGAGTTCCAGACAATTGGAGACGAGGTGTGGTAGGGAAAGCCACACCCGACCGAGGGGGCCCTCGGAAACCCCGATGGAGTTTTGGGTCCAGAGAAGATGCTGATAAGATGCAATAAAGAAAGCCATCACACACCCTAGGCCTCCGGTTGAGCAGCCCTGGAGAACGAGAAAGACACAACGTGACGGTCATAACAGTGGGGTCAAAATATTACAGTTTATGTTCGGTCTCCAGCTCCCTCTCACAGTAAAACCCCACACAACCTTTTCGAACCCCTGCAATAAAGTGATAGGTAAATATTGTTAAAGAAGGCTTCTTGCGTCGTTTATCACATTCTGCGTCTGTCGTTATCATTGAGTCGCTGTGAACTATTCTACATATATATGTGCATGTACGTAGATGTGAATCTGCATATGTGACTATATAACATTGTCCGATTTGGTGCCTGTGCCAGGCGAGTTCTTCAAGGACTCAGAACGAACCTAGTTACCGTAAACGGCAGTCTTAAGCATCACAACACGACATCAACGAAAAGGAAAAGAAAAATGCTGGAATTGAAAGAAGTAAAAAGAAAAAACAAGAACAAACCAGCAACAAAAAGAGGGACGGACCGACGCGAAAAGAACAGAAAAAAAGAAAAGAAAAGAGGAAGACAATGCAACGTGCTGGAAGAAAAGAAGAAGAAAAAAAAGAAAACAAGAAACAAGAAACAAGAATTAACCAGCAACATAAAGAGAAAAAGAGAAGAAGAAAAAATTTGTAAGTAGATTGCTGCATTCATATAACTCTATCTCTCTGTCGATTATTTTGGGTATTATAGTGAAAGATTAGTTTTAACGACAGAAGCATAAAATTGGAAATACTTTTTTTTTAAAATGTGTGATCCCGAGATAAAAATTGTGATTACTGCTATGTGTAAAATTGTATCATAGTATGTGAGAGAAAAAAAGAAAGGGTAAGAAGGAATTGTACAGACAGTGAAAAGAGAAAAAAAAGAAAGGTAAGAAGAAACAAGCACTGACAGAGAAAAGAAAAGGCAAATGCCCGCTGTATGGACAGGGGATTGTGTCATTGTGTCGTGGACATGATAGACAGCAATAATAAACAATAAATTTTATCAATGAAATTTTTTTAATACTAAATAGGTCTTTGTGAGTAAAAATTCGTAGTAACTTTTCATTGGTCCAGACAAGTGGTGATTGAAAATTAGAATTTCAGTCCAAGATCTGGAATCTTGCATATCTGTTGTTAAGACTTTTGGGCAGGTTTTCATGTTTGGAACTTGTGGATTGGAAATGAGAATTTTAATCAGAGAGATGGAATCTTGGGAGCATTAATGGGATTGTCCAAGAATTTCGCACATTGGTGTTTGTCTGAAGGATGCGCATATACTTTTTCGATATTTATGAAGCTGGGAGAATCGATATTTTCGGCGCTGGTAGAATCAGGCCGGTTGTTGTTTTCTTTGCTGTGGAAGTTGTTGATACCAATTATTGAAGACATGGGTATCATCTCAGATTTGTCGTGGTCCGAATGTATTGGAAATAGTCTTGCCGTGGAGGCAGAGTAACTAAGAGTCAGATATTTTTTGTGTCTGACGAGGCAGACAGGTATTTTGTGAGTTCCCCCTGGAGTGAAGCTTTGAGATTGTTATTGGGGAAGATATTTTGAAATAGGGTTTTGGATGTAATTAAGAGATGCGCAGAATTTTGACGGAACCAGGTGTGGCGAAGATTCGCAGATTCGGATTAGGAAATATTTTGAATTGAGAAAGGTTGGCAGAATTTATAAAAGTTTGGGTTGTTTAGAAAAAAAAACGGGATATTTTGTGAAAAGAAAAAAAAAAGAAGAAGAAGAATGCTCGTAAGCTATTGAGAAAGTTTTATTATAAATCAGGCTTAATTTATGGTACTATAGACTGAAATTGAATAAACTGGGAAGCGAACCTATAGTTAGTATTAAGGTAAGGACAGAGAGAGGTAGATATAAGGTTGGAAAAACAAGGGACATTGAATGAGCAATTTATTATGAAAAAAAAAGAAAAGAAATGAAAACCGAAACAAAAATAAAAAGCTACAGGACAATGAAAATGGAAAAAAAAAAGAAAAGAGAAACTTGAACATTGTTGAACACAGCACATAGAAAAAAAAAAGAAAGAAAGAACGAACATTTTTTTTTAAATAGACAGTACATAGATTGAAAAAAGAAGAAAAGAAAACTGAACATTTTTGAACTGTGATTGTAACATTGTTTTGACTTGTTGTAAAGTGAAAAAATTTTTGAGTTTGAGTTTAAAGGTGACATTAGAATTTTTTTTCCTGTTCATATGAAATTTGACGAAAACCATTAACAGAGGATTTTACTCTAGGTTTACTAATAATTGTAATTATATTGATTCTAAACATTTTTTTTTTAGAATTTGGGGTTTTCGTGGAATATTTTTGGAGGTTTCTGTTTTGAGGAATCGGTGGCTGACGCGAGAATAGGACAGACATTCATCCAATTAGTTTCAGATTGTTGTTGGGTAGACGGCAAAGAAAGCAATTCTATCGAAGAATTCGCCGACCCATTAAGCTGTTCTATTTTTTAGTTTGGAGTTCTGAGGATGGAATAAAAGAAAAAAGGCGTGGCCTACTCCAAAATTTTGTGGATGATGTCTGGGTCTTTCAGTCACGATGATGTTTTGGATTCGTGTGTGATTTGGCAAAGTGAAACGAATCTGGGAAAGGCGAGGTGCCTATATATTGGTAGCCACGACGGTTCCTGATTAAAGGGATGTTCCTCAAGGGCTTGCAAACCAATGGGTATGGAAACAGAACTTTATGAAAAATATGGGTAACACATTGCTGATTAGTATTTTGCGAGGACTATTTTAGGTGGTTTACAGCATGCGTGCCAGATTGTGATACATTCGGGTGTATTGTGATACTTTGTTTTGGGCCATGATTTTTGTAGTTTATGGGGAATGCTTTGGGCCTTGAAGATATTATGTTTTAGTTTATGGAATTCTCCGGTTACTCCAGATAGGAACCTGTTGAGCGAAGAACTGGAGTGTGGTCATGAGGAATCCAGTCGATATGTATTGCTGGAATGACCAGGGTCACTAAGTTTGTGACCAGGATCTGAGACCTGAGTATGGTCCTTTTAGGGTTTTGAAATTTCTTCAAGGAATTATGGAGGGCCCGTTGTGTTGAGAGGATAAAATATGCATGATGCACACATGTCAAGATGGCCAACCACGCAAATATGGTAAAACAAAATTTAGATAATAATTAGCTGGGCAAGTGTTACATATAGAGAAGGTCACCTTCTAAGTAAGATTTTGTTCACTGTAGTTCAAGTGATTCTTTTTGTATTTTCAGCCATTATTGTCCTTGTAAATTATTCTGTAAAATATGTGTGAGGGTGATGGAGACGAACGTGAAGAAAATTCCACGTGTGGAATTTTGAAAAATTATTAATGGATGATTGTTATGTTTTGACCTTTTGACCCGGCCAAAAATGTCATTCAAGGTGATGCACCGGAGGCGGGTGACACATTCTAATGGCAGTTATGAGAGGAAATCGCGTGGGCGGAAATTGGCTGATGAAATGGGACGAGCAAGAAAAATTCCCATGGTACACTACAGAGTGATGCACCGGAAGAGAGTGACCTCTGAACTGCATGACAGTTATTTCCGCTTGATGACGATTAAACATTCGATTTCAAAGATCGAGTGGGCGTCGAACGATTATATAACTCAGTTGGGTTCGACGAGCCAGAGCAGTTACCAGTAGAGTTCCAGACAATTGGAGACGAGGTGTGGTAGGGAAAGCCACACCCGACCGAGGGGGCCCTCGGAAACCCCGATGGAGTTTTGGGTCCAGAGAAGATGCTGATAAGATGCAATAAAGAAAGCGAGTATCGAGCAGAGTGAGCCGCTAGGCCTCCGGTTGAGCAGCCCTGGAGAACAAGAAAGACACAACGTGACGGTCATAACAGTGGGGTCAAGATATTACAGTTTATGTTCGGTCTCCAGCTCCCCCTCACATAAAACCCCACACAACCTTTTCGAAACCTTACAAATAAAGTGAGAGGTAAATATTTGTTAAAGAAGTCTTCCTGCGTCCGTAATCATTGCGTCAGTATGTATCCAGCATATATATGTATATTTCTGCATTTTTGTACTGTAGAGAAATAACTGCGTAGGTAATAAACAAAATGTAATTAATATTAAATGTTGACACTTAAAAAAACAAGTCCCCCCAGTAAACCGTAAATTAAATCTATTATTTGACTTTAACATTTGCTATCATTTCAATATATAGCTTCAAAGGAATTTGAATATCTTTTTTATTATGTGTACTTTTTTCTTTTTTCTCTTTATTTTTCTTATTGTGTTAACTTCTTTTAAGGCTAACGACAACAACAACAACAATGACCAAATAAATAAAAACAGAGAATAATTAACAATATAAATGTCCTTCCTATATAGAGAGTCAATTTAGGAGACTTACCAGTCTGCTGAAAGGGGAAAACAATATCTGCTATCTTTTGTTAATCTTCCTCTTGGCGATGAAAATTTGCACTTCTTTATATCTGTCTAAAAATGAATGCCATAACTCTTGGACACATGAAAGAGAAACGCTCTCCCTCTCTTTACTCTATCTATAAGAGCAGATGAATTCTAATGTCACTTCAGATATTCCCCACAGATGCGGAGCATATGAAAGGAGAAATACAATATAAATACATCTAGAATATTAAACCTAAGTCTGTAAACTGAGGTTGAAATGAAAGGGAAAAATTCAACATGACGAGCAGATCTTTTCACAGGATATTAGCAACTGGAGTTAATAATGTTATTTGATGTCTCACATTGAGCACTGTAGTATCCAAAAAGGCAGGTTTCAACTTAATAAAGGAAATTTTCTGAGCACATTTCTTACTGGGTCTGGTAAAATATTTTTTATTTCTTTTAAGGATCTAAAAAGGTTCTATATGAGTTGGTTATAGGAAATGTTCCAAAGCAGAGTCACATACAAAAACATGCGTACAAGTTTCAAACAGTTTTGAAACGTATGTTGGTTTCTTTCACAGTGTAAGCTAAGTTTGCCATCTAGGCTGTCAGATGATCCACTAAAGAAATAATGTCCAGGGGTGTTTATGGAAGCTGAAAGAAAAATTGTCCTAGAAGCCTCAGTGTAATGCCATACACCTCCACAGCAGATAAACACTGGAAAGCCTTTACCAAAGTACAGCGTCTTAAGAGTACCAAAGGCAAGTTCTCAAGCTTTCAAAGTTGACTTTAAACTGCGATAAAATCTTTCCAGCCAGCCGTTCTATTCAGAGTTATATGTGGTTGTGTGAATTTGTTAACTTCCGAAAAGTATGGTAATAACAGCTAAATAACCGAAACTGAACACCCATCCTGTAATAAAGGATTTTGCTGTTGTATGGGTTTTAATGTTCGTCATTAAAAGGACTTCACACCAACGAGAAAAATGATCGATGCATGTCATTAGATATGTACATCCCACACAAGGAAGTAAAAAAAAAAACAGTGATATCAATGGGCACGTATTGAAATCGTTCATCTGGGGACGGGAAAGGATCAATCCATGAGTGTCTTCCAACTCAAGCCTTTTGACATTGTACACGGACTACACAGTCGACTATCCGTCTTCATGGGGCCATATATATATATATCTGTGACAAGTTTGATGAATACTTTAGCGCCAGGAGGAAATAGGTTATGAAGACTGGTGTAAAAAGTACGTCGAAATGAGTCAGGAACAAAAGGACGCATTCTTACAGTACATACAATGTCCAGGTTGCTGTTGGGAACATGTATTTTTGATAAATTTATTGAAGTAGACTTGTCTCTGAGTAGCTTTGGAAGTTGCTGGTCTTTTAGATGCTCCTCTATAGATTCTGTTGTTTCTCTACATTGATCCAACAAAATGGCATTATTGGTCCTGAACACAGTATCTGCAAGTATGTTTTCAACTCTTTTTAGATATCTAATGCCAAAGTAAATGTAGTAAATAGTCCAGATGTATTTCTCTTGAAGAATACTTCTCTGAGTTTGACTGGAATGAACCAGCAAGTGGTTTATTGTCTATAAAAACGTCTCTCCAGAAAATGCTTGAACTGACAAAGTTCTGGGTAATTAGCATATAGTTCTCTTTCAAATGTGCTATACCTACCCTGGGTATTAGCAAGCTTTTTGTATAAAAAGACCTAATAGATTTCCAGGAACCAGAAAGTTTTTGTTGCAAAATTACCCCAACTCCAAAAACGCAGGTGTCAACTGCCAAAGACAGCATCGGGAGGGACATATGACAATTTGGTAGTAATTGCTAGAGTTGCTTTAATATTACTAAATACAGTCAATGCATCATCTAACACTACAATATTACATTTCTTTACATTTGTTAGAAGGTTAGTAATAATTTGGATGATACTTGCGCAGCGATAAAACAGCGATAAAAGTTTACCATAAAAGTTTACCATACCAAAAAACTGTTGCAAACTTTTCATATTTGTGGACACTGGAAATTATAAAATAGCTTCAGTCTGAGTAGATGTAGAAATGCCAGCCACATCTCTATGGTGGTCCAAAAATGTAACTTCTGCTTTTCTGAATTTGCACTTAATTGGAGTGATAATTATCCCATACTTTTCAAAACGTTCATAAATTATCTTTAGGTGGCTCATGTTTTTCCATTGAATAACATACCAACAGAATGTCGTCTGTATAGGTGCATACATATTCCAAATCTATTTTCGAAAAAAATGATTTACTCTGTCATGAACATGCGGAATTGAGTATCTATCTGGTCTAGTAATAAGATTATGCGTTCGATAAATACAAGTGCACCATGCATCATTCCATTTTGTAACTAAATGCCAGAGAGACAAATCATACCCAGTTGCATCATCTGACCGAACTCCTCTTTCGCATGTTTGAATTTTTCAGGTAGTAAATGCCTGGTTTATGTATGTACAGGGGGGCCATTAGTAAAGACGTAGTGAGTCACATTGTGATTGTGACAATTTCTTTTCGAAAATTGGGTTTCACAATATTAGGCAAATCTCTAATAAGTTTCATTAAACGTGAATCACATGAAGAATTTGTGACAGCGAGGTGTGGAGCAACTATGTTGTAGTCCATTCCTATACTGGTTAAATTTGTAAAAGGGTCTCTCTGGCAACATCTATGATATCGATAAGCTAACCGTAATACTTGAAAAAAAAAAAAACAGCACCTAAAATTGGCTCGTCTATATCAGCGATAATAAGAATAAATAAATAGATAAATACCAGAAATCCTGCCTTCAGCCTAAGCCAAGCATCATTCGTTTCTAGCCATACATTTTAATGCCAGTCTTGTTAACTGTTTACAGAGTTAATAGAGCAATTCCTTTAAGTCTATCTAAATTAGTAACGGGTGATAATGACATTTGTGCACCGCTATCTATTAAGAATTTTAAACCTGTAGAGTTGTCATGGATGCGTAAAATCCGACTTTTTGTTAAACTGCTGGCATTGACAATCACAGAATGTTGTCAGCTTAGCAGTTTTTCAGCCTTTTAAAATCGCAAGTGGGAGTAACAGGTCTGTGCCATATTTCTGATTTTTGGTGGAGATAGCACATGGAAAGTTCACCATCATTTCTTGTTGTCTACTGGTTATTTTGACGACCCGTACCTCTTCATTCAGAATATCTTCTACCGTAATGGGATTTAGAATAATTACGTCCACAGACGGAGTAGTTGGAGCAAACCCATCCTTCACAATATCAAATAGGATGTCTAATTGAAAGAAAAATCGAATTCCTTTTTCAGCTCTTGCAAATTTGGCTATTAAGGTAGTCACTTGACACCTAGAAAAAACATTTTGAATTCACCTTGAAACACAAAAACCTTTTGAATTCTACTTTTGAAGAAAAAGAAAAAACAAAATAAAACAAAAAAAAAACAAACAAACTCGAATTCTCTTTTCAGCACTAGTAAATTTGACTATCAAGGTTGTCACCTGACACCGAAAAAAAACAAAAAACAAAAAAAGAAACGTTTTGAATTCACCTTCAAAAAGAAAAAAAACTTTTGAATGTCGGAAATTTATCCTCTTGCAGATGAATCAAAACGGGTAGGGATGAAAACACAAATAGTCTTGTTTATTTACAGCTCAGTTGCATATATTTTTCCATATGTGGGTGTCCCAATATTAAAAAAAAAACTCGGCGCCTCGTAACAAAATAAAACAATGTAAAATAGTTGCTACCGGATGGGTTTCCACAAACAAAATTAACCCACGAAAATATTAGTACAACAGAGAAAGAAGGAAAGAAATACGCTTACTCAAACAGGGTTTTTACAAACAAAATTAAACTACTGGAAATTGTACAAAGCAAAATAAGCAGTCTGCTTGCAGAGTAGCTGTAGAAAAGACTTCAAGCCTTTGTCCTGTTTTTTTTCTCTCTGAAATCTTAATTTCTTTCTTTCAGTCTGCAATGCTGGTGGTATGTCTTCTTTTCTTTCTTCCTGTTACAATTCAGGCTGGAGAACGAGTGTACAGAGCTGCTTGTTTGAAATACTCCTTCCTCTAAGACTCCGCTAAAGCACATAATTTCTCCCAGGCATATGTTGCATATGCTGGGATTAAGGTGAATACGCGAATTCAACTTTTCAAAGTTGAACCACTAAGTCCCAAAGTCAGTCAATTTCAGTTCCAGCAACATTAGGCACGTCCGAGAAGTAAAAAGGGGAATTCAACTTTTCAATACACAACACAGAACAGATCCCACGGAAAAGAACAGACTGCTGCACCAAATTTCAGGTATCACGAAAAGGATGCGGCAACTTTACAGAATTTTGCCACTTTCACACAAGAACTACAATGCAAGTTATGCGACGCACGTGGCCATAATATGAGCAGGTGTGACAAGTTCAAACCATTGGAACAATTTGTAATGAAAGACGACTTGGGAGGAAAGAACTACATGCATAAGTCAATTCTTCTGGACGAGTTTGACATCCAATTCGAATTTGACCACCTTAGTGATATTACTAGCAATTTAACAAAATGAAACCACAAAATAGCATTCTGTAAAGAAGAGGAAGGCAACCAAGAATAAATACAGGGAATATTAGGAGTAGATATTCTCCAATATTTGAAACAAGCCAAAATCATCAAATGCATGAACGGTTCTGCTTGGCTGACTTCGAGTGGAATCTCTCCCTTCGGAGACGTGAACAATTTTCTGCATGACGACCAAGTTTTATAAACTGAAAATAAACCTGGTAGATAAAAAAATAATTATCACTCCATAATCTCCAAGAATGTCGCTTGAACGGAACAAATATTGGATGATATAATAAATCCCAAGCCAATCAGAGAAAGTGATACAGTTATCAAAACCCAGTCAAGCCCAGACCATTTTGGAAGCGAGGCAGAGAGATAAAGTTATTTAGAGGTAGTGACAACAGAGTTTGCTCAGTTCGGATTAAAAGAGGAGACGGCATAATTGACAATCATAGCCTCAAACACCTTCACCCACTTGAACTTTCTCTCACACAATGATATTTTCCTGACAACCCAGCTGAAGAAGAAGAAAACATTTAATCTCCCTCGGAAAATCTTCAAACAAAAGCTCCAGATAAAATAACCAATAGCCGACGTAAAAGAATAAAGAAATCCGGATCCAATCCTACATACATCTACTATCAAAACATAAACACACACACACACACACACACACACACACACACACACACACACACACACACACACACACACACACACACACACACGTTGTAGAATGGTCAGAATAAAGCCAGAAGCATTAGGCAAGTCTGCTTGCACATGTTTCAATTAAACAAATCACCAGATTAATTTCTCGCGTCACCTCACAGGCATATCAGAATGTTTAAATGTGAAAAAGACAATTAACAAAACTCTATACACATCAGTTTGAGTGACAGCAATGTACCATTGTGTGTTTTTACTCTGTGGGAGAATAAAAGAAATAACATACAAAACTTCACATTTACCACCCCTCAAACATCGCCTGATAAGCACTTGTGTGATTGCTCAAGAGCCATTGTCGACAACCAATCAGAGCTCCCATAACATACGACATTAGGTTCTGTTTTGGGGTACAAATACAAACACAAGAGAAATATCGTCCTCTTACATACGCTACAGACCGTCCAAGTAAGACGTTAAAACACTAGCGACTTATAAGGGCCGATGACCGTGTAAAGTCGGCCATACAGAAGCAACAGCCATTTAACAACCTACGTGACAAGATAAGGATTTGTTTTCCATCAAACAAAACATTCAAGGAAAACATATGCGATATGCAAGGTACGGCTATAGAGGCAAGAACGAACTCATGATGGATTCTTGTACATAGAGGTGCCAATGTAGGCTGACCAGCTCCGTGTGGACACAAGATGCAGCCTAGAATACCGGACAAGAGTGATGAATGATTGTGATGGATGGTGAAAGAGAGCCAGCTACTCTGCGCTGCCATCGCGATTTTATAATGATTATCATTTTTTATATATATATGGCATTCTATACTACAGGCCAACTCATGGCGTAACTGAGAGCCAGAACTGGAGGCCTATTGAAAAATGTATGATTTTCAGAAGTTTTAGATGAAAATTAAGTCAACCATTTTGGAAAATACTTAGAATAACATTTTGATTCACCCCTGAGGATAATAGGATGTGCTGAAAGTTAAATAAATGAAAATATGTATTTTTGCTATGGACACTGATAATCATTAAACAACACAAAGGGATAATTATGATTTCTAGTAAAAGATATAACACCCATAATATTGAATCAGAAATATCTATATTATTTACAGGTGTCACTGAACCCTTTATTCAATCTATTCGCCGCGAATGAATAAAGAGTTTGGTTTAAATTTACATAACAGTTTGACAAACAGAACACGAGAAGGCTGGAAGGCATCAGCCGAAGTGTGTATATAACAGTAGAAGTGAAGGAAAGTTTGTTGTTTTTAGCAAGGAGTTGTTGTAACGTGTTTGTGTTTACGTTGAGTTGTTTCCTCGTTAAGTTGTGAGAATTGTTAATAAGGAAGGAGGAAGAAGACGAAGATGCCGTTAGTTTTTACATAAAGGTTTTATTGGCAACATGGAATATTTAGTTTGTGTTTGTGCTGCAAACCTCTTAGGAAAGGTTGTGAGTAAAGAGACGAAATGTAGTTATGAGAAAGTTGAGAAGGCAGCGCGTATCGTTGGACGTGCGAGGGATTGTGTTCGCCGTAGCTTAGCGAAAGTCTTGTTTGCCGTTGGAGGAAATAAACTTTGGAGTCACCGTGAGTTTTGTGTGTCTGGTGGTTTGGGGGAGAGGCGTGCTTGTCTCCATTAAGGTTACCCAGAGGTGAAATGAGAGCTAGGTGCCGAGAGCAGGATTAGGCATCGCATCGGCATAGCCAATTTTGGGGGGGGGGTGACATAAAGTTGTTCCTGTGTGTGGCGTATTGAATGTATCTAATTAATATTCAACTGGGATTCCTTGGTCTAAGAGCTAATAGACGCAAGGAATCCATAAATTAGATAGGTTCCCTCATGTGTCCATGCTGCTGCTGCTATTGAAGAACCGCCAGTGAGACGTCCGCACTGGACGGCGTTGTTCAGCCAAAGAGAGGGTGTTTGGCAGCTCACCCAATTTCTGCCGCCCGGAAAGGAGATCCGGATGAATAGGATAAGTCATCCTGATTGGGTGAAATTATGCGTCGAATTAAACTGCGCACCAAACCAAAATTCCTTCTGCTACATAACAATCAATCATCTCAGAAATATAGACAAATCAAACAAAATCATTCAAGAAAAATTTCAAAACTTTAAAACCTGGTTCTTTTTCTGATTTGGGTGTGCCATGTTTGCAAAAATTTTTCGAAACTATATTTGCAAAAATTGAAGCAAGTAGAAAAAATGAAACTCAGAAATAAGCATAAAAATGTTACTTGATTATTTATAACAAACCTTTTCCTTTATTATATGGAAAAGGATGAAACAAAAAATAACTTTGCAAGTGTGGTTAGAAGAAACTTTTAGTTTTCCACGGTCAGTTAAACTGGTATATTTTCCATACATTTCATAATAAAAATGGGTTTCACATTCACTGGGTTGATTATCATTTCTTGTAATATATCCAGCTATGTACACAAGAGCTATTTTTATTTCATTAGAAAGAGATGGTTCTAAATTCTCCAGATTGTCAAATATTTCTGAATCTTCCTCACAGAGTTTATAATCACAAGATATACATTGGTGACCTGGATTAACATCAAATTCATCAATATTTACATTTTGATTTAAAAGTAAAGATGTCTGCTTAATATGTAACTTTTCAATACACTGTTGAACATTTATAAGATAGGTGCCACCTGATCCTTGACGAAGGATCCTTTGTTAAATGGATCAGTTGAAAATAGCCCAAATAGTAAATATTTATGACTTGTAGCTAAAAGGTGTCCACATAGACTAACAATTCCATTGCAAGTATGTAGCAGTGTTTTGGGATAATTGTTTTTTACGATTACCTTGACTGCCAGCCATATTAAGAACCATTTTACCAATCAAGTCGGGTGTCATTTTGAGATCTGATTTCAGCTTGTAGAGGATCATTACGTAATTTATCAGCTTGAAGAGACTTAACATTTAAGATCTTCCACCATGTCAAAACCATTCTTACCTACTCTTATTCCAGGCTGAGTGAAAAGAGCAATATATGTTTTTTTCAGAAAACACTCTGAGGCAAGTAGAAACCCGTTGTCTTTCTATTGACTTTTGGAGCAATGGAAATTTCATTTAAATCTGAAAGTTTGACTAGTCTTTCAGATTCAAAACGATATAACTGTTTAAGATGTGCCCATTTTGCAATTTGTCTTACTCCATCATGATCAAAGATTAGTTCTCCTATTTTTTCTGTCAGTCAAAAATTGCGAATATTTTTCAACAGATTAACTTAATGTAAAAGCAAATGTTTATTATCTTCATTTAACCAAGATTTTTCAGGAAGTGTATGACATAATTTTTAAAAAGTTTGATTTACTCGGTTGCCATCACATATGATAGCCTTTACATCAATTGATACAGATATGATGGCATAGACTGTTAACTCAGTTTGTTCAACTTATAGGAAATTATTTACGGAGTGACTTTTTACGTGCCCTGTGATTGGCAGAAAAACAACCAATCACTGGCCGCTATCAGCACATCTGCTGTACCACCACATATGCGCACATTCTTTAAACTAACATCCCTTTTTTCTTTTTTTTCGATGTAACACTGAATCTTTACTGCTGACGAAACTGGCTACGAGTCCATGTGGCGCTAAATACGAGGAAGGTCATCCCATGAGAGACTCTACGCGCGTGAGGGCCCAAAATTCTCCTTCTTCAAGCCTTTGAATTGGTACGAATCAGCCACCAAAACTACATGGAACTGAAAGAACTGTTACCAAGACAAATGCTATAGTTAAGTCTGCAGAAAACACCTCTTCTTGCAATTATTCTTTTCTTCTTTCTTTATCTGAACACTATGAACACTTTTTTTAAAACCAAATTGTTGTCTTGTTCTTTTTCTCTCGTCACGTCTCGTGCTACTGTAAGCCTTATTTTTCCTTACAAGGCAGATACTGATTTTGTCTTATTCTTAACGGGTAAAATCCTAACAAAATAAAAAGTCTGATGTTAATTTTGAAATTGGAATCAATTTTGTAAGAAATTTTGGACTCCCATTGAGAATTATCAATATTATACCAAGTACTGTTTGAGCAAGTAGAGATAGATTGTCAACTGATTTACCATGATACAGCAACATTTTTATATATACTTCATCATGGAGAATTATGCACCCTTTTTGACTGGTATTAAGAGTATTAGATATAGATAACAAAAAGATTTTTCGTTAAGTTTTGAAATTTTTGACGTCATCCTTCCTAATGTTGCTTAACGAGGGTAATTGAAAATCGTCTCTTAATCTATTATACAATGTTCGTGATGTTGCATAATACCCAAAAAGCACGTATAACTATATCTGAGCTGTATTTTATTCCAAATATTTTGGGAGCCATTGCTAAAATTTGTTGACTCAGGATATTTTTCTTGTGATCAAAAGCCATAAAATTTAAATATCGGATGATTTCTTCCAGTTTTGAACAAGTATCAACTGTATTTACTCTGTTTTTGAACAGGCAGCTAATATAACACTTAACTCCATAATAAAATATTTCAAAGCACAAATTATTCTCAACATAAAGAGAGGAATACCATCAACAAATTTTGATGATCGAACAGTAAAGATATTTTCATCCAAGAATGCTACGACTGGACATACAAAGTCTTTTTTGTTGTTAAGCAGGTATTTTTTCAAATTTGTATAATTGATTTTATCTAATTCTGAAAAAGCATTAAGTTCATCAGCAATTTGATTTCTAACAGTACTGGAGTATTTTTTTATGTTCCTTTGAACAATTGAGGGGGTTGGTATTTGACTACTTGCCACACCTGGCCATACAGATGGTGGATTTTCGGATGTATTTTTCCATGAACTTCTATGGTATCAAAATTTGAAGGCTAATGTTGTTGACAAATAACAGTATTGTTAGTAACATTTAGATTAATATTTGGAACTGATTTTATCCATTGTACCCCCTTCTTTCTCTCTCTCTCTCTCTCTCTCTCTCTCTCTCTCTCTGTCGTTTTTGCTTTTTGGAAAACAATTAAACTTCAATTTCGTTGATGTTACGTTTTCACCCACACTAACAATGTTTCTGCATTTTTTAACGATATCAAAAATAAATATCAAATTAAGCGATGGTATTAAATTTATGAAAAAAATTTTTTTATTCATTCTATAATAGAAAATAGTTTGCTTTACGTCTTTGAAGATACTAAATTAAATTCCGTTCAAATTTGTTAAATGATTTATTATTTTGCTTCTTAAAATAACACAAATTATTCAAAAAGAATTGTATTTTATCAATAAATGATTCTTTAAACTTTAATTTAATAGTGTTGAAAAAACTTTAAGAGAGAAAATGCCAAAAATGAATTAAACTTTAATTTAAAAATGTTAAAGCTTTAAACTTAAGTAAATCTTTTAGTGCAAGTGAATTTCAACCCCAAAATTTTCTTTTTACAATTTAAATAAAAATAATGTCAACTCAAACTAAAATAATCAAATATACTGATGTGGACCCAGTTTGGGACCACGAAAAGATAACTCGGAACATGGTATAATTTTAAGGATATATTGAAGTAAGCTAGGCTTACTTGTCAGTTGAATATCCAATCTCTACGACCGGCTGTCCATCCGACGTAAGTACTTTGCTCTCGATTAATGCAGGATTTGGAAGAATCCATCAATGAGTAGGTAACGGTCCCATAACACCCCCGTTTCCAAGAGGGTTTTTTCTGCGGAAAAAAAAAGCTGTTTAGTATTTTCTTTTTTTGGATCGACGCTCTGGGGATCTGTAAATTTTCTTTTTCTGTTAGAACGTCAAACCATGGGAGAAGCCTGGGGTGCATCGAGGTCAAAGTTTTCGAATATAATGTCAATTGGCTCTTCGCTCATTTGTGGTAATGAAACGTTTAAATCATTAACTCGACATTTTCTCAGTTGATTGAGATAGCACTAATGTATGTTCTTGGGGCTTTGGATAATATAAACTAGTTCTCCCACTCTTTGTTTTACTGTGCCCACAACCCAAAACGTCATGTTATTTTTATAAATTTTGAATTATACTTTTTTTGCCACTGTTACGCCAGTGGCAAAAAAGTATAATTCAAATTTTTTAAATCTTACTTTTTAAATCTTTTTTTTAAATCTTAAAATTTTAAAATCTTGCTTTTTAAATCTTAAAATTTTTAAATCTTGCTTTTTAAATCTTGCTTGCCTCGGGTTTCTGCGGGCGCCCTATCAGTCGGAGTGCCTTGTGCCTTTTTCAGAGCCCGCTTCAAGGTGTTCACAAACCTCTCCACCAGTCCGTTTGACCTTGGATGGTATTGCGGAGTCATGATGTGCTTCACCTGATACGTATTGCAGAATTGCTTAAATTCATTTGACGTGAACTGAGTCGCATTGTCCGTAACTACACAATCAACTACACCGAAGCGGGCAAATAGTGCGTGTAGGAAACCTATCGTGCAATTTTTGGTAGGTCTTTTGCATTTCAAAACTTTTGCATTTCAAAACTTCCTGCCATTTAGTGTGGTTATCGACGACAATGAAGTAGTACTGGTCATCCAAAGGACCTGCGAAGTCGACGTGAATCCTTTGCCACGGTTGGACCGTTTTTGGCCACGGTTTGCACGTAATTGTTTTAGCTGCGAGTGGGCATCCTTTATATGAATCAGTCATGTCTGCTTTGTCCTTGTCCATGTTCAGTCAATAGACGTAACAGCGTATGAGCATTTAGCGCCGTTTTTTCCCGGATGTCCCACATGAAAATCACCACTCTGTCGTTATATAAAAGAACATCGTCGCAAAGTGAAAAAACCTCCGGCACATTAGAATCTTTATCATAGATTTTATTCTTTGTAGTATGGATAAAGTCATCCTTCAGAGCCTCCCTTTTAATGTCTGCAAGTGTGACGGGGAGCTCTCTTATAGTTTCCGCGATCATATTCTTTATTTCGCAGTTAGTTCTTAACGTTGCGATAATTGAATCTTCGAATACTTCGGTGTTCTTCGGAACAAGTCGGGATAAACTGTCGGCATGACAGATGTTTTTAGAAGACAAGAACTCAATTTTGAAATTGTAATTCAGTAGTATGGTACCCCAACGTAGAAGTCTGTTGGCGGTGTATACCGGTAGACCTTTTTTTGAACCAAAAATCGACAACAGCGGTTTGTGATCCGTCTGTAGTGTAAATTGTCTACCGTGGCGGTATCTGTGGAACTTAGTCACAACAAAAATTATGCCCAATGCCTCCTTCTCTATCTGCGAGTATTGTTTTTCCGCAGGTAGTAATGATCGAGATGCATGCGCAATGGCTTTCCTTGTTCCAATGGGAGCTTGTGTAAAATGCAGGCTCCGATGCCATAAGAGCTGGCATCACTTGCTACTATTATATCAAGCTTGGGATCATAATGAGTGAGAGAGAGAGTTCAGACGTAAGTGTCTCTTTTATTCTTTCGAATGCAGCTTGGCATTCTTGTGTCCAACTCCAAGTTTTGTCTTTCTTAAGAAGTTCATTGAGAGGAGCCCTTAAATCATGCATATTTTTACTAAATACTAGGTAGAAATTTGCCAAGCCAAAGAAGCTTTGCAGAGCTTGGACGTTGTCTGGAGCTGGCATGTCTTTGATCGCGGTAGCCTTGTTGGGATCCAGCTGTCGACCGTCTTTATTGATTTGAAGCCGTATTCTTGGAGTTTGTCGACCTCTGTACACAAGAGCTTTGAACTATTTTCTTCTACCTCGATTTGAAGATATGCGTCCGCTAAATCTATTTTTGAAAAGATTTTGCCGTCATTGAGTTTATTGAATATCTCCTCAGGGCTAGGGAGAGGGTAGTGGTGGCCTTTTAGTGCTTGGTTCAATCCTGTTGAAAAATCGGCGCAAACCCTAATTTGATTAGATTTTTTCCTCGCATAGACTGTTGGCGCAGCCCACTCGCTGAAATATGTCTTAGACAGGATAACTGCTTTTTTTTTCAACCTGTCCAGTTCTTCATTTATTGGCTCTAGAGCCGCGAAAGGGACGTTTCGCTTTTTAAAAAATATGGGCTTGGCATGGTCCTTTACCAGGAACTGTGCTTTAATTTTTGTGCATTTTCCAAGGCCACCTGAAAACACCTCAAGGAATTTTTGTTAGAGTTCCAGTTTTAATTTTTCTATGTTAGTAGTTGGGTTTTTTAAATTACGACAGAACATGCTCATAGGGCCGTCCCAATCCAATCCGTACCGAATAGATTGCCTATGTTTTTAGCACATATGCTATGAGTTTCTTTGTAATTCCATTGAAGGTTACCGTGAGAACTACTTCACCCAAAATGTTTATACTATCACCTGTTACGGAACGTGCTGTCTTTTTCATTCTCAGTTAAGCGAATTTGTTTAGACGTCGCCATGTATGCAAATTTATTATCGAGAGGTTGGAACCCGAGTCAAGCTGGAATTTTACTGGCTGGTTAAAAATTTTAACCGTTACATATTTGCGTAAATTTCTGTCTTAGTAACCACCTAACTGTGTTTGTCTTATCTTATTTCTGGGTTTCCTCAATTTTTTGGCATACCAACAACGTGTTACTTCGTGGCCAACTTTACCCCAGTTTTTACAGGTTAACTTCTTTTTCGCTGGACAAAACCTCTTCCAGTGTAGGTCATTACAGATATAAAATGGTCCTTGTGGTGGATTTTTCGTCTATTCGTATTTTGTTTTTCGTAAATTTTTGGTCACGCAATTTTATTTTTCTCTTTCTGTGGGGAATAGAGTGTCGGTTTGCTCTTGATTTTTAATATGAGCAACTCCAGATTCCTCAATAGTTTTAGAGTCACCTTTAACGGATACTACCCTCAGGCAATCCTCAGCCAATTTCTTAAGGGTCAGACCTTGTTCGTTCTCTAATTTAGTTAACACACGGCGTCTAATTTCAGCATTTCAGCGTCTTCTGCTGAGAACACACCCTGCTCGAAAATAAGATATTTGAAGTCGTCTGCGGTTAAATCTGCTAACTTGAAATAGTTGCAGTGTTTATTTACTGTCGCTGCAAACGTCAAATAATCTTGCTGATCCTCCTTAACTATATTAAGGCATTTCCATCACTTATGAAAAAGTGATGTGTTTGGCCCAAATAGTTCAGATAATAATTTAACTGTCTCAGAGAACTCCAGATCTTTTTTTTGGGGGGGGGGTGAAATCAACGAACTTACTCTGTTCAATTGTACCCAATTTCCTGAGTAATAAACGTACTTTTTTTTAGTCTGACCATTCTTTGCAATCCACGTTAAATACGTCTTCATATCGTCTGTAGAATGCGTCAAATGTTTTATCGTTTTCTAGTACATACTCAAAAGTTTCTATGGTACAGTATATAGTAATATCATTCTCAGGAGCTTTGGTGCCGTTTAACGATTTTAATAGTAACTCTTCCATTCGGTTCTGTCGTTTCTCACTTTTCATTAATGCTTGTAGAAGTTTTCCCCCCTTTCTTTATTGTTGCTGTTGTAGTTCTTTTTGTTGCTGTACCCGCTGTTCTTCCATTCTCTTTTGCCTTTCATCACTCTTCTGTTGATGGTCCATCTGAACTTTTAACATTTGTACAAATGTTTTCTTGAAGTCCTCCATTACTGGATTACAGAAATTTTTGTAATATCCAAAAAAAGAAAAATTGACCGCGAATTTTTATGTGGAAGAAGAGAGAGCAGATACAAAAAAAAAACAGTAATTACGGTTCTTTTCAACACGTAACCAAAAGGGGAGGGACAACACAAATAAAAAAATCTAGTTAAGATTTTTCCTTTTTTTTTTTTAAATACCGTCGTTTCGCAATATTCATGCAAACCATTTAGTAATTTTTCCACACTTGTTTTTACCAAAAAAAAAAAGAATATTTCCTGGTATGGTGTCAAAATTTTTTTGACATTTTTATTTCAACTAGAGCAGGTTTTTGTTTCTTTAACTGGGGTACTATGAAATTTGTCAGCAGACTTTGAAGTGTGGGGAGAGTGGACTTAGTTCGTCAGTGTTGACTGGTTTTTATGTTGGTAGAACTTGTTTTTTCTGTTTAGCAGAAACTGGTTTTAATTTTCGAGAATGTTGTTCGGTAATTTCGAGGAGGGGTAACTTTTATGCACGAGATTTCTGGTCACCTGTTGATTTGAGATCAACTAGGTTTTTTTTAGATTCGAAATCCTCGTTAGTCTAATTCGACAGTTGATGTATAATCCACAGGAATTTTCCATGAGTTCGTAAACTCGAATCCTTGTTTGTCAGTTGATGTGTGAATCAACTGGGATTTTTTTGTGAGTACGTAGTCTTTAATCCTCGTTCGCCAGTTGAAGTGTGAATTAACTGGGATTTATTTTTTGCTTTTGCATGAGTACGTAATCACGAATCTTCGTCGCCAGTTGATGTGTGAATCAACTGGGGGCTTTCTTTGCTTTTTTTGCGAGAGTACGTAATCATTTGAATCTTAATGAATGTAATATTTTATCTCATTTCTTTTTATTTTATTCTTACATAGTTAACAAATTACAATAAATAAAAGGCAAAAGAAAATACACCACTTTCTATAATGAACTATCCTCCTTTATCGGACACATTTCCAAACACAAAGTTCTGATTATTGGTGGAATCCAGCTGGCAAAGACGAAAATAATAAATGATGTTTAGAAATGGTGAATATCAAGGAGAGTTTTCTCGCGAGAACAGACTTATATGCCTAAACACTAAATTCTTAAAGGAAGGGAAAACAATAGACTTATACCTACCCAAATGAATCAAAAGCACAGCGCGATTATAATTTATAAACAAGAAGTTGATAAATAGTGCTTTAAATTGTGATACATACTCCTTTGAAGAAATATTTTTCGATCACATAATCGTCTCAACACGAAAGAAGTTGTTGCTCTCTCGATGATGACACCGACTTCTTTGACAGAGTCTTGAAAGGAGATATAGAGCACCATATGTGTTTATAATCTGCCTAGATCATATACTACGAACGTCAATATATTTAATATAAGAAAATAGTTTCAAATTTTAAAAGACAAGAAGCAGACGGTGTTCCACTTAAATCACGACAGATGCAGACTACACAGATGATCTAGCTCTTTTTGCATATACACCTGCTCAAGCTGAATCCTAGCCGCACAACATGGAGCAAGCAGCAAGAGGAATTGGTCTATGTGAACTCAGATAAAACAGAGTTCATATATTGTAAACAAGAGGGAGCCACTTCCACTTTAAGCGGCAAGCCTTTGAAATTAGAAGACCAGTTCACATACCTAGGTAGCAACATCAAATTAAAGCGATAACTTATGTAGAATTAATGTACTATTGACAGGTGGTTGATCTCACAGAACCCTGATCTCTCTGATAAAATAAAATGAGATTTCTTGCAAGCTATGGCTGTGTCGGTACTACTGTAAGGTTGCATCACCTCGACTTTAAAGAAACGCTTGAAGAACAACCTTGATGGTATCTATGCCAGAATACTACGTGCTATTTTTAACAAATCCTAGAAACAGCACCCCATAAAATAACAGCAGTACATTCACTTTTCTCCAATCTGAAAAAGTAAGACATACAAGACATGTTGGGTATTGCTGTTGAAGTAAGGACTAAGTAAGCAACATTCTTCAGAACATACCAGCAATGACTTTTATATATCAACTCTGTGTATACACCAGATGCAGTCTAGAGGGCCTGCCTGGAGCGACTGACAAAAGTGACGAATGGCGAGATAGGGTCAAGGACTTGATGATAATGATGATAAATCAAAAATTATAAATGATGAGCGCAGTTTCAGAATGAATATCTTGGGATTCTCCTCATCATTATCATCATCATCAAGTCAAACTGACAGCATGGATTTCCCTGACTCTCTCTCTCTCTCTCTCTCTCTCTCTCTCCCCTATCATCCATCGACCCGGTGGTACTGTGTCCACGCAGAGTTGCTGTTAATAAATTCTCGCTGGTCGGCCAACACAGGGTCGTCCATGTGTAGGGTTCTATAAAAGAACATCACATGATTTCGTCTTTGCTTCTCCAGCAGTGCTCCACATGTCTTGTTTGTCTTACTATCCAAGTAAGTGACCGTACAGCTGTTGTTTCGTGGAGCGTTGCATCCAGAATTTGTTTAAAATAGATCGTAGCATTCTTTTGTAGTATCTATCAAGCTTTTTCTTTCTGCGACTTGTTAGTATCCATGTAGTTCATTCATGCAATAGTATTGACATAGCTTGGAAGAAATCCTGCTTTATTTTCTCAGATAGATCAGACTTCTATATGATCGATAACCTATCGATAGTAGTCCTCACCTATTGGCGTATATTAGCATCACTTTCAGTAGATGAGATATTGCTGCTTGTGTATGTGAACTTGTCTACTGATTCTAGAGGCTTGACTCTTAGAGTGAAGGTGGCTTTTTCTCGTTTAAAATGCATGTACTCCGTTTTATTTGCGCTCACGTTGGGACCATTGCTTCTTACAGTTTGCTCTTGACTATGCAGTACGGATTCGGCTTGAGCAGGTGTATTTGCAAAAAGCGCTAGATCATCTACATTGTCTGCGTCTGATATAGTTTCTGCAGGACTTCCTCTGCTTCTTGCCTTTTTTTTTCTTTTAGCGGAAAGTCATTTGCTTTTATAAGATCTATCGACGTTTGAAATACGTAGTCTAAGCAGATTATAAACAAATATGCTGCTAATGTATCTCGTTGCAAAACTTCTCCATCAATTTAGCGAACCTTTGCTTTCGTGTTTTATAAAAACACGAAAGCAAAGGTTCGCTAAATTGATGGAGACGCAGACTTCTTTGTCATTGTTGCATCATCATAGCTGTAACAGTTTCTTTAGGGAGACCATATGCTAGAAGTATTTACTCCATCTAATCAAATGCCTTAGAGAAATCTACAAACAAGAGTTAACTCGAGATTTTTTGTACGTACTTCTTCGGTAATTCGATGGATAGTAGAATCTGTTATGATGTGGATCGGTTTCGTCGAAAACCGTTCGGATTTTTCCTAAGAATTTTTCCATTTCAGATTTAATACGGTTGAGAAGCGGAGCATTATAAACTTTAGCACCTATAGAAGTAAGTGTTATGCTTCTGTAGTTCTTAGTGATTCCGGGGTCATCTTTCTTAGAGAAGAGGAGGATGCAGCCATTTGTCTATTTTTCTTTTGTATTTTTTATGTACGGTGTTGCAAAATCGAAGAAGTAAATTATCAAATTTCCCTGTCTTCCATACTTCTGGATGTATTTCGTCAATGCTTGAAGCTGTTAGGCTTTCAATTTTTGTTATTACTAGTTTAGTTTTTCCTTTGTAAAATTTCATAGATGTCTAGTTGGCTATGAATGATTTTTAGGATAGGTTTATCAGTAACTTTCGAAGAGTTTCCAAGCAGATTCTTGAAATATTCTTTTCACTTCTATATTCGTTATTCTTGACAGGCAGTTTTTACTTTTGCTCTCGAGGTACTCTTCCTATTGCTCACTTATTTACTGTCTGCCATGATACTCGTGATTTTCTATCCTCTACTGAGTTTCTTATTTCATTGGTCTGACCTTGAATGTATTCTTGCTTTCTTTCGGTATGTGTTCGTTCTCTCTGGGCTTTCTTAAGTTTCTATCCGTGGGCATTTGATGAATTTTTTTTATTAAGTAAGGATACTATTTTCATATTATCTCGTTTTTGCCTAACTACTATGGACTCCCATTGAACTCTACATTTGTCTCTTGGTTTAGTTGATATGCACTCGGCTGCTTCTTCCATGTGGCAGTGACGAAGTTTACATATTCGTCATTCAGAGTTTGTGTTTCAGATATCGCCTGAAGAGTATCTTTTAGCTACCGTCAATTTATTGCTAATATCTCTATAGGTAAGTGAGGACCAGTCGTAATGAGTGGTTTTGACTGTTTCTTATTTCTGTGTAGACTCAGGCGTATCTTTGCTGTGACGTTTCTATGATCGGAAGATATACCTTCAAAAGAGGAGTATACCTCACAATTTAGAGTATTTCTTGTTTCTGGCGTTGCGAATCCAGCCCTGGCTGATACGTCTAGTTCCGCCTGGGATTTTTCGCCGATATTCAATTCCTCAGCTCTGCTTGCAAATCCAAGATAACTATTACCATTCACCATGTTGTGTATTTTGATCCGAATGGCAGTGTTTTCGTTTCCAATTTTGGCTGGAATCCATGCTGCTGGGAGAGAGATTGTACCTGTCGCGGTTCACAAAAGTACACAAGGAGAAGGAAAACAATGCTTTCAAATTTCTCAAAGCCATTGTTTTAATCTAACTATGTATGTATTTACAAAAGTGTGTAGAATACAATAAGGAAGAAAGAAAAAAGGTCTTACGAAACTTGTTTGTTTGTTCGGAAATGTGACAGATCAAACAGAAGGTGTAAGGGAGGCAATTATTGTTCTTGGTTATTTTAACAGAAAAATAATTGTTCATCTCGGCTTTTGGTTCGAACTCCCAGTTCTAGGCTAACCTTGGCTTCGTCCGCAATTCTAAGATCATTCTCAGATGGGTTCTGCACTGAGCCTTTCTCTGTCTCTCTTGATCTCTCGTCTTCCTCGATCTGATTTGTACTGATCTATGGGCGTTGTACCGTGCTTATATAATCTGTGGGCGGGATTTCGATGATCTCTGGGCACGCCCATGCATAATGATATGTAAATCGCCAAGATGACCAACTTTTTCCATATATGGTCGACGCTGTGTTTAAAGAGATATTTAGAATTTAGATTCAGTACCCCCTGCGGATTCTTTGCAGACGGCCAATACTTGATATAAGGTAAATCCACTTATATTGTCTCAATCTGTAGCTTAAACTTATTCTTGCTTTGACCACGCAGACTTTATTACTATCTCCACCGTAAGATCCACTTAAGTTGTTTTTATTTCTAGCTTGAACCTTTTTTCACCTCTGTAGCCCATACAGAGTTCATCACTGTTTTTTATCGTAAGATTCACTTTAACGAATCTTGGGACGTCGGTCAAAAGTTTAAGAAATAAATAAATAAAACAGGATAGGAAATGAAATTGTAGAGAAGAGGAAAATCTCGTATTTTGTTTTGGCGCGCAATTTAATTCAACACTGAATTTCACCCAATCAGGATGACTTATCCTATTCAACCCGGACCTTCATTTCCGGCTAGCAAAACGGGTGAGCGGCCAAACCCACTCTCTTCGGCTTGGGACGGTGACCAGAACAGACGTTCCTCTGGTCGTCCCTGCTTAGCGATGCTTTTTAGCTAAACAAGCCACCCAGTGTGGACATCTCACTGTGGCTTTAACACTAGCAGCAGCAACATGGACACTCAACGAGGGAACCATCTAATTTATGGATTCTTTACGAGGAATCCCAGTTGAACATAAATTAGAAACATTCAGCATGCCTTCCACAGGCACCACTTCATGTCACCCCAAAAATTGACTATGTCGATCCGAGCGTAACTCCGCTCTCGACAACATGGAGATATCGCAGACTCTCCTCCAAAAACCAGATACAAAACTACACGGTGACTTTAAATACATCCCTCACACGTCCATCTCAACATCTCGCTAAGCTATTTCGTCTCCAACACTAACAAGCCTAAACACCACGAGTCTTGCAGCACCAAAAGCAAACCAAATATTCAAAGCTGCAAATAAAAGTTTTCCTTGTTGTGTGTAAAAAAGCAAAGTTTCGTAATTCATTTGTGTGCCTAAAAAAAAATAGTGTTCGGGAAAATAACTAATTTCCCCGAACCGCTATAAAATGATAAGAAGAAGAGAGAAAGAAAAAAAAAGAATTTTCCTTAATTATTTCTCCAGAACCGTTAATTAATCAATCAATCTAGGGTTGGGGTGGAGTTCTCTCTGTCACAGTTTATGAATATATAATTTAGTTGTGCTTTACAGTTATTTGGGTAGGTGTGGGTCCATAGGTTTCGATCACTTTTTTGTAATTCAGTATTAAGACATGCTTGCCTGTTTCGAGTGAAAATTCTGTTAAATATTCCACATTTCTGTTTGACAAGTTGTGTAAGCATGATTTGTGTTTTTCTTCTTCTTTGAGCATTCATGTCTTCACCAATGACTAGTACATTATGTTTGGGAATGTGTCAAACAAAGGAAGATAGCTCGTTGTTGAAGGTGATGATGTCCGTTTCATCACTGGCTTTGGTGGGACTGTAGTAACAGACGATTGTTGCACAGGGGCTGCCATTAAATGAAACACACATCATTCTCGGACGGATTTTCATTGTGTTATTTAGTAATAACTGAGCCCCATTCAGCGATCAGACAGATTTGGTATGACAACCATTTTAAGAGAAGGAAAACTCTGAATTCAAAACCTCTGCTTTAAAATTGATTATGTGTCGCATCTAGATCGTGAAGGAGGATAAGAATAAATAACACCTCGCCCTCATATTCTTTAAAAGTTATTTTTGTTTTTAAGCGTTGGGATTCGGGAAGACATCTTGTTTCTGGTTGAGCGATACAAGATACTCCTTCAAAGTAACAAGGTTACAATAAGTTGGTACTCTGTTAATTTGCAATTGTTTATATGTGACAGTGGCGTCTGATTGGGTAAACAACTGCTTCGATTTTAGTCGCCTTTCATTGGGTAATATACTGTTGGGAAAGTCTATAAATATTTGCTTAC
Source organism: Sepioteuthis lessoniana (assembly GCA_963585895.1). NCBI lineage: Eukaryota > Metazoa > Mollusca > Cephalopoda > Myopsida > Loliginidae > Sepioteuthis > Sepioteuthis lessoniana. Next base: position 76,894,615 of record OY757907.1, read on the forward strand.
AATTGACAAATTTTATTTTACCACACGTTGGCTAGTTGGTGTAACTCCTTGAACAAGAAAGGCCCAAAAGAATCATACGAAAGAAGACAGCATCAGATAGGAGACGAAGACGTTTCTTTTATATTTTCCTTTATTTCCTGGGTTCAACAGCCATTCCATGAGGTGAAGAAGTTTTCCCTGAATACAATTGAAATGGTTGAATCCCCCAGTTAAGGTGTCTAAAATGCGTGATTTGTTTCTTGCATATGCTACACCTCATTTGCTATTTGAGGCTTCCATAGGGTTAGTTTCTTTGTAAGTTTGTCGAAGTCCAGTTGTTTTAGTTTGTAGTTCTATTTCGTAGCCTTTTTATATTTCGGTATACTGTTAACCGAGAGAGAACTGCTACTGGGTGAAAGGAACTAACCAATGCCTCGTCCAAAGACGTATGCGTGGCGCCCAGACACCTGACAGCAATGGTGTTGTCAATTCGCCGGTCACTGCCTGAAAGAGAATGAGCCTGCTCTCCCCGTCGGAGGGTCACTTTTTTCTTTACCCATGCGTCGCCCCTTTTTCCTGGCAGGGATCTCTGGGAGTTTCTGCAAATTTAAGTTTTCTTTTTTTAATTCAATTTAGTTTTTTCTTATTTATTTATTCGTTCCCTACATATTAAAATAAGATTGATGTGAATTAATTATTTTTTTATTTGTATCAATACAATTTTGTTTAACAAAAACACAATTAGTGATTTAATTTTTTTATTAGGATTAACTGGCTGGTTTATTGTCATAACCCGAACACTCGTTTGTGGGGTGGGGGGTTACCCCTCTGCTGAGATGCAGTCGATGTATTCTTCTGCCCCAGTCGACTAGGCTACTCTTTACTAAGTTAAGGATCAATTACCAACGATAATTCTTCTGAAAGTGTTTAATTTTATTCCTATCATTGGCTTCGTGAACACGTCGGCTACATTTTTCTCTGTTTCAATGTATTCTAAAAGAATCGATCCTTTATTTATTTCATCAAGTGAAATTTTTTTATTGATATGTTTCAATCGTTGATGAACGACTGTTTTTTGTTTTTGTTTTGTTTTTTTTTTCCCCAAAACAATGCAGGACTGAATGAATAGTTGTTCGATTCTTAAGCGACTCAAGTTCCATCATAGTTCTCAGTATTGCTCTAAGATACAAGGCTTCTTGGCTATAGCTATAAATTCCGTTTCGCATGTTGACAAAGCGACTTAATTCTGCTTTTTAGATGCTGGGAAATTTCTCAAAATCCTGCCCTCAAAAGACCACCAAAACATGAAATCATTGGGTTGTTTTCTGCCAATCTGAAGCAAAATCCGCTTGCACTTTTTCTATCATCTAAATTACCCCAATCCGAGTCACAAAACCCTTCCAATTTCAAAGGTTTCTGTGATTTCTTAAATATTAGTGACTGATTGATTGTGCCTTTTAAATAACGTAAGACGTGTTTTGCTCTCGTTAAATGGAAATAATTTGGTTTTGCTAGGATTGGAGACAACCGAGTAACTGTATAAGAAATGTATGGTCTTGTTGCAACCATTCTATATATTAGACTGCCAATAATTTCACGATAAGGTTTGCTTTCTATTAAATCAACTTTGTCACATGTTTTTGCTATATCCATTTCACATGGAGCTGAGCGTAGTTTGCAATCTGCCATGGCGAACTTTGATAAAATCTCCATGTATCTATGGTAAAAAAATGCTTCCTTTTTGTTCGGGCAGGGTCCCGATTTTAGTTCACCCGTCTTTCTATAGGTCCCTAAAGCTGCGGTACCCCATAGATGTCGGGGGAATTACCAGGGACGACCGGCACTGGTTCCCTGCATCAGGCCGTCGGCATCCTCACCCCGAAGGATTTCCAGCCCGTAGTCGACAGTGAGTAAGGTAAGTGGATCTGATGTCTTTGAACATTGCCACTTTGAATGTAAGGGGACTGAGGGATCCAAGCAAGTGTACGCGCTTGCTTGGTGAACTCAAGAACCTCGGCGTAGATGTCACAGCAGTGCAAGAAACCCACTTCACTTGCGGTGTGGACTGTCGCATGCTGGAAAGCGATTTTAACGTTTTCTCAGCATACGGTAGCCGCACCAGCGTTGAGGTCTCCTTGCTAGTAGGACGAAGCCTTGATGCTGATGTTGACGTTGCTTTTGCAGGTGACGGGGGCCGACTGGTTGTGGCCGATGTTGCCGTTAAAAGTTTCCAGTTCCGCCTGATTGCGGTTTATGCGCCCAACATCGTTGCGGAGAGGGTTTCCTTTTTTCGTCGGTTGGCGCCGTTCCTGGACGATACGAAGCGGCTAGTCTTAATGGATGATTGGAATGTGATCCTTGATCCCAAGATAGATAAGGTCGGGCGGGGAGCTAGGCGTGCGGGAAGGTGTGATAGAAGCCTTGTCGGCTTCGTGACTCGTCACGGTCTCGTCGACAGGTTTCGTCTTGATCACCCAGGGCGGGAGATGTGGACGTGGCTAGATAGCTCGCCCTCTGCCAAGGTAGGTTCCTACTTGGACAGAGTGTTAGACGAGCTGACATTGATTTCGTTAGTTGTCCCACGTTCCACCTGATAGCCTGGACTGACCATAAGCTTGTTAGGGTCAGTCTGCGGTTAGCCGATAGGCCTAGTCTAGCCGGCTACTGGAAGTTCAATACCTCCTTACTGGAGATACGGGACTTCCGGGACCGGCTGGAATCCCTAATTCAGCGGGCGTTAGTGGGGGCGGTTACCGGGAATAGGTGGTGGGTTTCTCTCAAATATAGGATTTGAGACTTCGCCACCAAATATGGTCAACAGCTCAGCCTAGATAAGGCCAAGGAGGCGAAGTCTATAGAAGATAGACTTTCCCGGGCGGTGGCTGGGGGGGACTCCCTAGATATAGAGCTAGCTAGGAGGGACCTTGAGCGTGAGAGTAGCGAGCGCTACAAGGGATTCGTAGTTAGATCTAGGCTAAATAGAGTTCTCAACGAAGCTGTGAAATCGAACGCGACTGCGCGTGAAGAAGAAGTACGAAGGTTCCCCGATCAGTACATCGCGTCTGTCAAGACCACGGGCGGGCAACTGCTGCGATCAGGTCGTGAGATGCGTGATGCCTTTCGGGCGCACTTTCGGGATCGCTTTGCCCGCTGCCCTGATCTCCCGATCCGGGAGTTTCGTAGCTATCTTGCCGACTTCCCCCGCCTTGGGGTGGCTGAAGCGGCTAGCTGCGAGGGTGTGGTTACTAAATGCGAAGTCCGTGATGCGTTGAAGCAGGTCGGCCTGAACAAGTCGCCGGGACAAGATGGTTTGCCCTACGAAGTGTACTTGAGGATGTCGCACATGTTTGTGCCTATTCTGACGGATGTGTTCAACCATTGGTTCGCCCAGGGAGCCATCCCTGGTAGCATTACTAAGGGCGTGATCACATTGCTGAAGAAAGGTGGCAGGCATGTTTGGGAGGGGCTAGACGACTACAGGCCCATAACTCTGCTTAACACAGAGTTAAAGATTTTGGCCCGGGTCTTAGCTAATCGCTTACAGCTTGTCATCAGTGATCTGATCGGCCCTGAACAGACCTTTGCTGTGAAGGGAAGATCGATCCAGGACAACCTGCACTTGATTCGCGAGGTCCTAGAGGGGATAGAAGACGACACCGAAGCCGCGCTGATCAGTTTAGATCAGTCCAAGGCCTTCGATAGGGTCGACCATCGGTTCTTAGCGTCTGTTTTGGAGACTGCCGGATTCAAACCGGAGTTCCGCAGATGGATTAGTATGATGTACCATAACCCTCAGGCAGTGGTGCAGGTGAACGGAAGGCGTTCGGAGGTATTCGCGGTCGAGCGTTCGGTCCGGCAGGGCTGCCCCTTGTCTCCTCTTCTCTATGTCCTCGCGTTGGAGCCCCTCCTGCGTAGGCTTAGGGATGAGAGGACGAGTCCGTCCCTGCGCGGTATACCTTTTGTTCGCAGCCTTGCTGCAAGGGTTTCCGCGTTCGCTGATGACATCACAGTCTTTGTGTCCCGCCGTCTGGATATAAAGGCTGTGAAAGAGGCGGTTGTCGAGTACGAGCGGATCGCAGGAGCCAAGGTCAATTTTGACAAAAGCGAAGGTTTGCGGCTTGGTGCTTGGAGGGGTAGCAATACCCTTCCAGGGCCCTTCCGCTGGAGTGACGGACCCGTCCGCATCCTCAGGGTGTGGTTTGGACCCGACCTCCAACTGGAGCGAAATTGGTTGGAAGTACAAACCAAAGTGAATGCTCAGGTGGGAATCTGGCTTTCAAGGAGGTTGTCCTTAAAGGGCAGGGCGGAGGCGTGCGCTGCGTACGTCTTCCCTCTGATCCTTTACCGATTGGCTGTACTTCCTCTGCCTAAGGCACGTCGGTTGGCACTGCAACAATCCCTCTCCAGATTGCTCTGGGGAGGTGCAAGGCCGATGGTCCGTAGGCAGGTCTGTATCCAACGTACACGCAACGGGGGTCTGGGTATGCCTGATCTGGAGAGCCACTGGCTTGCTGAAAGACTTGCATATCTGGGCCGGTCCTTGACGGGGGACGCAGTGTGGAGACGAAAGGCGAGTCGGACTTTTCCTCGCCTCCAGTCAGACCCAAAGGCTGAAGGTCGACGTAGGCCTTTGGGCGAAGCACTGTTTGTCCGCGAGTGCCGAAAGGCCCTTCGTAACCTTCTTGGGTCCAGTGACCTTTCACGGCCTCGGAAAGAGCTATATCGGGAATTAGTGGTGGGTTCCGCTTCTGATCCTCTTAGCGAGCGGCGAGGCTGGACGGCGGAGGAGATCCGCTCTCACTGGAATTGGGCGCCAGGATCGAGCTTCTTGAACAACTCCGAGTTCTCGCTCACCTGGCGACTTGCACGGAATGCGTTACCTCTTCTCGGCTTGAACTACAAAGCGGGCCTGGCAGACATGCCTGATTGCCCTCGCTGCAGCAGTGGCTTAGAAGAAACGGCTGAGCACGCCTTCTACTACTGCGAGCGAGTTCGCCCGTTTTGGGATCACGTCGGGGAGTAGACGGCTCGCATCGAACCCAAGCAGCTCGTGCTGCTCGACGTTGGTTACGTCGTGGACAACGTTCTTCCTCCGTTTCAGGGTGAGAAGCGTGTGGTGTTTCTAGCGATCCTGGCTGAAGCTCGAATGGTGATTTGGACTACGCGAAAGAAGGGATTGTATGACGATGCAAACTTTTCTCATCGTGATCTGGTTTTGTACTTTAGGCATTCGCTTAGGGTCAAAATCAGATGCGATAGAAAACGCTTGGATCGCTTAACATTCAGCAGAAGGTGGGTGAATGCAGCGAGCCTGGTCGTAAGAAAGGGGGCAATGTTGGAGTCATCCTTCCCTCCTCTGCCGGCTCATGGCGTCTACGGTACGGGTCCTTCGGGACCCCACCCCCGGTAAGTAGGCAAAGCCTTTTTTCCCTTGTAACCTAGCTAGCAGTATGTTGTCAGTCATTGTCCCCGTCACCTAGTCATTAGTTCTCAAGATCTTCCCCATCCCCATTATTTTTGTACCTTAACCCGTATCCCAGCCCGCTTTTACTGAAGATCTTGAACATTCATATGTATAAAAATCATATTACCTGTTTGAATCAACCCATACCGCGCCCGACCCCTTATTTTCCTTTTTCCCCTGTAGATTAGGATTCCTGCCCCACCTAGGGTAGGTCCGGCTTGTTTTCGGTCCTTTTCGCCCCGGAAAACAGTCGGCCTCCAATTTTATAGACGGGGGCATGGGAGGGCAACCAAACGGGGGATTTTTTCCTTTGTTTCTTTGTTTTTGTATATATTTCGGGGTTTTTCTCCCATCCCCATCATATGAATTCATTTGTAAAAATCACAATTTGTAAATAAAATCATGCATCACTCTCGGGGTTTTAAGTAGGCCTTTCTTCATCGAGCAAATGTGGTATTTTGGTGGCAGCAGCGCGCATGGCGACGGATGAAGGGGTCGGCGAATGAGGCTAGCTAGGTCCCACTAGTTAAAACATAGTTATTGCAAGACCGCACCCTTCCCCTTCCCCACAAAACTTAAGGCCTTGTGCCTTCCTGTAATATTGCAGGAAATAAAAGGAGCCAAGTGGAAGAAGAGGCGAAACTTCCTGACGAGGTCAACGTTGTTCTCCGAGTTAGGTTTGTTTTTTCCAGATAGCTACGTGTTTTCTATGCAATTTTTTAAAAAAAGACAAATCGTTGTAAGACTTGTTTTGACCTAATTTCAGTTGAATTTTAGTGTTGTCTTACCAATCTTTTTCTTTTCTACTGGACTGACTTAAATTTCGTCACTCTTTAGTTCAGCTTTTTCCACTCTTTTAGTTTGACTTTTATTTTTTACTGCTCGGTCATTTTTAGTTTAAATTTAGGTCTCTGAGCAATCACTTCTTACACCGCATTTTACGTTAGCCCTCCTGATTGCTAATTTTTGGCAATCATGGAGGGGTCTTCTTCTTCGTCCTCCTCTTCATCTGACAAGCAACTTGTTGACCGTACCAACCACAATGTTCCTACTATTACGGATAATCAAGGAAAAGAAGCCCTCCCGAGGCAGTCGGAAGAGTCGCTACCTTTGAGCTTGATCGGCTCAAACTGGCCATCCCTTCCTTCTGAATCAGGAAGCCCTATACCACCAGGGCAAAAGAGCCGGCATGAAAATCCGTCACCATGGAAAATCATGCAGAAAAGGCCTGACGAATACGAGAAGGACCGGGTGGGCAAATATGCCAACTATTTTAAGGGCAATGAGATTTTGCCCATCCCGGAACTCGTCGAGAAACTAGAGCCAAGGATCGTCTCTCTGGTGGTGACGGATCAAAAAACTAAGCAGCTCGTTGGCCTAAAGAAGGAAGATTTTGAAGACCTTCTGAGAAAAGCGGGCGTCCCATGCCAATACTTCTGCAGAAGGAGTTTTGCGACATGGGATGTCCTGCTCCCGTCCAGCGACCAGGCGGCCAAGGTTGCTTCGACCAATATAATGACAAAATTCTTCCGGCTGCAGCCGGAATACCTAGGCACCCGTAGGATTCGGGTTACCATCTGTAACGTCCCGGCTTTTCTAACTGGAGAAGTACTGGCCGCGTTCCTCAGTTCGTACGGGAACGTAGAGGAAATAACCCTCCTCAGGTCAGCAGCCGGGACCGCCTACGGGGACTACGTGTTTCGGATGTGCCTAGCTTGGGAGGGTTTCCAGTCGATCCCGGAAACCATTGTAAGCAGAGGGAGGCAGATGATGGTAATTGTGGAAGGAAGACGCCCGCACTGTTGGAGCTGTAAGCAGTTGGGGCATATTGCGAAGTTCTGTCCTAAAAAGGATCCACCACAAGCCCCAGCTGCCGCAGCCACCACAGCAGCCACAGAAACCACAGCAACAGCAGTTCCCACAGTCCCAACAAGGGAGAAAGAACAAGACATACCTACACCCAAAACAGTGGAGGAGTGGATTGAAGTCAATCGAAGGAAAAAAAAGAAATCCCCTCAAAAATCCGAGGGCAAGCCATCATCTGCCTCTCCTGTAAAGGAAGTGGAACCAGCTACAAAGAAGACAGTGTCTCCAATAGAAACTAATATTTATACATCAGTGACAGCGCCAATCCCAGCACACATCACGGAGCATCCTCCTTTGTCAAAAACGAGGAAAAAAGCAAAAAACAAACAAAGTTCCCCCGCACCGAAATCCGTAGATACACCAATGGAGACGGCTACGAACTTGAAGAGGAGAAGGAGCAGCGGAGAGGGTGCAGCTAAGAAGGTCTGCTCTGGGCCAACCTGCCCTGAGGACCCCCTTGAAGGCCCCTCTCATGCCTTCCTTCCTAAAGCTAAACCTCTCCCTCAACCTGCTCCAGCGAATTCGCAAATACCACCTCCTCTGCTATCACTTCCTCCACCTATTCTTCCTCTACCACCTTCTCCTCCACTAATACTTCCACCATGTCCGCCACCACCTCCCCCTCAATACCCCACTCAACAACATGCCCCGTCTGAACCAAAATGTTCTCAACCCTCACAATCCCCACAACCCCCTGAACTGTCACACCGCCCTCCCCAGCCAATAAAGACTCGCCCCCATCAAATAGTAAGGTCCCAGTCCCATGATAGACTGTCCCCAAAAAGTCTGCTGAGGACCTTTTCCCTTCCCTCCCTTAGTCCCTCCTCCTCTCCGGAACTGTTTCCAGCAGCATTGGAGAAAGATCCAGCACCTGCAGCAGAACCAGCTACAGCGTCGGCAGATCCCGCACCGAGGAAATCCCGGCGGCATACTAAAACGAAAGAGCTAACCGAAGAACAATGCAGCAAGGCAGTGGCTCTGTGTACTGTCGGGCCGGAATCCGTGACGGACTACCAGCTCCGGAAGACACTGAAGCCACTGCTGGACCTGGAGAAAATTCAGGGAAAGAAAATCTGTGACCCGACGAACTTTAGGAGTGCACCCATGGTGACCACCTTCGTCCGTTCGTCTGGCGACCGTTCCAAGGGCGTGTGGAAGTTCTTGGATGCGGTCCGTCAGACCGACACGGGCGGTGTGCTGGCGGAGTTGGAGCACTCCTCTCTGAAGCGATGCTTGCCATTTTGCACGGGGAGGACCCCCATTTTAGTTCATCCCTCTTTATATACGTCTCTAAAGGTGCGGTTCCCGCTGGATGTCGGTGGAGTGTCCAGGAAGTGCCGAATTACGACTGAACTCGGCACCGGCTCCTTGAGACAGGCTGTTGGCATCCTCACCCCCGAGGACTTCCGGCCCATCGTCGACACTGACTAGGTAAGTGTGCCAGGATGGCTTTAAACATTGCTAGTTTAAATGCGAGGGGACTGAGGGACGCAAGCAGGTGTGCGCATTTGCTTTCGGACCTCTCAAACCTGTGCGTGGATGTCGCTGCGGTGCAGGAGACTCACTTCAATTGCAAGGCGGACTGTCGGGTGCTGGAGAACGACTTTGTCGTTTATTCAGCATTCGGTAGCCGCCTCAGCGCTGGTGTCTCTCTGCTAGTTGGACGCAGCCTTGATGCGATTGTTGATGTTGTCTTTGCAGGTGACGGGGGCCGGCTGCTGGTGGCTGATGTTGCCGTGAAAACCTTCAAGTTCCGAATAGCTGCGGTTCATGTGCCCAATAGCACTGCGGAGAGACGCTCCATCATTCGGCGGTTGGGGTCGTTTCTGGATGCTTCGAAGCGGACAGTTCGAGTGGGGGATTGGAATGCGATCCTTGACCCCAATCTAGATAGGGCCGGTCGGGGTGCTAGCGGTGTGGCAAGGTGTGACAACGCCCTGTCGGACTTTTTGACTGAGTTCGAATTGGTCGACAGGTTCCGTCTCGATCACCCAGGGAAGGAGATGTGGACGTGGATAGGAAATTCGCCCTCTGGCCAGGTCCGGTCTTACCTGGACAGAGTGTTAGTGAGTAGAGCTGACAGTGACCTAGTTGCTTGTCCCACGTTCTACTGGTTAGGGCGGTCTGACCATAAACTTGTTAGGGTCAGCCTGCGGTTAGTCAATAGGCCTAGTCTGGCCAGCTACTGGAAGTTCAATACCTCCTTACTGGAGATATGGGACTTCCGGAAGAGGCTGGAAAACCTAATTCAGCGAGCGTTAGTGGGGGCGGTTATTGGGAATAGGTGGTGGGTATCCCTTAAGTATAGGATTAGGGATTTCGCCATCAAATACAGCCGGCAGCTCGCTCTAGAAAGGGCTAAGAAGGCGAAATCCTTAGAAGATAGACTTTCCCGGGCGGTGGAAGGTGGGGACTCCGTAGCCATAGATCTAGCTAGCGAGGCTAGCGAGCGTTACAAGGGTTTCGTAGGCTAAAAAGAGTTTCGAACGAAGCCGTGAAATGCAGCGCGTTAATGCGTAGGGAAGAGTTGAAAGGGTTCCCTTGTCGGTATATCGAGTACGTTAACGCCCCGGACGGGCGCGTGCTGAGATCGAGCCGTGAGATTCGTGAGGCTTTCCGGACACACTTTCGAGATTGCTTTGCCCGCTGTCCTGACCTCCAGGCTCAGGAGTTTCGTGACTATTTAGCCGACTTCCCCCGCCTTGGGGAGGCGGAAGCGGCTAGTTGCGAGGGTGCGGTTACAGAATGCGAAGTCCGTAGTGCGATGAAGCAGGTCTGCCTTAACAAGTCGCCTGGACTGGACGGTTTACCCTACGAAGTGTACTTGAGGATGTCGCACATGTTTGCCCCTATTCTGACGAATGTGTTCAACCATTGGCTTGCCCAGGGAACCATCCCTGGTAGCATCACCAAAGGTGTGATCACATTGCTGAAGAAAGGTGGCAGGCATGTTCGGGAGGATCTAGATGATTACAGGCCCATAACACTGCTTAATACAGAGTTAAAGATTTTGGCCCGGGTCTTGGCGAACCGTTTGCAGCTTGTCATCAGTGATCTGATCGGCCCTGAGCAGAACTACGCTGTGAAGGGAAGATTGATCCGGGACAACTTGCACTTGGTGCGCCAGATCCTAGAGGGGATAAAAGACGACACGAAAGCCGCGCTGATCAATTTAGATCAGTCTAAGGCCTTCGATAGGGTGGACCACCGGTTCTTGGCGGCGGTTTTTGAGACTGCCGGATTCCAACCGGAGTTCTGCAAATGGATTAGCATTCTGTACCATAACCCACAGGCGGTGGTGCAGGTGAACGGGAGGTGTTCGGGGGCTTTTGCGATCGAGCGATCGGTCCGGCAAGGCTGCCCCTTGTCCCCACTTCTCTATGTCCTTGCTCTGGAGCCCCTGCTCCGAAGGCTTAGGGATGGAGGGGCTAGTCCGGCTCTGCGCGGAATCTTGCTAAGCGGCAGCGTCCGAGCCAAGATTTCTGCGTTCGCCGATGATATCACGGTCTTTGTGTCCAGGCGTCGGGACATAGTGGCTGTGAAGGAGGCGGTTGCGAGGTACGAAAAGGTAGCAGGTGCCAAGGTCAATTTTGACAAGAGCGAAGGCTTGTGGTTGGGTGCCTGGAGGGGCAGCGTTCCCCTGCCAGGGCCCTTACGCTGGAGTGACGGTCCCGTCCGCATCCTCGGGGTGTGGTTCGGGCCGGGCCTCCAGCTGGAGCGTAATTGTTTGGAGGTACGGGCCAAGGTAGAAGCGCAGGTGGGTACCTGGCTTCGAAGGCGGTTGTCCTTAAAGGGCAAGGCGGAGGTGTGTGCCGTGCACATCTTCCCCTTGATCCTTTTCCGTTTGTCCGTACTTCCTCTGCCTAAGGATCATCGGGCGGCGCTGATACAATCCCTTTTCAAGCTTCTTTGGAAAGGTGGAAGCCCGTTGGAGCGTAGGCAGGTCTGCTATCAACATCCTCGCGAGAGGGGTCTGGGGATGCCGGATCTCAAGAGCCACCGGCTCGCTGAAAGACTGGCTTACCTGGGCCGGTCGTTGACGACGCGGTGTGGAGTTGCCTTCCCCGACCTGAGGTTGTGTCCCAAGGCCGAAGGCCGTCGTAGGCCGAGGGACGAGCCACCATTCGTCGTCGGGTGCCGGGGGGGGGGCCTTCGAAATCTTCCTCGGTCCAGTGACCTCTCATGGACTCGTAAAGAGCTATATAGAGGGATAGTGGTGGGTTCCGCCTCGGATCCTCTAGTAGAGCGGCTCGGCAGGTCGGCGGAGGAGATTCGCTCGCATCAGCCCCAGAGAGCTCGTGCTGCTCGACGTTGGTTACGTCGTGGACAATGTTAACCCTCCGTTTCAGGGTGAGAAGCGTATGGTGTTTTTCGTGATCCTAGCCGTGGCTAGAATGGTGATTTGGGAGACGCGAAACAAGGGATTGTATGAGGGTGCAAACTTTTCTTATCGTGATTTGATCCTGTTCTTTAGGCATCAGCTTAGGGTCAAGATTAGATGCGATAGAAGACGCTTTGACCGCATAACATTCAGCAAAAGGTGGGTGCATGCAGCAAGCTTGGTCGTATGCAAGGGAGCAACGTTGGATTCATCCTTCCTTCCTCTGCCTGCGCATGTCGACGATGGTCCGGGTCCTTCGGGACCCCACCCCGGGTAAGTAGGATGTGGACATGAAAGTGGGACAAACGGCAGCTCTCGACAAAAGAGGGTTCGTTTGTGTCTGGCGTGCAGGTCAGTGATTTGATACAATGAAAAGAAAAGAAAAGAAAAATACTCACCGCTGTTTCAATAATCCACCTTCAGCCCATTAAAGGAAAAAAGAGAGGAGGCGCCCGACCGGAATTTTTATAGGCTCAGGAAATGGATTATGGGTAAGGTGACGTAGATAAAAACCGACTCGTTTTTCTTTTGGGGCGACTTTTTCTCGGCGAGGGGCGACTTTGTGTTGAGTGGTTTTTCTTTGCTTTGGTAGAAGTATTTTGGATACCACTCTATTGTCAAACACCAGATTGCTTGTTCATTTGTTGTTATTTGTAAAAAGTAAGACTTGTTTTTCTTTGTTGAAATTAATTTGTTTGTCTTACGTGCAAGTGATTGTTTTTGTCAAAATCTTTTGTTTTGATTATTTCTTTGTCAAGTCTTTTTGTCTGACTTTATTTCTTTTTTGACGTTTATCACTTGTTTTTGTCGTTGGACTTACTTGTTTTGTCTTTCAGGGGTTCTACTAATTCTTTTACATTTTTTTCAGTGTCTTGTTTCGTACGTTCTATTTTTTAAGTGTCGTGTCTAAATAGTAGACCCCCCTCCATACTTGCTACAGTTGGAGGAGTTGTTTCTACCCACCTGGCTGCTACATCCACTGCAGCCATGGAGGGTTCCACGGCCGGTACGGCCCCTTCTCCAAATAAAGAGACACCTAAGGAGACTCAAAAGACACTGTCCCAGGAGAACCTGATAGGGGCAAATTGGCCTTCTTTGCCGGTCTCCGCTGACAGTCAAGACATCCAGAGCTGCCAAGGCAGCCCAGAAATCCAACCAGCTCAAAAGAGCCCCACACCATGGAAGGGCCAGCAGAGGAAACCTGAAGACTACGAGCGAGACAGGGTGGGCAAATATGCGAAATATTTCAAAGGGAATGAGATATTGCCCATCCCTGAAATCGTCCAAAAAATTGAGCCCAGGATCCTCTCACCGGTCATCTCGGACCTTAAAACCAAGAAACTTGTGGGGCTCAAAAAAGAGACTTTCGAGGAAGTACTAAGGAAAGCAGGCATCCCATGTCAATACTTTTGTCGCAAAAGCTTTGCGACTTGGGATGTCCTGCTTCCAACACAAGAACAGGCTGCCAAAGCTGCAGCTAACAACATAACAACAAAGAACTTTAGGTTGCAGCCGGAGTATAGGGGAACCCGTAGGCTCCGCGTTACAGTATGCAACGTACCGGCGGTCATCACCGGGGAGTGCCTGGCCGCCTACCTAAGCGCATACAGCCAGGTAGAAGAAATAAACCTACTAAGATCCCCCGCCGGGACTGCCTACGAGGACTATACTTTCCGGCTGTGCCTGACGAAGGATGGCTTTAAAGCCATCCCCGAGACCCTAATCAGCGGAGACCGGCAAATGATGGTGGTGGTTGAGGGAAGACGCCCTAGGTGCTGGGCATGCAAAGAAATTGGCCATATAGCCAAGTTTTGCCCACAAAAAGGTGAAAGTACTACAGCTACAACAACTACAGCAACCACCACCACCATCAGCAAGTAGGCGGAGGCTCAAGGCCCGGGTCAGGCCCAGCCCAAAACAAGTAATCAAGTGGGCTGGACCGAGGTGACTCGGAAGAAGAAAGGATCCCCAAAACAAGGGGAGAAAAGTTCATACACTACCTCCCCTCCTCAGAAACAGACCAAGGCCCCACCACCACCAGCAGTACCAGAACCACCAGCAACACCGGAAACAATAAAAATACTATCATCACCAAAAATACCAGAAACTCCGACAACACCAGTAAAAACAGCATCCACAGCATCATCAACACCCAGAAAATCCAGAAAGAAAACAAAATCAACAGAAACACCAATGGAAACAAACGCCAACTTGAAGAGGAGAAGGGACAGTGGGGAAGGGGCCGCCAAAAAATATGCCCAGAAAAATCCCACTCCAAGGCAGGCCACTCCTCTCAAACAAAACTACAACCACTTCCTTCATCTCCAACCTCACCACTACCTCCACCATTACCCTCACCACTACCTCCACCATTACCTCCACCACCTTTTCCCCCCCAAAAAATATTACTACAGTCTCCTCCCCAACAAATGGACCCTCTTTCCCCCCAACAAGAACAATATCTCAAAAAACAACGCCGCCCATATAAAATCCCCCTCCCTAGATCCCAATCTTCTGAAAGGGCACAACCCTCGAGCCTAGCTCGAACGCCATCCCTCCCCTCACTCAGCCCCTCAGAATTGCAATCACAGGAATTGTTCCCAGCCATCTTTTCTTCACCTCCGGCCTGGAAAAAAAACCCAGCCATCAAGAAGAACTATCAATTGGACAAATTCAACGGGCAGCGGCTTTGTGCTCAGTAGAGCTGGAAGCAGTTGGGGACTTCCAGCTTCGAAAGGCACTAAAGCCGCTGCTGAGCTTTGAAAAAGTCAACAATGCTAATGTTTCAAACCCATTAAATTTCCGGAGTGAAGCCATGGTGACAACTTTTGTCCGGTCAGCTGGCGACCGTACCAGGGGCGTATGGAAGTTCCTGAGTACGGTTTGTCAGACTGATACGGGCATGAAGTTGGCGGAGTTGGAGCACTCCTCCGTCAAAAAATGCATACCCTATTGTTCTGGGAGGGTCCCTATTTTGGTTCACCCCTCTTTTTACAGGTCCCTAAAGTTGCGGTTCCCCATAGATATCGGAGGAATCACCAGGGACAACCGGGTTAGCACTGAACTCGGTACCGGTTCCCTGCGTCAGGCCGTCGGCATCCTCACCCCGAAGGATTTCCGGACCATAGTCGCCAATGAGTAAGATAAGTTGGTCTGATGACTCTAAACCTTACCAGTTTGAATGTGAGGGGACTGAGGTATTCAAGCAAGTGTGCGCGCATGCTTTGTGAACTCAGGAGCCTCTGCGTAGATGTTGCTGCAGTGCAAGAGATCCACTTCACTTGCAGCGCCGACTGTCGGGTGCTGGAAAGCGACTTTAACGTTTTCTCAGCATACGGCAGCGGCGCTAGCGCTGGGGTCTCCTTGCTAGTTGGACGAAGCCTTGATGCTGATGTTGACGTTGTTTTTGCGGGTGACGGGGGCCGGCTGGTTGTGGTCGATGTTGCCGTGAAAAGTTTCAAGTTCCGTCTGGTTGCGGTTTATGCGCCCAATATCGTTGCGGAGAGGGTTTCCTTTTTTCGTTGGTTGGCGCCGTTCCTGGACGATACGAAGCGGCTAGTCTTAATGGGTGATTGGAATGCGATCCTTGATCCCAAGATAGATAAGGTCGGGCGGGGAGCTAGGCGTGTGGGAAGGTGTGAAAGCAGCCTTGCCAGCCTCATGACTCGTCATGACCTCGGCGACAGGCTTCGTCTGGATCACCCAGGGCGGGAGATGTAGACGTGGCTAGATAGCTCGCCCTCTGCCAAAGTCGGTTCCTACTTGGACAGAGTGTTAGGCAAGCTGACATTGATTTCGTTAGTTGTCCCACGTTTCACTTGGTAGCGTGGACTGACTATAAACTTGTTAGTTTCAGTCTGCGGTTAGCTAATAGGCCTAGTCTAGCCGGTTACTGGAAGTTCAATACCTCCTTACTGGAGATACGGCCGGGACCGGCTGGAATCCCTAATTAGGCGAGCGCTAGTGGGGCGGTTACCGGGAATAGGTGGTGGGTTTCTCTTAAACATAGAATTAGAGATTTCGCCACCAAGTACGGTCGACAGCTCAATCTAGATAGGACCGCGGAGGCGAAATCTATAGATGATAGACTTTCCCGGGCGGTGGTGGGGGGAGACTCCCTAGGTATAGAGCTAGCTAGGAGGGACCTTCAGCGCGAGAGTAGCGAGCGCTGCAAGGGAGCAGTAGTTAGATCTAGGCTAAAAAGAGTTCTCAACGAAGCTGTGAAATCGAACGCGACTGCGCGTGAAGAAAAAGTGCGAAGGTTCCCCGATCGGTACATCGCTTCTGTCAAGACCCCGGACGGGCGACTGTTGCGATCGAGTCGTGAGATACGTGACGCCTTTCGGGCGCACTTTCGGGATTGCTTTGTCTGCTGCACTCATCTCCCGCTCCGGGAGTTTCGTAGCTATCTCGCCGACTTCCCCCGCCTTGGGGCGGCTGAAGCGGCTAGTTGCGAGGGTGTGGTTACTGAATGCGAAGTCGGTGATGCGTTGAAGCAGGTCGGCCTGAACAAGTCGCCGTGACTAGATGGTTTGCCCTACGAAGTGTACTTGTTTGTCCCTATTCTGACGGATATGTTCAACCATTGGTTCGCCCAGGGATCCATCCCTGGTAGCGTTACCAAGGGCGTGATCACATTGCTGAAGAAAGGTGGCAGGCATTTCTGGGAGGGTGTAGACGATTACAGGCCCATAACTCTGCTTAACACAGAGTTAAAGATTTTGGCCCGGGTCTTGGCGAGTCGTTTACAGCTTGTCATTAGCGATCTGATCGGCCCCGAACAGACCTTTGCTGTGAAGGGAAGATCGATCCAGGACAACCTGCACTTGATTCGCGAGGTCCTAGAGGGGATAGAAACGACACTGAAGCCGCGCTGATCAGTTTAGATCAGTCCAAGGCCTTCGATAGGGTTGACCATCGGTTTTTGGTGACTGTTCTGGAGACTGCCGGATTCAAACCAGAGTTCCGCAGATGGATTAGCATGTTGTACCACAACCCTCAGGCAGTGGTGCAGGTGAACGGAAGGCGTTCGGGGGTGATCGCGATCGAGCGTTCGGTCCAGCAGGGCTGCCCTCTGTCTCCTCTTCTCTATGTCCTTGCGTTGGAGCCCCTCCTGTGCAGGCTTAGGGATGAAAGGACAAGTCCGTCCCTGCGCGGTATCCCTTTCGTTGGCCGCCTTGCGGCAAGGGTTTCCGCGTTCGCTGATGACGTCACAGTCTTTGTATCCCGCCGGCTGGACATAGAGGCTGTGAAAGAGGCAGTTGTCGAGTACGAGTGGATTGCAGGGGCCAAGGTCAATTTTGACAAAAGCGAAGGTTTGCGGCTAGGTTCTTGGAGGGGTAGCAATACCCTTCCAGGGCCCTTCCGCTGGAGTGACGGACCCATCCGCGTCCTCGGGGTGTGGTTCGGGCCCGACCTCCAACTGGAGCGAAATTGGTCGGAAGTACAAGCTAAGGTGGGAATCTGGCTTTCAAGGAGGTTGTCCTTAAATGGCAGGGCGGAGGCGTGCGTAACGCACGTCTTCCCCTTGATCCTTTACCGATTGGCTGTACTTCCTCTGCCTAAGGTACATCGGTTGGCACTGCAACGATCCCTCTCCAGATTGCTCTGGGGAGGTGCTAGTCCGATGGTCCGTAGGCAGGTCTGTATCCAACGTGCACACAACGGGGGTCTGGGTATGCCTGATCTGGAGAGCCACTGAGAGAAAGACTTGCATATCTGGGTCGAGTCTTGACGGGGGACTCTGTGTGGAGACGAAAGGCCTACGTCGACCTTCAGCCTTTGGGCGAAGCACTGTTTGTCCGCGAGTGCCGAAAGGCCCTTCGTAACCTTCTTGGGTCCAGTGACCTTTCATGGCCTCGGAAGGAACTGTATCGGGAATTAGTGGTGGGTTCCGCTTCTGATCCTCTCAGCGAGCGGCACGGCTGGACGGCGGAGGAGATCCGATCTCACTGGAATTGGGTGCCAGGATCGAGCTTCTTGAACAACTTCGAGTTCTCGCTCACCTGGCGACTTGTTTGGAATGCATTACCCCTTCGCAGCTTGAATTCCAGAGCGGGCCTGGCAGACATGCCTGATTGCCCTCGCTGTGGCAGTAGCTTGGAAGAAACGGCTGAGCACGCCTTCTACTACTGTTAGCGAGTCCGCCCGTTTTGGGATCACGTCGGGGAGTGGACGGCTCGCATCGAACCCAAACAGCTCGTGCTGCTCGACGTTGGTTACGTCGTAGACAACGTTCTTCCTCCGTTTCAAGGTGAGAAGCGTGTGGTGTTTCTCGCGATCCTGGCTGAAGCCCGAATGGTGATTTGGACGACGCGAAACAAGGGATTGTATGACGATGCAAACTTTTCTCATCGTGATCTGGTTTTGTATTTTCGGCATCAGCTGAGGGTCAAAATCAGATGCGATAGGAAACGCTTGGATCGCATAACATTCAGCAAAAGGTGGGTGAATGCAGCGAGCCTGGTCGTACGAAAGGGGGCAACGTTGGAGTCATCCTTCCCTCCTCTGCCGGACCATGGCGTCTACGGTACGGGTCCTTAGGGACCCCATCCGTAGTAAGTAGGTTTTTTCCCCCTTGTAACCTAGTTAGCAGTATGTTATGAGTCATTGACCCCGTCATTTAGTCGTTAGCACTCAAGATCTTCCCTGTCCCCATTATTTTTGTACCTCAACCCGTATCCCAGTCCGTTTTTATTGAAGATCTTGAACATTCATATGTAAAAAATCACCCACTTCTATCGACCCATACCGAGCCCGACCCTTTATTTCTTTTCCCCCACTAAATTAGGATTCCCGTCCCACCTAGGGTAGGTCCGGCTTGTTTCCGGTTTTTTTCGGCCGGAAAACAGTCGGCCTCCAATTTTATAGACGTGGGGATAGGAGGGAAACCAAACGGGGAATTTTTCCTTGTTTTTGTGTATATATATATTCTTTTCGGGTTTTTTTTTTCTCCCATTCCCATCATATCGATTGTAAAAAAAACCATACATTGTAAATAAAATCATATACCACTTTCGGGTTTTAAGTAGGACTTCTTCATAGAGCAAATGTGGTATTTTGGTGGTTGCTGCGAGCATGGTGAAGGACGAGTGATTATATATTGTATTGTTGAATGGGTCGGCGAATGTGGCTAGCTAGGTTCCCCATAGAAAATATAGTTAAAGCATGACCGCTCCTTTCCCCTCCCCCAAAACCATAAGCCCTTGTGCCTTCTTGTATTAATTACAAGAAATAAAGACTTTTTCTCGGCGAGAAGCAAAAGCAGGTGGAAGAGAAACGAAGGAAGAAGCACAGAGAGAGTGGAAAGGAGAGCGAGAGAGAGAAGAGGAAAGTGCAGGAGGAACGCAAAGAGGGAAGTGGTGTAATAAGCACTTTAGACTGAAATCTAAAGGTCGCTGGTTCAATCCCGGGTCCAACACACAAGGAGATTATCCACCCTAAAACTACGTAGGATCTTCATGAATTCTTTTGGATCTCTTGACCCCCTAGCTGGTGGAGTGAGGTGTGTCATTGTCCCCATCATTTAGATGTTAGTTACCCTCAAGATCCTCCCCACTCCCATTTTTTTTTCTCACCCTTCTACCACTTGTGGAGTCCTGGCCCCTTTGCGGATCTTGTTCACACATTTCTGTTTTCCATGTTCTTTTCCTGTCCGACGCCCCCTCCCGTTTTGTTCTTTTATTCCGCTTAGATTTAGGATTGTCCCCCATAGGGAAAGCTTCGGCTTGTTTTGGGGCACTATCCAGAAAACAGTCGACTCTCCATATCATAGATGGGGGGATGGGAGGGAAACCAACCGGGTTTATGTTTTGTTTACTCTGGGGCTTTTTTCTCCAATTCCCCATCATCGTTTTACTCGCTGTACATATGTCATTACATTTTGTCGGGTTTTAAGTAGGTTTTTTATCAAGCGAATGAGGTATTTTAGTGATTGTAGCGTGGTTGGTGGATGAAAAAATTTATTGTATGGAATGAATGAGGAAAAGAATGATTGTTGACGATGAGAGGGACTAGTTAGGGCTTCATAGAATAATACAGAATATTAAAGTTTTCGTCCCTTTCCCTTACCCCCCAAAAAATTCTTGGGCCTGGTGCCCACTGAAAAGTATTATGTATACTTGTCAGAAATAAAAGCATTTGTTAAGTCAACCTCTCGTTTTGGATTTGTGTCTGAAAAGTAAGTTATTATTGTTAAATTTGATTGTTATTGCATTGTTATCATTATTATTGTTACAGCTTTGTGACCCCCTCAAACTATTGTTGTTTGTTTATGAGGTGGGTCAAACCGCGACTCGATTTATTGTTTTATTTTAAAAAGAAAAACGACCGCCATTTTTATATCAAATTATTCATCGTTCTCTGTTTAATTTTATCGTCTCACATGAATTTTTATATATCATTTGCGTTCATCTCCCCCCAGCTGTGTTTCACAACTATGGGGGAGCCAAACAATATCCATTCTCCGCTGGACAATATTCATTCACAGCTGGACATATTCGAAACACGACCCTCCCCAATGCCGGAAGAAGTAGCTTTTGATTTGTCTTCTTCTGGAAACACGATACCACCGGCCCAAAGACCAAAGGAAACGGCAGTCTCTTGGTCTTCACATTGTGTGAATAAAAAATCCCCTTGTGACTACGCAAGAGACAGGGTCGAAAAATATGAACAATATTTCAAAGACTGAGAAATTCTCCCAATACCAGAACTCGTTGAGGCGGTCGAGCCTAAGACCCTGTCCTTCGTAGTCACGGACATCAAGACCAAGAGACTTGCAGGAATAAAAAAGGAGACCTTTGAGGACCTGTTAAAAACGGCAAACATCCCAGGGAAGTACTTTTGTCGTAGAAGCTTTGCTACCTGGGATGTTCTGCTTCCCTCAGAGGAAGCAGCGAAAAGGCTAGCCGGTGGTAATATCACAACATGCTTCTTTTGGCTACAACCAGAATATCGAGGCAAAAGAAGAATACGGGTCACCGTATGTAATGTATCAATGTAATTGAGTGGTGACGTCCTCGCCGCCTATTTAAGTATATATGGCGGCGTTGAACAAGTCACACAGGTGACATCAACCCGAGGAACCGCGTACGGTGACTACGTCTTCGTCATGTGTCTCGATAGGGGAGGGTTCAATAACATTCCCCATAAAATTAAATACAGAGACCAAACGATGACAGTGATAGTCGAGGGCAGGAAACCACTATGTTGGTCGAGCAATAAGATCGGCCACTTCTCCAAAAACTGCCCTCAGAAAATGACTACAACAACAACAACGACTACTACCACTAATGTTACTACTCCTTCACCTGTCATCACAATAACAGCACCAATTGAAGCAAGCGAAAAACACAAAGACGACCTCAATAAAAAAGACGACGAAGGATGGACCCAGGTAACCAAAAAAAAAGGGAAAAAAACTCCCATGAAAAAGGCATCAACAATGGAAAACAAAGTAAATTCATCAACTGATCCAACAACCGTTACTAATATCTCTACTGCTACTACTACTACATCGACCATTAGTACGAAACAATCATCATCAGCATCGACCACTGCAACAAAACAATCATTGACAACAACAGAACCAATGGATATGTCAATAAATCTCAAAAGAAGAAGGGACAGTGAAGATTCGCCAACTAAAGAGGGGGAGAAAACACCCAAAAAAACAGTACAAAAAACGCCCCCCTACCTCAACCTAAGGGGGGCAAAACAATAGAAAAAACACCAGTCCCAAATCAACGACCAGCCCAATTGATTCCTCCCCCACAAAAACCAAAAACCACCCCAGTCATCCCAACTGAAATACCACTACCCACCTCTCTTTCACCAATTACAACCCCAACAATACTTACAAGGTCACATTCGGCGACCAGACTTTCACCCTCTCCACAAACACCGTCAACATCAACAGCATCAACAATACATAAAGCAAGAGCACGCTCGGCTCCTATGGAAGCCCGGTGTGCTATAAATGCATTCTACTTTTGTGAGGACACATTCGAAAATCCACACCTAGATCATCTACTAAAACAAACATTGAAACCATTACGTTCACTTAAAAAGATTGATGAAAGGGACATAACTAACCCGTATCTGTTCAAGGACGCACCAATGTTGACCAAATTCGTCCGTTCGGCTGGCAACCGGACTAAAGAACTGTGGCACTTCATTGACAAGGCCAGCCGGACGGACGTAATGCTGGCCGACGTTAAAAATACAATGCTTAAAAAAATGCTTCCCTTTTGTTCGGGCAGGGTCCCGATTTTAGTTCACCCGTCATTTTATAGGTCCCTAAAACTGAGGTACCCCATGGATGTCGGAGGAATTAGCAGGGACGACGAAGTGAGTACTGAGCTCGGTACCGGTTCCCTGCGTCAGGCTGTCGGCATCCTCACCCGAAAGATTTCGGGCCCATAGTCGCCAGTGAGTAAGGTAAGTGGGATTGATGACTCTAAACCTTGCCAGTTTGAATGTGAGGGGACTGAGGGATTCAAGCAAGTGTGCGCGCTTGCTTGGTGAACTCAGGAGCATCGGTGTACATGCTGCTGCGGTGCAAGAGACCCACTTTAATTGCGGTGCCGACTGTCGGGTGCTGGAAAGCGACTTTAACGTTTTCTCAGCATACGGCAGCCACCTCAGTGCTGGGGTATCCTTGCTAGTCGGACGCAGCCTTAATGCTGATGTTGACGTTGTTTTTGCAGGTGACGGGGGGCGATGTTGCCGTGAAAAGTTTCAAGTTCCGTCTGGTTGCGGTTTATGCGCCCAATATCGTTGTGGAGAGGGTTTCCTTTTTTCGTCGGTTGGCGCCGTTCCTGGACAATACGAAGCGGCTAGTCTTAATGGTTGATTGGAATGCGATCCTTGATCCCAAAATAGATAAGGTCGGGCGGGGAGCTAGGCGTGCGGGAAGGTGTGAAAACAGCCTTGCCAGCCTCATGACTCGTCATGACCTCGGCGACAGGCTTCGTCTGGATCACCCAGGGCGGGAGATGTAGACGTGGCTAGATAGCTCGCCCTCTGCCAAAGTAGGTTCCTACTTGGACAGAGTATTAATTAGACGAGCTGACATTGACTTTGTTAGTTGTCCCACGTTCCACTTGATTGCGTGGACTGACCATAAACTTGTCAGGGTCAGTCTACGGTTAGCTAATAGGCCTAGAAGTTCAATACCTCCTTACTGGAGATACGGGACTTCCGGGATCGGCTAGAATCCCTTATTCAGCGGGCGTTAGTGGGGGCGGTTACCGGGAATAGGTGGTGGGTTTCTCTTAAACATAGAATTAGAGATTTCGCCACCAAGTACGGTCGACAGCTCAATCTAGATAGGACCGCGGAGGCGAAATCTATAGATGATAGACTTTCCCAGGCGGTGGCTGGGGGGGGACCCCCTAGGTATAGAGCTAGCTAGGAGGTACCTTGAGCGTGAGAGTAACGAGCGCTACAAGGGATACGTAGTTTGATCTAGGTTAAGAAGAGTTCCCAACGAAGCTGTGAAAACGAACGCAACTGCACGTGAAGAAGAAGTGCGAAGGTTCCCCGACCGGTACATCGCGTCTGTCAAGACTCCGGACGGGCGACTGTTGCGATCGAGTCGTGAGATACGTGACGCCTTTCGGGCGCACTTTCGGGATCGCTTTGTCTGCTGCACTGATCTCCCGCTCCGGGAGTTTCGCAGCTATCTCGCCGACTTCCCCCACCTTGGGGTGGATGAAGCGGCTAGTTGCGAGGGTGTGGTTACTGAATGCGAAGTCGGTGATGCGTTGAAGCAGGTCGGCCTGAACAAGTCGCCGGGACTAGATGGTTTGCCCTACGAAGTGTACTTGTTTGTCCCTATTCTGACGGATATGTTCAACCATTGGTTCGCCTAGGGAGCCATCCCTGATAGCGTTACCAAGGGCGTGATCACATTGCTGAAGAAAGGTGGCAGGCATTTCTGGGAGGGTGTAGACGATTACAGGCCCATAACTCTGCTTAACACAGAGTTAAAGATTTTGGCCCGGGTCTTGGTGAGTCGTTTACAGCTTGTCATTAGCGATCTGATCGGCCCCGAACAGACCTTTGCTGTGAAGGGAAGATCGATCCAGGACAACCTGCACTTGATTCGCGAGGTCCTAGAGGGGATAGAAACGACACTGAAGCCGCGCTGATCAGTTTAGATCAGTCCAAGGCCTTCGATAGGGTTGACCATCGGTTTTTGGCGACTGTTCTGGAGACTGCCGGATTCAAACCAGAGTTCCGCAGATGGATTAGCATGATGTACCACAACCCTCAGGCAGTGGTGCAGGTGAACGGAAGGCGTTCGGGGACGTTTGCGATCGAGCGTTCGGTCCGGCAGGGCTGCCCCCTGTCTCCTCTTCTCTATGTCCTCGCTTTGGAGCCCCTTCTGCGCGGGCTTAGGGACGAGAGGACAAGTCCGTCCCTGCGCGGTGTCCCTTTCGCTGGCCCTCTTACTGCAAGGGTTTCCACGTTCGCTGATGACATCACAGTATTTGTGTCCAACCGTCTGGATATAAAGGCTGTGAAAGAGGCGGTTGTCGAGTACGAGCGAATTGCAGGAGCCAAGGTCAATTTTGACAAAAGCGAAGG
Source organism: Sepioteuthis lessoniana (assembly GCA_963585895.1). Classification (NCBI taxonomy): domain Eukaryota; kingdom Metazoa; phylum Mollusca; class Cephalopoda; order Myopsida; family Loliginidae; genus Sepioteuthis; species Sepioteuthis lessoniana. The sequence goes on from OY757907.1 coordinate 76,918,896, forward strand.
TTAGCGGCTCGGTGTTTGGAGGGGTAGCAATACCCTTCCAGGGCCCTTCCGCTGGAGTGACGGGCCCATCCGCATCCTCGGGGTGTGGTTCGGGCCCGACCTCCAACTGGAGCGAAATTGGTCGGAAGTACAAGCTAAGGTGAATGCTCAGGTGGGAATCTGGCTTTCAAGGAGGTTGTCCTTAAAGGGCAGGGCGGAGGCGTGCGCTACGTACGTCTTCCCCTTGATCCTTTACCAATTGGCTGTACTTCCTCTGCCTAAAGCACGTCGGCTGGCCCTTAAATAATTCCTCTCCAGATTGCTCTGGGGAGGTACAAGGCCGATGGTCCATAGACAGGTCTGTATCCAACGTACGCGCAACGGCAGTCTCGGTATGCCTTATCTGGAGAGCCACCGGCTCGCTGAAAGACTTGCATACCTGGGCCGGTCCTTGACGGGGGACTCAGTGTGGAGACGAAAGGCGAGTCGGACTTTTCCTCGCCTCAAGTCAGACCCAAACGCTGAGGGTCGACGTAAGCCTTTGGGCGAAGCACTGTTTATCCGCGAGTGCCGAACGGCCCGTCGTAACCTTCCTGGGTCCAGTGAGCTTTCACGGCCTCGGAAGGAGCTATATTGCTTCTGATCGCAGAAGCAACGAGCGACGAGGCTGGACGGCGGAGGAGATCCGATCTCAGTTGAATTGGGCGCCAGGATCGAGCTTCTTGAACAACTCCGAGTTCTCGCTCACCTGGCGACTTGTACGGAATGCGTTACCCCTTCTCGACTTGAACTACAAAGCGGACCTGACGGACATGCCTGATTGCCCTCGCTGCGCCAGGGGCTTGGAAGAAACGGCTGAGCACGCCTTCTACCACTGCGAGCGAGTTCGCCCGTTTTGGGATTACGTTGGGGAGTGGACAGCTCGCATCGAACCCAAACAGCTCGTGCTGCTCGACGTTGGTTACGTCGTAGACAACGTTCTTCCTCCGTTTCAAGGTGAGAAGCGTGTGGTGTTTCTCGTGATCCTAGCTGTAGCTCGAATGGTGATCTGGTCGACGCGAAACAAGGGATTGTATGACGATGCAAACTTTTCTCATCGTGATCTGGTTTTGTATTTTCGGCATCAGCTGAGGGTCAAAGTCAGATGCGATAGAAAACGCTTGGATCGCATAACATTCAGCAAAAGGTGGGTGAAAGCAGCGAGCCTGGTCGTAAGAAAGGGGGCAACGTTGGAGTCATCCTTCCCTCCTCTGCCGGCCTATGGCGTCTACGGTACGGGTCCTTAGGGACCCCACCCCTGGTAAGTAGGACGTTTTTCCCCCTTAAAACCTAGTTAGCAGTATGTTGTGAGTCATTGTCCCCGTCATCTAGTTGTTAGTTCTCAAGATCTTCCCCATCCCCATTATTTTTGTACCTTAACCCGTATCCCAGTCCGCTTTTTATTGAAGATCTTGAAAATTCATATCTATAAAAATCATATTACCTGTTTATATCGACCCATACCGCGCCCGGCCCTTTATTTTTTCTTTACCCCTGTAGATTAGGATTCCCATCCCACATAGGGTAGGTCCGGCTTGTTTCCGGTTCTTTCGACTCGGAAAACAGTCGGCCTCCAATTTTATAGACGGGGGGATGGGAGGGCAACCAAACGGAGGATTTTTCCTTTGTTTTTTGCTTTTGTATATATTTCGGGGTTTTTCTCCCATTCCCATCATATTCATTGTAAATAAATCATATGTTGTAAATAAAATCATTCATTACTCTCGGGGTTTTAAGTAGGACTTCTTCATGGAGCAAATGTGGTATTTTGGTGGTTGCTGCGCATATGGCGATGGATGAATGATTATATATTGTACTGCTGAATGGGTCGGCGAATGTGGCTAGCTAGGTTCCCTTAGAACACATAGAATAGCATGACCACTCCCTCCCCCCTCCCCCCAAAACTACAAGGCCTTGTACCTTCCATTTATGTATATAAGTGGAAATAAACGAGCGAGCATTTGTTAAAATAGTATGCATACGTTGGAAGTGATTCCGTTTCCAGATATGTTTTCACAGAGCTCAGTAAATTTATTCTACTAAACTGTTCATTTAAAAATGCACATATTTGATTTAAAATAGTTATGTCTTAAATCTCAGCTGTATTCTGTGTTGTTTAAATGAAGAATGAAAAGACTTTCTGCGACTTAATTTTCGTGAAAAACTTTACTTTTGGAAGACGAACTTCTAAATTTGCAAAAGAAAACCCCAAAATTCACCCCCCCCACAAAAAAAGAAAAGAAAACCCAAAACACCTCAAATGTAGCTTAACGTGCTAAGACGAACCCATAAAAGATGGACTTCTCCTCTCTCTCTCTCTCTCTCTGTCCACCCCCCTCGATGACCATGATATATGAGCGGAATTTTAATATAAATGCTAGTAAAATTAGTAATAATTCAAGTGAGCATTTGTTAAAATTGTATGCATACGTTGGAAGTGATTCCGTTTCCAGAAGTGTTTTCACAGAGGTCAGTAAATTTATTCTACTAAACTGTTCATTTAAAAATGCACATATTTGATCTAAAATAGTTATGTCTTAAGTCTCTACTATATTGAGTTCTTAAATGAGGAATATAGTGTATTTCGTATATGTAGACATGTTTAGCAGTAAAAAAAAAAAAAAAGAAAAAAAAAAGTATAACGACCCCGGTCGAATGCTTTAGTATACAGGGCAAATAGAAATAGAACCTTTTCTAAAGCTTAGAAGTCTGTTTGCACACCCTCATAGCAGTAAAAAAAAAAAAAAAAAAAAAATAGCAACCCAAGTCAAAATCGAATTTTACCTATAAAATAAAAACCTGTTAGGGCCGGAATCGAATGATAGGATAAAATATACCCCAAAATTTCTTTGAATTTAAATATACAGCAGTCCTGGACTTTAAGTTAAAACTTAAGGTAAAATGTTTGTTTTTTTTTTGTTTTTTTTACACGTACACATGGGAAGCCGCATGATGTACGTGAAGGTATTCGAATGCGCAATGCCTAACATTTCCTGAACGTGTGAATCTTGCGGCTTAACGCTCAGGTTTGTCAGTTCGATCGGGGAACTACTGCTGCTCATCTATAAGAGTGGCTTCTATAGATGAGAATAAAAACAGCCACGATAACCATGACTCGTACTTAAACCACACACATAAACCGCATCGCTCTTCGCGCGGGTAAAAAAGGGATGCGTCCTGCTGAGGTTGGAGCCCTGGCATCAGTGTTCGAAAAATCAGCTACAGAGCTCAAACAAAAACTACTAAAATGCAAACAAACAATACAGATAGCGACATTTAACGTTAGAATCTTAAATAGAATAGGTCAACTATCAGAGCTAACGGCATCAGCCATAGAACATAAGATAGACGTAATTTGCATACAAGAACACCGATACACACACACCAAAGATATCAAATATCACGAAACTAGCAATGGATGGATGCTGGTGACTGTATCGGCATGGAAAACTCTGTCAATGCATCGGTAGGAGGGGTGGGAATGCTTATAGGACCAAGAGCGTTAAAAACACTAAATAGCATTGAGAGAACACAACCTAGGATGATGGCCGCAACGTTTAATGGCAAACCCAAAGCAACAATTATCTCCTGCTACAGCCCTACTAATGTTAGCGAAGAAACCGAACTAGTCCCCTTCTACGAAGAGCTATCCTCCCTAGTACGTAGAATTCCGAAACACAACCTGCTAGTGATTGGCGGAGATATGAATGCACAAATCGGGAAAAACAGAAACAACAAATACAGCCTACACAACACGTCAAACAGGGATGGACAACATCTAATTGATTTCATGATAGAAAATAGATTAACATGCCTCAATACAAACTTGCAAAAAAGGGAGGGAAAATTATGGACCTACACATACGCAAATAAGAGTAAAGCACAGATAGACTACGTCTTTATAAACAGGAAATGGAAAAATAGTGCGATGAATTGCGAGGCATACTCCTTTTTCGAGGGTGTGTCCTCCGATCATCGAATAGTTACGGCCAAAGTACGACTAAGCCTACGAAAAAACGCCACACGAAAAGCGACAACCAAGCACTATGACTGGGCCCTACTTAACAACAGAGATATTGGAGACAAATATGCGTTAGAATTAAGAAACAGATTCGAAGCACTAAAAGAGAAGACAGAAAAAGGTACCCCAAATGACGAATACGAAAATTTTGTAGAAGCAGACATTGAGGCGGCATCAAAGTGTATTCCAACAAAACCTAGAACTAAATATAGAGTCCCTTGGGAAACGCTAGCGGTTAGTGAAAAACGAGCACTCGTGAAAACTGCCTCCAAAAGCTATCGGAAGAACCCAACAAACACAAATGCCCGAAAACTAGAAAAGGCACAATATCAATTAGCAGGAATATATCTAAAAGAACAGGCAGAATGCATACAAATTCAGATAGATAAGATTAGAGACTCGGTGGAAGATAGACAATCCAGGATAGCCTGGCAAACAATAAATGAAGTAAGTAGAAGGAAGAGCACAGCCAAAGCAAAATTGAAAGCTGCAAGCCAACAAAAAAGAGTAAAACTGTGGGAACAGCATTTCAAAAATCTACTTGGAAACCCACCGAAAATAACGGATGAACCGATCACCAGAATTATCAGTAAGCAATTAGACATTAAACTAGGTCCTTTCACCAAAGAACTCGACTCAGTTCTTAGAAGAATTAAAAATAGGAAAGCTGCAGGGCTAGACGAGATCCCACCAGAAGTGTGGAAGACTAGACAATTCGACTATATACTGCTCCGGCAATGCAACGCAGTCTATAGTCAAAATAGGATAGAAAGATGGATGAAGGGATGCATCCTTCCTTTCCCTAAAAAAGGCGACCTCAGACTAGCCAAGAACTACCGAGGGATAACACTTACATCCATAGCAGCCAAAATCTACAATGCCCTACTACGAAACCGCATAGAACCCAAAATAGACAACATCCTTAGGAAAAAACAAAATGGCTTCCGGAGAAATAGATCCACAACCTCACAAATACTGACCATCCGTAGAATCCTTGAAGGCGTTCGAGCAAAAAACCTTCAGGCAACATTACTATTTGTCGACTTTACCAAGGCCTTCGATTCCAAACTCAGAGGAAAGATGGAGCAAATCCTACTAGCATACGGCCTACCAAAAGAAACCGTAGCAGCGATAATGATTCTCTACAGAAACACCAAAGTGAAAGTACGTTCACCAGATGGAGACACGGAATACTTCGACATTGTTGCAGGAGTACTACAAGGAGACACGCTAGCCCCGTACCTCTTTATCATCTGTCTAGACTACGTGCTTAGAACTTCGATCGACAAAATCAGAGAAAATGGCTTCGAGCTGACTAAGAGAAGAAGCAAAAGATACCCCGCAAAAACAATCACGGACGCCGACTACGCGAATACGCCTAATCAAGCATTGACACTACTGCATAGTCTGGAACGAGTCGCAGCTGGCATTGGCCTCCATGTCAATCCACACAAAACTGAATATATGTGTTACAACCAAACGGGCAACATTGCCACACTAGACGGAGCCTCTCTGAAACTAGTAGACAAATTCACCTACCTAGGAAGTAGCGTCTCATCAACCGAAAAAGACATCGACACACGACTGAAGAAGGCATGGACGGCTATCGATAGGCTCTCGATCATATGGAAATCAGACCTAACCGATAAAATGAAACGCAGTTTCTTCCAGGCAGCGGTTGTGTCGATACTGCTATATGGATGCACTACATGGACGCTAACTAAACGGCTGGAGAAGAAACTAGACGGAAATTACACAAGAATGCTGAGAGCAGTATTGAACAAGTCCTGGCGACAACACCCCACGAGACACCAACTATAAGGACTCTTGCCCCCCATCACGAAAACTACACAAGTTAGACGAACCAGACACGCGGGACACTGCTGGAGAAGCAAGGACGAGCTCATAAGTGATGTACTCCTATGGAACCCCACATATGGCCGTGCAAAAGCAGGACGACCAGCCCGAACTAACATACATCAACTATGTGAGGACACAGGATGTAACGTTGAAGACCTGCTGGAGGCGATGAATGATAGGGAGAAGTGGTGAGAGAGGGTCAGGGGTATCCGTGCTGGCGGCACGACATGATGATGATGATATATATATATATATATATATATATATATATATATATATATATATATATGAAACTATATTCTTATGAAATACAATCAAGCACTGGTAACAGAATGAATATACACAAGTATTGGTAAGTTACAATCTCCAATTGAAATGTATTTTTCTACACATATGCAGGGAATGTATTTACACGAAATGAAATAGTTGCTTCAAATATTTACAATGCCAGAGCTATTTCCTTCATTACTAGCAACTTGATACATGCAATTATCACCTCCATAAAGTGTAAAAACAATGTTGCCTGTTTGTATGTAGTATGTCTCCTGTTTGTATATAGTATGTCTCCATCTGAATGCATAAACAGCTCTTAAGTAACAGGAATAAAAGAGCTACAAGTAATACGTTAGTTCAGACAAATTGTCATTTACCAATCATATTGCCAAAGTTGATGCTAAGGCTAACAGTGTATTGATAATGATAAAATGGACATTTTTGTATGTTGACAAGGATTCTTTTCTAATATTATATAATAGTTGTGTACATCCACATCTTAGCTGGAATTATCATGATGTATTAGCTAATGTGCTGGACTGTGACATTGTAGTAAGCAAGTTCAGACTACAGTTGCGCTATTACATTCACTTTCAGACTAATAAACTTTGGAAAGATATCAACATCCTTATCCCCCAGCTATGGGTTGAATAGTTCCACTATTGTTCTTTAACTAAGATGGCTTTGGCATCAAACAACACAAGAAATAATCAAATTAGACAATCTTGGCTATTGTGTACATGGTCATTGTACTTGAAAATGGATAAAACTCTGCTAAGAAAAAGTTCAGTTGGGTCTAACTAACTTAGTACCTTATTCATAGAATATGAGTTGAAAGAATTCAGTTTAATATAAGGCCATGGCAAACAGACATGCAACAGGAGTCTTTAACTGAAAACAGGCCTGTGTAGCCTAAATTATAACTAACCTATAATTATTGAAAATATTTTCAGCAAAGGTCTTCCTTATGATATCCAATCATTACCTAATTAATTGCAATATCTTTACAAAGAATCAAATATAACTTTGACCCAAGACATGTACAGTATAGAAATAGTTGTTGGATGAAATGGCATACCAAATATTTGATCACTTACCTGACCTAATATTCACCACAATATTAAAATGATACTTTTTATGCAACTGGGTATGTTTGGTAAAAAGATTGTCCCAGAATTATAATACATTTTTTTTATTGTTAAGAGTATGGAGGTTTTTAGAAAGAAATTGTAATTTTACTGGACAGAATAGTTCAGTGGATGTTTTTCTATTTCATGATATTTAACATTGCCAAATTAATTTAACAATGTTAAACATACACTAACAGAATTTCTTTAACAAAGATATTTGTTAGTTTCTTAAATGAATCATTTCAATATGAAAAAAGAGCATTGGATTTATCATCAAAAATGTTTATAAAGAATTCTTGTCTCATCAGCTAACTAAAGAACACTTAGAGAGACTTTAAGTTATCAAAGAATTTTTACTTGCTTTTTTTTTCTTCATGTCTGATGAAATAAAGGTATATAATATTTGTAAAATTCAAGACTATAAATATGATAAAAAATCATGGAATAAAACTTTAAAATATTATCAAAATTTTTTTCTTAGTCTCATTATTTTTTTCCTAAAAGTATTCTTATGTTTTATTGATGAGTATTTTTGTAAAAATTGAAATTGGTTACATTTTCTCTTTTACGTTAATAAGAAATAAGAATTGACCCATATTAATAGGTACAGTCACTAATTAGCAAATCACAGAATATCAATCAGTCTCTTGCAAAAAATTTTCTCAATGATTGTTGATTTAGGCCACCACATGTTTGCTCCTGTCAGACTCTTGTTGTATGGCAGTCAGACCTTCACATGGTATATAGCCTTAGGTTGAAAAAATTTGAAAGTTGACCTGAGATTGTTTTCTGTACTGTTTCTATGTTGTCACCCATACTGAGCTAGCTCATTGCTACTTTACTTTGATCTTGTAGATAACAGTGCTTTTGACAATTTGACCATTAGTCTGTTCTCTGTAGACAGATGGTTTGATGTACAGCTAAATTTGGTATGCATACTTACTGAACAAGAGAGGTTTTAATGTAAAAAATGTTCTTCATATGAAAATGAAGGCTCTTAGCAATAGGATGTCTTTAACACTTGAAAAGAATCATTGAGAAGCCGTATTGTAGCAAGATTTAACTGATTATACAGAATTTAAATTTGTAAAATAAAAAAAAATTAAATTTAAATTTTTTCTCTTACTAAAATAATTATTCCCATTAACTGCAATGATTAGGTTTATAGGTAATTTTTTATGCTGGGTAATATGTAATGATTACATAACATTGCTTAGTTAGGACTAAGCATCCCAATAAAAAATTAAAATGTTTAGATTAGTAAATCACTTTAATATTACTTAAATTTAAATTTTTACTGTACAATTTTGAATTTCAAAAGATTTGATAAAAATATGATTGGTAAATCTTGTTTGGTGAATTTATTTTTTGAATAACTATTAGCATTTTTAACCAAATGATGTGAATTTGTAATTGATAATGAAGATTATAAAATAACCATCTGGGATAAAAATGCTTACTTTTTTATCCAACATAGATTTCAGCTAGCATTCTATAAATCCAATTACTCAAGGAATCATATGATAATCTAAAACTGCATAATTAGTTTTTACTATAACAATGAAATAAAATACTAGTTAAAATTAATAAGAATAATTAGCAAGACTTGATCTTAAAAAATATATAAATATGAGTTTGTCATACAATAAAAAAACGGATTGTGCTCAGGTATCAAGAAAAAAGTTATGGGTGGTTTATAGATGTTGATTTAGATTTCTCTGTGAAGCAACTGCTAAGGATAACCAGCCTTTTCTGAGGCAAATATGGACAGGTGTTTTATAATGGCATTCACCATAAATACCCCAGTAATTCTGCGGAAGTGTAGATGTTATATAATTGCGGAAGGATTTATTTTATATTACACTGGTTTACAAAAATAAATTTTTGGTATGAAGCAAGAATGGGGATAGGTGTTTTTTGTTTATTTGGTTGTGCTGAATTCAAATTTATTAATAGTTTTGCTCTATCACCTCTAGTTTTCTGGCTTTTAAATAGCCTCATTTTAGTATAAACAGAGAATATATGTGCATATTTCAAGAGTTGCAGCAGCTTATAACAGATAAAACAGGATAGATAAAGAACACTGATTGAATAAATATACTTGGATGACACAATTACACAATTCATAGTACCGCAGACAGTCAAAAGTGTGTTTTCTTAGAAGATTTGGTGTATTTTGCCTCCGGAATGTCACGCAAGAGCATCCAGCAGAAGTCTCCTATCATGCCGGGGTTCCATTTGCCTTGATAGTTGCTCTCCATCTTCTTAATGTCTTGGTAGAATCTTTCTCCATGCTCATCACTTACTGCTCCAAAGTTTGGCGGGAAGAAGTTGAGGTGGGAATGGAGAAAATGAATCTTGAGTGACATTCGGCACCCCATATCCTCGTAAGACTTTAGCAACTTCTCAATACAGACTTTGTAATCTGGTACGCGTGTGTTACCAAGGAAGCCACTACAGACTGACTTGAATGCTTCCCATGCTCTCAGTTCCTTTAAGTTAAGAAGCTCCTCAAAATCAGTATCCTTCAGCACTTCTCGGATCTGAGGTCTGACAAAGATGCCCTCTTTGAGCTTAGCAGCACTAAGACCTGGGAATACAGTATACAAGTCTTGGAAGGCAGCACCATTTTTGTGCAACGCCTTCACGAAATTCTTCATCAAACCAAGCTTGATGTGAAGAGGAAGAAGAAGCACTTTATTCATGTTCACCAGATGATTCTCCTTGAGGCTGTGTTCGCCAGGAACAAAAATACTTCTAGACCACCAGTCTTTCTGCTTGTAATGCTGGGATACAGTTCGACTATCCCAGAGACAGAGAAAACATCAGTACTTTGTGAAGCCTGCTTGCATACCCATAAGAAGATCAATGACCTTATTTGTTCTGATTCCTGAAACTGGTGATTCTTACATCTTCCTGGACTAGGTTACACTATTTAAGCCGAGAAGCCAAAAGCTCTGACTGCTGTTTTGACAGATACAAATCACGAGCAAGATCATTCAGGTCTTCTTGCGTGATCCAGTGTGGCTCATTGCCACTTGTTCCTGAATATGTAGACTCAATATCTTCCAAAGATATTGACTCGGCAGAATCCTCCCTTGAAGGCATTTCTTCATCTGATGAGGAAAGAAGATCCTTATTTACTGGACGTGTGGGTACAGGAAGATCATCTGAATGGGTTTCATAGCAGATCGAAGGTTGGGATATTTGATCTTTTTCTTAGAAGATGCATTGAAACCAGTTATATTAGTTAAACAAAAATAACAATCATCTGCGTGGTTTCGCGGCTCTCTCCAAACTATCGGGACTGCAAAGTTGAAAGTCGCTTTCTTGCCATTATGTGTGGAGCCTAAGACTTGTCCTGATCACCAATTTTACAGTCAAAATAGTGAAAGTAGGCGGTTCTGAGGAGGGAAGTGATTGTTCGACGCTGTGCAACTGTTGTGAAGTCCCCACACACGTAGCAGAAAGAATTAGCCTTGTTGAGGCATCCTCGACATTTTGGCGTGCTTGAAACCATTGGAGAATCTGAAAATATAACAAAGTAAAACTAAATGTGCATTTGAAAATGTAATACTAATATTTAGTAACCCAAAAATGTGTAACACGATAGTTGAGAGACACCAACCTCTTGCGCCGCCTGCGAGACAACCTTTTCCAATGACTGCCAGAGTGTGGATTGAGAACTGCTGTCTTAACTGTCAAAATCCGTCTTGATATATATATATATATATATATATATAATGTAATGCTATCACTTACATTTAGTGCATAATAACTAAAAAATAAGCCATAAGTCTCACAATATTAGAATTAACCCTGAATTCATACACGCCTTTATGTACCGTATATGCACAAAATGCACACTATGCATATCTAAAAATCTAGTGGTAATGAGTAAAAACGGATTTCATATTTGAATTTAGCACCCTCAAATTAGGTAAAAACGGATATTTTTGTGCTTGCCTCAATTTCTTTGTAAACCAGTGTTATCATTTTTCGTTGGTTATATCTTATCTTTCGGTTTAGTTAGGCTTAGAACTTTTCGGCTTAGTGCACACATTGAGCGCAGGTGTTCATGCTCACGTGGGGAGGATGTGACAATCACAGATGTCATAATAAAAACCCCGGATAGTACATATATTACAATGGAGTAGGGTTATGTTATTTGAGATAATAAATGAGAAGTACAAATATTAACTTTAAAAGAGGAATTTTATTCTTCGTATACAACGCCACGTGTTGGCTAGAAAATGTCCGGCGGTCAACACGTGTGTTTAGTGTTTGGAATCTCTTCAGCAACTGCTTCCTCTTCTCTTCTCGGGTCGTCTTCGGCAACTGCTACTATCTCCGCTGATTGGCCAGAGGGAGAGGGAAAGCGAGAGAGAAAAGGAGAGAGAAGGGAAGAGAGAAGAGTGAGAGGCGATGGATTCTGGGATAGCATTCCTTGGCCGAGGTGGAAGTAAGGACCAAGATTTCTGTTGAGTTAGTATTGACTGCCCCATTTACTGACCTTAGTAAGGGAGGTGATACTACAATACCCCCTACCAGTAAACGGAGTTTTTGTTTGGTTTTGTTTTTTTGTTTTTTTAATAATAAATATACTCGTTATCCCTTTTCCATGTAACCATTCTACCTGAAGTTCTTATTTTCATTTTATGTTCCTGCACTTTTTCAGGAGGTAAACTTTCAGACTTTTTATTTGTATTGGTAGTTGCATTTTGTGTACATTTTTGTTTGTTTTCAATGTAAGGTTTTAAACGGTCTATTGAAACTTGTGTATGCGTATTTGAGTTAGTTTCTATTAGGAAATATTTTGGTGTTCGTTCGAGTACCATGTAAGGACCTGAATAGGGTGCTTCTAGCGGTTTTCGAAAGCGGTCTATCCTAATCCAAACTTTATCACAAGTTTGAAGTTGATCTGGCACGTATGATTTTTTGGTTGATTTTTCTCTGTTTGAAAAGTCTGTCAGATCGAATTTTGCCATAGTTTTGTGCAGTTCTCTTGTAAAATTTTGTGTAACTGTTTCTGTATTTTCCGTATTTATCATTAGTTGTGGCAATAACATTTGTGCACCTGTGACCGCATAAAAAGGGGAAAAATTGGAGCAGTTGGGCATACTTCGGATTCCCATGAGAACTATTGGTAGGGCTGAAATTCAAGATTCTTTTCGGGCCATAATAGCTGCTTTTAAGGTTCTGTGGGCTCTTTCTATAAGTCCATTGCATTGTGGATGATAGGATGTTGTACGTAGCCTATAGAATCCAATAATTTTTGATAGTTCAAGGAAGAGTTCGTTCTCAAACTGTTTGCCTTTGTCTGATATGACGTGGAGTGGAACACCAAAGCGCGTAATCCACGTGTTTACAAAAGCTTCTGCTACAGTTTGTGCTGTAATATCCGATATAGGTTGTGCTTCTATCCATCGACTGGTTCGATCTATACATATTAAAACATACCGACATGGATTGATGTAAGGATTGTTGGAGCATTTCGCTGGTGGTAGTGGTCCAATTATATCAATGTGTACAGTATGGAATCTTGATGATGGTATTTCCAACGTTTGTACAGGCGATTTGGTATGTCTGTATATTTTTGCTTGTTGACAAGATGTGCATGATGCACATAGTTCTTTGATGGTTTTATCCATATGTGGCCAGTAAAATCTAGCCTTAATCATTTTGATAGATGATTTTATTCCAGGGTGTGATATTGCATGCAAGCTGTCAAAGATAGATTTTCGTAGTGTGCACGGTACAAAAGGTCTGGGGTATGACGTTGATGTATCACATAACACAAATTGATCTTTTCCAGATAATGTGAATTTCTTTAAATCTGGAAAGGACTGTATTTCGGTGTCTGATTTTTGTGCATCTGCAAGTGCTGGCAGATCGTATATATCTATTTGTACAGCAAATGTTGGGCGAGACAGACAATCTGCAACTACATTTTGGTTACCCTTCACATGAGCTATATCTGAAATTAATTCTGTAATAATTGCTAGCTGTCTTTGTTGTCTATCTGATTTGGCAGGTTTTAGACTGTGGAATGCACCGCATATTGGTTTGTGATCTGTCAGAAGTAATACTTCACGAACTTCTATGAGGTGGCGAAAATGTAACACTGACAAATATGCTGCTAAAAGTTCACGGTCAAAAGTGGAATATCTCGTCTGTGTTGTCGTCAGTTTCTTTGAGAAGAATCCTATTGGTATTGGATTTCCATTTATGACCTGATGTAAGGCAGCACCTACTGCATATTTGCTGCTGTCCGTGACTAGTTGATACTGTGTACAAGTTGGTTGAGGATGAGATAATTCTGTTAGCTCACCAAGTATTTTTATAATGTTAGAAAAGGATTGTTTTTCCAAATTATTCAAGGTAATTAATCCTTTAGGTGTTAATCTCATTCTTTCGGATAAAGGTAAGACTAACTTCGCAAATCCTGGTATTAATTTCCTGTAAAATCCTACCATACCAAGAAATCTGCGTAAGCTTTTAGCATCTGTAGGACACGGAAAAGATTCTATTTCTTTTACTTTGTTAGCAGTTGGTGTGATTCCATTTGAATTAATTCTAAAACCTAGGAAATCTAGCGATGTTACATTGAAAATAGATTTCGATAGTGATATTTTCAGGTTATTTTCTTGTAAAATCCTAAAAACTGTGTCTATATCTTTCTTGTGGGAAGGCTCGTCGTCGCTGAAGATTAAGATGTCATCTAAATATATAAAGACACAGTCTATCTGTCGAAAGATTCTGTCCATGTACCTTTGAAATGTTGCCGACGAATTTTTTAACCCAAACGGCATAAATTCGTAATGAAAAAGACCCATCGGACAGATAATTACCGTTTTAGGAATATCATCTGGGTGCATTTTAATTTGATGGTACGCTGAAATCAAATCAATTTTTGTAAATCGCTGTTTATTAGCGAGTTTTGTTGTGAAGGAATTTATATTGGGAATGGGGTATCTATCACTTTTAGTGATGCTGTTTAATGCACGGTAATCTCCGCAGCAGCGGTATCCTCCACTTTGCTTTGGTACAAGATGTAGTGGGCTTGACCATTCGCTGTCTGAAGGAGTTATCACGCCTTCGTTATGAGTCTTTTAAACTCTTCTTTAGTCGCCGATAGTTTTTCCGCTGATAGCTGTCTGGATTTTGCAAAAACCGGTAAGTGGCTACCTGTATCAATTCTGTGATAAACACCGCAGTAGTTGTTATTTTTGTTTATATGAGGAGAAATGATTTCTGGGTATTTATCCAGACTGGTTTGAATAAATGATGGTAGTTCTACTTTGTTAATGACCACGTTTACTGGAGATGTCGTGTTTAGTATTAATTCCTTTTTGGTAGCTGTTAACGGGTCGTAAATTGTTTTATTTTTGCAGTCGATTATGAGACCAAATTCATTTAAAAAGTCAAATCCAAGGAGTGGATTGGTGATATCTGCGACCACAAATGTCCAAGAAAATGACCTTTTCAAACTTGGTATCCCAATCTCTAGGTTTGCTTGTCCGTGGCATTTTATTTTCTCTCCATTAGCGGTGGTGAGTGATACCGGTGTTGGATTTAACGTGACGCCGTTTAACCTAGACGCTAGTATTATTGAGATACTTGCACCAGTATCCACTATAAATTTTAATGTAGTTGTCCCTAATTGTGTATTGATTTGTAATAGCGGTGAACTCAGGGGGACAGACATGGTTCACACCGTTAGTTTTCCGAGTCTTTTGGAGTTGGTGTAGGTGGACGCAAGCTTGGTAGTATCTTTGTGTTTTGCTTCTTCGGCCATCTACACCAAGGTTTGCAAGTTCTTGCTTGCTCGGCAAAGTAGAGGTGTGCTCTACATATTTTGGCTTTTTGTTCCGGGAGGAAAGGTTTAATACCTGTCGGTATAAGAATATTGTCTTTGCTTTTCTCAGTTTTTTGTGTCCTATGCTGAGCGGTGAACGCTGTCGCGTTGGTATTGTTAAGTAGAGGCATAAGCTCATCCGCAAGCTTTCCAAGTTGAGTTGGACTTAACTCCTTTTGTGAAGCAATGACGGGGGAAATTGTCGCAGGTAGGGCCTGAAGAAATTTGTGTATTACTATTTATTCTCCGATACCTATCCGTTTTGCTATCGATAGCATTTCTACCACTCTTATCGTAGATAGGCAAAAGAATATATTTGAAATATTTTTATGAAAAATAACTTATGATAAAAGGTGTGGTGTATGAAGGCAATTAAAAATATTACTCAAAATCAAAATATCATTCTCTCTCATTTTCTTTTTTTCTTTTTCCTTCCAGCTTATTCTTTGTTCTCTTTTCTTTCCCTCACAAGTGATTTTACAAGTTTTCAGTTGTCTGATGTTCCTGAATAATTAACTTGCCAACCAGGCTGATAAACACTATTTCAAATAAATACACAGATAGTATCAGTTTAAATGTTCATTTCATAAAGAATGAAATGTTTATATTTATTTATGAAATCCTTAAATATCATACTGTTTTAACTTTTCTCATATAGGTACTAGACTATACAAGTATAACAAAAGGACACATGATAGTACCATTCATACAAAAATGGCCGTTGTGATTGTAGAGTTCTGTTGCCTCTTGTTAAAAGGAAGAACGAATGAATTAATGAAGATATTGATAGTTTTCAATTTAGAAGTTTTATTAGCAGCTTGAGATAAAAGAACCCTTGTGCTGTAAATCACAGGAAGAAGTAAACGGTTGTAAATGATAAAACCAGTATTAAGACACTGTCGTTAGGACAGGAATTAAAATGCTGAAGTCGAAACAGGAGTTGAAAATATCCAATTTGTTTCACTGAGGATCTGTTGGTTTAGAAGGAAAGATGAATGATGAAAAAATAATTTCCAATGGTCCATAAATTGGATGTGCTCTCCTCATGGTGCTTAGCAGACTGCTTAAAATATGTGAGAGAGAAT
This sequence comes from Sepioteuthis lessoniana, assembly GCA_963585895.1. Classification (NCBI taxonomy): domain Eukaryota; kingdom Metazoa; phylum Mollusca; class Cephalopoda; order Myopsida; family Loliginidae; genus Sepioteuthis; species Sepioteuthis lessoniana. The sequence goes on from OY757907.1 coordinate 76,935,141, forward strand.
CAGTGAAGAAGAGTCAGTGAAGAAGAGTGAATGTGCTCTCACATGTTGGCTAGTCTTTCCTGCTGCAAGGAAACAAAGAGAGAGTCAGTCATGTTGGTTGGATTGTCCTGCTGCTGGCCAATGGGGAAGTGAGAAGAGAATGTGCTCTATCATGTTAGCTGGTCTGTCCTGCCACTAGCAGGACAGGAAGCGAAGAGAGAGAATGTACTCTATTATGTTGACTGGCTTGTCCTGCTGTTAGCCAGTGAGGAAGCAAAGAGTGAAAATGTATTTTCTCACGTTGGCTGGTCTGGCCTGTTCCTAGCAAGGAGGAAGTGAAAAGAGGACGAAAAATGGTTAGCACGGCCTTTTGTGTTGCCCCGGGGAGGTGACCCAGGCAGAATGGCATCAGTCATTCTCATTGGGCGAAATATATAAATTCGAACTCCAAAGCAATTCCCGCACAAAATATTAATCTGAAATTCTTTCTGCTCCACAAGAAACTTGCAAATTTAGATATAACCAGTCATCTTCACCATGCACAGATATATTCATGATTGACTATAATTAAAATGAATCAATTGTTTTTTTGTAAAACAGAAAATAAAAATAGATATAATGTTAGATTAATTTTAATTTATCATATCTAGTTATAGCTATGTTTCCAAAACATTATTTTTTGATTTCACATGAACAAGTACATTTAAATTGAACACCATGTCTTTAAGTTCATTAAAATGTTAACATTCATTGAATATATTTGGTGATAATTAGTGTATTTCAAGTAAATTGAAAAATTTTACATTTGAGAAATAGTTATGGCACATTGTTTTACATATAAAACACGTCCAGTTTTTAAAAAATACCAAAAATCAATCAATTATTGAATTCCAATAGAATTTTTGGTAATCATTAGATACAGAGTAAACGTTTTTATCAAGATATTTCTTTTACAAATTTCTGTAAAAAATGTTCATTAATTTGAAGATTTATCTTATTTATTGAATTATAAATTACTTCATGAATGACGAGTTTTGAAAAGGAGGTGTGGTTAGAGCAATGGAATTTGTTATAAAAAATGCTTACCTGCTGGTAAAATATCCCCAAATTTGCGATGAGAACAATACTAGTTAAAATAAATGATGAACAAATGTAATTATGATGCTTTAATGTTTATAGAAAAATGACTTAAATAAAAGAACCTGTGTTTTATAAGTAGTAATGAAATCACCATTATTACACAAGCTAATACCATGATAAAATTGACAGCAAATGTAGATAGTTTGGGAATTTGCAAATCAATTAAAATAAGCTTATATGTCATTGGCTTATTTCAAAGTTGGGTTATTACTGTCCCTTTTTGAGTTTTAAATGACTGGGCGTTTTTTTTTGTTTTTTTTTTTTTTTCATCAGTTTGTCAAAGAGGGATTGAAGGAAAAGTCTAACTTTTCACGGGCACCTCAACCAGTCTGCCTGCTAGTCTGCCAGTGTCTGTAAGGGAAAAGTTGAAGGCTAGGTCTACTTTTTCATAAGCTCCACAGTCAGTTAGTGAAAGATTGAATGCAAGGTCTACTTTTTCTCAGGATCCAGAGTCATTGAGTGAAAAGCAGAAAGCAAGGTCAGCCTTTTTTTTCAGACTCTACCGGTCTTCCAGGAACAGTGTAAAGTTTACAATTAACTAAGTAAGAGTTAATTGGTTTCCGCAGAAGAAAGGAAGCCTCGAAGTGGTTTCTTTCCAATGGAAACAGAAAAGTTACTAAGTTCTTCCTACTCAATGTGAGTAAGTCTTGGGAGACATTTTTTACAAGAAGAAAGGACAGTGGAAGAAATCTAACGTAAAAGGTTAAATTCCTCAGAGCACCATCTTTCAGAATTGTCTTGACAGCTATAGAGAGAAAGATACATCCACCTAGAAGAGTGAAAAAAAATTGTCCTAGCCTGTAACAACCACGTGCCAGAAATTTGAAACTAAAGACAGAAAAAGGAGAACTTTGAATTCAGACACCATAATGGTATTTCTGTAAAAAAAATTGTTTTTGTATAGTACCACTTTTCTTTGTTTTGGTCCAATAACGAGTGAGTCCATTTGATTTTCCAATTCTATCCTTTTATTTGATTTTTTATGTTAAATTAAATGTTGTGTTTTTAGCTCAACTATGCACAATAAAATTTACGCAATGTCAGTGGAAACGTATGTGTTAAATTCATTTCCTTTGAAAGAAATTTCCTTGTAATGGGATAAAAGAGTTTGTCTCTTAAATTTAGTCGTTTTTGTATGTTAATAATTGAGAAAGCCTTTCAGTCCCCTTTTCTAATTTGCCTTTTTTTTAAATTACTTTTCTTTCTCTTCCCTTCCCTATAAAGATTCTCGGTTTACTACTGTCTTGACATTCAAGGTTTTGTTTACCGCCCTTCCCATGTTTTTGTACCCTTGTACCAGCTGTGTTACCGTTTTTTTATCTGGCTCCATTCTGAGGTTATTCTATTTTACCCCACGTTGCATTGTTGGTGTAACTCCCTGAACAAGAAGGCCCAAAAAGAATTATACGAAAGAAGACAGCAACTGATCGGAGACGAAGACTTTTTAAAAATTTTTTCCTTTATTTCCTGAGTTCAACAACCATTCAATGGGTGAGGGAATTTTCCCAAAATACAATTGAAATGGTTGAATCCCCCAGTCAAGGTGTTTAAAAATACGTTAATCGTTTCTTGGTATATGTGTATGTCCTCATTTGGTATTTTAAAGCTTTAAAAATGTGTTAGTCGCTTTTGGGAGTTTGTCCAAGTCCAGTGTTTTAATTCGTAGTTCAAGAGGTCCATTGCGTACCTTTCGTATTTTGGCATACTGTTAACCAAGACTAGTGCTACTAGTGAAAGGACTTGCCAACGCGTCGCCCAAATACGAACGCGTGGCGTCCCACTAATTAGTAAGGTGTTGTCACTCCGCTGGTCACTGCTGAAAAGAGAATGAGCTCTCCTCCTTTTGTCAGGAGGTCACTTTTTCTTTATGCATGCATCGTCCCTTTTTCCTATCAGAGGCCTCTTGGAGTTTCTACATATTTTAATAATTTTCTTTTTTTAATTCAATTTAAATTTTTTAAAATTTATTTATTCATTCCCTACATCCTCTGGTGATGAGCTCTGGGTATTTAGAAAAATATACAATCTTTACAATATTTTAAAAAAAATTGATACTGAAGTACTTTCAGTTGACATTTCTAAAGATTGCATCAGTTTAAGAATATTTCCAAAATTTAAAAAAATTATGCCGTTATCCTTTCAGTATTATTAGAAATAAATGCCACTTCAGAGCCAACAGGAGTGTTACAGACATGATGTTTGTTCCTCAGCAGCTTCCAGAAGTGCCACAATCAAAATAAATGGGTGAATGTAACATTCATTGATCTAAAACATTCTACACAGTGCACAGAAAATGAATGTTGCAGATTATGGAACAACTCTGCTGTCCCTTAAAGTTCTTGAACATGATCCTCCAGCAGCATGAAGACCAGCATGGCTGTGTTAGACTCAGCAGAGAACACTCAGAGCTCTTCCCAATCATCCACTGAGTAAAGTAGAGTTGCATCCTGGCTCTGTTCATTATCATGACCCTCTTCATTATCTTCTTCAGTATAATGCCCAAGCAGACCATAGAAGATCTTGATGATGGCAGCCTGTTTAATTTCTGACAACTGGAGCAACTGATCTGAGACTTCATCGTTGCTTATTATGCTAACTTATTGCTCACAAAAAAGAACCTTGTAGCACATCACTTCCTGTTTCACATTGGCAGTCTTGCTGTTTGGTTAGAAGTCAGCTTAAAGAAGATGGAGGTACTCCTCTGTCTTGCACCTTGAGAAGAGTACTGCCCTCCTCACATCATCATTGGCATGACTGAGTTGAAGGCAGTCCATCTACCAACCCCAAGTTGGTGAACCAATGACACGAGACACCAAACTCAACGGGGAAATCAATTGACTAGCAAAAGTAAAATTGGCAGACTGTACATGTGGAACAACGAACACCTAAAAAAATGCACCAAAATCAGCATGTACAGAGCCATAGTCTTTATCACCCTCCTATATGGCTCAGAGTCAGCACTGTCTCTGTATCACCCTCAACATTCCCTTGAGTGATTTCTTCATCAATGTTGAAGTCCTTGAACAAGAAGAGATCACCAGCATTGCGGCCATGCTGCTGAAGTCCCAGCGATATAGGATAGGACAATTCCTGAATGAAGGATCATCACCTGCCCAAGATCACTCTGTATGGTGAATTTGTGGGGTTTTAAGGCTTGAAGGTCTGGGGCTAAGGACAAGGCTGTGTTGCCATAAGATATCTGACTCCATATTTTGGTTATTTTATTTTACCCCACATTGACTGGCCGGCAGAATGCCTTACCCAAGAAAGTCCCAAAAAGAATTATACAAAAAGAAAAGACAGGACAGATAAGAGACGAAGACGTTTCTTTTATACTTTCCTTTATTTACTGGGTTCACCAAGCATTCCATGAATGAGGGAGTTTTTCCTGAATACATTGAAACGGTGAATCCTTCAGTTAAGGTGTCAGAATATGTTAAATTGTTTTCATGTATGTATGGTCCGCATTTGGAATTTCGGCCTTCCATAAGGGTTAGTTTCCTTTTGGAAGTTTGTCAAAGTCTGGTAAGGGTTAGTTTATAGTCCAGTAGTGGGTCTTGTATATTTCAGCATAGTGCTGACTGATAGAGAGAGGGCAGCTACTGGGTGAAAAGGACTAACCAACGTAAGCGTGATGCCCAAACACAACAGCACAAGGTTATCAATCCGCTGGTCACTGCCTGAAAGAGAGATAATATCGTCTCCTTTTTCAAAAGGAATGCCTCTTTTCTTCTACGCATGCGTCATCCCCTTTTCCTGTTATGGACCTCTGCGAGTTTCTGCAAATTTAATAGTTTTCTTTTTATTCATTTTTTTTTAATCTAATGTTAAATTTCTTTTATTTATTTATTCATTTCCTACAAACTCTACAAGCCATCATGACAGAGAAGCTCCAAAGAAGCAAGGCAAAGACTATTTGAAAAAAATCCCTTGGTGCCTATCACATCAACCATCACTGAGAATCATGATACCTGGTGTCTTATCATCAACCATGCTACCTCCATCTTTAAAAACACCTTCAGGGTTACCCTCAAGGTGCAGGAGGAAGAACCACAACTCAACATCATAAAACACGGAGTAGACCTTCAGCTACCACTACTGAAACCATACTTGCCTTGTCAGCTACACGGATATTTGCAGTCAATATCAACCACCTCCTTCATAATCTCATTCAAAACCCTGTCTGTATTTCTTTTGTATCACTATTTTTGTTCTTGTTCATTGTCTTCTGTCGTCATCTCTTGTTCTAAGTTCTTCAATGCTGGGATGATGAATAACAATGCCACAACATTTTAATGTGCACATAATTTATTTATTACTTTAACAATACTTTACTATCATCACCTGTTGCAATTTACAAAGAATTATTGAGAAGAGATGAAGCATTTCAGTTGCTTGAGTTAACTTATTCCTAACTTTTAAAATCTTTTTGGCTACTTGATTGAAACCATCTAATGAGAGCTATGATCTCATACTGACATCAGTTTTTATAGCTTTCTATCATATTGATTGACCCGCAATGTTTTTTCATGTCCAAATGATAGATTCCACCAATCTATTATTTAATAAGAGATTCTTTTAAAATAGAAATGCAGTCAACTCCTATCATGATGTTGCCCTCAGAGATTCAAAATGTCAATATAATGAATTTGTGGTTCAAATGAAAAGATTTTGTACAAAATGTATTAATATTTATTATCATTAGTTGAATTCTTTTCAGATTTCTGTTATAATTTTAGATAATACCTTGCAAGATTATGAAAACAAAAAAAATTGTGCCATTAAAATGAAAGCTGTGATAATAAGAATTTATCAAGTAGCAGGGATACCTATGTTGTCCAAAGTAGTCATTCCATATATGACAATATTAATGGCACATAGAATAAAATTAAATGTTTATACAATTTTTTCTAAGTACAAGTTTTAATGTACAATTTTATTGTTAAAAATAAATCATCAAATTAAAATCACAATCAAAAGCATTTTTCACTGAAATTTGGATTGAAAATATCTTGATAAAGTTTTCTCTTTTACTGGAATTCAGTTATTTATTGGTTGTTTGTAATTTTTTCTAATCAATGTATTTTATGTATAAAACCCTTCCTAGGCTATGTTTACACTGCGTAAAGTATTTTTGTAACAAAATATCTCAGATTCTAAATTGCTTCTATTATGAAACTTTACATAAGAATTTTCACCAATCTTTCTTCTTCTTTATTATTATTATTTGTCAATAAAATTAAAATTCATACAAGTTTAAGAATATTTTCTCAAATGTTGAAGAAATTTCAAATGTCCATGTTTGTATGCTTAAGGATCACTTGACCTACAACCTCAGTGAAAAGCTATCTTTTAAATCTAATTCCACATTCTTAGGATAAAAGAGTGAATTAAAACTGATGTTAAAAATATCTTAATTCATTTAATGGCTTTTTAAGAAAAAGTCTTATTTTTGAATTCATTTTAAACTTGATTGCAGTTTTCAATTCAAAAAGAATATTATGCAACATATTACATAAATTAAAAATAAATTTATTGACTGAAAATGTAAAGATTTATTTCATGCTATTTTTAACAGCCAAAATTGCCAAAATCCCTCTTTTTTTCATACAGTTATGGTTAATTTTAAAAAGAACCTACTTTTGCAAATTGAACCACCTTTAATAAATTATCAAATTAATTTTTTGAAATCTTTTTTATTGCATAATCTAATTTTCCATTATTTCATAATTCCCAAAAATTCCATCCCCACCAAAAAAAATCAGTTAGAAAAAAGTTTGAGGCAATGGATATTATTCCAAAATCCACCAAACATTTTAAACAAACAGTATATTTACAGTTTGTCCCATGAAAAGGGTTTTCAATATTCCAGCCTTAGAATTATTGTTCTTTTTAGTCTTTTTCTTCATATCACCTGTTTCCAAGATGGATGTCTGGTAAGTCTTCCTACCAAAACAGCATCAATTGGTTCTGTCACTGTGATTTTTATTATCCATAAATACACAAATAGTTATTTATGTAGATTGATTACCAGACCATTTTGTCATAAAAAAGTTCTGCATTTAAATTTTATCCTTTTCTGGCTGGTTTTCAAAACTTGGATATTTTTATTATGAGTCTAAAAGTAATGTCTTTCTCTTTAGTATAGGAATAATTACCAACACAGGAACAGGTATCAGACATCAAAATGATGTGGATCCCATCCCTACTTCTCAATATAGTCACCATTTTTCTCAACAGCAATGTTCCACCTTTGAATGAGAGCATGTATCCCTGCCTTGTAAAATTTTGTTGACTGTTCTTTAAGCCACTTACTTCATTACTGCAGTTTTCACTTCCTTGTCATTGGCATAATTGTTACTTCTTAAATCCTCTATCATGGGGCCAAAGAGATAATAGTCTGAAGGTGCTAAATCTAGTGAGTATGGAGGAGACAGAAAAGTTGTTCACCCGAATGAGGCAATTATCTCCCTTGTCCAGATGCTTCTGTGTGGTCGAGTATTGTCTGGCAGAAGAGAGAACATATATATATATATATATATATATATATATATATATATATATATATATTGTCAGCGTTTCCTTGATTGAATATTATAGACATTTTTTGTCTACTTATTTTTTGTTTATCCTTTCAAATTGCTATATCAATCCTATGATATTCAGTGGGAATTGGTTGATAAACCTTCCATAATTAGTTATTTCCCAAGTACTTTCTACCCTACTTTGGGCCATCATCAGGGGAGGATGTAAAACAAAATGATGTAACTTTTTTATGTACATTACTATTATAAGTTTCAGAGATACAATCTCTTAAAGGTCATTTAAATTGATATATAATGTTAGTTTTTTGCATAACTCCAATCGTTGTAGAAGAATTATTACTAATGACTAAGTTGGAGGTTCTGAATTTATTATAGTATATGATAAATTTTATTTTTTTACTAGGATCAGTGGGAAATATGTTTCTTTGAATCAATGTTTTTAATATATTGTCATCTAACTTTTAATTGTTGTGCATTTGGTTGCAGTAAAAAAGTGTGATAAATGCTTTTTTACTGAGTGGGATGTTGCTGTGTTTATTTTGTTGGCTAACATTTTTAATTATATGTTTAATTTGTTCCTCAACAATATTGTTAGGGAACCCATTATTGATGAAAGCCTGTTTTATGTTTTTTGTTTCTTTATAAGATATTGTTTTGGAAGAAATTAGTTTGGCAGGGATATTAGGTTATTAATAATTGCTTTTTGATATTGGAGGGAGCTTTTACTTTATAGTTGAGGGTATAGGAATTGTTATTAGAGGATTTTTTGTAAGTAGAGTAGTGAAGTTATTATTAGTAGTAGTAGTATCAATAAGAACATCTAAAAAAGAAATTTTTATTACTTTTGTTTAGTTCATGAGTAAAGTTAAGAACTGAATTTTTTGGAAGGTGTCTTGTAGTATGCTTATTTCATTAATATTACTAACAAGAATAAGAATATCATCAACATATTTTAGGTATATGGAAGGTTTTCTAATGCTATTAGATATTTCATTTTCAAAGTTGGACATATGGAAATTACTGAAGATCAGGCCCAACATACATACATACATACATACATATATATATATATATATATATATATATATATATATATATATATATATTCTGGAATACTTATAGCACAAATAATTTTCAATAAAATTAAACTTGATGTAATTTTGTGAATTTGTTTCCTTGTGGATTGAAGACATTTTAAATGTCTGTGTTTATGCAAGTCTTATAAAGGAAATAAATCATTCAATCAATTAAGGTGAGAAGGGCTGTAATCACAATTAAAAACATTTTTCTTTATCAATACATCCTGTTTTAACATTTATTGTCAACAAATACACTAAAAGAAGTGTCATTTTTTAAAGCATACCTTTAAAGCAATTAAAAAAAAGAAATGCCCAATTGGCAGAACTTAGACTTCAGCATCTCCCTGAGAGATAATACCTCTGCCAACAAAAAAAGAAGGTTGACATGCCATTAAAGAAAGAAACCAAACCAAACCATCAGAAGTGATGCTAAGTCAAAATTTTGGTAGTGGTTGCTGTTTACTGGGCCATCTTAACAGTATTATAGGCTATGCACAAAGGTCTCTATCTCCACAACCACTCTCAGAAAAAATATTGCAAATAATCAATTATGTTATGGGCTCCTGGGTAACTGCCCTGCATGCCCATGCGTTAAGATGACCCTAGCTCTTTAAGCTTAATTTTTATAAGTATATACATGTAGGAATATGTATTTGTAATTCTTTAACTAATCGGATAACGTAAATTTCAAAGACACTCTTGAAGCATCTGAGGACCCTTGTAGTCTCTGGACCACATTTTGAGAATTACAGCTCTAGATTTCATCCAGAGTATGCATAGAGCTGATAAATGTAAGTATTTGCAGGTTGGCCAACACTGGTGGATCCATGTGTAAGAGTCCTCAGGAGAACGTCACTTATGAGTTCATTCCTGCCTCTCCAGGAGTTTTGTTTATCTTACTTGGATGGTTTTGAGATGGGAATTAAGTGGCCATATAGCTGCTGTTTTATGGGGTACTGCTTCCAGGATTTGTTCAAAATAGAACACAGTATCTTTGTGTAGTTCCCATCTCAAAGCACTTTATTGCCAAACAATAGTTCTGACATAGCTACTGCTTGGAAGAATTCCAAATTTACCAGAGACTAGAATTCCATGCAGTCAATTGCAGTCCATGCTTTTCCTATGTTGAAATCACTTTCAGTAGATGAGATATTGCTATCAAGGTATGTGAAATGGTAAACTAATTTCAGAGGCTTACTGTTTTATGAGGAGAGGCACCATCTTATCTAAAACACATGAATTCTATTTTATATGAGTTCACACAGATGTTAATGCTCCTTGCTGCCTGCTCCAGACTATGCAATAGAGATTTGGCTTGAGCAGGTGTATTTGCAATTATCTGCGTAGTTTGTATCCATGATAGTTTCTGTGAGATAGTCTGCTTTTTGCCTTTTTTAGTGTGAAACCATTTTCTTTTATAAGATCTATAGACATTTATAGTACATAATCTAGGCAAATTATAAAGAGAAATGGTATCTCCTTGTAAAACTTCAATAATATCAAAGTAATCATAAGGTAGGTGAAGCATTACTTTCATGTTTTTGAAGAGCATCATTATACCAGTAACAGTGTCTTTGGAGAGACCATAGTAGTGTCTTTACTCTGTATATAAAACCATATACCTGTGTGCAAATTAACTGCATTAGATAGGAATACTTGAAACCATTTGTGTATAAACAAATGATTATTATTGTACAAGAATAGGTACTTGAAACCATATAATTGTGTATAAATTATCAGTTATTAGATAAGAATACATGAAACCATATAATTGTGTGCAAATTATTTATATCAAAATTTTGGCATTAAATAACCATTAATGTGTTGATATACTGCTAAACAAATAAATCAAAACAAAAAAAAAAAAATGGAATTAGACAGGATACATAGCTAAGAGTAAAAAAATGGTGCAATGGTTAACAGAATGATGCCTGAGAAATAACAAGTATTGTAGAAAAAGATGGAGAGATGAGATAATGGAGTTTGCTGGTGAGATATGGCAGACAGTCATCATGGAAAGGACTTGGAAAGGTAGTGGGATCAAAATGGTAGATGCTACTGTTGCTGCTGATGATGATTTCAACTAAGATTTTTATAATCGTTGAAATAGAGTCCATAACAAAAAGTTCAATATGATATATACAAAAAGTTAATTTAACTGCCCCAAGTAAATGGTTCTTCAGCAAACCAATTTGTGTTTTTGCTTTCGCAACTGTATATAGCATAATATCCTGCTATATATCTGGCTATAAGTACATAGCAAAGAGGAATTTCATATGGCATCATCTCTTTCTTTTGTTTTTATAACAATAATAATTTTGCCGGAGAGTACTTGAATTCTTGTCATCATCTTCATTTCTATTACAATCACATTTTAGCTGTTGTAACCTCAAACATTTTGGAGTCTATCATAGTTAGTTACCTTTAAGGAATTTCAAATCAAACCTTTTATTCAATCTATGGAGATTAGATTATTCTCATTCTGCTGTCCATGCTTAGAGGATGTCTCCAAGTTTATTCTTCCGAATTAATTTGTCCCATCTCTTATACTGAATGTATATGTCTACAAAACCTGAAGAAAGTTGATCAGTTCAAATATTCTCACTATAATAACAACCAAGATCAGGATACTAGTCTGAGTACATCAGTGAATATTACTAATTCCTCATCTAAAAAATTTTTTTAAATTTTGTAATTTTTCTGTTAATTTGAAAATAATAGAAAGAAACTGCCTGAGTTAAAATTATGTCTGTACATCAATAACTTTAATGTTTTTGAAATGTTAAATAACTTTTCCCAATAATTTTAGAGACATAAGAAAGAAAATTTATATAAGCAGAGAATGAGGTGGGCAAAAATATGGTGAATTCAAGCTTCCAAGGGTGCCTCAATCACATAGCTTTGCACTAGTTGAGGCTGTAAAGAAAAGTAAGTAAATAATTATAATCAGGGATAAGAGTCAAAAACAATCAATGTGAGTAAATATTACAACATATTCTTCATTTGTTTATATTTCCCAGGGTCCAACTGACTTTGGGAAGAAAGAAACATGATATAAAACAAAAATAAACAAGTTTGTGTGTATGGGAAAAGTAAACACAATATTCAAACAAATTCAAATCAAAAAGAATGCTTTAAAATAGAATATATTAGAGTAAGTGGTCATGACTTGGATTGCATAAAAATTTTTTAAATTTCTTCTACTTAGTCCATTTTTCTTTGAAAGGTCTGTTTTATAATCCTATTTTAAAAACAGATGTAATATTTCTTTCTTTAAGGGATAATATCTTATAAAAATATCCTGAGAGAAGGAAATATTTGATGAAATATAACCTGAACATTTATTTGTAACTAATGTTTTCTCATTCATTAATAGACTCAGCATAGCTTTTTACTCTCAAGAGTATGAAGATTTTTTTAAAGAAATTGATTGTAGGGATTTTATACTTCCAACTCAGTGGGTGTTTTATGTTTTCTGGTATTCAATGTTGTCAAATTAAAGGTTTTGTGGGTTTCTTTATTTTTATGACATATCAAAATTTTGGGCTATCTAAAGTCAAAGCTATCCATGTAAAATAACAGTAATGATACTATTTAACGAATAGCTGAAGCGATGGGGGTGGCGTCATACTTTCCCCATGGTTATTAGTCTGAAAGTGAATGTAATAGTGTGATAGGAGTTTGAATTTGGTTACCTTAGCCATTATGTCATGGGGTCTCCACCCTCAATTTATAGGCTTTCAAAGATTCTTTAAGAAACATCTTCATAAATTTATAAAATGCATCATTTCAACATAAAAAGAAAGCATGGAATTATATATAATATATTTTTAAAGAATTGTTTGCTATTATTAAGAAGTGGTGATCAGAAATAAATAAGAATGCCCTGGTTTATTCTTTTGCTTCATTTGACTCTAAAATTTTACATTGAAAAATCTATTAAGAGAAAATATCTTCATTTGAATCTTAATCATCTTTTTTTATGATTCAAAGTACAAGTTAAAATATATACACTTGAAAAATTACTTTGTGAAACTTGATAACATATACTTTGCTAGTTGTCTGACAGATATACTGATAAAGTCACAAACAGAAAGAACTGTTTATAGATTAAAAATAAAATCAAAGATGACATATAATTGGTATTGTCTATATGACAAAGTAATCATGGCTAAATTCATCAGATCTTCAACAAACATCATGCCAATAAATTGGCTTGTGAAAATTTCTAATCTTCAATTTTTGTTTTATAAAAAGAAAGCCATTTCCAATCCAAATTTTGGTAATACCTGCTATTATATTTTGTATTCTGATCAAATTCTTGTCAAACCATGATTTTATATAAAAGATGGATTGCTTAATAAATAATATGAATGTAAAACTTGGAGATAAGTTTGTGAATTGAGATGAGATAAGTTTGTGAATTGTTAAATATATGTGGGTGTTAGTGTGTGGTTAAATATTTACTGTCGGTAGACATTAATTTACATATTTTCTCAAAGTATTATAATAAAAAGCACCACAAAATCTTCTTAATACTACATAAAATTGCTTTTTTATCCTCTGTTAACAGGAATTGAAATAATTCTAACAATATAATGAAAATGTCACTTGATGAAAAACAAACAAATGGGTAAATTTACTATCATTATAAGTCAAAATATATATATATAGTTTATGAGACAGTCCAAATCCTAAAAATAGAATAGATTACTTTGTAAAGCCTGGAAAATAAGCTTTTCAGATAAGCTAATATTTATCACATATGATTAATGTGGATTTTATAAGCACTAGGCAATTAAATATTTTTCTCTAAGGTGGAAATTCATATTAATAGTGGTATCCATTTGTCTGTGCTTATTTATTCTTTTACCAGAACAAAACTAACTTTTTAAGGAGAAATTTTTAATTGCTCTAGTTTAAAACAAATATTCATTTTGACATTTCTCAGCTGTTTCTTTGTAATTGTTATCTACTTATTTTTCTTTTTAAAAGTTTTGCAGTGTGGTGTTTCCTCTTGTCTTTCATGACCTGAGATAAAATTCTTTCTTATCTTGTGTGAGAAATACTAAATGTCTTCATGCACTGATAAGAACCTCAGACACTGTGATGGCTCTCACTAACAAAATCAGGAGCTCCTTTACTAATCAGAATGATCAGAGTGAAGCTTCTGAACTGCTGTACCTTCGAAATCACTATTGAACTCATTCAAATCTTCAGCAATGTTTTTATATTGAAACAAAAACACTCTGAAATTTTTATATTAGAGCATCCAGTATGAATGCCAAGATATTATTAGATAGCAATATTTGAAATCATATTACTGTGAATGAATAAAGGATTAATATTATTGACTGTTTGTAAACGAATGATAAATATTCAATAGAATTGTCAGTGTTGGATAACAATACTTGAAACCACTTAACTGTGTGCAAACAAATGACCATTGGTTCATTTAAAAATCACTTACAAATCATCTATATATTTAATCATTTATAGCAATACTTGGAGCCATTTAACTGTGTGCAAACAAATGAGCCCTGGCTCATGTAAAAATTGTTACTTGCAAACTATTCATTTACAAATCATATATATTTGATAATCATGTATAAACATAAAATAACTTATAATAACCAACCAACCATTTCTTATAATGACTACATAAAATTATTTTGTATATTTTCCTTTTTCAGTTTTATTTTTCTGCATTGGTTATTGGTCTTCAATAGTATTAATGGAGTGAATGTTTATTCTGCTGAAGATTGAGCATAAACTGAAGACAGCTCAGTTATAATACTTACAAAGGCTCACAGGGTAAGTGGATTGTTAATAATCTATAATTTTTTTTGTCTTTTGATGTAAAAGACAAAAAAAATTTTATCTGATAAAACTAAAGTTAGAATTTAGCCATCATGTCACATTTTTAAGTTATACACATTTAAATGTTGTATATGCAACATTACTTTGCATGCCATATCATATGGTATATCATCCCATTGGAAAGCAACTTGAGTACTCACACTCAGTAAATACTTCATTACATCATATTAAATCAGCTTTGAAAAATAGAAAATTTCAATTAGAAAAGAAGTTTTTTTAGTGATAGAACATGTGCTCTCCATATATTTGACTTAAGCATTAAGTATTCAAAAGTGTTAGAGACATTAACACTTACACTTGTGGGAGGTGCTATTCTCTCACTGTAGAAACCAGAAGTAATCACCCATCATATTTGGGTTGAAGTACCCTTAATATCTCGATTCAATCAATGAAATATCTTGGTAGAATTATTCTTCATACCTGTCGGTTATCACACCTGAATTTGGAGGAAAAAATTAAGATGAGAACAATGTCATTTCCTCTGTTGTTGCTCTTTTATTGTTTATTAAATTATTGGTGTTATATTTAGAATCTGAAATTTATATGCATATGTCACAATTATAAGATAAAGGTAGAAATAATTCATGAAGAGTGAAAGTAAGTTCTGGAATCTTTATAGCTTAATACATTTTTTTCCTAGACAATGGAAAATAAAAATAATACAGATTCTAAATATTTCATTTATATACTCAAAAAAACTGGTGCTGAAGCATTAAAAGAGTGAATCAAAAACACCAAATTGTTAGTGACTTGAATATTGAGCTCACTTGTTTCAATTTGCCAGTGATAAAATTTTAAGAGTAGTTACTTGAAATTACAATTGCTAACAAATAATTTTTATCATTAGTTACTTGAAACCATATAATTGCTTGCACCAAAACAAAAAAAAAAACAACTGACTTTAGCATTAAACAACTCCAAAAGGGTTGATTTCCCATCAAACTAAACAACCATAAATTGCTGAAGGTAAGTTCCACTTCACAGGATTTGTTGTTTATGATCAACAAATTGTACGTCCTACTCGTTGATATATAGTTTCACTCAATCCCCGACAAAGGAAAAACAGAGGCTTCTTATGCAAACCAGTTGTTGATAATCTGTATATGAAGCTTGAGAATTTTCACTACTTTACGAGACTTCACCATTATATGAACCGGTACCAATCGCCATCTTGTTTTCCTTCTTTTTCTTTTTATCTCACAACCGGAGGAGGGTAAATCATTTTTCGTCTTTTATATTCTCGCCACAAGTGTTAATGAATCATTTTACTGCAGGACAAATATCTGATTTCATATTTTTTGATATTAATATTTTTGCTACTTGGCTTTCAATTTTGTATTGATGGACTTGACTTGTTGATTTAATGGTCACTCGAAAATGATTTCTTAGTTAATGATTATATGTAAATTATATCATATTGCCTGTGCTGTCAAAAAATGAAAGCAATATTTAAGTATAAGAGAAGTATGATTATTTTCACTGAAGTTATTTAGATATGAAGCCAACTTTATTGGAGTTAATACTGAAAAGATTTATCTGACCCTCATCTAGAATGAATATGCTAAGAAGTACAATGTTATCTGGTCAGTGAGCTAATGGTGGTTAGGAAGGAAATTGGTAAATGTTATATGCTTCCCAAAGGTTGGTCTTATGGAATAGCAAACTTTTGAGGGTCATTTAATGCCAACATCAGTCTTTTTTCAATGTTCGCCAATGGCCCGGGAGACCTGGGTTCAATCTCAGGTCGAGTCATACCAAAGACTCAAAAAATGGTACTTGATGCCTCCTTAATTAACACTCAGCATTATAAGGTACGGATCAAGGGTAAAGTGGAGCAATCCTGGGAAAGGAGTAGCGCCCTTCCCTACTCCTTGGTGTAGTAGCTATCGAAAAGGGAGCCTTCGGGTCACCCTCGACTATGGTCGCCAACTTTACTTATAGCTTTAAGTAAGTAGTATTAATACTTATAATTTATACACAATTATGTTTTCTAGTATCAATTCCTATTTAATAAAGGTAATAATAATTGTTTGCACATTGTTATATGGTTACAAATATTCCTGTCTAATACTAATAATTTTCAAACAGATCTATTTGATCCATTGATAGGACCCTAATAGATTCAAACACTCTGGGTTAGAATGGACCAGGAAGTAATGGCCATGAAGGGGTACTTCACACTATGCAGATCTCCAGAACTTGGGATTTATCACAGGATGCAGTTTATTGTCATACTCACTACCCACTTTTAGTTGGGGTCATATCCTTCAGCAAGGGATACAATCAATTGATTGATTTTAATAGCATGTCAACCAGTCTAGAATTATTTTGGGCCTAGAGGTTAGTGAATCATGTTCACATTTACATTCTTTATATATTTGTCTCTTTAGATGGTTGGTGAGGTTTTATGGCATTTATGGTTATTTAATCCCAAATCCATTTTTATATAAATAATCAGTTCTATTTCAAACAATTCAGCTTAGCGTGAGTACACAGTTTAATTATCAGAAATATTTATTTCAAGCTATTCAGTTTAGTCAAACAATTCTAATTCAAACAATTCAATTTAGAATAAGTATAGATTTTATTTACACACAGTTAAAATGACAAAATAGTTCTATTTCAAACAATTCTGTTTAGCATACAAAAACGGTTTTATTTCAAGCAGTTCAGGTTAGCATAAGTACGTAGTTAAGTGCTATTTGACCCAGAGACAGGACCCTATCAGGTGCTACCACTCTAGGCCAAAGTGGACATGGGAGCAATGGCAATGAATGGGTTCTCCAGGTATATATATATATATATATATATATATATATATATATATATATATATATATATATATATAAGTTATTGGTACATATAAATTTATAGAGAAAAATACTAAGAGATATATGCATTTGAGGAGATAGCAATAAATGGAAAAAAGATTTATTGGAATTCCAAGGGCCCTTTCATCTGATATTTGTCTAATGACAACATCAGAAGTCATTAAAACAATGTAAATAGATTAAATTAATTAAGAGAGGGTGAAGATGAGAATGGTAGCAAGACTAAGAGGAGAAAACATTTAATTAAACCCACCCTTACTCAAGAAAAATTATCTCCAAGTAAATTTAAGAGGTGCTTAGGATTTTGCTTGCACAAAGTTGACTTATAAAGTAGGATGAAAAGGGCCACAAGGACAACTAAATGTTGTTTTGTCCTAGTCCTATGCCAGACATATAGATGTATAGTTTGGTTTAGTTTAGTTTTGTGGGTTTTATGGCATATCAACCTTTGTAGGTTATCTAATGCCAAATCCATTTCTATGTAAATAATATTTTCTATTTAAAACAATTCAGTTTAACATAAGTACACAGTTTAATTATCAAAAATATTTATTTCAAACTATTCAAGAAGTTATATGTAACAATTCAGTTAAGTATAAATACAATTTTAGTTTTGTTTGGTTTGTTTGGTTTTATGGCATATCAACCTTTGTAGGTTATTTAACGCCAAATCCATTTTTTATGTAAATAATCAGTTCTATTGAAAACAGTTCAGTTTAGCATAAGTACACAGTTTAATTGTCAAAAACATTTCCATTTCAAAGTATTTAAGCAGTTATATGTAATAATTCAGTTAAGTGTAAATACAGTTTTAATGTCGAAAAACAGTTCAATTTGAAATAATTCAGCTAAGCATAAGCACGCAGTTTAAGTAAGTATGGTTTAATTGTCAAAAACGTTTCTATTTCAAGCCATTCAGCTTACTCAATTCATTTTAGCATAAGTATGCTGTTAGTTCTATTTAATCCATAGATAGGGCCCTATCAGGTGCTACCACTCCAGGCCAGAGTGGACCTGGGAGCGATTGCAATGAAGGGGTACTCCACATTCCCCAAAGCTCCAGCACTGCTGGAACCTCGGTATCAGATTATTTAGTGTCATATCTAGGACACTCGTTGGTGGGGGGGGGCTTACCCCTCTGCAGAGAAGCAGTCGGTGTATTCTACAGCCCCAGCCTACTGGGCAAATAGATGTATAAATATATATGTATATATATATATATATATATATGAATGAATATATATATATATATATTTTTTTTTTTTTTTTTGATTGTTTGAGCTCTGTAGCTGATTTTTCGAACACCGAGGCCAGGGCTCCAACCTCAGCAGGACGCGCCCCTTTTTTACCCGCGCGAAGAGCGATGCGGTTTGTGTAAGTGGTTTGAGTGTGGGTCATGGTTATCTTTCGATGGCTGTTTTATTCTCTTCTATAGAAGCCACTCTTATAGAGGAGCAGCAGTAGTTCCCCGATCGAACTAGCGATCCTGAGCGTAAAGTCGTCAAACTCACGTCCAGGACCCGTTTGGGTATTGAGTTTGGTCGTCCATGGGTTTATTCAAATACTTTTACATACATCATGCTGCTTCCCATGTGTACGCAAAAAAAAAAAAAAAAAAAAAAAGTGGGGGGGTAATTTTGGTTTAAGTTTTAAGTTTTAACTTAGTTAAAGTCCAAAATTAAGGTACTTTCGTATGACTTTCACTGGTACTGACTTGTGCTTTTTTGCTGTATTGGGACTTTTCCTAGGTTTTTCATTTTTTTTTTTTTTACTACAGTTGGGAACCTAGCAGGCTTCAGGAATTATAGAGCTTAACAAATCTTTTTTTTTTCTTCTTGGGGGGGGGCTGTGGTAGCATTAGGTGTTTTAGGCTTTTTCTTTTTCTTCTAAACTACTGTTAGGGCTTTCTTTACGAATTTTTAAATTATTCGATAGAAGATATTCAAAAACATTCTGCCTTGTTCGCTGACATGTGGAAAGGCTAATATCAATTTGGCTTTATAGTAGAGTAAGCGTGTCTTTACATTTAAAACGCATAGTTTAAGCATTATTTCACAAACAAAATACAGCATAACATTTTGTAAAATTCAGCATTTTAAATTGATAGGACTTAAAGACATACTGACCAATATTGACATATTTCTTCCAGTTGGCTCCTGAGTTCAAATGCTTCTTCTTCGTTTTGACTTTTATTTACTACTGAAATTTTAGGTAGCTTTGGAGGCGGTCTACTGGGGGGGGGATTCATTTCGTTCTTTTTTTTTTCTTTTTTTCTTTTTTTTCTTTTTTCCAAACAATCAAAACTACTAAAATGCAAGCAAACACTACAAATAGCCACATTTAACGTAAGAACCTTAAATAGAATAGGACAACTCCCAGAGCTAATCGCATCGGCCGAAGAACATAAGATAGACATAATATGCATACAAGAACACAGATACACGCACACAGAAGATATCAAATATCACGAAACTGGCAATGGCTGGTCGCTCGCCACTGTATCCGCATGGAAAAACTCTGGCAACGCCGCAGTAGGAGGGGTAGGATTACTTATAGGACCTAGAGCACTAAAAACGCTTAATAGCGTTGAGAAAATACAACCTAGAATGATGGCAGCTACATTTAACGGAAACCCCAGAGCAACAATCATCTCATGCTACAGCCCCACCAATGTTAGTGAAGAAAATGAACTAGTCACCTTCTACGATGAGTTATCCTCATTAGTGCGTAGCATCCCGAAACACAACATGTTAGTCATTGGCGGAGATATGAATGCCCAAATCGGGAAAAACGGAAACAACAAATACAGCCTCCACAACACGTCAAATAGGAATGGGCAACATCTAACAGATTTCATGATAGAAAATAGGTTAGCATGCCTCAATACAAACTACCAAAAAAGAGAGGGCAAACTATGGACATACACGTACGCAAACAATACTAAAGCTCAGATAGACTACGTCCTTATAAACAAGAAATGGAAGAATAGTGCATTGAATTGCGAGGCATACTCCTCTTTTGAGGGTGTGTCCACCGATCACCGAATAGTCACGGCAAAAATACGACGAATATGAAAATTTCGTCAATGCACACCTCGAGGCAGCAGCAAAATACATTCCAACAAAAATTAAAACTAAATATAGAGTCCCATGGGAAACTTTAGCGGTGAGAGAAAAACGTGCACTAGTGAAAACAGCCTCCAAAAACTATCGAAAAAACCCAACAAACACAAATGCCTTAAAACTAAAAACGGCACAATATCAATTAGCAGGCATATATATAAAAGAACAGACAGAATACATTCAAAATCAGATAGATAAGATTAGAGACTCGGTGGAAGATAGACAATCTAGAATAGCCTGGCAAACAATAAACGAAGTGAACAGAAGACAGAACACAGCCAAAGCAAAACTTAAAGCAGCAAACCAACAAGAAAGAATAAAACTGTGGAAACAGCACTTCGAAAACTTACTTGGAAACCCACCAAAAATAACACATGAACCAATCACCAGAATAATTAGCAAACAATTAGACATTAAACTAGGACCGTTCACACAAGAAGAACTCGACTCGGTTCTCAGAAAAATTAAAAATAGGAAAGCTGCAGGGCTGGACGAAATTCCCCCGGAAGTATGGAAGACCAAACAATTCGACGACATACTGCTCCGACACTGCAACGCAGTATACAATCAAAATCCGATAGATAGATGGATGAAGGGATGCATACTCCCCTTCCCTAAAAAGGGGGACCTCGGATTAGCCAAAAACTACCGAGGCATAACACTTACATCCATTGCAGCCAATATATATATATATATATATGAAAATATATATATATGTATATATATATATATATATATATGAATATATATATATATATTTGATATATGCATCGGTACTAAGACAGATCCCAAATGCGGTAAACCAAAGAATCTTCATGTCTTCATGTAAAAAAATTTTCGAGGAAAATAAGAGTAGATATGATGACGCTCTAAAGGACAGCGGATTCCTAGTTAGACTGGAATATTTAACCCCGGTGGGCCTCACTTTAAGGGTTAAGAATAATAATGGTGGGACCCGCACACTCATCAAGGTAGGTGAGATTATTAATAATAGTAGTCACAAAAAAAGACGGGGAAAGAATAGAAATAAAAAAGTAGTCCGGTTCAATCCACCATTTTGTAGGCTCGCTAACAATAATATAGGTAAATACTTCCTACACCTCCTAGATAAACATTTTAATAGAGATAACCCATTGAGTAGAATTTTTAATAGAAATACAGTGAAAATTAGCTACTCTTGCACCAAGAATATGTACAAGATACTAAGCAACCATAATAAGAGGCTACTCAATGAACTAATCACGAGGGATAGGAACCCAGACGTGGGGTCTTGTAATTGTCGGAATAAAGAAGAGTGCATTTTGGGCGGACGCTGCAACTCGAGAAATGTCGTATACCAGGCATGCATTTCTCCTATGGAACAGCAAAAGGACGGGGAGAGAGTCTATATAGGAATCTCCGCGGGAAATTAGAAACAAAGATAATACAACCACAAACATTCATTTTCCAACCCAAAACTTCGATACCAGACTGCTCTATCAAAATATTTTTGGGGCCTTAAGGATCAGGGGCTATCTCCATAAATTAAGTGGAAAATAATCAGGCACTCATCTACCGCGAATACCTTCAATGGTAGATGTAACTTATGCTTAGATGAAAAAATTAGCATTATTAATTTCAAAAATAGAAAACTATTGTTGAACGAGAGAAATGAGCTCGTCTTTAAGTGCAGACATAGAGGAAAATTTAAATTATCCTGATTGAGAACCACTGGAACACCAGTCCCTAAATAAACGCAAGGCCAATGATAAAGATGTATTAGAAACTAATAGAGATCAGCCCAACAACAAATATCACCAAGACAAGCAAAGATAAAGATACATAAGGGCCAGATGAATATAGAATATTAATCCAAAAATTAGGGCCTGTGATTCTAGAGTGGTTAATTCTCCTTGATCATTTTTAGGGTAAATTTTAAAAAAAACACTTGACAACAATATAAAATGTCTCCACCTTATCTGGTTTAACTATCTCAATCCTAATTGAAACAAGAGGAATATCTAGGATGGCAACAGCTGAGTTAATTAACAGACATATTAGGAATAAATGTAAATCATGTATGAGATAGCCATTAGTTAAACGATCTTAGTCTGTTTAAAAAATTACACCTGCCAAGTAGAAGGAATGACTACAAGAACACAAAATTAGAAGGGACTGACCAGTAGATTAATTCCACTCCTGTTTCTTAATCGTTCTAACATATAACATGTTAACCCCCTCTGCTCATGCCTATGAATGAAATAATTTGTAATTTGATTTCCACCTTATTTTTGTTTTTATTTTTTTCATTGTTTATTGTTTATTTTTATCTTCATTTTCTGATTTTTATTTTTTCATATTTTTTATTTTTAATTCCTTTATTTTGTCTTCTGAATACGAACTGTTACTCAACATTCGCTCCCCTGCGATGGGAGAGAAGCATGTAAAGAGTCATCTGATGAGACGGAGAGTATAGCAATAATATTCTCCGCCGAAATAAATTTATTATGACGACTTAACCGAGTTTGAGTCTCCATTAAATTGTACTATATATATATATATATATATATGAATATATATATATATATATATATATATATGTATGTATGAATATTTATATATGTATGTATATATATATAGGAACTAGAATATGAATAACATTTTAAGCAACTATAACAGGAGGCTACGAACTGAACTAATTGTAAAAGATAGGAGTCCAGACATAGTGTCTTGTAACTGTAGAAGTAAAGAGGAATGCCCCTTAGGCGGACGTTGCAATTCGAGAAATGTATATCAGGCATGCATTTCTCCCATGGAATCCAAAAAAAAAAAACACAGAGAGAGTCTATATAGGGATCTCCGCTGGAAATTAGAAGCAAAGATGATATAATCATAGGCACTCTTTCTCCAATCCAAGACTCAGAAACCAGACTGCTCTATCAAAATATTTTCGGGCCTTAAAGATCAGGCGCTGTCTCCACAAATTAAGTGGAAGATAATCAGGCACTCTTATATCGTGAATAGCTTCAACGGTAGATATAACTTATGTATAGATGAGAAAATTAGTATTATTAATTTCAGAAATCGAAGACTACTGTTGAATGAAAGAAATGAGCTCGTGTTTAAATGTAGACATAGAGGAAAATTCAAATTATCCTGACTGAGAGCCACTGAAACACCGATCCCTATGTAATCACAAGGACAATGATAAGGATTTATTAGAACTTAATAACGATCAATTCAGTAGTGGATCTCTCCAGGACAGAGAAATTTAAAAATAGATGATCCGATGAACGGATTAAGGCCTTTGACTCTAAAGTAGTTAATTCCCCTTGACCATTTTTGGGTCAATCAAAAGCACTTGATAGCTACAATGAAAAAAAAAAAATTTCTTTACCTTTATCTAATTTAACTATCTTGTTCCTAATTAAATTAAGAGGAATATCTAGGATAACAACAGCTGAGATAATTAACAGATGTATTAGGAGTAAATGTAAAACGTTCTATGATTGTAGATTGTTCAGAAAATCGTACCTGCGACTGGACCACCGACAAGTACATAAATTAGGATGGGTTGACCAACAGAGAAACCCCACTCCTGTTTTTTGATGCTTCTAGCAACTTATATTCTCCGCCGAAATAAATTTATAATGACGACTTAACCGAGTTGGAGTTTCCATCCGATTACACTATATATATATGTTGTATATTGACCTCCGACCCGGCCGTGCTGTCAAAACAGGAAATGCACCTGTGTAAATAACAGGTGCATCCAGTCGAGGAATATCAGAATATAACCTTGACCGTGGACGGGTTGAATAAGTGCGATTTGTGATGCCCACAAGAAGAAGGTGGACGTTGAACTATTATATAACTCGGTGCACAGGAAGTTCAATCAGTTGGAGATGAGATGCGGTAGAAAAAGCCAGCACCCATCAGAGTGGGTCCCCAGTTGAGCAGCGAGGAGGACGGGAAAGAAACGCTGTTATGGAGTGGGGGTCAATATGTTGCAGTTCTGTTCAGTCTCCAACTCCCTCTCACACACAACCCTTTCAAATAAAGTGAGAGGTATATTTTTCTAAAAAACTGTATCACTCGTCTTTATTGTGTCATCGTTATAATTCTGCATATGTATATGTATGTATAGTGTACATGGTTGTGACTATACAACATATATATATATATATGTATGTATATGTATGTTTCTGTGTATATATATATATGTATGTATGTACATATATATATGTATTTATGTATGTATGTATGTATATATATGCATATATATATATGTATATATCTGTATATATATAAATGTGTGATGCTGCATAAATGATTATCCCAGGACGAGAGTCCATTTTATGCGCATGTGACGTCGAGGGCAGTCTGGCACTTGACCCTCCACAAAATAAGTCCCAGTCAAGACTCCTATTTTGGGCATATGGTAAACCAGCAAATACTGTGGAGGTTAATTTGGGGTAGATGGATCTCAGATGCTGTTAAGGAGGTACCAATTCACTTTCACGTACACCACCAAGTCCTTTGTCTTCCTACCCCCTCAGATATCGGTAAAACAGACTTTGAGGTTAGAAAATTTTAACTGTTGTCAAACTTCCAAAATTCTCTTGTAATGTTTTAAGGTGGCAATAAGATGTTTAGCGAGAATATATATATGTACGTGTATTTATATATATATATATATATGTGTGTGTGTGTGTGTGTGTGTGTGTGTAACTGCACTTTAGAATATATATATAAACAAATTTCATTAAACATAATAGAGATTTTATGTCTACATATTTTCTTCTGGATCCGTTTGAATTCCCGTATTACTTTTATCATATTTGGGGGGAATTTATTTATGTATTGTCCATAGTTGTATGTATCCCTAGTAATTTCTGCCCGACTTTGGGCCATCATCATGGGAGGATCTATTGCAAAAATGATGTAACTTTTGTTTTAGCATATTACCACTATGTAAGAGCATCTTTACCATTGAGGATTATGGCGTTTGCTTTTAAATGGGTTTCTATAATTAGTATCAGTAGCTAAAGACATTTAAGTACATTAGCACTGGTTTGAAAATTAATTCTATTAAGTGTCGGTTGCATGTTTCTAATATGTAGTGCTTCGAGAATCTGTAGTTTTTGTTTATCATTTTGATGTTCTAATATTGTTGTGTTGTCGGTGAGAATTTTCTGTAATTGTGTTGTTGGGCATGAATGTTTTTTTAAATGCTGAGCTATTGAACTTGTATCAGAAAGGTGCATTGTAAGTCTCCTCGACAGGGTGGTTGAGGTTAAACCAACATATATATTATTATTATTATTATTATTATTATTATTATTATTATTATTATTATTATCAGAGATACAATCTCCTAAAGGACATTTAAATTTATATATAACGTTGGATTTTTGCAAAGCTCCAATTGAGGGAGAGGAATTATTTCTAATGACTAAATTCGAGGTTTTAAACTTATTATAATATATAATAAGTTTTATCAGTGGGGAGTATGTTTCAGTGAATCAATGTTTTCAATATTTTTTCATCTGATTTATAATTGTAGTGCATTTGGTTACGATAAAAAAGTTTGATATATGTTTGTTGACAGGATGGAGTAGTACAGTGTTTATTTTGTCGCTTAACATTTTTAATCATACGTTTAATTTGTTCATCAACGATATCAACGAGCAGAAAGTACTAGGGATACATGCAACTATGGACAATACATAAATCAATTCCCCCCGAATACGATAAAAGTAATACAGGAATTCGAACGGATCCAGAAGAAAATATGTAGACATAAAATGTCTATTATGTTTAATGAAATTTGTATCAATGAAGAAATGCTGCCAAAATATACACATATATATATATATATATATATGATGTATATATATATATATATATGTGTGTGTGTGTGTGTGTGTGTGTGTGTGTGTGTATGAATATATGCATGTATATGTATATATTTATATTTATATATATATATATGCATATATATATATATATGTATATATATGTAGAAATATGTATATATGTATATATATATATATATATGCATGTATTCATATATATATATATATATATATATATATATATATATATGTATATCTATGTATGTATGTATGTATATATATATTTGTATATATATATGCAGCCTAAGAAAAAACGCCACACGTAAAGCGACGACCAAGCACTATGACTGGGCCCTACTCAACAACAGAGATATTAGAGATAAGTATGCATTAGAATTAAGAAACAGATTCGAAGCACTACAAGAGAAGGCAGAAATAGGCACCCCAAATGACGAATATGAAAATTTTGTAGAAGCACACCTTGAGGCGGCAGAAAAGTGTATTCCAACAAAACCTAGAACTAAATATAGAGTCCCTTGGGAAACGCTAGCGGCTAGAGAAAAACGTACACTTGTGAAGACTGCCTCCAAAAGCTATCGAAAGAACCCAACAAACACAAATGCACGAAAACTAGAAAAGGCACAACATCAATTAACAGGAATATACCTAAAAGAACAGGCAGAATACGTACAAAATCAGATAGATAAGATTAGAGACTCGGTGGAAGATAGGCAATCCAGGATAGCCTGGCAAACAATAAACGAAGTAAGTTGAAGGAAGAGCACAGCCAAAGCAAAATTGAAAGCTGCAAGCCAACAAGAAAGAGTAAAACTGTGGGAACAGCATTTCAAAAATCTACTAGGAAACCCACCGGAAATAACGGATGAACCGATCACCAGAATTATTAGTAAGCAATTAGACGTAAAACTAGGTCCTTTCACCAAAGAAGAACTCGACTCGGTTCTCAGAAGAATTAAAAATAGGAAAGCGGCCGGGCTAGACGAGATCCCCCCAGAAGTGTGGAAGACGAGACAATTCGACGATATACTGCTCCGGCAATGCAACGCAGTCTATAGTCAAAATAGGATAGAACGATGGACGAAGGGATGCATCCTTCCATTCCCTAAAAAAGGCGACCTCGGACTAGCCAAGAACTACCGAGGGATAACACTTACATCCATAGCAGCCAAAATCTACAATGCCCTACTACGAAACCGCATAGAACCCACAATGGAAAACATCCTTAGGAAAAACCAAAATGGCTTCCGGAGAAATAGATCCACAACCTCACAAATACTGACCATCCGTAGAATCCTGGAAGGCGTTCGGGCAAAAAACTTACAGGCGACATTACTATTTGTCGACTTTACCAAGGCATTCGATTCCATACACAGAGGGAAGATGGAGCAAATCCTTCTAGCATACGGCCTACCAAAAGAAACCGTAGCAGCGATAATGATTCTCTACAGAAACACCAAAGTGAAAGTACGTTCACCAGATGGAGACACGGAATACTTCGACATTGTTGCAGGAGTACTACAAGGAGACACACTAGCCCCGTACCTCTTTATCATCTGTCTAGACTATGTGCTTAGGACTTCGATCGACAAAATCAGAGAAAATGGCTTCCAGCTGACTAAGAGAAGAAGCAAAAGGTACCCCGCAAAAACAATCACGGACGCCGACTACGCTGATGACTTGGCGTTACTAGCGAATACGCCTAATCAAGCAGAGACACTACTGCATAGTCTGGAACGAGCCGCAGCTGGCATTGGCCTCCTTGTCAATGCAAACAAAACCGAATATATGTGTTACAACCAAACGGGCAACATTGCCACACTAGACGGAGCCTCTCTGAAACTAGTCGACAAATTCACCTACCTAGGAAGCAGCGTCTCATCAACCGAGAAAGACATCGACACACGACTGACGAAGGCATGGACAGCTATCGATAGGCTCTCGATCATATGGAAGTCGGACCTAACTGATAAAATGAAACGCAGTTTCTTCCAGGCAGCGGTTGTGTCGATACTGCTATATGGATGCACCATATGGACGCTTACGAAGCGGCTGGAGAGGAGGCTGGACGGAAATTATACAAGAATGTTGAGAGCAGTATTAAACAAGTCCTGGCGACAACACCCCACGAGACTCCAACTATACGGACACTTGCCCCCCATCACAAAAACTATACAAGTTCGACGAACCAGACACGCAGGACACTGCTGGAGAAGCAAGGACGAGCTCATAAGCGATGTACTCCTGTGGACCCCCACACATGGATGTACAAGAGTGGGACGACCAGCACGAACTTACATACAGCAGCTATGTGAGGACACGGGATGTAACCCTGAAGACCTGCCGGAGGCGATGAATGATAGGGAGAAATGGCGAGAGACGGTCAGGGATATCCGCGCAGGCGGCGCGACATGATGATGATGATGATGATGATATGTATATGTATATATGTATGTATATGTATATATGTACGTATATATGTATATATATGTATGTATGTATGTATGTATGTATGTATATGTATATATATGTATGTATATATATGTATATATATTTGTATGTATATATAAATACAAATATAGTTAGTCATAGGCTTTTAATGTGCAAACAATTTCAGTTCTAACTTCCTGTTTACAGATTTTAGTCAACTGAAACTGAAATCTGTTTCTTTATCTTTTCATGCTAAGTTTGTGTAAGTTGTCTCCACAAGCTAAGTCTTTAATTTGTTAGACTCATTTTTCTGCATTAAATCTCTGCACTGTAAACCTCACTACATAGGCCTGATAAGCAAGAGAAAAAAAGCAGGAATTTAACTAGTCACTACAGTAATTTTTGTAGATACATTATCAAAAATTTGTTGCTCTACATTTTCTTTGTGCTCAGTAGATTCTGAATGTCAAACTAAACTAAAGGTAAAATTAAGTAGAGAATACTGTTGTCCTATTGCTAAACTAAAAACATCATTTTCTTGTTTATGTTCAATACTTTCTGAATATTAAAATAAAGGTAAAATTAAGTAAAGATAACTATTGATTCTCTGCCTCCATTTGCTATAAATTATAACAGTTATAAAAAAATTGACAAATAATATTTTATCCACTGATAAATAATGATGGCATTCTTATTTATCAAATTTCAGATAAAATATTATTTCTCTGCCACCAGAAGAGTCTGTGTTACCCTTTCAATATAATTTCTCATTACTATGTAATGATATCAAATTGTATGACATATTCATTGTATGTTATATATAATTAATTGCCTCATATTTCATTTGATATGAAAGGAAACTTCAGCTTTATTTTTTCATGCTAAAAGCAGACATAAAGGAATAAAATGGGGCATAGAAATTACTTGTATTTATGTTAGCTTTATAAATATCTCTACATGAAGCAATTTTTAAAAATATATATTAGTTGTATATGATTCCTGTTTGTTTAAACATCTCACTGAAATTTGCCATCAGAGTGACGTAAGCAGTGTCCTTGAGTTGGAATATTTCCCTCAAGCCTGTGTGACAGTTATGGAAATTATATTTCTATGAAGTCAATGCATTCTTTTTTTGTATGCATCATTTCAGGGCGATGTAATTCTATTGTAATAAAAAGTAAAAATGTTATTGGACAATCTTGATAAAAGGAAATAACAGCTGTTCTGAGACATGCCTGCATTATCATTGTTGGCTTATCAAGTCAGTGAGTCATTCAGTGGAACTATGAATAGGTTGATACTGATGAGATACTTATGTTAAGATAAGTAGTAATCTTAGTCAAAGTTTCTAGTTTTTTATTTGACATTTTTTTTAATCCATTGTAATTTTATACTCATATATTGCAGACAACTTGCCAATTACTTCAAAAGGTAATCAGCATTGCTTAAGATAAATAGCTTCTATAATATTTGCACCAGATTCACATTTACTATGAACTTTGAGTTCCAGGAGAAGGATTAATTTCTAAGATTTGGAATCTTTGTATCAATGAAAAAGGATTTTGTTATCAAATTTTTAAGGAAACAAGTCTTAAGAGATATAATAAAAATGTAACTATTTGTTCATTATTCATTGCAGATTTTTATTTGGGATTTGAGAATGAAAAATAAGGAATATCTTTTCAAATCTCACGAGTTTTAGTTGACATAATCAAAATGTACAAGTCTAAGTGTACAGACCAGAGTCAATACACAGTTTTCAGTTGTGGGTCATATACTTAAAGAGGAGATAGTTGTTACTAAACAGGATCAGGAATATTTTGGAGCAAAGTGAAAACAGATTGATATAGAAGAAGATTTTATTTTTTCTGTCAATAAATATTCCACCCACCCACTCAGGTGTAACATCTTCCTTGACAAGAAGTACTCAACCGGGAGCCACTGCAGGCCACTTTCCCCTCCCCCCCAGGCACCTACTGGCCAAACACCATAACTCTCATGACTGACAGAAACTGACCGTATTTGCCGTGGATACCTGTGTATATATTCACAAAGCCTATGTATTTTAGGCTGTCAAACCATGTGAGCTGCTTCCACTTGTTTACACAGGTGTATCCTGTGTAGAGAAATCCCTGATTGATGGCTCTGTCAAAGGTCAAAATGAAACACAATATCAAATTAATCTAACATATTCTACAATGTTTGATTGAATTTTTGCTTGATATTGGTATATACATATATGTGTGTATGTATGTGTGTGCGTGTGTGTGAGTGTATATGGATATACATTTATGTGTGTGTGGATATGCATATATATATGTGTGTGTGTGTGTGTGTGTAATGCATAAAAACACATTTATAGGCAGTATAACATAGAAATTTGAAAAAGTACATATTGCAATTAATAGTTTCATATTTTCATGATCATCAGGCAATACAACATTATATGTGCATATATACATACATCTCACTATATATAACATTAAATTACTAGAAAATAGAGAAGTTTATGCATTGAACCACCTCTATGAATGCACAAAGGAAGACTTTGAAATAATGCCAATTTACTGGACTGATCACAACTGATTAGTCAGTCAACTAGGACTGTAGTGCACCTCTGCAGAGGGGTAAAACCCACCAGTGTCCTGGATATGACATTAAACAATCTGATGGCGAGGCTCAAGTAATTCTAGACCTTTGGGGAATGTAGAGTACCCCTTCATTGCCATTACTCCCACATCCACTCTGACCTGGAGTGGTAGCACTTGATAGGGTCCTATCTATGGGTCAAACAGAACTGTTTACCATTTAAACTGAGTGCAAATAAATGACTCATGCTAAATTGAATAGTTTGAAATAGTTGGATCATTTAACTGTGTATGTACCCGGCTATAACGTGTGATTGCGGCAGAAAATTCAACAGCTTGCGAGAATCACAAATCCACAAGGCGCACTGGTGCGAAGAACGTAATTATCCTGCCAGAGAATGTAAATCGAATGATGGGCCTATGAATCAGGTTTACCCCCACAGTATTCACGAGCCTATTGCTGACCATCAGCGTTCTGGAGACATTTTTTGCAAGCCAAGAATTTAGTGGCCCAAGGGTAATCAGATAGCTACCTGGACAAACTTAGACCAGGAGCTTTCTTTTTACTCACCACCCATCTTGAGGGCCCATTGATCAACAAATAAAATCTTTTAGCAGAATTGTATATGACGTTTGTCTCGAGTGCTTTTGGGCAGTAACGCATAAATGAAAGAAATCAAACCGAATAGATAACGGATATAGAAAGGATTTCAACACGAATGTTATACACGCGGAACCACCTTTCTCGTGTAATTACACAAAATCAAGAAACGGTTGCTATGACATCTAACGGCCGTAAGTAAACACATTTTTGAATCACAAACTGCACCAAAATGAAGATGAACCAACGTCCAATGTAATGTCCGCTTTTAGTTGATCTTGTGTATACATAGATATATATTTCTTTTAAATATTTAAAAGAAATATATATCTATGTATACACAAGATCAACTAAAAGCGAACATTACATTGAATAACCTTGAAAGGTTGATATGCCAAACCAAACCAAATTATTATTCCAAATAAAAGAAAAAAACTTCATTGATAGATTTAAATCTACATTAAACTGAGCGTAACACACACACACACATACACACACACACAAGCATGCATATACACATGTCAAATAGATTAAAAAAACATACCTACGTATGAGGTTAAGTATGTTCTCACACATTAAATCCATCCAATGAACTTGAAAAAAGCATGTATATACATACACATCCACGAATATGCATACATATGAGTATATATATATATATATATATAAGCATATATATATACATATGTGTGTGCATACACACACACACACACACACACACACACATATATATATATATATGTGTGTGTGTGTGTGTGTGTGTGCACACACACACACATACACATATATGTATATAGATGTGTATGAAACAGACGAGGTTAAAGGAAGGGAAAAAACAAAGAAAGAACAAAACAGGACAAAAGGCCACCCAATATCATTAAAATATATGTTTGTATGAATGTATGTATGTATACATGAGTATACATACATGTATACATGTATACATGCACACATATACACATACACATACAAACGAATACATTAACGGGGTCTTCACAAGGCAATTAACTTCAATAAGACATTCAAAGATATAAATGTAGAATTTAACAAAATCAAAATAACATATCAAAACAATCTTTACTATAAAAAGAACTGCCTGAACTAAACCATTTGATTCTCTTGAAGATGTAAAAATCAACGAATGTAGTGCACAAGTATATGAAATAATAAAAGCCTAAATACTAAATTTGAAATCATTGCAGACTAATTCCTTTTGATATATATATATATATATATATATATATATATATATATATATATATATATATAAGTCTACAATCCTGAGAAAACTGAAATGTATTTTTATATCTTTAACTAGTAAACTAGTTGTAGCAGGTGTAAATTTCTATATTCAAACACAAACTACTTTACTCAAATCTACAAAGGCTAAATACACCTAAGGGTATTGTGTATAGAATAAAAAGAATTAGTACCATGCATATTTGACTATTATTGTAATATTAAGACAGTTAATTACTTTTGATATCATACTTCTTTTAATTCTTATAATATGAGTGAAAATTCCATTTGCTCCTATGGCTTAAAATTCCTTCCGCATAACTCTTAACATGAAAATATCTTGGCTAAAATTCATTCTAATTTAAGTAATTTTAAAATTTACATATTACTAAAATTCTCATTATATTTGTATATATTTTCGAATCTGCACTGATACTGAACATCATTTTTAATCAAACAATTTTTACATTCAATAGAAATGCTCTTTAGAATCCTTTACTTTTTTTAAAAAAAAAAGGCATCAATATCACTATTATAACAGGAACCCAACAAGTTCATAGATCATTTAGTAATTAATAAAAGATATAATGAATTTTAGAATACCTTATCATAAAAAATATATCTGTGAAACTTTGTTTCTCTCATGGGAAAACAAGAAATGTAACATGAATATGTATACTTGCAAATTTAGCCCAAGTGGTAACAGAAAAATGAAAATGTGCAAAGTTTCTAACTAATCAAAGTAATCCTTCAGAATAGTTTAGTTGTAACACAAAACCAAAAGTTTTAGGCACCCAGTGAAAATCTAACTCACTAGCCTAGCTTGACAACACTCAAAATAAGAACATTTTGACCTTTTAAATACTTAACCATTCATCCCTCATCACTCTGTTGGTTGGGACCATTAATATGCCAGCTGCATCCTCTTCAGGATCACTTTCTCAATAAAAGGGCGTCCTGGGTATGACACTAAACAGAATCCTGTGTTGAGGTACTAGTTCTGGAGTTCTTGGGAGTGTGGAGTGTTACCATTACTCCTATGTCCACTCTGACCCCGAGTGGTAATACTTAGGATCCCACCTAAAGGTTATATACATCTATTAAGAAATAACTAGTATTAGATAAGCTTAGTCAGATGGAGCTGTTGATATGCCAACTGCATCTCTTCAGAGAGGTAAGACCACCCCACCCTCAATGAGTGCCCTGGATATGATATTAAACCATCTGATGGTGAGGGTTCAGTTACTCACATATAAGCTCTGACCTTTCAGGGCCCTATGTATGGGTCAAATAGAAATTTTCAATCATTTTCTATACTTGAAATCATTTGTGTGCCAACAAATGACTGCAAACAAATGAATGCTAAATTGAATTATTTGTATTACATGGCAATACTTGTAACCATTTAACTGTGTGCAAACTTATAATGTCGAATAAAATTTTAAGTGTTAGATAGGAATACTTGAAACCATTTAATTATGTGCAAATAAAACTATCAATGTAAGATAGCAATACTTGAAACCATTTAACTATACAAACAAATGAACTCAGGCTCATCTAAAAATTGTTACTGACACGCTATTTGTTTACAAATCATACATTTAATATATATGTATAAACATGATTTGACATTAACCTACATAGTTGATATTCCATAAAGCATAACCAACCAACCAACAAATCAAGTATTAGGCAGGAATACTTGAAACCATTTTGCTTGAAATTATAATTGTTTAAAAATTATTATTACTAATTTCTTGAAACTGTATAATTGCTTTAAAAAAAGACTAACTTAGGCATTAAATTACACAACATAAAACCAACTAACAACTTTTATCCCTGATACCTAGTACACAAGCCCATAAAATTTTCAAAATGTACAATATACAGTTCTTTTTAATGTCAATCTTATTTGTAATAACCATAAAGTACAAAAAGTATAAAATAAAGTCCTTCCTCATGGTATTTGTAACAATTATTAAATTTGCAATACCTTATAATTTCAGTTAGTAATGTACATGAGGTTATGGACAATTGATAAATTTCATCACAACAGTTCCAGGTTTAAATTTCTGAATTGCTTTATCTTGCCTTAAGCTAACCTACTTGTCTTTGGGGGTCTGATTAAAAAAATTTGTGCTGGAGAAATTAATGTTGACACAAGTCAAAATGATTGATCATAGTTTAATCAGTTCACCAGTTGCTTATGAAAACAATAAATGTCAACCTTTGATTAAGCTGCTTAGCACTTCTTCAATATGTGTGTGTGGGTGTGTGTGATGGATTTAGTAGTTGAGAGGTTCTTATATTTCTTTATCACAGCTTAATGCCCGTGGTGTAGTCATTATCGTCGTAGGAAATGGACACGGCAACACGAGTTCAAATCCTGGACAAGACTGATTGCATTTCACATAGCACTAATACCCTTGGGAAAGGTATGAATCCAATTATTCTCCCTCCAGCTATGGGTAAATAGTAGGACAGACTAGGTTCTTCAGCCTTGGTTAGGCAACTAGTCTAGGAGAAGGAAAACTCTGAATTCAAACCTGTTAAACTCCGCTTAAAAATTGACCTTGTGTCATATCCTGCCCGAGCGGAGGGGTTGGTAAATAGTATCACAGCTTAATGCAACTCTGTAGTGATAAAAGGAAGATTAATTGAAAAATAAGGGTTGACAGAGTTTATAATTCTAGAAAAATAATGGCTTCCTAGAAGAACAAGCAGTTATGAAAATGCAATTCTATCACAAACTCTTAGCCCATTTATCTGATCTGACAAAATAAATGAAAATATTAAACACAAAGCACATTCAAAGTTTTCTTCAGCATGTAGATATACTTGTTTAAAGGTATCCCATCATTTCTGTAAAGGAATGTGATTGTTTACAGTATATTGCCTTTTATTATTTGTATTGGATATGATCTTTCAAAAATTTCATTCTTAGGTTATAAAATGACTCAAAAAAAGTACTTTTTTTCTTTAATTAAGAAAATAGGCCTTAAAATCAGATTTTGTTGATAAATCAAATTCTTAATCACTTTTTTGACAATTAAAAGTTATTAATCCAAAAATTTGATAAATTCCTTAAACGTGAAAATGTTTCATGGTTGGCAAGCATA
This sequence comes from Sepioteuthis lessoniana, assembly GCA_963585895.1. Classification (NCBI taxonomy): domain Eukaryota; kingdom Metazoa; phylum Mollusca; class Cephalopoda; order Myopsida; family Loliginidae; genus Sepioteuthis; species Sepioteuthis lessoniana. The sequence goes on from OY757907.1 coordinate 76,971,549, forward strand.
AAGCTTGACAAAACTTTGTCATATTTTGCTTTTTTTTCGTCCTGAAGTTGCAGATCACTTTGTTTTAGAGGAAACTATAGCCAAAAAATAATTATTGGTGGATAGAAAGAATAAATTCAGAAAATAAGGGGAAGTTACTATTCAAAGAAATATTCAAAAGAAAGTTTTTTTTAAATATTTTTGAAGATTACTTTGTTTTTAATTCTTAAAGTCTAAGTCAGTGCCAATTTTCTGTTACATATTGCTTAAGCCTTAAGCTTATGAAAAACCACAGAAGACTATAGGATTTACACTCCTATATTTTTAAATGGCCGGCGAGGACTACCTGGAGCAAAATAATTAAAAAAGAATAGGATCCGTGACAAAAGTAGAAGAGCGTCGGTCAGTTAAAAGTTTCGGAAACGTGATTGGACAGAGTAGTTACGTGCCGTTGCTTGTGTAGCAGAAAGAACTTTATTCAGTTGTGCGTTCAGTTCACCGTTAGATCACCCCATTGTTACAAGACGAGATCTTGCCTTGATTTCAAAAAACAAAAAGAACGAAAAAAAAAGAAAAAGAAAACGGAAGTTAACACTTCGAGTTCTCAACTCAAAATGAAAAGTTAGTCGCTCACGCATGGGCTCCGCGCAGAACTTCCGTTTGCGATAAATTAACAAAAAAAAATACATTAATAAATATCCAATCGGAACGCTTCCCGCGGGGCACAAAAATTGCCGTTTGTGAGCCTACAAAAAATATATAAATAGACGGACCAAATAATCATCAGTCAGACTTGTTCCTTCACACGACTCGTGTTAAGGATTCTACGCACCGTCCGGCGCCTGTCATCCGATACATCAAACGATCGCCGCCGCTAAGAACATTGCCCTAATTCCGAAGAAAACCATCCCTTCACCACGAGAACTTTGTAACTACTCTTCACCACGGGAACTTGTAACTACTACCACCATCCCTTCACCACGAGAACTTTGTAACTACTACCACTGAATTCATTCTTTAACTGTGAACATATTTCTCCATTCTATCTTCTGTACTCAATCTATTTATAAAAATTCTCTACAGCATCATTACTGTGTTATTGTGAGTATCTATACGTTCTTTGTTTTGCAACCATACGCATTTCTCGCCCACAACATTCATATCAACAACTCAGAATATAACACTGGTGTCAAGCGTGCAGCAAAACAAGTATGGAATACTCCGGCCTTTCTCGATCAGAAATCTTGGAACTTATAAAACAGCAAAAAGCAGCGATTCTCCAAACGAAAATTGACATGGAGCCGGCAGATAACCCGCAAGCACTATTAATCATTAGTGAACTGAAAACAGACCTCCACGAACTTTTAACTGCTCTGCAAACTACAGCACACGATCGATCGCACACATTGCAACAACACACCACAAACTATGAGCTTCTATTGCGACAGCAGTCACTTCGGGACGCCACAAAATCCATCCAGACCTTCGAACCGGGCAGCGATGTAAACCGCTTCATTACCGACCTTAATAAGGCTTACACCATACATGTTAAGCCAGAATTAAGGGAATATCCTGCAATGGAGAAGGAGTTTGTCAAGCTGGCAAAGCAACTACTGAACGAAGGCATCTTCCAGCAGATGGAGGACTCAAGAGAGCCTACGTCCACGTTCGAGGAACTAAAGGCTTACCTTATATCCACCCACGGGAGCCAAATGACAAACTTCCAGTACCTAAGCCGAGCATGGGACCTTCAGCGACATGAGGGAGAGAAACTCACTGATTTTGCAGGCCGACTTGAAAACACAATCCGAGAGGCCACAGTCCACATCACGGCAAAATTCAAGTCGGACAGACAAAATGCTGAGATGACGGCCGAAACTGCGTTTTCCCTAATGGGGGCCATGCTCATGAGTGAAAAGATCAAGGCATGGACACCTAACATCTATCCACACCTCGTCAAAACTATGGACAGACACTACTCAGCGGGTGGTATAGCCAGCGATGCGCAACGCTACCTTGATCGTGGTATCAAAACGGACATCACCACCGCCGCTGAAACCACTGTGCTGATGGCGAGCCAACCTACACACTCTGACAAATCTCGTAGCCTTGAAAGGGACAAGATACTAGCCGACGTACAGCTACAGTTGCTGGATCTGAACAAGCAACTGCGGCAAACCCACAGGCGGAACCCATCCATTGTTGACTGGAAAAGTCGAACCGCCCCCACCTACAACATGAAGCACAACCGGGCACAAAGAAGCGCTGGCCAACCCAGCCAACAAGCAATGTGCAAAAACTTTTTACGAGGCCGCGCATACTTTAAGGGCAACAGGTGCCCATATTTTCACCCCCCTCATACTCAAGCACACATAGCGACCACTGACACCGGTTTACCTGGAACAGATAGCGATCAGCACAACCATGAACACGCGACGCGCTTCGACGAACTGGATTTTCGGTTGGGACCGAACAAGATGTGATGACTCGTTCCCAGGTCCATGTATCCACTCAGCATCATCACACATTTAACGTTCAAATCCGACCTGATCTCCGATCGCCCCTTGTTCAGATCAACCTCCGCAACAATGGCATCACATTCTCCGGTGTAGGCATGTTGGATTCCGGATGCACGACTTGCATCATTCCCATTTCTCGCTTACCCGAAGATGCAAGAAGACACATGTCCAAATCCAACATCCGAGTCAAGGGAATCGGAGGGAACATCTCTATTCTGGGCAAGCTCACCTGCGACATTACCTTGGGTGACGATACTTCCCCCGCTTTCTGCAACGTCGACACACTGATCACGACATCAGACATTCCCATCTTGATCGGTCAGAACATACTCGGCCACCACACACTGTTATCCTACACTATCGATAACCAGAAAGCCACTGTAGAACTTGCGCGCACACTCCCATCTGGCAAGCTAAAACATACTGTTCCGCTCTCTACAACCTTCCATCCAAGGATAAAACCGACCCACAACCTTTCACACGGCGCCCTAACCATTTCCAATGAGGAACCACGAGCCACAGCTAGATCATCACCTAACGGGTTGACTCTCAACCAAAAACTCCATTGGCTTAAGCAAACCGTAGGCCTATCGCTTCCAGACCATCATAGCCGTAGTGAATTAGAAGCTACCGCCGATTTACTCATCAGATATACGGACATTCTCGGCACCGACGACAATAGAAGGGGCACTTTCATCAAGCCCATACGCATACCAACCAACGGCCAGTCCAGGAGCCAAAAACAGCACCCTATAGCCCAAGCACTGGAGGGTGACGTTGACGCGGAAATTGCCCGCATGGCAAGTGAGGGTGTTATCGAACCTTGCAACGACCCTAAAGGATTTAACAGTCCCGTTTTTGCCGTCCGCAAGAAAAACGGAAAGATTCGAGTGGTCGCAAATTTCAAAAGAACCCTCAACAAGGTTTTAGTCGATCTCGACCCATACCCAATACCTACCATTGACTCGACATTCAACAAGATTGGCGAAGGTAACAAGTACTTCTCAACACTCGACCTCCGCAATGGCTATTGGCAAATCGTTATTGATGAACGTGACCGCCGTAAAACGGCCTTTACTTGGAAAGGACGCTGTTTCCAATACACCCGTCTGGCCTTCGGTCTAACATCCGCTGGACAAATCTTCTCTCGATGCATAGCTGAGGTACTCGACACAGTGGCCTCACGCGCGAACATATCGTCATATATCGACGATAATCTTGTCCACGCCAAAACCTTCGAGGAATATGTGACAGCGCTGGAGCAATTATTTATTGCTCTACGCAAGTTCGGATTAAAACTAAACCCAGAAAAATGCATTTTTCTTGCGTCCGAAGCTACATTTCTCGGTCGCATCGTGAATAGCGACGGGTTCAAGGCCGACCCCGAATATGTCCGCGCCATTATCGACATGAAACCCCCGACAACGAGAAAAGAACTACAAAGTCTCATCGGACGTCTCGTATGGATTCGGCAATTCATCGAGACACGCCTTAACGAGAGCATCAGAACCGACATGTTCTCCAATCTAATGGCCCCCATAAACGAACTAAACAAGCCCGGACAGACATTCATCTGGACCGAAGGGGCCAACAAGGCTTTCAATAAAATTAAGAAGCGCCTCGCTTCACCACCAATCATTTCATTCCCCGACTTCACCGGACTCTTTACCCTCACCACCGACGCCAGCGATATCGCATGTGGGGCCATTCTCATGCAAGAGAATAAACACGGCCAAAAGAAAATAATAGCAGTGGCCTCACACACCTTTAACGCGACGGAGCGCAACTAGTCAACAACTGAACGCGAGGCATATGCGATAAAATGGGCTATCACCAAATTCGATTACTTCTTGCGTAGTCGTCCCTTCGTCGTCCCCACAGATCATCGATCTCTCACATACTTGGATCAACGTGAATTCAACAATGCGAAGATACGACGATGGCAGGAGGAAATATCGTGCTACAAATTCGTCTTGGAATATGTAGAAGGTGAATCGAATGTCTGGGCAGACATGCTCAGTCGGAGATATGGCCACAGCAAGGACAAGCTTACTGCAGACCCCACACCTGCAGGGAAGCGCTTCAAACTCCAAGGCTCCAGTCTAAACATCTACGTTCCATCCTGGTGCATGGACGAAATCAAGAGCTCCCAGCTGCTCCCTGGGACTCACACAACACGGAACATTCAGCATCATCTGCAGACCATCGACGCATTCCTCGCGTTTCATGCCACATCGACCATCCCGGTTGAAGAGATAGCTGACCACATGGGTATTGCAGCGGAACAAGCCTCTGATGACACACTTTCAAAAATCATCAGAGCTCTTCAGTTGGCAACCCCAAGACCGGACGCTACCCTACTCGACCCCAAAGATCATCGTACCGGGCTATATAACAAGCACATGCACCAATTCTACTTGGAATCTGGTACATCTGTATTGATGATCAGGGATACTACAAACACACCAAAACTGGTAGTACCCTACAAGCTCCGGACAAAATATCTCCACCAAGCCCATGACTGTGTCAACCACTCAGGGATCTCCCGCATGCAGGAACACCTATCCAGCTACTGGTGGGAGTTCAAAAATCGCGATATCAGGGCGTATGTTCAGTCATGCCAAACCTGCGCTAAACGCAAGGGAAATTACGGCATGCGCCGAAACTGGTCCACGGGCCATTGCAAGAGAGGCGGAAAAACATTCGAGGTTGTCTACATAGATTTTGTCTCAATGCCCCTCTCAAAGGGCAAGCGGTACATCCTTACTATTCTAGACAGCTTCAGCCGCCACCTCATGGCCATACCATGTGCCAGAGACCGCGCAATCGACGCAGCCCGCGGACTCTACCAGTTCTTTCTTCGTCACCGCGAGATTCCCCGCATTGTCTCCTCCGACCGAGGAACCCACTTCACTGGCGAGGCCTACAAGGAATTTTGTGACCTAACCTCGATCACCCGGGAACTTCACTGCCCGTGGCGACCACAAAGCTCGGGGAACATTGAGAGGCAACACCGGACCTTAAAAAACGCCCTTTACATGATCTGCGAAGACAGAAATTGTGAATGGACGGACGTTCTCGAATCGGCAGTTTCCTCAATGAATGCCACAGCCAACACCGCCACTGGTGCATCCCTGCATTACATTATCACCGGCCGCCAACCAAACATTGGTCTACCCAAAATCCCCTGCCAAGACATCGTTAACAACAACCCAGGTGCTTACGGTATGCAGATAAACGCTTTGCTCCGACAGGTGCATCAAAGAGTCGCCTTGGCGAACAACGAGGCTGACCACAAAATGGAAGCCAAACTGAACCGCAGCATCTTCAAAGACCCGATACAAGTCGGTGACAAGGTGCTACTCCACCGACCGCAATCCGCAACAGCCCACTTGTCTCACCTGCCTTGGATAGGTAACTTTGAGGTCACCAAAACGAACGGTTTGGTGGTTCAAGTGAAAAACGAAAACTGTGAAACGCATTGGGTTCACCGCGGACACGTCCGTCGACTCGTACCGCGACCAAATAACCTGCAGCACATGCATCGACCACCCCCACCTCCAACTCTATCCCCACCTCACCAAATTCCCAATCACCCGTCGACACGACCACTCCTACCTCCTTGTCCACCCCGGCAACCTACCCATCACCCGTTGCCACAACTCCCTACACTTTCGTCAGGGGAGCATCTTGTCGCAAATGACTGCAGTTCCGGAGACAATACCCAAAACCCAACGAAACGAACAACACGAGGGCAACCCCCAGCACGCTTTAAAGACTTCGTTATGTGCTAAAAAACAAAATAAATAATACACACACCATCAAACAAAACAAAAACACGCATGCAAGCAAGCACTAACAACATAGCAACCTCAAATCATGGTAAGATCTAGGGGAACTGTTACAAGACGAGATCTTGCCTTCATTTGAAAAAACAAAAAGAACGAAAAGAAGAAAAGAAAAAAAAAAACGGAAGTTAACACTTCGAGTTCTCAACTCAAAATGAAAAGTTAGTCGCTCACGCATGGGCTCCGCGCAGAACTTCCGTTTGCGATAAATTAACAAAAAAAAAATACATTAATAAATATCCAATCGGAACGCTTCCCGCGGGGCACAAAAATTGCCGTTTGTGAGCCTACAAAAAATATATAAATAGACGGACCAAATAATCATCAGTCAGACTTGTTCCTTCACACGACTCGTGTTAAGGATTCTACGCACCGTCCGGCGCCTGTCATCCGATACATCAAACGATCGCCGCCGCTAAGAACATTGCCCTAATTCTGAAGAAAACCATCCCTTCACCACGAGAACTTTGTAACTACTCTTCACCACGGGAACTTGTAACTACTACCACCATCCCTTCACCACGAGAACTTTGTAACTACTCTTCACCACGAGAACTTTGTAACTACTACCACTGAATTCATTCTTTAACTGTGAACATATTTCTCCATTCTATCTTCTGTACTCAATCTATTTATAAAAATTTTCTACAGCATCATTACTGTGTTATTGTGAGTATCTATACGTTCTTTGTTTTGCAACCATACGCATTTCTCGCCCACAACATTCATATCAACAAAAAAGCATTCAAATACATTGTCCGACGCAAGAGTTAAGGCCATTGAAAATTGAAATTACACATTTTTAACCAATGAGAATGAGCGATTCCATTCAGTCCGGATCGTTTTCCTGGGTTAAATAAAAGCCGAGGCAAAACGCCCTCTCCCTCTTTTCTCGCCGAGGGACCAGAACATGCAAACCTATTTCTGCATGGAACCAAATCTATCTAGTCTACTTTCTTGGAGAATCTTTTTCCCTTTGTTCGGCCTTAGAGAGCAAACCCAGAACAATGATCCAGTATTCTTGGGGAGAATCGTCTATCTCTCTCTCCATTAGTCACCGAATATCTGGACCACTAGTCACCCTATGTACCGGAATCCAGTCGATTAATCTATCACAGTCGACCGACTATTCATAAACCAAACGAAAACAAAACAAAAAAAACCCATTCCTAAAAAAATGATGAGTCTCTGATTTCGTCAGCCAATAGTATTTAGGAATTTTACTTTTAGGGACTAAATTCAGAAAGTCTAATACTCTTGAGACGGCACCAGCAGCTACCTTCTTGCACCGGCGACCACTTCACTGCAGCGGCAACTACCACTCCTGCACCGGCGGCCAATTCTCTGCAGAAGCAGCTACCAGTTCTGCACCAGGAGCTACCAGTCCTAAGCCAGCGACCGCTTTCCTGCACCAGCAGACACCCGCAATTACCAGTCCTGAACCAGCGACCACTTTCCTGACCAGCAGACACCAGCAACTACCAGTCCTGAACCAGCGACCACTTTCCTGCACTAGCAGATACCAGCAACTACCAGTCCTGGACCAGCGACCACCTTCCTGCACCAGCAAATATCAGTCCTAAACCAGCGACCACCTATCCAATGAATACCAGTCTTGTACCAGCTATCTAGACCTGCTCCAGCGACCAGATCCTGCTCCAACGATCACCATCCGGCCGCGGCGATTGTTCGCCGTACGCTTTTTCGATTTACGATTCGCCATAATAAAGTTTGGCCTTTCGAAGAACACCCTTGTTTTGTCATTCTTGCCTAGTTCGTTATCAATCACTTATATTTCAAAAGTTTGCGAGGATCGGTATATCTATCTGGCCTTCGCAACGTCCAACGTATTCGTTCTGCTTCCCAGTATGAAAGTTTCTTCACTCATCAATAGCTGATCTTGTAAATCCTGTCAGAGTTCGTTCTACTCTTTACAGCCAGAAGATTATTCACTCATCTTCAGTTGATTCAAACAAGTTTTGCCAGCATTCATTTCGGCATATTACAGCTCGAAGACTCAGCAAGTTTTGCCAACATTCATTCCGGCATATTACAGCTTGAAAACCTTTTACTCATCTTTAGCGGATTTGGTGAACCTTGTAAGCATTCACCATTGCAGCTTACAGCTCAAAGACTCTTCACTCATCACTAATTGTTCCTGTAATCCTTGCCAGTATTTTGTCCTGTTTCCTTATCAGCTTGAAGACCTATCATTTCATCTCAAGCTGTAAATAAAGCTTAGGAACTCTAAAACTTGATATTTTCGTTTATCCTTTTCATTTGTTATTTCGTTAATATAACGTGAAGGTAATCAATTATACCTTTGCATTACCTATGCGTTATACTTGCAACATCATCCGAGCATTTTCATTTTGTCCTGTGCAAAAATAAATAATGCGTTTGAAGCCGGTGTCGTGACTTGGTTCCCTATATAGCCTTTGCTTCTAAAGCTTTCTCTCTCACACGTCTGACTCTCAGCTAGACGCTCCTCACTCTCATTTCTTCCTAGCGAGCGACCCATAGCTCCAGACAACTCGACGCTTCGGACACGCCGCCGAAAAAGTGAGAGAACGTGCAGCCAGCAAAAATACATTCATTACCATAATAAATTGGTATTTTTGCTACATTCCAATGTTCTGAACTTGGCATGGATGTCAAAATACTTTCACACATACAGATACATACGTTTAGTTTGCGGCCAGGCGAATACTTCGATGCTATTTATTTTTAGTTTTTCAGTGCACTTACACAGATACACGTTCGAACAAAATATTTGTATTAGTCACCCCCTTCCACACACACAAAAATATCTTATAAACAATATTCAAACATTCTTCCTACTTTGTATGGTTTTTTACTAAATTGTTTGTTTATAAGATTATGTCTTATGTTATCATGTCGTCGTAAAATTTCTTTTGTCTGCGTTGTTCATTTCATTGTGAAAATGTATTGATTTCCGTTGACTTTCATGACTTCAGGGGAAGAGAGTGTTTGGCGGCTTTTCCCCAATTTGGTGTTGCCCGGAGGATAAGTCATCCTGATTGGGTGAAAATATGCGTCGACCCAACGGTCAAATTAATTAACGCGCCAAAAAAAAATACGTTCTTTCTGCTACACATGTTAAAATTTCAGCAGCTAGCCTGTTGGTGTGGAACCCGTCGTATTGAAGGCTACCATGCGTGATAGCAGCAGCGTTCGTAAAAAAAAATGAATGTTGCAGAATAGTTCAACACGTGGTGTAAATTTGTGAAGAGGTTGAAAATAAAATAACTCCTCGTTGAAAAGTAGTTCGTCTTTTGGTTGTAAACGTGTTCAATAAAGTCGAAGATCACCATTTATGGAGATTCGTTGGTATGTTGGTTCTTCCTTCTTGTCGGTTGTTTCGCGGAATTGGAATTTGGAAAGAAAAGCAAACGGAACAAAGATAAGGGTAACTTTGGGTTAAGGCTTTTTATTTTGTTGACTTACACTATTTCTTAGAAAGGAGATGTTCTCTCGAGCTAGTCAATGTGTGTCTCCAAAGTCTTGGAGATCGAAAGCCCGAACGCTGAGAGTCCTTTTTGGCACCAGGATTTCGGGCTTCTTTTTTTGCTCATGCTCCAAGGGTTCCTCTGGTCTGATTCACTGGGAGTCTTACTTTTTGTGTCCTTTATTTACTTTTTTTATATAATTAATTTAATTTTGTTTTATTTTCGTTTTATTTGTCTTTAGTGTTTAATGGTTAGTTTCCATAACACGATAAGTTAATTAGTAGTACAAAAAAATAACGAAACTTCTTTGAAACACAACAACGAAAGGTTTATTCCTATAGCTGAAGTAAACTTGAGACAGAGTGAGAAAAGGTTCTTTTTGGTGTCACCGGCTCTTGAGTTTGTAGGAGGTGTGTCACTGTAGCTGGTAGCTCGTGTGACAGTTCGCAGGGCTGGCTCTTTGGTGTGTGTAGCTAGTAGCAGCGTGATCTTCAGTGAAGATCTTCCATCTGGAATGTCCGTAGGAGAGGCCACGAGAGAGGTCTTTCTTCGCTGCTAGCTGAGTGCTCTCTCACTTGTTGCGACTTCCAAAAAGGGCTAGAAGAAAAGTCCTTGAGAGGAAAATGGAATCAATGCGCTCGGCCCCTGATTGGTCAGTGTATGGCCGAATCGCTTGGCGGGGTCATTGATTCGCGAGAGAAAATAGATCTGTGACTTCTACATCACCCCGTGCTTAGGCGGAAAGCCGACAGAAAAAAAAGGTTGCTGCCGCAAAAACAAACACAACTTCATTTTATATATATACAGTATTACACAGTTTTTTTTTGTTTTTTTTTTTGCCAATGTCGACTACTACGTGTGGTGGTAACGTAATTGTCTTTTGGTGTTGTATTCCCTTCTATTGGTATAAGGGTATGTTCATGTTTGTATGTAGGGAGGATATGTGGCTCTTGCGTGTTAGTGTCAAGAAAGGCTCTTTTCACCCTGTCAATAGATACAGTCTTTTTTTGAATTGACTCGCGAGAGAATGCCGCGACCTGCCCATAAACGTAAACAGATCGGATTACTCGCTCGCCTTAGAAAAATTACATCCGGGTACGGCCGGAAATGACTAAGCCCTTTTTACGACCTTGACATCCTGTTACGACCAAAAAAAAGGGATAAATTAAAATTAACAATATTTACGAAACACTTCGGCCAGAAATAAATTTATAAAAATGGAATTGATAGTCGTCGCCAGCTTATAGCGGGTTAAAGTACTTTATTTCTACACCCATTTTTTATAAAAGAATTTCCTATTCACGCGGCTGGGGCTGTGTGTCATAGCATCTCCTTAATGTCAACAAGCCTTTTCCAACGCTCGGCGGCACGTTTTTTTTTTTTTTTTGCGGAGCTCATACGAGGTTAGAATCCTACGTTATTCGTGTTTGCATTCACCTCACCGCCACTTCTAGTGGTAGATTCAACACCCTTTTTTCCCCCAACAAATCGCCTTCCTACAAGGCTGAATCCCACTTCTTGTGGTAGATTCACTCTCCTTTTTTTTTCTTTTTTTTTTGCATTAATACGCACTGAAGGCTCCGCTCGTCCGTTCGGCCACGCAGCGCTAAAGGCACGAGTTGGCCTTTAGCTACCACTTCGCTACCTGCGCAGCGCTAAGATAACGCCAATCTTACCCACGGTCCCCCCTGGCCTGCTCGCTCGATAGTGCAGAGCTTTGGCGCCCAAAGCCTTAGCTACCATCCGATACACCCGCACAGCTTTGGCGCGAAAAGCCTTTGCTACCACCACAGCTTTGGCGCGAAAAGCCTTAGCTATCTTACGACACGTCCCCACAGCTTTGGCACGAAAAGCCTTAGCAACCGCACAGCTTTGTCGCGAAAAGCCTTAGCTACCGTCTCGATACGTCCGCATACCTTGGCGCAAAAAGCCTAGCTACCGCCTCGATACATCCACACAGCTTTGGCGCGAAACAGCCTTACCTACCACCCGATACGTCCATACAGCTTCGACACGGTAAAGTCATACCTACCCCTGGATACGTCCGCAGGGTTTTGGTACGACAAAGCCATCGCTACTATCTCGATACTCTCGCTCAGCTTTGACACGACAAAGCAATAACTATTGTCTCCAAGACGTTCGCACAGCTAGGGGCACAACAAAGCCCTAGCTTTACCAGTTTGCTCGCTCGACCTCGTACAAGCTAAGGCCTGGCAAACCTTAGCCACCATTTCTCCGTACGTTCACTTGGTCCACAGTACTAAGACGCGATTAAGTCTTAGCAACCACGCTCGCTCAAACTGTACGCTCCCAACACCGACTTCGATCACGACGCTCTTGCAATGCAGCATCCAATCCACGTACGACACACAGGCTAGCAACTACTTCGACACACCTCCGGTTAACCCAACGTACTGTCAAAACCAGGACGTCGATTCACCGATCTCGACCGACCTTAGCTCTCCGCAGCGATCGTCCAGCTGCATTCTACGACTCAACTGATCTCAGCTTCCAGCAACGATCATCCAACCGCTCCTACGACTCGAACATACCTGCTACTGACATCGCCCATCTAGCTGGAGACCGAATACTACTACCACATCTGTAATTTCTGACAATAAATTGCCATCCTTGTTGTATTTGTTACCTTGCCTCTTTGTCCCCTTCCTTGTCTTTGGTTGTCACTACTCGCACGCATTAAACTAAAAACATTTGTGGGGTCGACGCGCTTATCAGCTTCGCAACAAAAAAATAGATCTGTGACTGCTACATGTGTTTATTAATTCCCACACATCTTATTCCTTTTTCATTACTGTATTGGTAAATACGGTTTCTGTCTCATTACTCTGGGGGAACCTACATCTATTAGTATCATTGGAACAACTGATATCAGTGCTTGGAAGGATATTTAGTTTCATCTTTAATCACCACGTTCCAATATTAGCGTCAGTGTATCCATTGATATACAAACAATGAATAAATAAAAAGGAAAGATAAGATTAACTCATTTATGCATATAATACATTCAATTGGTACATATAACAAACATGAAAGAAGTAATACAATAGTAAACAAAACGTGTCACTTCAAATGAAACGTATGCATTGTTCCATAAACAAGTAATACATAAAAGGACAGTAGATATCTTACTTTGCATGGTGAGTTTTCATCTCACTGGTGTGGTGGAGTAACATTCTTCACAAGAGTTAGAGACAGGGGTTGCTATTCTGTTCAATGAACAGAGGTGAAAAGAATGTCCATTTTGCTCCATGCACGAGGACAAAAGGATGTATCATCTTCTATCAACAACAAGAACCAAAAAGAGAAAGAATAAGAGGTCTGAATTCTTCCATAACATGGAAAAACACACCCACAATTCAAGGAAAAATAATTATTTTTATCTCCCTACTGCCTCAAACAGTCTCTCACTAATCAACTGACTTCCTCCATGTTGTGTATGTTTTTCCTTAAAAAGAATATTGCTCATTAGTTTTAGTCAAAATTTTAAAAGAATGAGGTAGTTTCGTCAAGGAAAAATATCACAAGATAGTTGCTTCAGCAAGAAAGAAATCAAATTACCATTTTGAATGTATGGTGTCCTTATTGATGGGTTGGGTCATATCTAACAGTTTTAGCTGCTAGTTTCATTTTCTCTGGCTGTCAGTTACTTTTAATGAAATTTTATTAGAATAAAATAACCTTTTTCCTTTTCATTTTATTTCATTGAACTTTTCACCAAAGCTTGAATGCATTAGTATAAATATTAATCCTGCAATTACAGTAGGAATTTTACTTTTCCAGTGACAAATGTAAAATTCAGGTTGTCAGTCTTGCATTAATATTCATATTATGTGCTGGAACAAGCACAATAAAATGGAGTTATTTTCACCTTTCAGTGCCATGAGCAATTATAGTCAAATTCCTAGCAAATATACTTGAATTTCCTTCTTCTTAACGGGATTTTATCTTAACACCAAATTCAACTCTCTTTGTCATATTTTTCTTTCAGTTTGTTAACAATATCTTTTACTTTATACTGAGCTGGTTCTAGAAGAAATCATACAAGAGTCATTGTAAGAATGGGAAAAGATAATGCTTGGCCCTTTGTTTTTGAGACTGCTGCTTTATTATATACAATTCATCCAAGCATAATAGATGGTTATAATAGAAATTATGATTATAGAAAAAAGATAGAAAGAACAAAGCAAGCAATTTACTAATATTATGTTTCTTTTATTGTCCCCCACAACTTGGACCCGAATGCATTATCTCAAACAGAAATCTCAAAAAGTCATTTCAAAAAGGTCAGTAAACTTTTTAATTTGTTTTTTTTATTAGACTTAGATAAAGTTTTAACAGAATTTTAAACTTGAAATTTTGTTGTAAACATACTAAAAGTCTGCTTTTTGAAACAGTAGTCATTTACTATGGTTAACTTCATTTTGCACAGTGCTACAAGAACTCAGTGAGAATTGAATTCACTCATAATGACATGCAAGCTTAATTTTTCAACCATTACACTATATGAAATACGCTTGGAAAAAAATGTTTTTCGCCTCTCACTCTGGAAAATTTGGCACTTGGAGCTGCTGAAAATGGAAAGATATAATGGCAAAAAGGATATTTTGAATCTTTGGCGAGAATTTTTGTAAAGAAAAAATCTCACAAGTAAATCTAAATTATGAGAGATTTTGTAATTAGTATACAAAAATGAAATCAGATTACTAAATGAGATTATTATTTGATTGTGCGGTTAAAACTATCATTTAACGAGCTGATGACATGAGTAATTTGTTGAATCAACTTTATCAGAGAACCTGATTTTAATATTTCCAAGAAATGTTCATTTGACTTTGTTGCTGTTTGTTGACTAGATTCAAAGTCAGTTCTGACAACTAGATCTCTTCATTTATCAATATCATTAGATATAACTAAACTACATGTGAACTCATTAGGTTCATATTGTAAATGTCCATGAAAATGGTGATGCTTCTATTTAGGGAGGAGTGAAGTTTAACAATTCATAGTTATGTCCGTTATTATTATTTGCAGAGGTACTCAGACTAATATCTTCATCTTACTTGTCATTATAATCAAAAGGTTCCATTTGTTGTTCCTGTAGCCATCTTCAGAAAATTTTGAACCCAGCTCTTTATTTAATTCATGGGAGTAGATTTTTCTAGATATGCTTAAAGGATATCTTAATTCTTCTGAGTTAATTCCTCCCTTTGGCATCTCTTCTATTGAACTGGAGTATATGACTTTCATGCACAACTAAACCAGATAACTAGATACACTAGGCCAGTATTCTGTACATTGTTATCTGACAATGATAACAACCATGGTGAGATCATTAATTCAAACACATCAGTGAATAATCATAATAACTATGCATTTAACAAATTCAGACATAAATTACTGCTATTATATCAGGAATTTGGATAATGAAAATATTATGTTCAGCACAAGTGCAGATCCCACAAAATTAGAAAACTGAACTGGAAATTGTTTTATTCTCTAAGTTAGAACAAATTAAGTGTATTGCTTGAATAAAAATGACATTATAATGTGATGTCTTTGCAGAGTTACAGTTACAAATATAATAGAAATTTTAGAGATATGCAGATAAATAAAGTTATTCAGAGTGAAGACCTCACAGAATTATTCAGTTGTAAATTGGGAGGAAAATTGTTTTATTTTCTAAGTTGAAGCATTCTAAGTATACTGTTCTAATTCCCATCTTGCTACTATAAGCTGTTTTTGCTGGGTTAACAACAATTGCATACACAATGAGAATTTTAAGTAATATATAAAAATCAACTATATAAATATGAGAAGTTTAATGGTTACAGTCAAACCAAATTCCCTCCTTAAATTTAAGATTCTAGTTTCACTTATAATATTCTCAGGTGCTTCAACAGAAAAGTACAAGGAAAATTTTCATTATTTCTTCTGTAATGTATAAAAAAAAGTATATAAAAATGAAATGTTTATATTTGTAATCAAGATAAGAGTAAGTTTCAGTTATTTCCTTCATTTTTTTTTACTGAAAATTTAGGTTATTTCCTAAAATTAGCTTTCTGTCATCCACCAAAAGTAGATAACTTGATAATTAGGGGAGGGAAAAACCAAAGAAATACAGCTAATAAGTTAATTGTAGATATTTGAAGATGCAAATATGAGATTTGATTGTTCAGTAAAAAAAAATGAGGCAAATAAGAGAAAATTATTCTTATCTGGATAGGGAATGTAAGTATTATATTTCTATATAATTTTTTTATAAACAATGGAAATAATTAAAATTTTCTTTATTGTGCTATTTATTGCAAGCATAAATTTTGGGAACCAATGCTGTGTTATATGTTCACTGATAGACTCTGACCAAATATTTGGTAGATATTATGAGAAATTTTTGCTGCATTAAGCCCCCTTTTGAATTCATTCAATAAAATCGTTCAAATTTGTTTTTTGGCTTACAACCAAAAATAATCAAAAATAAAGAGTGAAGACAAAATCGTTAGCTCAAATCAGTAGGGAAAAATTAATACTTTTAAATGGTAAATTACATGAACATAGTTCACAAAAGTTTATTCCAAAATATAAAACTATAATTTTTTTTTGCACAAGTCTTTGCCTATAGCTATGGGTAAATAGAAGGGAAAACTGTTCTCTCTGGCCTTGGTAGAGCAACCAGTTTAAAAGGAAAACTTTCAACCTAAATCCGTCACAAAGATATCCTATGCCATACAGATCTTGAGGATTAAGAAAAAGATTGATGAGGTGGAATACATATAGAGTATATATATGGATCTATTCTATGTTTTTCTATATATATGACTTAATAATCTTGAAATCTTTTAAATACTAAAATCTAAATGAAGATGTGCATAGCTGAGAAGTTTATATAATCATGGAATGATATAAAGACATGTAGACTGCTGTCCAGACAAAATCTCAGTGAGTCAGTGCCCATTTAAAAAAGAATATGAAACCAGTATTGATACTTTTTGACATACTTGCTAAAAAAAACTTCATTTTTATATTAAATTTTGTTTTTGTTTTTTGTTATTGTAAAATTATATTTGATTTGTTTTTGTTAGAAGTATGTGTTGCTAATTTACCAAATTTCAAAATTGAAATAAAAATCAAGAATAGTTCATCTCAGAATGTTATCTAAAGTTTAAATCTGTAAAATATGATTTGTGAAATTTTCCTGGGTACAACTAATATCTGTATATCTTTACAAGAATTAATGATAGTACAATATTTGTTTGGTACATTCGAATTCATGAATGGAAAAATTGTCTCATGAAATGTGATAGGCAGCTACCACAGAAATATGCATAGACAGAAATATAAATATATGCTTATCCCAGAGCTGATATTCAAAAAACAAAATGTCTTTATCAAAGATAATTGTAGATATCCTCAAATTTATTAACTGTCTTTTTGGGGCCCCTCTCATTGTGTAATGGAAAGCTAGCCATGGCAACAGGTCATTGTCAGTCAGTTCAATTCTCACTGTGTACCCCATACTTCTAGCTTTGTGCCAAGCAAAGCTAAGCTGACTAAGTGATATTTTGAATCCATACTCTATCCTTTAAAAAAGAATAATTTGCCCATTTCATTGACATTTTTTCTTTTTTTAGTCTTATTATTTATTTAGCTAAAATAATTTTATTTATTTCTAAAAAAATATACAAACCAATATATTGATTTAATCAGATCAATGTCCATAAATTCATTGTTATTATATTTACAATGTTTCATCCATTATATCTTCTGACTTTTTTCAGGTGTCTACAATAGTTGGTAACCTTCTGGGAATTTAGAGTTCAACCTTTTATTCAATCCATATGGGTAGATCATTTTCATTCACTGTCTAAGCTTAGAAGATATTTTGTATCAGTTAATTCTTCTTAGTTGGTTTTGGACTTGCGATGTTGCTGGTCCCTTCTATAGAACATCAATGAATAGCACTCACCTTCAAGCCAATAGTAACATGGCTGGCTCCTTGAAGAGCTAGCCAGCTAAAGCTCACCTCTTTTATTAAAGAGTGCATGAGCAGCATGCGTACAGCATGTGGATTGGCTCACTTTACGAGAATGGACCTATCCAACTCATTTGCATGAGTGGTATCCATTCATCTATTTTATCCTCAACAGAATTACTGAGGGGGGTCTTTTTCTTTTTCTAGATACTCGATTGAGTTAACTAATATTCTACATGGCGCTGCGAACAAAAGTAATGGAACCTGAAGACTGGGAGCAATACTTCATTGAAGCAGGGATCTCCTCATCCTCGGCTAAAACCCATGCGGTAGTGTTTGCTAACGAAAAACTAACAATTGCGACTTTACAGATGTTGGATAGAGCTATGCTGAGGGAACTGGGGGTCACATCAATGGGAGAAGCACTCTGCATTCTTAAACAAGCTAAAGAGGCTACCCCTCAAGCAACATATATGAAGGCACCAACAGCTAAGCTTCCCCAACTCAACCTGGAGATGACTCCCCAACAGTTCGGAAAGTTCCAAATTGATTGGGAGGTCTTTGTTAAGATAACAAAGACACCAGAATCACAGACTAACATCCACCTCTACAATTGTGCCAACGAGGAAACGCAAAACGCCATCATCAGCACTCACCCTGATTTTTTCAGCACAGACCCCAGCAAACTGCTCGGGATGCTAAAAACACTAGTGACACGAAGGTCAAACCCAATCGTTCACCGCCTCACTTTTGCTTCCATGTCACAGGGTGAAGATGAACCCATACAGAGCTACCTCGTCCGCCTCAGAGCAAAGGCCTTAGACTGCAGTTACATGTGCCCCGCATGTGAACATGACCTCTCTGACATATATATCAAGGATCAGTTTATCAAAGGTGTAGCAAGTGATGCACTTCAAACTGACCTACTGGCCAAAGCTGGACTACTTAAAACCCTAGAGCAGAATATCAGTCATGCTGAGGCTTTCGAATCAGCAGTAAGGGACCAAATGACCATGTCAAACACCCCTGACATAGCTCGAATGTCAACGTACCGCCGACAAAAGAGCAATGCCCAACAAAAAATCAAGAGGAATTCATGCACTGGGTCACAACCCAACCATCCCAATAACCAAGCCGAGCCAAATAAACTGGCCTGCATAGGCTGTGGTAGCCATCAACATGGCGTCCTGGGAATGAATTCCAGGCAATTAAAATGCCCAGCATGGGGTCAAACATGCAACTATTGTAGAAAGGCCAACCACTTCTCAGATGTGTGTCGAGCTAAAAAACTCTGGCGAGCAACTACAAAAAACTCTGAAACCAATGAAGCTAGCATGGACACACTCATTGCCTACATCACATTTAACCAAGCAACGGGTACATACACACACGAAGGGACAGGCCAAGTTATAGAGATAGAGGCACTCGTAGCCCCCTTCTCACCAACACCAGACCCCAGACAAAACAAGGGTACCCCAACGAATCAAAGCATCAAAGCTATGATCTTCCCTGACAGTGGTGCCACCATATGCCTCGGTGGACCCAAACACCTGAAAAAAATGGGACTCTCCCTGAACAACCTCATTCCATCACGAAAGATTGTCCGAGCTGCAGGAGGCTTCACATTGACATGCCAAGGTTGGCTGCCTGTTGAATTCACAATCCAAGGACGGAAAACCAAGCAGGCCCAGTATATATGCAATAGAATTCAGCGTCTGTACTTTAGCAAAGCAGCTTGTATTGACGTAGGAATATTGCCTGCGAATTTTCCAAACCCCATCGTGATACCACCCACCCATACAAATATTGCAGGTATACATGACACCACTGAACCTGATACAAGCAGGAACCAGCTACCAGAACGCCCCCACAAAATCCCATCCCCTCCAACAGAAAACAATGTCGATAGGCTCAAAAACTGGCTCCTAGAACAATTTTCCAACACGGCATTCAAGAACAATGGAGCATTTCCACCAATGTCTGGCCCACCCGCCCACATACACCTGAAAGAAGGAGCAACCCCTAAAGCCAGACATAACCCAGTCCCCGTACCCTTCCACCTCAAGGAACCTGTAAAGCAAGCTCTTTGGGAAGACGTACGAAGGGGAATCATAAGCCCTGTGCCTGTTGGCATGCCTACCGATTGGTGCAGCACGATGGTGATAACCGCCAAAAAAAAACGGCAAACCTCGAAGGACCATTGACTATCAACACCTCAATTCTCAATGCAAACGAGAAACACACCACACAGAGTCACCGTTCCAACTGGCACTACAAGTGCCACCCAAACAAAAAAAAACAGTTCTAGACGCAGTTGACGGATATCATTCTGTCCCCCTAGACAAAGAATCACAGCCACTGACAACATTTATCACTGAATGGGGTAGATTCATGTACCTCAGGATGCCACAGGGCTACCTTGCATCCGGAGATGCCTACACTCGGAGGTATGATGAAATAATAAAGGATATCCCCCGCAAGGTCAAAATAGTGGACGACACCCTACTCTACGATGCCAGCATCGAAGAATCCTTCTATCACAGCTTTGACTTCTTACTACACTGTGCCAAAAATGGAATCGTGCTCAACAGAGACAAATTCCAGTTCTGCCAGGACACAGTACAGTTCGGAGGACTCCAGATAACACCCTCTGGAGTAACCCCTTCTAAACCCATGCTGGAAGCAATACTAAACTTCCCTATCCCAAAAACACTAACTGACGCAAGATCATGGTTCGGACTGGTCAATCAGGTTGCCTGGGCGTACTCACTTGGCCCAGTCATGCTCCCCTTCCGTGATCTTGTTAAACGGGATTCACATTTTACTTGGGACCAGGGCCTTGAGGCCGCATTCCAACATTCCAAACAGGTCATAGTTGACCTAGTCCGGAATGGCATTGCCACGTTTGAAAAGGATCGCATCACCTGCCTCGCTCCAGATTGGAGCAAAGAAGGAATGGGCTTCCTTCTGTTACAAAAGCATTGTTCTTGCACTACTGACAGAGCTCCCGTCTGTTGCCCTGATGGATGGCACCTGATATTTGCTGGCAGCAGATTCTGTATCGAAGCTGAAAGAAGATATGCACCAATCGAAGGTGAAGCAGCGGCAATTGCATGGGCTTTAGAAAAATGCCGTATATTCGTCATGGGCTGCCCTAACCTCATAGTGGTCACAGACCACGAACCCCTAAAAGGACTATTTGGGGACAGGGACCTGAGCAAAATTCAAAATCCCAGATTGTTCAGGCTAAAAGAAAAAACACTAAGGTACAGATTCACGATCCAGCACTGTCCTGGGAAATGGCACAGAGCTTCTGATGCTGTTTCCCGTAACCCAACTAGCATATTGAAATCACTGCTTGATGTATTGCCTGCTAAACCAACACAATCAGACGTGACAGAATCTGATGACATGGATGATTGGGTCGCGTCAACAACAACCATGGCAACATTTGGAGCAAACAGCAACACAGCTCTAACCTCACCAGACCTCATTCGTGCGGCTGGACACAGCGACCCACAATACATCGAACTTATTAAGACAATACAAAAGGGATTCCCGAGAACACGCATTCTCACAGCACCAGGGATCCGTGAATACTGGGAAGTGAGGCACCGCCTCAGTGTTGACAACGACCTAGCACTGTTGGATCAAAGAATCATAATCCCCACTTCACAGCGCACAAAGATCCTCCGCAGCCTACATTCAGCCCATCAGGGTGAGGTCGGCATGAGGGCCCGTGCAAATGAATCAGTCTACTGGCCTGGGATGAATGCCTCGATTCGCACTACCAGAGCCAACTGCACAGAATGCTCAAGGATCGCCCCTAGTCAACCAAGGGAGCCCATCACCTTAACAGTATCACCCGATTGGCCGTTTCAACAAATAGTATTGGATCTATTCCATGCGGGGAGGCAAACATACCTTGCATGTGCTGACAGGCTAACTGGCTGGCTCATTATACACCACTTGAATCAAGGGCAAGCTAATGCATCGAGCCTAATCTCTATCTGCCGAGACATCTTCCAGACATACGGAGCCCCTGAAGAACTAAGCAGTGATGGTGGACCACCCTTCAAGTCTTCCACGTTCACACAGTTCCTAAAGGACTGGGCTGTAAAGCACAGACTGTCGTCTGCTGCCTACCCTCAGTCAAATGGTCGGGCAGAACTGGCTGTCAAAACAGCCAAAAGAATAATAATTGGAAACACAGGACCCCAGGGGTCCTTGGACAACGATAGGGCAGCCAGAGCCGTTCTGCAATATCGAAATACGCCTATCCAAAACATCGGTTTGTCCCCGACTGCGTGACTTTGTGCCATCCCACCCAACATTATACAAACCACATGCAGAATGGATAACCGCGGCTCGAAACCGTGAAAAAAGCCTATCTCAGCGCAATGCCCGGCTCATAGAAAAATACAACCGCACCGCCCACACACTACGCCCACTCTTAAAGGGGCAAATGGTGTCTATCCAGTGCACAAACAATAATCGGTGGAATACAACAGGCCAGATCATTGAAACTCTCCCTCACAACCAATACCGGATCAGAGTTGACGGATCAGGGAGGATAACCTTGCGGAACCGCAGATTCCTCAGGAAACTCGGAACCCCGGTAACCCCACATCCAATTCTAAGTCCTTCCAATGGAACACCAATACTAGAAAGGGATGATGAAAGCAAAACACCGGCACTGCAAACCACAGACAGTGAAAATGCACCACAGCCACCCCTGCCACCGAATAGTACCAACCAGCCAACGGTGACAACGCAGGCCAAACCCGCTCGAGCTTTATCCCGTCTGCTCCCACACAACAAACCAGGATTGAAAGAACTTATCCCCCCCGAAAGACCATTGCCCATGGGGGGAGGGGGAGATATAGAACATCAATGAATAGCACTCACCTTCAAGCCAATAGTAACATGGCTGGCTCCTTGAAAAGCTAGCCAGCTAAAGCTCACCTCTTTTATTAAAGAGTGCATGAGCAGCATGCGTACAGCATGTGGATTGGCTCACTTCACGAGAATGGACCTATCCAACTCATTTGCATGAGTGGTATCCATTCATCTATTTTATCCTCAACAGAATTACTGAGGGGGGGTCTTTTTCTTTTTCTAGATACTCGATTGAGTTAACTAATATTCTACACCTTCCACCAAAGCAAAGTATATTTCACTACCTGAAACTGGGATTGAACTCATAAACACAACTCATTGCTATCAAGCAATACACTTTAATCAATGCATTTTATCCAGTAGGCCATCTAGCGATGATAATAAATCTAAAGCCATTATTTGCCTCTTGATCAAGAGTATATGTCTTTATTCACTGCTTTAGGTGATGGACTTTTTCCTTTTAGTTTTAAGCCCAATGTCTTTTCTTTCTCAATTAATTTTCAAGCCTTAAGTATACTGCTATTTCTTTCTTAATAAAAGGCTCTCAAAGGCTAACATTTTATGAAAGTTTTAGATGTTTCAACATTATGATGGCATGCTTTTATTTTGATCTTTTCTTTTTTAGGGTTATTCCAGTGATTTTCTTTTTCTTTTCTCAAACGAAAAATAATACAAGACATTAGTTAATGGAATATAGGATTATTTTCCATTGCCTAAGTAACGAGTATTATCTACTGAACAAATGTCTTCTTGCAATGTTGTATTGGACAGAATTCTTTTAAACCTGGAAGTTATTAAGTATATCAATCCTCTCTCAACAAACTCTAACCCACTAATTAACAGATGCATCTGACAATCAGAAACTAGTTGAAGTACCTATCATGAGTAAAAGGTTGATATTTAATTTACAATTTACAGGGGGCAAAAGCAAAATATGGAATAATTTTTAAAACATTTTTTTTAATCTGATCAGTCCGAATTTTGAAAAAACTCAATAAATCTAAATTTTCATGATGAACGTTATTATTCAAGCACTTTTTTTTAAATTAAAATTAAGCCCAATATGAGTGAGTAAAAAAAGAAATGACAAAGAATCTATGATTTGCTAAATGCCGAAACCAAGCCAAAGTTTTTTTGTCGACTGAAAACAAAGCAAAGAAAAAATTTTAACAGAAAAAGATCTTTTTAAGGAAAACAGTTAAGATTAAATGAATTCCCTCCCAGGGAACAAGAAAGAATCTAAATGCACACACATAGAGAAAGTTCCATCAGCTTTTTATGACAATTACTTAAAGAAGGAGTAAACTCTGTAAGACACACCTTCTTTTACAGAAAAGTGGACAGTTAGACATACAGGATAAGAGACAGATCCCACCTAAAAATCACTATTAGCGGTACAGTTTAAAGCTTTGATTTACATGTCCCTGAATTCCTGAAAGTTGGGTTAAAACCAGGACAAAAATAATAGTCTTCATAGTATTGACAGAAAAATATTTGATAAATTAGAGTAATACTATTGACACTGATGTGGTGGTGTACAGACTTGGTTATATGAATGTGCTTATATGTGGACACATGAGAAGATGTGAGTACATGTATGTGTGTATGTTTGTACATGCGGGAGTATACATGTATATGACTATGAGTTGACCACAGGTATGTTTATTAGGAACCACTAATGTAGCGCTGCAAGTATAAGTGGAGATGGTCAGATAAAGGTGAAGCCATGACTTAAAAGATTTTATTAGCACACCTTTTTGGGTCTTCTGGAGACATACAGTTTGACAATATTTTTATGTCTAGTGGCCCAAAATCTGGAAGTGGAGGATGTTCACCCAGTCATTTATTCAAGCAAAGTCTGTCAGCTAAGCAGAGGAGACCACAGAAGAGATACAGATAGGCTGAAAAAGATGGGACTAGATAATGGAGAGACAAAAATACTGATAGGGGATGAGGCCAGAGATAGATACAGAGGAGAGAGGACTACTAATACTGAGAGGACCAGAGAGATGCAAGTCAGTTGGGCAGGCAACATCAAGCCTGAAAACTTAGTAGTCAGCTTTAGTTTTAATTAAGGGAATTTTGCCAGCCACCTATATAGCAAAAGTGAGGACACAAACCATCATTTTACAAAGTGTCACATCCGCCCCTTCTCTGTTAAACAAATTTATTCAGATTTTTGTGTTCACATTATTTTCTTCCTTTGTGAACCCTTCTTAGACTCTTGCATTTCAGCCTGAACCAGCAGAGAAAGACAGCACAACATGGATGAGATATTATGCTGCCAGAAATGCTTGGACAGCAGACAAATCTCCTATATTATAATCAAGTTTAGAAATAAAATAATTAGGTAAAAACATATACGAGGTGCCTTCAATAAGTTCCCAGACTTTTTTGTACAGGCATTTGAAATTGTTGTAGACTCTTGAAAATTCAGTATCTTATTACTATACATCTTATGAGATGACTGACCAATTTTTATGATTTCAGGTTCAAATCAACAGCTACAGCAGCAATTGGAATACATCCTACTAAAGCCTGATTGTCACAGCTGGTCAATTTCAAAAAGGCAATCTGAATATGAGGACACTTTAGAAGAACAATATGCAATAAAATTGTGTTTTAAACTTGGAAAAAATGCCACAGAAACATATGGAATGCTTCAGACTGCTTTTGGAGCATCTTGCATGAATCGAGCATCAGTTTTTGAGTGGCATAAGAGATTCAAGGAAGGCAGGGAGTCTGTGAGGGATGATGAGAGGTGTGGGAGGAGTAAGGAAGTCAGAACACATCAGTTGATTAGCCAAATAAAGAATTTCAGGGATAAGGACCATTGTGTGTCTATAGAGACAATAAGTGCACAGTTTGAAATCAGTGTGGGAAATGTGCACACAATTATTCATGAGGAACTGAAGATGTGGAAGATTTGTGCGAAGTTTGTCCAAAGGGTGCTCAGAGAAGATCAGAAAGAAAGAAAGACGTTGTCATGACAGTAGGGAGAAGGTCAAGCTGATCAATTCAGATCCCACAGGTCTTGATGCTCTGGTAACCTGCGATGAAAGCTCAATCTATGACCCAGAGACCAAGAGACAGAGTTCCCAGTGGAAGCATGCTGGCTCTCCCAGACCCAAGAAGGCCAGACAGAGCAAATCTACCCACAAATTTTGATGATCCCTTTTTTGACAGCACTGGCATGATCTACATGTACTGGGTTCCCACTGGATAGACAGTCAACAAGGAATACTATGTTGAGGTTTTAAGGGAGTTCAGAAAGAGATTCCGCCAGAAGAGGCCAGGACTCTTCAAATCTGGTCAGTGGCATTTCCAGCAGGACAATGCACCAGTCCACAACTCCATCCTTGTCACAGACTATTTGACCAAGATGGTCATCAAGATAGTTCCTCAGCCTCCCTATAGTCCAGACCTTGCTTCCTGTAACTTTTGGTTATTCTCTAAGCTCAAGGAAAAACTTAGAGGCTGTCGTTATGAGACAATTGAGGATATGAAAGAGGCTGTGATGAAGGTCATTGACACGCTCACACAAGAAAACTTCCATGGGGCCTTCCAGAAGTTTTTGGAATGGTACAACAAATGCATTGCAGCTGGAGGAGATTACTTTGAAGGGGACTAGAGTTTCATGTGTGTACTATCAATAAAAGTGCCCATACGAAAAAAGTCTGGAAACTTATTTAAAGAGCCTTGTATTTGCAAGAATGCATCCATCAATGACATATGTTCAAGTTATGCTGAAAACACTCATTCCCACCTGATCATCAAAGTTTAGTAATTAGTTGGTTGACCACTTAGTACAGAAGGTACTTTGATGATCCTAAAGCAAAATTATACAAAACTTAAATAAAATTTCTATTTTATTTTTTTCATTGAAGATACATGAGATGTTATGTTACCTGTAAAGTAAATACAAATGAAAGTTATTCTGCAATATATCTTAAAGTGAGCAATTTTCTTTTTGCAGAATTATAAATATTCTATTTTTATCATTATGAATATCTTATGTTTTAAAAAACAAAAAATATTCTAAATGCTTTGAATATTAAACACAACTGAAATTATTTTTGTGTCAGAGACTAAATACTAGTTCCATAACTTACTTATGAGGTATTTAAGTATAAATGACCCAAAAAAAAACTGAATGATAAAATATTTCTGGGGAAGAAGAGGTTCTGATCAGTGCTAGAAAATTTTGGTTTGTGACAGTTTGCTCGAGAAAAGTTTGGTCATGGAAATGATAAACACAATTGACCCTTTCACTGCTACGTTTTTTCAGTTTTTGCAGATCCCCAAAATTAAGTAATGATAAGCTTTCTCAGATCTTAAATATGGGACCACCTTGAAATAGCAGGTACTATAAGCAACAAGAGACCTGTATGTCAGATTAAGCAAATTTCAGTAGATATCTGGGATACAGTGACCTACCTTGTAAATATTTCCTATACCAAAAAGGCTGATTTGTGAAAATTCTGCTTCTTGAAAACTGCTAACTACTGAGTAGTGAGTCTGATCTAGATGCCTGTACTTGTGGTCTTGTGTTGAATTTAAACTCTGCTTAGTTTTTACTTCATATGGTATAATGGTTAACAAGTCTGGCTATCAATCCATTGTTTGACAGTTTTATTCTCTCTTGGTGCCTCATGATTCCCTCCTTGTGTCACAACAAAGCTAAGTTTAAAAATAACTTATGAATCAGCCAATTACTTTTAAAGTCTACTGTACCCAAGGGATATCAATAATGCAAGCATTTTACAGTTCAAAGTTGCTTGATTGTAGTTAATCAATAAGATAAACATGAACCACTTGCTAAGTTTCTTATTTTGAATTATCTCAGTCAAGGAGAACACACATTTGACTTCAGTAACAGGTTGTTTTTTAATTGGAATTTGAGCATATGTACATTTTTTTCTATCACTTTCTTCAAACATTTCAGAATTAGATCAGTTTATCTGTAGTGTTTTAAAATATTAAAAGAAACAGGGTCAATCTAACTGATTAGATAGAAGACAATAGACAAGACAATTATATTAAAATTAAGATCATTTATCATTAATGAATTGCCAGTCATTGTTAAAATTTGTTTCTTTTTTACTTTAGTTCATATTGAAAGAAATTATTTGAAGCTTTTGGCAGCATTTCAAGATAGATAATGAAAATCACAATTTCATAATTGGAGCAAAAAACATAAAACTTTTTTAGATTTACTTTAAATTGTCAAAGGAAAATTCAGTGCCATTATCATATGACTATGGTACCTTTAAATTTATTTTGCTAATCTAACACACAGATTTCAAGTTGCTTATAATACATGCACTTAGTAAATTCTCTCTCATTCAAGTACTGAACAGGTTCATCACTGGTTAACTTTGGTGATCTAGGAGAAATTTGCGCTTTAATTTTGACTTGACTGTATTCTATTTATTCTAAGCTAACAAAAACATTTCCCAAAATATTTTCTTCTTAACTATTTATCTTTGTATGCATTTTTATTTTGTATCAAAATTTTTAATTTTTTTAAATACATTAAACACAAAATATCAAATTACCTGCTCTTATTCTGAGACCTTCACTGGTAAGGTGTGAGATCCAGTTTGTTGCAACAGAAATCAGCAACAGGAGCATAAAAATAAAAGATGCTGGACTAGAAACTCTTTCTTAATTAATACATAGTAATCAGCTATCCAAAACCTCCACATAAAGTCATATTTTCCAACCTTATCAAATATCTCCTCCATCTAAAGCAACTAGCTATGGATGGTGTTTAGATAAGCTTCTTGCTACAGTACTGCCAAAACTAGAAAATCTAATCTATGTTTTCTTGATACTTCTTGTTCTCAATGCAAGTTCTATCAAACAGTTTTGACTTAAGAACAGTTCAAAAGTGGAACAATCTCCCTTACAAAGATCTTTAGATGCTTGAGTCACTCCCAGCATAGTCATATGACCATCTTCACTTATCACCCATTCTTTGATCACTTTTTCCTATTTATGATATCTCATTGCCAAGTTATCATAACCATTTGCTCTGAGTCATGGTTAATTTGGCCTAGTTCAATCTTTGTAAAAAAACAAGTTTTGGGCTATTTTCTACTGAAGTCAGTTTAACAAGTATGGTCTCCAATTATAAGTAAGTACTGTTGGCAACCTTTGTTAAGGGTGACCAGAAGGCTCCCTTTTCAATAGCTACTACACAGAGGTGTAAGGGAGGGTGCTACTTCATTCCCTGGATTGCTCCACTTTACCCTTGATCCTTACCTTATAATGCTGAGAGTTAAGCAAAGTGGCATTAAGTACCATTTTTTGAGACTTTGGTATGACTTGACCTGGGATTGAACCCTGGTCTTCTGGACCATCAGCAAATACTCTACTCATTAGGCCAATTATACATTGTACATAAATGTATCTTCGCAATCATTTTAAACAGGTAAATGCTTCATTATCTCAGACCAGATTTGGTAATGATAAAAAAACCTTTGCCCTCTTTAAAAGTAGGAATAATGGTCTTTAATAACAAGAGAATTTTTAATGCTGTCGTTTGAGACAAAAACAGTTAGAAGTATTCAGGTTAGTTGGATTTTATTCTTCGTGATATCTGGTTAGTGTAAATCGTAGTACTGGTGTGCTTTATGCTAGGTAAGATATTTAGTAAAGTCTCCACTCATCAAAGCCCAATATTAGCATTTGTATATCCATGATATACTAACATAAAATAAACAAAAGGAAATATAGGCTTATTTACAGTAACATTTAATATATGTATAATATATATAAAAGTAGCATTAAAAGAATACATAAATGTGTCCAAATAACTAGAAATATACACAAACAGCTAATGGATAGAGTACAAAATAGAAGTCTTACTTGATGATGTCATTTTACCATAGAAATGTATCTTTACTGTTCTATAGTAAAGAATAGAGGGAAAAGCAGTCAAGAATAGGTTTCTATGATTGTCATGTCACAAAGCACCCAATGAACATGTCCATTTTCTTAAAAAGATAATTATTTATTGTCTTACTACAGTAGAATTGTAATTCTGTTTTAATTTTGTTATGGAATCTTGAGTGATTGTAAGTTGTCTTAAAGATTAAAAAACTATGCAGCCAAATTTTATATAGTTCTGTATACATATTTACTCTTGATATTCATCCTGGTAGTAATTTTATTTATTGGAGCTGCTAATGCTATAATGGGTATCATTAAAAAATGTATTTGACAAGGCAGTTTAAATTCTGGAAGAGGCTGTTTGGATTTCACTACTCACTAATGACCTTAGGAAAGGTATGTATCCATCTCTTTTCTCTACTCCCAATGGATAAAATAGTAGGGCAGACAGGGTTCTTTAATCTAGGTAGTGCAACTTGTCTAGAAGAAGGAAAAACTGAATTTAAACCCTTACCAACATGGCAAATTCAAAACTAGAAGCTGAAGTCCTTAAGACAGTTCAGCATTGTCTTCACCCTTGGTCTGGCTCTAAAGGAGACCAGTTGTATGGATAACTGCCAATTTTCAATACAGCCTTACCTAGGCCTGTACCAAAATCTAAGCACAAATCTATAGTCTCATAAAATTGATGGATGCCATAACTTAAGATTATTTCTTCTTTCTTGTTATCTTTATCTAAGACTTTCATTCTCACACAAGAATAGACTTTAGATAAACCTTTATCAGGAAGTATGCAGAAAGTAATGTCTCCTATTTATTTCCACAGAAACTACATCAGATACAGAGAGTACAATAAGACTGTAGGATAGAACAAATTTTCAACAAAAAAGTACTATTTTTCCATGTAGTCACCAGCTTTGGCTATGCATTTTTGCCAGTGATGAACAAAACCTGGATGTTAGGCTAGTAAATATCCACATCAGTAGAGATAACTCACTTTTTCACAGCAGCAATGATGGCAATATTGTCAAGAAAATTGTTGTCTCTGAATTCCATATTTCATCAGCCCAATTTGTGCGGATCAAGGTGTTCTTAATTTTGTAGATGATAGCTGTTTAGGATGTGGTTTGTCCTTCATATCACTATTGCCTCTACTGAAACATTATCCGCTGCCTATGTGCACATCCACAGTATAATCTCTGAAAGTATTTGTTAAGCATCAATTAATGTCAATGGATGTTATCTATTTCTACAAGAATTCAATGACATACATCTGCTTTCTTGTCAGATGCTATTTTTTCTGACTGCCATTCAGCTGCTATTCGTAACAAGAAAAAAGAAATTGTGAGAATACTCGGATGGTTCAACTACTAGTACCACAGGACCCACATCTCTCTCTAATGTTACATAATAAAATTGGAGACATTACTTTTAGAGTGAACCTCTTACAAGTACAGCCTGCTGGCACTTATTCATCACAATAAAATAAAATGGATAGCAAATGTCAGCAAATTTATTGAGAAAAAACATTTTGTAGTTGAAAACTTTCTCTTTATATCAATGTTTTTGAACTCTCTATATTTGTTGTAGTTTCTGTAGAAATATATAGTAGGAAGTATTATTTTTGAAGTATCATTTGTATATTGATATTATAATATATTCAATATTGTAGCTTGACCATAGAACTGTATTGTGTTCTTTAGTTTTGTGGTTGAATGCCAGAAAGCATATATATATATATATATATATAGTTTTAAACATGAAACTACAAAAAGTGATTAGCTAGTCCCATTGGCCTGTATCAGTTAAACTAGACAAAGGCAGAAATCAGATTTCCAGGAGGTGATAGATATATAACCAATCCCTGACCTGTTTGCCCTTCTTATTGTGTCCTCTATTTGGGTTGATCTCTTAATGAGGAATACCTATTTCCTGTAATGTTGGCTTACAAAAAAGGGATCATTGTGGCTAGCTCAGTGGTCATTTTCATTTATACCAACCAGTACTTAATGTAACATGGTGGTAGTGTTGCATTCTTATATACATGTTCATGCAGAAATATACATATATATGCTAGATACATACCGACGCAATGATAAACAGATGCAGGAAGACTTCTTTAACAAATATGTACCTCTCACTTTATTTATAGGGTTCGAAAAGGGTTACTCAAGGTTTGCGTGTGAGAGGGAGCTGGAGACTGAACATAAACTGTAATATTTTGACACCAAACTTATGGCCGGCAACGTTGTGTCTTTCTCGTTCTTTGATGCTCAACCAGAGGCCCTGGGGTCCACTCTGCTGGGTGCTGGCTTTCTATACTGCATCTTATCAGCATCTTCTCTGGACCCCAATTCAATCAGGGCTCCTGAGGGCCCCTTTGGCCGGGTGTAGCTTTCCCTTCCACATCTTTCCATCTCCAGCTCTACTGCAACTGCCGGAACTCCAACTGCCACACAACTGTTGTCTTGACTGTGCTATATAATAGTTCTATACCCACTTGATCACCCACTCGATCTTTGAAATTGCATGCTTAATCGTCATCAAGCAGAAATAACTGTCATGCAGTTCACAGGTCACTCTCTTCCGGTGCATCAGTCTATGAGTGTACCATGGGAATTTTTTAGCTCGTCCCATTTCATCAGCCAATTTCCGCCCACGCGATTTCCTCTCATAACTGCCATTAGAATGTGTTACCTCCTTCCAGTGTATCACCTTGGAATGGCATTTTTGGCCGGGTCAAAAGGTCAAAATATAACAATTGCTAATTGCTGAAACATGCCTCTGCTATTTTGAAGAGACCACTGATTGTCAACCACACAGTAAGCTTTTTTTTAATTGATATTTTGCTATTGGTTCATGAACTGATGCGCTGGTGCATATCGATTTTCTACACTGCCTACTACTTTTTCTCTCTCTTTTTCACACGTACATTCTAAGAGAACAATGCTTTTTTTTTCTTTTCTTTCTTCCTTTTTCTCCCTGATTTGTCTTCACTCCCATTATTTCTTGTGGTATTCCTACAATATCAGAAGAAGAAAGACTAGATGCTGTTTCTACGGATATGACTGGTCTTCACATAAGAGCCCTGGAAGATTTAAATTTTGGCATAAACAAAGTAGATTCATGGAAACTCTTCCATAGATGGGTGAACTACTTTCAATGATCTATGCTGGGCAGCAGACCTAGAACAATAACTGCCAGGCCAATGAAGCAATGAAAATGTACCAAGACATTCACTTTACAACACCCCAAAATGAGCACACTATCCAAGAAATATCAGATGCCTTTGAGGAATATGTAATATGTATCACCAATGAAACATGAATATTTCCCATTTCAACAGAAAAGGCAAGATGAGGGTGAATCATTTGAATGTTTTATAGCAGTTTCAGAGACCTTCCAAAGACATTTTTTTCTAACAAATGCTGATAAGGGACCTAATTGTTACTGGTTTACAGAACAACAACATCTGAAAAGACTTATTCAGAATACAAAACATGACCCTACAACAGTCCATTGACCCATTCAGAACAGTAAAGAGGGCTTCCACCAACAGCCAGGACATGAAAGCAAAGGAAGCCCAGGTGCTTAAAGTACAGGATACTAAAAAAATGACTCAAAGAAGGAAAGTCATTTCTGTGGATATATGCACGTACCTAAACAAGACAAATGTCCTGCATATGGTAAATCCAACAAATTCATGTCATGAAAAGAAACATTTTCCAATTTTTTCAAATTGATACTGGAGCAATAGACATACTTCCAGCAAAATTTGCTAGAGAAATAAAACCCTATAATTGGTTTTTGTCAATGGGAAGCAAGACCTTTGAGAGACCGCCTGGTTATGTCAAAGAATCATAAAGCTCCCCAAGATACTTAAAAAGGACCCAGCAGAGTTTTTTGTCTTCAAAGATGAAGATCATTGTCAGCCTCTGCTAGGCCTTTGAGCAAGTGAACAAACACACCAAGAGAAAATAAAGAAAAAAAAATTTCACCATGTGCTAGCTGTTGCCCTGAATGTCAAGTTCAAGGAGGTATTTGATGACAAGCCTAATGACCTCCCAGGAATGACAACAGTGGAAGCCTAGTGCTATTTCTATGTCCTCAGCTGAAGCAAGAACTATTGAGAGACTTACAAAAATGGAGGTTATCAAACCAGTAAATGACCCACACAATAGCTCAGCCAGTTAGAACTAACCAAAAAGAAAAATGGCTTACTAAGACTATATCTTGATCCCTGTGTGCTGAACAAGGCACTCATGTGAGAGCTTTACACTATACTCATACAGAAAGATGTACTCCATTATATGAGGGATGCTAACATTTTTACCAAAGCCAATTTATCATCAGGCTATTGGCATGTGAAATTGGATGAGGCTTCCAATTACCTCATAACATTTTAAACCTGTTTTGGACATTTTTGATGGCAGTGGCTACCATTTGGACTGAACTCATCAATAGAGATATTCCAAAAAATATTTTGGAACAGTTCCAAGATATGAAAGGGATCATCTTCATCACTGATGATTTAATGATTTAGTTGTGTTTAGCAGGAACCAAGATAAACATAAAAAGCATTTTCAGGCAGTACTGGAAAAGTGCTGCATACTGGGAGTCAAGCTCAATTCTGTGAAATTGGAAATGAGCTGGAATACAATAAACTTAATGGTATGTCGCATTACCAAGACAGGCATAGTAATCAACCTAGAAAAAGTCAGAACTATCCAAGACATGGCACTCCTGGAAACTGTGAGAGCTGTCCACACATTTCTGATCAGGACCAGTTATGTCAAGAAATTTATTATAAAACTAATGACAATCATAAACCCTCTCTAAGATCTAACCAAGAAGGAGGTTCCATGGATATGGTAGCAGTCCCAACAACCACCTTTCAACACAGTGAAGAAAATGATGACACTCTCCTGTTCTCACTCATATATGACCCCCACAATGAACTGGTACTTGAAAACTGCTTATGAGTATGTCTTAGGAGCAGTTTTAATGCAGTATGACAGACCAGCAGCATTTGCTGGCAGATCTTTTTCAGATAATTAGCATAAATATGCAGAAATTGTGGAGGAGATGCAAGCAGCAGAAATTCTACCATTACACCCATGGAAGAGAAGAGACTGTTCTGATAGATCACAAAACCCTTGTCAAAGGCTCCAAAACAATTGCAGAAATACCTCTTGCGTGCACCATAATACAACTATGCACTTGTGTTCAAGCCAGGAATAGAGATGCCTTTGGCAGATATATTGTCAAGAGTCCCACAAAGCAAAGCAGAAATGGAAAAATTGTTACCAGTGAACAATCTGACAATGCAACCTATACAAGATCACAGACTAGCACAGATGTACTGTGATACTGTTGAAGATCCCACTATGAGAGCACTTACAGAGGTCATTGTTAGAGGGTGGACTGTCAACAAAAAGCATTGGCTGACTTCGTAAAACTGTTTTTTGATTACAGGTATGAACTCACAGTTTGATACTATGAGAACAAAGAATAGTCATTCCCCTCTTCATGTAATTCAAAATAAACAGAAGATAAATGTTGGTTACCATGGCATAAATATGTTTTCAAAAGATGAAGGTATATCCAAGAAAATTCGACAGCACGTGGAAGCCTGTGCCACCAGCGCAACCTATGTGGATCACAGCTAGCAGAACCCTAGATTATCACACCTGTGCTAGGAAGACCATGGTAACAAGCAGTGGCAAACTGTTTATCATGAGGAGGGAAGAACAATCTGGTCACAGTTGATAGACACATCAATTTCTTTGAGATTGACAGACTCAAAATACTTATATCAGAGTCAGTAAACAAATGTATAAAGACATATTTTGTATACTATGGAATACCATACATCCAATAATGAGCCTTGACATTCAACAATGAGCCCTAGTTTTCATCACAGGTCTTCAAAAAGTTTGCAAAGAAATGGTTATCCAACCATAAGACTATCCCATTGAGAAACAGGCTAACAAATGGCACCACAAAAGTGACGGTAAAAATTGTCAAATACCTCGGGCAGAAGTGCAGAGCTTCCAGAGATTTTTAGGGCTACTGAGTCTGTATAATGCTCTAACTGAAGGACTCAATATCATCCCAGCTCAAAGGTTCTTTAGCAGACAAACAAGGTCAACAATTTCAGTGGCAGAATCAAAACCAAAACCTCACTACCCATACTCTGCTGAGGAAGCATGGAAAAACAAGAAAGAAGGTTTAAGCAACATGACTCCAGCAAAGAAATAAAAAAAACTTCAGTCCAAGCAACAATATCCATGTCCAACCATCAAAGTCACATGCAAAAGAGTGAAAGAGAGGTGACAGTCTCTAAACAATTGACTGGCAGATCATTAGAGACCAAGGCTGAAGAGGGGCAGTAATAACACCAAAACAATGGATTTTCTGCTTTAAACCTCCAAATCACCACTCTCATTCTCAGAACAGAAACCACACACACCTGCAGCTGCTGTTCAGGGAGAAGTACATGTGGAAAGTCTCATACCACTGATAGAAAGTATTTCCAACAAACATGAAACAGAATGTGAAGAGGGCTAGCAGGATTGACCCTGATAAAACATATATTCAAGGTGTATCATATGATATAGAAACCAGCATGCTACAGTAATGAATAGAGAACTCCATTTTCTACACCCCACCCAAAACAACACCCTCTTCCCCTTATATGTGACAGTGCTGATCAAACACAAAAAAAATGAATGAACAAATCATACTCTAAGTGGGAGTGGGTGGAGATGTTGCATGTATTACCAACCCCTGACCTAATTACTCTCCTTGTTGCATTCCAGATCTGAATAGCTCTTTTGTCAGAGAGGGATACCACATCCTGTAATAGTGACTTAACGATTAAGTCATTATTGTGTCTAGCTCCATTGTTGTCTTCATTTATACCATTCAGTATAACAACAGATTTCTCAGGCCCAGCTATTCTTCCAAGGGGCCCAGAAGTGGTCAAACAAAATAGTTTCCCTCATCTCCTGTTCAACCATTCATTCTCTTTCCAGCCAACATTTTGAATAAACAGCAAAAGTCCAAGTTATATTTTAACAGACCTATCAAGAAATTAATAAGGTCAATGACCAACAAAAGAAAGTATTTTTATTACATTCATATTGTGTCAAACATTATATTACCATAAGTATCATGACTGGTTGTTTCATAGCCTGTTTATTACTCTATGACATTGTACCACATAAAAGTCAAATAATTTCAGTCAAATAATTACATTTTCATTTTCTGCAAAATAAGAAATTAATATTATACACTAACATATTTAGACTAGAGTGTCTTTATTGTTATAGTTATAGTGTTGAATCCTGTACCCTTTGGCATTTTTAAGATACTTTTCATGGTATTCAGTTGCAAATTGTTTTGACTCAATTATCCATTGCTTTAGAGATATCTTGTATCAATTAAATTCTTTTTAGTTATTTTGTCTAATATCATTTTTAACTTTCACTAAAACAGATATTATTGTGCACCCAATGTACATTGTACATTCAATAAGTTTCCATACTTTTTTATACAGGCATTTGAAATTGTCGTAGACTCTTGAAAATTCAGTATGTTATTGCTATACATTTTATGAGATGACTGACCAATTTTTATGATTTCAGGTTCAAATCAACAGCTACAGCAGCAATTGGAATACACCCTACTAAAGCCTGATTATCACAGCCAGTGAATTTCAAAAATGAAATCTGGACATGAGGACACTTTAGAAAAATGATATGCAATAAAATTGTGTTTTAAACTTGGAAAAAATGCCACAGAAACATATGGAATGCTTCAGACTGCTTTTTAACCATCTTGCATGAATCGAGCATCAGTTTTTGAGTGGCATAAGAGATTCAAGAAAGGCAAGGAATCTGTGAGGGATGATGAGAAGTGCTGGAACAGTAAGGAAGTCAATACACCAGAGTTCATTGGCCAAAGAGTTAGGGTTAGGGTTAGGGTTATTATGTTGAGGTTTTAAGGGAGTTCAGAAAGAGATTCCGTCGGAAGAGGCCAGCACTGTTCAAATTGGGTCAGTGGCATTTCCAGCAGGACAATGCACCAGTCCACAACTCCATCCTTGTCACAGACTATTTGACCAAGATGGGCATCAACACAGTTCCTCACCCTCCCTATAGTCCAGACCTTGCTCTCTGTGACTTTTGGTTATTCCCTAAGCTCAGAGGCTGTCATTATGAGACAATTGGGGATATGAAAGAGGCTGTGATGAAGGTTATTGACACACTTACACAAGAGGACTTCCATGGGTCCTTCCAGAAGTTATTGGAATGGTACAACAAGTGCATTGCAGCTGGAGGAGATTACTTCAAAGGGGACTTGAGTTTCATGTGTGTACTATCAATAAAAGTGCCCATATGAAAAAAGTCTGGAAACTTATTTAATGATCCTCATATAAGAATGATTCTTCATCACAGAAATTTGAACAATGAACAAAAAGAAATGTATTCAGAAAGACAATTTATGATTTGTGCAGGAAATGCTTTGTCTTAAAATAAGAGCAGGAAGAAAGCAAATTGATACAATCTTTAATTGTTTATACAAAAAAACCCATAAAAATAGTTACTCTTTTACTTTAAATTTGTTATGTCAAAGGAGGTTGGTATAAAAGTTTTAGAGAAAAAAATGGAATCCGCAAGCCAAGTAAAAATTTCAGCCAAGACTGTATTCACTTCAAATCAAGGCCCTATAGGAAAAACAAGCACCCATCTTTTCTCCTTCTAGCTATGGATAAAATAGAAGGGTAACTGAGCTCTCTAGCCTTAGAGGCCAACCAGTGTAGAACAAAAAAATTCAAAAGTCAAAGCCAATACCAGCCTGGAGAAGGAAGGAGGAAAGTTGGTCATGAAGATGGAGATCACATAATTATAAAAGAAAATGATTAGTGCAATCAAGGCACTAGTGTGTCCTGACCCAAAGATGAAATATAAATAACTTGAAAAGAAATACATGTTTTTCTGATAAAATGCTTAAAAATATGTAAAACTTAATAAAGATATATGTCAGTTTTAGAAGTTATTTGATTTTATGTAACAAAAGTTATTTGATTTTATGTAACAAAAGTTATTTGATTTTATGTAACAGAAGTTGGTTCCCATATTTCCTTCTTTTGAGAAAATATTATTATTTTAGAAAGCTATTATTTCAAACTATGATAACAGAACTTAAGGGAATCTTTGGTAATATATAAATACAATGAAATACTATCCAACTATCTAAAAACAACCTAAGATGCAAATAAATCATATCTTTTTTATAAGTATAAAATAACAGAATATTCTATCATATAGATGTGGGTCATTTAGAGAAAATGATGTAGAAAAATGCTATGTACAATATATATATATATATATATATATATATATATAAATTTTCCAGTGTTGCCTTAAAGAACAGAATAAATTTTCTAACTATGTTGTATAGCCGCATACATATACATATACAAATATAAGCAGAAACATAATCAAACATAATATACGAACTTTAATGAACAACGAACACACTTCTTTATAGAAATATATCTCTCACACTTTATTCTCGAAAGGGTTGATGTTGGTTGTTTTTGAGAGGTGAGTTGGAGACGGGAACAGACTGCTACATATTGATCCAAGTTCTTCTGACCATAGCAGCTCTTCTTCCTTATCTTGGCTGGGTTGCTCAACCGTGGGTCACTGAGGGCCCAAAGCCCTCTGTCTGCCGCTGGCTCTGAATTTTGCATCTTGTCTCCAACTGGTTCCAACTGGCTCGAACCGCCTCAGGCACCTGGTTATATAATTGTCTCACGTTCACTTACTTTCACTGTTCTTCCGCTTATTTACATAGGTGCATCTCTTGATTGATGGCTCGGTCGAGGGTCAATATATTACAACAAGCCAAATGGAGTAACTATGACAATTAGTTTTATGAAATCCCCGTTAAGAAAAAAACATTTCAGAAACTAAATTGTACTTATCTCTTGTACATAGTTATTAATTTTATTTATTTTGATTTATGTAGATGAATATGTAAATTAGATATTCCCATTAAGAAAAAAATGTTAGGTTTGCTAAGATATAAGATGGATTCTACAAGCTATACATAAGTAATCTCAAAAATGACATTTCATTGATCTAAAACATGATTATTGTGAATCCTAATTTTACCTAAGGATATGCATATGCACATCAAGGCAACCAACTTTATATATATAATAGAATGTGTTTTATATATTTAAGTTTATATTATACGTTTTTCAATTACAAGTTGGACGGCTCATATAGTATCATCCATAAATATGTATTTCTACTAAATTTATAAACAGTTCATATTCTTATGAACCGAAGATTCCAAGATTTCAATGGGGCCACCTGTTGGCTGTGGGTGGCGACCCGTAAGGTCTTGGGACGGAATCCTGGTGGCTGAACAGTACATGATCCAGGATTCATAGTGGTCATGTAACTTGTAACACTCCACTTTGGCCCTTACTGGGCTAGACGGGCGGTCGGAGAGGCCCGATCCGATCAATCGGCTGGTCATACCAAGCCCTCTTTCAGAGGCCTGAAAAAGACCTTTATGGCTCTTTTCAGCAGAAAGCGGCGGCTGTAGGGTCAATCACGCTGAAAAAAAGGCCTATGTTTCCCCTTTTGTCTCTAGGTGAGTAATAAACTTGGGAATGAAAACCTAGAGATCCCAAATTGCTGGTCCGTTTCCTCAGTGTGAGTATACTGAATATGTGGCCCTGATTTGCCAAGGCGGATGGGTTTCCCCCTTGTGCATTTCCCTTCATAGGACTCTGTGGTGGGTGGGGAGCACAGTCAGTGAACTCAGCAAAAATCCCCATGGATACAAAATAAAACCAAAACCCAAGCGAAAAACCCCAAATTAAAGCGTCCGCATGCAGAGTCTGACACCGACAATGACTCTGACCAGACCCTTTTCCCCAAATTTATCATGCTAGAGTCAATAGAGGATACTCCAATCACAAAGTTGTCTCCCTTCATTATTGAAAAAAACCCTTAGCAGTTTTATTAAAACAAAATCTGTATAAAAAAAAAAAACTAATCAACAATACTCTGCTGATAGAAGTGGAAAAAAATTTCTCAGACCTACTACTAAAACAAAAATACTTTTACAACTTAAAAATTAAAGTTTACCCCCCCACAACACCCTAAATTCGTCAAAGGGTGTAGTGAGAAGAC
The DNA here is from genome assembly GCA_963585895.1 of Sepioteuthis lessoniana. Taxonomy (NCBI): domain Eukaryota; kingdom Metazoa; phylum Mollusca; class Cephalopoda; order Myopsida; family Loliginidae; genus Sepioteuthis; species Sepioteuthis lessoniana. Next base: position 77,012,373 of record OY757907.1, read on the forward strand.
CAGACCTCTCCCTGTGCACTTTAGGTGGAATAAAAAATAACCACTGCAAACAAGGCATCACTGATGCCAAACAAATATCTATAAAAAGGAACAATCAAATAATCCCAACAAATACTTATATTCTAAACTTTAACACTCCAAAACCACCTACAGAAATAAAAATCGGCTATTTAATAACAAAAGTTGAAACCTATATTCCAAATCCTTTGAGATGCCATAATTGCCAAAAGTTTGGGCACCACAAAGAAAAGTGTACTAGACCTCCAACATGTAAGAACTGCAGAGAAACTGAAAACCAGATAGACTGCCAACAGCTCCCAAAATGTGCAAAGTGCAAACAAAACCATTCAGCAGATTCATTGAAAATTCTCTAGCCACAACTACCTATGCAAACATAGTCAAACCTTCAAACAACTATACCCAAAATCAAGGAATGACTCCCCAATTTGATATAACAAATCTAATAAAAGAATTAAATACCCTACTTGAATTATTAAGGGAAAGCTTGACCAACTTGACAACTAAGCTCCATGCTGGACCAGATCCAAAGAAGAACCTACAACCACATAGCAACAAAACTGAAAACCGAAAAAAAATAAACCAAACAATAACTCAACCCAAACAACAACAAGCTCCAGGCATCCCTCCCATCACTACAAAACCCAACAATCTTCCTCCCCACAAAAATTGGACAATACTGAAAGCCCACCGCTAACCCCCCAAAAGAGATCTCCTTGGAAGAAAGAAACTAACAAACATAAACCACAAATCTCACTAATAGAAACTGAGAATAAATTTGATTTGATAGAAACAGAGAGCCAAGGAAGTCTCCCAAAAAAGAGAAACCCTAAACACCCCAAAAGCCTCAAAATCAGGTCGAAAAGCCTAGAAACTTTTGAAATTTCTGATTCCAGCCAAATGAAAAAACAAAATACTAAAACCAAAACTACACCTAAACAAAATAAACATCAAACACACCAAGATTAAAAAGCATGGCCCATAAAATAATTCAATGGAACTGCCGTGGCTACAAAGCAAACTATGAAGAACTACTTCTATTAATAGCCGAACTCAACCCTACTGACATATGTCTCCAAGAAACCTTCAAAAAACATAGTGACAAACTAAACATAAAAACCTTTGAACAATATGACTACATACACGATACTGGACAAAGAGCTTCAGGTGATGTATCAATCCTAATTAGGAAAGATATCCCTCAAAATAAAATCAACATCAACACTCACTTGCAAACAATTGTAGTCTCAGCAACCCTAAATAAAACCATCAACATCTGCTCACTATATATCCCACCTCATGACCCCATAAATGAAAATGAATTAAACAATCTAATTGAACAACTCCCGAAACCATTTATTTTGATGGGAGATTTTAACAGCCACAATATAATATGGGGAAGTAAAACAACAAACAAAAGAGGCCAGATCTTAGAAAAAATTATCAATAGAAATAATTTATGCCTCTACAATCAGAACTCTCAGACCCACCTCAACCCATCCTCAGGTTCATTTTCTGCGATAGTCTTAACCCTAAGTGACCCATCAATCTTTACAGATTATAATTTGAGAGTGTACAAAGACCCCTGCGGCAGTGACCACTACCCAATAATAATAGAAAATTCCCCAATTAAAAATTCAGAACCACAAATAAAACCTCCTCGATGGAACTTCAAAAGAGCAAATTGGAAATCCAACAAAAAACTATGCCTTACCACACTAATCCCAGAGTCAAATGCAAATCAAGAAGAACCCATAATACATTTTACCAACGCCCTCATTAACACAGCAAATAAAACCATCCCCAAACCACAATATCTCGAAAACACAATAAACCATGGTTCACAGAAGGGTGCAAAAACATGATAAGAGAAAGTCAAGCAACTCTCAGGAAATTCAAGACAAATCCCTCATCCGAAAATCTAAACAAATACAAACAACAAAGGGCAAAAACCCGACGCATCACCAAAGAAGCTAAAAGATCCTCCTGGAGGATTCTAATACAAATCAAAAAAAAAATTGGGACTTCATAAAAAAAATAGCAAATAAAAACATCAACAAACCAATAAATAAACTCTCTCAAGGAAACACAAAAGCTACAAAGGAAAAGCACATAGCCAACCTGATTGCAGAAAACTTTGCTCAAGTTTCATCTCCCAAAAATTACTCACATCAATTTAACTCAATTAGAATCAAAGAGGAAAAGAACAAAATAAAATTCCCCTCTGACAATACCAAGAGTTATAACCAACCCTTCACCCTAACCGAACTCCAAAACTCAATATCCAAATCTAACAACTCGGCCCCTGGTCCTGATGAAATTCACTACACCCTCCTCAAAGAGATCCCAACGATATCTTTAAAATATCTTCTTGATATATACAACAATATCAGGATCTCTGGCAACATCCCTACTATATGGAAACAAGCCACAACCATTCCTATCCACAAAAAACAAAAAGATCCACAAGCCCTACCAGTTATAGACCTTTATGAGGATTTTGTAGGATGATTTTAGCTGGAGAATTTGGTTTGTGTTTAGCGAGGAAGATGGGTGTAACGTGTGTGTTTACGTTGTGTTGTTTCCTCGCTGCGTTTGTAAGGTCTTTCGCTAATAGTTGTTAGGAAATAAAAGGAGGATGATGAAGAAGTAAGATGACGAGAGTCGAAAGGTGTTTTTATGATAAGGTTTTTATTTGCAGCATGGAATATTGGGTTTGCTTTTGGTGCTGCAAGACTCGTGGAGTTTAAGCTTGTTAGCATTGAGACGAAATGGCGTTATGGTGTGTTGAGAAGGCAGCGTGTGTCGTTGGACGTGTGAGGGATTGTGTTTTTTGCATTTTTGACGAAAGACATGTTGCAATTGTAGGAATTGAACTTTGGATGTCACCATGAGTTTCGTGTCTGGTATTTGGGGAGATAGGCGTTATCTCCATGCGTGTCGAGAGCGGGATTACGCTCAGATCGACATAGCCAATTTTGGGGTGACATAAAGTTGTGCCTGTGCGAGGCATGTTGAATGCATCTAATCTATATTCAACTGGAATTCCTCGTAAGGAATCCATAAATTAGATGGGTTCCCTCGTGTATCCATGTTGCTGCTGCTGCTACTTTAGAGCCGCAGTGAAATATATGCACTGGGCGGCGTTGACCAGCTAAAAAGCATCGCTATTGAAGAACTCGGCGTTCTCCAACCAAAGAGAGTGTGTTTGGCAGCTCACCCGATTTGCTAGCCGGAAATGAAGGTCCGGGCTGAATAGGATAAGTCATCCTGATTGGGTGAAATTAAGTGTCGAATTAAATTTGCGCGCCAAACCAAAATACGAAATTTTTCTCTTCTCTACAGACCCATAGCTTTAACAAGTTGCACCTGCAAAATCCTCGAAAGAATGATCAATCTAAGACTAACATGCTTCCTTGAATCCAATAACCTCCTCTCAAACCCACAAACAGGCTTTAGGGTGTGGGGATTTAGGAATTAACAATAAAACTCCCAACCGGATGTTGACTCGTCGGCTGCCACATACAAAATGTATAAACGCGTCGCCACGCATAAGGCTCCACGCATCCATCCGGTTAAAAATCAGAAAAAAAGAAAAATAATAAAAAGTAAAGTAACCAATGGGAAGCGGTCGCGCCAAAATTAGAAGGATTTTAGAGTGGCGAATTTGGAGCCGGTGGAGAGAGATAAATACTCAGGTTTTCTGTGAATCGGGTCAGTGAGGACAAAAAGAGACCCAAAGGAAGCACATAAATACGATAACCAGAAGAGAAGTAACATCCGCCCTCGAGTTAAGAGCCGAAACTACCTCTCTGCTTGTTCCACTGCCTGGCCATAAAAGAAAGAAAAGAAAAGAAAAGAAAAGAAAAAGGAATAAGTACTCTTTAAAAACATTCTCCTCCTTTCCCCCCTTTTTTTTTATTTTTTGATATCTGACTTTCCACGACTTCGAAAATTTATTACTTGCAAAGGGGAACTTCTGAACATTCAAATCCAAGTTGACGTTTTTATTTTATAAAGATTGTTTAAATATTAGATGTTCCTTGTTTGTCTTGTGTTAAATGAAGTTTTTTCCCATTATATGCTGTAACACTCCAAAACCCAACCAACAGGCCATAAGGGCCAAAAGAAGCACCATAGATCAAATAGTCCTTATAGAAACTCTAATCAGGGAACCATTCATCAAAAAAACATCTAGTCGCAGTCATCTTTGGCCTAGAAAAAGCTTACGATACAACCTGGCCATATGGCATACTCAAAGACCTCAAAGATCTAGGCCAACAAGGCAGACTCCCCATCTTTATAAAACACTTCTTAGAAGACCGGACGTTCCAAATACGAATAAATAATACACTCTCCGATCCAAAACAACAAGAAATAGGTGTACCTCAGGGTAGTATCCTATCCGTGATCCTATTCATGATTAAAATAAATAAAATAACAACCTGCCTACCACCAGAAATCAATGGATCATTATATGTCGACGACTTCCTCATTTGTTACAGTTCTAAAAATATGGTGACCATAGAAAGGAAAATGCAACAATGCATCAATAAGATACTAAAATGGACCATAAAAATGGTTTTAAAATCTCCCGCAATAAAACCAAATGCATGCATTTCTGCCAAATCCGCAAAATGCATAATTAACCCACTGTAACATTAAATGGCTCTGAAATACCCATAACCCAGCAATACAAATTCTTAGGCATTACTCTTGACTCAAAATTATCCTTCATCCCACACATTAAGCTACTGAGGATTAAATGCAACGAAACTATCCAACTCCTGAGAACCATAGCCCACACAGACTGGGGTGCTGATAAAAAAAAAAAAACTTAATCAAATTATACGGTCAAAACTTGATTACGGCTGCTTCATATATGGAGCAGCAAGAAAATCCTATCTTAGAGAACTTGAAACTATTCATCACCTGGGACTCCGTATTGCCCCAGGAGCCTTCACTACCTCTCCAATACATAGAAGCAAATGAACCCCCACTTTCCTTGAGAAGATATAAACTTGCACTCCAATCCTATATTAAACTCATTTCATGCCCCTAAAACCCTGCCTATAATTGTATCATGGAAACAAGATACAAAAACCTTTTTGAAAATAAAGAAAAGGTAATTAAACCTTTTAATCAAACTCTCCTAAATGAAATCAAAATCAATCCCAAAATAATACATAACACAATCCTCCCCAAAACAGCACCATGGACCATAAACCAACCAATGATAAAGCTAAACCAAAACACACCCCATCACCTTCCAAGAAAACTTCCTCAACATCAAAAACAACTTCCCAGACCACCACCACATCTATACAGATGGATCAAAACAGGAAATGAAAGTTGGTTGTGCTGATGTCTTCAAAAACCAAGAACTGTTAAAACGTCTCCCAAATGAATCCTCAATCTATAGTACAGAAGTCATAGCCATTGACCTGGCAATGAACTTTATAGCAAATCACAAATCCTTTAAATTCATCATCTACTCAGACTCCAAATCAGTCCTCCAAGTTCTACAGAGTAACGATTCATCAACTTCTCTCATCACAAGACTACTAGATAAAATGAACACTCTTTCTAAAAACAATAGCATCATTCTTACTTAATATGCATAAATATATATGTGCATACATATACATATATATATATATACACATACGTATATATACATACAATTATATGTATACCTGCATATATATACATATACATATATACACATATATACATATATATATGATATACATATACATATATAAACATATATACATATATATATAATATACATATACATATATAAACATATATATACAGACATATATATACATATATATACATGCATATATATATACATACATATAAATATATATACATACATATATATGTACATATGCAGATACATACATATACATACATATGTATAAACAGATACATATATACGTACATATATATACAAACATATATACATACATGCATATACATACATACATATATATATATATATATATATATAGTGACGAGGAAATATGACACTCTCATACATTTTCCGGGTCGTGGGGGAAGGAGGTGTGGCTCGCCGGCCGACGACCGACTATAGTGGCAAGCAAGAATCACCAGACTATAGTAGTAAGCAGAATAGTGGAAGTGGGAGGACAGTTTCTCTTCAACCCTCTCTATTGGTACAAGCTGACATGGGCATGAGAAAACCTCACTCTCTATTAGCCATATATGTGTTAGCAGCGGAGAAGCAGACCTGCGACCATGATTGGTACTGAGGAAGATACAGCCAAAAAGCCAACACGTGGTGAATTTTCAAACTACGGAAACTAGTTAGTGACCGTTAATTTGTCGAAGGATGAAGACACATAAGGAGTTACCTGCTGTTCGTTGAAAAACTAAGAACATGATTTGGGATATGGAAGAAACCCATATTCCAAAAGTCATGCCGCGCAGAGAACATTGAGAGAAAGATAAAAACTTCTCCTTTGAATGAACTCAAACTCCAAGGTATGGTGAGTCTCGTTAAACGAATACCCAAATAAAAGACCTGTTCACGAGGAAAGAGACGATAATTAATCTTGGTCTTATTCGAAATAAGACGTGTATCTTTCTACCAACATGTTATGGAAACCCATTGACGAGAAGAAAAAGGGAAAAGAATAAACTCCACTGAATGCCAAGTATGTGAACATACAATTTAAATATATTCAAATTTATCTTGCTATATTCACGCTGACGTGAATAAAAGGCAAATTACGGAAGGAAAGAATATCCCTCTAATGATAAACTTGAGATTTGGAGCACGAACTCTACCACTGAGTCCCAAAAATCTGAAGGAAAACGGAACGTGTTTTCCGCTGTCAAACTATATTCTCACCTTCCGCCATTAACAGATATCAAATGGGGACCTCGTCTGGGAGACGAATATTTTAATAGAGGCTCTTCCGAGATACCGAATGACTTTCTCACTCCTGACTTATACTTGAATCGTTTTTTCTTTGTTTCTTTCTTTTGTTCTATAAAAGAATATTGTCATTAATCTTGTTAACCCAAACACGGCAGTTCAGAGTCTTTTTTGTTGAAGAAGCCTTGTATTTGTCGAAGACCTCCTATTTGAAGGGGAAAGCTCGCCAGTTAGCTGTGTTGACTTTTAATAATTCACCTATAACCCGCCTGGTGGCTTTAAAATGTTGTTAAGCTAGGGAGTTGGTGATATCTGTGACATTAAATAGCATCGCCAAACCACAACCAACGTCTATGCCCAGCGTTAACTGGTGGACTTGACGGGAACAAACCGCATCCTGCAAGTCCGCTGGGCACATGGCGGTGTAACAATATATATACATACATATATACATATATATATACATACATACATATATGTATATATATACACACACACACACACATACACACACACATATATATAGATATATATATACTAGTGACTTGGTTTCCCATCGGAATTGGTTTGATGAATTTACCAAAATTGGCTCGATCGCTTTCGGACCCTGCATAGCCCACATCATCAGGGGTTGTTTGCATGTGTAAAGAGAGTTTTGAAAGTTTTGGGGGTTTTATAACATAAAAAAAACTATGTAAACGCAGAGTTGGATAAGGATCTTAATTAAATTATACAGACAAAATGTGTCCTTACTATTTAATCAAACACCCTTAAATGAACAACTACTGCCTAACTACACACACACACGCACACACACACACATACACACATATATATATATAATTGTATGTGTATATGCACATGTGTGTGCGTGTAGTTAGGCAGCGGTCGTTCATTTAAGCATGTTTCATTAAATAATAAAGACAAATTTTGTCTTTATAATTTATTTAAGATCCTTTTACGTTTTCTGATAAGTGTCTTAGTTTCAGGTTGGAATTCATCTACCAATTCTAACCTGAAACTAAGACATTCATCAGAAAACTTGAAAGGATCTTAAATAAATTATACAGACAAAATTTTTCTTAATTATTTTATGAAACATATATATATGTATATGTACATATACATGTATGCCTATATATATATATATATATATATATATACGTATAAGTGTGTCTGTGTGTATTGCAATAGTGTTGGTTGTCACTATTTCACTTTGTGGGTTTGTGGCGAAACAAATGCTACATAATTTGGAGAGTGCTCAATATCTGTGATAGAGCTATATAATAATAATAATAATTATAAAGACGCAACAAAACAGTATGCGGTGACAGAGACGAAACGATCAATCACATTATAAGCGAATGCAGCAAATTAGCACAGAAGGAGTACAAGGCGAGACACGACTGGGTCGGCAAGGTAATCCACTGGGAAATGTGCAGGAAATTTCAATTCGACCATACAAACAAATGGTATATGCACAACCCGGCGCCTGTCCTAGAAAATGACTCGCATAAACTCCTATGGGACTTTAACATACAAACGGGTCACCTAATCCCGGCCAGAAGACCAGACCTCATAATAATCAACAAAAGAAAGAGAATCTACAAAATTGTTGACTTTGCTGTCCCGGCGGACCATAGAATATATCTGAAGGAAAGTGAAAAGAAGGATAAGTACCTCGACCTTGCTAGAGAATTGAAGAAACTGTGGAACATGAAAGTAACGATTGTGCCAATTGTGATTGGTGCGTTAGGCACAGTAACTAAAGGATTATTAAAGGGCCTGGAGGACTTGGAAGTTAGCGGACGGGTGGAGACTATCCAAACGACAGCATTGCTGAGGACGGCCAGAATACTAAGACGAGTCCTGGAGACTTGAGGAGACTTGCTGTCACTCAAACTCCAGTGAAAAACCATCAGCTAATACTGATGTGAAAAACTCTAGAGGAGTAAAAATAATAATAATAAGTAAATATATATTAGATTTTATATACATTTAATACCATGGAAGCTTGTCTGTGACCAAGGGTTTCATGGTGTTTTATCAACGACAATCATCAGCAGATAACGAAAAATAACGGAGAAATCGAAAAAATCGAAAAAAAAGTCAAAACCGTTAGAATTGTGTACAACTCTTTATGTGTGTGTGTGTATGTGTGTGCGTGTGTTTGTGTGGGTTATATTAGCGTATTATTGTGTATGGATGTATAAGTGATGTTTAGTATATGTATGTATGAAAATACATACGCTGCAAGACAAATTTGAGATTGTCTCCTGGATGTGTGAGATGCTATATGTAACCGAATTTGCTACAGTCATCCTGTAGCAAATTCGGTTTGAGAAAAAAAATTTTATTTGTTTCTTTATATTTTTGTGTGCGTGTTTGTGGTAGTGATTTTAACTAAGGAACTAAATCTCAACATTACATTTCGAAGAAAATAAAGTTTTGATTTGTAAGCGTAAATAGACGAGTGTAGTATGGTAGGCTAGAATCGCAATAAATATGATAGTGGAGAGATACGTTATATTGTAATATACTACGGAATATTATGCAATATTGGTATTTTATGCTGGAATGTGATTTGTGTTAAATTACAATAATAATTTGTATTAGTTATAATGTGTTAATGATATATTGCGTATACATCATAGTAATTCATGATTTTATGTGCATAAGTAATATAGTGAATATGATGTTAAGACGTTGCAATGATTGTTTGTATTTGCTATGTCATTTTTTTTCATGTGTGTGAGTGTGTATGGTGATGATTTTTGCTAAAGAGCAAATTATCATCATTACATGATTAAGGAAATTAATATATGATATGACGTGTAAGCATGATAGGTCTGGGACGTAAGGGTAATTGGCGGGGAGTTGTGATGGGTTACAATAGTTATTATCAGCTATCTGTATTGTGTTAATGTTAAATTATGTATACAATATTGTAATATATGATGGGTCGTACATGGGAGATATGATAGATATACTGCGTGGGGGCCTATTACTAACACTCATGAAAAGATGGCTAACATAATGTCAAAAGGTTGTGGAAGTGCATGAAGAAAGATATGGGGATTAAAGGAGGATGGTGGTACTTATGGTGTGTCTAGTGTATTGGTTGATGGAGGAAAGTGGTACTTACGGTGCATCAGGTATGATGTGGGGTCTTTTGTTGGGTGAGGTTATAGAAGTAGAGGTGGTATAGGTAAGAAGGATGGGTTATGTGTCTGGGTCAAATTGCGAGAGAAGATTTTTGTTCTCATGTCTGCATTTGGATAGAATTTCTTATTTTTTGATTAGTAGAGTGTTTTGTGATGGGTAGGTGATCATAGCTAGTTTTTCATGGAGGCAAAGAAGGCATTTTCTTTTGCAAATCAAATAAGCAGGATTTAGCATTAAATAACCTATAAGCATTGATATGCAATTAAACACAATGAAACTAATATCATGAAGCTTCAGTTGTTTTTTTTTATTTCTTCATAGAATCATGTGGATTTATGCTAAGACAATTCTGTGATCTGAAGATAATTCTACAAAAGAGGAGTATGCCTCACTTCTTGTTTACATTCAATCAAGCTGTGCTTTACAGTTATTTAAGTTAGTGTAAATCCATAGCTTTCTCTCCTTTTTATGGCATGCAAACCTGTTCTTGATTAAAAAATCTGCTAGATGTTCACCATTTCTGTTTGCTGAGTTGTGTTAGCAGAATATATTATTTCTGTCTTTACCTATATGATCATTTGTATCTCCACTGATGATAAGAATGTTGTTTGGGTATGTGTCAGACAAGAAAGGATCGCTCATTATAGAAGTTGGTGGTGTCCATTTCATTACTGAAAAGCAAGAGACAACTGTTGCCATTAAATGTTGCACCCATCATTCTTGGTTAGATTCTCTCAAGGCTATTTAGTAATTTTAAAGTATGAGGACGGAGAAACATTCCTATACATCCAGTCATAGCATTGATGGAGTTTTTCCATGCAGATGCTGAAACAAATATCCATTCCATACTGGTATCATTGTATTTTAGTTATAGTTTGCAATGGTATTATCAATGTTCTTGCATACATATGGTGTCTATATCATGTTCAGCTGCCAATGCTGTAACCTCAAAAAGCTGGTTTATGGTATTTAAAGTCCTAACATTAAATGTCATGATATTGACAATGCTTTTGCATCTAGTTAAGTTTGGTTTAGGTTTGGGCTCTATTGCTGATTTTTCAAACACTGGGGCCAGAGCTCCAATCTCACCAGAATAAGTTCCTTATTTACCAGCATGAAGGGCAATGTGACTTTAATATAAGGTTTGAATTAGAGTTATGGCAATCATTCATTGTCTGTTTTTTGCTCATCAATCGATGCCACCTTTATAAATAAATAACAGTAATTTCCTGACTGATTTATGAATATGGGCATGTCTATGTATATCTGTATATGGATGTATATATATATATATATATATGTGTGTGTGTGTGTGTGCGTGTGTATGTATATATATATATATATATATTGATCCTATTTCACTAAAATGTGATTTCTTTGTCACAAATTACTGATTTCATGTTATGTAATAAAATATGTGGAAATCAAATTCTGTAAACAAAGATTTGGATATTTTGTAATAATGTTATTTGGTTCTTCTTTTCATGTCGCTAATGCAAATGACTATTTTCTAATCTTCCCAATCTTTTACAAGCTGAGGCACATGCTACAGTCTGTCATTAGAGAATGAAAGACATGTTCTTACATGCTAACTTGACTAAATCTTGGAGAATGGGACAGTGAAAATGCATACATGTTGCCACATGATCAACAGTAAATAATTTATGTACATTCTGTTTTCTTTCTCTTTAAAATCTATAAAATTACTTTCAAGTAATCACCATTCACCACTGGAATACAATATTTGATCACAAATCCACTAATAAATTGATCCCCCACATCTTTTTTATTATTTTAAAGCTATCAAAATTTTATCAGAAGTAAATAAATTTTATAATCCTCGCTTTAAACTTTGATCAGAATTTTGGCATCTTTCTACTAAATATAATTTTTTTAGATAAAAGTTAATCATTGTCTAAATGAAATATACCTGAAATTTTTTCTAATGGAACATTATATAGTCAAAACGGTTATTATTGTGCATTATTGATTGCTAAACTCTACTGTATGGAAACTTTGAAATCAAAAGTAAAATTTCAACAACTCTATAACTAAAAGTAAAATTACATCAATATATATGAGTTTTTCTTATTTTTGCACTGCTACATATTGATATTATCAGCTTAAGTTTCAAAGATGTAGAGTTTGGTAATAACAATACCTAATAATACCTGTTATAATCATATTGTTTAGCACAACTAAAGAATAAGGCTATATAATCATTTTATATCTCAAGCTTCAAGAATAACTTATAAACCTAATTGGGGATAATTGATTAAATTTGAATGGGAAAATTCAGTTGACATAATGTAATTCTCATGGGAAATAGTTTTTTTTTGTGCATTTAGGATTTTTGTTAAATGACTTTCATTTCCTTTTGGGAATTTTTCATTTTCATTCAGTAATGTATACAAAAGTCATAAAATGGGGGTTCAGTTTACAATTTACATATAATGCAATCAAGCATGGTTGGACACTGACTTTGTGTCCAATTTTATAACACCTGATATCCAATTTACAATGTAAATTTTTGTGTTGATAAACATTATGCTCTCCATACTTTTATTATTCCAAAATGTGGTTCACAACACAAATTTCAAGTTTCCAGATTTGATCCTAGTTAAAATTTTCTGTTCTCTTTTGATGTTATATATTCCAGATACTGTTAAAGATGAGAGTTGGTAGATTAAAAGTGGAAAAAGGCCATTACATGATAAATAAACCATGGCAAAAGACAAGCAGAATTGACCAAAGGTTTTTGAGACTTGTTTAATGAGTGCTCATTGTGATATTCCTAAAAACTGATATCTGGTTTCATTTCACATCATAAATTACAATGAAAGCTCATCTTCATTACTATCTATAATATAGAAGAAAGATTATTTTAAGCAGAAGTAAAATTTACTTGAGAAATACTAAAATCTGGTAGCATTGAAAAAAAAAAAATCCTTGCATAGCAACTACTTTGTAATTTGACTAAATTAGTATAGCAACAACAGTTTTCCTCTTCTCCACTAAATATTAATTAAACTGCTGAATTCAAGCGGATAATCCATGAAAAATAGGTTGTAAAGGAGTGTGGATGACCAAGGTGGGATTTTTCAATTTGTGGGCTCCTTGCTAAATTCATTTGTGGGCCAAATGGTCCACCATTTAAAGACCACTGTGAGCCTATACTTATTGTACACATAATCTAGGTCCTGTACTTATTGTACTGAGACCCTTATGGTTTTGAATTGATTTCATAATGAAATAATCTAGTGTACACTTGAAACAAGTCATAATCTGGCATTCTTCATGACAAATTAGTTTCAGTGGGCCTTCAGATACATGTGGGCCCTATGCCAATTGCCTACAATACCTTTTGGTAAATAAGATACTGTGAGTTACATAATGTTCATCATCATGCCAAGTTCAATTTCTGGAGGCTGTTTGTACTTTATTTATGCTCAAGCCTTTATGAAAGACATGAATTAATTTCTTCTCACCTCAAGCAAAATAGTAAAGTTTATATGCCTCTCTAGCCTTGGTTAGGCAAACATTATAGAACAAAAATTCTGAATTTGAAACATATAGCAGGGTAACTTGCCATGGTAAAGTAGCAAAAACCAGGAGCTGGAGTCCCTCGGGCAGATTAACATTGTGTTCCACCTTATTCAGGCTATTCCTGCTGTAATTCTAATAAGTGGTATAGCACTCTGCTGTTTCCTTTGACAGCATTAGTGTCATGAAGAGATAAGAACTGAAGCATGGGCAACAGCTGTTTTTTATACAATTTGTCCCGGCCTATGCCAAGATCCCAAATTTTAATTTGTCTTGACTGAAATGATAACCTTTTCATCACCATTATCTTATTGGCATTTACAGTCAAATGTGTAGAATGACTGGAATACCTACCATGGTCTAATGGCTGACAAACTGTTATGGAGTTTGATTATCACTGGGTGCCCCACACTTCAAACCTTGTGCTAAACTTAGCTCAGCTAAAATGACAACTGTTCACCTCTTCCAATCTAGTCAATGATTCAAGGATTCTGTTGAATTGTTTCTCATCCTACCACTTTGGTCAGTTTTGCTTTTTTTCTATGATTTAATTATGCACCCACAGTTAGTGCAGCCTTGTCTAGAATTTGAACTTGACTCACAGAGCCCATTTTCTATAGTGATGACACACATACCACCAATTTTGTTTTCATTTGTAGCAGTTAAACAGGGTATAGTATCAATTATTATCTTTACTTAATTTTACCTTTTAATTTTATATTCAGGAAGTATTAAACATAACCTAGAAATTGTAGAACAAAATAAAATTTTTATTTTATATATATATATATATATATATATATATATATATATATATATATATATATATATATATAAGCATATCTTATTTAAAAGTTTATTTATTCATAGAGCCAATCAACTATTCACATAAAAAATGTTTTCTGCTCGAAAATTATTAAATAATGTTCTTGCTTAGTTGACTTTATGCTTAGTTGGGTTATTTTAAGCCAGTTTGACAGAGTCTCCAATTTGATAGGGTGCATAATGTATTTTCACTATCATTTTAAACACTTCATTATCTCAAAGAGACCCATTGATGGGACCCCAATAGTTACTCATCCTCCAAGTTGATGGACCTTTGAGTGTCTCCACACTTTCTAAAGCTACAGAACTAGAGCTTCTCCACTAAATGTAGAATATGTTTTTTTGTGTGCAAATGTATGGGAAGGAATCTTACACTTCTGTGTGTATGCAGTTGATGTATTCTAAGCCAACAGGGCTGACAATCACATTCTATTCACAATGAAATAAGAATTAAATTTAACACATCAAATTTAATATTACCTAAAATTCTATTTTTATGTCAAAAGTATAGTTCACAAAATTATCCCTTGTGTTATCATAAAAATGCTATTTCTCTGTTGTGAGAGCAGGTTTGCTAACTGATTTTATAAGATCATATTGTATGAGTATATGTTTGCAAGTTGTAATATATATCTTCATCAATTCTTTGAAAATAGGTCGCACATATAATTTTCATTTGCTTGTTTGTTACCTATAGATTTTGAGGCTAATGTTAGCATGTGAACTCTTTTGATCTCAAAGAGTTTTTTAGTTTTATGTTAGAGAAGCTGCTTCTCTATCCTTCAGGTGCCTAAAATATTTCGATTTAAAAACTGACCAGGTTGGCTTTGTTGAAAAAGCAAATAAAATTGGCATCTGAAAGAGCCCCTCTCACCTGCTTGAAGTATTTGGGATTAGTTAATCAGAAAGGTCTGATTCATACAGAAAGTAAATAAAACTTATATCTGAAGTGAAGGAAGTCTTAAATCAATCTTGGAAACAAATGAAAAAAAAACATTGAATTAATCACAGAGGGTTGGCCACCCTGGACCCAAATGTGCAATATCAATTTTTTTTGGCCTTTTTTATTATCAAAGATGCATAGATGAAATGATTCATTTAGATATCTTTACTTAATTGAATATACATCTTACTAGATAAAATGAAAGACATATTTTTTTTTAATTTTTCAGTCTTCTTTACTCCTGCTTCTAATAATGAAGGACTGCAGCCCATAAATGCACAATAATTCATAAGTTAGACATTTTTAATTTTTTTTTTTATTCATTTGAATTTTATTTGTGATAATTTTAGATATTTTTTCTTTGAGAAGTGTGACTTCAAAGTGTTTGTTTAATATGCCTCTCAAGAAATTAGTATGCAAGGAAGAAAATCTTCCAAAGCTTTGAAAAATAAATTTTTGTTTAACAGATATATTTTAGAATTTTATTTTTATCCCAGGCAACTCAGGATACTTCAACTAGTTTTAAGTTATTTTTACTTTGGTTTTTATTGCTTTCAGGTTTGAAACAATGGGCTGACATATTACCTTCTAAAAATAAACATGTTTAGAAATCTTAATTGTTGTTGCATGAAAGACATACTGAATATCAGTTGAGGAATGTGAATTATGTGACAAATTCATTCACTAAAGAAAGGACTGTCTCAGTGACAACAATATCTTGTATACAGTTGTTCTCATCTTTTAGCATTTTCTTTTTGTGGAAAAATAGAACACTATGTAAAACTAATTATTTAAAGTAGTTTTCTGTTTATTCTAAACTGATTAGGTGTGTGTGTATAAAAATGATGGATGATAAAAAAAGAAAACTTACTGATGAAATTCGACACCAAGTGGACAACACAGTTTAAAATTTCACTGTAAGTAATATAACAACATATAAGAACTTCATCATCTGCATGGGTTTTAAAAGTTTTATGTTTACATATTTACATGAACCTGGGATCACTCTCAAATCTTAAAAGAAAAAAACAAACATCCCTATAGAATAAGGTTCACATAAGAGATAAGGAACCACACAAGTGAATAAATCCTGGAACAAAATGTAGTCTTTTCACAATCAGCATATTCATTATAGAATTAAAGCACATGAATGAAACTCTAATAAAATGAATAGCAAATAATATATATATTATATATATATATATATTATAATATATATATATATATAATAATATCACAAAAGGTGAGTACACCCCTCACATTTCTGCAGATATTTAAGTATATCTCTTCATGGGACAACACTCACAAAACGACACATTGACACAATGAAAAGTAGTCTGTGTGCAGCTTATATAACAGAGTTAATTTATTTTCCTCTCAAAATAACTCAAAATATACCTTTAAAAGCAAAACCCCTGCCAACAAAAGTGAGTACACCTCTAAGAAACTACACCCCTAAATGTCCAAATTGAGTTCTGTCTTGTCATTTTCCCTCCAAAATGTTATGTGACTCATTAGTGTTACTAGGCACATGTGTGCATAGGGAGCAGCTGTGTTCAAATTTGTAGTGCAACTCTCACACTCTCTCATACTAGTCGCTGAAAGTTCCAACATGGCACCACATGGCAAAGAACTCTCTGAGGATCTTAAAAGACGTATTGTTGGGTTACATGAAAATGGCCATGGCTACAAGAAGATTGCTAACACCCTGAAACAGAGCTGTAGTGACAGTGGCTAAGATCATTTAAAAGAGTGGGGTCCACTCAGAACAGGTAGGTCATCCAAAGAAGCTGAGTGCACGTGCTGAGTGTCACATCCAAATGCTTTCTTTGAAAGATCGGCGTAGGAGTGCTGTCAGCATTACTGCAGAGATTGAAGAGGTAGGGGGTCAGCCTGTTAGTGCTCAGACCATACTCTGCACTCTACATCAAATTGGTGTGCATGGCTGTAACCCCAGGAGGAAGCCTCTTCTTAAGACCATACACAAGAAAGCCCGCAAACAGTTTCTTGAAGACATTATCAACAAAGCACATGGATTACTGGAACCATGTCCTATGGTCTGATGAGATGAAGATTAATTTGTTTGGTTCCGATGGCTTCAAGCATGTGTTGGCGGCGACCAGGTGAGGAGTACAAAGATAAGAGTGTCATGCCTACAGTCAAGCATGGTGGTGGGAATGTCATGGTCTGGGGCTGCATGAGTGCTGCAGGTGTTGGAGAGTTACATTTCCATTTCATTGAGGGAAATATGAACTCCAACATGTACTGTGAAATTCTACAGCAGAGCACGATCCCCTCCTCCAGAAACTGGGTCACAGGGTAGTCTTCCAGCATGACAAATGATCCCAAACACACCTCCAAGACGACCACTACTTTACTGAAGAGGGTAAAGGTGATGGACTGGCCAAGCATGTCTCCAGACTTAAACCCAATAGGACATCTTTGGGCGATCCTCAAGCGGAAAGTGGATGTGCGCAAAGTCTCCTATATCCGCCAGCTCCGTGACGTCGTCATGGAGGAGTGGAAGAGCATTCCAGTGGCTACCCATGAAGCTCTGGAGAGTAAAGGCAGTTCTGGATAATGATGGTGGCCACACAAAATATTAACAGTTGACATGGTGTATGTTAATATTGACAACTTTCCCAAAGGGGTGTACTCATTTTTGTTAAGCTTGTAATGGTTATATTTTGAGTTGTTTTGAGGGGAAAATAAATTAACTCTGTTATATAAGCTGCACACAGACTACTTTTCATTGTGTCAAAGTGTCATTTTGTCAGTGTTGTCCCCATGAAGAGATATACATATCTGCATATATCTGCAGAAATGTGAGGGGTGTACTCACTTTTGTGATACACTGTATATATATAGCAAAAAAAGATGCCCTGACTTATCAATGAGAAAAATGAATGATTAATATTGTTGATTTCATGGAAATACACCAGCAGAAAATCTGAGGGTATTAACTTGAAACAAAGAAAAGATGTTGACGAAATAAAATAGAAATGAATTACGATAAAATAATCTTACAAAAATCGTACAAGAATGACTGTACTGTCAATACAGCTTCAGTAAATAATTTTAAGAGAGAAATTTTCAAATTCCGAAGTAAATTTATGAAACTTTTCGATTAATTTTAAACATATGAGCAATAAAAAACAATTATGGTGAACAGGGAGTGAAGAAATCATAAGGTACATATGACCATGGAATGTTTTACAAGAAAGTGTTGAACTTTGTTTTATCCTTATAATGAACTTTTTTATTCTAATGTTTATTTACATTGACTCATTATGATGAAATGAATAAAAATTTAACACTATATAATGAGTTCTGTGCTACTGCTTTCTCTTATAATGTTCCTCTGAAGAGACGTGTCTGAAAAAAAAAAAGTCTTTTTTAAAACTCAAAATGTATACTTTACTAAAGCTATTCTAAAAATATGTAGATAGATAGATAGATAGATGTATTTTATATTTGGTAAGTTATATATAAATATATAAAATATGAAGCCATTTGTATGTAGAAAATAAAATGCACATGACACAATGACCTAACAGGCACAATTGAAATGTGAACGTTATATCAATGATCACTAATAATGATTTTTATGAACACATCATAAACATCTGAAAGCAAACACCTTTAACATCATTACAAACTCTTAAGCTACAAAGAGGAACTTTTGCTTTGTTTGTCCTTCATACACTGTCCAGTGGCAAAAGCTGATATTGGCACCAGGTTGACATCATTGCCTTCGCCACTGAAACTGTGGTATCACTCCTAGTTGACAGCAAATGAGGATGGGGTATCGCATTTTTCTTTCACACGTTGTGTGAAAAATTTATATATATGTACATATATATATGTACATATATATATATATGTACATATACATATATATATATGAAGCCATTTGTATATACATGTAATTTATATATATATATATATATTATATATATATATATGTGCGTATATAAAAAGATATATATATATACATATATATATCCTATTATATATATATATATATATATATATATATGTGCGTATATAAAAAGATATAATATATATATACATATATATATCTATTATATATATATATATATATATATATATGCGTATATAAAAGATATATATATATTATATTATATATATATATATATATATATATATATATATATGTGTGTGTTGTGTGTGTGTGATACAGATAAAAAATATTAGTTGGATAATTTCTGAGACAAGCCTTGATGATTTTTATCATTAAGGGTTTTGGACTATTGTCTTCATCTTTATTGCTATTTCCACAACATTTCAGCCGATACGTCCTCCGGCCTTCTTCAGGTGTTTGTTGAACTCGGGGAATCTTCACGGAACTTCGAATTACGTCCTTTATGAATCCACGGGGGGTCGCCTGATCTGATTCCGTTAGCCATAACCGGGTACAAGTGTTAAGTATTCCTGTATTGTTACTTCGCCTGCAGTCAAGATTGAAGCTGCAACCTCCAGATGATTGTCTCCTTAGAAGCTTAGGGAACCAATGCCTACAACTGTTATGCTATGTGTCCTATGGGACAGTTTAGAGTGAATTTTTGGACTATAAACTTAAGGTTCTTACTTGACTAGGATTACTACTACTATGTATAATTTTTTACCTGTGCTCATATTTAGATTTTTTTTATCTAACCTTTTTAATTATCGCTTCCCTTATTGTATTCATGGTCTATACTTGGTCTACTCACCAGGTCATTGTAGCCCAACATATGTGCTGATTCCTTAAGGAGCCTAATCCTCCAATGTTCAACTCTATCAATTATTTCAACATCATTCCATAAGGGCAAATGGTTTCCCTTTTCCTTTCATATATGGTCCACACATACCCGACTTTTCAATCTCACTTCATACTATTGCCTTCCGATGTTCTTCTAGCCTTACTTTTAGTGGGTGACCTGTCTCGTCTTTGTATATTTTACCACAACTGCAAGGGATGGAGTAAACACAGTTTTTAATATTGTTGAATTCTGTTGGTGGCTTGACCCGAAAGAGATATCTCCGGAGAGTTGAGCCACTTGTAAATACTGTCCTGATGTCATATGGACTACATATCTTTTGGATCCTTTCGGCTAGTCCTTTGACATAGGGCAGACATACTGTGGTGAGTTTTGGGGTATTGTTCTCTATCCTCCAATCCAGGTTTCTTGGAGCCGATGTTATGCGCTCTGGGTTGTTGTTATGATGGAGGTTGTGTCTCAGACTAATCATTTCTTCTTTATATATATCTGTATCACTACTAATGGTTTTTGCAATGGACTATTCTTTTCTTTACCGTATATGTATGATGGGAGTTGAAATTGAGGTACTGTCCGGTGAAGGTGGGCTTATGATACACAGAAGACATGAATCCTTTCTCTCTGCGTGTTACTAATACATCGAGGAAGGGTAATTTATTATCTTGCTCTTTCTCCATAGTGAACTGTATAGATGATCAGATTGAGTTAACGTGATCAAGTAATGTCTGAACATCTTCCTGATGAGACCAGAGAATGAATGTGTCATCTACGTATCTAAGCCACATAGATAGCTTTGGTGATGTAGATCCTAATGCCATTTCTTCAAAGTATTCCATGTATATGTTAGCCAATACTGGTGACAATGGCAAACCCATAGTCAGTCCTTCTTCTTGTCTGTATATATCAGATACCATCCCAAAGTAGGTTGTCTCCACACAGAAAGTCAACATTTCCATTAGATTATCTATCGAGATACCAGTGCGTTCTTCCAGCAAGGGGTCTGCAGCCAGTTTATCCCGTACTACAGCAAGTATCTCATCAGTATGTACCTTTGTAAACAGATTTACTACATCCAAACTCACCATCTGGTCAAATTGAATGGGGGCATCACTGATTCTCTCCACAAAGTGGGCTGAGTTCTTAACATATGATGAGGACTTACCAGTTAGTGGGATGATGATCTCCATGAGGAAACGGCTCAATGGGTAGCATGCTGAACCTCGGTTACTGACATAATGTCTCAATGGAATACCATCTTGCAAGGCCATATATGTGTGGTAGCTTACTGTTATGTTGAATTAGCTGTCTGTATTTTGTTTGTGGTATGAGATCTTTACTCTTACCAAGGATCTGTGACAGCTTCCTTTCCGTCTTCAGGGTTGGGTCCTTCTTTACTTTACAATAGCCACCATTGCCAATGAATTCTGCTATTTTGTTGGAGTATTCCACCCAATCCATTACCACGATAGCATTGCCCTTGTTAGCTGGGATTATTATGATACTGTTATCATCCAGTAGCGATTTGATAGCCTGTCTCTCCGTTTTTGAGATGTTTTGAACATTGGAAGATTAGACGCCTTAAGGAATTAGCACATATGTTGGGCTACAATGACCTGCTGAGTAGACCAAATATAGAGATGAATTCAATATGGGAAACGATAATTGAAAAGATTAGATTTAAAAAATCTGAATATGAGCACAGGTAAAAAAATTCTGACTGCAGGCGAGTAACAATACAGGAATACTTAACACTATACCCGGTTATAGCTAACGTAATCAGAACAGGCGACCCCCGTGGATTCAAGAAAGGACGTATTTCGGAAGTTCCGTGAAGATTTCCGAGTTTGACAAACACCTGAAGAAGGCCGGAGGAAATATCGGCCGAGACGTTGTGGAAATAACAACAAAGATGAAGACAATAGTCCGAAAACCCTTAATGATAAAAAAATACACATTTCACGCGAGGAATCAATACACAGAAATATAGCAATGTATTCTAGAAGGACGTGTTTTCTCCCATGTTGGTCGTTTGTCTCTTTCGGGATTTGACATGCTCGAGACTGGAACAAGTCCAGCCGAAAAGGCAGAACAAGAAAGAAAAAGGTCGCAGAGTATATATGCATCCATGTTACGCGTATTGAGCTGTGTGTCACTAGTCGTCAAAGTCAAAATGTAAGAGAAAGAGTGGTGTATCTGGAATTCAAAATGTGGGAGAGTGAGTTATTGGAACTCGAGAGTATATATGGCTAATCCTTGTCATGTGATCGGCTCAAAACACACCGTTTGTTTTGCGTGGGACAAAATCAAAGGTACGGACGTAGTTGGGAGCATAAACCACGTGAATTTCCTGACCAATAGGTTCTCGAGACTAATTAGTTTTCCGACGTCCACCATCTTTGTTTCGGGAACAAGTGAATCAGTATCCTATTTTCTAGAATTTTCTTGTATCACGGCCTTTTTAAAAATATAGGAGTGTAAATCCTATAATATCAAGCATAGGAACAGCACATCATAACATAGCAAAATCTATGGCAAAATTATTAACACCTCTTCTAGAAATAATCAGACCTTCTCAGCTAAAAAATTCTGTTGACTTCTTCAACAGAATAAAAAACATAAACGTGAAAGATAAACTCTTGGTCAGCCTAGACATCCAATCCTTATATACTTATATCCCTGTCAAAAAAACCAACGATATTTTCAAACGTCATTTAGAAAAACTAAAAATTCTCTCCCCCTACCCATTTTCAAAATTATTCAAATTGGCAAATTTTGTACCAATCATTGCTTCTTTAAGTATGATAAACAGTTTTATAAACAGAAATTTGGATTACCAATGGGATCTCCCCTTAATGGTATTTTAGCCTGTCTTTTCTGGAATTCTTGGAGTCTGAACATTTCAAGTATATCCTACCCAAAGACATCCATTTCTTTAGATATACTGATGACATTCTAATCATCTACCTGAAAAAAAATATAACATAGAAACTATCACCAATAAACTAAACAACATCTAAACAATTAAACTGACCATAAAACGAACTTGAAAAAGATAACTCCTAGATATCCTATTTATAAACAAAAACGATAAATTAGAATTAAAGTCCACCACAAAACCAACAGTAGAAATGATTATATTCATTATTTCTCTAACAGCAGCGATAAGATAAAAAGAGGTATTCTAATAGGCTTTTTCCTAAGAGCCCTAAGAATTTGCTCTACCAACAAATTTGATTATATCATAAAATCTTTCTCCATCTCCAATACCCAGATTCGTTCATACACCACAAATGCCACAAAATCTACAAACGCACATCATTTAACAAGAGTAAAGGCTTCATATCTTTCTCAAATATACATATATATATATATATATATATATATATATATATATAAATGTGTGTGTATATATACAGTTATGAATGGTGTAAAACAGGGCTGCGTTCTTACACCACAACTATTTGGAATCTTCTTTGCTTTAAAAACTAATATCAATTGCATTTACATTCATTACAGAACATCAGGTAACATATTTAATATAATTAAAGTTTGCAACTTTAGTCGAGGGTGACCCGAAAGCTCCCTTTTCAATAGTTACTACACTGAGGTGAAGCAGGGGCGCTATTCTATTCCCTGAATAGCTCCACTTTACCCTTGATCCGTACCTTATGATGCTGAGTGTTAAGCAAAGCATTATCAAGTACCATTTTTTGAGTTTTTGGTATGATTCGACCTAGGATTGAATCCCAGTCTTCCAAACCATTGGCAAACACTCTACCCATTAAGCCAATGTCCTGGTCAATTTTATTATCCACGGCTATTATACCGGAGCTGCTCTACGCAGATGACTGTGACTAGACAGAATATAAATAAACATGTTGCTAATGTACTTCTTTGTAAGACTGCAGCAACTATGTCAAAGAAGTTAGTGTCTCCATCACGAGAACGAACAATTGCTTACATGTTTTTGTAAAGAATCATTAGAGCAGTAAGTTTTTTTAGAAGACCATAGGCTAGAAGTATCTACTCCATTGTTCCTGTATTTATGGAATTGAATGCCTTGGAGAAGTACACATATATGGAAGGAAAAGGGAAACCATTTGCCCTTATGGGATGATGTTGAAATAATTGATAGAGCTGAACATTGGAGGATTAGACGCCTTAAGGAATCGGCACATATGGTTCGCTGCAATGACCTGGTGAGTAGAACAAGTATAGAGACTTCTCCAGAACATTTTTCTCCGTCTTGAGCATGCCTGATTTCGGTTGATCAAATATGATCCTCGCATATGTGTATGGTTCCCGGAAAAAACATTCTTGCTCTTTCCTTCATTTCACCCGTCTCTTCCTCAGATCTTCTGCCTTGCTAAAAGCATTGTGCTTTTCTTTGAGGTCTTGCCAGATTTTAAGCAGACCCTCTTTTCGACCATGTTGGTAAAACGGATTTGCTTTTTCAAATTTCTCTTCTCCATTATGAGATCCTGCATAATTCTTTGACGTCTGTTCTTTTTGACTAGTAGCTTATTATTTTTCTCTTTCACCGCATAAATTCTCATGCAGACATTGTATATAACTTGGCTACTTTCATTTAGTCGTTGGTTGTAATCCTTATTTCCCAGTTCTTTATGTAGAGTCTTGCTTATGATGTTATCAAACCAAGCTTCCGTGTCAGATGCCTGTGGAAATGTTATTCTTGGCAAAACAGGTTGTGTCTCATCCTTTGATTCAGCAGCTCAGATATCCTCAGCACTGTGGTATGCATCCTGACTTTGGTTTTCCGACGTCTTATCTGTGTTGGCAGAGGGCTGCTCCTGAAACACTATCTGGGAAACACAATCAATTTTTGTTTGATTGATTTTTCCTCCCGTTTGGGACCTACATTTATTATCACAGACACATGGGAAGTCTATTGGGAATTCGTTAATCATGGTCTGTTTTTCAGTACGGGGTCGTTGACGATCATTCCGAATGGATTTATCATCTTCCCTCTCTTTTGGTGTATCCTGAGGGCATTTTCCTTTGTTTCTGTCTGTAGCTGATGTTTAATGAACTCTGGGTTGCTGGCTCGTTGAGATCATCTAGTCTTACAAACTATAGTTATTACAAAGTCTCATCATCATCATCATCATCATGTTGTGCTGGTAGCACGGATATCCCTGACCCTCTCTCGCCATTCCTCCCTATCGTTCATCGCCCTAGGTAGGTCTTCAGGACAACATCCCGTGACCAAATAAAACCACATCATGATTTCTGTACAGAAATGCTGGAATATTATGAAGATGAAAATTAACTTATTAAGTCTAAGTTTTAGTGATGGTCTGATTTCATGTTGCCATGATAAAAATAGATTCTTTTAATTATTTTCTGGTGCAAATCCTATGAATGTGAAGTGGCTTGATATTGAACTTAAAGGCTCCCAAAAGTAGGCTTTAAACAAGTATATAATTTTAAAAAAATACAATGTGCTTAATAAAATAATCCAGACATTATGATAATGACTTATTTGGACAAAGTAATTACAAAATAATTGAAAATTGAAAGTTAATCTTTAAAAGATTATCATTTAATTAGCAAAAAATATGAACAACATGGTTAAGAAAAGATTTTTGTGATGAATTATTATATATTATAAATATATCTACAAAAAAATGAATTAGTGAATATTGTCAGAAGTTAAAGTCTAAAGATTATTCTAATAAATAGTAAATTTTTGAAAGTCACTTGAAGTGACTTAAATAGGTCACACAATAAAATTGCTGCCTAATGATGAAATAAGGCATTTATCTTAAATAAATACATTTTTTCTTATCTAATTTTTCATAAATGCACTTAATTTAGTGGTAAATATTAATTGCATAAAACAGTGAAAATTTCAAATCAAAATTTAACTAAAAGCTACATGTCTGGCTGTGAACACACATCCATCCTCATATGTAGGTGCATCAATAAATATCTGTCAATAAAATCAAAACCATGGTCATATCAATCTAGGGACTTACTGATCCTTACTGATATTTTACTCTGTACCTGGTTCTTGCTCACCAACTCCTTGCATTTACAACTTATATTGCATGTTTGTAAAAGATTTGTAAAATAAATTTACTGTACTAAGATTATTTATATTAGACCTTTGTTTTTAGCAAAATGTTTTTTAAAAATTAAAAAAAAAATAATTGTGGTTTATGGTAAAGGTAATGAAAATGTTGCAATAATTTTGAAAGATTAAAAGTCCATTATGACAATGATATAAAACAATTTAGAATTTCATAAGTAAATGTTATAACTATATTATAAATAGTTCAAAGGTGACACAATGAATAATATCCAAGAATGTTGTAAACACAACCCTTATGTCTAGATGTGTGATATGAAAGTAAGATGTTTAGCACTCCTACTTAATAGAAGTTTGATGTATCATAGACCACTGTTATAATATAAGACAAAGTATCATAGAGTATTGTGATAATTAGAATCCAACAGGTTCATAGGTTGGTAAGAATGGATTTCAAGATCTTTTTATAAAAACAATTCAAACTGTAAAAATATATTTGCCCACACAAGATTTATATAAACACTTTCAGTTTCCCATGGAGAAGTAATTATTCAAATTTGGATCTCTAATGGAAAATATATTTAGATTAGTTTTGCATTTTTCAAGTAATTTTGCGATTTAAATGAAAATTTATATCTAACAGTCTTTAGTTTATATATTTACTAAGAACAAGACAACAATTTTAGTGTACCTTCAGTTGCTAGTAATGGTCTACTGGTTTGCTTTATAGTGAAGTGAATTAAAAGCCATATCTTTCCCTTGTTAGAAATATGCAAAAAATTCTCTTTTGCTTTTTGAAAAAACAAAGCAAAAACATTACAGCAGATATATTGAATTTTACAACTTAAAGACATGTGACAGCAGTCTAATAATAGTTAAATTTGATGCATCTGATTTTATTTTTTAAAAAAAGAAAAAAAAAAAAAACAGACAAAAAGGGAGGTGGGAGTCTAGATATGACCTAAATATAGATGTAGTAGTGACCATGAATATATTCACCCCATCCAGTTTTCAGTTAGTTTGGCCTACCACTGATTTGTATCCCTTTACTTGGAGGTAAATGTAATTATATATGACTGCCTAATTAAGGAATAACTCATAGTAGCCCTATAATTATTTTTAAACTTTTAAAATGTCTTTCAGAAAATGATTTTAATTTTTGTCATTTTTTAAAAAAGCCTTTTTTCTCTGTTCACATTATTTTGTTTTATCTTATTTTAAGATAATTGTTTGATTAATAAGCAATTTTACTTGTTAATAGTAATTTACTGACTTATTTCTACTGACATTAATAATACATTTTTTATTATGTAGATTTGGCCTAGATATTTTTAACAGACAATTAAGCTACCAATCTCATGAATCACTTCATGATCAGGGTAGCCAGATTCAACTTCTCATTTAAAGTCAAACAATACTCTAAAATAGAATTGAAAATGTAATTAAATATCGAAATTTTCATTTAAAACCATTTAAATCGAATTTTTTAATTTTAATTAAAAATTCTTATTTGTATAAAAAGACAGATAACGTATATAGATATTTGAGACAGTATCTTTTTTTTATAGTGTCATAGCCTGACGCTACTCCTACTTTCTTAGAAACCAGAAGTTTAGTAACAGAAAACTCTGCGCTGTTATAACCCATCTCAGTAAGAATAGCAGCCAAAAAAAAAAAACAGACTGACAGAAGAGGCCTGCCTGACCTCAGCTGAAGAGGTTTAGAGTGTGGGGTTTCCTGCAGTTCCCCTCTTCTGCCTTCTTACAGTACTTCCAGATGACCTACCATGAGCAGTGGCAGCAGTTAAACTTTTTCTTTTTAAGGATACAGAATTCATTTCTCTTCTGCTGCCTTTTCAGGGTAGTCAGCTACATCCAGATCAACACCATGAGGATGATACTCTATTAGCAACCTTTCCACTTATCCACCCAGATACAATGAACACCCAGAGTAACAGACCAGTCCATGAGCAGCCAAAACTGCTTGGACTACCATCAACTTAACCATCAGAGCAGTGACACATAGCAATTCTGTCCATATTACCTAGCCTATGAACTGCTAGCCTGAACCAACCATCAGGATGTCAACTAGTCTACTTCTGCGATCTGACATGTCCCACTCTCCTGCCATCTGTTGATTACCTGGTCACATAGTTGCACCAACAACCTTTTCAAAATTACCTAGACTCTCTGTTGCCAAATACCATTTTGGCATAAACAGAAACTTCACACAAATTTCGTTTCTTGCCAAAATAAAAGTTGGCTTTAAACTTACTCATCTTTGCCTATCATTTCATTCATTTAAAAAATTTTAGGACTTCCAAGCAACAATATTCAGTCATCTCTATAAAAGGGCTTTTGTATATTTAGTTCCAGCTTATATAAAAGAACATGTATTTTTCTTAAAAGAAAATATTTTAGAATCGAAATGATATGTAATTTTTTTACAAATAATTTTAGCATGGAAATAATCTGAAAATTCAAATAATTTTCTCACTCCAACCAAATTAGAAAAAAAATTCCTGGCCATGATTATAACTTAACTGCTCATTTAAGAAAAAATAAAATATAAAATTACATATTTATTTTCTTCATAAAAATTCAAGATTAAAGTTGAAGTAACTATCTATGCTAGTTAAGAGGTCAAGACTTGGATCAGAAATACTTCAAAGATGAACAGAGAAATATAAAAGATCCTTTTAATTTATCAAATTCTTTTAAACATAATGTTGCTGTAGATTACAGTCTACAATCTTGTAAACAAATATCTATACAGAATGCTTATAATTCTTAATTGTTACTATAAATGATAAACCATCATTACAGAAAAGATATTTACCCATAATATTTTTTATTTTATGAACTTGAAATTGTTCTGTGGAAAATTTCAAAGAGTTTTTTGGAGAAAACTTTTGTCTTTTAATTTATGTGGCACTTCAACTGAAGAAAAACCTTTACTTTAGGAAACAGGTGTATTCCTGTTGTTTTTCTGCTTCCAACATCTGACTCTTCTAGCATGCCACCCACACAATTAATGCAGTATTTCTGCTGGGGTATCTGAGTCCTGTTTACTTACAGAAACAGGTCTATTTCCTGTTATGCCACCCACACAATTTATGCGGCATGTCAAAAGGGGTCTTCAAGTACTATCAAGGATTGGTATGCCATAAAACACAACCATGAGACTTCATTTAACATAACATCTATTATATATATGTATATATATATATATACACACACATTTTTTTATTATGAATATATTTTTTGTATACACAGCTGCCACATAAGAAAAATATTCAAACTTCAAAAATTGACAAATGCAAAGGATGTCTGAAAAGTTTAGTACAGAGAGGCATAAATCAACTGAAATTAAAACATTGTAAAATCTGCCAACACACAGCAATATTTGCCCAGTTGGATGGGGCTGTAGAATACACTGATTGCCTCTCTACAGAGGGGTAAGACCCTCCACCCAACGAGTGTCCTAGATATGACACTAAACAATCTGATGATGAGGTTCCAGTAAGGCTGGAGCTTTAGGGAATATGGAGTATCCCTTCATTGCCATCGCTCCTAGGTCCACTCTGGCCCAGAGTGGTAGCACCTGATAAGGGTCCTATCTATGTGTTAGATAAGACTAAACCATGGTTTCTTAAGTTTACTGTTTTTTGCATTTAAACTGCGTATTTGTGCTAAACTGAATTGTTTAAAATAGAACTGTATTGACATTTAAACTGCATACTTATGCTAAACTGAATTGCTTGAAATAGAACTGTTTTGAAATCTAAACGGTGTACATTTACTAAACTGAATTATCTGAAATAAAACTGTTTTGTCATTAACTCTGTGTATTGCCCAGTCAGCTGGGGCTGTAGAATACACCGATTGCCTCTGTGCAGAGGGGTAGATCCTCCCAACAAGTGTCCTGGATATGATACTAAACAATCTGATGGTGAGGTTCCAGTGATGGTGAGGCTTTGGGGAATGCAGGGCACACCTTCATTGCCATTGTTCCCAGGTCCACTCTGGCCCAGAATGGTAGCACTTGATAGGGCCCTATCTATGGGTTAAATAGAACTTAACAGTATGCTTATGCTAAACTGAATTGTTTGATTGGTTGTTTGGGTTTTATGGCATATCAACCTTACACTAAACTGAATTGTTTAATGTAGAACTGTTTTGACATTTAACTGTGTGTAAACAAAATATACTTATATTAAACTGAATTGGCTGGATTAGAACTGTTTGAATAAATTGAATAGCTTGAAATAGAAATCTTTTTGACAATTAAACAGTGTACTCATGCTAAACTGAATTGTTTGAAATAGGACTGACTTTTTGTATAAAAGTGGATTTGGGATTAAATAACCTACAAATGTTGATATGTTATTAAACCCAAACAACTAACCAACCAACCAACAAAGCAACATAAATTATCCAATACTTCTTGTAACAACCAGAATAGACTTGTATATATCTATCTGACATTACAACAAATTTGGCTCTTGCATAAAACAATAGGCAAACAAAGATGTAAGGTCAAAGATTTTTGCATACCAAGGGAAAAATCCAACTGAAATTCACCATGAAAATGTTACTATATATGGTAATGTTCCCATGTCAAAGCATGGGCTTCAATCCCATTAAGAATGGAGCACTTACATTTAATCATCCTCATCTATTTTAAGGAAGGAGTCATTTTCATTTTGAAGGACTTTGAAGAGAATGAATAAGGAGTAAACTATCCTATTACTTCTGCCCAGCCTGTACATGAGAGTACATCAATATCTGTGACTTAACACATGGTTATTATCTTTATTTTGATCAGAAATTTTTATTGCATTATGTTTGAACTATATGATTAACATACACTGAATACCAAAATATAACTGAAGATTTATACTGGAGTCAGTCAATTTGTTATATTGATATAAGAGCACTAAAGACACTATAACCTTAATGTTCTTGTGAATCACACAAATAAAAATATCTGTCTGGAAAAGTTCCATGTAATTAAAAAATGCCAAACAAAAGGTCACTGATTCCACGTTACCAAACAATTTACCAAATTTTTTATACATCTCCATTTTTTAATCAAATGAATATTAAATCAAAATATCAATAAATAGAAATACAAAAATTTAAACTTTATTTACAAACAAAATATTGTCAAGAATTTTTGTAGTACTGTATTAAAAATTTTAAATAATTTTTTTTTTTTTTTTTGGTGGGGAGTGGCTGTTTTCAATTTTCTCTTACCATGACTGATTCAAAAGAGATATCCTACATGCTGATACCCTTCATGCTGATAAACAAGGGGTGCATTCTGTTGAGGTCAGAGCTCTGGCCCCAGTGTTCAAAAAATCAACTGCAGAACTCAAACCAAAATTACTTAGATTGTTCACATAATGACATTTAATGTTAGGACTTTAAATAGAGTAAACCAGTTACCTGAGCTGACAGTGTCTGCAACAGATCATAATATAGACATCATATACATACAAGACAATAGATACTACTATAGTAAACTAGAAATAAAATACAATGTCACTAGTAATGGATGGACGTTTGTCTAACTATCTGAATAGAAAAATTTCGTCTATGCTGTCTTAGGAGGTATAAGAGTTCTTCTCAGTCCTCATGTCTTAAAATCACTTAATAGCATGGGAGAAAATCCAACAGAGAATGACGTGCCTTATTTAATGGCAACCTATGCACAACAATCATCTCTTGGTACAATTCCACCAATGTCAGGGATGGAACGGACATCATCACCTTCTACAACAAGCTATCTTCCTTTGTCTGACACATTCTCAAACACATCCTAATCATCGGTGGAGACATGAATGCTCAACTAAGCAAAGATAAAAATAACAAATCCTGCTTACACAACAAGTCAAACAGAAATGGGGAATATCTAACAGAGTTTTCCTTTGAGAACAGGCTACCATGCCTTAATACTAAATTCCAAAAAAGGGAGGGAAAACTATGGACCTGCACTTACCCAAATAATGCTAAAGCACAGGTAGATTATATATTCATAAACAAGAAGAGCTTACTCCTCTTTAAAAAGGTGTATCTTCTGATCACAGAATCGTCACAACAAAGATATGCCTGAATCTACTCAGAAATAAGAAACAAACCTATTACAACTGGTCCTCACTTACCAATAGAGATATTAACAGTAAACACACAGTAACTGAAAGAAAAAAAATTCAATACTCTTTAGGAGATATCTGAAACACGTACTCCAAATGATGAATACAAAACTTTGTCACTGCCACATGGAAGCAGCAGCAGAGTACATACCAACCAAAGCAAAAGCCAAGAGTAGAGTTCCATGGGAGTCACTAGTAGTTTGGAAAAAATGAGATGACATGAAAACAGCATCTCTACTTGATAAAAGAAATCCAACAAATGCCAACATTCAGAAACTTAAGAAAGCCCCGAGAGAACTAACACATAGCCAAAAAGAGCCATTAGAATACATTCAAGGCTATATCAATAAAATAAGAAACTCGGTAGAAGACAAACAATCATGAATAGCATGGCAGACAGAAAATGAAGTGAGTGGAAGAAAGAGTACCTTGAGAGCAAAACTAAAAGAAGAACATTTCAAGAATCTGCTTGGAAACTCTTCAAAAGTCACTGATAAACCTATCCCAAAAATTCTAAATTGCTAACAAGACATCCAACTAGGACAGTTTACAGAGGAAGTATCTAATGTAGTAGTGACAAAAATTAAAAGCAGAAATGCTGCTGACCTTGAAAAAATACCCCCAGAAGTATGGAAGATGGGGAAATTTACTAACTGACTTCTTCATTTTTTCAACACTATATATAAACGAAATACAATAGGGAGATGGACAAAATGCTGCATCCTCCCCTTCCCTAGAATGGTGACCCCGGAATCACCAAGAATTACAGAGGCATAACTCTTACTTCTATTGCTACTCTGGTTGTCAACCTGAAATGGAGAAAATTCTTCAGAAAAATCAAATGGTTTTCAGGGAAATCTATAATGTCACAGATTCTGACAATTTGTTGAAGGAGTTCATGCAATAAATCTCAAAGCAACACTATTGTTTGTAGATTTCCCTAAGGCATTTGATTCCATATACAGAGGGAAGATTCAGCAAATACTACTAGTATATGGTCTCCCCAAAAAACTGTTACCACTATAATGATTCTTTGTAAAAACATGAAAGCAATTGTTTGCTCATCTGATGGAGACACATCATTGTCACAGGAGTTTTGCAAGGAGATACATTGGTACCATATTTGTTTATAATCTGCTTAGACTACATACAGCTGGGCTGAATTTAGTGTTTTCCTTCTAGGGTAGTTGCTAAGGCTAAAGAACACAGTTTGTTCAGAGGTGGGGGAAGAGAGTTTATGCCTTGCTCCAGGGCATTATCATTAAGTGAAATGAAAACAGTTTGGTCCAAGACCTAAACTTGGCTTGCAAAGTCTATTTTCTATAATAATCATTACACTAAACATACAAAACATGAAAACAATGGTTCACCCACCTGATGTAGACAAACTTTTTCAACATTGTCACTGGAGTTGTGCAAGAAGATACTTTAGTACAATATCTGCCTAGACAATGTACTTTGAATATTGATATACCTAATAAAAGAAAATAGCAACAAGCTAAAAAGCAAGAAGCAAACGATATCCTGCAGAAACTATAACAGATGCAAACTATGCAGATGATATAGGACTTCTTGCAAATATACCAGCCAAAACCGAATCCCTACTGCACTGCCTGGAGCAGGCAATGGTCTCAACATGAATGCAAATAAAACAGAGTAAATGTGTTTAAAACAAGGAGCTATCTCCACTCTATGTGGCAAGCATCTGAAATTAGTAGACAAGTTCACGTACCTCAGCAGCAGTGTTTCATCGACTGAAAGTGATGTTAATATACTCCTAGCAAAGGTGTGGACTGCTATCAATAGGTTATCAATTACATGGAAATCTGATCTATCCAATAAAATAAAACAGGATTTTTCCAAAGTGTAGCTGTGTCAGTACTACTGTATGGATGCACTACATAAACACTTACAAAACACAGAGGGAAAAAGCTTGAAAGGAACTACACACGAATGCTATGAGCTATCTTGAAACAACAGCTGTACAGCCACTTACCTCCCATCTCAAAAACCATCCAAGTAAGATGAACAAGACATGCAGTATACTATAAGGAGGAACTCGCAAGACTTTTGTAAGTAGATATATTCTTATCTTTGAAAAAAAAATACTTAAGCTTCTAGGTAGGTGTTTCACTTTGCAATAAGATAAACATTGCCAGTTATCAAGATCAAGACTGACAACATTAACAATGCTATCAAAGGGTGAAAATAATTATAAAATCTATCTACAAAACAATCACTTATCTTTCAATCTTTTCTTTGCAACCAAATGATCATCAAGCAATACTACATTCTGAAGAACTACATAGATTATGTGAGTGACATATGGCAAGAATATAAAATAGAATCATATTTATATTACAGATTTAAAAATCTATAGAATCTATAGACTAAGAAAACTAAAAAAAACTGTTAGCTATAATATATCAAAAAGCTTAAAAATTCTTTACATTTTTAAAGTTGACTTGCATGCATATATTATTGATTTCATGAAAATTGTAATAGAAACCTATTCTTAAATGTCAGTGTTTAGGTTTCATTAATCTTACGTTTATATATGCTAACATCTTTTTCTTTCATTTGTTGGGATTATAAATGCTCTATTGTCAATAGTGAGCACTCTGTAGGTACAACCTTTCACAACTTATTGATTCCCATGCACGTCAAAGTAATTTAATGTAATTTTGATTAATTGATTCTTAGCCAGTACAATTTAAATAATTTATAAAGAACAATTTCTTCAAACCAGCAATGTAACTAAAAAAAAAAAAATAATAGTCAGAAGCTGCAAAATTCAAGGGACCATTGTATGCATGTATATTTATGAAAGTTCTCTGCTCAACTAAGAAAAGAATGACATGTTTTTTTTACTGAATTATTTTTGTGCGGATGAAGAACATTACAAACAATGTTGCAAGTGTGTTGAACTGCAGGATGAATATGTGGAATAGCATGTAAGTTTCATGATTTTAAGTCATTACCAACTTGGTAGACCTGAGAACTTTCAGCACCTCCTCCTCTGTATGTGCATGTATTATATATATATATATACAGCAACTTATGCTTTCAGATTTAGCTGATTACAGATAACAAGTGGGTTAGTCAAGAATGAGTGATATTCAGAAAACTGAATTCTTGTTGGAATGGCAATGTCATTAGATCCATTGGAATTTACTAGAATCATTTTACATTATTGTTTGTGAGCAAGTATTAATTGAAGAGAGAGATTAAATTAGTCAACTAAACCCCCTATAGCATTAGAAGTAATCTGGGTGTGTGTCTTAGCCAGGCCAGCAGAAAGTGAATAAATGATTCATTTTAAACCGATACCAACCCAAATAATAAATCAATGCTCTAAGAATACCATAGGTACAGGAAATATTTTACAGTCCATCACAGCCTCCATACATTTGGTTTGATAATTTAAAAAAAATAAATAAATAATAAGCAGCAATGATAATTTTTTAGTTTTAATCAACTAGTTCAAATGATAAATACATCTTACAATAATTGCATCAAGTGGATAAAGCCAAATAAATATCTCTCTTATTGATCACTTTTGAATGTGTCATTCATGTGAAAACATATATATAATGCATCAATAGGTTTCTGATAAGGTAGTTGTAGGTGTAGTGGCATAATAGTTGTAAGTATAGAAAATGGAATCTTTGGACTGTGTTTAATAGCTGAGGCTGTTTTGATAGTCTATTCATACCAAAGTGAAACTAGCATTTCCATATTCAGGTATCCATAAGAGAATGCGGCTTATGAGTTCGCTCTTGCTTTCTTGCCCAATATGTATGGTTCGTCTTATTCTAATGGTTTGTGAGATGGGAGGCAAATGTCCGTACTGCTGCTGTTTTGAGAGGTGTTGCTTCCAGGATTTTTTCAAGACAGCACACAGTATTCTTGTGTAGTTCCCATCTAGCTTTTTCTCAGTGAGTTTTGTTGGCATTCTTGCGGTGCATCCACAAAGTACTGTGGACACAGACACAGTTTGGAAGAAATCCCCTTTTATTTTATCAGACTTCCAGATAACCAATCAATAGATCTCTACACCTTCCCTAGGTGCATGTTGACATCACTTTCAGTTAGTGAGATATTGGTATGCAAACTGGTCCAACGAATTTTAGAGGCTTGCTACTTATAGTGGACAAGACTCTTTTTTGTTTAAAACAAAATCATGTAGATGCCTATTCCTTCCACTGTTTGCTCTAATCTATGCACAAGGTATTATGCTTGGGCTGGTGTATTTGCATTAAGTGGTAGGTCAAAGTATCTCCATCAGGTGAGTGAATTATTGCTTTCATGTTTTTTGTAAAGTGTTCATTAACGTAGAAAATTTCTTTGAGAAACCATTGGCTAGTAGTATCTGGTTCATTGTTCCTGTGTTTATAGAATTGAATGCCTTGGAGATATACAAAAAAGTCGTATTGCGTCAAGATTCTTTTGTATGAACTCCTTCGAAGATTCAACAGGTTTTCAGGATCTCTGAGGTTGTGAAGCAATTTCTTTGAAAGCTATTCTGATTTTTTTAAAGAATTTTTTAAATTTTGGGTCGGATGCGATTGAGAAGCAGAGCATTATAAAATTAAGCAGCTATAGCAGTTAGAATTATGCCTCTGTAGTTCTTAGTGATTTCGAGGTCACCTTTGTTGGAGTTGTGAAAGTTGCATCCTTTTGTATGTTTTTCTATTGTGTTTTGTTTATAAACTACATTGAGTAGTTGGCTATTAATGATTTTTCTGTGGTTTCAGGAGGGTTTCCGAGCAGATTCTTGAAATGTGTTTCCACTTCAAAAGTCTTTCTTCTTGGCAGGCAGCTTTTAGTTGTGCTCTCGATGTGCTCTTCTCCTACTCAGTTCATTCACTATCGACCAAGCTATTTGTGATCGTTTATTTTATCAATCTGATTTTGAATGTACTCTTTGAATTGCTCTTTTTGTTATGTGTTGGTAAGTTCTTTCTGGGCTTTCCTTAGTTTCTGCGTGATGGCAAATGTTGGGTTTTCTTTATTAGATAAGGATGCTTTTTTATTATCTCGTTTTTTCCTAACGATTAGTGATTTCCATAGAACTGTATATTTGGCTCTTAGTTTGGTTGGTATGCACTCTACTGCTGCTTCCATAAGTGCAGTGACAGTTTTCATATTCATCAATTGGAGTATGTCTTTCCTGAAGAATATTATATTTGTTTCTAACAGTTACTGTATATTTATTGCTTCTATCTTAATTGGTAGGTGAGGTCCAGCCATAACATGTGGCTTTGACTGTTTGCTTCTTATTTCTGAGTTGACTCAGGCATATCTTAGCCGTGACAATTCTGTGATCAGGAGATACTCCTTTAAAAGAGGAGTATGACTCGTAGTTCACAGCGCTATTTCTTGTTTATCAGTAAATTACCTAGCTATGCTTTAGCATTGTTTGGGTTGATGTAGTCCATAGTTTTTTCTTCCTTTTTTGGAATTTAGTGTTTAGGCATAATAGACTATTCTTGAATGAAAAGTCTGTTCATTATTCCCCATTTCTCTTTGGTTGGTTGAATAAGCAAAATTCATTATTTTTGTCATTGCCTATTTGAGCATTCATGTCTCCAACGATCACTTGTATATTATGTTTGGGAATGTGTCCAGTAATAGAGGATAGCCTGTTGTAGAAAGTGATGATATCTGTTTCATCACTGGCATTGGCGAGACTGTAGCATGAGATGATCGTTATGCAGGAGTTGTCATTGAATAATTGTACACATAATTGTCTGGTTTTCTCTATGCTATCTAGTGATGTTAAGCCACGTGGACTGAGAAGCATTCCTGCACCTTCTAAGTTGGCATTGACACAGTTTTTCCATACAGATGCTGTGAGAAATGTCCAAACATTACCGGTATCATAGTACTTTGTTTAGTTCACTATGTTAATATCGATGTTCTTGCATGTATATATTGTGCTTGGTTGCAGATGCTATAATCTTGGGTAGCTGGTATATTATGTTGAAAATCCTAATGTTAAATGTTGCTATGTCAAAAATGATTTACATCTTAGTAGAATACACCCCTTGTTTACTTGTATGAAGGGTTTGATTAGAGTCATGATAATCTTTCATTGGCTGTTTTTATTTTCTCCTCAATAGACTCCACTCTTAAAGACGAGTAGCAGTAGTTTCCCTACTGAATGATTTGAACCTCATGTTCTTCAACCCAGCATCTGGTAAAGCTCACCATAGACCCAACCTTGCATTCATCTGCCTATCTTCACATGCACCATGCTGTATTCCATGGCTTCTATTGTTTTATGCTTGTGTGACTCACAATATACTCTCCTCCCTCAGAGACTTATCCTGTAACAAGCCAGAGCAAGCTATTTGAGTGGTTATGAAGGTGTCAAGAAAAAAAACTTTTTTCCTTATGTTTAAAGTCCAAATATTTTATCTTAGTTTAGCTTTTTCAGTTACGCGTGGTGTTATTTTATTCTATCATAACGCATGGACAAAATTATTCTGGGAAAAGTATTTCAGAGTTTTCATGTAAATGAAATGTTTTTATTCTGGTGGAATTTCTTTTATTTCCAAATACTTTCAGACTTTTGGGTGTCTATACCCTTTCTTCAAAATGAGACTCCTGAAAGGGAATAATAATAAAGCTACCACATACTTACGAAGTTTAAATTTTATAAAGTTTAACAAAGTAAAAATCGGCAAGAGTTTCGTCATTTGAATTTAACCAATCTAAAAAATTCAAAATCTCACACAAATTTCAATAATTCTTTTAAAATTTCACTTAATACATATTGGGTTACTAATCATCAAATTTCCAGGTTTTTAAAGTATAAATTTTACTTCCATACTTCAACAAAGACTTTTTAAATAAAAATATACATATAAAACTCGAAAAAATATCAACGAGCATAAATTTACAAAGTTTTGTCACTGTAGAACTCTTTAATCTCCTTTTACTTTTCAGGAACGATTTTCTTCACTTTGTTTTTTTTTTTGGTTTGTTTTTTTTTCTCATAGGCAGCCATTTTTCTCACAGACTTGATCCCTGTGTAGATATTAGTTGAAGAAAGCTTCTTTAAGCTTACTAGACTTGAACTTCTTCAATTTCTTTGTATTACAATTTATTCAACTATGATATGTGGTGGGAAAATATCTCAAGCCAGAATGATGGGATTTAGACCTGTAGCAGAAAGAAAGAATTTCAAATCATTATTTAGTGCGGGAATTGTTTTAGCATTTGGAGTTTCGAATTTATATATTTCGTCCAATGAGAATGACTGATGCCATTCTGCCCGGGGAGGTGACCCGGGCAACATAAAAGGCTGTGCATCGCTCCCTCGATCTCTTTTCTTCCTCACTTGCTAGCAGCAGCAGGACAGACCAGCCTCTCTTACCCGGGCCGATTCCAGCAGCAGTCAGATGGACATCTCAACACGAAAGAGCACATTCAACATTGTTCCTCTGCTTTCTTTTGGAGACCATTCCTTATCAATTATTTCTTCTTCCTAAATCAACTGGACCTCGAAACTTCTGGCTGAATGCTAAATTCCTGCTCAACTGTTTTTCTTCTTCCTGCGACTTACAGCACAAGGGTTCTTTTCGTCTCAAGCTGTTATCAAAACTTCCCTTTTGAAAACTATCAATATCTTCGTCAACTCATTTGTTCTTCCTTTTAATATAACAAGAGGCCACAGAACTCAACAATCTCAACTGCCATTTTTGTATGAATGGTAATATTATCTGCCCTCATGTTATAGACCTAACTAAACTTGAGGCTTCAGACACACGGCGACACAGAAAAAGATCTTTCCATATTTTTCTTGGAGCAGTCAACGGATCTGAACTAATGACTAGATCAGGAGACGAGCAGAAATTAAATTTATTAATCTTGTCTCTCCAGCTATCTTTAACTATTAGCAACTACAGTTCAGCTATGAACGTTCTTGAGGAAGTGTTTGTTCATCCTAAAAACATCTTCTGCAGATATTTGCTGGCAACTCGTCATCAGCAAACTTACAAAAGT
Organism: Sepioteuthis lessoniana; assembly: GCA_963585895.1. Classification (NCBI taxonomy): domain Eukaryota; kingdom Metazoa; phylum Mollusca; class Cephalopoda; order Myopsida; family Loliginidae; genus Sepioteuthis; species Sepioteuthis lessoniana. The sequence goes on from OY757907.1 coordinate 77,052,783, forward strand.
GTGGACCAATATTTACAATCTTTGAAGAAACTTGCGAAAGGTTGTGATCTCCTGGCTGTTACTGCAACACAAGCAAGAGATGAATATATCAGAGACCCGTTCATCAACGATATTTCGTCCAACCATATCTGGCAGTGGCTTCTGGAAAATAAGACACTAGACTTACAGACAGCTCTTACACTTGAAATGGCCCAAAAACAATTAGCGTCTTACACTCACCTGGACTCTAACTGCTTCTGTATCTACCATTCAGACTGAAGAAACAGATGACAGTCTGTCTGTGAGTGATGAGCAACCTACTGTGACTGCCCTCTCTGGATAGAAATACTTCTGCGGAAACCAGAGACATGATAGATCCAAATACTTTGCCAGGAACTCAATTTACAAACAGAAAAGACATTTTGCTCATGTCTGCAGATCACCTACAGCAGCTGCTATCAACTACGGTGAGTATTCTTGCTTCGTCTACTCTTTTTAATTTCTAAGAGAATCGTTCATCTCTATGTGAGAAAACCATAGGTGAGCCTACGAGGATACTCATTGATACAGGAAACTCAAAAATTTTTATTCATCCTGATGAGGTTAAAAAGCTCGGATGAGTCAAGTTCCGAAAGAATTTTGAAGGCGAGCAATTCTCATTCGTCCTCTACTCTTGGATATTGTGTTGTATCTCTCAGCCTGAGTGGTAGAGAGTGCAGTAATTTCAAGCTATCAGTTATGGCTAACATATGCCGCGACATCATTTTTGGGCATAAATTTCTATACAAACATTCTTCGTTAGAGATACCTTTTGGTGGACAACTTCCACCTCTCACTGTTTGTAAACTGACCGCGATTAAAAATGTTCCTTACCTCTCTCTGTCAACGAATCTAACCTCAGACTGTCATCCAATAGCTGTTAGATTTGGGCAACATAGCATACCTGATGCTAAATTCATTCAGTCAGAAATCTTCCGTATACTAAAAGGAAGGTATTATAGAGCCTTCTCAATCCCCATGGTGAACCCAAACACTTGTATCTCCTGAAAATCAAGAGACTTGTAGATTACTCCCAGATGATAAACCGATTCTCCTAGATGCTTATCTAAGTCTGGAAACTTATTTAATTATGCTCGTATGATACTCACAAAATTAGTAAAATATTTCCATCCTTTTTGGTGGCATGTGTATGCCAATTCAGTTTAACATTTTATGCAAATTTCATGGATTTGAAAATCCTCATGGTTTTGATACCAGGTGAAGACTTGGATTGAAGCTGATTATAATAACATTAAAACAATACCTTAATATGGATGGGAAGCACTGCCTTCAGAGACAAGTTATGTAAAACAGTATATATATATATATATATATATATATATATATATATATATATATATATATATATACATATATACATACACACACACAAGGAGCATATGATAAGTTAACAGACTTTTTTTCGTATGGGCACTTTTATTGATATTACACACATGAAACTCTAGTCCCCTTCGAAGTAATCTCCTCCGGCTGCAATGCACTTGTTCTACCAATCCAACAACTTCTGGAAGACCCCATGAAGTCCTCTTGTGTGAGCATATCAATGACCTTCGTTACAGCCTCTTTCATCTCAATTGTCTGATATCAACAGCCTGTGAGCTTAGGGAATAACTAAAAGTCACAGGAAGCAAGGTCTGAACTATAAGGAGGCTGAGGAACAGTTTTGATGCCCATCTTGGTCAAATAGTCTGTGACAAGGATGGAGTTTTGGACTGGTGTATTGCCCTGGTGGAAATACCACTGACGTGATTTGAAGAGTGCTGGCCTCTTCTGACGGAATCTCTTCTTGAACTCCCTTAAAACCTCAACATAATAACCCTAACCCTTTGGCCAATCAACTCTGGTGTATTGACTTCCTTACTCCTCCCACACCTCTAATCATCCCTCACAGACTCCCTGCCTTCCTTGAATCTCATATGCCACTCAAAAACTGATGCTAGATTCATGTAAGATGCTCCAAAAGCAGTCTGAAGCATTCCATACGTTTCTGTGGCATTTTTTCCAGGTTTAAAACACAATTTTATTGCATATTGTTCTTCTAAAGTGTCAGATTGCATTTTTGAAATTCACCAACTGTGACAATCAGGCTTTAGTAGAATGTATTCCAATTGCTGCTGTAGGTGTTCATTTGAAGCTGAAATCATAAAAATTGGTCAGTCATCTCATAAGATGTATAGCAGTAACATACTGAATTTTCAAGAGTCTGACAATTTTAAATGCCCATACAAAAAAAGTCTGGAAATTTATCGTATGTACCTCGTGTGTGTGTGTGTGTGTGTGTGTATATATATATTCTGATCAGGTTTTCAAATAAAATTTTTGGTAAATTCAGTAATGCTATAGATATTTTTACATCACTAAGAACTATTTATAAACCTAATTAGTTATGCCTAATAATATCTATAATTAAACAAATCTATGTTCCTTAATTTTTTTTTTTTTTGTAAGTTTGGAAATTTGAATTCTATATGATTTGTTAGATGTTGGATAAACATGGCTTTCGGCTAATTAGGGTTTACTTTTTGAGCCCCTCTCCACAAAGAACAAAAATATTTTTTATGTTAAAACCTGTCCCCATCTGGTTCCGGCAAGTGTATGTATATGGTGGCTCTAATATCAAACAATCTCACTATCTACAGAAGATAGAAACTCTTCAATTATTTATATAGACTAACATTGTACCCATCCAAAATGACAAGTTATTTACATATGTGTCATACAGGTAATTTTTCTGCTGCTTATGCTCAAAGATTTTAAAACACATACACGCACAGAGAAAAACCTAAAATGAAAAGAGTCATTTTTCTAAATTCTCTTAATCTTCATTCATTTAACTTTTTAAAAAACTTATTCATTTGGAATGGGAAATCTTAAAGGAATAAAAACGTTAATGAGACTGAACATTTATATCTTGATCTTTTTCTAAATCTTTAAAAATGTCAAATTAGAGAAAAAAATTGTGACTTATCCAAATTACAAGGAATTAATATTTAAGAAAAGTTTCTAATGCATTGTCAAAATCTATTTTAGCACATGTTTGTAAGTGCTTGTGTGGTTATGCCACTAGATTCTATCTGGGTAGTTAAATGATGCCAATTGTTAATTTGATACTATACAACGGATTATTTTCAGTGTGATATTTGGGTTAACAATCAACCCGCTCCACATGAGCAGGATGCAACTCAAGGTCAATTTTTTTTAGCAAAGTTTGAAAGATTTGAATTTAGAGTTTTCTTTCTCCTAGACTGGTTGACATACCAAGGATAAAGAGCACAGCCTGCCCTACGATTTACTTATAGCTGGAAGGAGAATAATTGGATGCATACTTTTCCTAAGGGAATTAGCACTATGTGAAATGCAAACAGCCTCATCCAGGAATCAAACTCAGGTCACTATCTCCATTTCCTACAATAATAACCATAACTTATATGCAACAGAATTCGTTAAATTCATTATGAAGGAAAACAGTTTATATATGTGGAAAACAGTTTATCAAAAACAATTCCAGTCTTTTTGGCTTGTAAGACCATTATGTTCAGTATTTAAAAAAAAAAAAAAAAAAAAAAAAAAGTAAAAGACTAAAATAAATACCACAATATGTTCTAAATGCTTAGCAATTATTATTTGGAGCAGAAAGAATAAACAAAATAAGTAAATACCACTTTTGATGGGTGACTAAATAATAATTTCAAGTGTTTCAGCACACAAAACACTGTCAACACACCCATTATATTCAACTAAAAATAACTTTATATCTTAGTTAATTCAAACTTACATTATATCTAAATAAATCTTAGTAAACAAACCCTACAATTTTGCCTATAGACACAGACACCTTGACTTCAATAAGCAATTTGTATGTAAAAGATAAAACTTGATTTAACAGTCCCGATAAGAAAACTAGTCATAACTATTCCCAAAACTGGCTCCAATTCTCCAGACAACTGACTACTGCCAAATACAATGATACAGTCACTGAGGGTTCTGCAAACAGAAAATTTTAACACACACACTTCTCAGAAGAATGCGTATTCAAAGTTACAAGATGAAATATTTAAGGAATTATCTTTGTTATAGATATAAGATTGCATTGATGTCATCTATAATTTTGAGAAAAATCACTAGCATTCAAAGTATGGTAGGAATTCAGTAACTATAACTGCAAGTTAATCTGAGAGTGAGAGAAAAAATGTCTGGATAAAATATGCAATATTTGTGAAATCTATTATAATCATTTTAAAATTACACGTATAGCAGTCATTTTTTTGCAAACATCTATTTATCATTAAAATTCCCATGATTATCTTTTAACATTCAACGGAAAATATCAAGCTCCAATTCTGAAAAGGTGATTTTAATCTAAAAACATCAGATTAAAATGTCAATTATATAAAAAGATATTTGATAGCGTATTTAGAAATAAATTAATGACAACTTGAAGTTATTTTACGGGAAGTAGTTATAAATTTCTGTTATGAAATTTATTTTTATTTTTACAAATGGCAAAATATTTTTTTAAAGAATAAAGCAAAATTCTTGAATGAATTCATCCTCAACAGACAACATAATGAGATAAAATTGATATTCTTATTTTATGTTAGTTGGTGTTTTATGGCATATCAACTCTTATAGGTTATTTAATGCCAAATCCCGTTTGTATATACTACCCAACAAAAGTTTGGGACTACCCTGAATTGTTTCTTTAAGTTTATAAAAATGACTAATTTTGCATATTTGGATAAATAAATTCATCTATTATATACATGTAAACCTTTATTCAAATAAATTTTTCTACAAGCATTCTAAATTTATTAGTATAAGCTTTGGAAATTTTGTCATAACCTGATACCTTTTCCAAATTGTAAAGTAGAAATTTACTAAATTTCCAATCCACTTTTTCCTAGAGTTCCAATTTAATCTAGATTAATATGTGATTGAAATTAGCTTTCAGAAACCATCAAAATGCCAAGAAATAAACAGATTACAATTGAAAAAAAAACACAAAAAAAACGCACAAGTAATTCTTTCAATAAAAAGATATTCTGAGTGTTAGATTACTTAAATATTACAGATACAAAAAAAAAAAAACAACAACAAACAAACATGGGGTGTATGTAGCGACATGCAAAAACTGACAAATATTGATAGAAAAAGATCTGCAAGGCCCAGAATAACATCTATTATGAAGAATAGACACTTGATTGTGTCTAGCAAAAGGAGCAGAAGAAAAACAATTTCTGAACTAAATTCAATTTTACATGTCAACATCCAATATCTGTTATAACTGTTAAGAGAAGTGTATCATTTAAGAAGACTATCAAAAAAGAAAAATAAGCTGAAAAGACTAATCAGCATATGGACCTTAAAAGATTGGAAAAATATTCTGTGGACTGATGGGTCCAAATTTAAGCTTTTTGGAAGTAAACAAAAAGTGTTTGACAGATGAACTCCATTGGAACAAATGAGCGCAAATATCAATGTGCCAACTGTTAAGCATGGTAGTGGTGATTTAATGGTTTGGGGATGTTTTGGAGGTGAGATTGCTGGAGTCTGTTCAAATTGAAGGCATTATATGAAAAGAAAAGTATCATTCGATACTACAAAAGCATGCAATCCCTTCTGGTTGCTGCATTATTGGACAAAATCTTATTTTGCAACAAGATAATGATCCAAAACCCAACTCAAAACTGTGTACAAATTCTCTAAATCAAAGGAAGATAAGGGAATTTTACAGATCATAACTTGGCCACCTCAATTTTTCACTAATTGAACTAGCTTGAGATGAAATTGATTGTAAAGTTTGAAGTGAACTGCCTAAAAATAAGCAAGAGTTGTTTATAAATTTACTCACCACTTGGAAATCACTTCCACAAACATACTATCACAAATTACTAGAAAAGGATGCCAAGAATTTGCTTTGCAGTAATACGAGGTGCCTTCAATAAGTTTCTAGATTTTTTTGTACAGGCACTTTTATTGATATTACACACATGAAACTCTAGTCCCCTTCGAAGTAATCTCCTCTGGCTGCAATGCACTTGTTCTACCAATCCAACAACTTCTGGAAGACCCCATGAAGTCCTCTTGTGTGAGCATATCAATGACCTTCGTTACAGCCTCTTTCATCTCAATTGTCTGATATCAACAGCCTGTGAGCTTAGGGAATAACTAAAAGTCACAGGAAGCAAGGTCTGAACTATAAGGAGGCTGAGGAACAGTTTTGATGCCCATCTTGGTCAAATAGTCTGTGACAAGGATGGAGTTTTGGACTGGTGTATTGCCCTGGTGGAAATACCACTGACGTGATTTGAAGAGTGCTGGCCTCTTCTGACGGAATCTCTTCTTGAACTCCCTTAAAACCTCAACATAATAACCCTAACCCTTTGGCCAATCAACTCTGGTGTATTGACTTCCTTACTCCTCCCACACCTCTAATCATCCCTCACAGACTCCCTGCCTTCCTTGAATCTCATATGCCACTCAAAAACTGATGCTCGATTCATGTAAGATGCTCCAAAAGCAGTCTGAAGCATTCCATACGTTTCTGTGGCATTTTTTCCAAGTTTAAAACACAATTTTATTGCATATTGTTCTTCTAAAGTGTCAGATTGCATTTTTGAAATTCACCAACTGTGACAATCAGGCTTTAGTAGAATGTATTCCAATTGCTGCTGTAGGTGTTCATTTGAAGCTGAAATCATAAAAATTGGTCAGTCATCTCATAAGATGTATAGCAGTAACATACTGAATTTTCAAGAGTCTGACAATTTTAAATGCCCATACAAAAAAAGTCTGGAAACTTATATGCACCTCCTACATCTTATTCTCATAGCCAACAAATAGCAGAGGTAAAGTTAGCATATTTTACTACCCCAACCATATTCTTTATTCGAAAATATGAGTATTTTCAGGATTTTATAAATGCCATTAGCAAAAAAAAAAAAAAAAAAAAAAAAAAAATCAATTAGGAGTGGAGGAAAAAATAAAACTTATCTTTTCAGCATCCAAAAGAAGAAAAAAAAAAAAAATAAAAAGGCCTTCTTTAAGGTAATTGACAATAATAATCTTCCTATGACAGGATATACCCAATGCAATTGCATAAGAAATTTAGAAGACAGTAAATCAGAGATAAGAGATATTTTCAAGCAAGCTATTTTGAATAAGTGAAGCACCTTGTCAGAAGGAGTTTGTCTAGACAAAGTAGCAAGGGGTAAGTGACTAGCAGATATTTGCTTAACTTGTTATTGGGTCAATTGATAAGAAACAAATTCCATTACAAAAAATAGAATAAATCAAACAAGAGTAGCAGCTGCTACTGCTGCAAACAAGTAAAACTACAAGTTCAACTAATGGCTAAGAAAAAAAAAAAAAAAAAAAAAAAGTCAATTCATGTTACTTTTATGAAAATTTTAAAGTTTTTAAAATTCGATAAATTTTATAAAAATTTTAAGTTAAAAAAAAAAAATGTTTTTATTTTAAACTAATTCTTTATATTGAATATAATTTTTGGAAGTTTAGTTACTATCCTGATTAAAAAACAGGAAAAGTAATTGAAAATAAATCACAAGAAAATGTTGAAGAAAAATAAGCATCCAAAATTGATTTGCATTAAAAAAAAAAAAAAAAAAATTGATAAATGACTCCTTAACATGTTTACGAAATAAAAAATTGTCTTCAATAAATTTTGAAATTTATCCTGAGGTGGTGGAGAAAAAAGTTTCATTTTTCAAAAATGCAAACAATAATAGCCAAAAACAATTACAAGGATTGATCTTGTGTCACATCCTGCCTGTGCAGAGAGGTTGGCAAATACAGACATGGAATTTCATACACCCCTACTCTGGATTCATTGTGTGTATTATTTTTTATCATTATCAACTTCCAAACTGTTTTTAAAGAGTTAGTGACTGATAAGTGGGGAAAATTGGGAATTTAAAAAATTCTTTGAAAAATTAGCCGAGATCAAGTTTTCAGCAAAAATTATTTTGTCTACTTTACAAACGGAAAAAAAAGTAAACTTCAGTAACTTTTATATACATGTAATAAAAAGTTGTGTTATTAGTTTTGGAGGAAAAAAAAAGAAAAAGTAAATTAAAACCAATTTTTTTTTTTTTTTTTTTTTTTTTTTTTTTACAAAATTGGATGTAGAGGAAACTGACAGTGGAAAATACAAAACCTGAAAAAATTTTATTGCATAAAACCATGCCTCTTTTCCAAAATAACATAACTAGAATTATTAAATTCTTGTTTATTTCACTCCTTCCTAGATAGAAGTATCAATATAGTCATTGATGGCTGTTACATGAACCTTATAGTACCTAATAATATCAGTCATGTTTCAGTTAAGATCAAAAGTCAAAAATCTTATTAACAGTTTGTACATTCATATTAATTTAGAGAATTGTATTAAAGTTTTTCATAAATCTAAAATTATTCCCTTTATATACTTTTTGAATACAGATGATAAAGTTAATAGACTAAAAGGGCAAATGATTTTGATAGAGATATGGTAAAAGTACTACAAGCAGTTTAATATGTTTTGAATGTGACCTATGTTGTTTCTTATAGCATAAAGTATCTATTTTTTTTAAATTCATTGTGTTAATCAGTAATTACACCTTACAAATTTGAAATTTACTTGATTCATGACAGTATAAGACAACTTTGTAAAGAAGACTTATTCTTGTTGTATTCAAAGATAAAACATTAAACTTAACAGCAAATCTAAGTAGGAGAGCAACACTTAATTTCAAATTGACTTAACTGTTAATGCTATTTTAGGTAAAAAAAATTTCCAAGTATCTGGACACTGAATTTGAGAAGAGATTGAGGAGGAGCTATTTAAAGTCACTCATAATAATCTAGTTTTATCAGCAAACATCTTTTTCCAAAGAAGACTGAAGTTGTCCTTAACTCTTAAAGAGAAAATTTCTAAAAATAAAAATTTTGACTCTAAAGACACATTTTAGATAGATAGAAATTGAAAAACAAAGTAATCCAAAAATGATGAATTTATTATGAAGGAAAGTCCTAATGAAGGTTCATTATAACTGAATTAACTTAACTTTTCAATTTTTCTCCATACTGTTAGATTCCTGTGTAAGTGTAGTTTGTTTAAAACTGTAGTGGCCATTATTGTCAAAGTTATCAGAATTAAAATAATATTAGTCCAAAAATTTTATCTACTTGATACAATGAAGGAACTGCTTGTTATGCTGTACACCAGATAAAGAGTTAAACTGTAATAAGTAAATTAAAAATGGACTAAGACTACCTCAAAAGTCAATATTTCTGAAATTAAAAGAATGTATAAATTCTGAAAATGGTCAAGCAATCTCAAAAAGTAGAATATTATAAAAAGAACAGAATTAAAATATGTTTTTTGGTTTATTAATAAAAGCCTTTTTAATTGACTGGAACAGAGTCAGGAAAAACATCAATTTATAACTTGCTTATCTAGATTCACCTACTTAAAAAAAAAAAAAAAAAAAAAAAAAAAATTATATATATATATATATATATATATATATATATATATATATATAAAAATGATGTTGTATAGCCACAACCATGATACATATACAACTACACACATATACATGTGGAAACATATTCAACACAATAATGACAAACAAACACTTTAGAAAAATATACCTCTCACACTTTATTCAAAATGGTTATGAAAGGGTTATGTGTGAGAGGTGAGTTGGAGACTGAACAAACTGCAATATATTGACCCCCAGTTCCTTTGTGTTTAGCAGCACTTCTTGTTCTGCTGGGCTGCTCTATCGGGGGTCCTGAGGGCCCCTAGCTGGGTGCTGGTTCTCTCTACAGCATCTTATCTCCCACTAACTGACTCCAATCTAACTGAAATTCCTGTCGCACCAGGTTATATCATTGTTTGACACTCACCTGCTTCCTGTGAGCATCGCATCTGCACCCAATTCAACCTGTCCACAGTCAAGGTTATACCCTGATATCTTTGACCGGATGCACCTATTCCCTGATTGACAGCTGGTTCGAAGGTCAATGTTACAATCATCCCATAATTATTTTTCAAAATTCCACACGTGGAACACACACACATTTTACAAAATAATTCTCGAGGACAACAAATAGCTGAAAAAAAAAAAAATCACACAAAAAGAAATTACTTGAACCACAGCAAAAAACAAAATTTTAAATAGAAGGCGACCTTCTCCCTATGTAACACTTGCCCGGCTAATTATCATCAAAATTTGTTTTACTATCTTTGCGTGGTTGGCTATCTTAACATGTGTGCATCAAAGTACAATACGGATGCATCTTTCATCCTCCCAAACACAACAAGGCCCTCTGTAATTCCTTGAAGAATCTCAAAACCCTAAAAAAGACCATACTCTGGTTCCAGATCCTAGTCACAAACCTAGTGACCCTGGTCATTCCAGCAATACATTTTGCCTGGATTCCTCATGACCATACTCCAGTCCTTCGCTCAACAGGTTCCTACCTGGAGTAACCAGAGAATTCCACAAACTAAAACAATATCTTCATGGTCCAAAACATTCTACATAAATCATGGCCCAAAACAACGCATCACAATTCTATCAAACAACAATACATCCGAATGTAACACAATCTGACATGCATGCAGTAAACCGCCTAAAATAGACCACGCAAAATATTTATTAGCAATGTGTTACTAATTTTCTTTTTTCATAATATGAAACAGAAAAACATTCTAATGTTGCCTTTAAACTCACTTTTTTTCACAAATGTTCCATTTTCTGTTTTTTTTCAATCTATATACTATCTATTTTCTAAAAAAAATTTTTTTTTTCTTCATTCAATTTCTATGAAAAATTTACATAAAAATTTTGTTAACTAAAAAATTCATTCATAAAAATTTAAAACTCAAAAAGTTTACTTATGGCTGTCAATCATTTTAAAAACAGGGACAGTAACGGTCCAACGGGGCCATCTTTCTTTCTTTCTTTTCTCAGTAACCTGCTTGTACGTTTCCCTTCTAACTCTTTCTCTCTCCCTCACTACCATTCAAAATTACATATAGTAGTAATTGTCATTTTTCTATGCTAGGGCTTCAATTGGTTTTTTGTTTTTTTTAAATTATTCCCAATTTTATCTTTTAGAAAGGCCCTTGTTATTAATACTCATTTTTTCTCCATTATTATAATCAATGTAAATTCTTTTCACGAACGTAACTATGACAGACAGAAAAATTATTCGAATGAGCAATTTACTTACAGCCTTTGGAGTGTTTCTCTTTTCTTTTTTTTGTTCTTTGTTGCTGGTCTGTTCCTTTTTTCTTCCAGCATGTTGCAGTTTTTCCTTTGTTTTTTTTTCTTTTCATGTCCCGCTCGCCCTTGAAGTGCTGTATTCTGCTGCCGATTCTTTCTTTGGCCGTTTCTATGATCGTCTATTCAGGCTAGATACCATGCCATGATGGCATGCCTGGCCCCAGGCACCAAATCGTATTATGCTGTATAGCCACAAACATACATATAGAACTATACACATATACATGCGGAAACATAGTCAACACAATAATGACAAACACACTTTAGAAAAATATACCTCTCACACTTTATTTGTAATGGTTGCGAAAGGGTTATGTGTGAGAGGTGAGTCGGAGACTGAACAAACTGCAACATATAGACCCCCAGTTCCTTTGTCTTTAGCAGCACTTTCTCGTTCTGCTGGGCTGCTCAATCGGGGGTCCTAAGGGCCCATAGCCCTCTGCTGGGTGCTGGTTCTCTCTACAGCATCTTATCTCCCACTAACTGACTCCAAACTAACAAATTCCAGTTGCATCGGGTTATATCATTGTTTGATGCCCATGTGCTTCCTGTGAGCTTTGCATCTGCACCCAATTCAATCCGTTCAGTCAAGGTTATACCCTGACATCTTTGACTGGATGCACCTGTTCCTTGATTGATGACTGGGTCGAAGGTCAATATGTTTTTATATATATATATATATATATATATATATATATATATATAAAAAGAATATCCAGAGGAGATGAGTTGAGAATGATTCAGTTTGACAACGTATAAGAGGATTCTTATAATTCTCTAGGAGTGCTCAATGTATGATTATTAATATATAGATTTATAAATTTCATACAGAGCAAATTCATATAATTGGAAGAAAAATTCAACAGACTGTCATTTGGCTATTATAAATTCATTTCGTCTGGTCACTCCATATGAGGACCCAACCACTTCAGATCGTCATACACAATGGAGAGGAAAGATAATAAAAATATCCTTTCAGTGGATTCTTACTTGATAGATATATATATATATATATATATATATATATATATATATATTTTTTTAAATTAATAGAGGGGGAACAAAAATATATGGGCAAAAAGTTGGTGTCAAAACCAGATGTGATTTCCTTGTTTGGTGTCATGTGTCTTAATGTATCAAGAAGAATTTTATAACAAGATTCACATTACTTTCAGTAGTTGAAATCATTTCAATAAGTTGACTGATCTTATTCATCTCTTTCGCCACATAACCTACATCTGCTGTTTTGTTGCATCTTATCTATTCTCACTTTGATATAGATAGTCCTTATGTCATTGTTTTGTGCTGCTATTAGAAGAGATTCAGTTCGTCTCTTAAGGTTTCCTTTTCTTAGCCATGTCCATGATTTGTCATGCAAGATGTCGCTTGTTAGTCGTTTGAAACATCCAAAGAGTTGTTTTTCTTCTCACTTTCGTTTTCTGGTTATTGTTGTTCCACTGGCCCTTGTGTCATTAGTATTGTTCCTGGTGGCTGTAATCAGTCTCCCTCCATGCTTTTCTGAGAAGTCTTTGAGTTGTATTGATGTAATTTTCTGGGTCTTCTTTAATTTTTTCTTTCATTTCCTGTGGTTTGATGGTGTTAGCTTCTAATATCCTCAAGTATTTGTAGGTTTCCTTTTCTTTGAATGTTCTGATGACTACTTGATTTGGTAGTTGGACTCCTTCCGCTATGTATCATTTGCCACTTTTCATGACAAACATAGCACATTTTTCTATAACAAATAGTAATGGCAATAGTGCATCCTCCTGGAATATGCCACTTTGTATCTTTACCTCTGCTAAGCTTTGTCCTCCTGCTGTCAATTCCACTTTCCAGGTTTGCATGGTCTTCTCAATGAACTACATGACTTGGTCAGGTATTGTATACATTATGAGACAGTGTGGTATCCAGCTTTAGGGGAACCATATAAGCATTTTTGTAGTCGATCAAGGCTGTAGTTAAATTTTTGTCTCATTTTACTTTCATTGATGATGTGTTGATCTATATATAGTAGTTCCTCTGTGCCTCTGGTTCTCTTGTGGAATCCTTTCCATTTCTTAGGGAAGATTCCACAGCTTATCAATGAGTAGTTGATCTTCAACCTAATTTGGG